>OY728119.1:471659379-476659379 GCA_963277665.1 Viscum album
AGAGGGGGTGGGGGTTAGGGTTGTATCAGGCACCATTTATTTGGGATGAGGTAGAAGAGTCAGAAAAAACATATGTCTTCAATAGAAAAGGTGACACTAGATCATCTTTAGGATGCTTCAATGGCTTGGATTTGGTATGGTTTTATCCTCAAATTTGTTATAAGTGAGGGAATGTGGCTCATATTGGATGTCTTTAGAAGGATGTATTTGTTGTGATAGGTTTGGATGAGTGGTCTTCTTTTACTCCTTTGGTGATTAAATAAGTATGTGGTTGTCTTAGAAGATCCGATGAGTAGTGGTGGTTTGAGCAGGGGTTCATGATTTTATTTTTCTACTAGATGTAAAATTTTTTGGGTTATTCATCTTGAATATATGTTGATTCTTCATTATCTATTCTTGTCTTTTGTGTCTAATAGCTTGTGATGGAGGTGGTTGGTAGAATAGATGTCCATGATGTATGAGGATATGTGGTGATGTGATGAAGAAATGGTGGGTTTGGTGGACAATGACTAAAGGAGTCACCCTTGAAATTGGGCCAACAATTCGTTTAAACCAACCTCTGTGGTGAAGGCCAAAATGGGTGGAGGAATGAACCATTTTCAGTGTTGACAAAGGTGTATTGAAATTATCATAGGGGTTAAGAAGAGTCACTATTGGAAAATTAGGGTGGTGGGTTGGGAGCCACCATTAGTAGTTTCCAATGATGAGTGTAGAGATAGTGGGGCATTTTCATGGAAGTGGGTGCCTCTGGTGGATAAACATGAAAACATTCTCAATAATTACCAATTATATCAATAAATTAATTTATCTAACAAAAATCAAATAACAACAATTATAAAATTAATTAATATGAAAATAGAAAGTTTTTCATTTTAAATTATTAAATACCAAATCATTTTTATTTAAAATTTAAAAAAATAATATTATTTCATATTACGATTTTTTTTAAAATAACATAAAACAATAATATAAAATAAATTATGAATATAATTAATTAACATAATTACAAAATATTATCAAATAATCAAATTATAATTAAATATTAACAAGAATTAAAATATTTATAATGAACATAAAAAGATAATATTTAGTTAAATATATAATGATAAAAAATTTAAATCTAATTTACATATATGATAAATAAATGGAAAAATATGGATGTGATTAGTTTATATAAATTTTTTTTAAATATTAATTACATTAAAAACAAAAAAAAATTAATAAATTACAAAAAATTCACGACGTAAAAAAATTATGATTTATTAAATTGAAGAAAAATTAAAAAATGAATTAAAAATTGAATATAAATGATTTGTGTTAATACTTAAAAAATGAAAAATTAATTTAATAATTTTAAATAAAAAGAAATGAAAAACAATTAAACTACAATTAAAGATTAAAAGATATAGATATAGCAAAAAATATTAATTAATGGATGATTACTTAAAAGTAAAAATTTACACACTAAAATAAAAATTTTTTATCAAAAAAAAATTGTTTCATATTTTATAAAAAAATGAAAAATAAAAAAAAATATAACAGAATACATTATTTTAATAATATAACTTTTAAAATACAACAAATTATGTGGAAAAGTGAATGGAATAAAATCTAGACTATTACATTGTGGTCTTATGTACATCCCTTGAGAAAATAATATTAAAAAACATAAATAGAATAATGGATATCTTCAAAACATTTTCTAATTTCCTTGCCACCCCAATTTTCAAAAAAAAATTCTTCCCAAATTTTCTCTATTCACATTTTATCTTTTTTTTGATAAAATTTCCATGAAATAAAAAAAATATATAAATATGACTTAACTATAAATTATTATAATTTATAAGTTATAGATGATAAATTCTTTATTAAAAATTCATGTTCAACACATTCAATATAAATTAAATTAGAAATACCACTACAATGATTAGTCATTGGAAATTAGTTTATTATTCTATTGTGAATATCATTTTATATATCCAAAATCATTAAAAAAACTTCTTATTTCAAAAATTTTTTAATCACTTAATTTAGGTAAGAAATGTATATCCATGTTGTTAGTGAAGAATTTGATTTTAGAACCTAATATATGCGAACTATTTTTTTCCAGGGAAAATATAACAACAAAGAGTTCATTTTCAATTGAAGTGTGGTGAGACTATGTTTTATCCTATTTTTTGAAGAATAAATTATGTTTCAATGAATTCCATATTTTAAAATTTACATTGATAGTTATAATAGATTTATTTGATGTATCAAAGGTTAATTCAAATGTAAATTATGAAAATGGATAAAACATTATTAGTGACGATGTTATAAATGTGTCAAGTTTAAAGAAATACCTCTTGAAAAAAAGATAAAAATTGAATCACTATAATTTGTTTTCCGAATAGTGAGGGAAGTGGAATAATACTAAAATATTTGATGAAATACTAATATAGACCTATATAACAAATATAAATAGGATTTCTTTTATTAATGTTTGTTTTCGAATAGATTAAATAGTCCTGATTTTTTAAGGAAAAAAATACAATATCTTCATGAGAGATTATGATTCATATATCAACCCCAGTTGAACATTTTATTTTTCTTTAAATTTTATCACCTGGATACAATAAATTTTTTTAGTTATACAGACTGTTATTGTATTAATGATTAAAACAACTCAATATTGGGGATAAATACACTGATAAAAAACTCAATGCAAATCTTATTATCATATGATCATCACATATACCAATTACAAATCATCTATGTGAACTGGTTCTAAATAAGAATGTGAAAATTTTGATATTGGTAGTGAGGTGTTACTACGATTTTTAAATAGTTATTATATCCATACATAATAAATAATGAGACTTTTTTACTAATAATTCTAACAATTGTTCTATGAAGGTTAGTGAGTAGCGACATTCCACGATTCCTCATCCACTACCAAACAATTAATTAACTAAAGACCAATTTTTTTCTTGTATATTTTTAATTTTATCATGATAATTTTTTTAAATATTTATATTTTCATGAGACAACACCACTAGAACCACTCCTGTTTCTGGAGTGAAAATAGGTCTTGCATAAAGTCACTCATCAAAGATGCCACAATTTGGAGACTATCAACAAGTGCATATAAGCTCATATAATTAAGGAATTTACGTTATAATACATTAATATAATTATTAAACACCAATATAATCCATAAAAATTGATAAAAATAATCTAATAATTCATTTATGTAATAAATAATAATGTTATCTAAGAAAAACAAAAATTGAAACTCATATAGAAACAACTCCATGAACACAAATAATCACCATCAGCTAATAAGGTCCACTGTGATATTTGTATCCCTCATTATCATCTAAAATTATTAAAGATATATACTAAAAAGTCTGATCAAACCTATATATACATTTTTTCTCTCTCAAAAACATATCATGAAAATGTGGATGAAGGATACTAATACCTCCATAAAGAAACATGAAAAAACACACTACATTTGAGAGGTTAATCAATTTTATATCCCCATAATGGAATACTAACGTAATATAAAAATATAGTAACATAATATATAGATATTATATGATAATGATACCCTATAACCACTTACCCATTGAACTAATCACCGTCACACACCATGCAATATACATCACACTGCTATCATCATATCTATATGCAAAAAAATATAACAACATACCAAAAAACCACAATAACTACATAAATAAATTAAAAAACACACATTAAAACCATATCCCCAACATCTATGAAAAACACATAGGAAAACTTATATATGTTAGGGCATGTAATCATGAATCACACTAATATAATGATATCCTTTTTACATTCACACCACATCTATACACCCATGTCATAATCTTACAGAAACATTCCAACATCGGGACATGATAAATTATGATCATATGGCCCCTCCATTAAAACATGTACTAAATCTAAAAGAGAGAAAATGGAATGGTATTGGATTACCATGCATATCAACTTCATTTGTGTTTTTGAGTAAAAGACCCGAAAGAGAATTCCTTATATGGGTTTTGTTAAGGTTAACTGACTGAGGTGGTGGAGCACACGTAATTCCAAAAAATGAAGAAATAAATATAGTAAATCATAAACCCACACCTTATGTGTCAACCATTAGATGCTTTTACTTTATTATAATGTGTCAAAATGAAAAATTCATCACCACTGCTGTATAATGACAACTACTTCCAAAAACTGACTATAAAATTAATAACCACACCACCACTACATAAAGGATGAATATAATTAACAAATTATAATTTTATCAAAATATTATAAATTTATATATGTTTCATTACTTCCCATATTACATTTATTATGTTACATTTGGATAAATCCACTATTTATTAATTAATACATATTTTATTCTACCATTAATATTACTTATATTATATCTCCTTTGACACATATGTTTTTAAATTATTTATCACCATACCATTATTTATTTCATCAACTCGTTACCATCCATTTCTAGGTAACTACAACCAAAAAATCCCCAATATCATGGGCCAATAGCCGTTACATATATTTCACCCACTTCTCATGTCCCAAATTCCAAAATAGAACTATGAAAATATCATAACACCTCCATGAACTCAACAACAATATTATAAACCATATTTATATTATAACTATCAACATCAATAAATAACATAAACAACATCACTATTCTTTAATCATACATCTATATTTACTCAATAGGATGTGGAAAAAATAAATATATTTTCAACATTTATATTTCCCATTTTTTTTAAACAATTATGTGATTTATCCAAATAATATGGTGAAAGTAATATAAATTATAGAATACATGTGTTATCATTTAAAAATAAATAAATTATTAAAACTATAAAATATTATTAAATAATATAAAATATCACAATGTACTTGAGAATCAAATATTTCCCTTCAATTTCTATTATTCATTTTTCAATATTTTATAGGTAATATCTTAACAAATTAAAATTAAAAAGCATAGTATTGTAATTCATTATTCATGAAAAAATAAATAATTATAGATCTACAATCCCTAACCTCAATTGATTATTCCACAAATAGTGCACCTAACTGATAATAAAATACTAATTATTCACAATAAAACTCAAATAAATCCACCACAAAAATTACACAAGACCATTCTTGATCAACATTATAGTTAAAAAATAACCCAAAAAGAACCAAGATACCTACCAAAATCACCCCAATATTAAAAAAAACTAGAAAAAAAATTTTATGGAATTGTTTGTGTGGATATGTATCTCCAATCATGAAATACTAAAAGGTGTTGTCATGGAAACTGTCAAATGATGATCAGTTTCTTATTTTTTAGGTGTAGATGAGTGGCGAACCAATGTAATATCTCAAATAAATATATAATGTAAAACAACATATTAAACATAATTTGAAAATAATGACAAAATAAATAAACAAAACATAAAAGTATTGGGGTATCACATTTTAAGGCATCAAGAAGTATTTTGGAAGGAGATTTTATTATTTTATGAAATGAGATAGAGAAAATGGAACTAGAAGAGGTTTTTTTTAAAAACTATAATTTAACGGAATAATTGATATAACATTACCTCTTCATTCAAATATTAATCAATATAATTTAAATTAATATCTAATTAATTATTTCCCCCTAATTTTTTAACCCTCAAAACCATTAGGTGTTAACATAACCATAATTATGAAATGAATTTAATCCTATATTAGCTTAAGAATGTGAAATTGAAGCACCATAATTTGATTATTGTTCAAAAGAAAGAGTAATGTCAATGGTAAATTAGGTCACATATCTACTATACAAATAATGATTAATTATGTTTATGGATTATATTTTAAACCTACAAATTGATCATGTGTGTTTTTTATTACAAATTAATATCATGGTCTCATAATTCACACAATAATCAACCTCGCATGTTTTTTTGTTAATTGTTCAATTTCTTTTATAGTTTCCTTTAAATTAAAACCTCTATAAATTTATTAAATTTAGTTAATTACAATAGCTCATTGATTTAAAATATATAAAATAATATGATATGAGATAGATCTATTGCTAATAAGAACTACTCTTCTATGGGAATTGTAGTTATCGTATAAACATATTGCATGTGAAAATTTTTAGAAGGGGTATAACCCAATATCATTTCTACTCATGATTTCCATCATGAATAAGATGATTATAGTATAGTATTATTGAAAAGAATATAATAAAGTATAATAATATATAATAAATAGATGAGTTACTAAGAGGTTCATTACAAAAACGCCAATATTACAATATGAGAAGTAGATGAAGGCTTCAATGAAGGGATACATATTTCAAAGAGCCCCCCTTATGAATATAGGGAATTACAGAATCTTAAAGGTAATGATTGGACTCCTCTAAAACTCAATAATGGCAGGACTTCACCTCTTATTCGAGCTTTAAAATTGGATGCCCTAGGTAACAATTTTTATCAAAAATAGAATGTGGTTTTGGGAAATGTGATTTTGAGATAGCAATAATGTATCAGTTTTTGGGTCGTAAATGGACTTATCTCAACATGGAAAATAAATAACATTTGTAGGCCAAAACCTGGACTATATAAATTAAAATTTTGTGTCTAATGGAGGATTAGAACATGAGATATAGATAAAATACCTAACCAAATATTTGACTCTATACATTTTTGGTCACATTGAAAATTAAATTCAGATGGGCCTAAATATGGATTAATAGGGTTTGGGTTTCTTTAGTGTATTTTTATCCCACATAATTTTGTACCATCCTACAAATTATATTTCAATCTAGATGCACTTATATCATTTATTGTTCAAATAGTGTGTAGTTGTCTTTTGGATTCCATGAATTTTGTCCAATTTTCTTTCAGGATCATATCCAACCCTCCAAATCAATAAATCATACAATTAAATTACCAAATAAGTATAATTTGCTTTTTTAATGGCTGTAAAATATGAATAAAAATCAAATTATAAGTGAATTTTTATATTCTATTTGTAATTTTTAATATAATACTTGTTTAAATACGTTTTTTAATGGTGAAATATTGAAGCGAATCATGGTATGATCACGCCCCATTTTAAACCATATTCACTCCTGGAAAAAACGGCATATCATTTATTCCATAAAAATTATGACAACATATGAATTTTTATACATTTAAATCCACAATGTAAATATTGGAAGTATAAGAATTCGATTAAGAATCAATATCAACAAATTTTAAATTCACTGTTTGATAAATTATATCAAAAAAATACAGTGATAATAATTATAATAATCATAGTAAAATAAATCATCATTCCACCATGACCATAATTTTATACATATTTGTGTGCCAACCATTCTATGTTCATATCACCACCCTATACTTAGTGTACTCAGGTCATGTAAAATAATTATTCTTGGAAAGACTAATTCACTGAACCTGTTATATATTTTTTTGCAATAAAATTTCATGACCCACTCACATAAGTCTTCTAGAAAGTAAAGCCACATGATCCAAACCGTGAAATCTCCACCTGTTTTTCACTTCATTACTCCCCTCATATTTTTATAAGTTGAACTTGAAAAAAAAACATTACACTCATCTCTCAACACATATTTGATCTCTTGAAGACAATAATTGTAATAGTTATATCACACTCAAAGGTCAAATAAAAGATGGTTTTGAACTACCCAAGATAGAACCCATGTTTTGTTTCTATTTTTGAGCACGTATGATAGTGGAAAAAAATATTCAAATTGATAGTTAAATTCGGTACAATAAGGATACTAATCAGAACAGAAGAAAATTTATGGATCAACTATTTATATAAGATGAATTTTTTACATAACTAAACATTACCATCGATTGAGTTAGAAAATTTTCCCAAGTCATGGTTGATTAAAATGTTTTGTGGTGAAATAAATGAAAGAATTTACCATGAATAAATATCATAAATAATTTTCTCAAAATCTGAAATGTAACACCCCATGATTCTACGGTACGCTTCTCTTTGAATAATGCGATAGCGTGTATTGTACGCAACATAGAGTTCTAACACACCACAACAAATCAAACTAGCCATTATGAATAGTAATACCCACTTTTTGAAATTTATAAATTTTATATTTCAAAATTGAATTCATTTTTGGATTCAGAATACAGAAATTATCCTAAGGTGAATTTTTGGTGTTTTTATGAAAAACTTCATTTTTTGATGAATAGTGAATCCACTAAGTGGTAGTTAAAAAACTGAATTTTTCATAAATATTAATTTTACCGCTTCTGTGTGTGGAATTTCAAAAATCCAAGAGACATGGTTAATATCAAGGAGTAAAATTTGGTTCAATGAGATGAAAATAATGTTTGGTGAATAGTAACTTTTTTACTTTTATTTACCACGGTTAAAAGTAAATAGGGTAATTAAGGGTAAAAATGATATTAATATTACCCTAACACATGTCCTAATTTTAATGGACAAATGTATCTCGACCAAAAAGAAACCCTAGGAATAAAATATTATCATTTAGGTCCACTTGGATTATATTACGACATTTATTATTATTTAATTTAAAGAAGAGTTAAAAGAGTTAAAATCAATGTTTATTTACTAAAGAAATTTTAATATAGGGTTATACATATGTTAAATTCTATTGTAAATATTAATTAGAAATATAAATATATTTCCTACATAATGTTAGTTTATTTATAATTTTAAGACATTAAATAATTTAATTTATTTATGACACAATGGTGATGCAGTAATTAACTAATTAATGAAATATTAAAATAATTGATATTATAAATATCAAAATAAATGTAATTTGGGACTATTTATGAATTACACTAATTTAATATGTTAATATGACATATTAGGATTTATTATATAAATATTTTCAAAGTAATAATGTTGTTATGAATTTATCACCAACAAAATACCCAATAGATTCAAAATTGACATATAAGAGTTTTTAAAACAAATATTATACTATTTATTTTTATTTAATTCCTAAAATTATAAGGTTAATCCAAGATACTTATATCATGATAGGTGTATCATTAATGGACCACATGGGGGTCTCTTGGAGGTATATAGTATGTTTATTAACTATATAATATAAAAATACAAAGTGACATAGTAAGTGTAAAACTAATTAATAAAGAGTTAAAACTCAAAGATAAGGTTAATATAATCACCCAAACCTGTCTAAATTCTATTGGTTGAGTGGTTTTCGAAACATTCCCACCTTAGCCTTTAAATAATCTACTTTGGAGCCATTAGAAACCAAATAAGAATTTATTATAAAATAATATTTCTAGCTTTTCCAAAGGTTCCGCTCACCCCTCTTATAAAAGGGCACTCTACCTTATCACTAATTCACACTTTCAGAGCCTTTTGTCTAGGCCAGACCCTACCTAAATACTCTTTAAACTTCCCTCACTTCATCCTACATGACATAGTTTGATCAGAAATCCATCCTAAGGATCCTTTTGATCAAATCAAAAGGAAGAACTCGAAGAAGATGTAATGTTTTCACCAACCTCTTTCATGTTCCTTTCATCTTAGTCTTCTTCTTTCTTTGTTATTCCCATTCTAAAATAATAAATCTAGTATCTTATATATACTGTCATGTTATTATAAATATTGTACAACCATATTCAGTATTCAATCCATCCTTTGAATGACATGTCACCATATGTGCGTAGGTACGACTTACCGTCTCCACGTCGTGGTGTAATTGTTATTAAATAAATTATTATTTGGATGGGTATAATAATGATGTTTAATTCATGTAAATAATAAATATAACATGATAAATATTTTTTATATATGATATACCATCCAATTATATATTATTTTAATATCAAAAAAATGATATTGTTGCTCGTGCGTACGTATGGACTACCGTCTCAACGAACACGATGAGACTCATTCTCCATCGTATCCATTCAAATATAATTATCATTTGATGAAATAAAAATAATGTTTAAGGTCTAGATATCAGTTTGGATATGGATATGATACAAACTATCCATAAGAAACATGACTTACGTAACAAAACATATAAAAGAAAACTAGTAAGTTGACACCCGAAATGACGATAATAATAAGATATTATTAAATAAGAATTGTTAAAAGATAATATATGATATCATATTAAGGTATATGATTCTTGTATAATTTAATAAAATTTATTTCATCATTATACAGGAGTCTAACCAACCTCCAACCAAGGAAAAGTACAAGGTAAGGGTTATTTCACAATCTCTTCATTATCTGAGGTTGTTTATACATAATTATCTAATGGGACCTCTTTATCATCTACATCCATGTTTCTTAAAAATGTATTTCTAAAAATTCTTTCTATATTACAGAATATTGGTTAAAGTCATTTATACCATTTTTTGACTTTTTATAAGAGGTTTATAAAGGAATCGTTCTGTCATTTTCCAAACAAGGTCATTTTTAACCTTTTCGACAAAATTAAGGTAAAAATGTATTTTTTTAACTTATATGGTGGGTGCGGCTATTTTCCACCGTTATAAAATTATAGAAGATTTCCTTACAAGATTATAAGGATATTTTAAAAGTAAATGTTTTATTTTTTAATTATGTGACTATAAAATGATTTCCAAAAAATAGATATTTCTCTCAAATAGTTTTGATTTCATCTATGTCAACATCCTTTGATGGATTTTAATCTTATTTGAAGTTGATTTTTTATGATACGAAACTTCCATATTGTATTGAAGGTTTTATGATATGTTTGACTGTGGATGTGTTATTTTTATACCATTCATGGTTTCATGTGAAAGTATTGACATTTCGTTTGCTAGTTTTAATACGAATGTTTATGTTATGTTGAAAGTTGTTCATATGAGGAATGCATTGGACTTAATAAATGATGGGTGGAGCCCGCTATAGCTCCTCGATGCACCGGTAGGTCTCATGAGACAAACTAGTGTCTTTTAATAGGGCCTTGACAAAATCATATTTGTATTCTTTGCAAGAGGCCTTGGCTATGTGGTTATGATAGTCTGGCATTATGCATTCCATCATTATGAAAGTGGTTATTGATATTTCATGTGATTATTCGACTAATAGAATATCCATGTGAATATGTATATGGAATTATTTCATTTGATTTCTTCCATATTATAATAATGTTCATATTTTAAAAGGATTTTGTTTTAGTTATATATATTAACTTAAATTTTTGTGCTTATTTATGAAAGTTTCTGCTATATTGTTATCCTTATAGGGCATTTGAGCTCACCCCTTTCTATGTTTTATTTTTCCCAGGATGTGAAGAAGTATTTTATGAATGACCTCCAGGGATAGTATGAGGGGATAAGAGTGTGGACTATGGGGATTATATTGTTGTATTTTTTCATTTTATGATGTAATGTAATCATTAGTAATGTATCTAATTATTCCAAAGCTACTAAACTAATCGGTCTTTCGAGATTTGATCTTTCTTGTGATCATGCCAATGTTATGTAATAATGTACCATCTCTGGGTAACTGGGGCCGGGGCGTTACAGTTAGTATGAGAGGATGTTTAGTACAAACCATGGAAGGTAGATTTAGATAAACATTAATTAGTTCACCTAGATTTAAGATGGACTTTGGGGATTACTATAGAAGAACATCCTAGAATTTTGGTATTGTAGAGATTTTGTGAGTTTTAAGAGCAATAAATCCATGTCTAGATACAAGAAGGTAGAGGTGGATTTGGCACAGATGTACTAAGGTGTAAAATCAGAAAACACCACTTTTAGTTAGACTCGAACGGGAACTGGTGCACGAAAACGGGCCTTGCTGCACTCTTGGTTACGACACTCCTGTGGGATATACTTAGGATTACTCCCATTTTCATTACAAATAATTATGAAGGTTTTATGAGTATATACATCCTCAAAGAAAACATTTTTATGGTTATGGATTATATCCATAAATATTTCAATTTATGTTAATTGTTTTATAAGTATGTAATTATGTATTTTGATTCATATAATGTCTTAGTTTATGCCTTTGTTTAGAAATGGTTCCTAGTTGAAGAAATGGAAACTGTATCAATGCATGCACTCCATGTAGGGATTTCCCTCTTGATCAAGATAATTATAGTGGATGTAATGATGCAACTGGTGCTGATCAACTAATAACCATACTGGGACAACTCACTCAGGTTATGAATAATAACCTTACCCGTATGGAGCACCCTGATCCACAGCGTGGAGGATCAATGATAGATTGCTTCATTAGGCAGTAACCACCAACATTCAATAGGAGTACAAATACATTAGAAGCTGAGCAATGGATAAGTTCCCTAGTGAGAATATTTTAGGATTTGGGGATTAGTGAAAGGGAAAAATTTGTCATGGTAGTTTATCGCCTCACTGGAGATGATGATCAATGGTGGTCATTGATTTAAAACATGAAGGAGGATGATGAAGTATCAAATATGGAATAGAGAGAGTTAAAAGGTCTGTTTTTAGAAAAATACTTTCCTCGTGACCATCGAGAAGATATGGAAAGGCAATTTCTAAGTCTGAGACAAATGGAAGATGAGAATGTTGCAAAGTATGAGGATAACTTTATGAGGTTAGAAAGGTATGCTGGAGATTATATACGTAACCCAAGAATTAAGATTGATCGTTTCTTTGATGGGTTAAAACCATTTTTCCATCAAGTATTAGTCTCACAATCCTTCTTGTCGTACGAAGACATTGTCTCATGTGCTATCAAGACAAAAAAAAAAAATTCTCTATGTCTTATGACTTTATAGAAAGGAAATAGAAAAAGAGAACTACTAATCAATCTTGGAATGAAAGTAAGGGGAAGAAGGGAAAATTTGAATATCCATCCTGCAGTAAATGTGGGAAGAAACACTCCGGTACTTTCTTAAATAGAATGTCAGTCTGTTACAAGTTTGGTGAAAAAGGCCACCAAGCTCGTGATTGCAAGTGGAACAAGGAAGCTACCAATGTCCAATGCTATAATTACAGGGAGATGGGACATTATGAAAATGAATATACTAAGTGTCAGGGGAACTTACCTCAGAAAATTCCAAGGGATCAAGGCCAAGATTATGTTATCACTACTACTGAGGTAGATGCTCTGAAAGACGTGGTGGTAGGTAATTTAATGGTTTCCTCATGTTTTGAAAATGCCTTATTTGACTCTGGATCATCGTATTGTTTCATATCATCCCAGTTTGGAAAGAATATTATATATTTCCAATTTTATTTAACAAGGGAGTTTTCAGGTAAAACTCCTAAGGGGAGTATCATTGCAACAATGTTTTGTGAACTAGTCTCCATTAAAGCACATAAATGTTCTTTATCCGCTGATCTCATCATCATACATATGATTGAGTTTGATATAATCTTCTATATGGATTGGATTTCGGACCATGATGCGAAGATTTATTGTAATAATAAGGAGGTTAAGATTTTTTATGATGATGATAAGGAACACCTTATCTTTAGAGCAGAATCGTCACCACCTAATTCTTATCTAGATACACCCCCAGTAGCTCAACTAAATTTAATTATTGGGAAAGAAGATAATGAAATTACTATGGATGAGGAAATTAATGTTCAAATAGAGGATGTACCTATTGTGAAATAATATGTAGATGTGTTTCTAGAATATTTACATGGACGCCCTCCAGAACGAGAAGTTGAGTTTTCCATGGATTTCATTCCGGGATCAAGGCTTATATCGAAGACCCCTTATAGAATGGCCACTATGGAATTAGTTGAACTAGATGAAACAAATAGAGGAATTGAGTAATAAGCAATTTATTTTACCTAGTGTTTCTCCATTGGGAGCCCCTGTTCTTTTTGTTAAAACTAAATATCGATCTATGAGGTTATGTATCGACTATAGGGAGATCAATGCTATAACAATAAAGAACATGTATCCCCTACCTCGCATTGATGATTTATTTGACCAACTGCATGGAGCCAAATAATTTTCAAAGACTGACCTTTGATCTGGATACCATCAGTTGTGTGTGAAGAAGGAAGGCATTCAGAAGACAGCATTTCAAACAAGGTAGGAGCATTATGAGTTTACGGTAATGCCTTTTGGGCTGACTAATGAACACCCTGTATTCATGGATCAAATGAATAAATTTTTCAAGGATTATCTTAATGATTTTTTGGTGGTATTTATTGGTGATATCTTTGTATACCCGAAAATCTATGAAGATCATGAAAATCACTTGCGCATTATCCTGAAGACTCTGAGAAGATATGAATTATAAGTGAAGTTTTGCAAGTGTGGATTCTCGCATTAGGAGATTTATTTTCTTGGCCATATTTTCTCTAAAGATAGAATCTTTGTTTATCGTTCTAAGGCCATGGAAATCCAAGAATTTCCAACACCTATGAGTATAACTGAGGTACGCTTTTTTATTGGTTTAGCAGGTTATTATCGATGTTTCATCCAGAATTTTTCCTGGTTGGATAACCTATTATCAAAGCTCACACGTAAGGGTTAAATTTGTTTTGAAAATATAGCGTGAAGAATTTTTTGAGGAACTAAAGAGAATATTATTCAATGATCCTATATTGACTCTACCATCGTGGAATGATGGGTTCGTTATTTATAGGGATGCATCGAAGAAAGGACTTGGTTGTGTCCTAATATAGAATGTTAGAGTTATTTTCTATGCATCACGATAGTTGAAAATTAATGAGAAAAAATATCTTACTCATGATATTGATTTTGTATCTGTGATCTTTTATTTGAAGATATAGAGGCACTAACTCTATGGTGAAAAATGTGAGATTTATACTGATCACAAGAGTTTGAAGTATATTTTCTCACAAAAAAACTCAACACAGGGAAAAGGAGATGGCTTGAATTACTCAAGGATTATGATTGTACGATAAACTACCACATGGGGAAGGCAAATAAGGTGGAAGATGATTTGAGAAGAAAATATCATGGAGACTTGAACAATATGAGAATTGAGAGGGATCCAATTTTCATGGATCTAGTGAAGATAGACATGATAATAACCATGGAAGGTGAAACATCAGTGGTTTTTCAAATGGTTTTCAAACCATCTTTACTAGAAAGGACTAAGAGTTCTTAGACTGAAGATGAAGAATTTCAAAAGAAGATTAAAGCTGTGAATGACGGGAGATTGAGAGACTTTGTCTATGAAGATGGAATTTTTAAATTTGGGAAGAGACTTTGTGTCCCCAATATTCCTGATCTAAAAATGGAATTTCAAGATGATGCTCATAGTCCCAATTTCTCTAATTTTTTGTAAATATGTATGGTTTTTCAACAAGTTAATGCTGGAAGGCAATAGATTGGTGGAGTATTGCAACCTCTTCCCATACCTAAGTGGAAATGGGATAATATTACGATCGACTTCATCTTGGGGCTACCAAAGACTCCTAGAAGGAGCGATGTAATATGGGTTTTTGTTGATCGTCTTACCATGTCAACACATTTTCGTACTATAAGAGAATATTTACCACTCGAACTTCTAGAAAGACTATATATTAATAAAGTGGTGATACTTCATGGAGTACCCCTATTAATTTTTTCTGATCGTGATCCCCATTTTACTTCAAGATTCTGGAAGAGTCTTCAGAAATCTGTGGATACTGAACTTCAATTGACCACTTCCTACCACCCTCAAATAGATGGACAATCAGAACAGACTATTCAAACCTTATAAGACATGTTGTGATCCTTCTCACTTGACTTTCAGGGTATGTGGGATCAATATTTACCACTGTTAGAATTTTCCTATAACAATAGCTTCCATTCGAGTATTCAGATGGCACCATATGAAGCATTATACAGAACGATATGTTGCACGCCAACCTGTTGGGATGACATTGGTGAATGATAACTTGTAGGCCCAGAACTGGTGGAGGAAACAATGGAAAATGTCATGTTAATCCAAAACCACATCAAAGCAGTTCAAAGAAGGTAGAAGTGCTATGCCGATAAACGAAGGAAGGATTGGAATTTCACGTAGGATATCATGTTTTCATGAAGCTATCTCCACGGGAGGGAGTTATACGTTTCCATAAGAAGTGTAAATTGAGTCCTAGGTACATCGGACCTTTCGAAATTCTAGAACGAATTGGGGCGGTAGCTTACTGTTTGGCAATACCTCCAAGTCTCTCCAAATTTCACGACGTGTTCCACGTACCACTATTGAGGAAATACTTGCTTGACCCAACAGATGTACCCACCTATGAGGAATTAGAACTGGAGCCCAATCTATCTTATTGCGAATATCCCATCAGGATTCTTGATACGAGAGAACAAGTACTGAGAAACCGGACAACTTGTCTGGTAAATGTTTTGTGGAGAAACCATAAGATGGAAGAGAAAATGTGGGAACCCGAGGAACTTATGATGAAGAACCACCCAAGACCATTCATGCGGTTGTATTTAAGAAATTTTGAGGATGAAATTATTAGAACGAGGGGAGAATGTAACACCCCAAACTTCTATGGTACGCTTCTCTTTGAATAATGCGATAGCATGTGTTATACGCAACATCGAGTTCTAACACACCACAACCAATCAAACTAGCTATTATGAATAGTAATACCCAATTTTTGTAATTTATAAATTTTATTTTTCAAAAGGGACTTCATTTTTGGATTCCGAATATCAAATTTTCCTAAGATGAATTTTTGATATTTTTCTGAAAAACATCATTTTTTGATGAATAGTGAAACCACTAAGTGGTAGTAAAAAAACTGAATTTTTCATAAATCATAATTTTACCACTTCTGTGTGTGTAATTTCAAAAATCTGAGAGACATGGTTAATATCATTGAGTAAAATGTTGTTCAATGAGATGAAAATAATTTTTGGGGAATAGTAACTTTTTACTTTTATTTACCACGTTTATAAGTAAATAGGGTAATCAAGTGTAAAAATGATATTAATATTACCATGAGACATGTCCTATTTCTATTGGACAAGTTTATCTCGACCAAAAACAACCTTGTGAATAAAATATTATCATTTAGGTCCACTTGGATTAGATTAGGACATTTATTATTATTTAATACAAAGAAGAGTTAATAGAGTTAAAATCAATGTTTATTTACTAAAACATTTTTAATATTGGGTCATACATAATATAAATTAGATTGTAAATATTAATTTGAAATATAACAAGATTTCCTACATAATGGTATTTTATTCATAAATTTTAGACATTAAATTATTTAATTTATTTTTGACATAATGGTGATGCAGTAATTACATAATTAATGAAATATTAAAATAATTGAAATTATAAATATCAAAATAAATGTAATTTCAGACTTTTTATGAATTCCACTAATTTTCTAGGTTAATATGGCAAATTAGGATTGATTATATAAATTGTTTTCGATGTAATAATGTTGTTATGAATTTACCAAAAACAAAATACCCAATAGTGTCAAAATTGACATAAAAAAAATGTCTAAAACAAATATTATATTATTAATTTATATTCAATTCGTAAAAATCTATGTTTCGGACAAGATAGTTTTATCATGATATTTCTATCATTAATGGACCACTTGGGGGTATCTTGGTGGTATATATGATGTTTATTAACTATATAATATAAAAATACAAAGTGACATGGTAAGTGTCAAACTAATTAACTAAGAGTTAAAACTAAACGATAAGGTTAATATAATGACACAAACCTGTCTAAATTCTATTTTTTGAGTGATTTTAGACCCATACCCACCTTAACCTTTAAATAATCTATTTTGGAGCCATTATAAACCGAAAATTAACTTATTATAAAATACTATTTCTTGCTTTTCCAAAGGTGCCCCTCACCCCTCTTATAAAGGGGCACTCCCTCTTCTCACAAATTCACACATTCAAAGCCTTTTTCCTCGGACAACCCCTACCCAAATACTCTCTCAAATTCCCTCACTAAAACCTATAGGCCTTATTTTGATCATAATTACATCCTATAGAGCCCTCTTGATCAAATCAAAAGGAAGAACCCAAAGAAGAGGTAATGTTTTCAGCACCCTCTTTCAAGTTCCTTTCTTCTTCAACATCTTCTTTCATTGTTATTGCCATTAAAAAATAATAAATCCATTATCTTATATATAATTTGATGTTATTATAAATATGGTACAACCATATTTGGTATTCTATCCATCCTTTGAATGAAATTTCACCATACGTGCGTACGTATGGATTACCATCTCCATGTCGTGGTGTAATTGTTATTCAATAAATTATTATTTGGATGGGTATAATAATGATGGTTAATTCATGTAAATAATAAATATAACATGATAATGATTATTTTTATATGATATACCATACAATTATATATTATTATAATATCAAAAGAATGATATTCTTGCTCATGCATACATACGGACTACCGTCTCCACGAATGCGATGATATTCATTCTCCATCGTATCTATTCAACTATAATTATCACTTGATGATTTAAAAATAATGTTTAAGGACTTGATATCATTATGGATATTAAGAATATACAACCTATCCATGAAAAAAATGTCTTACATAACAAAACATATAAAATAAAACGACTAAGTTAACACCCGAAACAATGATAATACTAAGATATTATTAACAAATCAATGTTAAAAGAACTAATATGATATTATATTAATGTATATGATTCTTGTGTAATTTAATAACAATTATTTCACCATTATACAGGAGTTTATCCTACCCCCATCCAAGGAAAAGTACAAGGTAAGGGTTATTTAACAATCTCTTCATTATCCGAGGTTTTTTATACGTAATTATCTACTATGACCTCTTTATCATCCACATCCATGTTTCTTAAAAATGTATTTCAAAACATTCATGCTATTTTATAGAATATGGTTATAGTTATTTATACCCTTGTTTGGATTTTTATAAGAGGATTAAAAAGTAATCTTTCTATCTTTTTCAAAACTAAGTCCTTTTTAACCTTTTCGACAGAATTAATGTAAGAATGTATTTTTTAACTTATACGGAGGGTGCAGCTATTTTCCGCCATTATAAAATATTATAATATTCCCTTACAAGTTTATTATGATATTTTCAAATTAATTGTTTTATTTTATAATTATTTTACTTTTAAAAGATTTAAAAAAAATTAGATATTTCTCTCAAATAGTTTTGATTTCATCAATGTCAACATCCATTGATGGATTTTAAGCCTATTTGAAGTTGAATTATTATGATACAAAAATTCCTTATTATATTGAAGGTTTAATGATATGTTTGACTGTGGATGTGTTATTTTTATACCATTCATGGTTTATTGTGAAATTATTGACATTTTGTATGCTATTTTTAATACGAATGTTTATGTTATGTTGAAACTTGTTCATATGAGGAATGCATTGGACTTAATAAGTGACGGGTGGAGCCGTCTATAGCTCCTAGATGAATTTGTAGGTGACATGAAACAAACTAGTGTCTTAGCACAATGCCTTGAAAAAATATTATTTGAATTCTTGGCATGAGGTCTTGGCTATGTGGTTATGATATTCTGGCATTATGCATTCCATCATTATGAAAGTGGTTATTGATATTGCATGTGATTATTCAACTAGTAGAACATCCATGTGAACAAGTATATAGAATTATTTCATTTTATTTCTTCCATATTAGGTTGAAGTTAATGTTTTAAAACTCTTTTATTTTAATTATACATTGCCTTAAATGTTTATTCTTATTTATGAAATTTTATGCTATATTGTTATCCTTACGGGGCATTTAAGATCACCCCTTTCTATGTTTTATTTTTCCCAGGATATGAAGAGGTATTTTATGAATGACCTGTGGGGATAGTATGAGGGGAAAAGAGTGTGGACTATGGGGACTATATTGTTGTTGTTTTTCATTTTATGATATAATTTAAACTTTATGAATGTATCTAGTTATTCCAAGGAAACTAAACTAATTGGTCTTTCGAGACGTGATCATTATTTTGATCATTCTAATGTTATGTAATAATGCACCGACTCTAGGAAATTGGGGCTGGGGCGTTATATTTGGTATCAGGGGAAGTTTAGTAAAAATCATGGAAGCTAGATTTAGATAAACTCTGATTAGAGCACATAGATTTAAGATAGACTTTGAGGATTAATATAGAATAACTTCCTTGAATTTTGGTATTGTAGAGATTTTGTGAGTTTTCGGAGCAATACATCCCTGTCTATATACGATCAGGTAGAGGCAGCTCTGGCAAGATGTACCTAGGGGTAAAACCCAAAAACACCGCTTTGAGCTAGAATCGATTGGGAACTAGTGCATGGCAAGGGGCCTTGCCGCACTCTTGGTTATGACACTCCCGGGGGATATGCTTAGTATAACTCTCATTTTCATTACAAATCATTATGATTGGTTTATGAGTATATACATCCTCATATAAATTTTTTTATGATTATTTATTATATCCATAAATATTTCAATTTATGTTAAGTGTTTTATAAGTATGGAATTATGTATTTTAAGTCTTTAACTGATCTAGTTTATAACTTTGTTTAGAAATGGTGCCTAGTGGAAGAAATGGAAACTGTATCAATGGATGCACTGTATATAGGGATTTCCCACCTGCTCCAGATAATTATAGTGGAGTCAGTGATGCAACTGGTGCTGATCAACTGATCACCATACTAGGACAACACACTCAGGTTATGAATAATAACTTTACCCGTATGGAGCACCCTGATCCATAGTTTGGAGGATCAATGATAGATCGCTTCATGAGGGAGAAACCACCAACATTCAATGGGAGTACAATTCCATTTGTAGCTGAGAAATTGATAAGTTCCCTAGAGAAAATATTTCAGGCTTTGGGGAGTAGTGAAAGGGAGAAAGTTGTCATGGCAGTTTATCTCCACACTGGTGATGCGGATCAATGGTGGTCATTGATTCAAAACATGAAGGAAGATGATGATGTATGAAATATTTAATGGAGGGAGTTCAAAGATCTGTTTTTAGAAAAATACATTCCTCGTGACCATTGACTAGATATGGAAAGGAAATTTATGAGTCTGAGACAAAATGAGGATGATAATGTCACAAAGTATGAGGCTAACATTATGAGGATAGCAAGTTATTCTCGAGATTATATTAGTAACCCAAGAAGTAAGATTGACGGATTCTTTGACGGGTTAAAACCATTTCTCCATCGAGAATTAGTCTCACAATCCTTCTCGTCATTCGAAGACATTGTCTCATGTTCTATCAAGACAGAAAAGTAATTATCTATGTCTTATGACTTTAATGCAATGCAAGAGAAAAATAGATCTACTGATCAATCTGGTAATGAAAGTAAGGGTAAGAAGGGAAAAGTTGAATATCCATCCTACAGAAAATGTGGGATGAAACACCCATGTACATGCTTAAAAGGAATGGGTGTATGTTAAAAGTGTGGTGAAAAAGGCCACCCAACTCGTGATTGAAAGGGGAAGAATGAAGCTACCGATGTCCAATGCTACAATTTCAGGGAGATGTTACATTATGAAAATGAATGTCCAAAGCGTCATGGGAACTTACCTCAGAAAAGGACAAGGGATCAAGGCTAAGGTTTTGCTATCACTACTGCTGAGGTAGAAGCTTCAAAAGACATGGTGGTAGGTAATTTAATGGTTTCCTCAAGTTTATCAACTGCATTATTTGATTCTAGATCATCACATTTTTTCATATCTTCCCAGTTTTCTAAGAAAATTAGATGTTTCCAATTTGATTTAACATGGGATTTGATAGTTAAAACTCTTAAGGAAAGTATCATTGGAACAATTTTTTGTGAATCAGTCCCCCATTAGAGCACATAAATGTTCTTTATCCGCTGATCTCATCGTCATACCTATGATTGAGTTTGATATAATCCTCGATATGGATTGGCTTTCAGACCATGATGTGAATATTTATTGTGAGAATAAGGAGGTTATGATTTTTGATGATGATGATAAGGAACACCTAATCTTTAGAGCAGAATCATCACCACCTAATTCTTATCTAGATCCACCCCCAGTATCTCAACTAAATTCAATTATTGGGGAGGAAGAGAATGAAATAACTATGGGTGAGGAAAGGAATGTTCAAATAGAGGATGTACCTATTGTGAAAGAATATGTAGATGTATTTTCGGAAGATTTACATGGACATCCTCCAGAATGAGATGTTGAGTTTTCCATTGATTTAATTCCTGGATCAAGGCCTATATCGAAGACCTCTTATAGAATGGCCACTATGTAATTAGTTGATCTAAAAGAAACAACTAGAGGCATTGAGTAATAAGGGATTTATTCACCCTAGTTTTTCTCCATGGGGAGCCCTTGTTATTTTTGTTAAAAGGAAAGATGGATCTATGATGTTATTTATCGACTACATGGATATCAATGCTATAACAATAAAGAACAAGTATCCCCTACATTGCATTGATAATTTATTTAACCAACTGCATGGATCCAAATAATTTTCGAAGATTTACCTTCGATCTGGACAACATCAGTTGTGTGTGAAGAAGGAAGACATTCCGAAGACAACATTTTGAACAACGTATAGACATTACGAGTTTACAGTAATTACTTTTGGGCTTACTAATGCACTGTCATTATTCATGGATCTAATGAATAGAGTTTTTAGGGAATATCTCGATGATATTGTGGTGGTATTTATTGATGATATCTTGGTATAATCTAAAATCTATGAAGATCATGAAAATCACTAGCGCATTATCCTGAAGACTCTGAGAAGACATGAATTATATGTGAAGTTTAGAAAGTGTGAATTTTGGTTTCAGGAGATTTATTTTCTTGGCTATATTGACTCTAAATATGGAATCTCTGTTGATCCTTATAAGACTACGGTAATCCAAGAATGGCCTGCAACTACGAGTGTAACTGAGGTACGTAGTTTTATTGGTTTAGAAGGTTATTATCGACGTTTCATCCATAATTTTCCGGGTTGGCTATCCCATTAACAAAGCTCAGACATAAAGGGGTTAAATTTGTTTGCACAAAAGAGTTTGATTAATGTTTTTTAAGAACTAAAGATAATATTAGTCAATGATCCTATATTGACTCTACCATTGGGGAATGACAGGGTTCATTATTTATAGTGATGCATCGAATAAAGGAGATGGTTGTGTCCTTATGCAGAATGATAGGGTTATTGCCTATGCATCACGATAGTTCAAAATTCTTGAGCAAAACTATCCTACTCATGATCTCGAGTTAGCAGCTGTGATATTTGGTTTGAAGATATAGAGGCACTACCTCTATGGTGAAAAATGTGATATTTATACTGATCACAAGAGTTTAAAGTATATTTTCTCACAAAATGAACTCAACATGAGGCAAAAGAGACAACTTGAATTACTAAAGGATTATAATTGTATGATACAATACCACTCGGGGAAGGAAAATAAGGTGGAAGATGCTTTGAGTAGCAAAGATCATGGAGTTTTCAACAATATGAGAATTGAAAGGGATCCAATTTTCATGGATCATGTGAATATGGACATGAGAATAACCATGGAAGGTGAAACATCAGTTCTTTTTCAAATGGTTTCCAAACCATCCTTACTAGAAACTATTTAGAGTTCTCAGACTGATGATGAATAATTTCAAAAGAAGATTAAAGTTGTGAATGATGGGATATTGAGAGAACTTGTGTATGAAGATGGAATTTTCAAATTTGGGAAGTGACTTTGTGTACCCGATATACCTGATCTAAAAAGGGTATTCTAGACGATGCTCATAGTTCCAATTTCTCTATACTCCCCGGGAGCACCAAAATGTAGAGAGACTTGAAGGAACATTTTTGGTGGGACAACATGAAGAGGGAGATTGCAGATTTTGTGTCAAGATGTATGGTTTCTCAACAATTGAATGCTGGAAGGCAACATCCTGGTGGAGTATTGAAACCACTTCCCATAACTGAGTGGAAAAAGGATAATATTACGATGGACTTCTTCATGGGGCCACCAAAGACTCCTATAAGGAATGATGCATTATGGGTTATTGTTGATCATCTTACCAAGTCAGCACATTTTCTTCATATTAGAGAAGATTTACCACTCGAACATCTAGCAAGACTATATATTAATTAAGTGGTGAGACTTCATGGTGTACCCCTATCAATTGTTTATGATTGTGATCCCCATTTTACTTCAAGATTCTAGAAGTCTTCAGAAATCCTTGGATACTAAACTTCAATTGAGCACTGCCTACCACCCTCAAACAGATGGACAATCAAAATGGACTATTCAAACCTTAGAAGACATGTTGATATCTTGCTCACATGACTTTCAGGGCATGAGGGATCGATATTTACCTCTAGTAGAATTTTCCTATAACAATAGCTTTTATTCGAGTATTTAGATGACACTATATGAAGCATTATACAGAAAGAGATGTCACAAACCAACCTGTTGGGATGAAGTTGGTGAACAAAAACCTATAGGCCCAGAACTGGTGGAGGAAACAATGGAAAGGGGCAAGGTAATCCAAAACCACATCAAAGCATCTCAAAGTATGCATAAGTGCTATTCCGATAACTGATGGAAGGATTTGGAATTTCATGTAGGAGATCATGTATTCTTGATGGTATCTCCATGGAATGGAGTTATACGTTTCGGTAAGAAGGGTAAATTGAGTCCTAGGTACATCGGACCATTCGAAATTCTAGAATGAATTGGGGATGTAGCTTACCGTTTGGCAATGCCGCCATGTCTCTCCAAAGATCACGACGTGTTCAATGTATCATTGTTGAGGAAATACATTCCTAACCCAATGAATGTGCTCACCTATGGGTAATTAGAACTGGAACCCGATCTGTCTTATTGTGAAGTGACCGTTAGGATTCTTGATATGAGAGAACAAGTACTAAGAAACTAGACAACTCTTCAGGTAAAAGTTTTGTGGAGAAACCATAAGTTGGAAGAGACAACATGGGAACATGAGGAACTTATGATGAGGAACCACCCGAGTCATTAATGCTGTATTATTCAAGAAATTTTAAGGACGAAATTATTTAAGGGATGGTAGAATGTAACACCCCAAGTATCTACGGTACGCTTCTCTTTGAACAATTTGATAGCGTGTGTTGTACGCAATATATAGTTTTAACACACACAACCAATCAAACTAGCTTTTTTGAATATTAATACCCACTTTTTGAAATTTATAAATTTTATTTTTAAAAATTGAATTCATTTTTGGATTTGGAATATCGAAATTAGCCTATGGTGAAATTTTATTATTTTTCCGGAAAACATGATTTTTTGATGAATAGTGAAGCCACTATGTGGTAGTTAAAAAACTGAATTTTTCATAAAACTAAATTTTAACTCTTATGTGTGTGGAATTTCGAAAATCAGAGAGAAAGGGTTAATATCATGGAGTAAAATGTGGTTCAATGAGTTGAAAATAATTTTTGGTGAATAGTAACTTTTTACTTTTATTTACCACGATTAAAAGTAAATAGGGTAATTAAGGGTAAAAATGAAATTAATATTACGCGAACACATGTACTAATTATATTCGACAAGTGTATCTCGAGCAAAAACAACATTAGGAACAAAATATTATCATTTAGGTTCACATGTATTAGATTAGGACATTTATTATTAATCAATTCAAAGATGAGTTAAAAGAGTTAAAATCAACGTTTATTTACTAAAACATTTTTCATATAGGGTAATACATAAGATAAATTAGATTTTAAATATTAATTAGAATGATAAAGAGATTTCCTACATAATGGTATTTTATTTATAATTTTTAGATATTATATAATTTAATTAATCTATGACACAATGGTGATGGAATAATAAACTAATAAATGAAATACTAAAATAATTGATATTATAAATATCAGAATAATAGTAATTTGAGGATTTATATGAATTCCACTAATTTTCAAGGTTAATATGACATATTAGGATTGATTATATAAATTGTTTTCTAAGTAATAATGCTGTTATGAATTTATCAAAAACAAAATACCCAATAGTGTCAAAATTGACATAAAAGAGTTTTTAAAAAAATATTATATTATTAATTTATATTAAATTCCTAAAAATATAATGATCGGACAAGATACTTATATAATGATAGTTGTATAATTAATGGACCACTTGGGGGGTCTCTTGGAGGTATATAGTATGTTTATTAACTATATAATATAAAAATACAAAGTGACATGGTAAGTGTCAAACTAATTAACTAAGAGTTACAACTAAACGATAAGATTAATATAATGACCCAAACCAGTCTAAATTCTATTGGTTGAGTGGTTTTCAACCCATACCCACCTTAACCTTTAAATAATCCACTTTTGAGCCATTATAACCCAATATTAATTTATTATAAAATAATATTTCTAGCTTTTCCAGAGGTGCCCCTCACCCCTCTTATAAATGGGCACTCCCCCTTCTCACTAATTCATAGATTAAAAGCTTTTTGGATCGTCCATACCCTTCCCAAATACTCTCTAAACATCCATAAATTTAATCTAGAGGCCTTAGTTTTATCATAAATCCATCTTAGGGAGTTCTTTTGATCAAATCAAAAAGAAGAACCCGAAGAAGAGGTAATGTTTTCACCACCCTCTTTCAAGTTTCTTTCTTCTTCAAATTCTTCTTTCTATGTTATTCCCATTATAAAATAATAAATCAAGTATATTATATATATTTAATGTTATTATAAATGTGGTACAACCATATTAAGTATTCTATCCATCCTTTGAATGACATGTCACCATACGTGCATACGTACGGCTTACCGTCTCCACGTCATGGGGTAATTGTTATTCAATAAATTATTATTTGGATGGGAATAATAATGATGTGTAATTCATGTAAATAATAAATCTAACATGACAATTATTATATATATATGATATACCATCCAATTATATATTATTTCAATATTAAGAGAATGATATTGTCACTTATGCGTACGTACGGACTACCGTCTCCATGAACGCGATGAGATTCATTCTCCATCATATCCATTCAAGTATAATTTTTATTTGATGATCTAAAATAAATGTTTAAAGACTTGATATCATTCAGGATATGAATAAGATACAACCTATACATGACAAACATGACTTACGTAATAAAACATATAAAATAAAACGAGTATGTTAACACCCGAAACGATGATAATACTAAGATATTATTAACAAAGCAATGTTAAAAGATCATACATGATATCATATTAATGTATATGATTCTTGTATAATTTAATAACAATTATTTCACCTTTATACAGAAGGTTAATCTACCCCCAACGAAGGAAAAGTACAAGGTAAGGGTATTTCACAATCTCTTCATTATCTGAGGTTGTTTATACATAATTATCTACTAGGACCTCTTTATCACCCACATCCATGTTTCTTAAAAATGGTTTTCAAAAAATTATTTATATTTTATAGAATATGGGACAAAGTCATTTATACACTTGTTTTTCTTTTAATAAGAGGTTTATAAAGGAATCATTCTGTTGTTTTCCAATCAAGGTCCTTTTTTACCTTTTCGACAGAATTATGTTAAGAATGTATTTTTTTTAAATTATACGATGGGTGTGGCTATTTTCTACCATTATAAAATCTTGGAAGCATCCCTTACAAGATTATAAGGATATTTTAAAAGTAAATGTTTTATTTTATAATTATGTGACTTTTAAATGATTTCAAAAAATAGATATTTCTCTTAAATAGTTTTGATTTCATCTATGTCAACATCCTTTGATGGATTTTAAGCTTATTTGAAGTTGATTTATTATTATACAAAACTTCCATATTTTATTAAAGGTTTTAAGATATGGTTGACTGTGGATGTATTATTTTTATACCATTCATGGTCTATGTTGAAAGTATTGACATTTCGTATGCTATTTTTATTACGAATGTTTATGTTATGTTGAAACCTGTTCATATGAGGAATACATTGGACTTAATATGTGATGGGTGGTGCTCGCTATAGCTACTCGATGCATTGGTAGGTCCCATGATACAAACTAGTGTATTGGTATAAGGCCTTGACAAAATCTTATTTTTAGTCTTGGCACGAGGCCTTGGCTATGTGGTTATGATAGTCTGGAATTATGCATTCCATCGTTATGAAAGTTGGTATTGATATTGCACGTGATTATTCGACTAGTAGAATATCCATGTGAATAAGTATATGGAATTATTTCATTTTATTTCTTCCATATTATGCTTAAGTTCATGTTTTAAAAGGATTTTGTTTTATTAATACATTGCCTTAAATGTTTATTCTTATTTTTGAAAGTTTACGGTATATTGTTTTCCTTACTGGGAATTTGAGCTCACCCCTTTCTATGTTTTATTTTTCCTAGGATGTGAAGAAGTATTTTATGAATGAACTTTAGGGATAGTGGGATGGGATAAGAGTGTGGACTATGGAGGCTATATTGTTGTAGTTTTTCATTTTATGATGTAATTTAAACTTTATGAATGTATCTAGTTATTCCAAGGCTACTAAACTAATCGGTATTTCAAGACATGATGTTTCTTGTGATCATGACAATGTTATGTAATAATGCACCAAATCTGGGTAACTAGCGCTGGGGCATTACATGAAAAGTATTATAATGACATAACCCATCATGTCATTGATGACATCAATGTTAATAAAAATTTATCCCTTGATGAAGAAATATTTCATGCTTATTATACCACCAATAAATTTTAAAAACTAGAATTCTCCATGTATTTCATATCTAAATGAACATGTTGCATGATGTTTTTTGGTTGTTTACTATTTTAAAAAAATTTATTCAAAAAACATAACATAAAATACAAAAAAAATTAAAAATACTAAATAACTACAACAAAATGTTTTCCACTCCCCCACACTTAAAAAATTTCATTGTCAACAATGTGAACCAAAGAGATGATATATGAAAATTAAATGTGAAATTTTATATTTTAAAAATAATATAAATGTGAAAGGGTTAGGAACATCCTCATATTCTAAAGTAATGATTGGGTCATGAAGTTTGAGGAAATCCACTGCATTTGTAGAATATCCCTTAATGTATTTATTGAAATGTTTCCCATTGATTTTAAATATCATTCAAGTGTACTCTTGTTTGATATCCTATTCAAAATAAAAAAATAGATATAATATAACAACATAACCATCTAGAAAGAAACTTATCGGGCATTTGTTTCAATCTTGAACTGTAGAGTAAAAATGTCACTCCAACATGAAAATCCATTAATTTGATAATTCTATGATGATATTTTTTTGATATTTCCTTATAGATCCTTGAGTTCTCAGAAGGTGATAATTAAAGCTCCTCAATATCTTGAATTTTATACTTTCTTTGAATTCCAGCATAAGCGAAATCTATCTTGCATTTTCTTATATGCCAATATACCAGTTTCACAACTTCCACTAGTATATGAAATGATTTATCAAAAACAATTTGAAATGGGGAAATTCCAATTTGTGTATTGTATGTTGTCCAGTAATCTCAAATAATGTCATCTAATAAATTTCTTTAATCCTTTCTATTCAGCTTCATGATTTTGTTGAAAAATTATTTCAAATCCCAATATGAAACCGCATCATGGACATATGATTGTGGGTAGAATGGTAATAATATTTTTTCTGTAACCCCATACTTCTGATGGAGGGAATCCAAATACCGATTCCAAAAACGTGTCCCCTGATCCCTAAGGATAGCCTTCTGTACTAAAATCCTTTAAAAAATGTGTGCCTTGATAATGTCCAATACAACATGAGAATCCTCATTCCACATTGCATTTTCCTCCATCCATTTTCTCACATACTTAGTAGAAACCAAAATTTTGAAAACCTCAAATGATATTGGAAAGAGACCCATAAAATAAATTCTCCCTACATAAAAAATATAACATAATATAATGGGTTGTTTGGTAATATCATTGTTCTTATTAATGTTCCTTGTGTGTTGGTATCAATAGAATGACTTTCATAATAGATGAGAATAATGGAATAGGCTATGTCAATATAATCCTTATAATGAAACATTAATTGAAGTTTTTTGGGGTCCAAAGGGTACTCCACATGAGTGTATATGGAATAAATTAAGAACAAACTCAAACTCATGATTTGGAACATACCTCCTAATATCATGATCATTACACATACAGAAAAGGTAGGGATCTGTCCAAAAATAAAATATTGAATCACATTTCATCTTTTTGAATTGATATTTCATTAAATATTTAGGAATTTCATAGGTAACATGGTAGTTAAATTAATCAACATACTAATAATGTGCACCTAAAATGGAATTAATATTCTCATTGGGGAATGTGTCTCGATGTTGACCCTGGTCTGATGTGTCATCCTATAATGTGGGAGTATTCCTAATTATGTGGTCCACCACCTTGTTTTCTGAACCCTTTTAATGAATTATCTCAATATCAAATTATTGATGAAGCATCACCCTTTATATGAGTCTAATAATTGCATCATTATTCTTCAAGAGGTACCTTATAACTTCATGGTTAGAAAAAAACAATAGTAGATCGAAATAAATATGAATGGGATTCATCGAAATAAAATTTGATAAAAGAAAAACCTTTTCCATGTTTGGGTAGTTTTATTGTAATGAATCCAATGTCCCAAATCCCTTGGAAATGTCATGTGAACATCCTAGCACCCTCTGTGATAATACAAATACAATTGGGAAGTTAGATGTGTCACACGTAAGAAAAAAAATGAAGATACCACCATGGTCATTTTATGATTGTAGAAGCAATTAGATGCTTTTTTAACTCAACAATGTAAGTACTACAATAATCATAAAATTCAAAATGATAATATTTTTCATGTAATCATGTCCTAGAAAGAGAAATATTACTAATTTTTTGATGTAGCATTGATATAATCCTGAATTCCTTAAGAAATATCTAATATCATGCGCACATCAAGGATAGGGTACGGATGAAATAATATCATCCTTATATCTATCAACCAATCTCCCATGTATTGACACTACATTCCCTATGAAAATCCAATGATCCACCATAAAAAGACACTTTTCAATGTTCCAGACTATATTTTTTCCAATATAATGATTCAACACCATTCCCAAGCTAGAGATACCACTATAAAATAAGTACCCATACACTGTAAAGTCATTTCAAATACCTCCCTGCAGGTCATAAGAAAATCAAAACAACTCACCATACAACTCTGGAATGTAATAGGAGTGCTGAAATGTCCTACAGGCATCTTCCTGTAGGAAAATGTTCTTAATGGATAGGTGGATGTTTGTTCATCCTAATCCTCTTGGGATATAAGAACATGAAAATATCCCAACAATCCATATAAGAAACAATAATGTGTCTCCCCATACAGTATCTCAAGAATTTGATCAATAAATAATAGGGGGAATGGTCCTTGTGAGATGATTGATTTAGTTTTATATAATAAATAAATAAAGACCAATTTTTTTTCACACTCATTTCAACTAACTCTTCTATATCAATCCTATTAATAGTAACACCACTCTTCATAGAAACGATATGAATAGGACACACCCACTGGGAATCTGAAATAGAAGAAATTATACATGCCTTGAGAAATTTATCAACAAATTTTTTAACAACTTCTAGAATAGTTGGATTCAGTCTCCATTGTGGCTTTTTAATTGGTTTATCCTCATCTTCCAAACAGATCATAGGAATGAAAATGGTGAGGATAATACTTGATATGTAAGCCAAGGTCCACCCGAAATCCTGAATGTTCTCTCCCAAAAGAATCAATATTTATTCTTCATGTTCAAAAGGGATATTTTTAGAAATTATAACAGGTAATATCTCACCACTCGATAAGTATAAGTATTTTAGATTTGGTGAAAATGTAATGAGTTCCAGTGTAGGGGTGGCATATGGATAAAGAAATTAATAGAATTTAAATATGTGCATAATGAATATCATTATTAGAATATACATCATCAAAATTATAGAATAATGCATAAAATCCATCACCATAATCAATATCTATATCATAATTAGTGTTCACAAGATCAAAATAAGAATATGAATCCATTTCAAAATCAAATCAAATAGAAGATTGTGAATTAGAAACTGGTATATATGTTCTCATAGAAATCAAACTAGAAAAATTATCATAATATCCAAAAGAATATGACAATAAAATTAAAGAGGGTTAGTATATTGTCATTCAAAATGGGTAGAAGGAAAAAAAATGGTTGAATGAGGGGTACATCAAGTTGTCCATAACATTAAATATCACAACTTCATCTCCCAACACCATCAAAAGTGTACCCTTAAGGACATTAATGTTTATTTTTTCAGATTTGAGGATTGTCCTGCCTATAATAATCGAATCATGAGAACATATCTAATCATCCTCCATGTTAAGGACATATAATAATATTGGAGTGATCATGTCTCGTACCCAAACAAGTACATCCTCGAGGTATACTGCTTGATATGCTATAGCTCTATTAACCAACATCCCCACAACTCTCTTCGTCATAAACTCGCTAACCAACAAAGAAGAGAATACAAAGTGAGGAATCATATTTATTGAAGTACGTAAAAATCATAATGTATCAGAAAAGTGCATCTCCCATATGCTTCATATTATAGTGAATGAACCGGGATCTTATAACTTTGTTGGAATCGATAAACATGGTTTAATGAATGTTGAAAAATTCATCTAAATATTGATCCTCTCATTTAACATGATCTATCTTAGATTATAATAATGTTCATTTTATGAATATCACATACCTTGGGAATTTTTTGATCACATCAGGTAGAGAGATGTTGATATCCACATTCTTGAATTTGTCCAAAACTTCTTTTACTTCACCTCTTCTGCCAGTTTTTGGGGTCTAACAAATCTATTTGGAATGGGAAGGTTTGTAAGAGTAACATAATAAATATTTTTCTTACATATTCACTATACATGGGCTTCAAATTAGTGGTTCTTGAATAGCGATTCTCCATGGATGAGTTGTATCTGGGTGGAATTGTAGGTGTAGAAGTATGATTTTTTTTCATCGCACTTCTCATTTTGATGGCACTAACATTCCCCTTGTCATTTGGAGTATTTTTTGATGGAATATTTAAATATATCTTGCATACCATTTCATGGAGGGTATTTGAAATTTTGATAATTTGTGTCTTTAACTCTATAAACTACGAACCTTGAATGTTCATCTCATTCTATTTATTAAGAACAATTTGATTTAAAATATCACTAGTATTAGTATTTTTCATGGGTTGAGAATTACCATTTTGTGGAATTGTTGATTATTGGGCCTACAATCACTTTTGGGTTTGTTGGAACCCATGTTGGTAACGTGGAGGCTATTAGATTTTTTTTAAAGTGTGGCCTCAATTGTTTTCTATATCCATAACTCATGACAGACTAATCCTTCCACCCTTGGTTATATGTTAATTAAAATGAATCATACTTATTCTTGGCATGTTTTTATTGTTGTGCTTTATATGGTCTTTGTGGAAATATGGTAGCACAATCCTCTATCTTTCAAAATTTGGGAAAATAGTTGGTCCAGTGGTATGTTTCAGTGAAAATGCCACAAGGCCACATAGGATAGGGTTGGGATTTATTTTTAGAAAAATAAATCTACCTCACCATTATGGTTTAACTGTTACAAGATGGTATCAATTAAATTATTTTATAATGAAGAAGGACATACCAGATATACTCCAATGAAATGTTGTGTACCTTGATAACCATATTATTGGGAGCTCTATGCCATCATATTTATCAATGTGTGTGAAACTACTGGTGTTTTAGTCCACATATACTTCTCCATTTTCAACATCTGGCATTCTACACTATATGGGTTTGATACCTTAATAGAATTATGGGAGGTAGATTTTCTCACTAATTTGGTGATGTTGAAATCTGGCACCCGATATTTTGAATCGCTCCTTGTGCTCATAAATTGACTCTGTTCATGATTGATGATTCTTTATATATTTATATTAATGGATGTTTTCCAAGAGTTTGGAAAAAATCTATTCATGAAATGACTTTCGAAATCATTCCAATATGTTATATCATTTGGTTGAATATAATCCATCCATTATTTGTAGCTCCATCAAGTGAAAATGGGAATGATCTTCACTTTATTTGATCTTCAAGGACATATCATACTTTATGAGTTATAAAAAACCTATTAAATTAATCTAAATTTATGTTTGTATCCTCACTATATAATCCATTAAATTTTGAATTTTCGTGAATTAACCCATATTTTTGTTCAAATTATGATTCGTGATTTTGGTATGCAATACAATTGTGTGGATAGTTAATAAGTTACATAAGAAATTATAGAAGGGTTCAATTAAGTTTCCTATAATTTTCAGACATTTTTTCTTGTTTACGTTGGATGTAGAAGTGTTTCCAATTTCAATTGTATTATAGAAGATGAATTCCCCATTTATGTAAATGTCGATACTTCCTGTAGACTGAGATTTTCTGATTCGAACCCTAAGGGTTCATTCAATAATAGTGTATACATAAAAGAGATACTTGGGATGGGAAAATTTCATAAATCATAGAAATTGAGAAATAAAAACCATAATATCATGATAATACATTTCAATTGATGGTCTAAGAGATAAGTAACGAGGAGGAAGAAGAATGAGAAAAAACCAAAACAATTTGAGAAAGGGGAAAGAAGTAGGACAGATGGTGATAAAAACGGATAAACTAAAAGTGAGAAAAAATTAAATTGTTTGATAAAAAAATTCCTCCCAGTAAATGGAGTCAATTTGAATGGTACTATCATGGTCGCTCTCAAATTATGTCTGATTTCAGGTTATTTAGGTGTAGTAGAGTGGCTGACCAAGGTAGACTCTTAATGGGGGGAGGTAATTTAAAACAACATATTAAAGGTAATTTTAAAAAAATGATAAAATAAATAAACATTTCATGTATTTATTTATGGTTCATATTATAATTATATATGAATTTTGGTTTAATAATATTTTTTATTTTTTATTGGAAATGATATAGAGAAAACATAACGAGAGGTTATTTTTTAGGAAACTATTTTTATAAGGGGTAATAAATCTAAATATAATTTTTCTTTAACATGTTAAAAATTATAATTTTAGGTTATATCCACTTAATTATGATCCCATAATTTCTTAACACTCTAACACTATATGATTTATCATAACATCAAAGATAAAATGAATTTATCCCTAGGATAGCTTCAGAACATGCTAATGTAGCAACCAGATTTGATTGTCATTCTATGTCTATATTATGGAAAGGGATGAATTATGGAACATATCGAATCTAGAAATAAATATTAATTGAGTTTAGGTATTATATTATAACTCTAAAAATTGATAATGTGGGGTTTTGTTTTAAAGATTGTGATCAAGATCTCACAATTCACACAATACTCGACCTCACGCGTTTGCTGTTAATTGTTCAATTTCATTCATTGATTAATTTAATTTAAAAAATCAATTTACATATCAAATTAAATTAATTATAGTATACCATTGATTCAAAATAAATGAATGATGAAATTAATATGTATGTTTATTTGTATAATGAACTACTCTTCAATGGGTGGTGTAGCTATTGTTCAAATGTATTGCATGTTTGACCGTTTAGAAATCATATAACTCAATCTCATTTTTGCTCTTGATTTATAGTAAAAATAGGATGAGTACAGTAGAATAGTTTTGAATATAACATAATAAAAAATAATAATATAGAATAAATAGAAGATGTTTTATGAATTTTATTGCATAATAATAAATATTACTACATGAGACAGAGAGGAATGCTTATATGTAGGGATCATTAATTCAAGATCTTTCCCCTATGAGTATATAGAGATACATAACCTCAAAGGTTATGAGATGAATCCTATAAAACACAAAAAATGGATGAACTACACACCTTGGTATAACTTGAATATAATGTTCCCAATGTGCCAATTTATAGTCATATTTTGAATTGTGTTTGGGAAACCATATTTAATGATACCAATTTTGTCTTGGTTTTGGTTCGATAGATGGACTTAACTCTACATGGAAAAAATTAGAAAATATGTATGAAAATATCTTTACTATCTCCATAAAAAATAGGACGGCCAATGGAGGGCTACAAAGAGAGATATAGGTTTAATACAATACCAAAATCATTGACTTCGTGCAGATTTGGTCTCTTGAATAGATCTGTTCAGATGGGCCCTCATAGATCAGAATTGGGCATGGGTTTACTTGGATGAGCTGTCACACATGGAATACAGGATCTGTCTTTAAACATTCATCCAATTTGGATTCATGTAGTTATCATATTGTTGAAAATAGTTGACATTTGTTTTTTGGATTCCATTTAGTTTGGACAATTTTATTTCTAGATCATTTATGACCCTCTAATTCACCTCCTCCTATAATAAAAATAACCAAAAAATTTGAAAATAAAATATAAAATTGTGATAAATATTGAAAAATAAAATCAAATTAGGATTTAAATTAGTTGTTATATTTTTTATTTTACATATAAAACCATTTCAAAGTAGTTGTTCAATGGTAAAATAAAGCAGTGAATCATGGTTCGATGAAATATTTAACAATGTTGTGCAATTAGGAATTTCATTGCTACTATCAAAACTGATAGATGATTATTCAATGTTTGAAGGACCCAAGATATCAAAACCAATTCCCCCCAACATATTTAGTGTAGTAATAACATTAATGTAGTAGTACTGGATATCTCCACCATAACCATGACGTCATCCACATACACAACTACCGGGTGCCCACTCCCTATCTCACTTTCTAAAATTGACCAAAGGAGGATGATTTAAATCCTTTTTAGTGATAATAATAGTATTGGGTCATTCATATTAGGGATATGTACTTCTATGACCTATAGGATCTTACCCCTCACCATAAATGGCACCCCCAAGGGCCATGTAGAGATCCATTTTTGTCTACTACAACATCAACCATTTCAGGTTCCACTCCATTGAACTATCCTACAAATAATTCCCATATTACAAAGAGGTAGGGTATGTACTAGTCATTTTAGAAAAAACTACTACCTATGAGGTACCAAGGACTGATCACACTATATCTATTCAGCAACACCAACTACCCATCCTTCTAGCTGTGGAATAAGTGTTCTACACCACTGCACCAGCAGCTCAGGTCCGGCTGACTCGATGTCAACGGCGGGTGCACGGTCGGGGTGATGCACATCTGGGGGGTCATATTCTAAATATTCAGTGGTCTATTACACCACTATCGTATACAATCATTTTTTTTATTTTTATATAGTTTTAGATCTTATATGCCCGACCAGGATCATGACTTATTCCACCCCAATGGGTATAATGGCTTGACTCTTTCCGTCACCGACGCGAATAGAATCCTCCCAGCCAGACCTATGATGAAGGGATTCCATAAAAATGTCCTCTATGTACCATCTTTAGCAAGAGAGAATGTCCTTACAATACTCACACTCAGCATGGTGGTCCTCCCAATGTTACCAACATCAGTCCCAGTATAGTTCTTATGCGTCTTGTTGACACCTTTCATAGAGGTCCTCCATGTTCCAATGATCCTATGTATGGATTTTTTCCCCAAATATTTTTTTATAAATGCGAAGGATTCCTACCATTATCATGTACTACTACATAGGTCATCCCTACAGTATCATAGACCGGATTGTAGGTCTTCCACACCCCATCAACAATCAACATTGAGTTACTCCACATGTTCACACCAACTCAAGTGGAGGTCCTTCCCACACCAACAATAATCCAGGAAGAGTCCCTCCCCTCTTCATTAAGGGCCATACAGAGGTCCTTCCAATTTCATGTTCGATAAGTAGAGAGGTCCTCCCCATGCCATAAAAAACCAACATGGAGGTTCTCCATATGTTCATGCCAGGTATAGTAGAGTCCCTCCCCACTCTTGCACTCCCCTCTACAGAGGTCCTCCATGCATGATAGAAAAAATACCCAGAGGTCCTCTACATTTTCTGTTCGAAATATTCTTGGGATCATCTCACATGCCAACACACCAAAGCAGTGGCCTCCCCACTCAAGTGATAATAGACTCAATGGACCTATTCATGTCACGACTAATCCATGTGGATGTCATCCTCATTTTAACGCCAACCCACACAAAGCTCCACCACATTTCTATAATCTTCCATGTCCTGAACAACCTTCCTAGAGAAGAATGGTGAACTTTTTCCATAGGAGGAAGATATCTAAGAAGCACAAGATCATCTTCAACCAGGTTCAATTTTCAGATTATGAGTTGGAGTATGAATCGATGATAGAAGCTTCACCATGATCCTCTATATCATCGTATGGGGAAGGAACAATGCATTTGAGTAATGTCTTCCCTAGAAGCGAGATGAACTAGAGAACTAAAGACCTTTTTAGATACATGAATGAGGAATAATATTTGACTCCATTTAAGTGTCTCACAATGAAATTTTCTTTTCCCTCACCATATTAAGTCTCTACCTCAACATGAGATCACATTGATTTGTTATGTGCTTCGGTAGATGATGAGAACCAACTTGATCCACCATCGATGACCGCCTCACTAACATAGCAAGCTATGGTCAACACTCAATACTACATGGAAATGATGATGATGTTAGTTATATACCCACCATGGGATGACCCATTTTATAGTTTTTTTTCTTCTTATGTTTGGTTCTCTTTACCGATCAGTCAATCACCACCATGCTCCACATAAATGCAACTGTGAGTCCCTCATCCACCCCTAGTCATGTAATGTAGAAACCAATGGTCAGATTCCACTTCTAAATAAATAATATTGTGGGACATTATCTTGGTAGACTATATATCTAAGATGTTCTAGATAATTATGAATCCATACATTGACATTTCGGAGTCCCTCATCTAGGAGGAAATCATGTGCTTCCACCAAACCTTTTGGGTAAGAAATTTCCATCTTCAGAACCATCTATTTGTATATAAGGAGAGCCAAGATAACTATGAAATAATAAACCAGTAGTGTTTCCTGGATGTCCTAGTTATATATCGTGTGGAACAACACCTTTAGTCACCTAGTTATCACCAAACCCTCTAGAAATGATCTATCCAAAGAACCAATATGCTACGCATTATTATTAAGGAGGAATACTCACAAATCCAGATCCAATGCTGGGGAAAGAATGATTCTCTTTAATTTTGACTAATTTTTTGTCAACCACAGTTTCCATGTGACATTTATGATGTCCTTATGGGTGTATCCATGATGAAAATTGTTTAAATAAATACACTTAATGAAATGGTAATTGGCCTAGTGTCCGATGAATAAGTCATACCCCCTATGGAAGCACGCCATTTGATGTAACCCTACATTTTTTCACTCACCAAAAAGGAAAATTCATGGGCTTGTAGAGCCCTATAAATAATTTCCCTTTTGTAAAACCCCAATATATGTAATGGATCAATTTAGCGAATTAAGCCCTATGACTCATATGGTTCAATGCAGAAGACAAAGTATGATATTTAGAAGGATTCCATGCACAAACATCTTACAGAATATAAAAATATCATTGATGAGATCCACACTATGCATAATATAGTGTGACATCCAGACAATGATGATCATTGGTATGGTCATGTCTACCATCCACCAGGGAAGTAGGGGAAACCAGAGGTTCTACTAAGAGAGTTACTTTTTATTGATCTCGATAACCATGTATATCGTTGCATGGTATAAGAATGAGATTATAGAAAAGGGCCACATTATACATCACTGAATTATCGATAACTGTGTTTAAACAATCTATGGGACTGAACCAGGATTTTCCCTAAGTCATTATTTAGCTTCCTCCTCCTACTCAAAAAGAATCTATAGTTGATCCACATGTAACTGGGCCTACCTATCACGTTTATGATCTTTCATATGCACTAGTGGTTAGGAATCCTTGCCTGGGTGACCTAATGGACACTCTCATTACCCACCTTGAGTCACTCAAAATGTGATAGGTGGAAATCTCACATGATGAAAATCCATATACAGCATGGATAGACAATTTTTCATCTCCAACAAATTTTGGTAATCCTTCTTTATACCATTAAATAGGATAACTAACCTGGTGAATCATCTAGCCCACTATATTTCATGATGTGGCCCCATTATGGGAACTACTGGTGTAGTAGGAATCCCCTAAGCTATGGTGTTTTATACGGGTATTGGAAGGGCCTACGTTCATCTGGTAGAACCAGTTACTGATCAAGTGTATAACAATTTGGGAAGAACATTATAGGAATTTTGTATATCAGTTCTACTCCACCACATGTAAGGATAGTATTGTAAACCTCCGCTATTGAATACAGTGACCAAATAAGCGAGTCATGGACTTTATCACTTGGTCAAATGGTCTCACATTTTCTATCTATAAGATACTAACATAAAAAAATCATTTGATGATGTGCATGTGGAATGAGATGATTGAATTGGTTCCCACTTTCATATCCCATAATATCCTAGGTGGATTGTAGGATTTTTCTAACACAAATCATTAGTTAGATTAATCCTTGCAGCAAGATGATTAGGAATACATGTTGCCTCCCATCGATCCTGCAATGAGATACTTTAAGGTGGACACTACTTACATTGCATATGTAATGGCCCCCAGATCACTATAATTGTTACCAGTAAAGCTATTTCCATATCCACTTCAAGGAAAGAATCCTCAGGCCCAACCATGGTCTTAGTATCACCCACCTTAGAATCTTTCAATGTCTCATCATCATATACCACCCAATTAGATTAGACAATAAGGTTACACTTCCTTTACAATCTCAATCCCATCAACAGGGCCATAAAACTAGTGTTACTTTCTTGTACCAACGAAAACCAACCTTCTCAATTGATGAGGCTCAGGTGACTAATTATTTTTGATGTTCCACAGATCATTAAATCAAGAAGTTTCTAGAGTGCAGGATGCCTAGTGAGGATGATCTCAATAATTTCTCGAAATATTTCCCATATCACTAATTCCTTGTTCTTACACTCATGATGTGATATGTTTTCAATGACTAGATATAGTAAAAATATGAATGTAATGTAGTCATATTTGGTCCTCCCTTGGAACAAGTGTCATGTGTTTATAAAAATCCTAATAGCGACAACGAAGGGGAATGAACCATGTTTTCAACTATTTATCTCAAAATAATATATATTTCATAGCTTGAAATGTAGTTTCTTATTACTATGGGGTAATTAGTTTATGGTATACTTAATCAAGTTTCCGAATGTTGTTCGGCCTCCTCCCACTGCCACTTATGCAACCCCCACTCAAACAAATTATTCATAGAAGAGCATTCAAGAACTACATAAGGGGATGAAAATTTCCCCTTCAATGAAAAAGTCAAATCATACCACTAGAAACATCATGACCCCAGAGATTTGGATCACTTTGAAAATTCACCAATTATTAGTGGATTCTTCAAGAGATGATCATGATTATTCCTCAGTGAATATTGTCTAACTAGTGGACCTGTACATGGTTCCAAATGTTAAGTTGCATAGAAAAGGTCCTATAAATGTTCCTAATTGATTCCATCATCAAAAGGTCCATGAATTTATTAATCATCAGAATGCTCATGCCATCTCTTCTTTCCATGATGTGAACTTTACTAAGACCAGTAAACTGGTGTAGTATAGAGCTTAGCTAGTGCAATAATCTTGTCATGTCTAATATGATTCACTACCAACTATATTTGTATTTCTCAGTTAGGCACAACCTCCACAACCGCATCATGATCATACACATTTATCCATTGACAAAACGTACTCATATGACAGTCAAATGATGTTAAATTTTCGTGGTTCATCATGTGACCAACAATAAATCCCTTGCACCAGCCCGAATCCATGAGTTCGACTTGAAAATACTATCATACCATTTACCCCAGGAAACATCCTTCAATTAGAAATGATGAACTAACTCCGAATAGTTATGGTCTTAATACTATTTTAGTCATTCCATCAAAAACCGCAATCCTTATGGCTCTCCCCATATCTAAATATATGACTAAAGCCCTCACAGAAGAATTGGGAAGCCCCCTCCAGTTTGATATAGTGGTAGCATCGGTAGAGGCTGTTCATGTTGAGGATGTCGAATGAGAAGCATACCAACCCATCATCTAATTCTCATGAGTAGATGAAGGATCCCCATTATAAGGGAACTTCCACTCACTATACATCACTAGGAAATTTGATGTCATGGAAGTCTGATGCAATCATATTGACACATTTATTGCAATCAATCTCAGCCTTACCCAAATTATCCACCAACAAGGACTATCTGAAGCAGATTAGAGTCCCTATGACTTGAAAATTCTAGGTTATGATAGGACTAAGTAGAGGCCATTTGGAATTAACCACATAATTTTCTAATTTGGGGGCCTGATTTATAGAACAGAATCCATTGTCATATCACAAGACACATCCTAAAATATACTAATGGGAATATCTTGGATCAATTTTAATGAATCAATTCCATAATCATATCACCAATTCATCAAATATTCACTCAAAAGTCTTGGGGGCATACTCATAGTGGATGCATCTCTCATTTCCTATTGTGATGGTCGCTATAGATATGTTTACTATTATAATAGAAAAGGAAATATGGTTTAACGCAACAAAATTGAGAACAATAATCATTCAATAAACCCATGGAGAGATTTGGTTGATGCATTCATCCTTCTAATAATCGGTTTGAGGAAAAAAATGCAGACCTGGGTCACAGTTTCAGTTTTTCTAGAATGAAGTGAAAAATGTTCCTATGTATAAGAAACATCTAATGATTAACTTTTATTCCATTACAAACAAGGCTTTTTTGATTAAAGATCACTTAAACCCTATTAGGTATCAAGATGTTAATCCTATAGAAAAACCCATATGACATTCCTATTTGTTCTACAGATCTGGGTTGAGACGACACTGATAAACTTTCCACCATTGCTTTTCTATCATCAGGACTTTGATTGAGAGGCCCAGTGTTCCCCTAGATCTGTCATCTTAGGTGAACCTTCTCATCCAATCGATCCCCCAATCGTAGATTGTAGATACACGAAGCCTGACGTACATAGACATTACATTTCTTTTGCGGAATACTTAGTACATAACAAAAACACACACACACACACAAGGACCGTAATAGTTTAGTGTCTTTGGAAACTCAGAATATAATCTTCTAATCATGGTGAAAGGTCTTAAACATCTCCCATAAAGATCTTCCCTTTTTTTCTGACCTAAAACCTTTATTTATATCATGTGGAAAAGAAAACATAAAAGGGTGAGCTCAAATGCTCAGTAAGGGTAAACAAAAGAAATATAAATCACATTATATTCATAAGAACATAAAATTTTGGAAATCTTAACCTGCAAAAGAGATCATAATATCATAACTTGGGATAAATCATAGTAGTGAAATATAATCCGAATAATCATAACTTAAAACATGAAACTTTGTGTTATATAGACATAATCATAGAGAATCATTTCTTATTAGTCAAGACTCATTTCCAAGACTATCTTAGTGGACATAGTCCATTTCTAAACCGAGTTCACTCCTCGTTTCAGTCCTGTTTCACTGAACTGATTTAACCTGCAGTTCAGGCCATGTCTATCTCCTGAGATATAAAATCTTTACCCAATTCATTGGAGGGAGATATAGGTCCCACCCATCTCATAATGATACCATTCTTATGTGAGCCACAAAATCATAAATCATACATCATTGCGTAACCCATGTAATAAAAATGGGATTCTTAAACATCATGACATCATAAAACAATTCATATAATATAAAAGAATTCATAAAAATAATTCCATCACAACATAATAAAATCAATTTAATAGTAGGGGTAGAAATATAACCCTATATTATCTTTGATGGAAAATAATTTTGATAAAACACTTGAACTCCATTCTTGAGGAAAATGTCTTTTTTTACTTCAAAAACACATTTCCTTTCTTAACATGTCATACAATTCTAAACTAAAAGAATTTGATTAAAAATACAGATGAAAACTTGTAAATTAAGCTTCTTGGAAATAATTTTTTAAAAATCCATTCATGCCGTATAAGTTAATAAAAACATTCTTCTCGTACTTCTGTCGAAATAGTCAAAAAAGTACCTCGTACGAAAAAAAGACAAAATATTCCATTCATATCTTTTACTAAAAACTCTCTGAAGGTTAAAATTAGATATAAACTATTTTAGAAGGATATAAATATTAAATATTGCAGAAACATGGATGTGGATGATAAAATACACCCCAGTAAATACCAAAGTATAAACAATCTCGGATAAAAATGAGATTGTGATATTTTCCCTTACCTTAGGTCTGATTTTCTTCGAAAGTGTCTGAACCTCCTGTATAATGATTTAAATAATTTCATTGACTTATTACAGAATCATATTAATTTTTATGACATCATATATGGTATATATTACCCTTTATTTTCTAAATTAATGTTAAAGTAGTGTTTTGGGTAAAATCATCTTATTTATCATACGTGTTTGGACTTGTTGTTCTTGATGTTGTTATTACATATATCATGATTTACTTAATTCAAAAATGTAAATCATGATTTATGTATCATATAAATTCATTATATATCCCTAATATAAAAGAATTTATAATAGTACATAACATATGGAGGTAAGAAATGAAACGCACCGTTCATGGAGACGGTAAGCCGTACATACGCATAAACGCTACTTTCATTTCTATTTCTTATTTTAATGGAATTAGAACATAATGATAAATAGGTATATTATAATTCCAGTATAATATCATATATAATATCATTAACCACATCATTTATACATCCTAAATAAGGTATTAACGAATCACATCACTTTTAGGGGGCAGTAGTCCACACTTTCTCAAATGAGATTATCGTATTTACCGACTATGGAAACTATAAAGGCTTGATATAATTGGGAAGTTAAGAAGTATAAGGAAATCATAAACATAATATATATTATATATAAATACAGTTCCATCATAATGTCTACCATGATAGACGGTAGCAGAAAATTGAACAATCATCGTTTCTTGAGGCGTTAGTTTGCCATCACAGAAACATTATGTTCATCATCCATTAGATGGAGGTGTGTGTAAGTGTAGTTCCAATCCTTCTCATAACAACATCTTAGTATATTTAGGATATTTGTGTTGTTAGAAAAGAAAGTATTAAAAAGATTTTAGGTGTTGGAGAAGTAGAATAAAAGAAAACAACTTAAGAGAAACTGTTACCTTTAATTTTTGTAACTTCCTTTGGTTTGAACCAAAAGGACTTCTTGGAGAGTCTTCTGCCTAATGTAAGGTTTTAAGGGCGAGGAGATGGATGTATGGAGCTTAGTTGGGCAGAGTTTGGACGAGCCTAAATGCTTGAGATGTGTGAGGAATTACATAGAAGTGGTCTCCTTTTATAAGGGAGAGGAGGGTCTCTTTAGGAAAGTGTGAAAACATTATTTTAGTATAAACTTATCTTAGGTCTCAAGAGTTCCAAAACACATTAATGTCAAAGGTAAGATGACTCATATTCGAAATAAAATCATCCAATTAGAATTGGACAGGTTTTGGACGATATTTTAATCATTATAATCTTATTTATTTAAATCATTTATAAATGAGTATTATATATAAATCATGTTTTATATTATGTATTTAAGTAATCATGAACTAACTAATCATATGAATAATTACAAGTCAAAACACAGACGACAAATGAAAAGATTTTACCCAAAACACTCTTTAACAAGGAATTTACAAAAGAAAGGGTAAAATAAAGTCATAAGTGAACCATATATAATATCATAACAATGATTATGATTCTAGAATAAGTCAATGACATTATTTAAATCATTATACAGGAGGTTCGAATATATACTAAGAAAATCGGAACTAAGGTAAGGGAAAATATCACAATCTCATTTTTATCCGAGATTGTTTATACTTTGAAATTTACTGGGGTGTATTTTATCATCCACATCCATGTTTCCTCAATATGTAATATTATCTCCATCCACCTACAATTTTTTAAATCCAATTTTACCCTTCGGTGTGTTTTTAGTAAAATATTTGAAAGGAATCTTTTGTCGTTTTTCGTACGAGGTACTTTTTGACTTTTTTGAAAAAAGTATGAGAAGAATGTTTTTTTTAACTTATACGGCATGGATGGATTTTTAAAACATTATTTACAAGAAGCTTCCTTTACAAGTTTTCAGGTTTATATTTAATCAACTTCTTTTGGTTTTCAATTTTATGACATGTTAAGAAAGGAAAAGTGTTTTTACAGTAGAAAGGACATTTTCATCAAGAATTGAGTTCAAGTGTTTTATCAAAATTATTTTCCATCTATGATAATATAGGGTTCTATTTCTATCCCTATTATTAAATTGATTTGATTATGTTGTGATGGAATTATTTTTATGACTTCCTTTATCTTATATGAATTTTTTTATGATGTCATGATGTTTAAGATTCCCATTTTTATTACATGGGTTATGCTATAAAGTATGGTTTATGATTTTGTGGCACACGTAAGAATGGTATAATTATGAGATGGGTGGGACCTATAACTCCCTAAAATTCATTGGGTAATGATTTTATATCTCATGAGATAGACATGGCTGGAACAACAGGTTAAACCGGTTCAGTGAAACAGGACTGAAACGAGGAGTGAACTCGGTTCAGAAATGGACTTTGTCCACTAAGATAGTCTTGGCAATGAGTCTTGACTAATAAGATATGATTCTCTATGATTATGTGTGTATGACACAAATTTTCATGTTTTGTGTTATGATTATTGGTATTACGTTTCACTACTATGATTTATCCCATGTTATGATATTATGATCTCTTTTGCAGGTTAAGATTTACAAAATGTTATGATCTTATGAATATGATGTGATAGATATTTCTTTTGTTTACCCTTACTGAGCATTTGAGCTCACACTTTTATGTTTTCTTTTCCCCAGGATATAAAGAAATGTTTTAGGATAAAAATAGGAATATCTTTATGGGAGATGTTGAAGATCTTTCACCCCGATTAGAAGATTACGTTCCGAGTTTCCCAAGACACTGAACTATTACGGTCCTTGTGTGTGTTTTTTTGTTATGTACTATGTATTCCTCAAATGTAATGTAATGTATATGTATGTTAAGCTTAGGGTATCTACAGTTGGTATCAGAAGAAAGGTTTAGTCAACCTTTGGAAACTAGGATGCGAAAACGTTAGTGAGATCCCTAGAGATATTTCTAAGTTATGTCTAGGGATGTCTCTAAGGTTTAGTATACGTATAGGTTATAGTCCTAGAATTGCGCTAAAGATCATAGAATTTATCCTAATATGTATGATATTGAGGTTACTCCCCCTTTAATATGTTGTTTTCCCTAGCATGATTTTTTCCTCTCACACTATTCTTTTTGGGTTTTAGAAAATGGCTGGAAACAGGAAGATTCATGATAATGGGGGATATGATGGACAGTGGAATGATATTCTTAATGAGTAACCAAATGAAATGGGATTTGTAAGTCCAAACATCATTATTATGCCAAATCAGCAATCTGAAAATATGATAAATAAAGTAAAATTTGGTAAGTTTCCTGACTCGGCTAATAAGAGAAAGATGGAGTTTCATGATGATCATAGAGGAAAGAAAGTTCAATTTCCCCTATGTAAATCATGTGGGAAGAGGCATCAAGGAGAATGTTTCAAAGGAACTAGAAGATGCTTTGGGGTGGAAAAGAAGTACACAAAGCCAGTAAGTGCAAAGGAAAAGGTTCAGTTAACACCAAGGATGAGGATAATGGTATTTCTACGACATCAACAATGGTTAAATGTTTTAAAAGTGGAATGTACTAGAATTATGAAAACGAATTTCCTAAGGGAAAGTCTCATGAAGTGAATCAGTATGGTCGTATGGGTAGTATTTATGTTGATTATGACGAAGAGACTACAAATGACATGTGAGATGAAAGAATTGTTGAAGGTCGGTCAATGGTTTAAGAATTTAGTGGAATGATTACATGTTTATCATGTGTAATGTTGTATAAGTAATCTCATGGTACTATGGAATAAAGAGAAATCTAAGGATTGTTACACTATTGTCTTTCCTTGAGTTTTGAATGTGTATGATTAATGGTACCAGTATCCATGAAAGGTCATTCAGATATTTTTGGAATGTATATGATATGCGCATAATGAAGGGATAAGGAGAAAATTAAATGTTTGATAGTATTCATGAGCTCTTGACTGATATAAAGAGAAGGTTATATCATTGTTTGAGTATATAGAATTTTTGGATTTTGGTATGTGGAAAGAGTTAACTTTTGACAGCATTCATGTTTTCACTAAGGTTTAATGGGTATTCATTTTTCAAGATAATACATGATTAAGGTATTCACATGATTGGAATGTGACCAACAAGATATATGGGGGATAAATGATGGTATTCACATGCTTGGTTGATGACATTTCAAGTAATCATTTTATTTATACTATGAGCTTGGACCGATGTATTTTAGATAAGCCTAAAGATTGGAATGGATTATGTTGGACTTAAGTTATTATTGTTTAAGGATAGAACTTTTTTTTGATATTATTGATGGGATGGTATAGTAATATAGCTTTAGAAAAAGGACAACATGTAGGACGGGCGACAACCCATCGCGTCGGACAAGGCTGTGGGAATCAAACCCACAACCGAAGTGCGATTGGCCTTTATCGCCTACCATTGGCCTACAGGAAGTCCATGTTTAGTATAAACTTGTTTTATTATATTAAGCAGTATGATATATGATTTATAAGTCCATTTTAGGAACCATATATGATTAATCTCACTATAGATGGACTTATTTATTTTTGTTAACTTTTATAACCTTTTGTTTGAGACAGATGGAATGACCCATCATTCTATCACATGATCTTCTAACACATCACAAATAACAAATTCAACTTCATTTCATTAAGGGATGAAGTGGAAATTTTTCAATTAACGAACACCAGTGAGATTGTACCAAAATCATGTAAGTATTTCTTTTAATTCATCAACTTTAGGGAAATGATCTTGAAAACCAAAAATGTTGTCCTACTGCCCTTATATCTGATGAATCAGATGGTACCTTAGATCATCACAAATCTACGGATTTGTGATTGCTGGCTTTTCTATATCCATTTTATCTACCACTCTCCATCAGAACATGATGGTTAGATTTCTCTTCCATATCCATAATTTCATATATGTGGAAACCCAGGGATTAGTTTATTTGGGTAACCGTTACGTTTCATACTTTTGTTTTTAAAGATTGGTTTTGTTATTCCTTTTTACGATGTGGGTTTCTATTAAAGAAACTTTCGAGTAGTAAACCATTTATAACCCCGACTAATTTTGAGGGAGAAATTCATTTTAAGGGGGGTAGAATGTAACACCCCGAGATTTTATGAAAAATATTCTTTTTAATTTCATTAATGTATTTTGTCGTACGCTACACCAAAAGAATCTTGCACAACATGCATCCTTGACTTGCCTTGCATTACACGCAAGCACGACCTTCTGCGATAGCATGTGTTGTACGCAATACCAAGTTTCTCTAAACAATGATATGCTATTAAAATATTATTAAAACTAGCTGTTATGAATAGTAATAACCACTTTTTGAAATTTTGTAAATTTTATTTTTCAAAATGGACTTCATTTTTGGATTCGGAATATCGAAATTAGCTTAGGGTGAAATTTTGGTACTTTTCAGATAACTTTCATTTTCTGATGAATATTGAAAATTACTAAATTTTAATTAAAAACAACCTTTTTAATCAAAATAATTAATAGTGATAAATTATTAATTTGAGTGGATTCAAAGTATATTTAGAATATATTTTTAAAATTTAATACAATTTTGGCCATTGGATGTACTTTCACATTTAAACCAGACATAATCAAATGCCAATCGTTTGATAGTTATTATCTCTTAAGAACACGCTATTTGTTTTGACGACGGGAATTAATTTTTAAATTAATTAATGCAACTGATATGTTTGAATTTGGTAAAATAGGCATCATTTTTGAATTCATAATATCAAATATATCTTAGGCCTAATTTTTTGTATTTTTCTGGAAACTTTCATTTTTTAATGAATAGTGAAACCACTAAGTGGCAGTTAAAAAATGAATTTTTCATAAAACATAATTTTACCGCTTATGTGAGGGGAATTTCAAAAATCCGAGACACCTGTTTGATTTCAGTAAGTAAAATGTGGTTCAATGAGATGAAAATAATTTTTGGTGAATATTAACTTTTTACTTTTTTTACCAAGGTTAAAAGTAAATAGGGTAATTTAGGGTAAAAATGTTATTATTATTACCCTAACACATGTCCTAATTCTATTGGATAAGTGTAACTCGACCAAAAACAACCTTAGGAATAAAATATTACCATTTAGGCCCACTTGGATTATATTAGGAGATTTATTATTAATTTATTTAATGAAGGGTTAAAATAGTTAAAATCAAAGTTTAATAAGTATATCATTTTTAATATAGGGTTATACATACGATAAATTCAACTATAAATTTTCATTAAAAATATAAAAAGATTTCCTAAATAATGGTATTTTATTTGTAATTTTTAGACATTATGTAATTTAATTTATTTATGACACAAAGATGATGGAGTAATTATATTATTAATGAAATATTGACATAATTGATGTTATAAATACCAAAATAAATGTAATTTTAGACTTTTCATGAATTCAACTAATTTTCTAGGATAATATGACATGTTATGATTGATGTAATTAACTTATTTTGAACTAATAATTCTGTTATGATTTCAACAAAAATCAATTACTAAATAGTGTCAAAATTGACCTAAATTAGTTTTTAAAACACATATTATATTATTAATTGTTTATTTATTCCTAAAAATCTATGGTTCGGCCAAATGACTTAGATAAGGTTATATATATTAATAATAAACAACTTGGGGTTCTTTTGCCTTCTTATATTAAATTTATTAACCTTATAGTGTAAGAACACAAAAAGACACGGTAAAAGTAAAATTATCTAACTTAAAGTTAAATATAAATGATAAGGTTAAAATAGGAACATAAACTTGTCTAAATTCTATTGGATGAGAGGTGTTCGAACCACCCCCACCTTAGCTTCTAAATAACTCAATTTGGAGCTATTTAAAACCGAATTTGTCTTTATAATAAAATAATATTTTTAGTTTTTCCAAAGGAGCCCCTCTCCTCCCTTATAAAAGGGCACCTCCTCCCTCTCTTCCTCACAAAACATTGACCCATCAAGATCGGCCGACCCCAGAAAAATTCACTACTCCACTTCCCTAGAAATATCCTAAAGTTTCTGGTCTTCCTCAAAGACCAATTTTAGTGCCATAAAAGGTGATCTCAAAGAGGTGCTTCAAAGAAGAGGTAATGTCTGTTACCGATTCTTTCAAATTTATTTCTTCTTCCATTTCTTCTTCTTAGGTTGTTTTATTATGACGTAATAACATCAGTATCACTCATATACTGATATGTTATTATAAGTATGAAACAACCCTATTTCACCATCTATCCATCCTACGGAAAAAAAATCACCGCGCGTGCACACGTATGGATTACCGTCTCCACGCCGTGGTGTAATCTATTTTACACCACCACCTTACTTGGATGGGTATAATGGTGTACATAATTACTATACATGATTATTGTAAAGTGATATTTATTATTAAATAGTATAAATACACTCCCATACAATTCCACGATCATGAAATGATATCATCGCTCGTGCGTACGTACGGACTACCGTCTCCACGACGCGATGAGATTCATTATCCACGTTAACCATTCATGAATGATTATAAAGTATATATAATAAGTAATCATGAAATATATGACATAATAATGATACTGTATTTATGTGTATATATATGTATGTCATCTACTTAATTTCATTCAACTCAATAAGGAAACAAAAACAGTGTTCATGCGTACGTACGGCCTACCGTCTCGATGAACGGTGTATTTCTTTCCATTTACTGATCTATTATATATTTGTATATTCTGAATATATATATTATATATAAATCATGTTTTATATTATGTAATTATGTAATCATGATCTAAGTAATCATATGAATAATTACAAGTCAAAACACGGATGACAAATGAAACGATTTTACCCAAAACGCTCTTTAACATGGAATTTACAAATGAACGGGTAAAATAAAGTCATAAGTGAACTATATATGATATCATAACAATGAGTATGATTCTGGAATAAGTCAATGACATTATTTAAATCATTATACAGGAGGTTCGGACACTTACTAAGCAAATCGGATCTAAGGTAAGGGAAAATATCATAATCTAATTTTTATCTGTGATTGTTTATACTTTGAAGTTTACTACGGTGTATTTTATCATCCACATCCATGTTTCCTCAATATATAATATTACTTCCATCCAAATACAATAGTTTAAATCCAATTTTACCCTTTGGTGAGTTTTTAGTAAAATATATGAAAGGAATCTTTTTTCGTTTTTTGTACGAGGTACTTTTTGACATTTTCGACAACAGTACGAGAAGAATGTTTTTTTTAACTTATACGGCATGAATGGATTTTTAAAACATTATTTCCAAGAAGCTTCCTTTAAAAGTTTTCAAGATTATATTTAATCAAATTCTTTTAGTTTAGAATTTTATGACATGTTAAGAAAGGAAAAGTGTTTTTGAAGTACAAAGGATATTTTCCTCAGGAATGGAGTTCAAGTGTTTTATCAAAATTATTTTCCATATAAGATAATATAGGGTTCTGTTTCTATCCCTATTATTACATTGATTTGATTATGTTGTGATGGAATTATTTTTATGAATTCCTTTATCTTATATGAATTGTTTTATTATGTCAGGATGTTTAAGATTCCCATTTTTATTACATGGGTTATGCTATGATGTATGGTTTATGATTTTGTGGCACACATAAGAATGGTATCATTATGAGATGGGTGGGACCTATATCTACCTCCAATGCATTGGGTAAAGATTTTATATCTCATGAGATAGACATGGCTTGAACGGCAGGTTAAACCAGTTCAGTGAAACAGGAATGAAACGAGGAGTGAACTCAGTTCAGAAATGGACTTTGTCCACTAAGATAGTCTTGGCAATGATTCTTGACTAATAAGAAATGATCCTCTATGATTATGTGTGTACGCCAAAAATTTTCATGTTTTATGTTATGATTATTGGTATTACATTTTACTAATATGATATATCCAATGTTATGATATTATGATCTCTTTTGCAGGTTAGGAATTTAAAAATGTTCTGTTCTTATGAATATGATGTGATAGATATTTCTTTTGTTTACCCTTACTGAGCATTTGAGCTCACCCTTTTTTGTTTTATTTTCCACAGGATATAAAGAAAGGTTTTAGGTTAAAAAAAAGGAAGATCTTTAAGGGACATGTTGAAGATCTTTCACCATGATTAGAAAATTACTTTCTGAGTTTCCAAAGACACTAAACTATTACGGTCCATGTGTGTGTGTTTTTGTTATGTAATAAGTATTCCGAAAAAGTAATGTAATTTCCATGTATGTTAAGATTAGGGTCTCTACATATAATCCTTGTTAATAGATGCTATTTTAAATTTACACATGCCTTGTAAATATTTAGGGGATTCTATTTATGTGATTATCTAAGTATGATAAAACATTTTTGAATAATTTGAGAATATTTCATCTTATATTGAATGTGTGTTGATTCATTTAATAGGTGATAAAAAAACATCATCATATATAAATAATGAAACATTAAACTAATATAAATATAATATAGTTGGAATGATCATGGGATTATCTAATGTCTAGTTCATAAATAAGTTTAAAAGATAACCCTTGATCCAAAGGAAAACCACCTCAATAAATTAAATTTTTTCATTATTATAACATGGGATGTATAAAAAACTTATATTGGGTTTCCTCAAATCCATTACATGAATAGCCTCCAGTTGATTGTGAGCACCATCCGTACATAATATTTTAACTAACTTAATGGTTTTGGGATCAAATGGATTGGATAAATGGAGTTTAAAAGAAACCATTGGTATTAATGAACATATAATATAAGGAGAAGAAGATAACACATATTCCATAAATAATAAATTAATCATAATAAATTAATTGAATCCAATCGCATATAGTGGTTGGTGTAATCTCATGATCATCTAAACATCGATGAATGAACATACATTTTCAAACTAATTATTAATTACTTTGATTTGTTCTATAATGAAGATAACATTACAATAATTAATCTAATTAACTAAATTTATCTCAATTCCCCAAAACCGTCCACAAATCTGCATCATATATAATTTTTAACAAAAATAATTTAATTTAATTTATATATATATTACAAATTTGTACTGGGAGGGAACCATGTGTATTCTACAAACAATTAATATTGAAATAAATATTATATATAATTGTTAATCATATGCCATGGAATGTAAAATTTAATTAATGAAACATATAACACATAACCAATAAGTTTATATTTATATTGAAATATTTTTTCTAAGAAAAATTGAAACAATTATCAACATCAGACTACACGAAATGTAGTATTTTAGATAGAATGTAAATTTATTCTACCAATGTCCATATTATATGACTTGGAGAAACAAATAATTCCTTATTTAGACTCATTTGAAGTATAATGTGGGTTTTCCAACATAATAATCTTTTACTTTCACATTATTATGTCCACTACACATGCCATGGGAAGTAGTGTGATTTCTATCTACAAACAAGATTGAGGTACATTGTGTGTACTAGGAATATATATCATGTGACCATGGAGTTGTATGGATAGTAAGTCTCCCAATTTTATATTTAATAACCAGGTACCTAGGATGCCCGATTTTATTGTCCATGAGATAACAAGGGTTATACATCAATTATAGTGGTTACATGATGTGTAGTTCATTAATGTATGTTCCTATCTATTTGTATCTATACGTCAATCTAATATTTTAATATATTAGATGTGATTACCTCAGATCTATCACACATTATTTATTTATACATACACAAAAAGTACTTGACATATATATATGAAGTATATTTCATGTTCTATGGATTTTTTTTGTATAGAATTTAGGTCCTCCAGATGGTATTAAATGAATGTTTTTTTATTTTTTGTAAATAAAAGAAGAATTAGAAAAGAGAAATAATGAATATGATATCATAATAAATAGAATTAATAAAAGTAAAATAAAAATAAAACACATGAAACCAATAAACTAATAATTTTCAATTATAAATTAAATATGTAACTGTATTGATAATAGTTGATTGTTCTGGGTTTATGTTAGAATCATTTGATTATTTAACCATCTTGAATTTTATTAAAAATTTACATGTTTTCATTAATTCACATATAAATTTCATGTTCAAAAATAATATTATATAAAATAATTATATATAAACTCTAGAACCTGTATAGGTGGATCTCCACAGATAATTTAAAATTTTGGTGTGGGTATAAAAAGAATTAGATAAACCAGTAATTATGAATTCATAGAATATATATTTTACTAGATATCATTGTTCAATCATTGTGCTACAAGATCAAAGTTTCAAATCCTTCTAGTGGTGATCTATACAAGTAAAAAAATATCTAAATGTCAGTATAGAAGAATTTTGTTCTTAAATGTCACTCCAAACCACTTGATTTTATTGTGGTTGGTTGCATTAATATTATTCTTGATGGAGGAGGAACTCTTGATGTTTTATTAAAAAATGGTAGAGGATGAAGATGTAATTATATCAGGATTGAAAAGGTCACTTTCTATCCATTTATAATAGTAAATGTGAGCCATGGAATGTTATATAATTGGATATTTATTATGGAATATTTAGGTTTGTAAAATGACACATATTCGCCATAATCTATTTAATATTCTTTGATGAACACATGAACATTAATAATAATATTTTAATTAATCTCATGAAATGTGAAACACTTTAATATTACATTTAATTATCCTTTAATCCATTTATATTTGTATAATTAATATCTAAAAACCATCCATAATTGAAAATTATGAATCCTTGAATAATAGTTTTTAATAAATAAAAGGCACAACATTATTTTATGATAAATATAATAAAATAGTACCTAGAGAACATGTAAATATTTACAATTAATATTTCCCCCAATTATTTTTATTAAAAAATGTGAGAAAATAATAGTTATTTACAAAACCTGAATATAGCATTTTTATCCCAACTTGTAAAATTTAGTAATTTAATTTATGGATATTAAATACATAATTAGTGGGTGAGCCTCTTGGAATAATTATGAATGGAATTTGGATCAACCTCATAATTTCTTAGGTTAAAATATAGCAACATTACAAGGATTCCAAGTACAAAAAATTTAATGTTTCAACTACATCCATCATCCTATAAACACATAACATGTAAAACAATCACTCTAACATGATATATCAAATCATGTAGGTTCTTTATCAGTAAAATCACACCATATACTCGATGTATCTTTCTTTAAAATTTATGAAATAAACATGATCATCGAACACCATGGCCATGGATTTGTGCACATTGTTATGTTCCATGAAAATGGTGTTGGATATCAAATTACATCATTAAATAGAAGTGATCAATCCTTTATCGCATTATCCATTAACAAAATATCAATCGTTACATACCGAACATATCATAGATCGCCATGATAATATTTCATCATAGTTCTCATCAATACATTTATCTATGTGATTAATATATCGAATATAAAACCATTATCCATGGATCAATACATACATCTATATCTAATAACATCCATTGTCACATGAAAATAAGGATTTATATTAAGAGGGTCTATTCTCATATCCTCATATCATTGATATTAATAAAGGTGGACACTATAGGAAAGTTTCTTAGTGTATTAGGCTCATCCTACCCATATATATTATATCAACCATGTCCCATTAGAAAATAACTTCCAGAAATGGAAAATTTTACAAGAAAAATATCATTGAACCTCTTGGTTTTCAACATTATACTGATCATATATGACATTTTAACATGACATATATTCAAAATAAAATATAACATACAAATAGAATGTATAGGAAAACGAACAATGTGGTTTGAAAACATTATTTAAAAAGAAAAAATATTACCCAGAAATAAATTGGTTTGTTATAAGGATCCAAATACAAATAATACTATTGAATAGAAATTATTAAATTACTATGCCTAATAAAAATAAATTACCATTAAAAAATTATTACTATCAATATACTAGAAAACATAAATTAATTTTAAATAAATAAAAAGAAAGCTCATAAGAAAATGTTGAAATGTTATTTAAAAAACATAGTAATTTTCACATAATCGTTTTTTTCTGTAGTTCATTAGAACATGGGGTACTCTGTAATCAATTATATCAATGAAAATTTCTTAAAGAGTCATATACCATAAAAAATGATCTATTACATTCTACTATCTTATAGTGATTTATTAATAAGAATTATATATCTTAGGTATAAATACCAAAGTTTTGATTCAGCACAAAATCCTTAGTATCCCGCATAGATTTTTCAATCATAGGATTCTACTTAAATGCATTTAAAAGGTATTATTCCTCAATTCATAGATCATTTTCTCAATAATGAATAATTTTTATTAGTTATTCCTTGTATAAATGATCATATTTTAGTGGTAGAAAATATGAGTTTTTCCCTTGTGAAGGAAAACATATGTAATTACTCAAGAGAGTTGTTTGAAATGCATTAGATACATGAGGGATATTTAGTAGAAATGGTAATCAATATCACTATCAAATGATTTCATAAATAGTCTCAAATGGACGTATAAATCTCGGATCAACGTTCCCTACTTTATAAATATAAAAAAATTATTCCATGGAGATATATTTATAAGTCACATATCACCAACATCAAAACTCAAGATACCCCAGATGATTGTCAATATAACTCTTTTGTTGACATTGATCTTCCATTATGTGTTTTCTAATTAATCTGACATTTTCTACAATTTATTATACAAGGAAATGACCCAATTTCTTCAATTTTAAAACATCATCCCAACACATTGAAGTTAGATTCTTCCATACTAAAGTTATTCATAAGGATCCATTTTAAATATTGACTGAAGCTATTTTTTAGAAAATTAAAATGAAATAAGGTGTTGACCCTAAAACAATTTAAATCTAAACAGTGAGATATAAAAATTTCATCAAATGTTTGAATATCCCTCTTCAATTGAACCCTTGAATGAGGATTGTATGAAGTACTAAAGAACTAATAAATATCAGTATCATGTTGATGGTTTCTACAAAGCATTATAGTAATCCACTGTTCCCAATTATATATAGATGATAGTAGTACTCTATACAATCCCACAAATTCCATGATGTATAACTATGTAATATTTTGAGCATAAATTGTTCCCCTAATATTGATAAAATGTGAAGATTTCATATACAATAAACTATTTCAAAGATTTATTTGTTCATGTTAGATATTTTGCGGTCTGAAATGATGAAATACAGGGAAATTATTTCCCATTTACCTTCTAGTATATGTGATAGGTGTAAAATCACATTATAATTTTTTCTCCCCAACATATCATATTATGAGACATGGATACATCATACATACATAGAAATATATCATTTCATGTTATCTAAAAAAATATTATTTTATATATCTATAAATTTTTTTACTACATCAATGAGTAGAAAATTATTAACAATGGGAATGATACATAAGCTCTTTTTTCAACACTTTTATAGACTAGAAACATACTCAGTTCTTAAATGTTTTTCATTCCAAAAAGACAATTATTGAAATCAAGAACAATCTTCAACTATTCTATAATTCTAAATCCACCTTTTGATCTATAATAACTCATAGTGGATAAAATATTGATATGATAATGATAATACCCATCTCCATTCTTTACGATTTTGGGATACTACTTTAAAGATCCATGATTATCTGATCTCATTTAATTATCATAATGAAAAATCTAGCTTGATCAATTTTACTCCAAGAATCAACCACCTTGTTCACCTTCCAGTGGTAGTAATTTACTGTGTAATCATAATATTTGATCAAATCAAACAATTTTCTCCAGAACATATTCCACTATTTCTGAGTAAATAAATACATTAAACTATTATATTTAGTATATATATTACACCTTTAACCATATAGATAGTTCAACAATGCATTTAATGAAAAAATTAATACTTCGAGCAACAAATCACGATTCACATAGCTTTTATCTAGGAACTTTAATTAGAGGGATTCATAATATATCACCATGTAATTATTTATAATTACTCATCATAGTAAATTATTTTATGAATCACTATATATCAAAAATATATGTCTACTTTAGGGTTTAGTAAGCACTAGCACAATAACATTCATTTTTCTCATTCCTTAAAATTCTACTCTGGTTCAACTATCTGCAGGATAATTCCCCCTTATATGTCAACATGGGTAGTGGATTATATATTTTTGATAAAAATCTAAAAATGGATCTATAATATCAAACTCTTCCATGAAAAATATGAGTCTCGATCGATTTGGTTGGTTTATTCCATTTTTTACTAAGATACATCATTTATTTTTCCTTTGATACTTCACCAATTTAGATTATATGAACCAATAATGACACTATGTAAATATATATTTTAAACATGGTAAATTTAGAATAAAATTATTCATTCCTGAAAGTATTTAGAACAATTTAAAAATGTTTTTTCAACACAAGATTATTTTTTGAATATGTAAGAATATCGTGTATAAAGACTATAGAAAACATTTTATGGAAATTAATAAATATTCAATTCATTAAATCCATGATGATTGCACGATCTTATGAAATATATATGGAATTATTATAAGTTAATTATTACCATTCCTTGTATAGAAGGATATCATGGGGATAACAATGTTCTTGAAAATTTACTAATAATATCGATATCAAAAAGAAATTTTGGAATAGTATTGAGCTCCAAAATATTGATCAAATAGAACATTGATACTCAGTTGATGAATCATGTTCATAAATTTAATTTTCTTATGTTCCTGATTTTTAATGAAAAGAATATTAATACCATATGTATTCCTAAGAAAAAAAATTGGTTCACCTATTAGAGAAGAATTAGGAGAATGGATCCATTTGAATGATTTTTTCTTGTGACACATCTCCAATTCCTACAACTAAAGTGTTTGTATTTAATATAGAGTATTTCAAAAAGGAGTAGTGAAATATAAAAGTTATATTGAAAAATGAAAATCATTATTTAATGGGGTACTATGAAAATGTACTAGAAATAAACCAAAGAGAATTCATACAATACGAATATATTCAATGTTGAGGTTCTCCCAAAACATCCACGATATGTATCTCTCAAGAATAGTTATCAATACAAACATGATTGAGGTAATGTCTATTTGGATGTTAACCGAGTTCTCACATAGAAATACTATTTTGGTTAGATTCAAAATTTTGAATTTAACTTCACTTCTTAAAAAAGAGAAATAATAAGAATATTTTTATGAATAACAGTCCAACAAAATTCTATTAGATGTGATTTATATACATTAAATTTGATCATCTAACCATTATAAATTCCCACTAAAAACAAAAAAAGTATAATTACTGTTGTTGTGATGAGATACCCTTTAATAAGTTTTCATATATAAATGAGTGGGTATATATTTAATCAAATAAAAATAATTAACATCAATAATAGATGATTGGTGTAATAATCACTAGATAACATAGAACATCTACTTAATCTATAGTAATTCTATATGCATGTCCTTCTACCCATGGGTGAATTTTTTGTATTTTTCATTGACACAAATGGAACTAGTTTATAAAATTTCTCATTTCATTAAAAATTTTAGAACTTGATAGTAATGATTTATTTTAGTTTTTTACTGCCATTATCCATCACACATGAAAAAAACTCACTAGCCCATAAATAATTTCCCCTTATGTTTTCTAAATTTTTTTAAATTATTGAAATTACATCATTAACATATTTTTCTTTTATGTGTTCCCTATTTCTTGGTTCTCATTAAACCACATAATCACTTTATTTCAAATGAATATATAATATTTTGAAAATTTACTCTCCATCTACATTTCACCTAATAATGTATCAATATATGATGAAATTTATTTTATAAACCAGTTCCCATCTAATGCTCAAAATGTGTATATAAATGAAATGGTAAATCTTTATTTTTAGAATAAATATATATTACATATAATTTAAATATAACTTTAAATTTATCCTCATACTATTCCAAACATTCTTATTTCATTTTTTTAATTTTTAAAACATCTTCTCAATTTCTGATCGCTATTTTGAAGTAAAATAATTCTCAAAGAGAATCACAAAAAATGTTATAAATTAAATAATTTCTATTTATTTAGCCACTTTAGTGTTTTAGGATAACGAACAAAATCGATTATTATATATTTTAAAAAAACATATTTATTTAAATTGTCCCACTGATTGCAACCAAAATAAATGATTATCCTTTCATGAGACTAAATCCATTTTTTAGCTACTAATGGATTAGTAGTTATACTAGAATATTATTGAATATATCCCACAAGGAAATCAGATATATATTATCATGGTATTTAGAAATTATATTGGGTATTCACGTAAGGATATTACTCATGACAATAGTAAGATTCCATAATATAGACATAATCTGCTAAGTTCCAACACTAGTCGTATGGGCTTGTACATTAATGAGATCTATACTTTGTAAATGGGTTATTATTTCATTTACACCATTAATAACCATCTATAAATAATGTTAGACACCATGTTTTTTCATAATAATAATTAATATTGGAATAAAAAAATAAAATTGCTGAAATAGTAAAAGTTCTCAAAAACTAAAATGGATTATCACAATTAAAATATTAATTATGTTTATTTCATAACATATTAATATGGATTCTACAAAACAAAATATGATTCCAATTATAGAAACTGAAAATAAATTAACCAAGAGGATATTTCTAATTTATTACATTAGAATACATTAAATGTGATCTCATCCTGATGGAATAATCTGTTTACCAGTTTTGAGGAACTAGATAAATTGATGATTCCAACATTTTAAAATAAATATAAAGTAAAAATATTAATTAAAACTCTTAAATATTTTATATTATTGATAATATACCTCTTCATTTAATATATAAAAGGAAAAAAATAAATTTTGAGCTATATTCGAATTTTATTGATAAAATTGTACTTGTTTTTAGATAATTATTTTACATAATTATTATATACAATTTACTCATGAAATTGTATAGTCTATATAACCATTATTGAAAATATAAGCTCAAACGTTTTTCCTTTTATTAAAGATGTGAAAAGGATAATCTCAATAATATGAAATATTTAAGATTATTTATTAGGCTCTATATTTTATATTTCAATTGCAATGTGGGTGATTGTATTTGTATATGGTTCTTCAAGACTGGAAAACTGAGCATTCAATCATGATGAGATCCTTTTTAACTTTTTTTAATGTAATAAATTAGAAATCATCTGTTGGATACTAGATTTTTGGTTTTTATAATTGGTATGATATGAAGTTAGTAAAATCCATAGGAAAAAGTTTTTAAATAAATAAAATTAAAATGTTAATTAAGATATTCCCTTTTTGTATGTGAGAACATTTATCATTTTAGCTATTTTAATTTTATATCCCAATATTCACAATGATTATGAGAAAAAATAGTTTATACCATTAATGATTGATTTTTCATAATGGAAGGAAGTAAATAATAACCCATATACAATGTATCGATCTCTCTATTGTACAATCCAATACGATTAGTATTGGATCTTAGTAGATTATGTCTATATTTTAGAATCTTACTCTTGTTATAAAGAATAACATTACTTTAAATCCACAACCAATTTATCCATTGCATGATTAATCTATATTGGATTTCATAATGATATATATTTGATAGTATTCTTGTGGAACTTCTAATCCATGGGCTAGTATATACTAGAAGGCCATTTCATAAAATTGAATATTTGATTTTACTCATGTGACTATTAATGAATTCCTTATATGAGCTATTAAGGATTCTAAAAAAGGAAAATTTTACCATAAATGGAATATTTTTATTTGAAAATATATATTAACCCCCTCATCATAGTTCGTTGTTTCTAGTATTTTTATGTAATTAAATAAAACATTTTTTTTAATAAATATCATTACTATAAATATTGAATTTATTCTTTTAATTTTAATTGAAAAAATTATTAGAGATTGAACTAAAATATAAACATTATTGATATCAATAATATGTTAAATTTAACTATAAATGTTATGTAATATCACAATTCATCCAAAATGATTTACATTTATATATTTTAAATTCATATTTTTTTTAATTAATATATTTGATATTACATCAGTGTTGTGTTGTTAATTTATTTAATTATAAAATTTTTGTAAATATAAAATTCATTAACTATATAAAAAATTCATTTATATTTAAATTATAAAGTTATATAAGAATAAATGTTGTATTTATCCATATAAATTTATATATATATATATATTATGAAAAAGATAGTAACATTTTTCGCTTTATCCAAAACATAAATACTATAATTGTAATAAGAAAGTTTTGTTGAGAAAATATTAAATTATTGGTGTTTTAATGGTTTTATAGAAACTTGAATCATCAAATACGATAATGGAATGTTTGTTAAATATTTTTAATGCAATATAATTTTAATATTAACCTTAATTACTTGATTCACACATAATTTTGATGATTATTTTTACCGCCCTTACAGTTTATAAATCCTATAAAGTAAACAGTAGTATAAACTATTTTCAACCAAATAATTATAAATATATAATAAATTTTATGAAATTACAATACAAAAACATTCTGAAATTATTTTAAAAATAAACCCACAAAAATGTGATGAAACATTGTATTATAGAAAAATAAAAAATTTATGCATAAAAATAGGATGATATAAAAAATATATTAAATAACGACACTCATGTAAATCAAATGGATATTATTAGATATTAATATGAAATAAAAAAATTCAATAGAACATTTTTATCCATATTATTTCATGAAACTAAATGGCTGTTTTACAAAAATCACTATTTTAATTCTTAATTGAAAAATAATAATTTTTCGAAAAATCACTAAAACTTATCTTAAGATATATTTGAGATTATGATTTATAAAATGATACAGTTATCACATAATTATAAATTTACATTCTTCTATTAGACCATTGGTATATTTAATATCCATCTATCAATGAATTCTTTTAAAAGGTAAATATGTCATTAAATCTCGGGTTGTTATAATCATCAACAGATTCATTTGTTTATATCATATACCAATATTAGAATACCACTACCCTTCATTATCAAAAAATAGATCTCTCTAATGTCAAACATTGACCAAGAATAAATCATTTTAAAATATATCATCAATTTAAATATACACCTACTATAACAGAAAATGTTCTCTTTTATAAGGAGATATTGAAAAAAGAGATACAATCTGTTAAAAATTTATTTTTATGTCAATATCACTTATAAAGGTATTGTAAGAAGATCATATGAAAATAAATGTAACACCCCGAGATTTTATGAAAAATTTTATTTTTATTTTTATTGATGTCTTGTGTTGTACGCTACACCAAAAGGAGCTTTCACTAAAAGCATCCCTAACTTGGCTTTCATTAAACGCAATCGTGACCTTCCATGATATCTTGTGTTTGTATGCAATACCGAGTTTTACTAAACAACGATATGTTATATAAACTAGCCATTATGAATAGTCATACCCACTTTTTAAATTTTTTTAAAATTTATCTTTTTAAATGGACTTAATTCTTGGATTCAGAGTATCAAAATTATCCTAGGGTGAATTTTTGGTATTTTTCTAAATACTTTCAATTTTTGATGAATAGTGAAAACACTGGGTTACTATTTCAAAACAGAATTTTTATTTAAATAATTATTTATTTTATTTATATTTATTGTAGGTCAAAATTGATACATAATACCTATATAATTTTAATGTAATTCATTGGTGTTATATTATAATAATTTTAGATATATAAAAATTTTATTGAACTTTTCAGCGTCTTTTACCCACCTCATAGGAGAATTATGAAATTCAAATAAAACATAATTTTACCACTTTTGTGAGTGTAATTTCCAAAATCCAAGAGACACGGTTAATATCAAAGACAAAAATGTGGTTCAATGAAATGAAAATAATTTTTGGTGAATAATTACTTTTTAACTTTTATTTACCACAGTTAAAAGTAAATAGGGTAATTAAGGGTAAAAATGATATTTTAATTACCCTAACTCATGTCCTAATTCTATTGGATAAATATAATTCTACAAAATACAACCTTAGGAATAAAATATGACCATTTCGGTCCACTTGGATTAGATTAGGCCATTTATTATTAATTTATTTAAAGAAGGGTTAAAATAGTTAAAATCAAAGTTTAATAACTAATTAATTTTTAATATGGGGTTATACAAAAGATAAATTCGACTATAAATATTCATTAGAAATCTAAAACGATTTCTTACGTAAAGTAATTTTATTTATATTTTTTAGAAATTAAATAATTTAAGTTATTTATGACACAATCATGATGTAGTAATTACCTAAATAATGAAATATTAACATAATTGATATTATAAATACCCAAAAAATGTAATTTGAGACTTTTTAGGAATTACGCTAATTTTCTAGGTTAATATGACATGTTATTATTGATTTAATTAACTTTTTTTGAAATAATCATGCTGTTATGATTTAAAAAAAATCAATTACCAAATAGTGTCAAAATTGACATAAAATAGTTTTTAAAACAAATATTATATTAATAATTGTTATTTTATTCCTAAAAATCTATGGTTCGGCCAAATGACTTAGATAAGGATATATATATTAAAAATTAACCACGTGGGGTCATTTTGGCTTGTTATAGTATGTTTATTAACCATATAGTGTAAGAAAATAACAAGACATGGTAAAAGTTGAATTATTTAACTTAGAGTTAAATCTAAAAGATAAGGTTAAAATTGTAACCTAAACATGTCTAAAATATTTTGGATGAGAGGATTTAGACCCATACCCACATTAACTTCGAAATAAATCAATTTGGAGCTATTATAAACCGAATATGACTTTATTATAAAATAATATTTTATGTTTTTCCAAAGGTTCCCCTCTCCTCCCCTATAAAAAGGGCACCCCTTCCCTCTTCTCTTCACAACCTTTTGATCCTTGATGATCTGCCAAACCCTAACCATTTCTCTTCTCCACTTCCCTTGAAACATTTTGGAGGTCCTGTTCTTCTCCAAAGACCAACTATACTTCTTTAAGAGAATGATTAAAGGAGGTGTGTCGAAGAAGAGGAGGTTCGGATACATATGAAACATATCACACATAATGATTTAAATAAAGATTTTAGGTAAGAAAACAAATGGGGAAGATCTTTATAGGGGATGTTGAAGATCTTTCACCATGATTCGAAGTTTATTTTCCAAGATTCCAAAGACACTAAACTATAATAGTCCTTGTGTGGCAGTTTTCATTATGTATTAAGTATTTCGCAAAAGTAATCTAATGTCCATGTACGTCAAGCTTTGGGTCCCTACAGTTGGTATCAGAGGAAAGGTTTAGTTAACCTTTGGAAACTAGGATGTGAATACTTTAGTGTGATCCCTATAGATATTTCTATGGTATGTATAGGGATGTCCCTAAGGTTAAGTATATGTATAGGTTATAGTCCTAGAATTATGTTAATGATACTAGAATTAAACCAAAGATGTTAGATATTGAAGGTACTCCACTTTATTATATTGTTTTCCTAGCATGATTTTTGCCTCTCACACTGTTATTTTTGGGTTTTAGACGATGGTTGGAACCCAAAGGAACCGTGTTGATCAATGTAATGGACAATGCAATGATTGTCCTCCTGAGCAACCAAATGTGATGGGAGATGGAGTGAAAAATATTATTGCTATACTTAGACAAGCTATGAATCATTATGGATTTCCAAATGATCAGAGAAGGGAAAAATATTCTATCAAGTCCTTCATGAGGCAATACCCCCCATCTTTCAATGGGTCTTCTGATTCACTTGTTGCTGAAAAATGGATCTGTACAATTGAAATGATATTATCCATACATCACTATTCAGAACATGAAAAATTTATTTTAGCTGTTTACCGTTTAGAAGGAGAACCAGACCAGTGGTGGACTCTAATTAAGAATACAAGGCACCAAAATGAAATTGAATCCATGGAATGGGATGAGTTCAAGAACTTGTTTTTCAGTAAGTACTTCCCTCATATTCTTCGAACAATGATGGAAAAGGAGTTTCTTGAGAATAAGCAGAAGGATGATGAATCTGTTGGAATATATGAAGGGAATTTTACAAGACTTGCAAGGTATGCATCTGGCTTTATCATCCAACATGAAATTAAAGTTGGTCGATTTTTTAGTGGCTTAAAACAAAGTATTAGAATGGCATTAGCTATAAGAGACTTCAGTAGCTATGAAGAAATTGTCTGGTGTGCTATCAAGGTACAACTTGAAGTTGGTGTAACATATCCATCTCATGGTTTTGACGAGAAAAAAAAAGATAGAGTTCAAGGAGAAATCTCAAAATAATGGTGAAAAGTAGATGAATGTTTTTTTATGCTCAAAGTGTGGAAAGAAGAATGGTGGATATTGTCATAAAGGGACTAGAAATTGTTTTAAGTGTGGAAAAGAAGGTCATTGAGCAGCTGAGTGTCAAAGTAATAGAAAAAGTGTTTCTAATGATGTGAATAAAGAAAATACTGTAGAGAATGCACCACCAACACTTCAATGCTTCATGTGCAAAGAAATGGGGAATTATTCTAATCAATGCCCTAATCCAAGGGTTAATGATGATCAATGTGGGCAACCTATTAAGGAAAAGGATAAAGAGAAGTCACAAGAAATCACTATTTGTGATGTTGAGTTTGACAATGATGTTGTGTAATGATGAAGTGTTTATGTAATGGGATTTCAAAATATTATCATGGAATCTCATTTGTAGTATCGTTGAATTTTTAAATATCTGTGTATTGTTCCATTGTGGTTTTCTATCAGAATATGGTACAGGTTACCATGAAAAGTGATTCAAATATTTTGGAAAGCAGATGATATGTGCATAATAATGGGATAACGAGAAAATAAATTGTTTGATAGTATTCATGAGCACATGATTGATATAAGGACTAAGTGATATCATGGTTTGAGTATATAGAATTTTTGGGATTTTGGTATGTGGAATGAGTTAACTTTTGACAGCATTTGTGTTTTCACTAAGGTTAAATGGGTATTCATTTTCCAATAGAATAAATGATTAAGGTATTCACATGTTTGGAATGTGACCAACAAGATATATCTTATGACATATGGGGTAGAAATGATGGTATTCACATGCTTGTTATGTGACCTCTCAAGTAATCATTATCTCTACACTATGAGATTGGACAAAAGTATTTTTGATAAGCTTAAAGGCTAGAATTGATTAAGTTGGACATTAAATAGAATTGATTAATAATAGATTTTTTTTGATATTATTTATGGAATGTTATAATAATGAAGTTTTAGATAATGGACAACCTGCAGGACGGGTGACAACCCGCTGCGTCAGACAAGGATATGGGAATCGAACCCACAACTGAAGTGCGACAGGACTTTATCGCCTACCACTGGCCTACATGAAGTCCCTTTTTAGTAAAAACCTGTTTTATTATATTAAGTAGTATGATATATGAAGTATAAGTCCATTTTAGGAACATATATGATTAATCTCACTATAGATGGACTTATGTATTTTTGATTACATTTTCTATAATTTTGTTTGAGACAGATGGAATGACCCGTAATTTTATCACATGATCTACTACCACTTCACGAATGACAAATTCATCTTCATTTCTTCAAGAGATGAAGTGGAAATTGTCTAAGGATTGACCAAAGGTGATACTATACCAAAATCAAGAAATCATTTCTTCTAATTCCAATTTCATCAACTTTAGGGAACTGATCTTGAAAACCAAAATTTTTTTCCTAGTGCCCTTATATCTGATGAATCAGATGGTACCTTAGATCATCACAAATATATGGATTTGTTATTGTTGGCTTTTTCATAGCCATCCTCTCTACCACTCTCCATCAGAACAAGATGGTTATATTTCTCTTCCATATCCATATTTTCAGATATGTTCTTCTATGAGGAAACCTAGTGAATAGTTAATTTGGGTAACCGTTATGTTTCATACATTAGTTTTTAAAGATATTTTTGGTATTCCTTTTTACAATTAGGGTTTCTATTAAAGAAACTTTTGAGTAGTAAACCCTTTATAACCACGAGGAATTTCGAGGGCGAAATTTATTTTAAGGGTGGTAGAATGTAACACCCCGAGATTTTATGAAAAATATTATTTTTAAATTTATTGATGTATTGTGTTTTACGCTGCACCCAAAGGATCCTTAACTACATGCATCCTTGACTTGTCTTTCATTACACGCGATCACGAACTTCCACGATAGCTTGTGTTTGTACGCAATACCGAGTTTCACTAAACAAAGATATGTTATATAAATTAGCTGTTATCAATAGTAATACCCACTTTTTAAAATTTTATAAATTTTTTCTTTCGAAATGGACTTTATTTTTGGATTCAGGGTATTGAAATTAGCCTAGGGTAATGTTTTGGTATTTTTCTGAAAACTTTCAATTTTTGATGAATAGTGAAAACACTCGGTTACTATTTGAAAACCGACTTTTTATTTAAATAATTATTTATTTTGCTTAAACTTATTTTTGGAAAAAATTGATACATAATACCTATATAAGTTCAATTTAATTCATTAGAATCATTTTATAATAATTTTAGATATATAAAAAGTTTATTGAACTTTTCACCGTCTTTTACCCACCTCCTAGGAGAATTTGGAATTTCACATAAAACATAATTTTACCACATCTGTGAGTGGAATTTTAAAAATCTGAGAGACACAATTAGTATCAAGAACTAAAATTTGGTTCAATGAGATGAAAATAATTTTTAGTGAATAGTAACTTCTTACTTTTATTTAGCACGGTTAACAGTAAATAGGTTAATTAAGGTTAAAATGATATTATTATTACCCTAACACATGTCCAAATTCTATTGTATATGTGTAATTCGGATATAAACAACCTTATTAATAAAATATGACCATTTAGGTCCACTTTGATTAGATTAGGACATTTATTATTATTTTTTTAAAGAAGGGTTAAAAAAGTTAAAATCAATGTTTAATAACTAATTAATTTTTAATATATGGTTATACATAAGATAAATTCGTCTATAAATATTTAATAGAAATATAAAATTATTTCCTACCTAATGGTATTTTATTTATAATTTTTAGACCTCAAATAATTTAAGTTATTGAGACACAATTGTGATGGAGTAATTTCCTAAATAATGAAATATTAAAATAATTGATATTATAAATACCCAAATAAATGTAATATGAGACTTTTTATGAATTCAACTAATTTTATAGGTTCATATGACATGTTATTATTGATTTAATTAACTTTTTTCGAACTAATCATGCTATTATAATTTTCACAAAAATCAATTACCAAATATTGTCAAAATTGACATAAAATAGTTTTTAAAACAAATATAATATTATTAATTGTTATTTTATTCCTAAAAATCTAAGGATCATCCAAATTACATAGATAAGGATATATATATATATATTAATAATTAACCACTTGGGGTTCTTTTGGCTTGTTATAGTATGTTTATTAACTATATAGTGTAAGAAAATAAGAAGACATGGTAAAAGTTAAATTATTTAACTTAGAGTTAAATCTAAATGATAAGGCTAAAATTGTAACCTAAACTTGTCTAAAATCTATAGGTTGAGATTATTTCGATCAATCCCCACTTTAGCTTCACAATAAATAAATTTGGAGCTATTAAAAACTGAATATGACTTTATTATAAAATAATATTTTATGTTTTTTCAAAGGTGCCCCTCTCCTCCCCTATAAAAAGGGAACATGTTCCCTCTTCTCTTCATACCCTTTTGAGCCTTGAAGCTCAGCCAACCCCTACCCATTTCTCTTCCCCACTTCCCTAGAAACATTCTGGATGTTCTGGTCTTCTCAAAAGACCAAATCTACTTCCTTAAGAGAAGGCTTAAAAGAGGTGCGTCAAAGAAGAAGAAGTTCAGATAAATACGAAGCATATCAGACATAAGGATATAAAGAAAGCATTAAGGTAAGAAAACAAAAGGGGAAGATCTTTATGGGAGATGTTTAGATCTTTCACCATGATTAGAAGATTCTTTTTCAAGTCTCCAAAGTCACTAAACTATTACGGTCCTTGTGTTTCTGGTTTCGTTATGTATTAAGTATTCCACAAAAGTAATGTAATGTCCATGTATGTCAAGATTTGGGTCTCTACAATAAATAAGGTGATTATTTTATAAAAAATAGACACAAAATTTCAACATCGTTCATTGTAACATTGTGACCCTAGTTACCCTAATTCGGTTCATTATTACATAATATTGACATGATACAACAAATATTGTCCCAAAAGACCGATTAGTTTAGTAGCCTTGGAAGAATTAGATACATTTATAAGTTTTACATTACATCATGAAATAAAAACATCAACAAATTTTTGTCCTCATTGACCACACATATATTCTTAGCCTATCCCTATAGGTCAATAATAAAATTTATCTTCACATCCAAGGAAAAATAAAACATAGAAAGGGGTGAGCCCAGATGCTCCGTAAGGATAAAAGTATAGCAGAAATTTTAATAAATAATCATAAACATTAAACGCAAGGTATAAGACTAAAACTAAATCCTTTTAAAATTAATCCTAAAAATTATATAAAAAATATAAAATCAAGTAACACCATTTACTTATTCACGTGTATATTCTAATAGTTGAATAATCACATGAAATATTAATAGTCTCTTTAATATTGATAGAATGCATAATTCTAGACTTCAAAACTATATAGTCAAGGCCTTATTCCCAGACTAAAAATAATATTTTTCCAAGGCATTATTCCAGGACACTAGTTTGTCTCTTGAGACCTACTGATTCATCGAGGATCAATAGAGGGATCCACCCATCACTTACTAAAATCAATTCATTCCTCAAATAAAAAGGTTTAAACATAACATAAACATTTATATAAACTAGCATAAAAAATTTCAATACATTATCCATAATCCATGAATGGTGTTAAAATAATATATCCATAACCAAACATATCACAAAACCATAAATAAAATGTGGAATATTATTTATTATAATAAATCAACATCAAACAATTTTTAAATCCATCAACGGATGTTGACATAGATGAAATGAAAACTATTTGAAATAAATACCACTTTCCAATTTGAAATAATTTAAAAGTCACATAAATATAAATGAAAACATTTATATTGAAAATATTTTTATAATAATGTGTGAGAATCTTCGAAGATTATATAATGGAGGGAAAAATCCACGCCCTAAATTTAAGTTAAAAAAATACATTTTTACATTAATTTTGTCGAGAAGGTCATAAATTAACTTGTATGGAAAATGATGGAAATATTCATTTAAAACCATATTTTAAAAAGTAAAACAATGTTATAAATCGATATAATCCATTTTCTTGTAAATAGTAAAAATGTTTTGAAAATTATTTTATTAAACAAGGATGTGGATGATAAATAGATTTCAGTAGATACTTACATAAAAACAACCTTGGATAATAAAGAGATTGTTAAATTAACCCTTAACATATAATTTTACAAAGTCGATGGTATGTTAACATTTTATAAAATAGTAAGATCATTGTCATTAAATTATACATGAATCATATACATATATATGATATCATATATTATATTCTTATATTGCTATATTTTAGTAGAATCATTGTTTTAGGTGTTAACTGATTCCTTTTCCTTTATATGCTTGGTTACGTAAGAAATTTTTCTTATGGATAGGATTTATTAGATTCATATAAATAATGAAATTATGTTTATAAAAATTATTTTTATTAATAAAATGAATATTATTCAATAATTGTTATGATGGGGAATGAATCTTATCGCATTCGAGAGATGGTAATCTGTACGTGCACATGAGAGAAAATATCATTATATTGATGGGAAAATTGTATTTAATAATATAGTATATCATAAATACAGAATAATTAACATGTAATATTTATTATTTACATAATTTATACTCATTATTATACCCATCCCAATAATTATTTGTTTGAATAACAAACCACACGACGACGTGGAGAGGGTAAGTCGTACGTATGCACGTATGGTGACTTTATCATTTGTATGCTGGATAAAATAATGAATATTGTAGCTACATTTTTATAATAAAATAATAGTATGTTTATGATATTGGATTGATATATTATAATGTAAACAATAAATAATGTTGAAGTTGGAGAAGAAAAGAACTTGAAAGAGGTGATAAAATATTTACCTCTTTTTCGGTTTTTCCTTTTCATTTGATCAAAAAAGCTATTTAGGTTAGCTTTATCACCAATGTAAGGCCTGTAAGATAAATAGATGAATTTTTTGAGGTAATTTGGAATGGTGTTGGAAGAAAAAAATGGCTTTGGAGGTGTGAAATTATGATAAGGGGAAGTACACTTTTATAAGAGAGGTGGGGGTCACTTTAGGAAAAGATCAAAATATTATTTTATAATAAACTAATTTTCAGTTCATAATGGATAAAAAATGTTTTAATTCTAGGATATGTTTGGTATGGGTTGAAACAATCTCTAAAAAAAGGGTTTGGACCGGTTTAGGTCATCATATTAACATTATCTTTTATATTTAACTCTTAGCTAAATAGTTAGATATTTACCATGTCTCGTTGTATTTTTTATTATACGGTTAATAAAATTACTATAACAAGACAAGAGAACCAAATGTGGTTAATTATTAATATATAAAACCATATCTATGTCCTTTTTCTGATCCTCACATTTTTAGGAATATTATATCAATTAATATTATAATATTTTTATTAAAAACTCAATTATGTCAATTTTGACACTATTTAGTAATTGATTTTATTGAATGCCATAAAAACATAATCACATAAAATAAAATTTATTTAATCAACCATAAAAATTCATGTTATACTATAATATTAGTATAATTTATTATAAGTCTCAATTTACATTTATTTGGATATTTAGAATACCAATTATTTTAACATTTCATTATTAATGTAATTGCAATGTCCTCATTGTGTCATAAATAAAATAAATTATTTAATGTATAAAATTTATAAAAAAATCATTGTTTATTAAATCCTTTTAGATTTATAATGATAATTACATTCCAATTTATATTTTGTGTAACCCAATATTAAAAATGGTTCATTTATTAAACATTCAATTTAACTCTTTTAACTCCACATTAAATAAAATAATAAAAAATGTCCTAATCTAATCCAATTGGACAAAAAGGATAATATTTAATTACTAATGTTTTTTGGTCAAATTACACTTATATAATAGAATTAGGACATGAGTTAGGGTAATTATAATATCATTTTTACCCTTAATTTCCGAGTTTACTTTTAACCATGGTAAATAAAAGTGAAATGTTACTATTCACAGAAAATTATTTTCATCCTATTGAACAAAATTTTACATACTGATTAAAACCATGTATCTCATATTTTTGAAATTCAACTCATAGAATTGGTAAAATATTGTTTTATGTAAATTTGTAAATGCTCCTAGAAGTTGGGTAAAAATGGGTAAAAAGTTCAATAAAATTTTATATATCTAATATTATTATAAAATGACTCCATGACTTAAATTTAACATATATAGTTATTATGTATCCATTTTTACCAAAAATAAATTAAAATAATATAACTAAGTATTTAAATAAAAAGTTTATTTTAAACAATAACGCGGTATTTTTAACTATTCATCAAAAATTGAAAGTTTGTAGAAAAATATCAAAAATTAACTCTTATCTAATTTCGATATTCCGAATTCAAAAATGAAGTCCATTTCAAAAAATAAAATTTATAAAATTTTTATAAGTGTGTATTACTATTCATAATGCCATGTTTGATTGATCGTGGAATGTTAAAACTCCAAGTTGCGTACAATACAAGGTACTTCATTATTCAACGGGAAACATACCATGAAATAATGGGTTTTTAAATTCTGCACTTCATAAAATAATTTTTTCCCCTAAATTTATATAATATCACTACCTAAAATGATTTGGGTTGTTCATCATCTTAATTTCCTCGAGTTCCCATGTTGCCCCTTCCATATTATGGTTTCTCCGTAGAACATTTTTCAGACTAGTCATCTAGTATCTCATCATTTTTTCTCTAGTATCACGAATCTTGATAGGATCTTCATAATATGAAAGATCGGGTTTCGGTTAAAATTTTTCATAGGTGAGTACAAGCGTTTAGTTATGCATGTATTTTTTTCAACAGTGATACTTAGAACACATCATGAACTTTGGAGAGACTTGGATTCATTTCCCAATGGTAAGCTACAACCACAATTCATTCTTGAATTTAAAAATGTTTGATATACTTAGGACTCAATTTACCCTTCTTACTAAATCGTATAACACCCCTCTATGAAGTTACCATCATTAAAACATGATCCTCTACTTGAAATTCCAAATCCTTCATCTGATTTTCGGTATAGCTCTGTTTCCTACGTTTAGCTGCTTTGATGCGGGATTGTATCACCTTCACCTTCTCCATTGTTTTCATAAAACGTTCATGGCCTAGAAGTTTTCTTTCACCATCATCATCCCAAATAGTTGGTGTGCAACATCTCTTTCCATATAACACTTCAAATGGTTCTATCTGAATACTTGAATGGAATGTAATGATGTAGGAAAATTATACCGGAGGTAAATGTTGATCCCATATACCATAAATTTCATGTGGGAAAGATCTCAAAATGTTTTCTAATGTTTGAATGGTCCGTTCTGATGGTCTATTGACTTGAGGGTGGTAGGAGGTGCTCAAACGCATTTTAGTAGGTAAGGCCTTCTGGAGAATTTTTTAAAATCATGATATAAAATGGGGATCATGATAAAAAACAACTGATAGTGGTACACCATTGATTATGACAACTTTCTTAATATATAGTATTGCTATATGTTCAAGTTCTAAATATTCTCTTATATAAAAAAATGTGGTGACTTGGTTAGATAATCAACAATGACCCATATTGGAGCATTACTTATAGGAGTCATTGGTAGCGCCATGAAAAATTCTATCATAATATTATCCCTTTTCCACATAGGTATGAGACGTGGATTCATTACTCATCCAGGATATTGTCTCCTTGATTTCACATAGTGAAAAAACCAACATCTTGACATGAAATCAACAATATCATTCTTTATATTCCCCCTCTATGAATTTCCATTCAAATAATTATACATCTTGGTGATCCCAAGGTGTATAGAGAAAATAGACCTATGAGCATCATACAACAATTCCCTTTTTAAATTAGGTATGTAAGGAACACGAATTCTCTTCCAAAATTTCAATATTCCTTCTACATATATGATTTTACTCAATATCCAATTATTTACTTCTTTAATATTTTTTTGGAACTCCTCATCTTCAGTCATAGAACTATTTATCATTTCTAGTAGTGATGGTTTGGCAAGAATTTGAAAAAGTATTGATGTTTCACCTTCCATGGTTATTCCAATATAAATATTTACTAGATGAATGAAAATATAATCCCTTTAAACACTCATCTTGTTCATAACTCCATGATCATTTCTTGTCAAAGCATCTTCTACCTTATTTTCCTTCCCCGAGCGGTAGTGTATAGTGAAATCATAATCCTAGTGTAGTTCAAACCATATATTTTGTCTCATCTTGAGTTCTTTATATGAGGAAATATAATTCAAACTCTTTTTCTAATTATAAATATCACATATTTCACCATATAGATAGTGTCTCCATATCTTCAGAGAAAATATTATAGCTGCTAACTCAAGATAATAAGTGGGACAACTTTCCTCATGAATTTTTATCTATTGTGATGCATATGCAATAACTCTATCATTCTGCATAAGTACACAACCATGTCCTTCCATTGAAGCATCACTATAAATAACAAACTCATTTTTCCCTAATGGTATATTCAAGATATGATCATTGTATAATCTTCCCTTTAGATCTAAAAACATTTTTCACACTCTTTTGTCCAAACAAATTTAACCCCTTTACTTGTGTTCTTGGTTAATGGGTCAACCGATCGGAAAAAATTCTGGATGAAACATCGATAATAACCTGCTAAACCAATAAACTACATACCTCAGTTATAATCATCGGTGCTAGCTATTAATGTATTGCCTTGGTCTTTGAATGATAAGTAGTGATTCCATCCTTAAAGACAATATAGAAAAGAAAAGAAATCTCTTGAAGCCAGAATTTAAATTTTCTAAATTTCCCATATAATTCATTTCTTATAAGGGTTTTCATAATAGGGAACAATTGATTTTCAAGATATTTGTAGATTTTTGAGTATACCAAGATATAATAAATAAATATCACTACAATGTTATAAAGATATTCATTGAAACCTCTATTCATTAGTTCTATGAATAAAGAGGGTGCATTAGTCATTCCAAAAGTCCTTACTGCAAACTCGTAATGCCCTTACTGGGTTCGAAATTTTTATTTTTGGAATATCTTTTTTCTTCAAACATAACTGATGATATCCAGATCGAAGTTCAATGTTTGGAAAATATAAAGCTCCATGAACTTGGTTGAAAAAATCATCAATATGATGTAGGGGATACTTGTTCTTTATTTTTATGGCATTGATCTGCCTATAGTTAATGCAAAACCTCATAGAATCGTCATTCTTCTTAACAAAAAGGATAGGGGCTCACCATGGTGAGACACTAGGGAGAATAAATCTATTATTACTGAATTAATCTAGTTGATTCATTACGTCATATAATACCATAGTGGACATTCTATAAGGGGTTCTGGATATAGGCCTTGAGCCAGGAATTAAATCAATGGAAAACTCAATTACACATTCTGGAAGATTTCTAGGAATATCCTATGGGAAACCATCAACATATTATTTTACAATAGGTACGTTCTCTATTAGAACATTAATCTCCTCACCTATAATTATTTCATTATCCTTCACCCCACTAATTTGATTTTATAGAGCTACTGGAGGTGGTTCTAGATAAGAATTGGGTGGTGACATTTCTGCTCTAAATGAAATGTACTCCATATCATCAGTAAAAATTGTAAACTCCTTATTCTTACAATATATTTTCACATCATGGTATGAAAGCCAATCCATTGTGAGGATTATATCAAATTCAATCCTGATTATGATGATGATATCAGCAGATAAATAATGTTTATATGACCTAATGATAACTGCTTGAAAAAACATTATTGTGATGATACTTCCCTTAAGAGTTTTTACTAACATCTCATTTTTTAATTCAAATTGAATGTATCTAATTTTCATATAAAATTGGGAAGATATGAAACAATGCGATGATCTATAATCAAATAAATCATTGTCTAAACTTGAGGAAACCATTAAATTAACTACCACCACATCCTTCGGACCTTAAACCTATGTAGTAGTGATCACGTAATTGTAGTCTTTCTCCCATGGCCTTTTTTGAGGTTTTTTCCCTTGGTGCTTAGAACATTCATTTGCATAATGTCCATTTTAATTGAAATTTTAGCATTCAACATTGACAACATCTTTCTTTCCCTTGGAATCACATGCTTGGTGGCCTTTTTCACCACACTTGTAACCAACTCCCATTCCCTTCAAGAAAGTACTGTGATGTTTCCTCCCACATTTATTGTAGGATATATATTCAAATTTTCTGGTCTTCCCCTTCTTTCCATTTCTAGAGTGATCAGAAGATCACTTCTTCGCTAGCTTTGATTTGATGTTATAAGACATAGATAATTCCTTTTTATATTGATAGTGTTTGAGACAATATCTTTGTATGATGGGAAGGATTGTAAGACTAATGCTTAATGGAGAAATGGTTTTAACCCATCAAAGAATCGATCAATCTTACACATTGGGTTATGTATATAATCTACGGAATACCTTGATAACCTTTTAATGATAGCCTCATACTTTGTGACATTCTCATCCTCCTTTTTCCTCAGACTCAGAAATAATCTTTCCATATCCACTTGATGGTCAAGAGGAAAGTATTTTTCTACGAAAACCACTTTAAACCATATCCGTTCTATGTTTGATACTTTTTCATCTTCCTTTTTTTGGATTAATGACCACCAATGATCATCATCTCCCTTGGAGTGATAAACTTCCATGACTACTTTTTACCTTTTGTTACTCCCTAAAGAATGAAATATATTTTCTAAGGAATTTAACCATTTATTTTCTAATAGTAGATTTTTACTCCCATTGAATTTTGGTGTTTGTTTCCTCATGATGAAGTCTAGCCTTGATCCTTAAGGTTGTGTATTAGGGTGCTCTATACAGGTAATGATATTATTCATAACATGAGTGAGTTGTCCCAATATGGTGATAAGCTAATCAGCACTAGTGACATCACTTGCTCCACTATAATTATCATGAGTAGGAGGAAAATTCCTACATGGATTATTTGAATTGATACAATTTCCTTTACTTCCACTAGGTTCCATTTCGAAATAATGCAATACAATAGATTAGTTTATTAATCACAATACATAATTCCATTCTTGTAAAACACTTCACATAAATTGAAAAATTTATGGATATAATATATAATCATAAAAAATTATTTCATTGAAGAACTATATACACATAAATACTTCATAATGATATGTAAATAAAACTTAGATTTTCCTAATCATATCCACTAGGAGTGTTGTAACCAAGAGTGAAGCAAGGCCTGACACCATGTACCAGGATACCCTGAGTCAAGCCCAATACTCCATGTCGGCATTTTCACTCCAATGTACATTGGTTCTGTAGCTTCCCCTACATGTTTGTATCTAGAAAGTGATTTATTTCATGGAAAATACCCAAAATATCAACATTTCTAAGATTCTAGGATGTTATTCTATACCCATCCTCAAAATTTAACTTATGATAATGTGCTCTAATAAGAGTTTATCTAAATCTAGTTTCCAAGGATTGTACTAAACATCCTTTAATACTAACAGTAATTCCCCAAACCCAATTACCATGAGTTGTTGCATTATTATATAACATTTTAATGATACAATGAATCATGTCACAAAAGACCGATCATTTTAGTATCCTTGGAATTACTAGAATCACTCACATGTTTTCCATTAAATAATGAAATAAAAACATCAAGAAAATTTTTTCCCCATGGTCCACACTTATATCCTTAGACAATCCCTCAGGTTGACCATAAAATATTTTTTCACATCTTGGGAAAAATAAAACATAGAAAGGGGTGAGATTAGATGCTAAGTAAGAATAACTATATAGTACAAACATTCATAAATAAGCTTAAACATTAATGGAAATGTATAAGACTAAAAAATCCATTTAAAAAAAATATTCAACATAAAATGGAAAATATAAAATCAAATAACTCCATTTAATTATTCACATTGATATTCTACTAGTCGAATAATCACATGAAATATCAATATCCACTTTCATAAGGATGGAATGCATAATACCAGACATTATAACCCCATAGTGAAGGCCTTGTGCCAAGAATACAAATATGATTTTCAAGGCCTTCTTCCAAGATAGTAGTTTGTCTCATGAGACCTACTAATGCATTGACGAGCTATAGCTAGCTCCACCCATCACTTACTATGTCCAATACATACCACATATGAAAATTTTTAAACATAACATAAACATTCGTATTAAAACTAGCATATTAAATGTCATAACTTTATCCATAGACCATAAATGGTGTTAAAATAACTAACCCACAATCAATAAAATCACAAAACCTTCTATACAATATGGAAGATTTTTATCATAATATATCAACTTCAAACAATTTTAAAATCCATCAAAGGATGTTGACATATATGAAATAAAAACTATTTATAATAAATACCTCTTACTATTTTGAAATAATTTAAAAGTCACATAATTAAAAAATAAAAATATTATTTTGAAATTATATTTCTATTCTTGTATGGGAGATTAGACGATGATATAATGGCGGAAAAAATGCACACCCGTCGTATAAGATTAAAATGACATTCTTATATTAATTTTGTCGAAAGGTCATAAAGTACCCTGTTTGGAAAACGATGGAAAGATTACGTTCAAACCATTTTATAAAAAATCAAAAAAAAGTATAAATTAAATTAATCAATATTATATTAAATAATAAAAAGGATTTGAAATAAATTTTTAAGAAACATGGATATGGATTATAAAGAGGTCCCAGTAGATACATATGTAAAAACAACCTCATATAGTAAAGAGATTATGAAATTAAACCTTACCTTGTACTTTTCATTTGTCGATGGAATGTTAAACTACTGTATAATTGATAAAAAATTGTAATTAAAATTTTCAAGATTCATATAAAAATATATGATATCATATATTATCTTATAATATTGTTTTGTTAATAATATTTTAGTAGTACCATCGTTTCAGGTGTTAACAGATTCATTTTACTTCATTTGATTGGTTTTGTAAGTCATTTTTGTTATGGATAAGATGTGTTTTATTCATAAAAAGAATTATATTATGTTAATAAAAAAAATTTAATCAGAAAATAAAAATTCTCCTTGGATGATTATGAAGGGGAATGATTTTCATCGCATTTTTGGAGAATGTGATCTGTACGTACGCACGAGCGACAATATCTTTATATTGATGGTGAAATAGTATGTAATTGGATGGTATATCATATATAAAGAATCATTAACATTTTATATTTATTATTTACATCATTTGTACTCATTATTATACCCATCAAAATAATTAAGTGTTTGAATAACAAACTACACAACAACGTGGAGAAGGTAAGCCGTACGTACACACGTATGTTGACCTTTTCATTCATATGATGAATAAAATAATGAATATGTAGGTGAAATTTATATAATAACATCACATTATATACAAGACACTGGAGGTATTATTTTATAATATAAATAACAAAGATAAAGGAAGTGGATGAAGTAAATAACTTGAAAGAGGTGATTAATTATTTAGCTCCTCTTCGGGTTCTTCCTATTGATTTGATCAAAATAGAATCTTAAGTTGGATTTCTGAAAAAAATGACGGAATCTAGAATAAAGGGAGGAAATTTGGAAGGATATTTGGGCTGCTGATGGTTGAGCCAAATGGATATGGAGGTGTGAAATTATGATAAGGGGAACTACACTTTTATAAGAGAGGTGAGAGTCACGTTAGGACAAGTTTGAAGTATTATTTTATAATAAAATAATTTTCGATTTCAAATAGCGCCAATGTGATTTATTTAAAGGATAATGTGTGTATGGGTCAAAAAAATCTCAACAAATATGTTTTGGACCGGTTTAGGTTACCAAATAAACCATATCTTTTAGATTTAACTCTTAGATATATACTTTGATATTTACCATGTCCCTTGTTATTTTTATATTATATAGTTAATAAACATAGTATAACAAGACAAAAACAACCCACAATGCTTCATTATTATCATATATAACGTTATATATGTCCTTTGGACAATCCTTATATTTTTATGAATATCATATCAATTAATAATATAGTATTTTTTAAAAACTCAATTATGTCAATTTTGACACTATTTAGTATTTTATTTTTTTGAATGCCATTAATACATTATCATTTCGTATAATTTTTTTAATAAAATCTGAAATGTCATATAAACCTATAAAATCAATTTAATTTATCAAAAGTCTCAATTAACATTTATTTGGATATTTATAAGATAAATTCATTTAATATTTCATTATTATGGTAATTACTACATCATCATGGTGTCATTAATAAATTAAATTATTTAGTGTATAAATATTATAAATAAAATATCATTATTTAGTAAATCTTATCATATTTCTAATGGATATTTATAATCGAATTTATATTGTGTGTATCACTTTATTAAAAATGGTTTTGTTATTAAACATTGAATTTAACTCTTTTAACTCTTCTTTAAATAAAATTATAATAAATGTCCTAATCTAATCCAAGATGACCAAAAAGATCATATTTTACTTACAATGTTGTTTTTAGCTGAATTAAACTTATCCAATAGAATTTGGACATGGGTTAGGGTATTTATAATATCATTTTTACCCTTCATTACACAATTTACATTGAACCATGGTAAAAAAATCAAAAGCTACTATTCACCAAACATTATTTTCATCTTATTGAACAAAATTTTAATTTATATTGTCAACAGTGTCTCTTGGATTTTTGAAACTAAACTCTCAAATGTAGTAAAATTATGGTTTATGAAAATTTGTAAATGCTTCTAGAAGGTTCTTAAAGGACTGTAAAAAGTTCAATAAAATTTTATATATCTAAACTTATTATAAAATGACTGCAATGAATTATATTGAAGATATATAGTTTTTATGTGTCTATTTTGACATAAAATAAATTAACATAATATAACTAATTATTTAAATAAAATGTCGGTTTGAAACAATAACACATGGTTTTTCACTATTCATCAAAAATTGAATGTTTTCTGAAAAATACCAAAAAATCACCGTAAGATAATTTTGATTTTATAAATTAAAAATTGATGTCCTTTTAGATAAATAAAATTTTAAATTTTCATAAAGTTCTTTTTACTACTCATATTGGCTGGTTTGATTGGTCATGGTTTGTTAAAGCTCCGAGTTGTGTATATTGCAAGTAGCAACATTATTCAAAGGAAAACGTATCATGGATGTTTAGGGTGTTACAATCCTCCAAACCAAAATCCAATTACATAATTATTAGAAAATGAATCTTTATTCATTTGATTCATCTGATGATCTCAATCACTATTAAACACAATAATATAACCTTCTATAGATGTGAAAAAAACATTCTTATGTAATGAATAAATGAATTTGTTTATATAACATAAACAATTCATTGCATGTATTAAATTTTATGGTCATATTTATGATAAAATAAATTATATTAATTACTAATAAATACCAAACATAATCTCACAACATTAACACACCTCAGAGAGTCTCGAATGACATAAAACTAGAAAGAATAATGTTAATGGAATTGAAGTAATTTCATCCTTGAGGTCAAAATTGTTTGTAAAAATTTGTATAATGAAGTTATGATACAATATCAAATAAAACATAGAAAATAAAATGGAAGAAGATAAATAAATAATACCTAAAATAGTCTCAATTCTTCCTAGAAATTGGAACTCCATATAATTAAACATAAATTTCTTAGATCATTTTCCTCATTGACAAAGATGGATACTAACTCTATAAAATAGAATAAAAATATATCCATAATTTGGAGAATTATCAAATGACCTTCCTATACCAAATACATCTTCTTCATTTAAACAAAAATCATGTTTACCATATTGCAACTTATATTTCCTCATAGCTAATTGTTTGTTAGTATTCGTGGGAAACTAAAATCCCAATCTTTATCGGTCCCCATGAATATTAATGCAGTATAAATATGGATTTTCATGAGATAAACACGAAAAAAATATGAATTTATAAATCTATTTAATCATTAGATCTCTCCAATCTAGATAAGTGAAAAAGAATATTATTTGAGAAACTACTATTTGGTTTATGCCTTATTGAAACAAGAATGTGAGAACCCCCATCCTCAATATTACTTGTCATAATATTTTTGTTTATCTATGTCAATATAAAAATGTGTAAAAAATTATATAATTTTAATCATATTCAATTTCTATCTCTTGACGACACAAAAAAAATTTAATTTTGGTGACATGATAGTAGATTATTGGGCATTAATCCTCCTAAAATACAATTCTACAGTCTCTTAATCTTTATATAAGTAAATTAATAATAAGGAATATTATAAAACATGATAAAAATCTTTTAGGTACTAGATCTCCCATATTAAAGAGGAATAAACTTGAATCAATTTTTTTTCAGTAGTGTCAAATAGAGAAACTCATCTTGATACTACTTGTATAACTCATACTACAAGACATTTGACTCCCAATGATTATAAAGAAAAAAGATAAAACATTTATTTTTCACACCGCTAAAATAATTTTAGAAAATATATTCCCACACCGATTTAATGTTTATAAAAAATAATATGAAATATTAAACTTTTTTTATATAACACTTATTCATGATAAATTAAATATCCACAAAATTTTAGAAATCAAAAATTATAAATTTCATTCAATGCATTGTTTGATGAACAACCTTCAATTTTGTCTACCCTCCTATAGTCAATTAGTCTATCTCTCTACACATTTATATTTTTAATAACAATTTAATGTCATCATCCATCTATCATTAAAACATGTAGCTGAGAAAATAAAAAAAAGGAACACATAATTCATTTATGATGACTTAATTCGATTCATTAACCTAATTCAAAAACAAGTTAAAATAACCATGATGCATAAATCAAACTCCGGAATTTATACCATAATAAACATTTTCTCACATATTGTCTTCAATTATCAAACATTCCATAAATCATATTAATGGTTAACCTATATTCCTATGTTATAGTCAGTCTCCTATGACATATCACATACCATGTTCAATTTAAATTGGTTCCTTTCATAATCTATGTTGTCCATACCAGTTACAAACACTTATATTCCTTGTAAATCTTATCCATAAATTTAATACCACATTTTCAAGACACTCCACCACTACAACCCCTACAAGTCGATAAATTAATATGAAAATGTCCCTATAATCATAACATTAATATCCCTTGGGATTGTGACTACAATCAAGTGTAATAAAACCCACATATGTGATTTATTAACCTCAAAATCACTAGACCACAAGAGAAAATTATTGGAGAAAAACATAACATATGGAGAAACCAATCTCGTAATGCATTTAATATCTTACATGAACTAGGTCCCCAAAAAATAACCAAAATAAACCTCTCATTGTAGACAATCCTTGAATAATAGTAAAAATCAATGATTTATATTAACTAGTAATGTATATATCAATCAAAATATACCTACTTCAAATATATAAATATTGAATATATATATATATAGTGGTGATTATAAAACTATAAACTATATGATCATCTATAAAGCTTGTAGGAATATATTGAAGAATTATACAAATTATATATTGAACAAAAAATAATAATAGCTCATAAAACGTATCAGATTTACCAATAGTCCATCCTCAATGAGGATCACTCAGAATATAAAAAAATGTTGTCATATTATATTAAAAATGTATATTAGAATAGTACCCTAAAACCACAATCTCAAAAAACTATTCAGTATCATACCCCAAAGATAAATCTCATGCTGTTGCGATAGAATTTATATCCACATATCCATATAATTGAATAACCACACTGACAGAAGACATGTTATACCAATATATCTACAACATTCCACTTCCACACACCTAAACCTCTTAATGGTAGGGTATAAAAACATTAATATCATAAACTATATTCCCTCCTCCCCCTATATATACACCCATTGTATACCTATATCATAATATTATTTTCACATTGCCCACATAGGAATTTACAATATATTATCATAATATTGGGACATTAAAACCAATAGTATATCTATATGAGATATTATGGAAGGTAATGTGGTAGAACATTTTTATTACATATATATTTAATGTTGGAGAAAACTCCATGAATACAATAAGTCTTATGGTTTTTAGTAAGGATTCCCTCATTGGGATGATATAGAGGAAAATATGGATAGATCATGGAGACCCCAAGCACCCCACAGGAAGTACACCATTCATTTTACCGTGATGTTACTTACATTTGGTGTAGATTTTTAACTTGATCAACAATATGTAAATCCCTGTGGGGCAACAGAAAAAATCAGATATTGTGGAAAATATTAATTTATCTTAAAAAAATATTTATTATGTGAATTTTTAAAAAATCAATATTATTATTGATAAAATTTTCTGACATTACAATGTGAATAATATATTTATTAATAAAAATAATAAATAAAAAACATGCATTAAATAAATGTTTTTTATTTAGTTATAGTTATTATTTAAAAAGGTTGTATTTATAATTTTAGATATTATTTTTAATATAGAAAATGTATAATATCTAAGTTATCAAATATTTAGAAAAATATATATATAATTAAACTTTCAAGGACTGAGGCTGAACAGTAAAAAAAATTCCCCTCCCTGAAAAAAGGTTAAAAGGAAAACCAATCCTCACATTATTTATAGTGAGAAAACTATTTATTCCATAAAGCACATGGAAATATTCCAAGATAATATGTTTTATACTCTCTATATCGATAAAATTAATTTACTTGAGTGGTGGTTTATAAGAATTTATTGAAATTAGAGATGATATATAAAAAACAAAAATTCATAATCTATGGATCGATTCATAAATAAATAGAATTTTTTATTATAAAAAAATAATGACTTTATTACCACTATATAAAAATGGAAAACACTTCTACAACAACAAACATACAAAATTAATAAATTTTCATTCATATAATATCCACACACCATTCATGAATTGTGATTTTAAAACATAATTAAAAATATCAGGATTAATCATCATAAAATATTTTATATTTATTATCAAATATTTAATTCTAGTATATATTTATGAATTAAAATATTTATGTTTCATACATGAATATAACATACCACCCACAACCTTTAAAACGTTTTATTATTCACAATTTTTTTCATAATTCTTATCTCATACCCATGAAATCATTCTACAACTTATTCTAATCCAAATCAGCAGGAAACCATAATAGAACACAACATAACACCTCTTTCCAACATCCAAAACATCAACGTAACTTAGTACTCAAATAAAAATCATACCAATACATGTCCATAAAAAATTCATACCTCTACCCCCAAACGGAACAGAATTAATAAAACAATTATAATAAATATGAATGTTGGTACAAAAAATAAGAAAAAATATGTTTCCTTCATTATATATTCTACTAGATTTACTCAACGGGTAAGAAATAAAAAAATATGAATTACAAAATAAAATGTGCCTTTTAAATTATTAAGATTAATTTATGTTGGAAATTATAAAGGTGAAATTAATATCATCCTTAAAAATGTATAATCAAATTAATATATACTAATAAAATTTTTAAAAAATTCTTAATAAATTACATAACATATTATAATGAATACAAAAATAACTTAATAAAAATAAATTAATTTCATCCAATTCCTTATAAATATATGGTCCATTCTTAAAATGAACCCATTGAAAAAAAATCGAATTATAATTCCCCTTTAACAAATAAAAGAATGGTAGTGTAATTAAATCCCCAAAAATAGTACATTATTAAACAAAAAGTATAAAAATGATGATTAAATGAAATTTAATGATTATAAAAATCAAAATAATCTTCCGAAAAACCTATAAAATCATATTAAATATCAAGATATTGAACTAAAATAAATAAAATTGATTCAAACCATGAAAAATTTATATTATAGAAGGAAACGATACATAAAGAATACAAGGGTGGAGTGAAAAGGGAACCATTAATCATGTCATATTGGTAAATTGAAAAAGGCTAAAACCAACCAAGAAAAAATAAACTATTCAAAAATGAGGATAATGGTGATAGTTTTTGAAGAATTTTATAGGAATGGAATAATATCCTAGTAGGCACTGAATTATATGTTTTAAATTTTTACATAAAATATTAATACATGAAAAACATGGTAACACTAAAATAGGGGCAGGTTCTTTTAATCAAGGTGGAAACTCTCTAACTATCAAGGGAAAAAAATCACAATAATATATATAAATATATATAATGATTTCATAGTGTTGTGGGGACCTCTATATATTAATAAATTAATACCTCATAATCACAACATACAATTACACCTCTCTTATAAAAACCTAATTAATCATATATTAAATCCACAATAAAATAGTCATAACCACAACACAATATCTCAGACATAATATTTATCAGAAATCATTATAAGGATCTGAATTAAAAAATTCATAATTCTATACCTAGAATTACTTACTATCCCTAATATGAGAGACACAATAATTCAATAAATTACGAACCATATCGTAAAACATCACCTAAGAGCACAACCACATCCACCAGGGATTGAAATACACAAAACGATGTCTCATATAATCTATAAAAACACTCATAATAAAACATAATTTTAGTATTTAATGATATTTAATTTGTATATATTTCATCCAAAAATCCATTTTCTCATTTATTAATCACTAAAAATCCTCTAAAAAGTCCCAACACCTCATAACCACAATGTAGAGGACTACACTAAATCAATAAATTTATATATTCCAACATCTTTTGAGAAAAATGTAATATGAGATATGTGCTTTCTATTTTAAATAGTTTATATAATACAAAATTTCAGAATATTATTAATCTCTTAGTATTTAATAACATGGATAATTTGATTAATTATTATATTGGTTTTCATAAAGGGGATGAATGAATTCTATATATTTATATAATTCATTGAAAGTGTATGTTTTATATTCTTAATTCATTTATTTTCCAAAATAGATTCTATTATTTCTTATAGAAAACATTAATTAGAATTGATTTCTATTTGGAATCAAGTGATGAATAAATAATTATTGGCCCAGATCAATCATAGAATATAAATATAAATCATAAATAATTATGGAAATATTTTAGTTGGGTTGGAGCATTAATTTGTGGTGTGAATAATTTGGTTTCAAATATAAGTTTCCAGTTGATTTCAATTCAAATGTTTACACTATATTCATTCCCACTAAATATAAATTCCAGAAATTTTAGTCATGAATGTTGAGTGATTATTCAAAGGATATCACATCTACAAAAAAAATATAAAACATTACTAGTTGGTCAAAAATTCCCTTAATTTTATTTTTTCATAGACATTAACATTGGTTATTTTAGTCATGAAGAATTTCATTATAATAAATAATTCAAATTGAATAATAAATGTATTAGTTTTCTTTTTGGGGATATATAATTTATTTAATAAAATTTTTTATCACCTATATCTAAATCATCCTCAATTATAACATTAAGAGTTATATTTTTTTAATTATAATATTGTGTGCAAAAAATTTAATTTGAAGGGGACCAAAACAAAAGATGTAATTTTGGAAGAAAATATTATAACTATTTATGTTCAATGGATACCTCATAAAATTTTATATTTCTAATATGGAATGGAATTTTAATGGTCTTTAAGTCATTACTCTTCATTTTAAATGACTTATTATGTGGAATAATTATCATTGGGTTTGAGTTTCCTTTTACGTGTACATGATTTCTTAAGGATTATCTAATATCATGTATTGATTTTTTGTAAAATATTAGAGAGGAATTATTATTACAATACATTTAAAAATCAATAATATTTTAACACCAAGTGAAGACGTGTTTAGTTTTTAAATAAATCACATAGAAAATATAATGGATTCATTGTGAGGATTAAAATTGTGCATTAATGATTTTAATATTATAAATTTAATACTAGTTTTTTAAATTTTCAGGTTCTATGGATGGATTTTGTTTAGAAGGAATAACAATAGTTATAATAAATACTCTTTAAATTAATTTGGAATAAAATTAAACTTCTAAATTTTTATGGTTAGTTATTGATAAGTATTTTAGGATGTATTCTCTTATTAGCTTTAGATCAATTGAATAAAATTAGATACTTTTATGTTAAATTTTCTTTATAAATGACTATGTGAGGAAACATTTCTTTATTATCATATTCCGTTATTTTTAGAAAAACCCAATCCATGACCAATATTTTTTTACATGATTATTGATCAATAAAATTGAATTTAACTAGTTTGGGATTTCTTAAGATTTTATATGTGGATTAAAATTATATGGTAAGAATTTTAGAAAATAATTTCATTAGAGATTGTAAATAAATATTATTATGTTAAATAATTTCGAACTTGAACATATAAGAGTTTAATATTATTTTTAGGATTGATTCAAGGGACTTGTAAACAATATATTAATCATTAATGGTATACTTTTATTGGATCAGTGGTTGGTTTGAATGAATTATAGTAGATTAAGTTTAAATTTCATAGAAACCGACCGTGATGTTGATGGTTTTTGTTTCACTGAGAAATTATTTAATTGGCCTCCATTGGAATAGATGAATTTTATAGATAATTATATAACTATAGAAAAGAAACATATGTAGAGTATTTGACCATAATATACATTATAAACTAACATTTAAATGGAATTATGATTAAATGGATAAAGATATAAGAAATTAGGTATACATATCAATTTTTCATACTAGTAAAGTGAGCTTATTTATCCACTAAATCATTTTATTTTTTTATGTGGGAGGACTATCTATTATTTATTCTACATGATATGGATTTTGAGTGTGAAATATATATTTTTGTAGCTAGGTTTATTGTTAAATCATGCATAGTAGTAGAAGTAATTATTTATGGTCTTCACCACACAACTCATAAATGATTATTTAATCAATTACTAATAACCCATGATAGATATATTTCAAAAAAATTAGTTTTGGGAATTTTTTATATAAGTAAATTAATAATTAATTTTTTCAGCCTTCCAAAAATAGAACAATTAATTCAATATGGGACTATAAAATTACACTAATTTATTTTCAGGTAGAGATAGTTTGAGATGTATGACATATGTTTCTATTATTAACACTTAATCTTATTCTGTGTATTTATGGAACATGAAGGGAGTATGGGGGAATGGAAATTATGTAAGGTTTATTTTTAATTAAAAACATTATGAGGATTAATTTTATAGTTTGAAACCAAAAATTATATAAGATGAAGATGAGGATATTCATTAGTATGATGATATAAATGAGGTAAAAAAAATTTTAAAAAATTATTTAAAAATAATCATATATTTATTTATATTTAAAACAAATATTTATTTAATTATAGTTTTTGGAAAAAATATATTTTTAGTTTTTTCTTTTTGGGTTTTCAATTGAAGGATCAATGTAATGGTTAGAGAAGGATGATTTTTGAAATTGGTATCCATATTTACCCACTTTTGTTGATGAATGTTGCTCTCAATTTCCAGATCTAACAAGTGAGGGACATTATTCAAGGTGGCTATATGTAATTCACTGACACTGTAATCATATTTTATGATGATGATCATGATGGATTTTAAAAAATAAAATAAATGTAGAATACTTTTTTAATTTTTTTTAACAGGATAAACATGTAAAATTACTTATTTATATCATTATATTATTAAATGGTTCCAATTTGAATCATGTAAAATTAAATCCATTTTAAATTAAAATAGATAACACATTACCTTGATGTTTATAATGGAACATGGTTCAAATCCTCAGGGATACAGTAAATTGTTAGGAATCAATTTATTTTGTTTTTTCTATGAAATGGGGGGGGGGGTTATGTTTTTTTATAGATGAAAATTTAAATTTTATTTATAATTAAAGTATTTATGACGAAAAAGTTTGAGTAAAAATTATTTTTAATTAATATAATAATTTAATAAACAAAAAATGATAAAATAAATCAATACTTATTTTACCATAGGGTTAGGATAATAGATTTATAGAGTTCTTGAAATAAAAAATCATCAAATAAAGATTTAATACATGTTTATATTACTATAAAAAATGACTCATTAATCAGTTATTGTTATGTAGATGGTTTTTACAAATTACATGAAACACGATGGTTAAATTAAGAAAGTTAGTAATCCATGAAACACATGATTGTTTGACACTATTTGGTTAACATTAATTATCCATGTTTTCCATTATTTAATCCATCATCCTTTTGATCGAACTCACATATATAGAAGATTTATTTAATGTTACTATAGATGTATATTATTGAGGATAAATAGAAACAAAAGCTACGGGGATAAGAAAATATTTACACTACATGAACCCACACTCACAAATTTAATATTGACAACACACATTTTTATCATAACAGAAAATAGATTGAGGAGATGTATTATAATAGAAATTAAATTAATTTAATGAAATAAAAATATATCTATATAAGATTATTGTATTTATAATGAAAATATTAAAATTTCACTAACATTGAAACTAAATCTACAATAATAATTATGAGATTGTTAAAAAGGTAGAGGTAAATAATGAAAAAGGTGAGATTAAGGATTCGCTATCAATTCATAACTAGACTATTTCACCTAAAATTATAGAAATAAATTAATGGATCTCTAACTCCCTTCATTAACATCTATAATAGGATAAAATTTTATGTGGAAGTGAAAGCTATTATTTTAATCAATATTGGTGGTTGTTTTCACTCTAATAATATCCTTTGAATGCTTACACTAGTTTTACCCATAAAAAATATTATATCTAAATATATAAATTAAATGAGTTTGTAATATAATGAATAATGGATTGACCAAAAATTTATTTTCATTTAAAATTTAAGAGAAATTTATATCTCACTAAATAAAATCATATTTTTTTCCTTGACTTGATAATGTTATATCATTATTTTTATTTAAAAAAACATTATGGCTTTGATAATGATTGAATTTTTGTAGGATAAAGTAAAATATTTTTTACTCATGTAATTCATTATTTTTAAACAAAATATGACAAATGTTTTATTGATATTGAGAATGATAAAGTCTAATGATTGATAGTTATAATTTTTTTTGAGGTCTATGACATCATTTGATTATTTTATTAGGATTGTTAATTAAAAAATCATATATGATTATATTAAATCATATACAAGTAATATAATTTGAGGTATTTAATATTCTATAATAATATAATGATTATTTCTATTCTTTTTGAGAGAGGTATTTTTCTTGAATCACTAATCAATATATTCATAAATATTTTGGTTTGTAGTATAGTACAATCCTAGGGAATATTTCATGATAATGTTATTATAAATCACTAATTATCTAATTTAATTTTATATATTTACATCAAATAACTTTTCATAATGATATTATAATATTATAGTATTTTTTTTGAAAAAATAATATAATTTAAAACATGAAAATTCTATGTAATTAGAATGAATCTAGAAATAATGTATTCCCTACAATGAATCATTTAAAATTTTAATTCATTGTCTTCATAAAATACCCTTATGTAGAACAAAAATAATTACCCACTATTCGCAAAATTACCCTCACATCCCATTAAATGTGTAAAAATTAAATCGATTAGAAACATTCACTACAATATATAGTATAGACTCTGGTTTTTATAAGAATAAAGAAACCCCAAATGTGAGTGGTTCCATCACTGACATAAATTTGTTGGAAATAATATTCAAATCATTATAGTCATAATACTTCAACCATATACCAGAAGTAATGTCAAGAGAGAGAAAATCTATTTTGAGAATGGGGGGGGGGAGAAAACAAAATAAATCCATGATGACAGACAATGCCATAACCCTAACATCAAACTGTAATGATTTCATATAAATAAGAAAAGTGGAAAAAATAATTTTTAATTTATATATACACAATTTTATTCATCTATTAAGTGAACATCATGTTATCCTCCCACTATTAGTGTGGGATTGATTGATCAGAATATGAAATTGAAAAAAATAGATGAGAATAAGAATGAATAAAATAAAAATTCCATTATATTAATTGTAATTAAACTATATAAAAGAAATTATGGATAAATTATATCCCTATTAGGGGAATCATTGAAATCTCAATCCTCCCTTTTTCTAATGACAATAATATATTTTCAAATGAGGTGGATTATTTAATTAATTTGAAAATGCGTGGTAGGATTCCCAACAAATAATTATTTTAGATGTCTTAAAATGTTTACTCAATTATATGGTTGGATTTCAAAAATAGTTATAGTAAATTTATTTTCAATATTTTTAATATTCCCCCACCGCACATCATATCCTTTGGGCATGTGATTAATGAGTTAGGGTGAATCACTAATATACTTTTGTTTATTATGGAAGAATTTATAAATCCTCATTAAAACATTCCTTAGAGTTTATGTCTTGGAAGATGGCCAAATATAAAAGAATAAATTGCTAGAGAAATATTTAATTGGAATATTGTCAAATTTTCTAAAAAAATTATATTCTTTTTACCTTTATGTTGTGAGATATGGTCCTCATAATAATATTATTCAATACAATGAACAACCCTCTTAGTAAAAATAAAATGCTTCATTTGGTCATCTAATGGTTAGATTCAGCTATTTTTGAAGTTGAATGAAATATTCCACAGTGAGAATATAATCTAGAAAAAATAATCTATCAATTCTAGACATGGTATAAAATTTAATGATAGAAAAAATTTCAAAAAAATTAATAGCTATACCTTTTTCACAATTTTGTCCAAAATCACCAAAACAAATATGACAATTTACCAAAAAATGATAAATTTTTTGGTATTAAAACATTTAACTAGAGAATAAATTTTCTTACAATATGGGTTTCACCAATACCACAAATATTGTTATTTCAATACAAAAAAATCATCAATACTAGAGGTAAAACAAATATCTCAATATATAATTGGTAAAAATACTCAACTGAATAACCAAATGGAAATATCAAGAATGTGCTATGGATTTGAATAACTTAAATAATAAAAAATAATAATGGTTTATTCAAAATCATGTTATTATATTTTTTTATTTTCCCCCACTGTGTAAAATTATTTATATTTTGTCCAAGGATCCTAAATATATATATTTAAATAAAAATATCTTGCATCATCCCCATTGTATTATGAAATTTATTATCTAAAGACCTGTCTTTTTGAACTGAGTGTAACGTATGAAGGTTTTCAAAAAAATATTATATGTATCAACAGACCAGTTTTTAAACCGATCATCAAAACATTAATCTAAGTGTTGGAACTCATAATGGTGTTTTTTTGGACTTTGGTGAATACCCAATTTATTTCAAAGATGTCCTGATATTTCATAGGATCACTAGATCTGAAAAAGTCCACATTAATGGATCTTAACAGACTACACACGGTTACAGTCAAACTCATGCAGCATATAAATTTTAAATATTTTTATTTTAATTAAAAAAATATTAAATATGAGATTTGTGTTTAAAAAGAAGAATTTTTTGATAATAATAATGATATTATTAATACGGTGTAATAAATTATTTTGATGTTAAAAAATTCTAGTTTCCTGATTAATAGGGTGTAATATTTATCATAAAAGATTTTAATTGAATGATTAATGTGTTATAGTTGTTGTGGTAAATTAATATTTCTATTGGGTATCACAATTAAATGTCTAATTATATGGGGAGTTACAGTTATGTGAATTTAATATGAGGGGTTTCAGATTTCATGATGATGTGCTTAATTAAATAAGTATTTTATTAAATAATTATGAGTTTTATTTTATGGAGGTGTTGTTTTTTATCTATGGTAGATTAATAATAATAATGTTATTATTATTATTATTATTTTATGAGTATAATTAATATTATTAATTATTTTTATTTTTTATTATGAACAGTAATATTAACTAATTCTGAGTTTTTTTCATAAAATCCAAGCAAATTAGGGATTTAAATAATAGTTGTGAAATAGTGGATTTATTTAGTTATATTTATTTAAACAAAAGTTAATTAATTGACTATTAGTGGGGATTTTAGGGTTTTATCAAATATTTCATTTATTAGATGATGATAATAATGATGGTTATTATTATGGCGTTTCCATTTATTTAATTTGATGTTGGATATAATTTAATTTAATTAGTTTTTAGGGTTTTCATTTAAATAAATTAAAGGAAAATAAGAATTTAATTAATCAATATGATGTAGAGGTTTTATTTAATGAATTTGTTTCGAGAGAATTAATTAAATAACAATGAGTTGAATTATTTAATTTATTAAAATTGTATTGAGGAAATTTAATTAAATAAAACGAAGTGGTGAAATTGTTTAATTAAATTTTATGAATTAATTTAATTAAATAAAATAGTAATTATGAGTTAGTGGTTGTTAATGAAGGGTAATATTATAATATATTTAAATGAGGAGTTAGGTGTAATTGAGAATTGCACAGTTAGTCAAACTGGGAGGGTTAGCTGCACAGTTACCTATTATTTTAAAATGTGTTTTTATTTAATTTAAAATAGAAGGATGTTTTAATAGTAATATTAATAATATGGTTTTTATTATTATTATTTTATTTATTTATTTAATTACATATTACATGACTTTAATTGGATGATTATTGGGTGATTTCAGAATTAATTATGAAACATTTATTTAAAGGTTAATTAAGGTAGAGATGTTTAATTAAATAATAATAATAAATTTTATTACTTTCATCTTATATTTATTAGTTTATTATGGTGTTCACTAGTTTATTGAGAGAGAATAAAGGATAAGGTGCACTACAAGAGCAGTGACATGCACCATGCCCCATCCCCTTTGAGGCACTCTACAATCCCCTTGGTGTCTCCTCTACACGAGTTCACATCATTTCAGTGTCTTCAAGAGTCTTGTCCAAAACGTCAAGTATAGTCTATCTACGTATATTTCATGATTATGATTATCCATTTGAATCCTTTATTTTCTTTTTTTCTCTGTTGAAACTCTATGGTTCAGGATAGATTTGGTTTCCTTGATTCATTCATTCTAAGGTTGTGCAACGAGGTTCTTGGGATCTGTTGGTCTTCATTCCAACAACCTCCACCAAAGACGAAGTAGAACGGGCTGATTGGATTCTTTGGTGTTGTTTCAGAGATAAGACCCACACCCACACCCACACCCCCCCCCCACATTTATATATAAGTTGTATGCTTGTGTGAATACAGACCGGTTGTGGATTAATTGTCACCATATGTCAAGTTACTGAGTATTGAATTTGTTCTAACATGAGGCAGGGTCCAGTTCCAAGTCCATAATGTTATAAATCAATTAATAAATTATCTACATCACCATTATTAAAAAATAAATTCATGCAGTGAAGTATTTATATTTGATTCCTCTTAATGTGATTTTATAATTTTTAAAGATTTAAAAAAGCTAAATGTCATTAGTGATTTGTTTGATAAGTAATATTTTTTTTATAATAAACCCCCTCAATAGAATTGTACTTCTTTCAAACCATAAAGTAGTGGTAGTTTTATATCATGTCTTATTTTCAGGTTTTAGTTTTCCATATATCATTATGTTAGTATAGATATTTGACAGGTTGATGCCATGGAATGAATATTTTATTTTTGAATTAGACATGGGATGATGATTCTCTTTAATAGTGTTAATTAATTGTTGAATTAATTAATGTATGTAGGACTTTTTGAAACATGTTTGTTAATTGTAAGTTAATTAAATTGAAATGATGTAATAAATTAACTTTATTTAAAATTTATTAATGTGATAAGTATTTTTTGCTAAATTGGTGTAATCAATGGTAAATTAATTATGTGATTTTGTGGTAATTGATTTAAATAAGTAATTATGGAAATTAATTAATTGGAATTTAGATTTAGTTTGAGATAAATATTTTTTTTAAATTAAATTATTGGATGACATTTGTTTGAAGGTTAATTAATTGAAGGATTAATTAATGGTAATGTCTACATAGTTAATTGTTGGGTTGAATTATTGTTTTTTAATACCTAAATAATAAATTACATTAGTAAAAAAATAATGATAATTGATTTGTATATTAATTATCATGTTTCAGTTAAATAATTGGGATAATTAAATGTTGAATTAATTATCTGGTTGAAATTATTTTGGTTAAGAAAAATTAATTGTTAATGAATGATTAAGTATTGAGATGTAAAATGGTTAATTGAATATATAATTATTTTGGGGGAGAGTTATGTTCTTAATTAGTTTTTGAATTAATTAACATATTGGTTTAATTAATTTAGGAATTAATTAAAGGATATTTTTGGGGTGTTTAATATGGCGTTCCACACAAATGATAATTATATAAGTATGATTGATAAACGGGTTGTCAGGTAGGGATTAATTTTCAAAATAATCATGAGGTGAACTACATGGTGGTCTACACCCAACATTTACGAAAATATTCTTTTATGGGATATGGACTGATGTTCCAAATACCCATGGGTTTTGAGATTTGGAATAATGCTCCAAATACTCACGGGTGTTCTAGATATGAAATTCTACAACAATTAATAGTTATTGGACTATGGGTCCAATTTGTTGTACATGAACTGGATTAAATGGTTAATGTATGCCACTGTAATGTAATGATTTTTGATTGAATATGGAAATTGTTTTAGATACCTTGATTCTGATCCCAACACGGATGAGGCCTATATATAAATATGGTTAACCAAGGGAACACATTGATTTATGTATTTAAATAAATAAAATTAATTAACGATGCATATATTATTTTATGAGGCTAATAAAATTTATTAAGGATTGAATATTTGATCATAGAAAATTATTGTGTGATGATTGTTGTGTATTCATGAAAAATGTATAATATATGTTCTGACACCAGCTGATGGCTAAATGAGGTACATTGTTATATAGATACATTTTACTACTTACTTTATTTATTCAGGACCTCACAATGTTTAATTATTTTATTTTATTGATTTGGGGTAGTCACATGTGCTCCAGGCCTACTAAGATATATATCTTACACCATACATGGGCCACCATTACACTGGGGTACCTGATTAGATTCTATTTTGTTACAGGACTGTGTTGTTTTCATATACTTTGGATATTAGCAGAGAGGACTGAGTGGAATCTCAGGATTCTTGATGAGATCACCCTCGAGTATTGAGTAATAATTTATATATTTATTGATTTATATGTAAATCATGATATATTATTTTCTCTTTCATATTAGTGCTATAATAAAACTCATCCATTGTATAACATTAGTGTTGGCCATTTTAATTTATATAAGATTTATAAAATTATGTCTTCCGTGTCTTAATCATTTTTCACATTGATTCCACCAATTTCTCGTATCTTATATTGTTTTTACTCTAATAATAGGGAATATTATCTCCACAAACTATCCTTATAACCTCAATGCAAGTATGAAGCATTTGGCATATGAGGAGACACACTTGAGGTCATGTGGCAACTGATTCGACCTCTTGTTCAGGGGTTAGCTGGGTCGACACGTTACAAAGTGATATCAGAGGGTTCCGTTCATTTAGTCTATCTGTTTTGGGTTGGTAGATAGGAGATTAGGAATGTGTTGGCACGTGGGTAAATAGCCATGCATGGGACATGTCTCCCCATGTGCGAGGAAATGATAATGTGTCTAAGGCTGGGAATTGATGTCCAAACTTTTTAATATTCCAGTTGATATGATTTCAACTTGAGTGACTTGTGTATTATCTACTACATATTGATTATGAATTTTTTTAAAAAATTATGATGTCCTGATATGGAATGGAAGTTGCATTACATAAATAATATTAGACTCTTAGAGATTCACATTCCATTAATATATTCCAGTTCATGTAGTTTCATTAGTAGGATTCCATTTATTATGGATTATGTGCCATGAATATATTCCAAGACTTGTACTTATTTCTTATTCATTTTTAGATATAATGTTTCAATGATATAATTATCATGCTTCAGTGATTATATGAAATTATTATGTTCCATGTTTATTTGTTATTCCTTGTTTTAGGGATTTCATCCGGTTCATCTTATTTAGCTACTTGGTGACATGTTAGCAAACTAATAAATGATTTTTTTTCTTTGGATAAATTTATTTGGTTGAAATTACGACTTAACATGCATTTTGTTTTATGTTTTATGGGCGCATATGACTACAAAATATGGTATAATATGTATTCAATCAATTAAAAATATATGGTAAAGTTAAATTGTTAAATAAAAATTGGATATCTTAAATGGGATAATAATTTCAAAGGTAAGGTGTATGGGAGCCTTATCGACTGCTAGATGGAAATCCATGGGACTGAAATATATAACCATAGTACATTTTAAAATCGTTATGAATGTAAATATGTTGATTTTTGATTATAGTGAACTATTGTGGGGTTGCTTTCTGAAGAACACCAATTGAAAAAATGGAACATTTTGAGGTCTGCTTTTCGGTAAAAGTAACATAGACAATAAATTTCCTGTTTTTATTTAGATAACACTAAAGTTTAGGAAATTAATGAGGATTTTGTTATATCTTTCCTATTTTTCTTGTTTGGAATTTATTGGTAAATAATGTTACTTGTTATAAAAAAGTACTTATGTGTTTTATTGAAATTCATTCAAATGATTAATAGTTGTAATAAATTAATTAATATGGCTAAAATGAAAATGGGAATTTGAACCTTGTGATTTTGGTTTTTACTGACCAAAAGAAAGGGTCAACATTTATTTTTTGTAAGGGGTTAACACATGGTATGTAGTACGCATAGAATTTTTGGGAGGTAAGGTATGTTTATCCCACTATTGGGGATGAATTTTTGGGACATGAGATTTTTGAAATGCCTATATGTTTACATTACAGATTTTTTGATCAATGTTTTACATCATGATCTTAGTTTAAGGAACATAACACACATTCAGTAAGGTGTTCTGAAATAGAATGATTTTGAGAGGAAGATATTTTATTTTGACGTAATGGATAGTCCAATGGTTGGTAGTGTCACATTGATTTTGGTAAACTTGCCATTAGGTGACGCCGAGATTTTTTTACAGAGTAATTTTTATTTATCCTTATAATTGAATGTCATTGGAATGTTATCAGAGGTCATGTATGGACATATATTTACATGAGTTTTCTGATGGAATTGTTTAAAAAGTAACATTTCCATTTTAAGGTTGAGTGTTAGTTTTAGGTCTGTAATGTATTTCTAGGAAATCATGATCAACCAGTTTCTGTTGTTCAATCGAGATTTGACATTTTTCTTTAATGAGGACCTCGTAATGGACTTGGAGGTAAAATCATTTTGATAAGCTTTGGATTAGGTTTTAAAGAATTAATCTGTTGGAAATATGTTTTGGTTAATTGTGAATTTGGTGTTTGGATAAATAATGACTTTGTTCATGCTAAACATCTCGAACATTGTCGGCCAACAGATGTTTTAGTTCCTGATGACATCCGAGGGATGGGAATTTTTAATCTGGGTAGATGGTAAAGTCCTGTGTTTTCTAACTGAGTTTAAATAATGTAGGTTTTTGAATTTTTTCTATGTATTAACATGTATGTTTTTAAACCAAGCTCCATAACATTATTCAAATTGATGGAACACTTAATGGTTTTGTTTTTAGACTTGGGTGAATACCCAATAATTTTCACGGGTGTCCCAATAAATCTCGGAAGCATTGAATTTGGTAGAGTCCACTTTAATTTATCACCATGGGCTATGTATGGTGCGGTCTAACCCATACAGCTAACCTAGTTTAATATTTTTTATTATAATTAAATAATATTAAATATGAGATTTTTGTTTAAAAAGAAACAATGTGTTAATAATAATAATAGTAATATTATTATAATAATAATTATTATTATTATCATGGTGTCATAAATTTTTTGGATGTTAAATGATTTTACTTGCAAGATTAATGTCAAGTAACATTTATGTTAAAAGATTATTAATTACATGATTAATGGGGTGTAACATTTGTGTGAAATTATTGTGGCTTTTGGGTATCTAAACGATATATTTAATTAAATGTGAAGTTACATTTATGTGAAATTAAATTTGGACTTTCTGATTTAATGAAGAGGAATTTAATTAAATAATGATTTTTGAAATTAATAAAGAAGTGTTTAAAGTTAATAGAGGTGTTCGGTTTTATCTAATGTTGAATAATAATAATAATGTAATTATTATTATTATGGTCTATGAGTATAATAATAATTATTAATTATAGTTGTTGTTATAATTTTGAAGAATAATAATAATGGATTTGGTGTTTTTTTAATTAAATTCAAGGAAAAGGGGGATTGAATTAATTTTTGTGAAATAGTGATTTCATTTAACTAAATTGAGATAAACTCAATTTATATAAATGACTTTTACTGAGGATTTTTAGTTTTTTTAAAAATATTGTTTTATTAGTTGAAAATAATAGTGATGGTTATTATTATGGGGGTTTCATTTCATTAATTTCATGTTGAAATAAATTTAATTAAAATAGTGGTTAGGGGTTTCATTTAATTAAATTCAAGGTCAATTCCGAATTTAATTAATCACTATCAAGAATAAGTTTAATTTAATTAACTCGTATTGAATTAATTAATTACATAACAATGAGTTGGAGTTTTTTAATTTAATTAAATTGTGTTAAAGTAATTTAATTAAATATTAGTATGTGAAGAATTTATTTAATTATATTTTCTAAATAGAATTTAATTATATTTTTTGTTTCTAAGACGTGAGTGGTTATCAAAGAAGGGTAATATAAAAAGATGTAAAAATGAGGAGATGGTTCTAATTGGGTTGTGCGTAGTTAGTCAGACCATGAGGGTCATCTGCAAGGTTACCCATTTTTTAATGTGTTTTTATTAAAAATAAAATAAAAGAAATATTAAATAATATTATTAATACTAAGGATGTTATTATTATTATTTTAATTAATAAATTATAAAAAATTTACAAGAATTTAATTGGATGATAAATGGGGGATGTCAAAATTAATTATCATACAATAATTTAAAGGTTAATTAATATAGAAACATTATAATAAATGACAATAAAAAATTTATTATTATTATATTATTATATATATTAGTTTATTAAGGCGTAACTTGTTTATTGGGTTAGAATGAATGAGGAGGTGCACTGTAGGGGTTGTTACAAGAACCAGGCCCCCACCCCCATTGAGGCGTGTTACACACCCCTTGGTGACACCTCTTCCCATGCTCGTATCCTTCCAATGTATTCATGATTCACGTCTCCTTCATCAACCTGAGTCATTCTGCATATTTTTCATGATTCCCATCATCTATTTGACATATATATATCATTTCACTCTTGGATGAATCCCTAAGGTTAGGGATTTAATCAGTTTCCATGTTTCTTCGATTTCTATGGTTCTGCAACGGGGTTCTTCAGACCCGTTGGTTCGCATTCCGGTAACCGCAGTCGAAGGAGAAGCTGTTCAGGCAGATTTGGTTAGTTGACATTATTATTGAGATGGTATGAATTTTTATTTATATATATATATATATGATGATGTGGGGACATGCGATTTATGACCTATTGTGGATTGGTTGCTGCCGTAAGTCATGCTGCTAATTATTGAATTGGTTCTACCTGAGGTAGGGTCTCTTTCCATGTCCTCAATTTTATAAATGCATTAATAAATTTTCTACATCACTTTTATTAAAAATTAAATCCATGAAATAATTTATTTATACTGAATAAATCTTAGAGGGAATTTAGAATGTTTAATTATTTAAAATTCTAAAAGTAAAAGTGATTTGTGTGATAAGTAATATCAAGATTTTGTAATAAAACCCCTCAATTAAAGTATGTTACCTTGAAACCAATATGTAATGGAAATGTTATATTATATTTTCTTGTAGTTTAGGATTTCTATATATCTTTCTCTTATTACTAGTACATTATGGGTTGATACGATGGAATGAATAATTGATTGTTGAATTAATCCTAGGATAATGAGGCTCCTGAATAGTGTTAATAAATTTTGAATTAATTAAGGGATGTTGAGCTTGTTGAAACATGTTAATTAATTTTGAATTAATTAAATGGAAATGATCTGATAAAACAACTTTTTTAACAATTAATTAAAGTGATAAATCATTTGGGATAATTTGACATCATTAATGGTGAAATGATTATTTTATTTTTTAGTAATTTATTTAAATTAAAAAAATTTTAAATTAGTTAGGGAGAGTTGATATTTAGATTGAGATAATTAATTTTTATGGAATATTGATTATATGGAGTGATTTTTTTGTATATTAATTAATTCAAGGATTAATTAATGGTAATGTGTACTTAGTTAATTGTTGCATTAACTAATAGTTTTGGTATATATAACAAATTGATTAGAATTGTACGGGAATAAAGATAATTGACAGGTAAATTAATTATTAGGTTTTTAGTTAATGATATGAGATAATTAAATGTTCAGTTAATAATATAGTTGACATTATTGTGGTTATGAATAATTAATTATTATTTAATTTTTAAATATGGACATGTTTAATGGTCAATTAATTGTAGAATTATTTGATGGTAGTTTTGTGTTGTTAATTTATTGTTGAATTAATGAAAAAATTTGATTATTTAATTTATGAATTAATTAATGTATTGTATTGGGGTGTTTGACATGGTGTTCTACTCCAATGATAAATATATATGTATGATTGATAAATGAGTTTTTAGATGGGGGATGATACTCCAAACAGTCATGGGATGAACGACATGACGTTCTTCACACAACTTGCATGAAACTTTTTTATGGTATATGGACTGATTCTCAAAATACCATTGGTTGGAGAGACATGGAATGATTCTCCAAATACTCACGAGGTTACTTGACATGACATTCTATACCCATTAGCTGACATTGGATGATTGTTACAATTTTTTGCACATGAACTGGATGAAATGGTTAATGAAGGTTGTTGTGATTTCATAATTTGTTATTGAATAAGGAAAATTATTTAGTTCCCAACATGGTCGGGGCATGTATTGAGATACGGGTGTCTAGGGGAATGAAGAGATTTATGTGGTAAAATAAAGAATATCAATTAAAGAGGCTTATATAATTTAAAGAGGTTTGAATATTTGATAATTAAAAATTAATGTGTGATGGATTTTTTATATGAATGATAAATGTATAATACAGGTTCAGACACTAGTTTAGGGATAAAGCAGGTACATGGGTATATAGTTACATTATACTGCTTACTTTATATATGAATTCCTTCACACTATTTAATATTTTTATTAATTGTCTGGATTTGGTGTAGAAACTGGGGGTCTCGGCCTACCGAGATTTATATCTTACACCCTATTGGGATGCCATTTAATTGGGGGTACCTATGTAGATTCTATTTGGTTGTAGGATTGTATTTTTACATATACTTGGGATATAAGAACAGTGGATCGAGGATACGATTGCGATGCTTTAGGACATCACCCTGAGGGCTGGAGTCATAATTTATTTAATTTTTTATTAATAATTAAATAATGATGTATTTTTTATCTTTTAAATATCTACCATCCTAACATGCTTGCATTGTATAACATTGGCCTTGGACATTTTGTTTCAAACAAGAATTAAAAAATTTTGTATTTCAAAGAATTATCATTTTTCACATTTTTTCCACAATTTTCTAATATCGTCCATGTTTTCAATATGATAAGAGGGTATAGTCTTCCCACTGAGTATCCTTATAACCTCACTACTAGTCGGTAGCCTCTGGTATGTAGTGAGACATGATTGTGGCTAAGTGGTGACTGACCCGACAACTAGTTAATGGGTTCGCCAAGTCGAGACGTTACATATTATCTCTTCACATTACAAGACAAAAATGTTTTTTCAATAATGATGTTATTATATAGATATTCAGTAGATATAGGTTATAGTGAAAATTAATTTTGAAAAAAAAAATGCAGAAAATATTATTTGAAACTTTTCATTATAATTACATGAATATTTTTTTGTAATGTATTTTAATACACCTCAGTCAATTCACCAGAAAAATTTAATCACCACAAAACAATTTTGAGTGGAATGGGTTATGAGTGAAACAAATAATTTAATAAAGGGATTCATCATAATTATGAAATAATTTTATTAATTTCAATTTTTTCAAATTTTATTCATAGATTGATGTTTTGGTAATAGAATATAATAATTTACGATAGATCATGAAATTAATCACAATGAATAATTAAACACCATCAATATTATTTCATTTTTATTGTTTTTATTTTATTATTTAGTCAAATGGATGATAAGAATGATTTATAATGAATTATGATTCATTCCTGTGTACCTCATCCACTAACAAAAATAGTGACACTCCTCACACCACACTACAGTTAATTCCTCCCTAATTTACACACAATAATGTACATTTCCCATACAACAACATGTAGTATCATTAAACAATTTTTAATAGTCCTTGTAGAAAATGAATAAACAAATTGTAATGTTTTTGAAATATATAAGTTACTTCCTAGATCAAAAGAAATAAATAAGGTTTTATATAATGATGATGCATCATGTTAATAAAGTGACTTTGAATTGAATTACTCAAAAAAAATAAAAAACATTCAAGAAACATCCAAGGATTTAAATATAAATAAATTCTTTTTTAGATCTGATAACATGTCTCACCAATCTTATGAATAAAATTTATAGAATATGTGAAAATGATTTATAATCCTATTATGTATGCAATGATATTTATTTTAGATATTAATAGTGTTAATGAGTTTTATAATCTATGAATATAACAGGATGAATATTTTGGATATAAAGGTAGAAAAATCCAAATAAATAATTATTTATCCTTTTAAAGATTTAAATAAGATAAAATTAATTTAATTTTAGGATTTTATAAATTTCATAATGTATTATATTAATCTAAATAATATTAAAAACACTAGAAGAATAAAACATGAAAACAAAGAATTTATTTAACATCTATTATGTTATTACAATATGAAAGAATGTGATATAGAAAAAATCCCTAAAACATTTCTACAATGTCCCATATAGACATAATATTTTAGAACTCTTTATTTATGATTAATTATTATTAATTAATAATGTAGGAAAATGAAATATAATGAAGTATAAATCCATGAATTATTAAGGTAGTGGAAGACATGAGATAATTTATTAGATGTTTCCATTTTAAATGATAAAAGAACCTAATAAAAAACAAAATGAATTTTATGAAAGGATAATAAAATAAGGAAAAATGTGAAGAATATTTCATTTAATGGTTAAAAAATTTTCTCATAATTAAATTGGACATCCTATAATTTTACCTTTATTTTTAAGAAAGATGGACATTAATGATTAAGAATAAGAAAAATTATTTTTCTTCTAGAACAAATACATTCACACTTATTATATATGGTTTCAGGGATATAGAAATGAATATTCATCCCATTAGAAATGATATCCAAAAAAATGGTTGGTGATGAAAAAATAATGGTTCCTATAATTTTTTTCAAAAAAATTCATTCCCTTATCAACATCAATGATTTTCTCCATGTGTGATTTTTAATAAATAATTTTAAATTAAATATTAATGAAAATAAAAATTTAAATAAAATTAAAAATAATTAATCAATATAAAAATATTTCCCATCATGTAGGTTATCATTAAAAATAATTTCATCAGGAAATGCCATGGGGAATATGGTCTCATTATGTTCTCCTTTCTATTCATTCTCCTCGTAGGGTAAAAATGTGCTAACAATATATTAAAATTAAAACCATTCTATTGTAATACTCAAAAAATTATTAAATTTATAAAAAATGAGTTCAAGAAATGATTTATCACCCTTAGTAGGATCATCCTTGATATACACATATTTTTTCCACAACACTATCTATTGGGTCACTAGAGTTAGAATCATGTATTAAATATTCTATAACATTTTCTTAAGTTAAACCTCTTTAGTGGTTAACTATTTCAATTTAATAGACATTTAGGGTTGTTTTGAATTATAACTATAAAAGTATATGATATCACTAGATATTGTAACATCTAAAAAATAAACCCAATAATATGTCAAATCATCCAGATCGTTAAAAATTACATCAATTGTTATGTATTTATCATAAAACACATTTTAAATTTTTCTTTATTATTTCATGTATATTACATTCATAATTTCATAATCAAATTATTATTAAAAAAAAAATTGGTAGAATATTCCTTTTTTATTTTTTTCTGGGTACTCTTTCTGAAATTCCCACTCCTTGAGGGATGTGGAAATAATTTTTATTTGTTTACTAATTTCATTACTAATTTTAAAATTCTATTAAACTTAATTCATGGATAATTATAACTATTGAGTATAATAATTTTTTATCATTATTGAAATAATAATAATAGTTTCCATAATACTCTATTAATGTAAAATTGGTTTAATTAAAAAATATAAAATATAGTATTATTTTTGTTGTTTTTCAATATCTATTTATTTTTGTATTTTTTAGGAAAGTGTTTCAAAATGGCATTCCTTCTTATAAATGGTTCCAACATGATAAATGGATTTATCAGGAATCACTACAGATATAATTTTAATTTCTATATGTACCCTTTATAGTGTATAAAAAAGGTTGATCTCTCGATGTGGAAAATCTCACAAGCTCTTTTCCTATTGTCACTATTTATATTTATATAATATATTCAGAAAATTGAAAACTAATTTACTGTTGTATGGAAGTGGAGTTTACTAGGAGTAAAAATTTATTTAATTTTAAAATTTTTTAGGAAAAGACAAAAATGAAATTATCTAAAACAAACCCTCCATAAAATTTCTAAAATATTTCAACATCATATTTTTAAATTACACTAGTATGAACCTATGATAATATAATACCATTCACATAATTACCCACACTATCCACTTATGATTTTGGCATGAAATACACTTCATACCTCCAGTGCACAGAATATGACAATCTAATAGGTTTTGTAGAGAGAAAACACTATAAATGAGATTGATCCCTTCACATACTAAATTAGTTTTCTACACTGTTTGAATCATCACAATATCAGTTTTCTCCCATATATCAGTAATAATGTGAAGGGAGAGAAAATGAAGAAGTTATATGGAAGGAAACAAAAGAAAATGATGATAATGGTAACTATCACCAATCCCAACATCATCATACCATTGAAATCATAGGGATTAAAAATGTGGACAATAAATGTATAATTGATTCTTGAGAAATATTTATATTATTCTACGAATTTACCCTTAGGATATCTTCTTAATATCAATTTATTTTTAGTGATCACAGTATGTAGAATGTTTATTTTAATAGAAATATGATGAAAAATTAGAATGTAAATTAAATTAATTAAAAATAAAAAATATAAATTAAATATATGTTCTAATGTTCTTCCTAAAATAGAACCCATTTATTTTTAATCTTCTAATTTTATATTTAAATGACTAAAATTTTCATATAGTATAGAGATATAAATTTACATTCAAAAGTGGTGGATGGATTCCAACCAAATATGTCATTAAAATGATTTTTGACTGTTTATAATAACAAATTGATGGATATGAAATTTATTCATTTGGGAATATGTTCAAACTTTTATGTATTATTGATCTCAAAATTTTATTCTCTTTTTTTAAAGTGTATAAAATGGTAGAGGTACACTAATCATATAAATATAATTGAATTATAAAACATTTTATTTCCCATTATTTGGATTCCCATTAAATAATATCCATGAAAACATTTTACTCATTTGTATAAAATTTCAAAGAAAATTTCCATCAGTATATTATCAATCCTTATAAAATGATTTATTTAAGTTAATATTATATATAATGGTATTTAGGTCCAATAGAAACTCTTCAAAATGATAAATATATGTTAAGTAATGAAATTTTTGATTCATTTTCACCTTATAGGATTATATTCATCTATTAGTAAATATTAATGGATTTTATATCTTAAAGTATATAAGATTATGAAATAAATTATAATATGTAGAATTTTTAAAAATTATATGTTAGAAATATAAAAAAACAAATATATACATTCACTATTTTCTCAAAAATATTTATGAAACCTAAACAATATATCAATTATGTAACAATTAATAATTATGAGACAATAAATTGATTTTGAAAATGAAATAGATGAAAATATTAGTGTTATCACTATTACATTAGTTTAATTAATGGGTAATTTTATCACCATATTTAACCCTTAAAATAATAAATATTTCTTAAATCATGTACAATTATATAGAAAAAAATATTACAATAATTATATAAAATAAGAATGAAATGATTTTACTCATAATTAAAAATATTTATACAAAAAATGATATTAATATAGAAATTGATGATTTCAAATAGTTATCTCATGTTGTATTCAATAACATAGTATCATTATTTTATTAAAAATATGAATCATTAATGAAAACATGGTGTTTGGAGTTTCTCATAAATGATTAATGAAAATAAACTATTTGTTATAAATACTATTTTAATGAATCAAATGTCACACCCACAATATTATATACCATAATTCACAAGGATAGAAATAATTTATAAAATACTACAAGGAAACATATTGATTTAAAAATACATAATAAATTATCCATGAATCAAAAATTTCACAAACATTTGAAAACATTGTAAATTCTTATATCATAAGGCTTAACCTTCCTGTAAAGTTTCCGTATTTTAAAAATTAATACAAAACATTTACAACTACTTGAACTACATTAAATAGTTGTATAATTGATATATGATACCTTTTTTTATTTGATGATTTCCTTATAACACATATTCACAAACATATATATAACAATGATATAGTGATATTCCACAAAACATGGGTTTAATGTTCAAAAGCAAGATATAGTGACCTACACAAAAATGTAGTTTTTCATTAGTACACATTTAGTTAAAATATTACTTATGTAATAATGTGTTCAGAATCATCCTTATTGTATTAAAAATATTTTTTAAACAATTATAATCTTAAATGTCATTATGAATCGATTAAAGAATGATGTATTATTTCACCCATTAATTGGAAGGGATGTCCCATTTTATGTTTCCTTACGATTTTACTGAAAATTGATGGAAGAATTGAAGGTTAGGTGAACGGTCTGTCAGGTTATAAAACAGACTATATATGGAATATTATAGTGTACATGGGCATATTAATGGGATGTTTCATAGACTATGGGAACATATTTCATGATAATGCACCTTATGTTTTTTGTAGGGATGTATACATAATCATGATCATTGTCTCATAGACCATAATTTGTCACAAATATTTTGGGTTTTTGTTTCTGGATTTATCTATTAAAATGTAATTTATTATAACATGACACTATTTAGTGTAATTTTAATGGTTTCTATGATCCTACGGTTCATTTGGAGTTATTTTTTTTGGAATTTATATTATAAAACAATGAAATTATGAATGGGATTGAGTAAAAATACAATTGATTAATGATTATGTATCACTGATCTACTTACTTGTCTGATATATACCTTTATATTCTTTTCTATTTTTATATAAATATTAGGATGGGTGGATATAGGGTTATTTGATCGTAGTTCATTAGATCAAGTGTAGTGCAAATGTATATCAAAAATAATGAAAAAAAGAATCTTCTTATTTCGTTGATTTCCATAGATTTAATTCAATAGATTGATGACATTGAAAACATATATAGGGATTCATTGATTTTTTCATTCTCATTACCTAATATAGGTAGATCCACTCCTTTCCTCAGAAGATTATGATTCTATATTTTTTGATTAATGATATTTTCAACCAATTAACCTTATTTAATTATATGAAATAATTATATGAAATTATTTGATAAAATTTTTATTTTCTTATATTTGATAACTTATATTATAGGTTATTATAAAAACATGTTATTATTTTAAAATAGGTAATTAGATAAAATATTAATTTATATTTAATATTACTTATTATTTTCATGGGAATATTTTTTTTGGAAATTATTTTATTGAAGATAGTGGTTTTATAATTTAAATGAATTTTGGTATGATAAATGATTAAGATGAAAAAAGTATAGTAATTACATCGAATTCTCTAATTGGTTTTATTCAAGTAATTTTTTTATAGGATGGTAAATTATGATTGTTTTAAATACGTAATTGACACTGTTTTTAGAATCAATTGAGTGGGTGATGACCAGAGATGGGTTTATGATATTTTCACTGGAAGTAGTATATTACTATATTATTTTGTATTTTTTACATATCCTAGAATATATATGAAAAAATTGGAATATTATTTTACATATCCTAGAATATATATCCTAGAATATTAGTGTGGGTTGTTAACATATAATGATGTATACCATTTTTACATTCATGTTAAGTATATTTAATGTGATAATGTATTTTATGTGGAATTGACTACATGGTAGGGTATAGACCATGGATTGGATTTTCTTCGGTGATATATGAGTAAATCCTACTATTTATTCTTATATTCACCACTATACACTCATATCATTGCGTGCGTGTGTAAATTTATTTTTTCATGATGCATGAATGAGAGGGGTTATATTGTTTATTATTAATGGATATTATTAAATATATTAGTGGGGGATATATTAGTCTTTAGTCATATTATATTAGTGTATTTTCAATATTTATAGTTGATAGCTGACTTCTATTTAAGTTAGTTAGGATTTTTTGACCCTTATTTCATTTTATATTTATTATATTATTATTTTATTATATATAAACATTATATTTTTTAAAATTATATATTTTTTTAAAATAAAAATTAAATATATATTAAACTATAATAGTTCATATATTTTTTGGAAAAAATATCCTCTATTTATCTATTTATCCCTTGAAAATTGTTTCATGTCTTTAACAACAAAGTAACAAGCATGAAAAATTGGGGTGATCTACTTTATTTCTTAAGGAGGCTCTCAAGTATGTGTAAGAATTAAATGGTATCAGAGTATAGTATTAATTTTTATTTATAGAAATATTTTGGATCTGGATATTATTATTTTCATAATTCATTTGATAAGGATAAAAATGAATAACTAAAATTTTTATAGTAAGAATTAGGATGTTAGGTAGTTTGGGTATGAAAAGGTACAAAATGATCAATTTTTTTATTTTGGTCTTTTATTCCTTATAGGTTTATATACTAGTGATGGGTTAGGATTACCAATGTAATCATACAATAGAGTTAGAAGGTATAGTGTTGAACTACATGTTTTTTTAAATTTAAAAAATGATTTAATTTGAAAAACATTGTCTAAAATTGATTTAAAATGAGATAGAAATTTATTTAGTTTCAATTGTTTTGATGTAAAATCATTATTATTTATTATGTGATATTAAACCTTTAAAAGGAGTAAATCGTGAAATTGTGAATAAATCCAATTAAATACATACTAGATATTTTTTTTCATAATTACGAAACATAAAATATTGGTAGAGGATGTTTTCCCATAGCGATCCATTTGTTTTTAATATTAATATATTATACAACTAACTAAAAATTGATAAAATATTTAATGGAAAAGAGACATGAATATGGAAAATTATGATGAACACTTGATTTCATATTTCTATGTGTTCTATAAATATAAAAGGTGTATATATCAAGAGATATTAATGGAACAAAACAGAGCCTCATAAATATATATACAGAACTCTACTCTTATCAAGGGTATTGAAAAAGTGAAACAATATGATGAAAGGTTTTAGATAAACATCTAGAAATTTAAAATTCTTCAAAATATTGAGATATGAACTGTAGAGTAAACCAATTACATGATTTATGAAGAATATTGTATGTGGTGGGTGATAGTTTTGGGAGGTTCATTAGTCAGTGCCTTACTTTCATATATTATACCAAGATAACAATTTATTATCATTTTACATTCATGTTTCCTATGACCTACCATTCCACATTTACTAAAAATCACATTTCCATTAAAGAAATTCCATTTATATTTCATCCAATATTGTTTTGTAAGTAGGTGACATAAATAATCAATAAATGTTTATATATGGATTGATAATTGTATAAGAAAAATAACACTTGAGGTCTTATAATGTTTCTTCATAGGTACAAATTGATTTGATATCTTTTTGGTTGATACCAAAAAATCATTATATGTTTATGATTATATTATACAAGGGATGTAATTACTCAAAAATATTCTCTTAAACTAATCCTATTCAATAGGGTTAATTTACTATTATTTGCTAATTTTTTAAATTGTATTACACAATAGAGATAATTATCTTCCAAATTATAAAAAACTCGAATAACTTTTTCATTTTCATTGGTTTGATGAAAAAAATATATCCCCATCGAACAAATCAATCAACAAACCTTCATTTGATCATAATACGAAGAAAAAATTTATGGTTTTTTCCACATGAATGACACAAAAATACATTTTTCACTCCATTGATCATTCAAATTATCATCACGAATCCTTTCATGATATGTTATTGTGAGTAAAATAATAAGATTCTATATTCTAACTTCTATATCATTTATTTTATCCAGACAAAAATCATGGTATTGTTCATAAAATTGGTTTATAATTATTCATTTTATTTATATCCATTTACTAAAAAAAACACTATGTTAGTACTAAGCCACCATGATCAAACTGAGAAATAATATAATCAAGAAAAATAATTCATAGTATGTCTAGATCCTGAAACCATACATTCAATATATTAAATATTTGGTTTTACATAGTTCCATTATAATCATCATCTACTTAAATTGTTCACAATAATATATAATAAAATTGTTAATTAACCCATGCATATCCCCTAGGAGTGCCAAACAATTTTTTCAATAACTTCTCATTATCCATGCACGAGAAAGACAGATGATATATACAAAAGCAACCATTTTGAAGTATTTCATAACCCTTAATGCATATATTCTAAAACAATTTCAACCTGGTATATATATAAAACAAATTATTATATTGAAACCCAAATAATTTAGACATTCACAAAAGATTACTTTGGTATCCATTAATATTGAATATAAATAGGGTTTTCAAAAATGTATTTTAACCCTAATCTCTAAAAAATATAAAACAAATAATAATATAAACTGTGGTTACCAATAAATTTCATAAAAAACAATAGATCAATTTGATGAAAATTGAAAACATCTAGAAAAATAATAAATTCTAGTACTATAAGTTTTTTATTGTACATGGATGTTATAAATATAGAAAACATATTTTTTCAATGATATTGAAGGAATACGATAGTGTACTTTTTTTCATTATACCCATATTTGACATACCTCACATTAAAACTATCTTTATAACCTAGGTAATGGATAGAAAAGAAAGTAAGATATTACATTCTAAATAGGGGTAGGCATGGGATATATCAATAGATGATCAAATGATTGCACAACATTAGTATATAGGAATCATATCATTATCATAAATTATGAAGTCCATACCAAATAATTTATTGACCACAAACATGAATCATAGTATAACACATTATCTTTTCAAATTCTAGGAATAATAAGAGTTGGAAACCATCATTAGAAATTAAGGATCCTTGAATTCATATAATAATTTTAAATACTTTCAATAGATTTTTAAACCATCATAGGATTAGAAACCATATCACCTATCTTGTTTAAATACAAATACTATCATATCATAGTTGAACTTAAATCAAAACCTATTAATTTTAACATAGTGGATCATACATTACCATATGTTTCCAATATCATAGTGGGTCAGGAATCAGTAATTATTTTTTATAATGGATTATACACATAAAATAATTTCCCATAATTATATCATTATATTTAATGACTTATCCAATAAATTTTATGTATATAAATAAAGAAATTATCAAATAATTTAAAATTATACACATAATCTATATGATCAAAATTCATTCATCACATAAACATATCAAAAACCATGGAAGAAAAGTTTTTTCTTAAATATCTAATCATAATATAATTAATCCATGTAAAAGAAATATGTTTCATTGAATCATCATCACAGATCTTATCCAGAAAATATAATTACATCCTAAGGCAATATGCATACTGAATAAAAATATTCCTAAATAATATCGAAATATGCAAATAATACATTTAAAAGTTAATTCAAATATTTCATTGAAAACATGATAAATGTTCACTTTCATTAGATTAAAAATTTACTAAAAATTACACGAATATTTATAAATTTATTTTAATTAAAAATAATAATAGATTAATTTATAGGATGATTCAAATATAATAATTGTAATAATTTTGAGAAAATCCATTCATACTATATACGTTATAAGAAAATATACCTTTGACAACATTGTGTAAAGATAAAAACAAATTGTTTAGATGATATATTGAATAAACAAATTCATGTTTATAAATATGTTAAATGTGAGAAAGGAATATAAATTTACATTTTTTATCATATTATGTATAGGTATGAAATTTCATATGATAATTTTTATGAGTATGGAAAAGGAAGAAAATGTTCATCAACTAAAGTGGAAATAAGGACAACATTTATTTAAAATAATTCATGGATCATTTTAACTTCCAATGAGAATCAAATAAAATTATTAAAAAATTATATCAATAGTGAATGGAGAATAAAACAAGTTCTCTCTAAGTGATATGATTTAAGAAATATCCCTAGATAGATATTTATCTTAGAGAACCAGGAAAATAGAGGTGATTTTAACCTAAAACATTACCTTAATTTTAACATCGCAATGATAAAATTAGAAAATAATATCAAATAAATATACAATAGTTATAAATATATTCTATAACCATAATAATTTATATTATACCATATATTATTTAACTATATAATTGTATCACTATTTTCGTAATAATTATATTAATATTTCACAATTTTCGGTGATAACTATTTTTTTCATAGTTCTATTTGTAAATATTGTTACATAGACTTTAATAAATTTACCATCATATCTATATTTTAATCTCAAAATTTTTACCATATATAAAAATAATATACACTTTTATTTCTATTCATTAAAATATTCCATGAAAAACTATTTACTTAAATTCATTGATATGAAAGTCTGTAAATAGGCACAAGTGATATTCCCGCATTATAATATATGGATCAACTGAAAATAAAATAAAAATAATACTCTAAATATATTAGTTTCATTGATATCATATTTATTCATTAAATGCATCATTTTATCCATCAAATCAATGTGTTGATGAAAAAAATGCATCCCCTTATGGATATAGTAATCCACCCATAATCATAACTAATGCTTTATCATACCATATGATGAAATGTTGGTGAATAAGGGTTGATACAAAAACAATATAAAAATTACTACATTTATGATAATTTACAAAATTTTTATATTTTTATGAAAATTATTTTCTAGGTGGATGAAGAAATTAAATTTAGATAACTCGGTTAAGAGTTACACATATTTGTTGATAAACCATATTTTTTTCACATTAAGAATTTTTAAGAAAAAGTTATATGGGAAATGGGAGAACAATATATAATTTTATTATAGTTTGAATAGGTTCAGCTTGAAAGATCCAAATTTTTTAATGAAATAAAATATGTGGGTTTCATTTACACATGTGGGAAAGGACACACAAGGAATTACTTAAATGATTTTATAATATAAATTCCATAATCGTGTCAAATAAAACTAGGGAACCTCAAATTAAAATATAATATTATCTAGTATTTAAATAATTTGAATTAAAATCATTTAGACATGTTTGGTGTAAATTTTATGCTTTATCAACCAGTTAAACCACAATAAATATTTGACCATAAACATGATAATGAATCTTTTTACCATGATGACACCATTTTTTACCAAACAATTATAGTTAAACTATTATTGTTTAAGAAAGTTTTATTTGAAATTTTATATCATATATATTATATTAAATTTCATTTAGTATTATAAATTTATTTTTAAATAATTACACATTACATATGAAAAGTAGCTTTTAGAAAAATACCAGATTTATGGGTAAAATATATTTCACAAAAAATCAAATAATAAGTATGTTTTAATTATTTTATTTGGTTAAATAAAAAATATAAAAATTGATTCTATAATATTTGGTTTATTTTGAAACTTTATTTTTGCAATCTATCCATCTATTAAATTCAATGCCCTAAAATATATTTTAATTTGAATCAAATACAGCTTACTTTCAAAAAAATTATTATTTGGTAACCAAATTAAAAATAATGAATTAAAATATAATTTTCAACTATTATTTAATATCTATTTTGGAGAAATATGTTATGAAAATATATTAATTCATTGTTATAAAATAATAATACCATACATGATATATTATTTAACAAATTTATATTTTAAATATTCAATAAACAAATTTCTATTTTAGAAAAATATAAAAATTTACTTATATGATGAATTTTATATATTCAATTAAAATATTATATCCAAATTTTCATTTTTTGAAATACTTTAGAAAATTAATTTCACAATTACTATGAAATATACAACAAAAATATTTTTAGAAAATTGCAAATTTGAGAAAACATGATATTTTCCTTTTTTATGCCAAGTAAAAACCATTAAATGAATGTGAAAAAATATTAAGGAATATAGGATGTGTTAAATTATATAAAATTATTCATAAATAGATATTAATTCAATTAATTAAGATAATAATACATTATTTTTATCAAAATACATTTTTTAGAAAACCCCTTTTACATTCAAGGATTTGCAGTTCCATATGAAATATTTTTTTTTAAAATGAATTAACATTATTAATATGTAAAAATTATTTTTCCAAATATAGTTGTTCTAATTCATAGTTAGAAATCCAATGGATAGAAGATAACTGTTGTATTAAATAAGAATATTTAAAAATATATCATAGTTCATATAAATATAGTGTTGAATTCAAATTATACTATCCATGAAATCAAATTTATTTAATGAGAAAAATATTATGAAATATTTGGGTTTATGAAAATGGAATCCTAATAATGTTTTTGTAACACCCTGAGTTTGTATGGATCATTTTTCAAGTAAATTTATTTTTTATTTATTCCATTCAGTGAACTATGTCAAATATTCTTTTCACATGTCACCAAAACGACCTACATTTCATAGAACATTGACATGTCAAATGTTACAGAGATCATAGACATGCTGTACATCACATGAAACACTTATATTTCTACAAAAAATAATTTTACTATCATAATTATTTAAATGAGATAATTATAACATAGGTGATAAAAATTATAAGATAAATAGTAATAAGTAATTTTAAAATAAATTTTATAATCGATTTATATAAAAAATACATAAAATGAATGATATAATTTTTGGTAATTTTTAGATGGGTTTCAGAAAACTATTTTCTCAAAAAACTACATTTAATGTACTTTTATAAAAAAATATAAAATAAATTTTTGAAATATTTAAAAATTTATTTTAATAAAATTAAAATAATTTATAATTTATAATTACAATATTATCATAGTATAAATTTTTTGAATTTTTATAAGAAACTTCATTTTAGGACGAATAGTAAAAAATACAGGATTTTAATTCAAAACCACATTTTCATCAAATTTAAGTATAATGTTAATTTATATTATTATTTTTATAAATAATTAATTATATAATATATTTATCAATTAATCTAATAATTGTAATTGAAACCAATTTACAATTATATTTAATGTAAAAAATGGAACAAAATATTGATTACTTTTTACCATAAAACAATAAATTGTAGACCCAACTCTGGGATTAATTTTAAATTAAATTCATCAAATTGTGTTATTTTAGTTTGGATAAATGGATTTCATATTTTATTCATAATAAATAATAGGTATTTTAATGATTAACTTAGTGTTTGATCAAATAGATGAGTGAAAAGGATTAAAATTTATTATATCGATTATGGTTACAATAAGATTAATAAGGGACTAAAGTATAATATTAAGGCCCAAAACGAACTATAAAGTAGTAAAAAATACATTTTTGTCCTTATTTATTCCCCATATTACCAATGATAATATTCACATTATTATAGGATCAACTTGAAACATGAAAAATGTTGGTTGAATTCCGCCTTCAAAAGATTAAAATAGTGCCTCTCATCCTTCCCAAAAATACACAACATCCTATCCATATTCTTCACAACAATAAAGTCCACTAGTTTCGAAAAAGATCTATTCAATAAACCTCCAAAAATAACCCCTTTCTCTTTGAAACATCCCATTAGATATGAAGTCATCCAATGAATAGTTTTGGCACAAATAATAAAAGTTACCCATTTAAGAGGCAACACCTTCTCTTAAGATCATATCATTTATTATAAATCCCACCTTACACACTCTTTATTCCATTATTATATAAAAAAAATATACCACAATATAGTCTTATGTTTTAATGAAAAGCGTTCAACCTATAGTTACACACACCTCTAGCCAATGGGTATCAAACATATTGTTTACCTGTATAATGAACTACCGCCTCACTAAATGATGATTGTTAATTTTTTTCCTTTACAAACTATCATTGTGAACATTATGATAGAAACAATATTTTTATATATTTTATATTATATTTGTTTTCTCTTAAATATTTTCAATTAATTTTACAAATGAAAACTATTTTTAATTTCCATTTTGTGTAAATATGATAATTTGGTTCAATGAAGTGTTGACTACCTCCCCCTCAAATAGATGCGATTTCTTCACAAAATACATGGAATGTATTAAGCATGGGATTAAAAAAATTATAAGAGATATATAATATTATAATGAAAATTTAAATATTATATATATATATTTTATTTTCATTCATTCTTTCAATATGATAATAAAAACAGAAACAATGATCAAGCATACATACAACTTACCCTCTCCGTGAATGATGTATTCCATTTCAAAATTTTATATTCTATAGATTATTATAATAAAAATATCAGTAACAGTCATGATATTTAAATCATTTTCACATTTTGGAATCAATATATAAGTATACGGAAAACATTATATAAAATTAAGACACATGGAAAGAATAAATTTGATATTACCTAAAGTGGAACCATAACAAAGAACTATTAAAAAATTGGGAAATATAAGGTTGTGATAAAACTAGATAAGGTATTAAATTATATAATATGTCCCTGTAAGATATTTATAATAAATTTATATTTACAATACTAGTTTTTTGAATTTAGATATATTTATAGTCAAGACACAAGGTAAATGGATTTCATTTCACTTTTTATTTCCATGAGATAAATTCTTAATCCTCCACCAAATCCTTTTTTCTGTGTAATATACTACCCATTAATGTATTTTTTGTATCTTATACTTAAATTAATGGTTATTCATATGTCAATTTCATGATCTTTCTTTAATTGGGATTTTGTTTCAAAATTTACCAAATCGATAAAATAGTTCAGTCTAAATATTATTTCATTGCGAGTCATATTTTATTAAGCACCTAATTTATATTTGAGGTTGATATACTTCCATTTTATATTTTATATCAACTATATAATTATATTAAATATAGTTTAATCTTCATGTAATTTCTTCCTCTCTCATGCACAGTATGACCCCATGTAACAAGGTATTAAGATTCTGTTTAAACAATTTAATAGTTTTTTTAAATAGGTAATGATTTTTCATCATTGAAGAAATATTTGAATACATTTTTCAATATCACAAATGATATTTTTAACATTTAGTTATTCATTATAACCTCATGTATTAGTACCATTTTTACACTCTTTGGTATTTAAGATAATATTTTAAGTAAAATTCTTCCTTCTCTCTATATATGTGGTCAGAAACCAATTGTATTAAAAAAATGTTTTTTTAAATTATTTAAAAAGATCTATGAATCCCATTTATAAGAAAAAATAAGTTTAAAATTGTTTTATGGGTTTTAAATTTTCTATTATATTTTTTCTAATCTACATTAAAAGATAGTGTTTTACAAAGGGGTTTATGTGGTAAAAAATATTTTTCAATGCTGAAAGGATATATTAGTCATCAAATGTTTTTAAAATGTCACTCAAAATTATTTCCATATATGAAATCTATAATTTTTTATAATAATACATTAATGTGGAAATTGTTAAATTTAAATATTTAATTTAATTCTATTAATTTTTTATATTTTTATGTCATGATGTTTGAGATACTCATTTCACTTCTATTGGTTATCTAATTCTGAAACCTACTTCTTTTTATGGGTTATTTTTATAATGAAATTATTATGAAACCGGTATTTTCCCATTATTTATTATATGATTACTTGTTTATAATATCTATTTCATTTTATGGGTTAAGATATGATTATTTATGATCTTTTGACACAAGAATGTATAATTTAAATTTGAGATTTGGGGGACCTATTTCTCTATATAATGCATTTATGAATGGTATATATCTCTTGAGATAAACTAATATGGTCTTGGGAGTGAACCATGACTACTAAGATGGCCATGGGGGTGAACTCTGACTTCCAAGATGTTATGAGGAGTGATCTCAAGAAACTAAGATGGGCATGTGAGTGAACAGTGACTGCCAATATGGTATAGGGAGTGAAACTATTATACTGATTTGGTCATGGAAGTGATTACGTGGCTACTTTGGAAATAAAATTATGTGCTTACTATTCAACCACAATTCCATTTTTTATTATTATGTTATGATTTCATGGAATAGTATCTTTGTTTAATTATGATTTATTTATTATTTAATAATATGGTTTATAATATGATTCATGTATTTAATCATTGACATGTTGGGTTTGATCATCTATTTTAATGTTTATGTGCTCATACAAGTATGCTCATGATTATTCTTAATTATCTACATTGTTAACCCTTATTGATCATTTTAGTTCACCACATTTTATGTTTATTTCCCCAGGATGTGAAGATATGAATTATGTTTGATATGTCTATTAAGGGTTATAGTTATGGAGAGTCTAGTGAGAGATAAGATATCTCAATTATGTATGAGTGTTTATGTTTATGTGGTTCCAAATGCACTAGAATAGTATGGTATTTGGGAATATGGTTTGTATAATTATTTAGGTATTCCATAAATGTTATGGGATTATAATTTAGGAAAGGATAGTTCACTATTTTAGTTATTAGATCAATTATTTATTTAACTATTAGAAGCTATGATGAGAAAACTACAGTGATAACCCTAAGGACATGCCTAAGGTTAAGTCTAATGATAAGGAAATGTATAGAGAAAAGTCTTATATTTATAATAATGGATATGGTGAGTGGTTTCCTATAAATAAATCATTATATGACTACAATAATTGGATGTTGATCTGTATGAGATACACCTAGGGGTAACTTATCTAACATGATATTTTGGGCCTAACTCTGGGCAATCCCATACACGATAATGGGCCTTGCTGCACACCTAGCTTAATACTCATGGGGTATATTCTATATAAATTTGAAAACTCTTCACGAACCATCATGATGCATTTGATAAGTATTTTTTAATGAATAACCTAGTATAAACCTATGGAGTTATATATTAAATAATGTGTCATAATTTATAAAACCTATGTATTAATTTTCATGATTATATGGTTCCTAAATAGTATAACTATTTCTTACTCTATGATTCTTTTTTTAGAACATGGATAGAACACCAAGAAACCCTGTGAATGGTGATTATGATGGACAATGAAATGATTGACATAATGAGAAACTGAATTCCATGGGAGTTAGAATAAAAAACCTCACTGCCATGGTTATACAATTTTATCAAGGAGTGATTCATGATGGAATTCAAAGTGAACAATGAAGTGCATCACAATTCGGTTTATTCATTCGTGAGGGAACATCAACATTATTTTAGAGGGTCTTATGATCCACTTGTTTCTGAAAAACGGATCAGTACTATTGAAAATATTTTTTCTATTCTCTAGTATCTTGAGTATGATCAATTTATTCTTGTTGTTTATCATTTATACAGTGATGTACTTCAGTGGTGTAATGTAATAAAGATTACTAGGTAGAAAGATGAATATTAATCCATGGATTTGGATGAGTTCAAGAACTTATTTTTTAATAACCAAATTCATCATATTGTATTTACCAATATGGAAAAAAAATTCTTTAAATTGATGCAAATGGTTGATGAATATGTCAGTACCTATATAGGTATTTTTGAATTACATACAATGTATAGATCTATAATTATCTTCCAATATAAAATTAATGATTTTAGGTTATTTAGTGGCCTAAAGATAAGACTCCAAAGTGAGATGTATATAAGAGATATTAGTAGCTATAAAGAGACTGTGTGTTGTGAAATCAAGGATGAAATAGATGATGGAGTCACATATAAACCATAGTATCTGAACAAGAAATGTAAGATTGTGTTCAATAGAAAATCATAAAAACATGTAGAAAAAAAGATAGAATTTAAATTATTATATAAATTTGTGAAGAAGTAAGGAAAATTTATTATTATGTGGTCTAGTAAATGATTTTAGTTTCAAAAGGAATTCCACCTAGAAATTTATTATTGAAATGTTGTAATGAAGTGAGGTAATGTTGAAAATAGAGAAAAACTAACATGAAATACACCTCCCATTATTTAGTTCAAAAAGTATAAAGACTATAATAATTATTATAACCACTTCTCAAACCTAATGGATGGTGATGAAGATCAGCCTCAAAAACCACATATACTGCATGACAAGGTAATATATCATTAAATCCCTATTTTTTATGATGGGTGAAATAATAATATGTTACAAGGTACACATACCACCAATAATATAACTAATTTATTAATACTTTTATATGGGTCTACCCACTCTAATATATCTAATGAATTTTATAAGGGTGAAAAGATTCCAATAAAATAATTCTCTATGAAATTTTTAGTGAAAATTCCTATTGGAATGATGATTGAATCAAATTTCTATGATTCGTCTATGGTTGAAGTTTGTGGGAATTCGCTTCCTACAAATCATAAAAATTCATAATTTTGTTTAATTTGATGTCATCTAAAGCATGGATTAGAATTCCTTTCATCAAGATCATATCAATTTTTGAGGAGGGGAATTTACATTCGATATTACAAACCCTCCTATGATTAACAAAATATGTGATGATTAGTGTGAACATCTAATTTATATTACTTCCAATGTATGTGACTTATTTACCATTAAAAATGTATGTCTATCTCAAATGGTTGGGGGAGAAAATAAACATCAATGATATTCCTATTTTTCAGGATTTTTAGATTAATTTTCAAAAGAGATACCTAGACCTACAGTAAAAGTAGAATTTGAATTCTGAATAATCCTAATATCTAGTTCTACAATAATTTTAAACACTCCTTATAGAATACATCCTTTTGAGTTGAAATAATTGAAGAATAACATCCTAGAAACCCTTGATAAAGGGTATCATTCGGCCATTTGGGTAACCATAGGATTCACTGTTTCTTTTTTTGAAATATGATGATGAAATAATGATAATCTGTATTGATTATTGAGAGTTTAATAAGGTCACAAAAAATATCATGTATCCTCTTGACCACATTGATAACTTGTTTGATAAACTATTTTGATATCAATAGTTATCTATGATTATCCTTTATTCTATTTATCTGTATCAAGGGTCATAAGAAGGTATATACCCATGAAATAATTCCTTACATGCTATGTAAACTATGAATATGTAGTGAAACCTTTTGTTCTAATTAATTCCCCTACTATCTTTATATATTTAATCAATTGAGTCTTTATATATTACCTAAATGATTTTGTTGTTATATTTATAGATGATATTAATATATATTCAAAGTGAAAGGAAGAGCATCATGTTCACAATAGAATTTTATTTAATACATAAAGGAAAGAAAATGTATATGAAAAACTTACTAATTATCATTTTTAGATAAAAATAATAACATTTTCTAGTAACATTATTTCAAGAGATGGTATTGCAGTAGATCCATCAATGTTTGAAGCTATCGAATGTTGGCATATACCACCCATGTTGACTAACATACATATTATTTTTGGTTTATCTATATATTATAAATTTTTTTTGTAAAATATTCCTGAATATATAATCTTATAGCCATGTTAACTTGGATGGGTGTCATGTTCCTGTGGACAAGATGAATTTGAGGAAAATTTCAATGAAATGAAGAGATGGTTAATTAGTGTACCTATTATTACATTACCCTATAGCGGATAAGGGTTTTCAAAATATTGTGATGAAACCAATAAGGGATTGATATGTATTATTGTTAATAATAATTTAGTTATATTATTTTCCCCATAACAGTTGACTATTCATGAGAAAATTACCTGACTCATGATTTGGAGTTAACAATGTTAATTTTTTTATTTAATATAATGATTCATTACATTTATTGAGAAAAGTTTTATATATATATATACCCAATATAAAATTCTTAAATATATATACACACAGATTGAGTTGAATGTTTGCCTGAGATAATGGTTTAATTTAAAAAGGAGTATGACTACTCAATTCATTACCACACTAGGAATGGAAACAGGGTGGTTGTTGCTTTGATTAGGAATGATCATGCTAGCTTAACAATGATTATGATAAAAAAATATCCACTATTTAGTGATTTGTAGGGGATAGATCTATAAATCCTAAAGGAAGTGGAAAATATTGTCTTTTTCAAATGAATGTTTAATCCTCTCTCAAAGTGATGATTTAGGAGGCGCAAAATAAAGATGTACATAAGAAAAAAATAATTAAAATTTTTCTTACTTTTATCCTTTATCAGGATGGAATAATGAGGTCCAGGAACAATGTATATGTTCCTTCCCTACAAGATTCAAAGAAGTATATATTGGTGGATTCTCATATTTCTTCATTCACTATTTATCATTGAAGTACAATGACCTATAGGTTCTCGAAAAAATACTTATGTAGGGATGAAATAAAGAGATATATTGCAATGTTTTTAATGTGGTGATTGGTATGACAACATGTTAAGGATGAAAGTCGAGAGTCTAAAGGAATGCACTATCCCTTACCCATACCAGAATGAAAATGAGAAAACATCCCTCCAGATTTATTCATTTTATGACATAAATCTCCAAAAAATAATATTGTCATATGGTTTTTTTTTCTGATCAGATTACTAATTTTGAACAAATCATTTCTATCAAAGAAGACTTATCTATGGATCAATATGATAGGATATACAGTAAGGAAGTACAAAATTGATATTTGAGGTTTACATCCATGATTTGGTGAAGTATTCAGTAATCACTTGATACATAATTGATTTTCGGCAATGGTAATCAATGTTATACAGATGAACATTTTGAATGAAAAATTAAAACCATGTAAGATATGTTATGACCATGTTCTAGAAATTTCATTGGTGTTTCGGATTAACACATTCCTATAGTTGAATTTTTATACAAAAATATAATTTATTCAATCATTCTGATGGAACATTATGAAGCCCAATATGGGGTGAAATGTAGAGCTCCAGTATGCAGTGATGAATTTGGGGAATGAAATATTTTGGGACCTGAGATCTCAGGTGATATGGTCGATAAGGTTTGACACATTCAACAGCATATCATGGAAGCTAAAATTCAATTGAAAATTTATGATGGTGTCCATTAGTGTGATATAGAATTTTAATTTAAGGTTTTTTTAAATAAATATAACTATAGAATAAATTAATTATATTTGGGAAGAAAGGAAATCAAATCACTAGGAATATTGGTCCCTTTTAATTTATTGATTGTAGCAGGATGGTTCCCTATCTCTTGGTACATCATCAAAATGACTATTAATTATATGATGTGTTCCATGTATCTCTTTCGAGGAAGCATATTGATAACTCTTCACATGTATTAAAATCATAGGTGATACCATTGTAGTATGATCTATCTTATGAATAACTATATATTGAAATTCTTGACCGATTATAGAATGTTAGAAAAAACAATACCACTCACATGTTCATTGTTTTATAGGGAAGTCACTAGTTAGAGAAACCTAAATGGGAACTCAAGGATATGATGTTTTATATGTATCATAATTTCTTAACTATGTTTTGAATTTTGAAGGGGAAATTCATTTTAACAGGGTAGAATGTGGAACCCTATGTTTTTATGGACATATTTTTTTGAATATATTAAATTTTTTATTTATTTCATGCAATGAAATAAGTAAAAAATTACATTCACATGAAAATCACTTGTTGTATATAACATGTAACTTATACTTGGTGTATGTTACATGGATCATTTAATTTGCATACATTACGCATATCACTGATGATTTAATTAACCATATTTATTCTGCTATAATTATTTATATGAGATAATTATAGCCTAGCTGTTAGGCATGGTGATATGATTATTGACTTTTTATTTTTGAATAATTTTTATAGTTTTTTAATTTAAATAAAAATTATATATAATGAATGATATATTTTTATTTAATGACATTATATGTTTAAAAATACTATTTTCTCAATCAAAAAACTATCCATGTCCTTCTATGAAAAAATGAAATTTTAGACAAATTGATAGATTTAATTTGATATAATAAAATTAATTTTTTAATTTATATTGATGGAAGTAGGTTATGGGGTAATTTTTAATTTTTTTCTGAGAATCATCATTTTTTGATCAATAGTGAAAAATACAGGATTTTAATTCAAAACTAATTTTTAATATAATTTATTTAAAAGGATAAATTATTTTTCAATTTGGCTTAAAAGATAAATTAGATTATATTTTTATCAAATTATCAAATTTATTTAATTGGAACCATTTTCACATTGAAATTATATATAAAAACATAGCAAATGTTTTATCAATTTTACATTAAAAACTCGTGTTGTCGACCCGAATACAGGATTACTATTAAATAAATTTCTTCCATAATATGATCCAAATTATTAAAAATGGATTAGACATTAGGAATAATCATAATTTAAAATTTCCTATATGATAAACATAGTTTTTGACAAAAAATAATATTGAATGTGATTAAATTTAACTAAATAAATTATGGTAAAAACAAGATTAATAAAGGAATAAACAAGAACCATAAAGCCTAAAATGAATTATATAATTATAAAAAAGATGTTTTTTACATATTTAGATCCTAACTCCCATTCATACGGTTTTTCCATTATTGGATATAATTTCAACATGAAAAATGATGGTGGAATTATAAATTAAAAAATTAACAAGAGTGCCACTCCACCATTCTTATAAAAGGCCACCACCTCTCCCTATTCTTCTTCCCTATCTAAGCACATAGTTTAGGACAATATCAACCAATAAAACTTACCAAAATACCATCATTACTCTATTATGAATACATTACGGGAAAATGTATTCCATGCATTCCTTTTTGTATAAACCAAAACGAGTTACCTGATTAAGAGGTAACACCTTCTCTCAAGACACTTTCATTTATTTTCATTTTACCCACCTCCATTATATTTATTAATTATTTTTATAATAAAAAAATAATCCTAAATATACTATATTTTATTTATACAAATGGTTACACCTAAACATATAAAAACTTCTTTATAATGGGTAATGAATATAATGTTTAAGTGTATGGAAAACTATCACCTCACTAAACAATTATTAAACATTTTTCCATTACCAGATATCATTGCAGACATTATGATAGACACTCCATTTTAATATATTATATATTATATTTTTTATTTTATAATTATTTATTTTTTTACAACCCACATCTTTTTTACTATCCATTTTGTGTAAATATTATAATTTCGTTTGAGAAAGTGTGGACTACTGCCCCCTCAAAGAGACGTGATTCGTTTACACACGACATAGAATGTATTAAGGATGGGATTATTTAAATTATGTGGTATATATATCCTTAAAATTATACTATATTAGTATTATATTCATATATTATTATATTCCACCTTCATTATATCGTTCAACATGACAATAACAACATAAAAAATAGTTATGTGTTCATATAGATTATTGTCTTCATGAATGGTGTATTAAATTTCATAAATCAATAATATATATATTATTATAATACACATACACTAAATATAAATTTTATTATTTTATGTTTTACATTATATAATCATGATATTAGTATAAAAACTATATATAGAAAAAATTAAGATACATGTGAAAAAAATTGCAGATATTACCCGAAGTTGAACCTTAACATAGGATTATTAACATGATTGTAATATAAGGACAAGATTAAAAAAGATATATTATTAGATATGAGAATAAAATTCAATTATATATATATAAAATATACATAATTAGTATCATGTTTGTTTTAATGAGTATGACAAGAGAAAAGACACAATGTAAGGGAAATCCATCTAACTATTTATTATTGTAATATACATGCATTATTAACCACCCATTCATTTTGTATTATTTATGTAATACACATGAAAGTATTATATTTATCTTATACATAATTTTATGGGTATTAAAATTTTAATTTTAGGAAATTTACTTCATGGGTTATATATTTTATGATTTACCAAATCAGTCATATAGTTTTGTCTCAAATTTCTTTCATTGAGACTCTAGTTTTGTTATTCACCTAAATTATTTTTTATGCTTATATACATCGATTTCAAATATTATAACATGAATTCAATTATTTTAATAATATTTAAATATCCTTGTAATTCATTTTTATCTCATGAATAGTATGATACAATGTAACCAGGTCTTATGATTTTATTGAAAAAATGTCATCATGATCCGAGATTGTTATTGATTATTCTTATTTAATGATATATTATATTACATATCTCTTTAAATAGTCATGAACATTCTTCTGGTCTTTCTTTTCAAGATATTATCATGTATTAGTATCATTCTCCCACTCTTGTGTACTAAACATAATAATTTTAGGTAAAGTAAATCTTCTCACTCTTCATTCAGAAATTTATTGTTTTCCAAAACATTGTTTTCAAAATTATTTTCAAAAATGAGTTCAAAATATCGATGAAGACCATTTTCAATGGAAAATAATTTTAAATATGTTTTATGGTTTTCAATTCTTCCTTGATATGTTTTCAAATCAACTTTCAATGAAAAAGTATTTTGAAAAATATATGTTTTAAAATGCATTTTTTCAAAACATAAAAGATATTTTCCTCAATAAATGATTTTAAATAATATTAAAAAATTAATTCCCATTTAAGATAAGAGCCATTGGTGTTAATATTACATTAATGGTGAAATTATTTAATGTTCCAATTCTTGTTCATTCTTTAAATGGATTGTGTTTTGATGGAGTGGTGTTGATTAAACTCGTTTCTCTTTCACTGGTTATATGCTTTGGAAACCCACTTCTTTTCAAGGGTTATATTAATGATCAAATGATTATGAAACCTATAATTTTCTACAGGTTATTATATGATTACATGTTTATAATATAAATTTAATTTAACAACTTCTGATATGATTATTTGTGATCTTGTTGCACATATATGTACGATTTTAATATATGATGGGTGAGACCAATGTCTCCCACCAATACATTGGGTAAAGATTTATATTTCATGAGATTAACTAAAATGGTCATAGGAGTGAACCTTAATTACTTAGATGGCCATGAGAATTAAACATGACTACCATGATGGTATGAGGTGTAATGTAATTATACTAATATATCCATAGTAGTGATCCGTTACTAACAAGATGGTATAGGGAGTGAACCCCTACTACTAAGATGTTACTTGTAATGATGCCATGGATAATATTAAAATCATATTTTATTCTTATGTGTCTTCCCCAATACAATTTTCTGTTACTATATTATTCATTCATGGATTCCACAATGTATCTCCATTACACCAACATGGATTTTGGGAGCAATGTTTTTAAAAATCACAACATTTCTTGCCTTCCATATGAAAGACAACAAGCTAGCCACAACTGTTAGTACGAGAGTGTTGACCAGCTTACAGAAATTAATCCTGGAAGTAAATTGTAGCAGCCCTTCAACCACATTGGAGGGAATTCAGCATTGAAGAATCCCCTACACATAATTCCATATCCTGGAAGCAAACATGCAGTAGTTGTACAATTATGGTCATGATTAAGATAATATAGCGACCTTGTTTACCGTTTTCATTATTTTGAGCTCACCCTATTTTATGTATCATTCTCATGGTTATGTAGATTGTTGTTATGTTCAATGAGTTTCAGAAGGGTTCATGTCAAGGAAAACCTAGTGAGTGATATGGAATCTCACTTATAAACTAGTTTATATTTTTCCTTGTTTCCAAAGGAACTATACACGTATCATCTTTTGGTGCCATTTTGTATATTGTTTTTTGTATCCTATAGAGTCCATTTAAATTTAATGTATAAATATATAGGATCACTATTGATTTTTGTAGATAACATAGAATGGAACTAGAAACAAGCCTAATAAATTGGCTGTAAATGAAATTATTTGTGCGCATGAACTAGAGGATACAAATAAAATAAAAACATTATATTGATCTTTAGATCCATGACCATATAAAATAGTAGCATATTTAACTCATGTTAGGGTATCATTTACCATGTTTCGATGACCATGCCAATAATAATAATGATGTTTTTTCATTCATATTTGTATGCCTGATCATGTATCTTAGGATTCATACATTCTATTATTATAATAATAACCTACAAGATACTCAAAACAAATATCACAACTCATTGAATGGTATATACTAGTATATAGGGGTTCTTGAAAAATGAGTATAAAATGTTTTGACAGATAAACCATGGACAGTGAGGATCCCACATGACCATATCAGGTAGTACAAAGAATGAACATTTTACTATACAAATAAAATATCCATTATCCAAATCTATTATATCCCCACTTGTAGTATAATAACCTTATCATAAAAGATATTCAAAACCTCCACAAAGGGATACATAATTACCTCATCGAAGAGGTTTTCATAAGAATCTATAGGTTGTTTCCCTTTTATAGTTAATACATCCAATTTTTGTTATCCATTTTATTATTACATGGATAATAAATTAAATTATAAAAATAAAATTCCCAATAGAAAACCCAAAATAGATCCACTAAATGAAAAAACAAAATCATTTCAAGGTCAACATATTACTATTTCATGCAGTGTTGTCCCTAAGATCTCATCATGTACAGTTCCCTTCATAAGGTTCTGCCAATCCCAAATTCATTTCTCATGTGAACATCTATAACCTAGAGGGCTGAGTATAGTTTTATATTCTTGATGTCTAATCAAGTCCTCAGTGCTAGCCTAGGATGATCATACGAGGGTGATGGTATCAATCCCATATCACATTCATTGTTACTCTAGGTTTGCCAAAATAACCAACTATTCAATTAGTGTCCTTAGGTATACCCCCTAGGTAATTACATATCAGTTTGAATGTAATGAATACCACATGGCTCTACCACATAGAACAAATCTATATGATATCACTTATTAATAATCAGCTAGACTATCGGTGACTAGGGAGATTCTACCAATTCACATTGAAAATCACTTCCATGGAACTTATTGATTTATAAAATAGGTAAATTTGGTTGAGGAAGGAAATAAGTTTTTATACAACTCTACTAAATTTAAATTATGTTATTAAATAATCATTTCTATTAAGGCTAACCCCTCAATGATGGCACAACAAATTCATGATTCATAAATGACCTTGTATGAAACTTAATAGGAAATACCAAAATCCTCCAGCATCTTTAAAATAAATTTAATTTATAAATTCAATAGCACGAATACACTTACATTACACAAGAATTCCTCGTCAAAGCTAGATCCATTATATGGGAATCTTTCCAAGTATGAAAATCCAAATTAATAACTTTAAACACAAAAATATTTAATTTTAAAATTTATTAATTACCGTTAAATTAATAATACATGAAATAGACCAACAAACATCACCATGATTCCTAAATTTTCTTAAATTACAACCGAGCATACATGGGTGGCCCTATATGGAACTCAAAAAAAATTGAGCTAATGCCATAAAATAAACCACTATTTAAATAATAGAATTAATTTACTTATCAAAAGAAATTAAAAATCCACCCATGATACAAAATACATTAAAATAGAAAATAGAGGAATGTATAAGGGTTTTCCGGATTCCATCTTCCTTGGTAGATTGAATGATTCATAATTTTACTTTGATTTTAAAATGTACTATTAGAATATACATGATCAATTAAAAAACACACAAACAACAGAGGCTAAAAAGAGAGTGAGAGTAATGATAGATTAAGAATAGATGAACAATACTAGTTCAAAAAAAATCTAGGAAAACCACTTCTAATCCATATTTAAAGATCGAGTTGGAATGGTGGGGGATTTTTAGACGATTAGGGCCACTTTATGGAACCATTGGATATAAATTTTAATGGGGATATACTATAAATATACAGTCTCACGTACTAAAAAAATAGAAACAACCACAATAGATGAACAACAGAGCCTCATACACTACCCAATAGTTCCAAAATTATTTCATACAAAACTATTGAGGCCACAAAATAGTTTATGGAACCTAAATTAAAAAAAGTATACTGATAAAGACCCTAGTGGGTTAGTGGTTACAGTATCTATCTAGGTAGTCTTGGACATCCTCAGATGTTAAAAAATCTTCTAGGTACCCACTAAATCTCTTCCCATTCCAAAAACAATGTTTATTATATATTAAAACGTTAAAAATTCCCATTTAAATATCTATAATATTAAACCCTATAATGGATAAAAATTAAAATTAAAAGTCTGACCTATATTTCCACACTCATATGGTAACAATATATTACTTTAGAGAGGAATGTAATAATGTATGGTCAAGTTCACTGTTACATAAAATATGTGGCCAACTTTCAATGAAAGTTTTTGGTGTATTGTGGAATATGAATGGGTGGTGGCATAGTCCCATGTTTCCTATAACTCGTTCATACATAGTGGGATTTGATAAATGGAATAATCAATGTTTATGGACATATCCCCCTAAACCATGTATACTCATTATGAAATATTATTTTAGTTTTTTTACTTTTGTTTTAAAATAATTTTATCCACTTAAGTCACTCATAATTTCAATTATATACCCTTAAAAACATATGGTCCAATGGGAGTGATTTATTGGATTTTATCTAATAAAAATTGATTATTTATAATATTAAATATCATTAAATTTTATTATAATGTAGGTAACTAGGATATCATCATTTCATATATCACTGACTCTTTATATTATTCTCTTTCTAGAGAGATGAACAATCAAAATTGGATCTCAATTGACTAGAAAATCAAATATTATATCCACTTTGGTGTAATTATCAATCTCAAATAATGAAAGAAAGAGTAATTATTTCTAATTCATGTTTCTATATTTCATTGTACAAGATCAGTGATATTGTATGAAAATAAATTATTTTAGGAATTATTATATATTAGTTCTCTAATATATGTGGGTACTATTCTTTCTTATATGGAATATGATTTATTATTATTTTTTATTTTAAAATTATTTTAATTTTTTAAATTTATCAAATAATTTCCTATAAATAATTTAATGAAAATAGCTTATTTTTTTGTATTATGAAACTAGGAATTATGAGTTTATCTAAAACAATAGAATTTTGTTCAAAATGAAAAATTTTGAAAATTTTGTTTTTATATCTAAAATCAAATCAAATATAAGATTATGGTGTCAATATAATTTTTTCGTAATCTATTTCATGAAGAAATATAGATTTGTTAAATGAATGTAATTATGTTTAAAAGTGTATGAGAATTTTTAATACTGGATAATATGTTGAAATAATTTATTTTGAACATCATTAATATTTTGGAATATAATTTTATTGGTATATCTATGATATTTCACCCCAACTCGGAGTGGGGAAAAATAAGTGGCCACAAAAATAAAAAAGTATCATCTATAATAACCCATATTAAATTTTAACCATAGGATTTTAAAATGGAACTGATAATAAATGATTTGATGTATTTAGAGAGAAATAATTATTAAGAAAGAAATTGTTTTTCCATTTTTAAAAATATATTATAATGATAGGATAATTTATTTTTTATAAAAATATAAACCCGTTATCAAAATTATAATTATATTATCAATAAAAAAATTATATATTATAAATAAGATTATGAACTCTAATTTCAAGAAAATCCACAACATGTATCAATAACATGATGAATATTTTATTTCATTACGCTTAGGTATATAGTGATTCTTTTGTTTCTAAGACGTAGAAAAATTATCTTAAGAATTATAGATGGAAATGTGAAATATTTTAATTCAACTTCATTAGTTGTTGTGTGATGAAAATAATTTTAAAATCCATTAAAACCCATTGGTTGATGGATTTGTTTTTGAAAATTTTGAAATTGTCAATGTTATATCCAAAACCAATAACCACATATATTTTCTCTTTACTTATTATTTTGTGTATTTTCCCCCATTATAATGAATTTATGAATTATTACATAACAAGGTGACTAATAACATTGAATATTACTCTCTTGACATACACAATTATAACCAACTCCATTGGTTATTTTCTTATAATAATGGTTTACAATGAATTTTCAATTTACTATGTCATAAACCAACCTTATTGTCTTCCCAAATCATCATGATGAAATTGAAATTCCATTGTTCTACAATAGAAAATCACAACCATGAACATTATAGTATTTGTAATCATAAACCATAATGTAGTATTGAATTCCTATATTATAATGAGGAATTCCCTTGGTTTTCTATTAGATATTCATTAAATCATGACCAAGAATATGATCATTTTTACTTGATTCCTTTACTAGTCATTTTTAAACATTATCCAATATGTAGTTTCGATAAAACCATGACATGTTTTTTTCTTATGTGTTATTTTTTTCATTTAATTTCATCCATCATAGTTTTAATAAAATGTTAACTCATCAAATTTTATAATAAGAATCATAAATATATGAAATAAACATCAAACAACAATCTGAATTGTACCCGTATACTATTTATAAAAGACTCTTAATTAGATTGTTCTAAAAAACCATAAAACTAGATATATGGATATTTTTTTTGAGTAATATAAATTTAACTAAAAATATACATACACTATTTAACATGTATGAACTGTGATTACATCAACTTCGATTTTACCAATTCACGTCAAGAAGGTTATTCAATAATATATGGATCATGAATCAAACAATTTTTTATTTATTTGAAACATTATAAAAGGAAATTTGAGAACACATATTATATTTAAATGATCATATATATTATCCCCTATAAGAACCAACATATTTTATTTCCTGTCCATTTGTTTAAGAATATAAATGTTATAACACCACTTTCTTTGAATGAAAAAAAAAATCTCATACCATTCAATCTCTATTAAATAACTGTAATTGAATTAGAAATATAAAATTGTAATGTTAAATTTATTTTCAGAGATAATATATTTACCACATCTCCCATAGTTATGTTATTCTTTTAAGCTTATATGTTTTGTTATTGAGTACCTGAAGAAGTAAATTCATTATTTATTCCTTAGTTTTCCTTTTATAACATAAATCATTTGTCATTTAATTTTGATCAATTTATAAAATTAAAACATTAGAGAAAAAATATTTTTTTGGTACACCTTTAAATGTTCTTGAATACCTCGTGATCTTGTAATCAATTTGATATAATGTAAAACTATTCCACTAGTAAATAAAATAATACAATTAATGAAATACATGTCCCAATTATTTTATATTTGGATCATCCTGATAAATAAATACGAATAGATAAATCAAATATGCTTTTTATATTTCAACAAACCAATGACAATTTTTAACCATGTTAACATCATGAAAGGTAGAACTTTGGTCAATCCCCTCTTGTATAAATTCAATAGACTTCACATAACATCATAATTGAAATATTTTCATTTTTTTATTTAAATAATTTCATGATCTTGTATGAAAAATTTTATTTTCTTCCATCACATTCATTCCAAATGTGCTTTCTCTTCGAAAATCAAGAATCAATTAACACTTGTATTATATTCCATCCAAATGATTATTCCATATTAATTATCTCAATGTTGCATCCAATTTTATAAATTATACCTTCCTTATAATTTTCAGTTGTCTAACTTAAACTCAATAAATTTTAATCATCATATCTACAAACATGATATCAATTGATTGAAATTTAATTTCAACGATGTGGGTACACATGACCCTTTTATAATTTGTGTTACTTCATTTGAGAAGCATCGAGATCTTTAATTATGTCATTGGATGAAATTTAAAATATTTTAATTACCAATTAGATGTGATGTAATTATTATTTCAGATATAAAAGGCATTCTAACATTTATTTCATGTTAGGCCACCTCAATCATCATGTAATACTATTAATTATAACTCATATTGATGGAATTGTTGATTAGATTCCTATTTAATTAGATCTAGTATCATCTTGAGATATATTTTTGTACTGTTTATAGGCTTATTCCAATACCCATAATTTTTTTTTATAAATATAAAATAAATTATTATTTTTGAAGTTCTATTTTATATGTTCTATCAATTGTAATTTATTATGTTCAAAATATCAACCCCTTAATTCATGTTATCTCTCTGGCAGCTAGAGTTAAATATTACACAAAAACACATAATATTTATTTTTGTACACTTGGAAGTAAAAATATCGTTATTAATCTCAAAATATCAATTTTTAAAACTATATTATACAAAATATATATGTTGATTTATTTTTAGATATTAAAATTTCTAATTTTTAATATTTTCCTTATAAATAGAATTTCCTCATTAAATTTTGAATTAAAAATATTCTTAACCACAAACTCTTTCTTCTTTTTCAGCTAATATGATGTTTCTTTTTATCACTACCACACGAATTTTTAATGTATGTTTATATATTCTATAGTGATGTTACTATGTTATTAAATTTCCTTGGAATATTATCATCTATTTGGAAAAATTATTGAGCTTCCAAAGTAATTATTATTAGTAAAATAGAATGATATAAATTTTTATTAGTGTAATATACAACCATATGAACATATTTGAATGATTAAATAACTTAAATGTTATAATTTGTATATTCAAATAATTTTTATTTAAAGGATATTAGAATTTAACAAACCTCAGCTCAAAATAATTCACCATTTTATTATTTGTATACAAATATATATATTAATCAAAAGTAACATAAATATTAATATCAATATATCTCTCATATTTCTCATATTGCTTCCCAACAAAATTTCTATATAGTTATTTATCTTAGTATTTAATTCATTTAATCATTTTTTATTGAATAATGTTCATTTTAAAAAAAATTCCCTTTCCTTTCATGCTTTCCATGACCTTTTAAATGAATCATAATCTCTATTATCAATTGAGATTCTTTTGGTATCTACTCATAACTTACCTATTATTCAATACATTCTACATTTTCACTAATGGGATCATTAAACTATTTTGATTCAATAAATAAAAAATAGTATTTTTTAATATTATTCAAATTAAATTATGGAATATATTTTTATGAATTAATGGATTTTTTAAATAAAAAATTATTATAATAAAATAATATTGTTAAATATTTTTTATTAAATATAAATGATCACATTATTTCTATGATTTAAAATATAATTCGAAAGTTTTCCAAATACTATTATTTAAAAAACCCATTATTTATTAATTAATGTCTATAACTATTTTAAAAGTGGTAATTTACATATTTATATAATTATTTTAAAAAAGTAATATTTTCATTGGGAAAATTAAATCAAAATTATCTAATGGTGAATTTATTATAATTTTATTAGGTAGTAAAATTTTAATGTAAAAATAAATAACATAGAAACATAATTTGTGTATTAGAAATCATAATGAACATAAAGTGATGTCATAAATACTATTAATGGTATCAACTACCAAATCTATGGTTTACCTTTAAAAATTTATTTAATTAAAAAAATTTAAAATTTATAATGACTTTATTAATCCACGAAAACCATTAATATATATATAAATTTAAAAATCATTCCATTATGAATATGAATCACCTATAAATAAGGTAGGGTATTATATTGTTATGTTCGTATAATGTAATTATACCATATTAGGAACCACACCCATATGGCATGAACAATGTTAAAAAACCATGTGTTAGTTTTCGATTTAAGTTATTTTATTATATAGTGTCCCATACCAATATTATAATGAAATATCAATATTTTCTTATATTAAAACTTCCTATATCCAAATTATATTCAATAAAACGTTTTGTTGAGTATCAATACTATCACTTCCACACACTATAGTCCTCCCAAGCCACCCCGAACTCTTTAGAATACCCCCACATGCATTAAGATTCACACACAAATATACGTGATCTTTTCTGTTATTCAATTTATTCAATTGTCTACTATATATTATTCATATTATACTTCCATAATATTTTTGGGTTATGTTATTAAATATAACACATAAAGTAAAATATACATAAAAATGATTACATACCACCTTCTCTCTTATTAACCAATTTTAAGAATTTTTTTGCGATGTTTTCATGATATCAAAATCCCCCTGTGATTATCCATTCTAAAATAACAATATCATGAATAAAATACCCATTTCCTATCAAGGTTATTGAAAATAATAATCTTATACCAATTTGAAATGAATCATCAATGAATGTGTTCCACATTCCTTGATCATTGAATAAAATATGATGATAAACTAATCCATAATGTTTGATCTATGTGGATCACTTAATAATGAGAAAGAAAAGATAGTGACATTTGAGACCGAAATAATATAGTGCTCGTTGAATTGGGTAATGTTTGTCTAATGAGATGTCATGATGTGAAATGGATTGAAACTAATTCATTTATGGGATATTTACCATCCTTATTTGTTTGTAGTTTAACGTTGACTTATGTTTATGGGGTGGTGTTTTGACTTATTTCTACATCCCCATGTTATGACTATCATCTTATATCACATCGAATTTTTAATTATTATGATTCCAACTATTTTTATTCTATATTGATATTCCTGTTTTCAAATATTTATCACATTATTTTATTTTTATTCCATTACTAGGATATATAGATCACCTTATTCTTATGTATGTCTACAGGTTTTCCCATGTAGTTTTAAAAGCCAGGGAATTTTAGAAGAAGATATGGATGTTTTATATGATGTTGTTGTTTCCTATGTTCAAAATATTATTCTATAAAAAAATTCCCAAATAAAATAGATATATCGATATTTTTTGTTGCATTATCTGTAAATTGTTTAAGTAAATCGTGAGGGGGCTGTAGTCTGCACTTCCTTAAATGAGATTATCATATTTAACGACTATGGAAACCGTAAAGGATTGATATAATTGGGAAGTAAAGAAGAATAAGAAAATCATAAACATAATATATATTATATATAAATACAGTACCATCATAATGGCCACCATGAGAGGCGGTAGGAGAAAATCGAACAATCATCGTTTCGTGAGGTGTTAGTTCACCATCACAGAAACATTATGTTATTCATCCATTAGATGGAGGTTTGTGTAAGTGTAGTTCCAATACTTCTCATAACAACATCCTAGTATATTTATGATATTTTTTTTGTTACAAAAGAAAGGATTAAAAAGAGTTTATGGGTTGGAGAAGTAGAATAAAAGAAAACAACTTAATAGAAACTATTACCTTTAATTTTGGTAACTTCCTTTGGTTTGAACCAAAATGACTTCTTGGAGAGTCTTCTTCCTAATGTAAGGTTTCAAGGGGGAGGAGAGGGATGTAGGGAGCTTAGTTGGGCAGAGTTTGGACGACCCAAAAGGCTTGAGAGGTGTTAGGAATTTCATAGAAGTGGTCTCCTTTTATAAGGGAGAGGAGGGGCTCTTTAGGAAAGTGTAAAAACATTATTTTATTATAAAATTATATTCGGTTTGAAGAGGTCCAAAACACATTAATTTCGAAGTTAAGATGACTCGTATTCAAAATAAAGTCATCCAATTGTAATTGGACAGGTTTTGGATGATATTTTATTCATTATAATCTTATTTATTTAAATAATTTATTAAGGAGGTAAACACTACATCATTATTGTGTCATAAATAATTTAATTCATTTGATGTCCAAAAATTATTAAAAAAATACCATTATTTAGGGAATCATTTTATCTTTCCAAATAATATTTATATTCAAAACTATAACTTGTATAACACCTTATAAAAATTAATTACTAAAAGAGTTTTGTTAAAGTCAATTTTGACATTACATTAAATTAATTAATCCAATTTGTCATTTTCACTACCAAGTGGCTTATTGGGGTCCCAAAATCGGCCTAAGAATTCCCAGGGTAGTCCAATACTCATCCAATAAGGTTAGGACAAGTTTAAATGTAATTTGTAATTATTATAATATTATTTTAACCTTGAATTACCCTATTTAAAAATTACCGTAGTAACTATTCATAATGCCCAAAAATAAAAAGTAGCTTATTAGAATAATTTGGACCCACTGATTCTAAATATGGAATCCATTTTTCCAAATTAAATACACTAATGTTTCAGAAATTGAATTAAAATTAATCCTGTTGTCAAAAGAAAATGGGTTTTTGTTTAAAACATTGCAAAAGATTGAATTGATTTAACCTACGAATTAAAGGTAAGATAAATGCTAATTACATACATTATATTAAATGGTAAAAATATATTCTATTTATACTTTAAAACCATTCAATATTATAATTTAAACACATAAATTATTCTGATGGAAAAATTTGTTTTTAATTAAAATAAAGAGTGTTTTTACTATTCATTAAAATATGAAAGTTATCAGAAAAATATCAAAACATTATCCAATGTAAATTTTTATATACTAATTCAAAAGAAAAATTTTATTCTATCAAATTGAACTTATAAACATGTCAAAAACTATATTTAATGTGTTTGTGCCATCAAAAGGCGGCAAAACTGCATGTTTTGAAAAATACTTATTTTACCCGAAAAATTTATTTTGTTCTTATATCATGTTCTAGAAAATATGTAAGATTAATAATAATGTTATAAAATTAAAAATTTAGTTAATACTATTTATAATGGATTGTTCATAATAATATAATAATAATATATCGTCGTTTAGTAAATCTCAGTATTGCGTACAACACACGCTATCAAGGAAGGTCGCGATTGCGTGAAATGCAGGCCAAGTCAGGGTTGCGTGTTGTGCAAGAATCCTTCGTTTTTTTTAATAACAGAATCCAACCACATTTTATTTATACATTGAATATATATATATATATATAACACACTCAATGTTGCGTAGAATGACTATTATAAAACGAACTTGAAATTGTGTGTAACAAGATCCAAGAATTGTGTTGCGTATACTGCAAGCTAATACGGTGTTGCGTATAGTACAAGCTAAACTTGGTGTGGTGTATAATAGAAGACATCAATTAAATTATAAGAATATTTTTTATAAAATCTCAGGGTGTTATAGAAACAACCAAGTCCTTTCTTCGATGCATCACTATAAATAATGAACCCATCATTCCCTGATGGTAGAGTCAATATAAGTGCATTGACTAATCATCTCTTCAGTTCTTCGAAACATTCTTCACACTCTTTTTTCCAAAAAAATTTAACCCCTTTACGTGTGATCTTTGTTAAGGGGTTATCCAACCGGGCAAAATTCTGGATAAAACGTCGATAATAACCTACTAAACCAATAAAACTATGTACCTCAATTATACTCGTTGGTGCAAGCCATTCGTGGATTGCCTTGGTCTTAGAAGGATCAAAAGAGATTCCATCTTTAGAGAAATATGGCCAAGAAAATAAATCTCCTGATGCCAGAATTCACATTTGCTAAACTTCCCATATAATTCATGTCTTCTCAGAGTCTTCCAGATAATGTGCAAGTGATTTTCATGATATTTGTATCTTTTGGAGTATACCAAGATATCATCAATAAATACCACCACAAATTCATCGAGATATTCCTTGGAAACTCTATTCATCAGATCCATGAATACAGAGGGTGCATTAGTCAATCCAAAAGGCATTACTATAAACTCATAATGCCCGTACCTGGTTTGAAATACTGTCTTCGGAATGTTTTCCTTCTTCCCACACAACTGATGGTATCCCGATCGAAGGTCAATCTTTGAAAAGTATTGAGCTCTATGCAGTTGGTCAAATAAATCATCAATGCGAGGTAGGGGATACTTGTTCTTTATTTTAATAGCAATGATCTCCCTGTAGTCGATACAAAACCTCATAGATCCATCTTTCTTTTTAACAAAAACAACAGAGGCTCCCCATGGAGAAACACTAGGGAGAATAAATACCATATTACTCAGTTCCTCTAGTTGTTTCTTTAGTTCAACTAATTCTACAGTGGCCATTCTATAAGGGGTCTTAGATATAGGCCTTGATCCAGGAATTAAATTAATGTAAAACTCAACTTCTCTTTCTAGAGTATGTCCAGGTAAATATTTTGGAAACACATCTACATATTCTTTCACAATTGGTACATCCTCTATTTGAACATTCCATTACTCACCCACTGTAATTTCATCATCTTCCTACCCAATAATTGAATTTAGTTGAGCTACTAGGGGTGGATTTATATAAGAATTTGGTGGTGATGATTCTACTCTAAAGATAAGGTGTTCCTTATCATCATCATCAAAAATTGTAACCTCCTTTGTCTTACAATAAATCTTCGCATCATGGTCCAAAATCCAATCCATACCGAGGATTATGTCAAACTCAATCATAGGTATGACGATGAGATCAACGGATAATGAACATTTATGTACTCTAATAGGGACTGATTCACAAAACTTTGTTGTAATGATACTTCCCTTAGGAGTTTTAACTGACAACTCCCTTGTTGAATCAAATTGGAAATACCTAATTTTCTTAGAAAACTGGGCAGATATGAAACAATGTGATGATCCACAACCAAATAATGCATTTGCTAAACTTAAGGAAACCATTAAATTACCTTCCACCACGTCTTTCGGAGAATCTACCTCAGTAGTAGTGATAGCATAAGCTTGCCCTTGATCCCTTGGCATTTTCTGATGTAAGTTCCCCTGACGCTTAGGAAATTCATTTTCATAATGTCCCATCTCCCTGCTATTGAAGCATTGGACATCGGTAGCTTCCTTCTTCCCCTTGTAATCACGATCTTGGTGGCCTTTTTCACCACACTTGTAATCGACTCCCATTCCTTTTAAGCATGTACCAAGGTGTTTCTTAACACATTTACCGCAGGATGGATATTCAACCTTTCCCATCATCCCCTTATTTTCATTCCCAGATTGATCTGCAGATCTCTTATTCTCTTTCTTTGCTTTAAAGTCATATGACATAGAGAATTCATTCTCTGTCTTGATAGCACATGAGACAATTTCTTCGTACGACGAGAAGGATTGTGATAGTAATTCTTGATGGACAAATTGTTTTAACCCATCAAAGAAACAATAAATCATACTTCATGGGTTATGTATATAATCTCCAGCATACCTTGCTAACCTTGTAAATTTAGCCTCATACTTTGCGACATTCTCATCCTCCTTTTGTCTCAGACTCAGAAATTGCCTTTCCATATCTGCTCGATGGTCACAAGGAATGTATTTTTCTAAAAATAGAACTTTGAACTCCATCCATTATATATTTTAGAATTCATCAGATTCCTTCATGTTTTGAATCAATAACCACCATTGATCATCATCTTCAGTGCGGTGGTAAACTGCCATGATAACATTTTCCCTTTCACTACTTCCCAAAGCCTGAAATATTTTCTCTAGGAAACTTATCCATTTCTTATCTAATTAGGTATTTGTACTCCCATTGAAATTTGGTGGTTGTTGCCTCATGAAGTGATCTATCATTGATCCTCTACGCTGCGGTTCAGGGTGCTCCATACGGGTAAGTTTATTATTCATTACCTGAGTTAGTTGTCCCAGTATGGTGATTAGTTGATCATCACCACTTGCATCACCAGCTCCACTATAATTATCTTGAGTAGGAGGGAAATCCCTACATGGAGTGCGTGCATTGATACAATTTCCATTTCTCCCTCTAGGAGCAATTTCTAAACAATGGCATGAACTAGATTAGTTTATGAATCAAAATACATAATTCCATAATTATAAAACTCTTAACATAAAATGAACTATTTATGGATATAATCCACAATCATAAAAAAAATTTCTTTGAGGATGTATATACTCATAAACCCTTCATAATGATTTGTAAGGAAAATGAGAGTTATCCTAAGAATATCCCCTGGGAGTGTCGTAACCAAGAGTACATCAAGGACCGTTGTTGTGCACCAGTTCCCGTTCGAGTCTAGCTCAAAGCGGTGTTTTCGGGTTGTACCCCTAGGTACATCTTTGATAGAGCTACCTCTACCTGCTCATATACAGACATGGTAGTATTGCTTAGAAAACTCAAAAAATCTCTACAATACCAAAATTCTTGGAAGTTCTTGTATACAAATCCTCAAAGTAAATCTTAAATCTATGTGCTCTAATCAGAGTTTATCTAAATCTAGCTTCCACGTTTTGTACTAATCTTCCTCTGATACCAATTGTAACACCCCGACCCCAGTTACCTAGAGTCGGTGCATTATTACATAACATTGGCATGATCACAAGAAAGATCAAATCTCGAAAGTCCGATTAGTTTAGAAGACATGGAATAACTTGATTCATTAATAAAGTTTACATTAACTAAAAAAATTAAAACTACAACAATATAATCTCCATAGTCCACACTCTTATCCCCTCATACTATCCCCGCAGGTCATTAATAAATTACTTCTTCACATCCTAGGAAAAATAAAACATAGAAAAGGGGTGAGCTCAAATGCCCAGTAAGGATAACAATATAGTGAAAACTTTCATAAATAAGAATAATCATTTAAGGCAATGTATAACTAAAACAAAAGCCTTTTAAACTTGAACTTCAACATATTATGGAAAAAATAAAATGAAATAATTACATTTAATTATTCACATGAATATTCTAGTAATCGAATAATCACATGCAATATCAATAACCACTTTCATAATGATGGAATGCATAATGCCAGACTATCATAACCACATAGCCAAGGCCTCATGCCAAGACTACAAGTAAGATTATGTCAATGCCTTGTGCCAGGACAACAGTTTGTCTCATGATACCTACCGATGCATCGAGGAGCTATAGCGGGCTCCACCTGTCACATATTAAGTCCAATTCATTCCTTATATGAACAGGTGTAAACACAACATAAACATTTGTATTAAAACTAGCATACGAAATTTAAATACTTTTTCCATAAATCATGAATGGTATAAAAATAACACATCAACATTCAAACAAATCACAAAACATTCAATACAATATGGAAGTTTTGTTTCATAATTAATCAACTTCAAATAAGCTTAAAATCCATCAAAGGATGTTGACATAGATGAAATCAAAAATATTTTTTGAGAAATATCTCTTTCTTTTTTGAAATCATTTAAGAGTCACATAATTATAAAATAAAACATTTACTTTGAAAATTTTCTTATAATCTTGTAAGGGAAGCTTTGATGATTTTATAATGGTGTAAAATAGCCGCACCCACTGTATAAGTTAAAAAAAACTCTTACCTTTATTTTGTCGAAAAGTTAAAAAAGTAACTTGTTTGGAAAGCGATGGAAATATTCCTTTATAAACCACATATAAAAGTAAACAAGGGTATAAATGAATTTAACCATTATTCTAGTAAATAGTAAAAATGTTTTGAAATACATTTTTAAGAAACATGGATGTGGATGATAAAGAAATCCCAGTAGATTATTTCATATAAACAACCTCGGATAATGAAGAGATTGTGAAAAAAACCCTTACCTTGTATCTTTCCTTGGTTGAGGGTAGCTTAACCTCCTATATAATAATTAAATAATTGTTATTAAATTATAAAATAATCATATATATTAATATGATATCATATATGATCATTTAACATTGATTTTCTAATAATATCTTTGTATTATCGTTGTTTTGGGTGTTAACTTACTCGTTTCCTTTATTATGTTATGTTACGTAAGCCGTGTTTGTCATGGATAGGTTGTATCTTATTCATATCCAGGATGATATAAAGTCCATGAGCATTATTTTTGAATCATCAAATGATAATTATACTTGAATGGATACGATGGAGAATGAATCTCATCGTGTTCGTGGAGACGGTAAGCCGCACTATTACAAATACGGCCTTTATCAGCGCTAAAAATTGCATTTATCAGTGCTAGAAAAAGCGCTGATAAAGCCAGCGAAGATAAGGGGGGGGGGTCCCCTTTATCAGCGCTTTCATTGTAGCACTGATAAAGGACCACTTTATCATCACTTTTAAAAAAGTGCTGATAAAAGTTAAAAAATTTAAAACAAATTTAAATAATATTAAAAAATATTGCGAATCGTGTGGGATTTTATAACGCTTGAGCCCCCCATTTTACAGTGCTTTTCTGCCCCTGAACCACTCACACCATGCACACCCTTTACCCTTTAACAGCGCTTGCTACTATATTCCCCCATGCGCGCGCGCCCCTGCCTCCCATAGGATTTGAACTCGAGACCTCCCCCCTGTGCGCCTAAGCCTTTACCACTACTCTATTTTGATTTGTCTTCCAATTCATGATATCTATATATATATAGTTATATTTATTCATATACTAATATATATTTATATTAATATATATAGTTATATTATAATATATATATAGTTATATTATAATATATATATATATCTATAGTTATATTATATTATATATATATAATTATATTAATATATATATAGTAATATTAATGTATATATAGTGATATTAATATATATCTATATATATATATATAGTTATATTTATTCGTATAGTAATATATATTTATATTAATATATATATATAGTTATATTGACATATATGTAGTTATATGAATATATATATATATAGTTATATTAATATATATATATAGTGATATTAATATATATATTTATAGTAATACTAAAATATATATATGTAGTTATATTAATATATATATAGTTATTAGATTAATATATATAGTTAGATTAATATATATATATATATATAGTTAGATTAATATATATATATATATAGTTAGATTAATATATAGGTATATAAATATTCATATATTTGTATTTTAAATAAAATGGATGTTAGTTATTATTTATATAAAGATAATATATTTTATATGTAAATATATTTTATTATTTATATTTATAATTAAATTTTTAGGTGTGAATATATAAAAAATATGAATATATTATTATATTTTTTATTATAAATTGCAGTGCATTATAAAAAAGGATGAAATTTCAAAGACATAATATCAATATGAATGTAATACCTTGGATTAAATTCAGACCCCACCAAAAAAATCCAATAATACCCCCTTAAACGATGGTGAAAGTCCACAAAATGATAAAAAATGGGGGTACCCCGACTAAAAACTCAGTTTTGGAGGCCTTTTGGGACTTTTTTGACCTCGAAAAACCCTTGATGGGGTTCGATAGGGTCACAACGACGTAGCTCTCGTCGCAGGCTTCAATTTGATTTGTGGTAGAGCTCAAACGGACACCTGGATCAAAAGTTATGGCCGTTTGAAGATTGAGTTGCGTTTTCAACATATTTTGGATCTTTTTATAAATTTTTTTAATTTTTTTAGTCTTCAAATTGTTATTAAATGACTATTACTCCATAATTATTATCAAATTATTAATTAAAAATATTTTTTAAATTTTTTAAGAAGCCATTTTCATTAAATATCTTATATATTATTTATAAAAAGTGTAAATGTACATTTATACCTATCTAAAATATATTTAAAAATTATATATTATATATATATATAATATAACTATATTTATATATTATATATATATAAAAATATAACTATATTTATATATTAATATATTAATATATTTTTAAATTGTTTTTTGAAGACGACCCTTTATCAGTGCTTTTAAAAAAAGCGCTGATAAAGCCCCCCCCCCCCCTTATGAGCACTACTAAACAAGCGCTGATAAAGGGGGGGCACTGTGAAAAACTGTTTTTGTGGTAGTGGGCCGTATGTACGCACGTATGGTGACATGTCATTCAAAGGATGGATAGAATACTGAATATGGTTGTACAATATTTATAATAATATTACAGTATACAGTAGATACTGGATTCATTATTTTAGAATGGTAATAACACTGAAAGAAGAAGTTGAAGAAGAAATGAATTTGAAAAGGTGTGGTGAAAACATTACCTCTTTTTTCGGTTCTTCCTTTTGATTTGATCAAAAGGGATCCCTAGGTTGACATTCTGGTCAAACTAAGGCCTATAGGTTGTAGTAAGTGAAGTTGAGAGAGTATTTAGGCAGGGTTTGGCCAAAAAAAGGCTTTGAAGGTATGAATTAATGAGAATGTGGAGTGCCCTTTTATAAGAGAGGTGAGGAGCACCTTTGGAAAATCTAGAAATATTATTTTATAATAAATTCATATTCGGTTTATAATCGCCCCAAAGAGGATTATTTATAGGTTAAGGTGGGTATGGGTCGAAATAAACTCAACCAATAGAATTTAGAATGGTTTGGGTCATTATATTAATCTTATCGTTTAGTTTTAACTCTTAGTTAATTAGTTTGACACTTACCATGTCACTTTGTAATTTTATATTATATAGTTAATAAACATATTATATACACCCTAGAGACCACCATGTGGTTCATTAATGATATAAATATCATTATATAAGTCTCTTGGCTGATCCTTACATTTTTAGGAATTGGATATCAATTAATAATATAATATTTTTTTTAAAAACTCTTTTATGTCAATTTTGACACTATTTGGAAAACTGATTTTTGTGAAAATCATAACAGAATGATTACTTCGAACAAAGCTAATTAAATAAATCATAAAATGTCATATTAACCAAGATTATTATTGTAATTCATAAAATGTCTCAAATTATATTTATTTGGGTATTTATAATATCAATTATTTTAATTTTTCACTATTATAGTAATTACTGCATCATCATTGTGTCATAAATAAATTAAATTATTTAATGTCTAAAAATTATAAATAAAATATCATTATGTAGGAAATAATTTTATATTTCTAATTAATATTTAAAATCCAATTTATCTTATGTATAACCCTATATTAAAAATGTTTTAGTAAATAAACTTTGATTTTAACTCTTCTAACTCTTCTTTGAATTAAATAATAATAAATGTCCTAATCTAATCCAAGTGGACCTAAATGATAATATTTTATTCCTAAGGTTGATTATGGTCGAGATAATCTTGTCCGATAGAATTAGGACATGTTTTAGGGTAATATTAATATGATTTTTACCCTTAATTACCCAATTTACTTTTAAATGTGTTAAATAAAAGTAAAAAGTTACTATTCAACAAAAATTGTTTTCATCTCATTGAACCACATTTTACTACATGATATTAACCATGTCTCTCGGATTTTCAAAACTCCACTCACAGAAGTGGTAAAATTAAGTTTTATGAAAAATTCAGTTTTTTTAACTACCACTTAGTGGTTTAACTATTCATCAAAAAATGAAGTTTTTCAGAAAAATACGAAAAAATCACCCTAGGCGAATTTCGATATTCCGAATCCAAAAATGATGTCTATTTTGAAAAATTAGATTTATAAATTTCAAAAAGTGGGTATTACTATTCATAATGGCTATTTTGATTGGTTGTGGTGTGTTAGAACTCGATGTTCCGTACAACACACGCTATTGCATTACTCAAAGAGAAGCGTACTGTAGAAGCTTTGGGTGTTACATGTAGTCAATTTTTAAAAAATTAATTCACATAAGTTATAAAATTAAATTTCAAATTAATCCCAAAAACATGATGAGAAAGAAGGTTTTCAAATAAAAATGATTATAGTGTTATTATATCAAAAATAATAATAATATCTTAATATTACGGAAATTATGTTAACATAGATAAAATTTAACTAATTTTTCTTTAAAACCAATGAAAAATATAATTTAACATTCATAATTATTTAAAAAAATTGTAGCTTTAAATTAATATTCATTATTTTTTAATATTCATTATAAAATGAAACATTTTAGAAAAATACCAAAAAAATAAACCTATGATAATTTTATTTCGATGATTTAAAAAATTAATTTTATTTTATAAAATAAATTTTTGGAATGTGGTAATAATTAATATAAAATTATGTTCAAAAAGCATGATAAAAACATTATTTAAAAAACACTATTGTTTAGAAAACACTTATTTTTTATTTTAAATGATACTTATTTTATTTCAAATCAACAAAGAATAGTATTTTTAATAATTTTTTTAGTAATATTAATAAATTTAAATGTATTTCATATGTTATAATGGTATTCTATGTCATTGTTCATTTTCCTTTGGGTTAAATGTTCTGCAAGCTATCAAATAGATTAAATTTATAGAAATGCATTTTGTGGGTTGTTTTATGCTTGGTGTCGAATATCACATACTCTATCAAATATAATGTTCTTATTTTAAAATTTTTAGGTGTTTAAAACACCTTATATCTTAATATAGAAACATTTATAACCATCCATATATAATAATTATAACAAAGCATACTATAATATAAAAATTATAATAATAGACATGGAAAAAATATTCCATGTAGAGTTAATCAATCATCAAGCTTTATTAAAATATAACATTATTTTATATGTAATTCAATATGAATGAAATTTGAATTTATAAGTTTCAAAAATGAATCATTCAGTAATACACCTTTTAATTTTAATCATGTGTAAAAATCCCTAAATTAGTGAAAATAAAAATACACCAATCACATGAGGAAACGTATCAGTCAAATGTAGTAAGAATATCAAAATTATTCTCATTCATGGAAACATTATATTTATCCCATTAATGGTTTGGATGGATATTTTCATGAGATATTAACCATTTTCCAAAAACATCCTTGTATCCTTTATACTATCCAAAATAATTAAAATAATTGGAAAAGAAAACATCGGTTACAAATTTGTAGTACCTTTGACATAGAAGATACTAAATTATTTCTCTAGGATGGTGGGATACATGTCCTCAAGTTCTCCTCCCCATATTACATTGAATTATGAATAGTATAGGGAGTCTAATGGTGTTATGGTGGGGATACCTTATCCAAATGATTATTCTATCCTATTGGTATGAAATCCAATCAACATTGGATGAAATATAAATGTTTTAGCTGACGAAATATAAAAAATAAATAAAAACACATGGTCAAGATATCCATAACAATATAAAATCCTTATATATAGTAGGTTAAATATGAATCAAAAGAATATAAAAGTAAAAAATTTCTTAAAGGGAAATATATACTAGAATATTGAGCAAGAGCTAAATCCATTTTTCATTAACTCCCATGTATGTGGTAGACAACACACAACACATTTTATTATCATGAACGTGCTAGTAGATAATATCTATTTGGTACCAAATAGTGGCCTTAATAATTATGGTGATATATTAAGAAGGTTACCACCAATGGATTCTTATTTATAATCAAGTATTTCAATATAAAATATTAAATTCGGTAAGGACCCCAAAAAATAATATTTTTTTAATAATATATGAATACAATTTGGGAAAAAGTCCCTTAAAGACACCTCTAGATGAATATCTGCTTCGACCTAATGAAAATGTATCTGAAGAAGTGTAATCATGTATATATATACACATAAATATGAATATATATTCACTGTTTATTTAGTGACATAAACAACTATTTATATGTGGTAATATCCCTGAATTGAGGAGTAAATGTGGAGTCTTTGAATAATCATAAGATACTTATAGAGTGGAAATGGATTCTAGGACCGAGTATCTTAGATAATTTAGAAATCAATGGTGAGTATCATATTTAGTACATGATTTTATAATGAGTGTAATATAAAAATGAAACACATGTTTTCAAGTATCAATTAAAATGAGAAGAGTCATACAAAATATCTTAATAGAGTGGGTATTGACTATCAAGTCTAGAAAACAATGTGATGTGATTTCTATCTCCAATTTCCTTAACAAAATGGTTGAAAATATATTTGTACAAAACCCTAACCAAGGTACCTATGTAATAACACATCATAATTGAGTTTTACTTTCCCAATGAGACCTCAACCAAGATTTCTTCTAAATATGACCACAACATCACTAATGAAATAATGCACCTTTATTATTATAATAAATTGAATAATTATTATATTAGATTATATAATCCATTATATTACATATTAAATTATTAAATGAGACCATTTCATTCATAAACAAACAATAAGGTCCATGGGAAGAACCCATGATATAACACATTCAATTATATCTATATAAACCTTTTAAAATTTGGTAATATAGAACACCAAAATGGTTTTTCTATTTAACAATATTTTAAAATAAATTTATTTCTATTTAATTAACTAAATTCATCATGTTGGATCATTCCTATGAATTATTAATCTTGCAACATGTGATCTACGACCATGAGATTTATCCAATCCACAAAAATAATCTAGTAATTTATAGAAGTGCTATGAAAATTAAAGAACACACCCCATTGGTGATGTAATCACATGGAAATGATGGATGAACATATCATTTTAATGAATTTACCCATAATGGGTTGTTCAATTTGAACTTCTAAACCATTAAAAATTTACAGGGCTACAAAAATCATTATTACGGTTTAAGAATTTTCAAAATGTCATTTTAGATTTTAAGACAAACATGGAGAGGGTCTAACATGTGAATCAAAATAAATATCATGTAAACCGTGTATAATTAATGGAAAATATTATCTTTTATCTGACCCAAATTTAATGATGACTCCCTCACCCATTATTTCGACCTGATTTGAGGTAGAATGAAATAAATCCGTATATTGGACAAACACCCATAAATATGGAGAATGATATAACATAATAATAGTTCCATAAATGTAATTATAAATTAAGAAATGAATTACGATGAACCATATAATAAATAATATTATTCTAATGTAGTTGAATGTGTTGGATTTGGACACATATTTAAAGAGAAACCATTATACAGAGGAGAATTTCATGAGGATCCTAAGTAGGGATGTTGTGCATTAGAAATGAGGGATAAAATGGGTGGATAAAAGAAATAGTATATAACGTTAAAATGTATATTTTTATACCCTTAATTAGGGATAAAATTTGGCCATAGGCATTGTATGATCATGTGTCAATCATAATTCATTAATACCTAAGCAGCACTAACCATGCGAGTTGGGTGCATGGTTTCCGAATCCAAGTGCAGCTTGTTTTCCCACCACTCTAATTTACTACAGAAAACCCACAAGTTCATTAACCTAATCTTTCATGAATTAAAATCAAACCTTATAACTCTTTTAGGGACACATTATTTCTCCTAGAGGATCAAGATATGGGGATTCAAGAATAAATTTAATATAAAAGGCCTAGTTGTATAAGGAGTGAGTTCATTAAAATCCTGACTATAGAGAATTTTGGAGAATTAAATATAGAGAACTTTGTAAGAGTGTTCAATATTAATAATTAATTTGAATATAAAATTAATTCGAAATATTATATTGATATGTGAGGGAAGTGTGTATCATATAGAGGAATGTTTTTTAATAAAGTCTAGACAACTATAGTGTAGTAATTATTTTATCTTATCATTATATTCATGAGATAATATAAAATGGTAGATTATGATTCAATTAAATTTAAATACTCATTGTAATGTCAATAATTTATTTCAAATAATTCTAGGTGTGAATAGGAATCTGTCCCGTAACATTTTAACTATTATTGAAATGTAGTGGTAAATGATATAAAGAAAGTACAATGTGTTAGTAAAGTGTTTTTGGGATAAATCTATTCTATATTATTTTGTATCTAGAACTTAATATCATTATCTTGAAATAGTAATTCAATAAATTAGTGATTAGATACCCACATTAGGTTCTAACTTTGTTAAAAAATATTTTCCTTAAATGGATTTTTATTAATTTTATATATAACTAAGTGTGAGGTAAAATTTTTGAGGATAAAAATTATAATAATGTATAGAGGATTATCTCAGGATAAAAAGATTTTGTAATAGACCACCGGTGATTAAGATCCCCATTATTAGTTTTCCCTGTATTCTTAGGAACAATATTTTTAATTTCTTTAAGTATTGAATTGAATTCACACATCATATGTGAAACTCTTTCTGTTCATGGTAGTTTGTGGATTTTTTTTTCATAAATATATTTTTCAAGGGAAACATTCACATTATTCAATACTTTATTTTCACATACATTCTTCATTATTTTTTGAAATATTCTAAGAGAAACTTAATTAATTGAAAGTATTATTATGTATCATTATCAATATTTTTATCTTCCCTAATTTTTTCATAATCACTAGAGTATCATTACACCATTTAAAATATATATGTAAATGATACAAATGGGTTATTAAAAATTTTAAGAAAAATATTTTTATGTAGAAAAATATCATAAGGGATTATTTGTCATTTGAACCACTATTAGATGTGTTTTGGAAATTTGAGTGAATGGGATGGTGTCCTGTGATCATAATCAAGTGTGTTTTATGGACCATAGTTGTGAAATATTTTTATGGAAATCACTATCACCATTTAGGGTGTCATTATTTTTATTTATAATTATCATTGGAATAAATAATCATTTTTGGGGAGGGGTATACTAGTGAAACATCAATGTAGGAGTGACTATGAAACAAAGATATTGAGATAGTGGTGATTCATTTTTTTGAAAAAAATATCAAATATAAATTTATAAGAAATATAAAATAATCTATAGAGACCACTGTCTATTAGAATTAGTACCTTGAATTGATGTACAATATTACTAAATATTTTCTGAATATGTAATATATGATAAGTATTTGGACCATTTTTATTTAATGATAATTTCTTGGGGAAATTCCCACTCTAAATGTTTTTACAGAAGGCCACATCATGTTTTATGATAAAATTACACTCCATCAAAAAATTATCATTTCCTTTTCCTCCTACTCATTTTTATCTATTTTATTTCTATTCTATCTTGCTTCACAATGGTGATATTTTAGGTTTATCATCCTCATCATCATCCTAATACATCAACAGGAAATCATCCAAAAATTAAATTATATAATAGTTGAAGCACATTAAATTTTATTTTCATATGTATTTATAATTACTGGATTCCATGAATTTAGATAAAAATTATATAAATCCATTAAAATTCATTACATGAATTTCATCTTTTATCCACTAGTTTTCATTCAATTATGTTTTAATACTTCTCAAATATTTATTTAAATTTAATATATACCCCATGTATATTTATACTTTATTTATTTTTGGATTCCCCCTTCTGTTTTTAGAGGTAGTGACTATTTTAATGAGTTTATCAATTGAAAACACATCCAATTATTGACCCCTAAGGGATGCAATATATGCATTATATTTTTTTAATAATTATAATCTATTTAATTATCACAATAAAATCCATATAATGTTATCCATAACATCAAATTAATATAGATATTTTAATCAATGAATTATTGAACATTTCAACTAACATATTTTCTCCAATTATTCATCATGAAATTCAGTGAACCATGTTTGTAATTATTAATCATTGATTTAATTATATACCTCATTGATGCCATGATTTTTTCTATAAATACTATTCACGTATTTAGTTCCCATAACACATTTAAACTCACTACCAAGGTGTTCTAAAAATAATGTACTGAGTGATGTCCGATTGGATTTAACATTATACTTACCAGGTAAATTTTTCATTATCAAATCATTGAGAATATGAAAACTATTATTTTTGATATTTAAAAAATCCAAGAAATAATATGTATGACATGGAACCATATAATATCTCTCTATAAATGAATTAATTTCATATATTGAGTATTTGAAGCCTTGTATTATTGACCAAATTCCTAATACTAACAGAAAATAAATAAAAAATGTAAAAACAATATAAAATAACATAGATCCTCACCAAAAACTAAAACTTTTACAATAATGATTATTAATAATGACAAAAATAGATACGAAATTGATTGTATCAACATGCTAGGTCAAAAAACGACATTCCCAAGTATGAAATTATAGGACCACAGAGATGGGGTGAAATATTGGTCACAATAAACAAAAAAATAAATTAAAATTTTCATTATTATGGTTATGGTGTATGATATAAAACTAAATAAAATATGTGAAAGTGATAAATATAGGTATTGATATAACACACATGATATATGATATTTTTATAACACTTAAACACTCTTTTAATAGAGTATCCATTACTTGATGTTTAATTGTTGTGATACCTCAATAGATATTATTATATTATTATCAACAATTAATAGTTATTTAGTAAAAATATGTTCATGAACTCTAATTATATGAACATAGAATCCTATAAATAATTTAAAAAATATTAATATTCCCTCCACAAAATCTATTGTAGTTAGATCAAGTGTGAATATTTTTTATTATCATTAATCCTATAAAAATAATCTCAATAATTCACTCTGTAATATATGATCTCCTATTTCAATGATGAGTCTTTCCATTTAGTGTGGATCACACCATTTAAAATGAATATATATTTATATATTTATATTATGGTTAAATGGGATAAGAAATAGCATGTATCAGTGTAACATCCCATGTAAATAAAGAATATGAAATTTTCATATTTATTAATATTATTGAATAAAAAGTTAATATTACTTTAAAGGTAATTCTATGTTCAATGGCGTACACAAAACGCAACAATGAGTTTCTTTGAAATTTTACGCTGCACACTAATAATATAATAATATTATTTTAAATGGTAGTTAACGCCAAACTGTTGTAATGGAGGGAATGAAAAGAACTGAATAAAAAATGATTATATATGTTTGTTAAATATTTTAATAGTTACCCAATAAATTATAGAGGCTTAAAATGAAATTGAATCCAATTTTAAGAATAAATATTCTAATATTCTTTAAAAGGTCGATTAATCGCCATTTGATAGAGAACCCTTTTTAAAACTAAATTTTTTCAATTTTATATGTTATGTATGAAAAAATAAAATACTTATTTAGAATTGGGACATCCAAATTTACATTGTGTATTTTTTTCCGATAAAGTTCATTTTTTAATGAATAGTGAAAATGTTGTATTTTAATTTAAAACCTCTTTTTAATATAATTTATTTATATGGATAGATTATCTTTTAAATTTGTTTTAAAGTTTAGTCGAAATATATTTTTACCATTTAATCAAATGGTGGTCATTGGAATTAGTTTCACTTTGAAATTGTATATAAACAAGTGCAAATCTTTTGATAGATATTGTTTCATAAAAAACGCTATTTGTTTTGACGGTAAGAATTATTTATAAAATTATTTAATGAAACTTCTTTATTTTGAATTTGGTTAAATGTAAATTATTTTTGATTTTGGAATATCAGATTTACATTGCATAATTTTTTGGTATTTTTCTGACAAATGTTCATTTTTAATGAATAGTAAAAAAACTGCATTTTACTTCCAAACTGCTTTTTCATCTACTTTAATTATATTTTTAGATTTTTATTTTAATTGGTTTTAAAGAGTAATTAAATTATGTTTTTATCACTTAATACAATTTTGGTCATTATAAGTAATTTCAAATTTCAGTTGGATGTAAAAACCAGTCAATCATTTGATAAATGTTACATCTTAAAAACTCGTCTTTGGTTTTGACAATGGGAATTATTTTTAAATTAATTACTGAAATTTCTGTGTTTGTAATTTGGTAAAATGGATTTAATATTTGTAAAAAGAAGTTCCAAATTAGGTAATTAATACTCGTTTGTTTTTTGTGAATAATGATTAGTAATGATGGAAATTATCTTTAATTATCGTGATTAATTAGTAATCGGGTAGTTATGGGTAATAAAATAATACCATAGTAATATAAAATGACCCCAATATGTGTCCAAATCTTCTTTTTTGAGTCATGTTTGACCATGGGAAGCTTTTTACCAAACTTGAGGGCCCATGGAGTCACATGGGTGCAATAGTGACATTTATGACATTATTTTTTTTAAATAAGAGAAATAAAATAAAGGTTTTTATATCCTAAGTAACAAAAAATTAATTTTGTTTACATATATGATCTATTAGACTATAAATATTCATTCTAAATATAAAAATATTTCCTACATCTTGGTATTTGTTTTATAATATTTGGAAATTAAATAAATAAAATTATTTATGACACCATGATGATGCAGGGATTACCTCATTAATTAACAATTTAAATAAAATGAAATGTTTCGGTAAAAAATAAGATTTACAGTTTTGAAAAACCTATTTGATGGCTTTATTTAGAACTCTTATCATCATATCTTCAAAATATATCATTTTTGGACCTTTAAAATCCTAAAACCATTTTATAATAATGGAACATTTCAAGAATTTCCAAAAGTTACCCTCCTCCAACTTATAAATGACCCCACATATACCCCCTTAAACACCCCTCTCAAGAACTATTATCCTAAAAACTCTACTCATATTATCTCTCCACATCCCTATATTACTCCTATAAGCCTCACTTGTGGGAATAATTCTTTCAAAGGAAACCTTTGGCTCAAATCAAAAAGAGTTACCCGATTTAGAGTTAATATCTTCTCTCGAGTTTCTTTTATTTTCCTTTTTCACTCACCACTATATTCTTATTATTTGACACAAAAATAACAATATTATCCTTAATATACTACGATTTATTTATCATAAGTATTCTACCTGCACTCACACACACTTCTTTATTATGGTTAATAAATATACTGTTTCTGTGGGTGACGAATTACTGCATCCCAAAACGATAATTGTTCAATCTTCTTATAACAACTTTAATGGGGGAAATTATGATGTAACTGTATTTATATATGATATATATGGTATTTATTTTTTATATATTTTTCTAAATTTTATTTCTAAATCACATTGTTATGCTTTTCATTTTGTGAAAATGCGATAATTTCATCAGAGGAAGTGTGGACTACCGCCCCCTCATGTGATGTGACTCGTTCATGCTAAACATGTAATTTATAAAGAATTTAATTAATTAACTTATGTTACCTATATAAAATATATATTATAATGTAATTTTAATATATATATATATATATGTGTGTGTGTGTGTCATATAGTTTTAATTCCTCTAATATGGTAGAGAAATGAAAGTAGTGTTTATGTGTACGTACGACCTATTGTCTCCATGAACGGTGCATTTCATTTTTTATCTCCAAATGTTATTTAATAGTATAAAATAAATATATACTAGATATATATGATATTTAAATCCATAATACCATTATGGAGATAATATAATTATGAGTACATGGGATATTTGTTTTCAAACAAGTTCATTGTTGACTCATGTACCGAACATCGATGAAATGTATGATATGAACTCACATAATTAACTAATTATTATTAAACGATAATATGTGACATGAATTAAATAATAATCTTAAAAGTATGTCCTTATGCAATTTTAAATTTACCATGGTTTATTATTCAAGAATATAAAAAAACGAACTTGACAAGTTGGACTTGAGGTAAGGGGATTTTTATCTCACTTTTAATTACGTGATATTTCCATTATTCACCAATTTTTTATTTCATGTGGTGTATTTTGTTCATCCATTTGATATATATTATTGTGATTCTATTTATATTCTTGGTATTATGTGATTAATTTTGTTCTTATTATCTTTTTGTCATATGACTCGATTTATTACAATGAGGTAAGGGGTTTTTATCTCACTATTTATTCCTGTGAGATTCATGCTATATTTGTCACTATATCCTTTGAGTTGTTTATGTAATAACCATTATTTTACTCTTTTGTCATATAATTTTTTATATGGGTATTTTCATCAACTTTGTATAGTCTTTCTTTTAAGGCGTATACGTTTCAAAAGATACCCTTATCGGTAAGGGAACCTTTCACCCTCCTCTTTTTAAAATACTTCTTTTTGATAGGTCTTTGAATTTACATCTTCTTCATGTTGGGATATGTTCTTATATATATCCTTATTTCTGTAAATTTCATGTCATCTGATGAGATACACTTTCTATATCTCATCAACACATTTTTCGAATTTTAAATTGATGTCATTATGTTGTCGAATTTCTATAAGGTAACTTATTAACCAAATTTCAATTCATTTTGTTAAACCTCTAAAACTTGATTATGTCATACTATGAATATTTTTTATGACCTCTAATTGATTTACAATTAATATCCAATATATTGGGTGTATTTTTATTTTTCACACATAACTATGTAATTAATTAATCATTAATCTAAGGACACTGTCTTTGTACGGGACTTTGTCTCAATAACATTTTGTTGAGGCATACATCAATTTATATATGACTTTCTTTTAATATTTGTTTAATAAAACCTTTTTAATTTTAATTTCATTGAAAAGGAATCTTTTTACAGAAACTGTTTTACTAATCATCAAAATGAATGTTTTTGTCTTACCTACGTGGCAACAATGACTTATCCGCCGCTGTGACCATTATTTTAGTTTCAGCTTCCTCAACGGGGCATAAATTTTTTTAAAAGAAAAATAAATACCATTTTTTACTTTTCATTTATTTTGGTATTGAAAATGGTTTTGATAATGTTTTGATTATATCAATGTGTTTTATTGATATCTTGTGATTGAATTGTGGAAATGTTATGTTTCTTTTATGCATAGTTTACGTGATACGATTATGTTATGGTTCTTAGGAATTGTTTATGAAGTCGAGTGGTTCCGTGATAATCCATGGGAAGGTGAGCATAAAATAACACTCTAATTCATTGGTTAACGTGAAGTAGTTAAAAGCTAAGGTTTCTCCGAAGTGATTTAATGAATATAATGTGATGGGTATTCAAAAACATAACTATTAGGGTTACTCCCAACGTAGTAATGTTATGAATGCCTCAAGATACCATTATGTTCTATGATTTCTATGTGTATTTAACAAATCTTATGATTTCATGGGATATGTTATGAGGCTTATGTTATATATATATTGATGATCTAATGTTTTCATTATTTTTATATTCCTTACTAAGCTTTTTTTGCTCAACCCATGTTTTTGAAATGTTTTTCACAGGACATAAAGTGGGATAGGGTGAAGGATGTGATCAAGGAAATGTCATGCTATCAAAAACATGGAACAAGACATGACCCTTTTGTTAAAGAGTTTTTATTTTGTGAAAAAAATGGAAACTGAGTACACGTGTCTACTTTGTAATCATAATGATGTAATAGTTATGTCCTAATTCTCTAAAACTCTAAACCTGAAAAGATCCTCAATGTAAATTAGTAATTTAATTCGATATTATGTAATGTTTTAAGGTCGGTCCTTATAGTTGGTATCAAAGGTAGGTTTATATAACATTAGAGGTTTGGGTATTCTTTAAGAACAAGTGACATTACCATAATGGTTAGGATTTCAGAAAGAGTCGTAGTTTTTTATATAGATAATGTAATCGAGTTTACGAAAATATGAATAATTATATCGTAGTATTTACCCTCCAAATAAAATATTATATGATGATTTTACTGATATAATCACACTGACCTTTTTGGTTTTAGAAAATGGGTTGATCTAGAAGGCACCAAAGTAACAGTGGATATGATGAAAACTGTGACAGTTTTATGAACGAGAAACTAAGTGATGTGGGAGCTTCAATGATAACTCTTGTGGTTATTCTCAACCAACTATCTGGAGTCGTGATTGACCTCCTGAAACTTAGTGATTTTTATAAGGAATCATATATGCGAGAAATGAATCCCTACAAATTCCAGGTAATAATCTTAATGGTAAGTATGTTAAAAAACATATGTGTCAAAGATGTGGAACGAAACACCTAGGAAAATGATTAAAAGGGATATAATGATGATATTGATATGGAAATGAAGGTCAAAAAGAAATTACCTACCATGAAAAAAGGAATCATCATGTTGACTCTAGGAAAGGGAAGGAAGTTCTTTCTGAAGGATCAATTGAATATTTTAAATGTGGTGTGCATAGTCATTATACAAACAAATGACCAATGAAGAAGTTTCAGGTATGGGATAACCATGATCATACAAATATTCATTTACCAATAACTAATTCCATTCCGATTGAGGATGAAGAAACTGACGATGACCAATGAAAGGTATGGATTATTTATTAACATATGTTTTCCTATTATTGAAATCATAGGATATGATTCATGATTTTGTTTGAAGGGAAGAAGTATTTCAGTATAAGTTGGAAAGGAATAGTTAATGGATCATGAAGAATGCTTAATGAATAAGAAGTCAACATATAAGGTATTCAAGATTTATAGTAGATTTTAAGATGGTGAAATTCTTAAAAGTATTAAGTCTATTTTGTTGATGAGATTAAATTAGTAGACTTTTTATAGTATGTGTTACCCTAATGTTTGATATATGAAAATTTTATTCAAGGAATAATTATCCTGTCTTTTGAGGATATAGTTATAAAGAACCATTTTGGTTTATATGATCCTTGAATTTGAAGAAATTACCGGTTAATATATTTTGGGATGCAAAACGAAAGTTATTAGATAACCTTTGTGGTTAAATTATGTTATGGTTATTTTTGATGAATTTTTCTCTTTTTGGGAATGTTATAAAATAATGTAGTTTTTGAAAAGGGACAATGCACAAACCGTGTGACAACCAGTCACGTCGGATGAAGCTGCGAGAATCAAACCCACAACCCAAGTGTGATTGGTATTTATCACCTACCACTGGACTATGTGAATTCCCTGGTTAGTAAGACTAATTATTATTAGTTATATGGTCGTATGAATCAGGAATAATTTGATTTTGGGAAATGATTAACCTATCTATGAGGATATGTGATTAGGTTAATTACTTTTCAGTATATGACTTTAAGAGTAACTGATGTTATTTGGAGATAAATGTTAAGATTCATCATGGGAGACTATGTGATTATATCCTTCAGAGATTTGGGTTTCAATCGTAGTTTTTATTACTTTGAAGAATTTTATGGATTACTGGTTATTTAATGGTCTTTCTTGAGCCTAGGGTTCTTTTTGTCGACTTTTGAAGATTAAGAGTAGTTTTTCTTTTTGTGATAGATTATCCTTTTTGGGGATTATCTAATATTGTAAAAAAAATTAGTTTTATTTAATTTCTAATCACTTGTGAAATATATAGTTCATCTTTTTTGGATTAGGTGGTTCTCAATAAGTTGACTATAGAGCTCTTAATGTGAACAAGTCATCCTAAATACTCATCGTTTGGAGAAAATATGAGTTTGTTTAAGTAATATAGTAAGAGATGAAAGTCTACATGAAAAGTAAGTATTTTTCCCTATGATTTAGTTAAGATCATTAATAAATTCATCAAATAAAAGTAACCTAAACAAAAACCTTTTCTGTTAACTTTTCCTACTGGGGAATCAAATATCGTTTAACTCATCACAAGCTTGTGATTTTCTGGTGTTGAACTGTCCCCTAGATAGAATTTATATAACTCTCCATCAGAACTTGACCCTTTTTTTCTCTACTATATCCATGTTTTCCTACATGGAATCCTATTATGGGTTATCTGGGTGACCTTTGTACTTTTCTTTCTTTCTTTTGAAGTGATAGTCTAATTAACTCTTTTTTTAATGTGGGGCTTTCAATGAAGTTTCCAATCCCAATTTTAAAATTGTGAGGACGCAATTCCCAAAAGGGTGTATGGATGAAACATCTTGGGTAAATAAAGAATATGAAATTTTCATATTTATTGATATTTTTGAAAAAAATGTTATTATTACTTTAAAGGTAATTCTATGTTTGATGGTGTACCTAATACGCAACAATGTGTTTCATTGAAATCTTACGTTGTACACTAATAATATAATAATATTATTTTAAATGGTAGTTAATGCCTAGATATTGTAATGGTTGTATTGACATAACTAACTAAAAAAGGATTATAAATGTTTATTAAATATTTTAACAATTACCCAATAAATTATATAGGCTTAAAATGAAAATGAATCCAATTTTTAGAATAAATATTCTAATATTCTTTAAAATGTCGACTAACTGCCTTTTGATAGAGAACCCTTTTTAAAACTAATTTTTGTATATTTTATATGTTATATTTTTCAAAATAATATCATTCTTTTGAATCAGGACATCAAAATTTAATTTGTGTAAATTTTCGTTATTTTTCCAATAAACATCATTTTTAATGAATAGTGAAAATATTGTATTTTAATTCAAAACATCTTTTTAATATAATTTATTTATATTCTTATATTATCTTTTTAATTGGTTTTAAAGTTTAGTTGAAATATATTTTTACCATTTTATCAAATTTCGGTCATTGGAATTAATTTCATTTGGAAATTAGACATAAACAAGTATCAATCTTTTGATAGTTATTGTTTCATAAAAACATGCTATTTGTTTTGAAAGTGGGAATTAATTATAAAATTTATTAACGAAACTTCTATTTTGTGAATTTTTTAAAATGTAAATAATTTTTCAATTTGTAATATCAAATTTATATTGGATAAATATTTGGTATTTATCTGACAAATGATCATTTTCAATGAATAATGAAAAATTCTGCATTTTACTTCAAAACTGTTTTTTCATCTAATTTAATTATATAGTTATATTTTCCTTTTAATTATTTTAAAAGTTTAATTTAATTTGTTTTATCACTTAATATAATTTTGGTCATTGGATGTAATTTCTCTTTTCAATTGGATGTAAAAACAAGTCAATCATTTGATAAATTTTACTTCTTAAAAACCTGTCTTTGGTTTTGACAACGGGAAATATTTTTAAATTTATTACTGCAATTTCATTGTTTGAAATTTTGTAAAATGGATTCCATATTTGGAATCATAAGTTCAAAATTATATAATTAATACTCTTTTGTTTTTTGACATTATGAATAGAAACGAAAATAATTATCTTTAATTATCATTATTAATTAGTAAGCGGGTAGTTAAGGGTAATAAAATAAAATAATAATAATTTAAAATGACCCCAACATGTTTCTAAATCCTCTTTTTTGAGTCATGGTCCACCATGGAAATCTTTTTACCGATCATGAGGGCCCATGGAGTCACATGGGTGTAATAGTGACATTTATGACATTATTTTTCAAAAAGAAGAGAAATATAACAAAGGTTTGTATATCCTAAGTAAAAAAAATTTAATTTTGTTTACATAATTGATATCTTACACTATAAATAGTCACTGTAAAAATAAAAATATTTCCTACATCATAGTAATTTTTATATAATTTTTAGACATTAATTAAATAAATTTATTTCTGATACCATGATGATGCAGTGATTCCCTCCTTAATGAACGTTTTAAATAAAATGAAATGATAAGGTAAAAATTATGACATAATCTTGTCTAGAACCTATTGTATGGGTGTATTTATAACCATTATCACCTTATACTCTAAATATATAATTTTTGGACCCCTAAAATCCGAAAACCAATTTATAATAAACTAATATTTCAAGACATTCCAAAAGTGACCCTCCTCCTTCTTATAAAAGGTCCCCACCTTTACCCCATTATCCAAACCAATAAAGCCCTTGTCTCATCCAAACTCTGCTCATATTATCTCTAAAAAAACCCTTTATTACATTTAGATGCCTCACATTTGGCAGAAGTCTTTCAAAGGATGCATTTGGCTCAAATCAAAAAGAGTTGCCCGATTTAGAGGTAATGTCTTCTCTCGAGTTTCTTTCCATTATTTTCATTCTTCACTCACCACTATCTTATTATTATTTGACACCACAAAAACACCCGTATAATTAATATAATAGGATGATTTTATGATATGTATTCTACCTAAACTCACACACACCTCCGTCTAATGGTAAAAGAAGACACTGTTTCTGTGGGTGGTGAATTACTACCTCACAAAACGATGATTGTTCAATCTTCTTTTAACACCTTTCATGGTGGACATTATGATGTCATAATATTTAAATATGATATATATGGTATTTATTTTTTCTATATGCTTCTGAATTTTATTTTTAAATCACATCATTATGCTTTCATTTTGTGGAACTGCGATAATTTCATCTGAGAAAGTGTGGACTACCGCCCCCTCAAGTGATGTGACTCGTTCATGCAAAACATGGAATTTATAAATAATTTAATTAATTAACTTATGTTACATATATAACACATATATTATTGTATAATTATAATATATATTTTTCTTATTTAGTTTTAATTCATTTAATATGACAACAAAATGAAAGTAGCGTTCATGCGTACGTACGGTCTACCGTCTCCATGAACAGTGCATTTCATTTTTTATCTCCAAATGTTATTGAATAGTATAAAATGAATATATACTGGAAATATATGATATTTAAATCATTAATACCATTTTTTAAATGATTTACTTATCACTACATGGGGAATTCTTTTGCAATGAGTTCATTTTTTACTCATGTACTAAACATCAAAAAAACGTATGATATGAACACACATAATTAACTAATTATTATAACATGATAATCTGTGATATGAATTTAATAATAAACTTTAAATTATGTACTTAAGAAATTATAAATTGAACAAGGTTTATTTTTCAGGAATATAAAGAAACGAACTAGACAAGTCAGACTTCAGGTTAGGGGATTTCTTATATCTCTTTTAATTCCGTGAGATTTCCACTGTTCGCCAATTATTTAATGCATGTGGTGAATTTTGTACATACATTTGATATATATTATCATTATTAATTATATATTCATTTTATTATGTGATTCATTTGGTTCTTATTATCTTTTGGTCATATGACTCGATAAATTACAATTTGGTAAGGGGTTTTTATCTCACTATTTATTCCCATGAGATTCATGCTATATTTGTCACTGTCTTCTTCGAGTGGTGTATTTACTTCACATTAATCTACTATTTGTGTAATATAATTTGTTTAATGGGTATTTACATCAATGTTGTATATTCCTTCATTCATGGGTTGTATGTTTCGAAAGATACCCAAATCAGTAAGGGAACCTTTCACCCTCCTCTTTCTAAAACACTTGTTTTTTTAGGTCTATTAATTTAAATCATATTCATGTTGGGATATGTTCTTATATATCATTATTGATGTAAAATTTATGTCCAAGGGATGAGATACCCTTTCTAACTCTCATCAACTAATTTTCTGAATTTTAAAGTGACGTCGTTAGGCTATCGAATTTCTGTAAGGGAACTTCTTAACCTAATCTCAATTCTTTGGGTCAAACCTCTACTTCTTGATTATGTCATACTATGAATATGTGTATATGACCTATAATTGTTTTACACTTAATGTCCACTTATATTGGGTGTATTTATATTTGTCATACATAATTATGTAATTCATTTATCTTTAATCTAAGGATATCGTTTTGTATGAGACTTCGTTTCAATCTTCTTTTGTTGAGGCATACTTTAATTTATATACGGCCTTCTTTTATTAGTTTTATAATAAACCCTTTTGTCTTTTTATTTCATTCAAATGAAATATTTTTTCATGAAGAGTCTTACTAAATGACAAAAGGAATTTTTTTGTCTTACATATGGGGTGACAATGACTTCTCCACCACTATGACCATTATTTGAGTTTAAGCTTCCTCTACAGGCCATATCTTTTTTTAAATGAAAAATAAATACCATGTTTTACTTTTCTTTTATTTTGGTGTAGAAAATGGTTTTGATTTTTTTTGGATTACATCAATGTGTTGTATTGATATCTTGTGATTGAAATGTTGAAATGTTACGCTTCATTTATTAATGTTATATGTGATATGATTGTGTTATGGTTCTTTGGAATTGTTTAGGAAGTCGGTGGTTCTATGATAAAAAATGGCATGTGATCCCAAGATTTCTCTCCAATGCATTGGGTAATATGAAGGAGTTAAATGCTAAGGGTTCTCTATATACATATTGGGAATATAATGTGATGGGTATTCGAAACATAACCATGAGGGTTACTCCCTATGTTAGAATGTTATGAATGCCTCAAGATACCTTTATGTTTTATGATTTATATGTGTATTTCACAAATCTTATGATATCATGGGATATTTTAAAAACCTTATGTTATTTATATATTGATGAACTAATGTTTTCTTTCTTTGTGTGTCCCTTACTGATATTTTTATGTGCATCCCATGTTTTTGAAATGTTTTTCATAGGACAAAAATTCAATAGGGTCAAGGATGGGATCAAATAAATGTCATGCTATCTAAAACATGGAACTAGACATGACTCTTTTGTACATGAGTTTTTATTTTGTGAAAAAAATTCAAACTGTGTAGATGTGTCTACTTTGTAACCATTGAGATGTAACAGTTATGTCATAATTATCTAAAACTCTAAAATTGAAAAGATCCTCAATTTGAATTATTCATTTAATTCAAGATTATGTAATGTTTTAAGGTCGGGTCCCTATAATCAGCTTGTCATTGATAGATCTATAAACCATTAAATAATATGCAATATTTTACCCCATTTCTCAATGGTAATATTCATCCCATTTAGTGATATCAATGAATTATACCACACCATTTTGACTTATACAATGTGGTAATTTTTTATGTACCTAAATAGAAACATCAATTTCCAAAACCAACTATTATAAGATTTATTTTATTGTGTTTATTCTTCCCTCCAACATATAGAAGACAACTATTTTCATCCCAAATTCTCATAGAAAAACATCAATTAGATGCTTAGGCATACCGATAAAATGTAATTTTCTCTCTTGTGTGTTTCCATAATACAATATGTTGTAATAGAGAATAACCATGAAATAATATGTATTTTTTCTAGATACCCTTTTGATATTGAAGAATCCATAAATGTGAAAACGATTATTTTAACTCCATTTATTCATTGTTAATTTTCTACCATGAATCCCTCCTCTGTATGGATATTATAATAGTGGGTTTCATAGAAAATTATGATTTTATTTATTTATTTTCTTATATATCATCGTGATTTACATTCCTACTCATTTATATTTTTTTTGAAAATAAATACAAGGTTAAATCATCACCAAATTAGTGAATAAACTATGTCGATATACAATTTATAAAAATAACATAATGTAATAGTTATTTTAAGAACAACGTCATTAAATATAATTTTTATTTTTATTTTTCTAAATTTTGTTTAAATATCAATAAATTATTTTCCTGGTACTAAATAATATCATCATAGTTCCCTATTTTGATTAACATTGTTATGGTTTATAATATACATGGCCTCATTAAAACATATAATTTATTTATTTTAAATAGGTAAGGTTGTGATTTATGTAATTACAGATGTGGGAGAAAATCCAATAAAGATATATAGTCTTATGTCATTTTTGATTACTTATTTATTGTTTAATTTTTAAATCAATAATATTAATTTAGGTTTGGGGTTACTTATGAAGGTTTTTTCTTTTTGGGGAGTAAATTGTTGTGAGATCTATTTTGTTATGATGACATGGGATCACTAGGAATGTCATGAAAAACTATTTCATTAAATGATTCTAATCTATTTTCAATGAAATGAATTAAATAACTTGTAATAGATCATACATGGAAAATAATGTGTTTCATATATGGAAATCCAATTTAGTATTATCATACTCATCCTTGCCAACTCATTTGGTTGTATGAGTTCGTGCTTGAATTTTATTATGATAATGGAAATGGAAAATCTCTTATAATAATTATAGATATATGATAGTAGTTGTGATGGTGGCGGATGGGGTTTTATATTATAATGATTATTTGGAGCCACTAGACTATATATAATGGATAATTGTTTTCTATTTTAGTTGTTTATTTAATTCCAACAATATGGTAATTATATTTATTTTATAAAAATATATATTTATATTTATATTTTCTATCAAATGGGGATTTCATTTTTTGTTTTATTTAATATGTAAATTATATTAATATTTAATCTATTTGGTTTTTTCATTTGTAATACAAATTATAAATAATTTCTATGTTTTATCCAATAGTTATAGTTTCTAAATTATAATTGCAATCGATTTGATATAAGGCCTCATGGGGATCCATCATATCCTAACTAGGATCTTATGGATTTTTTCGTATATTTTTAATGAGTGTTGGTGATTCATAGTGTAACTCCCCAACCCCAGTTACCCAGAGTCGGTGCATTAATTACATAACATTGGCATGATCACAAGAAAGATCAAATCTCGAAAGACCGATTGGTTTAGCAGCCTTGGAAACACTAGATATATTCATAAGTTTTACATTACATCATAAAATAAAAAACTAATACAACAATATAATGTTTCCACAATCCACACTATTATCCTCTCATAATATCCCTGCAGGTCATTCATAACTTACTTCTTCACATCCTGGGAATAATAAAACATAGAAAAGGGGTGAGCTCAAATGCCCAGTAAGGATAACAATATAGCGGAAACTTTCATAAATAAGAATAAACATTTAAGGCAATGTATAACTAAAACAAAATCCTTTCAAACATGAACTTTCAACTTTGTATGGCATAAATAAAATGAAATAATGCCATTTACTCATTCACATGGATATTCTACTAATCGAATAATCACATGCAAAATCAATAACCACTTTCATAATGTTGGAATGCATAATGCTGAACTTTAATTTCGTTGTCAAGGCCTCGTCCCAAGACCTTGGGGCTAACTGTAACCAAAACCCAACCCGGAGTGCCTCTAATAACCGGACACCAACCCGGAGTGCCTCTAATAACCGGAGACCAAACCGGAGTTCCTCTAATAACCGGAGACCAAACCGGAGGGCTTACATTTACCGGTCCCCAACCCGGAACATACTTGTCTAACACATTCATCTGAATGAAAGGTTGAAATATAACATAAACATTCGGATTACAAATAACTTATGAAATGTCAATACTCTAAACAGAAACCATGAGTGACATAATAATAACTTATCCACAGTCAAAAATAGCACAAAACCTTTCAATAAAATATGGATGTTTTGTATCATAATAAATCAACTTCAAATAAGCTTAACATCCATCAAAGGATGTTGACATAGATGAAATCAAAACTATTTTAGAGAAATATCTCTTTTTTTTAAATCATTTTAAAAGTAACATAATTATAAAATAATACATTCAATTTGAAAATATTCTTATAAGATTGTAAGGGAAGCTTTGACGATTTTATAACGGCGGAAAATAACTGCACCCGCCGTATAAGATAAAAAAAACATTCTTACCTTAATTCTGTCAAAAAGGATAAAAGGAACCTTGTTTGGAAAACGACGGAAAGATTCCTTTATAAACCACTTATAAAAAGTCAAATAAGGGTATAAATGACTTTAGCCCATATTATTGTAAATAGTAAAAATGTTTTGAAATACATTTTGAAGAAACATGGATGTGGATGATAAAGAAATCCTAGTAGATTATTACGTATAAACAACCTCAGATAATGAAGAGATTGTGAAATAACCCTTACCAATTTGTTAACTTATGAAATATACAACCCATGAATGAGGTATCATACAATGAATATGTGAATACACATAAATTGTAGTGTATTACACAAAGAATAGAATTATGGGCAGTACATACACCACACAAAAGTTGATGGTGGCAATATGGCATGAATCTCACAGGAATAAGGAGTGAGATGAAAACCCCTTACCACGTTAATCAACTGAGTCGTATGGCCAAAAGTTAATAACCACCAAATGATTTACAGAATAACATTAATATAAAGAGAATCATGATAATATATATCAAATGGCAGTACACAATACACCACTTTCAATAATTTAGTGGCGAACAATGGAAATCTCACGGAATTGAATGTGAGATAAGAAAATTCCTTACCTTGTACTTTTACTTGGTTGGGGTAGGTTAACCTCCTGTATAATATTGAAATAATTGTTATTAAATTATACAGGAATCATATATATTAATATGATATCGTATATGATCTTTTAATATTGATTTGATAATAATATCTTAGTATTATGGTTGTTTCGGGTGTTAACTTACTTGTTTTATTTTATATGTTTTGTTACGTAATCCATGATTGTAATGGATAGGTTGTATATTATTCATATCCAGAATGATATCAAGTCCTTCAACATCATTTTTAAATCATCAAATGATAATTATACTTGAATGGATACAATGGAGAATGAATCTCATCGCGTTCGTGGAGACGGTACTCCGTACGTACGCACGAGCGACAATATCATTCTTTTGATATTAAAATAATATATAAATGGATGTTATATCATATATACAGAATAATTAACATGTTATATTTATTATTTAAATGAGTTGCACATCATTATTATACTCCTCCAAATAATAATATATTGAATAACAATTACACCACGACGTGGAGACGGTAAGCCGTACGTACGCACGTATGGTGACATGTTATTCAAAGGGTGGATAGAATACTGAATATGGTTGTACCATATTTATAATAACATCACAGTATATGTGAGATACTGGAGTTATTATTTTAGAATGGTAAGAAAAAAGAAAGAAGAAGTGGAAGAAGAAAGGAACTTGAAAAGGGGTGGTGAAAACATTACCACTTCTTCGGGTTCTTCCTTTTGATTTGATCAAAAGGGCTCCTTAGGTTGGCTTTCTGATCAAACTAAGGCCTCTAGGTTGTAGTGAGGGAAGTTGGGAGAGTATATGGGCAGGGTTTGGACGAGCCAAGTGGCTTTAGAGGTGTGAGGAATGAGTAGAAGTGGTCTCCTTTTATAAGGGAGAGGAGGGGCTCTTTAGGAAAGAGTGAAAGTATTACTTTATATTATAATTATATTTGGTTTATAATGGTCCAAAAATTATTGAGGTCGAAGATAAGATGACTCATATTCTAAATAACATCAACCAATAAGAATTCGACAGGTTTTAGATAATATTTTAATCATTATAATCTTATTTATTTAAATTATTTATTAATGAGGTAAACATTGCATCATTATTGTGTAATTAATAATATAAATTATTTGATGTCTAAAAATTATAAATAAAATATCATTATGTAGGAAAGCTTTTTAGCTTTCTAATGAATATTTATAATCTAAAATCCAACATGTATAACCCTATGTAAAAATTGTTCTTCTAAAAGCTGTAAGCTTATGCCATTTTTATTTTTATTTTAACTTTATTAATATAATGTGTCCCTACCACATAGAAGTGGCTCCAAGGGGTCCCCAAATCGACCCAAGGATGCCCATGGTCGGGTATGTGTCCACCAATAAGGTTAGGACACGTTTTAGGGTAATTTTGTATTATTATAATATTATTTTTTAACCCTTATTTACCGGATTTACCCTTAACCATGGTAAATAAAATATTTACCACAGTAATTATTCAAAATTTCTAAAAATAAAAGTTACCTATTTACACAATTTGGACATCCTGATTCCAAATATGGAATCCATTTTTATAAATTCATAACACAGAAGTGGCAGAAATTAATTTAAAATTAATTCCCGCTGTCAAAACAAAAAGCGTGTTTTTAAGAGGTAATAACTATCAAAAGATTGACACTTGTTTATGTTCTGTTTAATTGTAAAATTATGTCCAATGACCAACATTATATTAAATGGTAAAGATATATTATAAATATACTTTAAAACCACTCAAATTCACAATTTATCACTATTAATTATTTTGATTAAAAAAGTTGTTTTTAATTAAAATTTAGTAATTTTCACTACTCATCAAAATATGAAAGTTATCCGAAAATTACCAAAATTTCACCTTAGGCTAAATTAGATATTCCGAATCCAAAAATGAAGTCCATTTTGAAATATATATAATTTCAAAATTTAGGTATTACTATTCATAACGGCTAGTTTGATTGGTTGTGGCGTGTGTTAGAACTCGAGGTTGCGTACAACACACGCTATCACATTATTCGAAGGGAAATGTACCGTAGAAGCTTGGGATGTTTCATTTTAAATTTTTGATGTCCCCATTTAGTCAAAAATTTTAAAATATTGTATTTAAAAAGTGTTCACTATTAATAGTTGATAAAAGTGCAATACTGAAAATGAATTTGTTCTTGCATTATATCTAAGAAACTCATAATATGGATTCTAAAATTATAAGGATTATATAAAGTTTAAAATTTAGATAATACTATTCATAACCTCTTTTGAATGGCTTTTTTTGTAAGTCATGGTGTGATTGAACTCGGTGTTGCGTGTAGTGCAATTTATTGAATTATTTTGAAGAAATAACACACTATGAAATCTTGGGGTGTTACATTCTCCCCTCCTTCAATAAATTGAATCCTCGCAATTTGAAATTGTTCTTCGAAAATAAAAGGTTGAAAATAGAAAATATCTTTGTGGGAACACCCACATCAAAAATTAGATTACTAAAATTTAGTCTTAATATGAGGAAAAGAGAAATGAATGGGTCACCACCAAATTATGATCTCGATTAGGAGAACATTGGTGGCATTTAGAGACATATAATTGGAGGAAAAAAGTAAATATTTATAGGTAGTGATTGAGGTCATCAATCACAAACAAGTATAAAATTGAGGTCCTTAAATTCATCAATCTATGATGATTTGAAATACCATCGGTTCAACAAAACATAGGATATTAGGATAACACATTTTTGACGTTTCAAAATATCTTAGTTGAAATCCCACATCGAAAAATGAAATAATGAGGCCTCTATTTAAAATAAAGAGTCGAAAGTATGAAGATTACCGAAAATAACACATACTAGGGTTCCATGTAGGAAAATATGGATATGGACGAAAAATCTAACCATCAATTATTAGATGGAGAGTGGTAGAGAACATGGCTATGAAAAGGCCAACAATCCCAAAGCCATAAATTAGTGATGATTTAAGGTACCATCTAGGAAAACATTTTTCTTCTAAGTTGCTTTTCTTAATATTGAGGAATTTATTTACGAGATTGGCTAAGATCATAAGGAGATGTACTTACTTTATAATTAGAGATTTATCCATTAATAAATTTCTACCACAAACTCATCTTTCACCCTAAAAGATAATAGAATGTAAAAAAAATTCTATTTACACTATTCGTATAGGGTTCCAAAATAAACGAATTTATAATTCATCTACATGATCTTTTAATAAAAACTACATTATTTAATCCAGGATATCTCATGGGCCAGTGGTAGGTGATACACCCTTGTCGCCCTTCGGTTGCGGGTTCAAGTCTCGCAGCCTTACTGGACGCGACGGGTTGCCGCCCGACCTCCGGGTTGTCCTTTTATGGTAATCCAAAATAATTCAAACTAGAACTATCCAAAATACTTCTGTCCAAACTCACAGTCCAACATTTAAAAGGAAGGTAAACTTAATGTAGATCCTTTTTACCCCGTAATAGCATATCAATACCTTCATCATGTATTCTTTTAAAACACTGAAACATCCTAATTTACCATAATACTTATTGGTTACATTCATGCTCCCTTATTCCATATAGAATGTTGGATATACTTCATCAATCCAAAAATGTTTTAAACCCCAATAATTATGGAATATACAAATCATTAATCAGCTTCAAGGTAGTAAAGAATATCCAATATAATTTATCCAAATCAATCATGTATTATTCTAAAATCACTACCTCGGTATCAGAACTATATTATGGTTTATCATTCTCTCAACCATATATTTTCCAAAAATTTATCCTGCTATTGAGTCACTTTTCATTGTTCCACACAATCTCAAGTCCTTAATGAAATAGTACTGCAGTACAATCCTTATATACTCCATAATCATTATAACAAGTACATTGTTGATACAACACTCAATTGACATAATCAACATAAGAACTCTAATCATTCCTCTCCATCTGTGGTAGTATCATAACTTGATTATTATCCAATAGCATCATTTGCGGCATAGTCTGATGACTGGGACATTGGTTCGCGTAGTGTCCAAACTCATTTCAAATGAAGCATTGTACATTTGAAACCATTTTCTTACCCTTGCAGTCACGTAATTTGTGCCCTGTTCCTCCACACTTATAACAAACTCCTATTCCTTTCAGGCAAGTTCCAGGGTGTTTCTTTCCACAGTTACCACATATGGGAAAATTATTCTTTTCCCTCTTCCCTTTATCCATCTTTCTCTCTTCCATCCTTTTCTTCTCTTGCTTCCCTTCAAATCCATAGGACTCAGTAAACTCTTTACTTATCTTATCAACACATGATATTATTTCTTCATATGATGATAATACATGGGAGACTATTTCTCTTATAAATTCTAGCTTAAGACCATGAAAGATATGATCCTTCCTTCTCTTCGGATCATGTGCATTTATGGAGTTCTCATTCCTTCTACTGGGCGCCATTTTTAAACAATGGAATACACTAGATCAGTTTATGAATCAAAATACATAATCCCATACTTATAAAACACTTAACATAAATTGAACTAATTATGGATATAATCCATAATCATAAAAATGTCTCCTTTGAGGATGTATATACTCATAAACCCTTCATAATGGTTTGTAAAGAAAATGAGAATCATCCTAAGAATATCCCCCGGGAGTGTCGTAACCAAGAGTACAGCAAGGCCCGTTGTCGTGCACCAGTTCCTGTTCGAGTCTAGCTCAAAGCGGTGTTTTCGGGTTTTACCCCTAGGTACATATGTGCCAGAGCCACCTCTACCTGCTCGTATCCAGACAGGGATGTATTGCTCGGAAAACTCACAAAATCTATACAATACCAAAATTCTAGGAAGTTCTTCTATACTAATCCTCAAAGTTCATCTTAGGTCTACGTGCTATAATCAGAGTTTATCTAAATCTAGCTTCCAAGGTTTGTACTAAACTTCCTTTGATACCAACTGTAACGCCCCAACCCCAGTTACCCAGAGTCGGTGCATTAATTAGATAACATTGGCATGATCACAAGAAAGATCAAATCTCGAAAGACAGATTGGTTTAGTAGCCTTGGAAACACTAGATATATTCATAAGTTTTACATTACATCATAAAATGAAAAACTAATACAAAAACATAATGTTTCCACAATCCACACTATTATCCCCTCATAATATCCCTGCAGGTCATTCATAACTTACTTCGTCACATCCTGGGAAAAATAAAACATAGAAAAGGGGTGAGCTCAAATGCCCAGTAAGGATAACAATATAGAGGAAACTTTCATAAATAAGAATAAACATTTAAGGCAATGTATAACTAAAACAAAATCCTTTCAAACTTGAACTTTCAACTTTGTATGGCATAAATAAAATGAAATAATGCCATTTAGTCATTCACATGGATATTCTACTAATCGAATAATCACATGAAAAATCAATAACCACTTTCATAATGTTGGAATGCATAATGCTGAACTTTAATTTATTTGTCAAGGCCTCGTCCCAAGACCTTGGGGATAACTGTAACCGGAACCCAACACGGAGTGCCTCTAATAACCGGACACCAACCCGGAGTGCCTCTAATAACCGGAGACCAAACCGGAGTTCCTCTAATAACCAGAGACCAAACCGGAGGGCTTACTTTTACCGGTCCCCAACCCGGAACATACTAGTCTAACACATTCATCTGAATGAAAGGTTGAAATATAACATAAACATTCGGATTACAAATAACTAATGAAATGTCAATACTCTAAACAAAAACCATGAGTGACATAAGAATAACTTATCCACAGTCAAAAATATCACAAAACCTTTCAATAAAATATGGATGTTTTGTATCATAATAAATCAACTTCAAATAAGCTTAAAATCAATCAAAGGATGTTGACATAGATGAAATCAAAACTATTTCAGAGAAATATCTCTTTTTTTTGAAATAATTTTAAAAGTAACATAATTATAAAATAATAAATTCAATTGAAAATATTCTTATAAGCTTTTAAGGGATGCTTTGACGATTTTATAATGGCGGAAAATAACCACACCCGCCGTATAAGATAAAAAAACATTCTTACCTTAATTCTGTCAAAAAGGTTAAAAGGAACCTTGTTTGGAAAATGATGGAAATATTCCTTTATAAACCACTAATAAAAAGTCAAATAAGGGTATAAATGACTTTAACCCATATTATTGTAAATAGTAAAAATGTTTTGAAATACATTTTGAAGAAACATGGATGTGGATGATAAAGAAATCCCAGTAGATTATTACGTATAAACAACCTCAGATAATGAAGAGATTGTGAAATAACCCTTACCAATTTGGTAACTTATTAAACATAAAACCCATGAAAGAGGTATCATACAATGAATATGTGAATACACATAAATTGTAGTGTATTACACAAAGAATATAATTATGGGCAGTACATACACCACACAAAAGTTGATGGTGGCAATATGGCATGAATCTCACGGGAATAAGGAGTGAGATGAAAACCCCTTACCACGTTAATCAACTGAGTCGTATGGCCAAAAGTTAATAACCACCAAATGATTTATAGAATAACATGAATATAAAGAGAATCATGATAATATATATCAAATGGCAGTACACAATACACCACTTTCAATAATTTAGTGGCGAACAATGGAAATCTCACGGAATTGAATGTGAGATAAGAAAATTCCTTAACTTGTACTTTTACTTGGTTAGGGTAGGTTAACCTTTTGTATAATATTGAAATAATTGTTATTAAATTATAAAAGAATCATATATATTAATATGATATCATATATGATCTTTAATATTGATTTGATAATAATATCTTAGTATTATCGTTGTTTCGGGTGTTAACTTACTTGTTTTATTTTATATGTTTTGTTACGTAAGACATGTTTGTAATGGATAGGTTGTATATTATTCATATCCAGAATGATATCAAGTCCTTAAACATCATTTTTAAATCATCAAATGATAATTATACTTGAATGGATACGATGGAGAATGAATCTCATCGCGTTCGTGGAGACGGTAGTCCGTACGTACGCACGAGCGACAATATCATTCTTTTGATATTAAAATAATATATAAATGGATGTTATATCATATATACAGAATAATTAACATGTTATATTTATTATTTACATGAGTTGCACATCATTATTATACCCATCCAAATAATAATATATTGAATAACAATTACACCACGACGTGGAGACGGTAAGCCGTACGTACGCACGTATGGTGACATGTTATTCAAAGGGTGGATAGAATACTGAATATGGTTGTACCATATTTATAATAACATCACAGTATATGTGAGATACTGGAGTTATTATTTTAGAATGGTAAGAAAAAATAAAGAAGAAGTGGAAGAAGAAAGGAACTTGAAAAGGGGTGGTGAAAACATTACCTCTTCTTCGGGTTCTTCCTTTTGATTTGATCAAAAGGGCTCCTTAGGTTGGCTTTCTGATCAAACTAAGGCCTCTAGGTTGTATTGAGGGAAGTTCGTAGAGTATTTGGGCCGGGTTTGGAGGAGCCAAGTGGCTTGAGAGGTGTGAGGAATGAGTAGAAGTGGTCTCCTTTTATAAGGGAGAGGAGGGGCTCTTTAGGAAACAGTGAAAGTATTACTTTATAATATAATTATATTTGGTTTATAATGGTCCAAAAATTATTGAGGTCGAAGATAAGATGACTCATATTCTAAATAACATCAACCAATAAGAATTGGACATGTTTTAGATAATATTTTAATCATTATAGTCTTATTTATTTAAATGATTTATTAATGAGGTAAACATTGCATCATTATTGTGTCATTAATAATTTAAATTATTTGATGTATAAAAATTATAAATAAAATATCATTATATAGGAAAGATTCTTAGCTTTCTAATGAATATTTATAATCGAAAATCCAACATGTATAACCCTATGTAAAAATTGTTCTTCTAAAAGATGTAAGCTTATTCCATTTTTATTTTTATTTTAACTTTATTAATATAATGTGTCCCTACCACATACAAGTTGCTCCAAGGGGTCCCCAAATCGACCCAAGGATGCCCATGGTCGGTTATGTGTCCACCAATAAGGTTAGGACACGTTTTAGGGTAATTTTGTATTATTATAATATTATTTTTTAACCCTTATTTACCGGATTTACCCTTAACCATGGTAAATAAAATATTTACCACAGTAATTATTCAAAATGTCTAAAAATAAAAGTTACCTATTTACACAATTTGGACATCCTGATTCCAAATATGGAATCCATTTTTTTAAATTCAAAACACAGAAGTGGCAGAAATTAATTTAAAATTAATTCCCGCTGTCAAAACAAAAAGCGTGTTTTTAAGAGGTAATAACTATCAAAAGATTGACACTTGTTTATGTTCGGTTTAATTGTAAAATTATGTCCAATGACCAACATTATATTAAATGGTAAAAATATATTCTAAATATACTTTAAAACCACTCAAATTCACAATTTATCACTATTAATTATTTTTATTAAAAAAGTTGTTTTCAATTAAAATTTAGTAATTTTCACTATTCATTAAAATATGAAAGTTATCCGAAAAGTACCAAAATTTCACCTTAGGATAAATTTGATATTCCGAATCCAAAAATGAAGTCCATTTTAAAATATATATAATTTCAAAATTTAGGTATTACTATTTATAACGGCTAGTTTGATTGGTTGTGGCGTGTGTTTGAACTTGAGGTTGCGTACAACACACGCTATCGCATTATTCGAAGGGAAACGTACCGTATAAGCTTGGGATGTTTCATTTTAAATTTTTGATGTCCCAATTTAGTCAAAAAGTTTAAAATATTGTATTTAAAAAGGGTTCACTATTAAAAGTTGATAAAAGTGCAATATTGAAAATGAATTTGTTCTTTCATTATATCTAAGAAACTCATAATATGGATTCTAAAATTATAAGGATTATATAAAGTTTAAAATTTAGATAATACTATTCATAACCTCTTTTGAATGGATTTTTTTTTGTAAGTCATGGTGTGATTGAACTCGGTGTTGCGTGTAGTGCAAGTTATTGAATTATTTTGAAGAAATAACACACTATGAAATCTTGGGGTGTTACACATAGTGGTTGATTATAAAGAAATGTAGTGTGGTGAATTACATTATAGAGGTATACAAGTTGAATAAGTTATACATTAGGTTTATGTTTATGGTGTATATTATTATAAAAATACTTTGTATTAGTTGATATTTTTAATTATAATTTGAAGCATCAATTTATACAATGGAATTTATGTTTTATAATGACTTATTGTATTGACCAAAAAATAAACAATCTTGTGTTATTATTCATCTATTTATGTATATTAATAGTTTTATGATCTCTAAATATATAGACTAAATTATATAATATGTTTTTATGGAATAAGGGATTTAAATTTAAAATTCCTAATATAATTTTAATATTTCGTTTTTATCTAATTTTAATTTTTTATTTTTTGGGGATTTCTTCTACCTTTCACAATCATGTTTATAAACAAAACAAAAATAATATATATGAATTTATCACATGGATGATATATTTTAATATATCATAAAATCATCATTATCAATGAATTAGTGATGGATTATTTCAATTAGTCTCTTAGTTTGTAGATTAAATAATCTATTTAATTTTAGAGATGCCATTTTTATTTAATTATAGTTCATTAAAAACTATCCCCATTTCTTTAAATTTTAATTTTTACTGATTTATAGAGTATCTATCTAATATTATATATTTTCTCTCCATATTAATCATTTATATGGTGTGACATAAGTGTTGTGAAAACATTGTTATTCATTAATAATATTTCATAATGTAGTTATTCTAATGTGATGCGATCATTTTAAATTGGAACTGATAAATATAACCACTCAAAGATCTAAATTATTTTTAGAATAATTATTGAAATTATGATATATTTTTTACCACATACAATTAAAACTAACTATTTTATATTATTGACATAAATGTGAGTTTCACTGAATTTTTTTAATGTAATAATACATTATTTATTTATTTCTATTTTATAGATTGGAATCAAATTGGAATCATTAATTATTTTGAGAATAATTAAATGTTATAATTTTTTGAAAATGTTTTATGAAAAAGTTAATATAAATTATAAGAATCATGTTTTAGTTGACGATTACATAATAAAATGATTTTATATGCGATAAATTCTTGTATTGAGTATATAATGTACATGAATAATATAAAAGAGTGAGATGATGTATATATATTTTTCTATGAAAAAATGGGAGAGATAAAGTTAATATGATATTTTACGATTAAAATGGAATACATGATATGACTATGCTACATCTATATAAAAAAGGAACATAATATGATTATAATATTATGTTGTTGAAAAAAATAATTAAATGTTAATATAATGGCTTTTTAAAAAGGATTAGCTCATATGACTTTTTATGCGATGATCAAAATAGAAAAAATGACACAACAATGGTTTTAGATAAATTAAATTGGAATATGATATTATGGTTGTATATATCTATGAATAAATAATTTGAATGGTGACATTAATCATATAATATATGAAAATTGTATTGAAAAATATTGTGTTATAGTATGATTTATTATTATTATTTTTAGAATATATATATAGTAACAGTATTTAGTGAATTTATTTTATACTAAATTATAATGTTTATTTATTATATTTAATCATTATAAGTAGAAGTAATTTATAAAATGATAATAACATTACTCCTTCTTCATCATAATAATTTTTTTTATCCTCAAAACATTTATCTACACATGTCATGTAAATATTTCTTTCACATTATATAGGTAAAGAAAACGACCAATATTTGCATTTGAAAGAGAAAATTATATGAATATGGGAGTCAGTATTTTGTATCCAAGAGGTGATGATTTTTATTTTTCATTATCTTAATTAATTTTTTAAATTCACTCCTATATGTTATATATATATTAAATACTAATATTATAACTTATTTTTTTATGATCTATACACACTTAAAATAATTTCTCAATATTTTCTTTGGCAATAAAATATTTACAACCATTTAGATTTATAATCTAATTAATTTATGGAAAAGTAATACCCATGATATATTTCTAAACTCTTGACACATTTTAGCAGTCACTTATGTTGTTTGAGTGATGTTGATACTTTATTGAATTATATTTTGTGGAAATTATCATATTGTTGTAGGGTATTAATTATTTTGATAAGTAATTAATAAATAAATATCACTTGAAACATTCTTTGGGTTAATAGAAATTTTATAAAATGATTATTGATATAACAATAATAAACTACTCTGACACCAAAAAAATACAATAAATTAACTTATAGAAAAAACAATTTATCTCCAACAAAAAAAATTTATATAATCTAAAATCTTTAATAAATTAAAATTTTATTCATCCAATCCATGGGATTTTATTTTGTACTAAAATTGTTGAAATAAAGTTAATATTTACAAAATACATATAAGGGTAAAAAGGACACTATATAGTATATTAAATATTAAATAATAAATTTTTAAAAAACTAAATATTTAACGTAAGATAAATATTTATTAATTTTAAGATATAAATTTAAAAAATTATCTCATTTTATATTCATGATTTTATTATTTTTTAAAGAAAAAATATATGAATAAATTCATATAAAATATTTTACTTGGTAATCGATATATGTATCTCTAAAGGGTAATCCATGATTTCCACTTATATAATTTAGAAAGGATATAAAAAGTCATGGATGCAAGACAACATGTCAACATCAATAGAAAGAATAAGTTAAAACTGATCATCAATTTAAAATATCTATTTAAGATAAAAAATTGCAATAAAAACATAAAAATAATAATATTATAGAAAGCGAATATATTAAATTATTGTAATTTTTATTCCAAATTCACCACTCAAAAAAATGGGTTGCAGGTCCTTCTCTATAGACCTATATGAAATAATCACTTTATGTTGATACTACATTTATTGTAAGAATATATATAATATATAAATATTACAACATACCTAAATGACAATGCTGAAGAATAAGAAAAAATAATATGATGGGTTTCACAACTAAAAATCCCTTATTTCAAATGTAATTAAAAATAATTAACACATTCAATTCAATCTTATCATCTATGTTGATGAATAGTTATATTTGTATTAAAATATATAATCCATTATTATTTAAAGATCATTGATCATTTCAATGTATAATACATCCATCTATGATTTTCTCAAGTCAATTAACATTATGATGGATGTGATTGATCATTCCTCTTAATGATAAAAATATATTTTTTATGTCTCTTCCAGGATATAAATTTTTCATGGATCATCACATCAAGAACTATGAAATTATTCAAATATTCAATTATGGATTCATATATATCTATTTCCTTGAAAATTGATTATGAAAGTATCTCTATTATATTGTACAAAATTTATTATTAATGATTTTTTTAATAAAATAGATATAATTTGATATATATATTCATTCATAAATGATATTGTTTAAACAAAATTGTATCAAATATTCTTCACCAAATGGGTTTTTTTTTCAATTCATAATAGATAGGCCCATTTGTACAGTTCCTTAGGTATTCTATATAATTAAGAACTATTCATTCTCATATTTTTATTATCCATATGTGTCTAAAATACTATAGAGGAACCAGATATCCAATAGTTTGAAAAAACATTAACATATATGTTACCAAAGTATAAGAGGGATTTATCCCAAAAAATATGAAATATGACACTACTAAAAAAATAAATGATCTCTAGAACATGATATAATACACTACTTCCAATATAATATAAGAAAAAAAGTACTCTTCTATTTCATATCTCCATCATCATCAAAAATAATTTTAGAGTGGAACTGATTTTATTCAATTCCCTTAATATTATTAAATTTTTAATGAAGACCATTAATATGAACCTTCATCTCAATTTATGTGGTCATGAAAATATTGATTATATACCAGACTATTTTTTAATAATATTGCATATGATTTTTTTATTTAGTAAACATATTTATGAAATATTTTCTATAATAGATAATTTGAAATATTACACATCCTTGATGGTTTATTAGGATTATTGTTGGGGGAAAAACATTCCAAAATTTGGTGGTTACTGTGGTTTCAATATATAAAACATTCACAAAAATAATTCATAAAGTAGATGTGTGGTCTGTCTCATACACACCTGTTGGTTGTGAAATATTTCCGAATATAGTACTATTTTATAGATATGATTCATATTTTTGAATCCTTTTCAAATCCTAGTGTCTGACTAGATTCTAAAATGGTAATTATTTATTATTGACATATGTTTATTTGAAAACAAATTATTTATAAGGTACCATTGATAATTACTTTTAATTAATAGTACTATAACTTTATGGTTTATATGTTTTAAATCTACCTATATGAAATCTTATGAGTTTTCAACCATAGATGAAGGTGTTAAGGGATTATGTTATTAATAACACTCTTTTAAGAGAATTAATATGTATCCCCTATAGAATAATTATATCCCTTATTTTTTTAGTTCATATTAGTGTAGAATTTCATTCATTTTAATGTTTTATGACATGGAAAATAATGGTTTCATCCACTATTATTAATCCATCGCCCATTGAATTTTATTTGAAAATCATACAATGATTGTTGGTGTTGGATGTTTGCATGAGTGAGAATTTTTTTATTATTCTCCCATAAAATATTTCATAATGAATTTTTTTTTTTCATAATTAATACATTCATGTGAGGTTATTATTTATCACTACTATTATAGATATATTTTTTGGTAGATAATATGAAATATAGAATAATTAATGATAATATGATAAATATTAGAAGGGTTAATAGCCTTACAGGTGGTATGATTTCATCATGGATATATCCAATTACTGATATAAGTGATTTTGATGTTGGAATTGAACAATCAAGTGGATAATTATTACAATTTACAATATGGTTGAAGGATTATATAGTTAAAGGTGTATAGTTTATGTTCATGTGGAAGGATGACACTATGCAGTTTAATATCAGTTGGTTTGGATGTTTTTCTCCAGTATTATATAATGGGATTGGGACATCAAATTCATGAAATATATGGCAAAATTGATTTTATCAGGCTTATAAGCTTTTGTTTCCAATATTATCATCAATATTGGTGACATGGGTTAAATAACAAATATATTTTGGTCATAAATATTATGTTAAGCCCAAAATATTTCTTTAGGATTAAGAGAAAATGTGGGGGCTTACACATAAATATGTTTTTCTTAGGTATAAGTGTTACTAGACCATTGATGTTTAATGGGGATTTAATATTCTAATGAAATATTATTTAGTATTATATGTGAAAAGGAATCTCATTCTCGAATGGATCACATATAGGAATTAACGAACTGAAAAGTAATTTGCAACCTCAAGAGACCACTCAAGAGCCCCTAAATAAGAATACTTCTTATCAAGGTAATAAATGATTTTTATTTGAGATATATTTTTAAATATATTGGAATATAATACAAAATAGTCATTATTTCAAGGTAATGAACAATCAAATGCATTAATTCTTATTTGTTTGCCCCCATCATTTTGATCTTGTTATTTTAGGGAAGGTCTCATTTTTCTTATTTTTGGGTTTAGAACATTAAGAATGGGATTAATAAAACTATTTTTTTAATATGTACCTATGCTTCAATATTCCCATCATTTAAATATTATACTAAGTGTCCTTATATGGTATGAATCAAAAAATAGAAAGAATATTTGTGAAAATAAAAATGGGAACAATGGAGGCCATATGAATCACATTGGAATGGTAATACACAGAGTATGCTTCATACCAATATATAGGATGGTTTTAATGATACATCACAAATAATTACACATGAATATATCACCTATGAATTATTTTCATGGGGTTTCTTCCTTATGGGTTCCTAGAATGTTGCTATGTAATATCATGAGAATTTAATATAAAACTGTACCATAAAAAATACGTAAAGATGAGCTGAAACCCCATAAAATCCCATGATATTATTTTTATGAAATTTACACCAAATTGAAGGGTTTAAATAAGATTAAATAAATTATTAAATTTATATAATTATAATATTTAATACCAATTTGTTGATTAATTCGTAGGATATACGATCACAATTTATAGTAAAATAATTTTACGCTTGAAAAACAAGTCTTCATAAAAAAATGAATTTTTCTGTATTTTTTTATACTTAAGTGTTTGAAAATTTTAAAAAATTTATTGCATAAAAATTATATCTTTTTATAATTCAAAATATCCAAATAATCATTATGTGATTACTTGTTCGTTTTCTAATAATATTTATTTTTCAATGAATAATACAAAATATTCATTTCTGTAAAACTATATGTTATTTTCATTACATATTGTAATTTAAAAGAAACATCAATATTTGATACTAAACTCATGTTAAAATAAGTACTCATGAGTATGATATCATATAATTGATTAAATTTATTAATCATTATATAGATTTATGTTATATGTTAATTTTTTCGTTTAAAAATGCATTTTTCTAGTGAAATTTTTTTACATTTGGTTTTTTTCATATCTAAAATTAATATATTCAACTTACTGAAATTGAATGGAAAAAAAGGATTCCATATTTGAGATAATGAATTTAAATTGTTAAAAGTAATAAATTTTTATTTTTTGACAATATGAATAGAAAGGATAATCGATCTTCATTAACACCATAAAGGTAAATTGTGTTAATTATGTCTAAATGTAATGTGATAAGGCTAAAAATTCATTAAAATACTTAATATAATTATAAAATTTGATTATATTTAATATATAATAAGTATAAAACATTTTAAGTAGTTTTTTCCATTTGGAATTGATTTAGAACATAAAATATTTAATTTAATGTTAAATTAAAAAATTTCACTTTCTTTATTGAAATATATATATAAATATAATATTTTATGATTGGTATTAAAATAACATTAGCACAGTTCGAATTTTATTTCTAAAATATGAATGAATATTTTAATCATGCGAATTTATTTTTAATATTCACTAATGATATTATTTCCTTAAATTTATATTCAGTATAGACACTCTTCCCATGAAAGTATTAGAAATGTCAATTAAATTATTCTAAAAACAATAAAAAATACTTTTATTGTTTGTTAAAGTATAAATTTAATTTTAATGGTGCATATAACAAATTATTGTTATTTTAATGGTCTATATTTTAATTATATTTCATTCAAGTTTCATTCAAAGTCAAATTGAATGAATAGCCTTCAGAAATAAATTAATTTTATTTTTTGTTATATAGATTTTATTTAATTATTTGAAAAATATATAATCTCAAAAGATGAAAATAATAATGATAAAAGGGTTAACATTTCAACTCTTTCGAAAAAATTTGTCTCTTTTCATCTTATAAGTAATATTTTCACTTTAATTTTGAGAAATTTTTTACCAATGTTAAGGATAAAACCGGTTTACCAGGGAGATAAACAAAATGATAGTGTATATGAAATATATATAAATATTTATATTTTTTATTTCTTGATTTTATTAAGATTATATCCTATTTACATTCTAATCATTTTAATTTTGAAATTATTTTGTATATGCCATAAACATAATATATTATATAGTTTATTACATTTCTAAAATTAGAAAAAATGATATATTATAATAAATAATATTTTATGACATTACTTAAAATTTATAAAAAATATATCTCCATGGGAAATTAAATGATATATTGTTTAAGATATTACACATGGATAATTTTGGATCACCTTTCTTTTTATGGAATCTTTCTTCATACTTAATAATTAAACACAAATGATATAGTTGTAATTTTATAATGATTTAAAAGTGGTTGAAACAATAAAATTTAGTTAAAACCGTCATAACGATGTACAAAAAAAATTATGAGAATATTTTCAAATATAATCATACTATATTTGGATTGAATAACTTTTTATCCATTTTCCCCCAAAATAAATTTATATAATTATAATACAATAATAAATTTCAAGAATACCCTCCCATCATATATAAAAGTTAACCCCAATCTTCACATCACCACACTTAATGAGCCTTTTTGTTCAGATAATCCATGTAAATATAATTAAACACAATCTAATCTAAAATTCTATTAGTATTACTCTAGAAAGAATACCATCCTTAGAGGGAATCGAGAGTAAAGAACATGAGGTTTTCTAATGAAGAGATATGAATTTTAATGGATTATTTTATATTATTCTGGCTTATACCTCCTTCAAATATTTTACATCCATAATGATATAATTTTATAATTTTCAACCATATAATGAGATATTATTATGCTAATAGAATATTATATATCCCCTTAATTAATAATAACATTTATTATTCATAACCACATCACATGGATACTATTTAACCTTGAATTTAAATAAATTATATGAGTCTTATGATATCACAATAATACTGTAAATATAAAATAAAATAAATATTATTTCCTTCATGTTTGTTGAAAAAAGGTTAACTCATGCATACGCACAATTTACCATCAATATGATCATAATATATATCATTTATATAAAAATCATTCATGTTTAGTATTAAATGTATAAATAATGTATAAAAAATATAATTTTATCTTGTTTATTATTATGTTGATGATATTATAATGATCTCTTTAATCATATTAGTAATAGAAAATAATTTTTTTTGGATTACAAACCCAATGTCCTCTAAACCAATGATGTGGAATTATCTTATTAGGTAATTCATGATTCCATTAATGTAAATTGAATACATTTTACATGGATTGGGGAAATATTTTCTAAATGATTTATTAGATATAAAATAATTTTTATAGTTGTATTATATAGTTATTAAGGAGGATACCTAATAAATTTATAGTGAATGTAATATATTTTATCTGAATTTCCCCTTTTATGGGATATTTTAATGTTATGCACCTAATTTATTTCACATGGTCTATTTATTGTCATTTTACATGTTTTATCATTAAACCATCATATTTTATTTTATTTTGTTTTACATTTCACGTTTTTTCATCCTTATGAATTTTCTAATAATGTTACCCATTTTTAATTGTTTTCTCCACTCTATTACTTTTAATTAGGTTATCACACATCATCATTGATTTTCATATTACATGATTAATTGTTATATGAATTATATATATATATAAATATGTCATATTATTTGGATTTCTATATGTGACATATAATCGCTCCACTAGGTAATTCGAAATTCGATTACATAACTCGTTATAAGGGTTATTCATCTCAAATTTTCCTTCATTGAGGAAATTTTTTTATGAACCTCTTTTATTATACAATATTCACATAATTATACATTTATAATTAATATCTTTATGTTCATTATATTTATTATTTCATTTCAAGATTGTTTTTTCTTGGTCATGATATTCCAATGTTACCAAGAAGTTATGGATTTTTGTGAGACATTGCCATCTTATTTGTGTATTTTCATTATTAAAATATCATTTAAAATTTATATTATTATACAATTTTATTGAAAAAAATATCTTTTAATATCCTATAGTTAGGAATTCTCTTTCATGTCTTGTTTCTGCTACTATCCTTTATGATTAATGATACATCGTAAAAGGGGTTTATTTGAGATATTGATGTTGTATCTTTTTTTGATCAGGAATGACACAATTCATTATCCTTGGTTTCTATAATTTCGCTTAGAATGTTATTTTATGAAAATAGTTTATTTTTTAAATAGTTTTATATAATATTATACATTATTTTTTAAATTTATAAAATGAAATTATTTAATGTTATTCTAATGGGCATATTTCGACTATATTTTCCATATTTTGAAATGAATGAATATTTTACATATTTATGACATGAACTAATTTCCTATCATTAATGACAACTATATTATTTCATTATTATTTTATTTGTTTCTATCTTTATTTTCAAAGAATATAATTTTCAAATGAATTTATTATATTTTTAAAATTGATATTCATTTTGAGAAGGGTATTTCTTAAATAATGGTTTAATGATATTTTTATGGTATTTTTATTACTAAAAGCTCTAGTTTTTATGTATGATCTACTAAGGATATATTGGAAATAGACCATCCATATTATTCATTAGGATGTGTAATTATTGTTTCAAAGACAATGTCAAGGAACCTATTTATTTTTAATAGTCAATTGAGTAATCTCAACTTATTCTCACTAATAACATCAAATTTTTAATTTTTCTCTGTATCCTTAAAAATCATCTGATCCCACCCTATTTATGATATGTATATCATCATGATATAATGTTTTCTTCTAAATGATTTTGTATATAAAAGGATTCAGGTGTGAAACAATATAATGGAGTTATTGATGACATAATATGGAATATAAGAATACGAGAACAGTATGAAAAAGGATCACATGAAGATAGAGACATTGTTATATTTTAGTTTATTCTAAATATCTAAAACTATATAAATTATATATATTTGGTTAAGTAGGTAATATTATATTTTAGTTTAATTTTATTTATTTTTAAGTGTTTTAATTGAGTCACATTTATCAGTATCATATCAAAAAATATAATGTTTAGGTTTTTAGGATTATATCTTTGAGTATGGGTTTAGGGATGTTATATTTTGTATCAGATGTCACAACCCAGCCCTCGGTACCCCTAACATGACTACCCCAAGCCCTCCTACCGTAGGATAGAACTTGGTGACAAGAACTAATAGGGTTTATCCCTACAATGGGAAGGAATTTCCTTTAAAACTGTAAAAACACAGTCCAAGAAAAAAACATGAAGCAAATGCGAAGTAAACTTCTATAGTAAAAAATAGTACTGAAGGTAAAAGGTCCATAATAAAAACCAAAATGAAAGGGTGCAGCACACTGGTATTGCTAGGACCTCAGAGGGGTGACGTCCATAGGGTATGTGCGGCCCGGCCATGGAAGGGTGATACAATATGTGCTCGTGTGGCCAAGCTTGTGGTGGGGCACGGTTCACTGGGCGGGCATGGCCTGGCCTGCGGTGGGGAACGACCCCCTAGCTGGGGTCCACCCTAGCTGGCATGGGAGAGAGAGGCTACCCTTGGCTTTCCTTAATGGATATAGTTCTTTAGTTTGTGAAGCTGCGGAGCCACGTGGGGCCTCCCGGTCACTGCGGGACCCGTGGGATGGTTCCCTCTTCCACCTCCCTAGCATTGTGTAGTTTCCACCTCTAGCAGTGCATGATGGTGGGACGCTCCACCTCTATCTCTTGAGGTCTTTTGTAGCATTGGTTGCACACTTCTCATTAGAGACACGTTATTGTGCGCCCCTCCGCCTCCCCCGGCCGGCTAGAGCTGGCCTCCATCTTCAACCTCCATGGCTACAACCACAACCTTCTTCATTTGTGGCATGTGACGACGTGTCTCCATATCCTTCGTGGACAACCATTTTCTACCGCCTCCATCACCCATCGTTCCGTGTTTCTTCCAACCTAAATAAAAAATTTCTCACGAAAAATGAACCAAATTCCAACAAAAGGGAGAGGGTTCAGGCCGTGTTCGTTTGGTCTGTGCCCTCCACGTTAGCTTGATAGCAAGAGAGTAGTATGATAATACATCCACTCTTGAAATTAAAATAATATAAAACCCAACTACAGTATCATTTAAGAATTTCCGCATTTGTGGAAGAGTCAATGTTCATCATTCCGGCAACAAGGCTCCAATGATACAGCTCAATCTTCAATCTTCAGTTCGTCATTCATTAGCGCTCTTCACTACTCATAGGAACTGGTCCCATCCTCTATGTTTTTGTCATCGTGACACATTATCAAAACTTTGCATCTTGGTGAATTTGTGCCAAAAATCCTCTCAAAGGTCAATATATATAGGAGAGTGGGAGGGTGAGTAACACACTTTGAATTAATGGGGTAATATTAATTAAGGAACCTTTATAATTCTAATGATTATGTTACAAAGAATTGAGGAGTAACTCCATTTAATGTATTGACTTGTGAATGGTCCCACCACTGCCTTTTTTCCGTTGGTTGTAAAAAGAAAAGAAATAAAATGACTTTTTTATTTTATTATTTTCCTAATGTCCCAAAATCTATTTTTTTCTCTCAACATACTATGATTGAAGTGAAGCCTCATTTTAGAGAATATAATTGTGGTAGATTCAATGGTTCCCTTAAATATTTAATCTGATCACCGGTTCAGAAGATAGAAAACGTCTCTTGTGCCTTTACTGAACGTACCATAAAAAAATGTTCAGAAATTTATTCTATGCACACCAGGCCTCAGAATCACATTCCCCTAATTTTTTGGAGACACTTAATAATTCCATATAATTAAAAACAATTACATGGAAATTATTTATATTTACATTCTCCACACATAGGGCCATTTGTCCTCGAAATCCATAACACAAGCTAAGGAATCAAATGTGGGTTCTGAGCATTAATTCGAGTCTCTCACTCCCATGTGATCTCCTACAGGTTTCCTTGAATATAGTGTTTCCACACTATATTAATCAATCATCTAGGAAAGACTCGCTCTTTTCGATCCCCAATCTCCACTGGAACCTCCATAAAAGTATCCATATCATCTATTTCCATCTCTCCCTAGTCGACAATGTGTGATGGATAATGCACATTCCTCCTCAGCTACAACATGTGGAAAACTTCATGCACCGAGGTCATTTATGGGGGAAGATCTAGTCGATATTCCACCTCTAAAACTCTATTAAGAACCTGAAAAGGTCTAATAAACCTCGGAGATAACATACCTCCATATCCAAATCCCTGAAAACTTCATCAAGGTGAGATCTATGGGAAGACCTGGTCTCCGTCCTCAAACTCCAATGGTCTCTATCTCATGTCAATATAATACTTCTTCTTTATTTGAGCTGTCTCCATCCACTCCTAGATGATCTACAACTTTTGAGTGGTTTCTCATACCAACTCTAGACCAATAAGTGTTGACTCCCCTAGGACTGTCCAGCATAGATATGATATGCATGGTTGACTGTAAAAGGCCTAAAATTGTTCCATACCAATGGTAGAGTGGTAGATATTGATGTATGAGAACTCCACCAAGGCCATGGAATCCTCCCAACTATGGAAAAAATCATGGATGCAAGAACGAAGCATGTCCTCAAGTGTCTAAATGGTCGGCTATGTCGGACCGTCCATCTATTGATGAAAGGCAGTAATCAATCATAGATGAGTCCAAAATGCCTACTATAATCCATTCCACAGCCAGGATGTAAAACATGTTCCACTATCAAAGATGATCATCAATGGCACCACATGAAGTTATACAATCTCTTGTACGTAGATGCATCCAAAATTCTCTATTGATCCTTACTCTTGGATAGGTTGGAAGTGGGCTGACTTGGTGAGTAAGTTAATGATCACCCAGATGGAATCATGTCCCCAAGATGTACGTGGAAGTCCTGTCACAAATCCCATAGATATACAATCCCACTTCCACTCTAAAACTATATTATCAGTACTAAGCCTACTGGAACCTGATTCTTAGCCTTCACATGATGACAAGAGAGGCATCACTGAACTAACTCTGCCACTTCTTTCTTCATCCCTGGCCACCAGTGTTGATGCCGAATTTCTTGGTACATCTTTTACAGACTATGATGTACTACCAGAGGGGATCTATGGAACTCCCTCAAAACCTCCTCCTGTATCGCCACTACTACCATGGTGTGTCCTATGAAGAGTATTATGTTCTCCCCACTTTTATAAAATAAATCATGTGCCAATCCAAGGGATATTTGAGTTTGTCGAGCCTCGAAATCAATGTCCCATAAATGTGCCTCTGGAAATCACTGTGGAATTAGGGGAGTAAAAATCAAAGACTAAAGGTAAGATGCTCATCTCTATCTATAAATGATATCTAAAATGAGGCTAGATTATTTGTTGCCTCACTTAGCTGCTGTAAAACAGACCTCCGGCTGAGTGTGTCTGCCACTACGTTCCCCTTATCAAGAGTGTAGACTATCTCAGCAACATAGTTTGGGAGAACTCCATCGAACCCCGATGTCTCAGGTTCTTGTCTTTCTGTGAGAATATATACACAAGACTCTTGTAATTAGAGTAGACTGTAAAAAATTCTCCCATAAAGTAATGTTTCCTTATCTTCATGTTGAATATCACTACTGCTAACTCCAAGTCATGTGTGGTGTAGTTCTACTCATGTTATCTCAGCTATAATGAACCAAAAGTGATCACTGTTATGTCTTACATCAGGACACATCATGTCTGGTCCTTGATGTGTTACATTAGACTATATACCAAATGCCTTCTTATCGTATCCGCAAAATGGGTTACTCATTTGTCTATACCTCATGTATTGAAAACTATGATGATATATCTCTGCCTTTACGAAGGGTTGTCCATTATTTTTCAATGTAGATATGGGTGCGGAAACTCTAGAAAATGCTTATGTGAATTTATGTTAGTACCCAACCAACCCTAGGAAACTCAGCACCTCAGCCACACTCTAGGGTGGATCGTAAGAAAGAACTACCTCTATCTTCAAAAGATCCACTACCTATCCAGCCTCCAAGATGAGGTTTCCTAGAATGTGGACCTCTCGTATGCATAACTGGCTCTTCTAGAGCTTAAAATAATGATGATGTTCTCAGAGTGTATCAAGAACTATTTGCATATGATAGGCATGACCCTCCTCCAACGCAGACTATAACAAGATATCATCAATGAAGACCACCATAAAGTGATCAGGGTATGGATGAAAAATCATGTTCATGTTCCCCATAAACACTATAGGGGCATTGGTCATGCTGAATGGCATATCCAAGAACTCGTATTGGCCATTCTGATATCATAAATTCATCTTCTGCGCATCCTTATCTCATACCCTAAGCTAATGATAGCCTAATATGATTTCTATCTTCAAAAACCATTGATCTCCATTAAACATATTGAAGATATCATAAATCATTGGAAGTGGATACTTTTACTTCATATTCACCTAGTGCATGCACCGATATTCCACACAGAATCAGAAACTCCCATCTGCCGTCTTGGTGAACAAAATCAGGGCTGCCAAAGAGAAACACGGGGCCTTTTGAACCCCTTCCTCTACAAATTCTCTAGAAGTATCTATAAATCAAAAATATATATAGAATCCATTTGATATGATGGATTAGATATCTGTTCCATACCTAGGTATAGGTCAATGTATAAGTCCACCTCTCTATTAGGAGGTAGTCTCGTAACATCAGTAGGGAATACATCAGAATACAGGTCCACCACTACCAAATTGATTGAACTCTCAACACCAACTCCTCTGAGGTTATGGCTAGCCCACTAATGTGTGATCAGATGCACCCTCCTCCATTTAATTCCATCATGTGCTATAATGATTCACTTATCACCAGTGAAGGAAAACATGGTCCCATACTCACTGACATAATGAACCTTGATCCAAATACTGTCAATCAAATCATTTAATTTGTATAACAAATCCATACCCAAGAAGTTGTAGTAAGGCCTCGATGCTTCTACTAGAAGATTCCATCTGAATCTCACACCTCCTAGAGTAATCTCACACCACCGGCACTAGTGTGTAATCATCTTTTCTTCTCTCGTAGGAGTCTCTAATCACAAGGATCGATCCAACATCTCTATCAGAATCTCCGAGCACCGAATGAGGGTTGTTCTAATAAAAGAGTGAATGAAATATGTGTCTATTAGTAATGCATCATAGGTAGAGTGGAAAAAAATCATACCTCTAATCATCACTAGAGTATTTTGATCATAATCCTTAGCTGCCTAGAGTTGTGATGGTCCATTTCCACCGTCTCCCTAAGGTCGACTGGACCACCCAGATGTGGTGGTGGTAGAACATTGAATCACCGCCCACCACCTGCTACACGGCCTGCTCCTCTACCACATCTTCCACCTTGAGGACCTCATTTCTTGATCCTATGCCTCTAACTTAGTGGTACCTCGACCGTTAGCTGGTCGTTCGTATAGAGTGTTGGGAAATCATAAGCCATGTGGCACTACCCGCTGCACGAGTAGCATTGTCTGCTACTTGTCTAACCACCTATGTCCCGTGAGCCCCTCACCACCAACCCTATAACTTGAGTACATCCACCAGAATTTCTAGCCCACTTGGGCCACTGTTTCATTCGTCTACTAACTAATTTGAATGAATATTCTACCTGACGTCCAGTGGTGGCTCTCGATGTCGGTGCTAGCTCTGCTAGGATGCCCTCAACCAAAAGTTCTCACCCTAGAACCCTAGCCTAAGTATGTTTCTGGAGTGATATCATGTTCTATTGCATCCCATCAGAGACACTAATCAATGTTCTGGGCACTATAGAAAGGGTCTAAGACCATGTTAGTGATGTCACATGAGAGATAACTGAACCTCATCGAGTGCTGGGCCACAATCATGATGCCCTACTGTATGTGTAGAAGCTCCTATAAATGCACTAAGTGTTGAGTCTCTAAGCCCAACTATGACATGAAATGACTCCCAAAGTCATCCATGGTGATGGTCCCCTCATAGTGTAACTAGAGTGTTAGACTCTGTCATCTCCCGACTACTCCATGGAAGAGACTGTCAGGTAGGATCACCATCAGATCAGCTGGAGTCCCAACTAAGACAAACACTCTAGCCAAAGTCTCCTTCTAGTCCTCATCCACCTACGAATCTATCATTCCACGGAACCTTAGAGGCCTCTACCACTGGAAGTCTTTCAACATGTTCAGTCGGAGTGTGCTCTCTACTAGTGGGGTAGGTATCAACAACTTCTAAAGACATAGTGGTGTTTCTAGTACACCCCCTGAAGGTTCTAACACATTACAATGGCCCCGAACTGATGCCTCATCGCTATGTGGGCTGTCAATATATACTCTCATAGGAATCCTAGATAGCTATCTTCGTGGATACTTCATGAAAGAATAATGGTCATCCACGGTCAATAAGTTATACCTAGTTGGCTGAATCAAAGGGATCATAAGAAAAACATTTGAAAACAGACACAATCATTGTTTTCGTGCACTAAGATGAAAATCAGAATTCAGGGTCCTGGTTTATGGATACTTCGGCGAAAAATCCAACACTAGAATCCCCAAACTCAAAACCACACTAAAAACACATAGGAATTTTTCCACATAGAAATGATCAGATTTTTATTTCATCGGTATAACTGACTCCCCTAGTACCACTTTCTCAATACATGTCCCCCAAGGCTTGTGCAATGAATACCCCACGCCTACTTTCTATAGGCCAGGGACTAGAGACTAGCATCCAAAAATCATATCCCAATAATGGAAATTCATTGTCTTTAAACCTATATAAACACACAATCTAAGAATACAACAAGAAGCATCCACGAAGTAAATTACTGTAGTAAAAAGTGTACTAAGAGTAAAGGGGCTAGAATAGAAGCCCTATTGAAATGTACATGTACAATTGAGAAGAGAAAACAACTCCTAGATTGTCCACCATGGATCCTACATGAAGGGTAGGTATAACTCAATATCAGTATTCACTACATCACATCTTGTTAAATGGTCCATCTATAAGCACCATCCAGTCCTGGCTCCCTCAGCCTCGATTAATTTTGTCTTTCTTCTGCACAAAATAGAGAAAGGTGCAGGCATAGACCATGGAGGAGTGGGTATAAAAATACGTAGTGGGGACCCCAAGACCCCCGATGGTCTCCTAGAGTTCCACAAAGGAAAATTCTCATATAAAAACCTCAATTTGAAAGCACGTTGTAGTCATTAACTCTACATAGGTATATTCACAAACATATACCTATGTTATCAAATGTTAATCTTCTCATACATGAGAAAATATGAGGCTTCATCTTGTAAGAGTTTAGCTCAACAAATCCATGAAGGAAGAATACCAAAAAGGTAACACCAAGATGTTAACTCCATGAATGTAAGAGTACCATAATATTAACACCACGAAGGTAAGAGTACCAAAAAGGTAACACCACAAAAAACCCCTAAAACGTAAAAGTAATAAAAAGGTAACACCACAATGGTAAAAGAATCCACAGACAACTTGTACAAGTACAGAAATAGAGATGATAAGTCATAGATCAATATCATCTTATACTTTTGAGAGGATCTACTTCTAAAAATATGATGTATGACCGACATAGGATCGATAGGTACTAACCCCCACTGACCCACATTGAATCTGGAAAATCTTAAAATTAAAACTATATAAAAAACTAGACCTCATGTATGTTGGTTAATGTGTGTGTTTGAGGAAGAGTCGTCATTCTTTATTCCCACAACAAGCCTCTAATGATGCTGCTCAATTCTCAATCTTCGTTTTGTGATACAATGGCACTCGTCGATGATCACTAGAACTAGTCCCATACTCTGAGTGGTTGGCATTGCGACACATTATCATAAAATCGTCGCATGGTGAAGTCATGGAAAATCCTCTCCCATTGATCCATATAAATTTCAAATGGAGAGGGTTGAGTAACGCATTATGAATTAATGGCGTTCAATTAATAACGGAATATTATTAATTACAATGGTTTTTTTACAAAGAAATGAGAAGTCAATCCATTCAATGGATTGACACATCGTTAGTCCCGCAACCACGTCTTGTCTATTGAAAGAAAAAATAAAGGAAATAACATTACTTTGTTATTTTATAATTATTTTTAAAGTCTCAAATTATATATTTTTCTCCCTAACTACTACAATTGAAGTGAAGCTTCCCTTAAGTGAATAACTGTGCTACAAATTCAAAAGTTCCCCCAGATTATTAATTCACGAACCAGTTAAATAATTATAAAATATGACTCACACGTTTAATAAACATTCCATAAAAAAATTCATAAATTCAACTCGGGCACACCATGCCTCGAAATCAGAGGCCGTCAATTTTTGCATTCTTATAATAATTCCATATTTTTTAAATAAAATTACATTGAAAATTAGGGTCTTTACATTAGAGGTCAACATAGAACATATTGAAGAATATAGTTTTTTATATGATCTTAACATTAGAAAAAATTAAAACAATCATGTGTTTAAAATATTATGGTTAATCATATGTTAAAAGACTATAATAACCATTTTGTGGTTTTATGTGTGGGTAATTTAAGGCGACTAAACATATCAGGGGTGAAATATTCTTTGGGATGATGTATATGCAACACTTAGTTTAGATATGAAGGATCATCTGGGTAGAATTATATAAAATATTTGTGGATTAATTATGAATGTTATGATATCATATTTTAATTTATAAGAGTAATTGGGGATAAAATTGTTATTATATTTTCAGAACATATGAGTTCATAGAGAGATAACCATGGATTTTAATATATTTTTTTGTCTATGTAATAAATTTTATTTATGAAATATTTCACAAATGTTTATAAATTTTATAATTAAGGTAACTAGAATTTTTTTTCTCTATGATGAGTTGTATTTTATTGATTTTTTTTTTGAATTACATTATATTAATAAAAGTTTATTTTTTATGTGAGATTGATTAGTGAAATTATTTGTATATTATTAATAATATATGAAAAAGGAAAGTACATTTTTTTATGTCAAACATTAAGAGTGACTGATTGTATTTGGAGTTAATTGTTTAATTTACCATGGTAGAATAAGTGATCGACTAATTCAAATACAAGAGATTCAATCGAAGTTATAAATAATTTTAAGAATTTAAATTATAGTTATTTATTTAATGATCTATTTTTATCATTGAGTATTTCTACTGAGTTTAAAATTAAAATATTATTTCGTCATTTTTTGGATTATTCATTTTCAATAAAATCTTATCTTTTGGTAAACATTTATGTTTAGGGATATATATAAATATAAGTTGAATATATTGTTATCATTTTATGGATTATGTGATTATATATAAGTTTACTTTAGTGGTTCTGGCATGAGAACATCATGTTGAATATGCATTTGATTGGAAATTTAGGAGATTGTGGTGGATATTTTGTATATGATGTAATTAAAAATTTCGTGTATGTATATTTCCATACAGTATTTTTATATACGGTAATGTATTTCCTCAAAAATTATTTAAAGGATCATGAAACAAAAATCTTATCATATTACCTTTATTTTTTATGAATGGATATTTTTTAAAAGCACATTTTCATAGAGTTTTAGTTCATTAATGTTCCCTTTATCATCCACTTTCTTATGATAAGTGTTCTTTTTTAGTCACCATCTATATTTGGAAATTAAATATATCTTTAAGGACAATATTTTATCTTCCCTATTATGTTTTCTTATTTGGAAACCCAGTTATGTGTTATTCTAGATGACATTTTTTCCATTCCCTCTATTTTAGGATGATGTTTTATTAACCCTTTTTTGATATGGGATTTAATCAAACAAGGTATTGTAAAATTTTAAAAGCTTTAAAGATTATATTTTATTCAAAATAAAGGGTATATTATTTATTAATAGGGGATAGAGTGGGGAGTTATTATCTTATGAATTAAAAATAAGAGATTTGCATAAAATATATGAAACACATAACTCAATCAAAACATGAAATATTCTAATATATTAATTGTAACTTTGTTGTTCAATAATTTTTTTAATATTATTAACTAAATTATAGTGTAGCTATAAATTTCATATGATATATATATATTTTTATTAATTAATATGATGTAAAAACTCAATTTTTCTTAAAATCCTTTTAGGCTCCAAAAAATATCATTAAAAAAAATTATTTTAGTTTTATATTTGTTATCCATTTTTTAATTTATTATTTTCAAAAATGAATGTAATTTTTAATTCATAATTTCTAAATTATCTTGATGTGTTTTTTTATAAAAGAAATTATTTTCCCTTGATTACTGAGAGTATAATTTTTTTAGGACTACCATTTCATTTCATTAAACAAAGTAATTTAGATATAATATTATGTTTTTAAATTAATCCAACTATAAATAATTATTAATAGGATTTTTAAAATCTAAATAGTTACATTTGTATTATCATTATACTAGATTTTTGTATAATCTCATTTTTTTCTTAATAATGCATTTATATAAAAAAAATTGTTTCTCATTCTGTATTGTATTTATATCCATAAATAATTTCATAGAATTTAATAAATTTAACAATTAAAAATTGTTTACATATTACAAAAAATTAGGTCCATATTTTTGAAATTTTCCTCTTTATTTAGTCCTTATAAATATTAACCATAGTAAATTTCCATTACCTTTGCAAATTTACAATGGGTTATTTAGTTCTAAAACTATTGTAAAAATTATTAAAAATCAAGAAAAAATAGTTCTTCATTTTCATTAGATATGTACATTTCATCCATAATGATTAAAAATTATAAAATATTATTGATTTCTATTTATCTTTTATTTATAAATTTATAATATTCATGTAAAATATAGGATCAAACATTTCAGTTTGATGAATTGAATATGTATAATATTTTATAATCGGGATAAAAATGAATATAATATGTTATTAATGTCTATATTAATTATGAAATTAATTTTTCCCAAATTAAATTTAGTATTAATTATTGGTGAAGTTATAAATACATTAAATTCTTACAGAATAGTGACACAGTGCCTATGGAAGTTATATGAAAATAAAATAAATGATTTATGTGACTCTAAAAGTAATATTGATTGTTTTAGTTACAGTGTACCATGATTTTTATAGATAAATATTCCAAATTAAATATGTTTTAATGGTTTAAATTTGTATTGTTGTGCTGAAAATTTTTAAGGTAAAATTATGTGAATATTCATTAAAATGTTATTAAAATGGTTTTAAGATAAATATATTATATGAAATAATTTAAAATTCATAAAATATTGAAAATTGTAATTTATGATCTATAATGATATAAACTGTCAGTATCATTACATTTAATGTAGAATATTCTTATTACATGTAATTTATAACTCTTTAATACAGAATAATTATTTACTTTGGTTGAGGTCAGAATTGGTTAACAAAGGTGCCAAATCATATGATAAGGTTTAAAATAATATCTCAAATATTATAATTTTTATGGTTATTCTATTTGGATCATACAGTCTTTATATTTAAAAAATGACATTTTGGAAGCATTTTATATGATATGGACACATATTATGTCATAATATTTCATGTATTTCAAAAAATGTATTGAGGATAGTTTTTAATGAAACCTTTTTTATTGAATACTTTAAAATTCATAAAAATCCTATATTTATCTGAATTAAGGAAATATGATTTAAAATCTTAAACATAGTCCATTTAAGGATATATTTTCCTCTTATAGTAACTTTCTTGAGTGTTTTAGAGTAAAAATACTAATATACTTGTACTTATCACAAGGCTTAAAATGGAACCAAGAAATAAATAATTTAAAAAAACAAATTTATTTGTACATATTTCAAATTATTATCTAATTTCAAAATATAATCATCCAAACATTATATTATATAACTTTTGAACCATTTTTTTATAAAATTAATTTATATAAATTTATTATTTTATGAAATTGCAAAAATTATTTCCCCATACTAAAAAAAGGGAAACCCCTTTTATCTCCACTCCACATAATAAGTGCATTTTGGTTAAAACATTACCTGTTTGAATGAATTTTTAAAAATCAGTCCCAATAGTATAGAGACTTTATTTTGGGATAAAATCCAAGCATAGAGGGATTAAGAAGTAATTATAAATTGGTTTTATTAAGAAGTGGAATTGAATCTAACATAATTTTTAGTTTCATTTGCTAAAAAAATTCCTTCAAACCTCAAATATAATGATTTAATTATATAATTAGCTATAATAATACTTTACTATGATAATTTAATAATATATATCAATATCCTTCTACCATAAAATTTTAAATGAAACTTTCATTAATGTGACAGACCATGATTTTACGGTATTAACCTTCATAAATTTAATTACATTGACGACATAGGTTTCACACAACATCTAACATAAATGAATAATGATAAACAATTAAATATAATTATTTTTAAAAGAACATTTTATCAAAGTAAATAAACTCTCAGGAATGGATTTCCATAACAATTTATCTATTATATAAATTTTTTTAATATCAATTAATTAAATTTTACTTATGAAATGGATATATTTCTCTAAATGAATTCTTACCACCATTTAATATGGAATATGTTTTAAACAAAATTTTGATGTATCTATGAAATAAATAAAAAAATAGTTATACACAGTTGTGATTAATAATATATTTAGATTCTGATAGTATTAACATAATTTCTAATAAATAGTAACTTGAGCCTTCGGAATAGTAATGTTACATGTAAGAATAGTAATATGAACCTTATAAATAGTAAATTATGAAAATGGATAGTTACCTCACCCAATAATGTATAAATAAAATTTTGGCCACTTATAAATGATGGTATGATATAATTATATCATTATATAAGTAAATAAATATTTTTAAAATTGTTAATTGTGTTTTGGTATTTTTATAAGTCATAAATATTAAATTAAAATTTTATAATTAAATTGAAAATTGAAAATAAATAATATGTTTTAAAAACTCAATCATATATTAAAATATTTTTGTCTTATGATTTTATAATGATTTTAGTCGACCGTAGTTAATTTTTGAAAGGGTTATAAAATCAGTTATAAATTTAAAATCATTATTTTTTGAGTAAATGAAATTATTAAGTAAAAATTAAATTAACATTATTTAGAATTTTTTCCCATAAATTGGAATTCATTTTTAGGTTCTACATTGATAAATGGACAAGGTGAATATTAGCTATTTTTCCAAACTACCTTAATTTTCGGTGAAAGGTAAAATACATAAATTTACGATAAATGGTAAATAAATTATTTGTGGGGACATATGTGGTATTTATCTAATATAATCATTATTTATTCGAAATAAAATTTTATATATATTTTATTTATCCACATTAATAAACAATATTAATAGTATTGGGAAATATTATAAAATAATTTGAAATCACCCCTCTCCAGCACTATAAATATTACCCCTCAACACCAATTTTACTCAAACATTCCTAGTATTTGATCCATGTCAAATTTCTATGAAACATTATCCCCATGCCTCTCCTATGCATGCTGGATCTCTTTTCTCACATAAAACGGTCAAAACTGATCCCCAAAATATGGTTCTAAAGAAGAGTATTAATGGGGTAAATTCTATTTATTTTCAATTTAATTTTTTTAAAGCTCATTTATATTATTATTGTTTATTAATATCCTCTATCAAAATGGTAATGATAAATATAGTATGCTCTATATACAATAATGATATTGTGTTAATGGAATATCCTTCCCCAAAATCACTTCTTATTCTCTTTTATTTTAAAAATGAAATCTTCGTATGTGTGGTACTGATTTACAATCTTTTTGGACAATGGATTTTCATTCTTAAATATTTCCATCATGTCTGGTATGGAAACCATTATTAGGGTTAAAACAGAATATAATAAATGTATTTAAACCCTTCTTATTTTCTGGATGTAACATATTTATATAATATAAAATGATAAAACAAAATGAGTTTGTTATGATCAATAACCGATGTAATAATGTAAATTATTATCACTAAATGTCTTATCTAATGATTCATCCACATAAAATATTAAAAAAAGGTATATTTAACCACGTAAACATATAAAATTTCATTTATATCAAATATATTCAATTCTATAGAATTATTCCCATTCCACATGAACTTCTATAATTATATCCTAGTATATCGATTATGTAAACCAAGGAAATTATACCTCTTAAGAAATAATATTACATCATATAACACATCAAAAAATAAATAAAATAACTTAATAAAATTATAAAAACTAAAATACATTTACCCAATGTTATGGATTAATTAATTAATGTTTATAATTTGACTATCTAGGACACTAATGTCATGTATAGAACTGATTTGAACATAAGGTAAGGGTTTCTACTTGAACCATCGTTCATCAATCGGGATATTCTTTCACTAACATTACCCCAATGTGTTACTTATTTATTTTTGTTTACTTCTTATATATTATGAAATCATATAAATATATATATTTTTAATTTTTTTTTATTGTTAATAATATATTTTCTAGGGTTTCCTTTACAATTCTTCCAGATATACATGAATGAATTAACGAAATGACTCGAAGTTATTCCTATTTTCAATTGCACTACATATTCTGTTTTAAGATGGAATTATTTTCCAAAATAACTTATTTTATTTGGAAAAAAAATAACTTAGTTTAATTCTAGTTTTATTAAATTATTTTTTAAAAGAACCCTCCATTGTAAAATAGAATATTCTTTACCTTAAGAATTCATCAATGATTTTATTAACTATTTTAATCAATTTCATCACCCTTGATGATTATTATATTTAGTTGGATTTAATATTCAATGATATAATCTAATATATTTATTTTAATGGATTATGATTATCTCGAATATGTATGTGATATCTTGTAACTTTTTCCATATTTCTCTGAATGTGTAGTTATTATGTCTACTAATTGGGGAAAGTTATGTACATTTCATATGTTAGTTTCAATATAACGGTGTATGTTAATTATTCATAACAACATTCATATGAAGAATCAATTAGACTTAGTATGTGTCATTTGGGGCCCTATATAACCCATCTAAGCATCATTAGGTCCCATTAGATAAACTAGTTTTAGTTTTTACACGTTTATATATGGTCTTCACATAAGGCCGTTGATAGATTGTTTATTATGTAACACATTATAAATTCCCTAAATATAAAAATATTATTAGATATTCTAGGTTATTAATTTAATTAGTATAAATCAATGGTTAATAATTGTAATGGAAATATTTAATCAGTTTATATTTCTTTTATATTGTGCTTATGTTTACTTTAAATGGATGGTGTTTTCAGACATTTAATATACCTTATTTTTTATATGTGCTTCCAATGTACTCTTTACCCTTACTGAGAACCTGAGATCACCCAATAATTATATTATATATTTTTTGAGGATACAAATATGAGTATTATGAATGACCTGAAAGGGAAAATCTTGTAGTTTATTTGTGATTCAAAATAATTTTAAATGTTATATTTCATTTCATGTTGAAATATAATCATCATATCCTTAAACTGGTTTTCCAAAACTACTATACTATTATTTCCTTCAAGATTCATATTCATTATTTATATTCCAATGTAATTATAAAAGGCATTGAATTTCTCCAACATGGGTTAAGGTCTTTAAAATTCAGGAATGTTGTAGACTACCACCTTATGAGCCGACGTATATAATTTTTCTCTAAAATATTATCATAGATGGCAACAATGAATATGAAATTTAAATTTATAATATTTATTAATTAATATTAAATTTTTATTTTTATTTTTCACCCATTTTTTCATTTTTGAATAAATTTATAAATGATAAAATCGTTCGTGTGTACGTGTTGATTTCCACTTCCATGAAGCGATACAATTTGATTATCATAACCACATAACATGGATGATATATATAAGTTTATTTAATAAATTTATGTGATAATTATAATATAATAGAAATTATTTTATTATAGAAAATTTCTTACATTCTATCTATTATATTCATTGAAAATTTGAAATGTTGTCTACACAAACATATGAAATTCCATATCCAGGATTATAATGATTTTTATTTTTCATAAAAATAAAAAATGGTTGGTTTAAAACGTAATATTATTGGTTAAAAATTATATTTTTTTCAACGTTATTATTATTTAGATCATGTAATAGTTCAATATTTTTCCATGTTCATCATATCAATGCAATTTTGGGTTTATTATTTGAAGATCCTCGAAAAAACTAAATTAAATTAGTTGATTACATAATTATATATTTCATTAATTTTAATTAAATAATTTTTTGAAATATATGGGAATAAAAATAAAATGTTTTAGAAATAAAATTATTGAAATAAGTTTATAATACATGCGTTGAAGCTTATAGATTTCATTGTTGGACTCAATGTATGGTATTTATTCTCAATTACTCTTTATAATAAAATATTTTAAATATTTTCATATATATTATTTCAATAGTGGTATATATTTCCATTTTACATGTTATATCCTGAATCTATAAAAAATAATACTATTTTATGTAACATTTTTTATTTTTTATCCACGTGGAATTTTCATGAATGTAACCTAGTTGCAAGGGCATTCTTTTCTGAATTTTCTTTCACTAGGCTGTATAAAATATTAATTGTTTACATTATGTGATGTTTATTTTTAAAAAAACATTTATATTTGACAATAAGATATTTTTTAATATTTACAATGGAAACTGATAACCACTCTATTGAAAAAATCTGAATTTAATGATATGATCTTTGTAAGGGTTATTCATCATCAATTTTTCTTCCTTAGGACATACATTTATATTATGCACTAATATTTTTTAGGAGGTGTATATAATTTTCCATAGATTTTTTATATTTGGAATATTCTTATGTTCATGATCATTAATATTTCATTTGAGCCAATACATGATTAATATTCATTTGTTACCAAAATAGTATGTATTTTTATGATATAGTCTCTTCTAATTGTAGTATTTTCTATGTCCACAGATCATTTGAAATGGATAATATGTTTTTATTTTCATGATTAACATATTGTTTCTTCTCTTCTAGTTATGGATGTTGATTATATATTTATTATAAATTTCATCCCACATTTATTAATGAAACATCATGAAACTTGTTTTTATGTGATACTGATCTTGTACAATATTTTCAATCATGAATATTTCACTTCCTTGTTATTATTTTCAAAAATATCTTATAAAAATATTTTCTAAATATTAATGATTTTTTAAAATTATTTTACATGATCATTGTCCAATATTAAATAGGTACCAAATAGAACCTAGCTATTATGTTCCACATGGGTTATATTTGATTCCCATTTTTAATGATTGAAAATAATATTTATTTTTAATACTTATTAACTGAATGGATTTTACACTCGTAAAAAAATTATTTTATTTAATCAGATATTATTATTTTTCCAATGTTATTTTCAATTAATCATTTTTTAGTATATATTATTAAATTTTTATTTTTAAGATCTTCTTTTAAAAGTGAAAATGGAATTTTCCACAGGAGTCATTTTAATGGTATTTTTATGGTATTTTTATTCCTCATCAACAAAAACACGTGATTATTCTTACACTTCACTAAGGATATGTTTTATTTATACAATCCTTATTATTTTACTTAATTTATTATGATTTTTTCAATGATATTTTTTGTGATCCCATTTCTAGTTGATGGATTAATGATGTTACAAAAGGAATAATGGTTGTTTTTATGATTCATATAATGAAATTCAACATATATATACTTTTTCATTTTTATCTCTTAGTGATTATTTATGATGATGGGTGGTCATGTTAAAAACCAAGGGTGATTTCTATGAGAATAAACCATGAATTCATGGTAATGTTATAAAAAAATTCATAGGTTTGTTATTACCATCAAGTGCATTGGGTGATGATTATATTATCGGTATAATTTTACTAGAAGTTGAATATATTTGATATTCCACATGTAAGAGTGATTGTAATAGTGATATAATGAAAATATTTCATGACTAAAACACATTATAAATAATCTTGATATGATTTTCTATTAAATCCTAGGATCATGATTAATATATCATGTTTCATTGTTATTGTTTATCATGACTAATTCCATTGTTTAAGATCTTTGCAAATATAATTGTTTAATGATATTGATTTTAATTTGATTAGATTCAGTTATTTTATTCTTATGAACAGTGATTAGTTTATAGATCCTTTATTAGGAACTAGTCCACATTGATTATATTGAATTGTTAATTTTTATGTTTACCCTTAATAAAAAATACAAGACACCCATTTTTTGATTTTCTTTACACTACGTTTTGATTATTATTGATAATAAAATTGTGGCTACAATTGATTCATGTCAGAATTACTTTGTTATATATATTCAAGAATTAATTTTAAATAATATAATCAAGTATGTGTGATAGAGACAACAAATTTAAAAAATGGAAATTTTTATATAAGAGATCTTAATCATTAACTAAAACTCTAAACAAAAATTGAAACCAAGTATTTATGTGATATGGTATTATTGGTTTTTTATATGTTTACAAGGGTAAAAATATCTCCATTTTTTTCATTATCAGTGCAATTTATATAATGATTATGTTTTTATAAATGGATTGGGTATTATGTGTTGGAGGTTGTTATTATCAATATAAAGGTGACACATCACATGGAAACATCATAAGGTATGATCTTTTATCCATTGAATATTCCCATTGTTATTTATTTGGGGGGATTTCATTAATTTCATTGAATGAATATATCTCTTACATGGTATTTACAAAATAAAATTCATTCTTTAATTGTATCTTTATAAAATTTTAATTTACATTTTCTATATCTATTCAATATTGAGATTAGGGTATTTATAATATACTCTAGAGAACTAGTTTCCTAAAAGATACTTCCATGTGCTGGTCAAAAAGGGGGATTTATGTCTTAATAAAGCCTCATAAAACGGTTTCAACAATTTATTCAAGGGCCAAAAAATTATGTAAATTAACCAAAAATGCAAATAATTAAAATGAATTTAAAAATATTGTGTCTCCACTGCAAATCAATCAACTATATGGGAACATTTCATCCTAGACTCTACCAATCTATATAGGATGAGTTCCTCTAGATCTATATAGGAATTTTACAACTCATAAACATTCAATTGAGTTACTTCTTCCTAATTTATCATAGTTTCTCTATGAATCAAGTGCATTTTTCTATTTTTAAACATCTTTTTTTCAATATTTCTCATTTTATATTTATATTCATTCAAAATTTATATTAGAATTTTTTATATTGATGGAATCAATTAATACCCCCCTAGAATAGAGACTTTTTGGTATGAGGAGATCTAATTCTTTGGAATACTATTTCCTCTAATTGGTACATTGCTGTCAAAAAAATGGGGAACCACTATATTAGTCATTGTTAGAACTTTTTCAAAATTAATTCTCATATAATACACTAAAAATTGAGAATATATCTAATATATTTCCATATTCATAGTATTCTTAATTTATACATGATAATTATCAATATTGGATATCTTCCACAACCTTCAAAATATCATTACTAATATGTGAAGGTGTTTTCTCCCACTTTAACCTCATGAATCAAATAGTGTGTATGATGTTCATGCAGTGGCTATTAAATTTTAAATTGGTCTATGAAATATTTGGAATTTTTTAAATTGATAAATAATTCATGAAATTTACAATATAATTTTTTCCTTGTAAAAAATGAATCCAATAAAAGTCCTATGTGCCACAAACGATAAATAGAAAGGTATAATTGAAATTGTTCTGACAGAACAAAGGATTCATATCCATTCAAACCCTTAATTATTACCTATGATTATAGTTGATGGTTTCATGGATTATGAAATATCAACTATACATCTTATGTATGGTTTGATAATAATATCAATCATCCATATTTCTACACAGTGACCTAGGAATGAAATTATCACATAGATTCATTATCATCGACAATTACTCATGGAAAACACATCAATAGTGCGGTTTAAGTGGGTAATACATCAAAATAAATCACATTTAATATATTACCATAAAAATAGAGGTAAAATTTAATCTACCAAAACCCATTAATCCAAACTATAAATCTATAATGAATATATCTATTTAAAACTGAAATATAGTTCGGTTTTAAAGTGGGGAGCTTCTCTTTTTGGGTGCCTTCAAGATCGAATGGGAGTGACCCTTCTAATGGATTTAGAGATATGATCAAATCACTATGGTGATAATGGTAGTGGGATTATATGTTCCAATCTGGTTTTCACTCCTCTCTAACCCACAAAAAGAATAACCTTTTATATTATCTCTATAAATGGTGTCCAAAAAAGAACACATTTTATTTAGTAAATGGGGAATTTGGTAATTTTACCGGGGAAGCTAAATGGTAAATGAGAGAGTAATATTGGGGATATGTATGACAAGTAAATTATTATCTATTCTATAGGGGAAAATTTCAAGAAGAATCCTCCACTAATGAGTGAACTATTATTTGTAGTGAAAATTATTCACACAGAATAGGAGATATATCTAAAGAATGAATCTCTTTCATCACATGGGGATAGATTTTTATAATTTCATATGTATTTGAGCTAATTTTTTGGAGCATTACAACCATATAAATACTTTTGATATGAAAGATTTAGATACGTTATATCCAATATTGAAATGAGGTAGCTTCACAAAATGGTGCTAATAGTTCACCACTATATTGATCATATAACCCAATTAGAATCATTTATTTACATGTTTCATAGTGGATATATTCTCCATTAATATGATTATCATAACATGGATTGATTGAAAATTTTCATGGTGGATGATCAACTGGAATCCATCCATAAATTTAGCTTTGTAGTTCCAGTGATGGAAAATTTATATAAACTCTTTGGAAATATTCATTGGGAGAGAGGAATTATTTAGATCGTTCAATGGGGATAGTAGTTCACCCCTCTTGGTAATTATTTATGTGGATTGGAGGTTATGTAATAAATCAAGGATGGTTTCTATGATAATAAACCAAGAATTCATGGTAACATTATAAAACAATGAGTCATGGGTCTCTTATAACCCTCCAATGCATTGGGTAATGATTAAGTTATCTGGATAATATTATTGAAAGTTGAATATATTTGATATTTCTCTTGTAATAGTGAATTTAATAGTGATATAATGACAATATTTACTGATTAAAACACATTATATATATGTTTGATATGAGTTTTTATTGAATCCTTTGATCAGGATTGATATTACATGGCACATTATTATTGATTATCATGACTAATTCAATTGATGAAACTCTATGAAAATAAAATTGCTTTATGATATTGGTTTTAATGTGTATAGATTCACTTATTTTATTCTCATGAATAATGATTAGTCCATAAATTCTTTATTATGAACTAGACCACATTGATTACATTAAATTGTTAATTTTTAAGTTTACCCTTTCTAAAAAATTGAGCACACCCATTTATTTCTCTCCCTTACCTAATGTTTTGATTATTGTTGTTAAGAAATTTGGGGATAGAATTAATTCTTGTGTGAATTATTGTAACGTCCCAGTTTCGGAAGCCACCCAAAGGTTTACGGTACCCGGTTGGTCACATGGCCTAAAGCAAATTTCCCCAAATGCCAGAGGTTGCCGACAAGCAGTGAGGGCCTTGGGTGTGATGGGGGGGATATTATGCCCATATTGGCAAAGTAAACAGTGGAAGTAAACAACATACAATAGCGGAAGGAGTAAATTTCAAGTAACATTAAACAGCGGAAGACTAATAAAGAAACAACTAGAGCAGAAATATATATATGAAAATGATGCATGATACATATATTTCGAAGAAAGCATCCAAACTAGTCACAATGCTGAATACAGTACTAAACCAAAGTACAAAAGGAAAATAGATGTGCAACTCCACAGCATCGCAAGCCTCGTCTTGGTCTAATTCTCTATAGATCCAAATAAATCAAGTACATGATGTTGACGGGTGATTTCCCTTGTCTATACCTACATGAGTATAATCAGTTAGGCCCAAAAACATGTCCCAAATAGGGTGTGAGACTACATCCTTGTAGTCAACCAACCGAAGATTTCTGCCTAGCAGTCAGTGTGTACATGGAAGGTAAAAGCAATGAATGTAGTAAATGATGAAGCACTAAGATGTAAAAAATCCACACCGAATTCAACCACAAAACAGATAACACAACAGGTAACCTGTAACGAATTGATATTTTGAATAAATCATGTTTCCTAATTTTGAGTGTTATTTTATTTTTATACTCAATAAAACAGCTTCATTTGATAACATGAGTATAATTAAAATGAGATAGTTGGGTTTTGACTATTATATGACCATTAGTCAATATGACCGTTGGAAACTAAATGTTGCGATTATTGTCTCTAAATACAAGTGATCTTGGTTAATTAATATAGAAAGAAGAATTAGGGGCCTCATCCAGTAGTCTCGGTCCAATCAAAGCCCATCAAATAGAACTTGGGAAGGAGGTATCACCCCTGGGATTTTCTCTGGACCAAACCCAAGCCGAACTTCATCATGTGAAGCTATAAAAGAATCACCTTTGCGAGAAGTTCAAACTGATAGAAATTACTACTCGTGCAATGTTGGTCGAGCCGCCCTCATATTCTCTCACCATAGAACAGGTTACACTTAGTTCCTATGTTGGGGTTATAAGGGGATATGTAAGGAGACTGTAACTACTTTGTGTAATCCTTTGAGATAAATAAAATTGTGATTTCTTCTTATGGTGATGTTTTTGAAATTTCAAATGTCCGGATAATTTTATGTTGTATATTAATGATAAATTTTAAAAATAATTATATGTTAAAATAGTTATGTAAACATTAAATAATTAATGATGTGTAAAGATTTTCAATAAATGGTGTTCTACAAATCTGTTCAGTTAGAATTTTAGACTCTAGTAAGATCAACATAATATTTGGTGAATAGTAATTTATGAATAGTGATTTTATGATTAGGATTAGTAATGTGACTAAATGGATTAGTAATCTCACTTAATGAAAGTATTAATATAATATAGGCACCTTGATTAAGTAATGTGATTCAATAAAATATGAAAACAACTATTTTAGAAATTATTAGTCAAGGAGAATGTCACAAAGTAACCTAGAGATGTTTTAAGTGTGGGTTGATAGGGCATAAAGTATCCAATTACTTTAAAAAATGGATAATGTGCTAAATAGAGATAAGGTTCGATATAATGTATATTATACTTTTCAATGTCATAAATGTGGATAAGTTGGACATTATCAAAGGAAATTATCTCTTGTAAGAGATGAGAAGCATGATGAGCATCAACAATATTCCAGGACAAGGGAACAATCCAAGTCCTATGCTGATATGGATCATAATGAATAAATTACATGTAAATTCTTCACAATAATTTTCTATGTCATGTTTTATTTTAGTTCATTCCCTATGATATTATCTTTAATGTTTTCCAAGAACATCGAGTCACTAACTAAGATAGTTTTATATAATTAATGAAATCATCTACTGTTATGTACCACATGATGATGTTGTGAAGCTGTTATTCTTGAAAAAAAAAAGATGATTACGGGTTAAAAGATGACGATTATTTTGGAAGATGTTCACTATTTTGGGAACCCTATATGATCGAGGTAAATAGATTACTATGGTATTTTATTTGAGGAGCAAAGGATGACTTATATTTTGAAGAATCGATGAATTTAAGGTGAACTTATAGTAATTTAGGTTACTTATGGAAATGATTAACCTATATTGGGGAAAATATGATTAGGTTAGTTACTTTTGTTATAATATGTTAATAGTGGTTGATGTTGTTTGGAGATGAACAATAAAGTTTATCTTGGAAGACTATGTTATCAAATCCTTCTTATATTTGGGTTTAAATCTTAGTTTGGATTGTTTTGAGGAATTTTATATTCAGTTATTTATGGAATGGTCTATAATGAAATTTGGGTAGTAACGAGGAATTTTGAATATTTAAAAGTAGTCTCCCGTCCTACGGGGTTCTTTCTTTTTGAAGAGTTATTTTTCCCTTTTCCATTTTGGGATAATGTTTAAAGATAGAATAAATAGATAGTTAATCTTTTGTCGATTATGTGATTATCTAGAAAATGATTCTTGTGCTTTTGATGAGACCAAGTGTTTTTGAATGCTCATCGTTTGGAGAAAAGATTAGTTTTGGTAGAAACTTATTAAAGGATGAAACTCTACATGAATGTACGTATATTTCCTTAAGTTTTTATTATATGTAGTAAATTAATTCCTCAAAATTATAAAAAGGAACTTAAAAAAATGTTCTTCATTTACATTTCCTAATGGGTAATCAAAGACCATTTACACACATCATAAGTTTGTGATTTTATTGTGGTTAACTTTCTCCTAATTATGTTTTCTATCACTCTCCATCAAAACATAACCCTTTGTTTTCTATTCTATATCCATCTTTCCCTACATGGAATCCTAGTATGGGTTAACTCAGGTGACCTTTGTACTTTCCTTCTTTCTTTTAAATTAATAGTTTTACTGACTCCTTTTTCTAATGTGGGACTTTCAATTAAATTTCAAAGCACAATAAAAATTGCAAGGACACAATTTCTTAAGGGGGGTGATTGTAACGACCCAAAATTTTGAATAAATCTTGTTTCTTAATTTTGTGTGTTATTTTATTTTCATACTCAACAAAACAATTTCATTTGATAACATGAGTATAATTAAAATTAGACCGTTGGGTTTCGACTATTATATGACCATAATTCAATATGACCATTGGAAACTAAATGTTGCGATTATTGACTCTAAATACAAAGAATCTTGGTTAATTAATATAGAAAGAATATTTGATGGCCACATCCAGTAGTCTCGGGCCAATCGAAGCCCATCTAACAGAACATGGGAAGGAGGTAGCACCACTGGGCTTTGCTCTGGACCAAACCCAAACAGAACATCATCATGTGAAGATATAATGGAATCTCCTTCGAGAGAAGTTCAAACTGATATAAATTACTACTCGTTCAATGTTGGTCGAGCCGCCCTTATATTCTCCCACCATAGCACACCTTACACTGAGGTCCTATTCTGGGGTTATAAGGGGCTATGTAAGGAGACCGTAACTGCTTTGTGTAATCGTTTGAGATAAATAAAATTGTGATTTCTTCTTATGGTGAAATTTTTGAAATTTCAATTGTCCAAATAATTTTTTGGATGTATATTATTAAAGAATTTTTGAAAAAATATATTTTAAAATATTTATGTAAACCTTAAATAATTAATGATGTGTAATGATTTTTAAAAAATTATCTTATACAAATGTGTTCAGTACGAAATTTAGAGTCTAATAAGATCAACATAATTTTTGGTGAATTGTAATTTATGAACAGTGATTTTATGCTTAAGATTAGTAATGTGACCAAATGGATTAGTAATCTCACTTATAGAAAGTATTAATATAATATAGGCACCTTGATTAAGTAATTTGATTCAATAAAATATTTAAATAACTGTTTCAGAAATTATTTTTCATGTATTAGTTTTTTCGGGTGATTAGTGTTTTTTAATTACAAATTAAATTAATAATATTTAAAAAAGTATTTTTATAAAATGGACTTTATTTTTGAATTCAGAACATCTATATTATATTAAGGTAATTTTTGGGTGTTTTTCTGAAAAAAATGAATTTTCAGTGAATAGTGTTTTTATTTAAAAATTTAATTAAAAATATTTAGAAAATTATTTTTATAAAATGGAGTTTCTTTTTGAATTCAGATCATTGATATTCTGTTAAGGTATATTTTTGGGAGTTTTCTGTGAATTTTGAATTTTCAGTGAATAGTAAAAATATAGTTTTAGGGTTTCGGTATGTTTAATTACATCATAACTGCATCATGATGATTTTAGGAGATATTTTAAGGTATGGTCAACTTGTGAATATTATGATAAAGTATTAGGTGTCCCATGTGGCCAAAACCATGAGGAAATACCACTTTTTTTTCCAATACCACCAAGGAGGTGTCCCTTGGCCATTAATGCCTTATCCCTCACTTTCCCTATAAATACCAAGCCATTATCTCATCCATTCCATTCCAAAATCCTCATTAACGAATTTTTGGTCTCCTTACCTCCCATGGAGTCCTCCCAATATTCCCTCAAGCCTCCCAAGGTCCCAAACATTATGATTTCAAAGTTACTCTTCAAGGTAAGGGATCCTACCTCTCTCTTTATTTTCTTGTATTCTCCTTTATGTCATTTATTTTAAGCTCCATTTTCTTATGTTGGGGATGTTATTTTATATTAATCATACATTCCTTTTCATTTTCATATGCTTAGAGTCCCCCTATTTCTCTCATCAATTCATTTTAAAAATGTTTATGTGGCTCTGTTAGGGTGCCAAATTTTTGTAAGGGATTCTTTCACCCTTCTCATTTTCAAGTTCTATTTTCATGTCAAGTCTTTAAAATTCATTTTTATTATGTTGGAGTATGATCTCTATATCCATCATACTATTCTTTTATTTTCATATGATTACAGACCTATTTATTCTCATCAATTCATTTTTTTGGAGTTTTAAGTGATGCCTTTAGACTGCCAAATTTTCATAAGAGAAATCTTATTTTTGGCTTCCTTTAATGTTTTTCATTTAATATAGTATGTCTTTAAACTTTTATTACCATGTTCCTATATCCTTTAAATTTTGTCCCTCTACTATTTTGTGGGTAATTTATGACTAGGTAACCCATGTCCCCTCTCTTTCCAATGTTTTCTAAAACCCTGAAACATAGCATTTATGCTGCAGAATTTTTGTCTCACAATGTCTCTCTCTTTTTCTCAAATTATTTTATTTTAGTATGTGAATACTCAAAGAAATTTCTCCTATATGGGTATTCAAATATATATCAAAATGTTCTATTTTAATTCTGGGACTTACATACATGAAACCCACTTTCCTTTTTCCGTGGGTTTAACGTGACATAAAGATCATGTCTTTAAAGAAGATTTTAAAAAGTTTTGATTATGAAATGAAACCCATTTCTTTTATGCTATATGGGTTATTTATGAAATGTTTTATGATGATATATTTTTCCCACTTGATGATAATGTAAAATTTAATGGTTCACCCTGATAGCGCTCCAATGCATTGGGTAATGACGTAACCACTAGAGGTTACAATTTTAGTGATACCTTGGTGAATAACCTTGGTAATTTCAAATGAAACCTTGGGGATGGACCTTGGGGATATTTTCATGATTGCCTATGTTAAATGTTATAGTCACATCTTCAAGTTCTAAAACACATTATTTTTATTATGATATGCCTCATGATCTCTTTCTCATGTCTTAAAGTTATTTTTTCATGACTTTTGATGTATCTGAAGTTCACATGTAAAATGTTTCCCTTGTTTCCCTTACTAGGCCATTTGCTCACCCTTTCCTTTGATGTATGATCCCAGGTTATTAGATGTTGTAATGAACATAGTATGAACAAATTAATAAGCATTTAGAGTGTTTAAGAATAATGTTTTATGTTGTCATTTATTATGTTTCTGGTTTCTAAGACACTAAACCTTAAAGATCCTCGGTTTTATATAATGTAATGAATGTTAATGTGATAAAGGCGGGATTCTATATAACCATCTAGGAAGTACACAAAACCTATCCCCTATGTTCTTACCTATAAATGACAAGAAACCCTCTGGTTGGTACTAACATTCTCACCCCTTTGGTTCAGTTAATATATAGACTCTCTAGGTAATCACTCACCTTCAATTCCCCCTATAGTCTTGTATCGTACTAAAGGCGCTCTGGGGAAGCACTCAACGTCAATTCCCCTTGTGGACCATTTTTTGGAACTAAAAACACTCTAAAGAAGCACTCAATGTCAATTCCCCTATGGTATTGCATGTATAATTATAAAGACACTCTAGATAAGCCCTCAACTTCAATTATCCCTATGGTCTATACACTAGGTTCTCACGGACCTTTTTAATTCAAGCAAGCATAGAATTGTGTAATGACCAAATTAAACCTCAATAACTACATGGATATCATTCTATATCATAACAGCATATTAGTGAAATAGGCACACCATCCTGTAATACTAGGCATGGAAAAGGAAACCGTAGAAAAAACAGGCAAACTAGACCCAAAGGTCAAAAACAGACAAAACATGCATGGGTAAAACATCCAAAGAACATAAATTCACCCAATTCACAAACAATAACCTCTACTCAGTCATACAAGAAAAGTAGGCAGACAACAAGGGAATACAGTAAACAAGTAATACCCCATTCATAGGTATTGGTGGAATTTTCATATAATACTCAATGACAGTCTACAGAAAGGCACAAACCACCTACCTTGGGGTTAGGAGATCAATATACATGAACCTCGAAGCATGAATCTCTTTATAACGTCATAGATCTATGAAAACCCATAAAACATTCAACCCACTATAAATTCAAAAAGAGGAGGAATTGGAAAATGATGCCCTGGACTAAGGAAGATATTACCGCTATGATTCCAACAGAACCGACGGAGTTCAATTCGGATGATGTACAGAGGATCAGAGGCTCATCAATGATCAGTGGATGCTCGATGATCTCGGATGAACAAAACCTAAAATAAGTTGTTTATTTCCATTATAAGCTATCCCAATGTGTTTAATGAAAAAAATGTACATGGCTTGTAATTTTGGAGTACACGGTGTGTAAAGTCCTATTCTGTACTCTACATTAAGTGTCCTCTACATCACCCCACATGACAGTGTGTGTGGCCACAACATGGCTAGAATACGGCATTCTATGAATGCAATTAAAATTTTTATTAAGGTTTGAAATCCATATCTATCAAAACCCGTGAATTTTCGATAAATATTGGTTTTTATTTTAACAGTGAAAATTAACATATTTAGAATTTTTTTTAGATAAAATAAATGTCATTTCTGGAATCAGGATGTTGAAATTATCCAACGGTGAATTTTTCATAATTTTCTGAGACAGTCAAATTTTTGGGTAAAAATTAAATACCATTTAATTATATAATGTATTTTATGACATCATAATGCCCCAATGGTGATGTAATAAAATACCATAATCCTTATGTTCGGCCAATATATTTTTTATCATTAAAATAATGTGATTTTGGGTTTGTTTCACTTACTTTTCAAAGCATTAATGAACCCCTCAAGACTTATTCAACACTTTGCATTTTTAAATTAATTTCCATGGGAGTGTCACTCACCTCCACATAAGCAACCCTAATTTTTTAATAAGTTCGGACCATGGCCTTGTAAAATATTGTTCTCATATTTCCCTTTCCAGAAACTATGTGCAAATACTATGGGATGGTTTTTGGTTTGGATTATTTTAATATAAGGGGTCCCAAACCAAAATTCTAAATAATTCTCTCACCTTTCCTATATAAACCCACCCAAGATCCCACTTCCTCCTCCCTAAAATCCCTTAGAGTTCGTCCAACCTCTACCCTACTCTATCTATAATCCTCCCAAGGTGCCCCAAGCTCCCAATAAGCCTCTCAGAAGCCTCTCTCTAGCCTTTGGAAGCACACTTCCAAGTAACGGTTTTTTCTTCCTTTCTCATTTTATTCAATTTTCTTTAAGTTGTATTGACATTTTAATTTCAATTATGAATGTTGGGGTATGGTTTCACACCTCCCACACACTGCCCTATTATTTTTTGAATGATGGGAGACCCCTTTCTCTCTAATTAAATGCCTCCCACGTACACCCGTTACTATGCTGAAATTCTGAAAGGAACTTCTCTCTCTTCTTTTACATTCAAGCAATAATTTGGTATCATGAATCTAAATTCCATTACAATTGTTGGGACATGTATCTATATGACCACCTTACTGTCCATTACATGTAACTATGATGAGGAACCCCTTTCTCTCTCATCTACTTTTTTTTTATGAATTCTTATGTCACGCCGTTACGCTGCCGAAATCACACTGATTTTCTAAGCCAATGTCATTGTGTAGTGAATACCAAGCCCATTTCTCCTTCAAGGGTATTTACCTTTATGAAAATTTACTTATTGATTGTAAAGTTTCATGTATGAATTCCACATTCCTTTATCATGGAATAAATGATTATGTTTTATGAATCCATATTTTATGATCCATGTGGCACACTTATGCATGAAATTAAATGTTTAAGAAGGGTGCGCCCTTATTGCGCTCCAATGCATTGTGTAAAGTATAACATCATGATACTTCATGTGCAATGAGTGTTGACTCATGCTAATTCAAGTGAAACGAGGGTTTACTCGTGCTTCATGTGCAATGAGGGTTTACTCATGCTCCATGTGCAATGAGCCTTGTCTCATGCTAATTCAATGTTAAGTGTTGTTTCCACATTTCCATGTTATGATTATCATGCTTTATCATGCCTTTATGTTCATGTTTAATTTATGATCTATTGATATTCCTATTTTCTAACATGTATTTTACTCCTCATGTTAATCCATGTGTACTCCCTTACTGGGCTTTATAGCTCACCCTTTTCTTATGTGTGTCCTCAGGTTATCCCATGCAATGCTAAGTACGAGGGAATGTAGTGGTCATGTAACAGATGTATTAAATAAAGATGTTGTATTTCATTTTTTAAGTTTTTATGTAATGATCCTAAGACCCAAAGACACTAAAAATCTCGATCTTCATTGTTGTATCAAGTGATGTTTTATGTAATAAATCATGTTTAAGTTGTAATAAAAGCAGGGTTTTCATAGTTGGTATCAGAGGATTGGTTTAGTTATTTTTGGGATTAGGAAACCCTAGTAAAGCCTTGGATACAAGACTAAGTATAATAAAATCATCCCAAAGTTATGTTAAATACTATTTAAGTGTTTTATCAAACAAATACATCCCTATCTAGATATGAGCAGGTAGAGGTGGCTCTGGCATAGATGTATCCTAGGGGTAAAACCCGAAAACACCGCTTTGAGCTAGACTCGAATGGGAACTAGGGCACGACAACAGGCCTTGTTGCAATCTTGCTTACGACACACCAGGGGGATATGTTTTGATAAATTCAAAATCTTGTAATGAACCCTTATTAAGGGAAAAATTCCCATAAGAATATATGTTAGAAAGTAGATCATGAAAATCCTAGATTGAATCCTATAGACTCATGAGTTAAGGAAATAAAAGTTTATTTATAAGTCATCAACTTTTGTCTTTGGATTACCCTTTATGTGTTACCCCTAACTTTCCTTTTATTCCATCCAATAGCCGGTAATAAGAGGACTCGGGCTAACAACCGTTGGGAAGATCAGTGTGATGATTGTACTAATGAGATGCCCAATCCAATGGGAGTGGGAATCGCGAACATTGTCATGCTTCTCTCTCAGCTAACTCAAGATTTGAATAGAAACATGGGTCAAGAGGAATGTCCAAACCCCCCTAAGAAGGAACAAGTCTCTATCGAGAGCTTCATGAGGCAAAGGCCTCCAAATTTTAGTGGATCCTCTCATCCCACGATCTCTGAACAATTGATCAACTCCATTGAAAAGATATTCTACATCCTCTAATGTTCTAAACAAGAGAAGGTTCTCTTAGAGGCTTATCGTATGGAGGGTGAAGCTGATCAATGGTGGACAGTGATAAAAAATAAAAAGCCTGAGGAGGAGATCGATGCTTTGGAATGGAAGGAATTCTGGAAGATATTTTTCGATAAATATTTTCCATGCACCCTCCATCTTAAGATGGAAAGGGACTTCCTTTCCCTCAAGAAAAAAGATGAAGAATCTGTGGGAGCATACGAGGCAAACTACACAAGGCTTGCACGATACACTTCTGGCATTTTCGTTACCCCCGAATGCAAGGTTGACCGCTTCTTTGGTGGGATTAAGCCTAGCTTGGGGAATGCATTAGCGATCCGTGACTTTGACAGCTATGAGGAAATTGTCCGATGTGCCCTCAAGGTCAAAATGGAGATCGGAGAATCACAAGGGTATCATGGGGAAAAGAAGCGTAAGGTGGAATTCAATGCTGGTGGTCCGATGGATAAATCCAATGGTGATAAGAAGTTCCAGCACCCCACTTGCCAAAAGTGCGGAAAGAAGAACCCTAGAAATTGCCTTAAGGGGATGAGAAAATGCTTCAGGTGTGGAAGAGAAGGGAACCTAGCTATTAACTGTTAGAAAGAAGGACTCGCGGCTGCTAAAGAGGAGAAGAACACTCCGTTAAAACCTCAACGCGTTTTCAATGCTACAAATGCAAAGAACCGGGTCATTTTCCAAATCAGTTCCCTAATCCAAGGGTTATCGGAGGAAACCAACAGCCTCTAAGTCAACAAGGAAGATCTTTTTCCATAACTTCTGCCAAAGTGAACCCCGACAACGAAGTGGTGATAGTTACACTAGTTATTCATTCAAGAATAGTTAACGTACATTTTGATTCAGGTTCTACGCATTCTTTTATATCTCGAATTATTAGTAGAACAATCCCAGCACCACCACAAATCATGGAAGTAAAGATGTCGGTGAGTACAGAAAATGGGGAAATCATTGAATCCAATGAATATAAGTCCTCCCCTATTATAATCTGTGGATTGAATTTCCTGGTGAACCTCATCATACTCCCTTTGGTGGAATTTGATGCAATTCTTGGCATGGATTGGCTTTACTTATATAGATCCAACATAAATTGTCGGGAGAGGGAAATCACACTCCATATGGAGAATCGACCCCCGATTCTTTACAAGTGTCAGGAGGAAGATGAATCTCCTTTACCTCCATCAGCTCATGCATGGATATTACTGCCCGATGAGCACGCGTATCTGGTTCAGATGATTGAGTACAAAGAAGAAACCATCCATGAAGCTATGCCTATTGTGAGGGAATTCGCAGAAGTGTTTACCGAGGAACCTCCTGGTCTTCCTCCAAGAAGAGATGTTGAGTTCTCAATTGAACTTATACCTGGGGTGCTACCAATATCCAAGACATCATATAGAATGGCTTTTGTTGAACTTGAAGAGCTAAAAAAACAACTACAGGAGAATATGGATAAAGGGTTTATATGCCCAAGTGCTTCACCATGGGGTGCACCAGTCCTCTTGGTCAAGAAGAAGGATGGGTCAATGCGGCTTTGCATCAATTATTGTGAACTTAACAAAATCACGATAAAGAACAAGTATCCACTCCCAAGAATTGATGACTTGTTTGATCAGTTTCATGGAGCACAATACTTCTCCAAGGTGGACATTCGGTCGGGATATTATCATGTAAGGGTGAAGAAGGAAGATATCCCCAAGACTGCTTTTCGTACAAGATACTGGCACTATGAATTCATAGTAATGCGTTTTGGACTCACCAATGCTCCAGCAATATTCATGGGCATGATAAATAGTGTCTTTAGAGATTACCTTGACAAAGTTGTGGTAGTCTTTATAGATTATATACTAATATACTTCAAAACCAAGGAGGACCATGTGGAGCATTTAATAACTATACTAGAGACTTTGCACAAGGAGAAGATCTATGAAAAGTACAACATGTGTGAGTTCTAGTTGAAGGAGGTCTCATTCTGGGGCCATATCATCACAAGTAATGGGATATCTGTGGATCCCTCCAAAACAGATGCAATTGAAGGATGGTCGATGCCAACATCGGTAATTGATATCAGTAGCTTCATGGGGTTAGCTGGATATTATCGACGATTTGTGAGAAATTTCTCACAATTGTCCAACCCTCTTACCAAGCTAACTCGAAAGGGAGTGAAGTTTTATTGGAGTGATGAATGCAAAGAATGCTTCAAGGAGTTGAAAAGGAGGCTTATCACTGCGCTTGTGCTCACTTTACCCACAAGTTGGGAACTTTTTGTGGTATTCAGTGATGCCTAAAAGAAGAGCTTTGGATGTGTGCTGATGCAGAATGATAAAGTGATATCATATGCCTCAAGGTAGTTGACAATCTATGAGTGAAACTATCAAACTCATGATCTGGAGTTGGTGGCGGTGATCGTTGCCTTGAAAATCTGGTGGCATTATCTCTATGGAGATAAATGTGAGATATATACAGACCAAAAGAGTCTTAAATATATATTCACATAGAAAAAGCATAATATGCACCAGAGAAGATGGGTAGAGCTCATCAAGGATTATCAATGTTCAATACATTACCACCCGGGGAAAGCGAACAAGGTGGCGGATGCCCTTAGTAGAAAAGATCCAGTGATTCTATCAATGATGAGAATTTAGAAGGATCTAATCTTCTTAGACTTGATGAAGATGGACATGGGAATCATAAAGAAGGGAACGTCATCAATCCTTTCACAAATGATTGCTCAACCATCTCTTTTGGAAAGGTTAAAGGATGCTGAAAAGGATGATGTGGGAATTCAAGAAAAAGTGGAAGCTATAAAAAATGGGAAATCCTCGGAGTTTAATGTTAATGAAGAAGGAATTTTGAATTTTTGGAAAAGACTATGTGTTCCATCAAGTCTGGAGCTGAAGAAGGAACTTTTGGATGATGCACATAGTTCAAATTTCTCAATTCACCCAGGGAGCACAATGATGTATTGAGATCTCCGAGAAAACTTTTGGTGGGATAATATGAAGAAGGAGATCACCGAATATACATCAAAGTGCCTGGTGTGTCAGCAAGTGAAGGCAGAGAGGAATGAGTCTAAACGGATGATGAAACCATTACCCATAAAAGAATGGAAATGGGAGAACATCACCATGGACTTTGTCACCGGACTTCTGAGGACATCCAAAGGCAACAATGTAATCTGGGTTGTTGTGGATCATTTTACAAAGACTACACACTTCATTGCTAATCGAGAGGATTTCTCATTGGATCAACTGGCATAGATATATATTAGGGATGTTATAAGGTTGCATGGAGTACCACTAACTATTGTGTCTGACCAAGATCCATGATTCACCACTAAGTTATGGAAGTGTCTTCAACATGCTCTGAATACTGAACTGAACTTTAGTACGGCCTATCATCCTCAAACTGATGGCCAATCAGAGAGGACTATCAAAAACACTTGAGGATATGTTGAGAGCATGCTCAATGGACTTTAAAGGAGGATGGTATCAACATCTTCCTCTAGTTGAGTTCTCTTATAATAATAGTTTCCACTCGAGCTTCCAAATAGAACCATATGAAGCCCTTTATGGGAAATGGTGCGGAACACCGGCATGTTGGGATGAGGTCGGTGAACGTAAGATGCTTGGACCAGAAATGGTCGAAAAAATGGTGGAGATGGTGAAAACAATTCAGCAGCATATCAAGGCAGCCCAGAGTCGACAGAAGAGTTATGCAGATAATTGTCGATGAGACCTTGAGTTTAAAGTTGGAGACATGGTGTTTTTACGCATATCTCCATGGAAGAAGGTAATGAGGTTTAGAAAGAAAGGGAAGTTAAGTCCAAGGTACATCAGCCCCTTTTAGATTCTCGATCGTGTTGGGGATATGGCCTATCGACTAGCACTTCCACATACTATGACCAATGTGCATGATGTCTTCAATGTATCCCTCTTAAGGAACTACATATCAGGCACTTCACATGTACTCTCTTCCGAGGTGGTACAATTGGAAGTTGATCTTTTTTGTGAGGAACAACCAGTGAAGATCTTAAATCATAGAGAAAAAGTTCTACGAAATAAGACAATGCCCCTCATCAAGGTGTTGTGGAGAAACCACAAGTTTGAAGATGTGAATTGGGAGTCGGAGGATATGATGAAGCTGAGTTACCCACATTTGTTTTAGTGTGGGAAAAGGAAAATTTTGATGGATAAATTTCTTAACGGGGGAATATTGTAACGACCCAAATTTCCATTAATGGAAAATACCTCTTGATCATGTTAAATGTATCTTTATAAAAAATGTTTTTATAATATGTCAACTTCTTTGGTTTTATGATAAGAGTTGTGACTGTTACTTTTATAGTCGTTGAACAGTGATAACTTGATTAGTATAAATATAAGGCTTTAACGAACCCAATTTTACTCAGACAAAGGAAGCGATGGTCTCATCCAGTAGAATTTCCCCATAAAAAGCCCATTTATCAGAGCTCGGAAAAGAGGTGGATTCTTTGGGCTTCGCCCTTGACCAAGCCCACGCCGAGCTTCATTATGTCAAGCTCGAACGTGACCGTCTACGGGAAATGTGGAAGTTGATTGAAATTACCACTCGAGCAATGTTATCTGAGCTACCCCAAGAGTCTGTCACCATTGCACACCTTACCATTAGGTATTATGTGGGTGTTTTAAGGGGTTATGTAACAAATAAGTAGTACTATGTTCATTTATATTATTTTTGTATATAATAATGAATATAATTTCTAGTCATTTTTGATACATTGTAAATAGTTTTTCAAGTACAAATGGGGTTTTTAATTATTATTTAATTATGAAATCTATTTTATTAAATTAAGTGATTTTTGAATTAAATAATATTTTAATAAAATATTATTATTAATATTAAATTAAATTTTATTAAATATAAATGATCTTATAAATTTATGAATGGAATTATAATATTTATTAAGGTTTGAAAGCCATTTATGTCAAAACCTGTGAATTTTCGATAAATGTTGGTTTTTATTTTAAAAGTGAAAATTAACATATTTTAAAAAAATTAGATAAAATAAATATCATTTCTGGAATCAGGACGTTGAAATTATCCAACGGTGAATTTTTCTTAATTTTATGAGACAGTCAAATTTTTGAGTAAAAATTAAATTCCATTTAATTATATAATGTGTTTTATGAAATCATAATCACCCAATGGTGATGTAATAAAATTCCATAATCCTTATGTTCGGCCAATATATGTTTTATCATAAAAATAATGTGATTTTGGGTTTGTTTGACTTACTTTTCAAAGCATTAATGAACCCCTCAATACTTATTCAACACTTTGCCATTTTAAATTAATTTCCATGGGAGTGTTACTCACCTCCACATAAGCAACCCTAGTTTTTTAATAAGTTCATACCTAGGCCTTGTAAAAACAAAATTCCTCTTTCCTTTTCCAGAATCCATGGGAAAATAACATGGGATGGTTTGTGGTTTGGATTATTTTAATATAATGGGTCCCAAACCTAAATAATAAAGAATTATATCACCTTTCCTATATAAACTTACCCAAGCTCCCACTTCCTCCTCAATAAAATCCCTTGGAGGTGGTCCAACCTCTGACCTACTCCCTCTAGAATCCTCCTATGGTGCCCCAAGCTCCCAAGAAGCCTCTCACAAGCCTCTCTCTAGCCTTTGGAAGAACACTTCCATGTAAGGGTTTTTTCTTCCTTTCTAATTTTTTTAAATTTTCTTTAAATTGTTGTGCCCTTTTAATTTCAATTATGAATGTGGGGGTATGGTTTTGCACCTCCCCCATACTTCCCTCTTGTTGTTTGAATGATGGGAGACCCCTTTCTCTCTCATTAAATTCCTCCCATGTACACCCATTACTATGCCGAAATTCGGAAACGAACTACTCTCTTTTCTTTTACATTCAAGCAATACTTTTGTATCATGAATCTAAATTCCATTAAAATTGTTTGGAAATGTATCTATATGACCTCCTTACTGTCCATTACATGTTAATATGATGAGGAACCCCTCATCATACTTTTTTTTATGAATTCATATGTCACGCCGTTACGCTGCTGAAATCACATCGATTTTCTAAGTCAATGTCATTGTGTAGTGAATACCATGCCCATTTCTCCATCAAGGGTATTGAACTTTATTCACATTTACTCATTGATTATAAAGTTTCATGTATTAATTCCACATTCCTTTATCGTGGAATAAATGAATATGTTTTATGAATCCATGTTTTATGATCCATGTGGCACACTTATGCATGAAATGAAATGTTTAAGAAGGGTGTGCCCTTATAGCACTCCAATGCATTGGGTAAAGTATAGTATCATGATACGTCATGTGAAATGAATGTTGAATCATGCTAATTCAAGGGCAACGAGGGTTTACTTCTACTTCATGTGCAATGAGGGTTTACTCATGCTCCATCTGCAATGAGCCTTGGCTCATGCTAATTCAATTTTAAGTGTTGTTGCCACATTTCCATGTTATGATTATCATGATTTATCATGCCTTTATGTTCATGTTCCCTTTATGATCTATTGATATGCCTATTCTCTAACATGTGTTGTACTCCTCATGTTATTCCACGTGTACTCCCTTATTGGGCTTTATAGATCACCCTTTTCTTATTCATGTCCTCAGGTTATCCCATTCAATGCTAAGTACGAGGGAATGTAGTGGTCATGTAAAGGAAGTTTTAAATAAAGATGTTGTATTTCATGTTTTAAGTTTTTATGTAATGATCATAAGCCCCAAATACACTAAACCTATCGATCTTATTTGTTGTATGAAGTGATGTTTTATGTAATAAATCATGTTTAAGTTGTAATAAAACAGGGTTGTCATAAGGTACGTCAGACAAGGGAGGAATTTGGGCTAGAGAAACAGTCCATTGGGATTTTTGGGGCTGTTTGGACGTCCTAATACCACTTCTACTGATAGTAGGACTTGGTAGAAGAGTTGTTCAGTTGTTGGTGTCCTAATACCAACACTTTTTAGCTTAACCATGGGGAGGATGGAATCATCTTGTGGGATGACCACTATATCATTGGAATCCCCTTGAGGCATATCAGTACGACGATTTCCTCCCGATAAAGAATGTCTGGGGGGATAGGACATGAACCCCAATCCTATCATGGCACCTGCTGGTGCTGGCTAAAGAGAAGCTCAAAATAAAATATATCTTGAAGGGAATATCCTATTTGGGGTGGTTTATTCTCTCCCAGACCAAGGACACGACCATGAAGATTTCAATTCAATGGAAGCAATTCCCAAACACATCTCATTGCGGAAAAACGGGAGCACATTAGGAGATTTTAGAGGCCAGAGAGTATTGATTGTGGGGATTTGGAATTAATGAAGGTTGAGACCTTAATTTATGATAGTTCAGGTTCCTTTAATCATTAATTAGAGGGTTGTTGTTGCCTATGGGGGACACAAGGATGAGAGTCCACCCCGGGATGTTAGTGATGGTTGGGATTATGGCGACAGTGAACTAGGTTAACCTATGGGTGCCAGTGTTGGCAAGGCTATGCTTTATTCTAGGGCGCATCTTGAGGGGAAGTATGGCCAGGAGGATATACAGGCCATTCCAGATTCTCCACGGCTGGGTCACAACCCACTGTAGATGGTATGACTTCCTGAATTCCATTCTCCCCCATGTAATGGTATGCGACCATCCCTCTTTAGTATCACTAGAATCCACCCATTGACGCTCAAAGATGAAGAAATCATGCTCAATATCGGTAGCCACACCCACTTTGACTTCCACTCATTCCGAACCCTAGTTAGAGAAATAGTTGATGATGAGTGGGGTCTACTAGAGCAAAGGGGGTATCTGGAGAGTATACAGGGGACGTGCTGGTGGACAGGTTTGATGTAAAAATCTTCTGTGAATTGTATGTGCCAACCAGGTTCACCAGGCTATTCGGGTGCATGCAGTGGATGCCCCAGAATTTTTACATTGGGGTTTGGGAAGAGCGGTATCCCTGTATTCTTTGTAAGTATTATATTATGTTCACCATGGGAGGCTTGAGTGAAAACATATTTCTTCCCCCCACCGTAGTCTGTGTGGGATTGTCAACAAAGTATGCCAAACACTAGACAAGAACGCATCCTGAGTCGATTATTTGGAAATGCATCTGGTAGATCAAAGTAGCTAGTGCAGAGCCCAAAGAGTAAGAAGGTTGTAAAGGTACCATGGGGGAAGTGAGTTAAAGAATGGGTTGGGTATCCAGCACGATGCATGATGTTCCGTCATCGGTAAGGGTGGTTCTGGCCGAGAACATGTCTCTACCCTCCGGGGAAGGGTGGTCTTGTGTATGACATCATGGTCCATCTAGGGAACTCCCAGCATAGCTACTCAGGTACCTCCTAATGTCATCTGATGATGCTATATTCCCATATCTGTGTTCTTCTTGGAGAATGTTGTGACAGTCCATGTCCGTCAAAGAGTTGTTGTGGTGGTTAATACACACCAGGCTCGATCTGGAAGACATAGGGCACATCCAGATATAGGACAGGGTAAAAATTCATCGTCGGGAAGAATTCCTAATATCCATGGTTATGTACGCATTCCAGTGGGGGTGGTATAAATAACTGCATCTCCTGGGGAACGTAATTCTTGTCCAGGAGCATGACCCAGAGAAGCTTCCATCCGAGGAAGAAAGTGTAGAGGAAGGAGAAGAAGAAGATGATGATGATGAAAATAAAGAAGAAGATGAAGAAAAAGAAGGAGGACATGAATAAGGGGACCAAGTTGAAGTTCTGGGTGGTGAGGGGCCTTCAGAAGCTCCCACTCACCAGCAGAGTTCACGAGAGAGTGGAGAAATTGTCGGCTCCAATGCAGAACTGGATGAGGAGCTTGAGGTATGGTTTAAACCTTATAGAAACCATTATTGTTTCATAGTCTCGATCCATCAACCAAACCCTTTCCTATTCAGTAACCCATGGGTGAGGGTCCCCAGGGAGCCTTCCCTATAGGGGTGTAGATATGCCTATAGAGATTGATGAGCAACCTCAGGGGCAATTCATCGAGACCGAGCATAGTGGGGTGTCAATTCCTGCTATATTATGTGACAATAATCCAGAAGGATAGTCCCCCTCTATCTATATTGTTCTTGAGGAGTTGATGTTGTTGATGGTGTTGACAAGCATTGATGGCTCCCATATGGCTGTGGCCCCCGCCATGACACATGCATTGGATACCGCCACACATGGATCCCATTATTCCTTTTTAATTGGTTTTCCTCTTTGTTGGATAATTTATATAATGAAGATACTGATTCCTCATGCAGTGATCGGAAGGTTGGAGGAATGAAAAACCATCGAGTTCGGGACATATGCGGGAGATGGATGGGCAGCGCCTGCTTCAGCCATTAAAGGAGCAACCATTCTCGGTGGCCCCAAACCGGTACTCGAAGTTCAAGAGATTTCAATGATGGGCGGTAATGCAGTCTGGGGGGAGTTTCAGCCTGATGATAGTGAAGTCGTTGATGAGGAGGAGGTTCCTGAATAAGACCCTGCTATTAAAATCCTTACTTTTTTCCCCGAATATAGCCCCACAGACCTCGACTAAATTGATGATTCCGACTCAAATGTTGTGGAGGAGAGCCATTTGACATGACTTAAGGAGTGTAAGTGAATCAAACACTTTACCAGTCAACTATAGTAACAATGGATATGATGGATCTGGTCACTCCGCACCTGGAAATGCATTCCCTATGATAGAAGAGTAGATGCTTTCCATTTTTTTGTATTGATACATGATTACATGGAGGAGAAGATATGGAAATACAACCAATGTTCAGACATTTCCTGACACAAGGAGGGTTCAAAGAATACTCAGGCCTTCCTGGAGGTGGACGAGGAGGTCCAATGCCTTGGGGAGAAAACATAGGAAATGGAGGCATTCATTGCAAACCAATATGATCTCATTGGGAGATTTAAGGCCCATCTTGTAGATTCTCAAGAGAAAACAGTGTAGGTGAGTCACCTAATGATTTGGATCCAGATTGAATAATCACAGGAACAAGCTAGGCCTAACAAAATGTGCCTCGTTGCTGATGTCGAAGATAAGGATCTCAAGGGATGTGAAGTGATGTTGGAGGCCACAAGTCGGAAGGTGGGAATATTGGAGTAGTTCATCCAAAATTTCAATCCATATGGGGAATGTCTTTTCTGAAACCCTTAAACTCATCCTTCTTTATTACTTCTAGCTATGAATTTTATGCACGAATAGACTACTATCTTGTTTATTTTAATGCACATCGACCAAAATCTCAAAGTAAATACTGATCCATTCTTAAGATCATGTGGGCCATGCCCAATGTGATAAACCAGGGATGCTCACCCTACTACTCCATATGAATTTGGGAGTGAAACTAATACTTCAGACACACAAGATATAAACAACTCTACCAGGATTCTAAAAATAAAGAGGGAGACTTGACGGGAGAATAATGTCCTTGGAACAGTCGAACTGTCACATCCCCAACATGTTCTAGTGCATGGGCAGGGTAATTCTAGGAGTGATAGAATCGATTCGAACATAGGGGAGTGAGATGTGTGACACACGATACCCAAAATTTGGAACATTGTAGGGATTTTATGACAATAAAGGATCATTGTTGACCGTTGTTCGAAACACATTATCCTTATTGTGTTAGCCTAAAATGGAGATAACAATTGAGGGCTGACCACTGACCATGTTCGAAATGCGGGGCTTCACAAGAAAATTCATCCATTATACTTCTATAACTTTGGCACATGATAGTAGGTGTTCCATAGGCTGATAATCCATACTAATAGGGGGTTACATTGGGTGTGAAAGAGGATGAGGGTCCAAATGAAGGTCCAGAAAAGCATAGAGATGGACTGATGAGTTGTTAAAATGTATTCCAACACTCTATATATCATGCCAATGTGATGAAGGAAAATTATGGGGACATATCCATCTGATCAAGGAACAAATGTAATTTTTAGAAAGACCCATTTGACAAGGGATCTGGTGCATCCCATGATTTATATGGGGCCTCCTAAACTTGTTCTGGGAAGAATCACAGTTTAGTGTCATGCACTGTATACACAAGGCCTCGTGCAGTTTAGCATCATATGATAGGAAGAATGCTTAAAAGGGAGTCCCTAGGAAGGTAGTATGTGGTGTGGTAGTTCTGGAGGAACATTTTAATATCATCCAGGATGATGAAAGGCATGTGTGGCATGGCTGCACCAGTACACGTCCGACCAGAACAACTAAGCCCATGTGAGTCGTGCTCGATGTGGTAAACAAGGAGCAGTGATAGGACTTTCCTAGCACATGAAGGAACATGTCATGGGTGATGAGACACAAGGTGAATGACATCCCACGGAAGCTGATCCTCATATATAATTCATTTATATATGCAAAGGAGTAAAGCTGAGTACGTTAGAATTCCACATGAACATAAGAAAGTCGAAATATATGAATAATGATTCTTGAGATCTGGACCACAATGATGATAGGGGATAACTATAGAGAACGTTAAAAACACAGTATCCATATCGTATTAGCCATGAATGTGGATAGACAAATTAGGTTCGAGTGCTGACCATGATCGAAACACGAGACGTATCGCAAGTGTAATCATGGGTCCTTAGGGACGTTGGCCCTAGTTGGTCGGTAAGCCAATGTGGCATGTGACTCGGCCATAAATGGGGTCCCATAAGACATGGAAGAGGATGAGGATCCAAATAATGGGATCGCTAAGATTGGACATGGAATGAAGAAATTTCCCTGTAAAAATTTAACACTTCGGACACTAATACAATGCATATGAATATGATAGTAAGAAGTATAATATAGAGGGATTCGAGCCCCCCTCCCATGATAAAGGTCTTAAGGTTTCTTGCTTCCTACTAAATGTTTGTAGGATGGGCCATTAAGGGGGACTGATTTAATGGACTATGTGCAGGGTGGTGGAGTGTCCAAACATGACACGTAGTTCCTCTTGGGATATATTTATTTAGGGACATATAAATTGGACTAGGTGGGGAAAACACACGGGAGGCACATGGTGCACCCTTTTCAGAACCCGATGTGAAGGGTGACCCATGAGGTACTCGCTACACCACATGTTCCTCAGAGTTCATAGACCATGTAGACGAAATAGAGGACATGATTTTAGATTCATGGGGTTGGACCCGGAGACAATGCGTCCGAGCATTCTTATATATCCCATGAGGATGGGAATCAAACTCTACGTAGTTCTTGGGTTGTCGCGGTAATATACCAGTGCTAGAGATAATACGGTTGTGCAGATTTGGCCCTTTAACCAAATGAAGTGGTATTTGATAGATCTTGATTTTCATTTAGGAAGAATGAAAATTATTTTTTTGAAAGCAGTAGATCTAGGATAGAATGTATAGATATCGCTACAAGAATCAAGCTGTAAGTAGGCATTGACAAATGGAACTGTGTGTGACTGACACCAAACATTATGCCCCCTCGAGTGTGGATATCATGGTGCAGTTCCATTTTTCATTGTGCATCTAGGACGATAATGTCACAGTTTAGGGCCATTTGAGGGGACCAACAATGCATTTTAACGTTGTACGATATAGGCATTACAGTTTAAAGTCATATGGGACAAGGCATCAATGTTTAAAGTCATGTAGATCAGATATATACGAGATAAAAGAGGTTACAAAGGGAATGTGAACAGTGTTATAGAGCATACCTAACATGAATGAGGACGAAGTACACATCATACTATGCACGATTCAATGTAGAAAACCTATGGCTAAGGGTCTATAAAAGGTTAGAGGATATGGGGCAGGAGAGGCTCTCCACTAATTGAACTAGACACAAAGAAGAGATGTCTGGGTGTTCGTACGTATCCCATGGGAATGGAAATCAAGCCACACAAAGTTCATGGGGGTGAATTTTAATGTTGTTTGGGTCAAAATATAGTTTAATGTCATATGGGACAAAAATTAAGAGGGCTAATTCCTTGAAAGGTGCGTACATGGAGCTGATGTTTCAAACCTGACATGAATGTGGGAATAATCCAATATGCACCATGCCACATGGTCCTATTAGAGTTAGAGCCCAAAAGGAATAATAGAAGAGATAAATTAGTGAAACTCAAGCTGGACCCATAGACGAGATGTCTAGGAATTTATATATATCCCAGTGTAATGGTAATATAGTCGTACGTAGTTCTAAAATAGATCTTAGTTTAATGTCTTAGAGATCGGACCAAGGATAGGTGGAATCCTTCCTAGTAGGTGCAGACCTAAATTCAATTTCTAAACCCATGTGTGTCATACTCGGTGTGGGAAACAAGGATAGAAGTGGTTTTTGAAATACTTGGAACACAAACAAAAGGGAAGTCGATGCAGATCCTTGAATAATACCTTACGGTGGATTGTTCCTCCTAACGTGCAAATGTGCACTAGGGGATAGATCAAGGAGTGTCGAAATTCTATTTGGACATGATTGGGAGGAAAAAATAATGGTAATAATGTAACCAACATTCAAGGAATGAAGGGGGTGGCATGATGATAGAGGATAACTGTTTATCATGTTTGAAACACAACATCGATATTGTGTAGCCTGAAATGGGTACAAAAAATGAGCATCGACTGCTGACCATATTCAAACTGATGGACTAGTATCGATTTGTTGTTTGAAACCCTTGAGGACGTTGGTCTATAATGATAAGAGAGACCTTAGGCCTAGCATACATGCTATTTGGGGGACCCTTTGGGCGTGAAAGGTAATGGATGCCCAAATGAAGGAGAACACGAAGCCTGGAAAATGGGCGAAAGCATATCCACAAAGAATCTGACACTCCAGGTCCTAGACTAGAGTACTCATGGGCCAATTGGTGAATCACCGGGGAGGTCCAAGGAACCAAACATAAGATCAGCCTACTCAAGATATGAGAGTAGGGAAATGAAGCAAAGGCCACTCAGGAGAGGGAGATAGGTATGCAGTGTGGTTGTTATAAACCTGACTTGAATGAGGACGTAATCTCATAGAGCACCATATACCACTATTGTGGAAGAATTTAGGACAAGGGGACAATATGATACTAAGGATTCTAAGAGATGGTGTTGGACATGAAGACTAGACTTTCGGGTGGTCCTACATTTACCTTGGGGTTTGGAATCAAGTCGTGCATAGTTCTAGAGGGAAATATGATGCAAATAAGGGCAATATACCACATGGAGGGGAATGTATGGCGTTGAGAGGAACTCTATGTGAGTGATGATATAGTCCAACACAACACTGTACAACCCTAAGTGAGAACTTGGGCAAGGGTCCTGAAAAGTCTTAGGGGCTTGAGGCTGGGCCATGGACAGAATTTCATTACCAGCATCATCATACAATAAGGATGGAGGTATGGTTAAGGTATCTCATTCAGGGATGTGTATGGTATGGTGAGAAACCCTACATGAATTAGTAAATAATCCCACAACACACTGTACAACCCTAAGTGATAACTTTGGCAAGGGGCCCGAAAAGGTCAAGGGGCCTAACGCTGGGCCATGGAAAGAATGACATGGATAGCTTTCAGTTTAAATTCTTATAGTGAGGAAAAATGTGATATTAGTTTTGGGTCATAGAGCATGGATAATATATTTCTTTTTAATGTTATATTCATGGGAAAGAGAGGGCGAATCATCATGCTTATGGAAGACCACTATGCGAAAATGATGATCGAGGAAAACTATTGACCAGGTTCACAACATAGTATCCACCCATGTGTGACCATGATGTAGGTGAAAAAAATGAGTGTTAACCATTGGCCATATTCTCAATACTATACTGGTATAAAATTTTCTCTCACAATCCAGGAGGGTGTTAGCTCGTAACGGTAGGAGAGCCCCTAGGATGAGAAACCAAGCCTTTCAGGGTCCCTTTTCGATATAAAAGGTGAAAGAAACCCAAATTATTGGACTTGGAAAGCATGGTAGGGGCTGTGCTCATGGGACAGATGATAAATTAAGGGTGGAATGTCTCAAGGGGATATGTGTGCTATAGTGAAATAGCCTGACATGAATGAGGACATGAGTCCATACCACGACATACAATACTAAATGGGAACATGGGACAGGGGCCTGAAGGGGTCAAAAGACCTGAGACTGAGAGTCTTAGACAACTATATCCAAATGTCCTTTATTACGTCCATTTCCTTGATAACTCCCATGCCCACATGAGCAATGCTCTATGTGGGAAACAAGGAGTAGAATTAGGCTCTCCCTATCACATAAAGGACTAACAGCTAGAATTACACTACCGCTCAATGAAGACCGAGACTTGGAGAGATGGCAGGGTAGAATGAACCACTACACTCCATTTTTTAAACATATGGGGGTGGTGAAAACAAAAGATTGATGTTGAACATAATCTAAACACAACATCTATATCGTGTAACTTTATATGGGAACAAAAAATTAGCATAAACCACTGATGATATTCGCAACGCGAGACTGATATCTATTTTTTTCCTGAAACCCTATAGGGTGATGGCCAAAAATTATAGGAGACCCTTTCAGCTGAGCATCCATTCCATCTGGTGGCCCTTTCATATGTGAATGATAATGGGATCCCAAATGATGGGTTGTGTGAAGCATGAATCACCTGTCAATTTGAAATAATGTTATGCAAAAGAAAAAATATAAATCTTTAGGAGAGAGGTATACATGGTGCGGTCATGATGATATTGACATGGAAGAGGGAAAAGTCCTACACCACAACATGTGTTTTGTCCAAATGGGAGGTCCATATGTTTGGGGTTGGGCCTATGGATGAAATGTCTCGGCGGTCCTATGCATTCCCTGAGGATGGGAATCAAGCTATACTTAGTTTTGAAAAGTCCTTGCAATTTATCATCCTGTGGTGAGGATGTGGGAGTATTAGAAGAACAGTGGGAATATGGTTCAATCATCATAACCCTAACATGTTTGGGGACAAAGAAGCCTACACAACACCATGTGATATCCCCCAAAAAAAACTATGTTGTGGAGGGGATAGTGAAAGAGGAAACTTGGGTTGGACTGAATTCAAGGTGCTTGGGAATTAATACATATCTCATGGGAATGGGAATCATGCCATATGTATTTATTAAGATGTATTTTAACATCATGAAGATGAAGCATAGTTTAAGTTCATGTAGGACCGTGCTGTTTAAGGTCATGCTGGACAACAATGTAGTTTACGGTCGTGCGGGACAGACCAGTTAAAGGTCAAGCAAGACCATACACATTATGGTCATGTGGGACCCTATCACTGAAGCAATGTATTTCTTGAAGAACATGGAATTAGTGGTAGGATTTATACGCTCACCATCCATTTTAACCAGAGAGTACGTTCCAATGGAGTAACCTTGTGTAATATATAAGGTCCTTCCCATTTGGGTTTTGAATGGGGTGGTTTCTTTGCAGGTATCATTGGTGCCCTCAGGGCCAATACCAAGTCACCCTGTAATAAGGAGAAAAGATGAACATTCTGCTTGAAAGATCTAGATATCTAGTTTTTATGCCTTTCTAAATTGTGCAGGGCATGAAGCATGTCCTCTTTTAGCACATCCAACTTGTTTAAATAGATTTTAGATACTTTATCTGGTGCTTTCTAATCATGGATAGCCATGTGTAGTGAGGGAAACTGAATCTAGATGGGTAGGACGACCTTTGTTTTGTACATCAGGGAATATAGGGTCACCTGGGTGAAATTACAAGTTGTTGTCCGATAAGACCACAGGGAATTAGGGAGCTTGTCCGACCAAATATTCATATTCTGACCAACAATTTTATAGAAAATATTAAATAGGGTCTTGTTTAACACCTCGATCTATCCATTTTCTTGTGAAAGATAGAAATAGGTGTGGTTAGAACATATTTTGAACTTAACGTACAATTTCATCAGCTCAACTGCTCGGAAGTTTGGTCCATTATAAGTGAGGATGTCATGAGGGACTAGAAATTGATAAATGATGTTGGATCTCACGAAGTCAATAATTGAACAGGCCTTGACCAATTTTAGAGGCACTTCCTCTGCCAACTTGGAGAATAAATCTGTGGCATTTCGGATAAATCTACACTAGCGAGCTGTCGCCGGTGGATATGGTCCCACAACATCGAGTCCTTACATCGCAAATGACCTAGAGTACTTGGTTGAGTGGAGAGGATCTGGCATCTGATGCATGATTTTAGATTTAATTTGATAGGAATTGAATATTTTGGGAAACACTATATAGTCACGGATCATGGAGCGCCAGAAGTACCCCAGTCTATGGATCTGGTGGGATAGTTTCGGCCCGGTCTGATGAGCCCCGCAGGAACCGGCGTGAACCCCCTGCATGAACTGAGAAATATCGACTCCTTCAATGCAATGAAGGGAAAACCCATCAAACCCACACTTGTAGGGGATATTCTCATGGCCAGGGCCATCTTGGAGGGTGAACTGCAATGTGAGTCATCATATTCACTCGTTCTTGGCCCGATCACCTGAGACGTAACCATTCCAGAGATACTCAACAAAGGGGGATCTCCCTTTAGGATTCACTTCAATCATTGCATCCACGAGACCTGGGGGTCCTGACGTGGAGGATATGGTGGTATGGTGGCTCACCTGCAGGATTTCATCATCATCTGGGGTGACAATAACTATGAATCTCTAATATTCCATGTGGATAATCAAATCATCCTACTTGGGTTACGCAAGTGATGTAGCCTGGCTGGAAAGGGCGTCATCGTGGTCATTTTGAGATCGGGAGACATGATTAACTTTTAACCATGATGGGAACTGGGTCATTTGCTAGAGAGCGTGTTCCAATAATTTTATGTGTTATGGTCTTCTAACGACATAGTCATGATTTATCTATTGGATTACTTGTTCTAAATCCCCTTCCACATGAAAATGGAGAACATCAATCTTAATGGCCAGCTCGAGTCCAATGATGAGAACCTGATACATTGCATCATTGGTGGAGAAGCCTTCTGATAATAGGGCTGAGTATGGTAGTGTGGCTTGTACCAGAGTAATAAATATTATACCTAGGCCAACTTTGCTGAGTCTGGGGTTGTTGAGCCTTGTGCTGTTGGGGCTCCGAAAGGCACCATAGAAGTGAATCTACTAGCACAACATGGATTTGGACACTAAGATAATGGCTTCCTCAGTGAAATCAAGGTACATGGACTGGTCAATATGAGCCGGATGGGTAGCAAGGAAATCTGGAAATGCTTTCCCCTTAATATCCTGGTGAGGGACAAACATGATATCGAACAGCTAGAGGATTTCCTCCCACTGATCTAGTCGGCCTTCCAGCATGGGGTGGTTAAGGATGTACTTTAGTGGGTCTACATGGGACACCAACTTTATCTCTTGGTTATTCATGTAATGCCACAATTTATGTACTGCTAATACCAGTGCAAGGAATCTCTTTTGGATGGGTGAGTATTTGGTCCCCATATCAAGGAGCATGTAACTGAGGTAATAAACGATGTTCTCCATCCCATCATTGTTTTTTTGGAGAGAAGGGTTCCAAGAGATCATTCTAGGGTGGCCACAGAAAGGACCAGTGGATTTCTTGAGATGGGTGGCATTATGACCGGTGGTTGTATCAGGTAGTACATGATCTCCACCAAAGTAGTCTGACACTGTTCGTCCAACTCATTGACGATGCGTTTCTTCATGATCTGAGAGAGGGACTTACACGTGCGGGCCAGATTCGAAAGGAATCGGTGTATGTGGGTTATGTGGCCTTGGGAGCCTCAAATATCCCAATTGATTCTCAAAGGTGACAATTGGCTAGTTTACATGATCATCAATGGGTTGAACTCAATGCCCTTGTATCTGACAATGAAGCTAAGAAACTTTCTAGAGGTGACCCCAAATGCACACATCAATGGATTTATCTTCAGGTGATGGGAATATAAGAAGTCAAACACTTTATCGAGGTCTATGAGATGATCCTAGCACTGGAAAGATTTGACCAGCATTTTTTCCAGATAGCATTCCACCAACATTTTTAGGATCAAATTAAAAATGTGATGCATTTCACTCTGGAAGGTGGCACTCGCATTATTAAAACCGAAGGGCATTACATGGTAGCCGAAAGTACCTTATGGTTCCTTGACGACTATAAACTCCTCGTCATGAGGGGACATTTGGATATGGTTATACCTGGAGTACCCATCCATGAATGAGAAGACATGTATTCTAGCTGTAGCGTCAATCAACCATTCCATGACAAGAAGGGGGAAATCATCCTTCAGATAGTGATAGTTGGGATCCTATAAGTCTATGTAGACCCTAATCTATATGTTATTCTTCATTACTAGAACCATATTGGAAATCCATTTGGGATACTAGACCTCCTTAAAAAATTGGCTCTGATTTTCTTGTCCACTTCGGCCTCGACCATGGCACTGTGGGAAGGGTTCATCTTTCTAGACGGTAGCTTGAACCCGTGATTTGTTGTCGAGAGACCGAGGCGGTGGATAGCTATTTGAGGATATAGTCTTAGATTCATGTCATAAATCTAGGAAAAAACAACACGGCGTTGCTTCAGGAAGTCTATATATTGATACTGCTCCGCGAGGGGCATGGCATCACTGATCAATGTGGGTCTCGGTTGTGCCTCCCTACCAAAGTTCACCTGTACCAACTCGTCAATTTTGGTATAGATTCCCTCATAAAATATAAGGGGAGAAACCTATAAATCCTATAAATCGTTTATGGATGGGTATCCCTGGTGAGACGAATCACTTCTGATTCAGAAGATCCTAATAGGAGGCTGGTACCAACCTAAGTGGAAAAAGACACTACGTCGGAGGACTCTAGTGTTGCCGCAATCATAGCGATGAAAGTTGTCGATCTGATCCCATATGGCCTTCTGCCCTAAGGTCCATGCTTGATGATATCAAAGTAATAATAGAACATTGGCTTGATCAGGTTAATTCCTGCCAGGAAGAATAAGAAATTATGACATATTGTCCATTCCATTGAGCAGACATCCAGATACATTATGGGGGTAGAATGCTCCAGGATCACCTGGGCCTGATTATTATAGGAGTATGAGGTGATCTTTTGTCATTGATTATGCCTAGTATTGTGTTCCCCCTTGTCCTATAATCAATAAAGCATTGTCCCATGTCTGGGGTCATAGACCCGAATTGGTGGATTGAAAAGACGTAGGTGTCATCTAGATCTGTCCACAGGTTGGTCGTAATCACAACATCCTAGAAATAATATGTCTGAATCTAATTTTTCATGCTCTTGTAGAAGATGGCATCTAGGTAGCATGCTTCACAAGAGGGAAAGGGGGATGTATCACCTTCAAGCACACCCACTCGACCATTAAGGTATTACTTAAGGCACATGTGATAAGGTGAGCGAGCCACTGCATGTAGGTCGAGCCATGGCCTTCCCATCAGTGCATTATAGGCAGTGTCCTGGGAGACTACCATAAATTTGGTGCTAGAATCTGGGCCACCAAACCGGGTCTTCAGGTTGATCATTCCGACTGGTGTCAATTCTGTCCTGTCATAACCTTGGATTCATAGTTCAAAGGGACTCAGATCATATTCAGACAATCCCACCATTCTTACTATTCGAGTCACGATTAGGTTAATTCTAGATCATGTGTAGACAAGACAACTATGAACCTTCACACCATTGAATAGGATGGAGATGTACAGTGGGTGAATTTTCCCCTATATGGTAGAGCCTTCATATTCTCCAGATAATGAGATAATGTCCTGGTATTCAACATTATCAACTGCTTCAGCATGAGAGGCGTCTTTGGCCGCTAATTCTGTCTCAAACTTGAGGGGGCTTCTGAAAGCATTAGCGAGGGACACACATATATTTTATGATAGGTTAAGGGCCTAAATGATGGAGATCCTTGCTGGAATACTTGCAATATGGTTAATAACAACGTACATCCATGCGAAGCATGTACTTTTTCTTATAAGAGGTCTCTCCATGACATGATGTATGATCGGTCATGCTGGCTAGGCCGACAACTGATTGGTGCTAGTAATATCCATATGCTCACTACTCTATGCCTACAAAGTGACCTCTAGATAAGGGCCAGATGACTGAGACTGGCCTGTAGTAGGGTGTGGCTGGTCATGACGTGGTCGAGTGGCTCTGCATAATCCATCAACACGAACGGAGATGAAGGAGGGCATGATTCTACTAGATGAGAAGGTCATGTATGCTAAGCTATGTGCTGAGCCTTTTTATTAGTTTTGGAAGCATACAGAGCCTAGATGGTAGAGCTGAATGAGGTACTCTGACGAACCATATTTCCACTACTCTGTCGATGCTGGTGACTATTGGGGACAATGGGAGGATCTGCTGGGCACCCCTCATCGTCAATAATCACGTAGTTGTTTTCCAACTCTATGGTGTTAACTGAGTTTTACCCATGAACGTCACATGATTATTCGTCCACTAGTGGAAAGATTTTGGGAGGTATTTCTATCTCCTGGGGCCTGAAGTTTCCGAGTGTACGGGACGACGATGGCATTGGCGGGGGGCTTTGTGTTCCCTTACTCTGCCGGTGTTTGTTATTCTAGGAAGAGGCTGGCTGAGACGATGATCCAGAAGTGGAGGATGTAACTTCTAAATGCTTTGGGTAACTCAGGCATGCTCGGATGACACCGTGGGCATGGGCGATTGTTTTTCAAGCCATCTAGTCATCATACTTCTAGGATCTACATTTGGAAACCAGATTCCACTTGTCCTTGCGGTCCCTTCTAAAGTCTAGCCTCACGAAGACACATGCCACCTATGCTAGATCCGGGCGTAAATGGTCTATGTTGTTATCTACCTAGTCTTGAAGCCCATATTTGAACAAATAACACTTCTTGAGAGTGTTCCACATGATCTAGTGGTAGGAGCAGTAATTACAGTGATTTGTGAGGTTTACCTCTAATGGCCTACTACACTCAGGGAAATGTCAAATCCCCTACTCCATGGTGCTGCAGAAGTAATAGGGGATCTGTGCTTCGTTGAAAGAGAAGGTATGTTTTCTCCTCTCTGTGAAGGTGGCCCTTGGAGTTTGACCCTGACGGGGAGATAGAGGAAATTTTCAAGGATACAGAGCTTGGTTATCTCACCTAGGTTGTGGGTCACATTTCACAGGGGAACCTACCAATTCTGAGGTAGGAGCTGCTGGGTCAGTGGTTGTACATGAGGTAGATGGCCTATGTGATTCTGTGGATGTGGCTCTACTAACTGCAACTCTAGTTGCATGGGGGCCTCTATTCGGTCCACATGGTATGCTCGGCCCTGGAAGACCTTCTCAGGAGGATCGCTAGAGGCAACAGATGTGCCTTCTTAGCCAGATGTACGGTTTCCTCTAGGCGGTGTTCCATATCTGAGAAGTCTTGAAATCCCCCTGTATAGTTCTGGGTGATCATAGAGGGGAACAGCTCGGCCTAGAAATTCCAAATGCACATCGTCAGTAATTTCTCTTGTGTTAGTGGCATGTCAAGGGATTACATGAGTCCTTTACACCATGAAATAGAAGTTGACAACATGCTCATCAAGCCTATGATTTTACATGAAGAGGTCTGTGATACTTGTCTTCCGAGTGGTGGAACTGACCTAGTGGAGAAATGGCCTATGAGGGTCTTCCCAGATAGTTACTGATCCGATGGGGAGTAGGTTGTACTAGAAAAAATTATTCCCTTCCAATGTCTGTATAAAACATCGGTGTTTGACAGCTTCATATTGTGATGGAGTTCCCAGCATGGGTCCACATCTTGAGGTGAAGTGGTCCAAGTGATGCGACGGGTACCCTATCCCATTGAAAGGTGGAAATGTGGGATTTTCGAAACCCGAAGGTGCTAGTATATCATCCACCCATGCTGGATATGGCATTCCATCATTCTTGAGCGCCACTTGTCATATCTCTAAGGATTTAAACATGCAATGAGTGCCACCATTGGATCATCTGGGTGGGGTTTCTTGTCTTGACAGGGATCCCTGACCCCTAGTGCGTTGGTGGTATTCTCAACATGGTAAGGTGGCCCAACGCCTTATGGAGTAGCTGGTGGAACAACCTGTGGGGTAGTAGAGGGAATCCAAGCTGGGACCCAAGGATTATAACATTGTTCAAGAGGATTGGGCAAGCCATACCACACCCTGTTATTGTAGGTTCTTGCCTCTACAATGTCTGCTGTGGAAAGATGGTCCGAGTCAACTAGAGGTAATTTTCTGAGGGGAAGTTGTGCCTACCCCTACTTCCCTGACATAGGATCACCATAGTCCACCTGTCACTCAAAATCATGTTCAGAAAAGAGTTCTTCAGCCACCTTCTTCTGTTCGGTGATTTTCTGACTCAATGCAGCTTTCTCAGGGTCGTCCACTACCTTCTGCACTAGTCCAGATAGGTCGGAGGGCATGATAGCTCCAAGGATTTCAATACACTTGTTGGGATTCAGGCTGAGGACTAGTGCCTCAGTAGGCATAGGAATACCAATTACATTTTTTTGTTGATGGGTAATTCTTCCTGACGGTTCCAAGAAGTGTGAATTTTCCTCAAGGGGAAGGTCATCACCAAGAATCTCAAGTTCATTTTCACCCTATGGCGGGTCTTCCTTGTTAACTGTTACTCTTCCTAGAGGCATATTCTCTATGTATCTTGTCAAATCCGGTTGTCGTTGTATATTAATGAAGAGGAGGGTAGCATACTACCCCTAGCCGCAGATCTGTATGTGGGGAGAAGCCTCATTGATAATTTTTTGGAGTGACCTGAAGCTCTTAACGCATCGTTGCTGGAGGGCCCTATGCTGACCTGGTGATTCAGGGCGATGGTCCCCATGGAGTGAATCCAAATCAATAAGACAATATTGTTCACCATGGTCTTAAAAATGTGCTTGGCTGTTAGGGTAAGTCATTTGATAATGAAAAAGATGACAATGAGTCTCCTAGAGGGTCTGGCAGAAACATTCAACTTCCTCTTAGGTGATGGATTTTGGTGCACAAAAATTTGGCACTGCGACCATCCAAAATATCGCAAGGAATTGGTATTCTGTAAGGATATTTCACAAACTCCTTGGATCAAATTCAGGGTCTGGCTCTACATTTACCCACACTTTAATTGGAGGTGGCTAGGTAATAGGTAACTATACCCAAGAAGACTGCTGGGATAGTAGGCTGGCTGGGGGAGAATATGGTGAGCCAGCTGACTGACCATCACATATTGGGCTATCCTTCGAAGAGTGAAGTGACTTAGTCATGACATCGTGGTAAGACAAGCTAACTACCATAGTTTCAGGTGTGGGGTATATGGCTGCTGGCGATGGACCATGTTGTTGTTCATCCACCATTGGTCCCTAGAATAGATCTATGTGATCTCTAGTCTAGGATGAGTGTTCTTCTGGAAATGATGGTGGTGATCACACAACCATAACCTATGGAGCTACCAATTTTTCATCCTACTAGCTATACATGCTGAGGGAGACGGGAATCCGATGGACCTCACATTCTGGGAGTACTAGGCTAATGCGCCCTATTCCTGCCCCGACCATAGACATTGAGGATTTGGGCAAGGGTTCTATCATTAAGTCATATTCGGAATCAGAATCTGAGAAACAAACCAGTTTGATCTCAGTCTAAATCTTTTCAGTATTCATTTTATGTCTTCAATGACCCACCCTCTTTCCCAATTATGATTCTTCAGGACATGGAAGATTTTAGGCATGAGGAGGACCTTCGGCCGTACTGGTGCTGGGGTGTGAGGGCTTCCTCTTGATCATCTGGGGGTGCAAGGAGCACTAGGACAGGTAAAAATGGGTGTATGTGGAGGACCTCCATAGGAAGTTACGAAGCAGGTATGACCTCTATTTGGGAACATAGAAGCAAATGTGGGACCCCCATTCTTGTTTCCCTAGATGACATCAGTGCGAGGAAGGTCCTTATACTATTCAAGATGAACATGGGTAGGGCCTCCATATCGGGTACTGGTGAAGTGAGGATGGACTTTACCCCTATGGATACTAAGGTGAGGAGGACCTTCCCCGGCTACTGTAAGATAATGGGGAGGGTCCCCACACTAGAGATTAGCTGGATGAAAAATGTCCCGACACTGGTGGTCTGTTGTTGGGGGTGACTCCACACCCTATGTGATGAGCATGGGAGAGACTTTCCTGTTGGGTGTCACCATCGTGGGTATATCCATCATTCAATCCAAAGGTAGAATGAGGTGGTCCTCCACACCAACCTTGGAAGTGGGGACGACCCACGTTCTCCATGGTGGAGGTATGGGGAGGGCCTCCATTCTAACGACATCCATTACCTGCACCAGCGGCCAGGAGAGTCAACCCATCATTCCCATGGGGGGGAGATGGGGCATTGATCTAGTATAGTTATACAAGCCCCTTAATCAATATACACAAGGGGTTAATGATATATTTTGGTGGTGGCCCAAGCCATAGTAGTCGCTAATGTTGACGCCCCTCGGCGGGCGTCCTCCTCGGCATGTGCCCAATGATGGCGCCAGGTCCACCGGACAAGGGCCAACTGTTCAGGGGCTTGTCTTACCTGCTCCTCGACATGTGTGACCAGATGAAAGTGCTGGCGCGGCCTAGTGGGATCCCTTCTTGGGGGCTATAGAAAAGGGTTCCCAACCTGGCTACCCCAAACATCCCATACGTCATCGGTGTAGGGGATAGATTCATTAAGGAATTCTGAGGAGAGGATTTCGAAATTATTGTACATTGTAATGGGAATTACTGGCTCCTAGTTTGGACCTTCGTGGTGGAGGTGGAGGCAAGGTGCATACGCCTCTCGATCTTGGAATGCCATATCCTGGGTCGGGATAATCCCCTCCACCTCAAACGGCGTATGAGGTCATTCATCACTCTATGCAGGATGAATTGAGATTGGGATATGGGGCATGGGTTCCCAATGTTTGTAGGTGTGGAGATTTTCACCAATGTGCTGGAGCTACGTGGTACTACAGTGTTGGCATTTCCCCTTCCCATGTGACGGTGGGCGGGGAGTGATCGAATTCCTGCAGTAGCTTGGTTCTTAAAAAGAAGGGAGATTAACCCATTAGTGTTGAAGGGAAAAAAATTGGCGTCCAGTCCCCAAATGTCATTCCATATTCCATGGCTGGTAAGATGGATCCATGCTAACAACATCACATATTGGGATGTCCAACTTTTTTACTGCCCCAACTTCTGGTGAGTTTCATGCCAGGCCTGCTATTTTTTTGGTGCGACCCGACACCGTATAGTTGGATCCAATGACACTCTAGTCCACTAATGTCTCGAATGCTACTAATTTACATATTGAGGGGGATAAATTCACCTGGGGTCACCATTTCTATTCCTGATGCTTTTTCTGGGGTGCACGTGTCTATCTGTTTGAGGACGACGATACTAATTGTTACCCCACATTCTCGCCTTCCAAATACGGGTAGCATCAATTCCTTGTTCTAGTATGTTTTCTCCTTGATTGAAATGGGATGATGGGATGTTAGTTCTTCCTTTCATGGATTCCTCCTCAGAATTCGTCACCTAGTCCGGGTCATATACATAAGAAGTTTTTCGTGAAACTCTTACTAGTTCCATATCATCATGGACACTAGTTAATTACACTACATCTATCAGGACATTCTAAGGGGTCCGGTCAGTGTAGTATCCTTTATTCAGGGAAGTAGTGATGTGGGAAATCATTGGCATGTCTGGACGTAGGAAAATTGGTTCATCTACTTTTCTTCTCTTTATTATAGGGCTTCTCGAATGTGTGGTATCCCAATGCATCCCATGTCGAATGCAGGGAGTTATATGCCATATGCATGTTTCTGAGGTTTTCCCCAACTTCTTATGTTTAGGACAAGGTATGCCTCAAGTATAACATCCATAATAAATGGATTGAACTAATCAGAACACAGACTTGAGTGTATCAAGTAGGTGCAACCCCTGGATGGAACACTTATATTGGGTCTAGAGCGTGGTTATCTACCGATTGTTGTTAAAGAGAATGGGGAATGTGATGGAATGATATCACCGGGATGTGGTGTCCCAGGTAAGAATCAAAATAGATGATGGAAGGTTATTTCAAGTGGGTGGAGAATGTGACGGAGTCGACCTGGGGACGACGGTGATTTTGGGCTTGAGTCTCGAAGAGGCCTCTTGCGTATCCATGTGGAAGGGAATCAAAGTACTCCTAGTTCATCTGATGATGTCATACCATCGATTGGAGACTTCAATGGATTACTGATGTATGGGGTAACAATAGCTTACTACAGTATGGGGTCACAACGACTTACCACAGGATGGGGTCAAAACGGCTTACTTTTGGGTGGGGTCACAACGGTTTACCACAGGATGGAGTCACAACGGCTTAACACTGGATGGGGTCACAACGTCATACCGATGTATGGGGTCACATTTTCATACCACTAGATGGGGTCACGATGGCTTACCAGTGGATGGGGTCAAAACTTCTTACTGCTGGATGGGGTCATGATAGCTTACTACTAGATGGGGTCCAAACGGCGTACCACTGGATGGGGTCACAATGGCTTACCGCTGAATGGGGTCACAACGACATACCGATAGATGCGGTCACAATGACAATCCACTGGATGGGGTTGATCCTCAGAGAGGCTTTATATGTACCTTAACTAGGAGACAAGGATCAAATCCCACGTAGTTTGGGATGGTGGATGCAGTTTACCATGGTTCAAGACAAAAAGGGGGAATGGAATGTTGTTTAACATCATTCAGGATGAACGTGGTCCAATATGAAGGGAGGGATGGAGAAAGTGGTTGTTGCGTTGAACCACAGGGAGGCTTCCTACGTACCGTTCCTTGTCACAGATCAATGTTCATGTAGTTCAGAATGATGTGGGAACTGACATGAATATGGTCGGTACCAATGAGTGTTGGTATTGAACCTCAGGGAGGTTTTCTACGTTTTATTCCTTGGAAAGTATCAATGTCCCCGTAGTTCAGAGTGTGGTTTCGTGAACCGACGTGAAGATGGTCAGGACCAATGGTCATTGGTCACAATCCTTTGGGAGGCTTCCAACGTACATTGCCTTGGAATGGATCAAATACCTCATAGTTTATAATGAAGTTTGGTGAACCAACGTGATGATGGTTGGGACAGATGGTTTCTGGGCTTGAACCTCAGGGAGGCTTCCTACGTACCTTTCCTTGGAAAGTATCTGTGACCTCATAGTTAAGAAGTGGTGTGTGGGTATTACACTATAATGTGTCCCATAGAGGATGTCATGGTCAGTGCTTACTCTATGCCCACGTGAGTCTTGCTCGATGGGAGAAACAAGTGGCAGCAAAGACCTGACAATCATGTCATGAATGGTGCATCTGTGGAAAGTGGAATGGGTCTTACCAGTATTAAGCGGCCCAAAGAGGAAATAGGGGCTTATGCATGGTTAGAAGTCCGAGGTGATCGAGATTGGGACCTGCTTCAGAATGGAGGCCAAAGTGGTGACAAAGCCCAGTAGAAGAGGGATTTGGCACCTAGGATGAGGGGAGGAGCAAGGGTGATACCTATTATAAGAAAATATAGGGGCTTACACCAAGTTAGATTCCTTGTTCTTGTGGACCAACATCACTCCAATAATGAGGGTCTCATTCCATGTGAGTAATGATCTCACTGTCGTAGAATCTAGTGGGCATGCAGAATGTCCGAGACGGGGAACTCCATTTTTGGGGCACAGGGCGAGGCCATAGTTTAATGTATTGTGTTGAACATGATGGTGCTTTACAGTTTAACGTTCTACATCTCGGACAACAAGGAGGCACTCTGCAAACCATGTAAATACATAACTGATATCTCCCGCCCCTTGGTGAATGTAAGGCATCATTAATTCCATGGTAGGGGGTGTTATGGATATATCCATTGGGGGTTCCACGATAGTGTGACTTTGTGAAGAGTAATAACCTTTAGTGTTCCTATGCGAAGAAGCATGAGTCGATGCAACACAATGTAAAGTGACACCCACGGGAAATTGAAATTGCTCTCTGCCAACCTGAATGGCTGCATGGGAAGAGAGTGTGTGATGCAGGTGTGCTGCACAGAAGAGGGGCTTGGACAGGGTTCTATAAGGTGAAGTAAACACATGGAGTGCACGTTAGAGAATGAGTCGTGGAAAGATAGAATGTCTGGGCGCAAGACAAAAGGATTGTGCACAAGATGAAGGGGTTGCATGAAACAGGGAAACATTTCACACCAAATGGACTGGTTTCACACCATATAGAAGTTTTGCATGCAGGAAGGACAGGTTGTGTGCAAGTGGGAAAAGTTTCACACAACAAGGACTGGTGGCGCGCATGAGCGCCAGATGTAGAGGGAACTTGTGTGAAAATGTGGATACTTTGTGCACAAATTACATGGGGAGAAATGGATGTCCAGATGACAATTCCCAAGAGGGACCACCCGAAGGATCACCCTCAGTGGACCTATCGCACAAAATACTATACCTAAAGGCCATGCGTTTTTTTTTGCGCAGCTGCGGAAGAAGTGGTTTTCGCGTAGCAGTGCATCGCTTCATCTAATGATACCGTCCATAAAGGGTGGGAATAAAGTTTTTTTATGGCTGGAGTCCTCGGGGAGGCGTGCAAGGACCAAGTGCGCAAAGTCCTGTATGGAAACAACATGGGTAAGAAAAGGGGGTCAGGTGCGCAAACACCTATTTAACGTCTCCTTGTGGACGGAAAGGGGCAGAGCACGCAAATGCCTGTATGATGTCTCCTTCTGCACGGAATTGGGGTAGGATGCACAATCACCCATTTGAAATCACCTTGTGCACAGAAAGGTACTGGGCACACAAACACCCACTTGACGTCTTCTTGGGCATAAAAAAGGGTGCGGGCACGCAAATTCATGTTTCATGTCGCCTTGTGTGCGGTAATAGGGTTGGGTGTGCCAAGCCACGTTGGACGTCTCCTTGGGCAAAGAAAGGGGGCTAGTGTGAATGATTTTATGCGCTGGAAGGCCACTTGCATTCATCCCCTAAATCTTATGCGCACCCACCTCGTGGGCCCCATAATCTTCTCTTGTCATCCTCAATTCATCCATTTCTCCTTTATCTGCCTGATGCGTCCCTACTCCAAATATCTGTGTCAGCACCCCCTCTATAAATATCACCATTCACAACCTCTTTACATCACACCTATAATTCATTGATCCATTTAAAAATTAACTTAAATATATTCCCTGGCCACTCACCCACGTCTAGTAGGTTCTGGTATCAAATAATACAAAACCTAGGTAACTTAATGTGTCTCTCAAAGTTGAGAAATCAAGAGATAAATTCACTTTCGATTTATTATGTTTTCTTTAAAATTATTTTTCTATTCATATTCTCTTCTGACCTCCTCCTTCCAAATGTGTAGGATAACTCCATTACCTGTTATATATAGTAAATATATCATATTAATGTAAGTTACAACATTAATATCCTTTGTCTCTCCCTTTTATTCTAAAAATGAAATCCCCGTCCATGATGATACATTTTACCGACATCATGGGTGATATTTTTTTTCTTTTACTCATTCACAGTTTCCCATATAAACACTATAATGTTAGGTAAATTCTATGAAATGTATTGAACATCTTTCTTTATGTTCTCTTACTAAACTATTTGCATCATACTAAATGATAAAACAAATCGAGTTTATTGAGATCATAAAACAACCAAATTAACCCAAACGATTATCATTGAGTATTTATAAAATTTTTCATCTTCATTGAATATAAAAAAATATAAATAAGAGAAATTTGTAATATGTATGATCATTAATAACATTTAATTCCATTTCTGAAAAAATACCCACACTTAACATGATCTTCCATACTTGTATACAGGTAAAATGATCATGTAAATAAACAAAACAAAAACTCCAGAATGATGTTTTTAAACTATATAAATCATAAAAATACCATAAAGGGACATAATAAAAAAAATAATGAATCAAATGCGTGGAAATAGGTAATATAATTATTAATTAATAAATTTAATTTGATTATCCATGATATTATTGTGATTAAATCATTTAGAAAGAACTTAAGTGATTTCTCAAACCCAACGCTTATTATTTTGGACTTTCTGTATTTCAATCCATTTTTAGAATGTATGTACAATTATTGTTCCATAAATTTCATTTCATTATTATCCCCTTTTCATTTTTCGATAAACATGTTTAAAATCAAATTTTATAAAAAATTGTAATAATTTTCCCCGAAGAACTCACCATTTAAAAAATGAAACTTTATCTTATTGTGAGATTGTTTCTTCTTCATTTATGATTGATGATAATTATACCAAGAATGTATTTCCCTATACATTTTTGGAACACCAATGTTAATATTAGGTTTATTAAATAATATTCATTTCTTTTTATTGGTTATTATTAGTCCACTTTTGATATAAGTTCATTGTGGAATGCATGATTATTTAAATATGATGATGGGATAGGGGTTCCTAGAATTATATATCACTCTAATAAATTGGTTATTGTGATATATCTCATTGAATAAAGTGATTTTTACATAGAAGTTTACCACTATGTCATTACAATTCATTTTTATTCATTTCGTCATTTTGTTAGTATATTTAGTTCTTTATTTTGATAATATAACAATGATACCTTACTTAGAATATGATTATGATGACTATAATCACCCATGTCCCACATCTCATATTCATCCTTATATTGGAATGTAATATCACACATTATTTTTTAGTATATCCTTCAATGTATACATGTAGTACGGAGAAAAAAGGTGCACTAGTAAGCTAGAAAATAAATAATTAAATTTATTTTTATGTATTATTATATGAAATTTATATATCATAGTAATTTTACCAAGAAATTATGTAATGTGATCCTTGTTTTTTAATTATTTTATATTGTTTTTCTTTAAAATTATTTAATAGCTATAGCAGAAAAAATATTGGCTACAACATATGGGGATATATGCCTAACAATCACAATAATTATTTTATAATGTAAAGAAATAATGCTTAAAAATGGACGATGATTCACACAGTTTGATTTATATTGTTTCTATTATGAAGGTTTATTTAACTCTTTTGGTCACCGTCTATAATATAGTGGTCCTTGGGATTACGTTTATGCCCATACAAAATCTCTTTGACATGTCTAGTAGATAACACATTGGGCCCCATACATGTCTCCCATTATCACATGAAATCCTTTTTGATAGGTGATCATATCATGAGAAAATTACAAAACATTTCATCCTAGTCTTTTGCATTACCTTTGAAATTTCAATTTGATCGTTTGTTAGATAATATTTTGGTAAATTGACTATCAATGAAAATTCGTGCACTACATCATGATATCCTCTATAGATCTTGTAATTCCATGATACAAAAACAATGGGATAAAGCTTGAGGTATCGGAAAATAGTGAAGAAAAGGATTGAAATGGACAATGTATTTTATATAGAGATGATACATTGATTTTCATGCGGTGGCTCTGTTCACCTCATGTGACCACCATTGATCATGTAATGGACCTTCTACTAGCCTATTTGATCTCATTATAGGCCGATGAAAATCTATCTTAACCTCATGACGGACCCCAAAAAATGACTCCATTGATCAAATAAAATCTATTTTATAGTTTCCTTGATCCCACGATGACTATAATTTCTATTAGATTAATATTAAAATAACCATTTTCCATGTCATCATGGTTACGAATAATCCATTTTTTAATCCTTTATAACACTATATATGTTGATGAGAATGTTTTATTGTGGTCATTAATATATAGACAACACTGTGAATGAACCATGAAGGATAATGAAAACATGTACTATGATGCTTCATTCATCTACTCTGGATTATATATACGTTATACCTGGCCTATAAGGTGGAATATAATCAGGGTGTTGAGGACTATAAATTACTAACCCTAGCATAAAAACAAAATCATGTAATGTAGGGAATAACTGTTGGAGTAAAAAAGATAAAAATTTAAGGTGTGGAAGGACACTACATCCCTACTGTATTCCACATAGTAAAATATTTCTATTATCCTATGTTGTCACCCAGAATGAATATTCACATTTTGTGATTACCATTGATCACGTGATACAATTTTGGCTGGCCATCCAGATTATGTGAAGTAGCATTCACATGTCATATGTTTCTTGGGAAACCATATAAATATAATTCTTGATGAATATTAGGCTTTTTAATCCATGTATACTAAAAATAAGCTTTAATTATCAAATTATGGATATGGTAATCATGTTCTTCACATGACCAATACCAATATTATAACAACACCAGGTTATGCAAACAATGTTTTGTAAAGTCCCTCAGATATATTTCAAATATCATCTGATGTCCTACTGACATGGAATCCTCGCCACATGATATAATTTTAGAATGTCATTATTGATCACTTGGAACCTTTGTAAATATCTACATTGATAATGTGATGACCATCATATGAATCAACAGAGTCATGGGAAATTCCCCCGAACACACTATCCATATCATGCGATTTACCTTTTAAATGACTGCTTCAATAATGATTAGAAATATAGAACATTTCATCATTTTAAGAAACAAAATCAGGAAATGTGAAACATATAATAAAAAGATGTCATACATAGACTATCTGACATGTCATGTATGTTTTAAAGTCACTATGGGACCACTTCACATTTTTTATTAGACATACAGTAATATATACCAAACTGAAATATGATAACTCTGATATCTATACAAATAATAATCAATGTATGTATTCTTAATAACGTACCTCCAATGGGAATCCACCTGGGTGTATGTCTCTCCATGTCTCATACACTGTAACCTATGAGAAAAAACTCTCTTATGGGTTCATCAATATTCCTCATCCATTAGAAGATTGAGAAGATAATAGGTCATTGGGGAATTTTATTCATTTAATAAACTAGACACTTAAGATGACTTCCTAAGGTCTATTGTCTATGTTGAACAATCGTATAGTGATTCCTTATTTTATTACCCATGCATCCATTCACAGAGAGTTAGATCACTAGTTATCCATGCATTCTAACACAAATCATAGATCATGTGGGAATATGGATGTGTAATTAACATATCAACCACATCATTAATTATCCTTATCATGGTCAATTGCATTATGTATTCCTCATTTTATGAGATTATAATATTTAATCTATCCAATTGGAATCCACCATGGAGTAAGTCCTGAGGGGATTTCCATAATTGTAAAACTAAGAAAAACTACCCCAATGGTCATTAATTCTCAAGCACTACTCTTCTAGGGCTTGAGAGAAAATAAAACAATATTGAATCTGACTCCTATTCTCAATAAGAATCATAGGATGACTTCTTAAGGATCAAGCTCCACACATAGTGCCTCAGTGACCTTATATATGTTCTTTAAAATGCCATTAAAAATCATGTTTTAAATGAACTATGTTTGTAATGAGTTATATTATACACTGGATGCATAGAAAACATCAAGAAGGCTCAATCACAACTGAAAATATAACTCACCTACCTATATAGAAGTAAAACCAATAGTGCCCAGTTATATAGCTTAAATATATAATAACATGCCCAATTATATGTAATTATGAGAAAAAATGAAGAACCTAAACTTTAAACAAATGATATTTTAAATAGATCACCATGTTTCATGTAAAATGATTTGATAATAGATTAGTTTATTAAGATAATGTTTCTCATATAGATACATGGATGTGATTATTTATCCAATCTTAATTATAAAATAGAGTATCAAAAAAGGAAATAAAACCTATAAAAATTGTGTCAGGTTCCTAAAAACCTAACCACTTGACCATTGACAATTCCTTTGTTTTATTGGGAGGGAAAACCCAAGTGAATGCATTCCATTTGAATGAATTTATGTACCCTATTAGAGATGTGGGATTTGTTCGATATTATTAAGAAATGAAAATGGTGAAGTACGTGTTATTGATTTTGAAATAATACCCCACAATCTACCGTCAGAATGAATAAAATTGTAGAAATTTTGTGAAGTATGTTAGTGGTAAAACTACTAGATCATTATAGATGTCAATCACCTTATCTCTTAAACCCGGGGCACCACATATTTCCATGAGAAATAAAAATGGTGAACTGGATGTGATGATCTCAAGTAATAAAAATGATCAGTTGGTCATACATAGAAACATTTTTGGTAACATACCAAAAAATCCAATGTAACTGTGTTCCCAATAAAATAATTCATTTCACAGTGAGACGGGTTGACATCAAAAAAATTCACAAACCAAGAAAAATTATGGGAATTTTATTATCTGGGAGATGAAGATTAATCATGTTCTGTATATGTATTAATGCAGTAATCAATTACCTTGTTCAATGAGGTCTTCATGACTATTAACAATGCATTCACAAACAAAACCATGAAATGATATTATGCATTTATCGATAAAATACTTAGGAACATCAGATACCACTACAAGATTTACGAGACACAAATTATTCTCTCCAACTTAAAACCTTTGTCTTGATATATATAATGACATGATTAGGGAATACCACCAACATTTTCTTATCCCGATAGTCAAGGTGTCACATAAAGGACATCATAAACTCACACCAACAGGACCATCCTATTTAGGGACAGCTGTAGTGAGACTCGTTACACACATTTCCACTACGAATAGTATTAGAATATGATCCATGGAGTGTAGAAATTATCAAAATTTATATAATAGGACGTTGGATAATGTAGTTGAAAATGTATCCATCATTGTTTTGTATTTTCCTAGGAGGGATCTTGTCAACTGTTTTCACCATCAACATCCTTCCAGTTACCCTTAGATTATATCTAAGGGAACCACCCAACCTATTACCACCCATGACACTAAAGAATGGGTACCATGTAATTAAAATTAGGTGATAAAATATGTTGATTAGTGGGATTTATCTAATACCCTCATATTTGATGATGAATCCCACTAGAATATTCTAGAGGTAGCAAGTGGGAAGGCTCATATAACTACTCACAAAAATCAAATCTATATTCATATCCATGAGGTAAGCTTGAATGAATATATACCTTACCCATGGAAGAATTCCAACAACATATTATGATTAAAAATGTAGAACAAGAGTGAGATTATACCCCAATTTTAATGAATGATATCCACCACTATATATTGTTAACAAAACTAGTGAAGGAATATATTCATTCAAACACTTTTATAAAGAATAACTTAGTTATAGAAATATTTGTAGAACACTACTAAAATATTCTTGAATTTGGTACAGTTATATTTATATACACATATTTATGTCCCAACATCCAGATAAACACATCACCATGACTATTATGAATAGGTGGCCAATCTGGAGGAAGCAAAAATTCTTTATCCCATTTAGGAGGATTATTTAAATATTATGGAGATGAATGAGACAAATGAATGGGATCATGTACCCATTAAATATAGGATAAAAATTGTAGTTTTGGTACATATCTAGGGATAGGGACACATTCCAATTGAAAATGACCATGATATACTGAAATGTCATTGGATTGGGGTAATGTCCCTATTCTAACAGGGGATCATTAAGTGAGAGTGGTACATTCCCTGAGATAGATTTAAATTCCTATCAAAAACAGAATTTTTGTACTATAAAGTCCCATGACCAGTCACATATACCATTTCCTTATGGGAATCACTAATTGATAGTGTCACATTCCACAGGATGGTCTCACATACCTACTAAAAAACGAGAGACATATTCCAATGGTGCATGAATAAATTTTATCAAAATTCCAAATTAGTTTATTAGGAAAATATTCAAATCAACTCAGAGTAGGAACATACCCTTAATAGTGCGGATACTCAACATATTCCAATAAATCACAGAATCCAAGCTCATACCACTAATTCTGTTTAAAAATGATAGCGCCAACATCATTTATAGGCTATAAATGATGTGTCTTATATCCTTCTCACATTCTTTACATAGTTTGACATTTTATGATGTGGTATTATTATTTGAATTGGGAAAATATCCCCACATTTCCAGGATTTACAAGTATATTCCTAAATCCACCCCTCACAAGCTCATATTCATGTCAATAACATTGTATCTCACCAACATTCTCAAATATATTCTTAGTAGTTGTCTCATATTCTCTTATAACATGATGATCATTGAAAATTGAGGTTTTCTTGTAGTAGTATAATTTTTATGGAAGACCATAAAAAGCACATCATCATATTCTGTCTTTGACCGAAAATGAGGTACATATCCATGTTGTCTTATAAGACCATGTCCTACTAGGTTTTAACCACATATCATTATCACCTCAAGGGTTATTTGACTCTTAAATTGAAGAACAAGGTGATCATTACCAAGATAGTTCTTATGGTTGTTGAGAAGATATGGATCACATGTACACCACTCCTAACATCAACTGTGGCAACCATGACATAATAAAATCCCTCTTAGAGAAGGAAATCCACCCCCCTTACCAAAAAACTATATATAGATTAACGATCATAACATACACACCTTCATAAATATAAGTTCTCAAAATAACGAGGTAAACCATTTATAGTTACCCATTAAATAATAACAACACATCATCATGGTTAGTAGGCGACATATATTAGAAACATCTATGGTCTGATAAGGTGGAGGCAAATATATCCGATGAAGAAGAAGATAACATGTACAGATAGATAGAGTTGATTGAATATAGTCTCTAAACCATTTATTGGATCATCATCACTATTGTGTATGATATCTCTGATGATCTAGAAATGGTGTTCCAGCCATACCAACAATAAAATATATCGAAAATCATCAGGTGCTAAAAGCTAAACACCTCCCTTATCAAGGTTATTATGGTGATTTATAGAGTATAAATAAACTATGATTTTATCTTGTCCAAGATGTGTTATTTTAATCCTGAAAACCAGGGTTGGAAGGGAATAAATATGTTTTTTATATTGTTGTTCTATTCATCATAAAAAATCTTCTTCGATTGATTTTTATAGATCCATAAAATGTACATATAATATGGTGTGGAAAATATTGATCATTACACTTCAATAAGTCCCTAGAACAGTATATCCCCATGGATATTGAATCCTATAAAGACAAATACATGGGTGAAAATAGGGGACTAGGTAATTCACATCACAGTTTGTTAATAAAAAAATAAACCCCTGCTTAGATTATAAAAATACATCATGAATGGAGGGAGCAGACTTTTAAAATATTAATATGTTTTGAACCTAAAAAATGGGGATAGTTATGAAATATATATGAAAATGTTGTATCCATACCAAAAAACTCTTGTAGTAAATAACACCCATCATGGGATTAAATTTTTTCAATCTCATAGACAATAGTAATTCTTACAAATCAAATGGATCAGAGCAGTAGCTTTGATAGAAGCATATTAGGAGTGAACCAAGCCCATAGTGCTGGTAGAATATTTACCACTATCTCCACAACTTGGGTAATCCATCCATGAGATTATGAAAACTAACCGCAGAAAATAGGGATGGGGATTGTTTTATATCATTCTCCATTATCATGTAAATCATATCCCTAGAAGGTTATAGGGAAATCCACAGCCTTCCCAAATCAACCCCATACGAGAGGGATGGTTGTTTTTTTATCTCAATATAAATCACATTAGACATAAAGTACTTGACTGTAATCACCATATCCATAACAATTGGATTAAAAAGTATATATGGGGCCCAAAATAGTTCCCATCCTATAGGGATGGAGTCATTCTAAACAATATCAACAACCATAAAAGATCCATTCTTCTCTTAGTGGGGAGGTAATTATTAATGTTTGATGCTCCATAATTTCCTCCCGCTACAAGAAATGAATTTTATAATTTTGTGATTGTTATAAAATAATTAATGGAATCTCCCTTAAGGTAAAAATTCATATACCGAGATCGGAGGGATGTATAATAAGGAAATCATAAATCATATGTTCTGGAATCCATAATTTTCCAATTTTAATACAGGATAAATAAATGACCATGATAATGCCTTTATTGGTTGATTAAGATGTACAAATTCCCATATTGTGTTGATATTAATGGGTTAAGTATAATTTATTAATACATATAAGTGACTTTCATCACCATCGACACAAAAAATTATGGGGATCAAGATTGAAATGATGAAAGATGAAATGCTGAAAATATGATTCGATATGAGGGAGATATTGATGCACCAACTGAGACTAAAAATAAATATAATTAATGAAGGATCTAGAATATAGATCCTATGAATAATGAATTTCAACCACAATAGTGGAATTATACATAGGAGGTAAATAATCATTTTTTATCAGTGGAATCTCAGTGTCTATCACACTCTATGTCAAGGAAACTAGTCAATATAAATGGTTAAGTTTATGATGATTATGATTTTACACTATTATATATATAGCCATTCCCCATAGGGGAAATTATTTAGTCCATTAATGTATTAAAATAATAGGGATATGAAAATAGTGAAACCTAATCACACCCTTCCCTCTCTGTATAGATAGAAGGAGGCTCATACAATGGTACCTCTAGAACTACATGATGCCATTATATCCATGACTAAATAAATTAAAACTATGGAAGGGTGGAATTAACTGATGGATCCAAAAAAAAATATGTCCTAAATGAGTGGATAAAACTCCCCTGCCCTGGTTTTTTTAAATTCCTAACTTTGTAATGTGTAATAATGCATTAGATCCTAAACAACATTTCACACACTTCCTATCCTGATGAGTCTTGATAATGGGACCTCAAGGTAAATTAGCTGTTGTAATAACCCAGATCTTTTTTTCAGGTATGTTATTCTTTTTCCTATAGTTTTTGAGAAAAGAGGAGTTTATGGAAATTTTTGAGGTACACCCTGTGTGCTTTATGAGTACACGTCATGTACACGGTTACCATATGTAGCCGTTTGTTGGCCATGTAGTGGCGTTGCACCCGACCATGTGTGATGGCTTGGAGGCTACATAATACAGAGTATAGAAATAGAAAGTACAAGTCGTGTACTCAAAAATTAAACGTCGTGTATTTTCTTTTTTTCATTAAATGAACTGGGGTTGCGTATGACAGACAGAACAACCTTTTTTAGGTCTTATTTTTCCGAAGGAGTCTGTATGGATACAGATATTTGATGAACTACCAATCCTCTATCCATCCTCTGAATCAAACACTGTCAGTTGCGTTGGAATTGCATTGTTGTGTTCTCTCTTCTGCATGAACCTTGTTTTATGATTTCTTGTCTTTTCCATGTTATCTTAGGATGAATATTTTAGATGTCGTTATAGATATTCTATGTTCTAAGGATATTCAAGCTTCTAGGTTTATGTATATTGATCTCCCAACCCCGAGGTAGGTGTTTTGTGCCTTTCTATAGGATATCTTTGAGATTTATGTGGAAATATTCCCAATACCCATGAACGAGGTATTGTGTGTTTACCATTTTACCCCTATTGTTTCTATGCTATGCCGGTATGCCCGATATGATGATTATTGATTGTGAATAGGGTGAAGTTTTGTGCTTTTAATGTATTTCCAATGCATGTTTGCATGTTTTGACCTTTGGGTATTGTTTGCCTTTAGGTTGTTGTTTTCTTTCAATGCCTATTATTATATGATGGTGGAAAGTTCTTCTGTTTTGTTGTTGTTCTATTGAATCCTATACATGTTTTTATTGAGGTTAACCTTAGACATTACTCACTTCAACACTTTCTTGACTTACACAGGGCCATGAGAACCTGGTGTACATACTATAATGAGAATGGACCATGAGGGCCTCTCCAGAGTGTCTATAATTTACGATGCAAGACTATAGGTTGAATTGATGTTGAGTGCTTCCCAAGAGTGTCTGTAGTTCCTCGACGTGGGCCACTGGGAGAATGAGTTGTCCAGTGATTCTCCAGAGCGCCATTCGTACAGATACTAGACTATAGGGGGAATTGACGGTGAGTGCTTCTTCAGAGAGACTTTTCTTAAGTTGAACCTGAGGGTTTAGACTAAGTGTACTACCTAGAGGGTTGCTTATACATGTTAGGTAGGACTATAGGGGATAGGCTATCAGTACTTCCTAGAGGGTTACCAGTTGTGTTATCTTCATTCTTAGCTGTTGCATGTTGTGCGGTGTTTGGATGCATTAAACTATGGATTGTTTACTGTTTAGTGCTTTTATGTTTACTGTTATATATACTTGTACCTGCCATATACTCACTGACTGTTAGGCACAGATCTTCAGGTGGTTTCCTATTGGGATTTATTCTCACACCCTATTTGGTCATGCTTTTGGGCCCAAATAGATTATATTGTTGCAGGTATAGATAAGGGAAAGCACCCTTTTACTTCAGGTACATGACTTGCTGTGGAACTAGAGAGAATGGGACCAAGAATACACTTGCGATGCTAGAGAGTTGTTTATCTTTTATTTTGTACATTAGTTTAGAAATATTTTTTTTCAAGAATTGTGACTTGTTTGGCTATTTTCCTTGACTTATGTACCATGAATCATTTTATATATAATTTCTCTAGTTTATACTTCAGTCTTCCACTGTTTACTATTGTTGGATATTTCTTACTTCCACTATTGAATGTATTTTTTTTACTTCTGTTGTGTACTCTTCCAATGAGGGAATATTTTCCACACTATCACACACAAGGCCCTCAGTACTAGTCAGCAGCCTCTTGCATTCATGGAAATGCACTTGAGGCCTTGTGACCAACCGTGAATGGGGCGCCTCTATGTGGCATCTGGAACAGGGATGTTATAATGTGGTATCATAGGATTCTTTTCTCTTGATTTACTATTTGGATCCCTTATCCAAGGATAGGAAAAATCAAACGTGGTATTAAGATGTGTGTGGGATTAGATGACCCTTGTAGAAGGAAAAACCAATCTACCACGTTTAATTTCAATTTTTCTAGTCTTTCAATAATTACAGTTGATTTTATTTATCCTTAAGTGAATCACATGATTTGTACAGTTATTATTGATGTTATTGAGGATCTATTTCTATTTCAACCTAATGAGATGAGGGTATTCCATCTCATGCATCATATTGGAACTTCCAAGAAATCACATGTCAGGAATTTTTTCAATGCCATCTAGGATGCAATAGAGATTTAATGTTGTTATGATAGGTGATGTGTAAAATATGCATGCTATTTTGTTAATTATCTTGATACAAATACAATCTGTTTGATAAGGTATTGTTTTGTGTTGATATTTTCATGAATGAATACCAAACTTTGGTTCTTGAGGTGTTATGTCCCTCATGGACCGAAATTTGGTGGATCATTGATTTTTTTCCTTGATTTAACTTGCATATGATTCCAAAAATTGATTAGTAGAGAGTATAAGCTCCCACGGATCATAATTTGGCACTTTCGATGCTTGTTTCAGTGTTTTCTAAGTTCCATAGTAGTTTCATAGGCTTACAGTCTAGAAAAACCCAGAATACATGCCATGTAATGTCAATTAAATGCTCAGTGTTATTCTTTTCGGGAAGAAAAAATTATTCTTAATTACACACCCTGTACATTATGTACATGGCATGTAGTCTCTTACCATATCAGAGGCTGGGTGGGCAGAGACACGATATGGGGAAAAATATGGAGTGAACACACCATGTATCGTCCATACACATCGTGTTGTGTCGACCTCGTTCCCACCCATGGCACTAACATCATAGGTTGGATGAGTCGTGTCTAATACACACCATGTTATATCTAAACATACTATGTAGTCTGACCCAGGTACCTTTCTTTGTAATGAACAACACGGGTTGGTGTTACCCTTTCACGTACAAGTCATGTCCACCTTGAACACGCCGTGTAGTCTGACCTAGGTACCCAAACATGTAATAAATAACACGGGTCAGTGTTATCCTTTCATATACACGTCATGTCTATATAGAATATGCCGTGCAGTTTGGGCCATGTGACAGGTCATTCCACTAACAACACGGTCCATGTGAAGATTGTCTAGTACACGACATGTAGGAATTTTACATGCCGTATATCCTTGTCTTAGGAGAGCCATGTGGCTTAACTGTGTATAAGGACTTGGGTAGGGAAGAGGATTCAAGTACACGCCATGTGTTAGACAATACTCCACGTGTTTGGGGTGTTACACGACCAATTTATGCAGGAGTATACGCCCAGGTAAAGAACATAATGGAACACGCTGCAAAGGAAATGTACACACTATGTAGTCATGTTTTGTAAAACATGAGTTTTTTCTTCCTCATGATCCCTTATTATGATCCTTACATTCAGTCCCTGATATCTTGATCTAAGGTGTGTGATTTACCTTGCAGAGTCATGGAACTGAGTCGTCCTTTAGTTGTACATCAGTTGCCAGGTGGTGATCAAACACCGGACATGGCTGATCAGGGACTTCCAACAGATCCTCCAGATGTTCCAATCTTTGCATCGGTAGTTTAACTATTACCAGTGCTGATGCACAGTTTAGGGAATGCTTCATGAGGATGATGTAGACCATTTAGGGAGTGTCGCCTCCTACCCCATCAGTGGTTGATTTGATGCAGTTCTTCCATCAGCATCATCCTCCAACATTCATAGGGGAAAGAGGACCTCAGGTTAAAGAGTCATAGCTAGAATCCATGATAACGATCTTCAGTCATCTGGATATGCCTCTAGAGAGGAGGGTCAAGATCACTACCAATATTCTTTTGGACTCCGCCAATAGATGGTGGGTAGTGATCTCACAGGCGTGACACCAGCATGTTATGATGTGGGATGAGTTTCAGCGCACCTTATTTGATTAATTCTATCCAAAGAACCTGATGTCTGATTGAACAAAAGAGTTAATGAGTTTGGATCAGGGTACTCTTTCTACTATGGAGTATTCCTCCCGCATTACTGAGCTACAACGCTTCACTCATATTACAGGATTTGATCATCATTTCAGGGCAAGGAAGTTTGAGGATTGTCTGAGGCATGACATCTGATCATAGTTGAACATCTTCTGGTTGACTTCTATCTCTTCTATAGTCATCCATGTGATGATCACATAGCACAATCTAAGGGATTTTGGAGCTATGAGTTAGGGAAGCTCGGCATCTGGGGTATTTTTTCCTCTTAATGACAGTTGGAAGTGTCGTAGGGAGTCTTCATGTGGTGATCCAAGAAGGGGAGAGACACCTTCAGGTAGCCAGGTTGTATGATACTAGTGTAGAAGGGCTGGGTATACGAGGCTGCAGTGCCAGGGAGAACCAGTGGAGTTCTGATCTTGATGTATGATGGGACATCTATGACGCTTCGGTTAGATCTTCTCTCTTGTCGCTGGTGGCAGGGGTTTTTCTATGAGTCCTCGTTCAGGAGTAGAACCAGCAGCTTCTCACCAGTCTGGGAACTGGAGTTCTTCTAGCCATTCAGGCCGAGGTGGAGGTCATGGTCGTGGTAGCCAGTCAGTCTGTTTTCAGTAACATCAGGGTGGATCAGCATAGAGTGGTTAGGCAGGGTAACATAGCCTCAGTACATACATGACATTTGAAGTGGACTAGACACAACAGCAGAAGGATCCCCAACCATCTACCATTTGAGGTACGATCTTAGTAGCCTTAGTTTAATATTCTGCTCTTTTTGATACTGTGGATTTTCATAGCTTTATATCTATCGCTGTTGTGGAGATCCTTAGGCTCTACATCTTTTCTTCTGCTGATATTTTGACGATAGACACTCCATTGGGGACTAGAACGACTAGTGTATGTCTGTGTAGAGAGTTCCCTCTACAGGTTGGTGGATGTCACTTTCTAGGGGACCTTTATATCCTAGAGATGACAGGCTATGAGGTCATTCATAGGATGTACTGGTTAGTTCCATTCCATGAAGCTATCTATTATTATAGTTTCATGGTGAGTTTCATATCACTAGAGGGATGTTCTTTTCTTCATTGGGGTGAGTGGGACGTATAATCGAGCAGAGTGAGTCCAGAGCATCATGGATTGAGATAAGTGATGACTCAAATTTCTAGTCTTCATCTGGATGACTGGGGGACTTCACAGTTATAATTTCCTCCTATGCTGGATCGTTTTAGATATATATTTCTAGAGGAATTTTTATTTTTTTCCTTCGGTGCGTAAGGGAGACTTCTCAATTGATCTTCTTCCAGGAGTGGCATCGGTGTCCATTTCTCCTTATAGGATGGCTACACCTGAGTTGTAGGAGCTTAAGAAGTAGATGGAGGAGTTGAAGGAAAAGTGTTTCACCGAACCTAGTACTTCTCCGTGAGGTTCACCTGTCCTATTTGCAAAGAAGGCAAACGGTACCCTGAGGCTTTATGTGGACTATCAGATGTTGAACCAGTTGACTGTTAAGAACTGATTTCCCTTTCCAAGGATTGATGATCTCTTTGATCAGCTTTGAGGAGCTTGGGTGTTCTTGAAGATTGAATTGAGGTCTATTTATCATCATTTGTGCATTATACTATCAAATATACCTCGTACAACCTTCTGGAGAAGGTATGGTATATAAGAGTACTTGTTTATGCTGTTCGGTCTCACGAACGCACCTACAGTTTTCATGGCACTGATGAACCGAGTGTTTCATCTATACTTGGATTCCTTCGTGGTGGTCATCCTAGAAGATATCTTATTATAATCTCACACACGAAATTACCATGATACCCATATTGAGAAAACTTTGAGTTCAGTAATGGAGAATCAGTTATATTCTAAGATCTCAACGTACCACTTTTGGATAGATCAGATTCACTTCTTGGGTCATGTTATCTCAGAGACAGGAGTATCAGTAGACCCAGATAAAGTGAGAGCTGTAGTTTCTTAGGAGCAGCAGAAGTACGTCTTTGAGGTGTGGAGTTTTCAACAGCTGGCGGGATACTATAGACATTTCATACAAGAATATTTACACTTAGCGGCACCACTAACCGGTCTGGCCAAGAATTTTGTAAATTTTATATGGTCAGATTCTTGTGAGTCAGCCTTTCAAGAGCTTAAAGGGAGGTTGAATTCATCACCAATACTCGTCTTTCTAGATCTAGGAAAGATCTATACTTTTTAATGTGATGCATCAAGTATCGGTTTGGGAGCTATGCTTATGCAGGTAGATGGAGTTGTTGCGTACGGGTCATAGCAGTTGAGTCCACAAAGGAGGAATTGCACGACACATGATCTGGAGTTGGCAGCTATTGTTCATTCCTAAAACTTTTGGAGACACTATCTTCTAGGAGATCATTTTTTGGTTTTCACAGACCAAAAATTTATCAAGTACATCTTCACACAGCATGATCTGAATTTAAGAAAGTGAAGGTGGGTTGAGGACCTAGAGTCCTTTCACTTTGAGCATTCCGAGACACCTATGAAAGGAAATGCAATGGCTGATGTGTTGAGTAGGAAGACTTAGATATAGGATGATATGGAGGCCAGTAGTGAGTGGAAGCTTATGAATCTATTCTCTGAGATACATTTGGAGATGCAAGATAGTCAGGGGCAGACATTTTTTTCTTCTATAGCTGTTACCTCTGCTCTTCTGGATTGAGTTGAAATGAGGAAACTATCAGATTCTCAAGGCCTGAGTCCTAATGGAGATTTTTTTAGGAGAGGACGCTATTCCTGGATGGACTGTAGGTGAGGATGAGATCTTGAGTTTTTAGGGTTGCGTATGGGTTCCATCAGATATACGGGAGGAGATTATGCAAGATTTTCATTCCTCAGTTTGGTCAGTTCATCCCAGCACCACTAAGATGTATTGTGGCCTAAAACATCAGAATTTGTGGTTAGGAATGAAGAGGGATTTTGCTGGATTCATTATGAGTTGTTCCACTTGTCAGCATGTAAAGGTGGAGCATTAAAAACCAGTAGGGATTCTACAGTAGTTACACATTCCTGATTGGATGTTGAATGGTTTCGCGATGCACTTCATGACCAGTTTTCCAAGGTCGCCTCAAGATAATGATGCAGTTTTGGTTGTCATAGACAAACTCATGAAGGTCGCTCACTTCTTTCCAATTAAAGAGACCTTCAGTGTTGATGATCTAGGATTGTTTTACATCCATGAGATTGTACGTCTTCATGGAGTTCCACAATCAATTGTTTCAGAAAGGGATGCATGTTTTACTTCTCAGGTCTTGAAGGGGCTTCAGAATTCTTTGGGAACACAGGTACTTTTCAATACAACATACCACCCCCAGACAGATGGCCAGTCTGAGTGTATGATTCAGATCCTCGAGGACATGCTCTGAGAATTCATTCTGGACATTGGAGGTTCTTGGGAGAAGTATATACCTCTTGTGGAGTTTTCCAACAAAAATAGTTTTCAAGAAACTATCCAGATGGCACATTATGAGGCTTTGTATGGTAGTCCATGCTGATCACAGTTATGTTCTCTAGAGGTAGGGGAGGAAGCTTTGCTAGGACCTCATCTTGTTCAGTATACCATAGATCAGATAGAGTTGATTTGGAAGAGTATGGTGAGTATACAGTCGTGATAGAAGTCCTATGCTGATCAGCTGAGACGATCACTAGAGTTCATGGTTGGGGATCAGGTTTTCCTAGGTGTCACGCCAAGGATGGGACACAAGAGGATTAGGAGACATGGTAAGCTTTCACTGAGGTATGTCGGGATTTTTTTGGTTTGGGGGAGGGTTGGTCTCGTTTCCTATCGGTTTCAGTTACCTTATATTTACCGAGCTATGCATGACATATTCCACATTTCTCAACTTCGATGTTAATTTTCAAGGTCGTATAATGTATTTCAACCTGAGGAGGTTGAGCTCGAAGTGGATGTGTCATTTGAGGATTATCTAATCTGGATTGTGGATCATTGTACAAAAGTTCTTCATGTTTGGTATATTCCTCTGGTACGGGTGATATGGTAGAATGAGTGAGTACAGGACGAGACTTGGGAGAGGGAGGCCAATGTACGAGCACAGTGGATGGAACAATTCGAGGTTTCTTCTTCTACGCTGTGATAGGGAAATTTGAGGATGAATATCAATAAGGGGGTATGTTTTTAATAACCCATATATTATTTTCAGGAATTCGTTTCTTTTTCCATGTGTTTTTTGGAAAATATATGTTTTGTGAAATTGTTTTGGTGTGTACCGTGTACTTTATGAGTACAGGTCGTGTACTCAGTTACCGCAGGTAGCTGTGTGCTAGCTGTGGAACGGCCTTGCACATGACTATGTGTGATGGCATGGAGGCCACCTAATTCGTAGTATAGAAATATCAAGTACACGTCGTGTACTCCAAAAGTACACCCCGTGTATTTTATTTGTTTCATTAAACGCACCGGGGTCGCGTCTGACAAACAAAACAACCTTCGTTTAGGAATCGTTTGTCCAAAGGAGTTTGTACGGCTGCAGATATTCAACAAACACCTGATACAGCATCCTTCCACCGAATCAAACAACATATGTTGCGTTGGAATCACATCAGTCAGTTCTCTCTTCTGATGGAACCTCATTTAATGATTTCTCTTCTTTTCCATGTTATTGTGGGTTGAAATTTCTAATAATTTTTGTACATCTTCGATGTTATAAAGAGATAAAAGCTTCTAGGTTTTTGTATATTGATCTCCTACCCCTAAGGTAGGTGGTTTGTGCCTTTTTGTAGGATATTTTTGTGTTTTATGTGAAAATTATCCCAATACCCATGAACGAGGTATAGCACATTTACTGTTTTAGCCATATTGTTTCTCTGCTATGATGGTATTCCTGAGTAGATTATTATTGATTGTGAATAGGGTGTATTTTGGTACTTTGTTTGTATTTCCCAAGAAGGTTTTCCGGTCATGAATTTTGGGTCTTGTTTGACTTTAGGCTACTGTTTCCTTTCCAATGCCTAGTATTATAGGATGGTGTGAATGTTATTATGTTATGTTTTTGTGCTTTAGAATTCTAGCCAAGTAGTTCTTGAGGTTGACCTTGGTTGTTATGTTCTGTTACACTTCCTTGACTAACACAAGACTATGAGAACATAGTGTATAGACCATAAGAAGAATGGACAATGAGGGCTTCTCCAGAGTGTCTTTATAATTTATGACGCGAGACCATAGGGGGAGTTGACGTTGAGTGAACCCCTAGAGTGTTTTTATTTTCTCAGCATAGTCCACAGGGGGAATGATAGGTTGAGTGCTTCCCCAGAGCGCCTTTAGTACTAATACCAGACTATAGGGGTAATTGACGGTGAGTTCTTCCTCAGAGTGTCTATGCTTATGAAGAACCAGAGGGGTTAGACGGAGTGTACTGCCGAGAGGGTTTCCTAAACATATTAGGTAGGACAGAGGTGATAGGATGTTAGTAATTTCCATAGGGTTACCTGTTGTGTTATCTTCTTTCTTATTTGTTGCATGTTGTGAAATTTTCGAATGATTTAAATTGTGGATTGTTTAGTTATTAATGCATTCATATTTACTGTTTTCAATAATTTTACCTGCCATATACTCACTGACTGTTAGGAACAGATCTTCAGGTGGTTTCTTACTGGTATTTATTATCACACACAATCTGGGTCATGCTTTTCGACCCAAACAGATTATATTATTGCAGGTATAGATAAGGGCAAAAACCCTTCTACTTCAAGTTGTTGACTTACTGTGGAGCTGGAGAGTAGGGGACCAAGAATATTCTTGCGATGATGAGGAGTTTTTTATCTTTTATTTTGTACTTTGGATTAGTACAATTTTAATTCCAGCATTGTGTCTTTTTTGGCTATTTTCATAGATTTATGTACCATGCATCATTTTTTATATATGTTCTTGAGTTTATACTTTCAGTCGTCCGATGTTTACTGATGTTGGATATTTCCTACTTCTTCTATTGTATGTATTTGTTTACTTCTATTGTGTACTCTGTAAATGAGGGAATAGCTTCCCCAATATCACACCCATGGCCCTTGATGCTTGTTGGGCGCCTCTGGCATTCGGGGAAGTGTGCTTGAGGCCATGTGACCAACCGAGTACATGGAAATTCTAGGTGGATTCTAGAACAGGGACGTTATAGAGGTGACCAAGATGAGTTGATTTTTATAGACTCTAATAGGTACATATTATGGTAGGAGTGTAGTATCCTTCCATTAGGATCAATTGTGAGATGGTATGACCTTATTCGTCAATTCACTTATCAGTTTAGGTCTACACAATAGAAACCAAATATTCAACCTCACAAACTGAATGAAATAAAAAAAATTGAGATTTTTTAACATCCAAACCAGATGGAAGTGTTTACCGTATTTACATAGTATCTGTATCTCCTAAGAGAAACAACCTAAACTATATGCCCAAAATATCATTGGTGAGTATCAGACTCATTTGGCCATGATGATGTATCATGGAACTTTTTTTGAGATTTCATAAACTAAACAACAGTAGGAAGAATCCATCCAGTATACATGATCTAAATCGCATTCCATGACCACAGTATTGGAATAAGGAAAGGTAAGTATGTGGTTATCCCTACTATAATAAAAACTTTAGTAGTTCTAAATTAATAACTAAAATAGTCCCATAATCACATAGTGCCTCACAATATAATGTAGAAAGAAAATTAATCGTGACCAAAAATAAAAAAAAATATTACGGTTTCCTGTGAATTGAGGAATCAATGAGTATATCATTCTCATTTCTAAATGAGTAGGTCCATGGTAATTTTTTTTCTACCATAGTAAATAACAAATTCAAAATACTGTATTCTTGGAAACACAATGAGGCTAACTAGACTGATCATATAAACTATATTCTTTTCTCAAGGATGTTGGGTCACTCCATCTAGGATTTCATCAAAAGAAATGGCATTATCAAAATATTGGTTGATTTTGGAAAAGTGATGGTGGATAATTCCCCAAATCTATTGACCTATTTAACTATTTCGTAGTCTAAATAAATGGGTGACAAGAATGAAGTTCCGGTCATTTAAGGATACGTGTTAGATAACTGTATAACTCAAAAGAGATTTGACTGGTCTAATTCCTCCAAGATATCATAACTTCAAAAACCTATTCATATTGTATCACCAAGGGTGGGGATATAGAATAACTCATTTTAATATGGAAATAATCATTAGACCTATAAAATTATAGATGGTGGAGAGACATTTTCTGGTCTTGCACAAGCTATGACTTTGGTACATTTATTTCCATAATCCTCCAGAGAATGGGCACTACCCCACCAAATGGAATCGTAATTATCTGAATAGATCTTTTGGTTAATGTAGGTCTATTAATTGACCCATTTTCCAATGATAAATATTCCCCTGAGTATGAGTTCCTCATAAATGACTGGAAGTTAGCGGCTAAGGAATAGCTATTGATATAGTGTAATGATATGAAACAGTCAAAATAATATTTCAATAACATGCAAATGGAATTAATATATTATTTTACACTCATTAGAGAAAATTATAACAATAATAAATAAAATATAGTGCTTCGTTAGAGCCCTATAATGGTCATCCAAGCCCAGTTATCTTAAACATTCATTAGTTGATGTGCAATTTTTTATCATCCCAGGTAAAGAGGGTGCCAGGAATTTCCAATGACACATGAAAAAGATAAACCATTAAACATATTCTCAATATTCAGGTGCATAAACCATGAAAACCCTATCTTTGTAGCTATGTAATGAAGAGAAACCCCATCTTGGGATGAAAATAACTTTTGATCGAAAGTACATCATTAATAATATTATTGTAGTTGTCCCAATTAAAATATAACTCTTAGATGATATATACATATCCCAATAACTTATAGTTCCACTCATTGAGGCCCTATAGATCTCATATGTGCATTATATATGTGTTTCTACAACTGAGGATTATCGAGGGGAGAAAATACCATCAAAATTCCATTTTTACATCACGATCCTAGAATGTGATCATGATGAATTTATCTCGGGAAATTTCAAACCCCTTTATGTTTTGATAAATCTTATTAATGTTCAAATGTTAAGGTCTCTAATTTATAATGGTTCACGAATCAACCTCATCCCAATAATAACTCTTAAATGTTTTGTATTAGTGAGGGGGTCATATCATTGACAAAGATAACCATTCATTGGAATGATTCGAGTGTGATATGTTTTCATATGATGATCGAGCTAAATGAATAGTTTGGGTATCTAACAACTAATGCACTGTTTTGGGCTATCACATAAGACACCACCAATAAAATAATACATGGATGACTTTGGGTTAAAAACTAGATGTCTATACATACCACTTTTCATCATTTTTTGAAATACCCAATCGATTACTGGTTGGAATAATACATTGTGAAAAATCCTTCTATGATTCTTATATAGAAATATATAAAGAGAAGGATTATATAATTGGAATGAAACACAAAATAGGTTGGATGGAAATATATTGGTTTCATCCCTTATTTTATTGGGAACCTCTCCTATTAATCATTAGAGTATTCACAATGGTGATTTGATGAATCCCATAAAATTGATTGAGGATATAGACATAGTGACATATATTTAGGTTCCTATAATCCCCAATGACAACATAAAGTAGAATAATTATCTCTACAATTTCTTTGTAATGATTCTTGAAATTTCAAATGAATACGTCTTTTACAATGGCCTAAATGTCCACAACATTGATTGTGATTCCCCTTGATTTCCCCCAATGTATCAAAATTACTCCACAGACTCATAGATAGAGAATGAAAATAATGACCTCAGGAAAACCCCTACAGTATTTCAAGAACAAATATTCACCCCCATCAATATGTGTAGGAAGGTGAATTTGGGAATTGATACTGTCTGGCGACCTGTGTTGATTTTTCCACCATTTCACTTGAGGAGTATGAGGTTTATATTTAATTTAAACATAACTATATATGTGTTCTCATGGAATTATATTGATAATACCATGATGAACCTCGATGCGACTATACACTATTCAGGATTTCCTAATGACCATCATGGTTTTATATAGGTATGTAGAAGGATGCACCCATTCAATGGTTCTAATGTATATTCTTATGGTGAAAATTTGATCAAATACTAATTTTTATGAGCAGTGAAATTCTAAAATTATTTCATGATTTTTTTCTTGTAATGAAAAATAACATAAATATTTGGTTCTACATAGATTTTAGAGACCATAATAGACCATTCTCAAAATAATACTTCTCATTTTCAATCACTAATCTTTCGATCAATGCAACTATCCCATTAACATTTTGTTATGGATGGGTATTCATGGTATTATAAAATAAATATGGACTCAAAATATTAGGAGTACAATTCCTTCATAGTACTATAGGGGATATTTTGATATCTAGTTATTTCCTCTATATTAAATAATGTTGGTACTACCTACTAATATTCCATGCATCATATCATTATTCCTTTCTAGAGATGAATAAATTAATTTTATTTCGATGACCTAGTAAAAAAATCCTAAAAGTTATGTGATCACATCAGAGATCATGAAACAATCTTCAATAGACTATGGTAACACATGATAAACAAGAATCGGTATAAATTCACATTTAAGTTAATGTTAGGAAAATTTCATTGATTTTTTGTACGCCACTATAGCATATAGTTCAACCCAAAAACGAGAAGTTCAATCCAAGACACACAACCTCCTCAAGATCTCATAAAATGAGGGGTCTCAAAGGGAACCATGAAAACATTCACAATTTCATATCTAACCTAGCAAGTAAATATCCCCCTTTCAACATGTTTTTGAAGAAGGTAGATTCCTACTAATAAGATTGGGACCACCAATAAGTCTTTGAGTATCACAATTGGTACATTATTCACTCGCAAATATTGATGCCTCTGATATATGAAAATAATCATATCATATATTATCCCACTATGGGAGGGTCAATCAATGCTATCGTGAAACAAAAAATGATTTGGGTAAGGAGATAATTTACTAATAACTCATTAATGTGATTCTAGGTAATGATAAATGTTATTATTATATCATTATAGTCTTCTCTACATCATATTTTTATTAAAAATGATGAGACAATATGTTTTTCATCATGATTTCAATTTGTTATCTCATATTGACTAAATCACGTAATATGTTGGTTACCCAATGTTAAAAGGATGTCTGGATCGGTTGGTGGTTCTTCGGAAATAGTAATACATCTGGTATGTGTCATAGAAATATGTTAAGGGGAATTTCATTGCTAATTTCCATCAAGAACATAACACAATATAAAGAACACTAGTTGACACCATACATCCAATTGAAGATTTTTTCTAATCCATTAAAAGCCATTAATAAGAGAGATGTATTAAGATGGTCCCTCCCAAATGCCTGTTGGAAAGATTCTAGAAAACCGAAGGCTCAATTAGGTTGGTATAGGGAATGTTTTTTTATCCAAGAACAAATAAATTATTCCCAAATATTTCTATGTATCTGTAGGATTATCTAATAAATATTAAAACATAGAACCCAAATTGTTTTCTTTAGAAATTTCCACTAATCACCAAACAACCTTCCTAAACATCAATAGGGATTCCGAGCTAGTGATTGTGAAAACATTATGTGAATATTCTATAAAAATAAAATAAATTGTCCCCTCTAATTATATACATTAAAAGAAAAACATAAAATAATCCCTTTGAATATAATTTACATCATGTCCTGCAACCAATAAATTCTAATTCTAAATAGCTGGCTAATGCAGCCACCATATTTGCTAATGAAGATGAAGATGAGGTATAATTTAATATTATTCATGGATGAATGGTCCCATCAGTAGTCATATGTGACTTTGAGGAAATAAATAATATCACATATACCCTCTATATATATGAATTTATATCCACCATAAGATAAAGGGGGGCCGTTGTTGATTATCTCCAATACGAGACACTCCCAATGGATCAATCGGAAGGGATAAAAATCGGACAAGAGTTGTGAACATTATCCTATAAAATGATCGAAAAAAGTGAAATAAGCAATACAAATAAATATATTATTGAATCCTACATAGATAAATAGAATAAATGTATATTACCTATGTAATTAATTAATTCCATGTAGGCTCATATGATTCTCAACTGTCTAGGGCCATGCAGTCCCATAAAATTTTGATGATTATTTATGATCAAAAAATGATATAATACCATGGAGAATTAACTACAAAATGTCATGAATTATATATTCAGGAAAACTTCATACACCAATCCATGATTTACTAAATAATGATAAAAAGTCACAACCATTTGTCATGTGGGGGATGGATATTGTGGGGACATATACCATAAAAATGCAATGTAATTTATGTATATCTGTAGTAATACTACATTATTTTCCATATGGTATGAAGAAATAATTCTCGAGTACATTAGGATGAGGAATATCATTAACTTCATAATTTCAAATATCATCACTAGGTTCAGAGTGGCTCAAAATATTTTGTTGTATTGTGATAGTAACTTCTATTATTAAGAATTATAGAAATCACAATTTGTATACAACATAAATTATAATAATAAATACTTATACAAGGCAATAAAAAATGAAAAATAGAGGTTTTAAATAATATTATATCAAATATACATCAGAAGATGGTGAAGAATGAAAAGATGTCATTCCTAGACAAGCCACACCACGTGTTATGGTCCACCTATACCACCACACACCGTCCCACACAAGTAGCTCTACATTCATTGGTATATAAAATTAAAGTATTTATAATAATAGATGCCTAGTTCCCTCACATGAAATATATATTTGTGGGAAAATCTCAAGGATGAGAAATAACAAATGTATCTAGATGATTTGGAATAGCTTGATTTGAAACGTTTTTTTACACTCTAAAACCATTATGTAAATAAATATAATATTATAAGATCACTCAATTAAAAAGTTTTCCATCATTTGTTCCTTCAATGAGAACTGGTATTGGCTCTTAGAACACCAATGATACCAAGAAATGAACCTCTAATGTTGTATCCTAAATGAGAAGGACACTACATCATTGATATGGTATATTCAAAAATATAATTATCACTGGACACAATTTATGGGAACTTTTCACACTCCACCAATGAAAGGTTTTTCAATACATAGTTTATATAGTTTTCATAAATAATCATTCATTATTTCCTCATGATGCAATGTTAAAACCTAAATGTATATAACATATGAAATTTAGTGGTATGAATGATATGTATGGGGAACATGATTTTAAATTGCAAGAAAAAAATACTTGTTGAATGAAGCTAAATTTCATGACATACAAGTATATTATACATGTCATAAAACTATATAGAATGAGTCCTTGAAGAATGAAATAAATCTGCATGGTACCCTATGTCCTATAAGAAATACATTAATAAATATCGTTCCTTACATACCTTCATCATGATGTTAAACTACATGTAGAAAAACATTTCATGGAATATTCAATAAAAATTAGATAGACCTTTGTAAAATAACCAAGAAGATACCTCGGCATTGTGTTTAGGTTAGATGTGCGTTGGGAATCTCCTCAATCAATAAGCATTTGGGTCACTATTCTTGCAATCACATAATATGTAACGACGAATATATCCCAAATAATTGGTTTGTATAAAATATATAGAAACATTAATTTCTTAACACATGATGCTAAACTAAATTGATTATGTCCCACACATTCGATGATAAAATAACTCAACAACTAATTATAGATTGATTCTTTTTATAGTGAGTTATTTAAAAATGCATATATCCTATATTTGGCCTAAACACAATAATATTAATATACCCATGTTCATTAATGGAATATACTCTATGAAATTAAAGAATCAATTTTCTATTAATTTTTTCTCACACCATGATTAGCGCATGTGGGATTTTGTAATTTTGTTAAGGGATTCCCCACATGAAAAATAGATATCAGTTCACAATATAGTTAGTATGGTCATGGAAGCAAGACCATAAAAGGAACATCATAATTCCATATCGAATGGATTTAAACCACATGGTTTTTGTGGGTTCTATGAAAAAACTCCATATTACTATATAACTCCACTGATAGAACCATGATCCATGCTTCTAGTCTCATAACACACCCCCTTAAATAACCACATGTAGCCTGATTCCATCCTCCAAAGGATATGTAATGATAGATAGATATCAAATCCAATGTTCATCCATAATAATCAATGCTAAAATTTACCACTACATTTATATTTCACAATTATATGGTGATCCCCCCTTTCAAAAATAGGTGTGTCTTTATTATTTCCATTAGTGGATATATAATGAAACATGAGAATTCAATCCTAGGTCCATATATAAGAATCAATGAGAAAAAATCTATCATCTATGTATGTTTCAGACCATTATAGATAGTTTCCCATTTATGAACTATGGGAGGATTGATTTTATTCATACATATGATACATAGTGACACATGTATATTTAATATTATGTACATCTATAAGAATCAACGGGAATCATTTCCCCTCTATATATGCAGAATGAATGCGTGGAGAGTTTCAACTTCACAAAATAATTTTGACATGAATCTTACCATCATAAGATACATAATGATGTTTAAAGCTCCAATATTTGGCCGATAACAAATACTCATTGGTTACGACATGTGTAGAGATGTATCCCTTAATAAACAATGTGTGTTATGATTCCATCCATCATAGGATACATAGTGACACCCTGATATATATTCTTCTATCTAGCCACAACATCAATAGAAAATATTCCCCCTCTTTGTAAGGGTCATACCTTTGGGGAAAATTTCACACTAATCAAATATAAGTGTATTGAATTGAAATAATATAGGATATTTAATGATGCATGAAGCACCAATTCTTGGTCTAGGAAACCATAAAAATGTCTCCCTCCACATTTCAAGTTCAAACCTTCATAAGGATCATTCATTCAAAAACATATGTGGAATTATTACTACCATAATAGGTTACATATTGATGGTAAGATATCTAATACCATGTTGATATAAAATAAATATTATGGAAAGTAATCCATTATTAAATGGTCCAGACCTATGTGGGTAACTATATTAATTTCTTATTTCAAGACATTAAACTGTAATGAAAATATCCTGATCAAATGTTATTAAATTTCATAGAAAATTCTTCTCCAATATATGATGATTAAACGTGTAGACCATCACCCATATTTATTCACCATCAATGGACTATAATATATTAACCCTTGTAAACAAGCCTATTATGTTCTTATATCAACATCTAAGCACCAAAAACCATAAATCACACTACATGTCATGAGAACTACAATTTTTTGCAAACCATTAATACCCCTATAAAGGAGAAATGATATATCTATATAACCATGAAAGAGATGTATATTTATAAGAGATTTTACATGACAACCAGAGGAATCTTGGCTATATAGAAAAGGATTTACGATCCTTGTGATACCGACATCACTACGATAGAAATCAACACCTTAGTGTGTTCTAGGTCATCCTTATCCCTTATCAATAAAAATTAACTGAGAACCATGATCCATGATTTATTAAATTTTCTTCTCCCACATATAATTTTATTAGTGTACTGCATACCCAGGTTATCCTAGTTATTCTATTGTTTAAAATTTCCCTCATATTAGGTCTACATATATCATGACCTCAAACTACAAGAACATTTGTCAAATATGTATGACTATAGATGTTATCCATTGATGATTAAAATATCAAGACACAAACTCCACTTTTAAATGAGGCATAAAATGTTTCATAAAAACCTTATAGGGGTCTTCAGAAAACGTCAAGTAACCACAATCATGAAGAAACATATCTAGAGTTTTGGAAAGTTTTTAGAATAAATAAACTAATTATAATGCTCATAGTGTCCACTTTGTGGTCCTAGATGAATCTAGTACATTATTGATTGACCCCATAGTCCTGAAAAATATAAGATTGAGAATTTTTAATATTTCATGTCTCATTGAGCATCTTTGTGCATTTGAATTATGAGAAGACACAAATACATCCTTCAGTTCATATCTTTCACATCAAACCCGATGGACCTTTGGATCCCATTCTCCTTGTTCTTCTTTATAGAAAACATGTAATTGTTACTAGATAATCATAAAGGACCCCACTTGAATTGTTTTAGGATATTTCACCTTTCAATAGAGGTCATGCATATGGGATACACAGTTATAGAAAGGCCCCCTGAAATCAAGGAATTATTTTCCTATCCATGTTCCTTATAGGATTCCACAATTACTAATGGATAAGTTTTACCCACCAGTTTACACCACCAAACTAACTCATATATTCCAAGACAAATATTTACAATCCCATTAATAAGAATATTCAAGATTATTCAGCATCATTGACATTACATCACCATATATTGTGCCCTTTCTCAATGTAAGAATATGATATTCCATTCCTAGGACATTTAGTGACCTGCACCATTTGAATCAAAACCATATTGATTAGGAATTAAGCCTCCCAACAAAAAGATAAAATGAACGTGAATGGAATAAACTTTATTGGGTTGATATTTTATCTATACCACACTAAATATTATCGATGTTTGAGTCTTTGAAAATCATTCATGGAAAATGGAAAAGGGTGGGGTAGCCTTTTAATTGATCATGGAGTCATGACCTATAGGCCAATGTATTATGGGATATGAACAACTGACTATAGGAATATCCTCCTAGAAGGAAAGGAACTCTATTCCTCATTATACCAAATAACATTGGCAAGAATCTTAACACCTTGGAGAATTTTGTTTAATAGCGGTATGTCTTCCACCGTCTATATTTATTTATTTATGATAAAAAATGTTATTTACACAACACGTATTCTAACTATCATAGTGCATTTAATATTTACAAATGTTTACCAACCACCAATACTATCTTCTAAAAAATCCCCATAGACCTTTTATAAATGTGGGGGTAACCTTTAAATGACAATGAATGTAATCCCTATGGTCCCACTAATATGGGATTATGACCTACCAAATTGAGGAATCTTCTCCTTCCAGGAAAATAACTATAATCCCCATGATTCTTGGTAACACTATGGTAGCACTCTAGACTATATGTTGAGTGTTTTTCCTTTCATAATTACTTCCATATTATATATTCATCTATCCTGTCAAGGTATAATTACATTAAACTACATCAAAGACATACTTACCACATGTCATTAATCTTAATGAATTATTTCCTTATTGAATTAAAATATGTTTCATTGAAAACGTTAAATTGTGGATAATATTTTCTCTATGGAAGATGTTCAATGTTTGAAAAAATAAATTAGAGAAAATATATGGTTTAATTTTAAATATCATAAAAACCAATTGTATGAGACACAATTAACCACATGATAAAAACATGAAAATGCATAAATTTTAAAAACTCAAGTAATTGCATTCTAGAAATACACATTTTGTGATCCGAGGAATATTAGCCACACATAAAATAAAAAAGGCACAAATATCATCCTGATAAAATCCCATAAAAGATAAACATGACCAAAATCTATATCCACACCATGAAATAATTTCCCCATATGAATATTAGGAATAATTTATTGAAGCTAAAAATCGTGAAGAGATCATTGATTATCCCAGGAAAAAATATACCTATTCTAAATATTTCCAGAGAAGAAAAGAATAAATTATAGTGGTCAACCTTTGAGAAATATCATAGCCAAATTTCCAGTTTAAATCATGTGATATCAAGAAATCCAGATTAGGAAAAACTTCTGAGGAATCTCATGTTGGATAGAATTAATGATGAATTCTTAAATGAAATTTGTTTTGGGGTAAGAATTCAAATATTAGAATTTTGGATTACATGTTATTATGAAAGGATTGGTTTTATTTTTAATCCAGACAATATCAAGTCAATGAGATATTAGGATAATCAGGAAGGAAGAAATTTTTTCCAATTATTTGTAAAAATTATATGGTTTATTTTTGATAAATTTACAATAAGGTGGAATATCCATGTATCAAATACTCTCATGTGAAAACAGGAAAAAAGAGTCACAAAACTGCAGTCCCATTATAGTATGAGTTCAATAGAGTCGTAATTTCATGAATACTTATTTTTTGGGGTGGAAATAGATTGGTACAATTGATCAACAGATTAATTCTCAATCTACATAACCTATGGTAGTTCATGTGACCATGAAACAACATAATATATTTCCTTCTCTACAAGGTCATGGATCCCCTACTACTACAATATAGTATTCTCCAATATTTGTTGTTCATGGTGAGAAAATTATAACTATTATTAGAGATACATTATTTTAGGCATTAATTTGATTATATCACCATTCCCAATTATTATCATGTCTCAATTATCTATTTCATATATTATGTTTTAGAAATCCTATTTCAAGGTCTAAAACGAACATTGTTTTACCAAAGTAGATGAATTTTCTACAATTACCCTTAATTAATGAATGCACCATTACAACCTTGAGGATATTACATCCATCTCTTAGTTATCAATAAAATTATTTTGTAAGCTATTTTAAATAAGTTTGTTACATATAAGACTAGTATGGATCTATTGGTCCATTAGCTATTCCAAAGGGACCTCCAAAATTATGGTCCAAATATCTATACACACTTGCTACAATATTAGTTGATATATTAATGTTTAATATGAGCCATGAATCAGTAAACACATGGAATAATATTATATACATGGACTAATTAGCTAAGCATTGTACCCATGCTCATGGTCATTGATGTACTTGGTATGGACCAATGCCTCTGTGTTTGATGAATCAGTTACCAGAATTCCTATGGAATACAAGATTAGTACATCAATACTTGGAGGTAAATATACTAAAAAAAGAAGTCAAATGAATTATTATTTAGTGGATATATGGTTTGATTCCATCAGATACCCATGATATCATAACATTTTTATAAACATACCTTTATCAATTTCAACACTAGAAATTTCTATCTCCCATACTTCATCTTTAGGTGAAGAGGAAAATGGTCCTCTATGTATGATCAGTAGGGGCCTGTTCATTTTTGACCAACCAAAATGTGTTACTATAATGATCCAAAATAATTAATGAGTAATGTGAAACAAATACTTGGTGAACATCTTTTTCCACTACCTCCCTAAGGAATGGACCCCCGATTTTTAGACTTCCAAATGCATTGATGATGGAATCTAATGGAAGTGTATATTGTGACACACCATGGATGTTAATCATCACGCACATAAAAGATAAATGACCTAAGGAACCCACATTATTTGTACCCTGGTCACCACTCAAGTATTCCCCCATAGTCGTATCCCCATGAAAATATACTGAGTATGGTGACATTGACTGGTCTTCTAATTATTCAGGCCATTTTAATAGATATTAATAAGATATCATAATAGTCACAATGAATCCACTTCCATATATATATATATATATATATATATACACTAGAAATAAAAATATCACCTCAACCACTATGATGGGATTATAATTTTCCCATGGAAACTTTCATCATTCCCAAAAAAAACATCCATATAATAAAAGGTGTGCAGTGGATCAGACCCTTCATGGTTTCCATAATCATATTGAGGTCTCAAATGAAATACTTTGTATCAATGGGATATTAATTGAATGTGACACATTCAGGAGAAGTAACATTATAAAATAAATCTACATTTTTCTCTACCTAGTGAATTAGTCCCTAGAGTTAGGAATTTGTGGACTCTTCCCTCCAGAACATCCATCATTGAAATGTGGTAGGAAATAAATGTGATGGTGTGGCTTCAATCATTGATAAAACCCTTAGAAAATCCATTCTTATTGAAAATTATATAGAGAATAAAATTGATTTTACACATTAACCTCCTTCCAAGGCATCATAAGGGTGATATTTTCTCTTGAAGAACGCTACTTTCTATGTCTAATCTAGGTTTTGGTGATAAGTAAAATCTTTAAATCCTTAAGAAATAAAGTAAATATTTTTCATTTGCATAATATCAATTAGAAATATCATTATAATTATGGGTTTAAAATATCACATCGTCAACATGTTAATTGATGTATATATGGACTTGTGTCTCCTCCAAGGTAAACATCAACCAGAACTACTCATCAGTCATTGGATGATTTTTTGATGTAATGCTCATTGGGGGAAGAATTTTTTTCTAAATATACTAAATATGTTTACTAAACCTACATGGTTTATAAAATTCATATAGAATTATACAATCATCATTTCTTGAATGGATTACCTCTGAAATTGACATTATATTAGGCCAAGACTTAGTATTTTATCACCATTGTCAACTATAATATTAATTGGAATAATATCATATAGTATAAAGTAATAATGGCCATAATAGATCCTAAAGGCCTAGATTTCATAGTCCATTGATTTATGAGGCCTTAACACACCAATTTACTACAAAAAGTGGTTGAAATGAACAGTAATGATGCTATGGATTCTTATGTATTCATAGTCATCCATACGAGCCCCCATCCAATGCCATGGTACCTAAGTGAAACTGTAATTTTTGTTTAGGGATTTTACCCACTAAATGTCACAGAAGAAGTGATATAGGTTTCCAATATAGTAAATTTTATCAAATATGTGTCCCTCATTCCATAATGTCCACCATCATATATGTTGAATCTCTGACTCCACCTTTCTCCTTTTTTAGGAGTAGGAACCCACATAGGTACATGGAATGATATCCTTCTAACCAAACAATCTCATCAATGTCAGGAATAACCGCCCACATCTAGTTTGAAAATGGATCATCTTCAACTATTGGCTAATTGGAACCATAAAACCTACAATAATCATTTCCTAGATAGGATTTCAGCCTTTTGTATAAGGATTTAGAATGGAATTTATTTATAAAATATCCTCCAAATTTTTTAAACATGATATCTAACTACGAAGAATGGAATTATAAGGGTCCTTATCTGACAACTCAATCAAATGTGTGTAATATGGAGGTCTAATATCCATATTATTCCCCACTATTTATGTGGGAATAATCATCATACATCTATCATAAAATGGGAACACTAAAAATCTACTCGATATCTGATTGATTGATTACTCATTTCTAATATATCAGATGGAATTAATTTTTGACTAGAATTAATCATCAATTTATTCCTTACTTAAACCCTATATTAGAGTATGCAATGGTTTAAGTAATTTATATAACACTATATATCCAAATCATTTTTAGGTATGTGGAAATATATGAAATGATATACTTCACTCAAAAGGGCTATCCTGAATCTATTCTAAAGCTCCCTCCATATTGTTGGTTCCAGTTAGGATACAATGTAAACCTATAGGTTTTGATATATTTAAACATTTTCAATTGGTATACATAGATGTTTGATTGAAAATAATGACAATGAATTCCAAATTCTAGTGGCACAAATTTAATCATGTACCATTTGATAATTTTCCTTCAATGATAAAATGGTTCATATTGGAGATAATTTCAAGAAATTTTATTATTGGTCCCCATGACCCAAGAGGGAGGAAATTTTGACGAATAACTTAGAAGGATAAAAGAATAATCTATATAACCAACCTTGTAAAGTGTAGAAATCCTAAGACATTATCATATATAAGGAAATCCCCATTGGGGCTATGAGGTTTGTCTATGATGACCTAATAATGGAAGACCATATCTCATCCATAGTTACTAAAATGGAATTCTAGAGCTCCATTACTACTATAACCTCTTTCATTAATAAAATAATAGTAATTAGATGACATATGTACAAATAATGAGAATATTTTATATGAGAAAGGATCCATACCAAATGGGTTTCATAACATGAATAGAAACATCAAAATCTTATGAACCTGAAAGGGGTTATAAATTACATTACGTAATATTTTTCTCATGTATCACATGATCCACATTGCATCTCAAAAATTAATAAACCCATGGATCATATTATAAAAAATTGATATATTATAAAACATGTAATCCCATGAACCTAAGATAGTCATGTGAACTGTGTAATAAAAAATTGATCATGTGATCGAGCTAAAAAATCATACGGGTTAGAATTATAGCCATTCCCTTGAGGGCATGGGTAATGTTTTGATCAAATTTCCTTGATTTGGAGATGTCAGGTAAACCAGATCATACGGTGAGGTCTTCCAAAATAATCACATCATAAGAGATATAACATGAGTTGATGGAGGTGATTTCATTGGTGGATTGATCAACCCCCTTTCCCCCATATTTACAGGAAGTCTCAATGAATACCAAAGGTCACTTAGAAACCAAACATCATCTGAGATCCTGAAGAGAGAAATCCCCAATGAATCATATAGACATTTACACTCCACCAAAATGATACTTTTTCCCTTAAAATCATTATCCTCAGGTGGGGGGGGGGATTTTTTGAAGCCTGCTTTGTGAGCATTGACATTTCTATAATTGAAGAAATAACCAAAGCATGGGTATTAATATCTGCTCATGATAATGTATTGATAATCAAGACAAAATAAACATCAAATGTATGGATTATACTAATGACATAATCCCCAAAAAAAAGATTGCATGAACCAAATAAATACACCAAAAAATCATAAACATCACATAATATATGGATTATAACATGATTAATCATTTGTGAGTATCTGGGATCATAAATATCCCCATAAATGAGCCTCTCATCACTTATAAAGAATACTAATAAGAGATAATGATCATGCAGGGGCTGTCTAATGAGATACTATGATCATGTGACACATGATTCAGTAGATTTGTAAATATCACCATAATCCCCTTCTAAGGTATGGAAGTAAATATAAAAACGTGATGGATTAATGAAATAATAGTTACACTGTTTTTCTTAAGAAGGGTCCATGTTTCTCCATTGATAAACATAAATAATGCTGCTATCCTTAGATTGTTGTTTTGATATCATGGACACCACCACGCCTTTTTCAATGGTTGTTGTTGTACTAAAAAATGGGTCCCAAGACATCCATTACACCACCTAAAATTGGAAGAAAGGAATAAAATGGATTATTTCTAGGATATAAGGTTTTTTCCTAATGAAGATTTGGTGAAGTATAGATAAGATTGGAAATTTGAAGAATGAAACATGAAGAGAAGAACATTCCTCGATTATACAGACAACATCTGTGAAGGAACCACAATGGTTCGCTATGCAGCAAGGAGCTAAGAATAGGGGGTGGTGCACCTCCTCTATGGGAGAGGATGGGGGTCATGATTCTTGTTGGTGGAGGAGATGGGGTGCCCCTCCATCTTAATATCATCATCAATTGACCCGAGTTTAATTTATATGAATTGGTATAATAATATTAATAATAACATCGATATTATTATTATCATTTATTTTAAAAACCCAATTGATATACACCATAACTCTCCCATTACACATCATTTTATTAAATTATCCTTCTACAAATTCAATTTACTAAATTATCTAAATACTTATTATTTTACAAAATTCTCTTAAAAAATGAATTTAAATAAAACATCCATTTACATCCAATAAATAAATCCATCCATTCCAATAATTTATTATGATAAAAAACCCTACTACACATTTATTCTCTATTTAGATAAATTCCACTCACCAGGAATTAATTTAATAAAACAACTACCCATTATAATTTTATTAAATTCTACCAACATTATTTTAAATAAATGAAATCAAATTTTGAATCAATTTATTAAATTTCTATTATAAGATAATGTAATTAAGTAAAACCCCCCATATGTAGAAATTTAATTAAATTCTTCACAGATGTGAATTTAATTAAAAAAAATAACCAAAATCAAAAAATGGCATAAGCAGCACTATTTGGATTGCACGATCTGTCCCACATAGTTGAAATAATATAATGAAGACTGTAAGAGAATCTTGGACTCCCAAAATTATGTTCTATATTTTCCTATAGTAGTTCACATGGTTTAATAGGTCATATACCAATATTCCGCTCTCTCGTATTCCTTAAAAACCAAGTTTTCCCAATCTGACGCACCCAAATTCCAAATATCCATCAGAGGCCCGAATTTATCGATGCTTGATATAAATACATTTAATAGATCCCAAATCATGAAAAATATACCCAAATAGAAGTTTTAATATCAACCCATCCATAAAATTAAAGTGTTTACTAAAATTTATATTTTAACCCAGTTCAGAAACCTGTGACATTACAGTGAAAAATGCCTCTGAAAAGTCATGTTAATCTCAAAAAGGATCCTAGAAAATTATTCATCAATCATGAACAATTATTTTTATATGATTCATGAGATTCATAAGAATAATATACATTTCAGATCAATGGTTCATAAAATATTTGACATGTTAACATGATTATGAAAAATAAATATGAAAATCCATGGTTCCAATACATATGGTTAAAAAAGACTGTTCAAGTGGTATGTGATTCTCATGTGCTATAATAAATGTCCCATGATAAGATCATGGCGAGCGTAATGTGAAAATCCCTCATTTGAATCCAGAACATATTTGTGATATACATTCAATGAAAGGTGGTCTATGACCTTAGTAGTGATGCCTATAAATTCCTCTCCTCAACATTTAATGTTACACTTCCTATTCATAGATTACCCACATGATCTTTGAAGAGTAGAACTCTAGTATCATAAATCCAATCCATCATAATGGGCTTCTATGAGGAAAAATATAGGGAACAACATAAGGTATTATGATACTTGATTATTCACATCTTCATAACATTCTTGATCATGTGAGGAACTTCGAATGGGATAGATTGATTATGCAAATTATCTTATATATAATGGATTGTCCATGAAAAACCATAACAACATAATTATTTATAAACCATGAGGTTCATTTTAAATAAATGCTAACAATGATAAAAAGATTTAGTGAATATGGATATACTAATAATTAGCTTTTCATAACCTATCCATATTATCCAAAAGATTCATAACATCATAACCATGTCTTGAGAATCCCTATAGTCATGAATCTAATGTATCGCAAAGTCATCCATTCTTTTCATCCATGACATGCCATATAAATTATACAAGTATTTATTAATCACCCAACACCCTTGAAAATGTCTTTATTTATTTCATCATGAACCTCATATGGGTCAACCGAGTAATCTGATTGTCCTCTAGACAGAACATCCAAATCATGCAGTATACCATCAACATGGCTACACTAATCATGTGAAGCATCCTTTTACATGTAATATTTTTCAGATATAGAATAAAAAATATTTAGGCTAAAAATATGGATTTTTCTGAGAGATAATCATCAGATGTCAACTATAGACTCATTGAAATTCCATTTATGTCAGGAAGACACTACATGACATGAAAAAATTTTGATTATATATATTCATACATAACTCAAATTGATATATGGGAACTATGAATCTTATCAAAATATTATATGTAACACTACAAAATGTGGACCGAGATACAATGGGAATCCACCTAGGTTTATGTCTTTACATGTGTTAGACACTCAATCCCATTGGACCAATGTTCAAATATTTGTAAATTATAAGAAAATTGAACTATGAGGACTATAATTCCCTCTTTAAATAGAATAAGTATGCGACATTCCAAATAATTCATCCTTGTGCCAAAAAAATTATATAGGTCCTCCCTAGTGCTCAATCCCCCCCATCCATATGTACTGAGTCTAATGAATTATTATACCTTGTTTCTCACACCCAACATTGATCACATGGTATTATGGATTTAAAATGAACATATCTGTCAAATAATTAATCTTCTATAGCTAGGGAAACCCCAGTGTGAAATACCCAATAAGTTAAATGATTTTATTACCATAACATAACATGAAATAATACTAAGTGTATATCCCAATTTCATCCCCATATAGTTAAAGAAAATTTCAATTAAACTCCCCACGATTAATTATAAAACACCCTTTATTAGTGGTTTGGGGGAACATTGAACTACAATGACTATAATTCGTAGTATCAATAGGATTTTAGGATTTCTTATTAAAGATCAAGATCCACAACTAGTTTGTAAGGTACATCATGTATCTTCTTTGGTGTTGACATTAAATTGAGAATTCCAAATGAAATAAGTGGGTTATATTGATTTTATAGATAGGATATACATAACACCTTGTGAAGATCAATCCCATTCATAAAAATAACAATATTTTATATGGATAAAAGTAATCCCCACATTGCCTTATAGTATGGATAAAAAATATAATATTCTACACATTTTAAATAAATAAAAATAATTATATGAATATATTTTCATATAATAAGACAATCTCATTAATTGAAACCATCATTGTGTGCTAAAGGACTAAATTTTCAATTATATTATTAAGTTAACCAGTATTGTATCAGGATTTCTAATAGATTAATAACTACATATTAAATCTATAATATAGTTTTGAAATATTTAATAATTCCCCCAAATGTTTAAGATGGCCTTTAATTCCAATTATCTTTACAAATATGACTTCTTATGTGCCATTAGTCTTGAACCCCTAAATGATTTTCCACCTATGGAATGCAATCATGCTCCTTGTTATAAATGAGGGATATATTAGATGTTTTTATGAAATGAAAATTCTGAACTAGGAATAAATTATTGAGAAAAAATGTTTGAATCCCCTATTAAATCCTCACAATGGAAACAAAAAATATTACACCTAGTGTGATGGACTAGATTGATAAAATATCAAAATCAATATAAGTATTCAGAAACATTCACCCTAAACCCAAGGCATCACACATTTCCAATATAAATAATGAAATAATTCAAAAAGATACATAAATTAAAATTACTTATGAATTATTCAATATTTTAAATGAAATATGGGATCTACATAAAGTATATAAAAGAAATTAGGTGCATTACATTAGAATATCTCTTAGTGAAGAAACATTCAAACAATGTTTCTTACCTCACTCTTCATGTGGGTTGTACATTATTTAACAACCTGAATAATGGTTTTACGAACTTTTTTAATTTTTATAATAATTATATTAATATTTAATATAATATATATGATTCTAATATAACATTTTACAACCTGGTTTCTGATAATAATAATTTATTTTCATTATCTTGGGTGTTAATAGGATTATTTTCTCATGCATGTTTTGTTATGAAATTTATGATTCATCATAATTTTATAAAAATATATAATCTCAAACGTTATATTATAGTTATAAATATTATTTTATAAATATATTCAAATTTATAATCATAATTTGAACTCAACAGGGAATGTGGATGACATCACTTCCTAAAGACAGTAGGTTGTATTTGGGCACAAGTGACATTATCATCTCTTTAACGAGTGAAAGGGTAAATAAGTAGGTGATATATTAATTTTATAAAATAAATATACTGATTTATATTTCACAAATATTCATTAAAAAACCTTATTACATTATATTTAATGTGATTGTGTTAAAAGAATCACATTATTTTATGAGGTGGTAGTCCGTCGTACACACGGGAAATCTTATGGCCATTTAAATAGAATAAAACATAAGAAGGTACATATATTATTATAATTTATAAAGTATAAAAATACCATAAATATAATATAAATGTGTTAAATCCTTCATTATATCTAGATTTTAAAGGCGGTGATATAAAAATTGATTACATTGGTTCATGAGGAGGTAGTTTGTCATACACACAGTCGACTATTTCATTTCCCATTTTATGGAAGTTAATATGTATATAGGTAATGAAAATAAAATAATAACATATCATTATATGTAACATAATGATATTGTAATATAATCATTGTTAAATAATATTAGTAATGGTTTAATATGAAATGAAATGAAAATGACCATCTAAGAACGTTACCTTGTTTATGAATAACTTCATTGGTTTTGAACCACAATTTATAATAGGTTGGATTTATGACCATAAAAATGAATTGCATATATTTTTGTGGAATTGATGATGTGATATGTTAAAGCCTTGTCTAAATCAAAGGATTTTCGGTAGTGTGAAATGAGAGTGTATTGGCATCCTTTTATAAGTGAGGTGAGTGGACTCTTGTAATATCTGAAAAGAAAATCATGTACCCATGTCATGCACATTATAAAAGGCTCCCAAATAGTCCATTACCTTGATTAAAAGTTATAAATTAGAAATTTGACCATGATGGGTTAAAAAATTTAGATCATTTATGTAGAGACCCCAATGTTTTTCAAATATCATTAAGTGATTTTAAAAATAATTAAATAACACATTACCAGACAATGATCGTAACATCTAGTATGTTGGAATACTAGGTAAATAAAATTGAAAACACTGACCTAAATTAAATGAATTATTTAATTATAAGCCATTATGAACTTATAACTTACTTTTATACCATACATCTGAATATGATATCATGGGGATATCATGAACAAGGGGATGAGATTAAAAGCCAATATGGGAATAAACATTAAAATTAAGCTTATAAATATGGTTTGATGACATACCAAATTGAAATAAAACGGTATGTATTATGATTAAAAATAATGAATCATAACATGTTGAACATGGGGTAATATAATCATGAACTAATTGATTTTTTTCATCAATATAATCAATGAATTTAGCACGAGTCAAGGCTTGTTGCACATCGTGGAGCATGATTCAACGCTCGGTTCTCTTAAAAGAGAAAGAGTTAAGGATAAACAACAAGACTGTTTCACTTATTGTATCAAAAAACTAATTTTTACCCATTTAATTGGTGTCACATATAGTCACGCACATCATAACATGTTCATGAATATGTTTTTCCTAAACTAATAATACATAAGTAATCAAACAAAAACCAAAGGGTTATAAATAGAACAAAATGGGTGTCATAATCTTGTCATAGAGAATAATAAATGGGAAAATCATAAAAATTCCCATGTATGAGATGAATTAAATATTACACGGACAATAATAAATAAAATTTACTGTAGTTAATTATAACTGATTTCAAATAGAAGAGATAATATATAAAAAGAGTACTTATAAAACATTATAATGAAAAATATTTTAGTGTGGATTAAGAAAATTATTAAAGAGAATTTAAAAGAGAATATGACATAATAATTTATATACTACCATAACTGAATCAATATGTTTTTTCTAATAGAATTAGTGATTTTATAAGAAATAATGGTTGCTTAAAATATATTATGGAGCACCCTTTAAAATGGGTAAGAATTCAAGAAGTTCCCGTAAATTGGTCATACTTATCAGGATGAATTCGGTATGAAACATTTTAAAAAAATTACATCACAGAAAAAATGATGAAAGGATCATGATAAAGTAGTTTCTAACATATAAAAAACATTGAGAATATTTCCATAAAAACAATACACAATTTTTTTTTGGGGGGGGGGAAGGGAGAAAATATAACCTAAATGAATAATGATGGTTCTTGTAGAATCCCTTAACTTATGTCCAAAATGATTGGACACATAATATTGATTTCCTGAATAATTAAATTAAAATCATAAATTAATATATATAGAAACATTTATTATTTTATTTCAATTTTTATAAATTCATTAATTCCAATATTGTCCATTTTTATGGGTAAAGAGATTCAATTTCATCATTTGGTAGCATTAATTTCTTTGGGTTTCATGATAAGTTTACATGAACAAGTATGGAAAATCTTGTATAACGAGGATAGTTGTATATAAATGAAATTATATGTTATTAATTAACCTATAGAATATTATGAAACTATTTTTATATATGTGAGTATGATTCATTAGATAAATCAATAATAATAATGGTTTATATTAATTTAGTATTTTTTTGATCACAAGGAACTTATCTTGTTTTATAAATTAGTATAATGCGTAAAAAAGGATTAAAAATATTAAATAACATAACATATATATAATATAATTTGGTTCAACCATAAAAATGGTTTCATGAGAAGCCTTAATGATTTAATTGAATGATGAAATAATTTCATCCATGACGGTATTAAATCGGCACCTCACAGATGATATTTTCATTCTTAAAGTAAGAGAGAGAGGAGTATATATTTTATAAAGAAAAATTAATTAAATAAGATAAAATTAAAATATATTTATGATAATAGTGTTTCAGTTCATTTTTTATTAGTTTATGTGTTGAGAGAAAAGGGAAATAATGGAACTTGGAATGAAATAGAATGAAAACATAAGAGGGTTATACCTCTTTATTCCTTCATCTTAAGACCCTCCTTGGTGGATTAGTTTTTGTCTTTTGTAAATTCCAAAACCTCATACACATGGAGAAGTGGTTTGGGATTATTAATGGTCATAATTTTTATAAGGATCATGGCTTGAGAGGTGTTAGGAGATGATGTTGTGTTTATAGTGGAGGAGAGGTGTTTTTTCTCAATATTTTAATCAATATTTTATTATTTTTCTCAAGACAATAAATATAGTTAATTATTTTGAATAAATTGAATAATTTGATCATGTTAGTTAAAAAAAATTTATCTTACATCACCATTACTCATTGAATCATGTATTTAACTTATAATATATATTTAACATAAATTATCTTATTTTACTATTCTCAAAAAATTCATGTATTTAAGAAAAATAACAAAAAATGACCTGAAACTTTATTTGACATATTGAATTCCAAAATGAACTAATTTTGCTGAAAATAATTCTCTAAATATGAGAAATTTAATTTTTAAGTAATCTCATAATTTACAATAAATATACAGATTTTAAAATTGTACCTAATTTTACGACAATTTAAAAAATTAATTAAGGTCTCATAAAATTATATTTAAATAATACTACATCAAAAAAATATTTTTGAATACGTTAAATGAAAAATATATTTTATTTTCAATTATTATATTATTTATTAAATTTTAATTATAGATTTATTACATTCAAAAATACAGACACTAAATTATTAATTATTTAAATATTAACATACATATACAATGATACAATTTTTTTAAATATTCACTTATAATATGGTTAAATTGTATTTATAAATTTATTGTTTTGATTACTATATATTGGTAGGTAAACTATTCGTCAGGTTCAAATTACTATTCCAAAGGTCAAGTTACTATTTCATTGGTATAGATTCCTTAACATCTAGAAACACTTTTCATTTCATCTATTTGTCATTAACTAAGAATTTATTATATTCTATTATTTATTTATACCATATGAAATAATTATAGGATGTGAATTTCCAATGATAAAATTTTTGGTCATCAAATTATTCCACCATTATGAAATGTTTCCCTCAAAAACAATTTACATTATAAGGTGAAAACATGTGTGGGTAATTTTTTTCATAGATTTATCTACATCCAATTTTGAATCTTCGTACATATGGTTTCTAAAAATTATTATGGACTGTTTAGTTTTATGGTTGTGTAGAAAATTATCTCTATGATTCATTACCATCACTGGTTACTCCTCGTAACAATAATAATTTTCAAATTGTTCCACATCCAAATTCAATACATTTAAAGGAATGGGTATGTACATCTATAAGTGGGATATGTGGAATAAATTGTGTACATGAGCTATATTTTATGGGAGTGGTTGTTGATAAGCCACACCTTCGATTAAATCAAGGATCTCTATAGGGGATAATGTACATCGACTTAAACTCCTTTTCATCATGAATCTCATGATCCCATTCCATTGAGATATGAAGAGGAATACCATGCCTTTAATATTAAATTCCTAGTCCCGTCGATGATTGCCTGCATAGATATTTTTTCTACATTAGGGTACTATGATATGATTCTAAATTTCATTCATCTTCTCCACTATTTCATTGTCCATTTTAGGTTCTAGAAGCATACGTTCACCAACATCATCCGAATATGCTGGTTTATTATAGCTTTTCCCGTATAGGTAATCATATAGGGTCATTTGGATGCTCAAGTGGAATCATTTGTTGTATGATAAATCCAAAAAGAATTGGTATCATACTCTTATGAATACCATTAAACATGATCTCAACGTGTCTTCTAGTTTCTGAATAGTCCACTCAGATTGGCCATTAGATTGATGATGATTGGATGTATTAAATTTTACCTCAGTGCATAGATCATGTTGGAGACATTTCCAAAACATTGAGGTGAATCACGGATCTCATTTGGACATAATATATTGTAGTACTTTATGCAGCCGTTCAACATCTTTGATGTTAGTTAATCCAATGATAAGTCCTATTGAATTGTGATAATGTGAGTTTTTATTATAATATGATACACAATGACCCATATGTCATTATTTCCTATGGATCTCCTAGTAAATACCTGTACAATTACCATGGTGATGATTTCACATTTCCATGTTGGTATGGTAAATGGTTGCATCATCAATTACAAAGATATTCATCCATTCTTCACTTACTATCATTTTAGGTATATTGATGTGTATTCAGTGATCTCATTTTTTATATTTTCCTACCAAATGTTCTCCAAGAGATCTCTCTACATCATTATGCCCCTTGGGTTAATAGAGAAGGTTGATCTAGGTGCATATTCCAAAATATCATTCATTATCTATGGATTGGATGGTACACATGGTAGTGACCCAAATAATACGACTTATCCTTACAGATATAGAACTTGTAGGATTTCACATTTTGGATAGCTTCAACCCTTTTCAAATTTCCACATCATTTATTTGAGAATCCCTTATTTTATCTATATATGATGGATGATAAATCAATCAAAAATGAATTTATTTGATTACTTCCTTAAAAACTCCCATGTCCATCCTTTTAAAAATATAGGATGATTGGATCCTACTCAATTCTCTTAATTGATAAATATAGATGACCCATTATAACTACAACATCTGTTATCTTATTTTATTTATTAGGATGGAAGTGGATTGAGAAATTTTTATCCTTTATTAGCTCTAACTATCATTGTTGTCACATATTATGCATTTCTTTGATAATAGATTTTTGAGAATCATGGGATCATTATATATCTCACACTTCTCCCCATAGATATAATTTCATCATATTCTCAATGAAAATATCATAACCTCTCACTCTAGATCATGTGTAGGATTTTATTGCTCAGGATTTTTAAAATTCCCAGAGGCATAGTCTATCACTTTATCATAATGTTTCAGTACACATCATAATCTTGTTAATGCATTGATGTACACCAAAAATAGTTCTCCACTTTTTTGGTGTGTGAGTACTGGCACAATCATAAGCCTTTTTTGAGATTCATAAGGCTATCTTTACATTCATGAGTCTGGGAAAAATCAGTAACTATCGTTTCATCTTCCTTATTGGAATTGAAACTCATTAGAATTTCATTAAAAATTGTCGGCAACACCTATTTATACGAAGAATGCTATGAATTTATATTACAGATGTTTTCTTGGGACACTATTCATTTTCTATTGTCATAGAACGATCCACTGATATTATTTTTCTTGTGATAACATTCCCCAAGGATGATACATCCTCCTTCCACAAATCACATTTTCTAGAGTTTTCATATAGTTTCACCCATTTTAATTACTATGAAATAGTATTAAAATGTTTATCATGTTCCACCTTACAGTTGGATTAAATTATAATGTCATCGATAATGACTACAAAATTTTTTTGAGGTAATATATAATGAATATATACATTCAATCCATGTAAATAGTTGGATAATTAGTTATTCCTAATGGAATCATTGTGGACACATAGAGTTCATACCCCATTCGAATGGTTGTAATGGGAATATCATCCTTTCTTACCATTAACTGGTGATATCCCTGCTAAAGGTCCACTGTAGAGAAATAATTGTCTGCATGTGTCTGGTTGAACATGAAATCTATTCAAGGATGGAGATACCTATTATTTATCATGGATATTCCTTTCTCAAGATAATCAATGTAGAGGAACATTGAACCACCGTTAATCTAGATAAAGAGGTTAGGACAACCCCATAATGAATCATTAGGGTGTATAAATACCATTTCTAGATTATAATATAATTGCTTCATTAGTTATTCCAGGCAAACATTGTCCATTCTAAATGGTGTCTTTGGTATAGGAATAGATATAGGAATAATTTCAATTTGAGAACAAAGCATATTGATCGAGAAGAAGACCCAGAATTTCATTAGGGAATACGTCATTTTAATCCCTCACTATGGTCATGTCCTCAAGCATGATCATATCCATTATCTGAATCATTTGAGTTCAATATTATTTCTTATAAAGAAATAATATCAATACTTGAGATGATGATTCTAGAAGAGATTCATCTTTAGCATTAATGTTGTAATGAATTGAGGGAATGTTTGGGATGTGATGTGTGATCTCCATGTCCTAAAATTTGATGTTGGATATCTATAAATATGTCCAATACATTCCCAAAATGGCACTTAAATCCACTACAGAAAGTAAGACATGAATTTCTAAGAGTTTAATTAAAAAATATTAACATGGGAGTAGTTATGTACTTTGGATGAAATAATTTCCCAATATTCCAATCCCATATATAGCTCATCCTCTAAATTTTGAGGCGGTGTTTGAATAGTTCTACTAAACTAGGAAGATATAGAAGAATTAAAAGAAAAATAATAAAATATTTTGGTCTTTATTCAGGAATGAATAACTTGCATACTATTTACCACATCATATTCTAGATCCATATCAGTATTATTGATAGAATAATCTCATCCTTGTATCCTTGGTTGTGGTAATTTATTGCCTGTAAAAACCCAGGGGTTAGGTCGTTTGTTTGAAAAATTTACATGCTACTTTTTTTGAATGACTTCTTTACTAGAAAAACATTAATATGAACTCTCATTTCAATATCCATGTTTGAAGGATTCTTTATTCACACTCAATAGTTATTAGTTATATTCCCAATACATCTAAATTTGAAGAATATACTATTACCCTTTAGGTAATTCAAAGGATGCATCTTCCCACAATTTTGACTAGTAGGATATTTTTTCTTCATTCCATCATGATATTTATTTCCATATCCACCCATATTATATTAATTTTTTCTTTCTTTTCACCAGGTCCACAAGAAAATTGAGAGTATATGATCTAAATTTTACCCATGAGGCTAACAGAAAATATCATCATAACTATGGATGTCTCGAATATTAAATACCTTTTGTATACATTGAATTATTCACCTAATTAAGTAATCCTAATTTATTTAGGTGTTCATGAAGAATATAGAGCTGCATCATGAAAACTCATAAATATTCTTTTCATATTCCATGATGGACTCAACATCCATATGGATAAATCCAAGGGAATATCATTCCATTTAGTACTGAGGTTTTGGGAAACATATTTATTGAGAGTCATTTTCACAAATTATTCCTAATCCAAGGAATCAATTTACTTCATGGTCTTTAAATTTTTACCAGTTTGCAACACAGAACTAGTTATGTATAAGCACAATAGATCACAAAAATATATTTCTATTTATTTGAGAACTGGGTGATAGAGAATATATTATCAATGGTGTTAATACACAGTTTAAGGATAATAGTGTCAAAAGATCCAACAAACATGGGAGGTCATTTATTCATAAATGATTCGATGGAATATTTCTCTTTCCTTGGAGAAGTAGGGAGATACCCATGATTCAAGTTATTATTCATAACCTGATCCATTTGATAATTTTCTATCATGATGTAATGAGCACTCATTACCATTATATTTGGCATATCATTAAGAAAATCTTGACATTTATTACCATATTTTTTCTTGGCATGTGTTCTTATATTTCTTTCCATTAACTAAGAAAATATTGTCAAATAGTGGGTTTTCATACTAATAAAATAATCATAAAATGAATATTTAAACGTAATAAGATAAACTCTTAAAAGAAAAGTATATCCTAACATTTTATTCCCTAGTTTTAAATCATGGTTATCTAAGATCTATTTCCTAAAATATATTCTTAAGTGATATTTTCCCCATAACAATATTGTGTAATTAGATTATAAATTTTCCAATGTAAATCCTTGTTTGTTTCAAACCATATTTGTAGTAAGTCCCATTGTCATTTACTGGTTACCCCAAGTCCTACCGTAAACACCTTGTCAGTGTTTTCACTGTTTAGTACATCTATGCAGGAACCATGTCCAATTTTAGTGCGCAGACATAGATTTCTTTTCTTTATAAACTACTTAATATATATTTACCAAAATTAAAGATGTTTTCTAATACATAATCTTATCCTTAATGGTATTATTATAGTTATCTACTCCTAGTATAATAAAAATTAATATTTACCTAGTTTTGATAACAACTATAGAGACCATAGTCCTTTAGACATATAATTACATGATTTTAATCATAATTTAAAATCAAATTACACTCCATGGATCATAAATTCTAGTTTCTTCAAACACAAGGTACATAAAACTAAAAATATTGAATGAAATAAAAATATTATTTATGTATCATCTATTATGAAATCTTAACTTCCTTTAAAGACTTATATCGGAAAGGATAACATGGGGATAACATGAACAAAGGGATGAGATAAAAATCCCAATATGGGAATAAACAGTAAAAAAATGATTTGAACTTTTGTTAAAAGACATAACGTTATTATGTATATATCAAAAAACATAATTAAACATAAAGAATAATAACATATAGATCATGGGATCATATAATAAAAAATTCATAGATATGTGGAAACAATATATAACATTAATTTATCATGATTCAACGAACGTTTCACATAAATATGCATGAGTCAATGCTCATTTCACATAGAGTTTTAAGAGTCTCTGATAACCAATAAGACTATTGCACAGAACATCTCATGAGACTAAATACTACAAATTATTACATCACTATTTGTTTTGTCCCATCATAACATGTTCATTAATTGTTTTCCACCTTATGAAACATACAAAAGCAATCAAACATAAATTGAAGTGTTATGCATGGAATTAAATGGGTATCATAATGTTGTCATAGAGAATAATAAATGGGAGTATCAAAAGTGTGTCCATAGTAGAAAGGAATTAAATCATAATGGTAAATGAATAGATATAATCACGTATAGATCATTATATGTGATGTTAAACTGATGTGATATCATGTAATAATTTACATAAGAAATCTAAAATGAAATCATTTTAGTATGGTTTTAAAAAATATTAAAGAGAATTTAATAAAAAAAGGGAATAATATTTTATATATACACAAATGATTAATAAAATTGTTTTAATAATAAACTAATTGATTTTATAAAAATTAAAATGTCATTATAATAGATTATAGAACACACTAGAAAATGGGTTTCAATTCAGGATTTTCCCTAAAACTGGGCATGCTTATTGAGATGAACGGAGTATGGAACTTTTTAAAAGCATGTATATAACTAAAAATAAGGATGAACATATCTAGAAAAATGATTTTAGAACATATAGACAACATTTATAAGAAGAAAATAATAATTATCGTGAATTTTATTTGTTAAAAGGGGAGAGATAAAATAATTAAGGAATATTAGAGGTTTATGTAGAATCCCTTTCAATATGTTCAAAATGATTTTGCTCTTGATCATAATGTCTAGAATAATCAAATTAGTTACATTGATTAAAATTTCCCAAACCATTTATACATGTATTTTTTTTATTATATCTTTATTATGTCTATTTATGAACTTTTTTATGCATATCGACCATGAAAACCAAGTTAAATAATGTAAAGAAATTAACTTTCATCATTTGGGAGTGTTGATTTCGTTGGGTTTCATGGATAATTTTTTTTAATAAGTTTATGGAAAATCATTCATAATGAGGATAGTTTTCCATAAAAAATATATGTTATTAATGAACATTTAGAATATTATTAAACCATTTTTCTCTCTATGTGAGGATGATTCATTAGATAAATCATTAATGATATTCATTTAAATTAATTTAGAAAATTTTATCACAACATATTCATATCATTTTATAAATTAATATAATTTGAAAAAAATTATTCTAGAAAATTAAATAATATATAATAAATATATTATAATATGGTTCAACTATAAAATTAGTTTCATAACCAACATTGAAGATGAAATTGAAAGATGAATGTTCATTATCCATGATGGTTTTATATCAGTACCTCGTAGAGGATGTTTCTATTCTTATAGTAATATAGTGATAAGAAGAGATTATATGAAAAATTATTCCATCAAAATGAAAAACTTTCAGTAAATATATGATATTTGAGTTTTTATTCTATTCGTTTGAGTGGAGGTGAGGAGTGAAAAATAAATGAAATAATTTGGAAAAGAATATGAAAGAAAATTGAAGGGGTTTTACATCTTTATTCCTTCATCTTGCTTACCCCTTTAGAGGACATGTTTTGGAATTTCATTAAGAACAAAAGACTTTGTATGTGGGGGATCGGTTTGGAAAGTGTCATCGTTAGAATTTGGACTTGGATCATGGATTGAATGGTGTAAGGAGAATAGGTGGTATTTATAGCGGTGGAGAGGGGATGATTTCCCATTATTTTACTCAATATTTTATTATTTTTCTCACGATAAGAAATAGTGTTGAATATTGATACTAAATACAATAATTAGATTAGGTGAGTTCTAACCAATTCTATTTATATCATCTGTGACAAAATGAATATTTTATTTAACATAGAATGTATATATAACATATGATACTATTTTTTAGCATTCAAAAAAAATCAAGTATTAATCAAAAATCCCAAAAACAATCTCCAGCCATTTTCAACATTTATAATTCAAAATTGAACTTCATTTTATAAAACTACTTCTATAAATATGATAAAATAAATTTCAGTTAAAATCATAAGCTTCTCAAAAGAATATTGATTCTAAAATTATAAAAAATTTTATATCACTTTGAGAAATTGACTAATTTCTCATAAAACTACCTAACAATCATAAGATATCAGAACATCAATTTTTGAGAAAATTTTATTTTGAAATTTTAAATAACTCATAGAAGTGTAATTAAATATTTATGACTTAAAAAGTATTGTCACTTAATTAGCATATTTTTAAATATATATTTACAAATACTATGATATAAATATATCATATTTTCACTTAAAAGATGAATTAATTTTTTCATTCATTAATTAAAGTGGTAACTATTCAATTAGTTGGTTTACTATTCATAAGGGTCACATGACTATTCAAAATTTCAAGTTACTATTTCATTAGTATATGTTCTATAACTTCTAGTAATGTTTTTTATTTCATTCATTTATGATTTATTGCGCTTTTATTATGATCTCTTATATGATTAAACCATATGAAATAATTAAAATAATTAAATTTCAATTGATAAAACTTTACATCATTATATTCTTTCCGCCTTATGAATTTTCTCTCTCAAAAATTATTTTTACATACTTTGGTGAAAAAAGGTTTGGGCACTTTTCTTTCATCACTTGCTCTAGTTCCCACATTGCCTCTTCATATAAATAGTTTCACCAAAGTGCTTTGACATATTGAGTAGTCTTTTTCTATAAAACACTATCTCTATGATCCAAGATTGTCACTCACTCATCCTCATATGAAATATCATTCTCCTACTGTACCACCTCTGAAGTATATACAGGTGAATGATTGGGTATGAAATTCCATAATAGGGATACATGGAATATATTGGGTACATAATACATTGTTGGATGTAGTGGTAGTCAATTGGAAACAACTCCGAAAAAATCAAGGATCTATAATGGTCCAATGTAATTAGGACTTAGACTCCCTTTATACATATATCTCATTATCCTCTTCCATGGAGATATGAAGCTGAATACAATATCTCCAATCATAAACTTGATGTCCCATCAACGATTTCTACATCTCTATTTTGTTGACATTAGGCTATCATGATGTTCTTCTAAATGGTTTTCAACTTCTCCCCCATTAATTTTACCATTTCAAGTCTTAAAATCTTACGTTCACCAAAATCAACCTAGCATGCTGGTTATCTACACCTTTTCCCATATAGGGATTCATTTGGGGCCACTTCGATTCTAGAGTGGAATCTATTATTGTAAGAGAATTAAAACAGTGTATGATGATGGAAACATCTTCTTTTGATGTCCATTGAATATAGACTCAACATGTCTTCTAGTGTCTAAAAAGTTCACTCAGACAGGACTTATGTTTGGGGATGATAGGTCGTACTGATGTTCAGCATAGTTTTTAGAGCATATTATAAACTTTTCTCAAAAATAAAGGTGATCTTCGGATCTCATTCTGATACAATAGGAAGTGTTACATTATGTATCTTTCCCAATTATATGATCTTAATCCATGTAAGTGGATAAAGTGAGAAGTCCTCTTGAATTATAATAAATTTATTTGTCTTTATAAGATGATCCATAATATCCTATATTGAATTTTTTCCTCTGGATTTCCATAGTTGTCCAATGACAAAGAACAAGGTGATGTTTTCCCATTCCTATGTTAGTATGTGTATTGGTATCATCATACCATTAAAAATTTTTATTTCATCCTTCACATACTGATATACCAGTCACTTTAATGTATTTCCAGTAATCTCTTTATTCATGTTGTCCCAGCTAAAGTTCGGCAGGAGAACTCTATACATCTTTATGCTCCCTGGTTCAGTAGAGAAGGTTTACCTATGTTCATAATTTATATGATCATTCCTTATCTATGGTTTTGTTGGTACGAAAAATTGTAACCCAAAACTTATGACTCCAATGCCAATAATCGTTATCCCAAAGTACTCCCCATTTATGATAGTATCCACCCTTTTCTAAAGTTTTCCATAATTTATTTGTGAATGAATTAATTTCTCTATAATAGATTGTTGAGAAATTATTTGAGAATGGATTGATGATATAACTCTCTTAATGAATCCCATCTATACTATTTTTAAATCGAATAATATTGGTTGCTTCTAAATTAAAATAGATAATAATAATAGAGGTTCCTTTCTACCTAGATAATTTATCCCCTATTTTCCTTACCAATATGGTAGTATATTGAGTTGTTGTAATCATTGGTGATATCTAACCATCTTTTCTGGTGTATGTTAATCTCTTTAAATATGAATATACATTTTAGACTCTTGTGATAAGTATGTATCTTATGTTTCTCCCAATAGAGATAATTCCACAAAATTTTCAATGCAAAGATCACAGTATCCCACTCATGATCATGAATTATATAGTTTTGATAATTATTTTTAACTACCATGTGGAATAGGCTATTAATTTAACATTTTTCATCAGTACAAAGTCTAATCGATTTTTTGAAGAATCATTGTTCACCAAAATGTGTTCTCCATTTTTCAAGGGTGTCAGGTATGGCGTAGTGATATGATGCTTTTTGAGCTGCATAACACTTCCCTCACGTTCTTGATTCCATTAAAAATCACCCCCTTTTGTTTTATCTTAGTTATTGGGTTTGAAAATAATGATATTTTCATTACAAAAAGTCAGTAATACCTGGCTAGACCAAGAAAGTTGTAGATATCCAATTACAAGTGTAGGCATTGGCTACTATTTGATGGACTTTATCTTGGAAGGGTCTATAGATATCCCTTTTCTAGTGATAACACACCCCATGAATGATACATACTCCATACATAACACACATTTACTGAAAAATTCATACAGTTTCTCCCATAGTATTCATATTCTCCTCATGTTCACCTTTACTATTAAAGTATATTAGAATATCATCAACAAATACTACAAACTTTTTTTTGAGGTAATATTTAAAGACTCCATTAATTAATTCCATGTAAATTATAGGATAATTAATGACTCCAATGAGAGAAAATTTAAAAAAAAGTGTCTATACCTAATTTAAAATCTCTTCATGGGAATATCTTACATCCTCTCCATTAATTTGTGATATCCGACTGAAGTTCCACATTAGAGAAATAACAGGCCCCATGTAGTTTATCCAATATATCAATTATTCATGGATGGGGATATTTTTTATTTATTTGAATATTATGGTTCTCATGGTAATTTTTTAGAGGAACATTGTTTCACATTTCTTTCTATTGATGAAGATAGTCTCCTCCTATTGTAAAGCACTCGGGCATATAACTATTTTTTTCAGATTCTATTGTAACTACTTCTTTAGTTATTATTGCTCAATATTTTCCATTCAATACGGTTTATTTGATATGAGAATATATTCAGCACTAAGATCAATTTGATAAATCAACATCTTGATCAGGCAGAAATCCAGGCAATTTCAGTGAAAACATCAGTCAAACACCTCATGATGGGCAGTCCTCGAACACGATCAGCTCATTTGTCTCAATAATTTTGGAGAGATATTTTTTCTCATAAATAAGTAATTTAAACACTAGATAAGATGAAATATAATGTAGATTCATCATCACCCTTAAAATTTTAATGAATTAAAGGATGCTTTTAGATGTGACATTTGATCACCCTTTCCAGATAGTTTGTGTTTGGAAACCTAGGGCTTGGTTAATTGGTTTAATAAATATCCAGGTTTTCTGGGTTTTAAACACTTCAATACATTCTGAGCATTGATATTAACCATATTTTCATTTTCTACATTTTTGGGTTCATAATATGACATTGCAAGTTACTAGACAGATACCCCATTCTCCTATATTTGATGAATTTCTTGAATCACATTAAACAGTTCCCAGGATTCTTTTTCCCAATATTTTGGCATGTGGTTTATTCATTCTTCATTCCATAATAGATTTTATTTTTATATTGACCAATATTTTAAAACATTTTCACTTTTTTTCTAGGAAAATGAAACTATTTAGATACTTTTATCTCTATTTCAACAATAAGGGAACAACTAAAAGTATCCTCATAACTATGGAACTCCTGAAACACTAATGATATTTTTAATCTAATTATTATTATTCTAAAAGATAGATCCACATTTCTATCAATGTTTATGAAAAATATGAAATCTTATCTTGGAAGCATTGTAATTTTTTGCTTCATACACCCTGATAGACTCAACATCCATCTTCTTAAGTCCAATGAACACTCTTTTTATTTTGAGATAGAGTATATAATTAAAAAATTTACTAAAAAACATTTTCATTATTTCCTCCCAATCCATTTAATGAATTTCATCCTTGGAATTCATATTATTTATCAGTTCCCACGACTAATCATCTTTCAATTCAAAACAATCAACCAAAAACACATATTTCTCTTCTACAGAGCACCAGATGATAATGAATATCATTTCAATTGATTTAATGCATATTTTTTCTAGTTGGGGATTATAAGATCCACTAAATTTGGGATTTATTTTCTGCATGAAGGATTCCTTTCCATCATTCTCATTCATTGAATAAGGTGGGTGTTCTACAAGATTCAAGTTATAATTTACAACATGGGAATGTTGAGAAAGCACATTCTGGATGTTTGGATCATCCCTTTCCATAATATTTGGAAACTCCTTATGAAAATCATCACATTGAAAATCATATTGATTATTGAAACATGATATTCTATTTCATTTCTTTATGTAAGAAAAAAATTTCAATTGTGGGGGATTTAATAATGAGCTAAAATGCATATTATGTAAACATTAAACATAAAATAAAAAAATATTAAAGAAAAAATATATCCTAACTTATGATTCACTTGTTTTCAATATTGGTTATCTATGATCATTTCCCTAACATATTTTTTATGGGATATTTTTTTCCTTAATAATTATTCGTAATGAGAATATGAATTAAAAATAAATACATCCCATGTATGTCAAACCACGTTCATAGTAAGGCCCATTTGCGTGTACTAGGATTTTTTAATTATGTGCTAGAACACATTTTCATAGTTTTCAATCCTGGTTAAATTTATGCTAGAATCAAGTCCACATTTAGTATATATATATTTATATATTTTCCTGATAAACAACTTATTTTATGCATACACAAATTTAGTCATGTTTAATCCTTCATAGTCTTATCCTTAAGGTTCTTCATAAATTGATTTATTATGAGTACCCAAAAATAACTAAGATTTAATCAGATTTGACACCAACTATTGTGACCCTAGTCACATATATATATCATTAAATTATTCTAAGAATAATTAAACAACAAATTATATGTCATGGTTTTAATGGCTAGTGATTTTAAATACTCGTAAAATAAAATTGAAAACAAATAACTAAGTAAAAAAATTATTTATCATACATTATGAGAACCTATATTTCATTGTGTTGTTACATCATCATAGGATAATATGGGTACAACATGAACAAAGAGATGTTCAAAATTCCTAATAAATGAATAAACATTAAAATAATGATTTTTACAGGGGTTAGAAGGAATAACATAATGATATAAAAAGGAATGGAACATGGAAAAACCTAAAAAATCATGTCATATAAAACATGTGATCATATAATCCTAAAATCATATGTGTGTGGATGAAACATATAACTTGACTTTAGAATAAGTCAAGGCATGTCCCACATATAGGAGAATGATATATGGATCATTGCTCATTGAGGAGCACGAGTTAGGGCTAACCACCATGATTTTTCCACATAACGTATCATGTGACTAAAAATTACCCAAAAAATTAATGGGATTTATGTGCAGAACCTTTATAAAATTTTCAAGAATATGTTTTCAATATAAATCATGATATATAAGAAATAAAAAATAAACATAAGGGTTTTCAATTGAATGAAATGAGTATCATAATCAATTCAGAGTGCTTAATAAATAGGTGTATCATGAAAGATTCCATGAAAGAAAAAAAATTAAGTCATACATTTAAATTAATAAAGAGTATTAGGAATATATAATGATAAGATATATAAAATAGAAGTGGTAACATGTAAGAAGAATACATAAGAAAAATAACAAATAAAACATTTTAGTATTTTTTAAGGAAAATTATAAAGATCATTAAAAAGGAAAATGGAATAACATTAATATATAACCATAAGTGAAACAAGAATAATGAAATAGTAACATTAGTGATATTATGAAAATTAATGGTGGTTTCAAATAGATTTTGAAGAACACTTGAAAATGGGTACGAATTCAGGATATTCTCTTATACCAGGCTTTCTTATTGGGAAAAATTGAGTAAGGAACCATTGAAAAGCATGTATATTAGTATAATGAAGGATGAACTGATCTTGATTTAAGAATTTGTAAAATGGAAAAAACTTTTATAATATTTACATAATAAAAAATAGAATTTTTTTGTAAAAAGTGAAAAAAAACCTGAAAAAATAATTCATGTTTGTGGAGAATCCATTTCCTTATGTCCGAAATGATTTGGCAATTGATCATAATGATTGGAATAATAAAATATATTCATTAATTATAATTTAATAATATTTATACATGTATTTGATTTAATATGAATTTATTAAATCGATTTATGAATTTTTTATGTGTATGATATACAAATTCATCATTTAGGGGTGTTGATATACTTGGTTTTCTTAATTAGTTTACTTATATAAGTGTGTTGGAAATCATATAGAATGATTATAGTAAACAAAAATTTAACATATATTTTATTAATGATCTTATAGATTATTTGGATACAATTTTATTAGTAGTGAGGATGATTCATTAGATAAATCATTAATGATAATCATGTAAATTACTTTAGCATTTCTTTATCACACAAAACTCATTTTGTTTTATAAAATAATATCACCAATAAAATATTATTCAATATTGGTAAATAATATATAATAGATATATTATTATCTGTTTTAACCATTAAAATTGTTTTATGACCACCCTTGATGACTGAAATGAAAGATGAAATCACATCTCCCATGAAGGTGGTAAATCAGCAACTCACAGAAGATGATTTCATTCTTGAAGTAAAAGGGATAATAGAAGAGCCTTGATGAAGAAGTATTAAATAAAAATGAAAAAATTCCCTTTTTTGTATGATACTATTGTTTTCATTCCATTTGGATGAGTGTATGTGAGGAGAGAAAATTAAAAGAACGGTACATGAAAGGTAATAGAACAAAAATGGAAGAGTGTTATTCCTCCATATTCCTTCTTCTTGAGTTCCCCAAATGGGTCTTGATTTTGGTGTTTTTTTAATAAAAAAATACCCTTGATGTGGGTTATATGATTGTGAAGTGTATTGGGTAGAATTTGGATAAGGATCAAGGTCTAAGAGATGTGAGGAGAAGAGGTGGAATTTATAGTGAAGGAGAAATGTGTTTTATTATTATTTTACTTAATATTTCATGATTTTTCTCATGATTAGAAAATGTTATGACTATAGAGACAAGACACAAAAATTATATCATGTTATTCCAAACATATTGTGCTTACATCATCCATGACTCATTAAATAAGGTATTTAACTTATTCTGTTGTATATATCAAATTGTAGTATTAAAATATTCACATAAAAAATCAAGTACTTCAGAAAAATATTAAAAATTTACCCTGAAAACCTTTCGAAATGTTTAATCCTAAAACCCTTTTTTATGAAAATAATTAACTTAATATGAAAAAATTTAGTACATAATTAAAATCATAATTTACCTGAAAAATATTGTTTTTAAAATTATATCTTATTTTATATAACTTTGAAAAAATAACTATGGTATCATGAAATTATCTTTAAATCATAAGAAAAAATAATAATAATTTATGAATTCATTTTATGAAAATAAATTTTATTTTAAAATTTTTAATTAATAATCAATTTGTAGTTAAATATTTATGACATACAAATATACTAACACTTAATTAATTTTTTTTAATGTTCTTATTTCCTTATATTATTATGTAATTATTTCATATTGTCACTTATAATATGTATAAATTATATTCATACATTCATTGGTGAGTTTACTATTCAATTTTCTGGTCTACTCTTCATATGATTGACAATACACTATTTCAGTTTATATTACACATACGTTATGTTATAGACATTGTTTGTGGTGGTATAATGAGATTTATCTCACACACTTTTGAGGCCTCCATCTAGACCCAGGAAGACCACATGTATACCTTTTTTCATAAAGGGGAGAATCTAGCTTTAGACATTTGATTGCTTCTTTGTTTAGGATATAGATAGTAACAGATATCCAAGATAGTTATCAGGTTACTATGGATGATTTTTTATTTCTTTTTCCAACTATTATATTACATGTATTGTAAATTTATTTCTATCCATTTTTTTCAATAATATAGATACCTGACATATTTCATCGTCATTTTTTGTATCTTTTTTTTAGTTTCACCTTTTGTATTATTATTTCTGTCTCCTTCTAATATGCCATATTTTTAGTTATATTGATATTCCTATTCACATATTATTATATTAACCCATAGTGATATAATATTTTAGCGACGACATAGTCTACCCATTAACACACCCTAGTCCCTCACTTATTGTAAATAGCCTATAGTGTTCCTGGGATTTTCATGAGGCCTAGTGATTGACGAAGATCATGGAATCTCTAAGTGGAATCGACAACTAAGTTGTCCTAAAGTGGTATATGGGAGGATCATTTCTTGATTTATTATTTGTATTTAATATGTTGGTGATTATTAATTATTATAACCTTGTTAAATTATATATTTTTGCGTAACTAACCCATTTGTTTGGTAAATGTCGAGTTTCTTGAATTATATTTTTCTTTAAGTTATTCCGGTAATAGATCATATAATTTCACAATTGGGTGACAAAATTTTTGTGTTTTGGTTATTGTAATTATTCTAATTGAGGATTTTATTTTGTCCATGTCCCAATGATATAAGGGTAAGAAGCATTATTTAAGTATCATTATAAGGACCCTGATTTCAAATTTCATGAATTTTTCAATTCCATATTGATCAATTTCGCTTTTTTTATTTCTTTATATGCATGTGAATTTTAGTGAAGATATGTATGTTATACTATGTTTTTGGTTTTCCATGGCTATAATTGAGTGATTTTTAGTTTATATTCATGAGGTTTTATTAACCTTTATGGTCTATAATGTTTAATTTTTTGAGTTAGTCTTTTATATATTAATTTAACGGGGGTTGATTATAGTGATGAGGTGTATGCTCTGTAATTCACTAGGAATAATGATCCATTTTGAATAAACATTTACATATGGAAATAAGTAAATTCAACTTAATATGTGAAACATGGCTTATAAAATGATATGGTTGCTAGTAAATTATGATGAATAGTATAGTTGATGCTTCATCTACAATAACCCATGAAATTTGAACAAGAGAAATTACCAACACATATTCTTGTAAAAGATATTCTGGGTAGTATACCATGGTTATTGATCCTTTTCCATACATTTTTCTTAAGAATGTATTTATAGTTCTAATCTTGTTTTGTAGTTTGTTATAATATGTTTTATACCAATAACACCATATATTAATCTTGGTTGGTCCTTAGAGGATAGTGACTATATTTCTCCAAAAATGGTGGGAAATGATCCACAAGTCATACCACTAGAAGTACCACATTATGAACCACCTTTTATCCTTGATTTCGGTACTAACACTCAACTTTTTTATAGTTTCCAAAATTTGATAAAGTCTATGCATGTTTCTCTTTGACCTTTTCCTATGATGGTTGATCTAACATATGATTTAAAATAGTAGAATATTCCCTACCATCTCATTTGATAGTGTTATATAGTCTAATGAGTCTCTACTAGAGGCCACCATATATATCATTGAGCATCTAGATATTTCTCCAGAGTGGAGGTTCAACCTTGCAAAATACATGAAGCATGATTCATCCAAGCACTGGTAGGATATAGTTACCCAGGCTGGAAGCCATTAGTGTAGAGTATGAGATAGTTTTAAAAATAACAACTATACTGTGTTATTTCCTTATATAATGAGGTCCCTATTATTTGTTGTTTATATGTAATGCTTATATATAGAGAATAGGTTCATAGTACCGAGAATTAGCTCGAGAATCTAGTGATGTAGTTTTTGTTCCTTTTTTACTTTCTGTATAACATGATTGTATATTTTTGTTACATATTCATCTTTATATCATCATGAAATGAATTAATGTAATGAAACTACCGATTTTATTATTATTATTTTTATCTTTTTAATAATTTTTTCTTTGGCTATATACTGATTCTGGCTATTCACATATCCTTTAGAAATTGTATGTTATTGGTATTATCCCTTATGCCACTCTAATAATAGGGTATATACTCCCCAATATACCACCTTCGGACTCTAATTGCTGGTTATAAGTCTTTAGGAATTATGGAGTCATGCTAGAGTCAATGTGACCCATCGACATTGGGTATGGGTTATATGGACACAATGTTGGGATGTAACATATATGATCAGAGATCAAAATATCATTATCCATCATAATTAGATAATAATATATACACATATAGTTCTCATATGTTCCCATCAACAATGATATAATTCATTTACAAGATAAGAGCAATAATGTTTGACAATAATATGGGTTCATTAAAAAAACATTTTGTCTTTTATGACACCTAAAACAGAATATGAAAAAGGGAAATCATTGTTGACAAAATTCAAGGTCGGGCCAATGATTACAAGCCCATATATTATTATATACCCTTTAAGGAGAAGAATTAGGTTACACATATTTTAGTAATAAATTAATTTTATCTAAATATACATCAATGCTCCAAGATCATAATACCAAAATCTAGCACTAATTTAAGGGAAAGGGCCTCTCTTAGAGCTTACGTCGGGTGGTTTGAGTATTCATATACATATAATCATAAGTTATGTAGTATGCTTTTATGTGAGGATGAATCAATTCTCAACCATTGAATATGTTTTTCTTAATGATGATAATCAACGTTGATCTCAAAGACCTTTACACTCACATGATTCATACTCAGTGTGAGAAATAATTGATAAATAATATATCAATTGAATTTCACAAGATTTCATGATGTGTATCATACATGGTGAATATCCATATGGATAAAGGAATAAAATATACAAGTTTAAGATTCTATTATAAGTGGGAAGAGGTGGAGATAGATTAATTTTTTTGTGGGATAAGGAAATATAATCCAACTATACTACATAAAATACAACAGGTCGAATCAATATCGAAATAGTTATTATTTATATGGGCTATCATTTTTACCTATGGGAAGTCTAGTATAAATTTAGAACCATATGTTGAGGGTCTGAAAATGGATATAAATCCCATATAATGGAGTATGTCTATACCATATAAGATTTTATATATAGATTAAGGTCCTAGATTAATGTACCACATGTTGTCCATTTAAATTTCTTCTAACATGGATTAAAGAGGGGAATATTTGACTTGATTTAAGTTGGTAGATGGGATCATAACATGTGTCAAGGCTCCCACACATAGCTTTCATTAATTTGGGGTTACATATATAAATACAAGACTATTTAGTAGTTTAATATCATGAATTCTAAACTAAGGGTCATTAATTTTAGTGTGATGTGAGAAGGGCCAACTCGAAGTTGAATAAAGTCATACAGAATGGATATCTGTGGGGTGTTCTTCTCTCTTTATCAAAATTTAAAATTAAGTAATCTCTATTAGATATAAACTTCTGTATATTGTAAGGTTCCCTTTACTTTTTTTAAATATTTTAATGGCATCATTAATTGGATTATGTGAGTTTTTAGTTATATCATCGGCACCCATTGTGGGAATAGAAGTGTTTATCTTTCATATCAAAGTCTCATTAAAAATGGTTTTGATGAACCTCCATGTTGAATAATTTGGGAAAAAATTTCTAATCACACAACTCCAACATATACATTTGCATCAAAGACTATTGAACTTTAACTAACTAGGGATAAATCGAAATGGAAAGTGAATGCAATTGAACTTTATTTGGTATAACTAATTCTATTTGATATACATTTACAGTAAAAGTAACATTTATATTATTTTTGGTTGTGGTGTGATATTCTGAAAATTATTTAAAGTGTTTTTCTTTGTAAAAAATATTATATTTTTAACGATGTTCTATATGATATTTGATTCAGTTGTAATGAAGAACTTTATATTTCTCTTCTCTAGTGCATTGAAGTTATATTAAGAGTTATACAACATTTTTTAATCCATTTAAACAAACATAAATTTATATAAAATGAAATTGTTTCCATTTACCTTGAATATTATGTGAGGGACAGTAAATCTAGTTATAATATTAAACTTCATTAGGTTTATGACATCAATTTTATAGACATACATAAGGGGTATAACCATATACATTTATATATAATATCGATGGTACTTAAGATGAAATTAAACTATGTAACTATAGTTTGGGGATATGACCCCATTACATAAATTCCCCCAAACAATGATAGAAAGGAGTGTCTATTATATTCATACAGCTATATGGACTAGTTGATGATGTTGGAATATACCTAGAATTTCTTACACCAAATATTCAACTCCATGTAATATTGGGTCATTAATGTCCTCAAATAATGATGACTTCCGATATAATGAGAGACACTTTTCTCTGATTGGAGGGCCCCACAAGGTCTTGAATAGTTTAATTATATTATATAGAAGATAACATTAAATTTAGAGAATATGATCATAAAATCATTTAAAACTAATTTTGATAATATAATTTGATAATCAAGATCGCTATAAAGGGTGAATTCCATTCCCAATAATAAATATAATATTTATTGGAATTATTTAGTAGAAATGAACACAATCTCTATGAAATATCATATAACTTCGAGTCCCACCATTTTGATGATTTTAAATTGGAAATAGAAAAATATATTCCCCATTATTGATTTGTATCATGTAAATATAAGGATTCCCCAATTGGGATAGTTATACTTAAGGAAATGATATTAAGAGCACCTCAATAATTTATTCTAATTCTTACCACTAGAATATTTTCTAAAAAAAGATCCAAATGTAAAAATATTTCCAAATAAATACCCATAAAACTATACATCTAGTCATGAATGGGTGGCTAAAAATATCATTTAGATTATTAACAGTGAATAATAAATTGATATTTTTAAAGTGGAGATAGTTTACCAAATATTAATTCATAATGAATAAGTCCATAATGTTATTCATTTGATTAGAATACTGATTCTCAGTGTCTATCTTAGTTTATGTTAGATAATATTGAATAATTTAATCTCTCACAAAATCCCTCTAATACATGAGTGCACCATGGTACTTTTTATACAAGATAGGTTTATTTCATTCAACTGGTGTAATTATAACCAACAAGATGAGGAAATACACAATGAGGGTATCAAAATTATTCCATGATTCTTTTCCCAAATAGTAAACTATAACATTATACATTAATTTATTGAATGGTAATAATATTTAATTGTGAATGGATATAATGAGCCTAATTTTGGAGAGAATCCATGAGATTCCAATAAATTGCGTGACGTTCTAGGGTTGAGAAATAATAAAAATAGATTATTTATTATTATGTTCAAATAAAATTCCACATGGAACACCTCAAATCTCATATATTACCCTGAATATTTCCTAATGTAAATATTTATTGGATTCATTATCCTACTAAATTTCAAAATCTACCTTTATAATAAATCATGACTAGAAAGGCGGTCACAATACTACTGTGGTTTTACTTTTAAATAGTCAAAAAAATGCACCACTATTTACAATAAGAATGATTTGTAGATAACAATCATGAAATGTTTATATCTCATGTATTTATTATTTAAGACTAATAGAATTAGTTGATTATGAAATATCCCTAGAGAAACTAAAGAGTAAGTGGCCTCCTCATCATAAATGGTTATTTGAATTTGATTATAACTTTTATATCCATCCATAAAGTATTAGTATTAAAAACTAACCATAACATTGATAAATAGTTCTATATTCATGTATATCAATTGATAATTATTTAAATTACTATACAAGAAATTGATTTTAATAGAAAAAACATCTAACAATTAGTACTAATTATTTTAACTATATATTCTATCCACTATAGATATTGAAATTCTAAAATGAAGTTATTAATGATGGGTACATAAATATCAACATAAATATTGGTAGGAAGTATGGAAAACAATCTATTATGTTCATTTTTATCGATTATGGTAATATTAAAAGATTCATAAATTGTTTTCTACATTGGGATTCAACTATTGAATTCTAGTGTTGTTTTGAGGGGATACATCATGATTCCATTTTGAAATGAAAATTTACTCCACCTTATCCTTTGGGGCTATAACTACACTAATGAGAATTGAATGTGGAATCTCTTATATACTATGATTAACCTATTTCAACTCATAAATGGTAGAAGATGCCCCTTCCTCAAATACTAGAGTTGAATCACTATGATTATCTCCATACTCTTCCACTACTACTATTTTTTCCGGTCCAAAAGATAAAAGGTTATTGGAAATAAATTCTATGTTTTTGTGACATCATTATCTATAATAAATAATATGGATACATCTTCATAAAGAGTGTCTAATTAAGAAATAACATTGTATAGAAAGGTGGTATGAATATCTTTTTGATACCTCAAACTATTATTGAGGGTATTGGAGATAATAATATCTATTTTTTTAAAGAGGTATAACTGAATATATAAATTCTTCCACTAATATCAATATCTAATTTAGAACATAAAATGACATGAGGATTCCCTTGGTCCTCAATGATAAAAATTTAAAATTATTGTTAAGTTAGTCAACACCAATGATGTTTTCTATAATAGATGAATAGTTTCCACTATATAGAATGCTCACCACAAGTTAAATATTTTCAAAAAAAATTATATGGTACAAATTAGTCCGTATATCTCAGTATCTATTTATAGTATTTTAGTTTCCATGAGTAAATTGACTATAATAAATAATTCTTACTAGATAGGCTCTAGGGACTTCATGAAGCAGCTCCACAAAATATGGGAGGAGTGACATTAACGTCGTATCCAGTTAATTTTCACATCTTTTACTTTTAATACAAACCTTATAGAGTATACCAGAAATTAAAAATTCAAATGGGGAAAAATCAACATATCCTAACTATACATTCCCTTTAGGTTATATTATTTGTATTCTTAGTAAGATGAAAGCACGACTAAATTTTTATTATGTGATGTCATCCATCAGTGGTAAATATCATTTTTTTAAACTACATGAATTTTTTTCTTTATATAATATAGTCATATCTGGATTTTAGTTTGGTCTATATAACAAGTTTCTCCTCACTATTATCATATCCATGTGTAGGAAAAATTAATAGAGATAAGTCATCCTCACTATAAGTCAATCATTGGAGTGTCCAGAATAATATTAGATTAATGAAAACCCCCTTACCAAATAAATATTTATGAATGTAAAGAATATAATTTTTTTGAGAAGCATAAGGTTATGATGTTTTCATAGACATTATCCATGAAATTCTGATTTTTAATGTGATTTTCATGTGTAATTCAAGAGGGTAATACGCTCCATGATATATCATGGAAAAAATATCTTAAACCATAAACTATAAATGGATTTTAACATCATCTACATGTCCTTACATTAGTTTTCTTTTAATATAATACTTTTTCCTGAATGAAATATTTTCTATGATGATAGTTAATGACATCAAGATATTGTACTTATAAAACAGGGGATGAATATAACCAATGTGGGGTCGTTCCTTTTCTTGAGTACTTTAAAAGAATTATTGTAGTGGAGATGGATAAAAAAACTGTGATGAAAATAAATTTAATGATTATCAATGATGGGTTATTTCAATCAAACTAACCCACATACCTTCAGTGATAAAATAGTTTCATAATTGACAAATAATATTACACTTCCATAATTATTTAATAACTATTAAAATATTTATGTTTTTCATAGTGATCATTTTAGGCTTTTTGTATCATATACAATCCAATTTTTTACAAATAAATATATTCATAAAGGTCGGGGACCATGTATTGGGATCTGAAATGAAGAAATTATGCTTCATTATTTTAGATTATATATCCTCTTCATTTATGTCCCTAGATATTGGTGGAAAATTGGATTATATGTAAAATCATTATAAATGAAGGTATTTTTAGGTGAATGACATTAATAGGTCCAAAAGGTAAATCTTTTAAAAATAGGTGATTATTTATGGTGATTTGACTATAATATTAATGATAGAGGAAGAAAACCCCTTGTCTTGTGGATTGGTTCAGAGTTGGTTGATGCTCTTCCTCTTACATAGTGTTCTACATTTATCAATTATTATTTCCTCTATAGGATAGAGTCAAGGTTCTGTATTTTCTAGGTGTATAAGATGTTTATGAAATAACAAGATGACTGATTCTTTTCCTTGAGGATAGTGTGAGTAGAATAAATGGACTTATGAGTCATCTACTACTAAAAATTTAATTCACACACTCTATATGGAATTCATTATAGACATGTTAATCCTTTGGTTAGGTAGTGGAAACATAGACTATATGTTACGGAGACTTTTACAGTATTATATTTCTTGTATCTATAATTTTCTAGAGTAATTTGTTAATGAAATGGAATTGTTGAATGTAATCTAATATCATATATTTGATGAAGAAATAGATTTTATAATCTGTAAGGAAAACTTATTGATATTTCCTTATCATTTATTGCATGAATAGATTATTTTACATGGATTGGATGATATAAATCAAAGAATTATTTTATCATATAGTAGGATTTTCTTCATAAGTAATCATATAATTGGAATGTTTTATTTGTAATCAACTCAAGATAGTGGTTAGTTTTCACGACCCGCCTTCACCAAAAGGAGGGAAGGGTCAGTAGATTTCCAATCCCTTCCTTCTTTATGTTGAAGGAGAGATAATGACCCCCGAAACCCGCCTTCAATAGGTCCCGGAGTGGCGACTAGCACCAAGGGTATAGGAAATCCTCGCAAATGGAAGGCATTACCCTTTTTATTTTATAGGATCGAAAGATAAGGAGGAGAAAACCCGAAAACACCAAGGTAGAAAGAAAAGTAAAGCCAAAAGTAAACCATTCCCACATGCATGTTTCAAAAGTGAAAGCCACAAAGTGCAAAAAGGTGACTACACGGTAAGTACCAAAAGAAAAGAGAAACAATTGCAACTGCTCCAAAAGTCTGAGCTAGTAAGGTCCTGCGTGATCCCCGAAGCCCTCCATGAAACCAGAAAGTAGTTTTATATACGTAGGGTGAGCATACAAGTACACTAAGTAGGGAAAACCAAGACTCTCGTGCACAAGTGGGGGAACGTACTAAAGTCTCGTGAGAAAGAGTAAACCAAACACCTAACAAGGCAAACTATCCATCCCAGGCCTCACCAAGGCTCACTCCCCAAATAACGCAAGTCAAGTAATATATATATAAGAGCACATCGATGTTTGGGTACCCCCCGCCATTTTCCCACTGGTTATTGAGACATCCTACGCATCGGACCAATCCCGCCATTCTCACTGCAGTCCCACTGCCACACCCGCCCGCACACACCTGGGCCACAACCACACGCAGTCCCACTACCGAATCCCGCCCGCACACACCTGGGCAACAACCACACGCAGTCCCACTGCCGAATCCCGCCCGCACACACGTGGGCCTCAACTTTCACATGTAACCATGCCTGCAAACAACTAGGCCAGAGCAACCACCGCCACGCCCGAAGACACCTCGGCCTCATCCCGAAGACACATGGGTAACCACCTGGCCAACCACCAAAACACCCCGCCCGGAGGTTCATGGGCTAATAATGGACTTCAGGCCATCACAGCCTGCCCAAAGATACTTGGGCTATCCGGGAAAGGGAGCAGAAAAGGAGCTAATAACCAGCCACTAAGGACAGTGTTGGGAAAAACACCCTTCCCCCATAAATGGGGGTGTTCGGCACTGAGTGCTCAACTTGGGTGGGGCGCGAATAAGAAACACAAAGCTACAAGTATAGATATCGGTAACAAACACTCACCCAAAGCTTAGGTTTTCCTAGCCAACCTACAGAACGCAACACCACTGCACCCAAGTCACAGTTCACGACCCTTGCCCACAAAACCATTTGTCCCATTCTTGTTTCACGTTCAGTCAAAATGTTCAATTAATTTTAAGCACTACTGGGAAACTATCATAAGCATAACCAAGGAAAGCGTCAAAGCAAGGATCAACCAAAACACTCACACTCGGTTCTGTTAACAGAGGATCTCTCCCCAATTTGTGATATCAACAAGAGACCATTCGGGTTTAAAACTCACAACCACCGAATCCATACCAATAGGAGATCCCATCCCCCCAAATTCACACAACCACCGAGAGTATAAAAGAACAGGGGATCCCATCCCCTCCCACATTTCCAGCAATCGGCCCGAAAGGAAAACAACCAACTACCGCTACCAGCACAAGTCAGGGATTTTCAGGTTTAAACGACTTAACACACTCCATGATTTCAAAATTCCATGTGTTCTAACCGGAAGTTATCGCAGAAGGGTTGATCCTGGTGCTTTCAATTATTCAGCAGGATATACATGGTTAACCAATTTCACAGTAGGAGTTCACAATTTCAGCAACCCATTTAAAACATCACGAAGGGATTCATCAGCGCACATACAACGACCACCAACGGCCTCAATTTCCAGAAGAATATAAACCAGCACAAATCAAAAAGGATAAGCACAAGATAAAGCATAAGCGACGATCACAACCCCTTCCTCTTCTTTCTTTAGAACTTTGTTTATTATCTTCAAGGTTTGGTTCAACCAATTCCATAGGAACAAAATTAACGCCCACCCCACATGATACACAAAGGTAAGAGACGAGAGAAATTCCCTACCTATTGATAGATGATCGACGTTTAGGCCGGGGGCGCGGAACTTTACAGATAACGACGCGGCGGTCCCGATGCACCAGAAGAGCCACGATCGAAGAAGGGGGAAACCACGGCCTAACCCTTAATTTATAAGAGTGGGGACGGTTGAGATAAAAACGCTGAACCGCGTAAGACGTGGAAGTCGTGGGTTGACCACGCGGCTTGACCAATCATTAAAGGTGCTGGGTGGTTTAAACCGACTCATGAATTAATGAAGCATTTATTTAAAACTTTTGTGCGCGTTTCGGGTTTTCAAGGCATTTTTAATGAGGCAGAATAGGGTTTAGAACCCTATTTGCGAAAAAGGAGCGTTACTGGAACAACTTGGCAAGGCTGGGTGACGTCGGCCGGTTCCGCCGATCAGTCACACCGATTGGTCGCACCGATCGGTCTCACCGATCGGTCTCACCGATCGGTCTCACCGATCCGTCTCACCGATCGGTACCCCTTAAGGATCCAGATTTTGGCAAAGGAAGGGACCAAGGGGGGTCTGGGTCATCACATCAGATACCTCTTAAACGATTCTTGTCCTCGAGAATCAAAACAAACCAGAAGGAAAGAGAGGGTCCAAACAACCATCTTCTAAAGATACCTCTTAGGAGTGAACCTCTTCTAACTAAAAAGACCCTCCTGTCAAGAACTAAGCAACATACCACGCCAAACAGCCCGGTCATGTGGGTTTGGGGAGTTTCCCTCCCCAATGTCAAGATATTATCCGCTCTGGGCGGCACTGACTCGCCCGCATGGGTTCAATCGCATCCACCTTAATGCGTCTTGATTAGGGGTCGGGTTCCCTCTTCCCTTTAGTTGGGGCTTTTCACACACAATAGAGGAAATAACCCAGTACATTTCATAGCCAAAATTAAAACGTTCTACCACTACAAGTACAAAAGGAACAAAGCTCAAAACAACTCGGGGTATTGTGCACGCATTTGTGCTTCCCTTTCCCACGTACTCTCCTCGAGCCCGCCATGTCTCCACAACACACGAACCAAGGGAATAGCTCGTCCACGAAGCACCTTCTCCTTCCGATCCTCGATCATCACTGGTTTTTCCACGAAGTTTACGTCGTCCTCGATGTCCAGTTCACCCCAATCAAGGACGTGTGAATCATCGTGCAGATAACGACGGAGCTGGGATACATGAAAGAAATCATGTATCCTTAGCAACGACGGAGGTAACGCTAGCTGATAAGCCACTTCTCCGACCCGTCGCAACACTTCGAAGGGTCCGACGAATCTGGGGGAAAGCTTACCCCCCTTGCCGAACCTCTGTTGCCCACGCCGCGGGGAGACCTTCAAGAACACGTTGTCTCCAACCTCAAACTCCAAGGGCCTTCTCCTGGTATCAGCATACGACTTCTGTCAGTCCTGTGCCGCCTTCATCCTTTCCCGTATGAGCTGAATCTCTTATGTCGTGTTCTGAACTACCTCTGGGCCAAGGATGCCTGCCTCTCCTACTTCGGTCCAACACACAGGTGAACGGCATGGCCTCCCGTACAAAGCCTCAAACGGGGCCATACCAATGGTAGAGTGGTAGCTATTATTGTAGGAAAACTCTACTAGAGGCAAGTATCTCACCCACGACTCTCCTGAGTCCAGAACACATGCTCGTAGCATATCCTCCAAGGTCTGGATGGTTCACTCCGTTTGTCCATCTGCCTGGGGATGGAAAGCAGTGCTAAGGCGTAACTGGGTGCCAAACGCATGCTGCAATCCTCTCCAGATTTGTGAGGTAAACCATGCATCCATATCTGAGACTATAGACCTCGGAACTCCATGCAACTGCACCACCTCATTCACGTACTTTCGTGCCAAAGAATCTACATTACTTGACTCTCTGATTGCCAGAAAGTGAGCTGATTTCGTCAACCTGTCCACCACCACCCAAATGGCGTCGCACCCTCCTTGGACCTTGGGTAGTCCTGTGACGAAATCCATTGAGATGTCATCCCACTTCCACTCGGGAACAGCTAAAGGCTGCAGTAGGCCGCCTGGAACCCGGTGATCAGCCTTCACTTGCTGACATACTAAGCATTTGGCCACGAATTCTGCCACCGCTCGCTTAACTCCGGGCCACCAGAACTGCTTTTTCAGCCCCTGGTACATCTTGGTAACTCTTGGGTGCACTACCAGGGGTGAGTTGTGGAACTCACTGAGAACCTTGCCATGCATCACTATCGAAACAAACAACCTTTTTTGGAAAAGCATCCGGTGCTGACCATCCACTGTCCATTCTCTCGGAGCATCGCCCTGGTCAACCCGATCACGCATCACTTCGCACTCGGGGTCTCCCCACTGAGACTCATCCACTTGTCGAAACAGAGATGGTTGCACTATCATCTGATATAGGCAGCCTCTGCCACTATCCATCTTCGCATCCAGGTGTAAGGAAGCCAACTCCTCCATTGCCTTCCAGGCATTTGCCGACTATCGGACCGCATCCTTCTGCGTCCTCCTGCTCAAGGCATCGGCCACCACATTGACCTTTCCCTCACTATAAGAGATTTCAAAGTCGTAGTCCTGGAGGAACTCTACCCATCTCCGTTGTCGCAAGTTCAAGTCCCGCTGGGAGAAGATGTACTTTAAGCTTTTGTGATCTGTGAAGACCACAAAGCATTCCCCGATGAGGTAGTGCCTCCATAACTTTAGCGCAAAAACGACCGCTGCAAGCTCCAGGTCATGGGTGGTGTAGTTACGCTCATGGGGGCGTAGCTGCCTGGACCCGTAAGAGATCACCCCTTGTTGTTGCATCAACACGCATCCCAGGCCCTGTCCTGATGCATCACAAAATACCTCATAGGCCATCCCTTCTTCTGGTAATCTCAACACTGGGGCACTAACCAGCTCTTCTTTTAGGTAGCTGAAGGACGACTCGCATTGCTCGCTCCACACGAAAACCTGGTCCTTCTTGGTCAAAGCCGTCAAAGGGGCTGCTACTCGGGAGAAGTTGGGTACGAATCTCTGGTAGTTACCTGCCAGTCCGAGGAAACTCCAGACTTCCGCCACACTCTTGGGTGCATCCCAAGAAACAAATGCCTCAACCTTTGATGGGTCGACTGCTACCCCCTGCTCCGACACTACATGCCTGAGGAAGTGCACTTCTCGTGTCCAGAACTTGCACTTTGACAACTTTCCGTAGAGCTGGTGCTGTCGGAGGACCTCCAAAACTGTCCTCAGGTGCTCTGCATGGTCCTCTTCTGACCTTGAATAGATCAGGATATCGTCGATGAATACCACCACAAACCGATCCAGGTACTCCCGAAAGATGGAGTTCATAAGCCCCATGAACACGGCCGGGGCGTTCGTAACACCAAAGGGATGACCACGAACTCGAAGTGCCCATACCTGCACCTGAACGCCGTCTTCGGGACGTCGCTATCCTTTACCCTCAGCTGGTGGTATCCAGACCGCAGGTCGACCTTCGAGATCCATCCTTCCCCTTTCAGCTGGTCAAAAAGATCATCTATCCTCAGAAGAGGGTAGCGATTCTTGATCGTTACCCGATTCAGCCTCCTGTAGTCGATGCACAACCTGAGGCCACCATCTGCCTTCTTTGCGAACAAGACTGGAGCACCCCACGGTGACGCACTTGGACGAACATAACCCCTCTTCATCAGATCGTCAATCTGTATCCGCAACTCCCGTAGCTCCGAAGGTGCCATCCGGTAAGGAGCCATCGAGATTGGTCGAGAACCGGGCTGCAGGTCTATCCCGAACTCGATATCACGTCGAGGGGGTAGAGTCGTCACCTCCTCAGGAAAGACGTCCATAAATTCACGAACGATCTCTGGTACTTCCACCATTTCTGTATCTACTGATTCTATCGTCAGTTCGGTCAATAAGGAGAGGAGGGGTTCCTCCCTCCTGTTTCCCTTCGGACAGCTCCGCTCGCCGGTGAAAGTAACACGCTGGCCGTCCAAACCGGAGAACACCACCCTTCGTTGGAAACAGTCCATGACGGCGCACACAGAAAATAGCCAGTCGATTCCTAGGATGATATCGTACGGATGAACTTGTAGCAGAAGGAGATCCCTAACCGACTGATGTGGCCCTAACATCAGTCTACATCCCCGACAAACGAACAGCAAGTCGGTCTGACCTCCAACTGGTGTGCTCAACACCAGGGGCACTGGAAGTCTCTCGGCATCTAGACCCAAGGAACGGGCTAGACTGGGTGCAAAAAAGGAGTGCGAAGCTCCGGTATCGAACAAAGCATGAGAAAGAGTGCTAAACACGTTGATCGTACCTCGAACAACCTCTGTCCCTATTGGAACTGTTGCCTCTGCGGCGTGTAGCTATCCACGCCCAGCTCCCCTGCCCCTCGGCTGTCGGCCACCTCCCCGACCACGCCCTGGTCGAGGTCCCTGGGGAGCGCCCTGAGGTCGGCCTCCTCCTCCTATGTCTGCCTGCGGAGGAGCGGGAGCTCGCTGTCCCTACTGCTGCTGCCGGAAGGGTCTGGCTGGAAACTGCTGTTGCGGCGGATGCTGGGGATGACTGCCACTGCTGTACTGCACCCGATCGGGGCACTGACTCCGGAGATGTCCAGGGCTCCCGCAGATGAAGCACCGTGGTCCCGAGCCTGAAAGAAAAGAACGTGGGCCAGGGGATCGAAACTGAAACTGTTGCGGTCTGCTCCCTGCGGGTCGGAACCTGGAGGGTCCCGATGCTGGAGGCCTGGTGCTGACGGCCTTCCCCTTCGATGGTCCCAGCTAGATCCCTTCTCGTGACACTCCTCCCAGAGCATGCATCCTTTCCACCACTTCGGCCTTCTTCTGGACCTCTAAGTATGTCGGAAGGCTAAAGGGGGTAACAACATACTGGAGGGAGGGTCGAAGCGCCTCCTCCAAACGTCTTGCCCGAGACTCCTCATCAGGAAAGAGGTCCGGAGAAAAACATAGGAGGTCCTTGAACTTGATTCCAAGTTCCCTCACAGACATGCTCCCCTGCTGGAGGGAGAGTAGCTCCTGCCTCTTCTCTGCCTTCATCGTCGAGGAGAGGAACTCCGCCCGGAACTCCTTCTCGAAATGCGCCCAAGCAACCTCAGACTCTTTCCTATTCCCCAGGTGAAGCATCCACCACTGACGTGCCGCTCCTCGCATCTGGCTAACAGCCAGAGGAACCCAGTACTCGGTCGGGGCCCGAATCAGGCCGAAGGATATGACTAACTCCTCTAGCTAGCCTTCCGTCTTCATATCGGAGGTGTTGCCCTCATACTTCCCGAGGGCCTGTCGCTGGAAGGCTCGAAGAGTCTTCTGCCACTGGTCGTCCTCTTCCTCTCGATCAGCTCTCTGCCGATTGGCCAAGGCAGTCTCAGGGGCCTCGATCGCCTGTACCACACGTGGTCGCCTTCCAGGTGCCATAGCTGCAAGGTAACAAGGAAATCCTAAGCCCAAGTAGTGCAAAGAAAATCTTTCTTAAAACTTATTAAGATTTAATTTATTCTTAATTCCCAAGACATCCCAGAAACACAAGAACACAAGTCATTTATGATGCATGTACCTTTCCTAGGGTCTCTACCCTGCAATCAGTGTGGCCTCACTTGGTCGTTCGGTAGGTCCAGAGTCCTTGCATCGGATCACGGGGGGGCCCTAAAATCCCGTGTCCTAGCAGGTCTTCCCTGGCCTAATTCACGCACCAAGGTCATCCAACGATGTTGCCTTACCATCCCATGCACTCCTCACTGTGCCTAACTCCATACTCCGTCCTATCTCTCAACCAACCTCGCCTCTGATACCATTCTGTCATTACCCGCCTTCACCAATAGGAGGGAAGGGTCAGCAGATTTCCAGGCCCTTCCTTCTTTAAGTTGAAGGAGAGTTAATGACCCCCGAAACCCGCCTTCAATAGGTCCCGAAGTGGCGAATAGAACCAAGGGTATAGGAAATCCTCGCAAACGGAAGGCATTACCCTTTTTATTTTATAGGATCGAAAGATAAGGAGGAGAAAACCCGACAACACCAAGGTAGAAAGAAAAGTAAATCCAAAAGTAAACCATTCCCACATGCATGTTTCAAAAGTGAAAGCCACAAAGTGCAAAAAGGTGACTACAAGGTAAGTACCAAAAGAAAAGAGAAACAACTGCAACTGCTCCAAAAGTCCGAGCTATTAAGGTCCTGTGTGATCCCCGAAGTCCTCCTGGAAACCTGAAAGCAGTTTTATATACGTAGGGTGAGCATACAAGTACACTCAGTAGGTAAAACCAAGACTCCCGTGCACAAGTGGGGGAACGTACTAAAGTCCCATAAGTAAGAGTAAACCAAACACCTAACAAGGCAAACTATCCATCCCAGGCCTCACCAAGTCTCGCTACCCAAATAACGCAAGTCAAGTAATATATATATAAGAGCACATCGATGTTTGGGTACCCCGCGCCACTTTCCCACTGGTTATTGAGACATCCTACGCATCGGACCAATCCCGCCATTCTCACTGCAGTCCCACTGCCACACCCGCCCGCACACACCTGGGCCACAACCACACGCAGTCCCACTGCCGAATCCCACCCGCACACACCTGGGCCACAACCACACGCAGTCCCACTACCGAATCCCACCCGCACACACCTGGGCCTCAACTGTCACATGTAACCATGCCTGCAAACACCTAGGCCAGAGCAACCACCGCCACGTCCGAAGACACCTGGGCCTCATCCCGAAGACACTTGGGAAACCACCTGCCGCACACACCTGGCCAACCACCAAAACACCCTGCCCGGAGGTTCATGGGCTAATAATGGACTTCAGGCCATCACAGCCTGCCCGAAGATACTTGGGCTATCCGGGAAAGGGAGCAAAAAAGGAGCTAATAACCAGCCACTAAGTATAGTGTTGGGAAAAACACCCTTCCCCTATAAATGGGGGTGTTCGGCACTGAGTGCTCAACTTGGGTGGGGCGGGAATAAGAAACACAAAGCTACAAGTATAGATATAGGTAACAAACACTCACCCAAAGCTTAGGTTTTCCTAGCCAACCTACAGAACGCAACACCACTGCACCCAAGTCACAGTTCACGACCCTTGCCCACAAAACCATTTGTCCCATTCTTGTTTCACGTTCAGTCAAAATGTTCAATTAATTTTAAGCACTACTGGGAAACTATCATAAGCATAACCAAGGAAAGCGTCAAAGCAAGGATCAACCAAAACACTCACACCCGGTTCTGTTAACAGAGGATCTCTCCCCAATTTGTGATATCAACAAGTGACCAGTCGGGTTTAAAACTCACAACCAACGAATCCATACCAACAGGAGATCCCATCCCCCAAAATTCACACAACCACCGAGAGTATAAAAGAACAGGGGATCCCATCCCCTCCAACATATCTAGCAATCGGCCTGAAAGGAAAACAACCAACTACCGCTACCAGCACAAGTCAGGGATTTTCAGGTTTAAACGACTTAACACACTCCATGATTTCAAATTTCCGTGTGTTCTAACGGGAAGTTATCGCAGAAGGGTTGATCCTGGTGCTTTCAATTATTCAGCCGGATATACGTGATTAACCAATTTCACAGTAGGAGTTCACAATTTCAGCAACCCATTTAAAACATCACGAAGGGATTCATCAGCGTACATACAACGACCACCAACGGCCTCTATTTCCAGAAGAATATAAACCAGCACAAATCAAAAAGGATAAGCACAAGATAAAGCATAAGCGACGATCACAACCCCTTCCCCTTCTTTCTTTGGAACTTCGTTTATTATCTTCTAGGTTTGGTTCAACCAATTCCATAGGAACAAAAATAACGCCCACACCGCATGATACACAAAGGTAAGAGATGAGAGAAATTCCCTACCTGTTGATAGATGATCGACGTTTAGGCCGGGGGCGCGGAACATTACAGATAACGACGCGGCGGTCCCGATGCACCAGAAGAGCCACGATCGAAGAAGGGGGAAACCATGGCCTAACCCTTAATTTATAAGAGCGGGGACGGTTGAGATAAAAACGCTGAACCGCGTAAGACGTGGAAGTCGTGGGTCGACCACGCGGCTTGACCCATCATTAAAGGTGTTGGGTGGTTTAAACTGACTCATGAATTAATGAAGCATTTAATTAAAACTTTTGTGCGCGTTTCGGGTTTTCAAGACATTTTTAACGAGGCAGAATAGGGTTTAAAACCCTATTTGCGAAAAAGGAGCGTTACTGGAACAACTTGGCAAGGTCGGGTGACGTCGGCCGGTTCCGCCGATCCGTCACACCGATCGGTCTCACTGATCGGTCTCACCGATCCGTCTCACCGATCGGTCTCACCGATCGGTCTCACCGATCCGTCTCACCGATCGGTCTCACCGATCCGTCTCACCGATCGGTCTCACCGATCGTTCTCACAGATCGGTCTCACCGATCTGTCTCACAGATCGGTCTCACCAATCGGTCTCACTGATCCGTCTCACCGATCGGTACCCCTTAAGGATTCGGATTTTGGCAAAGGAAGGGACCAAGGGGGGTCTGGGTCATCACATTAGTTTTTTTTAATTTTCCTAATGGTGGATTTTCTATGAAATAATGATAATTTCATGGTGATGTTGTACTTATATATATTAATTAATATGGGGGATTTATTGTTTCTACATTTCAATAACATTTTCCATGAGGAACAATAATATGACAATATTTTGATTTGGTTCACTGAATAAAACCCTCTAAACACTGTGTCATGACTGAAATATCCTATAATAATCATTGGAAAATTATTGAGAATAATGGTTTCTAAAACTAATCATAGATATTTTATTTAAAAATATCCAATAGTTCCTCATATGTGTTTTTATTTTTGGGAAGCATTTCAAAACATTCTTCTATATATAATTTATGGTACCCACTCATATTAATGTAAATATGAAAATAAGAGAAAATGGCATCATATTTCTATACATAGAGATGTATTAATAAATAAATTAAAATTTATTTTATTCTCCATTTTACAAGTTCTCAACATTCAAACAATAATACTAGAAAAATAAGTGACTGAAGTTTTTTTGCAAAATAAATAATTGTATTATCACCTCCTTCTAAACCATTTTTTCCTTCATATGGTGATATCAAGTTATGGAATATTTTATGCACATATTGGGATCTACTATTTCAATGAAGGTTGTGATTATTGTATTTTTGATGTTGGGTGATGGAGGAGTGGTATCAAGCCATTATTGGTATGGCTTCCTCTTTAGTTACACTACAGTGTTCCATCTTTATATAGATTCCGTTAAGGAGTTTAGAGAAAAGCTGGATATATATATCTACAAAGGAAATAAATTCTATGTTGAACCTTTAAATTATAGGTATATGAGTTGTGATGTGGTATCACCACATTTACTAGCTGATGACATCAGTTTCAAGAATGTACTCAGTGGAATTCATAAAATAAAAGAAGATTCTACCTAAACTATACGATTATCTTAGTCTTCATTAAATATGTGGTTAAATTAAAAGTTATTGTTGGATCTATATAAAACCCAAGGATCTTAAAATACACATATGGGATGGTTAACAACTACCTAGTTAGTAGGTGGACAAACTGTTTTATTAATTTAATAGATGTATATTGTAAGGATACTTATCTGGAATAATTAACTTTTTAGTAATTTTATATTATCTATCTCAACAGAAAACTATACTAAATTCTTCTCAGTGGTGAGGACATTATTCTATTCAAGTGTAAATTGGGATATATCCAAACCCTTCCATTTACATTAGTTCGAGTATATTATAGTTGTATAAATAGACCATTTTGAGATGAAATGTTCTGGGAGGTCATATAATATCTGTTGAACACACATTTATCTCGATTTTCCCTATGAAATAAATCAAAATAATATGATTCCTAATTACATGACTTAACTTCCATTTTTTAGAAATCTCTCACATTCAGGTTAACACATATGACATTCAGCAAAGAATATCAAACAGTTAGGATCACTCTAATATCCTCAGAGTAATAGGATGAGTCACTGATTCATGTTCCCCTTTCAACTGATACATTAGGATCATACAATGGATCTTACATATTAGTGAACTACATCATCCTTTCATCATAGCGATGCATAAAATATTACAAAATGTGTTCCATTTTAAGAAATTATATGGTAGAGATTCATGGAACGAACACAAAATTACATACTATGAATTCCAAAAAAGGTTGGGGTGTGTATTGTCACAACATGAATGGTGGTCGTAATGTTAGCAAGAATTCAATACCTAGCTCAGAAGAGATTAATATCCTTCAAGGTAGTGGTAAAAACTCCATTAGTATAGAGGGATGAGGATAATAATATCTTTCCACTTCAAATTCTCTTTGTTTTTTAGGGTTAAAATAATCCAAGGGATGTTTCATTTATAAAAAACAATATTCCATATATACTACGACTTTTCACAGATGGATTCAGAAATGGTTTCCTATAATTTATTCTATATTTGTGATACTATAAATCTATCATGGGTTGAGTTTATTGAATTTTTATTGTGTTATACTCACATCAATGGGGGTGGTAAAAAGATTGAGTGCATCACTTTTATTTTCTTATATACTCATTAAAAGGAATTTAGTCTTTTCATAGTAGTCTATTTATGGGACATTCTCTTCAGTCATATTTTTTTCTTACCATATAGTTTTTAGAATTTTCAAAGATAGTTGAACTAGAATATACCTTATTTTTAACAAAAATATATTATGTTGTAATGATATTGTAGAATTTTTCTTTAGGTGTATTCTATAAATAATAAATGGGGTAACGCATATGGATTTATTTCCAATCCATATTTTTAAATACACATTTGATGGGGAATTTATGATTACCCATTAATGTGGCATCAATCAATAAAGATAAGAATGTCATAAAATCTAACCATACTTATCATATCATGGAATCTATTATTAAATGAAATTTTTATGGTCGGTTTGAGGAAAAATATTTCTTAGGGTATTAATATTAATTTAAAACTCTAAATAAGGGTTATTAATATGCTTTAGGTGGTGAAAATTAACAAATAAGTTATATACTAGAAAAATTATGAAATCTAATTTAAACATATCTGTGATGTCATAATAGTGAGTGTTAATATGGGTTATAATAATTAGATAGTTTCCATAGGTCAATTCCTTCAAAATATCAATTTTATCCTCACCATCTATAGGTTAAAATTATTCCTTATAATTTTAACACCATGGTTGTATTCTATGTTCTTTATTGAAAATATGAGTGATTCACAATGATCTATTCATTAGGATTGATTGTGCATAGGGAGAGTTATTTTATTTATATAACCATCTCTACAACCCATTTTTTTATAAATATTAATTATCATATATGTCATTTGAAGCGGTTCTGAGGACTTAATTGATCTATTGAACACTACTCAATATGAGGGCATTATCAATGTTCTTTGTAATTAAGTGGGCCTTATTTTTCTTTTGAAATACCACATTAGTTTTGAAATTAGTGGTAAATAATACATTGGATTCCATGGGTGAGGCTATTATAGTTAGTGATAAATGAAATTTAATGGAAGGACCTTTATTCATTTAGGTCATATCACTATTAGGATGAAATTAATAATTTAGATCCTAGGATGAGTTCACATGATTGATATTTGTGTTTCCATATAAAAGACCATCATGTAATTTTTTGAATGAATTATCTCTACAAATTATTATCTGATTATTATAAAGAAGACTTATATGGAAAAATAAATTTTTATATTCTAATACTGAGTTATAAACTTATAAAAACACCGTAGATGGGGTTTTTAGGGCCTTAAGAATATTTTTAGTAACCAATAAGACAATATGGGTTTTTACATGATTCATCACCTCATGTGGAATGATCCCATTTTGGAAAGTCTCATTGGTGAATATTAGTGAACATAATAGATGATAATATTTTTGGATGAGTCATGTTTCATCAATAGTGATGGTTTATGAGAGACTTGATATTAGATAATAATATGGGATTATCTTTTTTTGTCATAATATATAAACTTTTTACATTATATAATTCAATAATATGTCCATATCTTTCAATAGAAATAAAGATGTTTCATTATTCTTCATCAAGAAAATGAAGATAAGGGATGTGTGTCTACCACTAAACCTCTACTAGAATATACTGATATGTCTCTTGAATGAATGTGGGAATTATGACCCACTATTGTATCTCCATCAAAATTTGTTGTCATACATCCTAAATGGGAGTGAGGATAATATACATCACCTAATTATTCCCTGAGATATACCGATTATATTCATCAATATTTTTGGAGGAAGACTAATAAAATACACTTATATGATTGTGATGATATCCCAAAAAACACCTCTTGTACAATATTTTGTGTATGTTGGCAATATTGTATAAAATGAGAAAAGAAAAATTCATATCTATACAAGCCTAAAAAAGGTGTTGATGATATCCTTAAGTAGGGCAATTTAAATTTGGTCATTCATTAGTGGGGGAGGAAATATTTATACAAATTCCATCCATTATCCATAGACATATTCCTATGAACATCATACATAGATGATGGTATTTTGGACTACCCCTCAACGACTGACAAGATATGCTATCATACAACTAATACAACCAACTCATGTTAGTGGGAGCGGCTTCAAAAAGTAAATATAAATTCATTTCCCCAACCATGATTTGTTTATGGAATGTTTATATAGGAACATTAATATGATTCTATTATTGATATCCATGGGATTTCCATAATTATAAAGAACTCATTTAGGTGTCCCCATGACATAGAGTCTTGAAATAAAAAATATATAAAATACCCCTCTTTGATGTTCTACGGGTTTTAGGCCACATAGTATTGTCAGTGTTGATGGGGGTGGTGATAGAAACTTGTCATGACTCATACATCATGGTGATATTATGGCCAACCTCTTAATTAAATAAACAAGGATATGGGAGGTGATGATTACCAAACTATGGGGACAGGATCCAAAAGTGATCAATGGTTGAAATAGGTTCCATTATATTCATAGCATCTTTCCTCTTAAAATATGGGTTATCTTACTTCTTTGTATAGATATTCTCATTCATAGACTAAAATTTCATCTTAGTAACGTTTCAATGGTACTTCTTTAACAACATATTCACTACATATAATTGGAGGCTCTAGATGGGTGAAATTATCCTTTCTATTATTTGAGTTTTGAATTTATTTCCCCTCAACCATTAGAATGTTTTCTAGATAAATATTCCATTTATTTTGATTAAATGGGGATGTTAAATTGAGTTCTTCTAAAAAATTAATTACACCAAAAAAAGAAACCATTTCTTTAGTATCACATGTTTGAGAATTTTTGAACAATCTTGTTAAAATTTAAATAGTCACATTTTTTCACTTTTTTGAGTTAAAAAAAGAAATAAAATAAGACTTGGTTAATAATTTATAAAAATTGTTGGATATTTGATTTTATTTTAACTATATTTTTTTTGTAATGACATGAAACAAAATGGCCATAGGTTATAGGTAACTCATATATTTTGGGCTTCAGATGTATTAAAATAATTTTAACCATTTGTTTTTAATGGAAACTCAGATGGTTTAAAAATATGAAATGGTTTAATGAAATTATTATTTTGGGCCCACAATCCATGGTGTATGGACCCAATGGTTTTAGGTTGGTGACAATTTGGAATGGTCATTGGTTGGGATAATAAATAGTTGGGATCCTATGAAATATTTGATATGGAATTGTTTCTTAAATTATAACCTACTTATAGATATCGACCATATCCCTGAATACTTCCCAAAACCCATTGTGGGACCAGTTACCCCTATTGTAAAATTTAAACATTGATATTTATTGATGAGGAAGTTTTTATATATCAGTCCCTGCCCATCACTTTTAATTATTAGAGAAACATTTTTTATGGAGATTATTGTTTATAAACGTATTGGTATGAACTCTATAGTGTATCACTATCTTGTAATTTACTAAGGGTTTTTGATACAAGGATCAAGTTATTGATATGGGATTCCAATGTACCCCTATAAAGGGAATAAAAGAACACATAGATTATGGAAACTAAATAATGCATGAAATACATTTTTAGGTTATATGATGAGTATTGTCATAGTTTTTTTAAGGTCAAAATTCATAATCAATTAACTTTAATTTAAAATGGTTCCCTATTATGTTTGGTGCAAGACTTCAGCATGACTGGCCCTTAAATGTCATAATCAAAGGGAATTGTTTTCTAATCAGTACAGGTTTCTTAAAGAAGTAATACTGACCTATGAGTTCTGTGGTTTTCTTTTCAAGTTGTTATATGTACAACAAAGATGATACTAGGGAAAATTTCCAAAATGAGGACAACATGGTAATTATCTTTTAGGGATATAGCCTTATGGGTAGTGATTGATTTAATCATGTCTATAAACCAATGATGTGATGAGAGTTTAAAATGTTTTTATTGAATCGTAGAAGGGAATCCATAACATCTTGATAAATTTGAATAAAATTACACATACTATTAGGATAAAATATAATTTCATATAAAAGAACTATGGTATAAAATTTTACATCTTGTGGTATGGTCACTTTTTTATAGTTTTATGAAATTTTACCTAATCATTTATTTCATGAATGTGTTGAAATTAAATGATCTTTTGGGACCTATACATTAGAGATAACCATATTCCAATCAAAAATGGTGACATAGGATTATACAAAGAGAGTGTTGGAGTATATACCATATTGGATGCTGGTAAGAACATTAATATTTAGGGATGTATGTGTGGAGACTATGAATTAATGGTTATTATATTCTAATAGATGCTTCCTATTGATGAAATCATAAATTTAAACCATCTTGGGTCTTATAAATTAAATGGATTATAATTCCCACATGCCAATTTGATCGGAATTGGAATCCATGTTGAGAATGTTGATCCAGGAGAGAATACTCTAGTATCCCAATTAAAGGGATACCTACTCTCAAGGTAATTAATGATTGTTATTATAATTATGGTTCTACCTATTTGGGAAGAAAAAATCCTAAAATCCAATTACAAATATAATTCATATTCAAAGGTGTCTAATTTAGTGTGAATATACAAATCACGTGGATCAAGTTGTTTTGAAGAATCTCTCATTGTATATTTTTTATGTTTATAATCAATCTAAAAATAAAAAATGAAAGTATTTTATGATGAAAAGGTCAAGATGAATGACATAGGTAGGCCATATAACAAAAATATGTTTCTATCTATCAATCATTTTAATTGTTTTTTGGAATTATATCAGGATTAATATAATCTATGTGAACATAAGAAATCAAGAAAAGGGTGATGAATACTATAGAAATTATTTTGATCACATCAGGGAAGTTCTATATGAATTAAGATTACATTCATGAAAGAGAATAGTTTTAAGTGTTCTTCATGAATCATTACACATAAATCCATCCTCAGAAAAATTTTATCTGAGGGATTCTTCCAGAAGGAACCTCACGAAAGTACACAGTTAAATTGTGAAGTCATGGTTTTTTCTTTTTGAGGCATATTCAATATTTTTTACATGTATTTTAGTTGTCATTAACAACATTGGATTTCAATGACGTTTATTTAATGAAATGGAGATATCGTATTGGGTTTATTGAAAATAAGTTTTTCTTAATGGACCTCTCTAAATCCTTTTAGTGCCCATTTTCCCGAAATATTTTGTACTTGGAATGAGGTTTTTATTGGAAAACTTGAATAATAGCATCCACTAAATATCAGACCATGTGGAAGTTCATAAGTGAGCTTCATTATTAAATATTTCGTCATAGATATCTTTTCAATACTATGATATTGGGAAAAAAGATTCTATAATCAGAATGTTAAAAAACTTCATTTGAGGCATATAAAGGATTATTTATCATTGAAAATAGTAATTCCTGAAAATATTCCTAAAAATGACACATCACCACTGAATACCTAACTGCTATATTTTATTAGTTCACTAAAAACATGACTCTTCTACAATAAAAGAGTTACATATAAACTATAATGTTTATCTAATATTTATGGACTATCAAGGGACCTATTACATCAAAAAGAATAAAAGTTTTTACATATAGCTCATATACTTGACTATTATTAAAAAAATTATATAAAATTTACATATTTAAATTTTTCATAATAGAATTATTTTATTTTTTTAATTAATTTTTCATTTCACAAAAAGAATTTTTTTTTAAACATCACATAAATAGTTTAATATATATATATCTCTCGAAATGATTTTAAATTTCTATTAAAATTTAATAAATATTTAAAATAAATATAATTATTTCATTATTTTTATTTATTTGTTTCTATATTATTAAATCTCATCGGACATTATTTATTTGTTGTGACACCCTGAAAAACTAAATTATGAACCTTGTACTTGATGGCATGTATGACACCTGATAACAATTACGAAAAGTAATATAATATATAGATAATTTTAATAGGTTTAATATTTACAATAGATTTCATACATGAAACATCAAGATAGTGTTTTAAACACATTAGAGAGACATTTCATGATAGTTTTTGTAACATGCAAGAGAGATCTTCCTCGATAGCATGTGGTACATGCAATACTGAGTTTCAGTAAAGAATAATGTATAATTAAAATATTATTCTTTAATATAATATCATATAACCTAGCCATTATGTAAGTGGATATTGATAGTATTAGAATAATTATAAAAAAAATATGGTTTATTATAATATATGATTAATTCATAGGTTATAAATTAATCATGAATGCTTATAAGAGAAAAATAAATAAAAACAGAATTTTTTTAAATAAATCAATTTTAATTATAATGAAGCAATTAAATCATAAAAAATAAAAAATAATAATTTTTTTAATTATTATATTGAAATATATATGATATATATTCAATAAAATATATATGATATATATTCAATAAAATATTTATTTAAAATTTATTTTTTCCAATATAGTAATATTAATTTGAAAAAATAAATTCTATATTTTTAATAATAATAATTAATAATTTATAATATGTTGATAATTGTTCTTGACCAAAAATATTAGTTATTGTGATTAAAATAAATTAAAATTATTAATGGAAAATTAAGCATAATGTAGAAAAAATCATTCTTTTAAGTTCTCAAATGACCTTGAAACGTGATAAACATCCATTTTGTAGACATATATCAGACATGAAATTTCAATATTTGAGTTATATTTGTTTTATATGCCTTTGGATAGGTAAAAACATGCAAACACCTAACATAATTTCAAAAATACCAAATGAGTCATTTTACATTCCTATAAAAGGCAAACACCTCAACCAATTACTTACACCTCTATAACCACTTATGATCATCCTAGACTAGAAACAATAGTCTAAAATAATTACTCTACAATACTTATAAGCATCTAATTCGGAATAAACCTTTCAGACAATGCATTTTGGTTCAAACCAAAAGAATTCCTTGATTACGACGTAACTCCTACTCTCATGCTTTTTAGTTTCATTTCCATTATCCACTAACTATAATATTCATATAGTATGATTAAATAATTAAAATAGTATCTTTAATATAATAGGTTGTTTTTATGATATGTTTTAAAACTTTACTTACATACACCTCTATCTAATGGGTAATGAACACACTGTTTCTGTGAATGATGTATTAATGCCTCATGAAATGATGGTTGTTCAATTCTCCATTAACACATCTTATGGTATGCATTATGATGGAAACGCTATTTATACATCATATATATGTTATTTTTAATGTTTAATTGTTTTTTATGTTTTATTTATGACATACATTTATTCTTTCCATTTTGTTTAAATATTATAATTTCATTTGAGGAAGTGTGGACTACCACCCCCTGAAAGTAATGTGATTCGTTAACCCAATACATGGAATTTATAAATGAATGGTCATAATTAAAAAAAATTGAAATAAAAAAATAAGTAATATATTCATAGAATAATTATCTTTACGGTAAATATATATATATATATCATCTCATTTATTACCCCAACACACTCTTTAAAAGAGATTATGTCGTTTGTGGACTTGTGGACTGCTGCCTCATCAATTGAATGTGATTAATTCTACACAACATAATAATATATAAAAGTACATATAATTAAATAATATAATATTTATTATATAATGATAATTCTTGTATTATTTTATTTACATACCTTTATTCCAAAATAATCATTTAAAAATGAGAATGTTACTCATAAAAACGGCATATTTTCTGCATGATTATAACATATTCAAATTTTAATAACCGAATTTAATGATTGATATTAAAAGTATAATTAATGTCAAAATATTATGATTATTATAAGGATATTATTCTGGATATGTGATATAATGAACCCTATGACCATATTTGACCAACAATAGTAGTTTTGACACATAAACCGAATTTGGTCAAAGCACCCGATGTAGACATAATTGTTTTTTGTAGTTTACAGAAGATTGTAATAAGTGAACTAAAATTAATTATAAACATGAAAAATCTTATTAATAATTTATAAATTTAACATTTATAATATATGATGTTAAAGGATGTTCACATGAAAGGAAACTAAAGGTAAGTGGATTTCATCTGACTTTTAATTTCAGTCAGTTATATATGATGTTCAAAACTATTTACTTTTGTGTAGTTTATGTACTAACACTCTTGTAATAAATTTAACTAATTAATAAATTTAATGGAATTCACATTTTATTTTTATAATCCATATTTCATCAGGTTTGTGATTAAAATGTTACCAAATCGGTAACAAGTTTTGACTCAATTTCCCATTATTGAACTCATGTTTTATTACACACTGATTCTTTTTTAGAGGTGATTATATTAATAATTTACTTGATATATCATGAATCTAAATATTTTTATTATATTATATGGTTCATGCAATTTACCCTGCATACATAGATATTATGATCAATGTTATCTTGTTTTAATTGTTTATTGAGACAATCACATATCTTTTCTGAGATTCTTTATCTTTATGCATATAATAATGAACTATTATGATACATATCTCAAGAAAACTCATAAGCTTCCTTATACTCGGTTATTTTATGAAATAGTAATGTATTGGTACCATTCTCTACTCTTAAATGCATAATATTTTTAAGAATGTGTATTTAAGAAAGCCTCACTTTACCCTCTATTTGGTTAGAGATATTTTCAAAACCATGTATTGCATAAAGGGTTTACAAGAATATTATTCCATTACCATATAATATTAAAAATGAATTTTTAACATTTTTTCATTAACAAATCTCTTTAAAGGAATCTTCTTGTTGATTCATAAATGATTCATTTTATACCCTTTTACTGTAAAAAAGGAATATATTTTTTAACTCATAAGATATGCATGGATTCATCTTCCAGGATTTGTTTGAAGAAACATTCTCATGTTTAAAATTATTATTTTTAAAAAATATATAAATTTTTATTTTCAATGAAAGGTATTTTCAAAAACAAATTTAAAATAAAATGAGATTTTCATCATGAATGTTTTTAAAAATTATTATTTTATTTCATCAATGATAAAAAAATATTTTACCCCACTTGGGATTTGTTGTGTTGATTCCATATTTATTCTTCCTCTGGATAGCTAATTTTTAATATGTTCAATGATAGTATTCGAATTCATTTACTTGATTTCAATATTTTTATTCTTCATATATTAAATATCCAATGATTATATACCCTTGAATTTACCATTATTTTCTATTTCATTTTTTTGTGAAATTACAACTACCCATACTGTATAACATATTACATATGGTTCCTAGTTTTGATGTAATTTGATTAAATGTGGAATTTTTTATAAATATGTATTTAAAATTCAATATGGTTATGTGATTAGACATATTATTTATTTTATTATTAAATATGAATAATTCTTTGGATTGGTGGAAATGGGCCGGGGACCATTTAAAAAATCCCCTCAATGCATCGGTAGAGTCATGAGCGGAAATCATTTGCTAGCCACATTAAATGGGTTATTACTCGATAGCTAAATCATATTTTGAATGGTCTTCACTGTACTATTTCCATGTACCTAAGAGACATGGAATCCAATTATTGGTCATTTCATTCATATTAGTTTTATATATTATTCATCAATTATAATTTTTGTTTAAATATAAATTAATCCATTTCATTTTAGTTAATTGATAAATGGAATGTGTTTTAGTATTATACCATAACATTTTTCGTTTTCATTATCTAGTTGTCTAAATTTAATGTATTTATATTTATTAATTACCCATATTTAATATGTACATTACTTTAGTTTATTGATTTCATGGAATGTGTGTTCAGTTATTTACCTTACCATATTAACTATTCCCATTGATTCGTTATGGGTTATGCTATACTTTTCCCTTATTGATCATTTGAGCTCACCATTTTTATGTTTCTTTCCAAATGAATCCATGAAACATACTATGAATAATATGTAGTAATATACTCGATGGAATATAGCTATCTCCAATGTTTATTATTTTTTTAGAAAAAAAACATATGTTTTAATTAGATTATCCATTTGTAAAAAAAATCTCATTTATGTATCTATTTATCAATGAATACTAAACTGATCGGTACATCATTAAATGATGAAAACTATTATCAATGATATATATCCCTTCTTGTATTAATGAAATAATTAGTCTGATTGAGAATCAAAATGCCACATCATGCATAAATGAACTACTATGTGATCTTAAAACATAAATTTCCACTTCTATGTTTAGAATATTGAAAATATTACCATTGTTAACATATTAGTATGTTTTAATGTCATTAATAATTAATTATAAATAACTAATTATTTTCAAAGGAACTATATTTTCTTAAAAAAATTTCATAAATTAATAATTATATGTGTTCTAGTTTTAATATATGTTTATAAGACATTATGTAATTTTTTAAAGAATTATAAAATCTGTTTAATTTTTAAAAACTATATTATTCATGTAAATTATTATTTTAATTAAAAATTTATTTAATAATATTTATAAAATTATTTTTATAAATTTGATTTATGTTTTTTATTCTCCATGTTGAAAAATGGTTAGGGATAATATTTGGGATTTTTCTGAAATACCTGAATTTTTTGTGAATAGAAAAATCCATTAATTTACCATATAAATACATTATAAGTTAAATACTATATTACTTACATCATGAGTGATGTAAGAACCAAAATTTTAAACACACATACAGTTATTATTATTTTGGTTGTTGAATCATCACTATTTCTTGCCTTCTAAATAACTAATTAATTAATGAATATAATAATATGAAAACCCCTCTCCCCTCCACTATAAATACCACCCCTCAAACACTCATTTTATAATACCTCTATATTAAAAATAATTGTCTAAATACATAACAAAACACTTCCTTATTTCCTCCCCCATGTTTAGCATCACATGGTATGATAAAAAGACCAAAACCTCTACCATAAAGAGGCTCTCAAAGGATATAAACTAATGAGGTAAATATCTCTTTCCGATTCTTTTATTTTCTTTCAAGTTCTTTTCATTTCATTTTTTATTTCCTCTCATACCTTCTCCCAAATGGTCTGATAACTCTAGTAATACATGTACTAGAATACTATTTATATAATGGGATAGTTTATCATAATCCCTCGTTCACCCTCTTTTAATATTATAAATGAAAACACCATATGAGAAGTGTTGATTTATCACTTCCAAGGACGACGTGTTTTAGATATGCATTACCAAATTTTATACTATTAATTTAACAATTTTAATGGTTAAACCAGATCATAATATATTTATTTTATCTTATTTATAGTTATAGAATCCATATCCATTTATGATATAAAATAATAATACAAAAAAATTCATTGGGATAAAAACGGCCAAATTAATCAAATCATTAATCATTAAAATTTTATCTCATGATTCATCCCCCCGGTATATAAAAAAATTTATAAAATGGTAATTTAAAATCTTGGATGATCATTTATAACATGTAATATAATTTCTAGATGTTTATCCATGTTATAAAGTAACTTCCATTCTTGTACACAGGTGAACCGTTCATGAAAACTAAGAAAACGAACACTCCTGGACTATGAATTTAATCTCCATAACTCATCCAAATGACCATTAATGAAATTAATGAAACCATAAAGAACCATATTCATGTATGAAAGGTTTTATAATTTCAAATTAATGAATATTTCAAAATTATATAGGACATAATGTGATGAAAGGGTTCAGATACGTGGTATGGGGAAATTCTCGAACCCATATTTCTTTCTTTGGGTTCACCCTCTTTCACACCATCTTCAGTGTGGTTTCTCATTAAAAATTATTTTTTCATCATTATATTATCTTTTATGGGATATAAATGTTTTCCACTATGATTTTTTTGTCAAACTTAATGATTCTCAAAAGAAATCATCATTCAAAAAGTCAAGTTTTACTTATCACTCAAGGTTAATTATTCTTGTATATAGTATGATATTACCTATTTCTTTTGGTAACCCGAATATTATGAATGTGTTCTTATTAGGTGAAACCCATTCCATTACATGGGTAATTTATTTTCAGGATTGATATATGTTTAATGTTTCATGCATGATAATTAAAATTTTATGATTTGACAAGTGTGCCAGATATTATATAGCGCAATGTGAATGTTTGAATGTGATAGGTGTGCCCAAAATTACACAGTACTCTAATGAATTAGGTAAATCTTATGAGTTAATGTGAAATTATGTGTGAAATTGATGATATATTTTTTGAGAACTATTTTTGGAAGTCTACCCCCAAGATATTATTTTTCATTTTTATGCATTTCAACATTCTAGGTCTTTACCAAATGATTCATCTCATGATTTTTATGATGATGATGTTTTTCTTACCCCGTGTTATATTGTTTCTTATTCATACTTATCCTCCTTATGATATTTTATCCCATACATTTTTTATGTATATCTTTAGGTAATTATTTTTACTATAAATAAGTCATGATCAAACAATATTCTAGAGGCGAATGAATAATATAAATGTATTTTTACTTTTTTAAAATGTTATGTATGGTCCTTGTTTTTTCATAACACTAACCCTTTGGAATCTCATTGTGTAATGTTTTTTATCAGTAAAATTATTTAAAATTTTTTTATAAAAATCAGGGTTTCAATAGATGGTACTATAGGCATTATTAAGTTAATTTTGGAATTAGATTTAAGAGAAACCTAGAAAAAACATCTATTATGATACTATGTATAAATATGCACAAAAGTAGCATTGCTAAACATAGTCCTCCCATAAGATATTGTATTAGTTTAAAGTACATAAATGAATATTTTATTTATTCTTGACTCATTCAATTATGTTTCGTTCAAACTTTTTATATTTTAGAAAATGTTGTGAACTAGGAGAAACCAGGCCAAAAACTCATGTGAGGGACAATGAAATGACTTCCAGAACGACATTCCCAATGCTTTGGGAGGTTGAGTCAAAAGATTCATGATGAATATTACCCAAATTTCTCAGGTTAGGAATAAAAACATAAATAATCATGAACTTCCTCCTTCACCAAAGATGGAGATACTAAATATCAAGTGTTTTATACAGCAATGACCATTGATTTTAGTGTTTCTTCTGGTCAAATATTCATAGAATAGTGGTTCAACTCTAATGATAAGATCAATTTTTTCTTCACTATTTATAGAAGGATTAGTTGATTCTTTACATTTATCATCTAGATGAAGAGGCCGATCAATGGTGGGATTTTATTAACAACACCAAGCCAATTGACAAAATTGAAGATGCAAAATGGGAATACTTTATGATCATCTTTGACAAAATGTATTTACCAATAACACATTGTACAAAGATGAAGAGATAATATTTTGAGATAATTAAAATTGATGTAGAATATGTCATTACCTATGAAGAATATTTTTCAAGGCTTCCAAGATATGAATCTAGTTTTGTAATCAACAATGATATAAATATTGATTTATTCATTATTTTATTAAAACAACACCATAAAATATATCTTGAAATTAGAGACTTGTGGAGTTTAGAAGATATTTTTTTGGTGTTCCCTCAAAGTAGAGATGGATTTTTGATAATGGTCACATGCCTATAGTGATAAGAAACCAAAGATAGAGTTTCAAACAAGAGGATCTAATGATAATGATGGGAAGAAGACTCAACCACACAAATGCCAAAAATGTGTGATGATGCATCAGGGGAACTTCCTCAAAGGTATGGGGAAATTTTAAAGGTTTGGAATGAAGGCCAAAATGATCAATAGTATTAATAAACATGAAAAGTTTAGAGAATGTACTAGAAAAATAGAGAGCAGCACCCACAGTATAATGCTAAAACTATAAGGAGAAACTGAACGATGCAAGTAAATGAACTAATCTTCAAGTCCTCAAGGGTAATCAGCATCAGTATCCACTAAAGACAAAGGAACAATGTATGTCTTACTCTATCACTACTACAGAAGTGGAGCAAGATAGTGAAATCATGCACGATATACTTCTAATTCACACTATAATTGAAAAAGTATTATTTGATTCTTGTTCTACCTAGTCTATTATATCTTGAAAGAATATAATATATATATAATTGAATCCATGAAACCTTAAAGTAATGATATCTATAAATACCCCAAGAGGATCAATAATTGTAACCCACATGTTGTGACTCTTCTTTTGTTGGAATATGTTGGAAGATTCTTCCAACAAGTCTCGTAATTATTCCCTCGGTGGAATTCAATGCTATAATGGGAATGGATTGGGTCTCATTATATATTTCACAAATCAACTATTGGGAAAGCAATGTATTGTTTCATATTCTGAACCCTCCCATACTCCTCTAAAATTCTAGTGAGATCATGAATCTCCTTTCAAAATCCTTTAATGGTGTGGGTGTCGATTCCTTGTGAAGAGGCATACCTAGCTCAAATGGATGGGTCAATTTAAAGTGTCTACTAAGTAAAAATTCTCATATTGAGGGAATAAAATGATGTATTTCTTGAAGAGTTACCCAAAAATCCCCCAATTTTTGTGGTTCAGCTATCGATAGAACTCTTACCCAGAGGTACTGTAATATCAAAGTGTACCTATTGGATATCTTCTATTAAACTGTAGGAGATAATGAAGAATCTGTAAGAACATTTGGAAAAGGGTTCATATTCCCTGGTGCATCAACTGGGGTTGTGCCAATGATCTTTTGGAATATGAAGGATATCAAAATTTAGTTGTTTAAGGATTATCAGGTACATAACAAGATCAAAATAAAGAAAAAGTATACTCTTCCAAAGATAGATGAATTGTTTGGTCAACTCTAAGGAGCATAGTACTTCTCAATGGCGGATCATCATTCTATATATCATAAGCTACATCTGGTGGATGAATATATTCATTAGAATGACTTCCATAAAATGTTATGGAACTATGAGTTTCTGGTGATTCCCTCCATACGTACTAATTCCCCAGAAATCATCATGTTTTTTTATGAATAGAATATTTAAAAAATATATCGTCAAATATTTTCATAATTTTAATCAATGAAATCATCATATATTCAATGATAATGGTGGAACAACAATAATATCAAATAGTTGTTTTTACCACATTGAGAAAGGGGTGTTTTATGGCATGTTCATCATGTGTATCTTTTGGATGAATCAAGTCATGTTCTTAGGATATGTGATCAAAAGTTATGTAATTTCTATCGAACCTTCAAAAAAGGAGATTGTGGAATGTCCTAGAATCTCTAGTTTCATAATAATCCATTGTATTCTGGGATTTTATTGGATACAACTGATGTTTTGTAAGAAATGTCTCATTATTTTCAAGCCCTATAACTGTGTTAACAATGATAGGGCTATAGTATGTCTATATGAAATAATGTGAGGGAATCCACAAGGAGATAAATAGAAGGTTGATCACTACATTTGTACTCACATTACCAAAAATTTGGATATTATTTATGATATAAAGTGATGATGCAACGAAATTATAGGTTTGTGTAATCATGAAAAAAGAAAATTTCATATCATATTCCTCATGATAGTTGAATAGCCATGATTAAAACTAATTGACACATAATCTAGACCTGGAAGCCCTGATGTTTTCCATGAAAATATAGTTGTACTACATTTATGGTTTCAAGTGTGACATATACACAAACCAGAAGAGCCTAAATTATATATTCACACAAAATTAGATCAAAATGTGTCAAAGGAGATGGTTAGAGATAATCAAAGACTTTTATTTCTCTATTCATGATCATCTTGGAAATTCAAACATGGAAGAAGATCATTAAGTATAAAATAACATGTTTCTCTCTCCATGTTACAGATTGAGAATGATTATATCATCATTGATATGAATAGGATGGATTTGGAAATCATAAGGGAAGGGTATACATCATACCTTTCCCCAATAAATTTCCAACCATCTATCCAAGGGATGTCTAATATGGAATAAAGGGATGATCATAAGTTAATAAAGGTGAATGTTGTAATAGAAGGAAAGATACACAAGTTCTATATTGACGATGATGGTGTCATTCGATTGGAAATATGGAATTGTGCTCTTTATTCAACTCAGATAAATAAATAATTATTTGGAAAAATAATATATATCAACATTATGTATACACCTTGGTATCACAAAGAAGTACCATGATCTCCATGAACACATCTAGTGTGATACCATGAAGAAGGAGATTGCAGAATATATCTATAGTTTCATGGTATTTCAGAAACATAAATTAGAGTGAAAAGGGTCAAAAGAAATGATCCAACCATTACCTATTCCCATGTTGAAATGGGAGAATGTAACTATGTAATTTTTCATGGGTTTCCTCAAGACGTCCAAGCGAAATAATTAGGTATGGTTTTTGGTTTACCAACTCACTAAGACTTCATACTTTATCACTATTTGGGATGATCTCTCTATTGAACAATGTGAAACGATATATGTAAATGATGTGGTATGTGTTTATGGTGTTCTACTCTCAATTGTCTACGATCATGTTCCAAGGTTCAAACCTATGTTGTAGATGATCCTCCAACATGCTTTGAGTTCATAATTAAATTTCATCATGGCCTATCCCCCTGAAACTAATGACGAATCATAAAGAACAATTACGAGGCTCAAATATTTGATAAGATATTTCTCTTAAGAAAATATAGTTTTATGATATTAGAATATCCCATTTGTTAAATTATCGCACCAAAATAGCTACAACATGATTATTCAAATGGCTTTATATAAAGAATGGTAGAGAATGAAATGTATAACTCCAACCAGTTGGCATAAAGTTTTAGAAAGAAAGATACTTGGATGTGGTCATGGTTAAGAGATGATAGAGATGGTTCAAATCATCTAGGAACATATCAAAGCTGCTAAGAGATGAAAAAATATCTATGATTACATCAATCAAAGGGACATGGTTTTCAACATTGGAGAATATGTATTCCTTCAAATATCACAATTGAAAAGAATCTTGTGGTTTGGAATGAAATGGATGTTAATCCCAAGGTACAATGTCCCATTTGATATCATTGACCACATAGGATCTATGGCCCGTCGAATTTCACTTCCATCATATATGTATGATGTTCAGGTTATGTTTCACATATCACTCATGAGGAAGTACATACTAGATCCTTCTAATGTACTAAACATAGAGGTGTTACAACTCGAATATGATCTCTCTTATGAAGAGAAGCCAAAAGAGATTTTGTAATGAAGTTATATGGTGCTACTGAAAAAGACAACCCACCTAGTAATAGTGTTGTGGAAGAACCATATATATGAATAAGAAACATAGGTACCAGAGGATGTGATTAACGAAAATTACCCTCACTTGTTTATATAAAACAAAATTTCATGGGGGAAATTTCAAAAGGTGTAAAAATGTAAGGACCCAAACATTTATGAATGAAATTTCTCCATTCATGTTTTAATGTAATAATCAATCACAGTAGGAAACACAATACCACATAATGGATAATAAACTACTATGTGACCTTGAAAGATAAATTTTTCAATTCTGTGTTTTGAATATAAAAAATCTTACATACATTGTTGCAATCAGTCTAATGTTTGAAATCGGAAATGACAATCATAGTTTTTTATGAATAGTAACCTACCCTTATAAATAGTAACCTACCCTTATGAATAATAACTGACCCATATAAATAGTAATATTAATCTTATGAACATTAAATTGTCCAAAATAATAGTAACCTCGACAATAAATGATTAAATAAATTTAATGCATCTTATAGGTGACAATATGACCATAGTAAAAGTATCACTTTTTTATGTCATAAATAATTAATTATAATTAATTAATTAATTTAAAATATTTTTTTACTAAAATGTGTTCATAAATTAACAAATATATGTCTTCTATTTTTTATATATGTTTATAAGGATTTATGTTGTTTCTTAAAGCATTATAAAAACATTCTAATCAAAAAATATTTACTTTTCATGTAAATTATTATTTTAAATAAATATTAAATTTATAATATTTAGAAAATTATTTTCATAAAATGGATTTTTTTTTCTACACATGTAAATTGGTTTTGGTGAATTTTTGGGACTATTCTGAAATACTACAATTTTTATTGAAAAGAAAAATTCATTAATTAACCATATAAATACATTATAATTTTAAAAAACTATTACAAACATCATGAGGGATGAAAGAACTCCAATAATTAACCCACATGAACATATAACTATTATTAGTCAGTAAATCATCACTATTTATTGACTTGTGGATAAATAATAAATTAATGATTATATTATTGACAAAACCCTTCTCCTATCCACTATAAATACCACCCCTCACACCATCATTTATTTCGCCATATCAAGATACACTCATTGTCCAAATTATTCCTAATTATCTTAAATATTACCTACACCATGTCTATATACCCTTTTTCCGATAAAAAGATGGAAACCATTACCCTATAAAGGCTCTCAAATAAGATAAACTAAAGAGGTAACTTCCTCTTTCCGATTATTTTATTTTCACTCATGCTCATTCCTTTTCATTCATTCCTTCCTCACATTCATTCAACAAAATGGAATGATAAATCTAGTAAAATTCATGCACTAGAAAAAAATTATTCTAGTGGTATAGTTTATCATATTCTCTCCTCCCCCTCCTTTTATACTATAAACGAAAACGCCATATGAGATGTCTTCATTTATCACATTCAAGGACGAAAGGTTTTCAATTTGCATTACAATATTCTGAACTGGTCATGGTACCATTTTAATTGTAGAAAAAATCCAAATACATGTATTTTATCTTATTTAATGTTTTTTAATCTCTATAATTCATCATATAATATAATAATACAAAATAGTTCATTGTGAAAAAAACCACTAAATGAATCCAAGCGGTCATCCTTTAGCTTTTTTCTAAGGTTTATCCACATGGTATATAAAATAATTAATTAAAATATCATTTAAAATCTTGGAATATAATTAATAACATGTAATATCATTCTTGTATTTTTATCCAGGTTCTACAAGAACTTCCCTTCATATGTACAAGTGGATTGTTCCTTAAAACATAGAAAAGAACACTCTCAAACAAAGAAATTTAACAATATAACTCATCCAAAGGCCCATAAAAACATAATGAAACCATAGTGAAAATTATTAATGTATAAAATGATCGTTAATTTCTAATTAAATAATATAATGTCATTATGTAGGATATTAATGTGACGAAATTGTACAAATATGAGTTAAGGAAAAATTCACAAAACCAAAATTCATTTGTTGGCTTCTCCCTCTTTTACACCATTTTTTGTATGGTTACTCATTAAAAATAATTTTTTCAATATTATATTACCTTTTTGGGATATTGATGTTTTTCACTATATTTTATGTCAATCACAATGATTTCCAATAGAAATCGTCTTTCAAAAACACACCTTTTACTTCTCACGCAAGGTTGATAGTTGTAATATCATGTATATTATACCCTCATTATATTGGGAACCCAAATATTATAAATGTGTTCTTATCAGAGTAAACATGTTACTTTATATGGGTTATTTATGTTCAGGGTTTATATATGATCTTTGTGGAATGCATGATAATGAAAATTTTATTATGTGATGGGTGTGTATGGAATTATATAGTGCAATAAGAATGATTGAGTATAATAGGTGTGCATGGAATTATAAATACCTCCAGTGGATAGGGTAATGGGATTATTATCATGATTTATTGTTAAATTATGTGTGGTCATGATCAAATATTTTTTCACTACTTTGTGTGGTAGTTTACCCCAAAGACATGATGTTTCATTTTTATACATAGCCACAATTTGTTGCTTTACCAAATCATTTCCTCTCAAGAGTTTTCTGAGGAAGCTGTTATGCTAAAACCATGTTACGTTATTTCATGTTCTTATCTATCCACTTAATGGATTTTAGCTCACCAAATTATTATTTATATCCTCAATTGACTACTTGTACTAATGAGATGTCAAGAGAAAAAAATAAGCTATAGAAGAAGGAATTAAATAAATGATTTTACTTTATTTTGGTAATGTTTTGTATTGTCCTACTTTTTCAAAGAAAATTCACCATTGGATTCACACTGTATAGTTTTTTTATTTTTTATCATTAAAAGGTTGTAAAACTAATTTATAATAATCAGGATCACTATACATAGGGGTTTTATTTCTTGTTATCATGAAAATGTAATTGATATTAGACACCGACTTTGGGCTTCTAGGGTTTGGGTTGCTATAGTTGGTACTAGAGGAATATTATTACACACCTTGGGAACTATATTTATAAATAAATAAAATAATGAAAAAAACCCTATCGTATAATTTGAGGATAATTAGAGATGAAACCCATAGAATTTTTTAAAGTGTAGATTGTGTGGGTCTTCCTAGAAATACATCCTTATCGAGAAACTATTTGTATACATGGTTCTAGGACATATTTGACTCGGAGTAGCAACTCCCACAATGTATTTAGGGCATGAATTAGGGTTACCTAGAACATATGAATAGCCCTTAATATAGACCTAGTTTGACATTCCAATTTCATACACTTAGTATAGTCAAAGGTTTCTTCACAAACCATTATGAAAAAATTGGACATTTTTTTGAAAATGAAAATCCATGTTATATCTAAATTTTTTTATATTTAAAAATATGTTTTCATACATTATATAAATTATAGATAATTATACACTATCCTCACCATGAATTGTTTTATCACACTATTCATTCTTGTTGTAGGAAATGACTAGAACCAAAATATTCAAGATAATATCAAACATGAAGGACTGAAAGGTGAAAATGATCTACCAAATGATGTGTAGATAGGATTGAATGATATCATGTTTAGGATAAATCTGATTTCCTGAGATATGATTAATAATATTAACCTTTACCATCTAGTGAGTACACTAAATAAAAGAAGGATAGATGTTTCTTGGATCTCAAGTGGTGTAGGCCATAAATAACACAAGGATCAATTTTCGACATGTGGGAAGTGGGAAGGAGATAGACATGAAAGTGACTTAATTTAATTAGTTAATGTTTAAATTGTAGAAAATGATGACATAAAGTAATATATTTTGAGGGAAAATGGAAGAGTATGATGGAACGAAATGAATTTCATCCTAATAAAACCTTTGATGTTTTTTTCATAAATGTGGAAAACCTAGATATTACCCATGTCAATGTCCTCTCATGTTAGATAATATCTTGACCATGGAAGGATCTATGTGTAAATTAGTGTATGAAGTATTAATGTATTGAAGTTTTATTCAAAACCACAGTTTAATTTTTATTTAGTGGTAAACCAAATTTCATAGATGTCCATAATATTTATTTTGAAATTATATTTAAATGTTTTTATAAAAGTAAAACCTATATACTGGGTGAAAACCATTCGAATCAGGAAGGGTTTCGGGACATCAACCCAAGACTGAAAGACAATAAGGGTATCATGCCCACCATAGACATACGCTCTTTCCACGGCAATAATCAATTTTTTTAGTTAAACAATTTTAAGAATAAATATTAATTATGAACCAATAATTACAATTTTTTAGTATTAAAAATTAATCTATTAACCATATTTGTTTTGAGAGATTGTTAAAGGAAAATAATAGGACTTTCCTCTCTATTATAGCCCTTACGATCCATTAAATGTTTCTTTTAGTGTATTTAGAATAAAACCAATTCATTGTTAGTAATTAATTTTTGGGATTAAAGGGATTAATTATAATTTTCTCAATACATAACCAAAAGTTAGGATATTTCAAATGAGATTGAAACAAATCAGGTAAGAAAATTTCATTATATCCTTGGCTAGTAAAAGGATTACCCAATGATAGAGCTAATATTTCCATATTTTTTAAATTAATTTCAATTTTTAACCCCACCCTCCAAATTTATAAATTTGTGCTTATGTAGTTCAATTTTCGATTTATGAAGTTTTTTGAGAAAAATTGTGAAAAGTGCTCAATTCTGAATTATTTATAGGTGATTAACACAAGGGTATTTTGGAAAATTTATTAAAAATATAATTCCAAAATGAGATATATTTTTTAAATCTTTTTTTATTTCATTCAACTTTTCCATCTAGACCATGGGATGATTCGGGAATCTAGAGGCCATAAAAATCGAAGAATTTTATGAATTTTCTGGGTGGATAGCACGAACCCCACCACCATAACAGAATCACATATGAGACTAAACACCTAAAATTATAGTAATTCCTCCAAAATATGAATGGGTTAAAAATTTATCATTCACCCATTAACATCCAAGTTCATTGGTATCCATTAATCGTTGTTTATAATGAACTAAATTTAAAGAAGCTTCGTGGAAATTTAATCATAAAAAAAACCACCAATAGAAAATTCATAACACCTAAATGAGTTGGCCAATTAAACTGAAATTTGATGTGTGTACAAAAATGACATGAGAATTAAATTTCATAAAAGATAAAACACTTGAAGATTCCATCTTCATGGTCGTTAATGCATGATATATTAAATGTGGATAGTCTGAATAGACATAATTAATGTTTAATGTAATAAAGAAAAAACTCCATTACCAGGCATCCCAACACTATAATCTTTTGAGGGGGGGATGGACATGGATATTGTGAATAACCTTCTTGAATTTATCAATGCATGAATATATCATTAATTTGGTATGAAACGTTCCAACTAGTGGACGAAAATTTATTCCTATAAAAGGATAGGTTTTCCCACCTCAAAATTCATTAAATTTTCTATCACGCTTCTTCATGGATTCATGAATGAGATATCTACCAAGGGAAGCGGACACAAATAATTACCATTTAAGCATTGGAATATATTTGTTATAATTTTTATTTTTGTTTTCATTTTTAATTTAATTTTCTAAAAAAATCATGCACATTTTTTATTTTTCTATTCACTTCCACCAAAACACCCTACTTTAATCTACATCTTTATCCACCTTTATGTCTTGTGTTATTTTAATATTATCCATCAAGAACTCTTACCCTAAAAACTGAGGGGCTGACTTGAGGCTTTCCTGGGTGAGGTATGTGGAAATTTCATTTATTCAATGCTTAAATTCATTAGTTTTATTAGGTTTTTGATGAAAAATAGTGACATGAATGAGTGTTGAAATTATCCACCTTGACACTAAACTTATACAAATTTATATATTTTTTATTGATCCTTTTACCTCTATCCTACTGGATACCAATTTTTCATATGATGTAGTTGAACCATTCCGTGATTAAAATGAAATAAGATTGAGCCAAGACCTGGAATATGTCACACTATCAATAGAGGTGTGCCAACAACCATTATTATTTGAGAGAGTGATGTTAATATTGTTAAATTAATTAATGATATGACACCAAAAATAATAATATAATTGTAATTAATGAATGATATCTCGGAAAATAATTATCATACTTAATTTAAACACCAAAAAGATATTGATAGTACTCACATTCAAACACATAAATCCCATGTTCTTTCATCACTATTTATATTTTTTTTGTTTAAGTTATTGTTATCTTTTAGTTAAATTAAATTATCTTCCATTACTTTATTAAATAAAATCAACAAAAAAGAAGTAGTCTAGGTGAATTATATTATGCAAGTGAATGACTAAAAAAGATCCTGAACAGAGATTGTAACACCCCAGGTAAATAAAGAGTATGACATTTTCACATTTATCCATATTTGTGAATAAAATATTAATATTACTTTAAAGGGGATGCTTTTCTCGATGGCATACCCAATACGCAACAACGAGTTTCTTGGGAATCATACGTTGCAATCTAATAATAAAATAATATTATTTTCAATAGTAGTTAACGCCTAGCCATTGTAATGGCGAGAATGAACAGAACTAACTAAAAAATGATTATATATGTTTGTCAAATATTTTTACTCTTTACAATAAATTTAATAGGATTAAAAATGTGAATGAATCCAATTTTAAGCGTAGACATTCTAATATTCTTTAAAAGGTCGATTAACCGCCTTTTGAAGGGGAACCTCTTTTAAATCCACTTTTTGAAAATTTTATGTGTTATATTTGAAAAAATAAAATTGTTATTTAGAATCAGGACATAAAGATTTACTTTCTGTATATTTTTGGTATCTTTCAGAAAAAGTTCAATTTTTAATGAAGAGTGAAAAATGTTGTATTTTAATTCAAAACCTCTTTTTAATCTATTTTATTTATATGATTAGATTATATTTTGAATTGGTTTTAAAGTGAAATTAGATCATATTTTTACCATTTAATCCAATAGTGGTCGTTGGAATTAATTTCACTTTGAAATTGGACATAAACTAGTGTCAATCTTTTGATACTTATTGTTTCATAAAAACACGCTATTTTCTTTGACGGCGGGAATTAATTATTAAATTAATTAATTCAACTAATATGTTTTTAATTTTGTAAAATAGACATCATTTTTTAATTCGGAATATCAAATATAGCTTAGGGTGAAGTTTTGGTATTTTTCTGAAAAACTTCAATTTTTGATGAATAGTAAAACCACTAAGTGGTACTTATAAAAACTGATTTTCCGTTTAAATGAAATTTTACCACCTCTGTGTTTTGAATTTCAAAAATCTGACATAAATTGTTGTCATTAATAAGTAAAATGTGGTTCAATGGGATTAAAATAATTTTTTGGTGAATAGTAACTTTTATGCTTTTAATCGCGATTAGAGGTAATTAGTTTAGTTTAGGGTAAGAATAATGTTTTAATAAAATTAAATGACCTAGAAACATGTCCTAACCTCATTGGATGTGTCATGTCCGATCAATACAGTCCATGGGTCAACTTGGTGACCCCATTGAGATACTTTGGTCGTAAAATGACATAAAAACCTTTTTATTCAATGTTAAAGTAAAAATGACACAAACATGATATGTTTTACTATAAAAATTTTTACATGGGGTTATACAAGTCAAAATTTTTATTATAAATATTCATTAGAAGGATAAACTATTTCCTACATCATGATAATTTTTTTATAATTTTTAGACATTAAATATATTAAATTATTTTTGACATCATGATGATGCAGCGATGACCTCATTATTTAACGATTTAAATAAAATGGAAAGATAATGTAACATATAAGACCTACACATGTCCAAAACCTATTAGATGGGTGGATTTAGAACCCTTATCACCTTATCCTTGAAACACATCAATGTGGGACCATTAAAATCCGAAACTCATTCTAAAATAAAGTAACATTTCTTTACTTTCCAAGAGTACCCCTCCTCTCCTTTTATAAAAGGCCCCCAACTCTACCTCCTTACCCACACTTCCAAATCCATTGGATCGGACAACCCCTGCCCATTTTGTCTCTACACATCCCTCTCTAACTCTTTGAAGCCTCACATTGGGAAGAAGTCTTCCCAAGGAAGCCTTTGAGCACAAACCAAAGAGAGTTACCCGATTTTAAGGTAATGTCTTCACTTGAGTCCTTTTGTTTTGTTTTTGCTTCTCCAACCCCCTAAACTATTTTTATTCATTTTTTCTATAACCACTACAGTATCTTAAATATACTAGGATGTTTTTATAATTAGGATTCGAGCTACACTTACACACACCTTCGTCTAATGTTTAAAGAACATACAGTTTCTGTGGTTGGCAATTTTCTGCCTCACGAAACGATGATTGTTCAATATTCTTTTAACACCTTTAAAGGTGGCCATTATGATGTCACTGTATTTTATATATGATATATATGGTATTTATGTTTACTGTATTCTTCTGTATTTTATATTTAAAACATACCATTATTCTTTTCATGTTGTGTAAATGTGATAATTTCATATGAGGAAGTGTGGACTACCGCCCCCTCAAGTGATGTGACTCGTACATGCAATACATGGAATGTATAAAGAATGAAATTAATGAACATATGTGCCCTAAATAACATATTTATTATAATAAAATTATAATATATATATATATATATCATTAATTTTTAATTCCACTAATATGACAAAAAAAAGAAAATAGCGTTCATGCGTACGTACGACCTACTGTCTCCATGAACGATGCTTTTCGTTTTTTTCTCCAAATGATATGGAATAGTATAAAATGAATATTTACTGGATATATATGATATTTTAATCATTAATACTATTCTGGAAATTATTTACTTATAACTACATGGGAAATCATTTTTCAAACAAGTTCATTTTTGACTCATGTACCAAACATCGGCAAAAACGTCTGATATGAACTAACATTATTAAACAATTATTATAACATTATAATATGTGATATTAACTGAATAATAATATTTAAAGGAGTTCCTTATAAAATAATAAATTTACCAAAGTTTATTATTCATGAATATAAAGAAACGAACAAGGCAAGTCGGACTTGAGGTAAGGGATCCTACTCTTTTCTTTCTTTTTAAGTACACTCTTTTATGTCATCCCTTTTAAGCTCATCTATCTTGTGATTGGGATGTTATTTTATATTACTCATACTGTAATTTTTTATGTTAATATGATGAGAGACCATATTCTCTCTCATCAATCCATTTTTGAAGTTTTGAGTGGCGTCGTTAGGCTGCCGAATTTTCGTAAGAGATTTAACCTCTCTCTTTGTCATTTAAGTACTCTCCTTTATGTCACTTCTTTTAAGCTCCTATTTGTTATGTTGGGGGATGTTCTTTTATATTTCTCTTTTTTAAAACATTATTTTAATATGATGAGAGACCCTATTTGATCTCATCAATCCATTTTTGGATGTTTTAAGTGGCGCCGTTAGGCTGCTGAGTTTTCGTAAGGGAATTTTCATCTCAATTTTATTCCTGTGAGATTTATGCTACCTTTTCCACAATTTCATTTGAGTGGTGTATGTACTGCCCATTATTTTACTCATTGTGTAATATACATTCATTTATGAGTATTTACATCAATGTTGTATTTTCCAACTTTCACGGGGTCCATGTCTCAAAAGATACCCATGTTGGTAAGGGAACCTTTCACCCTCCTCTTTTTAAAAGACTTCTTTCGTTATGTATTTTAATTCACATACTATTATGTTGGAATATGTTCTTCTATATCCTTATTGATTTAAATATTATGTCCATGTGATGAGATACCCTTATTATCTCTCATCAACTCATTTTCTGAATTTTGTAGTGACGTAGTTAGGCTGTCAAATTTGTGCAAGGAAACTTCTTAACCCAAATTTTATTCTTTGGGATAAACCTGTACTCCTTGAATATGTCGTTCTATGAATATGTCTGAATAACCTCTGATTTTTTTACACTTAATATCCACTTATATTTGGTGTATTCGTTTGTCACACATAATTATGTAATTGATTTATCCTTAAACCAAGGATACCGTCTTTGTAAGATACTTCATCTCAATCTCCATTCATTGAGGCATGCTTCGTTTTATACACAACCTTCTTTTATATTGTGTATAAACCCCTTTTACTTTTAAGTTTATCCAAAAAGGAATATTTTTTATACGAAGCGTTTTACTAAACGACAAAAGGGAATGTTTTTGTTGTACGTATGCGGCGACAGTGACTTCTCGACCGCCGTGACCATTATTTGAGTTTCGGCTTCCTCAACAAGCCATACAATCTTTTTAAAAGAAAAGTTTATAACATGTTTTAATTTTCATTTATTTTGGTATTGAAAATAGTTTTCATATGGTTTTTTATATCAATGTGTTTTGATATCTTGTGATTGAAATGTGGAAATGTTATGTTTCTTTTAGGCGTGTATTATCTGGTACGATTATGTTATGGTTCTTGGTCATTGTTATGAAGACGGGTGGTTCTGTGATATACTAAGGGTGGGTGTGCCCGATATAGCTCTCTAATTCATTGTGTAACACGAAGGAGTGAAACATTAAGGTTTCTCCAAAGAGATTTAGGGAATATACTGTGGTGGGTATTCCAAACGTAACCAAGAGGGTTACTCCCTACATAAGAATGTTATGAATGCCTCAAGTTACCTTTATGTTTTATGATTTCTATGATTTATTCATGATTTGATGAGGTATGTTAAAGTGCTTATGTTTTATGAGTAAATTATGATTTCATTCATTCTTATGTGTACATGTACTCATGTTTCCTTTCCATATATTTTTATATCCCTTACTGAGCTTTTTATGCTCATCCCATGTTTTTTGAAATGTTTTTCACAGGTCAACGGAAAGGTACATGATATGATGATAGTTTCAAGTAAGTTTCAAGAAAGAATCCATGTTTTATTTTAAATATGTTTCTGTTGACGGGAAAAAATGAATACTATATTTATGTAACCAATTTGTTTAAAAGTGGAATGTAATGCATGTTTTATGATCTAATTCTATAAAACTCTAAACCTGAAAAGATCCTCAATGTGTAATCTGTAATAACTCAATATTAAGTAAGGTTTAAGGCTGGGGCCTTATAGTTGGTATCAAAGGTCGGTTTAGACAACTTTATGGATTAAGAGTTTTTTTTAGACACATGATTAGTCCCTATAACTATTATTTCAGTTAAATCCTTGGTATATAACTTTTTTCAGGTCATGTAAAGTTGGTTACGAATAGAAGGAGAATGATATAAAATGACATTACCATCTCGTCCTGATGGCATTCTTGCAATAAATATTGCAAAGTCATATTCGGATGATTGTGAAACTTTTTCTAGAATACAACTCACTTGCAAGCAGTGGTTTAAGATATCAAACACCTCCACTATACCTCGTTATCGTCGTGGATCATGGGTTGTTTTTAGACAAAACTAATAAAGGTAAATATTATCAAGGTATTTTCAAATATTTTACCTTATCACAAGAATTTGAAGCATATTATGATTTTAAAAATGGTGCTGAGGAAGGAGACCCTTGCGCAACCTATTTATATTTGCTTTTAAAATATAGTCTCTCAGAACATACTTATGGTATTTTAAAAGGACCAATAATAGAAAGCTTCAACTCAATTTCTGTCAGACTATTTTATAGAAATCATGTTTTATCAGATGTGTTGGAATTATATGTCATACATGCTTATTTTCCAAAACTGTTTTTCTGTGAACACCCATATGACCCATATTGTACAAGGTGTATTTGGAAGGAGGAAGAAAATGATTTTGAAAGATCTATAAATCATTATTGTAATGCATGGGACTTCTACCTACGTGAGCAAGATGACGATGAAACCGAGTGGAAGCCATGATCAAGGTATGATGTTATTCATTTTGGGAATCGTTTTATTTTATCTTATGGTGGTGAAATAAGACTTTAAGAATTAAGATGTTGAGATCATAAAAAATTTGGATGAAAATGATAGGTATAAGGAAACTATTGAGGTTAAAACATGTTATGGTTATTTTTGGATTTTTATAAAAAGGAAAACACGTAGACTGTGTGACAACCCATCGCATCGGACAAAGCTGTGGGAATCGAACCCACAACGAATGTGCGATTGGTATTTATCGCCTACCACTGGAATACGTGAAGTCCCTGGTTAGTTTGACTGATTCCTTTTAGTTAGATGATTTTATGAATTAAGAGTAAATTGATTTTGCGTTATCTATGTAAATTTATTTACCTATCATGGAGGATATGTGATTAGGTTAATTACTTTTCAATACGAGACATTAATAGCAACTGATGTTGTTTGGAGATAAATGTTACAATTTAACGTGGAATACTATGTTACTAAATCATTCAAATATTTGGGGTTCAATCCTAGTTTGGTTTACATTGAATAATTTTATGGAAAAATTGTTTATCGAATGGTCCTCGTTGAACATTGGGTTTTGTTGGACAAATTTTGGAGATTAAGAATAGATTTTCTTTTTATAAAGGGTTATCCTTTTCTGGATTATCTGATCTTGTACTAACCTTTTTGGTTTTGGTTTTGGTTAAAGTCTAAAGACATGGGAAGCATATAGTTCTCTTTTGTGGATTAGGTGATTCTCTAGAAGTTGATTATAGTACTCTTAATGTGAACAAGTCTTCCTAAATACTTGTCTTATGGAGAAAATATGAATTTGTATAAGGAATCTAATAAAAGATGAAAGTCAACATGATAAGTGATTATGTTTCCTTATGAATAAATTCCTCAATAAAAAGAAATATAAAACAAAAAAGTTGTCTATTAACTTTTTCTACTAGGGAATCAAATACCGTTTAACCAATTACAAGTTTGTGATTTTCTTGTGGTTAACTTTCTCCTAAACATGTTTTCTATCACTCTGTATCAGAACACGACCCTATGTTTTATCCTCCATGTCCATGTTTTCATACATGGAATCCTAGTATGGGTTAACTCGGGTGACCTCTGTAATTATGTTTCTTTATTTTAAAGTGATTTTTTTACCGACTCATGTTCTGATGTGGGACATTCAAGGATGTTTCCAAGATCAATTTTAAAATTGAGAGGACACAATTCCCAAAAGGGGGGAAGGATGTAACACCCTAGGTAAATAAAGAGTATGAAATTTTCACATTTATCCATATTTGTGAATAAAATAATAATATTTCTTTAAAGGGGATGATATGCTCGATGGCGTACCCAATACGCAACAACGAGTTTCTTGGGAATCTTACGTTGCACTCTAATAATAAAATAATATTATTTTCAATAGTAGTTAACGACTAGTCGTTGTAATGGCGAGAATGAACAGAACTAACTACAAAATGATTATATATTTTTGTCAAATATTTTTACTCTTTACAATAAATGTTAGAGGATTAAAAATGCGAATGAATCCAATTTTAAGCATAGACATTCTAATATTCTTTAAAAGGTCGATTAACAGCCTTTTGAAGGTGAACCTCTTTTAAATCCACTTTTTGAAAATTTTATGTGTTATATTTGACAAAATAAAATTCTTATTTAGAATCGGGACATCAAAATTTAATTTGTGTAAATTTTTGTTATCTTTCCGAAAAAGTTCAATTTTTTATGAATAGTGAAAAATGATGTATATTAATTCAAAACCTCTTTTTAATATATTTTATTTATATGATTAGATTATCTTAAGAATTGGTTTTAAAGTGAAATTAGAATATATTTTTACCATTTAATCTAATAGTGGTCGTTTGAATTAATTTCACTTTGATATTGGACTTAAACTAGTGTCAATTTTTTGATACTTATTGTTTCATAAAAACACGCTATTTGCTCTGACAACGGGAATTAATTACTAAATTAATTAATGAAACTAATATGTTTTGAATTTTGTAAAATATAAATCATTTTTTATTTCAGAATATCAAATATAGCTTAGGGTGAAGTTTTGATATTTTTCTGAAAAACATCAATTTTTGATGAATAGTGAAACCACTAAGTGGTACTTATAAAAACTGATTTTCCGTTTAAATGAAATTTTACCACATCTGTGTTTTGAATTTCAAAAATCCAATATAAAAGGTTGTCATTAAGAAGTAAAATGTTGTTCAATGGGATTAAAATATTGTTTTGGTGAATAGTAACTTTTATGTTTTTCATCGCGATTAGAGGTAATTAGTGTAGTTTAAGGTAAGAATAATGTTTTAATAAAATGAAATGACCTAGACACATGTCCTAACCTCATTGGATGTGTACTTTCCGACCAATACAATCCATGGGTCAACTTGGGGACCCCATGGAGCCACATTGGTTGGAAAATGACATAAATACCTTTTTATTTAATGTTAAAGTAAAAATGACAGAAACATGAGATGTTTTACTAAAACAATATTTACATGGGGTTATACAAGTAAGATTTTTGACTATATATATTCATTAGAGAGATAAAACGATTTCCTACATCATGATAATTTTTTTATATTTTTTAGACATTAAATATACTAAATTATTTTTGACATCATGATGATGCAGCGATGACCTCATTATTTAACAATTTAAATAAAATGGAATGATAATGTAATATATAAGACCGACACATGTCCAAAACCTATTGTATGGGTGTATTTAGAACCCTTATCACCTTATCCTTGAAACACATCGATGTGGGACCATTAAAATCCGAAACTCATTCTAAAATAAAGTAACCTTTCTTTACTTTCCAAGAGTGCCCCTCCTCTCCTCTTATAAAAGGCCCCCACCTCTACCTCCTTACCCACACTTCCAAAGCCATTGGCTCGGCCAAACCCTGCCCATTTTGTCTCTACACATCCCTATATAACTCTTTGAAGCCTCACTTTGGGCAGAAATCTTCCCAAGGAAGCCTTTGACCTCAAACCAAAGGGAGTTACCCATTTTTAAGGTAATGTCTTCACTTGAGTCCTTTTGTTTTATTTTTCTTCTCCAACCCCCTAAACTATTTTTATTCATTTCTTTTGTAACCAATCCAATATATTAAATATACTAGGATGTTTTTATAAGAAGTATTCGAGCTACACTTACACACACCTTCGTCTAATGGTTAAATAACATACTATTTTTGTGGTTGGCAATTTTCTGCCTCACGAAATGATGATTGTTCAATATTCTTTTAACACCATTAAAGGAGGCCATTATGATGTCACTGTATTTTATATATGATATATATGGTATTTATGTTTACTATATTCTTCATTATTTTATATTTAAAACATACAATTATTCTTTTCATGCTGTGTAAATGTGATAATTTCATATGAGGAAGTGTGGACTACCGCCTCCTCAAGTGATGTGACTCGTACATTCAATACATGGAATGTATAAATAATTATATTAATGAACATATGTGACCTATATAAAATATATATTATACTGAAATTATAATATATATATATATATCGTTTATTTTTAATTCCATTAATATGACAAAAAAATGAAAGTAGAGTTCATGCGTACGTACAGCCTACCGTCTCCATGAACGGTGCTTTTCGTTTTTTATCTCCAAATGATATGGAATAGTATAAAATTAATATGTAATGGATATATATGATATTTTAATAATTAATACTATTCTATAAATTGTTTACTTATAACTAAATGGGAAATCATTTTTCAAACAAGTTCATTTCTGACTCATGTACCAAACATCGGAAAAAACGTCTGATATGAACTAACATTATTAAACAATTATTATAACATTATAATATGTGAATTGAACTGAATAATAATATTTAAAGGATTTCCTTATGCAATTATAAATTGACCAAAGTTTATTATTCAGGAATATAAAGAAACGAACAAAACAAGTCGGACTTGAGGTAAGGGATCCTACTCCTCTCTTTATTTTTAAGTACACTTTTTTATGTCATCCCTTTTAAGCTCATCTTTATTGGGATTGGGATGTTATTTTATATTACTCTTACTTTAATTTTTATGTTCATAGGATGAGAGACCCTATTCTCTCTCATCAATCCATTTTTCATGTTTTGAGTGGCGTTGTTAGGCTGCCAAATTTTCGTAAGAGATTTAACCTCTCTCTTTCTTTTTTAAGTACTCTCTATTATGTCACTTCTTTTAAGCTCCTATTTGTTACGTTGGGGGATGTTCTTTTATATTCCTATTTCTGTAAACTTTATGTTAATATTATGAGAGATCCTATTTTATCTCATCAATCCATTTTTTGAATTTTTAAGTGGCGCTGTTAGGCTTCTGAGTTTTCGTAATGGATTTTTCTTCTCACTTTTATTCATGTGAGATTTATGCTACATTTGCTACAATTTCCTTTGATTGGTCTATGTACTTCCCATTATTTTACTCTGTTTCTGATGCATTCGCCGGGGCGTGCACATCTGTCCGTCTGTGGAGGAGGAGGATGCGTAGCTGTTTCCCCGCATTCCCGCTTTCCAATGGTGGGCAACATTCATTCCTTATTCTGCGACGTCTGCTCCTTGATAGAAACGGGATGATGGGATGTCGGTTCATCCTTCTGTGGATTCCTCCTCAGAACTTATCACCTAGTCCGGGTCTCCATCATAGATTTAATACGTTGTTTGTGAAACTCTTCCCAGTGCCATATTTCCATGGACGCCGGTTAATTACACTGCTTCTGTCGGGACATTCCAAAGGGTCTGATCAGGGAAGAAACCTTCAGTCGGGGGAGTAGTCACGTTGAGGCATCAGTAGCATGTCTGGATACTGGGGAACCTGGCATGTCTGTCTATTATCCCTGGTCACAAGGCTTCTCGAGGGCATGGAAGCCCGAGGAATCCCACATCGAGCGCGGGGAATTATATTCCATAGACACATATCTGAGGTTTTCCTCAGCTTCCTGTGTTTAACACAGGGTATGCCGCAAGTTTAACATCCAGTGGAGACGGATCAACCCGATCAGAGCATCAGCTAGAATGGATCAGATTGATGGATTTTCCTTGAAAGGGTGCCGATACTGAGACCAAACCATGGGCGGCTGTGAAGAGGATCAGACCGACATGGTCTCACCGGGATGTGACGGTCAGGGCAGGAATCAGGGCGGATGATTGATGGGCGAATGAAGTGGATGGTGAAATGGAATGGGACCATCGCAGGAGCGACAGTGAAGTTTGGCTTGAGCCTCGAAGAGACCTCCTACGTATCCCCATGGTAGGGAATCAAAGTCCACGTAGTTTAGGATGGTGTCGGTGCACCGATGTGAAGGTGGACCTTGGTCCGATGGATGTTGGGCTTGAACCTCGTGAGGTTTCCTACATACCATGCCTTGACATGGATCAATGTCCTCGTAGTTCAGGTTGGTGCGCCGGAAGACCGACATGAATGTGGACCTTGGTCCGATGGGTGTCGTCAGCGAACCGACATGAAATTGGACCTTGGTCCAATGGGTGTCGTCAGCGAACTGACGTGAAAGTGGACCTTGGTCCGATGGGCCTCATCAGCGAACAGACGTGAATGTGGACCTTGGTCTAATGAGAGATAGACTGGAACCTCGGGGAGGATTCCTATGTACCATGCCTTGACACTGATCAAAGACCTCATAGTTATAAGGGGCTTCGTCGGAAAACCAATGTGAAGGTGGACCTTGGTCCAACGGGTGGTGGGATTGAACCTCTGGAAGGCTTCCTAAGTACCATGCCTTGACATGGATCAAAGATCTCATAGTTCAAAGGATTGATGGAATACAGTTTAACGTCATGCGTGACGGTAGTGAACCCTGACCTGAATAAATGATGGGCGGTGGGGTTGATCCTCAGGGAGGCTTCCTACGTACCATGCCTTGACATGGATCAAAATCCTCGTAGTTTGGATTGGTCACAACGGCTTACCGCTGGACCGGAATGCAGTTTAACGTCATGCTGGACGAGGTTGGAACCCGACGCGAAGAAATGGCGGGTGGTCTTTAACCTCAGGGGGGCTTCCTACGTACCATGCCTTGACATGGATCAAAGACCTCGTAGTTCAAGTGATGGTATACAGTTTAACGTCATGCGGGATGGTGGTGAACTGACATGAATGAGGTCAGAACGACCGGGTGGTGGGCTTGACCTTGTAGAGGCTTCCTACGTACCATACCTTGACATGAATCAAAGTCCTCATAGTTCGGTTTGGTCACAATGGCTTACCGCTGGACCAGAATGCAGTTTAACGTCATGCTGGATGAGGGCATGCAGTTTAACGTCATACTGGATGAAGATATAACTCGACGTGAATTGGATGATGTGTGGGCTTGAACCTCGTGGAGGCTTCCTACGTACCATGCCTTGACATGGATCAAAGACCTTGTAGTTCAAATGGGTGTGCAATTTAATGTCATACGGGACAAGGGCATACAGTTTAACGTCATGCTGGATGAGGGCATGCAGTTTAACATCATGCTGGATGAAGATATTTTCATGGACAATGCCAACTCTAAGCCCACGTGAGTCATGCTCGGTGTGAGAAACAAGAGACAACAAGGGCCTAACGATCACGCCGCGAAGGGTGTGTTCGTGTGAAGTGAAGAAGGGATTACACGTTAGGCGGCCCATGGTGATGGGACTTACTCCAGGATGGTGGCCCAGAGTGCGACAAACCGCAGAGAAAGAGGGATTTGGGACCAATGATGGGAGGTTCCTCGGTCCCTATCATGCCCTCCACTGACCTTGGTAGTGGGGAAGTACGGAGATGCAGGGGTGCAACCATCCGTTGGGGAACTAGGGTCGCCCTTCTCCTGAGAACATACGCCACTCCAATAAGGAGGATATCATCCCTTGTGGATGGGTGATTCCACTGCTGTGGAGATGAGTGGAATAAAAAATGTTCGAGCTGGGGGGACCCTTCGTGAGAGGCACGAGTTCGGGTCACAGTTTAGCGTCATGTGTTGAGTACTTGGTGCTTGGCAGTTTAACGTCCTACAGCTCAGATGATGTGGGTTCACTCCACACCCCTAGGACTTACATAACTGGTACCCTCTAGTCCTTGGGGGAGGGAAGGTACTGGCAAGGCCATGGTTAAGGGGGGTTGTGGAGCAAACCATCGAGGGTCCACGTTAGCGTGGCTATGCGAAGAAGCAATAGTCGTTAAAGTGCCTATGCGAAGAAGAATTAGGCGAAGCTACGCTATGTGTGGTATTGTCCGTGGGACTTTGAAATCACATCGTGCGAACCAGGAGGGTCACACGGGAAGCAAAATTGCCAAGCAAAGGAGTGTGCTTCACGAAGCGGAGTGCCTTGGCCTTAGCATGGGGCATAGGTGTGAATAGAGGGTTCTTCGCGAAGTGGAATAGTATTCGCGGAGCACTGCCTCGTGAAGAAGAGGTGCCTCGCGAAGCAAGGTGCTATGAAGCAGTGTGCTTCGTTATGTGTAGCGATCCTGTCTTAGCATAGGGATCACTAGTACATGTTGGGTGTTTTGCAAAGCATAAACGCTCTGCGGCTGCCCGAGTTCTCTTGGAAATCCCCTTCCTTTGCGAATGCCCTTGAGCTTCGCGAAGGGCATCCCTCTCGGAAGAGGGGCTCAAAAAGAGACAAAGCGAAGGCGTCACACGAAGTAGAAGTACCTCGCGGAGCTCATGATTCCCGGGGGGGGGGGGGGGGGGGGGGGGAAGGTGCTTCGCGATTCAGGAGAGGGGAAGCCGAAAGGTCGGATTGTCCATATGGGGGACTTAGGGGGAGCCTCGTATTTATAGGCAACGGGCGCCGCGAAGCCGAACTCGCGCGTCGCCAAAGGTGCTTCACAGTGGGCTCGCGAACGTCAAATGTGTTCGCGGAGAGTTACCTCCTCCAGAGCTTCGCGGTGGGCTCGCGAACGTCAAATGCATTCGCGAATTGTTACCACCTCAGGAGCTTCGTGGCGGTCTCATGAACGTCAAATGCATTCGCGGAGTGTTACCACCTCCAGATCTTCGCGAGACCGCGATGCTCGGGGAGTTCCGTGTTGGTGCTCCATGAGGCAATGTGCCAGTCTTCTTTTTCGTCCATTCCTTTCGTGAAATATTATGGCACCAGAAAATGCTCCCCCCCCCCCTCAGACTTGAATCCGCGGAGGGTGAAGGGTCTATGTATGAGGGAAAATCACCAAAATTGTCGGCGGTTCACGATGCGGATTTGTGAAGGGGGCCCGCAGTGCTGACCGGGGCCACGGATCCGGACTAGCCGTGATCCTCCACGTGGGTGAGGCGCGCCATGATGCTCTGGTGTCGCCACATATAAATAGGGGGGTTGACCCCTTTTTCCTTTATGCTACTTGTCTTCTTTTGCTCTTGAATTCGCGAAGCTCCGCATACTCCGCGACAGCCCTCCGCGAATCAAGCTTCGTGGCAAACCGCGGGTATCCGACTCCGCGTCTGCGCCAAGCGAACGTCTACTTGTCAGCCTAGGCCAGACTTCACAGCTTGGTCTCGCGACTGACCTTCGCGATCCGCCTTCGTGATCCAGCTTCGCGATCCGTTTAGAAAAAATTCCTTTCTGAGTGCCGGAACCAGAATGGCCCATCAAGAGGCTGTATTGGGGGTTCTTGCAGATGCCGCCCGTTGGGATGAGATGGCCAACTATCCAGGCCTTGGGGAGATAGTATGAAGCCATTTGGACCACTCTTCTTGGACGAATATGCTATCGGAGGGCCAGAAGAATTATCCATTGTGTAAGAAGCTGTCTTTGTACGGCTTCGGGTTGAGGGATGACGACTTCATCCCTGAGGCGAGTAAGGACGAACCAGCTTGCTGGTTTAGGAGAACACCATGTCAGCACCAATGGTTCACGGCGGCTGATGGTCATGTGTAGGAGGACATCACACCTATCACTGCTGACTGTCTCTATAACCATTTGAACGATATTGACGGACAGCCACTGCAACGGGAGACGTCCCCTCCTCTCTATCGTACCATGCTGAAGGCAGCTTTGCAGGATTCGAAGAAGAGATGGTCCGATGAGTAGGACCTGCGCCAGGGCGGCAACTTTACTGATGACTGGGCCTGGGCCTACTGGGTAGGCGCCTCATGTTAGGAGTTTGGGGCCAAGCTAAGGAGAGTGGGGTTATATGAGGCGGCATGGGCCTCCCAATTCCACATTTACCAACCAAAGAAACTGATGGCGAAATTGCTGAGTAGATGGTTGTCTAGGACCAATACCTTTCATCTGCATCACAGGGAGGTGGGCATCAGCCTGTGGGATGTCTACCAGATTTTTGGGGTTCCGATCTTAGGGGCCATGTATGATGAGTTCCTCCCCGTCATGAGCGCGTGGGAGGATACCGGGAAAATGTCACGACTGGCGTCGGTGCTGATGGCGCTCGTCCCTGGAGAGGACAAGGAGGCAGTGAGGGATGTCCACTTTAAGAGATGGTTCAAGTGCTTCCTGAATTTCCCAGAGAATCGAGAGTTCCCTCTGAGGCCTCGAACTTGTCTGAGGGTGGCCCAGCGGGGTAAGGGGCACTCGTATTGGCGGGTCTTGGAGGATAGCCAATGGAAGACTTGGGGTTTCAGCATCAGCATTGAACAACAGCCGATAGTCAGGCTGGAGGTGTTCATCGCGGCTCTAATCTGTTGTTGGATCCTACCGGTGAGGGATACAAGCATGTGGGTGTGGCCCAGCTCATTTATTATGGTGTCCATGTTGGCCATGGGGCAGCAGATCAATCTAGGGATTCCAATGCTCACCAAACTGTACAGAATGTTGTGGCACATTAGCGAGGGCAAGAAGCCGCCAAGGATATGCGGGCCCTTCCATCTCTTGTATGGGTGGATCGTAGCGCACATCAGGGGGATCTATGAGTATCCAAACCCTATTTCGACGCCGGGATCGAACTTCCGCCCCTCCATCCGGAACGCGGTCGGGAGATTTCTGTTCAAACTAGCCGTGATGATGGTGCTGAATCGATTGTGGAGGGCGGATGAGTTTAATTTCCACCCCTTCCCATTGCTGACAGGGATACTTACTGACGACGGGCGGGGAACAGAAGAACATCAGTCTTACCTCCTGGCCTTTCGAGGTGGATTTTTGGTGGCACGAGTAGATTGTGAGCAACTCTACAAACCGTACACCCCACATCGGTTTGCGAGGCAGTTTTGGTGCCTCCAGTGGCTGACCTCACAGGTCTACTGGGAGGTGCGTCACGAGGAGCACCCGTGTGTAATGAGGTAGTTGTGGCTCATGTTCACACAGGAATATGGGAAAATGCGAATTGCATTGCCTCCATCCACCGCCACATTTGGATTGGTGAGGGAGTTTCCATTATTTGGGAGGCCTCATACCCATGGGAGATGCTGAAGCAACCGACTATTCGGGTCGGTGACGGTGGGACTCCTCTATCTCGAGGTCGGGTTCGGAGGGCAGCTAGGGCCTCTCGTGGTAGCGGGGTTGCCATGGCGGCGAGACCCGCACCGGCTGAGTGTGCGACAACAGCGGCGAACCCGGTGATTTTGGAAGAGCAGGGCCATCCGGAGGGGCAGCCACTGAGGGGATTTCGTAGGATATCCACTCAGGCCCCGGGGAAGCGGCTGCGTCATATCGACATGGCAGAGGATGCCATCTTCCTGGAAGCCTGGGACATTTGGGATGTCAACCAGCAATTCCTCAGCCCACCAGAGATATGGGCCCACCTGAATCGCCTCGGGATGGAATTACCGGGCATAGGCCCAGTTCGGGCTGGATTCATGGCGTCTCCGGCGGAGGCCAAGCAATACCTGGAAGAGATTGAGGATTACGTCCACTCCAGTGGTGTCCCTCGCCCAATGACAGACCGGGTAAGGGTGTTGCTGAATCGAACGGTCCCCCTACAGTTATTGGTTTCCGATCTGAGGGAGCGCTTCCCCCTGCCGGAAGAATCATAGGACTTATCTTGGGAGGATGAGGCTGGAGGAGGGAGCCTGTTGGAGGAGGGCGAGGTCGGAGATCAATGATCAGATTCCGACGATTTTGCTGAGGCTCTCGAGGTAGCATTCCAAACTTATTTCCTTACGGTCCGTTCTTGGGCCACTATAAACATCTCACTAATGTTTGATCTACGCAAGAGGAACTTGTTCACTGGACTCGTTCTCGCCCCTCGGTGGGTGATGATGCGGGAGCTTCAGAACCCGCGCCTATGGTTGTGTCTAGTTCCGCGTCTGGTGGGACCAGAGCACCCGAGGTGGCTCCTTTGGAATCTCCAGAACTTCCAACAGTATACGGAGGCCCTTGCCTCGGGGTTCTGTCAGTACCGGCTCAAGAGCAGCGCCTGGAGTTCAATCTCCGCAAGTTTCCTCTACCAGTTTCCTTGTCGTCATATGTAGACTATGCCAACTAACGTTTACGTCCCTCTTTGTCATACAGTTCTCCAATTGGTGTGGGATGCTACGGCAAGACTAGTCGGGATGTCTAGTGGAATTCCTCCTAGGGGCATGCTGGTGATGGTGGAGATAGTCCCCCCATCTCCTTAAGCTGCAACACACATCATCACTGCCAGGACCACCAGCAGGGTGGTGCCCGAAGTCATCGAGGTGGACTCCGATGAAGAGGATCAACTAGTCGGTCCCAGTCCTATCATGCCTACTTCGGCGCCAGATGTCGTACTAGATTCAACACCAGATGTAGATCCCACCGAGGACTTCCTGTAGGCGTATCCTGTGTACGAGCCTGCCAATCATGCAGACTAGGACGAAACAGCCTCCGACGAGGAAGACAACAGTATAGTCCGCCACAGGTCGTGGAAGCTAATCACGCGCTTCATCAAGGACACCCCCCAAGCGCTATGGCTGGCCGAAATGGACAGACTCTGCTCGCGGTTGCGTGAACTGTGTGCGGGGGGAGTGGACGCCCAATGTCCTCACACACTCATCTGAGATCTTATGGATGAGAAGATCTGGGAGCATGATCGTGGACTCAGCGTGGGCTGGCAGCAGAGGAAAGCGACCAGCATCAAGAAGCTCCAGGAGGCTGAAAGCGAGGTCCAATAGCTGCAGACCTGAGCGGATGAGCACTCAGCCTCTCTGAATGCACAATTCGAGCTGATCTCCCCGTTGAAGGCCTAGCTGGCAGATGCAGAGGAGCTTATGAGGCAGGCCTCTAGAAATATGGTTGTCGTTCAGGCTGAGGTAGAGAGGGCCAGAACTAAGGCTGATGAACTGCACCCCACTGCTGCTGAGAAGGAGCGGGAGTTGAGTCAGCGGCAGCAAGCCTTGGATGCCACAAGCCAATGGGTGGCGGAGCTGCAACGCTCTTTTGACGGGGTCAGCCCGTCCATGGGGGTAGTCAACCCCCGAGTATTGTAACATACCAAAAAAAACCTTTTATTGGTACTTTCGTGCTTCAATTTCTTTCTTTCTTTGTTTTGAATGCCTTAGTGCCTACGATTTCCACTGTTTGAATCTCCTCGTTACATCCCTAAAAAGTCTGCTGGATGTTCAGTGATAATTCCCCAAGCCCACGTGGGTTGAGCCTGATGTGAGAGACAGGAGATAGTTGCCTTCTCATCCCACCTAACATAGGAGTGGAAACAATGATCTGGGGATCTGGGATTCGGATTACCAGTCCGTATTTTCGAAAGATGGGACAGGCTTGACCGGAGAAGGACCTTTTTCAGAACAGTCGAATTTTCATTTCTTCGGCGTGCCCTCATGTACGAATGGTGCAACACCAGGGACACTGGAATCAGTCCGAAGAGATGGAAATCGGAATCATGAATTACGATGCCCAGGATTCGGAGCACTGTGGGGATGGCGTGAAAATAAGGGAAAACTATTAACCATGGAGGAGAAGTGGTATCGTTACTACGTTTGCCTATAATGGGGACAAAATGAGGGCCAACTGTTGACCATGTTTGAAACACGGGACCATGTCACAAATATTGTCGGTCGATCTTTCGAGACGTTGACCCAGGACAGTTGGCGGACCATAGGTCTAACATCCATACTATTAGGGGGTCCTTCCAAACATGACCAGTCCTCCGGAACGTTGGCCCAGGACGGTAGGTGAGCCGATGCGGCATGAGACCAGGCCATTAGGGGGTCCAGTGAGACATGGAAGGGGACGAGGGTCCGAATAAGGGGAACACAAAGTGTGGAATATAGAGTGATGGTTTGTCTGAACAGAATCCAACACTTAGGTAGTTACACCACCGTAGTGGGAGTACACCATATGGGCACATTGGTTTGATCATGGATCATTCCTTCTTTCAGGCAGGGCCTCTCTGGAGAGGGGATTTACCGCTTCCCAATGTAATCTTGGGGCATTCTGAACTTGTTCAGGGTAGAGTCATAGCTATATGGTCCCCTATAAGGGGTCCGACCAGGGGGTGGAACAGGATTTTACGATTCCTGGGGCTGGACCCTAGGTGAAATGCCTGGGTGTCCCTACGTATCCCATGAGGATGGGAATCAAGCCATATGTAGTTCTGGAAGCATAGTGTAGTCAAAGACCAATACTGGCAGGTGAAATCCTCTCTAATAGAGGCTCTGGTGTATCCCATGGTTAACATGGGGCATCCTGAACATGTTCAGGGTATAACCATAGTTTAGTGTCATCCGTTGAGGACACATGGACTCCTGTAGTTTAACGTCATACGATAGGACATGGAATAAAAGGGAAGATCCTAGGGAGTGTATGGTGCGGTAGATATGAAACCGACGTGAATGTGGACTTGGAGTCCAAATCACACCACATACCCCCGTAGGAAACTCTTCAGGTCGAGGGACCAAGAGTGAGGATTAGGTTGGGCCCGAAGCAGAGTGGTCGGGCGTTCCTACCAACCCCATGATAATGGGGATCAAGCCATACATAGTTCTAGAAGCGCAGTTTAACGTCATGTGGGACGATGAGAAGCCCGGCCATGTTGGAACAAATTTTTCCAAAACTACTAAGCCCACGTGAGTCGTTCTCGGTGTGGAAAACAAGAATTAGTGGTGGGAATTTCCCGACACAGAAAGGGGGGAGGTTAGGGAAAAGGGATGCTCGGTGAATACTATCCCAATGACACTAACAAGATCATTTAGCACACCTAGATGCACGAAGAGAAAGAGCCGAGTATGATGGAATTCCACTTGAACATGAGGAAGTGGAAACGTGTGAATCATGGCGCTCGAGATTCAGATCACGATGATGGCGACGTGACGATGGAGGATAACTGTTGACCGTGGCGGAAACCCAACATCCATATCGCGTTAGACTAGAATGGGGACAAACAAATTAGGGTTAACCGTTGACAATGTTCGAAACCTGGGACCATGTCACAAATGTTGTCAGATATCCTTAGGGACGTTGGCCCGAAACCATTGGAGGGCCCTTAGGTCTAGCATTCATGGAGAGCCCTTAAGCCTAATATCCATGTCGTCTGAGGGTCCTTTTGGATGTGGAATAGGATGAGGATCCAAATAGCGAAATAGCGAATCACGGTCATGGGATGAGGAGGATGTCCCTATGAAAATCCCACACATCGGGATCTTTGTCGAAAACACATCTGAATACGACAATGAAACGAATTAGATAAAGGGAACAGATTCCTTTCCCATAAGGAGATCTTAGTTTAGGGTCGTAGAATTTGGACCATGGATGGTAGGAGACATAAGAGGCACATGGTGGAGTAACTCAAACACCTGGCATGAATGTGAATAGGGGGTGTGTGCGGTGCGATGAACAACCCTATGTGAATGAGGACACAATCCCATACCACACCATATAATCCTCTCATGGAGAGGTTTTTGGTCAAGGGACCGAAAGCGAAAGTTAGGCTGGGCTCGTGGGGAAGTGTCTGGGCGCTCCTACGTATCTCAAAAGGATGAGAATCAAGCCTTACGTAGTTCTTGATGGACCTTAGACCATAAATGGGTAAAGGGAGCAGGGGACACATGGAATCAAAACCCGACGTGAAGGAGGGCCTAAGCCCTACTTACCATGCATTCTCTGGGGAAATGCTCGAGTCAAGGGACCAAACACAAAGGTTAGGGTGGGCCCACAGGAAGTGCCCGAGTGCTCCTACATATCTCATGGGGATGAAAATCAAGCCACATGTAGTTCCTAATGGTGACATTGTAAGATACCAGTGCTAGGGGAAAGGGGGAGTGCAGGCGTGTCCCTTTCACTAAAAGAAGTGGAATTTGATAAATATTGTTTTTCCTTTAAGGTGAGTGGTTTTTTTGTGAAGCGACAGGCCTAGAACAGTAGGTCGTGGTGTCGCCACAAGGATCAAGCCGCGATGATCATTGACAAATGGCATGGCACGTGACCAATACCCAACGTGATGCCCTCTACGACGAGGTCACCATAATGCAGTTCCGTTTTTCGTCGTGCGGCCTGGACGATAATGTCACAGTTTAGGTTCGTATGATAGGACCAAGCATGCATTTTATCGTCATGCAGCACAGACGTAGGTGAGACGATGCTAAGCGAGGAACATGCGTAGTGTTACAAAACACAATTGATGGATACATGATCCCACATCACATTGTACGACACTCGGAGAGGGAGATCTTAGGCCGAGGGTCCCATATATAGGTAAGAGGTGAAACAGGGGGGAGAGACTGGCTCCCTAAATGGGTTGTACCCATAGACAGGGCGTGAGGGCGGTCCTATGTATCCCATGAGGATGGGAATCAAGCTTCCCATGAGGATGGGAATCAAGATAAACGTAGTTCCGGATGGATCTTAGTTTATAGTCTTAGAGCTTGGACTATGAATGGTAACGACCTCCCAAGTTAGCACAGACGTCAACCCGATCCCTAAGCCCACGTGAGTTAAACTCGGTGTGGGAAACATGGGGGGGCATCCTTATCGCAATACCTGGGGCATCCATCAGAGGGGTGTTGGTAGAGAGCCCCAAAGGACACCTTTTACGCGGCTTGTTTCCCCAACATGAAGACATGCACGGAGGAAAAGTACCAAGAGTTACGAGACTCTACTTGGACACGATGAAGTGATGAAGGGTGTGAATTATGAACCCGACATTTTGGGATTAATGGTTTGGCATGGCGATAGAGTAAAACTGTTAACCAAGGTGGAAACACAGTGTCCATATCGCATTAGCCTGAGGTGGGAACAACAAACGAGCATCGACCGCTGACCATATTTGCAATGCGGGATTTAATCGATTTTTTGTCTGAAACCCTCGGGGGAGATGGCCCGTAACGGTACAAGATCCCTTGGGCGTAGTATCCAGGCCGTTCTTAGGGGTCCCTCCGGGTGAGAAAGATGATGGAAGCCCTGATGCAGGGATACACAAAGCCTGGAAAGCGGGTGCGGACGTGTCCGAGTAAAGCTTGGCATTCCAGGTAATAATCAAGAGTACTCTTAGGCACATTAGTGAACTACCGAAAAGGGATCGGCGAAACAGTTAAGGAGGGAGAGGTATATTGTGTGGTCATTAAGAGAACGACGTGAATGAGAAAATAACCTCACGCCACACCGTACACTCCTATAAGAGAGGACCTGGGCCGGGGCCCAGAAAGGCCAGGGGGCCTGATGGTTAGGCATTGTTCAGGAAGGCCTGACCTGCTTTTAGTTTAATGTCTTACAGTGAGGACGAGGGCCAGGGGCCCAAGGAGGCCAAGGGACCTGAGTCTGGGCCTCGTAAGGGAAGGCGTACGACATGGTACATGATCCCGACGTGAATGAGGACATATTCCCACACCACACCGTACACCCCAGATAAGAGGTTGGGCGGAGGGGCCCGAGAAGGCCAAGGGACCTAAGGTCAGGCATCAGTTAAGAAGGCCTGAATGGTTTGCAGTTTAACGTCTTACATGAAGACGGGGGTCGGGGACTCGAGGAGGCCAATGGGTCTGTAGCTGCGCCTCCTAAGGGAAGGTGTACGGCATGTTACCTGATCTCGACGTGAATGAGGGCATAGTCTCACACCACACCGTACACCCCTATGGGGAATCGGGGTCGTGGGCCCGACCGAAAGCATCACCCAGGGGGATGTTTGTCACTTTGGGATGGGGTAGAATGAATAACTGTACTCGATGTCTGGGACATCTCGGGGTGGACCCGAAGATCCAGGACACTGTTGACCATGTTCGAAACACAGCGTTCCTATGGTGACCTAATATGGGAGCAACAAATGAGTGTCGACCGCTGACCAAATTCACAACATGGGACTTGTATCGGCTTGTAGCTTGAAAACCCTCAGGGGCATTGGCCCGTATCGGTTGGAGAGCCCTTGGGCATAGTATCCAGGCCGTTCTTGGGGGGTCCCTCTGGGTGTGAAGAATGATGGAATCCCAGTCAAGGAGTGGGTGAGGCATATCTGTATCCATCCACGAAAGAGTCAAACATCTCCAGGGGGATGTGCAGCCGGATCGAGGCTTGCTCGATGTGAGTTGTGGTAAAAGTGTGTGCCCTGCCATATGTCTTGACCTGAGGGGAAGATTTTGGCTTTTGGACTAGGCCAACAGACGAAATTCCTGGTCATTCCTACATATCCCATTACGATGGGAATCAAGCCATATGTAGTTCTTGAAGGCCATGCAGATTAGCGTCATGCGGTGAGGACGTAGGAGGATAGAAGAACAGGAGTGGGTGCATGGTGTGACCCTTACAATCCTTGTGTGAGCGGGGTTGTATGAGCGGGCTAAGAAAGCCTACTCCATGCAACATAAATATCCTCTAAGGAAACTATTCCCAGGGGTGAATAGTGGAAGAGAGAAGCTTGGGGCTGGGCTCAAGAAGAGGCGTCTGAGCGTTCCTATGTATCCCATTATGATGATAATCAAGCCACATGTAGTTCTTGAGATGCAGTTTAAAGTCATGTGGGATGAGGATGCATCTCATTTGTGATATTTATGGTACGGCAAGTAATCTGACGTGAATGAAAACGTAATCCTACACCATACTGTACAATCCCTCAAGAGGGTAAGTCGGGGATAACCAAGGGGCATGAGGCCGGGCCGCGGTCAGGGAGACCTGACTAGCTTGCGGTTTAACGTCTCGCAGTGAAGACGGGAGGCCGTGGGCCCGAGAAGGCCAAGGGTCTTGAGACTGAGCCTCGGTTAGGAAAGCCTAACTGTCATGCAGTTTAACGGATTGCAGTAAAGACAGGGGGAGATCTTAGTTTAAGGTCATAGAGCTCAGACCATTTTGCAGTTTATCGTCTTACAGGATGAAGATGCAGTTTAAGGTCATGCAGAACCATACAGTTTAAGGTTGTGTTGTACCATAACGTGTAGTTTATGGTCATGCGGGACCCTTCCATGCAGTTTAAGGTCATACATGACCATTTTGTGGTTTATCATCTTGCAGGATGAAGATGCAGTTTAAGGTCATGCGGGACCTTATAGTTTAGGGTCGTGTTGGGCCATAACGTGTAGTTTAAGGTCATGCGGGACCCTTCCATGTAGTTTAATGTCATGCAGGACCATTTTGCGGTTTATCGTCTTGCAGAACGAAGATGCAGTTTAAGGTCATGCAGGACCCTTTTCCCTAGGCAAAGTACCGCTTGAGGAACTTGGCGTTCGTGGGAGGAGTTATGCGCTCTCCATCCATGGTCACCAAGGAGTATGCTCCATTGGGGTAAACCTTATGGATGATATAAGGCCCTTCCAACTTGGGTTCTAACTTGGGCAGTTTCCTACCGGGAATCATTGGCGCTCGGAGGGCCATTACTAGGTCGCCCTGTGGAAATGAACGGAGACGAACCTTCTTGTTGAAGACCCTCGCTATCTTATCCTGATGCCTTTCCATGTTTTGCAGGGCACGAAGCCGGTTCTCGTTCAGTGCTTCTAATTCAGCTAGACGGATTTCGGCTACCTTATCTGATGTCTGGTGATCATAGATTGTAGTGCGTAACGATGACAGCTGGATCTCAATGGGTAGGACGGCCTCAGCTCTATACACCAGGGAATATGGGGTCCCCTGGTTAGGGTTGCGATTCATCGTCCTATAATCCCATAGGGCGTTGGGGATCTTTTCCGGACAACTTTTCTTGTTCTAACCAACCATCTTCTACAGAATGTTAGAGAGGGTTTTTTTGAACGCCTCGATCTGTCCGTTTGCCTGCACGTGGTAGCAGGAGGTATGGTTTGAATGGATGTCGTACTTGGTGTACAATTTTTTTAGTTCAGCCGCTCGAAAGTTGGTGTCGTTATCGGTGAGGACGGTGTGAGGGACCCCAAACTGGTGAATAATATTAGAGCTCACAAAGTCAACGATGGAACGGGCCTTGATATCTTTGAGTGGAACTGCCTCTTCCCACTTGGAGAAGAAATCTGTAGCAGTCAGGATGAACCTACACTGGCTAGCTATTGCCAGTGTATATGGTCCCACTACATCAAGTCCCCATACCGCAAATGGCCAAGAGTACTTGGTGGGGTGGAGGGGCTCCGGCGGCCGATGCAGGATGTTGGTGTGAACTTGGCACGCGTGGTATCTTTTGGCATACCCAATACAATCGTGGATCATAGAGGGCCAGAAGTACCCCAACCTTCAGATTTGATGGGACATCTTTGGCCCTGCTTGATGGGCACCATAGGAACCGGTGTGAACCTCTTGCATAACATGAGGAATCTCTACTCCATGAATGCAAAAGAGGAGGACTCCATTGAAGCTCCGCTTATAAAGGATCTGTTCAAGACTGGGACCGCTCTGGTGGGTAAATTACAGCGCGCGACGTCGGATTCGCTCGCGCTCGGCCCGGTCATCCGGGAGGCGGCCATTTTAGAGATACTCGACAAAAGGTGCCCTCCAGTCGGTAGTGGCTTCAACCACTGTGTATGACGAACCCGGGACCCCTGACATAGAGGGTCCGGAGGTGAGATGACTTACCCGAAGGCCATCATTGACCTCATGGGTGACGGGGGCGATGACTCTCTGGTGTGCCACATGTATTATCAAATCATCTTTCTCGGGTTCTGCGAGTGACGTGGATAAGCCAGCCAAGGCGTCTGCTTGACCGTTCTGTGACCGTGGGACATGGGTAATCTCTGGTTGAGAATAGAACTAGGTCATTAGGCAGAGGGTGTACTCCAGCAATTGTACAAGCTCTGGCTTCGTGACAACATAGTCGCCATTAACCTTTTTGATTACCAGATCAAAATCTCCCTTCACATGTAGATGGGGCACATGGATCTCAAGGGCCAACTTGATACTGGTGATGAGAGCCTAGTACTCGGCCTCGTTGTTCGTACAACCTTCTGACAATAGGAAAAAGTATGGTAGGATGGCTTGCACCGGGGTAATGAAGACAATACTCAGGCCCACTCTGTTGAGCTTAGGATCATTGAGCCGCCTCCCGGTGGGGATCTGGGAGGCGTCGTCTAAATTCATTTTCCAACATGGGATGACATGATCAACTGGGAGGATCATCTCATCAGTAAAATCTAGGTTCAGGGATTGATCCGCGGAGGTTGGATGGGCAGCTAAAAATTCTGCCAACGCCTGTCCCTTAATTGCCTTCTGAGGTATGAACCTAATATCAAACTGCTGGAGAATCACTGCCCAACGTGCTAGTCGGCCAGTCAGCATGGGGTAGTTCAGGATGTACTTCAGTGGGTCTACCCGGGAGACCAATTTCACCTCATGGTGCTGCAGGTAATGTCACAACTTCTTCACGGTGAAGACGAGCGCAAGGCAGCTCTTTTCGTTAGGGGAGTATCTGACCTCCGTATCCAGAAGAATGCGGCTGAGATAGTAGAGACTGTTCTCAGTACCCTCGTTATTCTTCTAGGCGAGCAGTGCACCGAGGGATCATTCCAGGGCAGTCCCGTAAAAGATCAGCGGCATTCCAGAGATGGGTGGCATCAAAACCGAAGGTTGGAGCAGATACTACTTGATTTCCTCGAAGGCGGCCCGACACTCCTCATCCCATTCGTAGGCGGCACCCTTCTTCATGAGCCGGGAAAAGGGCATACACATGCCGGAAAGATTCACAATTAATCGGCGTATATATTATAAGTGGCCTTGGAGGCCTCAAAGTTCCCTAATGTTGCTCGGGGGAGGCATTTGGCTGATGTCCTTGATCTTCTCTGGGTCGATCTCAATACCTCGATATCTGACAACAAAGCCCAGAAACTTCCCAGAGGTGACCCCGAAGGCACACTTCAACGGGTTCATCCTCAGGTGACGGGAACAGATGAAACCGAACACCTTCTCAAGGTCTTTGAGAAGGTCCTGGCGCTGACATGATTTGACCACTAGGTCATATACCTAGCATTCCACCAGCGTCCCGAGAATCGGCTTGAATATGCGGTTCATGGCCCTCTGATATGTGGCACCTGCATTTTTCAAACCGAATGGCATAACCTAATAGAAAAAGGTACCTTGGTGAGCCTTGGAGGCAGTGGACTCCTCGTCTTCGGGGGCCATCCGGATCTGGTTGTACCCAGAATACCTATCCATGAAAGAGAGATCTTGGAACCCATCCGTGGCATCAATCAATAACTCCGTCACCGGGAGTGGGAAGTCATCCTTTGGGCAGTGGCGATTAAGATCACAGAAGTCGATGCAGACTATGATCTGCCCATTTTTCTTCTAATTGGTACAATTTTGGCAAGTCACTTGGGGTACTGGACTTCCTAGACGAAGTTGGCTTTGATAAGCTTGTCAACTTCGGCCTCAACCATAGCACCATGTGAAGGGTGCATCTTCCTGGGAGGCTGCTTAAATCCACGATGGTTTGCCAGCAGGCCCATACGGTGAAAGAATACCTGGGGATCTAGTCCTGGAATCTCGTTGTAACTCCAAGCAAACACATCACAGTGTTGTTTGAGGAAGTCTACGTATTCCTGCCGCTCCTCAGGGGACATGGCTGCAAGGATCAATGTGGGTTTCAGATCTTCCTCGCTACCAAGGTTCACCTATACCAGTTCATCATCCATGGAAGAGACGACTTCCTCAATGGTGGGGGGAGCATCCTCCAGGTCTTCCTCTACACCCTTGGGGGGATTTCTCGCCATGGGAGATACTTCTGGCCTATCAAAACCTAAGGGGCAGCTAGTGTGGGCTTGGACAGCAGTGGTCATCATATCAGGAGACTCACTCGCCATTGAGACCCTAGCAATGAATGAAGTCTACCCTATCCCATGTGTCCTTCGGCCTAAGGGGCCACGTTTAATGATATCAAAGCAGTGGTGATATGTCGGCCTAAGTCGGTGGATTCTAGCCCAGCGGATGAGACACGTATGGCGTACCGCCATTGTCATATGCTTGACATTCGGGTACCGTATAGGGGTAGGAGGTTCCGGGATCACCTGATCCTGGTTGATGTAGGAGTACGAGGTGATTTTCCGCCATCGCTTGGACATGGGTACATGCCTTCCTTGTGTTCCCAAAACAACAAAACATTGCCCCATGTTGAGAGTCGTGGCCTCCAATCGGTGGATCGGGAGTATGTAGGCGTCATCCATGCTTGCCCAGGGATCACTTGTGACAGGGGTGGGTTCATCCTCACTTACTAGGATTTTCTTATCCTTACTTTTGTAATAACCAGCATCCAGATAGCGGGTCTCACAAGAAGAGAAAGGAGACGCATCTCTTTGGAGCACTCCTACTCGACCGTTGAGTGAGTATTTCAGGCACTGATGATATGAAGAAGGGACCGCTGCATGCAAATGGAGTCATGTCCTACCCATCAACGCATTGTAGGCAGTGCCCTAAGATACGACCATGAACTCGGTGCTGGAAATTAAGCCACCGACCTGAGTCTTCAGGTGGATCTTGCCGACTGGGGTTTTCTCGGTCCTGTCGTACCCCTGGATTCTGAGGTCAGAGGGAGTTAAGTCACCTTCGGACAGACCCAGCATTCGCAACATCCGAGTCGGAATTAGGTTGATTCTGGAACCCGTGTCAACGAGGCAGCGACAGACATCCACACCATTGAAGTGGCTAGTGATGTACAGTGGGCGAATATGCCCCTGTATTGGAGGGTCCTCATCTTAACCGGAGAATGAGATATCTGCCTGACATTCAGCATTCTCAATTGTCTCGGTATGGAAGGCTTCTGCAGCTGCTACCTCCGTCTCAAACTGGAGGGGGATCCTTAGGGCCTCGGCAAGTGCCTCGCGCATTTTGGATGATAGGAGAAAGGCCTCGAGGATAGAAAGCTTTGCCAGTATGTCAGCCATGTGCTTCAGGACTTCATACTTTTGTGCCAAACGCGAGCCTCTGCCTACAGGAGGTCGTTCGACAGTTGGAGGCATAGCGGGTCCTGCCGGTTGAACCAGCAATTGGCTAGTGCTAGGTAAATCCTGCTGCCTACTAGTTGAAGCCTGGAGAGTAGTCACTGGACTAGGATCGAACAACGAAGGCTAGCCTGTAGCCAGGCGAAACTGACTGTGTTGCAAACGAGGCATCTCTCCCTAATCTAGTAGCACAAACGATGGTTGACGTAGAGCCGAGGGCATTGGATGGGGTTGCGCGTGCTCAGCTCTGCACTGAGCATGCTCTCTGGTCTCAGTAGCGTGCACGGCTTGGCTAAAAGTCCCTGCTGACGTACCTCGATGACCGGCACGGTTGCGATTCTGCGGACGTTGACGTCAGCTAGAAACGTTGGGGAGGTTCGCCTGGCATTCCCCCTCATCGGGAGTGATATAGGGCTTTACCAGCTCCACTATGTTTACCGAAGCGTACCCCTTACTGTCACTCGAGGAGTCATCCACCACTGGGCGGATTCTGGGAGGAATCCCCATTTCAGGGGGCATAATGTCGCCGACTGTGCGGGATAACGACGTCACTGGCGGAGCGCGTTGCTTCTTATTACGTCGTCGCTGCTTGCCCTTTTGGGAAGTGGTCGGCTGTGAAGACAATGCAGAGGTACCGGCTACTTCTTCTAAAGGTTCTGGATGCTTCAGGTGCACCCAGATGATACCATGGGAACGGACGATAGTTTTTCGAGTCATCCAGTAGTCATATTTCGGGGATCCGCGGCTGGGAACTTGTTTCCACTCGCCTTCATTGTCGCTGCCGATCATTGACCCTGCAAAGACACCTGCCACTTGTGCTGGTGCCGGACTCAACCTGACTATGTTATTGTTGACCTGGTCTTGAAGAAAGTCTTTAAACACGTAGCATTGCTTGAGGGTGTGCCCCAGAATCCGATGATAAGGACAGTAGTTGGGGTGATCGGTGAGATGCACCTCTGCAGGCCTTCTGCACTCGGGCTGGCGCACAATCCCTTGCTCTAGAGCACTTCGGAAGTAGCCATGCACCTGATTTTCGTTGAACGAATAAGTCTGGTTCCTTCCTTTCGGATAGGGGGCCCTGGGGGCCTGGCCCTGACGAGGGGCCGGAGGGGAATTTTGAGGAGGTGGCGCCTGATTTTCTCTCCTGGGTGGTGGTAGCGCATTGCGCGGGGGAACCTGTCGGTTCTGAGGCGGTCGTTGCTGGGCAGGAGCCTGTGCTTGAGGTGGGGGACCTCTATGGGGTTGCAGGGATGGTGCCGCTGGTAGTAATTCTAGCTGCCTAGGGGCGTCTATTTGGGCCACCGCAGCATGTTCGGCTCTGGCGGTCCTCCTGGCTGGGATCATAGGGGGAAACAAACATGCTGGACGAGCCTGTTGCAGAGCCTCCTCAAGGCGCTGAGCCTTATCTGAGAAATCTCTGAATCCTCCAGGGTAGTTCTAGGTAATTAGGGAGGGTACGAGCTCTGTTTTGATGTTCCCCACACACATCGTCAGTAATTTCTCCTGAGTCAGTGGAATATCGAGGGAATACGTATGTCCCTTCCACTGGGTGATGAAATCTGTGACTCGCTAATCCGGCGTTCGCTTGCACTTGAAGAGGTCTGAAATGCTGGTCTTCAGCGTGGTGGAGCTAAACTGGTATAGGAACTGCCGGCAAGGATCCTCCCAACCAGTTACTGATCCAATAGGGAGCTGGCTATACCAGACGAATGCTGGACCTTCCAGTGTATGTACGAAACATCGGAGTTTGGCGGCTTCTTGCTGAGCTGGGGTCCCCAGCATGGGGCCACACCTGGAAACAAAATGTGCCAAGTGTTGAGGAGGGTCTCATGTCCCATTGAAGGGCGAGAAAGTAGGGTTCCCAAAACCCAGGGGTGTGGGCATATCATCCACCCACGCGGGATACGACATGTCGTCCGGTGGGACCGCCACCTGCCGTGTTTCCAACGCTTCGAGGCGGGCTGTAAGTGCCGCTATCAGATCATTCGGGTCGGGGTCCCTGTCTTAACAGGGATCCCTGATCACAAGTGCATTGCCAGGTTCCTCAACACGGTATATGGCTTTAGTAGCTTGTGGATCATCTGGCAGAATGACCTGTGGGGCGACTGGGGGATCCCGGACTGGATTCTTCAGATTTCCCCATCGCTCGGGGGGTTTTGGAGAGACGTATCGCACCCTCTTGCCGTATGTTCCGGATTCTGCCCTGTCTACAGGGGTATCATGATTAGGGTTTCCCGGAGGCATCTCACAAAGGGCAAATTGTTCCTGCCCCTGCTGCCCCGGCCTGGGATTACCATAGTCGGGTCGCCGCTCTACGGCGCACTCAGTCAAGAGTTCGTCAACAAGACTTTTCTGCTCATCAAGCTGCTGGCGTTACGTGGCCTTCTCGGGATCTTTGTCTATTTTCTGTATAGAGGCAGATGGGTCAGAGTGATTGACAATTCTGACATGCTCCTTACCCTTTCCGGTATTTCAACTGAGTATCAGCAACTCGGTGGGTACGGGGAGGCCTAGCAGGTTCCTCTGCTGACGGGTAACCCTCCCTGATGGGTCGAGCAGTGGCGGTACACCCTCGGGGGGTAACTCTCCATCAAGGAATTCAATATCATCTTCCTTGTCCACAACGTCAGTCATGTGGACCGCGACCCCTCTCGAGGGCATGTCCTCAATGTCGCATAGCGAATCGGGCTGTCGTTAGATAGGGTCGAATAGGAGAGCGACATAGTGTCCCCAACCACGGACTTGCACATGGGGGGTAGCTTCCCTGACGATTCTGTGGAGTACTTTGAAACTCTGAACACATTTCCGTTGAAGGGCACTCTGGCGGCCTGGCGACTCAAGGTGATGGGCCATAAGAAATGCATCCAAATAAATCAGGCGGCATTGCTCGCCGATTTCTTCGAAATTCTCTTGACTTCGGGGGTACACCACCCACTCGTAATGAAGGAGGAAGTGTGTCGCCCATAGGGTTCGAAAAAATCACCCCACTTCTTCAGGGGTAAGTGACTCTGGTGCGCGAAAGTTCAGTGCCCCTGTCGGCCAGAATTTTTCCGGGAAGTAATCCGCTGCGAGAATGCTCCAGAAGCTCCTGGGTTCGGACTCGGGGTCTGGCCCTGTATTTCCCCACTCGTCAACCGGGGGCGGCTGAGGGACCGGTAGAGGTACCGAGGCAGACCTCTTGGATAGTAAACTCAGCGGTGGAGAATACAGTGAACGAGCTGACTAGCCGCTGAATTCCGGGCCATCCTCGGAAGAGTGAGGTGACCTGGAAACGATGTCACGATACGATGGGCTGATAGCCAAAGCATCCGGAACGTGAATCGCAACTGTCGGCGATAGGGCATGTCGTCGCTCTACCACCGTCGGCCCCCAAAACAGCTCTCCGTGGTCTCTAGTAGAAGTGGAGGGTGCTTCCGGCAAAAATGGTGGTGATTTCACGGTCGAGACCTATGGAATCTCCATGATTTCTTCCTCCTGGATGTACCTGCGGAGGGAGATGGGAATCTGGTGGACTTCATATTCCCGGTGAATGAGGCTAACGCGCCTGGTTCCTGCCCCAGTACTTGATACGGAGGAGCAGGGAGAAGGTTCCATTGCTGAGTCGCATTCTACTTCAGAGTCTAAGAAGCGGGCAGGTTTGATCTCCACCCGGGCCTCCCAGGATTCTTCTTGTGGTGGCAACGACCAACTCTCCTGCCTCGGGGTGGCTCTTCGGGACATGGTTGATCCCTAATAGGTAGCCTCGGGGCGGTGCTGGCACCGTGGCAGATGGGGCCCCCGCTCGAGATAGCCGAGGTGCGAGGGGAACCGGGGAAAATGTCCAAGGGTACATGGGGAGGAAATCTATGGACAGCACCCATGCGGGCAGAGCCTCTATTGGAACCGGCATGAGCATGGGGAGGACTTCCATGGTCGATGCGGGCGGAGCGAGGCTGACCTTCACTCCTCGAGTTGCTGGGGCGAGGAGGACCTTCGCCCATTGTGGAGAGGACGTTGGGAGGGCCCCCACATTGGTGAAGGACCGAATGTACGGTGCCTTTAGATCGACGGTCGGGGGTAGGAGGATGGACTCCATACCCAGTATAGTGGGTGCGGGAAAGGTTTTCGTGTCGAGCGTCACTGCTGTGGGGCAGGTCTTCCTTCGGGATGGGGATAGAACGAGGCATACCTCCATGAAGAGCTTCAGAGCGGGGATGGCCAATGCTCTGTGGATTAGTTGTACGAGGAGGGCCTCCATACGAGGTGACCTCACTGCGGGTTGGTTTGCAGCGATCACTGCTCAAGCCTGCAACCCAGAGAGTCAACCCAGCCTGCCCGTGGGGCGGTTGGGGTCTCGATCCTGGTTGGATGAAAGAGTTCCCCTGCTCAGCGTATGAAGGGGCCCCATGATGCACGTCGGCGGTGGCTCGGGCCATTGTAGTTGTTGACGTCGACGCACCTGGGCAAGCGTCCTCAGCCCGGGCCTGGTGCTGACGTCGGGTCAGACAAGCTGGCACAGGTGGTGTAGGGGCATGGTCTGCCTGCTCCTCCTGCAGAGTGGGATGGCGGCACTAACGCAGTCGGACCGGAGCTCTTGCCTGGATCCCTTGGGTCGGGACCCTGAGCGGGCCGAGCCGGACGGCGCCCGCCTCATCTGCGTAAGGCGAGGAGTCGTTGAGGCGTTCCGGGGACAGGCTCCCGAAATGTTTGAACGTTGGGGTGGGGAGCAGGGGCTCTCTGTGCGGCCTGTTAGGGTGGCGTTGACGGCGGGGCCTGGAAGCCTCCAGGTCCAGGCATGCCATATCCCGAGTTGGGATAACCCCTTCCTCCTCGAACCTGCGTACGAGGTTGTTGATCACCCTTCGCTGGATGACCTCTAATGGGGAAAGGGGACGTGGGCACCCCGTATTCTGCTATGTGGCGGACGTCGTGGTAGTAGCGGTGCCATGCGGGGTGGCCGTGGCGATGTTTTCCCTTCCCTTGCATAGGTGAGCGGGTGGTGATCGTGTCTCTGTAACAACAACCTGGTTCCTGAGAAACAAAGGGATCAACTCATCAGCATTGCGAGGAAAAGGATTGACAACCAGTTCCCCAACGTCATTCAATTCTCCACATCTGTAAGAAGGATCCATTCCAACACACTGGAGAACGGAGTGCCCCATGTTCTACTGCCCCGACATCGGTGAGTTTCACAAAAGGACTGTTATTTGCTTGGCGAGACCAGGAACCAGATATCTGGATCCGATGACATGTCAATCTACTGGTGTATCGAACACTACTAATCTCCACGTTGAGGAGAAGAACTTCACATCGGGTTCACCATTTCTGTTTCTGACGCTTTTGCCAGGGCGCGCGCATCTGTTCGTCCCCGGAGGACGAGGACGTGAAATTGTTGCCCCGCATTCCCGCTTTCCAAAGGCGGGCGGCATTCGTTCCTTATTCCGGGACATCTTCTCCTTTATCAAAACGAGATGATGGGATGTTGGTTCATCCTTATGTGGATTCCTCCTCAGAAATCGTCACCTAGTCCGGGTCTCCCTCATACATTTAATACGTTGTTCGTGAAACTATTCCCAGTGCCATATTTCCATGGACGTCGGTTAATTACACTGCTTCTGTCATGACATTCCAAAGGGTCCGGTCAGGGCAGCAATCTTCAGTCAGGGGAGTAGTCACATTGAGGCATCAGTAGCATGTCTGGATACTAGGGAATCTGGCATGTCTGTCTATTATCCCTAGTCACAGGGCTTCTCGAGGGCGTGGAAGCCCGAGGCAGCCCACATCGAGCATGGGGAATTATATTCCATAGACACATATCTGAGGTTTTCCTCAGCTTCCTGTGTTTAACACAGGGTATACTGTAAGTTTAGCATCCAGCGGAGATGGATCAACCCGATCAGAGCATCAGCTAGAATGAATCGGATTGAGGGATTTTCCTTGAAAGGGTGCCGATACTGGTACCAACCCATGGGCGGCTATGAAGAGGAGCGGACCGACATGGTCTCACCGGGATGTGATGGTCCGGAAGGGAATCAGGGTGGATGATTGATGTGAGAATGAAGTGGATGGTGAAATGGAAAGGGACCATCGCAAGGGCGACAGTGAAGTTGGGATTGAGCCTCGGAGAGACCTCCTACGTATCCCCGTGGCAGGGAATCAATGTCTACGTAGTTTGGGATGGTGCCGGTGCACCGACGTGAAGGTGGACCTTGGTCTGATGGATGTTGGGCTTGAACCTCGTGTGGTTTCCTACGTAGCATTCCTTGACATGGATCAAAGTCCCCGTAGTTCAGGTTGGTGCGCCAGAAGACCGACGTGAATGTGGACCTTGGTCCGATGGGTGTCATTAGAGAACCGACGTGAAAGTGGACCTTGGTCCAATGGGTGTCATCAGCGAACCGACGTGAAAGTGGAACTTGGTCCGATGGGCCTCGTCAGCAAACCGACGTGAATGTGGACCTTGGTCCAATGAGAGATGGTCTTGAACCTCGGGGAGGTTTCCTACGTACCATGCCTTGACACGGATCAAAGACCTCATAGTACGAAGGGGCTTCGTCGGTGAACCGACGTGAAGGTGGAACTTGGTCTGATGGGTGGTGGGATTGAACCTCTGGAAGGATTCCTACATACCATGCCTTGACATGGATCAAAGACCTCGTAGTTCAAAGAATTGATGGAATACAGTTTAACGTCATGCGGGATGGTAGTGAACCCTGATGTGAATAAATGATGGGTGGTGGGCTTGAACCTCAGGGAGGCTTCCTACGTACCATGCCTTGATATGGATCAAAATCCTCGTAGTTCGGATTGATCACAACGGCTTACCACTGGACCAGAATGCAGTTTAACGTCATGTTGGACGAGGTTGGAACCTGACATGAAGAAATGATGGGTGGGCTTGAACCTCAGGGAGGCTTCATACGTACCATGCCTTGACATGGATCAAAGACCTCATAGTTCAAGTGATGCAATACAGTTTAACGTCATGCAGGATGGTGGTGAACCGAAGTGAATGAGGTCGGAACGATTGGGTGGTGGGATTGAACCTCTTAGAGGCTTCCTACATACCACGCCTTGACATGGATCAAATTGCTCGTAGTTCGGTTTGGTCACAACGACTTAGCGCTGGACTGGAATGCAGTTTAATGTCATGCTAGACGAGGGCATGCAGTTTAACATCATATTGGACAAAGATAGAACTCGACGTGAATTGGATGATGGGTGGGCTTGAACCTTGTGGAGGCTTCCTACATACCATGCCTTTACATGGATCAAAGACCTCATAGTTCAAATGGGTGTGCAGCTTAATGTCATACGGGACAAGGGCATACAATTTAACATCATGCTAGACGGGGGCATGCATTTTAACATCAAGATAGGTGATGATATTGTCATGGACAATGCCAACTCTAAGCCCACATGAGTCATGCTCGATGTGAGAAACAAGAGACAGCAAGGGCCTGATGATCACACCGCGAAGGGTGCGTTCGTGTGATGTGAAGAGGGGCTTACGCGTTAGGTGGCCCATGGTGCTGGGACTTACTCCAGGATGGAGGCCCAGAGTGTGACAAAGCGCAGAGAAAGAGAGATTTGGGACCAATGATGGGAGGTTCCTCGTTCCCTATCACGCCCTCCACTGACCTTGGTAGTGGGGAAGTACGAAGATGCAGGGGTGCAGCCATCCATTGGGGAACTAGGGTTGCCCTTCTCCTAAGAGCATATGCCACCCCAATAAGGAGGATATCATCCCTTGTGGATGGGTGATTCCACTCCTATGGAGACGAGTGGCGTAAAAAATATTCGAGCTGGGGGGACCCTTCGTGAGAGGCACGAGGTCGGGTCACAGTTTAACGTCATGTGTTGAGGGCGTGGTGTTTGGCAGTTTAACGTCCTGCAGCTCGGACAAGGTGGGTTCACTCCACACCCCTAGGACATACATAACAGGTACCCTCTGCTCCTTAGGGGAGGGAAGGTACTGGCAAGGCCAAGGATAATGGGGGTTGTGGAGCGAACCATCGAGGGGTCCATATTAGTGTGTCTATGCAAAGAAGCAATAGCTGTTAGCATGCCTATGCGAAGAAGCATTAGGCGATGCAACGCTACGAGTGGTATTGTCCATGCGACTTTGAAATCACATCGTTCGAACCTGGAGGGTCGCACGGAAAGAGGAATTTCCAAGCAAAGGAGTGTGCTTCGCGAAGCGGAGTGCCTTGGCCTTAGCATGGGGCATAGGTGTGAATGGAGGGTGCTTTGCAAAGTGGAATAGTATTCGCGGAGCACTGCCTCGCGAAGAAGAGGTGCCTCGCAAAGCAAGGTGCTATGAAGCAGTGTGCTTCGCGATTTGTAGTGATCCTGCCTTAACATAGGGATCACTAGTACAGGTTGGGTGTTTCGCGAAGCATAAACGCTCCACGGCTGCCCGGGTTCCCTTGGGAATCCCCTTCCTTCACGAATGCCCTTGAGATTTGCGAAGGGCATCCCTCTCGGAAGAGGGGCTCAAAATGAGACAATGCGAAGGAGTCACGTGAAGTAGAAGTATCTTGCGGAGCTCATGATTACCGAGGGGCAAAGGGTGCTTCGCAATTCGGGAGAGGAGAAGACGAATGGTCTGATTGTCCGTCCTGGGACTCATGGGGAGCCCCGTATTTATAGACAAGGGGCGCCGCGAAGCCGAACTCGCGCGCCGTGAAAGGTGATTCGCGGCGGGCTCGCGAACTTCAAACACATTCGTGGAGAGTTACCGCCTCTAGAGCTTTTTGGTGGGCTCGCGAACGTCAAATGCGTTCGCAGAGTGTTACCACCTCAGGAGCTTCGCGGCGGGCTCGCGAACGTCAAATGCGTTCGCGGAGTGTTACCGCCTCCGGAGCTTCGCGACGGGCTCGTGAATGTCAAATGCGTTTGCGGAGAGTTACCGCCTCCGGAGCTTCATGAGACTGCGATGCTCGGGGTGCTCCACGTCGGTGCTCCACGTCGGTGCTTCGCGAGGCAGCGTGCCAGCCTTCTTTTTCATCCCATCCTTTCGTGCAATATTTTGGCACCAACATACTCATTGTGTAATATACTTTAATTTATGAGTATTTACATCAATGATGTATTTTCCTTCTTTCACAGGGGCCATGTCTCAAAAGTTACCCATGTCGGTAAGGTAACCTTTCACCCTCATCTTTTTAAAAGACTTCTTTTGTTATGTCTTTTAATTCACATACTATTATGTTGGGATATGTTTTTCTATATCCTTATTGATTTAAATTTTATTTCCATGTGATGAGATACCCTTTTATCTCTCATCAACTCATTTTTTGAATTTTGTAGTGTCGTCGTTAGGCTTTCAAATTTGTGCAAGGAAACTTCTTAAACCAAATTTGATTCTTTGTGATAAACTTGTACTCCTTGAATATGTTGTTCTATGAATATGTGTGAATAACCTCTGATTGTTTTACACTTAATATTCACTTATATTTGGTGTATTCGTTTGTCACACATAATTATGTAATTGATTTATCATTAAACCAAGGATACCATCTTTGTAAGGGACTTCATCTCAATCTCCATTCATTGAGGCATACTTTGTTTTATACACAACCTTCTTTTATATGGTGTATAAACCCCTTTGACTTTTACGTTTATCCAAAAAGGAATCTTTTTTATACAAATTGTTTTACTAAACGACAAAAGGGAATGTTTTTGTTGTACGTATGTGGTGACAATGAATTCTCCACCACCGTGACCATTATTTGAGTTCCGGCTTCCTCTACAAGCCAAACCTTCTTTTTTAAAGAAAAATAAATACCATGCTTTACTTTTATTTTATTTTTGTATTGAAAATGGTTTTCATAAGGTATTTTATATCAATGTTTTTTATTGATATCTGGTGATTGAGATGTGGAAATGTTATGTTTCCTTTATGCATGTATTATCTGGTACGATTATGTTATGGTTCTTGGGAATTGTTATGAAGACGGGTGGTTCCATGTTAAACTAAGGGCAGGTGAGCCCGATATAGCTCTCCAATGCATTGGGTAATGCGAAGGAGTGAAACGTTAAGGTTTCTCCGAAGAGATTTAGGGAATATACTATGGTGGGTATTCTAAACGTAACCAAGAGGGTTACTCCCTACGTAAGAATGTTATGAATGCCTCAAGTTACCTTTATGTCTTATGATTTCTATGATTTATTCATGATTTGATGAGTTATGTTAAAGTGATTATGTTATATGAGTAAAGTATGATTTCATTCATTCTTATGTGTACATGTAATCATGTTTCCTTTCCATATATTTTTATATCCCTTGCTGATCTTTTTATTCTCATCCCTAGTTTTTTGAAATGTTTTTCACAGTCCAAGGGAAAGGTACATGATATGATGATAGTGTCAAGGAAGTGTCAAGAAAGAATCCATGTTTTATTTTAAATATGTTTTCGTTGACGGGAAAAAATGAATAATATCTTTATGTAACCACTTTGTTTAAAAGTAGAATGTAATGCAAGTTTTATGATCTAATTCTCTAAAACTCTAAACCTAAAATGATCCTCAATGTGTAATCATGTAATAACTCAAGATTAAGTAAGGTTTAAGGATGGGGCCTTATAGAGATAACCTTTGTCAGGAACCCTGCCGCACTAGGAAAATTAAATTTCTATTTCTACACCCTATGAAAGGCGTACATCAATACTAGTTCTATTTTTGGTAGATAAGAAGTTAATTTCATCACCTTTTATAAATTCAAATTTTTTTCTATACTTTTCACTATTTTTTTAATAAATAATTATCTAAAAAACTAATATTTTCCCATGATATATTAAAATGAATATTTTTTAAATTCATGGAACAATTACCCACATATGACAGAATATATTATTGACTCAACCTTGTCCATGGTGTCTTGTGATTCTATTATTAATAGAAAAGTGATGTCATTTTGGACATAAAATAATGGGTAGGATGCATTTAAAAAATTTATAGCTTTCTTAAGGGATGACAAGAACAAACATATTTTTAAAGCAATGGATCGGGAGATAATTGGGTTCAACCATTACAATTTATAATTTTATCTTGTGGAGATGGTCCGAATAGAGTACGACTTTCTCTTCCACAATTTTTTCTACGAGATCTAGGAAATGGAAGAGCCTAACTACCTACCTCAATCAGTTATTACCTAACACTAAACTATATAGAATTTTATCTTGTGGAGATGGTCCTAATAGAGTACCACTTTCTCTTCCACAATTTTTTTGACGAGATCTAGGAAATGGAAGAGCCTAAATACCTACCTCAATCGGTTATTACCTAAATCTAAGAGGAACTTATCACAGAAAAATAATTGAACAAAAACCAACTCAAGGAGATAATCATTTATTGAACTCCATATTTTATGACATCCATTAATCTTATTTGAGTATCTCTCCTTACAATTTTTAAATTAAATATTAATTTAATCCCTCCATCACCCAGGAGTAATATGATTAAAAAGAAATTGCATATATTGGGGAACCAATGGTGCTCCCTTACATTATTGAACATGAATTTGAGATTCCCAATCAAGAAATCTAGGTAGGTGAGCCTATGGAAAAAATAGGAGATTCTCTTTTTAAATCCCTATTGAAGACATTAGTAGAAGAGAAGATGGTTTCACAATTAGTCACCATGTATGTGGATTTTCCATACTCCATCCTACCCCTTCCATGGAAGATATACCTCATTTTGAAGGGGGGATATGGTTTTCTCTATCCACAGATCATACTTAATGAACAAAGATGATGCACAGGCTGGGAGAATATATATTTTGTGTTTAAAATCAATAAATCTTCATCCAAAATCTGATTTTGGATAATAGCTAGTACTACCTTATGAAGGTAGAAAAAAATTGAAGGTCCACTTATGGGATAGTAAAAATAGTTATCATTTACTTGATTTACAACATATTCATTTTAAATATTAGGATTTTATATTTAAAATTAAATATTAGGAATTATTCAATCATGTGACTCACTCAATATATCCATTTTGAGCATAAATGAAATGAATCTAGTGATTAATTAAGTATATTTTGTTTTGTGGGATCATGATGGGAGAAGGAATCCCCATGCATTTGAGGAATATGAAAAAAGAATTATTTCAAAAGGAAGTTCTATTTTTATAATTATCTTTCAAACACCATACATTTTCAGTCCAATACATTTTTTTATAATAAATGATAAAAACTCCATGCCCAAAATAAAAATTAATTCATTACTTGACTTCTCTAGGAGGCATGAGTTTCTTAGGAATATAGTGATTCCAAGTATTGGAAATTAATATTATTGAAACAGAAAGATAAATATGGAGTATTAAATGTTTCATTTGATGCATGTATATTGAAATGATGACTCTTGATTTTAGGGAATTGATTGATTCATGTAAATCAAATTTCACAACCATTTTTCATGCTTTGAATTTCTGAAATTCACGTGAATTAATATTTTTATTATTTATCATGCCTTGAGTGGTGGTCCCAAATATCATATATCTCATTCTAGAGAGAATTTATAGATAAGTACATCCTATTTCATCGTGAAATTATTTCTTCAGTGATCTTGGGACATGTCAACTCTAGAACATTCATTTGATATTTTCAAAACTATGGTTATACATAAACACTTTTAAAATGTTTTAGACATCTTTTGAAAATCCATTATCCTTAAATACTACCTTTAAATAAATCATTTTTATCCCATAGAGACAATGAATGAACTTTATAATGATGAACCATCTTTCAAGCCATTATTATTCATTCATACCCTACTCTAGGTATTTTCATGGAATTTTAATGTTGGTTTTTGTGGGTAAAGATAGTTATGATGGAAGAGATGATTTACATTATATTGGAAAAGTGTGGGGATGCTATTGTAGGATTGAAAAAGGTTATGGAATCATTCATTTTACAATATTGTTTTCCCCTCATGAATTAATCAAATTAAAAAAATGTCAACAAAAACCCCCAAAAAATGAGAAAAGTGGGCTGTGATTTGGGAAAACTGAAAATAACCATTTTACAAATTGATTATGTTTTCATTTTACGTGATTAGGTGATGGATGTGAGGTATGACATAATAATTACATTAAAAAAAATATAAAAATTAAAAAAAACAGGATGGTAGATTAATCATTCATTATGTTTAATTGATCATAATATTTACATTAATTTTTGGGGAAGTGTGTGTCGCTATATGTAAGGGGATAATTTCATTACCCGTTCACTTTTTGATATCATGAATTGTACATAAGAGATAATAATCCTTCTTGAGCCCTATTGTTTTAAAGCATCAAACCCTCCCAACCGTAAGCCTCAGATTTATATAAAAATTATTTAAAAGTCTCCATCATTTTATGTGTGTTTTATCTTTACAATGTGGAGAAACTAGTTCATTTACACTCTTATGGATATGAAAAATGTTTTCATGATAAGAGAATAAAACAAAATTATTTTTACCATGATATATGAGAGAAAAGATTCACTGTTTTGGTAAATCAAGATGTGGAATGCTTTATACTAATGGATTGATGAACTTGAATGAATGAAAAAAGAAGTTCTATCATTTTTCAAGGGGAAAACTAAAATACATGAATTTATTTTTTATTTGATAAATTAGAAGATAAATTGATACTTCATGCATGCTTTTTAAAATTTGATTTTACATTGAATTTTTTTTATTACTATGGAATTAAGATATTGTTGACATTGGTGTTCTCTAATTTCCATGTTAAGCTTTTTTTCCTTGAGGAAAAGAATTGATTAAGTGTGAGGGAATTAATAGAGATAATATTTTGAACAATGTTTATATGAAATTAAATTTTGTTCACCCTCATAATTATTATATTTTATGTTTTGTAGATATATTTTGGATTAATGATGTGTTTTGATAAATGTTTTGAAAATTTCTTAAATATCGATTTTTGACAGATTTTAACCACAAGGGTATTTTGGTCATTTTTTTACACTATAATTATAAGTTAAGTTATTCATTATTTAGGAATCCTTACTTTATCTCTTTAATTGTTTTCTTCTAAACTAAATTCTTATTTGGGAATCAAGAGGCCTTAAAAATCAATGAAGATGATGAATTTTATAGAAAGATAGTGTGGAACCCACCACTATAACGGAAGCACATCTTGGCATACACACCTCCAATAAAGGATATTAGACCATAATATGTTAGGGACAAAAATTGAATGTTCACAAATTAACATACATGGTGGTTGGATTAAATTAAGGAGTATTTATAATGAACTAAATTGAAGGAAGCTTTTTATTAATTTCATCTAGAAAATGAAAGCACCAAGAAAAAATCCATTAACTGTACATTATATGGAGAATTAACCTAAAATTTTTATGGTGTCTGTGTAAGTAAATGATAAAGTAAATTAATAATGTTTCCAATGTGTGAAGATGAATCTTTGATGGTCATTAATGCATGATATATGAAATGTTGATAGTCTACCTTGACAGAATAAATGATTGGATTAAAATAAACATAACTCCTTCACCAATCAACCAAATACTCTAAAATTTTGAGGTTGGATGTCCATGGAAACTTTTGAATAATTTTTTTTAATGGATCAATGCATGATTATATCATTAACACGAGGTGTAACATACAAACTTATGAAGAATCAATTCTTCCTATAAAGGGATAGGATCTCCCACCTATCAAATCATCTCGTTTTACGTCACATTCCATCATGGAACCAAGTAGAAAATCTCTAGTGAGGGAGGTTGTAAACAAATATTCACATTTTTTAAATATTAATTTTTTTTATTTATTTATTTATTTTATTTTTCATTTATAATTTAAATTTCTGATAAATTCATTCAGGGATTTTAATTTTTGTCTTCTCCTCCACCCAACGACCCTTCTTTCATGTTTATATTTTTCCCTTATTTTATTTCTTCTTCTCATATTATCCATCATGAAATTTTAACCTATGAAATGAATGGATAACCCGAGTCTTGGACTAGGGGTGGTATGTGGAAATTTCATTTATTCTGCCCTTAAATTTATTTGTTTTTTTATGTTTGTGAAAAGTAAGAGTGGCATGTGTGGGTGTGGCGATATTCTTCCAAGAAACATAACTAAAACCCATTTATATAATTTTATTAAACCTTTTCCATATATTCTACGATACACATGCTCTTTTTATGATGGAGTTGATCCATTCAGTGCTTGAAATTACATATGATGGATCTAGGTATTGCAAGATGTCACACTTTTGATCGCGTTATGCAATTAACCTTGATTATAGGATGACGTGGAGTAATGATTGATAAATTCATTCAATATATAAAAACAATAAATAAATGAATAGTAATTCATTAATGAAATATTATAATTGAATAATCAAACATAATTTAAACACCAATGAGGAGAATGATGGATTCCACACACCAACCCATAAAGGCCTTGTTCATTCTTAAATAACTACATTATAGCATTTCATGATAGTTTTTTTATTTTAAATATAAATATATTTGAATTCTATGATTAAATAAAAAACCTAAAAGAAATAGTTTTGGTGAATTATGTTATATGAGTAAACAACTGAAAAATCTTCTCAAGGAAGTTGACCTTGGTCAGGAACTGTGATGCACTAGGAATATTAAATTTCTATTTCCATACCATATGATTTGCATGTGTCACCCAACATTAGTAAAATTCCTTTAAAATAATTTTTTTCCCTAATAGTAGAACTTCTGTTGAACTGATAGCCTTCTAAATCATCAAAGATTTATATCTTCAAGGACATCAACATTATATCAATCATTAATTTGTGTTTGATTAATTACCTCATTAAATACCTAATAATATTTCTTCCTTTCCTCCAAGTAGTTATCTATACTTTCCACTAATTTTAATCAACATAGATACGTAGTAACATTTTATTTCTTGTGACCTTTTTTACATTTAATTAACACTTTCATATAGAATTACTTATGTACCCTTATAATTATGTGGGATATAAAAAAAGAATGTATCAAAAAATCTATCACCATTATCAAGTTCAAATTGCATCGATACAATTTAAATATGTTAGGAAGAATTTGATGCCCAAAAAAGCTAATGTTATTACATTTTATTTGATACCATGTATGACACATGTTAGTAAGCATGTAAGGTAATATAATATTCATATACATTACAATATGTTTTCTACTTACAATCGATTCAATGTATGAAACACCATGTTATCATATATTACATGCAATAGTGACCATTATCGATAGATTGTGTTACACGCAAGAGATAACTTAAGTGATAGCTTACATTACACATAAGACCGAGGTTCACCAAATAACAAGGTATTACTAAAATATAATTATTTAATACAATATGACCTAACCTTTCCATTATCTTAGTGGTTATTTATATTGTTATTTAACATATGAAAATATATTGTCAATAATAATATAATATTAATTCATAGCTAAAAACTTTATTGGCCATAAGTATATGAACAAATTGAATAAATGGAATTTTTTTATATAAAACAAATTTTATCCTCATGAAGTAATTTTTCATAATAAATTAAAAATAATTACAATTAATTAATTTGTATAATGATATATATATACATGGTATATATTCAAAAAAATATTATATTCATTAATACATTATATTTGATATACATAAGATAAGAAAAAACATTATTTTTCATATAGAACCCTATATTTTATTAATTCAATTATACCTACTTTAATGGACACTCCATTTTAAATATTATTTCTGAAACCATTATAAATTTAATATGTCAAATTAAGAATCTTATATGATAGGGTAAAATAATTATTAGGTTAGGGTGAATTTTTTAGATTTGTCTAAGACATTTCATTTTTAAAAAATAGTTAAATCTACCAAATTTAAGTTTAAAATAAGAGTTTAATCAAATATATTTATAAGGATAAATTATAATTCAAATAGATTTTGAAGTATAATTGGATAATATTATTATCATTTAATCCAATTTATGTTATTTTAATAAATTTCAAATTAAAATTTAATATAAAAACATAGCCAACATTTGAACGTTTTTACATTTAAAACCCACATAGCCATCCAATGTATCATATTAATTTTTATTTAATTTCAGACACATACATTATTGTAATTTTGTAAAATCGATTTCATAATTGTAATAGTAATTATTTATAATGTCTAATAATATAGGCATAATTTTTTAACAAAATTTATAGTGAATGTTATTAAAAATAAATATAATTATTAATGAAAAATTAATCTTAATAAAGGAATAAGACTTTAATTTATGTTACCAAATGTCATAGAAACATGTCCAAATCCAATTTAATGTACATATATCTGCCATTAACCTTACATTATTTTGTTTTACTGAGATTTTATGACTTCTTTTAGGTAGTAACATGTGAATAACTATCTTTATTTCAAAAATTCCTAGAGAGTCTTATTCCTTAAGTATAAAAGGCCACCACCTCTACCCATTTCTTACACCTCTCAAACCAATTATGATTCTCCATTAAATGCAAAAATAGTCTCCCATAATTCATCTATTTGATCTAGTATCATTCCTTTTCATAGAAAGACTTCCAACAAAACCTTTTCGAAAAAACAAAAATAAGATACCTAATAAAGTGGTAAAAATTTCTCTCATACTATTTTGTTTAAATTTCAAACTCCGCTAACTATAATATTCTTATTCCATAATTACATTAAAAACAGGTACCCTCAATATACTAGTATGTTGTTATTCATTGTTTTTAACAAAAATTAATCACACCTCTATTTAATGGGTAATGAATATACTGTTTCTATGATTGGAGAATTACGACATCATGAAACCATGATTGTTAAATTATCCATTATAGCTTATTATGGTGTCCATTATTAGGGAAAAAGATTTTATATATGATATATATGTTATTTATACTGGTTTATTCATCTATATGTTTTATTTATAAAATCCCTTTATTAATTCCATGTTGTGTAAATACGATAATCTCGTTTGTGGATGAGTAGACTACGACCCCTCAATGTGTTGAGCTTCATTCACATGATACAGGGAATGTATAAATGAATGGTCATAATATATCATAAGGGCAATAAAAAAATCAATAAAAATTTCGATAAAAAATTATATTTCTAAAAATAATATATATATATATATATATATATATATATATATATATATCTTCTACTTTATTACCCCTTGACACACTTTAAAATAGATAACGTAGTTCGTGGATGTGTGGAACACTGCCTCCTCAAAATCATGTGATTTCTTTTACACAAGAGAATTATATATATATATATATATATGTGTGTGTGTGTATGTATGTATATATGAATAAATAATAAGATATCTATTATATATACTAAATATTGATTCCTCAAGCTTATGTGTCACCAAATTATGCAGCCATGTCACCTAAAAAACTACAATCCTCCTTCCGATATCGTGCTTCTGTCGTCCCCGTTCCCATTTTCCTTGCAGTTCCTCGCTTTGGATTTCCCTCTACTATGATTAGGGTTCCCTTCAATTTCTGCTTTTCCTCTTAATGTTCATCGCCGAACTCCAATGGCCTCTACTGATTTCTTTGACTCTGCCTCCACATATTCATCATAGGGTTTTATCTAAAACCCCATTTCCCTACCTCCCTCCAGTTTAGGGTACCCAGAGTCAGCTTGGTGCTTCTCTTATCATTGCACCATTAACTATTTTCATCAATAACTCAAAATTTAATCATTGATGTGGTTATCCGATACCCTTAGAAATTAATTATATTTAAAAGAGTGAGTAGATACATATTCTAATAACATATTAACTCTTATATAGTGGATGCTAAATTTACCTTTCATAATGTTATTCCCATTTCATCCTTCAACAATTCTGGACACAACATGTTTTACTTTTTTATCATATTATTAGATTCTTAATGTTAGTTATCATCATAAATCTTGATATTCATGCATTGGAAAATATATTTCCCACACTCCAATTTTTCAGAACATCGGTGTGTGGGTGGTCTTTTATGTGGGGTTAACACTCTATTCAAGTAATTATCTAACTTCATCCCATCACATCATAATTTTATTACATGATTTACATATATTGACACTTAATTAAATTAATCATCCCAATATGAATATTTCCTCTATGTATCATTCATAATTTTGGGAATGAAGAGAGTCTCATCTTCATCTCTCTAGATTTTTAATTATTTTTTCCTATGAATTCCATCATTATTTTTTATCAAAACCAAGTGATTTATGTGTATATATAATATCCATTTCTAAATTGGTAGGGTATTAAAATATTTCTTCATTAATACTAAATTTCATTAATGATAATTCAAATAAAATATAAGGTTTAATATAATTTAAAACTATACCAATATTTCTTTGTAGTTCATTGATGATATTATATGTGGTTCTCATAATTCTTTTACTTTGGTACTAATAGATTCATCATTGTTCTACATAACTCTTGAAATTATATCCGAGATTTAATAACTTTAATGTGAGGAATGTATTAATAGAAAAAATGAACAATCTAAATTAATCCCAATTAAAATATTTAAATTCTACATATTTCCCCATGTTCTTGAAAAGACTCCACCACTGATCTACATCACCTTCCATATAATAAGTATAAAAACTATCATTATCATGATCTATACATTGGAGAATAGAAAATATATACTTAATGGTAATAATCTATCTATCAAAGATACTAAATAAATATAGTAACTAAAATATGAAGCATTTTCATCTGGAAGGACTAAAATGAATGTTGTTCCCTCTTTTTCTCATTTATAAGCTCAATATGAATCATGGTTTGAGATTTTTTTTAGATTTGAAAGGATATTTTAAATTCCATGTTATATAACTTTTAGTTTCATAGGATGAAGATTATTTCGTAATACATCATGTTCAATATTAATATATATGCGTTAGTTTATATCAACTAACTAAAGCCTAAAATCATAATATTAAAAAAATCATCATAGCGGGTCATCATGTATTTATTAAACGTCATACATAGGATTTATAGATCATGAAACCATATTTTAAAACTATTAAATGATAGGCTTAACCGAGGATGTACATGGTAATAATCAATTAAAATCATTCAAAATAAGTCATAATAGAATTTAAATTAACCCAATAATATACAATGGGAGTGTCAACCCAGATGTGTAATAATGGTTCTGTCACTATTCACATGAATAATGGTCAACATATAATCGACCATTTATTTTACCCCCATATGCATATATTTGAAATCCACATCCATATTTATTATCAAAATAGGGATTAATTTCATTGAGAATCATACTCCTCTATTTACAATGACTTGTGATGTTCTCTTATACATAGGCATGTCGTAAGTGTTCCCACTAATCATTTTCATTCTATTATTCAAATACAAATAAAACATCATTTGATAGAAACTATAATGAAAGATACTTTTCATAAATGAATATTAACTTATATTAGACGAATATTCATTACATATCATCACAATCTATTCCATATTCGTAATGTTTTATAGTCCTTGGAAACATGAATACGTAAAAAGTGGTACATAAAATATTTACAAAATATCCCAAAAAGTTCTCCCCATACATGAATATTAATAGACATATAATACATAAAATATATATTCTAATAATTTTAAAATGAAGAAGCAGTAATTTACTTTAATAGATACTTAATAAGGGTAAAAAATAGAGATATATAAATGATCATTTTTGTATGAAATGAGCATAATTTTATAATAACATGTGCATAAAAATTGAAAACTAGTCCCAAAAAATTGTTTATAAAAATCATAGTTTATTCTATAAACCAATCAGTGCATAATAAATGAATAATAAGGTAATATAAATATTTTTCCATGATATTATTACATTATAATTAGATCATGTTATAAAATAATGGAACAAATCATCGAATAATCATTATCACGAAATATTATGATAAGGAAACCCACCATGGTATTTATCGCATGATAGAATTGGGTGAAAAACCAGTGTACCTACTATAGTATTGGGATAATATCTCATGTAATTAATTTCAATTTTGGGATAACCTCCCATGTACCCTATTTCAATTTTTGTATAACCTTCCATGTATCCTCAGTTGGTATTTTTATAATCTCATGTGTACCCCCATTTTGACATCCGATAAACTCTCATTTGCCCTCATTTATTCATAGGAAAACACTCCATTCACCCTTTGATTATTAAAAACATTAATCGATACCAAATGTATTATAGGGATATAAAATTCATATAAAACCATCTCATAATCATTTTTCATTCTTATGTAAATCACAAAATTATTAAATATTCATCAAAAAGTAATATTTTAACAGATAGAAAAATATGGGATTTGAAAACATCTAATCAACATAATCAAAAAAATTCTACTGAATGAATATGGTTGGTATCTTGGGATTGTTTCTATAGTAAATCATATGTCACATTAGTGGATGATATCATATATGAAAAATTCCATAAGATATTAATGAAATATATATTGAGGAATAGAAATTATTTAAATTTAAATCACATAATTAAAGTAAAAAAATACAATTATTATAGAAGTTATTTCATTGAAAAAAACCTTGGATGATTACAATAGATTCCTTAATGAAATGTGTTATCATTTTAGCAAGAAATTTCATTAATGTTTATTACATTAAAATAAAGATTCATTTTACATATTAAGTAAAAATTTAAAAGTACCTTATTCAAAAAATAAAAATAAGATTACAATGATTCAATTAATATTAACTCAATCATGTGTAATAATTAATTTTAAAAAATATAATAATATGAAAAAAATTATGAAAACATTTTGAAGAAAACATTGACTTTAACAAAAAATATTAATTACTAATGCGGAAAAAATCTATATTTTCCATTAAAACATTTTAATTTTAATTTTAAAAATCTATGAAAGTAAATAAAAATTTAATTTTAAATTTCATTAATACATTAATTATAAGAAAAATAAATGGATTTATCTACTAATTATCACGTAATTTTCATTAATAGAAATTTAATCATAAATATTCATCATTAAATTATGATTGAAACATATGTACCATAAATAATGTATAATATTTTTTTATGTTTCAATATCCTTAATTATAAATATATATATTATAAAAATATTATTTAAAAATAAACATATTTATCACAACATATATGATATATGTATGACATCACCTCACATGTTTCACAGAAATTATTTATAATAATCACATTAATGGGTGATAAATACTTTATTTCTCATGAATGTTTCAATTTGTAAGTCCATATACATTTATATATATCATGTTTCCCTTATCTATATAATATTAATCATGTAATGAGTATCTTATTTAACCATTATAAACACATCAGTAAATATTCATATAAACCGGTGATGCAAAATGAATACCCTCACTTAATGGACACGGTGGTGCGTACTTACCCATAAAGAATTATTCAAATATTTGATTAATATAATTAAAAAAAATAAAATTATAATTCAAATATATAATAATAAAAAAATGATAAATATTATATATATATATGTATTGTAAATCCAGCATTGTATCTACTATTAAGAAATGGTAATGGAAAAAAGAACATGTGACATCATGGAGGTGGTAGTCCACACGTACACAAGAGTGATGTTTTCATTTCCCATGGGATTGAATATTATTGTATACTAGTTATTAAATTATCACAATAAAAATTAAATATATTTAAGATACAAATGTTATTAATTTACTACTGACACCATACATTTAGAGGAGGTTGAGGAATAATTTTTTTTACAGTATTGTGTTATGTGTTATATCACATTTCCCAAATACCATTTTTTGGTTTACACCAAACACATTGAATGGATGGACATATATCATGAATATAATATGTTGGACATGGGTATGTAATATTGGAAGGTATTATAATAAGGATTTGTAGAGATATAATCCTTATGATTTGTGAATAATATAGGATAAGTGGTATTCTATTATAAGTGTGAGGTACACACTTAGAATTATATAACTAAATAGAATATATATATATATATATATATATATATATGAAATAATAATGTTATGTATAACAAATAAATCCCATATTTGAATATGATTTGTCAGTTTATAAAATCAGACTAAACGAAACACATTTAGAAATTTTTTGGATACATATTAATCCTTGTCTTTCTGTAAAACCATATAAACCCCATTTTAACCATTATTTTGATGACATAATTTTTTACCATTACAATATTGTTGAACTACATATAAAAAAAAGCGGACTAAAAAACAATGTTTAAATAATACTTCATAATTTTCATTTTATTTTATCAGATTCCATTTTTATAAATGTTAGAAATCAAATTTAATATGAGACAACAAAATGTATGAAAAACTTTTTTGTTAAAATACCAAAATAATGTGTAAAAATAATTTCATTTTGAAATCCAAAAATAAGTTGAATTAAATAAATAAATTTAGTTAAATAATAAATAATATAAGGTCTTTAAAAATTTGGATAAATCCGAAACTGAATTTCCTCTTCCAACCATGTCATAAATGGAAATAATAAAAAATAATTTTTAATTTGATGAAAATATATCTTCTGTTCTCACATGTCAATCATGGGTTCCAAATTTCGTAATATTGATTATAAATATATTATTTAACTCCATATTCATATATCTAACCCAACACCACTCATCTAACAAGATATGGGAATGGGTTAGTGTAATTTTAAATAATTGCCCATTTTTTATCCATGTTATACCTATTATATAGTTGACATGGTCAAAACTATTCTATCATGGTAACTGTTAATAATAACTTAAAATAATGTGTATTATATAATTTTATATTATATATGATATTTAATAATATAATAACTAATTTATCAAATATAAAATTTTATATATAACTAAAATTAATAATAGTATTCTCTAACAAAAAGCAATGAAACCCGTTTTTGATGAAAATGTATTATTTAATTATAAAATGATATTAAAAAATTGGGTACTTATTAATATTTAATTAATCAAAAAATTAGCCCTTTATAAAATCTTTATAAATAATTTTCTTAATTCATTCATTCCTATTTATACTTCCAATTTAACCGATAAGTTATAACTATCACATTTAAATAATTATATTTATATAATGTATCGTTTAAACTCGGTGTTGAATGTACATCATGAATAAAAAAATTAAATAATAAAGTAAAATATTTCTTAAAATTTTGAGGTGTTATATTCTACTTCTAAATTCCACAGCTTCTCATACACAAATATTACATCAATATAGACAAATTTTCTGCATATTTAATAAGTATTTGTCTGAGGATGGTAATAGTTTGGTGACTTTTAAAATAATGAATTAAATCATATAACTTCATAAAAATATATTATATGTTTTGGATAATGATCATCCCCATTAGTAGTTCTTATTAAAAAATGTCATCATAAACCAAGGAAAAGAAACATATGAAAGGGGTGATATCGACTGCTCAATAAGGGTGAATAAAGGAATTATGTAAGTAAAACATGAACATAAGTATATTTGAACATGAAAATATCATTTGATGTTATTACCCAACATATCAAAGATCATAATCATGATACAAGGCATATAGATTGGCAGTTTATAAGACATGAATCATAAAGGGGGTCATGATAATGATCCATTAAAGGATAACCGAGGAATAAGACATTAAATTTCATGGCATATACATAAAAATAAAAATCTTATGTAAATGGTACCTAACAAGTTCTTTATAAAATGATTGGATTGTACTACAACTCGTCTACCTTATTTCAACATGGGATAACAACCCATGTGCACACTAATTTATGTTCTTCAGTTACAACATTTCATCACAAGTTTTTGGATTTTTGGATGCAACCCATATACCCAATTGTTTTCAAGATTTGATAAAAACCCATATACGCTATTTTTTAATTCATGTTTTATAAGCCTTATAACCTTAATGTTCATATACCTATTATATTTATCTAATTAATTAGAGATATATATGTGTCCCACCATCCAAATAATAAAATCATGCATATATATTCCAAAAAAATAAAATATGCATCATTTCATGTCTAAAAATGGATTGGTTTTATAAACATCATATCACAACCCAACACATGAAATGGGTATCATCAACATTAATTCATTTCATAAACTATGGAAAATATATTCGTTTCAAAATCCATTCATCATAGAATAAAAATTGAAAAAAGTTTGTTTGAAAAGAATTTATCATGGTATTACTTATTAAAGAGAAACATCATTCATAATCATTAATCTATAAAAATATAGTACATTTTGTGAAATAATATAAATGTTATCCTTATATCATATCCTTAGTAAATCATAAAACCATCATATCATCTTATATTAAGAATTATTTTGAAGGATCATTTGGAACATAACATTTCATTGAAGATCAATTATTTAAACATATAACATTTTCAAAATCCATTTCCATAAAAACATTTGAATTTATATAACATACTCATGAAAAATCATTTAAAAAATTTCTTGAAGAAAATATCGGTAATTCTTTGAAAAAACCCATTTTTTAAAATAAAACATTTTTAATACCATTTTCCTAGAAAATAACAATGAATTCTTATAAATATTTTTAAAAATGATATTCACAGAAAATAATTAGAAAACATAAAAAATAATCATTGAAATAAATGAAACAATTTTCAATAAAGACAACCTTTTAACAAAACAAATGGTTTTTTTAAAAATAATATTAATCAATTATTAAATATTTTTTAAAAAACATTTTTATTTGAAATGAAATTTTAAATGAAAATAATTTATTGAATATGTGGAAGAAAATACATTTACGAAAATTACCTTGTTAACATGTCACACACGGTTTTTTTCTATCTTTGTATTGATCCGGCCCATTAGAAATCCCGATCCTCTTAATGGGTATTTTATGAGATGAATCTTGAGTTTTGAAGTTTCATATATGTCTAAACACCATAATTTGTGATCCCCATTGCTTGTTTAGAAGTTTTTGAAGAAAGGGTGGTTACTTCATGATTTGGGCCAACCGTGAGCCCATTCCCAATTTTAAAAACTGAATTTGTTTCTTTTATAAATCTTTTGTTTTTCATCCTTTTTCACCCAATAAACTTCCAACTTGTCCTATACTGATATATTAAAACTTGTTTATCCTTTTTTACTCATTAGAAATTCATAAGTCGGGTGAATTTGGGTCACTTATTTTGGTATTGGGCCAGCCCATGGGCTCATTTCTTGTTTAAAAAAAATAATTTGCTTCATTTATGTCTTTTTCTTTTTTTAATATTTTTCAGTGATTCCACCTCTCACCCGAGGACAATATCCCTATACTCACCCCACATATCGTTTTTTCCTCTTTGGAGCTCATATGGGTCGCGTAAGAGGGCGAAACTTCTTAGGATACCTCAAACCGTCCAGATTTGACGAGGTAAATTGTATCATTCATAAATTAATCAATTCTTACTATTTTGGCTACCAATTTTTTTTACCCGGTTCATCCAGATCTTAGGAGTATCTCCATGAATTTTTAAGCCATTCCCTTCCCTCTAGGGTTGCATATCTAATGGAAGACGAAGAGTTTTCTAGGGTGTAAGGTGAGATTCCTTCTCCTTTCTCCTTCCTCTTCCCCCTCCTTTCATTATTTCTTTGATTTATATTGTAAACTAGTTTTTATCGACCTAGGGTTTTGTTATAAAATGTTTTTTGATGGGTTTTATGTTTGTTTAGGTCTGGTATTTATAGTTTTAGTGTTTATAAACCCGCGGCGGGTGATTTTGGATGTGCGTTTCAATTACGCCAAAGATTTGAGGTAGGATATCCCTTGCACATGATTTTATCATAGAAGTTTCATCATTTTAATTTTATACTATACTGATATAAATGTATATTATTGTTTTAAATCCTTTTTATAATTTTCTTGGTGTGCAAAGTCGTTGTTTAATCACTGTTATGTGAAAGGTAGTGTTGTTTTGTCATGAAAGTAATCAACAAGTGTTTTTTTAAATGTTCCATTATCATTGAAAATATTTTGTGAGGTTTATAATCTGGTTTATGGTATTTTTAGCATGTTACAGTATCTTGAATGAAAATATTACATTCAATTGGAGTTTTATTCCTTTTCATGTACATAAAATAAATTGTTTTGTATAAAAAGGGCATGGCATGTGTTCGGTAAATTGCCCGGTTGGGTTTTATGTGTGATATGCGATTTAAAAGTTATTTGATTGGATTTATAACGGAATTGGAAGAATTATAAATTGTATTTTTTGGTACTTATATTGATTTCTAATTTGGATTTGTTTTTACAAACAAGTGGGTTTTGATTTACAACATATTTTGGCCGGAGTTGCCAAAAAATGGACTGTTTCACATCTTTACGAAAATGGTTGTGTTTTGAATATGTAACCTGAGTATTATAAGAGATTTACGAATGATGTTTGCAGCCGTAAATGATGTTTATACAGATCCTTAATAAAATTAAAATGCATACCTTCATCAAATGTTAGTTTTGAGAAAATGTTTAAAGGCTCGTTTGGCATTTCCTAGAAACGAAGAAGTGTTTTACTTGTATATAACAAGTTATGAAATTGGGATTATTTTATGGTCCATTAAATGATTTTATTAAATGTTAATTGGGCTTACAAATATTGTTTTGTTTGGTTATGATGTGTTTTTATAATTTAAAGAATGTTTTTGAAAGAGTTTTATGTGCAAAGCCTCAATGCACTTCATGAAATTGTTTTACCGAAATATTTAGCGGTTTGTTGATTAGTGTAAGAAATGTGAAGAATGATTATGGGATGTTTGTGTTTTTATGGTTTTGGAATTGAATGGGGATGTGAAATGTGTATTTGATAATATGTGTAACTTGATTGAGCTCTAAAGGGAATCCCGGGTATCTACGTGGGCGGACGTGTACTAGTATGCTAGTGATTCTGTGGGGGTTGGCCCCTGTTTCACGTAGCAAGTGTGACGATGACAACACTAACTAAAATATGATGATGTTGATGATTGGGGAACACTAGGTTATGGGTATGTTCCATACTAGTGGCTCGTGCACGAGAACTGATATTTATTATGGTTACTTTCACTGAGATACGAGGTACGTGGGGCTCACAACTAACTAGTGCCTAGGGGTATTCCTGTGACTAGTGATCATTGGCAATTTTGTACTCACCGTCGGCATACGGTGTGTTTGGTTTGTAAATTCAGTAGTATGTGTTATTTATTTGAAGTTTAAAATTCTTTAATGTAGCCCTCTTAAAAACTATTTTCATTTTGAAGTTTCACCTCTTTGAAAAAAATAGTTACTTGCATTTTTGTTTATTAAACGTGCATGTTTTTGTCTGATAATTATTATAGCATGGAACCTCATTTGAAACCCATACTTACATATCTTGAATTTCAAACTATAAATTGATGTTTCATTTATTTTAAAGGAATGTGCATTGGGAATAGAATACCGGGCTAACCTACTGAGTTTTAATACTCACACCTATAGTCTTCTTCTTTTTTTTAGCCCTTGTGCAGGTTTCATCATTAGTTCAATCACCTTGGGCGACTTTTGATCATTGTGTTGGAGAGTGACCAGAAGTGTCACATGGAGTTAGTTGGTCATTGGGATTGTTCATCTGAGTTTTTTGTTTTTGTTCTACCTTTAGTTTCTTGTATAAAAAAATATTTTGTTCAATTTTTATATAAATTCATTTTGGGCTGTCCGTTTATTTCCGCTGTTTGTTTGATTGTCTATATATGGGCGAAATCGTTCCCTTGTGTACTCTATTGATACCCTTGGTTCTTGTCACCATCCCGGGAGGATCGGGAACGCCTCTCGGGACTTGTCGCGGGCTGGCCTTGGTGACCGGTTCAGGGTCGACTCAGGCTGGTTCGTGACAAAATCGTATCAGAGGAGGATGGCTCTTAGCAGACCTTTCTTTTTAGAGTGACCTTGTTATTTTGGGGATGTCAAGGTAGAAGGAGTAGGATTGTTGGGACTTGAGGGTTATGTGAATGAAAAGCATCGCGAACTCTTTCTTGTTCTAATACTCAGGTTTCCAAGGGAGTACAGTTTTATTAGTGTCCTTTTTTCTGGTTAATTTTTTTTTGGTGTTGGGATATGACAAGGGGAGTCTGACTAATGGCCTCCGTGAGCTCATAGGGCCTGGAAAGCCATGCGGAGCTGGGGAATGGTCTTAATAAGTTTCTCTGTGTTGGTGTTGTGTTTGGCATATGGCCGCCAACCATATGGTCAAGTCACCCACTGACACTAGTTCCCTTTTTTTGCATCTCGTGAACCTTTATTGAATTCTGAATTTTTGTTTTTAAAATCCTTGTGTGAGAATTGTGGAAATGGGTTTTAACGTAAGGATTAGATATTGAAAAGTGAAAAAAGGGGGTTTCAATAATTAAATATAATAATGGTTTTGGAAGGTTGTGTTTTTGTGAAAAAAATTGGGGGAAGCAGAAATGATTTAAAGGGATTTGATTATCCATAATCTAAAATTGTGGTTTGTTGAAATAAAATGTTTTGAAATTGTGAATAATTTTAAAGTGATTCTGGATATTTTTTTAAATGGGGTATTTTAGGATGTTAAAAAGTTTTTGAATTGGATAAATTTGTTTTGGAAATTGGTTTTGATCGGTTGGTGTTTTACTACAAACGGTATTGGTCTAAATGGACCTCAGATTATAAAAATATACATTGCTGATTTTTTTTAAAAAAAATGGGAAGGGGTTGTTTGGAGTAGTTTGGTTATTTAAAAAGTTTTTTTTAAAATGAAAAGGGGTAGGTTTTTAAGAAAATGGTTCTTAATGAATTGTGGTTTTTTTGTGGAATATGAAAAGGGTTTTTCACTTGGTGGTTGGTGTTCCTTTTGAAGGTACATGATTTTTGGAATGATGTTGTTTTGTTTTAGCCTTTGGTGTTTTCATGAGTGCTCACATACATGGTTTTATTTATATCTGGAAGGATGAAATATATGGTATGGTGGTTGGGTGCCTGGGGTGGCCTGGAAATTTGCATGTGGGAGAGACTTGATGAAACACCATTGGTGAATGTTGAAACCCACGAAGTTTGTTTGTTTTTCAAAAGTGTTTTGAGTTAAAAAATGTTGTCATTTTTTATAAACCAATGGTTATGTGGCCCGTTTTTTTCTATGTTGTAGAAGAGTTGTTTATTCAGTAATCTCCCTTGTGATCTACAATTCATACTCTTGTTGTATCTTGAGATGATATCTTGTTGGTGTCTTGGTTTTGGAGAAATTTTCATTGGGTTTCTAAAGATGTGTTTGATGTTGTGATGTGGCCAGGGATAGTTCTCCGTTGGAAATCTTTCTTGTTGATCAACCTAAGGATTCATTTAAAATGTTAAATCCACCTCTTTTGATGGTGCCTCAACCTGTTTGTTGGAATAGAGAGTAGTTTGGGATCTATTAAAAGTGCTTCTAGGTCGTGATAATTCTTTTGGACAGAGTAGTTGTTTTCGGTGATGTTGATGTGTTTCATCCAATTCCTCGTCTATTCTACCCCTCATTTGGAGTGAGATAGAATTTTGATATGTATCTATGAGTTCCTATTTAGATTAAGGTTTTTGTTTGGTGATCAAGTGTGGTTTTTTTGAGTGGTGTGATCCTTATCACTTGACTGCGGTGCAGCAAATGCTTCAAGAATCAGGGCTCCAGCCATAGGCCTCGGAGTGAAGCTTTTCACGCAGTCAGAAAATCAAAAGAGGTGTGGAGTGCTAGATTAATATCCTTACTCCTCTGTTTTGGTAAGTTAGTTACTATGTCAATGTTTTGGTTCCTCATTTCTATGAATTTCCCTTTGTCGCAACAAGCGTGGTGGACTTAACCCCTCACACAGTGTCTATGGTTATTCCTTCATGGATGTGGGTTTTCAATCAATGTCCCTGTGTGGAAGGCCTGTAAAAATCAGGTGTAGTCTTGGTGTTACCTATTCATAGGTGGAGAGTTTTGGGTAGTTTATTTGTTTCTTTTGTGGTTTCAGTGGCCAAATTATTAGGTCCCCTACCATCCCATCCCCAAGTGACGGGGGTCCAGAATTGTGTTGAATGTAACGACCAAGTTATTGTCCCATCCATTTGGGAGTGGTTGGTTTATATGTTCATGTTGTAACTCTATTAACTTGGTATAGTAGGTTTTTGTAGGAGGGTTTTTTCGGGCTTGTGTGAGTGAGTCCCAACTCTAACTCATGTTCAATTCTTGTCTATTCATTACTAGTTGGTTTCTAATGGTGGGGAGACCCACCATGGGTCTCCTGGATTTTCATCCTAAGAACATTTATAGGTATAGTTGATTCTTAATGGTGGGGAGTACATTCTGGAATCCTTATGGGTTGTTTTTTTGAGCTGGAAAGTGTTATGGCTTTCCGGGGGCGGAAAGTTTTAATGGTGGGGAGAATTGTCACACACGGTTTTTTTTCTGTCCTTGTATTGATCAGGCCCATTAGAAATTAAGATCCTCTTAATGGGTATTTGATGAGATGAATCTTGAGTTTTGAAGTTTCATATATGTCTAACCACCATAATTTGGGATCCCCATTGCTTGTTTAGGATTTTTTGAAGAAAGGGTGGTTACTTCATGATTTGGGCCAACCGTGAGCCCATTCCCAGTTTTAAAAACTGAATTTGTTTCTTTTATAACTCTTTTTTTTCATCCTTTTTCACCCAATAAACTTCCCACTTGTCCTATACTGATATATTAAAACTTATTTATCCTTTTGGACCCATTATAAATTCATAAGTCGGGTGAATTTGGGTCACTTATTTAGGTATTGGGCCAGCCCATGGGCCCATTTCCTGTTTAAAAAAAATAATTTGTTTCATTTATATCTTTTTAATTTTTTAATATTTTCGGTGTTTCCACCTCCCACCCGAAGAAACTATCCCTATCCTCACCCCATATATCTTTTTGTTCCTCTTTGGAGCTCATATGGGTCGCGTAAGAGGGCGAAACTTCTCAGGATACATCAAATCGTCCAGATTTGACAAGGTAAATTGTATCATTCATAAATTAATCAATTCTTACTCTTTTGGCCACCAATTTTCGTTCCCTGGTTCGTCCAGATCTTAGGAGTATCTGCAGGAATTTTCAGGCCATTCCCTTCCCTCTAGGGTTGCATATCTAATGGAAGACGAATAGTTTTCTAGGGTGAAAGATGAGATTCCTTCTCCTTTCTCCTTCCTCTTCGCCCTCCTTTCATTATTTCTTTGATTTATATTGTACCCTAGTTTTGATCGACCTAGAGTTTTTTTATACAATGTTTTTGATGGGTTTTATGTTTGTTTAGGTCTGGTATTTATAGTTTTAGGGTTTATAAACCCGCGGCGGGTGATTTCGGATGTGCGTTTCAATTACGCCAAAGATTTGAGGTAGGATATCCCTTGCACATGCTTTTATCATAGAAGTTTCATCATTTTAATATTATCCTATACTGATATAAATGTATATTATTGTTTTAAATCCTTTTTATAATTTTCTTGGTGTGCAAAGTCGTTGTTTAATCACTGTTATGTGAAAGGTAGTGTTGTTTTGTCATGAAAGTAATCAACAAGTGTTTGTTTAAATGTTCCATTATCATTGAAAATATTTTGTGAGGTTTATAATCTGGTTTATGGTATTTTTAACATGTTACAGTATCTTGAATGAAAATATGACATTCAATTGGTGTTTTATTCCTTTTCAGGTACATTAAATAAATTGTTTTGTTTAAAAAGGGCATGGCATGTGTTCGGTAAATTGCCCGGTTGGCTTTGATGTGTGATGTGCGATTTAAAAGTTATTTGATTGGATTTATAAAGGAAATTGGAAGAATTATAAATGGTATTTTTGGGTACTTATATTTATTTCCAATTTGGATTTGTTTTTAAAAACATGTGGGTTTTGATTTACAACATATTTTGGCCGGAGTTGTCAAAAAAAATGGACCGTTTCACATCTTTACGAAAATGGTTGTGTTTTGAATATGTAACCTGAGTATTATAAGAGATTTATGATTGATGTTTTCAGCCGTAAATGATGTTTATACAGATCCTTAATAAAATTAAAATGCATACCTTCATCAAAGGTTAGTTTTGAGAAAATGTTTAAAGGCCCGTTTGGCATTTCCTAGAAACGAAGGAGTGTTTTACTTGTATATTACAAGTTATGAAATTGGGATTGTTTTATGGTCCATTAAATGATTTTATTAAATGTTTATTGGGATTCAAAATATTATTTGGTTTGGTTATGATGTGTGTTTATAATTTAAAGAATGTTTTTGAAAGAGTTTTATGTGCGAAGCCTCAATTCACTTCATGAAATTGTTTTACCAAAATATTTAGCAGTTTTTTGATTAGTGTTAGAAATGTGAAGAATGATTATGGGATGTTTGTGTATTTATGGTTTTGGAATGGAATGGGGATTTTAAATGTGTATTTGATAATATGTGTAACTTGATTGAGCACTAAAGGGAATCCCGGGTATCTAGGTGGGCGGACGTGTACTAGTATGCTAGTGATTCTGTGGGGGTTGGCCCCTGTTTCACGTAGCAAGTTTGACAATGACAACACTAACTAAAATATGATGATGTTGATGATTGGGGACCACTAGGTTATGGGTATGTTCCCTACTAGTGGATCGTGCACGAGAACAGATATTTATTATGGTTATTTTCACCGAGATACGAGGTACCTGGGGCTCACAACTAACTAGTGCCTAGGGGTATTCCTGTGACTAGTGCTCGTTGGCAATTTTGTACTCACCGTCGGCATATGGTGTGTTTGGTTGGTAAATTCATTAGTATGTGTTATTTATTTTAAGTTTAAAATTCTTTAAACCAGCCCTCTTGAAAACTATTTTCATTTTGAAGTTTCACCTCTTTGAAAAAAATAGTTACTTGCATTTCTATTTATTAAACATGCATGTTTTTGTCTGATAATTATTATAGCATGGAACCTCATTTGAAACCCATACTTACATATCTTTAATTTCAAACTATAAATTGATGTTTCATTTATTTTAAAGGAATTTGCATTGGGAATAGAATATCGGGCTAACCTACTGAGTTTTAATACTCACGCCTATAGTCTTCTTCTTTTTTTAGCCCTTGTGCAGGTTTCATCTTTAGTTCAATCACCTTGGGCGACTTTTGATCATTGTGTTGGAGAGTTACCAGAAGTGTCACATGGAGTTAGTCGGTCATTCAGATTGTTCATTTTAGTTTTTTGTTTTTGTTCTACCTTTAGTTTCTTGTATAAAAAAATATTTTGTTCAATTTTTATATAAATTCATTTTGGGCTGTCCGTTTATTTCCGATGTTTGTTTGATTGTCTAAATATGGGCGGAATCGTTCCCTTGTGTACTCTATTGATGCCCTTGGTGCTTGTCACCATCCCGGGAGGATTGGGATCGCCTCTCGGGACTTGTCGCGGGCTGGCCTGGGTGACCGGTTCAGGGTCGACTCAGGATGGTTCGTGACATAACAGATAGAGGAATAATAAATGAAATTATGGTTATGGCATTGGGTGATTGTAACGCCCCGACCCTAGTTACCCAGAGTCGGTGCATTATTACATAACATTGGCATGATCACAAGAAAGATCAAATCTCGAAAGATCGATTGGTTTAGTAGCCTTGGAAATACTAGATATATTCATAAATTTTACATTACACCATTAAACGAAAAACTACAACAACAACATATTGTCTCCATAATCCACACTCATATCCCCACATAATATCCCTGCAGGTCATTCATAACTTACTTCGTCACATCCTGGGAAAAGTAAAACATAGAAAAGGGGTGAGCTCAAATGCCCAGTAAGGATAACAATATAGCGGAAACTTTCATAAATAAGAATAAACTTTTAAGGCAATGTATAACTAAAACAAAAGCCTTTCAAACATGAACTTTCAACATGGTATGGCATAAATAAAATGAAATAATGTCATTTGCTTATTCACATGGATATTCTACTAATCGAATAATCACATGCAAAAATCAATAACCACTTTCATAATGTTGGAATGCATAATGCCAGACTATCATAACCACATAGTCAAGGCCTCATGCCAAGACTACAAATAAGATTTTGTCAAGGCCTTGTGCCAAGACACTAGTTTGTCTCATGAGACCTACCGATGCATCGAGGAGCTATAGCGGGCTCCACCCATCACATATTAAGTCCAATGCATTCCCATATGAAAAGGATTAAACATAACATAAACATTCGTATTAAAACTAGCATACGAAATGTCAATACTTTCACCATAAACTATGAATGGTATAAAAATAGCACATCTACAGTCAAACATATCACAAAACCTTCAATACAATATAGAAGTTTTTTATCATAATAAATCATCTTCAAATAATCTTAAAATCCATCAAAGGATGTTGACATAGATGAAATCAAAACTATTTGAGAGAAATATCTCTTTTTTGAAATCATTTAAAAGTCACACATTTATAAAGAATTAATTAAAAGGAGATTTTTGAATCAAAGTGTCCCATACCACTTTGAAACTTTTGAAAGGAATTAACATTTTTAAAAACATTCATGTCCATATAAATAAATCCTTAAAAACCATTTTTAAGACATTAATTAAAAAGATTTATAAAGATAAATCTTTAAAACATTTAAAATTCTGATTTTGATAAAGAGTACCTTTCTGAAATTCTTAAATTATTCATTTTGAAATCATTTAAAAGTCACATAATTATAAAATAAAACATTTACTTTGAAAATATCCTTGTAAGCTTGTAAGGGAATCTTTGACGATTTTATAACGGCGGTAAATAGCTACACCTGCCGTATAAGTTTAAAAAAAACATTCTTACCTTAAATTTGTCAAAAGGTAAAAAGTGCCTTGTTTGGAAAACGATGGAAATATTCCTTTAAAAACACATAAGGGTATAAATGACTATAACCCATATTCTTTGTAAATAGTAAAAATGTTTTGAAATATATTTCGAAGTAACATGGATGTGGATGATAAAGAAATCCCAGTAGATTATTACGTATAAACAACCTCGAATAATGAAGAGATTGCGAAATAAACCCTTACCTTGTACTTTTCCTTGGTTGGGGTAGGTTAACCTCCTGTATAATGGTGAAATAATTGTTATTAAATTATACAAGAATCATATATATTAATGTGATATCATATATGATCTTTTAATATTGATTTGATAATAATATCTTATTATTATCGCTGTTTCGGGTGTGAACTTACTAGTTTGCTTTTGTATGTTTTGTTACGTAAGACATGTTTGTAAAGCATAAGTTGTATATTATTCAAATCCAGAATGGTATCAAGTCCTTAAAAATCATTTTTAAATCATCAAATGATAATTATACTTGAATGGATACGATGGATAATGAATCTCATCGCGTTCGTGGAGACGGTAGTCCGTACGTACGCACGAACGCTACTTCCATTTAATTTTTATTTTAAAAGAATCGAATACAAATGATACATAGGTATATTACTATTCCAGTATAATATAATATTTTATACATGTTACTTAAGTTCATTAACACCATCCTTTATACGTTCCATGTGTGGTATGAACGAGTCATATCATTTTAAGGGGGCGGTAGTCCGCACTTCCTCAAATGAAATTATCGTATGTATATACAACATGAAACGAATAGTGTTATGAAATAAAATGGAATTACAGAAGCTTATATATAAAATATATATCATTAATATCATATTTAATTACAGTGCCATCATAATGGCCACCATGAGAGGCGGTAAGATGTATTTGAACAATCATCGTTTCGTGAGGCGTTAGTTTTCCATCCACAGAAACATTATGTTCATCATACCTTAGATGGAGTTGTGTGTATGTGTAGTTTGAATCCTTCTTATAACAACATCCTAGTATATTGAGGATACTGGTGTTGTTACAAAAGAAAGGAAATAAAAAGATTTTGGGGGTTGAAGAAGCAAAATAAATGAAAATAATTTAAGAGAAATCGTTATCTTTAATTTAGGTAACTCACTTTGGTTGGAACCAAAGGACTTCTTGAAATGCTTTCTGCCTAAGGGGAAGCTTCAAGGAGGAGGAGAGGGATGTGGGGAGCTTAGTTGGGCAGAGTTTGGACGAGCCAAGTGGCTTGAGAGGTGTGAGGAATGAGTAGAAGTGGTCTCCTTTTATAAGGGAGAGGAGGGGCTCTTTAGGAAAGAGTGAAAGTATTACTTTATAATATAATTATATTCGGTTTATAATGGTCCAAAAATCATTGAAGTCGAAGATAAGATGACTCCTATTCTAAATAACATCAACCAATAATAATTGGACAGGTTTTAGATAATATTTTAATCATTATAATCTTATTTATTTAAATGATTTATTAATGAGGTAAACATTGCATCATTATTGTGTCATTAATAATTTAAATTATTTGATGTCTAAAAATTATAAATAAAATATAATTATGTATGAAATCTTTTTATCTTTCTAATGAATATTTATAATCGAAAATCCAACATGTATAACCCTATGTAAAAATTGTTCTTCTAAAAGATGTAAGCTTATGCCATTTTTATTTTTATTTTAACTTTATTAATATAAAGTGTCCCTACCACATACAAGTGGCTCCAAGGGGTACCCAAATTGACCCAAGGATGCTCATGGTCGGGTATGTGTCCACCAATAAGGTTAGGACACGTTTTAGGGTAATTTGGTATTATTATAATATTATTTTTTAACCCTTATTTACCGGATTTACCCTTTACCATGGTAAATAAAATATTTACCACAGTAATTATTCAAAATGTCTAAAAATAAAAGTTACCTATTTACACAATTTGAACATCCTGATTACAAATATGGAATCCATTTTCCTAAATTCAAAACACAGAAGTGGCAGAAATTAATTTAAAATTAATTCCCGCTGTCAAAACAAAAAGCGTGTTTTTAAGAGGTAATAACTATCAAAAGATTGACACTTGTTTATGTTCGGTTTAATTGTAAAATTATGTCCAATGACCAACATTATATTAAACGGTAAAAATATATTCTAAATATAATTTAAAACCACTTAAATTCATAATTTATCACTATTAATTATTTTGATTAAAAAAGTTTTTTTTAGTTAAAATTTAGTAATTTTCACTATTCATCAAAATATGAAAGTTATCCGAAATGTACCAAAATTTCACCTTAGGCTAAATTCGATATTCCGAATCCAAAAATGAAGTCCATTTTCAAATATAAAATATATATAATTTCAAAAAGTAGGTATTACTATTCATAACGGCTAGTTTGATTGGTTGTGGTGTGTGTTAAAACTCAAGGTTGCGTACAACACACGCTACTGTATTATTCAAAGAGAGCGTACAGTGGAAGCTTGGGATGTTTCATTTTAAATTTATTATGTCCCCATTTAGTCAAAAAGTTTAAAATATTTTATTTAAAAAGGGTTCACTATTAAAATTTGGTAAAAGTGAAATACTGAAAATGAATTTGTTCTTACATTATGTCTAAGAAACTCATAATATGGATTCTAAAATTATAAGGATTATATAAAGTTTAAAATTTAGATAATACTATTCATAACCTCTTTTGAATGGATTTTTTTTTGTAAGTCATGGTGTGATTGAACTCGGTGTTGCGTGTAGTGCAAGTTATTGAATTATTTTGAAGAAATAACACACTATGAAATCTTGGGGTGTTACATTCTCCCCTCCTTCAATAAATTGCGTCCTCGCAATTTGAAATTGTTCTTCGAAAATAAAAGGTTGAAAATAAAAAATATATTTGTGGGAAAACCCACATCGGAAATTGGGTTACTAAAATTTAGTCTTAATATAAGGAAAAGAGAAATAAAAGGGTCACCACCAAATTATGATCTCGATTAGGAGAACATTGGTGGAAATTAGAGACATATAATTGGAGGAAAAACGTAAATATTTATAGGTAGTGATTGAGGTCATCAATCACAAACAAGTATGAAATTGAGGTCCTTGAATTCATCAATCTATGATGATTTGAAATACCATCGGTTCAACAAAACATAGGGTATTAGGATAACACATTTTTGACGTTTCGAAATATCTTAGTTGAAATCCCACATCGAAAAATGAATTAATGAGGCCTCTATTTAAAATAAAGAGTGGAAAGTATGAAGATTACCGAAAATAACACATACTAGGGTTCCATATAGGAAAATATGGATATGGAGGAGAAATCTAACCATCAATTATCGGATGGAGAGTGGTAGAGGACATGGCTATGAAAAGGCCAACAATCCCAAATCCATAAATTAGTGATGATTTAAGGTACCATCTAGGAAAACATTTTTGTTCTAAGTTGCTTTTCTTAATGTTGAGGAATTTATTTATGAGATTGGCTAAGATCATAAGGGGATATACTTACTTTATAATTAGAGTTTTATCCATTAATAAATTTCTACCACAAACTCATCTTTCACTCTAAAAGATAATAGAACGTAATTTTTTTTTCTATTTATACTATTCGTACAGGGTTCCAAAATAAATGAATTTATAATTCATCTACCAGATCTTTTAAAAAAAACTACATTATTTAATCCAAGACATATCGTGGGCCAGTGGTAGGTGATACACCCTTGTCGCCCTTCGGTTGCGGGTTCAAGTCTCGCAGCCTTGCCGGACGCGACGGTTTGCCGCCCGACCTCCGGGTTTCCTTTTGTGGCAATCCAAAATAATCCAAACTAGAACTATCCAAAATACTTCTGTCCAAACTCATAGTCCAACATTTATAAGGAAGGTAAACATAATATATATCCCTTTTACCTCGTAATAGCATATGAATACCTTCATCAAGTATTACCATATTCCTTATTGATTACATTCATGCTCCCTTATTCCATATAGAATACTGGATATACTTCATTAATCCAAAAATGTTTTAAACCCCAACAATGATGGAATATACAAATCATTAATCAGTTACAAGGTAGTCAAGAATATCCAATATAATTTATCCAAAACAATCACATATTATTCCAAAATCACTACCTCAGTATCAGAACTATATTATGATTTATCATTCTCTCAACCATATATTTTCCAAAAATTTATCCTGCTATTGAGTCACTTTTCTTTGTTCCACACAATCTCAAGTCCTTAATGAAATAGTACTGCAGTACAATCCTTATATAATCCATAATTATTATAACAAGTACATTGTTGATACAACACTCAATTGACATAATCAACATAAGAACTCTAATCATTCCTCTTCATCTGTGGTAGTATCATAACTTGATTATTATCCAATAGCATCATTTGCGGCATAGTCTGATGACTGGGACATAGGTTCGCGTAGTGTCCAAACTCCTTGCAAATGAAGCATTGTACATTTGAAACCATTTTCTTACCCTTGCAGTCACGTACTTTGTGCCCTTTTCCTCCACACTTATAACAAACTCCCATTCCTTTCAGGCAAGTTCCAGGGTGTTTCTTTCCACAATTACCACATATGGGAAAATTCTTCTTTTCCCTCTTCCCTTTATCCATCTTTCTCTCTTCCATCCATTTCGTCTCTTGCTTCCCTTCAAAGCCATAGGACTCAGTAATCTCTTTACTTATCTTATCAACACATGATATTATTTATTCATATGATGATAATACATGGGAGACTATTTCTCTTATAAATTCTAGCTTAAGACCATGAAAGATATGATCCTTCCTTCTCTTTGGATCATGTGCATTTCTGGAGTTCTCATTCCTTCTACTGGGCGCCATTTCTAAACAATGGCATACACTAGATCAGTTTATGAATCAAAATACATAATCCCATACTTATAAAACACTTAACATAAATTGAACTATTTATGGATATAATCCATAATCATAAAAATGTCTCCTTTGAGGATGTATATACTCATAAACCCTTCATAATGGTTTGTAAAGAAAATGAGAGTTATCCTAAGCATATCCCCCGGGAGTGTCGTAACCAAGAGTGCAGCAAGGCCCGTTGTCGTGCACCAGTTCCCGTTCGAGTCTAGCTCAAAGCGGTGTTTTCGGGTTTTACCCCTAGGTACATCTGTGCCAGAGCCGCCTCTACCTGCTCGTATCCAGACAGGGATGTATTGCTCGGAAAACTCACAAAATATCTACAATACGAAAATTCTAGAAAGTTCTTCTATACTAATCCTCAAAGTTCATCTTAGGTCTACGTGCTCTAATTAGAGTTTATCTAAATCTAGCTTGCAAGGTTTGTACTAAACATCCTATGATACCAACTGTAACGCCCCGACCCTAGTTACCCAGAGTCGGTACATTATTACATAACATTGGCATGATCACAAGAAAGATCAAATCTCGAAAGATAGATTGGTTTAGTAGCCTTGGAAATACTAGATATATTCATAAATTTTATATTACATCATTAAACGAAAAACTACAACAACAACATATTGTCTCCATAATCCACACTCATATCCTCACATAATATCCCTGCAGGTCATTCATAACTTACTTCTTCACATCCTGGGAAAAGTAAAACATATAAAAGGGGTGAGCTCAAATGCCCAGTAAGGATAACAATATAGCGGAAACTTTCATAAATAAGAATAAACTTTTAAGGCAATGTATAACTAAAACAAAAGCCTTTCAAACATGAACTTTCAACATGGTATGGCATAAATAAAATGAAATAATGCCATTTGCTTATTCACATGGATATTCTACTAATCGAATAATCACAAGCAAAAATCTATAACCACTTTCATAATGTTGGAATGCATAATGCCAGACTATCATAACCACATAGTCAAGGCCTCGTGCCAAGACTACAAATAAGATTTTGTCAAGGCCTTGTGCCAAGACACTAGTTTGTCTCATGAGACCTACCGATGCATCGAGGAGCTATAGCGGGCTCCACCCGTCACATATTAAGTCCAATGCATTCCCATATGAAAAGGTTTAAACATAACATAAACATTCCTATTAAAACTAGCATACGAAATGTCAATACTTTCACCATAAACTATGAATGGTATAAAAATAGCACATCCACAGTCAAACATATCACAAAACCTTCAATACAATATAGAAGTTTTGTATCATAATAAATCATCTTCAAATAAGCTTAAAATCCATCAAAGGATGTTGACATAGATGAAATCAGAACTATTTGAGAGAAATATCGCTTTTTTGAAATCATTTAAAAGTCACACATTTATAAAGGAAGTAATTAAAAAGAGATTTTTGAATCAAAGTGTCCCATACCACTTTGAAACTTTTGAAAGGAATTAACATTTTTAAAAACATTCATGTCCATATAAATAAATCCTTAAAAACCATTTTGAAGACATTAATAAAAAAGATTTATAAAGATAAATCTTTAAAACATTTAAAATTCTGATTTTGATAAAGAGTACCTTTCTGAAATTCTTAAATTATTCATTTTGAAATCATTTAAAAGTCACATAATTATAAAATAAAACATTTACTTTGAAAATATCCTTGTAATCTTGTAAGGGAATCTTTGACGATTTTATAACGGTGGTAAATAGCTACACCTGCCGTATAAGTTTAAAAAAAACATTCTTACCTTAAATTTGTCAAAAGGTAAAAAGTGCCTTGTTTGGAAAACGATGGAAATATTCCTTTAAAAACACATAAGGGTATAAATTACTATAACCCATATTCTTTGTAAATAGTAAAAATGTTTTGAAATACATTTCGAAGTAACATGGATGTGGATGAAAAAGAAATCCTAGTAGATTATTACGTATAAACAACCTCGAATAATGAAGAGATTGCGAAATAAACCCTTACCTTGTACTTTTCCTTGGTTGGGGTAGGTTAACCTCCTTTATAATGGTGAAATAATTGTTATTAAATTATACAATAATCATATATATTAATGTGATATCATATATGATCTTTTAATATTGATTTGATAATAATATCTTAGTATTATCGCTGTTTCGGTGTGAACTTACTTGTTTGCTTTTGTATGTTTTGTTACGTAAGACATGTTTGTAAATGATAAGTTGTATATTATTCAAATCCATAATGGTATCAAGTCCTTAAACATAATTTTTATATCATCAAATGATAATTATACTTGAATGGATATGATGGAGAATGAATCTCATCGCGTTCGTGGAGACGGTAGTCCGTACGTACGCACGAATGCTACTTCCATTTAATTTTTATTTTAAAAGAATCGAATACAAATGATAAATAGGTATATTACTATTACAGTATAATATAATATTTTATACATGTTACTTAAGTTCATTAACACCATCCTTTATACATTCCATGTGTGGTATGAACGAGTCATATCATTTTAAGGGGGCGGTAGTCCGCACTTCCTCAAATGAAATTATCGTATGTATATACAACATGAAACGAATAATGGTATGAAATAAAATGGAATTACAGAAGCTTATATATAAAATATATATAATTAATATCATATTTAATTACAGTTCCATCATAATGGCCACCATGAGAGGCGGTAAGATGTATTTGAACAATCATCGTTTCGTGAGGCGTTAGTTTTCCATCCACAGAAACATTATGTTCATCATCCATTAGATGGAGTTGTGTGTATGTGTAGTTTGAATCCTTCTTATAACAACATCCTAGTATATTGAGGATACTGGTGTTGTTACAAAAGAAAGGAAATAAAAAGAGTTTGGGGGTTGAAGAAGCAAAATAAATGAAAATAATTTAAGAGAAATCGTTACCTTTAATTTAGGTAACTCACTTTGGTTGGGACCAAAGGACTTCTTGAAATGCTTTCTGCCTAAGGGGAAGCTTCAAGGAGGAGGAGAGGGATGTGGGGAGCTTAGTTGGGCAGAGTTTGGACGAGCCAAGTGGCTTGAGAGGTGTGAGGAATGAGTACAAGTGGTCTCCTTTTATAAGGTAGAGGAGGGGCTCTTTAGGAAAGAGTGAAAGTATTACATTATAATATAATTATATTCGGTTTATAATGGTCCAAAAATCATTGAGGTCGAAGATAAGATGACTCATATTCTAAATAAAATCAACCAATAAGAATTGTACAGGTTTTAGATAATATTTTAATCATTATAATCTTATTTATTTAAATGATTTATTAATGAGGTAAACATTGCATCATTATTGTGTCATTAATAATTTAAATTATTTGATGTCTAAAAATTATAAATAAAATATCCTTATGTAGGTAATCGTTTTAGCTTTCTAATGAATATTTATAATCGAAAATCCAACATGTATAACCCTATGTAAAAATTGTTCTTCTAAAAGATGTAAGCTTATGCCATTTTTATTTTTATTTTAACTTTATTAATATAAAGTGTCCCTACCACATACAAGTGGCTCCAAGGGGTCCCCAAATTGACCCAAGGATGCTCATGGTCGGGTATGTGTCCACCAATAAGGTTAGGACACGTTTTAGGGTAATTTTGTATTATTATAATATTATTTTTTAACCCTTATTTACCGGATTTACCCTTAACCATGGTAAATAAAATATTTACCACAGTAATTATTCAAAATGTCTAAAAATAAAAGTTACCTATTTACACAATTTGAACATCCTGATTCCAAATATGGAATCCATTTTCCTAAATTCAAAACACATAAGTGGCAGAAATTAATTTAAAATTAATTCCCGCTGTCAAAACAAAAAGCGTGTTTTTAAGAGGTAATAACTATCAAAAGATTGACACTTGTTTATGTTCGGTTTAATTGTAAAATTATGTCCAATGACCAACATTATATTAAACGGTAAAAATATATTCTAAATATAATTTAAAACCACTCAAATTCATAATTTATCACTATTAATTATTTTGATTAAAAAAGTTGTTTTTAATTAAAATTTAGTAATTTTCACTATTCATCAAAAAATGAAAGTTATCCGAAATGTACCAAAATTTCACCTTAGGCTAAATTCGATATTCCGAATCCAAAAATGAAGTCCATTTTCAAATATAAAATATATATAATTTCAAAATTAGGTATTACTATTCATAAAGGCTAGTTTGATTGGTTGTGGTGTGTGTTAAAACTCAAGGTTGCGTACAACACACGCTACTGTATTATTCAAAGAGAGTGTACCGTGGAAGCTTGGGATGTTTCATTTTAAATTTATTATGTCCCCATTTAGTCAAAAAGTTTAAAATATTTTATTTAAAAAGGGTTCACTATTAAAATTTGGTAAAAGTGAAATACTGAAAATGAATTTTTTCTTACATTATGTCTAAGAAACTCATAATATGGATTCTAAAATTATAAGGATTATATAAAGTTTAAAATTTAGATAATACTATTCATAACCTCTTTTGAATGGATTTTTTTTGTAAGTCATGGTGTGATTGAACTCGGTGTTGCGTGTAGTGCAAGTTATTGAATTATTTTGAAGAAATAACACACTATGAAATCTTGGGGTGTTACAGTGATTCTATATATTCATAAGATTTATTTTTCCCTTAAAACTAAAGAAAAGTTTCTTGGTCCAAAAATTATAAGAATATTACTCTTAATACAATTTTTTAAATAAATTTAAAAAAATGTACATTAAACATCAATGGATATATTAAAAAAATTACTTTTATTTTCAAATAAATTATTTTAAAAAGAATAAAAATTTTAAACCGAAAGCAGAAATAATGTCAGATTTTCATTAGAACCATCATCATTATATTAAGTAACAATGGGAGGAACAGATGACACAAATACCCGGATATGACATTAATATCAAGCGTTTAATAAATTTAATTATATTTATTGAGGTATGGATCATAATATTTCATAATTGGAAGCAAAATGATAGAAAATCTAGATAAATTATGAAATAATTGCTATAAACTATTACCAAATTGGTCACATTGAATCATAATTAAATTTAAGGAATAAAATTAAATGAATATTAATATATTATAAAAATGATCCTTCATTAAATAATATTTTTGAGGTAGTATAAACCTGTCAATGAAAAATATAGGTGCATAACATGGCATCTGTCTCAATGAAGGATAATTGAGAAAAAATTACATTACCAATATAGTAACAATGAAAACATAAACCCCATCAAAAAAAATATAAAAAGGATATGTCAATACCCATAAATATAAATATATGAATCATAGAATATATCCATGTTAATTATGAACACTACAAAAAAGTAATTTTTGGTGAATAAATCATGTATCTAATGGAAAAAAGGTGAGATGAAATTCACATACCTTAGGTCTTGAATTACATAGTATGTGTTAAAAACTCATATATAATAAGTATATGATTATAATAAATATACCAAAGATCAATATTATTATATATGACACAATAAATGATTTGGTTATTAATTTAAATTACCCATTTATTAAAAACTCCATGTTAATGTTATGTTTCAGGTAAGATCTTCTTTGTGTTCCATATATGTGGTCACGTTTTATTCATGGTACTATAATGTAGATAATTATTTACATATTTAATGAATATAATACATTAGGTATAAATAATCTATATTTATTATATAAATATTTATATGTGTCTCTAATATATATATATATTTATAAAGGAATACACCTTTTATGGAGATGGTAAATAGTACTTATGCAAGAATGTTTTTTCCTTTTCATTATTGTATTGAAATAAACTAATTAATGAAATATATGTATATAAATATATGGTAATTATAGTAGAAATTTTATTTAACATATTATATATATATTATCTAAAACCATCTATAATACATTTCATATAGAGTGTGGAGGAATCACATCGGTTTGAGGAGGTGGTAGTCCACATTTCACCCAACAAAATTATCATATAAACAGAAACTGAAATGACTGAAGGTATTTGTTACATTATATTTAAATATTTAATAATAAATTATTAAATTCATAAATAAAATATAAAAAGAGCGTTTTATCTATTTTTCTCGACCATTAGTGGTTGTAAAGGAAAAATAAACAAACTCATTTCATCAGGCGGTAGTTCATTGTACATAAGAATGGTATATTCATTATCTAATACTATGAAATTTGTGTAAGTGTGTATAGAACACATATAATAAAAAAATATCACTTTATTGAGAATACATATGTTTATATATAATCATATAAAAATAATAACATAGATTGTGGATAATGAAAATAAAATAAATAACCTTGAGTAAGGATGTCACCTTTCCTTTGGGTTACTTTTTTGGTTTGCTAAAAAATTATTCTATGGATGGATTTATTCAAAAAGTGATAATTATAGGTGTAATTAATGAATATATGGAGAAACTTAGATCAAATTATTATTGATAAAATTGAATTAAAATATGTGAATAAGTGTGAGGGGTCAGTGACATTTTATAATGGGGGAGTAGAATTATTGTAAAATTTTGAAAATAGATTTCAACTCTATTTTTTCTATGAAACCTGGCTCCAATAATGAACCAAATTCTATAAAAATGTTGATAGGGACTATATAGGGATAGAAAATATATTTTTCATAAACTTTTAAGTCTTTTAATCCATTAATATTAGTTTTTAGTCCATCATCACGAATATATTTCTCTTAATCATGCTAATTAATTTTAATTAATGTCTATAATATTTTTTTTGTAAAAAACTCATTTGAAAGAATTAGATATTATAAATTATGATTATTCAAAATATAGAATAGATTTTTATGATTTATAATAACATATATGGAAAAAATTAATATATATTTAAAACCAGAAATTTTATGAAAATGTTCGATTTTAACAACTCGTTGTTAATGTTACGTTTTTGTAGTATCCTCTTTTTTCATATATATTTTAAATTGTTATTCCTAATCCTCTTACATGGATCATGATTTATTTACTTAAATATTCTAAAACCATATTTTTATTTCAAATTTATTCTTTATATAAATATTTATAATATATATATATATAAGAGATATAAATATATATATATATGACATTTAATAAATCATTCATATATATGGTAGACCCTAATTATGTATGAACTATGTTTCTGTATAATTATTATATTTAAAGAAAGAATGTAATTAAAAAAATATTATATATATAAATTCTAGTTAAATTATCATTATTATGTCCTATATATCATTAAATTTTACTAAAATAAACCAAATACAATCAGGTCTGACGGTGAACGAATCACATCGCTATTAGGAGTCTGTAGTCCACACTTCCCCATAAGAAATTATATTTTTAATAAAATTGAAAATAATGAATATAAATGTTATATAATAATTAAAAAATAATAATATATCATTATATATTATATATCATATAAAAATAGAGATTTAATCATAATCCAAACCATGAGATTTTGTAATGGAAAAAATAACATCGTTTCATTAGAGGTTGATATGCATATAGAAGAACTCTATGTTTGTTACCATTTAGATGGAAGATTGTGAGTAAGTGTAGTTATAAAACATAGAAAAAAACTTTAATATATTTTTTTATATTGATGATATTATACAATATTGGAATTATAATAAATGAGTGGGGTAGAATTAAAATAAAACAAAGGATCTTGAAGAATGATGTTGCCTATTATTTGGGTAAATCTTATTGGTCATCACCAGTTGGATTCCATGGATGTATTTCTACAAAAGGTAGGATTATAGGAGGAATTTATGAATATTTTTAGATTATTTTATCTATCTGTATATTATTCATTAGTATTGATAGATTTGACTAATTGGGAGGGTGAGAGGCTTTTTGAGGTAGGATGAGTGGTGTTCTTGTAAATTATTTAAAATGGAATTCGACCAATGTTTTTCCTTTTAAAAGATTCTGTAATATTGAAAAATATAATATAAAGGGTTAGATGGGTTAAAAATAAAGACATCCAATGTATATTTTATTTTTTTATATGTTATTTTGGGCTATATATTTAATTATTATTAATTTGTTAATCTATGAATTATTTTAATCATTATAATGAATTTAAATCACTTTTACTAATATTTTTACCAAATAATAAGAAAAAAAATATTAAAAATTATAAATTATGATTACTGGAAATATGAAATCCATTTTCTATATTATAATCACATTATTATAATAATGTAATTTAAATATAGTCTCTTAGACTGGATGACAAAGTATGTTTATAATGTTAAAAGGTTAAAATTTTTGACATGTTTTTATATCCAAAACTATGTGAATTTTCTTCCAATGATCTAAATTAGAGTAAATTATACTCAATTGTTCTAGTTAAACATTAAATCAAAACTAAATTTCAATATAATAATTTATATAAATTGTATTAAAATTATATTTGAATTAATAAGCATAGTTATTCACTATTCATATAAAAAAGAAACTTCATTGAAAAATACAAAAAAATAACCCTATTATAATATTTTATTATTTTTTAAAAAATGAAGATAATTTTATAAAATTATATTTTAATATAAGTGAAAAATATCATATTCAAAATGGGTTCTCCCTGAAAATGTGGAAAATTAACTTTTTAGAAAATTTTATATATTTTTATTCATAAGATTATATTTATTCATAACAAATAAATATGAAATAAATTTTATTGTTATAAAAAATATTGATTGAATATATGATATTAAAATTTTAATTGAAACAATAATCAAATATTTTTTTTAATTTATTGAGATAGATCATTGTTTGTACATAGACAAATGATTTTCTAATAAATGTGTTTTATTTATTTTAAAATTTATCAGACGTTGACTTGTCCAAATTGATAAAAAAATGCTTCTATTTTACATACATGAATAATAATTATTTTCAAAATTAATATAATTTAATTTTCAACTACAATTCCAATTTCAATGTAGTAGGGAAAACAGTATTTTAATAATATTATTAATCACATCTTGTTTTTATGTCAAATTAAAATCTGTGTGTAACACACGGTTTAGAAGGGACTTGTAATTTTGTGTAAAAAGAGGCAAAAATAGATTTATGTGTACCTCAAGATAATATAATTATTGTTTATGGATCATGATTATCTTATTATTTCATATAAGACAAGCTATACATAATTCATTTGTATAAAAAACAATATTCATTTTTTGTGAAATGCATAATATCAAACAGAATTAAATTAGCAGAATTCTAAAAAAATTATAGTATTTTACACTACCACAGTATTATAATTTTTGTATATGAATATTTTAACTCTGACACAAAAAACTGTGCATAATTTAACCTTATTAAATATTATGTTTCCTTAATAGATTCCTTAAATTTTTATTCGTATAGAGATTATTAACATTGGGAGTATTCTTTTTTTGAATTAATTTTTAAATATAATCTATCATTTCTACCTTTTCTCATCATATTAATTATCAATATCTAGTGGTATGTTCTTTAAGGTTAGTGGAACTGAACAATATGAAATATCCTTAGAAGAAAAACATGGACAATTTCATGAACTTGAAATAGATTTAGTGAATTTTTTAAGAGATAGGATATTATCACTAATTTTTCATGAATGTTTATGGATAATACATAGATAGTGATCATCTTTAATTTCTATTTGAATATAATATTCTACTTTAATTGATAAATTCAATGGAATACCTATAACACCCTAATATTTTCTGAGAAGTATATTTTTTTATGTCTTATATTATACGCAACATCAAAGGAATCTCTCATTACACACAACACTAGCTTGTCTTGCATTACACGCAATCTTGACCTTCCATGATATCGTATGTTGTAGGAAATACAGAGTTTCACTAAACAATGATATGCTATTAAAATGTTATATAAAATAGCCATTATAAATATTAATACCCAGTTTTTTAAATTTTATAATTTTTATACTTAAATATGGGCTTCATTTTTTGATTCGGAATATCGAAATTATCCTAGGGTGAAATTTTGGTATTTTTCGGAAAACATTCAATTTTTTATGAATAGTGAAAACACTAGGTTACTATTTAAAAACTGAATTTGTATTTAAATAATTATTTATTTTATGTAAATTTATTTTAGGTCAAAATTAAAACATTATAACTATATAAGTTCAATTTAATTCATTGGAGTCATTTTATAATAATTTTATATATATAAAAATTTTATTGAACTTTTCACCGTCTTTTACACTCCTCTTACGAAAATTTGAAAATTTACATATAACATAATTTTACCACTTCTATGAGTGTAATTTCAAAAATCTGAGAGATATTTTTAATATCAAGATGTAAAATGTGGTTCAATATGATAAAATTATTTTTTGGTGAATAGCAACTTTTTACTTTTATCTACCATAGTTAAAAGTAAATAGGGTAATTAAGGGTAATGATGATATTATTATTACCCTAACACATGTCCTAATTCTATTTTATAAGTTTAATTCGACCAAAAACAACATTAGGAATAAAATATGACCATTTAGGTCCACTTGGATTAGATTAGGACACTTATTATTTTTTTATTTAAAGAAGAGTTAAAAGAGTTAAAATCAATGTTTAATAACTAAAACATTTTTAATATAAGGTTATACATAAGATAAATTCAACTATAAATATTCATTAGAAATATAAAAAAATTTCCTACATAATGGTATTTTATTTATAATTTTTAGACATTTAATAATTTAATTTATTTATGACACAATAATGATGCAGAAATTACCATATTAATGAAATATTAACATAATTGATGTTATAAATACCTAGATAAATTCCATTAGAGACTTTATATGAATTTAAATAACTTTATAGGCTAATATGACATGTTATTATTGATTTAATAAACTTTTTTCGAACTAATAATGCTTTTATGATTTTCACAAAAAATCAATTACCAAATAGTTTCAAAATTGACATAAAATAGTTTTTAAAACAAATATTATATTATTAACTGTTATTCTATTCCTAAAAATATATTGTTCAGCCAAATGACTTAGATAAAGTAATATATATTAATAATGAATCACTTTTGGATCTTTTGGCTTGTTATAGTAAGTTTATTAACTATAAAGTACAAGAAAACAAGAAGACAGGGTAAACTTTAAATTATTAAACTTAGAGTTAAATCTAAATGGTAATGTTAAAATATAACATAAGCTTGTATAAAACCTATTGGTTGAGAGTATTTAGACCCATACCAACTTTAGCTTCTAAATGAATCAATTTGGAGCTATTATAAACCGAATATGACTTTATTATAAAATAATATTTTAAGTTGTTCCTAAGGTGCCTCACTCCTCCCTTATTAAAGGGCACCTCCTCCCTCTCCTCCTCACGGAATTTTTAGATTTAAATCTCAAAAACCCTCAGAATATTTCCCTTCTAAACTTTCCAAGATACATACTAGAGGTCTTGGATTCCTTCAAAGACCAATATCTAGTTCTTTAAGAGGAGGTTTCAAAGAGCTGTGTCGAAGAAGAGGTAATATCTTTTACCAATTCTTTCAAATTTATTTCGTATTCTACTTCCTCTTATTTAGTTTTTTCATTATGAATTAATAAAATCAGTATCACACATATACGGATATGTCATTATAAATATGAAACATCCCTATTTCACCTTATATCCATCCTACGGAAGACAAAATCACCGTGCGTGCGTACGTACAGAATACCGTCTCCACGTTGTGGTGTAATCTATTTTCCACCACCACCTTACTTTCATGGGTATAATGGTGTAAAAAATAACTATATATGATTATTTTAAAGAGATAATGATTCTGAAATATTATACATACACTTCAAAACAATTCCATGATCATGGGAACGATATCATCACTCGTGCATACGTACGGCCTACCGTCTCCACAAAGTGATGCGACTTGTTCTACATGATCTTAATTGAATAATGATTATATAAATGAATTTAATGAAAAAATATGATATATATTACACTAATTCCATTTTTAAATTATGAACCTATAACCTAAAAATAAGTATAAGAATTTATTCGACAAAACATGCATAAGAACATAAAGCAATGAACACCCAAATAACAAGTAGCAGTGAAATATTACAAATAAGAAGATAATAATATGACCATATATGATATCATAAAAATAAATATGATTCTGTAATAAGTCAATTAAATTATTTAAATCATTATACAGGAGTTTTGGATATGTACAAATCAAATCAGACAGAAGTTGAGGGAAATTCTCACAATCTCATTTTTATCTAAGATTGTTTATACTTCAGAATTTACTGGGGTATATTTATCATCCATATCCATGTTTCCTCAACATGTAATATTATTTCTATCCTCTTACAATTTTTAAATCCATTTTGACCCATTGGTGAGTTTTTAGTAAAAGATATGAATGGAATCTTTTGTCGTTTTGATTACTAGGTGCTTTTTGACTTTTTCAGCAAAAGTACGAGAAGAATGTTTTTTTAACTTATATGGCATGAATGGATTTTTATGATTTCATGGATCATTATTTCAATGACGCTTACTTTACAATTTTTCAAGTTTATTTTTAATCTTCTTTTTTTAGTTTATAATTGTATGACATGTTATGAAAGGAAAAAAAAAATTTGTAGTAGAAATGATATTTTCCTCAAGAATGGAGTTCAACTGTTTTATCAAAATTATTTTCCATCTAAGATAATATAGGGTTCTATTTCTATCCCTATTTTCTATTGATTTGATTATGTTATGATGGAATTAATTTTATGATGTCATTTTATCTTATATGGATTATATTATGATATCATGATGTTAATGAATCCCATTTTTATTACATGGGTTATGCTACGATTTATGATTTTGTGGCACACATAAGAATGGTTTCATTATGAGATGGGTGGGACCTATATCTCTATCCAATTCATTGGGTAAAGATTTATATCACATGAGATATACATGGCTGGAATGGAAACTTAATCTGGTTCAGTGATACAGGACTTGAACGAGGAGTGAACTTGGTTATGTAATGGACTTTGTCTACTATGATGATCTTGGCAACAATCCATGACTAATATGAAATTATTTTCTATGATTATGTGTGTATGCCAAAAAGTTTCGTGTTGTATTTTATGATTATTGGGATTACATTTCACTACTATTATTTATCCCATGTTATGATATTATGATCTCTTTTGTAGGATAACATTTTCAAAATGTTATGTTCTTATAAATATGACATGATTGATATTTCTTTTGGTTACCCTTACTAAGCATTTGATCTCACCTTTTTTTACATTTTCTTTTCCCCAGGTCAGGAAGAAGGGTATTAAGTATGATATTCCAAATGGGACTCTAGATATGATGAAGTAAACAGGAGACAATGTAGATTATTTATGAACCTGTTGTTTATGATTCCCAGTTTCTAAAGACAAAATATCTATATTGTCTTATCATGGTTTTGTTATATGTTGTAACAAGTATGCTTAAATTTTAATGTAATAACCATGTATGTAAAGTACGGGTCGTTATTGTTGGTATCAGAGGAATGGTATAGTCAACCTTTGGAAACTAGGATGTGAAAGACTTAGTAAGAACTCTAAGAATATATCTAAACATAGATCACAATTATTGTGTTTTATAAATGGCCATGAACAACCTACGATAAGACCTAATATGTGAAATTTTATTCGTGATTATGTTGTTTTTCTATTATGATTAGTGTTTCTCACACTATGCTTATTGGTTTTAGTCAATGGTAGGAACTCGAAAAAAACTGTTTTAATGCTGAATGTGATGGGAAATGCAATGATTTTCCCCCTGAGAAACAAAACGTTATGGGAGCAGGAATTCAAAATCTTTTATCCACTCTCACATAACTTTCTCAAGCAATGAATCATGCTGGACTTCCAAAAGAGCCATGGAAGGAGAAATATTTTGTTGAATCCTTCATGAGGCAGAGTCTAGCTTCATTCAGCGGGTCTTCTGATCCATTAGTGGCTGAACAATGTACCAGTACCACTAGAAATATATTTTCAGTTCTAAAATTTTATGAACATGATAAATTCATCTTTCCAATATATCGTTGGGAAGGAGAAGCTAATCAATGGTGGAATCTTATTAAGAATACGAAGCAAAGGGATGAAATTGAGTCCATGGAATGGGACGAGTTCAAGAACTTATTTTTCAATAAGTAATTCCCTCATATTCTTCAACCAAAGATGGTGAAGGAGTTTCTTGAACTGATGAAAAAGGACGATGAATCGTTTGGTAAATACGAAGAAACTTTTACAAGACTTTCAAGTTACAATTCCGGAATTATTATCTAACCTGAGAGTAAAATTGATCGATTAATTAGTGGTTTAAAACCAAGTATTTGAAGGGTGTTATCCTTAAGGGACTTCAATATCTATAAGGAAATTTTTTGATGTGATCTCAATGTTTAAATGGAGATTGGAGTAACGCATCAATCATATGGGTTTGACAAGAAGAAAAAAATGGAATTCAAGGGAAAATATAAAGAGCACACTAAAAAGAAGATGATTTTTCCATTATACTCAAAGTGTGGAATGAAACATGGAGGGAATTTTCTTAAAGGGACAGCTAAATGTTTTAAATGTGGAAAATAAGGTCATCGGGCAGTTGAATGTTGAAATAATAGGAAGAAGATGTCTAATGATGTGAACAAAGAAAAGGATACAAAGAATGCACCACCTACACTTTAATGTTTTATGTGCAAGGAAATGGGGAATTTTGACAATCGATGCCCTAATCCAAGGGTTGTTAATGATGATCGACGTCAACAAACTCTTAAGTCCAAAGACAAAGGAATGTCCCATGTAATTTCTATCGGTGATGTGGAGTATGATAACTAAGTGGTGAAAGGTACACTTACTATCCACTCTAAAGTAGAAAATGTTTTATTTGATTCTAGATCCAACCTCTCTTTTATTTCTTAAAACTTTTCTAATGGTATCGCCATATTACCTCAGTAGTTAGATATTGAGTTAGCTGTGACAACCCCTAATGGCACAAGAATCACATCAAAAGTTTACAATTCCTCTCTGATTGATGTTTTTGGGAAGGTGCTTCCTGTAAATCTTGTGATCCTTCCAATAGTATAATTTTATTTGATTCTTGGCATGTATTGGCTTTATTCATTCAAAGCTCATATCAATTTACAAAGAAGGGAAATCAATTTTAATATTCTCGATCAATCTACTATCATCTATCGATGCAATGATGAATATAACCTTCTAGTGGAAATTTCATCCATCTTATGGGTCTTGATTCTAATAAATGATGGTTATTTATCTCAAATGGTTGGAGAGAAACTCACGATTACGAATATGCCCATTGTACGGGAGTTTTATGATGTCTTTATAGAGGAATTTCAAGGTCTTCCACCAAATCATGAAGTTGAGTTTTCATTAAAACTCATACTGAGTGCTATGCCTATTTTAAATACACCATATATAATGGCCCCAATTGAGTTGTAGGAATTGATGAAGCAACTCTTAGAGAATCTTGATAAAGGATTCATACGCCCTAGTGCATCACCTTGGGGAGCACCTATTTTATTTGTTAAGAAGAAACATTGATCAATGAGACTCTTCGTTGATTATTGAGAACATAACAAGATCACTCTCAAGAACAAATATCCTCTCCCACGCGTTGATGACTTATTTGACCAACTACATATAGATCAATACTTTTCCACGATTGATCTTTGTTCAGGGTATCATCAATTAAGGGTCAAAAAAGAGGATATACCAAAGATGGATTTTCTTACAAGGTATGAACACTATGAATTTATAGTGATGCCATTTGGTCTTACCAATGCCCCTTCTATCTTTATGGATCTGATGAATAGAGTCTTTAGAGAACATCTTGATCAGTTTGTGGTAGTCTTTATAGACGATAATCTTGTCTAATCAAAGATAAAGGAAGAACATGGAGATCACATGAGAATTATGTTAAAGACCCTAATAAAGGAGAAGCTTTATGCCAAATTTACCAAGTGTGAGTTTTGGCTTCAAAAAGTTTCATTATTGGGTCACAGAATCTCAAAAGAGTGGATATCGATGGATCTAGGAAAAATAGAGGTTATTGAAAGATGGTCAAGACCAATGACAGTAACTGAGATCTGAAGATTTCTTGGTCTGGATTGATATTATTGACGTTTTGTGAATGTTTTTTCAAGGTTATCCAATCCACTCACCAGGTTGAATTGAAAAGATGTTATGTTCATGTGGATGGAGGACTGTGAAGAGAATTTCAAAGAGTTAAAACGAAGGTTCTCTAGTGCACCTGTATTTACACAGACGTGTAGTGGAGAAAGGTTTGTGATCTATAGTGATGTATCCAAGAATGGATTGGGGTGTGTTCTCATGCAAAATGATATGGTGATAGCTTATTCCTCGCGACAGTTGAAAATCAATGAGCAAAATTACCCAACTCATGATTTGGAGTTATCCACGGTAATCATTTCATTAAAAATATGGTGGCATTATCTTTATAGTGAAAGGTGTGATATTTATACTTATCATAAAAGTTTAAAGTATATTTTCACCCAAAAGAAGATGAATATGCTCCAAAGAAGATGGTTGGAGTTGATTAAGAACACTGACAGCTCAATTCATTATCACCCTGGGAAGGAAATAAGGTGGTAGATGCATTAATCCTAAACAACCATGTTAGCTTATCCATGATGAGGATCACAAAAGATCCAATATTTATGGATTTACAAAGGATGGATCTTGGAATTATAATGGAAGGGGAAAATTGTATCTTTCTCAAATCAATGTTCAACCATCTATACATGTGAAGATTAGATAGGCACAAAAATAAGATGTAGAGTTACAAAATACGGTGAGAAATATTCAGGAATTCAACCTTGATTGTGGTGAGATAATAAGGTTCATGAATCGGGTTTCTGTTCCTCCCATCCCAGAATTAAAGAAGGCTCTGTTGGATGAGGCCTATAGTTCTTCATTCTTTATTCATCCTGGAAGCAAGAAGATATATAGGGACATAAAAGAGTATTTTTGGTGGGATGGCATGAATAGAGATGTCGCTGAATATGTCTCTCGATGCTTGGTTTCTCAGCAGGTTGAAGTTGAGAGAATGAAGTTTAAGGCGATATTACAACCATTACCCATACCTGAATGGAAATGGTAAAACATCACTATAGACTTTGTCACCAGACATCCTAAAACATCCAAAGGAAATAATGCTATCTAGGTCATAGTTGATCGTCTTATGAAGTTAGTAAACTTCATTGCTATTAGAGAAGATTTGTCTCTAGATCAGCTTGCCAGGATATATGTAAAGGAAGTGGTAAGATTTCATGGAGTAACACTTTCCATTATATTTGATCGGGATTCGAGGTTTACCCCGAAGTTCTGGCGAAGTCTTCAGCATACTTTAGATACACAGTTGAGTTTCAACACTACTTATCATCCTCGGACAGACGGTCAGTCTAAGAGAACAATTAAAACTCTAGAAGACATGTTGAGAGATTTCTCTATGGATATCAAAGGTGGTTGGGATAAACACCTTCATTTGGTGGAATTTTCTTATAATAATAGCTTTCACACCAGTATTCAGATGGCTCCTTGTGATGCTCTCTATGGAAAGAAATGCAGGAATCTAACTTACTAGGATGAAGTTGGGAAAAGAAAGCTATTAGGACCTAATCTTGTTGATGAGATGGAAAAAAAAGTTCATATCTATTCAACAACACATAAGAGAAGCTCAGAGTCGAAAAAACTTTTATCCCGACAACTGAAGAAAAAACCTAGAATTTGAAGTTCATGATAAAGAGTTCTTACGAATATCTCCTTGGAAGAGAGTAATAAGATTTTGAAAGAAGGGAAAGATGAGCCCTAGGTATATCGATCCTTTAGAAATACTGGTGTGTGTTGGGAAGGTAGCTTTCCGATTGGCACTTCCACCAAATCTATATCAAGTTCACTATGTGTTCCATGTATCTCTCCTGAGAAAGTACATACCTGATCCTTCACATGTACTAAGCTCAACAGTTGTACCACTGGAGCAAAATCATTCTTAAGAAGAATAGCCGATAGAGATTCGGGATTGTAGAGAACTATTTCTATAGAACAAGACCACTCACTTGGTGAAAGTTTTATGGAGGAGATACCAATTAGAAAGAAGCAACATGGGAGCTTAAGGATAGGATGAGAGAGAGGTATCCTCACCTGTTTGTTACAATGTGACGAATTTCGAGGGAGAAATTCATTTTAAGGGGGGTAGAATGTAACACCTTGATATTTTATGAGAAGTATATATTTTTTATGTCTTATGTTATATTCAAAATAAAATAAATCTTTCATTACACACAACACTAGCTTGGCTTGCTTTATACTCAATCGCAACCTTCCATGATAGCGTGTGTTGTACGCAATACCGAGTTTCATTAAACAATGATATGCTATTAAAATATTATATAAACTAGCCGTTATAAAGAGTAATAACCACTTTTTGAAATTTTAAATATTTTATCTATCAAAATGGACTTCATTTTTGGATTTATAATATCAAAATTAGTCTAGGGTGGAAGTTTTGTATTTTTCTGAAAACAATCCATTTTTGATGAATAGTGAAGACACTGGGTTACTATTTAAAAACCAACTTTTTATTTAAATAATTATTTATTTTATTTAAATTTATTTTAGGTCAAAATTGATACATAATACCTATATAAGTTCAATTTAATTAATCGGAGTCATTGTATAATAATTTTAGATATATAAAAATTTTATTGAACTTTTCACCATCTTTTACCCACCTCCTAGGAGAACTTACAAATTTACAGAAAACATATTTTTACCACTTCTTTGAGTGGAATTTTGAAAATCTGAGAGACATGGTTAATAACAGAGGTAAAATTTGGTTCAATAAGATGAAAATATTTTTTTGGTAAATAGTAAAATTTTACTTTTATTTACCACCGTTATAAGTAAATTGGGTAAATAAGGGTAAAAATGATATTATTATTACCCTAAAAGATGTCCTAATTATATTTTATAAGATTAATTCAATCAAAAACAACCTTAGGAATAAAATATTACCATTTACGTCCACTTGGATAAAATTAAGACAGTTATTATTATTTTATTTAAAGAAGAGTTTAAAGAGTTAAAATCAATGTTTAATAATTAAAACATTTTTAATATAAGGTTATACATAAGATAAATTAGACTATAAATACTCATTAGAAAGATAAAACTATTTCCTACATAATGGTATTTTATTTATAATTTTTAGACATTAAATAATTTAATTTATTAATCACAAAAGGATGATGCATTAATTACATTATTAATGAAATATTAACATAATTGATGTTATAAATACCCAGATAAATGTAATTGGAGACTTTATATGAATACCACTAATTTTATAGGTTAATATGAAATGTTATTATTTATTTAATAAAATTTTTTCAAACTAATAATTCTGTTATGATTTTCACAAAAATCAATTACCAAATAGTTTCAAAATTGACATAAAATAGTTTTAAAAAAAAAATTATATTAATTGTTATTCTATTCCTAAAAATCTAAGGATCAGCAAAATGACTTATAAAAAGTTATATATACTAATAATGAACCACTTGGGGTTTTTTTGTCTTGTTATAGTATGTTTATTAACTATATATTATAATAAAACAAGAAGACACGATAAAATTTATATAATTTAACTTAGAGTTAAATCTAAATGATAAGGTTAAAATAGTAACCTAAAAATATCTAAACATATTGGATGAAAGTATTTCGACCCATAACCACTTTATCTTCGAAATAAATCAATTTGAAGCTATTATAAAGTGAATATGACTTTATTATAAAATAATATTTTATGTTTTTCCTAAGGTTCCCCTCCCCTCCCTTATAAAAGGGCACCCCCTCCCTCTCCTCCTCACACAATTTTTATCCTTAAATCTCGAAAAAACCCCTGCCTATTTCACTTATCGACTTCCCTAGAAACATACTAGAGGTCTTGGACCTTTTCAAAGACCAATGTTTAGTGCCCTAAGAGGAGGTTTCAAAGAGGCATGTCGAAGAAGAGGTAATATCTGTTACTGATTCTTTCAAATTTATTTATTCTTCTACTTCCTCTTATTTAGTTTTTTCATTATGAAGTAATAAAATTAGTATCACATATATATATATATATATATATGTTATTATAAAAATGAAGCAACCCTATTTCACCTTCTATCCATCCTACGGAAAACAAAATCACCACGCGTGCGTACGTACAGAATACCGTCTCCACACCGTGGTGTAATCTATTTTCCACCACCACCTTACATGGATGGATATAATGGTGTAAAGAATAACTATATATGATTATTGTGAATTTATATTGATTCTAAAATAGTATACATACACTTAAATACAATTCAACGATCATGGGAACGATATCATCGCTCATGCGCACGTACGGCCTACCGTCTCCACGATGTGATGCGACTTGTTCTGCACGATATTTATTGAATAATGATTATATAAATGAATTGAATGAATTGAATGAATAAATATGATATATATTACACTAATACCATTCTGGAATGAGGAATCTATATCCTAAAAATAAGAATAATATTTTATTCGACAAAACTGGCATAATAACATAAAGGAATGAACACCCGAATAACTAGTAGCAATGAAATATTACTAATAAAAAGACAAGAATATGACCATATATGATATCATAACAATAAATATTATTATTTAATATGTAAATGACATTATTTAAATCATTATACAGGTGGTTCAGATACGTACAATGAAAATCGGACCTAAGGTAAGGGAAAGTCTCGCAATCTCATTTTTTTCCGAGATTGTTTATACTTCAGAATTTACTGGGGAATATTTATCATCCACATCCATGTTTCCTCGATATGTAATATTATTTATATCATCCTATAACTGTTTAAATCCAATTTTACCCATTGGTGAGTTTTTATTAAAATATATTTAAGGAATATTTTGTCGTTTTTAGTACGAGGTACTTTTTGACTTTACCGGCCAAAGTACGAGAAGAATGTTTTTTATCGTATAGAGTATGAATGGATTTTTATGATTTCATGGAACATTATTTCCATGAATCTTCCTTTAAAGTTGTTCATGATTATTTTTAATCAACTTCTTTAAGTTTAAAATTATATGACATATTAAGAAAGGAAAAATGTTTTCGATGTAGAAATGAAATTTTCCTCAAGAATAGAGTTCAATTGTTTTATCAAAATTATTTTCCATCTAAGATAATATAGGGTTCTGTTTCTATCCCTATTTTTACATTGATTTGATTATGTTATGATGTAATTAATTTTATTATGACCTTTTATCATATATGGATTATGTTATGATGGCATAAGGTTTAATAATCCAATTTTTATTACATGGGTTATGCGATGATTTATGATTTTTTGGCACACATAAGAATGGATTCATTATGAGATGGGTGGGACATATATCTACCTCCAATGCATTAGGTAAGGATTTATATCTCATGGGATAGACATGGATTGAATGACAAGTTAATCTGATTCAGTGATACAAGAATGGAATGAGGAGTGAACTCGGTTCAGTAATGGAATATGTCCTCTATGATGGTATTGGCATTGAGCCTTGACTAATATGAAATGATTTTATATGATTATGTGTGTAAGCCACAAAGTTTCATGTTTTCATTTATGATTATTGGGATTACATTTCACTACTATGATTTATCCCATGTTATGATATTATGTTCTCTTTTGCAGGTTAATATTTTCAAAATGATATGTTCTTATGAATATGATATGATTTAGATTTCTTTTGATTACCCTTACTGTGCATTTGAGCTCAGCCTTTTGTACGTTTTCTTTTCCCTAGTTCAGGAAGTAGGGTATTAAGTTGGATGTTCCAAAAGGGACTCTAGATATGATGAACTAAACAAGGGACAATGTAGATGATTTATGAACTAGTTGTTTATGTTTCCCAGTTTCTAAAGACACTATACCTATATAGTCCTATCATGTTTTTGTTATATGTTTTAATAGTTATACTTCAATTATGAAGTAATAACCATTTATGTAAAGTATTGGTTGTTATACGAACCTCCCCACAACGTTCAATTATATATCTCACTAATGACTATTAGAATAAGTTTTTAGTCTCCTCATAGATCACATTAGATTCTATTGAAATGATATCTCCTTATATGTAATTCCATTATCTATCTAATCCTAAATTATAGTATTTATACCAATAAAACTCAAAATCATAGATTCCATCACATCGTTCCTTATAAGACCTTATAAGGAGACATCTACAAGTTTGAGTGAAAGTTATTTTTTCATAGAAAATATACCAATGGAAGGTGATTGTAATAAAAAAACATGGAAATATATAGAATAATATTTGAACAAATATTTTAAGGTGTAAATGGTCCTCTTAGACTGATATATATATAGATAATATTAATTTCTAAAATTCAACACAGAAAATAGGTCCTACAGAAGACATCTCTGGATGTTTGATGTAGACCTAAGATTCCTATTAGATAAAATAGAATTTTGTAATATATGAAACACCTTAAGAGTTATTTATTTTATATCCATAAACTTTTACCAAGATATAATTATTCACTAATAGATTTGAAGTGTGATGATATCCAATGGAGATCAAGTAAAACAAAAATAATATTATGTTATTTTTATTTTTAGGAATTACTTCTTGAAGTCATCTACTATATATTTTAATTTTCATTACGTAAATGTAATAGTTATGAAATACACTTGTAAATTTTTATTTCCTAATTATCATGCTGATAGAATAAGATCTATATTAAATACTTTTTAATTTCTCTCATTAAATTTTTCCAACATGAAGATAATTATTTATCTATATACATATTATTAATTCTACTGTGAATATAGAAGGATGAACTATTAGAATCGTCTAACTAAACCTTAATCATATCTAGTATTTATGGGACAAATACTTGTTTCATGATACATATAATTACACCACAATCATTGTTACACTAAATAAAATTTCTCACACTCTTGTGTAGTTCTAATCATACTTATACTCCCCTTTAATCTGACATGGATGGATTGTTAAACATTTATCTAAGAATAATATAATATTTCTAGTTTACATATGATTATGCAATATATAATCATGAAATGAATAAATATTTTATATCATTAAATCCACATCGTTAAAAAACAATATGTTTTTGTGACAAAGAGAATCAACCATTAAATTTCATTTCCTAGGTTGATTATGTATTTATAAGGCACAATCAATTTTCAACTCCAACTATTAAACCAGATTAATATTCAACCCTATCTATGTGAATATAAAGTTCATGATTTTAGGATTACAATATATATATATATATCACATTATTCCCCATGAAGTTAATTACTGTATATTTTTATTGTAAAAAGTAAAAAATTCCATCTCAAAATCAGGAGGGAAGAAATTTTGATCATTAATTTTCAATTAGGGAGATTAATATACTAAAAATATATCATTCTTCATAACAAAACATAACAATCCCATAATTTTTTCATAATAATAGATCACAAACACTTTTCTAATAATGGTGAGTGTTAGAATAGGTTCAATGAACAACATTCTATTCCACTACTTGAATTTATCATTCCATTCATCTATCCTTAATAACATATTCCCCATATGAATCATCTTGGGAAGTGGATTTGGTATTCTTGAAAAATATCCTACATTTCATTATAAATATTTAGATAATATAATGATATTACTAATCTCTCTTATCATGGTTGTTGTAGGAAATTTCTCAATAACGTATTTATTTGTTGGATATATAATGATATCCCATCACATGAGATTATATATAAATAAAATTTATCATTATAGAACCAAAATTGACAAATTTTGAATTTATTAAACAATTTCACCTTCCACAAATTCATCAACAAATATTTGGAATGTTCATTGCTGATCCTGAAATATATATGAATATCATCTAAACAGACTATCAAAAATGAATAACGTAATATCTAATGATAATATATATTATATATTGGAAGATAATCATTTAATTATTAATAAAAATAGAATTAATATGAATTAGTAATTCCCATAAATTGTATGGATATTTTCCATGGGAATATTCCCTTCGATACAACTAAATTTTTATATAAAAAATGAATGAATATATAATAAAATTATTGATTTCAGCATCATTGATCAAATAAATCATTGATATTGGGAAAGAGAAACATGATCATTACACTACTATATTTTTGTTTCTGATAATCAATGAAATGATGTGTTGAACAATAGTTATTCTAATCTAATAGATCATGTGCCCCTAGGTGAAAAACCTGGGCATATTAATTAATATTTTTGAATCTATTGGAGTTTCTTCTTCAATTTATAAAACTAAATTGTGGCCATTCGATATGGGAGATTTTAAATTTGTATTTCACAATGTATGAGTTATATTAGAAACATAAGATCAATATTCAGAGGATGATTAAGGTAATATTAAAGAAATAAATCATGAAACTCTGGAACAATATTTATATTCAAAACATTAAATTTCTCCACAACATTTGGAGCTAGACACCCAATATAGATATGAATTTAAACCCATAAAATATAATTCATTTTTATTGGATGTTAATATTCATCCTATAAATGATAAGCCATCATCGATTAATTTGAAATACGAAATGTGACATCCTAGTAATGGGATTTGATATGGGACCAAATAAAGAATACTATCCCATGCCTAAAATCAAAAAAAATTAAATAATAGTAAGAATTTTATTATTTATAGTACCCAAATTCTAAAAAAAATCAATCAAAGTGGAACTATAGACATGAGATGATAACATCATACTATTAGTAGTTTTCACCACTAAATAAACATCTGATCATTGTTGTATTAATGTGGTACACTTATAAGATAACATAGATTTAAAAGAGTGGGTATATGAATAATCATCTATGAAATTAACTTTTATAGAGTGGAATAAATGTGTACCATCTACCACATCATTTGTGTATCGAACATTGGAAGTTAGGATAATAAGATATTTTCATTTACCTCTATCCTTATTCTTTTTTATGTTGATCATTTTAATAAAAAAAATATTCAGGAATTGGTTTTCATAATACATATACTTATTACATTTGAAAAAAATGAAGTGTGTATGGATTATTCTATGGTTCACTATATACATTAATATTATTATTTAACTTATTACCCTCACATTAACATTTAATTGATTGATGGAATTCCATTACACATTTAAATCATTTAGTTTTCCCATTATTACCATATCAATTATTTCTCCTTCCACATTTCTAGCATAAAGGTAGAATCATATTCATCTCACTTAGGATTTTATTATTATAATTTCAATTTGATGCCATATTTCATTCTATATGAAACTATGATACTAATGGCTCTCTATAATATCTATTTCTATATTGGTAGATTATTTTTTTAATATCTATTAATTTATCTTATTGAAAACATATTTTGATGTATTTGTTTTAATCTACCAAATAATATATAAATTATAATTTCATTTTAAGTGATAATTATATATACCTACCTCAGATGTCTTGTAAATATTTTCCCATAGGTAACATTGGATTTTTCATTCTTCTACATCATCATAATGTAATATTTATTCATTTTAATACCAATAATTTGATTAAAATACTTCTTGATAAATATCCTTATAATCTCATCCCACTAAATATAGTTAATTTCAATCCATTTACATGGGATATAAATAAGAGACCACCTTTTCTATGATTCATCTTCCAAGTGAAAATAAACTGATGTCACACTTTATTGATTTGAACATTAGAAAATAAAAAATTTCTAGTTAATAGTAATAATCCATATTTTAGAATCTAGTGTATTAGAAGGCCCTATAAAATATGTTTTTCTTTTCCTCATGGACTCATATGAACATTGATCACTCATTTTCACATATGGTATCTCATCATGATTCAAGGATTGAGAATAGTGTGTATCCAAAGAAATGAGAATTTAAATTCCATCTCCCATGAAATTTAATTTATTAAAAAGAAAATAAATGTTTTTAATTTCTCATTTAGAGTTAATATTTTTACTTCTGTTTTAATACCTTGACTAAAAAATAAATTCATAGTGTTTGAAATAATAATTATAGTGAGTAATAATGTAATAATTAAAAATTAATCATATCATGTCAAGATCATGAATCCTTTTTTTTAAATATATGAAACCATATGTTAATTATAGGTTATAATAATAATGATATATTCTAATAATTCATAATATTTTATAAACAAAATACATATTAACCGATGAATATCTTCTAAGAGTGTTAGGTTAGGTGTAAAGTAAGAGAAGATTAACTGTACACTAGAATACTTGTTGATATATACTTGAATGATTATTTCTTGGTTAATTACACCTATATACATATGTGATAATACTGTTTTTACATGTAGAATATTGATAGATATATATTTATACGAAAAAAATGATTTAATGTACCATGAAATATGTTCTTCTTCAATAACTAGGCCATCCTTATGGTGACTCACTAGTATTTCTCATAATAATTTCCAAAAATAACTAAACTAGTCCCATATTATCACTATTATAAAAAAAATTGTTTATATAATTAATAAATCTTATTATAGGAATATTCATTTCATAAAATTATAATCCACGCCAATTCTATATAGTTATTTTTTCTTTGGATAATTTGATAGATAATCAAATAGAAAATTAAATATTTACATCTTCTCTAACATAGTTCATCACATCTACCACTGATGATAGACACAAAATACACAAAATATTTCTTTATATCCAATTTAAAATAAAACATAATAAATAGTTAAAAGTAATTTTAAGTAATGGGTACACAAGTGAGACATCAAGGATCATTTTTGTTTAAAATTACAATAAGGTTACGAGAACATGAACCCAACATTTAAAGAACATATCCAATAAATGACCTATGATAATATTAAGAAACAACATAATAAATTTTGTTTCTTATGATATTATCTATAAACATTTAAAACAATATGAGATATGAAATAAATAAATTTTAATATGATCATTTACTAAAATAATGACACAATGTTTGGAATAATCAAAGTCCATGAAACTATATGTTAATTATTCTCACCAATACAATCATCACATGTTAGGATTGGTAAAATCACCCATATACCCTCTATAGTCCTTCGATAACCTCTGTTGTACCTAATTTTACACTTGGGATGTCCTCATATATACTATCATTTATTCATCGGATAACCTCAGGTGTGCCCTTATTTTGGATTGAGATACCCTCCCATGCACCATCCTTATAACTTGGGATAACCTCTCTTGTAACCACTTCCAATATTGATATCTCCTCAATTATACACTTTTCTAACATAAAACATTAATAATTACAGAATTCATTATATAAATATATTTTTTTACCGACACATTTCATAATTATAATCTATGCATAATTATAATGAAGGATTACAAAAATATTCACCATATTTTCCAAGAATAAAGAAAAAAAGAAATGGGTTCCTTAAATATATCATCATCCAAATCATAAAAACAACACAGAATGAAAAAATATGGTATCATTAAACAATATCCCTAGTAAATAATAAGATAAATGAAAGGATATTATCATAGAAAAAACAATATTTTAAATAATTACTTTAATAATTTTGTAGGATAATATATTTTTAATTTTCAAATATCTAATTTATAATATAAAAAATTTAAAAATATTATTAAAAAATTATATTAAAGAGTACCATTGAAATTTTTTGATTAAATATAAAACATAAATTATAATATAGTACAAAAAATGATACAACATTTTAGCCTGCTAATAAATTATACGTTAGTGAAAGGCACATTTATTGTGTCCCACAATTAAATGAGTAAAATAATTATACTAAATCTAAAATATTGATTTCATTTCATTGTTTTTGTTCTTGTAGAATCAAGTGGTGATCAAGAGAATTTTTCTTAGAAGGTGTTCATGGGTGATAATCAAAGGTATATCATAACATATTCCATGGAAGAAGACATCCCTTCGGGTGGTTGAATAATTTATTAGTTGATTCACAAAAATAATGTGATGGTCATTCCGAAGAAAATAATATGGATATATAATTACTATTAGTTATTTTTTTCTTCTTTTGTTTTTTGAATAATAGGGGGATTCACATTTGGTTTTTATATTCCATATTCATGGGATGCGGTTGGAACTTTTTTTCTCTCTTAATCCCATGTTGTTCACATTTTTAAATTTCATTTATGTTTTATAAATACATTTTTTATGCTTCCTACTTCACTGTTGTGATATCAAATATAAAAAAATGGAGGGATAATTTCTTGATCAATTCTAAAGATATTAGAATCAAAGCTACATAGAGGCTTAATCTTCTTTTGATCATATTGTTCATCATCACTCTAGGTAAATATCGAGGATGAGGTGCGTTAATTAAACCACACACTCACTTTTAGAAATGATTTTATACATTATTATCCTTCATTCCCCACATCTATGATTTTTATAAATGATTTCTTGTTTTCGATTTCTACATTAAAAACTACCAAATATAAAAGAATATATTTTTTATTACCACACGATAATTAATCACTACATCATTAATGAGACCCTATAATTGGCCACTTTTCAATATCTTGCATTTATAATTACATCTTTTAAAATTACCAATATAAGAACTCATATAAAAAACTGGTTCCATTTCCAAGGAAAAAATGTGATTTATAGTGGTTTTCCTCATTAAAAAATAGAAAATAAATCCAAAAACAAAAAATGATCCTCTACCCTATACATTACAAGAATATAACAGATTTCATTATTATATAATTAGTTAAAAAATCAATATTATGAATCTAGAATTTTTTTTAAGAACATTTATTATGAATTTAAAGAAGAATTGTGACATAATTTTTTTGAATTATTGGTTATGAATCATATGGAGTATTATAAAATTCTCCCTATGTGATTTTTATATGATCTATAGTTTCCCACATTGGGAATTGATATTCATGTGGATTCATATATTTATATACATGATCTTGATAGTGTTATCTTTTTTAGGACTTGGCTAAAAATATGAGATGTAGGACAGGATGAAACTAGAGAATATTGAATAATAATTTTATTTCTAATATTAATTATGATGATTTTTTGTTTCAAAAACCTATCTAATTATATTTTAATCATTGAAAATTTTAAATTAATGAATAAAACTCACTAATTTTCATTTTAGGTCAACACAACCAAGTTGACTTGTTTTATTGATATTACTCTTGTGGATTAATACCTTAATATTTTCCCAAATTTTATCCCAATATCATTTTTCCATCATAATAATTAATATGAGGAAAAAATAATGTGAGACTGTTACATAATTTAAATATATTTAAAAATAATTCATTCTAATTTTAATGTATCTTTGTCTTATCATTCAAAAATCTATGTTTGATATGAACAGTCAATGGAACATTATTCGTTCCTAGAATGTTTTGTGCAAGCTACAAGAACTCATTAGGTATTGAAAGTCCATTTTTTCTGATAAATTTTTATATTTAAGAAATTATAAAGTGGATGAGTACGCCATTGTTGTGTGAATGGGTGGAAAAGATGTTATTGAAATATTTTATATGTAGAATGATTAAAGTATTTGTATAATTTCCCAATATACATGAATCCCCATAGACGGGAATCCTCATAACCTGTGTACACTACCCCTCAAAGTGAATAATAAAAGACCGCCTATATCAGGTTTTCACATAACCACTCAATAAAAAATAAAAAAAATGAGGGGGATTCATAATGGTTATTGTACACAGAATACTCCAAAAATATAAAGGCACTAAATCTATAAAGAAGAAAATATAATGGTTCATAAGATGGAAGCCATAACATCAATTGGATTGGGGTTGATAGAAATAATATACAGTTACTGACAATCATAAAAAAGAACCCCATTTCCAGGTATCCCAATATTTTCTATTTAATTTATAATTTAAGATTCATAAGTCTTATATTTAATTTGTTTTTTTATTCTAGTAGGATAATAATTGGGATATAAATTCCTGGGATCATTAGACAAGGCTAATGGGAGAACCACACTATATTAACAAGATAACACTTTCTAACTCAATTTTCTTATTCATTTCACTTTGAAAATGTAATCATGATTTATAATTTTTATATTATAACATTGTACAAACAATAATAGTGAAAACATTAACCTTTTTGAATGAAAAAATGGAGGATACATTTGGATGCGCTAAAAAATTAGACGCTACCACATTAAACGGAGTACTATTTTTAATTTTAAAAATTATAAATATGAAAATTCATATTGAATGGTATTAAGAATTATATCTGGTGGGATATCCAGTGTTTTGTTAAGTATAAAATCTGAAACTATTTTTCTTCGTTCGGATTCTATCCTACTTACTTATTATAGGTTGAAATTTATATTGAGCTATATTTTTTATTTGTCTAGCACCATTATCATTTCTTTGTATTCCATATGATATATTTTACTACCTCATTGGTGTTTGTGATACTATTTTTGTAGATATAAGTAATCATTTACCAGTTTATTACAATTAATGGGATAGAAATTAAAAAAACTATTATTGATTGTCTGGTCTGGAAAGTATGGATTGTTTTTATATGTTTAATTTTTTGTATATAATTTATTAGAATTATATTAAGCTTCTTGGTTATCCAAAAAAAACATTTTTAAGGTATTAAATAATTTGTTTCAATCATTCTGCCCATTTAACCTTAGTATAGTGAAAAATAATTCCATGTTTAATATTAAAAATAACCAAAAAATCTTCTAACAAAATAGCTTAAAGTGTTATATACTAATTACGATATTCATTCCAAAAAATCAATATTAACAATTTTTTATGAAAAAATAATTTTTATAGAATAAAATTACAAAAAATTGACATGACATTTATTCTAGAGTAATCAATACATTTTTATAATATAAAACCATTAGATAGTGTTTTGGATAAAGTTGTAATTTATGTCCATAATATCAATTTTTCAAAACATATTCTAAGAGTAACATTTATATAATGATTTTTATAACAATGTTTGTTTAAATATGTTTTTTTAAAATAAATCAATCTGAGAACTCAAATTTATTTAAAAATAAATACATCCTTATTATTTGGGTACTATAACACTGTTGTTGGATAAGTAATTTGGGGTAGTTTATTGTTTAATTGGATGTAAAAATGAAGATGATGGTGTGATATTTCGTGATATTCAATTTATATGACTAATTCCATAGTCAAATGTAGTGTATTCCTTATAACACATTCCACGTACATACATATAGGTATTGTTATTTCTATTTTAATGTGATTCACATGTCTTTTTTCCAAGGTTCACTTATATTGTATCTTAGGTAATGACATATCAGAGTCCCATATATGTGTCTGAGATGATGATGTTGTATAGTGGGTTTCATAATATTTTTCCACCTTAGGGGTATGCGGTATACATCAATATTGATTGGTCTCATTAACTAATAAAACACTTTTAGTTGGTGGGCTGAACCCAAATCCAATACACCCCTTGGAAAAATCGTGTTTATCATCACTCATATGGAATATGATGTAATAGTACCCACATAATATTTTTCCCTCCCTATACTCTATATAACCTATGAATCATGATATGTTGGTAGAACTAAAAATTCCATGTACGTTTTCAATATATTTCTAGACATTATTTGATGGTCTAAAATCCATATACCCCTATATTAGATTCTATTTTCATTTATAAAATTCCTTGTGTTTTCATATTTTATTTCATGGGACTCATATATGGACATTTAAATAGTCCATAATTATTATATTTCACCTAGAAAATTATTATACCCATATCTTCATTATCAAATCTTTGATATGGGTTAGTACATTCAGAAGAGGTTCCTTATAACCATAATGACTTTGCCAATTGTAACACGTTATAAACATCATCATCAGATTCGACACATAAAAATAATCATAATACAATCCCAAAAGAACTATAAACCCAATGTATTTGTTTTATTAAGTACATTTTAACTTTACCTAAATTATAGAGTAAGCCTCATTAATATAAAGTCTATAAAATCCCTTATAATTTAATAAATCTTCAAAAATTAAAATGTATAACATCGATTCATATTTTAGAAATGGTGATATATGACGCCTCTAAAGGGAAAAATTAATTTTTAACATGATAACAGTAATACATGTGAGTCTTGAATCATATATATTTGTGAAATAAAAGGATGTAAAGCATAATCATGAACATTAAATCATGATGTAAGATGATAACATCCAGGTAACTTAAGTATGAAAATACAATATAAAAAATGACATCATTAGTGTAACTCGTGAATAACCATTGTGATGTTATAATATAGTGATCTTAGGATAACATCACATTATCCATTGATAATATATCAAGAGATTACTACATTACCCTATGAACAAGAGGGACATATATTTTTAAGGCCACCCATCTATTCATATCATGTTCAGGAAATTATATTCCACATACAACATAAAATATATGAATGTATTTTACCAATTTTAATCCCATGATAAAAGTGTGTGTTTTACATAAATAGAAGTCTAAAATAATAGATTTATAGGTTCATGTTGTGGAATACAATTCATAGGAAATGGGGATGGATATTCACAAAATAAATGTTTTTAAAGGGAATTAATGGGATAATTTTGGCGGCATACTGGTCATACCTAAAGGTTCATATAGGGGTTAAATGATAGTTAAGTTTGGTATCAAAATACATTAGAATAATAAAGCATGTAAATGAGTGATTCAAAAATAATCTATTAATAATAATCAAAAATCATAATAAATAATGAAAAAATGTTCTTGAATAAATAGTATAAAGAAGTGAATCTCATGCATTGATAGAGTTATTTTTAATAATTTAGAGGACCATATTAAATGTTTGGGAACACATTTATAGGTAATTAAATAGGTTGGTATATTTGAACGTTATGATCAATTTTATTTGAGTGAAAATAAATGAGTGTATGTGTGGGTATTTATTATAAAAGACAGTTCGACTGTAAATTAATTTTGACACATATGTTTGAACTATAAGTGATAAAATAATCACAACCAATGAAATTCACAGATTTTTCCCATGTATTATACTAAAGAGGACTGATATTTAATAATTTTTATGCTAGGAACCAAACTACACATAATAATTCTGTTCTTGAAGTTGAAGTTCATCTTGATCATAATAATTTATTTTTGAAACAATAAAATATAATATTTGTTTTGGAGGAATCAGTATGGGATTTTAAATTTTAAATATTAAAATAAAAATATATTATTTTAAAGGGTATTTTTTTCATGTATAACTTATAAATTATTTGTTACATATCTTCTAGTCTATGTTGATGTAATAATAAATATTATATATTCATTCCATATTTAATTATAATGAATGAAAATTAATTTCTAAAAAATTAATGAACATTTCACAATAGATAATTTTGATAAGATCATTTAAAAAATATTATATATTTTAATTTCATTTATAATTTAAAAAAAATAAATTTTTACAAAATCATTATTTATTAGAAAAACCATTATTTTTAAGACACTAACAACATTATAAGAATTAAAAAAATTACACTGTTCATTATAATATTAAATTTAATTTAATATTTATATAAATATTATTTAATTATAATATTAAATTAAATTTAAATTTACATAAACTATTTTAAAATTTATCAAATAATGCGTTTTTTAAACTATATATTTATTTCCAAAAAAATAAAATAAATTATTTCTTCTTATACAATTTTTATTTTTCAATCATCATAATGTAATCATGTATATATAAAGTAACTCTGAAATAGAATAATTATATTCATTATTATATTTATAATAAAACATATATATTCATACAACTAGATTCTAGATAAATAAACCATTATTACATCAATATATTTCTCAAGGGTATGTTGTGTGATGTTTATATATTTATGGGATGTTTTTGGTGAACATGGTTTGGGATAGTAACTTGATAAGATTTAATGTCTCTATTAAATTTTTATGACCCATAATATATATTGTTCACAATGGTCATTGAAGAAGGTATATGTTATCAATGCTTAATATACTATATATCCATTTATTTCTAACATAATTTATAAATGTCCAAAATTAAAATTATTGCAAAAATGATTTCGATTACTACATTTATCGAATTTATTCATTAAAAATGGAATTTTATTTATAAAATTATGATTCATTAAATTCTTCTCAACTTAATAAATTTTACCACCAAATTTTCATTTCATAATCACATGAGTGTAGTTCTATTACATCATCCCTTTCTGGTAGCTTATAACAACCTCAAATATGTTGTTCAATCATAGTACATTATCTAGGTGACCTGACTTGTTTCATAGAAATTGGACCAATGATCTAAAACATTCATCAAAGTCGCTACATAAAAAATTTCATTCTCAAAAGTTATATCTTTTGGATTAGATTCTTGTGATGGGTCTATTATGTAACTACTCAATATGGATACACAGAAAACATATTTTACATAATGTAGTTTATATCAGAGTGCTCGATGATATTACACACCTCTGAGATGATCAATGATCTTCATGCGGATGATGTATCTATGTCTATGATTTCCCTTATTCCCAAACCACATGTAATTTATCCAAGGTGATTTTGGATCCAACACTTTATCCCACACCTTAACCTCATGGTCTTCTAAATTATTTTCTAAATTTTTTATGTGTAAATTACGCAAATTTCATATGACAATGAATGATTGGAACCATCTATATCATTTTTTAGATAATATCTACTCTCATCAAGTTCCACCCTCATACCCCATCCCAATAGGTTTTATTTCGACATATAGACCATGGATTATCATACATGAATATTACATAATTTTAATTAAGTATTCATTAAATTACAATAACACATACATGGAGATCATTATAGTTTAGTACCATTGGTTAAAAGGAAAAAAATATTATATTTTTGTGAAATATGCTCAATTCTATCCCATAACAATCTTCCCATTTAGTATTATTCATAGATATACCCTATATAAATCCTTTTTCATAACATCAAGTAAAGAAAATATAATAAAGGGGAAGATCATATCCTAAATAATGGTAAATAAATAGGGATCAATATATGATCATTTGAAAGAATAAGATACGAAATATAGTATATGATCAGGAAAAAAACTTATCAATGTCATGACCTGTCCTAATGTTCCCAGGTTGTGACTCCACAAGATCACCATTAATATGAATTTGGATGGTGACTATCACTACGAAGGAATATCACTAACATGGGAGGCATTTATCAACTACCAACACACAAACATAGATATTCTAGCCTTGAAAATGATAAAACATAAAAAAACTAATCCACCAATATATGTGTAAAACTATATCTCAAAACTATAGTACGATAGGATGTAAAATAATGTAATCCAGACCAAATATAATCCCACAACAAAGATGTCTATAACATAATTCTGACCTGAAATTTAACGTACTGGGAATACTATCTAAAAGCCATAATTACACACCTTAGTCTATCAGGTCTCACAAAAAAACCATCCGGTCCTTGTCCAAACATCTCTCCATAAAATGGTTGATTTTATGAAAAATACACAACACTTACATAATTGGAACATATATGAGTAAGTATAAAAATACACAACAGGACACCCAGAAACCAAAAATCAAATATGAATGAAATAAAATCACATCTACCTATGTATATGTCTACAACACATATACCAATAATATCCTGATAAATTAAACCAAGACACATTGTATAGAGGAAAGACACAACAATATTATAATATCCTTGGATTCTAACTCAATGATTACATAAAGCAATAATTAGGGAGAACACACTCTTTCACCTAATTACACTAATGATGTATGTGTTATAGGTATTTCTCATCTTTTCTCATCATGTAAGGAAATAATTTCTGAAATCTTTGAAGATAATACTATAAAATGATGAGGATCATTGCTTGAGAAAATATGTTATACCGAGAACTCAATGTGGATAAACCCTTCTATGTATTGGATCAGTACCCTATTAGTGTTGATCACTTCAATACAAATAGCTCCACCTAGGGCATGAAGATGAATAAAGCTTATCACTCTCAGCATCCGGGAGAGACTCTAATGATTCTATCCAGGATGTCTTACTTGAGGGATCGTAGACTTATGATTAGTAAATGACACATAAAAGACTTTTTGGAAAGTATAAGGGTTTCAAACCCTCATGATATGTTTCCACAATACATGGGAGAAGAGATCTATGACATGCAGAAATGAGCACCCAATGTGTTGAAGGGTCACATGTGTGGTCCCTTAACCCGATGTTATTCCCATTTAAATGAAATATTTCATTAAATATATTTATATTTAAATGTACATTACAAGATCTGTAGAGGGTTCATATTCCATGTCATTGTTTTTTTGGGGTTCTACCGTGTACTCCAGTCAAGTGCTTGTACATTACATCAGATCGTGTACCCATGCCCATGTACCTGAACATGAGGTATCCCACTTACAAAATCATGGTCATGTTGTATTTGTGAATACATGTGGTCTAGGTACCACATGTATTCCACCTTATGTGTGTGTACATCCTCATGTATATGAAAAGTCATCCAAAGTGGGTTACATGCTGTATAATCAAGGACTATATGCTATGTGTAATAGGTTTTCTAGAAACCCTATTTCAACCTCCCACTCACCTTAGTCAGCCCTCTAACCTCCAATCCATTGACCAACATCCTAAGTTTGTTATCATACGTCCACTTATACTCATTTAACCCCAGAATCAGTAATATTTGGGACAACAATCCACTCAGAAATTGAGATGATCACTATTCTTCTTTATTCACTGAAGAATGTGAAATATGGAATTAACGGTCATCTGATTCTCCACCACCACCATCACACCAACATCATAATTCATCAATCATAGATTTTAGATTTTTGATAATTATTCTAATAAATGATTGTTCGATGATTGATTATTTTTTAACACATCAAACCATAGACGAATGCAGAACACCACGATGATTAATGAATTCATGGGAAAACACAAAATGAAATGAGAATATTATTACTCAATTGATATTCATGTCAATAATTATTCATTTCCACTATAATCAAAATAAAATTATCAAATAACATAAATAATGATCTGATAATTCCATAAAATAATATCATCCCATAAGATGATCGAACTGCAGATCAATAACTTCATTGATTAACTAGTGGTCCTTATAGAAATAAATAACATGGAAGAAATACAAAATAAAAAATGTTCCCTACCATAATACTGAATTATCGCTAATAAATAATGATCTATATTCGTCATAATTAGAATAATAAATTGAATCCAAGGAACATTGATTACTGATCCATGATATTCTATCATTCTCTTGAGGGGATTCTTCAAATATCACTATCTAATGGTCTTAAGTTATCTTCTTGGTTATGCCACTAATTGTAACACCCCGGGTAAATAAAGAATATGAAATTTTTATATTTATCCCTATTTTTTAATAAAATGTTAATATTAATTTAAAGGGAACGCTATGCTTGATGGCTTACCCAATACGCAACAAAGAGTTCCTTCGAAATCTTATGTTGCACTATAATAATTAAATAATATTATTTTAAATGGTAGTTAATGCCTAGCCATTGTAATGGAGGGAATGAAAAGAACTAACTACAAAATTATTATATATGTTTGTTAAATATTTTTACTTTTTTAAATAAATTTTAGAGGATTAAAAATTTGAATGAATTAAGATTTAAGCGTAAACATTCTAATATTCTTGAGAAGGTCGATTAACCGCCTTTTGATGGAGAACCTCTTTTAAATCAACTTTTTGACAATTTTATAGATATATTTGACATAATTAAATTCTTCTATAGAATCAAGACATAAAAATTTACTTTGTGTAAATTTTTTGTATCTTTCTGATAAAGTTCATTTTTTAATGAATAGTGAAAAATGTTGTATTTTAATTCAAAAACTCTTTTTAATATAATTTATTTATATGATTAGATTATCTTTTTTATTGTTTTTAAAGTAAAATTAGAATATATTTTTACCATTTAATACAATAGTGGTCATTGGAATTAATTTCACTTTGAAATTGGACTTAAACTAAGGTCAATCTTTTAAAAGATATTGTTTCTTAAAAACAGGCTATTTGTTTTGACAACTAGAATTATTTATTAAATTAATTAATGCAACTTATATGTTTTTAATTTTTTAATATAGACATCATTTTTGAGTTTGGAATATCAAATATAGCTTAGGGTGAATTTTTCATATTTTTCTGAAAAACGTCAATTTTTGATGAATAGTGAAACGACTAAGTGGTAGTTAAAGAAATTGATTTTTCATTTAAATGAAACTTTTCCACCTTTGTGTTTTGAATTTCAAAAATCCAACATACATGGTTATCATTAGGATGTAAAATTTGGTTTAATGGGATTAAAAGATTTCTTTGGTGAATAGTTACTTTTATGTTCTTAATCGCGATTAGAGGTAATTAATGCAGTTTAAGGTAAAAATAATGTTTTAATAATATGAAATGTCCGAGACACATTTGCTTCCCTTATTATATTTTTCATGTCCGACCATGAAAATACATGGGTCAACATGGAGAGCCCATGGAGCCACTTTGGTAGGAAAATGACATTAATAACTTTTTATTTAATGTTAAAATAAAAATGTCACAAACATGAGATGTTTTACTAAAACAATTTTTAAATGGGGTTATACAAGTCAGAATTTTGACTATAAATATTCATTAGAAAGATAAAGAGATTTAATACATCATGATATTTGTTTTATATTTTTGAGAAATTAAATAAATTAAATTATTTATGACACCATGATGATGCAGCGATTACATCATTATTTAACGATTTAAATTAACTGAAATGATAATGTAAAATCTAAGACCTACACTTGTCAAAAACCTATCTTATTGGTGTATTTAGAACCCTTATCACATTGTCCTATAAATATATAATTTTGGGACCCTTTTCATATGAAAATAATTTTATAATAAAGTATCTTTTCTTAACTTTCCAAGAGTGCTCCTCCTCTTCTCTTATAAAATGTCCCCAACTCTACCTCCTTACCCACACCTCTCAAGACTTTGCCTTGGCCAACCCCTGCCAAAATTGTCTCTCCAAATCCCTATATTACTCCTAGAAGCCTCAATTTGAGCACAATTATTTCCAAGGAATCCTTTGATCTCAAATCAAAAAGAGTTACCCGTTTTAAAGGTAGTGTCTTCTCTTGTGTTCTTATGTTTTATTATGCTTCTCCAACCCCCTAAAAACTTTTTATTCATTTCTTTTATAACAAAACCAGTATCCTCAATATACTAGGATGTTTTTATAAGAAATATTCTAGCTAAAATTATACAAACTTTCATCTAATGGTTAAAGAACATACTGTTTCTGTGGATTGTGAATTGTTGCCTCAGGAAATGATGATTGTTCAACACTCATATAACACCTTAAAGGTGTCCATTTAGATGACAATATATTTATGTATGATATATAATATGTTTATGTTTTACTTAATATTCTTTATATTTCATTTGTTGCAAAACTTTATGGTTTCCATTGTCGGTAAACACGATAATTTCATTTTAGGAAGTGCGGACTACCGCCACCTCAAAGTGATTTGATTCGTTAATGCCATACATGGGATATATAAAGGATGGATTTAATGATATTATATATGATATTATATTGTAATTATAATATACCTTTATATAATTATGATTTCACTCCATTAAAGTGTGAGATATATATGAAAGTAGTGTTCATGCGTACGTACAGCTTACCGTCTCCATGAACGGTGCATTTCATTTATTATCCCCAAATGTAATGTACTATTATAAGTACATATATATATTGGCTATATATGATGTATGTTACATCTAAGTGATAAATATAATTCTTGAATTAAAATATACATACATCTCATTTAGTTTTAATTCCATTAATATGACATAGAATTGAAAGTAGCGTTCATGCGTATGTACGGCTTACCATCTCTATGAACGGTGCATTTCATTTCTTACCTCTAAATGATTATGTAATATTATAAATGCATGTATATACTGTATATATATGATATATATGATATCTACATCATGAATATAATTCTTGATATAATGGATATTTTACCACATGAACAACTTGTAATTATGAAGAGTTTATTTTTTACTCAAGTACCAAGGATTGACAAAATGTCCATTATTAACTTAAATAATTACATAGTGTTCATAACATGGTAATAAGTGATATAAAAGGAATAATGAACTTGAAAAATGTTCTTAATCAAGTATAAATTAATACAAGTTTATTATTTAGGAGATTAAAGAGCAATCTAGTCTCATCGGACACGAGGTATGGGACTTCGTCTCAATCACCTTTCATTGAGGCATATTTTGTTTTATACACCACTTCCTTTTATAAGATGTATAAACCCCTTTGAATTTTATGTTTATTCAAAAGGAATATTTTTATACGAATCATTTTACTAAACGACAAAAGGGAATGTTTTTGTTGTACGTATGCGGCGACAATGACTTCTCCACCACCGTGACCATTATTTGAGCTTCGGCTTCCTCTACAAGACATAACATTTTTAATGAAAAATGAATACCATGTTTTTCATTTATTTTATTTTTGTATTGAAAACGGTTTTTATAATGGCTTTGTTATGTCAATATATTTAAGTGATATATTGTGATCAAAGTGTGGAAATGTTTTCTTTCCATTATATTTCTTTTATGTTTTATGATTTTATAATGGTACTTGGACATTTGACATGTGGTTACGTGATAAACCATATGACGGGTGGTGCCGTGAATACCAGGATGGGTGGTTACGTTTTAACCTCCAATGCACTAGGTATGGAAGTCGGCCGTATGGCTATTCCATTAAGTGATATGTGTGGAAGTCGACAGTATTGTTATTCCATTTAAGTATGTTTATGTCCCATGTTACCTTTATATGTATGTGTTCTTTATATGGGTTTTATGGTAATATTTTGGTTACAGAAGGGTATGTAATGATATTTTATTCAGTTCAGAGTTTTTACTACTTCCTAAATCTGAAAGTTATTACTTTGATAATGTATACATGGTTTACTTGTTGTTTTGAAAAACTAATAGTTTTCATTCTTTGTGTATCCCTTAATGAGATTTTTATGCTCACCCCAAGTTTTTTTGAAATGTTTTTCACAGGAATTATTGTGGAATAGGGTCAAGGATGGGATCAATGGAAAGTAATGCTATATAAAACATGGAACTGGAAATGTTTCTTTTTAAGAGTTTTATTTTATGGAAATTTAGTAGAAGTGACTACATTGTAATCATTTGAGATGTAATAGTTATATCCTAATTCTCTAAAACTCTAAACCTGAAATGATCCTCAATTTGAATTATTCAATTAATTCAATATTAAGTAAGGTTTATGGCCGGGCCCTTATAGTTGGTATCAGATGTCGGTTTAGATAACTTTAGAGGTTAGGGTATTCTATTAGAATAAGAGACATTACCATAATGGTTAGGATTTCAGAAAGAGTCCTGGTTTTAGATAAAGTGAATGAGTAAGTATATCTCAGTGTTTATCTTCCTCTTTAGTACATGACAGTTTTGTTGATATTCTCACACTGACCTTGTTGGTTTTAGTAAATGGCTGGATCTAGCAGGCACCAAAGTAACGGTGGATGTTAATGAAACTGTGATAGTTTTCTGAGTGAGAAATTGAATGATATGGGAGCTGCAATGAGAACTCTTGTGTTTATCCTCAACCAACTATCTGGAGTCATGATTGACCTCCTAAACCTTGGTTATTTCTATAAGGCATCATATAAGAGAGAGAAAAATCCCTACAGATCAATAGGTAATAATCATAAAGGTAAGTGTGTTCAAAAACCTATGAGTCAAAGATGTGGAAAGAAACACCTAGGAAAATGTTTCAAAGGGACACAAATATGTTATATATGTGGAAATGGAGGTCATAAAGCAAGAACCTTCCATGGAAAAAGGAAGCATCTAGTTGACTCGTGGAAAGGGAAAGCAGTTCTTTCTTAGGGATCAATTGAATGTTTTAAATGTGGTGTACATGGTCATTATGAAAACACATGTACTACGAAGAAGTTTCCGGAATGGGATCACCAAGATCGTACAAATATTCTTCTACCAATACCTAATTCCATTCCGATTGAGGATGAAGAAACTGACAATGACCTGTCAAAGGTATGGATTATTTATTAAATTTTGTTTTCCTATTTTGGAATCTTAGGATATGATTCATGATTTTGATTATAGGAAAGAAGTATTTCAGAATAAGTTGGAAAGGAATAGTTAATGGATCATGAAGAATGTTGAATGAATAAGTGGTCAACATATAAGGGATTCAAGAGTTATAGTAAAATTCATAAGTGTATTAAGTCTCTTTTGTTGATGGGGTAACATTATAAGACTTTTTATAGTATGTGTAACCCTGATGTTTGATATATGGAAATTTTATTCAAGGAATAGTTATCTGTTCTTTTCTGGACATAGTTATAAAGAACCATTTGGGTTTATATGATCCTTACTTTTGAGGTAATTATGGGTTGCCTTATGTTATGATGGAAAGTGAAAGGCATGAGATAAAATTGAGGTTAAATTATGTTATGGTTATTTTTGAAGATTTAATCTCATTTTTGGGGAATGATTTATGAAATATATAGTTTTGGAAAAAGGACAACACGCAGACTGTGTGACAACTCGTCACGTCAGAAAAAGCTACGGGAATCGAATCCCGAACCAAAGTGCAACTGGTATTTATCGCCTACCACTAGACTACGTGAAGTCCCAGGTTAGTTTGACTGATTATTTTTAGTTAGATGATTTTATGAATTAAGAGTAAGTTTATTTTGGGTTATCTATGGAAATTTATTAACCTATCATGGAGGATATCTGATTAGGTTAATTACTTTTCAATACGAGACATTAAGAGCAATTGATGTTGTTTGGTGATAAATGTTACGATTTAACTTGGAAGACTATGTGACTAAATATTTCAAATATTTGGGGTTCAATCTTATTTTGGTTTACTTTGAATAATTTTATAGAAAAATTGTTTATCGAATGGTCCTCGTTGAACATTGGGTTTTGTTGGAAAATTTTGGATATTAAGAATAGATTTTCTTTTTATAAAGGGTTATCCTTTTCTGTATTATCTTATCTTGTACTAACATTTTTGGTTTTGATTTTGGTTAAAGTCTAAATACATGGTAAGTATATAGTTCTCTTTTGTGGATTAGGTGATTCTCTAGAAGTTGATTATAGTACTCTTAATGTAAACAAGTCTTCCTAAATACTCGTCTTTTGGAGAAAATATGAGTTTTTGTAAGAAATCTAATTAAAGTTGAAAGTCAACATTATAAGTAATTATGTTTACTTATGAATAAATTCGTTAATAAAAAGTAACTTAAAACAAAAATATTTTCTGTCAACTTTTCCTACTAGGGAATCGAATACCGTTTAACCCATCACATGTTTGTGATTTTCTTGTGGTTAACTTTCTCCTAAACATGTTTTCTATCACTCTCCATCAGAACATGACCTTTTGTTTTCTCCTCCATTTACATGTTTTCCTATATGGAATCCTAGTATGGGTTAACTCGGGTAACCTCTGTACTTCTCTTTATTTATTTTAAAGTGACTGTTTTACCGACTCTTGTTCCGATGTGGGACTTTCAAGGATGTTTCTGAGCCCAATTTTAAAATTGTGAGGATGCAATTCCCAAAAGGGGGGAAGGATGTAACACCCCAGGTAAATAAAGAATATGAAACTTTTATATTTATCCCTATTTTGAATAAAATGTTAATATTAATTTAAAGGGAACACTATGCATGATGGATTTCCCAATACGCAACAACGAGTTCCTTTGAAATCTTACGTTGCACTATAATAATAAAATAATATTATTTTAAATGGTAGTTAATGTCTAGCCGTTGTAATGGAGGGAATGAACAGAACTAACTAAAAAATGATTACATATTTTTAGAAAATATTTTTACTTTTTACAATAAATTTAGAGGATTAAAAATGTGACTGAATTCAATTTTAAGCGTAAACATTCTAATATTCTTTAGAAGGTCGATTAACCGCCTTTTGATGGAAAACCTATTTTAAATCCACTTTTGGACAATTTTATGTGTTATATTTGATAAAATAAAATTCTTCTTTATAATCAAGACATCAAAATTTACATTGTGTAAATTTTTGGTATCTTTCCGAAAAAATTCATTTTTTAATGAATAGTGAAAAATGTTGTATTTTAATTCAAAACCACTTTTTAATCTAATTTATTTATATGATTAGATTATCTATTGAATTTTTTTTAAAGTAAAATTAGAATATATTTTTACCATTTAATCCAATATTGGTCATTGGAATTAATTTCACTTTTAAATTGGACTTAAACTAGTGTCAATCTTTTAATAGATATTGTTTCTTAAAAAAACGCTATTTGTTTTCACAGCGGGAATTAATTATTAAATTAATTAATGAAAATTATTTGTTTTGAATTTTGTAAAATATACATCATTTTTGAGTTCGGAATATCAAATATTTCTTAGGGTGAATTTTTGGTATTTTTCTGAAAAACATCAATTTTTTATGAATAGTGAAACCACTAAGTGGTAGCTAAAGAAACTGATTTTTAGTTTAAATGAAACTTTGCCACCTCTGTGTTTTGAATTTAAAAAATCGGAAATACCTGGTTTTCATTAGGAAGTAAAATGTGGTTCAATGAGATTAAAAGAATTTTTCGGTGAATAGTAACTTTTATGTTCTTAATCGCGATTAGAGGTAATTAATGTAGTTTAATGTAAAAATAATGGTTTAATAATATGAAATGACCTAGAAACATGTCCTACCCTTATTGGATATGTCATTTCCGACCAAGAAAATCTATGGGTCAACTTGGGGACCCCATGAAGCCACTTTGGTAGAAAAATGTCATTAATAACTTTGTATTTAATGTTAAAATAAAAATGTCACCAACATGAGATGTTTTACTAAAACAATTTTTAAATGGGTTTATACAATTCATAATTTTGACTATAAATATTAATTAGAAAGATAAAAATATTTCCTACATCATGAATTTTTTTTAATATTTTTTTGACATTAAATAAATTACATTATTTATGACACCATGATGATGCAGCGATTACCCCATTATTTAACGATTTAAATAAAATGAAAAGATGATGTAAAATATAAGACCTGAACTTGTCAAAAACCTATTGTATGGGTGGATTTCGAAACCTCATCACATTATCCTCTACATATATAATTGTGGGACCCTTTTTATCCGAAAATCATTTTATAATAAAATATCTTTTCTTAACTTTCCAAGAGTGCCCCTCCTCTCCTATTATAAAAGGCCCCCACCTCTACCTCCTAACCCAAACCTCTCAAGCCTTTGACTCCGCCAGCCCCTGCACACATTGTCCCTCCACATCAATCTATTACTCCTAGAAGCCTCACATTGGGCATAAGTCTTCTCAAAGAAGCCTTTGAGCCCAAATCAAAAATAGTTACCCATTTTAATGGTAGTGTCTTCTCTTGTGTTATTATGTTTTATTTTGCTTCTCCAAACCCTTAAACTATTTTTATTCATTTTTTTGTAACAACACCAGTATCCTCAATATACTAGGATGTTGTTATAAAATTTATTATAGCTACACTTACACACACCTTCATCTAATGGTTAAAGAACATACTGTTTCTACGGATGGTGAATTTCTGCCTCACAAAACGATGATTGTTCAACACTCATATAACTCATTCAAAGGTGTCCACTAAGATGAAACTATATTTATATATTATATATCATATTTTTATGTTTTACTTAATCTTATGTATTTTTTATTTGTGGCATACCTTTATGGTTTCCATTGTGGGTAAACACGATAATTTCATTTTAGGAAGTGCAGACTACCGCCCTCTCAAAGTGATTTGATTCTTTAATGCCATACGTGGGATGTATAAAGGATGGATTTAATGATATTATATATGATATTATACTTGAATTATAAAATAACTTTATATAATTATGATTTCACTCCATTAAAGTATGAGATATAAATGAAACTAGCATTCATGCGTACGTACAGCTTACCGTCTCCATGAACAGTGCATTTAATTTCTTATCCCCAAATGTAATATACTATTATAAGTACATATATATAATGGATATATATGATTTATGTTACATCTAAGTGATGAATGCAATTCTAGAATTAAAATATACATACCTCTCATTTAGTTTTAATTCCATTAATATGACATAGAAATGAAAGTAGCGTTCATGCGTACGTACGGCTTACCGTCTCCATGAACGGTGAATTTCAATTCTTACCTCTAAATGATTATGTAATATTATAAATGCATGTATATACTGGATATATATGATATATATGATATCTAAATCATGAATATAATTCTTGATATAATGGATATTTTACCTTACGAACAACTTGTAATTATAAAGAGTTTATTTTTGACTCAAGTACCAAGGATCGACAAAACGACCATTATTAACTTAAATAATTACATAGTGTTCATAACATGGTAATAAGTGATATAAAAGGAATAATAAACTTGAAAAAGAGTTTTAAGCAAGTAGAAATTAATTCAAGTTTATTATTCAGGAGATTGAAGAGCAATCGAGTCACGTCTGACATGAGGTATGGGACTTCATATCAATCTCCTTTAATTGAGGCAGATTTTGTTTTATACACCACTTACTTTTATACAGTGTATAAACCCCTTTGACTTTTACGTTTATTCAAAAGGAATTTTTTTATATGAAGCATTTTACTAAATGACAAAAGGGAATGTATTTGTCGTACGTATGTGGCGACAACGACTTCTCCGCCATCGTGACCATTATTTGAGCTTCGGCTTCCTCTACAAGACATAACATTTTTAATGAAAAATAAATACCATGTTTTTATTTTCTTTTATTTTGGTATTTAAAATGGTCTTTATAATTTATTTGTTATGTCAATATATTTAAGTGATATATTGTGATCAAAATGTGGAAATGTTTTCTTTCCATTATATATGTTTTATGTTTTATGACTTTATAATTGTACTTGGAAATTTGACGTGTGGTTACGTGATAAACCATATGACAGGTGGTGCCGTGAATACCAGGACGAGTGGTTACATTATAACCTCCAATGCATTGGGTATAGAAGTTGGTCGTATAGATATTCCATTAAGTGATATGTGTAGAAGTCGACCGTATGGTTATTCTATTTAAGTATGTTTATGTCCCAAGTTACCTTTATATATATGTGTTCATTATATGGGTTTTATAGTAATCTTTTGGTTACAAAAGGGTAATTAATGATATTTTATTCAGTGAAGAGTTTTTACTACTTCCTAAAGGTGAAATTTATTACTTTGATAAAGTATACATGGTTTACTTATTGTTTTGAAAAACTAATAGTTTTCATTCTTTGTGTATCCCTTACTGAGCTTTTTATGCTCACCCCATGTTTTTTTGAAATGTTTTTCACAGGACTTATAATGGAATAGGGTCAAGGATGGGATCAAGGGAAAGTCATGCTATCTAAAACATGGAACTAGACATGTTTCTTTTTAAGAGTTTTTAATTTATTGAAATTTAGTAGAAGTGACAACTTTGTAATATTTTGAGATGTAATAGTTATGTCCTAATTCTCTAAAACTCTAAACCTGAAAATATCCTTAATGTGAATTATTCATTTAATTCATTATTAAGTAATGTTTAAGGCTAAGGCCTTATACTAATGTTGGGAGAATCCCTCAAGGAAGAATAGATGATTTTTTTGGTGATGGTGTTTGTTTACAAAGAGGGTTTTCAGGGAGTGTAGACATGTTCTAGAGATATTTTAGAGAACCTATGTTGTCAAAGAACCATAAAAAAGGAATGGTTGAGCTGGAGGTGATACACAAAAAATAGATATATGGTGGTTCCATTTTTCAGTGTTTTCCAATTTTTTGGGCTTTAAAATCATAAAATGGGGAAATTTGTTTTCTAAAATAGAAGGTACATGAAAGATCAATGGTGATTCTGAAACATGGGTTTAAGAAAATTTTTGCATTTAATAAATAAATAAATATAAAAGTCCTGATTTTTATGAATGATTTGGAAATGTTCATGATAGATGAGGTTGTGTGGATGAAACTTGCACACCCAATGAGATGTCAAATTGGGTTTTGCGCATAAAAAATAAATATTTGGAAACAAGATGAATCTTCCGCGTATGGGTTGGAAACACTTACAAATAAGAGGTAACCACCTCATTAGAATAAGATCAACACTTATAGAGAATCTAAGATTTGGATAATGTAATAATTTTAAGCAAACGGAGTTGCGCGAATGATGTGGAGGTGCGTGGAAGCTTAGGAAGTTGAGCATAAGATCTTAGTTTCATTTAATATTGACGTTTCATGCAAGGGGTGTTTCATGAAAAAATGGAATATTGTGTGCAAGGAATAATAGTTGTGTTTAAGAAGTAGTTGGGGTTACGTGATTTTTTTTTGTTTCTTAGTACATCCATGGAAAAGACGTATTCATCAGTGGAAAACAAGGTACATCAATGGAGTATCTACATACAGTGGGGGATGCATTGATAAGTGATGTCCAAGGGAAATACAAGTCTATAAACAATGAGTGTATCTTTTGAAGAAGCAGTGATCACACATTAGTTGAGAGTGCAACCAGATTTCAAATTGTCATTGGTTGAAATCTAGGAGGGAGGGTGTTCACTCCAAACATTATAAATATATGTGCACTTATAGTGGATTTTTTACATTGGTACATCGCCGGTGTATTCTCCTTGGACATAGCCCAGTGATGGTGAACCAAGTAAAATTGTTTTTTCCTCTTAATGCTTTAATATTTTTTCATACTCTACAACAGGAAGGATATAGATTTGAGTTTTGTTTAGAAACTGAAATAATATCAAAAGGGGAATTTTTTTTTAATTTTTCAATCCTAGATTCCCCCCCCCTTCAGGGTACCTAGACTAGTGGACTTAACAACTATCCTAGTAATTGTGACATAAATATATATTTAAATATAATATGTTTTTGGGTAAATGAAAAATAAATAAATTACTTAAATTAAATTATTTTATTCATTTTGGTTACCAAGACAAATTTTCCAAAAATGACCTGCACTGAATAATGCCATTTCACTAATAAGGTAAATCGTTTGTTATGAGTTCAATGGTACCTTGGGATTTATGTATGTAGTTAATATTTATAATTTAATCCACATGTTTAGATAATCCATTTGTGTGATCTATTAAATATATATATTATACTTCAAAAAATTATTTTTGGAATACCGGATTTAGAATTACACCTAATCATAGCACCTGGTCTAAATAAATCAAGATAATTTTTAAAAATAACATATAGAACATCCAATACATTACAAATTAGTTCATACCCAACCTTTCATTGATTATAAACATGATTCAAGGCATAATAAAATATGATTTCGAAAAACATGTCTCGTCAATGTGATAAAGAATCATAAATCAAACATGAACCATAAGATCATATAATAAAATTGTCTTATTATAATAATTTTGAAAAACCATTTCATATGTCAAGGTAAAATACCAGTACCAAATACATTGCAGATCATGACTTATAACATTTTTAACATTGTTGATCCGGCACACACGATTCCCATAAAAAAGAAGATGATCTTATTTCCTATATTGGATCCAGAAACACATGATTAACATTGGGGATCAAACACTTATACATATTTTCCATATATATTTCATGAGTTAAAATGATTTACCAATGATTTTGAGTGTCATATAGGTCCCATCCATCTCATAAGGGAAAATAATATTTATGTGTGAGTAAAAAATGCATCAGATATTCATTATATCAAAACCAATGATACGAAAAGGGTTTCACTAAAACTAGATCAAATCATAACACGTGGATAAGAGATAGGTTAATTAATCATTTCATCATTTAATTATAGAATAACCCATGAAAAGGAGAGGGTTTTATAATAGTTATATCCTGGTACACCACATGGAAGAGAAACAATTTTCATAAATTTATTTTCAACTTAAATATAAACTATTCATAGAAAGAATAATAACGGTACAATGGGATCATATCCCTATTAAAGCATAAAAACATCAATTATATCATCTTAGATAGAGAATTATTTTTAGAGATTTCTTGGAATATTTTTTATGGAAAATTACCTTTTTTGAGAATTCCCATTCAAAAATTAAGACTATTTTGAAATCATTTTAATTGAAAATAATATTAAAAACATATAAATAATATTTTAAACATACTATAAAACATTTTAATACATGAATTATTGTCCATCACTTAAAGAAAATTTAGAACAGATATATTTAAAAAATATCATTACTTAAAAATATACTTTTCAATTTATAAAGGATTTTTCAATGAAAATAATTTTCAATGACAACAAGTTTTTTTTCATTTATTACATGTTAAAAAAATTCTCTCACTTTTTAAGTAAATAACAAACAGAAATTATTTTTGAAATTTACAAGAAGTTTACTGTTAAAATATTTAGAAGAAAAAAATAAAAAAAATTATTAAGTATATCATTTTATATAAATTATAAATAAAATTAGAAACAATTTTAGAAAACATGGTTTTTGATGAATAAGGGGGTTTTGATAAAAAATGTGATTTTTTATAAAAACCACATTTTTTGGACTCATGTGTAAAAAAGTGTAATGTGAAGGAAAAAATGTATTAAAATGATATAAATAGATTATAAGATAATTCACATGTTTTATGTGATATGGGTCATCATATATTATGATCTAAAACATAATTAGAACCATCTTTTTAAAAGATCAGATAATAACATAAAATCATTACCACTTTGGAAACTTTTAATAGTAATACTCATGGTAGAATAATGTAAAATGAAACATATTATATCATGATAATAGATAAATCAATTACATTACTTGTAAATGTTTCTATATATACACTTCATGAAAGAATATAGGTGCAAAAAAACTAATATCTCATATAAGGAAAATGTGGACAAAAATTACCAACCACTATAGTAATCATTCCAATCATAATAAAAATAAAGAATAAAATATCATTAAAATAATGATATTAAAGATATTACAAGAATAAAGTGATTTATATACAAAAAAATGCTAGTGGAAAATTATCATATGTCTCCGAGCAATAAATAAAATATAATAAATCTAATTCGATAAATCATTACTTATTTTTAATCATTCAAACCTAATGTATAAGAAATATAATTTTATTATATTTATATAAAAACCATAAATACATATATCAGAAAATATATAATTTACATATGTTCTTTTGAAACCCTTTTATTAGAAATCCATTATTAATGAAGTATTTGGTTAATAACTGGTTTTTTCATTAATATATTTTTATTTTTATTTTTATTCTTTTTACATTGATAAAGGATTCATATTTTATAAACTTTTACCATGTTATAAATAAATTTTATATTTAGTATAAATTTCTTTATAGTAATATATAAAATTTAGTGACATAAAATGAAATACATTGTTCAAGGAAACTGTTGGCTATATCTACACTTGAACATTGTTTCCATTTCCTTTTATGACTAAAATAATGAATGGAAAATGATATATTAAAATTGAATAATATTTTAATTTTGTACAGATAATATATTTTAATCAAAATTAACCTTAATACCTTCCATGTTAATTATGAATGAATCAAATCACATTGTGAGGTGATTGTCCATCATACCAACAAGAGGTATTTTTTGTATTCCCAAAAAGAATATAAAAAAGTTATGCATGAGAGAATAATTAATTAGGGATAATAATATCATTAATATCATATATAAAAATATTATATAAAATATTTTTTCCAGTCTTGAGAGGTGGTAATGAAATATTGGAAGCCATTGGTTTATGAGATAGTAGTCTTCCATACACATGAAAGATGATTTCGTAACCCATTTAAAGTAATTGAAGATCATTCTCAGTTATTCCATGAATAGACAACATTATATGTATATGTAAGATAATAATGATATTATATCATCATAATAATTATAATTTAATTATGGGTTTGAATAAATAGATCAAAAGACTCATTCATTTATGTTACCTCTTCTTCTATTATCCTACGTAGGTATGCAAGAATATCCTCCCTTAGTTGGATTTTCGTCCAAAATAAGGATTATATGATGAGATTTTAGAATTTAGTATGTTATTTGGGTATGATTTGGATGAAAAATTTATTCATGGTATGAATAAGATATGAGATGTGGCATCCTTTTATATGAGTTAGAGAGGACACAACTGATATTTTTGTAATAAATTGAGTGCTCTCGCATTTTAAATTTTTCACCGGGAAACAATGGTACAATATATAACCATATTGGTTTATTAGTAGAAATATATCCCTATAATAGTTTTTATAGATGTATATTATTCATATATATATTCTTATAATTTTATATTTTGTCCCATATTAAACCCATTTTTATCATTACTATGTTATATAGCTGTAACTACATTCAATTTTGATTTTGGTAAAAATAATATTTCGACCTGATTAAATAATATAAGTTATTTTTATTGAAAATATGGAATCAATATTTCTAAATTCCATTCATATAAGGGAACAAATTTAATGTAATTTTAATCCCATATATGTGATGAGAATGTGGGTTTATAAAGTAAAAACGATCAAATGGGTTTGATGTTTTTATCTCAATATTCAATTTTAAATTGATTAAAATGAAAATCAAGGGATTAGTGGATTTAGAATTGAACTAATTTATCATTAAAATAAAATTTAAATATAATTTATCTTTATAAATTAAATTAGTTAAATGGATGTTTTTAATTAATATCCAATATATTTAACTATTTATAAAAAATAAAATATTTTAATAAAATCCCAAAACATCAACTAAATATAATTTTTATATTATGAATTAAAAAATATTTTATTTTTCTAAATAATTTTTCTAGAATTGGTAAAAATTATTTTTAAAATATATAAACAATGTATGAAAAAACAGTTATTTTGGAAAAAAATATAGGTTTTTAGAAAAATAATTCTTATTTTTTAAGTAACACCTATTTTATTTATAAGTAATACATAACTAAGGGTTTTTTGAAAATAAATATCTTCAAAATTTAATTAATCTTATTCAAACTCATATATTCCATTAGATAGGTTATATATTAAATATTAATTTTAATAGTATATATTTTTTTAGTAAGACTTGGTATTGCATGTAATGCATGTTATCAAAGAAACTCGTTGTTACACGTCACACAAGAAAAACATGGTGTTCCATGTAATATAATAAAATCATAGTGTTTTTTATGGATTATAAACCTGCTATTTTATTAAATTAAAATATAATAAATATTATATTTTTTAAAAAATTAAAAAAATTTCACAAAATATTATGTTGTTATGTTCTAACCACATTAAAATTAATTTCATCTTATAGATTTTCACATTGATGCTAAAAAAATCAATATTTCATCCTCATTAAATACTCTAGTTCCCATGTAACTTTCTCAGGATGGTATTTTCATCATAATATACTGACCATTCCAGCTATAATGTTTCATAGTACATTCAAAATTGATTTAGAATATGTACTTATTTTTTCTCATAAAAATATCTTGATCTTTTTGGTATGAACATTGGGTTCAATACGTTTCATAGTCTAGGAATTTACTTCATCATGTTTGAAACAATGATCACATTGGAGAGATGTTATATGGGATCCTCAAGTGATAGTATATGGTCCCATTATGGTCTTGAATTTCCAAGGTACTGATATAAATAGGTCTATGTTTTCCCTTCATTTTTATAAAGGTAGTGTTCTAGTCAAAGATCAAAACACAAAAATTATTATTAAGAGTCAAGACGTTACAAAAGTCTTAAAGAAGGAATTTCGTTTACATCCCAAAAATAAAGTGGAAATAACTTAGGTGGAATCTCATCCCTTCATGTAATATCATTAGAAACACCCATGTTGGAAAGACCATAAAAAATTCTATTGGCTTCACTGTAAGTATTTGTTTCAATGATGTTGAGAGAGGAAAGGGAGTGTAGGAAGTCTATCCCTCAGCCACTGAGCATCCAAGAGAGGTGTATGATGCCCATCCAGATTTCCTAAATAATTGTAACAGAGTCTCTCTCAATCCAAATGTTGTTCTAGTTGTGTATCTTGGCAAACTAAATGGCATGAATAACACTTAGAATCTTGGCATCTAATGACGAAGCGACTCCACAAGAGCCATAAAAGTAGCCGAGAGTCTGGACAAGATGATTTCTGAAGATGGCTCCAAAACCTACTAGGATAGGTTTGCCTTTATAGGCTCCATCCACAATGACTTTGATCCTTCCTATGAGAGGGAGCTTCCATAAGACTTCAAGAGTGAATTTGGGGAAGGATATACTTCATCAATCCCAATACGTCGCAAAATCCTATGATCTCCGACTGATTTGTTACAATGATCTTTTTGTATCGACGCCGCCTCCCTCATGGCAATGTGAATTCTCATTTTACCTGTATTAATGTTGAATGAGCTTTTACGAAAGGTATATTCATTCCCTCTATACCAAATCTCTTGTTGATGTTCTGAAACAACTGTGATCAACATATTCTTGATTTATTGGGAGTTTGATGTTTCCATGCTTCTTTGAATCTGAGAGATTAATGAACTAAAAAACAACCACTTTCATTCCAAAATATCAAAAATATAATGCCAAAGCGTAGTAGTCATATCACAGGAAAGAAAGAGATGGTTAATATCCTCACTATGTTGGTTACATATATGACATTTAGAGAAAACGTTTATTCCAAAGGACTATACAAAAGAGTCAGTGGGAATCCAACCATGACCAATATGCCAAAAAATAGTAAATCTCAAAGGCTTGAGCCAAGAATTATTGAATCTGTTTAACCGAAAAAAGTTACTGATATCATTATTGTACAAATTATTGTAGAAGCTCTTTGATTCAAGCATCCTGTTATGTGAAGGCTACCAGATAAGAAAGTCATCATTAATCGTGAAATGATATTTTTCAACAATACCCTTAATCTCCTCAGGAAGATAAGTATTTTTCATATGCATGATGTTCTTGATACAGTCATTGGAGTGCACAACGAGTGGAGAGGAATATATCAAGGAGATAAATGGAGATCCAGTCCAATTATCATGCCAAAAATTCAAATTAGAGTCTCTTTTGGACATCTTTCTAGAGTTTTCCCTTCATTCATCCATGTGTAAATTCATATAAGGTAATTTTCCACAAAATCAAATTCTATGTCGCATCTATGATTATCACCATCAAATTTATTTCATCATTTTTATGTTCACACCAATTTATGAATGTATATAATATTCTTTATCATCCCATTATCTTAAATAAGTCCCAACAACTTTCATTCCGAAACATCCCTCCATTATAGTAGAGTTATAAACTTATTTTCTTATAGGATTCATAATTATCAATTTTAATTCCAATATAAAATTTATTTTTCCTAGGATTCTCAAAATGAAAAAGGTGTTTAATCCAATAACAACTATAATTCAGTGAACATGATATCATTATATCACATTAGATTTAAATTTTTCTCATAGACGGACTATTTATCATTGTATGACACATAATGATGGAATACTTATTTATATCAAGATATTGTTAAATAATTCAACCAAAAATAAAGGTAACTATTTTATATCAATAATATTCAATTTGATGTGGTAACCCATTCAAAAATACCGCTTATTTAATATATATTATTGTTAGAATTTGTAGAGATAAATTTTCTCAAATGATAATGAAGTTTTAAACCCAAAAAATCTAAAGTACAACTTTGTATTAAATAGATCTTATGACATGAAAACCCAAGTGTAAAAGGGAATTTCTTATCCTAATACATTATAATATTAAATAAATATAATATATTCTATAGGTTTTAAAGAATGTTACACTATTTTAGCTCAAGTCACATTTAAGATTGACCCTTCTTGATAGCTAGTGTTACATGCAAGATTGAGTTTCACCAAGTAAAAAAAAATTAAAAAATATTATTATTTAACATAAAAAGATATAACATTGATAATATGTTAATGAATCTAAATATTGTTAACTAACTTCTAAAAAATTCGATGAATATAAACTTATTTTTTTTATTACTAATTAATGTCAACCGAAAATAAGAACCAATTGGATATAAAAAAAATATTATTATTTCTATTCTTCCAAAATAGTTTTGTCGTAATAAATATAATTAATTATAATTAGTTAATGTAATTAATTAAATATAAATATTTTATATTCAATAAAATATTTTTTATTATCATCAGTTAGGGTTGACAGGAATAAGATAAGAACTATCATAATTTCACACATAAAACCATATATTTTTATAAATGAAATTTTACCTCCTTTTAATAAAGAACCCATTTTAAATCTGGATTTTGAAACATTAATTGATTTAATGTGTCCCAATAAACCTAAAATATTAATGTTAAACATAGAAATTTGTTTACAAAGTATTTTTATCTTTTTTAGAAACATATCATCTTGTAATGATTAACTAAAAATAATGAATTTTAGTTCAAAAAATCGTTTTCATCTAATTTATTTATAATGAAAAATTATATATTTATTTTGTTTTGAAGATTAATTACATTATATTATTTAAAATTAATTAATTATAGTGCATTGGAATAAATTTCCATTTGATATTTACTATAGAAACAAAGAAAATGGTTGGTTTTTTTTACATTCAATACCCTCATTATGGTCCCATATACAACATTAAATTTTAATTAATTTCTGCTATTTATATTATTATAAATTGAAAACCAAATTATTCCATATTTGGAATCATAATAATTTATAAATTATAATAAGATAACTTTTTTGACCAAAAAAATTACTGAAATGAAATAAAATTATTTATGACGATTTAGTTTATATTACAATTATTAAGGGACTACAACATAACTATAGAGACCAAAACGACATAGCCTTTTTAAAAAAATCCATATTATGGACATAAATCGGAAATTAAACTTCCATTATTCAGTTTATTGTTATTTATATATTTTTATTATTAAAAACATGGGGACACAAAACATGTTATTAAAATAATATGTTAGTAATTTCCCCCCACTATTAATTGTCACAAAATTCTCCCCATTAATTACACCTCTAAAACCACATAGGTTCCTCCAAGATCAACCCAAATAGCTTCCAAACATTAGTAAGTCCAAGGTTTCTTACTACCTTTTCACATAAAACCTTCCAAGTAATCCCTTTTCTATAAATCAAAACGAGTTTCCTGATTTTTAAGTTTACATCATCAAATGAATTATTTTCTATAATTTAAACCTATAAACCATATTTTATTTTTAAATTATTCTTATATGATTAATCCAGTATAATAAGTATAATATGATGTTTTTATATAAATATTTCTACCTACACACACACATTTCCATCTAATCTATAATGGACATACTATTTTTGTGTAAGGTAAACTATTGCATCACAAATATTGGTTTTTAATTTTTTCCGTCCCAACCCTCATGGTGGACATTATTGTGAAAAATATATTTTATATGTTATATATTATATTTTTATGTCTTATTGATTTTTTTATTCTTTTACAACAAGTACCCCAAAACATTAAATTTTTTATTAATACGACAGCATCGTTTGTGGAGGTGTGGTCTATCACCCCCTCAAAGCGAAGTGATTCATTCACACAATACATGGAATGTATCAAAGAGGATTTTAATTAAAATTATTTGACATAAACAATCTCTATATTTTGTTAATGACCAAATTAAATTTCAACTAATATACCTTATAAATCAATTTCTTTATTTCACTTTCACTTACATAAAAAAATTTATAACATCATTCGTTGATGTGTAGACCACCACCTCCATGACATGATGTCATTCCATTACATTAGATAATTATATATATAAATAACTATTATTAAATTAAATGTTTTTTCATATAATGGACATTATGTAATGATATGGTGTTACCTACCTTCCTTCCACTATGATCATTGAATAATGGTAATGTTACTCACCATACATATGACCACCCATCTCTAGGACTATAAAATAGATACATTTTTTCACAACCATGTTTATGGATATTTTTAAAAGTATAATTGATTTATAAATATGAATATTATAACATGATCATTAATCCAGAGGAATTATATATTGAAATCTTTTAACATTGTTGACCTACCAAATTTTTTTCATACATAATTTGAATTTGGTTAAAACAACCCACATACACATAATTTTTTTATTGTTATTTAAAAAAAGGAAAAATTGAAAAAAAATGATAAAATTAAAAAAATTACTAAATAATTTATATTATAAAAAATAATATTATACAAGATGTAAAAAGACGTTCACTAGAAAAGAAAACCCAAGGTAAGTGATTCTTCACCTCACATTATACTTCTGTGAGATAAATGTCAAGTTCACCACATAATTTTTTTATAGTGTATATAAATAGAATTTTTATATATAATATCACAACTTAATTTATTTTCATGGTATTTAAAAAAATCATTTTATATTACTCCTTCATTAAGTTAATGATTAAAAATTCTTGAAAGTGGTATGTGACACTTTGGATTGTCTATAGATTATTTTCCTCATAAGTAACATAAATGTAATTTCAATGGTATTTATATTTAATGAATGTATATAAACACTGTTCAATATAACCATTCATTTTCCATTCCATTTGTTATCCATGAATGCTTTCAAGTAGTAGTACCATTTTACCACTCTTTGGTAGTAAATGTGTGTTTGAAAATGTTTTTAATAAAACATTACTTCATTTATCTCTTTAGTGGGAGAACCTGATTTCGTGAAAATCCCATGATTTAAAAAAAATAAAAAAATATATATTTAAAAATACTTTGTAAATAATTTTTTACCATATTTTATTTTACCATTATTTCTTGTGTAATCATTTTTCCTATAATAAGAACAACATTTTTTCTATCTTTTATTATGAAAAAGAAATGAACTTTTTAGCTTAGATGAAATGTATATATTTTCCCTCACACAATACATTTAATTTCATGTTTATAATTTTAATTATTAAATAAAAATGTTACTAAAATTTATTTTCAAAGAAATGTTTATTAAAATGTCCTTTCAAAACAAAAGGATATTTTCCTCAATACTTTTTTAAATGATATTTTTGAAATATCTACATTCATCAAAAATAAGAGCCTGTTATTTTACTCTACTTGGGTATATTTTATTGATACCATCCAAAAATCATTCTTTTTATTATTTATGATTTATTTGGTCAAGGATAGTATTAAAATTCACTTCCTTGATACCTTTTTCCCCTTAAAATATTTAATTTCTAATAATTGTTGAAAATTGAATTTCTTATGATCATTGAACATTGAATTTCAATTATTTGGAAAAATCATTTATCATGGATACGTTCATTTCTAAAATCTTCTATCATATTTTATAAGATGATTAATTTTAATGTTGTTCGATTTTTTGGATAAATATTGTAAAATTTGTGTCAATTACATCATTCATATATATGACATGGCACATTGTTAAAAAACTACTCAATATGTGAGGATTTTTTGGGTGGGTAAAACATGGGTAGAGTCCTGTTGTAGATGTCCCCTATATTCAGAAGTTGTCTCAATGTATGAATCATTTTGATAGCTTCATTAGATGGGTTTTTACATTATATGTTATAAAACGTCTTGTGTAAGTTCTTAACCATTTGGGTACTATATAACTAGGAAACATGGCATCCAATAATCAAGATTTTCCAATAGTTTTAATTATTATTCACTGATGATATTCTTTATCATCTTATCTATGGATTCATTTCATTTTTTGTTATTTATATGTCATCGATTTAGTTTCATACCTTTCCATATTTATTTTTCCTTATCTTGGTTTTTTAACAAAATGTGTTCTGATTTATTACCTTTGCATATAGTGTACAAATTCCATTTAGTTAATTGATTACCTGGCATTTGGGTTCAGATATTTACCATTCTATATTCACTATTCTTATTGATTCATTATTGATTCCACTATTATTTCAATAGTAAGAATTTGCTTTTTCCCTTATTATTTCTCCCCATGAATCTGAGAGGCCTACTATAAAAGAAATTAAGTGACATACTAGGTTTTTTAGAGTTATACTCAAAGTTAATTATTTTTTATAGATGTTAAAAATATGTTGTAATTAGTTTATTCTTTTTTAAGAAATGACTCTTGTACGGATCTGGTTTTCCAAGACTACTAAAAAATTTTGTCTAACAGTATTTGATTCCTTGCAATTCTTCCAAATTAATAATAGAAAATATCAGATTTGGGAAATATGAGGATAGGATATTATATTATGTATAATATGAAGTATATTAGTAACCATAGGAACTATAATTTGGAAAACATAGATTAAATAACATAACATAAGATGCAAATGGAGAATAGTTAAAGAAAAATTTCATAAAATCATGGTAAGAATGGTATTATTTATATATTAATAGAAATATATCCTTTTATAGATAATAATAGTGGATGTGGCTCTAGAACAGATGCACCTAGAAGTAACAAATATGACATGGTGTGTTGGCCTAACATAGTGTAACTTGGTACACAATCACAAGGCTTAATTAAAATATAGTTAAACACTCATGGGGGATGTTCTTATGATCATTTATATTTTCATTTCAATCCACTATGAAGTATTTGGATATATAATGGATGAACTCAGTTAAACCAAATGTTTATTATATTGATTATAAGGTTTCAAAGATTTTTAATCTTATAAATGATATTATGATCAAAAAATTAGTCAAAGTAAGGTCCTATGATAAAATAAGATGTATAAGTATTTATGTGATGAAGTTGTATTAAGAACTGTAGTTAAAAAGGTATTTGGGGATTAAAAAAATGTCAACGACTTCCTTCGAAGTTATTTGAAAATTATATTAATATGGTTTAATAAAATGATAACCTATCATCTAGTTGAAAACTAAAAAAATCTGGAAAGGTCATGGGTCTTGATCCCATGATAGAACAATGAAAAGTGTTTCATTCCAACAAATAACCTACATAATATCTTGGATAAGTTTTTTTTAGTTATACAATATGATGAATAAATGTTAATGATGGATAGTAATATAATAGATGATATTTAATGATTTATATATGAACTGTATTTGTTTTAGAATATATTTAGAGATAAAAAGTTAGACTTATCACTCTTTTAATGGCCTTATGATCCTCTAAAATTACACTTTATTCCTCAATTCATAAAATTTTATTATTGGATATTTATTTCATATAGTACAAGCATAAATTAGAATTAGATGTAATCATAAAAAATGGTTATTTTTTTTATATGAAACTAAAAATAATAATTTTGGAATATTTCCTTATATTCATTGTAAGTAAAAGAATTACTCAATATTAAGAAAATGAATTAAAATAAAATATTGTCCTAATACCATAATTTTTTGCAGAACTAATTGTATCTTAAATAATCATAGATTTTTGGTTTTGAGGCCATAAAAATTATATTTAATACTCACAAATTTTTTATTGAAGAACACAATAACTTCCTATAAATATATATTATTTACATATATGTATGTACTTTTACATTCCACTAATGTTCCCCTACGTAGAGTCGTAATTTCATTCTATTCCAGGAGACCCTTGAACATCACATTCCATATTTAATATAGCATTTTTTATGAACACTTATCACTATATGGGATTTCAATGTAATAAATATCAAAAATTTGTTAACAAGGTCGACTTTAAATTGCGAGGACACAATTTAGTTAAGGTGGGGAGAATGTAACACCTTAAAACTCTAATGTAAAACATTATCTTTAATCATGCTTATGATATGAATCACAAAGTGTATAAAGGTAATATTTTAACCTAATACATTACAATATTAAATTAATATATTATATTATACATATTTAATTCATTAATAAGTGTTTTATCTTGAATTTCATGCTAGATATTCCTTCCTCAATAACTTACAATACATGGAAGATAGAGTTTCACCCGATAAAAATGTAATAATAAAAAATTATCAATTAATATAATAATATATAACCTATATGTTATGTTAGTGGTTATGAATAGTATTAAACTAATTATGAAAATTTTTGTTTTATATAAATATAAAATTAATTCATTTTTAACTATTAATGTGAAAAATATTTTAGATCCAATTGGATATAAAAAAGAAATATTATTAATTTTATGCTTTCAAAAGAGTTTTTTCCTAATAAATATAAATATTTATAATTATATAATTATTTTAATTAAATATATATTTTATTTATTCAATAATATATATTTTATATTCATCCATTATTTTTTATAGGAATAAGATAAGAAAAATCCCATTTTCATAAATGAAAACATATTTTTTTTTAAAAATTAAGTTTACCTATTTTTATTAGAGAGCCCATTTTAAATATGAATTTATAAATATTAAATAAAATTAATATTTAAAAAAAAATTCATAGTTGAAAATGGAACATAAAAATTATTGTAGGCTGAATTTGTTATATTTTTTGAGACCACATCATTTTTCAATTATTTGATAAAAATATTGAATTTTAGTTCAAAACTACTTTTCATCAAATATATTTATATTGTAAAATTATTAATGTGATTGGTTTTCAATAATAATTATATAATATTAGTTTTAATTAATCTAATATAGTTCAACTGAATCAATTTCACATGGAAATCTACTATATTAACATAACAATTTTTCTAATGTTTTTACTTGAAAATCCCACATAGTCATCCCGTATGTAGGATTAAATTTAAATTAAATTTTCTGCTTATAATGATATAATTAGGAAAAATAGATTCCATATTCGAAATATAAAATTATAATGTCTAATAAGATATATTTTTTCACAAAAAATATTACTGAAATGCATTACAATTAATTACAATAATTATGGTTAAAATATTTTAAATAATGGACTAACCCATAACCTCAATCTGCCAAATGACATATACGCTTGTCCCAAACCCATTAACCTGAAATTAATCATCCATTGAACTTCCAATATTGTGTTTGGTTGGTTATTAAATACTTTTATAGGTAATATCTATGGGTATTCCTAACTTCATTTCAAAAATACCATGTGAGTCCTTTTTATCCATTATAAGAGGCCAACAATTCTACCCATTACAAACACATCTAAAACAAAATTGGTTTTGAAATTATCTATCAAAATAACTTCCAAAAATCCCTAAATAAGACATTTAATTAACTTTGATGGTATATAGACTTCCAAAAATACATTTGCTATAAACCAAAAGGAGTTAACGAATTGTTTAGGTAATGTTCTCCAAATATATCTTTACTTTCAATTACTCATCTATACATTAAATAAAATTAACATAATTATTTTATGACGATAGAAGTATCCAAAATATATATTGATATCGTTTTAGGATTATAGTTAAACATAAAAACACATTTATCTAATGGGTAACAAATATATTGTTTCATTGTATGCGTAACTACTACTGTACGACACGATAATTGTTTTTTTCCATTACCACCACTCATGGTGTTCATTATTATGGAAAATAATTTTATATTTTATATATGATATATATTTTTTCTTTAAAACTATTTAATTATTTTACAACATATACCTTTATAATTTACGGTTTTTCAAAAACACAATAAAATCATTGATGTAAGTGTGGAAATCAACTCCCTCAAATTGATGTAATTAAATTACACGATACATGGAATATATAAATGATTCTTCTAATTAATAATATTTTACATAAAAACCCTATATATGATTTTATATTACATTATTGATTTTCTATTAATATATATATATATATAATTTTCTTTATTACCCTTTCACATACTTAAAAGTGATAACATCATTCACTATCATGTTGAGTACTATCTCCTCAAATTATGTCATTCTTTTTAAATCACATGTATTATATATATAATTATAAGGACCTCTATTTTCTAGACTGCAATTTTGAGCGGTAGTATTAAATTTTGTCATTAAATGCATGTGAGGGGTAAAATTGTATTTTCCCCCTAGAAAATGTCCTCATATAAAATTTCTAATAACTCTATTGGTTCTGGAATAGGGTTTTTACACTATGATACGAGTATGGAGGAAATCTGAGATGTTTATATTTTAGCGGTAATTTTAATATTTAATACTATTAAATTAATAATAAAATTATTCAAAATGGTTTGTTTGGATAAAACATTTAAATGGAGCATTGGATTGAGATTTAGTTTGAACTATTGAGTTCAGAATGTGGAGTTTAGCCTAGGTAAGGCATAAACTAGTGTCGGGAGTCAGGGCCGGCCCAAGCCCCTTTTTCTATTTCTTTTCTATCATTTCTTCTCTACTTTTACTTCTTCTTCATTCCTCTTCCTCCTAGAACAACTATCTTGTGTTATAATCCTTGGTCATGTCCTATGGTGGAGAATGGTTATTGAGAAAGATAAAGAGATTTAAGGAAATATAAGTATAGTTTCAAAGCTCTTGAGGCACTGAGTCGGTGTGTAACATTCGTGGATGTTAAATCAACTAAAGCTTCAACGATTTCCACATGAATGTGTGTCGAAATAAATTTTCTCTATTGATACACTTTACAAATGTTCTTTACGTATTTAAGGCCTCATATTTTATTTTTGTGGCCTCTTGAGGCTCGATATGTGTTTTTTTTTGCGCAAATTGGTGGATTCGGGTGATCTGAGGGATTTCCTATCGAGGAACCCATTTTACACAGCTAGTGTTTTATAAGAACACACCATTTGTTCATCTGTTAGGGGAAGAAGATATTTGATTCTGTAGAAACCATGTATTCTGAGTACATAGATGTTTTTGGTCAAACATGTGTTCGACTGTGTGAAAAAAACACGTAATAGTTGTTTAATAACGTTACAAGCCATGTACTGGGAGCACATGCCTTATAGTGGCACATGGGCCTGTGTCCAGGTGAAAAGTCACACGAGATGGTGTTTTATGAATATTACACACTGTGTATAGTAATTTACATTCCTATTAATTTTAAATGGGAAGACCCCATGTACTCATGAATACATAACACGTACTATGTCCAAGCTATTTTCATCTAGTGATTCTTTAAATCTTTATATGTTGCAATCCAAGGGTCTGTTTCATGTGTTGTCTATGGCCTCACAACCCTTGCATTATGGTATAATATTTCGTTCAGTTTTATAACTTTATTTGGGTATTATTCTCAATTGTATGAAACATCCAAAATAATAATAATATTTTAATTATTATTATTTTTTGGCGAGTATTGAATCAAACATATCTTCTACATCTGATGTCGGTTTGAAGCATTGTTAGTGACATGGTTACCCTAAATTAAAGGCAAATGTTTAGAGACTGATTTCATGTTCCAAAACCAAAATTGGGTGTGGGACCCACTTGAGATCATTACAGTGAGTAGTACCTTTTCACTAGTTGACCCTTTTGGGTGGGTTAGTAGTCCTTTATGAGAGGTTTTCTGTGTAGACCATAATAGTGGAATTATCATGAAATTTAGAGGTTCTATAGTTGTTGTTATGGAGGTTATACCTATATATAGAGGATCTTTTTCAAGTTATCAAGTTCAGTTGTTACCTATGAGTGAGAAGTGGCCTATATGATAGGTTGGGTGTTGGGACCAACCATGTTGATACCTTTAATCTGATATGAGCCATGACCAATATCCCATAACATATTCTTTTGATTACTCCCCCTTGTTAGATTTTACCTTCTATCCTATGATTCCATGAGATCAGATGCTTCCATGGTTCCCTGGAGGGATTTCATTACTTATGTGATGACCTTGGGAGACCCTTGTAGAATATCTCTTCCATTTTCTTTAATATGATCCCAATTGCAGGATTCCTCAGTTGAATTTTTTTGAGGATCTCATGTATGATTCCTCCCATTTTTTATCTCATTATCCCTTGTAGGATGCCTTCGCTTGTGTTTACTTGGAATATCCTGAGTAGGATTTCTTCTCAGTGTTTGACTTATGAGACCTAGTGGGTGCCCATTGATTGACCAACCCAAAGTTGTTACGTTAGGTTTTAGTAGAGATGGGGGTTTGGTGTCACCAAAAACCAATGCCAAATTGGTATGCACATGAGGATATGGATTTAGTGATGGGATGGGAATTTAGGCCACCCTCAATCTTATTTATGTCTTACTTATTTATTATTGATGAAGTGATGTTCAATAGTGATTCTGCCAGGTAAGTGGATGTTGACCATAACATGAGGCTTCATTCTTGTTTGTTTGGATGCTTGAACATTCTCCCCAAGGATCTAGCTTCTGAACCATGTTATTTATGAAATTTTCTATACCTCGAGGTATTACATGGGAATGGGTATTGAGAATTAATTGATGAAATTGGTTATGTAATTATTTTTTCAATTAATTTGATAATTTTATTCCAAGTGATAGATTAATTCAAATGTGTAGTTTTTGAAATAGAAAGTCAAATGTTTAAAAATAGGTAATTACCAATGGGCGAGCCACTGTCTCGGTTAAAAAACAATATGGGGATTATGTGAATAATTTAATATTATATACATTCAGTGAACCATTGTCTTGGTTAAATGAAAATGGGTGGGCTCAATAGGTTGATTTGGTAAAGTCCACAAGTGAGCCATGATAGTGTGGTTAGTCTCATTGAGGCTTATTTTGAAAATTCTGAGTGAAACATTGGTCCATTGAGGGATTAATAGGATTTGATCTATTGGAAGATGTTATAAACGATACATGATGAAAAGCTTATATATCATGAATTTCCATGATACATGCTGAAATGCCTATACACTGGGATTGGTGAAAAAACATGTTGAAATATTGATAGAAACGGCATGGCCATGAAACATACTGAAATGCTGATATACAAGGATTAGCCTCGAAACATGCTGAAATTCTTATATATCAGGTTTACCTAGAGAAATGATGAAATGATGATATATCAGGCTCGAATCAGATAGATTGATGTCCCTGCAGGCAAGTTTTTTTTATTCTCAGTTAGTTTTATGGGCATACTCTCTGTGATTGCTGACTGATGATCATTTACAAGATTGAATGTCGATATACGATATCCTTCCTTGCATGATTGACTTTCGGTATACCTTATCCTATTTAGTGAATGGAGGTGAGTACAGGTGATCCCTTTAGTAAGATGATTATCCCTCTGTGGTGATGTAGCTTTCACAAAGTTATAACTCTGGAATTAGCTGAATATGGTACATTTAGATGGAATTACAGAACCACATATCGACTTAATGATACCCAAATTTAGTGGCATGATGTCTAGATTAATACCTATTCCCAGGATGTCCAGGTGATCAGCCTTATGGATCGAATGATCGACTGCTGATGTGGTTTCTCATTATTTGATTCACATACTCATGAATATTAATTTTTATGTATGTGTGTATAGGTATTGTACTATACTTGTATATGTTTATAGATATGGACTTCCAGGGTTGAAATTTCCTTCTTGATAGGGATTACAGACCCTATGTTGGACTGTGGTTGCCAGTTTGGTTTACTTTTTTTTGTTGTGTGACCCAGCTAGGCATAATAAGTTGTTGTTTCATACACATTTATTAGCACAGATATAGGTTTCTTTTCAAGGTGGTCTAATAATATAATTTCTCAAACATACACGTGCACCTCAGAGTACGTGTATAAATGATGCCTTTATATCGTGTTGATCATGATTGGCATTGTGCATGGGGCTGAGAATCAGCATTTCATGATTGAGCAAAGCTACTCGAGTGGTCCTACTGATCGGCCTGACGCAGTTTGACAGTTTCTCGAGATCATGTACAAGAGTTGGCTCAGAGTTAGTATTTTATCCCTATACATTATCTTTTAGTTTTTTTTCTACTTTTATATTTATGTTAGGCCCAGTGGGTGACCATTGTTGTACTATATTTCATATTTGTTTAGGCTTTTACTATATTTTACTATTACAACTTGTTCGATTCTAGTTGTTTATTGCTTCCTCCCAAAGATTACTCTCAACATTGCAGGATACTAGGATATTTCCTCTGTTTTCATACTCTGATATGAGGGAATAGTCTCATCACTATCACACCCTCAACCCTGATAGATAGTTAGCAACCTCTTGTGAATGGGGAGGCGTACTTGAGGCCTTTTGGAGTACCAACTCAGATCAATGGTTTAGTGGAATCTAGGCCTAGACGTTATAATAATTATATACAATTAAATAAAATTATATATTAAATATAATAACAATTCTATAAATTTATTGTGTTACTTTCATTTTTCCATAACAACCTTTAAAAAATGATAACATTACTTATGTGTATATACAACATACCATCACTAGGATTGTAACAATGATTAAATTTTTTGTAACAACATTTAATGTTTTTATTTAAAAGTATAATAAATATATAAATATGACTACTATTTCATGATTATTATTCATGATATGTTATATTTGGACCCCTTTTACGATAGTGGACCTAAGAATGTTATTTTTGACACATAAGCCAAATTCACTTAGAGTAACTAAAGTAACCATAATTGATTAAGTATTTATATAAAAAATAGTAAAAGTGATATAAAAGTAATTTTAAACATAAAAATTCTTGTCATGAAATTATATAATTGATATAGGATTATTATAAAATAATTTAAAGGACATTAACCTAAAAATAAATTAAAGGTAAGGGACATGGAATCTCGATATTTTATTTTAAGAGATAAATGTCATGTTCACAAGATAATCATTTTTTTCAGTGTATTTAATGAGTATAATTATATATTATATAATGATATCCAATATCTTGTTTGTATTTAAAAATTTCATTTAAAATTTTATTTAATATTTTCAAACACTATTTATCTCTTTAGTCAGAGAACTTGTTTTTCTTCTAAAACCCATGATCTATTAAAAAAATTCAAAAATATTTTTAAAATGATTTGGTTAAGATGTTTTTATAATTATTTTAAAAAAATCAATGGAATCATCATGTCACATTTCAAACAAGACATTTTTCTAACATTTTATCACATAAATGGAATGATATTTTTGCCTTGTATGACATATATGGATTTACCTAACATTATTCCTTCGAAGCATCCATTTCATATTTAAAAGGTAAAATTTTATTGATTTTTTAAAAATTGATGCTCAAAAAAAAGGTTTTTCAAAAAAATAATTTTTTTAAGGGTATTTTTCTAAATAATTTTTTTAAATATCTTCTTATAATATTTCAATTCATTAAAAAATAAACCTTTATTTTAATCCACTATGGGGTTTTTGTATTAATACAATCCTTAGTATTCTTTTAGTTGGTTTATGGTTGATTTTTCAAGGGATTGTATTCGAATTCATGTCCTCTATTATTTTTGTCCTCAAGAAATATTCAATTTCTTATGATCATTGAATGTTAAATAACCCTTATTTTACCATATCAATTATCATGGATATGTTCATTGCATAAACCATCAATCATTAATTATAAAGTGTTTTCATTGAATATTATTTTATTATTTTATCATATATTAATAAATATGTATCTCTTACTCCATATAGATATTTGATAAGTTACATTGTTAAATCGATTATTATATATATAAAGAATGTTTTGGAATCGTATGAAATGGGATGGGACCAGTTATAGAGATCATGATGATGCATCCTTAGCCTCATGGGATGACTCAATTTTCTAGCCTCATTATATGGGTTTTTATTTGATATGTTCTAAACTATCTTGTGAAATGTATTGATGGTAATAGTACAATGTACCTAGGTAATAGGGTATCCAAAAGTTATGAATTTACATTATTTAGTCTAAGTTAATATCATTTCATGAGCTTTTTTGTTGACATATCTATGGAAACATTTTTTATATTGACTGTTTTTTTCATTCCATTACATATTTATTTTCCATATCTATTAATTTAAATAGAATTTGTTTCTATTTATTTAATTTCCATATATTTTACGCACTTCTATTCAATTTATTGATTACAAGTAATATGGGTTGAATTCATTAACATTTCCATATTGAATATTATAATTAATTTGTTATTTATTCCACTATAGTTTTTTCTTACTGAGCATTTGAGCTCCGCATCAATATGTTTCATTCCCCAAGAATCCATGAATTGTACTATGAAATATTTGAATCGATTTAGTAGATGTATTAGTGCTATCCTTGATGTTTTTTATTTGTATTGAAGGGAAAAAATTATGATGTAATTAGTGTATTATTTTTTAATAAATTAATCATTTATGTATATGGTTTACAAATACTACTAAACTCTTTTTCCCATCTGGATTTGATTTTTTGCATTCATACCAATGTAATAGTAAAAGACACCAACTATGGGTTGTCTAGGGTTGGGTCAATGAATAAGTTTACTGAGTTTTTATAGTGATGAACTATTACCCATAATTAACTCATAAAAATATTTAATATTTACCCTAATGGTTACCAATATCTTTAATCATTTTTCAAGGAAAATTTAATTCCTTTATCCTTATATAAAATTTTCTATAGAATATATATAAAATTAAAGGGTTGTTTGCCATAATTTTGTAAAGATGTATACTTAATCTTGATTAACTCAGATCTCATTAAAACAACATAATGGGTGTCAATGATTTCAGATCTACCACAAACTCATAAACCTATGTCTGTATCCAAAAAACTTATGTTAATAAAATATGTATACTTATAAAATTCCAAATTTTAGTCACATTTTATTCCTTCTAAAAGGTCTTATGTTGTATAAAATAAATTCCATTAGAATCATGGGATTAAAATTTTATTTTTATTATATTAAATGTGATATACATATTCGAAAATTCATGTATAGGTAGATAGTCATGTGATATTTAACTATAGGATGAAATAATAAATATATGTGGCTCTTTGGTATAAAATACATCCTGAAATTCACAAACACTGAGTGGTGGTTAAATGTACCATAACTATGATGTTTAACGTAATCCATTTTTATTGCATAATATTTTTCTTTTTCATTTATCTTTATATTTTGTTATAATCATCCTCATTAACCATTGTATTAGGGGCATTGATTATAATTATTCCAAAAGTCATTGAAGATGAAACACTAGAGTGTGGGTCATAAATTTGTTAGTTACCTATTCACCTCCATTTCATTATCGATCATATTAATCACATTTCAACATTCATAGAATTTAGGACTTACCTTTACATATTTAAATAATATCCATATTCAATTATTGAAATTACATTGATAATTCTTCCCACACTTCTAGCATTTACATTGGAATAATTTCATCCAACTATTTGAGTTTCCATGATAATTGATCTTTCTATTTCATATACAAACTATTGTAATGGTTTAAATAAAAATATTCTATTTCAACCTTCAGAACCCATAGAATGAATTAATTATAGATACTAAAGTATCTTCTATAAAAGAAATTTAAAAGACTCTGTTTTAGAACCCCATCGTATAGAACAATTTTTATTTTAGGGTGGAAAAATAAACTATAGTTGTACATGTAATATAAATTAGCTTCTTTGGTACCAAATAATTCATAATCACTTTTATTATGATAAAAAATTATTCTTAATATTTTTTAATTGAATTTAAAGGAATTATACACTAAAACATATCCCCATAAGGTGTTCCTTTTCAATAGATTCAATTTCATATTATTTTAACATTTTCATAATAAGATTACACCCCCAATGTTTTTACCTTGCAAATGAAATAATGTCAAAAATAAATTTTCAGGCTTTAGAAATTGAATAATGGAAATTGCCTTATTTGTGGTAATGATCCATTTCAAGGAGACAAGTAGATCATTGTAAATACTAAAAGATTGTAGGCCTTTCCAAATAAAGGATTCAATATATAGTTTTGTCCTTATTTTCTCCCTTGTAATGTTCCGCATGATTTGTACATTGAGACGTTTTTCAATTATTTCAAAAATATTACACAATCTATCTCCCATATCATTTACTTTCTCTAGAGTACAACTATTTAAATTTTTATTGCATTCATTTCTTAAAAAGTACCTTTGAGTATTATCTATTGAAAAAAACAATAATTTAGAGTGTGAAAATACTATTTATCGAGGAAAATAGTATAATAATGATAAATATTTTTTATGATGTCAAAATAAGGAAACAATATTTACCATATATGAAACTGTAGGTTTATCCACAATCATTTAAAGTCTCCATATACTTAAATTTATCATGATTGTTCAAAAAAAATTTGTGAATTTTAATGAATATCCTTTAAAAGTGTCAAACCAGGTGTATGTTAAGGCTCATCATTTGTCACTAGATTTCGATCAAGAATAACTATATGAGGAATTTTTTGTTGTTAAGAAAATGTATATATATTCTAGATCCACATTATAATATAGTTTGTAGAAAGGTATGTTTTTCTAGGATACCATTCACACTATCTTTTACCAATATCCTGATACATTTTCATATTCTGTGACTCATCTGTATACATATCCTTAGACAAATTCCTAGGGATCAAACTAAGGGTTTCTTATCATAGTTTCCAATGTTTTCCTAAACATATCCAATGATACTAAACATAGTGACCAATATTTCTTATACATTAGTATTACATAATTTTAGATTAATATTCATTGAATTACACTTACCCATTCTTAAGGACTATAATAGTTTAGTGCCTTTGGAATCATGGAAGACGAAAATATAATCTGGGATAATATATTCAATGTATCCCATAATGATAATCCCATTTATTACTCATCATAGTAATTACCAATATAATTTCATTATTCAAAACATGGGAAAATAGAACATAATAAAGGGCAAGCTCAGATGCTTGTTAAGGTTAAATATAAGACATATCTAACTTTAATTTTAAAAAATCATAGTATAAGAATAAGGGAATGTGGAAATGAATATAATTTCATCAATCATACCAAAATTTTTATATATCATAAAGAATATTCATCACATAAAAAAGTAATAACATTCAAAAAAAGTGCAATAATTATTATAAGATAACATAAAACAATCATAAAACATAAATGCATGTTACAATTGTGTGGAACGATCATAAATATAGAAAACCATTGTATATATCGAGGTAAAATAATAATACCATAATCATTGTGTATAATAACTAATAGTATTTTTTCCATTATCTATAAGGATGCAACTGTTTTTTATATTGTATAAGGACACACCAATTTCCAAAAGTTCATCAAGTTAAACTTGTATCCTATAGTGTATTGTGACACTTATGTTTCTCGTAGTAAACAAATTCCTCTGAATTATTCCCATTTTTATCTCATGAGATATAAATATTTACTCAATACATTGGAGAGATATATAGGTCCAACCTTTTCATAGTGAAAATACATATTTTTGTCAGTGACAAAAAATAAAAAACCATTCATCATATCATAAACCTTGAAATAAGAAGAGTATCATAACCATTTAATTATTTCATAACATGTGGAAAGGGATATGTTTCATAATCAATTAATAATTTTATTATATAATAACTCGTAAAAAGAATCATGTTTAATAAGAAATGAGTTTCATAAATATATTTTCATCATAAACATAAGACATTTACAAAAATAAAAATAATTTTACCCAAGTTTCATATCCCTAGAAATGAAAAAGTAACAGTAATGGATGTCATATTAGATGCAGAATGGTTTGGAAAGATTTCTTGGGACGTTTAATGAGAAAATTAACCAATTTTATAATCTATTTTTAAAATATAAATCATTTTGAAAATCTTTTTCATAAAAATAATATTTATAACATATAAGAAATATTTTAAAATTTCTTTAAAATACTTTATATAGAAAATATCATTTCGTATATTATAAATAGTTTTAAAACCTAATGAATTTTTGAAATCCTTTTATTTGAAAGTATCATTGATGACACATAAAACTTTCTTCATTGAAATTTTTTATTTTAATATTGGATTTTTAAAACATTATTTAAATTTTCAAACAATGATTCATTTACCATTTTTAGTAATAGACATATGAGAACGTTATTTGAAAATAAAAAAAAATATTTTTTAAAACATTTTTAATAATTTATTAATTCATAAAAATTTAATTAATAAATAATTTTAATGAAATATGATAATCATTTTTAAGTTTTTTGTGAAACATAGTTTTGGTAGAAGAAGAATATTTTTGTTAAAATGGTTTTTTTAAATATGTAAATTTTTTAACTCTAGAGTATATAATGTGAAGAAAATGAAGAGAAAAAATGTTTTCTCATTATTCACCAAGAAGATGAATAATATCATTAGTTTCTTGTGATATAGATCATGATATCAAGTCATTGGGAACATAATCATTAAAATACTGACAAATGATGAGATTCTAACATAAAATCATTACCACTTTTGCAACATTCAATCATAATCCCCATGTATGAATATTATAAAAGGGATAATAAAATATCATGAGGATAAATAAAATAAATATATTTAATGAAAAATGTTATATATATAACTAATTAATGAATATACATTAATAATGTAACATACTTCCCAATGAAAGAAAATGGATACGTAAACCCATTAACACATTAGTAATCATTTGAATCATAATCTACAATAATTAATAAAATAAAATAAAACCTAAAATATCATTCAAATAAATTTTATTCATGATATAACAAGTAAAATTAGATGAATATATAATAAAGTGATTAAATGAGAAATAAATTTTCAAATATATCTAGGAAATAAAAGAGATGCTTGAAATTCCTTACTACAAGTCTCAACATCCTTCATACTCATTCCAAAAACCTATATAATAAATTGATGATTATTATATATTTATTAAGGAAATATAATTACACATATCATTCCATATATAGATTAATTATACCCTTTTATTACCCTTTTATTACCAATCCAATCCTAATTTCCCATTGTGGGTGATAACCTCGTTGCATTTCTTTTATGATATGATTATTTAATTTTGGTCCACTTAGTTTGATCATTGTTTACATAATATTCAGAATGTCGAGCATGATATAAATATAATTTATATTAATTATATCATTGATCAATGTAATCAATAAAATATAGTGATGTAAAATGAAATAAACCATTCATCTATACCGTATTCTATAATATGAATGAACATTGTTTCCATTTTTATTAGATTAAATGAATGGAAGGTAAATGATATGTTATGATTCCAAAATAATATATAGGTCATATATAACTCATATGTTCATTTTAATCATATTATAATGATAATATTTTCATGTATTATCTACTTTAATTCAATGTTTTTATTCCCACCATAGTGCTATTTTATGGTATATTTTGAAATGTTTAGGATTTAGTAGTTTTTTGGGATTAATAGTTTAAGTGGATTAATTTTATGAATTAATTGTCTTATTATTACTATGTATTTTAAAAATTACTTTATATACATATAAATAAATTGTGAAATTACTTTTTTTAGTATTTTATATATCTTGGGCCATTTTATATCCTTCTGTACCAAAATTTCAATCCATCAATTTAAGGCATAAAATAATATCACAATCCATTCATTGAAAAATATACACATATCTGATGATTTTTTTCATCCCATATATCATAAATTCAAAAAAATGATACTCTTAAATTAAGATAAAATATATCCATAGGGAAAATTTTTTGAAGGTCTCATTGCATTCTTCCTTTATTGTCTAGGCCATTAATTGGGTGGAATTTAGAATTATGGAATATGAATAGTCGCCATGGTAGAATAAATATCTTACATAGTAAAACTATCATAAATCATCCACATGGTGTAAACTAATGGTCAATGTTGGAGGGTGAACATTTAAAAAATAATTATATAACTTCAATTATTTTCTCATTCTATACTTATTCTATTTAATGGGATGAAAATGCATGATCATCCGATTGATATAATTTGAAGAAAATCATTTTACATCCTTTATTATTAATTTTCATGTCTTCTCCAATTTAAAATATAATCCATTTCAATGCGAATAGAGGTATAAAGCTACTAAAATAGTTCTATATAGTTTATATATATATATATATTCATTTATCTCTTCATTATCATCATCTTTTTCTAATCTTTTCTCAACTTTTTAATTTTTTGTTTCTCAAGCAATGATTCTTTTATCTCAATGATTATAGATAGTTTACCCTTATTATTGTTTGTGGGGGGATTTGGTAGTTTTTAATTTTATTAAAATTTAATTATTTCGCATAATTTTTTAAAATATTTTATTATTGGTCAAATTGATTTTGTTGATAAGTCTCCCAACATTCTCTACAATTATTTTATTCCATGTCATTTAATTAATTTCCTTGTCATTGATATCTTTTTCATTCATTTGAATAATTTTGATATATGTATTGATGTTGATTATATTACTTATAAAGGAAGAGGTATATTTGTAGTTTAATACAATTCAAATGTGAGTGTTTTTATTGAATTGCCTGGATCTCAAAATCGAATGAAGTAATAAAGAAATATTTTTAATAACAATGGTAACACCACTAAGAACCCCCAAGAGCAATAATTTTATTCCCCTAATAATTTTTTATATTTTCATCCTCTTAATTTTGATTTAAATTTTTAATAAGGTATTAATTAATTATATTTCATTTATTTTCATAATCTACAATTCATTCACATTATTATAAATTTTATTTTTATATTAGTTCGAATAATAATAGTGTTAATAGGAAAAAAGTGTGTGTGAGCAACGTCCTCGAGATATTCACCCTTGTGTTCATAGTATATTTTATAATTAGGTAACGAACTATTTACTAGTGTAATATGAATAAATAAAAATCCTTAAATTTTTAATTATTTGATGGAGTCAAAGAATATACACACACTCATTGTTTTGAACAAAAAACCAAAACTATTAAAACATGTTAAAAAACGTTCTTTGAATAAATTACATTTCTTCGATAGAAGTATTTTTTATATTCAATTCTATAATTATAGTACTATTGAAAATATTTATGGTGGGTTTAGTATAGAATAGAAATTTAATATACAAATGGAACAAAACACCTTGATGCTTCAATATAATTTCAATGATCGTGAACAATAAAGAAATATGGTATCCTCAATAACCACCAAAGTTAAGGAAGATAAATTACTATTGATAGAATGAAAAAAATTATAATATAAAGATAATTATATATCTATTTCACCTAAATTTCATGAATAAATATTTTAGGATGAATCCATTCTTGATGATCCACATCCCTCTCGAACAAATTAATTCCATAATAAAATGATTGAAAAATAGAAATGAAGTTGAATGTTTTGAAGGAGTATTAATTTTTGAACATTATATTTATTAAAATATATTTATTTATTAATTTCATACCAATATCCATTATGTTTATATTTTAGATTTGGATCCACTACATTATGCCATAGATGAAGAAGATAAATAATACATTTTTATTAAGGAATGAATGGAGGATCCAATCGAGTTATGCACTGGTCAAAATGAGAAAGATGTCACAATAGAAGATATAATTAAGTAATTATTTTATAAAACCAAAAAATATTATAATACCCTTCCTAATATACTCCCTTCATCATCAAGTGACAACACTCTTCTATTAGAACACAATATTGACACCCCTATATTCACCCCCTCATATCCTCAAATTACTTTTTCATCTCTTATGGGGTTGGGAATGTTTTTATTTTCATTGGGTGTTATCACTTATGGAATAAATTGATAGATATTGAGAATAATAAAATGTGGTGGTTTATTTTAATAAAACCTTCCCATCTTCATATTAATGTTAATCCACTGAAACAACCCAATGAGAGGCAGTAAAAACCTGTCACCCAAATGGGGGTTCAAACCATGTTATATAATCAATTCCCATCCCAATTAATTTTATTTATGATTCTAATTATTTTTATTAACTCATATAATTTAAGTATATAGGAATTAGTTATGATCTTAACACTAGTCAACAACTTAAATGTAAATTCAGGTTGTATCTTTCCTTTCCATTATTTTTACGCACTTATTCTTAATTTGTTGCACTAAAATGATGGGTAGTGAAACATTCATGTGGATAGTAGTGTCTACCTGTGTTGTTTTTTTATTAATTTTCATTTTTACATATTATTTTTATTAAATTAATATTATTATAATTTTCCCACTTAAATAATTTTTTATAATGTTGACATGATTTTTGAATGAATTAATTATAATTAGTTATTGATGTGAATTTGTTTCCTATAATTGGATTCCCAATAATTTTTATTAGTTAGACCAATTATAGAAATACATTCCCCTGAAAAACTGATTGAAAATATCTTTCTAGTCTTTTGTAGTATTTTGTACCACTATGTAATTTTCATCCTAATACACAAACTTTCATGATAGATGCCTCGATTTTATTATAGAACCGGAAATATTTGTTGTTTCTATAAACAATATTTGTCTTTTAAGGAATTTTTTGGATGTGACTAAGGGACATATTTGGATATCCAAATATGAACTTGAGACCCACCTTTAAATCTATATTTTATTATACCTTAGATTCCATGAAATTTCTTATATGTCTAGGCTACATTACTGGATGATTATTCCTTAAAAAGAAGCACTCGTTGTATTTTATCATTTATATTTCTCATTTGAGTGTGAAAGAAAGACTTATTTGTTTATTCTTTGGTTTGTGATTCATTTTGGATAGTGCGAGGTGTGTGTAATAGTTTATAACTTGAGAATTACCAAATAGTTAAAAGTTTGTTGTGCATTATTTGTTTTATCCATTTCCCCATAAAAGAAAAGAACCAAAAAATGAATAAATTATGATGATTCTGAATTTCTCATTGAGAATTATTTCTAAATCCGGTAACAGTCTAAAATCAACTTCATTAATTTTCATTATTTCATTGTATTCATTTTTCAGTTAATCCTCCATGTCAAAAATGAAAATAATTATTATTTTTTGGAGAATTAAAAAATAAAAAAATGGGGGAAGATGTAGAGGATATAATTCCTCATTTTCATTTCATTTCACATGTAACATTTCACAAAAGGTCGATGGTTTTTGGTTTGAAATTATTTTAATTATAATTGAGTGATTTTCATCTTTATTTTTCTCTTCATTAACAATACATTGTGCATAACTATCGAACCTCCACTTTTTAGTCTTAAAATTTTCAATCATCTTCCTACTAACAAAAATACATATAATTAAACCTTGAAAAGACTTCATGATTTAATTAATTTTCATATTTATAAGTATGGATATATTATAATTTTTAAAAGATAATTTCTACACATGAACTATGATGGATTATCCAAATCAATAAAAAATAAAGGCCTTCGGGTCGTTGGAGGATGTATGAGCATAACTCCAAATTAAATTTCTCTTGATTTAATAGTTAATTAAAATTAAATATGAGGTTTTATTTGATTGGTACGTTTATGGATCTATATGGTTTAAAATAACAGTTTTGGGAATGAAAATGAGAGGAAATTTTATTTATTATAAGACATATGAAAGAATTATTTTTTCGAATATATCATTTATTTTTTCTCATTTTTTATTATTGTGTAGATTTTGAAGTTGATATATGATGATTTCCTAGGATTAAAATACATAATTTTGGGGTAGTGATAAAGATAATATTTTCATACATTATATATTATTATTATTATTTTTTCACAATGTATTTTTATTCTTTGTCATGTTGTCACATATTCAGGTTTTAAAACAATTTTGAAAATAACTCAAAAAATAAACTAATTGTTGGATTTAACAGTTTTGTTTTTATTATTTATTTCATACTTAACTATATTTATTTGAATTAAATTTTAAATTAGTATATTTACACTTCCATAAATATTGGGCTTCATTTCATCCATCTGTACCCCAATCTCAATCCATTTTATGAGGCCTAAAATCATCTCACTAACTGGGACTTGAAAACTATGCATAACTCTAGATGATTTTAATATTGGGATTATATCTCTTCAATGGATTACTCAATTACATAGAATTATAATTTAATATATAATACATGTTTAGGAACACATTTTATTAAGTTGTGCATGAATTATTCATTCATTATCAAGTCCAAAAATGCGTTGTAATACAAATTTTTGGAATATTAAGACCCACTTGAAGAGAGTTAATATCATAGAGTAAAACAACCATAAATAAACCCATCATGGGTCAAATAATTCTTAAATGTGGAGGGTGAATGAGGGAGACATAAATAAAACAACATTCATGAAGAATAAATTCTATGAGACTTCCATTTAATTGGTTTAACATTTGTGAACGTCCGATAGATTGATTTGAAGTTAAAACATTTACCATCATTATTATTTATGTTTAATATCTTCTCTCATTTAAAAGGATATCCATTTCAAGGAGGCAAGGTGAAATAAATTTTTTTTAATAGTTATATGTATTTTGATTATATATTAGATTATCTGTTCTTATTATTATATGATTTTATCATATTTTCAATTTTTTCCTCTTCCACAATGATTATTTTATCATCATTATTTTAAAGAGCTAAGCCTCACTCTTTTTAGAGGGGCGAAGAGGTATTAGTAACAACCAAAACACATTAAATTAAAATTACCATCTTATAATAATGTGATTTAGTGTAAATCACATAACATCATATTATTTACACAATAAAAACATTATAAATGAATAATGAATGAAATGAGAAGTATTTATATAAGTTAAGGAACCTATACCGATGAAATAGTAACGTGAAATTAGAATAGTGATGTGATATTTATTAATAGTGAACCAACCAATAAAATAGTAAAAATAGATATGATGTTATAAATAAATTTTTGGTATATTTTTATTGAATACATGATATAATAATATCATTGTTTTTGTAAATAAATGGTTTTGAAAACAATAATTTAAGTTATTGTATTTTATTAGTTATAAATAAATAATTATATTATTATTATTCATATTATAATTTAAAAGAAAAATTATTTTCCAATAATTTATGAATAAATTAATTTCTTTTTTATTATTTGAAGACAATTTTATAAGACCCTATATTTTTTTATAAGTTTTATAAATTACATATAATTTTAAAATATGTATTTTTTTGAAAATAATGATTTTCAATAAAACAAAATAATTAATTTTTATGAATTTGTTTTTTATAAAATAGAGATAATTTTTTAATTTGATATTTAAAAATTTTTTGGGTTTATTTTTGATAATTTTTAAAATACTTTAATTTTTGTAAAATGAGCTATACAAAAATTTATGAAATTTATACATTTTAAATTAAATACACCATTCCATGAGTCATTAGTCATGTAATCACCATAACATCAATGATAATGTAATTATATTATTATATATAATGATAATTCTCAAACTATTCATAGTCTTCATTAAAAATTAACAAAATATTCAGAAAACACATCTATCTTCCACAAAAAATGGAATGATAACTCTATTACATTAAATATACTAAAATTTTTTTATACCAGTGGAATAATCCATCATCTATCCCTTTCTCCATGGCCTTTCATTCTAAAAACTAAATTGTTGTCTATGAGGTGTTAATTTATCACCATCATGGATGACTAGTTTTCATTTTCCTTTATCACCTTCCATGATGGTTCTAGTACCACTGTATTGTTTGAATAAGATTCAAAAATTTATTTTTTAACCGTTATTATTTTCTTAAAATAAAATATTTACATAATACTATATTATAAAAATTATTTCATTGTGATCGAAAAACCACTAAAATTAATCAAATAATTATCCTTAACATTTTATCTAATGATTCATCCCCATATCTGAAAAAATATAACATGTTATAAATATATTTTTTTATAAATAAATATTTTCAATAATTGAGAATTATACCCCTAAACTTCTATACTCATATACAAGAGAACCAAAAATGAATTGTATGAAAAAGAAGACTCTCAAAATATGAAATTGAACATTATAACTCATCAAGAAGGTCATAAATAAACGTCACAATATTATAATAAATCATTTATAAGTATATAAATATATATAATACTTAATTAAATAATATAATTTTATTATTCAGAACATTATGATCAAGTGATGAACTATTTTGGACAGAAGGTAAGGGATCCTTTCTGAACCTCTATTTTTTCCCTTGAGTTACTCTTTCTCTCTCACTAACCCAATGTATTTAATATTTATTTATACATAATTTAAGAAACTCATATAATTTCTTCCAAAATCTTGTATCCATGTATTATAAATATTCATTGATTGGTTAATAAATGTTTTAATAACGTTATGTTCTCAAATCTGCCTAAAAACAAACCCTATTGAAGGGAAATTCTCAATTTCTTACCCAATTTCAAGTACGCTAAATAGCCTTTTTTTAGACACCATTAATTTTCTAAATTCAATAATTTAATCATGAAAATATATCTTTGTCTATTTATAGTTTTTTCAAAAAAAAATTAATCCTTTTCCATTTTAAGTAATCTCTAATATTTTTCTTAAACCGTCCAAAAATGTTTTATTTATAATGTTTCCTAAACAATATTTTTACAGTTGTTATCATTATTTTGAAATCACTTATCATGATATTTCCCTATTAACCTTATGATTTATTATTTATGATTTAAATAATTTTTTAATATGAACCATTATAAAATTCCTTCATTGTATTCATTTTTACAAGATTTTGATACCCAATTCATTCCATGGGTAACCTTTATTTTTATGTTTAATTACATGGGTATGATTATTTATATGGAACAAAATTCATTGACATGTGAATATAGGCACACCAAGGTAGTTATCTAATGAATTAGTTAATATATTGTCTCACATGAAATTATGTACAAGAGTCTTGGTTTTTAGCATTGACTTGTACTCCATGTTCAATAGTCTTTGTGGATATTCTTGAATCATGCTCTTCTATGTGAAATTGGCCATGGATCATGAAAAGGTCATTTTTTATGCTTTTTACAAATCAAAATGATTCTGTGATTATGTTTTCATATTTTCTATTTGTTTTTAATTTCAATTTTTTAATCTTGATCCCAACATTTATATATAATTATGTAATTCCTTCTAGCCCATGTGTTACACTTTATTTTAATTTTTGTTTCATAATTTATTTTATTATATCATCACATTCTTCTTTTATTCACCTAGGTTTTACATTCAAGATGTTAGGTATCAAAGGAACATAAAATATATTTATAAATATTAAACAACAGATGTTCTTATTTTGGAATCAGGATGTTTAATTATTTACCATGTCTTTTAGATACAATACTTTATGTTCATTGGCTTGTAGTTGGATGATTTATTATGCTTAAAATAATGTAATATTTTTTAAAAAAATATATTATAGATATTTTGGTCTTTAAATTTCATACACATTAATGATTTATCCATTTTCTCTACTAATTTTTATGTAGTGGTAAATTTTATAGTGTTGAGCAGTCTCACCACTTTTTCCACAATTGTTTTCTTTCTCATAATTTAATCATTTTCTCTCTCTTTAATTTATGATTTATTCGTACAATTTATTACAGAATATGTATTGAGTTGTAAGAGATTAAACCAATTTACATAAGATTCTATGTCTGGTCATACCATTCCAATGGGAGAGTGAATGGTACAGATCTCCGCAATGAATAAAATAACTAAAAAATATTTTGAATAAAAATAATAACACCACTATGAACCCTAAGAGAAATATTTTTCTATTGACTAATTATTTTTTTAATCCTTTTCATTATGTTATGTATTTTCATAATATATAAATATCATATTTCATTTATTTTCATAATCTTCACCCCCTTTACATTATTAAATTAGTTATTGTTTCACTAGTCATAATTATAACAGTGATAATATGAATAAAATATAAGTGGAGTGAATCCTTAATAGATCAACCATGCTATGCACATAATATTGAATACTTTGGTTATCAAAATATTTAATTTTATAAAACTACTAAATCCCAATTTTCACTATAAATAATTCATATCATGTATAACATGAACGAATCACATTGCATTATGTGGTTATAGCCATTGATATACACGAGTGAAGATTTATATTCCCAAAAAATGGAAACCATGAAGGTATTATTGATATTGAAATTACATAGAAAAATTGAAATCATGAATATCATATATATATATATATATAATAAATATCCATTTCAAATAGTGAGAGGTGAAAATGAAAAAAAGAATGACATTGTTATGCGATGTGGTAGTTTCCATAAACATAAATGAGGATTTAATTACCCATTTCATGGAAGTGGATATGGTATATAATCATGAAAATAACATAAGATAATACTAGTATGCAGAATATATTTATTGTATTATATCACCTTGAAAAAATAATAATTTAATTCGGTGGAGTAATAAATAAATCAAAAACACAGATTGATGAATGTTGCCTCTTCTTCAGGAATCAACATTAAGTTTAGACAAAAAGATGTTTGTGGTTGTATTTCTATAAAAAATGATCCTCATAAGGTGAGAGGATAAAATTTGGAAGTTATGTTGGTTGGTTTTAGAATAACCAATATGGTATGATCTTGTGAAGAGTAAGGGATATGTGGTGACCTCTTATATGTGGTAGAGATAACGCACGTGGTATTTTTGAAATGAAATGAGTGATCCCACGATTCACATATGTTACAGGTGTAATAAACTATAATGTTTCAGAAATGAAATGTTTAAAATTTTAAATATGTTTATAAAATATCATTTAGACATTTTTATAGGAAATATTTACCCTTATCGTTATAGTTTATTCTCTCGTAGAAGAAATTTGTACCTTAACCACATTAGTTTATTTTTACTATATTATGTATATAAATCTATGAAATTTTCAATTATAAATATTCAATAAAATATATTATGATTATTCTAAATATTCAATTCACATTTCATAATTTTAATCTCTTATGTGGAAAATATTAATTTAAAATTAATCACACATACATGATGCAAAGGCTGGTTTTTAAAGAGAAAGGTTCCCAATATTAACATTGTTTTAATATCAATGATAAATTTTAAATTCATTCCAATGACATAACATTGGATTAATGGATTTATAATTGATATATTTTAACTATAAAATAAATTTAAAATAAAATTTATCTTTTTAAATAAATTAAATGAATATATATTTTTGAATTAAAATTTAGTATTTTTATTATGCAATAAAAAATTAAATATTTCAAAAAAACAAATACAATTCACTTGAATATAATTTTTATATTATTATTTATAAAATTAAGTAAATTTTGTTAAATAAATTTTCTAAAACTATTAATAATTAATATAAATCTATGTGCGCAATGTATGACTAAAAATTCTTTTAGAAAAAATTATATTTTTTTAAAAAAAATTAATATTATTATTTTATTTATAAGAAATACATAATTAATAATTTTTATTAAATATATAATTTAATAATATATTTAATCATATTATTACCCACCATTCTTTTTATAAGGTAATGTATTAAATTATAATGTTAATATAATAATATTGTTTAGTAATACTCATTCTTCCATTTATCACAAGCTATCAATGAAACCCACTATTGTGTGTAATGAATTAAATACGTGGTGTTGGGTGTAACACAATCCAAACTATTTTTTGAGTTTGACGAATAATAAACATTATGTTTTACATATTGAAGTTTTTTCATATGTTTAATTTTTTTTGTTTGATTTTTTTTCAAAAAATATCAGGTTTTTACATTCAACACCTCTTCCCATATAAACCCTCAGTATGTTTTATTTGAATGAAAGAATTGAAATTATTTTCAAATAAGAACTCTACTATGGGATTTTTATGATCCCAAAATTATTTTAATTCCATTAAACACGACCACAAAATATCCTACAATGTTTGAATGTCTCTATCAGTCTAACCATCAATATTATTCAAAGAACATAGACTCATATTTTTTTAACTAATGCATGAATTATTATGTACACCATCAATGTAAACCATAGATCACAATAAGATAACACTGTGGGTGTTACTCTAAGTAGTTTCATCACTTCTCTTATATATATTAATATGAATGTTTCATGAGAGACATCTTCCGTGATAATTTTAAATGTGATAAATTTGTAATTTGATCACCTGTGATCCAAATAGAACTATTTCCATTAGATCTCTAGGGAAGTCCTTTGTCAAAATTTGTGGTTATTCTTTTCTATTTCAATAATTATATGAAAATTATATACATCGTACCCTCATAATATAGGCATAAAACATTCACTTTATGGTATACTAATCATTGAGATACAAATTATTCAATATCTCTCTTTATGTTATTCAATGAGTTCATTCAAAAAAATCCATCATAGTACATATCTATTCAAATAAAAACTATATATTTCTATTAAAAATTTTAGTATGGTCCATATATTAATTTTATCTCTCTTCTATGAATCCCAAAATTTTACTTTTCTTATGACAAAATGCCTCAATAATGTTAGATAATTAATCCTAAACTTGGATTTACATTCCTTGACATATAAATTCTCCTTTAAAATGTTCATTTATATAGATTTAATATGTTCCTCTTTTACCTCCTTGAATTTTGAGTATTTAACAAAATCACCAATAATGACTACCAATAATTTGATTTGATAGTCCATTCATACATTATTCCTTAATTTTATGAAGATAGATGGAGTATTGGTCTGTCCAAATTGTATAATTGTGAAGTCATACTTCCCATACATTATTCAAAAATTATCCTTCATGATATAATAATTATCTAAATTTACATGATAATATCATGACTTAATGATCATATTTAACAAATACTATGATCAAATTGGATAATAAAAAAATCGCCAATCTAAGGGAAATAAAATTTATTCTTTATAATGTTATTTTTAAGATCATCATATAAATCATAGAGTTTCCTTGAATCATCATTTTTCATGATAAAAGAATAAGAACACCAAATGATGATGCAACTACGAGTATAAAACATAAATCATGATTCTGTAGTTGCTATTAATATAGATCATCAAGTTCAATAATGAACATTATTTTTTGTTACATGGATATTATGAATTAATTGAATATATGATTTATTGATAACTCAACCTATGCTCTAGTAGCAAGACTTGGTAATTCATTTTGATGCACATTCCTATATTTCATTATACATGCATTTAATCAAGGATGACCTATTATATGGTATTAATGATTTAATATACATAAACTTTATCAAAAGGAATTAATATTTAAATTGAGATGATGATTTGAAATTTAATTCACCCCATCTTAACAAATTAATAGAATATTTGGAAAATTCACAATATAGAGGTTCATTTAGTTCTCCTAAGAATTTATTTTGGATCTATAGAAGGATAGACAGTCTATACACATAATTTAATTGAATTCCCATAAAGGTAGTATCACATGGTTCACTAGGAAGGTCATACTATAAATATTTACATGGGGGGAAGGTATATAATTGTTTTAAAAATTTACACCATTTTTTAAATTTAATGGAGTATAAAATTCCATGTTTGGGGGTGGTGTTTGAATTTTTCTACTAAATATAATTGATATGAATGAAATTTTAGAACCATAATAAAATAATACATTAACTACCCTTGAATTTATAAAAAGAATACATGTCACTACTTCATTATCAATAGTATCTATTTCAATTATGAAGGAATATGCTCCCATTTTATTTTTTCACCAATAGAGGTTGTTTTTGAATTTTCTCAATGAAACACTATGGATTAATTAATTCTTTTTCATATATTCATTTTACCAATATATTGAATAATGGACAATAGGTTTAGGGTTGAATGAATAATTCATTTGTTCGATAACTTTGGGGTGTTTATCCCATCAAGATTCTATACATATTTTCCTTTCCCTTCAACACATAATGGTTTTCCTTGTCCCCTTCTAGAAATTTCCATGAAACATCATCGGTACTTTTAACATGTGGGATGTTGGAAATCCCCCCCCCCTATGAGATTTCACCAAATATCTTCTTGAAATAATATGCATTACCAGTATTCTATATCTATACCAGTTTAACCTTTATGATTTTCTTATTTAAATATCATCATATATGGAAAAAACAAATTCTCTTATAGAATTCATTTTTTTGAATTGCCAATGATTTTTTTTTTCATCTTAAAACCACTAGAAATGAAGTAAATTTTACTTTTATGGTGGGAAAAAAAGACAAATATGTATCATGAAAGTCATGTGATGTTTTCCTCACATTACCTATTGTAGTTTTCTTTTTTAATAATAAATAATAATTGACTATGCATTATATATCATTGAGTGTGAGGAAAATATTTATCAAAAAATATTTTAATGAATTCTTTCCATTCCATCACATCAATATATTCTTTGGTATTTTTATTCATTTTTAGTATCCACCACTAACTAGCTTATCCCTCTATTATATAATTTTCCAATACAGACTTCTTTTTCTAAAATAATTAAGTAAATGGGTATATATTTTCTGTGTAGTTGATCCATAGATAGGTGATTATGGGATCAGATTATCCATTGAATTTTAGAGTCATTTTTCAAATATTTTTCTCAATTACAAGATGTCATTTATGAATATTATTCAATGTTTCCCCTTGAAACAAGTTCTTATTCAAAGAAAGAGTTAATTGATTAAGTATTTTTATGAAATCATCCTATACTAATTCTATTAGTTTTGGAATCTCAAATTGGATGCCATCATATTTACCATTACATAGTAGGTGACACCGTTCCTCATATATTATTCTATTAACTATATTAAAGGGAAAATTATGGGTGATTATTTCCAATTTACAAAACAAATAAAATAGAATCTATGAACATTGAAGTGATAAATCATAAATATAAATATTCCCTAACCTATTAATTTATAGGAATCAATTTTTTTTTCAATGGTAGGTTTTATAATACAAAAAATCATAAGAATTTTAGTTCATTACCTAACGGTTAATAATGTGAGTCTAATTTTATCAAATTTTATACCACAATATTTTCCAATAAATTTTCTAGTATATAGTTTTTTCAACTACATGTTGATGATTGATTTAATACCCAAGGTACTATTTTCTGTGTTATTACACATAGCTAATACTATTTTAGATCAACACCTACTTTTTGAATCCCGATAGGGAAATGAATTTCTTTAATAGAAATCACAACATATAAGATCGATATTTAGATATTTTTTCCTATGTTTATTATTTCCCAAAAAGAATTCAGCACAATTTTATAATCATATTGATCCATTATTACATGACATTTTTAATTAAAATATTAGACAAATAAAATCATTTATACATGTTATCAAATTATTTAATACAAATAGATACAAATAAAAACCAAAAAATATCAACATATATAGTGTATTTGGGTAATTATATACATATCCCAAAAAAAATAAAATTTGGATATAATATAAATAATAATAACTCCATTACATTTCCTTACAATTATATCATTCTGAAAAATTTTCATGATAGAACCAAGGAAAGTATAAAAAAATGTGTAAGCTATAAATCCCAGTAAGAGAATAATAAAAAGAATTGGTGAAATTAAAAATCTGAGTCAGGAAATATATCATGTTTATTGAGAACATGGGAATCATAAACTAAAAAAGGATTTATATATGATAATAACATCAGTGTCCGATTATAATTAAAAAACATAAAAAATAATATCATATGCAGTAATCAAATTTAAATGAAAAGAAATCATAACATATTGAATATATGATTATCAAAAATTCACCAAACATGATATATCACGAAATATATGCATTCTCAATGCATTAGTGGGACATTTAATTATTTCCATGGCCATCACATTCATATCATGTACATCTATTTTTGTTTTGCATAGAACATACAACATAAAACCACATTATATCAATTTTAACCATGTGATTTGTTTGTGTGGGTTATATATGTGTATTTACATAGTAAATGAATGAAAGGTTAATATAGGTTAATAACATTGAGTTTAAATGCATATTGGTATTCAAAATATAAATGTTTTTCACAGAAAATCAAATAATAAATTTTGCAGCAAAATAAGTGTACATAAAGGATCAAAAAATATATTAGTGGGAGTGAAAGGATGTAGAAAAGTTAATGGAAATCATATGTATAATAACAAATTTATTCAAAAAAATATTCCAATAAGAGAAAAATAAAATTAAATTGATTAATAATAATAATGATATTGATTAAATTAGATGAAAAAAAGTGGCTATTAAATTGAGTGGTCATTTATAAAAGCTTGTAATGAGAATAATAAGAGCATGTGAATGTGTTTTAAGGTAATTATAGAGTGAGGTGGAGAAAAAAAGTAATTATCAATGGGTTTTTAATGATGAGAGAAGAGATATTTAGTGGGTATTTACTAAAAAGAGAAGGTAAATTTTTATTAATTTCAGAACATATGTTTTTAGACTCTCTTCAATAAATTAATTAAAATCACAAACCATACATTGCCTTTTCCCATGTATTTTTTCAATGTATATTGGGTTTCAATATTTTATTCTTGTTTGAAAAAAAAAACATATTATATTAATAACCTCTATTACGTTGTAGTGAGTCATGTTAATGATGAATTATTTTTAAAACCATAAAATACAATATAGGTTTTGCAAGGTTCATTAAATTTTTTTAAAATTAATTAAATAACATCATAAACATTAAATTTTATAGGATAAACCTATTTTTGGTTTTGGATTTCATTTATAGTATTTATTATAATAGTTTAAAGATATTTTTATTTCATAATATATTTTGTATATTTATAACGTACGAAATTTTTTCCCAAAAATAAAACAATCATAAAAATTTATGAAAATTCACCATTAACTGTATTTGATGTAATTATTTCAGAAAATTATATTTATATTATTAAAAATATTTTTCAAAATGATTTAATTTATATATTTGTGGAAAATTTATATTTACAAAAAATGTGCATTTTAATGACACTAATAACATTCTAAACCTTATAAAATTATATTGGACTTCATCGAATTATGTTTTCATGAATTTATAAAAAACTATTATTTAACAAGAATATTAAATTAATATAAAAATATTTCCCAAAACATTTTAATTTAGAAATAATTGTGTTTTTAGTACACTATTTGAATTTAAGAAAAATATAATTTTCATTTTTTCATGTTAATATTTTATTTTACCAAACTCAATATATAATACATTATATATAAAAATTACTAATTAATTTTTAGAAATTCAGTATTTATGTTATTAAAATAAAAATACAAAAATTCATACTATTTGGTTCTAGATACAATCCTATTAGTGTACCTGTGCATTCCATAAGGGTATGGTGTACGAGGTTGTTACTTTCTTGGGAATGGTTCAAATAATATGGGTTTGTAAGTTATCTTGATAACAATGAACCCATCCCATAAATGGGTTCACTATTCTATTAGTTGTTAAAATTCAACATGGGGTTAGTCAAGGGATAACTATATGATGCCATATCCCTAGGAAGATATAATAAACGAGATTCATATGTTATTATCCAACTCATTAAGTCTATCATTTATTCTTTATATGGAAATTATATATTATTTGAACTCTTATAATTTAGTAATGTTCATGGTCTCTAGAAAATTACTATATTATAAATATTTACGATTTTAAATGAAATTTTATATATGGATTTAAATATATTATTGTGGATATAAATAGTTAATGATGTGCATGTTTTTTATTACTTTGTTTATTAATTATTAGTTTATTCCTTAAGAAGTGAATTTAATTTAATATATTTTTGGTTGATTCAATTTTGAGGATAGGGATCGGTCATGGTGATCATATTTTTCAGGGGCTATGATGTGATCACTAGCTCAAGAGAGAAGTTCCAATACACAATTTATAGTTATTACATGCTCACCCATATCTCCCCCTGATAGTATCTTATTCTTCAAGGGGATATTTAATTTTTAGACCTCATAGTTTTAGTGATTAATCCATATAATTCAATCCTTATCATTGGTGATATATTTTTTTTATTAATATGTACTTTTATCATCAATGTGTGGTTCATATAAATCTAACATATTATTACTCTACATTATGGGAAAGTGGGGACCTAATTGAGATATTCATGGCCCATATACAATAAGTTGAAACAAATCAACCATATGTTGGTGAGCATGACTTTGCATATTGCTGAAACCAAGGTAAATCATCTATAAAATGTTGTGGAGGAGTACATATATGTTTTTGATGAGTATGTGTTAGGGTTTCCTTATAAATAAGTGGTTTATTTCAATATCTATTTTTACACTATGAAAAAGTTAAATATTTCTCCAACATATCATATTCCCCGAGATGATCTCAGAAAGATGAAGGTGTGTCTGGAGGAAATTATGGATAATGGTTTAATAGGATCCATTTTTTCCTCTAGGTTTCTCTACTAGTGTTTTTACAAGGATTTGGATGAGAATATAGGGATTATTACAAACTATCATAACCTGATAAATTTATAGTAAATAATAAAACTACCCTTTATTGTAAATCAAAATCCTCTATGACCATCTAAAGTGACATAAGCAGTTATTGAATGAAATCCTTTTATTATTATACCACTGAAATTGTGTTTTGTTCATAGAGGGAACATCAGTGAACTAATTTTACACCATTAAAAACATTTTCTATTTTTTGAGATTCCATTAAATTTAAAACATGAACCACTATGTTAATTGACCTCATCAAATTTAAATTTTATCCTTTCATGGATTTTTTTTACTTTAATTACTATTTTATATATTTATCATAAGAGGATGACCATTCTATGAATCCAAGGATATGACTATGCTTACTTATGGAGAACTAATTATTTATATGTCTATTGAACACATACTTTTGGATAAGGGAGGTCCAATTAATATGGAATTTAAACTCAATGTATGAAGTGGTTGTCGACCTATGGAATATTAGGGTAGATACATTTTAGGATCCAAATTAGATAATTATTGTGGATAAAATGTTCCATGGGTTGGAATGTAAGTACCATAGATGAATTGAATATTTAGAAAGGTTTTAAATAACGATAAAAACCCTTGCGAAAAATGTGAAGCAATTCAGTTGGGTTGAGTGATGTAAGTTATATTAAGATAACCTAAATTGGTGGTCAATGAGTGATATTATTGTTTTTATTCTATGGGTGGGATATGAGTATAAAATGTTTTGTTATTCTATTAGTTTGGGGCTTGGTTATCTTTGAATATAAGGAAATAAAGTTATTTATTTTTTATCCAAATAATTGAGACATCATGAATAGAACTTTAAAACCCATTATTTGGATTTTTCAATGATTGTGTTCACCTTGATAACATTGTTTCACTCCCTTCATGTTGAGTGGTTGGTACTATATAAATACTATAAGAGTCTCAGATATATCATTAGTGATAGATATATTATCATTTGTTAGAGTCATTGGTTAGTTTTTTTGTTGATATATTTTGTAGGAATTTTATATACTCTATGAAATGGGAATGTGGTGCCTTATTACCCTATTAGGAAGTTCCATTCTCTATTGTTTGTGAATTTATTTTTTCAGTTATACTTGATGTATTTTTACCTAGTTAATGATGTAGAAGTGTATTATCTTTGATTTATTGTTGTGGAACCTCTATGTTTCCAATTAGATATGGGGGATTTCTTTAGATAAATTTATTATAAGGATTTTCATGACAATATATCCTTCGAATGAGAAAATGATTGATGTAATAAATTTTGGTAGCATTAAATAATTTTACATGGATGAGGAGTTGTTTCATTTGTGATATATAAAGAATTTTAATGGGATTTTAATACCCTTATATTTTGGTTTTTTCCAAGAGTGGTTATGATTTATGGTGATATCATGTATCATTTTATAGTGGGAATGCATAAAAGATAATATTATTGAGTTTATCTAATGATGACTAGCATAAAACCTAGAAGGCATCAACCACCAAAACATAGTGAATTTTTCCAATCCCTTAAGATTATGTTGTAAATGTGTGAAGTTATTTATGAGGATATATTATAATTCTCACACATTTTTAAAAAAATGTTTCCATTTTAGTAATAATTATAAAATTACCTAATTTTCCTACATCCTTTAAATTTTGGTGGTGTGTTAATTGAAGAGATTAGTATTACTATATATTAATTAGTTCATATAACTACATATGATACAATTAATGTTCAATTGTTACCAATATATCTTATTTAAATATCATTTATAATGGTAAATATTTATGTTGTATTAAAGAATCTGTTATAGTTATGTAAAGAATAACATCACTACAAAGAAGTTCAAACTGAGAAAACATTATATGTTCATAAGGATACTCTGAGCGATTTGATGTTGAATGTTATATATATATTATAGTATTAATATCCTTTAGTATGGAGTAATTAAACTAATATACATCACAAAACTATTAGTATGGAACCATCAAAGGGCCTATATGGGATGCCATGTAGGTGACGTCTGTATTGGATAATGATAAATGTGTTATCATTGAAAGGTATCATGTTATATAAATTATTGAATCAAAATCTATAATAAATCCATGATTTATTGAGGGTATATTTTATCAATATGAAGTCCTATATAATTTTACAATGGACGCCATTGTAGATCGAGCAGGGAAATAACGTGTTCTTGAAATTAATTACACATATTTATTTTTGAATTAATTTAAGGAAAGAAATCATTCCACATGTCTCATCTGTCTCTTAAAGACTCTATATAGGTTAGGTAGGGATTTATACTTATAGATGTTTCCCATGTAGTTGGATTGGTGCTACAATTTCTTTGACATTTCATAGAGGATGAGATACTTTCATGAAAAATTACACTACATTGAGAAGGGTGGCATATACACAGAATACTATGAAACTATATTGGAGTATAAATGGGTTTTCAATGACTGATAAGATATGAATTTTCATGTATAATGTTTTATATATATTTTCATTAGTATTATAGAAGCCTCAGGTAGAGCTTGTGGGTATATGAGAGTCATATGTTGTCTTAGTACTCCCACTATTTTGTATAGGAATCATATTAATAATAACAATACATTTTTGTGGGGAAACTGATGCACCCTTAGGATTTTTTATTTCACAATATAGAATATGTTAGTTGATATTTTTTTAGATTTATAAATAATCCAATTTTATTAGATGATTGATGAAAAAAATTGATAGTAATGTATTAAATATTATAAATCATTTTATACTATAATCTTGTGATAATGATAGAATGTCACCTTCCCTTAATAGTATCCTTGTATAGGAAATTTTACACAGATTTTGTGACTCGAATCTAGATTTTACACTTTGTTTCGATATATACTCATTCACATTGGTGTTCCCAGGAAGGGGTTGTCTATCCTGGAATCCATTAATTGAATGATATGAAGCGATTGATTGTTGACTAATTTATTGATAAATAGATAGAACTAAAATACATTATTTAATAATAAATAAAATATATTTCTAAGGTTAGTCACCATAAACCCAAGCTCTAGTTAAGAAGATATACGAGGATATCATTGTAAAAATCAAGACCAATATATTAAAAAAGATTTCATTTAGAAATAAAAAATTAATAATTAAATATAGATAATATTATTAATTGAGTAATATAATCAAGATACATGGTATATAATTATGATTTCTCAATCCATTATTGCTGATTTGTTAATGTAGAAATTTTAATTTATTATTTATTAACCACTATGATAACCCCTAAATTTTGTATTTTTTTATTATCATATTAAGTATGTACTCCATAGATTATTTTCTTTAATAAAATGGCACGATTGATGTTTATTGATTTTTCAGCCAACCAATAGTGAAAAGCGTTGTCTATGATTTATCATTTTTCTTTCTCAAATATCACATCATGAATTAAAAAGTGTCCATTAATTTGGACACTAAATTGATTAATCATAACTAAAATTCACGAATAATCATAATTTGGACTGTCATTAATGGACATCACTACAATAGTGAAGATTTAGGTATGCTAATTAATGAAGGAAAATGAATAACTTTTAAATGTTATAATGATATTTGATCTGAAAAAATTAATAATATGAATGTAAATTGAGCTTTCATGCAAACTACATTGAAAATCATTTTTTCCAGTGAAATATTCCATAAACCCAATAATATGATGAATTATGATATTATTTTAAAGATTTTGTGGAGTTATGAGTACTATAATAATTATTACATGTGAAAATAAAGTGATTGTGATTTATTTTTTATTTTTGGGTGTAATGTTTATTATCACCTAGTGGTCATTACATAAATAAAAAATCAACTATGTCTCTCTAGGAGTTAAAATTTAGGTAATTATTTGATCCACATTCCACGTGACTAAGGATCATAAGTTGTTTATCTCACCTAAAGATAGTTTTTGGCCTATTATACATTTAATTATATTAATTTGTTATGTCACAGGATTCAGATTTCATATACCCCATATGGGAACACCATATACATTTTTATGGAATGGACACAATTACCTAGTAATCATATAATGTATACTAACTTAAACCTCACACATATTACATCTTCATACATATCGTGTGAATCATACCTCATAAAATATGAGAAATGGTGGTAAATTAAAATTACCCCACCATTACCACTCATTGTGTAGTCCATCAAACACAACATTTAAGTAGAGGAAAATAGTCCACACAAGGAGGTTTTACATTACTTAATAACTCATGAGGGGATACTTTCCACCTAACCCTATGGTACATGTGATGTACCTTTCTATCCATATTAGGTTTTTATATCCCCACATAGATTTTGAAACACAGTTAGTTTATCATGACTATCTATTTCAAATATAAACTTATTGAACTCTTCTCCCTTGAATCATTAGTGAGATACAATGTAATACTTCAATGTTAATCCCTTATGTTAGGTAAGTTTGTCAAAGAGGGTTAAGAATAGTGATCAATGAATTAATAATGTATGTAATCCAATTAAAGCAAGTTATTATCCATGTTTACCATTTACCACATGCACATGTACCCTTCTTGATATAATAGTGATGATGAGAGTGACCAATGAGGACATCCTTCAATGGGTTTTGGGATGCAAACTAGAACGGAGTTAATAAATCCAACACATAAGAAAGAAATTAACCTTATTATTCTTAGGATAAAATAATGAATTCACAAATAAATTTCATATTACTAGATAAAACAATTTCAATGGATGTAATATATTATAATTTAATCCAAAAGGAGGGAAACTCTATGAGGAACTCCATTAATAGCGATGATGAACAAAAATATCTCACAAACAACCTCCAAGATTTATTAAAATATAGATTAATCATAAACTTCGTCAACTAGAAATGAAACAAAAACACACAAAAAAACATATATATATTTATCTATAGTGTATTGAATATATATAAACTCTTTTGGATCCCCTAAAATCCCTATCATCAATCACGATCGAAGAAAAAACATCCCAAGTTAATAAATGGTTATGTCAAATTATTAAATAAATCAGGTAAAATAAATTCCCATATGCATGATGGATTACACAACTTGTTTCACATAGTAGGAAATATAATTTCAGTGACACACACACACAAACAATTTAAGGAAACCGAGATTCACTTTCCAATTGATCTAGTCACTCAAAACCACAGTTTCAATCATCTTGGTGCTCTTATCTCCTCTATAATAAGTACAAAACATATATAAATAAAACCAAAATTATATCCACATAATTATACTCGCAAATTTAATAAACAAAGATATATTGTTTTTTACACACTTATAATTCATAATTCAATTATTTATGGATTTTAGTAAGAAAATATTAAGATCTTTTTCACTCAACATATATTTTTAACTCATTTGATGAAAACATTATAAAAAGATGATATAAAATTGTGATGTAGTTGGAAAAGATTTTTTTATAGATATTATAATATATAAATTAAAATAATACAAAATTTTATTATAATTTTTTATCATGAAAAATTATTTTTTCTATATTTTTATCAACTCACCTAAGGAATACATATCTTCACTATTAGACCAATAAATGTCCCTAATGAGAAGAAAACATGTGTGATATGGATTATACAACCCTTAAATATTCTGTACAAATCATGGGTAAAAATGTAACACCACAACATTAGAAACCAAGAGTTTTTATTTAATTTTTTTTACATTGGTACAAGAAGAAATGTGATTGCAACACTCATGATCGATAAACTATGATAACTTATAAGACTTTATACATAATTTTTTACTATATATCATTGAAAATAACAAAACATTTGTTGTGAAATAAATCTTCCATCCAAAAAATTATTTATAATATCATTCTTGAAATCCATGATAAAAGATTATAGATATAGTGAGGTTTTATATTCTGGGTAAGGGTTATGTAAAACAATATATATCAGTAATAAATAAGGCATAATAAAAATAGTTGAGTGTATAAAAAAACCCATGTCATTGAACCAATAACTTCTATTCAATGAATATATATTTATAATATCCACATAGAAATAAAATGGGAAAATAAACTGAAATTTGAATTATAAGAATAGATAAATTCAGTCATTCCTTACCATGTAATCTCAACCAATATATCATGTATCTTAAAATTAATTACATTAAACCAATAAAATATTTATAATAAATGTGTTTGTGTAAACATGATACCCAAAAAATATAGAATTCCATCAATGTTGTCTCGTGAGACCCTTCAATGCATTGAGGTGCTATATATAATACCACAATCAATTTTATGTATTATAAGTTCCTCATATTTTGAATGATCAATATAATTTATTCTCAAAATTCAATGTGATTTATAAAATATTTTTATCAAATCAATAGTACAATAGGTTAATATTTCACCTAAAAATGAATTGACATAAAATATAAGATTCCTAAAAAAGATAAATTATACAGAAATGGTATATAATTTATTAATCATTGGAGTAATAGAAATGACTCTTATTTATACCATGATGTTAAACTTTTTGGTATAAATGAGAAAAATTATTTCCATTGAATATTAGAGGGTGATATAAAACAAGTTAAAAATAATGTTCATGATTTCAAAATATTGTATTGTCCATTATCAATAAGAGATGATATAAGGAAAAAAACTCTATTAAAATCAATGTTTTTTTAAACATTAACCATTAAATTATAAAATAAAAAAAGTGTAATAAATTAAAATTAACATCATAGTAACATAGTTTGTGAAAAATTTATTAAATCACTATCTGAAAAATTATTTCTATCCCTTTAATAAAATAATTCAATATTAATTTTATATAATTTTAAATAAAAATTAGATAAATATTAAAAAATATATTTTATTTCAATATTAATATATAAAAACTAATTTAATCATCAATTAATTCTTTACTCATGATGAAAGGGAAATTTGTAGGTGTGGGCTACGCCAAAATGATGATTTCATTCATATTTTTGACAAAATGTATAAAGTATCATGTTTAGAAATCACAAATAAAAATAATTTTAATTTCTTTAATTTTGATAAATGGGTTTAAACTACTATATGAAATAATGGGTTAATATAAAAAAATTTAATGAAATATTTTAAAATGAATGTTGAATATGTAAGAAAAAAATTACTAACTAATGGTGGAAACAATGACAGTTCTTCAGGAAACATTATTTATATCACAATAGTATATGATGGGAGGATAACTAGTGAAAATCACGTAATATAAAAAATGAATATTGGGTAAAAATAAAAATAAATTTTTTGAGTGATAGATCATATAATTTCATCATTAATGTATTTAATCTCAAACAATCCTGATAAAAATTAACATTTTAACATAAAACCATCTCTATATTTATAATATTTGAATAAAAATATCATGAAATATATAAATATGATTTAACATAAAAATCCCTATAATTATAATGAAAATAATTATACTATGTGTTAATTTTATTTTTATACACCCCATGGGGGAAGAAAATGGTGAATATGGTATATCTTGTGAAAAATAAAAGAGACATGAAGAACCCGTACAAAATTGCTTACGTCGATTCAAACCCACATAGATTAAATAAAATGAATTATAAATATATATAAATATATATATATATAATGTCATTACTTAATATAACATTTTAATATAGTATTATATTCTCTTAATGAACATAATTTGGTGCAAAACGTCAATCATATCTCAATATAACAAAATCTAGATGATAAAATCATCACTCATGTTTGAATTTCCTTATTTGTGATTTTAAACTCGTTAATAAAAAATTTAAATTTATTATAATTATATAAAAACTATATATATATATCTATAATATAATATATGACCCAATTATAATATTTCATCATCCTTTTAATAATTTTTTATAAAAATCATCACTTTTGAGTGTTCGTTGTTTCATTTTTATATATGTTATGATTTTATAGTTTTCATCCTTAAATCACTATTAGGATTCCATCATATAATTTTTTTTTAATATTTATAAGAACAAAATAAATATTCCTTTTATTCATATTTATAATCATTTATGGATGGAATAATTGAAAAAGTAATCACATCACTTCGTGAAGGTGGTAGTCAACCTATAAATAAGAGTGGCATTTTAGTTTTTCTAATGGTTTAAAGTGTCCCAAGATTAATGATAAATTATATTTAAATAAAAAAATTAATTAATATCATATATATATATATATATCAATATTTAAATCATTATTACAATCCTTTTTTTAGGGATGATGAAAATAAAATTAAATCCTTATGTGTAGAAGGTAGGTTGTACATATGCACATGTGATATTTTTATTTTCCATTTGATGATAATGAATGAATTGAAATAATTTTTTCCTTTGCATAATAAAATTTATATAATATAATTTTTATTATTTTATTTCTATAAGTCACCATAATAAAACACAAGAGGTTGTCATGAAAAATTAAATACATAATCATCCCAGTTTAGTAGTCCGCATGTAAAAAAAGATAAATGATAAATATTAACATTAGATGGTTAATTATGGTTTATAACATCAAAAACATAAATTTTCCTGGATATTGGAAATAATTATTTTACTATATCTAAATTTATAGTTGTGGTTTTAAAGATGTAAAATGTGAAATAAAAAGAAAAAAACTTTGTTAAGAACAATACCTCATCTTTAGACATCCCTTTTAGGTTTATACAGAATGAATTTCTATGATGGTTTTTATACAAATACAATATAATCATTACATTTATAAGGATTTACAAAAAATATTTTGTTTGGTAATTGTCAATATAAGAGGATCATGATGTAAGTAGATGGTATGACAGGTGTTATCCTTCTATATGTGAGAGAGAAGAAAAACATGATATTTTTCTAATATTTGAAATATATAAATGATTTAATCAATCCAAATAGATCTGAAATGGATTATATTTAATTAAAATATGATATAGGGATTAAATATTACCTGAAAATTGGAATTATAAATTTTGACGTCATTTTATAAATTATAATTTTAGGTTTAAACCTTGTAACACATTTTAACTCTTACTTTGGTAAATATATTTTTATACCATTAAAACTATTCATACTTACCTAAAAAAGATAGTGGACACATTATCATATTTGGAAATGATGGAAAATATTATCGAGGATTTTTTTAAAATTTATTTCTATATGATATATAAATTTCTACCAATAAGATCTGTAAATTTATTTGAAAAAAAACCAACAGAACTTAATGGAAAAAATGTTTTCGAAAAAATGCATTTTTGTTTACAAATTTTATTCTCTCAAAATTATGTACAATTTTAATTCCAAATAAAATTAATTTTATTATGAATTATTAAAAAGAATTGATTAAATTTTAATACTAATACAAATTTTAATACAACATTCAATATATCATAAAATAAAATTCAATTTTCAATAGATTCAATATTTTTCACTCTTAACATAAAATTCATTCATTTAATAAAAATAAAATAATAATGGTGCTATATTTTTATTGATATAAAAAATTTTAAAAAAATTATTTTTTATAAAATTAATTTTCATAAATTTTCACCATTCAATTATAATATTCATTCAAAAAAATTAATATAAATCATATTTAAAAAAATAAGGTATAAAAGAACATTACAAAAAAATCATATCTTATAAACAACAATGAATAAATTTTTTATTGTAAATGAATTATATATATATATATTGATACCCACTAATTCAATGGAAGTGATATAATAGTTATATTAAATAATATTCAATTGAGGTTTTTTAAAACATGATGTTTTTTGTTGAATATAGTTTTATTTTCAATAGAAAATATTATCTATAATATTAGGGTATTACAACAGAATTAAAAATTAGATGGTTCCACTTAATCTAAAATTATTCATTAATGGGAAATCACTATTCTTAATTTAACATCATCATTTAGATGATATGGTAGTCTACCATTTCTATAAAATTTATTGAAATTTATTTCAGTGACAAATCATGTATACCAATAGTCACTTGTAATTATATTTTAATTTTATTCATTATTTTTATTATAAATGGATTTTTATCACTAATTTTTTGAGGATTTCTAACTAGAGGGATCGTTTTGATTTATTGCGATGTCCTTATTTTATATTTATTTCTTCATTTCCTCCAACGTAATAAAAATACACTTATGATCACCTTTTGGGTAACATGATATAAACCCTAATATTTATGTTTTTATAATTTGAATGATTATTTTAATTCTAGATATCTATTCAATTTTTCATAAACCTATTTTTTTATTGAATTGATATTTTTACATGTACTTCAAACTAAGTATTATAAAATAATATTTGGTTGTACCCATATGTGTGATGTTTCACACACTATTCACCACACAATCCTCCACTTTTAAATCATTATTTCTACGAGGTTCATAATGTTTGAGTGAACTCAAGTAAAAACATCCACAAATATTAAAATTTATTTCATTGTATGAAATTTTAATTATATAATGACATAAATATCATAATGAGATCCTCAAATGTTTTAATACTGATTTTATATTATGAATTTAGAAACAAATGACATATTCATCTTTAGTATATGGATAAGCCAAATTGTTTTCATCCAAACCTCAGGAGGTAAAAAGTCTGATATTATTATATTTCAATCAATAGTTGTTAAAAAAATTAATTAAATGATATGAAAATTATGTATTAAATTAATTGATCATAATTGTTAATGGACATCCCGTGTTTAATCATTTTCTATATCAATAGTCAATCTTCATTTAATTATAATCAAAAAAAATTATTACACGGATTCCTTATCCTAAAAAATAATTTGAATAAAAAACCCTTCATATCTTTTATATAATCATACCTTTAATTTTTATTAATTACCTAATTCCCCAATAGATATGACATGGTGTTCCATTCACACTTCTAAAATTCGAGAAATAAACAAAAATAACTTGAGGTGTTTGAAAACACATTCAAATTGTAACTCTTTTTTCCTGGAGACAAGATCAATTTTTGTTTTGTTTTATACATTTATAATTTTATTTTATTTCACCTCATTCATTATTATCCCCTTATTATTTTACATTAATATTTTTATGCGTAGTTTGTTATCATTTCCATTATCCCTATCCCTTTTATCTTTTCTGTATAATAAAAAAATCATATTATTATATATTTTTCTCAATAATTTCATTCATTTAGATTTACATAAATCAAAAAAATATTCATGGCATGAAGACATGAATTGATATAGAATAAAAAACTAATTAATATTGACCTATAAATTTAACAGAATATATATATAGACATTTTAACATCAATAGTATGAAAATAAAGTATTATCAAGTTTCCTACTATGGAATATAAAGTTCTAAAAAACTAATCTAAAGGATAGTCAATTCAAATAACTAGTGGAATGAGTTTAAATATTTTTCTCAAAAAATAACTGACAACACAAGATGTGTTCCACCAACCTCTACAAAATCCCTACCATGAGTATATATCCTACTATTACCTGAGTTGTGGACTAATATAATTTCCTCAAAAATTCCATTGTCTTCTTAGAGAGGCTCGAAACATTTAAGATGAGAAATTTCACAATTTTTATTCTACCATAAAAACAATAAATGTCTCAATATATCTCATTATATTTTAGGAATTCCATCTCTCCCTTGATTTTGTAGCCAAATAATGGATATACCACCTCCCAAAAAAAATTTGAGGCTAGAATGAATTTAAACACCTCTTTGATGATATTTATTTCTTACCTATCATAATACATATACTAAAAAATAAATCCATGGAATTATGTAAACACAAGTTTACACCAAAGAAAAATACTAATGGTGATTCTGAAGGATTTTCTATACTATCCACTGGAATTAAATTAACGGAAAATTTTAAATTCAATAATCATATCTGGTACTTGTACCCATGGATATTGGTATGATAGATGCAACATATTATCATTACACAGTAGATAGAACAGATATATCCACTCATGAATTCATACCAATCATGATTACAAATTCACAACAATTCAATTCATGAGAAATTTCATTGACTTGAGGAGTATATTAATTATTTCATTAATATTTATATATAATCATGAATAAAGATACAAATTAAATTATTATTATTTAAGTATAATTATTCCAGTCTACGGGTAACTCAATATGTTTATCAATTACCTTACATTATTTTTGTTTGTCTAATTATACACATTTCATTTTATTAGTGGCCTAATATTTGAGATTCATATGAGATATTTTTTTGTACTCACTTTTTTAAAAAAAATATGTAAATATTTTTTGAATAGTTTCTCATCCATGGGTAGGAGATAATTTCAATGAAAGTTAAAATCTTGTTTTTCTCCTATCACATATGTTTTTAAAAGTGGATCTTCTGAAAGCCAAACATTTGTGACCTATAAAAAAAACCAACTCCCCATTCTGGTTCCACATTCATGATAAAAATATAAGAAAATTTTAAATGACATAAATACTTTCATTATCTCAAGGTTGACTATAAATTGGACCCTTGGTGACCATATTTAAAACTATTAGAATACATGAAGGTGTTTTAATGATCTTCTCACCCTAGTATTTTTCCTATATCCACAAAACCCTATAGATAGCTCTCCAAGTATCAAAATAATATCAAATTAATAAGAGTATTATGATTTTTGTTATTCCATGATCTATAACATAAAATACATATTCATGGATCTAATTTTATCATGTTTATAAGTATAAGGGTAACAGCCATGACCGATGCTCGATGTGTTTGTGGGATCCTTCCAATAGAACTAAAGGATATGCTGAAAAGACATAGGGAATCATAACCAATGTTTTTTAAAAAAAATTCATTTTACATGTTTTCCAAGGTATTATGTATGTAAATAAAAATATACCTCACCCATGTATAACCTAGGTGAGGTACCCTCCAACAGGCCCAGGTATCGCCAGAGTGAGGTACCCACAAACACTTCTAGGTATCTCCTTGGTGAATCAATTTAAGCTCACCTAGGTTTAACTTGGGGTAATAATCCTCTAGGGTATCCTTAATAGAAAAAAATAAAGTCCATGTCATTTGGATTAAAAAATATTGGGTACCAACTTAAAACTTCTTTTTATTCCCCAACATTCTCATGATCAAAGAAGAAGAGACATCATTATGTCTTCAATTAAGTTATGAATTCCATCAGTAAATGTTTTCATACACATAACCAACCTAATAGATTTGTTCCTTTTTATATTTAAAATTGTTAATCCACTAGTAAAAATGGACACAATCATGGAGAGAGTTCCAAGGAAATACATATTTTTGGTAGTTAGGATAACCAGTTTATTTTCCCTTTGAGGTGGGCTAGTGATTTATAAATCTCTCCTGAACTATGATACATGGAATTGGGAATTCCATATAAATTAATCCCCTAGTATTTCTTTTAAGACATATCATTCACTAGAAACACTCGGTCTTTTCACACTAATTAAAAAAGGTGAAAATGTGAAATGCTAGATTTTTTAATTCCTCTTACATCTGACAAAAGGCATGACTCGTTTTAAAATAGATGTGAAAGATTATCATATAAATAGTATGCACAAATATCCTCAAATGGGACTCCAATATGTTTTAAAAACCAATACCATGATTCCATACTATTAAATGCATATATTACCCACGATAAAAACACTAAAGAGTCCATATTCCCAATGAATACACTAAAGGGATGTCCTCTATAGGTGTAACCCCAAAAATTCCTAATAATGATTGATTTGATTCCGTTCTAGAGACGATACAATAGAAACCTGAATAGCGTTCAACAAAAAACAAAAAATAATTGTAATACACTATAGGCTATATTTTCTATTGGATTATATCCATCCTAGAGGTCCATATACCTTCCAGGTCCCTCCATTATTATCCTTATTATTAATATTTCTATTTTGATCATTCCCCTATATGGGATGATATAGCTCTTCTACCTATTTTTATATCATCCTTTCTCTTTAATTTTCCTTGTTAGGGACAATATCATAGGTCCATACCCAATTATATGTAAACCATAAAGGTCCCCTTTAGCATAATTCCTACACCGACCTTGACTAGTCTATCATTCACCTAGACCTTCCTATCAGATAATATTAAACTAAATGGTATGTTCATTGTCAAAAGACCTTAAAAGGTGTAATTTTTTTACGTTAAGTATAACTAAACATCATAAGTTCTTATTCTTCTAATAATTATACATATGAACTATTTATCATGGGACTATTCCCAAAGTCGAAAAAACTCTCGTCACCCTCGATGAAAGATTTTTTTAGTGTGACGAATTGTGTATATTAAAACTACAATCATAAACTAATAAGCATAAATAATATGAATTACCTCTAATATGTACAGATGATTCCATAAATAGATATATTCATATACATATTTATTTTTTTCTATCAATTCATGATTTTAATATATTTTTAATACATTAGGGTGACCAGATCAAAAATTTTAATTTAATTGGGATTCATGAATTTGTCATAAATCTTCTAGAGAGATTCATAGTGGGAAATAATTCCAACAAAAATGATGTGATAATATCAACCTCCAATCCTCTTGGTTGTTATGATTTTTTAAAAATTATTGATTAAGTCACGAATAACCACATACCTTTGAAATGTCGACCCATTGAGATATTATTGATTTGAGAGTTTTTTTGTATGTATGATTCAATGAATAAAACCCATTGAAATAGACCCTCCATAAATGGTTTGGAAAAAATGTTGAACCTGATGTGAATCATGTCATAATTATGTCTCACACATATTGTTCCCTTTTTTTCAAAAAAAAATAATGAAAGAGGGAGAATAATTTATTTTATTTAAATATTATTTCATGTGAATGTATTTTTTTATTATCACTTAGATTAACACGTTATGGTTTTTTCCTTGTATACCTCCAATAACAACATATAGAACACACATGAATCCAATGGAATCACACTAAATATCAGAAAAATATGGTTCAATTGTGGCATAATAAGTATCCTAATGTATTTATATGAATCAATCACAAACCCATCACCTTCAACGATGAGTTTCTAGTAAATGAGTTTTGGAGTACCACATAAATTGTACTATCCTAAACATAGAGGTCATATGAACACCCATATAAGATATGAATCCATGAAAATAATCCCATATCTTAGGTGAATAGTGGATAAAAATTATATTACACCAATCACCATCTCAAACCATTCCAACAGACTTTCCACAAAACATAACAACATATTCCTCCCTTACCTTAATGAATATGACCAATGGGATAGATATAACATCATCTTACCCATATCATATTTTACATGAAGGGATCCTTCAAGAAATTAATCCCTCTAATTATGTGTGTAATGAAGTACTCATCATGATTATGATGTAACCCTATAGGTTCTAACATTTCTCACTCAGTCCTAAGATCCCATGATATCCAGCAAAGGAAAGTGTAAAAAAGAATTGATTATAGTCTCACATTCTTTTACATGCTAGATAATCCCACTGAAAAGATGTGGTTGAAAATTTTAAGTGGTTACACATACATTCATTCAGACATTAATCATATTAATACAATTTATAAATAATAGGAGAGATGTATTTACATACTAAAAGATTAAAAAGGGTATAAACCCCTGAATCTATCCCCACACATAACCATTATCAATATGACCTGAAAAGAAATGGAATACAAGATAACAAAAACATAACTGATATAACTAGAAAAAGGAAAAATATACCAATTTGAGCTATAGAATTCACAATTTATATCATGGAAATGATTTAATGTCTTGCATATACCCTTTTACACATTATAAATGATTTAAAAGATGTATTTATTAAACCAAAATTGTGTATGATTATAGAAGACTACATTGCATCCATAAATAAAGTGACACATAAAATGAAGTAAAATTATTAGACGAAAGAAGAATATGGATATTTTTAATTCCTTATAAATGGATTATTATAAATATACCATGATAAATATATAGTAGGATATAACACACACACACACACACAAACACCAATTCCAATAGGAGATCAATGGTCCAACACAAAATCCACTCTAGGATATAAATAGATCCCATCCAAAAATTCTATATTTTTTTGACATATTCATATAGAATCATGTGAGTCATACATGAATCCTATTGCACATGTAAATCAAAATCCACATCATGTGACTGAGAACACCAAAAAGATAACATCTATAAATAATTTTATCCTAATAAAATCAGAAATCCAAGAGCATACGTAATCTCATTCTATACCTGACAATAGTTTTATTGAGTCCATTAATTATCCATCAAAAATGGACTAAAATCATGCTGATTTCATACCAAATTACAAATGTAACAGTCATATTTATGAATCCCTCACCACATAATTTCATTCGATAACTCTATAGGTGCTCCCTCGAACATCTACAATGATGGTTACCTTCATGGTCATAAAATTATTGATCATGAGAACCCTCCTACAGATGATGACCTCATGAAACCAAATCATGGTAGAATGAAGGTACTCCCCATATCATTGTATATCTTGAAATTCATCCCCAAGGTATATGTTGTATTGATTCTCTCCGTAGTCTGATGTCAAGGCGTTGTGGAAGTCCTCCCCATGATTTCATTAACTATGAATTTATTCCCCACTTGGTATTTTATATCAACAAGAAAGACCTACCATTTCTAAATAAATTATGAAAAAATCAGTCATATTTTATGGTGCTAGGGTAAATTATTCCAACCATATATGTTTCTTCTTCATTGATAGGTGATATCCTTTCTCAACGAGAAAATAGCCAAAGATAATGGTAGTTATCTAAACCTCCTTTGGATCATCTTCCATCCATAAAAGAAAACTAGAGTCCCCCGAAACATATTTTTATAATAACAGAGAGGGAAAATAGTTATTTGGATAGACTTATTAGAGGAATATACAATAGAACGCAATTAAAACAAATTTTTATATAGAATAAATTGGATAAATAAGATATAAAAGCCCTATTTTGGACAATAGTCAGTCTTCAATATGGATTCAAAATAATATTGTCAGAAATATGTGTTCATGACATTCACATAAATATATTGATGATTTTTCATTACATAAAGGATAAATTCATACATTAATATGGGTATGAATATAATGTAAATATAATTAATGGAATATGTCATCAAATTCAATTATCTATCATTCAATATATATAGAACCATGAACTGAATAAATTGAAAGAGGTTTTTTAATGAGCATGTCATAACATGTATAGAATACGACAATAGTTGGTCACCACTAAACCTTCTGAATAACAAATTAAATAATAGGTTGAGCGTGGGGAATTGCATTCAACCCCAATTCCCGATCAAAAATCCCTCTAAAATTGATTTTCTGAAATTCAATTACGTTTGTTTGGAGCTCAAAACAAAAACATGTATATGAATAATGGAATTCACAACATGAAACAACCTTGAAATTTTTTCCGAAGCATTGGCTGGATGAGATCACTCAATTGAAATATTATCACATGAATCATTTAATAAAGTTTAGTAGTATTCTCTCTTAAGGATGGAAAATCATAAAAAATTATTTTTAAAGAATATATCTAATTTGTAGATCATACGATGCACCCAGATATGATCCCAAACAAATATTCATGTTTTATAGTGTATCTGATGTAGCTTAAACTATAAAAATAAAGAAAAAATCCTAAACCCCATGGATATAGGAATTTATATTATCTTTCCCATACCAATAAGGAATAAAAATTATATCTAAAATGATACATATGTGGAGCAGGAATAGCCCCAACCCATAGACCTAGGGACATTTTTACCTCATTAAACTCCCCAATGGGGGTTAATCTTTTCCTAGTAAGAAGAAATCCCCAATGAATAACCTACCTATTTTGTTCCATTTCATAACATAAATTACTCAATATGAACAAGCATGAAGATAATTTTTTGATATTACCTTCGGGAAACCCTTCACTAGATAGATCCATGAGAGAAAATTTAGGATAAGATGAGGCCTTATTGTGGGAACATACAAGGGGGGTCTATCAAGTGTAAAACATATTATAAATATCATAGTTATTTTAGATGATATTATTGTGGTAACTATTACTCTATTTATTCAAATCATAGCTTGAATCTTTTAATGTAATATGAATCAATGAACAATATTAACATGAACCTAGAAGATCCAACAGAACGTGAAAGCAATATTAAGGAAAATGAGGTGGTTGTTTCCATCTAAAACATAATCCATATGAAATGACTAAACAATATTAAAATAATATGAACCAAATGATAAGTAAACAAAATTTGACTCCCTAAAATGATATAAAACTACCTAATTTGGGGGAATTTACCTAGAGAAATGGTAAATGTGTGGGGATATCTCATCCGACACCCAAAGTGATTGAACCTCTCCCAATAGAAGAAATATTTCTCATTATGAGGGATAGATAAAAGATTTTTTAATGCTCTTATAGAACTAGTACAAGGAAACATACTTGTTGGATATGTTATTCAAGAGGATCCACATCTTGTTCCCATGTACGAAGTGCCTAAATAAATATGATTCATTGTATAAATTGATATAGAGTGTAAATTTCCACTCAATGTGGGTTAATATATAATAGTATATATGGACCCCATTATAGTGATATATCTAGAGTTACCACTATTTTTTATGAAACCAGATATAGGTTAGATGCATCTTCCATGGATATCCCCTACGTATTACCCACCATGTCAGAAGGAAGAGCGGTCACAGTTAGCTTGACCCATAAAATCCCTTCTTCATGCTCCTACCAAGTTAGAAACTACTCCAAACTCATAAACAATATTGTGTCACTCCTGGATCTATTTGAAGATATATAATGGTTTGTATCAGGAGTACAACTAGAATGTAAGTCATTACATGAATGGGTGGATACAAATCATTCACCAGAAATACATTAACAATTTTACATTCGAAATATTCAATGAATTATTTGATTAATAATAGAATTTGATGAACTTAATGTCTGATTTTGGATCCATCATAGAAATCTAAAATAGTAATATGCATCAACAATCAAGTGTTTTTGGTAGAACATAGAGTGATCAGCCATTATCTGGTACAATAGTTGACAATATAGATCAATTAGAGGGTGGGAATATATTCATTGAAAATTACAATAAAATTTTGTCTCTGCTCCGTATAAATTGACATTCTTCGACCAATCATGTGGTATTTTTTGAAATATTTGTAGGGAAAATATTTTATTTCTTGGTGTAATGGTTTCACTAACTCCATAAAAATAAAACTTCCTCCAGAGGACTTATTGAGACTTCCCTTTTAAAAATATTATTATGAGGTGTGAACACTGCCCATCATGATAATATATTTAGGAGGGTTCGAAGATCATATTTCAGTTTCAAAAAGTTCAAAAAACTATATTTTATTGACCATAGAGATATCAAAAATAAAATTATAAGATCATAAAAGGATTATGGGATGAGTGGAAAACATGAATACAACCTTAAAACTATCCTATGTGCTTTATCTAGAACCAAATATCTCACCTTCTCATGTGAAACCTTCTTTTAAACAACTATTTTAGCAAAAACATTCCCATTGTGATGATTCAAAAGGACTATAATTTATTTAAATTAGTACCTGAAGAATTTATTATATTACTTCTGATCTGAGAATATTCTAGGTTACTTTACTAAAGATATTAAAAATGATTTGATAAAAATTGTAGTGCCAAAGAGTCCAAATCATGTTGGTCTAAATGATTTTACAAATTATTCCCCACTTCACCCAACATTGGGTAATACCATCAATGATGTTTTTTTTAAATACATCCTATAAATTATTGTTTATTTTTGGAGTGATATGCTTGGTAATACACCATCACAAGTGGCTTGTGTTTCCACCACCCCTTCCAATAAAGACTGAAAAAGGAATGATGTTATATAAATGATCATATAAATTTTCAATAATTAGAAGATATTGACTATAATCCCCTAATATAATGATATCCTTAGGACATAGTAAAATTAATTAAGTTGACACTCAGTCTCCTATTTCATAATAAAACTATAATCATTAGAAAAAGTGTCCTCTAAATGAATATCCTCCACAAAATGACATAGACAGTTGAAAAATTAATTGGATTTGAATATAATATTACATATCTTCGATATATAGTCATACCTTTCATGGAATTCCTGCATCCAACTCTCAAATCATAATAAATGTCCCAAAAAATAAAACCACATGAATTTTCCCACTAAGAAGAATCAAAATTAATTGATGAACTAATCTTTGGTTCTAAGAATTTCATCCATAAAATTTACCCCTTATCTGATCAAAATAATGTTTCAAAAACAATTATACCTATAATATAAAAAGTAAATATCACTAAATTCAGAATACATTGAGCATATAAGGGAATATGTATTCATGCTTGATCTAATTATTGTGGTCACATCCCCACTAGATTTGTTTATTCAACTGAGACTCCTAAAATGAAACATTATAGATAATATGGAAAACATGGTAGCTCATATTCATTCAATAAAATTACACCAAATACAATTATAATATATGATCATTTGGAAGGGGCATAATAGTCTCATCATCCTAGATTGGTCGGAAAATTATCCTATCCAAATACAGACATAGTAAAAGTACCATCAACATATTCACAACTATATGATTAATTTACCCTAGTCACTAAAACATATAATTTTCGAATTAGGTAACATCTCACAATGGTAATAAATAGTACATTGACTCAAAAGTAAAACATAAGGTGATAATTGGTCATTATTCCATAAAATATTTCAATAATATATGCTAATAACATACCAATGGTTCTCAAAGAAGATCTCATAGAGGATGCGTTTATCCCCCATGAGATCAAATTTGATTACACTACTACGGAGGTGTACCATGAGGAAATATTCATTGTGGAATATAATTTGTTTATACCTTACATAGAAAATGGTAATGATGATTTGTTTCAAGGACAAATTTAGACAAAATATGTATCTTGGAGGATAGATGTTGATATTTATTAACATTTCATCGACAATGGCCCAAGAGAAACCATCATTACAATTCGAAAAACATCACCCATTGGGATAATGTGAATCCTCTATATATCCTTATCATATGAAAATATAGATGGGAAATAGATGTGATCAAAAATTCCTTTAGTGGAAGATTCTCATAACTTATCTTGGGGACCAAATGTCTGACTCATAATTCCTAGTTATATGTCAGGACATAACTCTCAATCCCCTGGTAGGAAGGCCATGGGATCACTAACATGTGGATGTTATATTATGGTAAATTCCCATTTTATTATTGTGAGGATCTATATAGTATTGTTGGATTTCATTTGAGAGAATGGAATCAACCCATGAATGATGATGTTTCTCAAGTTATCACATAAAATGGTTTGCACATTACAATATACAACCCATTCTAGGAGAAATATGATGAATATGGGTCACCCATAAACTAGATTGATGATTCAGGTTAATTATAGGGCATGAATTCATAAACCCAAATGATACATATCATTTTTGACGAGCCAAGTAGTAATAAAAATTATTTTGAAAATTTTATTGATGATAATTCTCTCGGTACGAATTCCTTCATGGATCTCCATTAATGATGAAGTCCTGATCAACATCAACTGGATTCAAAATTAATTTTCGAAGTAAAATTATGTAATATGGATATAGTTACCTCTGAATATCTGAATTACAATCAACAAATTAACTCTAATTATTCCCCTTTATCATTAATACATCCTATAATAGTAATTATAGGAGGAGGAAATGAAGAGGAATAAGTGGAGGAGGATGACCTCCAATCCACTCCTATAACATTTGAGTAAGTTTTATCTAACAATATTAACGAACTCTAATAGGTAAATATGAATAAATAAGAAGACCTACAACATACACAAACTATAATGGATATAGAAAATGAGGAATAGGAGTTATATACATCTTTAATAAAAATTCATAAATATTTATTCTGCTAGTATATAAAAAATGTGAGGACTTGGCCTTGATGTGGACACATACCACCAGGGCCTCCAAAATGATCATCATTCCAACAAACATATATATAGGAGATCAAACTGAATTGATGATGTTGTAGTTGGAGATTAATTTGATATGATCATCAAATCCAACATCATGTGGAATATCAAATATGCAAATTTGATCATATATATTTTCCTAGTGAAAATTAAAAAATGGTCATATTAGGGTTTTCATAGATTTTTTGGGGTTCTAAATCGACAATTTTAAAAAGATGATTTTCTAGTTATAATAATATAACTTTTTATTAATTCAATTAATGGATACCAAGCACCCTCATTAATCCATTTATACTCATTATATAACTAAATCCACATTTTAATACCCCTACCCAAAAATTCCAATGATAGTTCCTTATTTAATACATTAGATTGATTAAAAGAAATAAAATTTTGATGAACCGATCGGTTTAGTAGTTTAGGGAAAATAGATACATACATGGAAATTTTTTTACATTGGGAACAGAAAATAAAACATAATTCATAACAAAATATAATAAATTGAATACTTGAAAACTATTTCCCAGATCTATTCTTAGTAACCTATGGAACTGAAAGGCATTAAGGGTATCCTCAAATGCATTGTAATAGTCTATTTACAATAAATTTAATCATTAATTAATATAAATAATAAATATGGTATTGTAAATAACAGAATAAAAATTTCATGTAACAAGTAATCAGTGAATGAAATACATCCACAGTTTTTATCATAGTGATGATAATCTGGTATTAAGAATTATATTATGAATGAAGTCAATGAATAATTTATCTACCATTATGTTTCTCATGCAAAAGATACCTTTACAATCTAGACATATCATCAAGATTGTTCAAAACAAAATTGATAAAAACCAACCATATTTGTCAACCTTATTCATCTCATTAGATAATGGATGCATTGAGGGGAAATTAATAACTGGGACCCACCCATGCCAACCAATCCAAAAAAGTCTTCATATATCAAATAATTGATTTAATTAATATATAATGTGCCTTATCATCAAATATCCTTATTTAATAAAGAATACATATTTTTCTACATTTCCCTATCCAAAGAAATAAATATTAAAGTAAAATACCCTATATTGAAATGAGATAAATTTTAAGAGATATCCATTAAAAATTCATAATTATATTTCAGATATATTCAATTTCCAATGAAAAATTGTTACAAAAAATATATTTTTTGAAGAGAATGTTAGATATCATAGAAGATATTGAGATTGTTGTTTAACATTATCAATATGATAATTTTCAAGTCAAATCCACTAAGATAAAATAATTCAACGTGAAACTTATAATAACATTAATAAATATTTATTCCTGATATTATATGTCAATGGGGTAATATATAGACGCCATAAAATCAAAATTGTTTCGTAAGAATATATAAGACTCAATAGAATATCAAATGAGATAAAATACCATACTACTTGTATAACTATTGAATCGTAATCCCAATGAAAGAATAACATAAATTGAAACATTGGATATTATAAAATAAAGGATATTCATGATATAAAATGTCATGTGGAATTTTATATATCACATAAAATAACCAAGAGGTGAATATTTGATTAGTCTCATAAAAAAAATTGATAATAGAAATCCCTTAACCCTTAGTCTCACTTTTCATGTGTGTATTAAACATATTGAATAATAAACATATGTTTATTATTTACATGATTTAGATCCTATTTGATGTTTATTATTAAATTTAATTTTTTATAAACAATTTATTTATAATTACATACTCCCTGATGTTTACGTCATGTGTCAATATTATATTTGGTTTTTGTGCCAAAAATTACATTGGAAGGTGGTGTATAGTCAAAGGGGTCATCATTTAAACATATAAAGGATAAAAATCAGGATATTATCATCATATATATACACCATTTAATTGTCAATAAGAAATCATGGATTATTGTTAGGAAAAATGAACTAATTTAATGATCATAGAGACAATAAGTTATATGTTTGCTTGAGTAATGATTTCATTTTTTCATTGATCATTATTTAATGAAGGTAAGTAAAATATATATTTAAATAATAATAATTATATCATAAATAATATTTAATTTATTAATATATACATTTATATATAATTATTTTTATTCAAAAGGAATCACATACCATCAAGGAGGCAGTAATACACACATCCATGATTGATGATATCACCTATTCAGTATAGGAAAGGGTAATAAAGAAATTGATATAAAATATAAATATATAAATAAATATGTCATTAATATCATAATTAATCAATTTATATAATATATATTTATTAAAACCATTATTAACACATTCTACATAATGTGCGGAAGAATCACATTGAATTTAAGAGACATTAGTCCACACATCAACAATCAAATTTATTATATTTTCAAAAAAAATGGACAACATGAAGGTAGGTTTAATATAATAATTGAATAAGAATAAATAAACTTTAAATAATATATATATTATATATAAACTATAAATAAATCATTATTCTAATCCATTAATGGGGGTAATGGAAGAAGAAACGAGATCAGTTGACGAGGCAGTAGTCCACTATACACACAAATGATGATTGCATATCCCATTTGATGGAAGTGTGTGTGGGTTTTGGTTGTATGCTTAAAATAACAAAATTTATGTATATTTTTGATACTAGGAATATTATTTATGCAATATATAAAAATAATAGAATCAGGGGAGAGTGAAATAAATTAAAAGTGGACGTTGAAGAATGTTTCCTCTTTTTCTTATTATTATTTTTGGTCTTATCTAAAATACATCTTTTTTAGATTTATGACCAACATGAGGATTCTTGTATTAGGTTAGTGATTTAGGGAAGTTATTTTTTCAGTGTTTTGTTGAGTAAAATGTCTATGAGGTTGGGTAGTGAGTTTTTTTATAGTGGAGGAGGAGCAATATTCTGGTAAATTCTAAAAGTTAAAAACTTTTGAGAGGTCTCCCACACATAATGTGCCTCTAAAAAAGAAAAATAAGGGATTATAGGGAATTTAAGAGGTATAAAAATATCCTCCTTACAAAAATATATTATTTTTTAATCTTGTTCAATTACTTCAATTTATTTCCAAATTTACCATTTAAATTTTTATTACGGTGAATATTTTTCAAACTAATATATTTTTTCCAGTCAGACTAAGATAAATTTATACATGCTATATAATTTTTAACCAATAATTATAAATAATATATATAACATATAACATTAAAATAATTAGTTTAATGTAAATTAATAATAATACAAGAGCATGTAATGTGAAAAAACATTATAAACTATAACCACACTAGAAAACTTTTTCACTATTTTACTGAAAATATAGTCATTAAAATAATATAATTGGTAAATTAATGAAATTTTTTTTATATTTATTGACTTTAAAAAATTAATTTATATCATATTGGATTTTAATAAATTTTAAATCAATTAAAAAAATATCATTTATTTTAATTTACCATTAATGTCAATTTTGGAAATATTAAATTATTTTTAATATAAAAATTTCAAGAAAATTTTCAAATTAAAATATATTATCTTTATACATATTTAGAATTATTTATTCATCTAAAAAATTAATTGAGTAAAATAATTCACTAAATTTTCATCATTTTAATATTTATAGAATCATTTTTTAAATTTATTATTAACTAACAAGTTTCAGCATTGTGATTTCTAATGTATTAAGAATAATTCTTTCATCTCTAAAAAATATAGATAAATTATTATGATAATAATAAAAAATTTATCTTTCAAAATTATATGTATAACTGAAAATATAATGACTTTTCCTTATCTCTAAGATTCATAAATGTTAAAGGTAATGAAGCATTATTATTTTTACCAACAATACATATATAGTTTTATAAGTAAAATTACTAGAATATTATCTCGATAAAAATATAATAATTTTAATGTAGCAATATGGAAAAAATATTTCTAGAAATTGGGATTTGAACAAGTATCTATTTTATTTTAACCATATTATTAATGTTTCAACCTTTGTTAAGATCATTTTTACCTTAATTTTTGTAGTTAATATTAATTTCATTTACTAATATTTGAGGTTAAATACAATTATTCATATGACAAGAAATTATAAACTATTCTATTTCCAAGTAAAAAATCTACTTTTTCAAATTATAATTATTTAACTGGATGAATATATTATAAAATTAATCTCACTGAGGGAATGAGAAAGTGGTGTTTCAATCTAAAAATTGTCCAAAGTTCACTAAGTTTTTATATCTAAATTCAATATAAAAATAATTCCAAATACATATATTGTATTAATATATGTATAATTGCTATAATTTTACTTTAAAAATAATTAAGATTTTAATTTTTCTTCATAATAGATTTAGAAAAAATGTAGTTCTCAATTAAAATTCATTATTTTTTCATCAAAAATGAATCTTCTCAAAAAAACTAACTCACCCTAAGATAATACTGATTTTATTCATTAAAAATATTATTTTATTTTGTCAAATATAATTCTTAAAAATTTTTGAAATTTATTTTTAAAACATGTGCATCATTAAATGGAATCATAACCTTCTTTTAGAAAAATACGACTATTTATGCATAAAATTTTATTTGTTTATATCTTATACCTATAAATTATATTGATTAAATTTCATGAATAATTTACTGAATATATAATATATAAATTAAATATATATATAATACACTATTATTAATTAATTTTATAAATATATTATAAATTTTTGGGGTGTAATATTCTACTCACCTTAAATAAATTATGTCCTCATAATTCTAACATGATATAGGTAATTGAGGGATTGGTTTTTTAGAATAATATTGTTTAACTGACCATATCATAAATAGGTTTAATAAAAAATCTTCATGATATAGGGGAAATAGAAATTTTAATGTCACCACAAAACTATGATTTCAAATAGGAGAATATTAGTGAAAGCGTAGAAATTGAAGAGAAATATAACTATCATGGTATACTGAAGAGTGATAAATAAAGTTGTTCCCAATGATTTAGGATATCAAGATATTGTTGATGAATGCAAGGATATAAAAAAATATGTTTTAAAAGTCTATTGATATAATAAAAATTATTATAATAATACAACATTTTTTTTTCAAAACCCTTTTCCCTAGAGTTGGGGAATTAATTCACTTTTTAGAATTATATGTAAATATATTTTAATGTTTTTTAAAAACCATATATTAATATGTTATGATTGAAGTATTTATTCTTAGTTTCTTATAATATGTTTCATCATATGTTCAAGTAACAAATTAACCTCTAAAACCTTATAAAAAGATAAAATGAAACCATTTCATAAATGGTTAACATTGCTAAAGTATAATTATCCAACACATTAGAAAGAAGGTCGCGAAATTTATGAAATGAACTTATCATTTTCATAAAATTGATATAAAGTATCACTTTAATAATTACATATAAATCATATGAAAAAAACTAGAATTCATTCTGTTGAAACATGGTAATAACATGAATTACTATAAAAAATATTAGAAACATCAATTTATCAGTATTCCTTAAGTAAACCACATATTGTTGGATATATTCATTAAATCCAAATGCTTTTTAAAATCCCTAAATTATAACATAAACTACATTGTGAAGAAATAATTAATACGTACTGAGGTATTAAGATGTTATCCTATTTAATTTATCCAAATAAACTACATCATTTTCAAAACATTATAGACTCAATATCAGAAATATATTATATAACAATTTAATGTTTTATCAATAACAATCCTTTATTATTATCACGTCTTAATGAATAATCACATTATGAAGCACAATGAAATATAATGATAACAAATACTATGTGAACTTTAAATACAAATTTACCAATTCTATTATTGAGATTGAAAAATTCTATATACACGGTTGTGTCCATAGTGATTTTTTGGGTCTGATGGATCAAACATAATTTTTTGTTGAATAGTAACCTACCCTTATGAATATTATCATACCCTTGTGAATATAAACCTAAACTTATGGATAGTAACCTTAAATATGATAATATATATATATTTATATGATTTTTGTGAAAGTATTTTATACCTATATATTGGATTAATAAAAAATGATTTTAAATTGGTATTTTTTTATTAAACTATTACTTTAATTAAAAAATTAATTTAACATATATAGAAAAATTATATTTGAAAAATTGAGATCATTTTTGGATTATAAGTGACAAAAAATTGTTAGAGTGTATATTTGGTATTTTTCTAAAATACATAAATTTTTGGTGAATAGTGAAATTCAATAATTTACAAAATATGAAAAATAAATGAATATCTGCATCATCATTGAGTCATGGATGATAAAAATGGCCATTGTTTCATACTAAAATGCACTTAATACTATTCTTGGTCATATAATTGTCAATATTACTTATCTTGTGGAGAAATAATGAAATAATGAACATAATATTCTGAAAACCCCTCTCCCCTCCACTATAAATACCACCCTTCACACCACCATTTCCTCACATCTCTAAATTTTAAAGCCTTAATTAAAATCTACCCAACCATCTTACATAGACCCTCCCCCACATCCATGATCTTCTGGACTCATAAAAATACCAATCCAAGGTGCTTTAAATAGGATTCAAGAGGTATGTTCTCTCCATCTTTTTTCCATTATTTTTCATTCCATTTCAAGTTATTTTCTTTGTCTCTTTCAACCTCTCCTCATAGAAATGTCATGGTAACTCCACTGATATACATATAAAGTAATTTTATGATACTAATGGTATAATATATCATCCATCCCCCATATTTTCTTCTTTTAATTTTATAAAGGACAATGTTTATCATGAGGTGTTAATTTATCTCATTTAAGAATGACATGTTTTCCTTCTCTTTTATCGCATTCTGGTATTGTCATGAAACCACATCTATTGTTTAACCAAATAATTTTATATTTATTAAATCCTATTTAATATTATTGAATTATCTTATGTACTTATTACATTATCATTAAACAAAACAAGTTCAATGTCGTCGAAAAACCTCCCCAATTAACCCAAATGATCATCATTAAATTCTAATCTAATGATTTATTCTCATGGTATATAAAAAATTATTTATAGGATAATTTCAAGTTATATTACCTCATAAATAACATATAATTACAATTAGGAGTTTTTATCCACGTTTTAATGGACATCCATTCATGAATACAAGTGAACCGTTCCAAAAAACTGTAAAAACGAACATTCTCGAACAATGAATTTAAACTCTATAACTCATAAAAAAAGCCCATAAATTAAATTATTATAACACTAATGAATCTTATAAATGTAAAAATGGTTCATTAATTGTTCTTTAATGTATCTAATAATTTTATACTGTACATTAATGTGAAAAAGTGTTCGAATACAAGGAATGGGAAAACTGTTGAACCCAACTCTTATACTTTGGGTTTTCCCCATTTCAACCCATTTTTGTATGGATATTCCTTAAGAATCACTTATTAAACATCATCATACATATTATTGGATATAACTGTTTTTTAATTTAATTTATTACACAGCCAATTTTCTTCCAAAAGAAATATTTTTACTAATAAAATCTATCTTTATACCTCTCAAAGATTTCTTCTATTTCACTCATAGTTGATTGTTGCATGTCAACAATGTTATCCATTATTTATTTTGGGATAAAAATTATTATTAATGTACTCATTATAATGTGAAACCCATTACTTTCTAGGGGTTATTTTATGTTTATGTCTTAAATATGTTATATGTGGAATTCATGATAATGTAAATGTTATGATGTGATGGGTACAATCAGAATTACATAGCACAATATGACTGTTATGATGTGACGCGTGCACTTACAATTATACAACGCTCAAAATCAAGGTGTAAAGCGATTAACCTCGTGAGTTAAATGAAAATTATGAGTGAACATGATGATATAACTGTTCCCAACTATCTATCTTAGATGACTACTGTTAAATGATTTTTCATTTCTTTTCATTGACACGTTTCATGTCTTTTTTTAATTATTTCTGTAATGTTCATGATCCTTTTCCTATGTTATTATTTTTCTCACCCAATGTTATATTTTTCATATCTATCCTATTTCTAGGATTTTTTATCTCACCTTTTTAAGGTATATACACATGTGATTATTTATACTAAGGAGATTTCAAGGTATAATAATAATATGGAGACAAATGGATTAAATAAATATTTATGTTTTAGGTTGTAAGTGTTATATATGGTCTTAGTTTTCCCAAGACACTAAACCTTTGGATCCGTTTTTGGAAATAATATTATGTTGCTTATATTCTAAATTAATTAATAATAGTGTAATAAATAACTAGGTTTCTATAGTTGGGATTAGAGGAATGGTTTAGTTAATTTGAAAAGTAGGATTAGTGAACCCTAGGGAAAACCTCTATTATGATACTAAGTATAAGTAATCAAACAAGATTATTTTCTAAACATAGGGATCCCATAAGATAAAATTTTAATATTTTTTTCATAAGGGAATACATTATTCATACATGATGTGTTGACTTATGTTATTTTGTAGCATTCTCTATTTTAGAAATAGTGGGAACAAGGAGAAAATAGGATAAAAACCCCTGCAACATACATTAGACTAATTTCCCAGATGACATCCCAAATGATTTTAGAGTTGGTGTTAAAAGCATCATGGAAATAATTAACCTACTATATTATGTTAGGAAAACTAACCAAAATAATGGTGAATGTCTTCTTTCTCTTCAGTGGGAGAAGATAGTTGTCGTGTGTTTTAGACTCCAATGATAGCTGATGTTTAGTGGGTCTTTTGATCCACTAGTTGTTGAAAAGTGGGTCAACTCCAGGGAGACGTTCTATTTGTGATTAACTATTCTAAGATAGAAATGGTGACTCTGGGAATCTATCATCTTGATGTACTGGCCAACCAATGGAGGTATTTGGTTTAAAACACCAAGCCAGGTGACAAAATTGAATAAATTATATGGGAAGACTTTAATATAATTTTTTATAAAGAATTTCTCAATTAATCATTGTACGAATAAAGAGATAGAATGCATATAGATCAAAAAAATAAGGATAACCATTAACTAAAATTTCTACAATCGTTTATTTTTAATAAAAATTAATTTAGTAAAAATATTTTATTAAAATATTATTTTATTCAAAAATAATTTAATTCATCAAAGTATATTTTTTACTATAAAATTAACTTAAAATAACCTTTGTGCATTAAAAACTATTTACATTTTAATAATTATAAAATAAATGTATATAAATTATTCTGTACAAAAATTAATTCACATAATCATTGTGCTAAGGTCTTGTTAAAGAACCCCTTATAAAAACCTCAAATAACTTAAGGGTAAGTAATGCAATGGTGAAAGACTCTTGGGTTTCTCATATATAATCGCTTGGGAGTAATCTCTATCAACATCCAGATATCCCTTAGGAAATTTTGTTTGTGCTTAACGTGTTAAAGCTCTACTTGGGCATGTTCAAGAGAAAAGACCAATGAAGCCACCTACTTTCCAAGATAAGACAAATGGGCCCTATACAAAGAAATTTTACATGATGAGGCAATCACATCCTCTGTTTGAGTAAACTGTATTTGTTAAATCACTATATTTATACTATTCATTTTATCACTATTAAATGGATATATTAGCAATGGTCACACATAAAACTGTGTGTTTTTTATTCTTCACATGAATGGATTATCATTTTTAGTGTCACTCTCTCACTCACCATGACTCTAAAACTATGCTTGTCTTGTTTCTCATGTAGGTGGGATACATAGTGAAACATGAATTTTCAAACATAATCTTATATACAAATAATATACTCTCAATTAACATTGTATGCACCATATCTACATTAGAGATTCTATTGTGGGGTTTCATATCATTCATGATACCATATTTAAAATATAACCTTGTTGTATACATACTATTCCATTTATTGGAAAAATCCACAGAAATAATTTGGTGATTAATTCCTATTACAAAATGTAACAAAGTGATTTCAAAATACCAAATCCTTCATCATGTAGTAAATGTTTCCCTAATTATATATAATTCATAACTATGAAAGGAACATTATACCAATGCTGGGTGAATTATATCTGAAATGACCAATTGGTATAAAGGCGTCTTCCTTTCATAGGACATAATCTAGGCCTTGAGAAATTTTAATCACCATAAACTATCATTGATGTTGTTATCAAATAATCCAACATAAAAAAGAAATAATTTCTTTAACTATACATGAAACAACTAAAAAATGGTTTGTCATAATACTCCTAAAAATATGTTCAATCAACTAGAGGAATCATAAACATAAATAGAAAAATTATTTTATCTATTCACACCCAGAAAACATATTATAGGAGGGATCATTTAAAATTTATTTCATGGTCATCCCTTGTGTACATGTCTAATATCATTTTCATAGACACACGAACCTCATATACAAGGTTTACAACCTTCCCCAATCACACCAAAATATTTTTAGTTAAATCAGTGCTAGATTATCATCAAAAAGTTCTCCTAGATGAAATAAATTAAAAGGCACAGTCATTATGGTATAACATAATAATGAAAGGTGAAGTCTATTAAATAATATAATAAACTACATGGTCCACATTTACATTATATGATTTGAAACTAAACCACTTTCTCATAATTATGTGTTCATTGATTCTCATTCTAATGAGACACATACACATGCCTGGATATAATATCCTTTCATACCCACCGATATAAAAAATCACAATTCCTTGAAAATTAGTCAGATCAACATGTGGAATCTTTAATTAGATATTCATGTGTCTTTGTTATCCTTCTAATTAGATATGTAGTGACTCCCAAATATCTTATAAGTAATAAATAATATTTCTCTTGTCATATTAAATCAAATATCTATTATGTAATATGCTTGTAGAAAACTTTTACGCTTTATTAGATTTATTATATTATATCTTTTATAGAAATTCAATTCTATTATCTTTATCATATATAATATATCTATATAAAAATGAACATATGGTTATTGTAAAATTTGGATTTTAACGATTCCACTTGATAGAGGCAAAGGTAGATACGACCTATATTTGTGGGATGATACTCTATGAAGCCCATTTATTAGGGCTTCTAAGGGAAATAGAATCACTAGGATATTCCCTTACTGGTGTACAAGGTGAGATCCAACATCTTCATCCTGAGAAAAACTATTTATGAGAGAATTTTATGCTAATAAAGAACACTGACCAAACCATATAAATGGAAACTCTCTTAGAATTTTTTTAACGTTACACACCATATTATTAGGGTGTTTAACTATTTTTTTAAAGGGATTGGTATCAACACCCGATAAATATGATTATTTACATTATATTTTTTATAATAAGAGATATATTTTCATCCAATTATTATTAGTTTATTAATTTCTTTATTTTGAATCAATAAAACACAAATTGTTTTTTAGGTTTACAATAAAACTTATTGTGGGAATTTTTTTTTTGAATTAACATATTTTCGAATTAAATGCTTTTTTAATAAAATATAATTTATAAATAATTTTATTATATATAATTGATATATTTTTTATGATGTCAGATTTAATTTTTTTAGGGATTGAAAACTATTATTGTTAAGAAAATCAACATTTCTCAATAGATAAAGATTTTTATTTTAAAATTGAAAATACACATAATTAAAAAAAATTGTGATAAAATAAATGTGGTTTTTTATTATTAGTGTATTAATTAACAAACATTGATATTTTTTATAATTATCTGAGTTAATCAACTTTTTAGGTAAAAATTAAACACTATATAAATAAAAATTCTTTATTATGATATCATAATGTCCCAAGAGATCTTAAATAAATACTATAATGGATATACATGAAACAATATATTTTTTAATTTAATATTATTTTATTCTATTTTATTTTATTAATTATCGAAAATGTTTTGTCAATCCCCCAAAACCATTATCATATTTTATGGTTTTAAAATACTCAGATTATTACTCACTTCCATATATGAAAGGGTTTTATTTATCTAATATCAAAACATTATCTTATAAATTAATAGAAACTACTCTCTTTTGGAAAAAATCATGGGCAATACCCGTGGTTTAGTTTGTAGTTCTTGTAATTTTATAATATATAGTTCAAAACATATTTTTAGAAATAATACAGAAATCCCCAGTAATTTCTCGCATAAACCCACCCATTCTCTCATTTATATACCCTCAAACTCTGTGTAAAATCTTATAAGTTTTCCATACCCTTTATAGAGTTCTTCCATGGTTCCTCCATGCTCTCAGGATTATCCTCTGAAGCATTTTGCGCCACACACTCATGTATGGGATCCACACATTGCCCTATTTATTCATGTCTCTTTAATACATTATTTCATCTATTTCAAATTTATAATGATTTAATTTATCTTTAGATGTCACTATTAATTCCCATTTTTTGTCTAAATTATTAGAGACCTCTTTCTATATTATGAACCGATTTTAATTAATTTTTATGTGATGTCATAATTCAGCTGAAATTCCAAATTGATTTTCTATTCCAAAACAATTGTGTAAGGAATACCAAGACATTTACCAATCATTAGTGTTTTACATTATACAATTATACTTACATGAATTTATACATAAATTTATGTATTCTATAATACATGATCGTGGAAAAAATACTATGATGAATGCATCAATGTTGAAGGATATTTGTGGAACACATAAGCATGATATTCGAATGAAAGATATGGGTAAACCTGAAATTATATAGAGGTTTAATGAATTGGGTAACATTTTTTCACAAGATACATCATGTATGGATAAGTAGTGAAACTGATTCCATTATTTTTCTATATTTATCATGATGTCTTGGAAATTATCTTTGACCTATGTTTAAGATGAAATTTTTTATGTTGTTTCCACACTTCCCATGTGATGGTTATGATTATATGTTATACCTTATTGTTTAAGTTACTCATATTCCCCATTGATATGTCTATTGTATAACATGTTTTACTTTGTTAAATGCATATTACATTCCTTTTATTTATAGGTAAACAAATTCTTATGTATGTCCCCTTGTTATCCCTTGTTGGTTTAAAATACATGGAATATTATGATCATAATATTGAAGCATTCAATAATGATGGTGTATTTATTATATTTACTACTTATTTAATGTACCTAATTCCCAATGACACATTACATATTGATGTTCCACATTTTATTTGGTTTACACATTTATTATCATGTAATAATGTGAAATAAATCGTATGGTCGTAATAGTTTGTATCAAATTTAATGAATAGTTATTATTTGGATTAGGCTTAGGAAAATATAGGGAAAACCATAGGGATAATACAATTTTATTGAAAAAATCCATAATTTTTTTTATGTATAGAGTAATTGGATTATTAAGAATATACATTCTTTTCTGGGTACTGCAAGAGGACATGATTACTCAAAAGGCCCAGGAGCAAGGCAAGCTCACTACTACCAAATTTTATTAAAAAAGGAAAAGATTGTCGTCATAAAAAGGGATGTTTACAAAGCCTAGTATAAAACCTTCCAGTCGCATCTACCTCAACAGTTTGCATGCAACATTATGGGATAGGAAAATACCATTCTAAAGAATATTCCACAATACCCTTCTTCGATAAGGAATCAATAACCTAATTAGCCTCCCTATAAACATGTGTCACATCAAGGGTGAGACCACCAAGAAGATTCAAACATTTAATCAAAGAAGGTAACATCACCCATGGGACATCCCTGGACCATCGTCTAAGAATATAAAAAAACATCATTGAGTCTGATTCTAGCCATAGAAAACCCCAACCATGATGAACCACATAAGTGATTGCCTTGATCATTGTCCATAACTCCACTTCAATGGAATTGACCTATCAAATATAATGATAAAAGCAGCCCATAAAAAGCCCTAATAGGTACGGAATACACCACCATAGCTTGATGGCCCATGGGTGCCATAGGCTTCCCTATCAACATTAACTTTCACCCAATACAGAATGAGAGGAATCCATCTCACTGACCTCAAAACCAAGGGCTTTTTAACCCTTCCAAAAACACCAAAACTCCTTAAGATAACAAGTTCATCAATGTTATTATTCATGCATCCAGCCTAAAATATAGATGCATTACACACAACCCTATGTATAGAACTCACACTAGAATATATGGATGGTTTAATATCATCAAACACTAGAGAATTCAGGGCCTTCCAGATGAATCCACAAGTGGCTACTGCTTTAACCAGCAGTATGTTTCTAACCTACTCACAGCACCGTGTAGTAGAAACAGAGGCTAGATAGCCCTCCAGACTCTGCATCTACAGCTGACACCCTATGATATCCTAGATGAAGTTCCAGAACCTATAAGAAAAAACACAGGAAAAGAAGATGTGCTAAACTGATTCCTCAGTTGCCAGACAGAGGGGGCAGGATGAGTCAAGATGAAGTCCATCCTTCTTGAATAGATTCTGCCCTGGAACCCTGCCTTTCCAAATTTTCTATAATAGTATAAAATTAGAAGGTGGGATGAAATAGGTTTGGAAAGATAAAATCCAATGTGGGTGGTGATCTTCCCATCACACATGTAAAGGTACAAGGCTCTAGTGGTTAATGTTCATGTGACACTCGGCTTCCAGATGAGGGTGTCCCTATCAATATACCTATAACATTTAATTTTACCTTGAATCTGAGAAGAGGGGAAGTCATAGGTGGAAAAGGTTGCTGCCTGAAAATCAATCTTCGAAGTGTTCCTTAAGGGAGGTGGAATATCAAAATCTTCTTGTATTGGCCTAGCCAACCAGGGAGTCCTCCAAGAATTCATAGAGGAGTCCCTACAAACAAACCACCTGGTAGAAAGCACGCACTTATTAAAGGTGGACTTCAGAGAAGTCCAGACTGAGGAATAAAGATGATAAGAGTAACCAGCCAAGAGCTTGAGAATAAGCCTAGCTGAGATCTCTATTGAGCTGTCATTGGAGGTGAACAGATTCCATGTAAACATACTGATAATAGCCTCATTGAAAAGACCCAAATCCATTATTGTTAAGCCCCCAAATAAACTGTCTTAATGCATTCCCTCCATGACACAACCACCAGCTTCCTTTAATTAATGGATCTAGTCCATATGAAGTTTTTTATGAGCCTTTAAAGATCCTTGATAAGTTCCTTAGTCCATTTATAGATTGAGAACCATTAACAAATATAGAAGTAATCACTGAATTAACAAGGCAGATTCTCCTAGCCTAAGACATAGCATTCCCTTCCCAAGTTTCCATTTGAGAAATAATATGAGAGATGATGGGATCAAGGTATAATTCCTTCACTCTACCCCAAAAAAGATGAAATATAATATAACTAAATAGAAACAATACCTTCTTAACCCCAATAAACCTAGAGACCTTATTCTTTTTCATTGTGGTCACTCCCTCTCCAGAAACCACAAATGATTTCTGCCAACTAATGGCTTGTCCAGCCACATCCTCCTAATTCCAAAAGATAACCTTTATAGAAGACATGGTCCATGAATTTTCTTGTCCAAATAAGAGAATATCATCAGAATAGAAGAGGTGACTAAGAGCAAATAGATCCCTCCTAGCTTTAATCTGACTATAAAGACAAGCTTGAGCAAGACTCTTAAGGTAGAGGCCTATGTAATCCTCAGCAAGGGAAAATTGGATCCCATATAGGGGATCCCCTTTGCCGAAAACCACTAGAGCACTGAAACAAGACCCTAGGGGAACCATTAACCATGATTGAGATCATAGAACTCTGAATAATGGCATGAATCGGTTTAATGAACTTTGTGGAGAAGACATGCATTTTAAGAATGGTCAACAAAAAATTCCATTTCATGGTGTCAAAGGACTTGGATATGTCAATATTCACTATATGATTCCCATGATTCACCTTTCTTTTCATGACATTAATGTATTCTGAGGTAGTGAAAATTCAAGTTTGAATGTTCCTTCCTGGGACGAAACCAAAGTAGTTCAGGGTGATGATTCCCTTAACCACATTTCCCAAACTCGTAGCCATAATTTTACTAATGATCTTGGGAATGGTATTTCAAATTGCAACTGGTCAAAAATATTTTATTTAAGAAGCATTATACTACTGGGGAATAAGATCAATGAAGTTATAATAGGCACCATATGTCATGGAAGCAGAAAGAATGAATTCTCTCACTGCATAGATAACTTGATCATGAACAATATCCCATTTGAACATGAAAAACTTGTTTTTGAAACCATTCGGCCCTGCCACACTATATATATTTGGAGGGAATAGAGTTTCCTTGACCTCCTTTCCCCCAGGTGGATCCACTAAAGTGGCATTAAGACGATCATCAATGATTGGGGTGATATTGTTAATAATCATGTGTGTTCTATTTTCCCCATTATCAGAGTACAGATCAACAATGTAACCAATAACTGTATCAAATATTTCATTTTCATATGTGAGAAAATTTCCATTAATGTTGAGGGAAGTAACTCCCATCCTGATATTCCCTTCTTTATAAAGTCGGTGAAAGAAGCTGGAGTATCTATCCCCTTCCTTTAACCACCTGATATTATACAAAGAACTGGAAAATTGTATTTACTTTTCAACAAACCATCAAGCTTTGATAGGGCCTGAATCTCATCAATAGAGTGCATGGAGTTCAATGGACTAATATTCTGGTGGTCCAGAAGATGATTTATAGCTAACTTAATTTCCTCATCCATCTTGGAGAATGAGAGCTTACTCCATTCCATCAGCATTATCATGCATTTTTTCAAATTGGATGAGACAATCTGAAAAGTAGATCCCAAAGTCACAGAATTACAGGCATCAATGACAACTTACCAACACCCTAGAATGACCAGCCAGGCATTATTATACATGAAGGGGATATGATCCAAACAATAATCACCAATGGAGATTCCAACAACTAACGGATTATGATCCTAAAGTTTTTTTTGGAAGCATAAGACTCGTGGAACGAAATCTATCATTCATGTCATCAAGCTAAAATAAACACCTATTATGTTTACATTCTTACTGAAAATTCATGGAGTACCTACACCAACCATGGACACTTCAATCAGATTACTATGGTTAATACAATGATAAAAGTCGTTAACAGTAGGATGATTAAAATTGGATCTAGTTTTCTCCTCAGTCCAGAGAACTGTGTTTAAATCACATAAGATTATCTAGTTTGGGGGGCTTGAGATGATATATCCACCAACTCACTCCATAGTTCCCTCCATTTTATGTGGGAGTTTGAGTCATAGGCACAAGAAACACAAAAAGTGACACCATGTATCCCAGCAACAACAAAGACAATTTTATCTACCTTGGTGTGTGAAATAAGATTGAAGGAATCATGATTTAAGACCCAAAGGCTCTCCACATTATCTTAATTCAGATTATGATCAACAAATGAGTAACTAAGGGATTCTAACTTAAAGGCCTTCCAGCTAACAAAAATCATTCTTAGATCAGCAAAAAAATAATTAAAGGTTTTTTGGTTAGGATATTATGTCTAAGGGCCTTGACTGTGGGAGAATTCCCAAGCCATTGACAATTCGAATAAAAAATCTTTATTTATTGAGGGCTTTCGTGGCCCTTTTTTGAGCCCCCTACCCCTGAATGATTTCATTCTTAACCCTGGTCTTCTTCCCCTTTTTTATAGATGAATGGTTCTCCTTATTTAAACTCTATGCTTCAGAGCCATGTGCATCATCATCTGAACTATCATTAGGCTGCTCAGTCCCTACATCATCTGACCAAAACAGCATAGAAAATGGGATAAATTTATTGAAGGACTGAGGGATTCCCCTATCAAGATCATCATCCAGTTTCTTCTTCACAGCTATTCTTGGTGAAACCTGAGTGAACTATGCATCCCCACCTGGGCCAACTGAAGATGGAACTGTGTTGTCCAATGGAAATCCTGAAACAACAGCAGCTGCATTACCACTAAAAATGGTGGTGGATTCATAAAGATCCAGTGTATGTCCCAACTCAGAAATTACACCCAGAGATGAACTCACTACTGAGTTCACATTCGGTTCAACTGGTGTATCCGATACTCCCTTAGAATGTGGTGAAGTATCTACATAACTAATAATCTTGATTCCCAAGGACTGGGATATCAGGGCCTCTCCATGAATGGGTGGCAGAAGAGATTCCAATCCCCTTAGGATAGCAGCAAGGGGTTCCTCAATAGACTAAACATTAAAATCCTCATTAGGAGGGGCTGGATGATTAACATCATCTTCATTCTGTACTCTAACATGGGATTTTTCAATTCACTGGGAAATCAGAACCTCAGCATTAGAGGCTTCTATCTTATATTTCAGAGCAAGCTGGAAATCAACAGAAAGTTCATCAGGTGCATGGAAAGCTCTATTAGGTATCTGTGAACCAGTCAACAGTTGATGTTCATCTTGGAGAGTCTTCTCAATAACCTGCAAGGCCCCATTCACATTCAGTGCTTTATCAAGATCAACCTGAAAATATCAAGGAGGATAGGAACATAATTCCCTCCAATTGAATCATTGATTAGTACCATTGAGACTCCATCATCCTGGGGGAGGAGATCCTTAAAATCATGCTCAATATCCACAATTCCAGCAATCAATAGTATATCAGAATGTAGGACCTCTACTTCATCTTCCACCTGCCTCTGGTTATAGGTGGATGCCTGTGATTGACTCTTATCAGCATCCTTCCTACAAGAATCCTCATCATGTACCTTTTCCTTGCAGAATGTACACGTGTTATATCTCATGCACTCCTCAGGAAGATGGCCAAAAAAGTTGCACACCTTACATAATTTTAGCTTCCTTTCATAAAATATTTCCAAATAGAAGCTATCATCACTTGTATGGAGAATCACTTCCTCAACCAATGTTGTTTCCGTATCAACCTCAATCAATTCACTAGAAAATCTCCCAAATCTGTGCCTATCAGTTTGGCGATCCAAACAAATTGGGTTTCCCACAGCTGATGCAATATCCCAAAGAATATCAGGATGCCAGTATAACCAGCTAAGCTTATAGATTCAAACCCAAACATGCACTTGGGAATTGGTGACATTAAAGGGATCAAAATTACAATACCATTCATGAATATGTAGGATATCGGGTTTGAGAGAGATAGATCTGAAGATCCAAGCCCTCCTCAAAAACTCATCATTAGGAAATAGAACATGGAAAAACCCGGCCCCATTGTAGTCATTTTCCAATACTCAAATCCCCATGCGGTGGAAATGTTTTTATTCAACTCATCAAACCACCACATTATCTCACCTTTTGGGATTATGATTCGAGAAATGATCAAAAATCTACAAAGGCTAACCCACTATTCAATTGCATCCTCTTTATCAGAAATATGAACAACCCTACCATTTCTGATAAGCCTACCGGGGGAAGGGGATACAAAGCCCATGAATGATGGATTTGTCTCATATTTGACAACATACACAAATATATTCTTCAAGATTGAAGTCACTACTGATAAATCCCATTTCAAGGAGTCACAAACATGTGAGGAACAATAAGAGAAGAGATCCATTATGCCTTATACGATCATTAGGGTTCACCTGATCCAGATCCCTAACCAAGGGATCCTTCAGAATTTCTTGAACACGATGCCTAGAACCACCTTGATCACTCCCTTGCTCCACCATCCTTCTTTAGAAATATCCTCTCTTATGTATCTGTGGACATGATTACAATATATATATACACCTATAACTAAAAACATTGGAAAGGTGTGTTGAGTCGGGCTGAGAAAAACAATGTACCCAATAATGGGCCTTATAGCACACCTGGTTTGATACTCATTGAGGATATGCATTGTTAAATTCAGTAGCTCATTATGATCCCTTATTAAAGGATCATAAAATTACCATAATAATATTTGTTAGTAAATAGATCATTGATAACAGAAATGGAAGTCTATAAATTCATAGGTTAATGAAATAAATGTATCTTATAGTTTATCCATTTTTTATCTTAAAATTTAATTTTATGTGTTTAATATATCAAAAATATTCTTCCATGATTTTACCTTTATTATAAAAAATGATTAGAATTAGGACGAGTCCAATAAACAATCAAAGTGGTAGGAAATATGATGGACATTCCCACGAGATACCCAACCATATGGGAGTGGGAATCACAAACCTTGGGATGATACACCCTAAGCTAATTCAGAATCTGAATATAAACATAGAATAGGAGGAGTACCCAAATACCCCTAAGATAGTTAAATCTGTTATTGAGTTCTTTATATGAAAAGGCATTTGATTTTCAATGGATCCTATGATCCGTTAATCACAGAATGATTGATCAACTCTACTGTGAATATCGCATCCATCCTTAAATGTTCGACAAAAAATAATGTTCCATTGTTTGATGATTTCACGGAGGAAGAAGCAAATATGTGGTGGAAATTATTCAAAAATAAAAAACATAAGGAGGAGATTGATGTGATGGGGTGGAAAAAATTCATGAAAATGTTTTTTGATAAATATTTTCCTCATACACACTAACATAAAATGGAAAGGGATTTCCATTATATAAAGAATAATGATGATGAATCTGTTAAAGTGTAAGAGTAAAACATCACAAGTATTTCATGAATCACCAATGACTATGTCATTACCCCTAAATACATTGTTTACTGGTTCATTGGTCAGATAAAACCTATTATAAGAAAATCCCTTGCGATCCAAGACTTTGACTGGTATGAATAAATTGTTCACTGATTCTTCATAGTTAAGATATATATCAAATAATCTCAAGGGTATCATAGGGATAAGATATATAAAGTGGAGTTAAATTATACTGATCTTATTAAGATATATAATGTTTCCAAGAAAGTTAAAAATCAAACTTTTCAAAGGAGTTGAAATATGAAACCTAGAAATTTTTTAAGGGGTGTGAGGAAATGATATAACTGCATGATGGAAGTGAACCTATCTAGAGATTGTAGACAAGAAAACCCAACTAACAATATATAGTAAATAATACTCGACTCAACCCTTGGTGCATTGTTCATTGTTAAAACATCAATAAACTGAGCATCTTTTCAAGCCAATTTACTAAGCTATGGGTTTTCAGAGAAAACCAAGAACCTCCAAGGTAGTAAGGGTGAGATTTTTTTTATCACAACCACTGGGGTGGATCCCAACAATTAAGTGTGGATAGGTATAATAGTTATTATTTAAATTATAGTGAATGCACTTTTTTATTATTGTTCTATGCATTAGTTCATATCATGAATATTTAATAGAACTATTCAAACACCAACAAAGAGCATGGAAGAAGAGTAGTTGGAAAAAATGTTAAATGTGTATTATTACATCCCATGTATATAACTCCTGCCCTATCATAATTTGTGTAATCAACATCCCATTGAACCTTATCATACATCCTATGGTCAAATTTGATGAAATTTTTGCATGGATTGGCATTAATTATATACATCCATCATAATTTACCATGATAAGGAAATAAAACTACTTATTATGTAATTATTCTCGATTCTTTACAAGTTTAATGAAGTGAATTAATATTCCCTAGCACCAAAAAATTAAAAATGGAAATTAATTTCCAATGAGAAAGCTTATCTACCTAAATTGATGATTCCATTAGAATTTCCAACCTTTAAGCCATCTATACCATGATAGAATACCCTGATGTTCTTCTTATAGAATTTCTTATCATCCTCCAAGAGGAGAGGTTGAATTTTCAATCAATCTTATACCTATGGTTTTACCATTATTTAATACTCTATATTGAATGTATCTTATGGAACATCAAGAAATAAAAAAATCACTATAGAAGAATATAGTTAAAGGATTCTTATGTTCAATTGTTTCCCCATGCGGGGTCCAATCCTCTTTCTTCAAGAAGAAGGATGGGTTAATGTGCCTTTTCATTTATTATTGTGAGCTCATCATGATCACGATAAAGAAATATTATCCACTTCTATAGATTGTCAATTGTTTGATCATCTATGAGGAAAAAAATACTTTCCAAACATGGTTATATGGTCAAAATATTACTATGTTATATTTATTAAGGATGATATCCCAAATACTTCCTTGTGTACAAGGTACGAGAAATATAAATTCATAGTAATTCCATTTGGAGTAACTAATTCTCTAGAAATCTCAATGAACATGATGAATAGTATCTCTAGATATTGCATCAATTTTTTTTTGTCTTTATATAAGAAATTATAATATTATAGAAAACCAAGGAGGTGGATGAAGAGAATATGATAACTACACTAAATAACTTAATAAAGGAAAATGTTTATTCTATGAAAAAAAATGAGTTCTAGTTGAGGTAAGTCTCATTCTATGTAAATATCATCACATAAAACATGATATCTATGGACCCTTTAGTAAGAGAAGAAATTAAAGGATGGATTAGGCCCATATATGTGATGTATGTTTATAGTTTCCATGTATTAGCTGGATATTAGTGTCAATTTTTGAGAAATTTATCATGATTTGAAAACCCATTGTCCAAGCATACTCGAAAGGGAGTAATGTTTTCTTATAATGAGGAATGTGAAGAGTGATTCGTGGAGTTTTAAATGAGGCATTTCACTTACCTTTTACTCACACTACTCACAAGTGGAGATCTTTTTTTGGAATTCAGTGATGTTTCGCATAAGGTATTAGGATGTAGGTTAATAGAGAATGAAATTTTCATAGAATATGATTCAGTCTAGTTTAATGATCATGAACAATACTACCCAAAAAATTATCTAGAGTTTGTTGAAGTGATTTTTTTCATTGGGAATATGATGGATTTTTATCTTCGGGGAGAGGTTTGTGGAAAATATTGATCACATAAGCTTCAAGTATAAATTCACACAAAAATAGATGCATATGAGACATCAATGATGATTAGAGATAATCAAAGACTATAAATTCTCCCTATACTACCATCATGTTAAAGTAAAAGTAGAGGAAACTTTATGTCGAAAGTATACAGAAATAAAATAATTGATGATAACTAAAAGGTATCATATATTCTTATATTTGTAACAGATTAACATGGGAATCATAAATGATGGGTCATCATCTATCCCTTCACAAATTATTTCTCAATCATCCATTAAATATAATATAAATGATGAATAATGAAATTAAGTGGGGATTTAGAAGAATGTGGGAGATATAAAGAAATAGAAATTATAAAATATAATGGTTAAGGAATATGTTCATGTGGGATTCGGGTCATGATTATATGTTCCATTAAATCCTAATGTAAATAAGTATTTTTTGGGATAATTCACATAGGTCAACCTTCTCCATCCACTAAATAAGCACAAATATGCATTGATATATTAGAAAACACTATTTGTGAGACAATATGATGAATGAGATATCATAATTTACATCAAGACTTTATGTATGTCCACAAGTGAATGTTGTAGTTAAAAAATACATGGGTATGATGAAACTATTTCCCATAGATACAAGGAAATGGTAAAATATAACCATAAAAATTTTCACTGGACATCCAAAGACATCCTTGGAAAACAAGTCTATCTGGGTCATGGTAGATTATCTGACAAAGGATACACAGTTCATTGGGATTTCAGAGGACTTATAAATACTATAAATTTAATGAATATATGTTAGAGAAATTATGAAGCTTCCTAGGTATCAACTATCAATCATAACCAATTGTGATTCGAGATTAACATCAATGTTCTGAAATGTCTTCAACATGCTCTAAATAATGATTCTATCATATTTACGGCTTATCACCATCATAATTATGTAAAATATGAGTGAAAAATATAGACACATTTGTACATATTGATAGTATGATCACATGACTTCAAAGGTGGATGGGACCAACAACTTCTTCTGGATGAGTTCTCATACAATAATTGCTTCCACTCAATTGTCCAAATGGATCCCTATGAAGAACATTATGGGATGGGGTGTATAACAATTTCATGTTTTGGAATATTCTGTCTTTTTTGGAGTCAATTATGTGCACCTTTTTAGTTACTTTTAATGTTTTTAAGTACCTTTTCTTTGGAGTAGTGACTTGGGATGCGTTTGGGTGAACTTTTAAGTAAAAAAAGGGTAGTGGGTTGTGCACAGAATGCACATGGTTTGACCAACTGTGGGACCAAACCATGCCAACAAACCAGAACTGGATAGCGAGGTATGAATGGTTTATGAACGGTTTGACAAACCACGTGACCAAACCGTGAGGACCATACAAATCTAGACAATGAGGTCTGCATGGTTTTCTCATGGTTTTAAAAACCATGCACCGCTGTCTAGGAAACCGTGCGTGTGGTTTTTATTTCCGAAAATCCTTTTTTAAACCACCCAAACCTCGAGAAATCTTTATTTTCTAACATAGGCTCGAGCTTCGAAATTTTAGGTGTTTCCAAAGCCTTTTGTAGAGATTACAAGTCTATCCAAACACTTTTTCTTAATATTGAAGTCTCGAATTGAAGATCTGCTCTCATTTTGGTAAGTTGATTTCATCATGTTGTTTCTTCTGTTATTTCCTCTATCATTCCTTGTTCGTTTCATGAGAGATTTACATCATTTACATGTATCTAAACGTATGAGTTATAGTATAGATCTAGGATTGTGGATCTAGATCTTGTTTTGCAAGATCTTAATGCCTCTGATCTTATTTTTAGTTTTAAGCAATTAGATCCAAAACTTGATTAACGACTTTGTGCCACTCAGATTTTGTGGATTTTTTGTTGGGCTAACCTCCATCAATAAATTGAGTCAGGTGGTCTAAATACAATCCCATAGTCTCATCTTGTTAGGAGAATGCAGTTGTATAAATTTTGTGGCTTAAATAATTAATTGGTGGTTTGGTAATGCGGTTCATTGTGAATTTTGGATCTAGTTGAATACGGGTTAATGTTTTGACGAAAGGATAAAGATGATTAAACATTTGATTAATGATGTAAATTATAGTTGGATATTGATTTAAAAAAGGTTTGTTGGGACACTCAATGATGATCCTAATACCCATATGATATCTATACCTGGCGTTCTAGAACCAATTACATTCATGAAATTGATATTTTATGGGACAAGGACTGATGCTCAAAATACCCATGGGGTTGTGAGATAGGGACTCATGCTCTAAATACTCACATGTGTGTTAGACAAGAAGTTCTACAATCATTCTTTTTTTTATATTATGGTTTCATTCAGTTATTTCATAAAATTAATATTGTGACATATTATATATGAATTGAACAAGGGAAATGGTTTAGCCTCCTACACAGGCTGAAGTAGGAATTGTGTTTTGGGTGTTCTTGGGAACATGGATGTTTAAAATATTAAAGAAAGGTTAATTGGATAAATATAATTGTTTTCCCAATTATCTTGCTTTATTATTAATGCAACTACATACACTTCTTATGACTGGATTGTTTTTGACACTGTTGGTGGTGATCTACTAAGTCGTACTCACACCCTACTCGGGCTTTCTAATTGTTACCTGAATATAATATGTTATTGTAGGACACGACAAGGGAAAGAGTCCTTGTTAGAGTGTTTCTTAGGGTTGGAGAATGGAAGAGGGAACCAGACGTGGGTCGGGACCCCTTTGGAATCGTTCTGTCTTTACATTCAGTTTCATTGTAGAAACTTGGAACTTGCATAGTCATAGCATGGTTTACCATTCAGTTGAGTATTGTATTTTAGGTTTTGATTATTCTAGTGACATTTTACTTTATATTTAAATGAATTTCTACTATTTCTTAGTTACTTATGTTGGTATTTTATTCTAATAACAGAGGGTATAGTCTCCACAAGACTGACTTACTAGACCCCCTATCCTAGTCGGCACCCTCTAGCAGATGGAGGGGCGCGCTTGAGGGCATGTGACCAACCAGCTCACATCACCGTTTAGTGGCTCCTGAGTCAAGACATTATAATGTGGTATCAGAGAAGGTTGCCTTTTCATTATTCTTCTTCTTTTTGTCTTACTATTTGGGGAAGGGATAAAGGGGAGTATAGAAAGTCGGGGCTTGATAATGAGCTCGTGCATGGGAGTTGCAAACCCATGTACGGGGGAAAACTCAAGTACTCAATTTAGGGTTGTTGTTATTCACGTTTGTCGTTATAGTTGAATATTACTTCACCTTGGGCGATGAACTTGTTATGTGATGTGATTATTATTTCTGGATTTTGTTAAGTATTGATTCGTGCCCCAAAATGGCATGAATGTCTCATCTACATGCATCACTCTAGGTACTCAAGTTTATTATGACATGCATCATGTTAGGCACGCACTAGAAAACAAATTATGGGTATATTGTTGAACATAAACTACTTATTTTCCTTGATAGTGAAATTGAAATGAAAGTGGTGTCTAATTTAGAAATTGAAAGAAATATTTGTGAATTTATATGAGTAATTTGGTTGTGTGTAATTGTGGTGACATTGTGAACTATTTTTTAAGATACTTGTTTGTATTTTTATAATTATGCCTCCATGATTCTTGTTGAGAGGATGAGCGAGGGGTATAGTTAGAAATGGTCCTCCAATGGGTGAACCTGAGGCACCAATATTACCAATTGAAGAAGAAGGGGAAAATTTTCGACAGAACCTCACCCATTTCATGAAAATGATGAAAAGAGACCCACGGCGGGTTGTGGAAGGTCTTTCTGATCTTATAAGGGAGTTTTAGTTGCAGCACCTGTCGAATGTTACTAGAGAGGGTTGTCTGCAGAAAGATGAGTTCTGGATTGAATCTACACAGACAATACTTTACCACCTTTAGACACCTTTTGAGAAGAGAGTCAAGTTGGAAGATTACATATTGCATGGTCAAGAGAAATGTTGGTGGGACATCCAGACTCAGAATGGGGAGCCAGAAGCTATGGAGTTGAAGGAATTTCAGGAGAAGTTCTTTGATCACTTCTATCCAGAGATGCTCGGATAGGAGAAATTAGATGAGTTCATGAGGCTAAATCAAAGGAACATGTCTATAATGGACTATGATGGATGCTTTACAGACTTACAATGTTTTTCTCTAGCATTGGCAGCAGATGGGGCCACTTCAACATGTTGATTCCAGGATGGACTTAAATATGAAATTATGTATCAAGTGAATATTTTCATGCTGAAGTAGTTTCTGGAAATGGTAAATTAGTCTCTGATCTCTGAGGAGAACCTGAAAGAGTCTTCTAGTGGCTGACAAATGGTTTTTACTATATGGACACGTGGTGTGACTTTTGAGAGTATGAAGTGACTTTATGAGAATATCAACCAGGGAGGTGGGTGACAGAGTAACCTGGAAGAAGGGTCAGTTGCATAGGACCTTACCTGAGTGTTTTCCCACCAATCTGGAAAGCCAAGACATTATTGTAATCAATGTCCCCAACCCCCTATTGAATGTAGATCATGTTCTGGGATGAGACATATCTAGAAGTTCTGTTGGAACACAAAAAAGTTAGGTGGTGATGGATTACCTAAACAGAGTCAGAGTGTGGGAAGGGGATCCTTTACACCCTTTCAATCCCAAAGTTAGAGTACTACTGGATGAGGTGGTAAGGGTGAGAGACGTGGTGATATTGGGTAGTGATTCCCAAATCAGCAGAGTGGTACAAGTTAGGGGAGTCAGATGGAATCACAATGAAGAGGATCAGCACAGTTGCATGCAGTACAACCCACACTTGTTGATAGCGAGACTAGACCATTGATAGTGAGAGATACTATTCTTGTGGATTCTACTTTAGCTAATTCCTTATTTGATATCGATGCCTCTCATTATTTTATATCTACAAAACTTTTCAGTGGTTTGAGTTTGGCGGTGGTGTTTGTGAGCGGGGATATAACGATAGTCACACCATTGAGTGTGTGGACTATAGACATATATATGTGCAAGGGATGTTCTCTTGAGATTGGGGTGTACCATTTCCTGTGGGATCTCAATATCTTTGATATGAAAGGCTTCGACCTAATCTTTTGTATGGATTGGTTAGTCACATACCAATCCCACATTTATTGTTATCGTCGTAGGGTGACTTTTAAAAAGCCTATGGGTGACCATTACATTCACCATGGGGAGGGGATTTCTAGGTAGGCCGAGTAGGGACAATTACATAGAAACTGGGAGGGCTCATAGCCCATGTTTCTATTTATTTACTAGATGACAAAGGTTTTGGGAAGGATGTCCTTTCACCAGTGGTTGATTTTTTTAGGATGTATTTATGGAAGACTTTTCAGGGCTTCCACCTAGGGGAGATGTTAAATTTTCTATTCATCTCATTCCAGGATCTGAGCCAGTTTCTATTCCACCATATATAATGGCACTGATAGAGCTTCAAGAACACAAATCACAGTTGGATGACTTGAAGGTTAAAGGATTTATCTGTCCACGTACATCGCCACGGGGATCGCCTGTACTGTTTCCAAAGAAGGATAATGGGAGTTTACATTTGTTTGTCGATTACTGGAGGTTGAACAAAATGACTGTGAGGAACTTATATCCTCTATCACATATTTGATAATCTATTTGGCTAATTTATGGGATCATGTGTTTTCTCAATAATCAACTTGAGATCAGGGTGTCACTAGTTGAGATTATGGACTTCTGATATATTGAGGACTGCTTTTAGGAGTAGATATGGGCTTTACGAGTTTATTTTATTTCCATTTGGGTTAACAAACACACCAGTAGTGTTTATGGCTATGATGAATAAGTTCTTTATTACTTACCTAGATCATTTTGTGGTAGTATTTGTGGATGACAACTTGGTATACTCCAAGACTCATGACGATCATGCCCAACATCTTGACATCGTCTTGAGTACAATGAGAGAGCATCGGCTATAAGCCAAGCTATCTAAGTGTAAAATTTGGATTGATCAGATACACTTGTTAGGACCCATCATCTCAAATAATACTCCTTCAGTGGATCTAGAGAAGGTGGAAGCAATGATTTCATGGGATCAGCTCGAGAATATTTTTGATATCCGAAGATTTCTGGGGTTAACTGGATATTACACGAGATTTATCCAAGAATTTTCCCGTTTGGAAACAGCACTTTCAGGCTTTTGAAAATGGGAGTAATGTTTGAATGGTCCGAGGCTTATGATACATATTTTTAGGAGTTAAATAATCATTTTACGTCTGCACCAATTTTGGCTCTACCTGAATCAGGTGAAGAGTACAGTGTTTATTGTGATGCTTCTGGAATAGGACTCGGAGAATTTTTTATGCAAATAGATAATGTTGTGGAATAAGGGTCTCGACAGCTAAGGTCACATGAAATGAATTATCAAATTCATGACCCTGAGTTGGCAGAGGTGGTTTATGCTTTGATGTGTTTGCGACACTACCTTCGGGGTGAAAGGTTTACAGTTTATACTAATCACAAGAGCGTAAAGTACAACTTTTCTCTATGAGATTTGAATCTCAAACAATGGAGATGGGTTGAGTATATGTATTCTTTTGATTTTGAGCTGCTATATACACCTGGGAAAGGGAACGATGTGGTTGATGCTTTGAGTAGGTAGACTCAGACTCAGATTTTTCAGGAATCTATTGTTTAGTGAAAGATGATGCCATTGCTAGCTAAAATGCACGTTGTTGTTCTAGTGAGACAGGAGGAAATAGAACTCATGTCAATTGTAGTGGACTCTACACTTTTCAGATGAATCAGGTACAGGAAATATGAGATCACTAGATGCTTATCCTTGAGGGAAAACTTTGAAGGTGGGGTGACACCTTTAGACTGGAAGATAGATGAGGATGACATTGTTTATATAATGAATAAGGTTGTTGTTCCTACGAACATGTGAGAGGACCTCATGTAGGAATTCCATGTCTCTAGATGGGTATTTCACCCTGGTGTGACCAAAAGGTATCGTGATCTACAATGACAGTTTTGGTTTCCAGACATGTAGAATGAGAGAGTAGTGGTTGTGGAACGATACTTTACCTATTAGTAGGTGAAGGTAGAGTATCAACAATCTGGAGGTTTAATAGGACCATTGTCCTTTCCAGAATGGAAGTGGGATGGCGTGACCATGGACTTCGTGATAGGTCTTCCAAAAACACTTAAGAAGAATGATGGTATTTGGTTCATTGTGGATCAACATACAATGGTGTCACATTTCTTGCCTATAAGGGAAACTTTTGTAGGTGAGAAGTAGTGAGTTCTATTTTTACAGAAGATAGTTCGATTCATGGGGTGCCACAAAATATAGTCTGGGATCAAGTTTAATGGTTCAATTCACACTTCTGGAAGGGCTTGCAGATGGAACTTGGTACGCAGGTTTTATTGAGTACAAATTTCCATCCGAAAACAGATATACAGTCAGAGCGAACTATAAAAGTGATAGAGGATATGTTTAGGGCTTTGGTACTTGACATCAGTGGTACATGGTAGAAGCACCAAGATTCAGGGGATTTTTCTTATAACAACAGTTATCATGAAAGTATACATATGGAACCATATGAGTCTATTTATGGTAGGCCGTTTAAATCACCGCTATTCTGGATGGAAGTGGGTGAGACAGAGTTGTTGGGACCGAGTCTCGCATAGAAAACAACTGAACAGGTTCAGCTAATTCAAAAACGAATGACAACATCTCAAAGTCAGTATAAGTCTTATGCTGATAGATAGAGGTTACCTCTAGTTTTTACATCTAGTGATCATGTTTTCCTTTGGGTGTCGCCTAGGTTGGGTCCCCACATGATATGAGGTTAGGGAAAGTTGGCACCCAGGTTTGTTGGAACTTTTGAGATCGTGAAGAGAGTCGGGATGGTAGCATAGCAATTGGATCTTCCACAAAAATATATTTTTGTTCATGATGTTTTACGTGTATCACAACTATGATGGTATCACCCCGATGCTTATCATGTGATCGATGTGGATGATGTTGAGCTAAAGATAGATGTGTCCTTTTAGGAGCATCTGATAAATGTGTTTGATAGCAGTGAGACGGTGTTGATTGTAAAGACCATACTGATAGTCTGTGTTTTATGGCAGCATGGACGTGTGTAGGAAGAGACATGGGAAAGGAAGGCAGATATACAGACTCAGTGTCCTGATCTTTTTACATCAGATTCTCAGAGATGTTTGTGAGTACAGCTCGAGGACGAACTGTTATAAGGTGGAGAGAATGTAAGATCCTAGATTTTTCTAGAGTCAATCATGGACACTTTTTTAGGTACTTTTTATGTTTTTATGTACCTCTAATTTGGATTAGTGACTTGGGGTGTGTTTGGGTGATCTTTTAAGTAAAACAAAGGGGAAGTGGGTTGTGCACGGTTTGTGCACGGTTTGACAAATCGTGCGACCAAACCGTGCCAATAAAATAAAACAGGACAAAGAGGTATGCATGGATTACACATGGTTTGACAAACCATGCGACCAAATGGTGTATACCGTGAAAAGCTCGATAGTGACTCTTGTACGGTTTTCCCACGGTTTGAAAGATTGTGCCCTACTATCTAAAAAACCGTGTGTGCAGTTTTTATTTATGAAAATCCCTTTTAAACCCACCTAAACCCCGAGACTTTCTTATTTTCCAACCTTGGCTTGGTCTTAGCAATTTCTAGGTGTTTCCAAATCCTTTTGGAGATATTCCAAGGCAATCCAAAGACATTTTCTCAATATTGAAGGCTCTAATTAATGATCTTCTCTCCTTTTGGTAAGTATATTTTATCATGTTGTTTCTTCCATTATTTCCTCTATCATTACTTGACCTTTTCATGGGAGATTTCCATTGTTTTCATAGATCTAAACCTATGAGTTAAAGTATAGATATAAGATTGTCGATCTAGATCTACTTTTACAAGATCTTGATGTCATTGAACATATTTTTAGTTTTATGGATTTAGATCCAGAACTTGATCGGCGACGTTGTGCCTCTCATATTTTGGGGATTTTTCATTGGGAAAAATTCCATTAATAAAACAAGGTAGGTGGTCTAAATCCAATCCCACAGTCTCATCATTTTAGGCATATGTAGTTGTATAAATGTCATGGCATAAATAATTAATTTATGGTTTGGTTATGCGGTTCTTTGTGAATTGTGGATATAGTTGAATATGGGTGAGAGTTATAATGGATGGATAAATATGATTAAACATTTGATTAATTTTGTAAATGTGAATTTGATATTAATTTGAAAAAGGGTTGTGGGACTTGGACTAATGCACCTAATGCCCATAGGGGCTCTAGACATGGCATTCTAGAACCAATGACATTTATGAAATTGATATTTTCAGGGACAATAACAGATGCTCCAAATTCCCATGGGGTTTTGAGATAGGGACTGAAGCTCTAAATACTCACATGTGTGGTAGACATGACGTTATACATTCTTTCATTTATTTCGTACTATGGTTTCATTTGTAAATTTCGAAAACTTAATTTTGTTACATAGTAAATATGAATTGAATAGGGGAAATGGTTTAGGCTCCTACATGGGCTGAAGCAGGCATTGTGTATTGTGTGTTATTGGGAACATGGATGTTTAACGTATTAAAGAATGTTTAATTGGTTAAATATAATTGTTTTCCCTATTTTATTTCTTTATTATTAATCGAAGCTGCATACACTACTTATGACTGAATTTTTTAGGACACTATTGGTGGTGACCTACTGAGTCATACCCACACCCTACTCAGGATGCCTGATTGGTACCCGAATAAACTTTGTTGTTGTAGGGCAGGACAAGGGAAAGAGTCTTAGTTAGAGTGCTATTTGGGGTTGGAGCATGGAAGAGGGAATCTGACGTGGTTCATGACCCATTTGGAGTTGTTGTGTCTTTACATTCAGTTTCATTGTAGAAACTTGGAACCATAATAGTCATATCATGTTTTAACTTTCAATTGAGTACTATATTTCCATTCTTGATTATGGTAGTGACATTGTACTTTATATTTATATGTGTTTCCGTTATTGCTTGGTTACTTCCGCTAGTATTTTATTCTGATAATAGAGAGTATAGTCTAACCAAGACTGACTTACTAGAGCCTTACTACTAGTCGTCACCATCTACCGTACGGGGAGGCACAGTTTAGGGAATGTGACCAAGTGGGTCAGAGCATCGTTCAGTGGCTCCGAGGTCAAGACGTTACATGTTGGGACGATGTTGGGTTATAAAAACTACTAGATCCTAAAATGGTCATGGAAATAGAGGATATAGAAAAGACCATTTAGGAGAATATCAATGCATACTGGTGTTGACAAAATAGTTATGTTAAAAATCATCATTGGGACATATATTTTTATGTTTGAGACATAGTATTCCTTTTTTATATCTCCACAGAAAGGTAATGATATTTGGGAAGAATGTAAATCTATTTTCATGATACATCGGTACCATATAAAGATCCCCAAACATAGATATCTCATGTACATGACATATTCCATGTATCCCTCTTGAGAATTTACATACCATAACCCTCACATATAATCAATACATAAGTGGTACTACTAGAAAATTACTTTTTCTATAAGGATTAGTTGGTGAAATTCATTGATCATAGAGAAAAAGTTCTATTAAAATAGTCATTTGATAGGTTGAATGTGTATTTTAGTATCTGTAGTGTTTTTAAAGTAATATGGGAGCTAGGGGAAATGATAAAACATAGTTTCTCTCATCTGTTTTAGAATAGGAAAAAATTCAAGTGAAATTTTTCATAAAATGGGAATATTTTAAGGACCTGAACTATTATAAATAAAATATTTTTTGCGATTTTAGTTAAATTTATTATTTTATAATATGGTTAATGAAAAAAATGAAATTGTTTTAATTTATTATATTATATATGATTTTAAAATTCCATTAAAGTTTAATTAAAAATGATATTATTATTTTTTGAATAGTTATCACATTGTTTAAATAAATATAGTCATAAAAAATCCAACAGTTATAGAAAAAGGATGTGCTAAACCCAAATAGTTTTATTTTACCCTATAACTCCCATTTATCAGATATTCCAAAGGAGAAAAAATCATTTTAATTTTCTCTTTAATATGTATAATATGAGATCTAACAACTTAATAATGACTAAAACCATTTACGAGATAGGTTCAAGGTCATCGAGTTCATAAAAACAAACCATATATGGTGTACCATCCCATGAAAGTCCCACTAACATGAACCATATACTTAGAAAATTTTTCGGTGTATTAAAGGGATATTCATCATGACCCTAGTGATATATGTTTGTAAATTATTTTGTATAGAATAGTGGATATCTATTCATCTTATTGTTGAAATATTATAAATGATTTTTATTTTGATATTTTAAATCTAAAATAGTATTTTTAGTAATATTCAGTTTCAATTACGGAATTTATTTTGATGAATTATTGGATTAAAAAAATATTCTAATAAAATATTATTATAAAATAATATTATTAATTATAATTTGTCAAATAATTATTATGATGTCAAATATAATTTTTAAGAGAGATTGAAAGGTGTTATTATCAAGAAACCAAACATTTCTCAATAAATGATGATTTTTATTTTAAAAGTGAAAATAAAAACGTTTATAAAATTTGTTTTATAAAATGAATTTAAATTGGGGAATTTAAATTTTTAATGTATATAATCTCAATTTTTAGATAATTTTCTGAGATAGTTTATTTTTTGGGTAAAATTTAAATATCGTATAGATATACCTTGGGTGTTTTTATGAAATAATAACCTAAAAGTTGTGAGAAAAACTATAAATTGGATACATAAAAAAATATTTTATAATTAATAATAAGGTTATTTTATTTTTATTTTATTAATTTTAGAAAATCTTGTGTGAATCGTCCAAATAATTATTATATTTTAAGGGTTTAAAAAATATTCATTAAGAGTATGACTCACATGCACAAAATAAAGGGAATTATTTATTCAATTTTAGAACATTAACTTAAAAATATGGTAATACAATTACTTTTAGATGAATTTATTGGAAACCCCCATTTTAATGTTTTTTTATACAGAGTATGAATCCCATGTTTGAGAAATAACAAATAAGTCCCCACACATTTTCTATATATTGTCACATAAGATCCCATTTATCTTCACTAAAACTCTTTGGATGCCATATTTACTTTCCTCTATCATCTCTTTAATCCTCCAAAGTTATCTGCAAGCTATCAAGAATATCCTCCTGATCATTTAGAGTCACACAATCAAGTAAGGGATCCTCACAATGCCTTCTTTATTCAAGATTATTCCTTAACATATGACTTCTATTATTAATTTATAATTATGGGATATGACATTCCATGTCCCTATTACATCCCATTTTTCTTGGAAAATGTTGAGATATAGATTTGTGTCTCATCATCCCATTATTATGAATTTTTATCTAACGTTGTCATGCTGCTGAAATTCTTCCATGATTTTCCCGGCCAAAAAAATTGTGTAGTGAATGCCATATCCATTTATTATAAATGGCGTTCACATTTATAATGTTTTAATTTATTTTAATTGGGACATACATGTATTTTTTTCAAACTCAATGATCATGAAACAAAATATTGTGTTGAATGAATCCATGCTGAATGATATATGTGGCACACATATGTATGGAAATGAAATGAATCTGACGAGTGTGCTCAGAATTATGTTTCACTCCTGTGCATTGGGTAATTTTTAGTCTCATGACATGTTATACTGGGATATAGAGTGAAATTTATTCTTTTATGGTACTTTTTCAATCATATTCCTTTGGTATTTATCATTAACCTTTGTTTATGATGAAATTTTTTATTTTGTTCCCATATTTCCCATCTTATCGTTATTATTCTATATCATGCATTATTGTTCATGATCCTTTTGTTATGCATTGATATTCCTAGTTTCTAACATGATTTGCCTTATTCCATGTTATTTCCTTATTGTTATTTATAGCTCACCCATTTTTTGTATGTCCCCAGGTTATCCCATGAAATTTTAATATCCATGGAATATTATTCTAATGTTAATGATGTATTCAATAAACCTGATATATTTCTTATTATATTTTGTTATGTAATGCATATAATTTCCAAGGAAACTATAATTATCAATATTCCAGGTATTATTAATTCTAACATTATTGAATAAATCGTTTATTATCATGAAATAATGAGTAGGGTTTCTATAAACATTCTATATCCAATCTCTACATAAAACATGTAATTCAATTCTCTATTGAAGAGGGTTCTAACCCATTTTAGGAGTTCTAGCATGAGATTTTATTGATTAACATTTTGTTGGAAAAAAATCCACAGCCTAATCCTCATCAAATTTAAATATTAATTATTCATTTATCATTGTATACATTTCTTTCAAAAAATGAATGTCATGGTTTTGGGAATCATATAGTGTCACATACCTCCCTTGGTCATCAGTAATAATATCATCCAATTATAAAAGACAACATTATTTTCACTATTCATAATACGCCCTAAAATTGTATTTTCATTATACACCTCCAAATATATCCAGTCAATCAATTGGTTTTTCAGATGTAGCTGAATATACTCTTATCTATGTATTCCCTAACAACATTGTAAAAGAAGATTATTTTCGTTCATTTTAAATGATAATTCATTGAGTTGTTCTCCCATTTCATCTCTACTAGTATAAAAATTACTAGAAAATGAATTCAAAATTTTCCAATTTCTATATAGAATGTGTTATATATTTCTTGTCTATTGTTTCCTATATGGTTCATTATCCATAAAACATATGGTCAAATATGTTGGACTAAAATCATTAGTTTCATAAATTTTACTTGCAAGATGATAAAATTGAAATTATTGATACACAATTCTAACTACGATTAATTGGTAAAAAGGGACACAAGGAATGAGTTTATTATCATCTCATTAGTCATGCACTCTACATGATTTATGAAATACTGAGAAATTTACATTATAATAAATCAAAAAACATATATTGTCAAAAATTCATAATAAGATGTCTTATGAAAAGTAGAGCATAAATATCCCAGACATCTTCATATATGACTTATGAAATAGATTACTAAAAAGAAAAACAATTTATATGTTATGTGATATAAATGTTACAACAGTCATACTACACTGATAGGGTCCCATGAATTTGGATAAATATAGATCATCTTCATATTCATATGAACATATTTACAATGCATTGACATAATGTCTTTCATTCAGACAAGAAGGATTCAATGAAAGGTAATAATTATTGGGATAATATGTATAATTTCATGGATTATTTAGAATAATGAGAGTTTAATTAATGGAGAAAATTTAAGATAAGAACTCAAATGTTGGAATATACCCATAGAAAATTAGAATATAGCATAAACATATCATATGAATAGTCAGATGGACCCTTGAGCCTTAGTAAAATTCTCTAAAGTCAGATAAACTCAAGAGTCTATGTATCTGTAGCTTGGAGATTATCCTCTTCAATGGCCACAATGATTGACATTAACTCAGACTAAACCTATTAAAATTAATGGTGAAGTTGAATGATATCCCATCTAGTGGTTTCCATATCTTTTTAGAGACATAATATTTCATGAGAATTGTTATCAACACATTACATACAGTCCTCCAAAATCATAGAATGATTTATATTTTACCAAGATAGTACATATTTGTGGTAATTGGGTTTTATGAGAATTGTTGATTTAATAATTAATTATTGTGACTCATTTTATTTTTTTCCCATGGAAGAAATATTTCTTTCATAATATTTTGGATCATGCAGTAGTCGAATCCACCATACTCCAATATACTAATTAATATTTTGAAAGAATAATGTTGTGAGGGTAGATGCACTAATAGAACATATATTTTCAATATAGTTTAACTACATTTTAATAATTTAATCTTCACCAATGTGTCATTATATGGTAAATTTATTCATTTTTTTGAATCTTGTTATATTTTGACCAAATTTTTTAATTGCCCCAATTCTGGATTTTTAACAGTATTTCATTAGTTTTATGTTTTGGGAATATCATTTTAAATATTGATCCAATTTTAATGATTCATTGTTTCAAGGAACCCATGGAATATTAGCTTCATCCCTATAAACAATACCAAGTAATAAATCATCAATCTAGTTTCTCAAATAAATCATTCTTTGGAAAACTTTTTTATTGTCAGTTTTGTGGATCCCACCTCATTCAAGGAGTCATAACACCAGATACAGGTTTTCAAAGTCATTAATTCTAATTTTAAATGCATAATGACTCTAAAGAGTGTGTTCATTATGAGTTTCATGGTCAAAATCAATCATAATGGAACCATTGGAGTGAGACACTTATGAAGAAGATGAAGATTCTCCTCGGGAAGAGCAAGAGATATTTAGTAATTAATTCATGAAATTTAAACCATGCCTCAAAAAAGGATGAATATTAAAAGGAATGTAAGGGATTTAATATCTAAAAACTATTTATAAGAGCCCATAGGATGATTTGACCGAGAAAGGTTCCAAAAAGAAGCCAACATCAGATCGATCGAATCTAAACAGATGAATTTGTAGCCCTCCTCCCCATATATTCACATTTATTCATTTGTTTCAAGTGGTGGTTGGCTTTTAAATGTCCTAGATGAAGATGGTTTAAACTATGTCTAGAATGTTGGTGATGTGGAAATCTCTGGTGATGCGAGGCTATGCCCCAAGTGGTTGTGGATAGTGACAATCCACAGACGCACCCTTCTGAGTTTTGATTTTTATGTGTAATCTCCATTGAATCTCTCTAGAATATGTATTACTTGGATAATATTGGTTTTGTTCATTTTTTTAATATATTTTTATATTGTTTTAATAGATGGATTCCCAATCTATGATGTAAAATAGTCGATTAACTTATTTAAATTTCTTCGGCGAGGTGTTACCATTGAAAATATTGATTTCGTTTAGGTTTGATTATTTTGAGATCTTCAAGTAATTGGATAACTTCTATAGGATGGGAAACAATCATAGAGAGGTTTTAATATTATATCCATGATAAATAATGAGTTTATCTTGAGGTATTTGGGTAGGCAAGAAAAGATTCATTAGGGATATAATTTTAAACAAGGTAGAGGGGTGTGTCCTGGAGGGTAAATCTTGTCTGTAATCACAGTTTTTATTCTTGTTTCAAACCTATTTTATTTCCTATCAATTTTATTGCTTGTTTGTAAATTTCCATTCTTTATTGGTTATATTTATATTCTATTTTTTATGTCTTTAATCAAATCCCCAAAATTTATATTTTTAGTGAAAACCCGAAATAAAAAGTGGAAATTTTGCAACTAAAATTGCAACCTCCATGAGAGGCAATCCAGGGATTTCTATATTGATTTGTTTTTGTGGATAAATTTAATAATTTAGGATCTAACGAAAATTAATTCCCACATAAACTTGCACTATTTTTGGGGAGGTTTCATGGGTTTATTTGTGTGGAAATTGTTTTTTCATGACCCGAAATAATAACCCAAACTTGTTCCAATTGGATTCTAAAATTGATCGAACATTTCAATCTAGTTATGGTGCTACAAAAAATCCCCCTATCCCAAGTTTTTATTCTTCAAATAACCCACTTAGAAAGAACCTATTTGAAACTGAAATTCTAATGGATGAAAATACAACCTTGAATTAATTGGATTCATCTTAAGATACAAATAATGAAAATCTAGTTGAATATCCTGAAACACCTACTGAGATTGAAAATAAATCTATTTTTAATCACCAAATTCAAAAATTTAATGGATTTCATAGTGAATAACCACATAAATACCTTCATAAATTTAGTTATCATTATGTAAACATCAAACCTCTTCGAATTGATTCAAATCAAATTAAATTGAGGTCATATCCTTTTTCATTAGAAAGAGTATACAAAGAATGTTTTTTATATTCACATTCAATGTGGATTAGGGATTGAACAGAAATGAAGAAACTTTTCCATGGAAAATTTTTCCCTACATCTAGAACGACATCGGTTATAAAAGATATTTGCTAAATTAGGAAAACTCAAGGTAAAAAATTGCATGAGTATTGGAAACGCTTCCAAATACATTGTTTAGGATGTCCCCACCATCAATTTAGTGAACAACTTTTGATTCAATATTTTTAGGATGGATCTTGTCTTACTGATAGAATCGTGATTTAAGCTGGAATAGGAGGGGCTCTAGGAAACAAAACACTAACTGCTTCCAGCACATTAATTGAAAACATGGACCAAAACATTCAACAATTTGGAACAAGAGGCCTTCTTCAGGTGAAATCTTCCCAAGAGTTCCCCATTTCTAGCAAGGAAAACAACATGATTGCAAGTCATATTTCTCGTATTATTTCCATGGTGAGGACAATGATGTTATCAAAAACCCCACCAACTCCACCCAAAACTGAATCAACATTTCAATTGAAAGTCCACTTTAGAATTTGTTCTCCCAATAAAAAATTTAGTGTCAAATTCCAACAAATGCATGAACCATATGAGAATTGAAATCCTATTTTTCCTTGAAAACACTTGCAATCAAACCAAAAAAGTCAATTTCAGATAAATAAAAAATTCAATCAAGGCTGAAAAAACAACTATACTAAATGATTTCTACATTATGACAAAACTAGAAGCTTCATCCAAGTATAATAAAGAAATTGACAACCAAGATATTTGAATGATAAAGCCAAAGATCATTTTGGAAGAATCATTATGTTAGCCCCTCCCACTCAAAATTCAAAGAGAAATATTGAAGAAGTATTGAGTAAAATACATGACAAAATACAACAAATACAAGATCAACAAAATAATATGTTTAATACACTGATGACTAATATGGGTAGAAATGCCACTAATCATAGCTATTTAAAAATCAATGGAGTGGATGTTTACCCTCATAGCCTCATGTGAATCTGAGAGATAGAGGGAAGAAAAATGTGAGTGAAATTGAACAAAGGATTGGAAAACAATGGAATACACCTCAAATAGAGAAAATAAAACTTGTTGTTGAAACTGTTAATGAGAATCCCACCACTTATGGAAATTCTACAAATTATGCATTGTCATTGAAGGGAAACACAATATCAATAGAATAAATGTTTTTTAAAAGAAAAAAGAGGGGTTAGAAGTGGATTTATGGTCCTTTTCTTTCGCAAATAAGTGTTCAGAATAGTCTATAAACATCTAAACCACCACTGCCTTACCCTAGGAGTGAACCACTAATGAATTCATGTGATGAAATAAAAGAGTTGGATAAAGAGGGTTTGGATATATTCCATAATGTTAAAAGTAAACATTACTTTTCTTGATGATGTAAATCAAATTATTAGGTGTGTAATGTTTCTAAAAGAAATATATACCCAAAAGAGGAAATTCAAAAGAGGTGAAAAGGACAACATAGAGTGGAATGTTTAATCCATGATCGAGCATTCTTTACCTATCATATGTAAAGACCCAAGAACCATTACCATTAATTGCACTATTAGTCAATGTGAATTCTATTATGTTAGGCTTGATTTAAGGGAATCCATAAATTTTGCACCACATTCTGTTTACTTAACCATTCAGGTTGCAGAACAGAAACCCTTTGGGATCATCATTTAGCATTCTTACCGATGTACTACCAATCCTACTGGAGTTATAGTCGATATTCTCATTTATTTGAGAGACAAGATTTTTCATGTGTATTTTTATGTCTTCGAAATGGAGATGATCTGTTTAGTAAACATGCACCTCTCATTCTAGAGAGACTGTTCAAGAAAACTGCCAATGCAATCATCAATATTCACAAGGGAAAAAATTCACGAGAGTTTGGATGAGATGTTGTTCATTAAATATTTTTTAGTTCTTGAAACAGCTATTAGAGGATCATTCATCCACCTAAGTGAACATGATTGATTGGTTTTCCACTGAGATGTTCGATGATTTTACATGTGATGAGAAACCGACTACTATTTATAATAATGGAAATTTTAATGTTGGTGAATCTGATCAACAAGAGATGGAAAATGAAGCTTATGATGAATATTGGAATTCTAAGACACCTTTTCAAGATATTATTGATCTCATAATTAATAAAGATTTCTTTCTGGAAGTCCATAATGCTGCATGTGGCATCCTAGGGGAAGTTGAAAATTTTCCTCTAGAAACAAATTCTGAGAAAATTGAAAATGATCATCATAGTAAATGCACAATAAAATATGAAGCACCACTAAACAATCACACATGTTATCAATGATCCTTGATCAATGAAAATACCCAAGCTAAGGTAGAATTGAAACCACTTCTTGAGAATCTCAAATATTAATTCTTAGGCGAAAATGATAAATTCCATATTATAATTTCAAAAGATAATTCAAAGGACTAGGAGAACCAATTTTTAGGAGTGCTTATAACCCAAAAAAGCTATTTTATGGACTTAATCTGATTTAACTAGAGTCTGTCGCTCAGTGTGCATGCATTGAATTTTCATGGAGGAAAATGTTAATCCAATGATATAATTTTAATGGAGGTTTAATTCAACACTTTTTGAGGTTGTTAAGAAGGAATTCACCACTATTTTTTCTGCTATAATTATTTTTCATATCTCTGACCATTAATGGGTGAGTCCAATCCATGTTTTTCCCAAAAAAAGTGGCTTAAAAATCTCAATGAATTAATTTTGTGAGTTTATTCCTATTATGGTTCAAAATAAATGGAGAATGTTCATTGATTACAGGAAGATAAATTTTTCTACCAGGAATTAAAACTTCACATTTCCATTCCTTGACCAGGTTCTTGAAATACTAGCTTGGAATGCCCATTATTTTTTTCATGATGGATTTTTTGGATTTTTCCATATTCATATTGCACTAGCGGATCAAGATAAAACCACATTAATGTGCCAATTTGAAACCTTTTCTTATATAATGATGCAATTCGATTTGTGTAATGCTCCTGGAACTTTTCAAAAAAGTATAATATACATTTTATTTTAATTTCTTGAAACCTTCTATAGATGTTTTTATTGGTGATTTCAATATTTATGGTACATCTTTATAAATTTTCTTGGTAGGTTTGGTTCGTGTTCTTGAAACTTGCATTGATAAGAACCTTGTTACTAATCATAAAACAAATGTCATCTCATGGGGGGTATGATAATTTTTCTTGGACATGTTTTCTCTCTAGATATAATTCAATTTGATAAATCCAATGTTAAGGTCATTTTTTCATTTCCATGCCCAAAAATAGTCTGATATGTGAAATCATTCCTGGTTCATGCTTGTGTTTATAGATGATTCATTATGGATTCTATTAAGGTTGTGCTTCCATTGTCTCTATTTCCATAGAAAGACACCCAATTAGTGTTTGATGAAAATTATAAACTGGAATTTGGGGAGATGAAATAGAAACTAATAACACATCCCATTTTTGAAACTCCTTAATGGGACTTACCCTTTGAAATCATGACTGATACATTTGACTTCTCTCTTGGAGTATTTTTATGTAAAAGTATGTAAAAGAAATATCATGTGATAGCCTATGTTTATAGAACATTATATCAGGACCAATAAAACTACACAAAAACTAAGAAGGAACTGTTTTCATTTTACTTTTCTTTATAAAAAATTAGATGTTATCTTCTGGTATCTAAGGTGATTTGTTTCACTAATCATTCTGAAATATAAATTTTTATGAATAAACATGACTAAAAACCAACACTTTTGAGATGGATATTGTTATTAAAACTGTTTGATTTGGATATAAAGGACAAGAAATGAGGAGGGAACTTTGTTGTTGATCATTTTAATAGTATACCATCTGTTCTGAATTGAAAACTTGAGATTAATCGACCAATTAAGGAAACTTTTCTAGAAGAGGAGTTGAATTCTTGTCAAACTGAATGGCCATTGATTTTTGATCTGATGAATTATTTATCTTCTGATAATGTTCCCATCTATTTTTCCACGAATCAAATTTCTAAACATGTAAGTGATTCAAAGAATTACATTTTAGATGATCCTTACATGTGGAATATTGGTAGTGATCAAATGACAAAGAGATGTATTCTAAATTATGATTTTAAATATGTCCTCAATTTTTGTCATACATTAAGGTTTGGAGGAAACATTAGGCCTCAAAAAACTACTAGAAAGGTTATTAATTTTTTTTTGAATTGGCCTTCTATTTATAGATATTATTTTGAATTCAATAGGATGTGTAGAAATTTTCAATTTGAAGGGATCATTTCCATAAATAATGTGATTCCAAAATCACCACTATTGTTTTTGGATGTATTTAATGTTTTTTGTTATGGATTTTATTGGGCATTTTTCCGATTCTTTGGGATATCTTTACATATTTCTTGTTATTGATTATGTCTCCACGTGTGTAGAAGTTATCCCCACAAGAGAAAATGAAGCCAAAACGGTGTCCATGTTTATGAAAGGAATTATATTTTCAATGTTTTGTTTTCATAATTTATTGATTACCGATCATGGCACTCACATTTTTAGCAAAACATTGGAATCACTATTTGGTAAAGTATGGTGTTTATCATAGGGTCTCTACAACCTATATAACTCAAACAAATGGAATTCCTGGGTTTTCCAACAAGGAAATCAAAAACATTATAGAAAAAAATGTGAACCCAAATAGAAAATATGTTTTTTAGACTAGATGATTCACTATGGGCTTATAGGAATGCATTCAAAACTAAAATTGGCATGTTTCCATTTAGATTAGTCTATTTAATGGACTTCCACCTTATGGTTGAGTTTGAACACAATTTTTTTGGCTATTAAAACATGTAACATGAATCTATTTTCTTATGGAGAAGGGAGAAATGTTTTTTGCAGATGTTGGTGGAGATCAGAAAGAATGCATATGAATGTTATAGGTTGTAGAAGGAATTAACCAAAGAATTTAAAGATGATTTTATTCTCTACAATAACTGTAATAAGTAGACAAAAATGTTTTTTATATTCGAGATTTAAGTTGTTACCAGGTAAATTTCATTCTAAAAGGTATGGTTGTTTCATTGTTACTCATGTTTTTCCATTTGGTGAAATCTAGATAAAAAAACTAGTAAAAGGGGTACCATTCATAGTTAATGGGCATAGGTTGAAGCTATTTAGAGAGAGTGTTAAAGATTCTCTAGGGGAAGAGATTCATCTTCATGAAGCTAAATAAAATTGATGCCAAGTTGTGTTTTTTCCTTATCACTTTTTATTCATGTATTTAATCTCATAAATATTATATTCAAATTATTTTTTCCCACAGTGAGGAAATTTCATAAATTAAGCGTAGGGGGAGGAACATATAGATTTGGATTTTTTGTCCTTTAATTTCAATTTATTTCTCTATTTTATTTATTTTTATGTTTGCTTTTTTTAAATTTTTTTAACTATAATTTTGAAGAAAAAAAATTGTGAGAATGAATTTTGATCAATGTCGCTTTTTTAAACTTTTTTAATGTGTGAAACAATTGATCCCATCAATCTGGTTATAAATGAATGCTAAAAATGAAACTCTTTCAAGTTCAATTGTTTTTTGAAAATTTCTATAAAAGAAATCTGATTTTTGAATCGCATGACACATATCATTGTCATTATCATTGACATTATATTTTCTATGAGGATTATGAACCTATTTATACATCTTCTAAATATTCAACTCTTTTTTACTGATCATATCCATGTTTGTTTAGACTATAACAAGATCTATTTCTGTCAAAACATGAGAGATAAGGTGAGTGTGATTGAAATAATTGGGGACCATATTTTTATTGAAAGCCACTATTTTCCTGATAATCCTTTTTATTCTGCTAACCATATAAATATTATCTTTCTTGATCCCTTATTATCCATTTAATAGCTTCTATATTGCCACATTAAAAGCAATTTTTTCTTTCCAACCTGCTCAAAAAGTTTAAATTCATGATCTAATTGACCATAAGTGAGGGGGAGGGGAATTTTGGTGGGATACGTCCTATTTTGTGGATTTTGGTGGTGATTAAAACTCTAAAGAGATGTTTTTGTTGCATAAAAATGTTTTTCTAGGAGTTGTTCCTGTCTGTAGATCTTAATTGAAATAATTATTTGCCTGTCTCGAGCTCTAAATATAATAAATTTGTGCCCAATCTATAGTTTTCGAAGAAGAAAATAAGAAGTAGTGAAATTCCACTCTTACTACTAAAATATTAATGGAATAAGGTGGAAAATATATTTTCATAGATTCTCAATTGTGACGTTCTTTGGAGGATAATATTGAAGATACCACACGTGTGTGAATATTATATTCATGCGTTTTTTCTTCAAAAAAGATCCAAACTCTCCGTATTCTATCTTATAATTTTTGACATTTGAAACCCACCAACCATTGGGAATAGAAAAAAATTTAAAATATCTCATGATTATCACATTTTCTTGGATCACATTGGGTGTATATATTAGAGATTTTAAAGCATATGATGATTCTTTCATGTTTTTTGGATGAAAAATCATTGTTGAAAATAAATATTTGTATGTTGAGAAAAAAAATATGAGGTAGGACTGATGTGGAAAAGTGGGGAGAATAAAAGTGGAAATGTATTGAATGATCTTAATTGAAAACATGAATCTTTATTTATGAGTCATGATTTCATTTAATTCTTGGTGGTTAATTGTTGAACCTCACTGGTTTGTGTTTTGAATATGCATTGATTTGATTTTTCCACTAACTTATCCAGGAGCCCAAGTGATAAGTGTGGTGGAATTGATAAAACTTATATTTTCAATATATTTTGACTACATTTCAATAGTTTAATCCCACCAATGTGTCATTATATGTGATATTGCATCTTTTATTGTAATCTTGTTATATTTTGAACTAAATTGTTAAAATTCCTTAATTCTGAATTTTTAATAGTTTTTCATTAGTTTGATGGTTTGGAAATATATTTTTAAATATTTATCCGATTCGAAAGATTATTTTATAAGAACACCTGGAATAGTAGTATTATCTTTTTCAACTGGACAATGATCTAAATTATCCAACTATATGATCAAATAAATCATTCATTGGGAAAATATTTTATGGTTTTTTTTGCGGAGCCCACATCATTCAAAGAGAAATAAATACAGATACATGTGTACAGTTTCATGAATTATAATTTTAAATGAAATTTCTTAAAAATAGTCCGTGCATGATGAGTTTCAAGGTCATAGTCGATCATAATGGCACTATGTGAATGAGACACTTATCTGGAAGATAAAGAGTCTTCACAGTCAGAGAAATAGATGTTGAGTAATTAATTACTAACTTTTACATAACATCTCCAAGGTGGCTGAACTTTTTAGAGAATACAGAGGATATAATTTAGAATAACTATTTGGAAGAGTTTATAGGGTTATTCTTCTGGGTTGGGTGCCAAACAAAATCCATCATTGGATGAACAGAATTAGGACAGATGAATTTCTAACCATCCCCCCCCCTTATATTTCCATCTCTTATTTCATTTAAAGTGGTGGTTGGATTTTTAGGGAACTTGATGAAGATGGTGTGAACCATTTCTAGAATATAGATATTGTAGGAAACTCAAGTGATGTGAGGTTAATCACTAAGTTGTTGTGGATGACAACAATCGACAAACACCCCATTCTGATTTTTGATCTTCATGTGTAATATCTATTGCATCTCTCTTGAGCTTATATTTCATGGATAATAGTGGTGGTTTTATTTGTTGAATATATTTTGAACTATTTTATTTGATTTTTTCTCAATATATAAAGTAAAATAGCTGAATTCCCTATTTAAATTTCTTCATCGTGGTCTTGCTATTGGGCATAGTGATTTCTATTAGGTTTGATTATTTAGAGGTATTCAAGTAATTGGATCAAATATATAGAAGGGGAAAGAATCATATAGAGAATTTAATATGATATCATTGAAAAATAATGTGGTTAACTATAGGTGTTTGTGTAGGAATTAATAGACTCATTAGGGAGAAAATTTTAAGCAAGGTAGAGGGGAGTGTCTATGAGGTTAATGCTTGTTTGTAACCACTTTTTTTATTATGGTTTCAAATCTATTTTATTTCATATCAATTTTTTTCTTGTTCATAAATTTACTTTATCTTAAGTTTATATTTATATTATATTCTTTTGTATTAAATCAAATACCCAAATTTCTTGTCCGTGTGAAAACTAACAAAACAAAAGTGACTGTTTTTCAACCCTAATTGCAACCTCATCGACATAAAATCCTAGGTCAGCTATATTTCATTGTTTTTGGGGAATCATTTGATGATTGATTATATAGATACAATGAATCCCTACTTCACCCACCAAAAGTGTATTCAATATTAACTCATATATATCCTTTCTTATTAATCAAAGGGATACCCGAAAGACATATTGAACTTCTTAGTTTTTTGAAGAGATATTCTCAAGAGGAATGGTGTACTTAATGGTAATGTCACTTATAGAAGATGATCATGTTTTACTTTATAGTGTTACATCACCTTCGTCATGAACCATTGGAAGAGTTTTGGAAGTTTCTTCCGCTTCTGGTTCATCTATTGGAGTAGATGAAAAAAATATTAATAATGATAGTCATCAAAATTAGAGGATAACAATGAAAAGGGAAATGTTATCAAATATATCATTGACACCAATCCATTGATAGACCATCCACCTGGATCAATTTCTCTTCTAAATACCATGCCTTAGTGGTTTGATCTGGAATATCTGGATTAGAAGAGTCTTCCCATGTATATATGGTACATGATATTTTAGGCTCATGATATTATGCCGCATTAAAAATTGTACTATATATCCTTACAGAATTGGTGTACGGTGGACCTCGGTTCCCAGGTAATGGATCAATTTAGATATTCTTTTGTAGAAAAATATAAAAATAAAATGTTCCATAATTTAATGAACTATGAATGAAGAGGTCATCCATGTGTGAAAAAATAAAATTTAAAAACTCACATCCACCCTATTCAATATTAAAGTCCCTAAAGTCTTCTATAGAGGATATTATATTAATATGTTTTATAAAATCCTTAATTTACATTAATTAGTTTACTATAAATTCATGAGTCATGAAATCCTCACCAATGGGGGTGATTGAAAAATTTTATTCATGTCCCAAATTGGTCTCATCCAAATTACCCATTGTTGCTTCTTCAATAATCAACTACTATAGTCTTTTCAAAATCATGATCAACTCCTACCACTTTTAGGATGGTTGTAGGCCCTACAATGGTTATAATTGTATCCTATTGTATATTTTGTGGATCTAAAAAATCATAAGAATAAATTTCTGAAATCATTATATAACATCGTATGGTGAACATTAGACTTTTCACAGATTCTTTACTACCTCAACAGTTGACGTATTAGTTATGGAATCACCCCTTTAAACATCCCTTTGTGGGATTATTACTCACTAAAAATGTAATATTCCTTATTTGGATTATCCTCATCTACATAAGGAGGTTATAATTTATGCACCTTGATATTTGGGATGGGAGTGGAATTTTTAATCCAAAATAAGGATCATACAAATATTATTTACCAATTGAGTACAATCATTTTTGAAAAAACTCACTGTGAATAGTGATTAATATAGAAAATGTTCATATTCTCTATCATCCCTTTATCATAGAATAAAAATATTCTATCATACTCTTATAGATATAAGTACAGTCATAGGAAACAGAGTCTTTTCCCCCACCATCTCTCCTCTCTACTTTTTTGGCTATCTTACTGTATTTGTGTGAATCTATACCTATTTCTTTAACTTATTCCCACTACAAATTAAATTCATATATTTATTCAGAAAAAGAATATTTTAAAAAATTAATGATTAATGAAAATAGAAGAGATTATTTTCATACCTTACTCACTTCGATGAAATCATGCCATTGATATATTGAATATGTAGCCACCCCTCCTTGGGATCCCATGTTATTATATTCCATTACATTCATTGTGGATATGATTTAGTCAATAGTGGAATATACATGAATTTCAAGTTATTATAGGTATTATTCTACATTAAAAACATCAGTAACATAGTGGACCCTCTATAGGGATAGAATTTCTCCAAGTCATGGGACATGTATTCAATATTAGAGAAATATGGATAATTCCTAAAATTTATTAGTCACATCCTATTATAATTTAATAACCTTGGGTTGCATGTAATCATATTCTGTAATAATTTAATGTAAATATGATATTTTATCCATTAATTATTCTGTTTCTCAAGGCCTCTCCATTACAATAGGAGGATAGGGATCCAGATACTATGTTTCCTACCAGTGATGACATATATATCCCCAGAGCTCGACACATGTGGTCTCTCCAACTACATCATGATGTGTTTCCCAAGTATGTGATCCTTTAGTATACCTAACAGTCCTATAATATTCATCCTTAGATTGATCATTTATACTAAATTCTATATATTTTCACAGGTATCACAAAATTTCTTATGGTAAATAATAGTGTTAATTCTTCTTGAGGTTATGAATAATTCCTTTCATAAGTATACCAAAAATTCATTCCAATAGATGCACAAAGTGGTGAATCTTTTACTACTACATCAGACACCAATTGATCCATGAAGACACAGAGCTATTTGGATACTATTGGATTCTTCTATAATCATATATGTATGTTATGTGATATAGTTTTCTATTATATGAACATAAATCTTCATGAAAATATAAATGAAGTGTAATATAATGAAATAACATCAATATCAATATAGATTTGCAGCATGATGTCTTTGAAATATATCATGAATATCCTTATCTCATAATTACTATGAAATGTTTTGGTAAATGTCTTATTTGGTGGATCCCAGTATTGGATGAAAGTTAATGTCTCTAATAGGTTTAGGTTATTCAATTCCTTGTCAAATATCAATGATATACTGTGGTTTCCAGAAAGTGTATAGATAAAATGACAAATATGACATCTTTTAACCCTGGAATCGCTCATCATAGTGTAAGAAGTAAAGGGTATTGTGATCCATCACCATAACACTATAAAGTTCACTGAAATTTAGAATGGGGTATTCACCATATACATATTTATTAAGCATCAAAGGATCTTTTCCAATATAATGTCTTCCAACCATACATGCTTTCCATTATCAAACATGGATTCCATAATGATCTTCACAAGCCCAAAACAACCATTATATTCATTGATTGACAATATGTAGACACTAAAAAACATATCTAGAAACATATTATGATTGCTTTTTTTGGGGATGTAGGACATAACTATTTACCCAAACTAATAATATTGGACATGGTCTATGTTGGTCAAAACCATATTTCATATTCAACGTTTTTTGAATAAGGGACAACATGATGGGAAATAAAAAACAGGGAAAAATAATTTTGGTTCTAGGAAAACCATTTTCAACCTCTTAGAATGGATATCACCACATGCGAGATGTTCTTCCTTCCTAGCAACCAAGGATATCTATAATATATTGTGAGACAAATCTAGCAGTTTTTTAGAAACATACAATATATCTTTTCATCATATAGACTCATCATACATGTTTTAATGTAATGGATAATCTGATAAATATTAGGATTATTATAACTGATTCCAACATATCTATGTGTCAAAAAAAAATTTATTTATTTAACATCTCAAATGAATTTTAAACATAAGAATGATGTTTGGGTGGTCGTACAAAAATGTATACACCACCTAGATAGAATCATAGATGCAAACATTATATAGTTCAAATTTGGGATTGAACACAAGTATTTCACACTGAAAATTAAAAAATCCACTCTGGATTGACACCTTCTGCAATGAAAATGTCCTAGTCTTGAATCCATTATTTTTAATAATTTCTCTTCGAATAATAGAATATAGATGATTAACAATGATTTATGATTCCTAAGTGTGTGTCTTTGTATGTAGTGCATATATTTTTTTGATTCATGAAACATGAAGGGTGTACTATTCCCTCATTGATGAATGTTTCCCTAGAGGACATGTTGGAAATGGGAAATTTTATGAAATCCTCGAACCAAATGAAACATATTTTTTTGGAATTCGATTGAGTGGTTCACCCAAAATATTATGGTAATAATGAATCATTGGTTAACCTTTAGTATTTTCATTGGTGAACTAATTGGGCTTCATGAATAAGTCCATAAGAGCATATTCATTCTCTTCATAATAATTTGGCCTGATAATATCCATTATTTTGATGAATAGTGTACAAACTTATTCATATAATACTAAAACCGCTTTATAATCCATTTGAAATCAATAAGGAACAATCATGATTTTATTTTTAGATATTATTTTAGTTTTTGATATTCTATGAATGATATTTTTATGCCAACGGAGGCTCTGACATTGGTCACTCTCTCAGGTGACCTTACTCATGTCACTCACTCATGTTATTGGGATGATTCTCCATAGGTGATATTATATAACTTTAAATATACATGAAATTTATTGTCTACCATGAGGATTCTAGTAGAATGTGAGCGTAATGATTTCATGAATAATTTGTGTGATGTGAGAATGAAGGATATTGAATGGTGTGTGTTAAGGGGGGACCACAAGGTGGGATTTAAGATTTATACTTGAGTGTGAAGCAAAGCGAGATCCATATTTGAGAACCCTATATGGATTATATAGAAATCCACATTTCACGGTACACCCATGCGACCACCCTTGGTGGTCAACATTCAAGATCTCCTTTCACAACAAACTGGTGTGGCCAGTTTAACACCCGAGACTTTTGTGAGAAACATTCTGTTTTTATGTTATATAAATCATCAAAGGAATCATTCTCTATACACAACACTAGCTTCGCTTGCTTTACATGCAACTGCGGCCTTCCTAGATAGCTTGCATCGTACGCAATATCATGTTTCACTAAACAACGATATGCTATTAAAATATTAATAAACTAGCCGTTATGAATAGTACTAACTGAATTTTGAATTTAATAACATTTTAATTCAACTTTTACTTTTTCTAGAATGAGGTATAAAAGCAAAATCAGTTTTTTGGGATAAAAGAAATATTTTTCAAAAAATACAGATTTTCCACCTTTTGATGGCACATGTAACCGCCGAGGCTTTTATGAGAAATATTCTGTTTTTATATAAATCATCAAAGGTATCTTTCACTACAGACAACACTAGCTTGGCTTGCTTTACATGCAACTGCGGCCTTCCTCGATAGCTTGTGTCGTACGCAATACCGAGTTTCACTAAACAACGATATGCTATTAAAATTTTATTAAAACAAGCTGTTATGAATAGTATTAACTATATTTTTAATTTTATAACATTATTATTCAACTTATACATTTTCTAGAACGTTTTAAGAAGGCAAAATAAATTTTTCGGGTAAAATAAGTATTTTTCAAAAAAATGAAGTTTTACCGCCTTTTGATGGCGCAACTACATTAAAACTAGTTTTTGACAAGTTTATCAGTTAAATTTGACAAAATAAAATTCTTCTTTAGAATCAAGATATAAAAATTTACTTTTGAAAAATTTTTCATATTATTCTGATAACTTTCATATTTTAATGAATAGTAAAAACACGCTATATTTTAATTAAAAACAACTTTTTTCATCGAAATAAATTATGTGGTTAAATAATAATTTTTAATGGTTTTAAAGCTTAAATATAATATATTTTTACCATTTAATATAATTTATGTCATTATCCTTGATTTTACATTGAATTCGTAGGTTAAATAAATTCAATCTTTGGCAATGTTTTAACTTTTAAAACCTGTTTGCTTAACAATACGATTAATTTTAAATTAATTACTGCAACTTCTATGTTTTGAATTTTGAAAAATGGATTCCATATTTGGAATCAGTGGGTCCAAATTATGTTAATAGGTTACTTTTTTTTTTGATATTATGAATAGTAACTACGGTAATTTTTATTTACTACGGTTAAAGGTAAATAGGGTAATTCAAGGTTAAAAGAATATTATAATAATTCAAAATTACCTTGACAATTGTCCTAACCTTATTGGATGAGTATTGGCCGACCATGGTCATACTTGGGTCGATTTTGGGACCCTATGGAGCCACTTATGATGGACAATGACACATTAGATTAATTAATTTAAAGTAAAGACAAAATTGGAATTAAAAAATATTGTTTAGTAATTAATTTTTATAAGGGGATATATAAATTATATTTTGGAATATAATTATTCATTGGAAATCTAAAAATATTTCCTAAATTTTGGTGTTTTTTTAATAATTTTTAGACATCATATAAATTAAATTATTTATGACACAATAATGATGCAATATTTACCTCATTAATAAATTATTTAAATAAATAATATTAAAATTATTAAAATATCATCCAAAACCTGTCCAATTCCTATGGTATGATTTAATTTAGAATATGAGTCATCATATATTCGACATTAATGTTTATTTGACCTCTTTAACCCGAAGCTAATTTTACAATAAAATAATGTTTTCACACTTTCCTAAAGAGCCCCTCCACTCGCTTATAAAAGGAGACCACTTCTATGCAATTCCTCACACCTATCAAGCCTTTTGGCTCGTCCAAACTCTGCCCAACTAAGCTCCGTACATCCATCTCCTCCCCCTTGAAGCCTTACATTATGCAGAAGACTCTCCAAGAAGTCCTTTTGGTTCAAACCAAAGGATGCTACCAAAATTAAAGGTTACAGTTTCTCTTAAGTTGTTTTCTTTTATTCTACTTCTCCAACCCCTAAAATCATTTTAATCCTTTATTTTGTGACAAAACCAGTATCCTGAAAATACTAGGATGTTTTTATGATAAGGATTATAACTAAACTTACACACACCTTCATCTAATGGATGAAGAATATAATGTTTCTGTGATGGAAAACTAACACCTCACGAAATGATGATTGTTCGATTTTCACCTACCGACTCTCATGGTGGCCATTATGATGGCACTGTATTTATATATAATATATATTATGTTTATTATTTCTTTATGCATATTTATTCCCAATTATATCAGGCCTTTATGGTTTCCATAGTCGGTAAATACGATAATCTCATTTGAGGAAGTGCGGACTACCGCCCCCTCAAAGTGATGTGATTCATTAATACCTTATGTGGGATTTATAAAGGATGTGGTTAATGATATTATATATGATATAACACTGTAAGTTTAATATACCTATGTATCATTATGTTTTAATTCCATTAAAATAATAAATAGAAATGAAAGTAACGTTTATGCATACGTACGGCTTACCATCTCCATGAACGATGCGTTTCATTTCTTACCTCCGTATGTTATGTACTATTATAAATGCTTGTATATTCTGGATATATAATGAATTTATATCATACATAAATCATGATTTACATTTTGGAAGTAATTAAATCATGATATAAGTAATAATAACATCAAGAACAACAAGTCCAAACACGTACGTTAAATAAGATGATTTTACCCAACACCATACTTTAACAGTAATTTACAAAAAAATGGGTAATATAAAGTCATAAGTGAACCATATATGATTTCATAAAAATTAATATGATTCTCTAATAAGTCAATGAAATTATTTAAATCATTATACAGGAGGTTCGGACACTTACGAAGCAAATCAGACCTAAGGTAAGGGAAAATATCGCAATCTCATTTTTATCTGAGATTGTTTATACTTTGGTATTTACTGGGGTGTATTTTTTCATCCACATACATGTTTCCTCAATATGTAATATTTATATCCTTCTACAATAGTTTTTATCCAATTTTACCCTTCTGATAGTTTTTAGTAAAAGATTTGAAAGGAATCTTTTGTCGTTTTTTCGTACGAGGTACTTTTTGACTTTTCTAATAAAAGTATGAGAAGAATATTTTTTTTAACTTATATGGCATGAATGGATTTTTAAAACATTATTTCCAAGAAGATTCATTTACAATTTTTCATTTTTATTTTTAATGAACTTATTTTAGTTTAGAATTGTATTTCATGTTAAGAAAGGAAAAATGTTTTTGAAGTAAAAAAGGATATTTTCCTCAAGAATGGAGTTCAAGTGTTTTATCAAAATTATTTTCCATATAAGATAATATAGGGTTCTGTTTCAGACCCTATTATTAAATTGATTTGATTATGTTGTGATGGAATTATTTTTATGAATTCCTTTATCTTATATGAATTGTTTTATGATGTCATGATTTTTAAGAATCCCATTTTTATTACATGGGTTATGCAATGATGTATGATTTATGATTTTGTGCCACACATAATAATGGTATCATTATGATATGGGTGGGACATATATCTCCCTCCAATTCATTGGGTAAATATTTTATATCTCATGAGATAGACATGGTTGGAACGGAAGGTTAAACCGGTTAAGTGAAACAGGACTGAAATGAGGAGTGAACTCGGTTCAGAAATGGACTTTGTCCACTAAGATAGTCTTGAAAATTAGTCTTGACTAATAAGAAATGATTCTCTATGATTATGTGTGTATGCCACAAAGTTTCATGTTTTATGTTATGATTATTGGGATTACATTTCACTACTATGATTTATCCCATGTTATGATATTATTATCTCAGTTTCAGGTTAGGATTTCCAAAATGTTATGTTCTTATGAATATGATGTGATTGATATTTCTTTTTTTTACCCTTACTGAGCATTTGAGCTCTCCCTTTTATGTTTTCTTTTCCCCACGGTATAAATAAATGTTTTAGGTTAAAAAAAGAATATCTTTATGGGAGATGTTGAAGATCTTTCACCATGATTAGAAGATTATACTCCGAGTTTCCAAAGACAATAAACTATTACAATCCTTGTGTGTGTGTTTTTGTTATGTACTAAGTATTCTGAAAAAGTAATGTAATTTCCATGTACGTCATGCTTTGGGTCTCTACATTTGGTATCAGTGGAAAGGTATAGTCAACCTTTGGAAACTAGGATTTGAAAGCCTTAGTAAGAACCCTAAGGAAAAGTCTAAGCATAGAACATAATCTTAGTGATTTAGAAATGACCATGAATAACCTAGGATACGACCTTAAGTGTGAAATTTTATTCTTGATTATGTGGTTTTCCTATTATAATTAGTGTATCTCACACTATTCTTCTTGGTTTTAGTCAATGCCTGGAACCCGAAGGAACTGTGTTAATGCGGAATGCGACAGGAAATGAAATGATTGTCCCCCTGAGCAACCAAACGTTATTGGAGCTGGAATGAAAAATCTTGTAGCCATGCTCACACAACATTCTCAAGATATGAATCATGCAAGACTTCTGAACGAGCAATGGAAGGAGCAACATTATGTTAAATCCTTCATGAGGCAGCGTCTACCTTCTTTCAACGGGTCTACTGGTCCATTAGTTGCTGAACAATGGATTAGTACTAGTGAAAAGATATTTTCAGTTCTTCAATGTTCTAAACATGATAAATTCATCCTAGCAGTGTATTGTTTTGAAGGAGATGTTGATCAATGGTGGAATCTTATTAAGAATATGAGGAAAAGGGATGAAATTGAGTCCATGGAATGGGACGAGTTCAAGAACTTATTTTTCAATACGTACTTCTCTCGTATTCTCCGGACAAAGATGGAGAAAGAGTTTCTTGAACTAAAGAAAAAGGATGATGAATCTGTTGGTACCTATGAAGCAAATTTTACAAGACATTCAAGGTACTCATCTGGTATTATTATCCAACCTGAGAGTAAGATCGATCGATTCTTTAGTGGCTTAAAACCAAGTCTTCGAAGGGCATTAGACATAAGAGACTTCAATAACTATGATGAAATCATTTGATGTGCTCTCAAAGTCGAGATGGAGATTGGAGTAACCCATCAGTCATATGGGTTTGTTAAGAAGAGGAAAATGGAATTCAATGGAAAATATAAAGAGCACACTGAATAGAATATGAGTGTTCCCTTATGCTCAAAGTGTGGAAAGAAACGTAGAGGGGGTTGTATTAAAGGAACAAGTAAATGTTTCAAATGTGGAAAGGAAGGCCATCAAGCATTTGAATGCCGCAATGATGGGATGAAGATGTCTAATGATGCAAACAAAGGAAGGGACACAAAGAATGAACCTACTACACTTCAATGTTTCAAGTACAAGGAGATGGGGAATTATGCCAATAAATGCCCTAATCCAAGGGTTGTTGATGATGATCGAAAACAACAAAATCTTAAGGCTAAAGACAAAGTAATGTCACATGAAATTTCTATCAGCGATGTGGAGTATGATAACGATGTGGTGAAAGGTACACTTACAATCCACTCTAAAGTAGAAAATGTTTTATTTGATTCTGGATCAACCCACTATTTTATTTATGAATATTTTTCTAAGAGTATAACCGTATTACCTCAACAATTAGATGTTGAGTTAGCTGTGACAACACCTAATGGCACAACAGTCGCATCAGAAGTTTATAATTCTTCCCAAATTGAGGTTTGTGGGAAAGTTCTTGCAGCAAATCTTGTGATCCTTCCTATAGTGAAATTTGATGTGATTCTTGGCATGGATTGTCTTTCTTTATATGGATCTCATATAAATTTCCAAAGAATGGAAGTCACATTTCATATTCCAGATCAATCTATGATCGTCTATCGATGCAAGGATGAACATAACCTTCCAGTGGAAATTTCTTCCATCTTATGGGTCTTGATTCCACTTAATGAAGGTAATATATCTCAAATGGTTTGTGATAAACTCACAATTAAAAATATGCCCATTGTACGGGAGTTTGATGATGTCTTTCCAGAGGAATTTCTTGGTCTTCTACAATATCGTGAAGTTGAGTTTTCAATAGAACTCGTACAGGGTGCTTTGCCTATTTCAAAGACACATTATAGAATGGCCCCAATTGAGTTGAAGGAATTGAAGAAGCAACTCCAAGAGAATCTTGATAAGGGATTCATACACCCTAGTGCCTCACCTTGGGGAGAACCTATTCTGTTTTTTAAGAAGAAAGATGGATCACCATTGATTATCGAGAACATAACAAGATCACTATCAAGAACAAATATCCTCTCCCACGCATTGATGACCTATTTGACTAACTACACGGAGCTCAATTCTTTTCCAAGATTGATCTTTGTTCAGGGTATCATCAATTAAGGACCAAAAGGGAGGATATACCAAAGACGGCTTTCCGTACAATGTATGGACACTATGAATTTATAGTGATGGCATTTGGTCTTACTAATTCCCCTGCTATCTTCATGGATCTGATGAATAGAGTCTTTAGAGACTACCTTGATCAATTTGTGGTAGTCTTTATAGACGATATTCTTGTCTATTCAAAGATCAAGGAAGAACATGAAGATCACTTGAGAATTATATTGAAGACCCTGAGAAAGGAGAATCATTATGCCAAATTTACCAAGTGTGAATTTTGGCTTCAAAAAGTTTCATTTTTGGGTCAAATAATCTCAAAATAGGGGATATCTGTGGATCCAGCAAAAACAGAGGTTATCGAAAGATGTTTGATACCAACAACAGTAACTGAGATCCAATGTTTTCTCGGTTTGGCAGGATATTATCAACGTTTTGTGAAATATTTCTCACGATTATCTAATCCACTCACCAGGTTGACTCGAAAAGGAGTTAAGTTCATATAGACGGATGAATGTGAAGGGAATTTCAAAGAGTTGAAAAGAAGGTTATCCAGTGCACCTGTACTCACACTTCCTTGTAGTGGAGAAAGGTTTTTGATCTACAGTGATGAATCCAAGAAGGGATTGGGATGTGTTCTCATGCAAAATGATATGGTGATAGCTTCTGCCTCACGACAGTTGAAAATCCATCAGCAAAATTACCGAACTCATGATTTGGAGTTAGCTGCGGTAAACATTGCATTACAGATTTGGAGGCATTACCTTTATGGTGAAAGGTGTGATATTTATACTGATAATAAAAGTTTAAATTATATTTTCACACAAAAGGAGATGAATATGCGTAAAAGAAGATGGTTGGAGCTGATTAAGGATTACGACTGATCAATTCATTACCACCCTGGGAAAAACAAACAAGGTGGGAGATGCATTAAGTCGACAAGACCATGCCAGTTTATCCATGATGAGGATCAAAAAAGATCCAATATATATGGATTTACCAAGGATGGATCATGGAATTATAATTGAAGGGGTAAAATCAAATCTTTCTCAAATGAATGTTCAACCATCTATACATGTGAAGATTAAAGAGGAACAGAAAGAAGATGTAGAGTTACAAAAGAAGGTGCGAAATGTTCCTGAATTCAACCTGGATTGTGATGGGATAATAAAGTTCAGAAATCAGATTTGTGTTCCTCCCATACCCGAATTAAAGAAGGAGCTGCTGGATGAGGCTCATAGTTCTTCATTCTCTATTCATCATGGAAGCACGAAGATGTATAGGGACCTAAAAGAGTACTTCTGGTGGGATGGCATGAAAAGAAATGTTGTTGAATATGTCTCTCGATGCTTGGTTTGTCAGCATGTTAAAGCTGAGAGACAGATGTCTAAGGGGATGTTACAACCATTACCTATACCTGAATGGAAATGGGAAAACATCACTATGGAATTTTTCACAGGACTTCCTAAAACATCCAAAGGCAATAATGCTATTTGGGACATATTTGATCGTCTTAAAAAGTCTGAACACTTCATTTCTATTAGAGAGGATTTCTCTCTGGATCATGTTTCCAGGATATATGTAAAGGAAGTGGTAAGATTTCATGGATTACCACTTTCTATTATATCTGATCGAGATTCGAGATTTACCTCGAAGTTCTGGCGAAGTCTTCAACATACTCTGGATACAGAGTTGAGTTTCAGCACTGCTTATCATCCTCAGATTGACGGTCAGTCTGAGAGAACAATTCAAACTCTAGAAGATATGTTGAGAGCTTACTCTATGGATTTCAAAGGTGGTTGGGATCAACACCTACCTTTGGTGGAATTTTCTTATAATAATAGCTTTCACTCCAGTATTCAGATGGCTCCTTATGAAGCTCTCTATGGAAAAAAATGAAGGACTCCAACTTGCTGGGATGAAGTTGGGTAAAGAAAGCTATTAGGACCTGATCTCATTGATGAAATAGCAGAAAAGGTCAGATCTATTCAACAACACATAAGTGCAGCTCAGAGTCGACAGAAAAGTTATGCCGACAACCGAAGAAAAGACCTAGAGTTTTAAGTGGGTGACAAAGTGATCTTATGAATATCTCGCTGGAAGAGGGTAATGAGATTTGGAAAGAAGGGGAAGTTGAGCCCTAGATATATCGGTCCTTTTGAAATACTGGATCATGTTGGGAAGGTAGATTACTGATTGTCGCTTCCACCGAATCTCTCTCAAGTACCCGATGTGTTCCTTGTATCTCTCCTGAGAAAGTACATACCTGATCCTTCACATGTACTCATCTCAGAAGTTGTATCGCTGAAGCAAGATCTTTATTATGAAGAACAGCTGATAGAGACTCTGGATCGTAGCGAAAAAGTCCTACGAAACAAGACCACTCTCTTGGTGAATGTTTTATGGAGGAACCACCAATTATAAGAAGCTACATGGGAACTTGAGGATATGATGAGTGAGAGGAATCCTCATCGATTTGTTACAAAGTGATGAATTTCATGGGTGAAATTCATTTTAAGGGGGTAGAATGTAACACCCGATAATTTTAAGAGAAATATTCTGTTTTTATATAAATCATCAAAGTAATCTTTCACTACACACAACACTAGCTTGGCTTTCTTTACAAGCAACCATGACCTTCCTCGATAGCTTGCATCGTACGCAATACCGAGTTTCACTAAACAATGATATGCTATTAAAATATTTTTAAAACTAGCCGTTATGAATATTATTAACTAAATTTTTGATTTTATAACATTATTATTCATCTTATACATTTTTTAGAACATGTTTAGCAGACAAAATAAATTTTTCGGGTAAAATAAGTATTTTTCAAAAAATGCAGTTTTACCGCCTTTTGATGGTGCACCTACATTAAAACTAGTTTTTGACAAGTATATAAGTTAAATTTAACAAAATAAAATTCTTCTTTAGAATCAAGATATAAAAATTTACTTGGATAAATTTTTCATATTATTCTGATAACATTCATATTTTAATGAATAGTAAAAACACGATATATTTTAATTAAAAACAACTTTTTCATCATAATAAATTATGTGGTTAAATAATAATATTGAATGGTTTAAAAGTATAAACAGAATATATTTTTACCATTTAATATAATTTATGTCATTATCCTTGATTTTACATTGAATTCGTAGGTCAAATAAATTCAATCTTTGGCAATGTTTTAACTTTTAAAACATATTTGCTTAACAACGGGATTAATTTTAAATTAATTACTGCAATTTCTGTGTTTTGAATTTTGAAAAATGGATTCCATATTTGGAATCAGTGGGTCCAAATTATGTTAATAGGTTACTTTTTTTTGATATTGTGAATAGTAACTACTGTAATTTTTATTTACTACGGTTAAAGGTAAATAAGGTAATTCAAGGTTAAAAGAATATTATAATAATTCAAAATTACCTTTAAACTTGTCCTAACCTTATTGGATGAGTATTGGCCAACCATGGGAATCCTTCTGTCGATTTTGGGACCCCATGGAGCCACTTATGAAAGAAAATGACACATTAGATTAATTAATTTAATGTAAAGACAAAATTGGAATTAACAGACATCGTTTAGTAATTAATTTTTATAAGGGGATATATAAATTATATTGTTGACTATAAATATTAATTGGAAATCTAAAACGATTTCCTACATTTTTTTAGTTTTTTAATAATTTTTAGACATCATATAAATTAAATTATTTATGACAAAATAATGATGCAGTATTTAACTCATTAATAAATGATTTAAATAAATAATATTAAAATGATTAATATATCATACAAAACCTGTCCAATTTCTATTGGATGATTTTATTTAGAATTTTAGTCATCTTATCTTCGACATTAATGTCTTTTGGACCTCTTGAAACCGAAGATAAGTTTATTATAAAATATTGTTTTTACACTTTCCTAAAGATCCCCTCCACTCCCTTATAAAAGGAGACCACTTCTATGCAATTTCTCACACCTCTCAAAAATTTTGACTCATCCAAACTCTGCCCAAATAAGCTCCCTACATCCCTCTCCTTCCACTTGAAGCCTTACATTAGGCAGAAGACTCTACAAGAAGTCTTTTTGGTTCAAACCAAAGGAAGTTACCAAAATTAAAGGTAACTGTTTCTCTTAAGTTGTTTTCTTTTATTCTACTTCTCTAACCCCTAAAATCTTTTTAATCATTTTTTTTGACAACACTAGTATCCTTAAAATACTATTATGTTGTTATGATAATGATTAGAACTAAACTTACACACACCTCTATCTAATGGACGAAGAACATAATATTTCTGTGATGGCAAACTAACGCCTCATGAAACGATGATTGTTCGATTTTCACCTACAGCCTCTCATGGTGGCCATTATGATGGAACTGTATTTATATATAATATATATTATGTTTATTATTTATTTATGCTTATTTACTTCCCAATTATATCAAGCCTTTACGGTTTCCATAGTCGTTAAATACGATAATCTCATTTGAGGAAGTGCGGACTACCGCCCCCTCAAAGTGATGTGATTCGTTAATACCTTATGTGGGATGTATAAAGGATGTGGTTAATGATATTATATATGATATTATACTGGAATTATAATATACCTATGTATCATTATGTTTTAATTCAATTAAAATAATAAATAGAAATGAATGTAGCCTTTATACGTAGGTACGACTTACCGTCTTCATGAACGGTGCGTTTCAATTCTTACCTCCATATGTTATGTACTATTATAAATTCTTGTATATTCTGGATATATACTGAATGTATATGATACATAAATCATGATTTACATTTTGGAAGTAATTAAATCCTGATATAAGTAATAATAACATCAAGAACAACAAGTGCAAACATGTACGATAAATAAGATGATTTTACCCAAAACGCTACTTTAACATTAATTTACAAAATAATGGGTAATATAAAGTCATAAGTGAACCATATATGATGTAATAAAAATTAATAAGATTCTTTAATAAGTCAATGAAATTATTTAAATCATTATACAGGAGGTTCGGACACTTACGAAGAAATCGGACCTAAGGTAAGGGAAAATATCACATCTCATTTTTATCCGAGATTCTTTATACTTTGGTATTTACTGGGGTGTATTTTATCATCCACATCCATGTTTCCTCAATATGTAATATTTTTATCCTTATACAATATTTTATATCCAATTTTACCCTTCAGAGAGTTTTTAGTAAAAGATATGAATGGAATCTTTTGTCGTTTTTTCGTACGAGGTACTTTTTGACTTTTCCGACAAAAGTACGAGAAGAATTTTTTTTAACTTATACGGCATGAATGGATTTTTAAAACATTATTTCCAAGAAGCTTCCTTTAAAATTTTTCATGTTTATTTTTAATCAACTTCTTTTAGTTTATAATTGTATGACATGTTAAGAAAGGAAAAGTGTTTTTGAAGTAAAAAGGATATTTTCTTCAAGAATGGAGTTCAAGTGTTTTATCAAAATTATTTTCCATCTAAGATAATATAGGGTTCTGTTTCTACCCCGATTATTAAATTGATTTGATTATGTTGTGATGGAATTATTTTTATAAATTCTGTTATCTTATATGAATTGTTTTATAATGTCATGATGTTTATGAATCCCATTTTTATTACATGGGTTATGCAATGATGTATGATTTATGATTTTGTGGCACACATAAGAATGGTATCATTATGAGATGGGAGGGACCTATATATCCCCCCAATGCATTGGGTAAAGATTTTATATCTCATGAGATAGACATGGCTGGAACGGAAGGTTAACCTGGTTCTGTGAAACAGGACTGAAACAAGGAGTGAACTTGTTTCAGAAATGGACTTTGTCCAGTAAGATAGTCTTGGAAATGAGTCTTGACTAATAAGAAATGATTCTCTGTGATTATGTGTGTATGCCACAAAGTTTCATGTTTTAAGTTATGATTTATGGGATTATATTTCACTACTATGATTTATCCCATGTTATGATATTATGATCTCTTTTTCAAGTTAATATTTTCAAAATGTTATGTTCTTATGAATCTGATGTGATTGATATTTCTTTTTATTACCCTTACTAAGCATTTGAGCTCACCCTTTTATGTTTTCTTTTCCCCAGGATATAAAGAAAGGTTTTAGGTATAAAAAAAAGAATATCCTTATGGGAGATGTTGAAGATCTTTCACCATGATTAGAAGATTATATTCCGAGTTTCCAAAGACACTAAACTATTACGGTCCTTGTGTGTGTGTTTTTGTTATGTACTAAGTATTCCGCAAAAGTAATGTAATGTTCATGTACGTCAAGCTTTGGGTCTATACATCTCACCCACATTAAATCTAGTTTTTGACAAGATAATAAGTTCAATTTGATAAAATAAAATTATACTTTTTAATCAGGGTATAAATATTTACTTTGGATAAATTTTTGATATTTTACTGATAACTTTCATATTTTGATGAATAGTAAAAATACGCTAATTTTTATTTCAAAACAACTTTTTTCATTGAGATAATTTATATGGATAAATTATAATATTGAATGGTTTTAAATTATAAATAGAATATTTTTTTACCATTTAATATAATTTATTTCATTAGAATTAATTTCACATTGAATTCATAGGTAAAAACATTTCAATCTTTGGCAATGTTTTAACTTCTAAAACCCGTTTTCTTAACACCGAGATTTATTTTAAATTAATTACTGCAACCTATATGTTTTGAATTTTGAAAAATGGATTCCATATTCAGAATTAGTGGGTCTAAATTATGTTAATAGGATACTTTTTATTTTTGAGCATTATGAATAGTTACTACGGTAAATGTTATTTACCATAGTTAAAGGTAAATCAGGTAATTAAGGGTAAATATAAGATTATAAAATTACCCTAACACCTTCCAAAATCCTATTTGATGACTAAAAATAGATCCATATCACCTAAGGGTCAGATTAGATTCATTTAGTGGACTTTCTTCGATGAAAATAACTTAATTATTATTAAAACCAAATAATGTGACAACATGTCACTTTCTTAAATATTATAAGTATAATAATTTTAATTTGATGATAAACTTAATGAAACTACCAACATGAAAAGTCTCCAGAAAGATAATACATGTATCTACATCATAGGAATTTATTTATCATTTTTAGGGATTAAATAATTATCATTAATTATGACACAATAGTGATGTTGAAAATATTTTATTAATTAAAATATCAAATAAATTGTTTTAAAAATATTAAAATAAATATTATATGAACTATTTAATGTGCTAAACTAATTTTATAGATACATATGACATTTTATTAATATATTGAAGCTTTTATTTTGAACATATCTTCTGTATATATTTTATTTAAATTCAAATAAATGAATAGTGTCAAAATTGACACTATTGTTATTTTATAAAAATAACATATTATAAAATTGTTTAAAAATCAGAAAAATATTTAAAAATTATAAATTAAAATTTATACTGTCTAAAATGACATAAATAGTCAAATTATGGAAAATTCAAAACACATATGTAATTATTTATAATAATTTAAAATTTAGAATATTATTACCACAAATAAAATTAAATTGATAAATAAGGATAAATCAAGTTGATAATGTTTAAAATAAATTCCTAACATGTATAAATTTTATTGGTTGATGAGATTACAACCCTATCTCATCTTATATTCGAATATTAGTCATTTTTGGAGGATTTTAAGTGGGGTTGGGATTTAATATAAACTAATATGTCTTATATTTCCAAAGGTGTCCCTCTCCTCCCTTATAAAAGGGCACCTCCTCCCTCTCTTCCTCACACAAATTTGAGCCACCAAGCTCGGCCAAACCCTGCCCATTTCACTTCCTCACTTCCTTATAAACCTACTAGAGGTACTGGTCTTATCAAAAGACCAACTCTAGTGACTTAAGATAAAGTTTAAAGGAGGCACTTCGAGAAAGAGGTAATACCTTCTACCATTTTCTTCATGTTCCATTCTTCATCAACTCCCTCTTATTTAGTTGTTTAATGATGAGGTAATAAAATCAGTATCACTAATATACTGATATATTATTATAAATATGAAACAACCCTATTTCACCTCTTATCAATCCTACGGAAAACGAAATCAGCGCGCGTGCGTACGTACGGAATACCGTCTCCACGTCGTGGTGTAATCTATTTTCCACCACCACCTTACATGGATGTGTATAAGGGTGAAAGTAATGAATATAAATATGATTATTGTAAAGTTTTATTGATTATTAAATAGTATACATACACTCCAATACAATTCCACGATCATGGGAACGATATCATCGCTCATGCGTACGTACGGAATACCGTCTCCACGATGTGATGCGATTCGTTCTACATTATCTTCATTGAATAATGACTAGATAAATGAATTGAATTAATGAATATTGTATATATTACACTAATACCATTCTAGAAATGAGGTATCTATAACCTAAAGAGAAGAATAAGAATTTATTCGACAAACACTCATACGAACAAAAAGTAATAAACACCCGAATAACAAGTAGAAATGAAATATTACTAAGCTAAAAATATGACCATATATGATATCATAACAATATGTATGATTCTATAATAAGTCAATAACATTATTTAAATAATTATACAGGAGGTTCGGACACTTATGAAGCAAATCGGACCTAAGGAAAGGGAAAATATCACGACCTCATTTTTATCTGAGATTGTTTATACTTTGGTATTTACTGGGGTGTATTTTATCATCCACAGCCTTGTTTCCTCAATATGTAATATTATTTCCATCCACCTAAAATTTTTTAAATACAATTTTACCCTTCGTTGAGTTTTTAGTAAAAGATATGAAAGGAATCTTTCGTCGTTTTTCGTACGAGGTACTTTTTAACTTTTTCGACAAAAGTACGAGAAGAATGTTTTTTTAACTTATACGGCATAAATGGATTTTTAAAAAATTATTTCCAAGAAGCTTCCTTTCCATGTTTTCAATTTTATTTTTAATCCACTTCTTTTAGTTTATAATTTTATGACATATTAAGAAAGGAAAAGTGTTTTTGAAGTAGAAAGGATATTTTCCTCAAGAATGGAGTTTAAGTGTTTTATCAAAATTATTTCCATCTAAGATAATAAAGGGTTTTGTTTTTATCCCTATTATTACATTTATTTGATTATGTTGTGATGGAATTATTTTTATGAATTCCTTTATCTTATATTAATTGTTTTAAGATGTCACAATATTTAAGATTCCCATTTTTCTTACATGGGTTATGATATGATATATGGTTTATGATTTTGTGGCACACATAAGAATGGTATCATTAAGAGATGGGTGGGACCTATATCTCCCTCCAATGCATTGGTTAAAGATTTTATATCTCATGAGATAGACATGGCTGGAATGGCAGGTTAAACCGGTTCAGTGAAACAGGACTAAAACGAGGAGTAAACTCGGTTCAGAAATGGACTTTGTCCATTAAGATAGTCTTGGAAATGAGTCTTGACTAATAAGAAATGATTCTTTATGATTGTGTGTGTATTCCACAAAGTATCATGTTTTATGTTAGGATTATTGGGATTTCATTTCACTACAATGATTTATCCCATGTTATGAAATTATGCTATCTTTTGCAGGTTAAGATTTCCAAAATGTTATGTTCTTATGAATATGATGTGATTGATATTTCTTTTGTTTACCCTTACTGAGAATTTGAGCTCACCCTTTTGTATGTTTTCTTTCCCTAGGTTAGGAAGAAGCTTATTAAGTAAGATATTCCAAAAGGGACTATAGATATGATGAAATAAATGAGACACAGTGTAGAAGCTTTATGAACCAGTTGTTTATGTTTCCCAGTTTCTAAAGACACTATACCTATACGGTCCTTTTGTGGTTTTGTTATATGTTGTAATAAGTATTCTTCAATTTTGAAGTAATAACAATGTATGTAAAGTATGGGTCGTTATAGTTGGTATTAGAGGAAAGGTATAGTCAACCTTTGGAAACTAGGATGTGAAAGTCTTAGTAAGAACCCTGAGGAAAAGTCTAAGCATTGAACACAATATTAGTGTTTGATAAATGACCATGAATAACCTAGGATAAGACCTTAAGTGTGAAATTTTATTCTTGATTATGTGGTTTTCCTATTATAATTAGTGTTTCTCACACTATTCTTCTTGGTTTTAGTCAATGGCTACAACCCGAAGGAACCGTGTTAATGCGGAATGTGATGGGCAATGTAATGATTGTCCCCCTGAGCAACCAAACATTATGGGAGCTGGAATGAAAAATCTTGTATCCATGCTCACACAACTTTCTCATGCTATTAATCATGAAGGACTTCCAAACGAGCAATAGAAGGGGCAAAATTCTGTTTAATCCTTCATGAGGTAGCGTCCACATTCTTTCAGCCTGTCTACTGATCCATTAGTTGCTGAAAAATGGATTAGTACTACTAAAAATATATTTTCCGTTCTTCAATGTTCTGAACATGATAAAGTCATCCTAGCAGTGTATCGTTTGGAAGGAGATGTTGATCAATGGTGGAATATTATTAAGAATATGAGGCAAAGGGATGAAATTGAGTCCATGGAATGGGACAAGTTCAAGAACTTATTTTTCTATAAGTACATCCCTCGTATTCTCTGAACAAAGATGGAGAAAGAGTTTCTTGAACTGAATTAAAAGGATGATGAATCTGTTGGTACCTATGAAGCAAATTTTATAAGACATGTAAGGTACGCTTCAAGTATTATTATATAACCTGAGAGTAAGATCGATCGATTCTTTAGTGGCTTAAAACCAAGTCTTCGAAGGGCGTTAGCCATAAGGGACTTCAATAGCTACGAGGAAATCGTTTGATGTGCTCTCAAAGTCGACATGGAGATTGAAGTAACCCAGCAGTCATATGGGTTTGATAAGAAGAGGAAAATGGAATTCAAAGGAAAATCTAAAGAGCACACTGAAAAGAACATGAGCTTTCCCTTATGGTCAATGTGTGGAAAGAAACATGGAGGGAGTTGTCTTAAAAGGACAAGTAAATGTTTCAAATGTGAAAAGGATGGTCATCGGGCATTTGAATGCCGAAATGATTGCTAGAAGATGTCTAATGATGCAAACAAAGGAAGGGACACACATAATGAACCTACTACACTTCAATGTTTCAAGTGCAAGGACATGGGGAATTATGCCAATAAATTCCCTAATCCAACGGTTGTTGATGATGATCGACATCAACAAAATATTAAGGCTAAAGACAAAGGAAAGTCACATACAATTTCTATCAGCGATGTGGAGTACGATAACGATGTGGTGAAAGGTACACATACCATCCACTCTAAAGTAGAAAATGTTTTATTTTATTTTGGATCCACCCACTCTTTTATTTCTGAATATTTTTATAAGGGTATCACCGTATTACCTCAACAATTAGATGTTGAGTTAGCTGTGACAACACCTAATGGAACAACAGTCACATCAGAAGTTTATAATAATTCCCTGATTGAAGTTTGTGGGAAGGGGCTTACTGCAAATCTTGTGATCCTTCCTATAGTGGAATTTGATGTGATTCTTGGCATGGATTGGATTTCTTTATATGGAGCTCATATCAATTTCCAAAGAAGGGAATTCACATTTCATATTCCAGATCAATCTTTGATCGTCTATCAATGTAAGGATGAACATAACCTTCCAGTGGAAATTTCTTCCATCTTATGGGACTTGATTCCACTTAAAGAAGGTTATTTATCTCAAATGGTTGGTGAGAAACTCACAATTAAAAATATGCCCATTGTATGGGAGTTTGATGATGTCTCTCTAGAGGAATTGTCGGGTCTTCCACCAAATCGTGAAGTTGAGTTTTCAATAGAACTCGTACCAGATGCTTTCCCTATTTCAAAGACACCTTATAGAATTACCACAATTGAGTTGCAGGAATTGAAGAAGCAACTCCAAGAGAATCTTGATAAGGGATTCATACGCCCTAGTGCGTCACCTTGGGGAGCACCTGTTCTTTTTGTTAAGAAGAAATATGGATCAATGAGACTCTGCATTGATTATTGAGAACTTAACAAGATCACTATCAAGAAACAATATCCTCTCCCACGCATTGATGACCTATTTGGCCAACTATGCGGAGCTCAATACTTTTCCAAGATTGATCTTCGTTCAGGGTATCATCAATTAAGGGTCAAAAGGGAGGATATACCAAAGACGGATTTCCGTACAAGGTATGGACACTATGAATTTAAAGTGATGCCATTTGGTCTTACTAATTCCCCTGCTATCTTCATGGATCTGATGAATAGAGTCTTTAGGGACTACATTGATCAATTTGTGGTAGTCTTTATAGACGATATTCTTGTCTATTCAAAGAGAAAGGAAGAGCATGAAGATAACTTGAGAATTATATTGAAGACCCTAAGAAAGGAGAAGCATTATGCCAAATTTACCAAGTGTGAATTTTGGCTTAAAAAATTTTCATTTTTGGGTCACATAATCTCAAAAGAGGGGATATCTGTGGATCCAGCAAAAACAGAGGTTATTGAAATATGGTCAAGACCAACAATAGTAACTGAAATCCGAAGTTTTCTTGGTTTGGCTGGATATTATCGACGTTTTGTGAAAGATTTTTCATGATTATCTAATCCACTCATCAGGTTGACTCGAATAGGAGTTATGTTCATATGGACAGATGAATGTGAAGAGAATTTCAAGGAGATGAAAAGAAGGTTATTCAGTGGACCTGTACTCACACTTCCTTGTAGTGGAGAATGGTTTGTGATCTATAGTGATGAATCCAAGAAGAGACTGGGATTTGTTCTCATGAAAAATGATATGTTGATAGCTTAATCCTCATGACAGTTGAAAATCCATGAGAAAAATTACCCAACTCATGATTTGGAGTTAGCTGCGGTAATCTTTGCATTAAAGATTTGTAGGCATTACCTTTATGGTGAAAGTTGTGATATTTATACTTATCATAAATATTTAAAGTATATTTTCACACAAAAGGAGCTGAATATGCGTCAAAGAAGTTGGTTGGAGCTGATTAAGGATTACGACTGCTCAATTCATTACCACCCTGGGAAAGCAAACAAGTTGGCAGATGCATTAAGTCGACAAGACCATGCCAGTTTATCCATGATGAGGATCACAAAAGATCCAATATTTATGGATTTACAAAGGATGGATCTTGGAATTATAATGGAAGGGGGAAAATCATATCTTTCTCAAATGAATGTTCAACCATCTATACATGTGAAGATTAAAGAGGCACAGAAAGTAGATGTAGAGTTACAAAAGAAGGTGAGAAATGTTCCTGAATTAAACCTTGATTGTGATGGGATAATAATGTTCGGGAATCAGGTTTGTGTTCCTCCCATCACCGAATTAATGAAGGAGCTACTGGATGAGGCTCAAAGTTCTTCATTCTCTATTCATCCTGGAATCACGAAGATGTATAGGGACCAGAAAGAGTACTTCTGGTGGGATGGCATGAAAAGAGATGTTGCTGAATATGTCTCTCGATGCTTGGTTTGTCAGCAAGTTAAAGCTGAGAGACAGAAGTCTAAGGGGATGTTACAACCATTACCCATACCCGAATGGAAATGGGAAAACATCACTATAGACTTTGTCACAGGACTTCCTAAAACATCCAATGGAAATAATGCTATCTGGGTCATAGTTGATCGTCTTACAAAGTCTGCACACTTCATTTCTATTAGAGAGTATTTCTCTCTCGATCATCTTTCCAGGATATATGTAAAGGAAGTGGTAAGATTGCATGAAGTACCACTTTCTATTATATCTGATCGGGATCCGAGATTTACCTCGATGTTCTGGTGAAGTCTTCAGCATACTCTGGATACAGAGTTGAGTTTCATCACTGCTTATCATCCTCAGACAGATGGTCAGTCTGAGAGAACAATTCAAACTCTAGAAGATATGTTGAGATCTTGATCTATGGAGTTCAATGGTGGTTGGGATCAACACCTACCTTTGGTGGAATTTTCTTATAATAATAGCTTTCACTCCAGTATTCAGATGGATCCTTATGAAGCTCTCTATGGAATGAAATGGAGGACTCCAACTTGCTATGATGAAGTATGGGAAAGAAAGATATTAGGACCTTATCTCGTTGATGAAATGGCAGAAAAGGACATATCTATTCAACAAAACATAAGAGCAGCTCAGAGTCGACAGAAACGTTTTGCCGATAATCGAAGAAAAGTCATAGAGTTTGAAGTGGGTGATAAAGTGTTCTTACGAATATCTCCCTAGAAGAGGGTCATGATATTTGGAATGAAGGGGAAGTTGAGCCCTATATATATCGATCCTTTCGAAATAATGGATCGTGTTGGGAAGGTAGCTTACTGATTGGCTCTTCCACCGAATCTCTCTCAAGTACACAATGTGTTCCATGTATCTCTTTTGAGAAAGTACATACCTGATCCTTCACATGTACTCAGCTCAGAAGTTATACCGCTGGAGCAAGATCTTTCTTATGAAGAACAGCTGATAGAGATTCTTGATCGTAGCAAAAAAGTCTTATGAAACAGGACAACTCGCTTGGTGAAAGTTTTATGGAGGAACCACCAATTAGAAGAAGATACATGGGAGCTTGAGGATATGATGAGGGATAGGTATCCTCATCTGTTTGTTACAAAGTGACAAATTTCGAGGGATAAATACATTTTAAGGGGGGTAGAATGTAACACCAGAGACTTTTATGAGAAATATTCTGTTTTTGTGTTATATAAATCATCAAAGGAATATTTCACTACACACAACACTAGCTTGGCTTTCTTTACACGCAACCGCAGCCTTCCTCGATAGCTTGCATCGTACGCAATACCGAGTTTCACTAAACAATGATATGCTATTAAAATATTATTAAAACTAGCCGTTATGAATATTACTAACTGAATTTTTAATTTTATAACATTTTAATTCAACTTTTACATTTTCTTGAATGAGGTATAAAAGCCAAATCAGTTTTTTGGATAAAAGAAATATTTTTAAAAAAATACAGTTTTGCCACCTTTTGATGGCGCACCCACATTAAATCTAGTTTTTGACATGTTTATAAGTTAAATTTGACAAAATAAAATTCTTCTTTTTAATTAGGGTATAAAAATTTACTTTGGATAAATTTTTGATATTTTTCTGATAACTTTCATATTTTGATGAATACTAAAAATACGCTAATTTTTATTTAAAAAAAAACTTTTTTCATTGAGATAATTTATATGGATAAATTATAATATTGAATGGATTTAAAGTATAAATAGAATATATTTTTACCCTTTAATATAATTTATGTCATTAGAATGAATTTCACATTGAATTCATAGGTAAAAACATTTCAATCTTTGGCAATGTTTTAACTTCTAAAACCTGTTTTCTTAACAACGAGATTTATTTTGAATTAATTACTGCAACATATATGTTTTGAATTTTGAAAAATGGATTCAATATTAAGAAAAACTGGGTCCATATTATGTTAATAGTATACTTTTTATTTTTGGGCATTATGAATAGTTACTACGGTAAATTTTATTTACCACAGTTAAAGGTAAATCGGGTAATTAAGGGTAAATATAAGATTATAAAATTACCCTAACACCTGCCAAAATCCTATTGGATGACTAAAAGTAGATCCATATCACCTTAGGGTCGGATTGGATTAATTTAATGGACTTTTTTCCATGAAAATAATTTAATTATTATTAAAACCAAAGAATGTGACAACATGTCACTTTTTTAAATATTATAAGTATAATAATTTTAATTTGGTGATAAACTTAATGAAACATCGAACTTGAATAGTCTCCATAAATTTAATAAAATTATCTACATCATATAAATTTATTTATAATTTTTAGGGATTAAATACATATCATTAATTATGACACAATAGTGATGTTGAAATTATTTTATTAATTAAAATATCAAATAAATTGTTTCAAAAATATTAAAATAAATATTATATGAACTATTTAATGTGATAAACTACTTTTCTAGATACATATTACATTTTATGAATCTATTAAAGCTTTTATTTCGAACATATCTTCTGTATATATTTTATTTAAATTCAAATTAATGAATAGTGTCAAAATTAAAACTATTGTTATTTTATAAAAATAACATATTATAAAATTGTTTACAAATCACAAAAATATTTAAAAATTATAAATTAAAATGTATATGGTCGACAATGTCATATAGTGTCAAATTATGGAAAATTCACGACACATATGTAATTATTTTAAATAATTTAAAATTTAGAATATTATTACCACAAATAAAATTAAATTGATAATTAAGGATAAATCAAATTGATAATGTTTAAAATAAATTCCTAACATGTCTAAATTTTTTTGGTCGATGAGATTAAAACCCTATATCATCTTATATTCGAATATGAGTCATTTTTGGAGGTTTTTAAATGGGGATGGGATTTAATATAAACTAATATTTCTTATATTTCCAAAGGTTCCCCTATCCTCCCTTATAAAAGGGAACCTCTTCCCTCTCTTCCTCACACCAATTTGAGCCTTCAAGCTCGGAAAAACCCAGCCAATTTCACTTCCCCACTTCCTTTCAAACCTACTAGAGGTACTGGGCTTATCAAAATACCAACTCTAGTGCCTTAAGAGAAAGTTTAAAGGTGGCACTTCGAGAAAGAGGTAATACCTTCTACCATTTTCTTCAAGTTCCATTCTTCTTCTACTCCCTCTTCTTTAGTTTTTTCATTATGAGGTAATAACATAAATATAACTCATATACTGATATGTTATTATAAATATGAAACAACCCTATTTCACCTCTTATCCATCCAACGGAAAACGAAATCACTGCGTGTGCGTACGTATGGAATACCGACTCCACGTTGTGGTGTAATATATTTTCCACCACCACCTTACTTGGATGGGTATAAGGGTTAAAGTAATGAATATATATATGATTATTGTAAAGATTTATTTATTCTTAAATAGTATACTTACACTCCAATACAATTACACGATCATGGGAACGATATCATCGCTCGTACGTACGTACGGAATATCATCTCCACGATGTGATGTGATTCATTCTACATGATCTTCATTGAGTAATGATTATATAAATGAATTTAATGAATTAATATGATATATATTACACTAATACCATTCTGTAAATGAGGTATCTATAACCTAAAGAGAAGAATAAGAATTTATTCGACAAACACGCATAAGAACAAAATGTAATAAACACCCGAATAACAAGTAGTAATGAAATATTACTAAGCTAAGAATATGACCATATATGATATCATAACAACAATTATGATTGTGGAATAAGTCAATAACATTATTTAAATCATTATACAGGAGGTTCGGACACTTACGAAGAAAATCGGACCTAAGGTCAGGGAAAATATCACAATCTCATTTTTATCCGAGATTGTTTATACTTTGGTATTTACTGGGGTGTATTTTATCATCCACATCCATGTTTCTGAAATATTTAATATTATTTCCATCCACTTACAATTGTTTAAATACAATTTTACCCTTCGGTGAGTTTTTAGTATAAGATATGAAAGGAATCCTTCGTCATTTTTCGTACGAGGTACTTTTTAACTTTTCTGGAAAAAAGTACGAGAAGGATGATTTTTTAACTTATTCGGCATAAATGGATTTTTAAAACATTATTTCCAAGAATAATCCTTTCCAAGATTTCAAGTTTATTTTTTATCAACTTCTTTTAGTTTATAATTGTATGACATATTAAGAAAGAAAATTGTTTTTGAAGTAGAAAGGATATTTTCCTCAAGAATGGAGTTCAAGTGTTTTATCAAAATTATTTTCCATATAAGATAATAAAGGGTTATGTTTTTATCCCTATTATTACATTTATTTTGTGATGGAATTATTTTTATGAATTCTTTTATCTTATATAAATTGTTTTATGATGTCACGATGTTTAAGATTCCCGTTTTTATTACATGGGTTATGCTATGATTTATGGTTTATGATTTTGTGGCACACAAAAGAATGGTATCATTAAGATATGGGTGCGACCAATATCTCCCTCCAATCCATTGGCTAAAGATTTTATATCTCATGATATATACATGGCTGGAACGGCAGGTTAAGCTGGTTCAGTGAAATAGGACTGAAACGAGCAGTGAACTCTGTTCAGAAATGGACTTTGTCCACTAAGATAGTCTTAGAAATGAGTGTTGACTAATAAGAAATGAATCTCTATGATTGTGTGTGTATGCCACAAAGTTTCATGTTTTAAGTTATGATTATTGGGATTTCATTTCACTACTATGATTTATCCCATGTTATGAAATTATGCTCTCTTTTGCATGTTAAGATTTCCAAAATGTTATGTTCTTATGAATATTATGTGATTGATATTTCGTTTGTATACCCTTACTGAGCATTTGAGCTCACCCTTTTGTATGTTTTCTTTCCCTAGGTCAAGAAGAAGATTATTATGTAAGATATGCCAATAGGGACTATAGATATGATGAAATAAATGGGAGAAAATGTAGACGCTTTATGAACCAGTTGTTTATGTTTCCCAGTTTCTAAAGACACTATACCTATACAGTCCATTCATGGTTTTGTTATATGTTGTAATAAGTCTACTTCAATTTTGAAGTAATAACAATGTATGTAAAGTATGGGTCGTTATATCCAGACTACTCACTTCTACCCTTACCAATAATTTTTCGCCATGTTTCACAAAAAAGGAGCATAAATTTACCTTCATACGTTAATACTAATGAATTAATGATCAATAAACGATCATGTTTTTTTCTACCTCAAGACTAGATTATCTTATTGTGATCAAATAAAATCCTAAGGGGGTGCATTGTTTGAAACGAAAATTTTCTCACCAAGATGAAAAATGATAAAGGAAAATATATCATGTGTTAGGAGTAGGTTAAAGGACTGAAGCATGACAAAAAAATATTTCCCTTAAGTCCCATTCATTCTCCCAAGCAGATCTTGTACTAGCCCAAACATTGCTGCCCATCATGTGTCACTAACTCCTCATGAATGTTGCATCTGTGTAAGAAAAATGTGTGAATCAATTGCGTGAAATATCCCCTTCACCCAGTTCCTAGGTTATTGCATAAATACAACCATTTTCACCCTATTTTAGATGACTATAACTCTAGAAGGTGGTTTAACGCTCTGCTCACCCTATCTATTCACCCATTTCTAGAAACTCTATTGGTAGATCTACAAACATTAAAATAACTCTCAATTAATGATAGCATATGGATTATTTCTTCTCAAATGTATAAAATAAAACCTATATAAGGATCCATTGACCACTATAATAAAAATTATTTTGTGAATACAACTTATCATGTTTTGGATTTACACTGGAACCTTATGGAAGCACATGAGGAGACCCTTGGTGGTCTGAGAAAATTCTCTCCCATGTTAGGATTCCCAATTTGTTCTTCATCCATATTCACTTAGGTATCTCCTGAGAAAAGGTGAATACATCTCTCTTGGGTACCACCTTGTTGAGCTACAATGAAACTCTCTTTCGCATCACATGGTCCAGGGACCCTCCAGCTCTCCCATGAATCTCATCAGCAATGCAACCTCTATCTCTTCTCGGTATCACCTATGTGAAGAACCCTATAGAATCTATCTTATACCTTTAATGTGTGTGCTCTATCTAGTAGATTTTATCTAAGATAGACCAATACAAACACTACAATGCAGCCCCTAGTTATTCCTAATTAATGAAAAATAAATATCCACATGTTTTCTGTTAATTTTTTCATTCCCTCGATAAAATATTTCATACACATGACCCACCAATTAGGTAGGGTCCCTATGATGCATAAAATTATGTATCCTATTGATAAAGAGGACCCCATCCATAGAAAACATTGAAATGAACTCACCACTTCATATAGTGAGGGGAAACACTTATTTTTACCACAAATAATGGAATATATTTTATCAGACTCTCATAAACGTTGAAAAAAATGGGAATCAATGATGTAGAAATCCTCTATTAATTATTGCAGAACATATCCTCTCTTACATACCCTTCCACATTCCCCCCAAAGAATGAATAATATTATTAAAAGTTCTTGATCTTCCACTTTCTAATTTTTATCAGACTAGGAATGAATCACATGGGTATAGATAAAAATGATGACAATATCACTACCATGATAAAAAATCCTCATATTGTCCTCCAACTAGTTGTTTTTTATAATACAATTTTATTGACCCCTCAATAGGCTATATTCCACATGGATAAAACCTTCAAGGGGATATATTATTGAGGAATCTTTTTAATGGGACAATTAAATAGTTATAAGCTGAAACATAGATTACATGGTCATTAATTCATGTTAAAATAGAATGTATAGAAAGGATTCTTTAGGATAAATCCCAACACCACAAACTCAACCTAATATTCTCCGATCCATTTTCCATGTAGGTTCATATCCAACCAATATGAAGATATCCCTTCTGATTCCCTCCATAACTATACTAATAAGTCTATATTCCTTGAAATATTATTATCCAAATGTGAGGATATATATCATCTAGGTCCCTGTAATCATATCTTCATTATTTTATGTTCTGAGTGAGGGACACAATTCAAGGGTCCTACAGCCTTCTATGTAGACAAAAAATAGAAATTTTAGAATATTTTTCACTATATCCTTGACTAAGAAACCATTCACCATGATGTGATTACTGTATGATGTTGAAATACTTGGTTTGGTCCTTATCACATGACAATTAAATGTATAATATATCCCTCTATATGGAACTGAACTACTAGAGGTTCTGATTACTCTCATGGGTATATATAAAAATACATTATAAGGGGTCCAATACCAAAATTGACACAACACCCATCTCCATAGTTGAAGGAAAAATTCAAATATAATAACATTGAGGCTTGAAACCATAATAAAAAATCAAATAACGTAAAAAAATATAGACACTGATACATACATATTATTCCATAAATTGATGAACTTGAATATAAACATATGGGTTCACACAAAATCATATCTATAACAGAATGTTGATACATTTTGTTCACTAATTACATATTTTTTATTTTAAAATTGCTTCATGAATATGTATTAAATATATAATAGACTATTGGAGTAGCCAAAATTTCCCAATGAAATTAATGTGATGTGACAAAACACTTATCATCTCCACTGTTGTGAGTTCATAATATTAAGTGTTTATCAATCTAAAGATCACTTTAATATAGAATGTTGGGATATTAGTTATCATGTTTATGAGAGCCATTGGCTGTTTTTTTTCTTTAATAATCTCTGGTTGAAATCCACCCTCCACTAATGGGTGATAAATTGTCTTTTATATATGTATGTCTTGGGTGTCTATTTAAATTAGAATGTCAAATTATAAAATTATATTTTAGGAAAAATCTTATCCTAATATTGAAATCATAAAAACAATATAAATTATGAAGAAAATAAAGCTACCAAAAAAACCTAATATCAATTAATCCATGGTATATATCTATAATAACATTCATCATCTCCATATAACTTTTCCTCTTTCTAAAAATTTAGATCCAAGCCACAGGGAATGAGTTATGGAAATTGAATACTGGAACCAATTGTTCTACTAGACCACTCAATATTCAATTCAATACTAATGGAATCAGGTGGGAAAATAATGAATCATATTATATGAGATAAAAATTCATTTATTTGGAAAAATTCATTAAAAATATATTTTGAATCAAGGAGATAGAAGTAATGTAGGGTCCATAACACTCAATAGCGGGGTGAAAATTTCACAAACTAATGACACTACATAAATTGAATGTGAACCAAATTGTTAAAGTTGTTATTATAAATCAATAAAATGTTCTTGTGAAGATAAAATAAAAAAATGGTGAAATATTATCAATGAGTAATCCCTTGATTAATACAGTTTAATTCATTTTCTGCAAAGACACTCTCAATCCAAGAATTAATTTGATAATGAAGTTTAATATGAAATCACATATATATATATATATATTTAAAATAATTTTGGTAATTATTCTTATATTTGAATATGTTAAAGAGATTCATTGATGCTAAGGATTTTTCAAGGAGATTTGTACCCACTAGTGGTGACAGAAGGGGTATGGGAGAGTGATCATTGGAAGGAATGTATCAAATTTTATACAACTAGAAATAAAAAATAAATTCATAGAATTAATAATATTAAATATTCATTTAACAATATTGGATTAATTTTATTTTACAATAATTCATGCATTAGGTTCCTCAATAAATGTGATGGCTTGATAAATGTATACAAATTTATAGGTATGAAAGATTCCACCAACTGAGGTCATTGAATTAATTATCAATCTTATAATTACATAATTAACTAAATTAATTGAGGATGTCCCCATGTTATTGAACAACCTCATCAAACCTATAATTTTTTTGGTACATTTTAGAAGGAAGATATGTGAACCCAAGGTAATTATTTACTCAAAAATTGAATGTCATTACTTGAAATGATAAATATAATCATTAACATTCGCAGCATGACACGTTAAATATTATTTGATGTTTAAAAGGTATGTTTCAATATCCTTGATGAAAAATAACACTATATTTAGTATAATTGATAAATCCATATAGATTTTATGGGACATATCCAAACAGAAATATATATAAACAAATAATATTAATTTTTTGATGCACAATTAAATTCTTATGACCCTTATTCATTCATTGTTTTTTTGGGTTTTATTTTATTTTTTTATATCCTAAAAAAGGGTTTTTTAGATGATGAGTGTGTACACTCCAAGGTACCCATAATCATAAATGATTCATCAAATCTCATCTCTATTGATTATCATTATATAGGGAATAAGAATAGGTTCATAAAAAATTTTATAGGCCCCATTATTCCTAACTCCATTTCATATTTCTAAAAATAACTAGTGTATGGATTAAAAAACATCCATATGACATAAATAGTGCATATATTGATTGTATTATAAAATTTACCATAGTTATGTGGAACAACATATCTTAACAAAAAGTATCAAATATAAAATATCATTTGAGGGAGTGTGTAAATATGATAGGATGTACATTGGGAAATATTACATGGAATATCACATATATTTTCATGCATTGTTTAATTTTAGAGTTTATGGAAGATCATAAGAAAACATCAATTTTTGTTTAATCCAACCATTTAATAAGTATAAGAAATGGATGTTAGTAAATTACATAGTGTTGGGGTAATCTATCATCTATCAAAGGTAATTTTTTAGCCAAATGTTTTTTCTAAACAAATAGTATTAATGTTAGTGTAAATGAAATAAATGAACGGTCCTCTACATGTTGGGAAAATAGTTTGGCAGTCTGTATTGGCTATTTTATAGTAAATAAATACATGAAAAAAGACTTCATTTCTCTACATTTCATTGAAAAAAACGAATGTAATATATGAAATTAAAAACCATTTTTTATTATTTATTGAATATTTGGGTTATTTTCATATCCATATAGATGATAAAGATCAAGAAAATGTACCAATTGCCTATCTATTAAGAATATTTTTATATTGATTGATGCCTTCAGGCCTCTATAATTTTCTAAGTACATTTCAACATTATTTAATGTGTTTTTAGAGTAACTATAAAATTATATGGATGTTTTTATGAATGATATTTCAATTTCTATAACTGGAATGGTTGATTTTGAGGAAAACAAATGTTTTTTTATCTCCCCTTGCATTGAAGAAGAACAAATTGTAAATAATGATATATTAAAAATCATGGTTGAATGAGAGATAATTCATAGAATTATAATTTCAAATAAAGTGATTCATGTTGATAAATATTAAATTGATATAACAATCTCTCTTATATATCTAATATATCATCATGGTGAATGATCTCTCTTGGGTCATGCAAGATTTTTGCACTAGTTATTTAATGAATTGAGAATGACTACACTTCCCTTGTCATAATTATTACAAAAATCATAATGAGTTTATTTTTTATTTATTAGGTGGGATACGTTAATTTTGCTGAAAAAGATTATCACATCACCTCACATAACATTACCACCATGGTGGGAAACTCTCATTAAGTGCATCAGTGATTCATTTAACATTTAAATTATGGATTTTTTATCATAAATGATTGATAGGTCACTAATTTCATTAATTATAGAACATTTTCCATTTTCCATTCATAGGAAAACTACAAAAACATTGAAAAAATACCCATATATTTTGTTTTCCTTAATCAATTTCAATTATGATTTTATTATTTCAGAATCCATTATGTTTTCTGATCATTCAACCCATTGGTTTTTCTATAAGAAGACTACGCATAATACTCATCTAATATTATGGATGATCCTCCCCCTGAAGTTTCAATGTGGTATTTCAGACAATGGAGGAGTGTAATGTGTTTTTCAAACAATATTATTTCGATTCTCACATCATTAGTGTACCTTGTTGATTAATTTCACGCAAATATAAATTCATTCCCCCAAAGTGTACCTTTGTGATGTTTCTAACAATACCCATTGATATATATATTTCATAATGTTTTTAGTTGAATTAATAGTCTCTATATATTTTAAAAAATTCACAATCATAGTCTCTTAAGGATTACTTTTTATTGTATGTTTGGGATGAACCATATATTTGCATGACATATAGTGATTAGGTTGTTATTTAGTGTATCCCCAACAATCTGTTCACATCTAGTAGGGGCTTATTGTACACTCAATAATGTTGGGGATTCATTATTTCATATCCAAAAACATTAATTATCAACAACTATAAGTGTTATTATATATATTTATATATATATTCCCATTAGTTTTTTATTCAATCTCATAAGGTCAATTCACATGGAATATCTCAAAGAGTTGTGAAATTAATCAATGACCAATGTTATTTTGTGGTATCATTTATTCATGGGACATTGAAATAATGGGTCTCTCCTAATATTCATATTTATTTTTGTATATCATATTTTCAATCCTCCATGTAACAATATGTTTTAAATAAAAGGAAAATTGACCGATGACTCTCAAGTAACTAAAATCATATTTTGATGGCATATTTTTTCAGTATTGTTTAATAAGGACCATCATCAATGGTAAAATTTCTATTATTTTTAATCTCAAACGGAATAATTCCATCCATAAGTATAGTATTATATAAAGGATTGTATGAAATTATATAATATTTTAACATAAACCTTATCTCAATTAATATATTGTTATTTATATTGTGTAGGGTTAATAACAATTTGAGAATCTTTTATCATAATGGAATTATCTCACCATTCATTATCATCTAACCCACATAATAATACAAAGTTATAGGGTTATTCATTCAATATTTAAGGAATTTTATGTTATTAATATGAATAACATGAGAGAATTTATTGACCATGCTGTAAATCTAAAATAAATTAGCATCATTCATAGATCAAAGGTGGAAATGTGGATCACTTATATATAGATTCTATACATGGATCCTCCAACAAAAAATATAGGAAATCCTAATAGTGTTTTTGAAATGATCAACAAATGTTTTAGAGAAATATCCTTAGAAGAGGTAATATTTCATTCAATCATAAATGAATTAATTATAATTTCAATGTATAATGTAATCTCTCTATGTTTTATGGGTCTCTATTGAATAAAATTTTATTATTACAACCACTAAGGGGGAATAAAATACACCAATATCCATTAATTTCATTTTAGTGATCATATATAAACCATAATAAGAGGATGGGGGATAGTTGTTGTGCCCCAACCACAAGGGGTGAACTATACGACTACCTTAATGGAGTGGCGTTGGTCATAGTCCATATGTCCACACAGAAATAGTAAAATTCTTAGTTAAATTTAATTATGGTAAAATTTGAAGTTTTTGATACATCACCCTTTAATTTCATAGAGAAATAGGGTACGTAGGTGGTTTTATTTGATAAAACCTCCCCTTCCCCCTACCATAAATCCCCCTTACCTAGATATGATAGTGGTTATAATTTAATAGTGTAAGTGATTTGTTTCTTTAATTTTATACTTTGATCTTATTTACCATTGAATCCCACTAATTTTTTTAATTTCAATTTGGTTTCATTAATTAATTCCATAAAATTATATTGGAAATAATTTTTAATGATGAGAATTTATTCTGTGATTGACATTGGTGGTCCTATAAGGTTCCTTTCATTAAATTACATTGTATTTCATTTGTGGTATACTTCCCACAAAATTTATTTATGGGTTTGTATAAAATATATGAGAATGATGATTGATCAGTTGTGGTTTAAAGTGATCTAACTCGATATGGTCAAAATGATGTGAAATGGACCTTATAGGTGTGGTTGTACATGGTTTTTGTGTAGTGGGATCCTAGATGATTTTTATGGTCATTCCTAGTTAAATAATTTAAATATATAAATATATAATAATATAATTAAATATTATTATTATATGTCATTATATAATAGTTCAAGATATTATTCGAGCATGGATGAAACATGATCAGGCATTGATGTGTTGGTGTAGGGGTCTGAAATGATGGTAACTGAATTATAAAAACAAGAGGCCATTTATAATACTAAAATCATTTGTTTGTTTATAAGGGGGTGTATATTCCTTTATAATTTCATGAAGTTAGATACAATTAATAAGGTCAAATAATTTCAAGTATAAAGAGATAGGATGGTATATAACCTCTAATTATTTCAATACCTTTTCTATAATAAAGAGGTAAAATAGAATATCATGGGGACTAAGCCACCATGGGGTTAGGGTGTTGACTATATCAATAAGAAGCCTTGGATATGTTTTTATGTATAAGATGATATGGGGGTAGTCTAGGTGAGCTGCCTAATTCTTGAAGTGTCTTTTGGGTGGGTTGGGAATGCGTATAAATTGGAGATATGGTAGCACATCTAATAAGGGATGTGAAACTCACTCTTGTGGTAGATTTAAATTCTTGGTGTTTGAGGCATTTAAATTTGTTCTTTAAGTCTTGATGAGTATGGTGAATATAGGATTTTTCTATGTGTTTTTTTGATAGATCCCCATTAAGGAAAGTGTGATGAGTCATGAGTGTGGGTTATGGGTGTTATATAAGGACTTGGAATTGGGTTTCAGAGGGTTATGATTATAGATTGATGAATTTGGATATTTCCAAGTTAATAAATGGTTATATTGAGCTTACACATTGTGATACCAAAAAGGGTTCTTAGATATGATTTGATTCCAATTGTTAAGGAAAAGGGTCTAGGTACATTGTTACTAGAATCCTAAAGACAATGAGATGTGAAATTGTGATGTGTTGTAGGGTAGTTTTTTTTTGGGATGTGTGTGCTCCACAAGTTTGTTTTTTGATAATTACCTCATAATTATGGGACCAGAGGCCTATCCATTCTATGGGTGATATTGAGGTGGTATGAATTTTATGATTGATATGGTATCCTTGATTTGACAGAAATAGACACTACGCTATTGGATTTGTTAGATTTATATATGTATAGAGTTTCTATGTGTGACATGGTTTTGAAAATTACTTCAGAGTGAGAGGCAATTATACAACTCGTGCATGTGAAACCTAACCTATAAGACTATATTTGTTAGGTTGTAACCAAATTTTGTGGAACTAGTCGATGGGTGAAATGTTTTTCCTACCATGAGTGAGAACGTTTGATTAGAAGAAGATATGATAAGAGATGTGGATGTTAGATCCTTCCCCAAATAAAAAGTTATTTGTTAGGATATGGTAAGATACACCATAAGGGGGAAGGTATCGGTATGGATACCATGATTTAGATGGCTAATCAATGACTTTGAAATTTGGCATTATTCCAGTCCTTCATGTATTAGTTTTGGTTTTGTAGATCCCCTACACTATGTGTTCAATTATACTTTAGAATATTTCGTTCTTAGAATGGGGATGAGATGAGATTCTATAATGGTGTCAATGTACTATTGTTCTGGTGTCACGGTGAAATGTTAAGGAACAATATAATTTTCTTGAGTGTGTAAATAATCATTATTATTGGTTTCTTGTTTCATGAAAAATAACCCATAGATATTTTCTATTATATTTAATACATTTTCTTATTCATACACATTTAAATGATGTATAATGTTAGAGGTTATTTTTTATATCCTACTTGTTTATTTTCTAACAGACTTCACCAACACCTTAATGTGCATGAATATCTCATGTTGTAATTCAGGTTGAGTGTTGTTTGTACAACACATTGGGAAGGAGTAGCATGGAGGTTATGAATGATAGGGGTTTTCACGTATAGTTATGTTAATGGGGGCGATGTGTATTTTTTCATTCCTTTATTTTTATAAGTGAATAACTTAGTAGGTGTATAGTGAAATATATGACTGATTCTTAGGAATGGTATTTTTATAGAGTTTTATTTATTTTATTATGCAATCACTAATGTTAATCTTATATGTAGTTTTTTTGTTTCTATTATTTTTGTCACATTGATTTTAGGTTATAATAACTTTGTTATATAGATTAGTCCATCTTCACCAGTTGGAAGGCTCTTGGATATGGGGAAGTTCCATTGGGTTTTCATAGCCAACCTAGATGGGGAAATTTTGATTGGCCTCCTCACATGGGTGATACAAAGTGGTATCAGCGAATTTTATTTTATTTTTACATTGAAATATGGAATTCATGTGATATAGGAATGTATCATAAATTTTTATAGACATTATATTAGTGAGTCATGACGAACATTTCTATAAAATTTTAGGGTTTTTATGGGTACATGATTGGTGGTATTTACTTCTACTATTATGATTGAGGTGTTTATCAGATATGAATCGGTCATTGAGGTTATAATATAAATTTTTTCTTTTAAATTTTTCATTAGGCATCTATAAATATAACATAATTAGATGGTAGAATTCATATGAAATGTCTCTAATTTCATGTGGTTGATTTTATTATCTATAAGGTTTAGTTATTTCAAGTTTCCACAATAACTTATATTTAATGATCCCAGAACTAATTATAGTTTCATTCTATAAAAAATATTATATTTTTTATAAAGGAATATCATTTGGATCCTTTTCCAAGTGTTCTCATTTATCATTTGTATATTTTCTTCATGAATAGAGTATATAAATACCCATAATCGGCCAATAAAGGCATTAGATGCCTTTCTAGTGGACCCTCAAGGAATTCATTGTGAGTTTTAGTTTATAATTTTTTTTGGAAAACCATATATCATCATTCCTATATATATCTTATTGGTGAAATATAAATTAACCGACCAGGGTGGTTCTTTGATACCCCCATGAGTACTATGTAATGTAATAATTGAATCCTTATGTTATTGATATAATATGTGAATTGGGGGATTCTAGAATCATTGATGGTTTTTGATAGTAGGATGTGTTATTTTCATGTCCCTATTGATTTCAGGGGTCCATTTATTAAGGGGTTATGGGCATTGATAAAGTCTCATTGTTTTATAATGATGGATAGATAGTTGGAGATCATTTTATTAGCCTTAGCATTAGTGAGATATTAAATATCCATTTTAGGGAATATAATAATGAAATTTTAGTTTGAAAATACTAGACTGTTAGAGGATCATGATCATTAGGGTATGCTTGTGATCCATAATAGATTGGATGCATCTCATGCGAATTTGTGTTCAGCTATATGACCATGTTTTACAGTATTGAAAACATGTCCTTTTCCAAATGGGATGATGTATAATCATGGGTAAGAACCTAAAAGATACTTATCTATGGTTTACTCAGACTTTAGAGAAAGACAGTGTGTATGGTAAGGATCCTTGAGAAAAAACTATCATTTTGAATTTAGATTCATGCTGGTTGTTTGTGGTATTCAATGAGTTCATGGATTTATGAAAGGTATTGTCTGGGCTGTGAACAAATTCAATCAATGACAACCACATGGGCATAATATCTATGGGTTGAGATGAGATGTGAGTTTTCCCTTTGGTGAGAATATACATCGTAAGTGAAATAGTGTTACCATAGTATGGTCAATCAAAGTGGGCCTTGAAAAAACTGTTATGGGTTGATAGGATGGGCAATCTGTTCTTTGGAGAAGTGTCATGTTTATCTCGTTAGGACATATTTTTGTTAGTGATCAATGTGAATTATATATAAATATATATGGTGTGGAATTAAAAATATGATAATTGAAGGTGTGATCCACATTTTGGAGGGTTTTTTTGTGATGGTATGGATGACATTCATGATGTTATGGGAATGGGTAGGTTGGTGTTTTTTGTAATTTCTCATGTATGAATGGAAATACATGTAATTTAACTATATTTAGTAAAATAAAATCATGGGAACTTGATATTTAGGATTGGTTTGGTAGAGTGATGATAATGGTACTTTTATAGTGGGGAGTATCATATCTGACACATGTAGAAGAATCTCAGGTTAGTATTGTTTTTTGTTTTTTATACTAGTTATTAGACTATAAACAATGTATTAGGATGAAATTAATTTTAAATACTCAATAATATAACATTACAAATGAGAACATACGATTTGAGATTTGTATATGGCATTAGTTGTAGTCATTATATTTTTACATGATTTGGATAGAGGTATGTTTGTCAATAAGGTGAGGTATATCAAGTGTGTGATTATTCTCAAGGTAGAATAAGAACATCCATTATGGTTGGTTAGTTATCAGACCCTAGAATTATACTAAAAGATATGTCTAGTATTTTTCATTGGTTTCTTGGATATTATGTGATTCCCCATGGATTTTAAGTCATTGTGATGATGTTACATACTTTCTAGATGTATGTTTGGTCAAAGATAAACATTTTGAGAGAAGATGGATGGAGTATGACTAACAAATGTTTTAGTAAAGGATCAGATGTGGTGAGGTTGAAACATTATTGATCATGTTTATGGACCACTATAGATTCATTTTCAAATTCTAATTCCTATGGTGGAGAATACCAAAGATCAAAATTCACCTCTTTTGATTGAAACCATATCCTAGATATAACCATAAACATCATGATATATTTTTTCTATTTCACATATTTGTCTCAAGATATATAGGTGTGGTGAGAATAGTCTCAGTGTTGGAGATGATAGAAAGTATGATGGCCAACCTTTGATCAATTGTGTGTTTTAGTGTTTAGATTTGTATAGTATTTTTTTATTTGGAATTAATCGGTGGAACATGGTGGGTTAATTGTGAAATTAAAAATGTGTAATATCAAGAGTGTTGGTTGGAGGGCCATCAAGTCATCCTAGTGATGAGATCCATTATAGATGGGATTTCATTATTGACTAAAATCATTATTATTTGCAAGTTCAAAGGATCTTTTATTTTCAACCCTAGAGTAGGGGATATTCTTAAAATTATAATAAAAATTAAGAATTTTATAATCAGAGAATATAATTGATATATTCATGTAAATAAAATGAGGCTTGGTTGTTTGTATGGGTTCTCAAATTATTTTTTCAGTATAATTAAGGTATCCTAGTAGCTAATATTTTATATGTTTGAAATGCACCAAACTGGGGTGAATAAAAAAACAACATAGTGGACCAATATTGAGGATTCAATAATGACATGGTCAAGGGATTCATTGGGGTGGTTATTCTAGTGTAAGAAAAATGTATTATCTCAATAGTAGATCAATAGAAAACATAATTCTTGATGGACCTCATCATTTTGGGTAGGATACTCCTCCTTCAAGAAGACCATGGAACAACATGACTTGGTGGGGATATTTCAGTGTTATAGAATTTATATTATTCCACAGAGGGTGCTTAGGACAAAGGGTTACGAGATTCCTCTGATATGGGAAATACCATAGATCCATACTCATTACCACCACTAGAGGTCGAGTTCTAGAATTTTCATCATAGACTCAGGTGTTGTTTCAAATAGAATCATAGGGTAAGGGGCATGCGTCATAGACATTATAGATATAAAACAATGGATTCATGTGTTGTTATTTTTTATATGGGTACACTTGTAATTTTAATGTTAATCCTCATCATATTTTATGTGAAATGGGGGTTTCTTTGAGGGTATATTTCTCTAACCCTCTTCCTATATATTTCTCGCCTGAACCCCCATGGTGATGGAATGCTCATGTAGTCGATTTCATGGTGTCGATGTTATTATTCTTATATTTCTTCATATATTCTAAATCAATTTATTATCCATCTTATACATGGTTTTCTTTAGGGATTAACTCCAATTTCCATTATTATATGTTGGAAATCATATATAATTATGGGTATTTCGTGTTCAATGATTAGGGGATTCATCAATCTGTTTTTCACATGTTTTTAGAAACCATTCTATTATAGATATGTTACTGGGTCACATTATTCTAATTTTTTAATTAAAATGTATGGAATTTATGATTTATCAAGTGTTATGTGATAATGGGTTTTATCTGGAGAGTGTATGGGATGTTTCATAGAGATTTATAGTGTTATTATTTGTGGTTTCAGGGTAATGGGATTCCTATAGAGTTTTCTGGGGATTATTCGACATTATATTAATTTCGAAATGATTTATAAATATCTACAAATATTTATATATTTATATAATGTGTGATAGGATCATAGTTGGTGTTATGAGAATGTATGGTGCATGGTCATGCTTGGTCGAGGTGGTGTAGAGAATGTTGAATATGGAAACTCTATGATGGATGTAGGTGACCAATATAATACAAAAACAATATGATTTTTTATTCATGGGTTTGCATCAATATATAATTACATGAATCTCTATAAAATAAATAAGGATGTATATTTCCCTATAGTAACATATAAGATTATTTAGACATTTTATTTTATTAATATATTCTCTTTAACACTATGATAAATTTGGATAAACTAGAAGATTTTCCACCAATGTGACAATCTATTAACTCTGATTTTAAGAGGTACTAGGTATGTCTCATGGATTGATAACTAAATCAAGTTGTATCGGTGTTTTCCATATATCCAGTGGTTAGGCATGAGACCCTTGGAGTTGTGTGATGTTGGGAGAAGAATTCACCCATATAATGTAGTAGGAAACACCCTCTCCCCTAGATGGAGTATTTTATTAGTGTGTGATATGAGTATGTTGAGTCCTATATGACTTGACAATTGTGGTAGAGAGGAGTTTTTCCTAGCTGGAGCGTTAAGATATAGCACTTGTTCATGGTGATATGAGACTCATGTATGTGTTAAGGGTTTTGTAGGATGATAATGAATTGGCTCATTAGGGGATTAGAGTGGATAGGAATGAAATTATACTACACCAATTGAGACAAGTATCCAATAGAGATTATGGACTATAAGGCCATGAAGAGGTGATAGATGGGAGTTGTCAGCGAAGGTTAAAAATAAGGAGATGGGTCTCAAGAGACTAACACACAAAAAAACTATGTATTGAGAATATTTTATGGTTTGTGGGACATGATTTATATTTATTTTGAGTTCTATATGTGTTCTTTTTTGGATATGGACTATGTATCAATAGTTACAAAGTAATTTCCCCTCTATGAGTGAGTTTGACCTAGTTGTACATTCAAGATTAAGAAAAATTCTATGATATGTCTGATATAGACACTACCATATGTGTGTGGGTGAAATATAACATGTATATACATTACCTACGTGATATGGTTTTGGTAGTGAGCACCCTAATAGAGAATAATTTTTTCAATTGTGTATACGAAACCTACCCTAGAATAGTTGAGTTCTCTAGTTGTGACCCTATCCTGAGTTAGTGGTTAGTGGGTGTGATGTCTGTGGGTCCCAAAAATTAAGAAAATGGAAGGCAGATTCTCAAGAAAGATTGGTAAATAAGATGGATCCATGTTCGATTAAAAATCTAGAAAGAAAAGTGAGGAAATAATGTTTAGAAAATGACCCAATCCTGTTTGTGTACCGATTACCCAAAAAGGTTTTTGGAAGGCATAAATCGCTAACCACCGGTATGAGGAAGGCCAATGACATGATGGCCCATGAGACATTGGCCAGTGACTGAAATAGTTCATGGTGAATTTACACCCACAAACCAAAGCCTCTGTGTAACACCCGAGACTTTTATGTTATATAAATCATAAAAGGAATCTTTTTCTACACAACACTTGATTGGCTTGCTTTACACGCAATCGCGACCTTCCTCGATAGCTTGCGTCGTACGCAATACCGAGTTTCACTAAACAACAATATGCTATTAAAACTAGCCGTTATGAATAGTAATAACCAATTTTTGAAATTTTATAAATTTTATTTTTCAAAATGGACTTCATTTTTGGACTCAGAATATCGAAATTAGCCTAGGGTGAAATTTTGGTATTTTTCCGAAAACTTTCAATTTTTGATGAATAGTGAAACCACTAAGTGGTAGGTTAAAAAACTGAATTTTGCATAAAACTTAATTTTACCGCTTCTGTGAATGGAATTTCGAAAATCCGAGAGACACGGTTAATATCAAGGACTAAAATGTGGTTCAATGAGATGAAAATAATTTTTTGGTGAATAGTAACTTTTTACGATTTTTACCGCGGTTAATAGTAAATAGGGTAACTAAGGGTAAATATGATATTAATATTACCCTAACACATGTCCTAATTCTATTGGAAAAGTGTAATTCGACGAAAAACAAACTTAGGAATAAAATATGACCATTTAGGCCCACTTGGATTAGATTAGGACATTTATTATTAATTTATTAAAGAAGGGTTAAAATAGTTAAAATCAAAGTTTAATAAGTAAATCATTTTTAATATGGGGTTATACATAAGATAAATTCTATTGTAAATATTCATTAGAAATCTAAAAAGATTTCCTACATGATGGTATTTTATTTGTAATTTTTAGACATCAAATAATTTAATTTATTTATGATACAAAGATGATGCAGTAATTATCTTATTAATGAAATATTGACATAATTGATAATATAAATACCAAAATAAATGTAATTTAAGACTTTTTATTAATTACACTAATTTTCTAGGTTACTATGATATATTAGTGTTGATTTAATCATCTTGGTTTGAACATATAATTCTGTTATGACTTTCACAAAAATCATATATCAAATAGTGTCAAAATTGACACAAAATAGTTTTTAAATCAAATATTATATTATTAATTGTTATTGTATTCCTAAAAATCTAAGGTTCGGCCAAATGACTTAGATAAGGATATATATATTAATAATAAACAATTTGGGGTTCTTTTGGCATGTTATAGTAAGTGTATTAACCATATAGTGAAAGAAAACAAAAAGATATGATAAAAGTTAAATTATTTAACTTAGAGTTAAATCTAATTGATAAGGTTAAAATAATATCCTAAACTTGTCTAAATTCTATTGGTTGATAGGATTTCGACCCATCCCCACTTTATCTTCGAAATAAGACCCTTTGGAACCATTATAAACCGATTTTGACTTTAATATAAAATAATATTTTGAGATATTCCTAAGGTGCCCCTCTCCTCCCTTATAAAAGGGCACCTCCTCCCCCTCCTCCTCACACCAAATTGAGCACTCAAGCTCGTCCAACCCCTAAAATGTTCTCCTCTACACTTCCCTAGAATAGTCCTAGAGGTCCTGGTCTTCTCCAAAGACCACTCTTAGTTCCTTAAGTCGAGGATTCAAAGAGGCGTTCCAAAGAAGAGGTAATATCCATTACCGATCTTTTCAATTTCTTTCTTCTTCAACTTCTTCTTCTTTAGTTGTTTCATGATGAAGTAATAACATCAGTATTACTTACATACTGATATGTTATTATAAATATGAAACAACCCTAATTCACCTTCTATCCATCCTACGGAAAAATGAAGTCACCGCGCGTGCGTACGTACGGAATACCGTCTCCACGCCGTGGTGTAATCTATTTTTGCACCATCACCTTACAAGGATGGGTATAATGGTGTAATGAGTAACTACATATGATTATTATGAAGTAATATTGATACTTAAATAATATATATATACTCCAATACAATTCCACGATCATAGGAACGATATCATCACTCGTGCGTACGTACGGAATACCGTCTCCACGATGTGATGTGACTCGTTCTACATGATCTTCATTTCATAATGATTATATAAATGAATTGAATGAATGAATATGGTATATACTACACTAATACCATTCTGGAAATGAATTATCTATAACCTAAAGATAAGAATAATAATTTATTCGACAAAACACGCATAAGAACAAAAAGTTATAAAGACCCGAGTAACAAGTAACAACGAAATATTACTAACAAGAAGCTAATAATATGACCATATATGATATCATATAAATATGTATGATTCTGGAATAAGTCAATAACATTATTTAAACCATTATACAGGAGCTTTGGACATGTACAAAGCTAATCGGACCTAAGGTAAGGGAAAATATCACAATCTCACTTTTATCCGAGATTGTTTTTACTTTGGTAATTACTGGGGTGTATTTTATCATCCACATCCATGTTCCCTAGATATTTAATATTATTTCCTTCCTTCTACAATAGTTTATATCCAATTTTACTCTTCGGTAAGTTTTTTGTAAAAGATATGAAAGGAATCTTTTGTCGTTTTACGTACGAGGTACTTTTTGACCTTTCCGACAAAAGTTAGAAGAATGTTTTTTTTAACTTATACGGCTTGAATGGATTTTTAAAACATTATTTCCAAGAAGCTTCCTTTACAAGTTTTCAAGTTTATTTTTAATCAACTTCTTTTATTTTAATGTTGTATGACATGTTATGAAAGGAAAAATGTTTTTGAAGAAGAAAGGATATTTTCCTCAAGAATGAAGTTCAAGTGTTTTATCAAAGTTATTTTCCATCTAAGATAATAAAAGGTTCTGTTTTTATCCCTATTATTACATTGATTTTATCATGTTGTGATGGAATTATTTTTATGAATTCCATTACCTTATATGAATTGATTTATGATGTCATGATGTTTCAAGAATTCCATTTTTATTACATGTGTTATGCGATGATGTATGTTTTATGATTATGTGGCACACATAAGAAAGGATTCATTATAAGATGGGTGGGACCTATATCTCCCTCCAATGCATTGGGTAAAGATTTTATATCTCATGAGATAGACATGGCTGGAACAGAAGGTTATTCCGGTTCAGTGAAACAGGACTGGAACGAGGGTGACTCTGTTCAGAAAGGGACTTTGTCCACTAAGATAGTCTTGGAAATGAGTCATGACTAACAAGAAATGATTTTCCATGATTACGTGTGCATGCCACAAAGTTTCAAGTTTTATGTTATGATTATGGGGATCTCATTTCCACTTCTATGATTTATTCCATGTTAAGATATTATGATCTCTTTTGCAGGTTATGATTTTCAAAAAAGATACGATATGATTTTTATTTCCTTTATTCGCCCTTACTGAGCATTTGAGCTCACCCTTTTATGTTTTCTTTTCCCCAGGTCAGGAAGATGGATATTAAGTAGAATATGCTAAAAGGGACCCTAGATATGATGAAATAAATGGGAGACACTGTAGAAGATTTATGAACCAGTTGTTTGTGTTTTCCCAGTTTCTAAAGACACTATACCTATACGGTCCTTTGTGGTTTTATCATATGTTGTAATAAGTGTGCTTCAATTTTGAAGAATTAACAATGTATGTAAAGTATGGGTCGTTATAGGTGGTATCAGAGGAAAGGTATAGTCAACCTTTGGAAACTAGGATGTGAAAGCCTTAGTAAGAACCCTAAGAATAAGTCTAAGCATAGAACACAATCTTAGAAATGGCCATGAATAACCTTGGATAAGACCATAAGCATGAAAATTTTATTCTTGAATTATGTGGTTTCCTATTATAATTTGTGTTGCTCACACTATTCTTCTTGGTTTTAGTCAATGGCTGGAACCCGAAGGAACCGTGTTAATGCGGAATGCGATGGGCAGTGCAATGATTGTCCCCCTGAGCAACCAAACGATATTGGAGCTGGAATGCAAAATCTTGTAGCCATGCTCACACAACTTTCTCAAGCTATGAATCATGAAGGATTTCCAAAGGAGCAAAGGAGGGAGAAACATTCTGTTGAATCCTTCATGAGGCAGCGTCCACCTTCTTTCAGCGGGTCTACTGATCCATTAGTTGCTGAACAATGGATTAGTACTACTGAAAAGATATTTTCAGTTCTTCAATGTTCTGAGCATGATAAAGTCATCCTAGCAGTGTGCCGTTTGGAAGGAGATGCTGATCAATGGTGGAATCTTGTTAAGAATACGAGGCAAAGGGATGAAATTGAGTCTATGGAATGGGACGAGTTCAAGAACTTATTTTTCAATAAGTACTTCCCTCGTATTCTCCGAACAAAGATGGAGAAAGAGTTTCTTGAACTGAAGCAAAGGGATGATGAATCTGTTGGTACCTATGAAGCAAATTTTACAAGACTTGCAAGGTACGCTTCTGGTATTATTATCCAGCCTGAGAGTAAGATCGATCGATTCTTTAGTGGCTTAAAACCAAGTCTTCGAAGGGCGTTAGCCATATGGGACTTCAATAGCTACGAGGATATCGTTCGATGTGCTCTCAAAGTCGAGATGGAGATTGGAGTAACCCATCAGTCACATGGGTTTGATAAGAAGAGGAAGATGGAATTCAAAGAAAAATCTAAAGAGCACACGGAAAAGAAGATGAGCTTTTCCTTATGCTCAAAGTGTGGAAAGAAACATGGAGGGAGTTGTCTTAAAGGGACAAGTAAATGTTTTAAATGTGGAAAGGAAGGTCATCGGGCATTTGAATGCCGTGATAATGGGAAGAAGATGTCTAATGATGCAAACAAAGGAAGGGATACACAGAATGAACCTACTACACTTCAATGTTTCAAGTGCAAGGAGATGGGGCATTATGCCAATCAATGCCCAAATCCAAGGGTTGATGATGATGGTGGACGTCAACAAAATCTTAAGGCTAAAGACAAAGGAAAGTCACATGCAATTTCTATCAGCGATGTGGAGTACGATAACGATGTGGTGAAAGGTACACTTACCATCCACTCTAAAGTAGCAAATGTTTTATTTGATTCTGGATCCACCCACTCTTTTATTTCTGAAGACTTTTCTAAGGGTATCACCGTATTACCACAACAAATAGATGTTGAGTTAGCCGTGACAACACCTAATGGAACATCAATCGCATCAAAAGTTTATAATTCTTCTCCGATCGAAGTTTGTGGGAAAGTGCTTCCTGCAAATCTTGTGATCCTTCCTTTAGTGGAATTTGATGTGATTCTTGGCATGGATTGGCTTTCTCTACATGGAGCTCATATCAATTGCCAAAGAAGGGAAGTCACATTTCATATTCCAGATCAATCTACGATCGTATACCAATGCAAGGATGAACATAACCTTCCAGTGGAAATTTCTTCCATCTTATGGGTATTGATTCCACTAAATGAAGGTTATTTATCTCAAATGGTTGGTGAGAAACACACGATTAAGAATATGCCCATTGTACGGGAGTTTGATGATGTCTTTCCGGAGGAATTACCGGGTCTTCCACCAAATCGTGAAGTTGAGTTTTCAATAGAACTCGTACCGGGTGCTTTGCCTATTTCAAAGACACCTTATAGAATGGCCCCAATTGAGTTGCAGGAATTGAAGAAGCAACTCCAAGAGAATCATGATAAGGGATTCATACGCCCTAGTGCGTCACCTTGGGGAGCACCTGTTCTATTTGTTAAGAAGAAAGATGGATCAATGAGACTCTGCATTGATTATCGAGAACTTAACAAGATCACTATCAAGAACAAATATCCTCTCCCACGCATTGATGACTTATTTGACCAACTATGCGGAGCTCAATACTTTTCCAAGATTGATCTTCGTTCAGGGTATCATCAATTAAGGGTCAAAAGGGAGGATATACCAAAGACGGCTTTCCGTACAAGGTATGGACACTATGAATTTATAGTGATTCCATTTGGTCTTACTAATGCCCCTGCTATCTTCATGGATCTAATGAATAGAGTCTTTAGAGACTATCATGATCAATTTGTGGTAGTCTTTATAGACGATATTCTTGTCTATTCAAAGAGCAAGGAAGAGCATGAAGATCACTTGAGAATTATATTGAAGACCCTGAGAAAGGAGAAGCTTTATGCCAAATTTACCAAGTGTGAATTTTGGCTTCAAAAAGTTGCATTTTTGGGTCACATAATCTCAAAAGAGGGGATATCTGTGGATCCAGCAAAAACAGAGGTTATCGAAAGATGGTTGAGACCAACAACAGTAACTGAGATCCGAAGTTTTCTTGGTTTGGCTGGATATTATCGACGTTTTGTAAAAGATTTTTCACGATTATCTAATCCACTCACCAAGTTGACTCGGAAAGGAGTTAAGTTTGTCTGGACAGAGGAATGTGAAGAGAATTTCAAGGAGTTGAAAAGAAGGTTATCCAGTGCACCTGTGCTCACACTGCCTTGTAGTGGAGAAAGGTTTGTGATCTACAGTGATGCATCCAAGAAGGGATTGGGGTGTGTTCTTATGAAAAATGATATGGTGATAGCTTATGCCTCACGACAGTTGAAAATCCATGAGCAAAATTACCCAACACATGATTTGGAGTTGGCTGCGGTAATCTTTGCATTAAAGATTTGGAGGCATTACCTTTATGGTGAAAGGTGTGATATTTATACTGATCATAAAAGTTTAAAGTATATTTTCACACAAAAGGAGTTGAATATGCGTCAAAGAAGATGGTTGGAGCTGATTAAGGATTATGACTGCTCAATCCATTACAACCCTGGGAAAGCAAACAAGGTGGCAGATGCATTAAGTCGACAAGACCATGCTAGTTTATCCATGATGAGGATCACAAAAGATCCAATATTTATGGATTTACAAAGGATGGATCTTGGAATTAAAATGGAAGGGGAAAAATCTTATCTTTCTCAAATGAATGTTCAACCATCTATACATGTGAAGATTAAAGAGGCACAGAAAGAAGATGTCGAGTTACAAAAGAAGGTGAGAAATGTTCCTGAATTCAACCTTGATTGTGATGGGATAATAAAGTTCAGGAATCGGGTTTGTGTTCCTCCCATCCCCGAATTAAAGGAGCTGCTGGATGAGGCTCATAGTTCATCATTCTCTATTCATCCTGGAAGTACGAAGATGTATAAGGACCTTAAAGAGTACTTCTGGTGGGATGGCATAAAAAGAGATGTTGCTGAATATGTCTCTCGATGCTTGGTTTGTCAACAATTTAAAGCTGAGAGAAAAAAGTCTAAGGGGATGTTACAACCATTACCCATACCCGAATGGAAATGGGAAAACATCACTATGGACTTTGTCACAGGACTTCCTAAAACATCCAAAGGCAATAATGCTATCTGGGTCATAGTTGATCGTCTTACAAAGTCTGCACACTTCATTTCTATTAGAGAGGATTTCTCTCTAGATCAGCTTGCCAGGATATATGTAAAGGAAGTGGTAAGATTACATGGAGTACCACTTTCTATTATATCTGATCGGGATCCGAGATTTACCTCAAAGTTCTGGCGAATTCTTCAGCATACTCTGGATACAGAGTTGAGTTTCAGCACTGCTTATCATCCCCAGACAGACGGTCAGTCTGAGAGAACAATTCAAACCCTAGAAGATATGTTGAGAGCTTGCTCTATGGATTTCAAAGGAGGTTGGGATCAACACCTACCTTTGATAGAATTTTCTTATAATAATAGCTTTCACTCCAGTATTCAGATGGCTCCTTATGAAGCTCTCTATGGAAAGAAATGCAGGACTCCAACTTGCTGGGATGAAGTTGGGGAAAGAAAGCTATTAGGACCTGATCTCGTTGATGAAATGGCAGAAAAGGTCAGATCTATTCAACAACACATAAGAGCAGCTCAGAGTCGACAGAAAAGTTATGCCGACAACCGAAGAAAAGACCTAGAGTTTGAAGTGGGTGATAAAGTGTTCTTACGAATATCTCCCTGGAAGAGGGTTATGAGATTTGGAAAGAAGGGGAAGTTGAGCCCTAGATATATCGGTCCTTTCGAAATACTGGATCGTGTTGGGAAGGTAGCTTACCGATTGGCGCTTCCACCGAATCTCTCTCAAGTTCACGATGTGTTCCATGTATCTCTCCTGAGAAAGTACATACCAGATCCTTCACATGTACTCAGCTCAGAAGTTGTACCGCTGGAGCAAGATCTTTCTTATGAAGAACAGCCGATAGAGATTCTGGATCGTAGCGAAAAAGTCCTACGAAACAAGACCACTCGATTGGTGAAAGTTTTATGGAGGAACCACCAACTTGAAGAAGCTACATGGGAGCTTGAGGATATGATGAGGGAGAAGTATCCTCATCTGTTTGTTACAAAGTGACGAATTTCGAGGGCGAAATTCTTTTTAAGGGGGGTAGAATGTAACACCCGAGACTTTTATGTTATATAAATCATCAAAGGAATCTTTTTCTACACAACACTTGCTTGGCTTGCTTTACACGCAATCGCGACCTTCCTCGATAGCTTGCGTCGTACGCAATACCGAGTTTCACTAAACAACAATATGCTATTAAAACTAGCCGTTATGAATAGTAATAACCAATTTTTGAAATTTTATAAATTTTATTTTTCAAAATGGACTTCATTTTTGGACTCAGAATATCGAAATTAGCCTAGGGTGAAATTTTGGTATTTTTCCGAAAACTTTCAATTTTTGATGAATAGTGAAACCACTAAGTGGTAGGTTAAAAAACTGAATTTTGCATAAAACTTAATTTTACCGCTTCTGTGAATGGAATTTCGAAACTCCGAGAGACACGGTTAATATCAAGGACTAAAATGTGGTTCAATGAGATGAAAATAATTTTTTGGTGAATAGTAACTTTTTACGATTTTTACCGCGGTTAATAGTAAATAGGGTAACTAAGGGTAAATATGATATTAATATTACCCTAACACATGTCATAATTCTATTGGACAAGTTTAATTCGACCAAAAACAAACTTAGGAATAAAATATGACCATTTAGGCCCACTTGGATTAGATTAGGACATTTATTATTAATTTATTAAAGAAGGGTTAAAATAGTTAAAATCAAAGTTTAATAAGTAAATCATTTTTAATATGGGGTTATACATAAGATAAATTCGATTGTAAATATTCATTAGAAATCTAAAAAGTTTTCCTACATGATGGTATTTTATTTGTAATTTTTAGACATCAAATAATTTAATTTATTTATGACACAAAGATGATGCAGTAATTATCTTATTAGTGAAATATTGACATAATTGATAATATAAATACCAAAATAAATGTAATTTAAGACTTTTTATTAATTACACTAATTTTCTAGGTTACTATGATATATTAGTGTTGATTTAATCAACTTGGTTTGAACATATAATTCTGTTATGACTTTCACAAAAATCATATATCAAATAGTGTCAAAATTGACACAAAATAGTTTTTAAATCAAATATTATATTATTAATTGTTATTGTATTCCTAAAAATCTAAGGTTCGGCCAAATGACTTAGATAAGGATATATATATTAATAATAAACAATTTGGGGTTCTTTTGGCATGTTATTGTAAGTGTATTAACCATATAGTGAAAGAAAACAAAAAGATATGATAAAAGTTAAATTATTTAACTTAGAGTTAAATCTAATTGATAAGGTTAAAATAATATCCTAAACTTGTCTAAATTCTATTGGTTGATAGGATTTCGACCCATCCCCACTTTATCTTCGAAATAAGACCCTTTGGAACCATTATAAACCGATTTTGACTTTAATATAAAATAATATTTTGAGATATTCCTAAGGTGCCCCTCTCCTCCCTTATAAAAGGGCACCTCCTCCCCCTCCTCCTCACACCAAATTGAGCACTCAAGCTCGGCCAACACCTGACATTTTCTCCTCTCCACTTCCCTAGAATAGTCCTAGATGTCCTGGTCTTCTCCAAAGACCACTCTTAGTTCCTTAAGTCGAGGATTCAAAGAGGCGTTCCAAAGAAGAGGTAATATCCATTACCGATCTTTTCAATTTCTTTCTTCTTCAACTTCTTCTTCTTTAGTTGTTTCATGATGAAGTAATAACATCAGTATTACTTACATACTGATATGTTATTATAAATATGAAACAACCCTAATTCACCTTCTATCCATCCTACGGAAAAATGAAATCATCGCGCGTGCGTACGTACGGAATACCGTCTCCACGCCGTGGTGTAATCTATTTTTCCACCATCACCTTACAAGGATGGGTATAATGGTGTAATGAGTAACTAAATATGATTATTATGAAGTAATATTGATACTGAAATAATATATATATACTCCAATACAATTCCACGATCATAGGAACGATATCATCACTCGTGCGTACGTACGGAATACCGTCTCCACGATGTGATGCGACTCGTTCTACATGATCTTCATTTCATAATGATTATATAAATGAATTGAATGAATGAATATGGTATATACTACACTAATACCATTCTGGAAATGAATTATCTATAACCTAAAGATAAGAATAAGAATTTATTCGACAAAACACGCATAAGAACAAAAAGTTATAAAGACCCGAGTAACAAGTAACAACGAAATATTACTAACAAGAAGCTAATAATATGACCATATATGATATCATATAAATATGTATGATTCTGGAATAAGTCAATAACATTATTTAAACCATTATACAGGAGCTTCGTACACGTACAAAGCTAATCGGACCTAAGGTAAGGGAAAATATCACAATCTCACTTTTATCCGAGATTGTTTTTACTTTGGTAATTACTGGGGTGTATTTTATCATCCACATCCATGTTCCCTCGATATGTAATATTATTTCCTTCCTTCTACAATAGTTTATATCCAATTTTACCCTTCGGTAAGTTTTTTGTAAAAGATATGAAAGGAATCTTTTGTCGTTTTTCGTACGAGGTACTTTTTGACTTTTCCGACAAAAGTTAGAAGAATGTTTTTTTAACTTATACGGCTTGAATGGATTTTTAAAACATTATTTCCAAGAAGCTTCCTTTAGAAGTTTTCAAGTTTATTTTTAATCAACTTCTTTTATTTTAAAGTTGTATGACATGTTATGAAAGGAAAAATGTTTTTGAAGAAGAAAGGATATTTTCCTCAAGAATGAAGTTCAAGTGTTTTATCAAAATTATTTTCCATCTAAGATAATAAAAGGTTCTGTTTTTATCCCTATTATTAAATTGATTTGATCATGTTGTGATGGAATTATTTTTATGAATTCCATTATCTTATATGAATTGATTTATGATGTCATGATGTTTCAAGAATCCCATTTTTGTTACATGTGTTATGCGATGATGTATGTTTTATGATTATGTGGCACACATAAGAAAGGATTCATTATAAGATGGGTGGGACCTATTTCTCCCTCCAATGCATTGGGTAAAGATTTTATATCTCATGAGATAGACATGGCTGGAACGGAAGGTTATTCCGGTTCAGTGAAACAGGACTGGAACGAGGGTGACTCGGTTCAGAAAGGGACTTTGTCCACTAAGATAGTCTTGGCAATGAGTCATGACTAACAAGAAATGATTTTCCATGATTATGTGTGCATGCCACAAAGTTTCAAGTTTTATGTTATGATTATGGGGATCTCATTTCCACTTCTATGATTTATTCCATGTTAAGATATTATGATCTCTTTTGCAGGTTATGATTTTCAAAAAAGATACGATATGATTTTTATTTCCTTTATTCGCCCTTACTGAGCATTTGAGCTCACCCTTTTATGTTTTCTTTTCCCCAGGTCAGGAAGATGGATATTAAGTAGAATATGCTAAAAGGGACCCTAGATATGATGAAATAAATGGGAGACACTGTAGAAGATTTATGAACCAGTTGTTTATGTTTTCCCAGTTTCTAAAGACACTATACCTATACGGTCCTTTGTGGTTTTATCATATGTTGTAATAAGTGTGCTTCAATTTTGAAGTATTAACAATGTATGTAAAGTATGGGTCGTTATACTCTGTGATCTATTTTCACTGGTGGAAATCTAATGGAAGTAAGTCATGCATATGATCCATGCAAATAATGTGGTTCACATATGAAGAGATGTCATCAGCATACCGCACATCCGCAAACCTTGGATTGACCAAGTTTTCCACAAGTCAGTTATCCTTCATGGGCTTCCTGAGGTGTACTGCAAATACAACTTCCATGATTCTTTATAAAAGGATCATATTAGAAGATGAAAGGTACGGAGGAATGAAAGGTAGGGATCTCTGGGATGGGTGAAAAGTGTATGATGAATATAGAGGGTGTGGGGAAAATTTCTCCTGCACCCAAAGTAGTTTGTGGGACTCCAACCCAAGGACCATAGGTAAAAAGCAGTTCATGAAGGTCCTCCCCATGAACGGTATTCAGATGACCCTCCACATCAAACCAGTAAATCAATAAAAAATATACAATAAAAATGGTTTTTAGATGCACATATGTGTAAAATGGTTTGCAGATGCCCATATATGGAAAGTTGTTCATTGTGCCAATATGTGGAAAGTAGTTCACGAAAACCCATGTATTGAAGATAGTATGTGGGACCCTTAATGTGGAAGATAGATCTTAGAATCCTCCTTTGTGTTCCATCATACGCGGAACACTCTTCTGCATACTATCCTAACTGGCCAGATCATAAGCAGCTCGTTCTTATGCGGTCGGCTCCTACGCGGCCATGTTTGGGAAGAAAATGGTTTGTGCCCACTGGTCTATACCATGGGTTCTCCACCTCCACTCCCCCACTCGTGATCATTACTGGGATATGGTCTTGGCCGTCTGTTCCTGTACCTTTACTCCCATCACTTACCACCATGACAAATGGAGATTCGCACTGTTAACTTTTTAGGCTAGGTCGAGGAAATTTTCCATTGTGCCCTTATGCCACCCATACATTCGTCCCATAAATACTTTGAGAAAAGACATTCTTTATACACCTCTTGAAAACCCTATCATCTGCCTTCTATGAATAGATGTCCCGGAACACCAGGACCATCACAACCTGAGTGTTTCTTAAATTCTTGAACACATCCTTTCAATCAATCAAAAATAATGTCCATGGTGATTCTGGATCAACATTAACCTCTCTGACCATCAAAAGTGGAAGGCAACTATTCTGTAGAATCCTTTTTTGGACTATGAAGGTCATTTTTCAGTGGCTCTGCATTTGATACCAACAAGGTGACCTCCAAACAAAGGGAAATTAGTCTTCAGGAGAGTCCTTTCCTGCCTATGTACGCCTCAATGGATTCCATTCCCCATATAATTTATCATGATCTGAGGATCACTAAGGTCACAGTTTACAAATTCCTTCCCTATCATGTTCGATTCTTTTCTAAACATCCCGACCTGATAATCCTTCAATTTATAATGGCTCATTCCCTCCTTGGTCCAAAACATATGACCATAAACTATGATTTATCATTCTAACCTCATGACATTAAACTGGAAGGTGCTAGTTCATCCACAAGACATTAAACTTTCATTCCATCTTTGAAGCTATATGACATTAAACTATAGTATACTGAGTGATTTTGGATCTTCATAAACAAACCGAGACATCATAAAAGGAAGGGCAATGTCTTGAGAAACCCTTTTCATGACTATGCACAACACTCCCTAGTGGCTCTCAATATGTTTCCCACAAAAATGGACTATCAATGATAGAAAAATTCATCCCTTGAATAATATTTTTCTACCTCTATACATCTCAATGGATTCTATGCCTCATATCATATCTCTTGGTTTGGGATTCACCATTATCGTAGATTACGCATTATGTCCCTATCATGTTTGAGGCACGTCTGAATATCCAAACATGATTATTCTCCAGTTAATCATCATCCATGATATACAATATTAATCGATACTATCCTTCACATGATATTTCCAGGCCCTTCCACTAAGTTAATTCCCATATATAGTGAGGCAGTGCTGCATGACCTTTTGTGCCATGTCACATGGAAAGGTTCATACCTCCATGTCTTCTCCCATAGTCGTAGTGGCCTCCTCTGTTGTGGGTTATCCCTCTCCCACCAATATGGGAGGAGGCATGTGAACTATTTAAACTTTTAAATCATCTTGTTTATCACACTGAGCATGAATCAAGTGATTTCAAAGGATTGTGAGGATTTTAACATCAATACACAATATTAACTATGAGAACTTATATTCCTCATCAACACATTATACGTAGGATTCCTACTAAAAGGCCTGACCTCGAAAGGGAGTGCATCCCAAAGGGGTCCACCCATCCATGTTTCTCAAATAGGTTATTTCCATGAATAATCCCCACACGATATGAACTACAAGAACTCTTATTCCTGGGAAATATAGGATACGTAGGATGATTAACAGAAGGCCCGAGCTCACATGGGTGCCCATCTATAAAGGGTCCCCCCAACCATGTTTTCCAAATGGGAAGCTTCCATGGTTAAACCCAATATATTCGGTACTATAAGAACTCTAATTCATGACCACAATAGGATACGTAGGACACCTATCAGAAGGACTAATCTCAGAAGGCTACCCATCCAATAAATATTCCACCCAATCATGTGTGTCAAATAGGCAGTTTCCATGCGTAAGAATCTCACATTCCGAACTACGTGTGTTATAATTCCTCTCATGAGAATATGTAGTCTGCCCTCCTTGTGGGACAGATCCCAACATCAAGTCCCCTTCCACCCCCCCTGGAGGAAGATAATCTTTTGAGCACCTTAAAATATGGCTAAGAAAGCATCACCTTTGTGGCATTAAACATATGCATTATCAAGATGATATTGCAAAGCAATGGTATCATTTGGAAACAATATTCAAGAATGAACCAAGTATTCAAAAACATAAGAACATGACATAAATCTATCAGAGAGTCCTAGAAAAGGCAACAATCCTACCTCAGAACGGTACAATGAGCCTGACCTCCCATTGTATTGACCAAGGGAGTCCTCAAGTGTCGTTGGCCTAATCATCAACTAACAAGCACATTCCTTTGGAATGAAGGCCCATTAATCATGGATTCCAGGGCCTTTGGGCATTACTGGCTCTATGAATAAACCCTTTGGAGACCATATGATGAATTTATATCCTATAAGGACAGATTTCATGAGTGTTTGTCCCCCACACAATCACCCATTGGGGAGTAATAGTTCCCCACATGGTTACTTCAACCTTATTTAAAGGATAAGGATGATGAATGGATCTAAACAAAGGAATGGTAAATTCGACGAGAGAATGTCTTTATAGAAAAGTTATAGTTTATGTTTATCATCATGCCATCTCTTCTCCACCCATGAAACACACCACCTCAGAGGCGGAGCAATGTGTAAGACCCCAAAAAATTTGAAATTAATAACATTTTATTCATTAATTTTTGTTACATTAAATATTGAGTTATATTACATTACATGAAATGATGATATTATCATTCAATATACACAATATTGGTTTTATCCTACATTAAACTCAATAATGAGTTTCTCACAGTACCTGCATTGTATGAGAAACAATGTTTTATGGAAATATTTTAACATTATTATTATTATTATTATTATTTCATATGATAGTTATCACCTAGAAATTGGAATAGAATTCATAAATAAGATTATTGAACATATGAAAATATATAGTTAAATTAATTGGATTCTAATTAATAATAAATTGATATAAAACAAAATTAATATAAATGAAAAGATTTTATAAAAAAACTATTTTATGTACCATAAGTATTTTAACTTAGTAAATAAAATGAATTACTATTAATAGATGTTCTTAATGAAATTTTGGTACATTTTATTTACTTTTTTATGTTAATCCATTATATATGATACACATAATATAAGAACAAATAGAATTTTATGAACCACAAACTAAATTTTTATAATGGAAATCATGTCCCATTTTAAGAGAAGAATTTATGATAACTAAATAATGATTATTATTAAATTTTATTTGAAAGGTAATTTTTATTTTTTTAATGTGTAAAGATAAAGTTAGAATAAATTTAATTATTTTGTATTTTTAGGAGATGTTTCATTTTGTAAGGTATTGTAAAAAATACTAGGTTTTTAGTGAAATATGCCTTTTAATTTAAATAAATTCTAATTTATTATAATATTTTTAATTTCTTTTGAGGAAAATTAGATAAATTTTACATCCATAAATCCAATGTATGACATTTTAGTCATTTTTATGATGAATTTATATATAATAACTAAATAAATTGTTAAACATTCTCTCTTTAAATAAACGATTTTTCTCCATATCTACGAGATTAATTTTATATTTTGTTATTATATTTATTGACTGAATTTGGAAAAATGGATTCCATATTTTGAATCGAAAAATTTATAATTTATAATGAGTTTACAATCATTTCTGACCAATGTGATTATTGAAAATAGATAAAATATATTATAGTGATTTAGGATAAAATGAGTTTACTTAGTGGTTAATCATAGAATATTGGGTGTCAATTGACTTAAATATTGTCCAAAAAAATAATTTGGACATATTTATACTATTAATAAGTTAATATATAATTTTAAAAGATAATGGGAAAAGTTTCCTTGAATATTATCCATAAAATATGTGATGTAAAATAAAATACATAAAAAAATATTCTATGATTACTTTTAATTTATATATAGAATTTGGTTAGGTGAAAAATAACTTATGTTTGCTTATATATATATATTTTTATAGATAAATAATCTTTTTATTGATAATATATCATTAATTTATATATATTATTTAGTTATAAAATATATTTATGAAATGGTAAAAACACAATTTAGATAATAATTAAAATAATAAATTATACTAAAAACCTTAAAAGTGAAGTAAATTGAATGAATTATAGAAATTACATAATTGTTTTCTATGAATATTTCATTTTACATAGTTCTTAACTCAATATATTAAAATTTATTTGTTTTATTGACATTATTAAATCTATAATAAATAAAAAATATCTTAATTGGAATTAATGTTATTTTATAAAAAATGATATTTTATTAATTTATTTATAATTTCTAAAAACAAAATCATTTAAAAATTTAATTTTAAATTCTAAAAAATATTATCCAAATCCAATTCATCAACCAATTTATCTTTTATTTTAAACATGTTGACTCCCAAAATATTAAAAAATTTGTTAGCACAATTAATCTTAAAATAGTGTTTTCTGTATTATTCTTCTATTAAAATTAATTTCCAAACAATATAGGATTTATTTTATAAACTATTATTAAAATTTAAAAATAGTGGTTCTAAAATATTATGATATTCACACCTTTTCTTTTTCATAATGGTTAAATTTTATAGGTTTTTTAAATTGGTTACCTTAATATAAATTAAAATAAAAAAAGTAGAGAAAGAAATCAGTTAAGGAATAAAATAAAATACACGGGTTTATTTTTGTGTGTTGGAGGAGTTTCTAGATAATAAGTACCCTAAAATAATTTTTTCAATTTTTGAGTCTCATAAGTCAAGAGAGACATCCCAATAGTGAATACTTTTGATTATCTACTAACATACTACTCCAGCTCAACTTTAAAAAGGAACTCACTTCTCCCCCACTGCATCACACCCCTAAATCCTTTGGTCTCGGCCAATATATACCCAAATAATTCAAAAACAATTCTTACCTCATTTTATTATACTTATTTTGGATGAAATAGTTACTTTCATAGTTTTAGAGATGACCTAAAAGTAAACCAAATGACGATACAATGTTCTTCAAAAATAGTTTTTTATTTTATTTCCCTCTCCACCACCTCCAACTCAAATCATTACATGATAATATAATCATCATAATTTATTCAATATAATTATAATAACATTTTTATTTTATGACCTAAATTTTTACACGCTTCTGTCAAGTGGGTCATGAAATCATTGTTCGGGTGTATGGTGGACTATAGTGTCATGAACAGATGCCATTCATTCTTCCATTAATAGCTTTCATGGTTTGTAATAATGATGGTTTTATTTGTTAAATATGTTATATTTGTTATTGATTATTTTATTATGATTTTTAATTATTATATCACACATACCTTCATTATTTCCATTTAGTTTTAATATGATAATATTGTTCGTATGTACAATAAACTAAATCATCACCAAGTGATGTGATTCATTTACAGATTACATGGGATTTATTAAGGATGATATTAACAAAAATATTTGATATATAGGAAAAATTATTATTTAAGGATAAAATTTATACATATAATTTAATTTTATTTCATTCAAAGAAGTATGAAATTATAAATATTGTTCATGCTTACCTCTAACCTATTATCTATCTGAATGATGTATTTCATTACCTATCTCAAAATTTTACAGATTAATATAAATAGAAATGTAATAAAAATATATGAAATTTATATAATGTTTTATATTAATTAAATTATGAAGTCATGATATACTTAATGGAAACATAAAAAATAACAAGTCAAAACATATTCGATGAAAAATACAGTTAACACCTACAACAATGAAAATAATTAATGATTATTGAAAAAATTGTGATGAGAGGTTATATAATAGTCATATAAGATATTATTAATATTAATATTATACATGTGAAAATTAATATCATGATTAATTCCACTATATTATAGGTTCACGGTAGTTCAACAAAAAGGAATAATAAGGTAATTTATTCAATCTCGATTTACATTCCATTGATAATAATTTTATACTAAGCACCAATTCACATTTCTATTTTGTATATATTTCCTTTTAAAGTTAATATCATGAATTAATAACCTATAATGGTATTTTATGATTTAATTTAACCTATTTTACCCAATTAGTATTGACTTGATAATTACCATGTGATAAAAGTTATTGTGAAGTCTCACATTATTTTGAGATTTTAAAATTTCTTAGGATTAAATAAATTTTTTGTAATTATTTTTCATCATAAATTAATTTATTTTAAGTATATATTTTCTAGTTTTATGGGTATGATTAACTTTATAAACTATACACCATTTTTACATATAGTTTTTTCTTTGGATGTTAATTTTTTAACTGTTGAAATAATGATAAATATGTATCCTTTACTCAACATAGATATTTAATAAGGAAAGTATATTATTAGTTAAATATATTATAATTATATATTATTAATGTTTTGAATAGGTATGACATAGGTAGTGGGAAATTTAATATTATCCCACTGATGAATGAGCAGTTTCATTATACAAAATTAATTTGGTAAACCCTACAAGTTTTTAATGGGTATATTTTCAATTTTCTTGCGAAAGTTCATGATAGTAGTATGTTCAAATTATTATTTTGAATGGTATTTATTTAAAATGTATCAATGTATTTGGAAGCATTACTTCTAATTTTTATTTAATTCCTTTTTTCATATTCAGTTATTATTATCCATGATATTTTAAATATGAAAAAATGTACAGATTCTTTTAATTATTAGTTTAACGATAATATGATATGTGTTTTCAATTATATACCTTTCCATATTTATGTTACATTATCTAATAATGATTGTAGTGGTATTTAAATGTAATTTTTGTTCTTTATTTACTATTATATATCTATTATTCTCATTGATTCATTATTTTTCCACATTACATAACCCTTACTAATCATTTGAGATCTCCCTTATTTTTTTACATTCCTCAAGATTTCATGATGCTTTGTATGAATGATATGATGGGATATGCCAAATGGAATAATGTTATTCACAAAAAAATTATGTTTTATTTTATCTATTCAATTGTAATTCAAGAATCGTGTATGCATCAAGTTTACTAAGACTACTAAACTATTAAAAATTTTGGGATGGAATTCATTGTATCATATTCAAATTATATGGCAGTAGGCACCAGATTTGGGATTACAGGTTTAAGTATTAATTTTTGGTATTAAATTATTATTATTATAAACCTTGCAAACTATATTATGTACAACATAAATTAGAGAAACCCCCCTATGATATTCCTTGAGGATAAGTATAGAGGTACTTCACAATGAAAACATGTTGTAGTTTATGAGATTATATGTGCATAATTTTTTTATATTATGTATTTCAATAGTGTTTTGATTATACAAAATTTTTAAAAATGACATGATATAACAATGTGTATTCCACAATTTAGTAATGTACCCTGGTAGAAGTAATATGTATCTCCCCAATGCACGTGATCTAAATAGTAAAATTTAATGTTTCTTTTGTGCTCTTAATCAAATATTTGAATGTGAACTAGTATCCAGAATATTTTCCTTATAAGTGAAAATAATATTTGGTTCTAAAACAATTGAGAAATATTTTTCCATGTATTTTGTATTTGGAGGGAAGGAAATATGAGGAAAAAACATAGGGGGAAAATATGTGTAAAGGGAAGAAGGGAAAGACGTATTTTACCACATGTGATGATTATGGAAATAAACACCCTTATACTTTCTTATATGTATTGTTAGTTTTATACATTCATAAAGAGAAAGGCCACCATTATTTTGATTGAATGGGTAGGAATAAAAAATCAATGTACCATGATTCAACATTAGATATATCTAAAACTACCAAAATTAATTAACAAAACATAAAGGTAATGTACCTCCATAGAAGCTATGGGAACAGGGTCAAGCATATTATATTGATACAACCTAATGGGAATAATAATTTTTCTCTTGTATTGATAAAACATTATGTAATTTGAATATTTTATATTTGATAATTGCAGTACAGTATATATGAAATACAAAAGGATTGTACTAAAACCATATTTGTGAAGGATTTTAGAGAACATTATAAAAGGTATCAATGACCAAGAAAAATGATTTTGTTAAATTTTGTTCTTCTTGGGAAAAACATGACTCATGTTAACGTACTCGTTAATACATTCCTCATATTGAGATAATTATGCTTTGATAAGTAGATTAGTGATATGGATACATTAAATTGTAAAATACAAAATATATTACAAATGATTAATGATATGTTCATTTGGTAAAAGTATTAACCTTCTTTCTAAATTGATTGGTCTTAATCATTTGGAGGATGATATGGTTAACAATTTATGAAAATGATTTATTAGAACATTTTATGATATTTGAGATATTATTGTATTACATCATAATACAAATTCAACCTATTCTAAGAGTTTATATTAAAATAGTTATATAAACAATCAATAGATACTATAGTATTTTGAAATAGAAAATTATAATGTATGTATATTTCCATATATTCATATTGGGTGTAAGAATTACTCATCTATTGGAAAAAAGTCCACAAACCATAAATGTTATCCAATTAAAATCATTTTTTAGGATCTAAATGACCTTTTTCATGCCTAGAGTATACAGACCTGTGTTTTTTAACACTCACTTGAACATGTTCACTTTCTCTCTCCCTTTTTATTTTATTGTTATTTTCTCTTCATTGTCCATGTTTTAATTTTAAACCAATTTTTAAATACTATGAGAACAAGTTATGTGATATTATAGATATCATAAATGATTTTTTATCTCTTATTAAATGTGTATTTTTTTTTATCTCTTATGATATCTGTTTTTCAACAATGGTTTGTTTAAATGTCAATCCCTCGATTATCGAGATCCTGCTTAAATTGTGAGGAGAATGTAACAAACAAAAACATTTAAAAGAATAAAATTATATTCAATTGTATATTTTATATTCAATAATAACTGATATTTAGTTTAATTAATTTCTGGTTTTATCTTATCCTACATGAGAAATTCATTTTAGCTTATGTCACATACATCAACGAGTTCCTTCGATATCTTGGAACACGCGCAAGGCTGAGTATTACCAAACAACAACATACTATTAATATTAAACTATTAATATTATTTTAATCACATATACAATGGAATGGTCGTGATAAATAGTATTAAATAACATATTAAAATATATAATTGAATTCATTTCTTACCAATTATTTAGAGATGAATTTTAAAATAAATTGAATATAATGGAAATGTATTTATAAAAACCTATATTTTCAAGTGACGAAGGCATAATTTTCATATTAAATTAAATTAATTAATATTATTGAATGATCCTAATGATATATATATATATATTATATTCAATAATATTTGTAAACTCATATAATATATTTTATATGAATATGATAATAAGAAATCCATTTTACGGATAAATAATTGCCTTTTTAAAGGTTGTTTAGCTGCCTTTTAATGGTGCACTTGTATAAAAATGATATGTTTATGATTGTAAATTTTATTTTACAAAATAAAAACCATTCAATAAATTTTAGTTTCTATATTATTTTAATATGTGTTTTTTTATTTCTCTATGTTGATTCATTGATGATGAATAATGAAAAATATATAATTTTAATTGCAAACTACTTTTTTTATAATAAATAATTTTTAAATTGACATATTATATTGAATTTATTTTAACGTCAATATATATAAATTATAAATATATTAGTCCAATTCTGGTCCTAGTAATCATTTTTATATATTATTAAGAAAAACAATTTTGTAAACATTGGAATATTTTCACAATAAAAACTATCTTTCCAATCACATCATGAGGATTAATTTTAAATTAAAATATTTTCAATAATGTGGGTATATTTTGAATAATTGAATTAAATAATTTTAATAAAAATAATTTATAATGTCTAATTAGGTAAAAATAATTGTCGATGAAAATTATTAGTGAAAATAGTTAAATTTAATTACAGGGAATTAGGAGAAAATGAGTTTATTTAAGTGTTAAATAGAGAATATAACGTATTTAATGACCCAAAAAATTATCCAAAACTAATTTTATAGACATATTAATTATCTTTTGACATTAACATATAAATTTTTGATTCTCTGGGACACTATTATTTAATTCCCAATCATTAAAAATTATATAATCTTGAGTTTTAGTCAGGAAATTTTCATTCTTTTACCTTAAGGATCATTTCATGTTTATTATTTTATAAAATTAGTTAATAACTCATACACAATATTTAAAAATTAAACCATGTGGATAATGATTAATATTATCCATTTCATCCAAAATATAAAACTTTTAAAATAAAACATGATTTATTTTTCATGAAATTTTTTCATGACATTGAACTTGACATCCTCCATTCTCTTACCTATCCTTATACACTATAAAAACAACATTAGATATTATTTTTGGATACAGATACTATTAAGTTGTATAAAATTATGTAAATAAATAGATATTAATTGAATACATTAATCATATGACAACAGTTTAACAATGTTATAGTTTATACCCATAAAACAAAATCACTTTACATTACATCATGAAATCATATTTGATTTTGAATAAATCCATATATGACATTAAAAAATAAAGGTATCATGTATAATACATTACCTATAATTATTAAATTTACTATAGCAATCACAACTATATTTGGAGTAGTGTTCATGCTTATATTTGGAATAGCCACAATGGTATATTCCCTTAAACTCTTTGTCAAAATCAAACTGATTCACTTCTTCTCATTACCGAATGCATTAGAGATATAAAAAAGGATTAACCACCCTCATATTATCATTGAACAACATTTTCTTATAAAATAATCCCAAGAACAAGAACATAAGAAAAAAATATAAATAATGAATAAAAGAAAAATAACTTTTGAAATAACTTTTCATTTTTACAATGTCAAGCACTAAAAAATGAAAACACTTTATTGAAAATTAATGTTTCAACATATAAATTATTAATAAAAATAATAATAAATTATATATTTTATAAAATATAATCAATGAAAATATTTTAAAAAAACATTCTCTTTTACTTTTTAAAAAAATATTTGGAAAATGATCCTTGAATGGGGGGTTTCACAAGAATGTCCCTTACCGTGAGTTTGACATTCCATATAATATATTTATATTACTGAATAATAAAAATACAATAATTATTTAAATTTTTTATACCCATTTTAATTTTTATTATTCCTTTTAATATTATGTTTCATCATTTTATATAATTTATATAATTATTTATGTTCTTGTCGAACGTTCTGTCGATATTCTGTACTCGAGTGCAAAATAAATTTGATAAAATGTTATTAGTCAAATAGTTAAAAACTCCATAATCTATAAAATAATATTCATGATATTTTAATCACTTTTATAAATCCATTAGAGATTTAAATAAAACATCTTTTGTATGGTTGTGAAAAAATGATCAATTTTATAATCGTGGAGACTGTATGCCATAGGTATGCATGACCAACATTTCCATTTTTCAATGATCATTATTGAAAGAATGTAATTATTATTTTATTATTCCATGATGATAATAATATCATGAATATAATATCAATAATTTAAATATACTTATATATATCTCATCATTTTTTGTGGTGATGAAAAATAAATCCCATCATTTCATGGAGGTGACAGTTCACACTTACACATGAACGAAGTTATCATATTTTTCTACGAAATGGTATGTAAATAAAATATTTAATACTATTTAATAATGATAAATATTTAATTAATTACCTATATAGGCATTAATTCCATCATTATAACCAGTCTTGGGAGATAGAGACGGGAAAATAAATTATATCCCTTGGCTAGGTGGTTGCATGTCGTACGCCAAAACGATTAATTATTTTCCCATTTGATGAAAGTGGGGATAGATTTAGGTGGTTATATTAACATGATAACAAATAAAAATATTTATTATACTATATTTATTATATTATCATGGTTGAAGAATATTTTAATAAATTTGAGGAACAAAAAAATATAAAAACTTAATTAAAATTAATACGGCTTCCTCAGATGACCTCCTTGGATTAACACCATAACACCTATAATGATGATTTTATACATTATATAATTACTATATAATGTGGTTAGGGATACTAGGATGGAATTAGGAAATATATTTTCCAAAAATAGGTTTTTATATATATTAAAATGATAATAATGGGTACCCTTTTAAAGGAGAGGAGAGAGGCACTCTTGGAATACATCAAAATATTAAAATAATATATATTTATTTTATATTATAAATTGGTTAAAATTGATTTATTTAAAATATACATTGATTATGGGTATAAATAAAATCATCCAATGAAAATTATAAAAGTTTTGACTAATTTTTAATCTTTATCATTTTGTTTGAACACTGATTTAACCTTTTTAATTTATTCATTGAAATCGTGTAATTTACAATTTAAAGGTTAATATTATTACATAAAAAAATACAAAAAAATAGTCTTATATGAGATCTTAATAATTTTCTTTAATATATGGACAATGTTTATATTTTTATAAGCATTATATCATTTAATTAAATAATATTTATTTTCAAATATCAATAATTTCAATTTTGATAACATTTATTACATAGATTTTTTAAAATATTATAACCATAAGATAAATTCTAACCAATAGTTATAATAAATAAATAACATGTAAAAGTAATAAATAGTATTCTTGAATGAAATTAATCATCTCAAGTCATAATTGTTTTTATATTTATAATATAATTTATTTTATATTTATATTATTTAAGAAATTAAATCGTCATCATTATGAAAGACTTAAATTTAATTATATATTCTCTAAAACAAAAAAATAAATTATAATGATAAATATAATAATTTTATATTTCTAAATTGTGATTATAGTTGAATAGATCAAATATATAACCCCAAATAAAAAATCTTTCACTTGTTAAATTAAAGTGTAAAAAAATTAGTATAATATTATAAATGTCACACTCGCATACAATTGATTCCCAAAGGATTTAATTTCATCAAAAAAATGTTTTTTTACACACTAATACAATGAAGTTTTTACATGTTTTAGGGTAATTTGTTAATATTTATAATATTATTATTACCCTTAATTAACCAATTAACCTTTTACTTTGTTAAAAAAATAATATTAATGTTAATAATTATAATGCCCAAAAGTAAAATTGACCAGCTTAATAAGATTTCACATTCTGATTCAAAATATTTAATCAATTTTTTAAAAATAAAAAAGTAGAAATTTAATAAATTAATTATAAATTTATCTTCCTTACAGAATGAGAAAACGAATGTCTAATGTAAAAACATTCGAATGTACATATTATTTTCATTTCCTATATCAATGTAAAATTAATTCCTCTTAACAAAATATTATTAACTGATAAGAACTAGAACATATTATTCTATAAATTCAATTATAAATATTATTTAAGACTATAAATTATATAGATAAGAAAATTATTTTCATTTAAATTGAAATAAATGACTATTCATCAAAATGTTAAACATATCATAAACAAATTCTATGAAAATATATTTGTATATTCATATTTAAAATAATAAGTTTATTTTGACTAATTGAATTTAAAGAAGTTAAAAAAACATGATTTATAATTAAGGGTTCCATTAAAAGGCCAAAAAGATACCTTTTTGATAATACTTATTTTATGAATAAAATAAGACTTTATCATATATTATGACTCAAAAATTTATTGGATAAATGTAAAATACATATTCTAAATTAGTATATGTTTATTATATCATTACATGGGTTTTACATTCATCCCCACTTTTGTAAATTTCATCCTTATAAATTTATTCCCCAATTAAATAAGTAGGGATGCCATTCCTTCATAACTTTTTCAGATTCCCATGTTTTCCCTTAATCCATATGAGTTTTACATAAAACCATAAACTAGTGAATTATCTTATTCCACAACACTTTATCTACGTTGTCCAGTATTTGAACTGGTGGATCCACATAAGATGGATTCTCTTCCAACTGAACAATATAGTGGCTCAAAAAATGATATGAATATACAACATATTTCATTAAAACTGAAACATAAATAACATTGTGAAACTGGGATAAAATAAATGGAAAAGCCACTAGGTAGAAAATTATTCCAACTTTCTTTAGGATTTCATGGGATCCAATTAAATATTAACTCATCTTACATTTCTTACAAAAATGAATCAAAAATTTACATGGATAAAATTTTATAAATACATAACCCACTCAAAATAATTATCCTTTCTAGGATAATTTATATAACTATTCAACCTTCTCTATGAAATCCTCATGTGTTGCCAAATCAACTTAACATTATCTACCATTTTCTATATGAATTAATGTACCATAAATGTCTATTCAAAAACATCATCCCAAAAAGTTTGTGTTGAACACCAATTTCCATATAATTCCTCAAATGGTTCCATATGTATATTGAAATGAAAATAGTTCTTATAGGAAGTCTAAATCTAAGAAACATGTTGATCCCAATAACCCTGTTATCCATTTAATAAGCATGTAGCACATCCTATAATTATTGAATTGTTTATTCTGAGTACAAATATAAATTAGGATTAACATTTTTAATGAAATATAATTTAGTATCCAATGACTAATGAAGGACTTTCCAAAAGATACAATTGAATATCGGATCATGATAAAATACAATTGATAGAGGGGATCCATGCAATCTGAATTTGTTGTTATGATATAACTATTAAATTTTACCCAGAGGTATAGTGGCTCAAATTTGAAGAAAATGATTAGATTTTATCATGTAGTCATCAATAACCTAGATTTCATTTTTACCTAGATAATTCATTGGTAAACTTTCTCTGAAATCCATATATATATTTCCCATTTCCACTCATACAGAGTAAAAGGATAATGTATCTCCTTCAATAGTAGTCATTCAACATTAACCAAATATAAGACAAATTTTTCATTATAAATTCATGATTATCTATTTTAATTCAATCCCATCAATACTACTATCAAATCTCTCAATATATCATAGTTCAAAAATGATAAATTGAAAATAGAGAACTATGAGCTTTATATAAAAACTATATCTTCAACTTCGAATCACAAGGAACATATAATATCTTCCCAAATCACAAAAAAAAAATATATTAAAGGTAAATTTAGTAAATAGACCATTTTGAATGAATTTTACCTTTTTATACAACTCAGGTCCTTCCTTTTATGCTTGTTTAATTCATTCTAATAGAGATTATTACACTAAAACGTGAAACAAAAAAATGGAATTTCAAACACCAACAACTTCTAAAAAATTAATTTAATCATTAACCAAAGGGTAACATTATAATAATACCATGGTTAATGTACCATATATTTTTCTTACTCAATACAGAATCCACATTATTTTCTCTTCCAGGATGGTAATGATTTGTGAAATCATAATCTATGAATAGTTCAAGCCATATTCCCAAAATCATGTTCAACTCCTTCTGTGTGGATATATAGTTTAAACATATCTGATAAGTATATATATCTCATTTTAATTCATAATAATTATGTCTCCAGATGATTAATGGAAAAAAATCTAATTACAAACCATGTGTAGCATAATTTAACTAATGAGGTTTCAACTAATTTTAAGAATAAGAAATTATCTATTCACTCTATATAAGGGAACAAAAAAAATTCCTTTCAATGAATCATCACTATAGATGAAAAATTAACCACATCAAAATATAGGGAAAAGACATGATCATTCACTAATTTTATTTTCATTTCCTAAAACAAGTCATGAAAATCATCTTCTATAAGAACAAAACTCCTTTTTGAGTTAATATAGTTGATTCTCTAGGTAAGCATGATAATGTTTCAATAAGCCTCTAGTAATGAGCTTTTACACCAAGAAAACTAAAAATACCAGTTATATTTTTGGTTCTTAGAAATTTATCAACAACATTAAATTTATCAGGGGTAATTTTTATTCTATCATTAAAACAAATATAACCAATGAATGAAATTTTGGACTTCCAAAATTTAATATTTCATAAATATCCATAAAGTTTCATTAATTTTACGACTTGAAAAAACTGCATGATATATTTCATTCCACTATTTACTTTTAGAGTATACAAATATTTTAACAATAAACACAGCCAAAATCATATCCAAGAACTCTTGAAATATTTAATTCATATGATCCATGAATACCATAACTTCATTAGTTAAACCAAATGACATAAAAAAATTTAAATGGCTATATCTAGTCTGAAACATAGTAATAGAAATGTTTTCCTCGATTAATTTCAACTAATGGAACCCAAACATGATGTATAACATTTCAAACAGTTTGTGCTCCTTGAAGATGATAAAAAAATCAAAAATATTTGTAAATGGAAAAATGTTATAAATAGTGATTTTATTTAAGGATATATAGTCAATGAAAAGTGTTTTTAAAACATATTTATTATTAATAAAAAAATATAACATCACCTCATAGTGTGGTTCTAGGTTGAATGAATCCTTTCTATGACACCTCTTGTTGCTTATTTTTCAATTATATATTTTCTGCAAGAGACAATAGATAAGGTGGTTTAGATTTTGGATTTCCATCAGTAACTGTGTAAAAAAGTAAATTCAATTTCCCAATCAGGTATAATATCAAGAAACACATAATAGAAAAAATCATGACACTAATTTTCCACCATCACATATTTAATATGAAATGTTCATTTGTTTACATAAATATGTAAAAAATAAAATTGTTTTACATATTTTAATACTTAGTATCTTCTTGATATGTTATCAATACTATGGGTTCATTCTTGTACACAAATTGAAATACTTTCTAAAAATAATCTTCTTTACCAATATATTCCATCACCAAATTGTAAACAAAAAATCCATCCATTCAATGAATTACCTCAAACTATACTAGGTGGAAAAAAATAATTGCAGATAAATTCTTTCAATATACAATTAAATAATGATTATTATAATTTCATATTTTTATCATTTTCCCAATGCATTTTTATCCTAAGATATAATGTCATTTCATGAGATGGAATTCCCATTTTAGAAGAAAATTTATCACAAGTGAATGAATTTGTAGACCTTGAATAAAAAAACACATTCGGGTAATCTAAATAAACAAAAAATATACCTGATATCCCTTCATCTCATTTCCAAAAATCTAATAAAGTAGTTTCAAATAATTTCAACACCCATTTAAAAATATATTCATGTTTTTTACCATCATCTGAGTTCCTTTTCGAACACTCATTTTCATAATGACACATCTCATTTTATTTAAAAAAAATTACTAACTATATATCAGATATTTTATTCCCACCACCCTGATGTTTTTCATTTCTATTACTATCCTTATGCACTATTGTACCACATTACAAGAAATTATAGGAATAAAAAAGGAATTTTCCAGTGTGTTTTTACCACCATTCTCATAAACAATAAAATTAATAATCATTACATCAAACATATTTGATGAATTATTCACTTTATCCAGACATCTTTACTTCTTTCTTAGATTATTTTAATTAACACATTATAACATAGAAACTTCATTTACACCCAATATACACATAGAATAAGTTTTTTGTAACATTTGAATTGGGGAGATGCCAATTACCTTGGATTTTTGTATTTTTAATTATAAATAAAAAGGATTTATTTTACAATCAAGATATAATATGAAATTTTGATCCTCCCTTCTAGTTGAGTGACTTTTTCTTTTTATGAATCCACAAAATCCACCTACTTCCTCAATTCCATGAATTATTTTAACATCCTAAGAAGAAAAACCATTGGATAATATATATCAAGAATTTTGTTTAATGTATCCCACTCCGAAACATCAATCTCCTCATTTTCCCGAATATTCGTAACCATCGACCACAAATGATATAATATAATTTAAAATGGTAAATATAATTACTAGCCTTTTCAGGGTCTGAACACCCCATAATATCAAAAATCTTTTCTAGGGAATTAATACACCCATAATCTTTGACTAGTTTATAATTTCCACTAAATGATTGAGGATGTTTACTCATAAAATGATATACTACTAACATATTATTTTTTTTGATCTAGTTTATCTTAGGAATGGATGCAGATACCATTTGTAGCCTATTCCAACTGACCTATCACAACAACAAACTATTCAGTTCAAATTCTGACCTTCTCAAAATGCTAATTTGAAAGGATATTTTCTTCTCGATTTCATCCATCCATAAATTCCTTGTTTCCTCTATGAAAAAACATTATATATATATATATATATTATAGATGAATAAACATGATAATATTCATATTATATATCATTAAAACATAAAAACCAATTCAAAATCATTTATGGATTTTCAATTAATGATATCATAAACCCTAAAGTTATGTAATGTAGAATTTGATACCGACTATAAGTAACTACCTTAATCATTAAATAATCATGAGTGTTAGTTATGAAAATTAATTTCTTTTACTATTAGGATTTTTTAATGTTTGGTGTTTTAGAAAATTATTTCATAATTTATACATAACATTTCACATTCATACAATTTTTATAGAACTAAAACAATATCCATTTCTTCTAAAATATAAAACATTAAGAATAGAACATGATTTATTTTCATGAAAAATATTCATAACATTAAAATTTACTTCCTCATTTCTCTTAGTAATACTTATACCCTATAAACAATATTCTGAAACATTGAATGAGAACAAAAAGATCATTAAAGAATATAAAAATAATTAATAAAATCTCTATTTCTTGAATCCTTTAAACCCACATAAACATTTTAACAAAGTTATACTATTCATGTATAAATTATAAGCTCTTTATATTTCCACATGAAATAATTAGTTTCATATAAAACTATATAGAATAAAAAGTCATAAAGGTAACTTTTTGAGTCCACCATATATTACTCTTAAATTTAGTATAGTTATCATGGTTACAAACGGATAAACATATATGGTTACAATTAATATATCCACCATAGTATATTTCATAAGAATTTTTAGAGAAACCCGACAAATTAATCCAATCTCATTACCTTATGCATTATAGAGATATAACTGGCTCACCCACCCTCGATTTATTATAGAACAACCATACTCCCAAATAACAATAACATAAGAACAACACGTAACTCATGTTTAAATGAAAAATAAAATTTGTAATATCATTTAATTTTTACAAATCCTCCCAATAACAAATGATAATGCATAATTTTTAAATAAAATTATTAAATATTAAAGTTGAAATAAAAACATCAATGAAACATAAATTATGGAAAATCCATTTATATCATATATTTTAGAAATAATTTTCTTTTAATTTTTAAAATTATTGTTGGGAAAGGATCTTTAAATGAGGGATCATAAAAGGAATAATGATAATAAGAGATTTGAATCGCCACTTAAAAACATTATCTTACTAAATAAAAAAATTAAATTAATTATATAAATTAATTATAAACTTTTTAATGTCTATTATTCCTTTTATATTATATATTATCATGTTATATAAATTATATATCTATTTATTTTCATGTCATGTGTTTTTTCGATATTCAGAACATGATTCCAAAATGAATTTGATATGATTTCAATAGTCCAAGTGGACATAAGAACAACATCTACATTATAATATTATTTACATAATAATAAATTTTAGACATCAATTAAACGTTAAAATAAAACTATTTATGTATAGTTATTAAAAATATTTTTTTTGTAATGATGGAGATGGTAGGTCATACAAATGCATGAGTAAGGTTTCCATTTTTCAATAAAAATTTCGAAAGAAGGTAATTATTATTTTATCTTTACTAAATTATCATAATATCATAAATATAATATAAATCATTTTAATATACATATATATATATATATAACTTTTATATGATGTTATGATTAAAAATGAATCACATCACATTGTCGAGGTAATATTTTACACTTATGAATGAACGACATTATCATATTTATGTGCGTGGAAATGTTCGAACATAAATAATTTTTTATTCATTATAAATGATAAATATTTCATTAATATAATATATAATTAATATTTTAATCATTATAACCATGTTTTAGATACATTTATGGAAGATGAATTATATTAGTTCATAAGGTTGTAGTCTACCATTAACACGAAAGATTTGTTATTTTACTATTTGATGAAATTGTAGATGGATTTTTGTGATGATATTAATATAATAACCTCTCAGAATATTTAGTATAATTAATTAATTATTTCATCATGGTTTATTAATATTTTAAGTATGTATAAGAAGAAATAAAATAGAAACACCTAATTAAAAATGATGCCTCTTCTTTGGATGATCTTCATTAATTGGCACCATAAAAACTATAAAGAAGTGTGGTATGCCTAATGTAAGGATATAGAATGTGGATACGGAATATATGATGGTATTTTTAATTATATTTCATTAATGAAATTGGTTTTTATGTGTATGTAAATGATAATAATCGGTTTTCTTTTATAGGATGTGAGAGAGGTACTCTTTGGATTATAGAAAATAATAAATTAATATAAATTTAGTTTCTATTCAAAATGTGTGAAAATGATTTATTTCAAATATATTACTATGATGTGTAGAAATAAAACAATAAAATAGAAGTTATATATGTTTTGGATAATTTTTAACCCTTATCTTTTTGTATAACGTTTATTTAGCATCTTTAATTCCTATACAATTATCATATAAATTTTACTACGACGGTCAATAATATTGTTATAAACTTCCCAAAGACAGATAAATGAAATTTTATAACGTATATCAATAAAATTTTCTAAATTTATATTTTTTATAAATTTTATATCATTTAATTAGAAATTATTTATTTGACTACATCAATAATGTCAATTTTGACACTATTAATTACAAAACATCATTAAAATTACATAACAACAAGATAAATTCAAAAAAAAATCTAAAATATCACTAACATGAAAAATTCGTATTTTTTGTGACATTAATTATCTCATATTATATATATTTTAATCTTTCCAAGAGAATTCATTTATTGTTTCCTTTTGGTAAACAATTACAACGACATCATTGTGAAGGACATTGATTTAATTATTTCTTTTATAAATATAACAAATAAATTATCATGATTACGATAAAAATTAAATATTTAAATAGATTGTTTATAGTCGAACATATCCTATATATATATCTATATTAAAAATATTTCAATTGTTAAAAAAAATACGACAAAATTTATTTTTCATTGAATCTAATATAATGAATAATGTACTATCATCCAGGTGACAAACAACGGATATAATTTCATCCTAGGATTATTATAGTCTACAGAAACACATATAAGTAAATTGTGGAAATTATTAGGTTAATTTTATAATATTTATAATAATATTTTACCCTAAATTAGATGATTTACCTTTTATTATTTTAATAAAAAAAATACTGAAGTTACTATTCATAATGACCAAAAATAAAATTTTTTAATACATTTGGACCATCATATTCAAAATATAGAATCTATTTATTTGAAATTATAAACATAAAAAGATTAAAAATTAGTTAAATTTAAACCCCATTGAAAAAATGAGAAAACATTTTTTTTAATGTAAAACTGTTCAAAATATTATATTGTTTTTATATACTATATCAATGGGAAATTGATTACACTTATCTAAATTCAATTATATGATAAAAACCTTTGTAACTATACATTAAATAAAATCAATAATATAACTTATCACTATTTATTATTTAGATTAAAATACTATTTTCAATTAAAATTCATTTTTTTTAGTATTCCACATAATGTGAAACAAAACAGAAAAATACCAAAAATTTGAAAAAAAAAATCTTATATATAGTTTCGAAATAAAAAATGTATTTTGTCAAATATAACTTATAGTAGTGACAAAAACAATTGTTCTGTTAAAAAGTTGAAAAATTGTATTATTTTAGAAATACTTATATTATGCGTAAAACTATATTTATTATAATAGTATGCCTATAAAATATATTAGATGAAAGTAAAAAAATTATAGATGAATGTATTAATATTATATTATTGAAGGGGTTATTTCAATTCCATGAATGTGTCCCATATAGTAAGTTATGTAATGACAAATTCAAAAAAAAATTCCTTAATTTTAATTTACAAATCATTAGTATATATGAAAAATAACCTATAATTGGATATATATATATATATATATATTATCTTAAATATAAATAAATTTGTATCTTGATAATTTGTCATTAATTTATATATATTAAAAAAATTTAAAATTATTAAGAAATACTGATGCAGAAATTATATATTTGATAATGAATGATAATAAATTACACGAAAAAATTCATGTAATTTAAAATGAATGAATTATTTCCTTTCATTAAGTTTATATGAATATGTCATATAAAAAATAATTTAAACTAATAGATTCAAATTCTATTTTTTATTTATATTTCTAAATATAATTTAATTAAATAATGTCAAAATTGACATTAATTATATTTTATAATAAATGATATTTTATTATTTGACTAAAAATTTCTAAAAATATATCCTCATAATTTATTTAAATAGTTATAAAGATATAATATTATCCATTAATTGTACAATTTAACTTTTATAATGAACATGTTGACCCAAAAATTGTAAAAAACATTATTATAGTTGTTAGGGTTATAGTATTGTTTTTGTACTAAACATGCACATATATTAAAATAAATTTCCAAAACACGTGAGATTTATATTTTATTAATTATATATACAATTTTAAAATATTTTTTATATATTATTCAAAAAATATACCTTGAATTTAGTACTACTAGATAAATTAACTAGGATAAAAATTATTTACCTTGATAAAAACCAAAATTGTAATATTAGGTAAATATAGAAATTAAGGAACAAAATGATAGGAATGTGTTTATTTTTTATGTGTTAGAGTTTTTTTATATCATATTCACTGAAATCACATTATTTTCAATATTTTATGCACATGATGTATGGGAGACCTCTTAAAATTGAATACGTTTGAGAATTTACAAGAATTTAACACCTACTAAACTATAAAAATGGACCCAATTCCCCCACTTATTCAAACTTATAAAGACATTTTTCTCTACTTAGATATCTCCAAATAACTCAACAACTTACCTCCCCTAATCATTGAGGGATTAATTTAGGTATAATAAAATTCATTTATTGTTTTAATGAAATGATATGGAGAAAACCTAAAAAAGTGGCAATGTACTTCTAAAAGTATCTTTATTATTTTTCATTCCCTACCTCCTCTAATTATTATTATTATATGATCATATAATTACCTAATTATCTTAAATTTTAATTTACTTTTTTATTGTAATTTTATTATCCATAAAATGTTAATATTCCCTCAAATGTGTTACAAAATCATCATTCATGTGTACGGTGGACTACCACCTTGTGAACCAATGTCATTCGTTCTTCCATTAAAATCATTCATGGATGGTAATAATGATGTATTTATAGATTAAATATTATAAATATAATATTTATCATTTAATTATTCTAATTTAATTATTATATTATGGATGGGTTAAATAAAAATATTTTAGTTTAATTAAATATAATTGATAAATTTTTTATAATACAAATATATAAGTTACTTTTCTTTTAAACTTTCATGAAAATAAAAACAATGTTCAAGATTACATACGATATACAGTATACCAGAATCGTGTATTTAATTTTCAATGAAGAAAATTTGTGGATTAATCAAAAGTAATATATAATGAATTTTTATTTTATTGAAATAATTGTGTAAATATAAAAATTATTAAATCGCTATTGAATTTAGAGGAACATGAAAAATTATAAGTCAAATCATACTTGAAAAACAAGACTATTAACATGTGAAACAATGAACATAATAAAATATTACTAACAATCCTGTGATAAGATGTCATAAAAGTACCATATATGATAATATAAATGTTAATATGGTTATGTATCATTTTAATAACATTATTCAAACTACTATGATTTTTAAAAAAGATCATTCATCCCAAAACAAGCATAAGGTATGAGATTTTGTCTCAATTTACATTCTATTGAGACTTATTTGATATTATGAACCAATTTACTTTTAAATGGTGTATATAATTCAATTTTTCATGTAATGTGATAAATAAATAATTCTTCATGGTATTTTAAATTTCAATTTGAATTAGTTTTCATAATGTGATTGGACATGAAAATTACCAAGTGATAAAACTTATTGTGATATTTCACTTTATTTTTTGATTGTCAATATTCTTCTAAAAATGACACTTTTTTTAATCATTTTACATTAGAAATTAATATATACCAAATATATATATTATTTTGTAACATATATCACTATTTTCATAAACTATAATACATTTTTTAAGTTATATTTTTTTACTTTTAATGTTATTTGATTAACTAGAGAAATAATTTAAACCCGTATCCTCTACTCAATAAAGATATTTTATAAGGAATGGTGTTTACGAGTTAAATAAATAATTTTAAATATTTTAAATTATCTTGATGGGAATAAAATGGGTTAATAAAATTTATTATATTCCTCCAAATTCATAAGTAGTCTCATTAGATTAAATTTGTCCGACAAACCAAACATGTTTATAAGAGTTTTGTTTCAAACATTTATTTTCATGGACTTGATAGTTGAAATTTCTATGTCGTCATGTGAAATGCCATGACTATGAAGGTATAATGTTCCTAGGTATCATGATGTTTGATGTTAAGTCATTTATTTAATTGATATTTATTTTTTATTAACCATGACATGTTAACTATGACAAAATCTCAATATGAATTTCCATCATAGTTTATTGATTAAATGTCATATGCTTTTAGTCATTTACATTTTCATATTGATTTATCCATATCTTATAACGATATTCATGTTATTTTAATGTAATGTTTTTTTAATTATTTACCTTTCCATGTTTATTTTTATCATTAAATATTTATTCCATCTATTGTACTTAACCATCACTGAGCATTTTAGATCACTCTTATTTTACTTATATTGGGTAGGATTTCATGATGTTTTAAATGAATTAAATGTAGTGATATTATATATGGAATAATGTTATTATAAAAAATACATGTTGAAATTTTTTTATTAAACATCCAGTAAAGCTTCATTTATTTATCTAGTATAACTATACTACACAAGTAATTGGTTCTTCATGATAAAATTACATTTTTCATATTCCAATGTAAATGTAGTAAGAAATATATCATGTATTTTGTTTTCAAGTCACTAAATGATGTTTTACATCATTCTATTGAGGGTGTTTAGTGAGTCATGGTTTGTATACACTAAAATTAGAGATAAGGTAGTGGTCAGGATATAGAGGACTTTACATCATTTGAGAAGGTGCTGGAGTGACATCCTTGGGAGATAGGGAGAGTTTAGGACATGAATGTTGGAACCCCCCCTAAATCTCTAGGTAGTGGTCAGGATAAATTTTTATTCCATGACATTTTAATAATTTATGGGGTTTGATATAACATGCACAGAATGAATAAATTATTATATTATATAATGGTGATAAAATATGTTTAGTTGGGTGTCTTGGTGTAAAAGTTTCTAGTCAGGGACTGAATGTGTGTGTATATCTAATCATGATTCATAATGGCCTTTTTTATCATAAAACATACTAATGAGCATTATTATTTTATGTATTTGAATTCCATTTAAATACAGTTGTATTTAAAGGTTTATATTATGGGTGCTTTGGGAGAAACTACTATATTATATTCATAAACCATATACATGCTTCCTATGTAATGTGTAGAAACAATGTTTTCTTTATGGTTAACCATATTTTTTGGGGGATTCGGCTACAGAAGATCAATGATTATTAGATATGGGATTGTTAATGCTCTGAGATAGTAGTATGGATTATTTTTATGTTGTTGAATAATGAATTTCCTATATATAAAGGCTATATTTGATGATAATTAGGATGTATGAATATATATTCTCAATGGTATATTTGTTATAACATTTTTTATTATTTTTACCCCAATTTTTATCTATTATTAATGTGTTTTGTTATTTCTATTTTTTTAAAATCGGAGTCATGTGAATAGACTCCATATTATAGGGATTAGTCTATCACTGTTAGTATATATCCTTAGGCATATAAGGATGCATTATTGAGATCATGTAATATACAGACTTTTGGGAAAATAATAATGTCCTCCAAACCAAGTATTTACTTTGATACATTTCCAAATTTCACTCTGAAACATACTAAAAACAAATGATAAAAACATATATATCATAACTATAACATTGTGTATCAATCTATAAATATTTTTCTTACTTCCTAGTGACATTTCTAACATAGTTCAACAATTCCTTTTTCATATTACAGAATAAATGTGAACTCATATCTTGTATATACACTTGGAAATACAATTTATGAGTATGAAATAATTGTATCATTTTAAATATGTCAAATATCACATATTAAATCCTAAAACTACTTGTGTCACCTCAAAATGATAAATATCACATAGAAATCCATAAAAAGTATCAAATGTTTTTTTTGGAAAACATAGATATTCCATTAACAATTTTCCCAATCCAACATGGAATTCCATAATAACATAAACTAATCTATAAACGTATTCAATCATTTTTAAAAAATCATAATTCTATTAAATTATTCTGAATAAATATAAATTTATTTTGGTGAATTTTCTAGTATTATTCAATCTCTTATGCTTCATTTTTAATGACTTCCATCATATGTGTACTCAATATTGAGTATATAAATGTATTACCACTACCATAATTAATGTCTAGATAAAACTAATAAAATATCTATGAATTTACAAGTTTATTATTAAAAATATACTGTAATATGAAATATTTATTAAATTGGTATGGTAACATATTCTCTTATAATGTTCCTCAAACCGATAAATCCATGGTTGACATTTCTCTCATCATTAATCTATATTTGTTATTTATTCTCATTGACTCATTCTCAATTATCATAATGTAAAATATTTTATTATTAAAATATATATATATACCAATAATTAGTAATATTGATATTTAATTTTTATTTCTGATTTATTAATATATATTTCACATAATTTAGAATTGAAAAAGAATATTCAATTTCTAGAGGAATTTTACCTGCCACTAGATTGTAATTAGTTCATCATAGGAAATCCAATTTGAAAGTGAATAATACTTAGTAAAAAATAAATATTCTAGAAAATAATTATTATATTAATTTAATGTTTTATGTTTAATATAAATACATAAATAATAGGACACTTCAATACAATATTTAACACATTATTATAATAATGTGAAGAAAACTACATAAAAATTACATTTTAAGAATGATGTTAGTTATGAAGAATTTAAAATAGCAATAAATATAAAATATAAAATATAAAAAGAAATTATAAATATATGTTTATTATGTAATGATTAATATATAGAGAATTAAAAAACCTGAATTTTATGGAAATGATTATAACATGGTCCCTCAGGATGAGAAAATAATCTCTATCCTTGAAATGCACATTTTTCAATGGTGGTGTATATAAGTTCATTAAGGGTGAAGGTAACATGAAATATTATTTATACATAATGTGTGACCTAAAAATTTTCAATAGAAATATATACACAATATTTTATGTGTTATAAATGTATTCTATGACATTAGGATAAAATGGACATGAATAATTATTGAATTAGTAATTTTGAAGAATCGAAAAAATTATAAAACGAACATGAATGTTTAATAAACATTAAAATTATATAGAATAATTAGTTGTTCTTAATTAAAATTTTCCTAGAACAAAATCTATCCCTTATTCTATATATGAAATTATTGGAAAATAAAATTCCTACTCAAACCAGTGGGATTAGTATGACTGAAGCAACTACTATAGTTCCAACCCTTACTTTTGATCCCAAGTATCCCCTAGAAGTAGACGTTTCCTTGTTATTTATATACATGATATACATTAAAGATTCATTTAATATTTATAAAATAATCGCATAAATTATTTATTATATTACATGATCATAAAATTTAATATTCCTAAAAAATATAAAAAATTAATATGGTTAGATTTTCCTTAACGAACATTATGATTCATAATGGGATTTTTTTTATGTGAACAAGAATCCATAAAAAACCACATATTTATTAATACTAATGTTTATATAATGAAATAAAAACATTCATAAATAAACCAAAATAAAATAATAATAATTAATTAAATTTTCTTCTTTATTGATTGAATCCCTCTTAATGGTTCGGAAAAATTCCAACAATCTCTGCATTTTCCAGAAACAACATACACAATACCATGTGAACTATAAATGGAATGAAATCATCACTCATTATTTTAAAACGGTATCATTAATTATGAACAACCAATGACTCATAAGATGTTTCTAGTGTGTAAAAAACACTCTTTTTAGTATAAAAACAATAGGTGTGAGTGAAACAATTCATTGTTTCTTCCTAAATATGCTCAAGTATTCGTCAAAAGGTGAGAACCATTTGAATGTATTAGGAAAATTTAAGTAAAAATTTCATTAAATTATATAATTACATTAGTATAATACATGTATATAACTAAACATCTCACAGCTAAATTTTAAATCTTAATATATGAATATTCATAACATAACATAACCACCCATGAATGAAAATTTTAGGTCTAGTAACATTTGAAACATGAAGACATAAAAAACTAGTTTATATGTGAACTAAATCTTCTCAAAATATATTTTTTATGTATAACACATTTCATATACTTATAATAAATAAAACAATTCCTCATAAACTAAGGAATAAATCATATTAAAGTTTGATATCGAATTCTTAGTATGGATAAACATATGATATTTCAATGATCTTGTCTGAATAAAATTTTCATAAGGGTATGAAACCATGATCATAACATTTGAATAAAAAAAACCTTATATCATAGATTTAAAGACTCGATTCATAAAATAAATATAGAATGTTTATAATATGTGAATCATAAAGGAATAAATTTATATATTACATGAGAGAATAACCTTGGAATAAAACATAGATCTTCGATATTAACATAAACATATACCATTTTGAACATGTAAAAAAAGATACAGGTTCACTAGTTTAATTATGGGAATGAAAATAGGCCCTCAAATAACCCTATGGACATGGAATCTGGTCCAAAGATGAACTTTTGAATAAGAAATTTGGTTTAAACATAACAAATCATTACCTAATGCATTACAGGATGATATAGGTCCAAGTATCCATGGTAATAACATGAACATCATCCTTGGTTATAAAATCTCAACCATCCTGGGTTATAAAATAACCCCCATCACATAATGAAAACCATACAAATGTTTTCCACTAGATGATAAAGCATTCCTCATATGAAAACCCATGAAAAAATGGGTTTCGTAAATATTAAATCATTACATAACTCATGGAAAATTAATGAGTTTCACAAATATCCTTTTACAGTTAACATAACCCATATATAGAATGAGTTAATATGGCATCCTTAGATTATATCCTCATTAAAACTTCATTAACATCAATGGATTACATCTTATATGTAAATGATTTTAAATGGTCACATGAGACATTTCTGGGTGGAAATAACAATTTTTTAAAAATAACTTTTTAAAATTGAAAATTAATGAAATATTTTTGAAATACATATCATGGAACATAAAATTGGAAACATTTAAAGTAATATTTAAAAAATTCAATGTTCATGTAACGACCTGGAAATTTCAAGGAAATTTTTTTTCTTAATTATTTGGAATTTTATGAGTCTGTAGTTTCTAACGGCGCTAGATTCTGAGTCCTGCTGTGCCCGGAATCGATTTTTGAAGTTTGTTTCGGGTACATTCAGTAAACGTATGTGTGGGTTTTTTCTATATTTTGAACCGGTGCTCAAAATTGAAATATGAGGACACCAATGGACTCACAAAGCTGATATTCACCTAAGGGGACCTTTATTGTAGTTGCATTTTATTGAGATGAGATGTTAATTTATTGGGTTTGTTATAAAAAATAAATAAAAATATGAGTGAGATATTTTTATTTGGTGGGTGGTTATAATCTCCAAAAGGAAGTTGGAGGTGGGGCCACATCCCACATAACCTCCCATGAGAGTATTTAGTGTGGTGGGCCCAAACAAACCCAATCTCGTTTACCTTCCCTCAACTACCTTAAACTCCCCATTAAAACCTCCTTAATTTATTTGACACCTCCCCTCATTAAGGTAGAGCATTTCCCCCTCCCTTCCTTAAATTATGCCAACTTAATTTTTTAATTAATTGGATTAACTTTTTAAATGAATTTTTAATTGTTTTTCCAACATTAAAAGAAGGACTATCCTTCATTTCATGGGGTTGTCATAAAATTTTTTTTTGGGACTTGAGAGGATTTATAAAGAAGTGTTCCTCTCTGTGAAGAATGCTCCACAACTCGAAGAATGAGAACCAATTTCTCTCCACTTTTATTTTCAACCAGAACAAGAATGTGAGGAACACCTCCATCCTTTCTTCTTCCTCCACATCAAGGGAGAAGACACTTCTCTTGAGGAATTCCATCTACAACAATAACTCTACCTCCAACATTGACGGGACGATCTTGTTCTCCGCGACGTCGTCTTCCACGATGCCCGACTACCGTGGTGCTCGTCTTCCAAAGGGTCGTTGAAGAAAGAACCTCAATTACGAGGTAGTTGGATTGTATAATTTAAATTTAAAAAATTATACCATCATTCTTATTGAATGCAAGTGATCTTCTGAGGCCATTTTTTACCACCAAACGCAGAGGGTGCGGCCAAACGAACACAACCCGAAGCGCCTCCTTTGTTTCTTGTTTTTATTCGTGATGGAGACGGTGTTGGAAGAGTTTACGGTGACCGGAGTTGGCAGCGATCGGGGGAGGTGACGACCGAAGGCGGCGGTGGTAACGGTGGCCGTGCATCAGCCCAAATAGGATCACGACACCGGGAGCCATGCAGAAGGGAGACCCCGGCCCGCAACCGCGGGCCGCTCGGCCGAAGAAGAACCTGCTGGGCCGAAGGAACTGCGGTGCCACGAAGGCGCCACACTGTGGAAAACCCCGGCCTGTCCTGGGTGGGCTGCTCGGCGGATGAACCGGCTGGTAGGTGGCCATCGGGCTGGAAAGACCCCGCTGCAGCCTCCTGGCGACGCGCTGGGGAAATAGCGGCCCGTCCGTGTGGGCCGCTCACGTGGGGAAGACCAGCCAGCCAAAGCCGGCAAAACAGGAGGGGCAGCGCTGCTCGGCGATGCTGTTTTAGAAAACTAGGGGTCGTGCCCCTGGCCTGTTCGGCCAACTGGTCGAGCAGCGGCCTTCCACTGGGTCGGGCCGGGATACCTGCCACCGGGCCGGGCTGCACCCCTCCGGGTCGAGCTGCTACTGCTAGGTTGCGCAGCACCCTACTGGGCTGGACCCTGACCTGGTTCGGGTCGACCCAGTTTGGGCCAACCCAGGGTGGGTTGGGCTAGGTCGGACCGGACCCAAACCCACCTCTACGGACTCATTTTAGTATTTCACCCTTAACTTGAGCTACGGACCTCAGATCGATGCACCATCAGTTTCGTAGGATTCCTTAGATCAAGAAAGTCATTTCACTATATTAAACATAATGTTTTGGTGAAGTTTGTGTGTGGATGGATTGGTTTGGACTCAAAACCAACCGGGCCCACATAGTGGAAACACTTATAACTTAAGGACTGGACATTCGATTGACGTGTCACCAACTACATTGGTTTACTTTTGACGAGAAGGTACTTTTGGAATACTCCACATGGGATTCGGATGATATTGGAGTATGTCTGGGTTGGATTGTACCCGAAATCCAACTGGGACCATAGAACAGAAAATCCAATAACTCTCAGACCTGGAGTCTGATTGACGCGTCGTCTATCACGTTGGGTTTCTTTTGATGAGACAGAACTTCAGGATACATCAACTCAGGTCTTCGTGATAGTTGATGTATCGACCCCCTTGGCTTGGAGAGAGAACCCTCCCAGAATTGAGCATGCTATGTGTGGGAACCCTAGAGCTGGCTGTGATGACTACTATAATGGAATCCTCTATGGGTTTGACAATGATGGCTATTGGACTGAATCCTCCATGGGTTCGACAGCAACAAAAGTAGAATGAATACTCTATGGGTTTGATAGCAATGAGATTGGACTGAATCCTCCATGGGTTCGACAGCAATGAGACTGGACTGAATATTTCGTGGTTTTGACAGCAACGAGACTCGAATGAATCCTCTGTGGGTTCGATAGCAACGACATACTGTTGTTTTAGGTTTCTGTGGGTATCTGCTGCTCGATAGTGAAAGATGATTCAGTGGCTACAACAAATCATCTCTTACACTCTTTAAGTTGTGTATACTTATACTGAGCTGAGTCTTGACTTTCAATCATTATCATCGATGTTATTGACTTACTTTCTTGTGTGGACTGGGTTGTTATTGGGCTCGAGTGTTGGAGCAGAACTGTGATGATAACATAGGAATATGTATGGGCATATACATACCTAGAGTTTATTTATACTTTTTGATCATTTCTTTCTTCTGTGATTTATCCTTCATGGATTTTTTGAGAGATTCGGGGTCTTGAGGTCCCTACTAAGTATCGTATACTCACCCATGCACGTGCTATGCCCGCACTACGTTGTGTTGGATGTAGACGACGGGAAGCATTGATCAAGGTAGATACTTGTAGAGTTGGTCGGTTCCTGGAGGTCGACCACCTGCCGAGACATACACGGAGCAGACGGACGGACCCGAGTTGCTGAGGAGGCCATCTGTACCCACCCTTCAAGTGGGATTCCCAGAGGATGACTCAGAAGTTTCTGTTTTACTTTACTTTAGTTGTACTAGCTTTTCAGTTGTACTGTACTTACTGTTGGCCTTGTGTTTCCGGCACCTTTCTTTTCAATAATTACGCTTTTATACATAATTCACTTAGTGTTTACTTCCTATTGTGTACTCTATAGTGTTTGTTTACTTTCTTAAAGGAAATTAATTGCCTGTTTTGGGATTTACACCTTTGGTGATAATCGCCATCCCCCGGTCTATGGAAGGCGGGCTTGGGGTTGTCATGACACAGGCCCTGAGGACAGGTTGTGACAAATTGGTATCAGAGGATTCGGTTCTACTGTATAACTTAGGACTCTGATATCTATTTTCTGTGAAGCAATAGTGTTAGGAGTATTGACTATGGTTTTTAGACTAGGGAGTATAGTGTTGGTGTGGCGGCCGACGTATCCATACACCAAGACACTGAGCTCTGTTTTCTGACTCAGTGCATGAAAACATTGATTTAGTGTGTGTTTACTTTGAAAAGTTTTATTCATGATTACATTTTGTCAGATAATCAGGTATACTTTTTGATCATGGAGAACTTGTTTCTTTTTATGATGTCTTCATCTAGTCAGTCAGAATGGGTTCCCCAGTGGAAAGAATGATGGTAGCCCACCGACCAGTGAGGCCACAATGCAGGGCCCCATCACAGCGGAGGCACCAGCGGTACCACTAACTGCTGGGATATCATTGCCACCATCCCCAGCAGCAGAGGGTGCACACCGCTTGAGCACGTTGCATTGGTTCCTATAGAGGCCTCCGAGGTTTCTAGGCAAGACAAATTTTCTGAAAGCTGGGTACTGGCTGGAGGATGTATAACGAGTTTTCCACACAGTTGGGACACCCGCGGACTTGATGGTGTACCTAGATGTTAGTCTCTTCTAGGGAGTAGCTGAGAGGTGGTGGAGCATGATGCTCCAGTTTTACGATAAGGTGACTCTCACCGGGGGAGACTCTGAGGGTCTTTTCAGGGTGAATTTTGTACCAGCAACTTTACACTCTGTGCTGGCACAAGAACTACTGCTCTTTCTGTATGGTTTTCCAACCATAGCGGAGTCTTCTACAGCCGGCAGTAGATAGATGACACAGAGGACCAAGTGGACCAGGCCATCAGGTGGGCGACCTCAGGATACAGGTTCAGTTGTGTGGGGCACACAAAACAGAGCCATCCATACAAGTAGCAGGCATTGCTATTCATGCGGCGGGCAGGGTCATATGGCTCGAGACTGTTCGACCCACCCTGCAGATGAGCAACAGGAAGTAGAGGGACCTCTTAGGTAGAGGCAGAGTTTTGACCATGGTGGTCTGTCTGGAGCAGGTGGATGTGGTAGAGGAGATGGTCGAGCAGTAGGTGGTGTAAGTCGTTTGCAGGCCCCACCACCACCACCACCAGGAGGTCCACCCCGACCACAGGGAACAGGTGGACAGAGGAGATCTCTGCATCAGACAACTGAGAGCTATGACTATAGTTCCTCTGGAGCATGTGGACAGTACCAGGACTAGATCCAGGCATAGAGACTTTTTTTGAAGATGCTTCTAGCTTTTTTGATGTCATTTTTTGTGGTTTCTTTGTGTCTTTGCACTTTGATCTGCTGTAATAAAACACTTTTCCATGTGATTTTTTCCTTCATACCATTTTTGTATGGTTGATACTAAGAGGTTCCGGTTAAAACTATTGACTTGACCCTCATATTCGAGATTCTTGCTAGAGAAGACCTAGTTACAACACACTGCTTCCGACAGTGTGACTCGACCCTTGGAGGAGAGAGTAATGGTTGGATCTCTTGGTAGTAGCGTCAAGGCCTTAAAACATCGTCCATGGCATGAAATAGTACCATTCATGTCAAGATTGACTGTATTAGGCAAAGAACTTGTTGCATCCAGGGGATGAGACTGGATTTCTATTTTCAGCAAAGGATAAATCTTATCCGCTCTTGTTGGATGTAAGAGAAAAACGGTGTAGTCGAGTTCTTTAAAAATGGATAGTCAGACCCACTGTTTGTTGAGTGAATAGTTTATGGTTTACATTAATCTCAAAAGTCTCAGGGGTTTCTGATCATAGAAGGACCTGGACATGCGATGGTGACATTGGTTTGAGTTCCTCTGGAACAATGACTTTGAGATAGTCTATACTCCTGGGAAGGAGAACATTGTAGCAGAGTTTTTCTCACGATGCCTCACCTTACAGAAAGTGAAGGCAGAGCAACAGGTACCAGCAGTCTTGGTAGAGCCCTTAGAGGTCCCTGAGTGGAAGTGGGATGGGATTTAGATAGATTTCATGATGGGCCTTCCACGTAAATCCAGAGGACAAAACCCTATCTGGGTGACCGTCAACCGACTCACCAGGTCGGCCCACTTCCTACCGATCGGAGAGTAGGGTTCAGTAGAGATCTTGGGATGCCTCTACATACCGGAGATCGTATGGCTTCATGGTGTACCATTGACAATCATCCCCGATCGTGACACACGCTTTACTTCTCGGCTTTGGAAGTAGTTTTAGGATGCATTCAGGACACAACTACGTCTGAGCACCGCCTTTCATCCTCAGACGGATGGCCAGACTGAGAGGACCATCCATACTCTTGAGTACATGATATGTGCATGTGTCCTCGACTTTGGTCATAGCTGGTAGGATCATCTACCTGTGGTGGAGTTTGCATACAAAAACAACTACCACTCCACCATCAGGATGGAACCTTACAAGGAACTGTACGACTGACCTTATAGAACACCTCGATGTAGGACTAACCCAGGGGATTCAGCACTTGTAGGAAAAGAGATGGTTTAGGCTATGACAGAGAAGGTACAGATCATCTAGAAGTAGATGAAGACTACACAGAGCAGACAGAAGTCCTATGATAATAGGATACAAAGACCACTGGAGATAGAGGATGGAGACCACGTCTTCCTACGGGACTCACCTCGACGAGGTCTATGGAGATTTGGCCAGGGTGGAAAGTTATATCCACATTTGATTAGACCTTTATAGGTCCTTAGAATAGTAGGCGAGGTGTCTTACCACCTTTCCCTTCCACCTCAGTTGCACCGGGTGCATGATGACCTCCATGTATCTCAACTGAGGAGATACGTGCACGATTCGTTCCACATTATTGACCATGGGGAGCTGGACATCGATGACGGGGTGACATTCACGGAGGTCCTAGGAGAGATCGAGGAAAAATAGGATTGGGTACTATGTGGATGATCTATTCATATGGTGCGCGTACGCTAGCAGCACGGGAACCTCCAGAAGAGCACATGGTAGTGGAAGGCTCAGATGCATGCTCAGTAAAATCTTTTGTTTCCCTAGTGTATGTTGTAGCTTTACAGGGACGTAAATTCCAGAGGTGGGGCTAATGTAAAGGGATAAAAATTTCAAGGGAATTTTTTTTTTCTTAATTATTTAGAATTTTATGAATCTGTAGTTTCTGACGGCGGCTAATTCCGAGGCCCGGTGTTCCTATAATCAATTTCTGAAGTTATGTTTGGGTATGTTCAGTAAACGTACATGCAAGTTTATTCTATCTTTTGAACCAGTGCTCTAAATTGAAATCCTAGGACAACGATGGACTCGTAGCGCCAGTATTCGCCTAAGGGGACATTTACTTTTGTTGCATTTTATCTAGAGGAGAAGTTAATTTTTGGGGTTTGTTATTTAAAATAATTAAATAATATGAGTTAGATGTTTTTATTTGGTGGGTGGTTATAATCTCTAAAAGGAAGTTGGAGGTGGGGCCATATCCCACATAACCTCCCATGAGAGGATTTAGTGTGGTGGGGACCACACGAACCAAAACCCTTTCACCTCCCCTCAACTCGCTTAAACTCCCCATTAACACCCCATTAATTAATTTTACACCTACCCTCATTAAGGTGGAGCCTTTCCACCTCCCTTCCTTAAATTATGCCAACTTAATTTATTAATTAATTGGCTTAACTTTTTAAATGAATTTCAAACTATTTTTCCAACATTAAAAGAAGGAATATGCTTTATTTCATGGGGTTGTCATAAACTTGTTTTGTTGGCACTTGAGAGGATTTAGAAGGAAGTGTTCCTCTCTGTGAAGAATGATCCACAACTTGAATAACGAGAAGCAATTTCTTTCCACTTTTATTTTCAACAAGAACAATATCTTGAGGAACTCCTTCATCCTTTATTCTTCCTCCACGTCAAGGGAGAAGACACCGCTCATGAGGAATGTCATCTACGACAATGACTCTTCATCCAAAATTGACGGGAGGACACTGTTCTCCATGACACTGTCTTCCACAATGCACGACTACCGAGACACTCGTCTTCTACGGCTCATCAATGAACGAACCTCAATTATGAGGTAGGGGGTTTATATAATTTAAATTGAATAAATTATACCTTCATTCTTGTTGAATGGAAGTGATCTTCTGTGGCCATTTGTTACATCCTAACGTCGAGGGTGTGGGCCGAACGAACACGAACCGAAAACCCTCCATTGTTTCTTCTTTTTATTTTTTGATGGAGACGGTGTTAGAAGAGGTAGCGGCAACCAGAGTTGGCGGTGATCAGGGGTGGCGACGACCGAAGGCGACGACGGCAATGGTGGTCATGCACCGGCCCAAAGAGGACCACGATACAGGGTTCCGCGCCACGCTGGGGAAATAGCGGTCCACCCAAGCAGGTCGCTCGCGCTGGGAAGACCGGCTGGCTTCGGCCAGCCGGACAGGAGGGTTGGTGCCCCTCACTGCCACCGTTTCAGAAAATCGGGGGCCACGCCCTCGGACCGCTCAGCCAATTAGTCGAGTCGCGCCCTTTCGTTGGGTCGGGCCACACCTCTTCGGGCCAGGCCGCCTGCCACCATGTCGGGTCGTGCCCTACTAGGCCGGACCCTGACTCGGGTCGGGTTGACCCGGTTCGGGCCGACCAAGGGTGGGTTGGGCTGGGTCGGACTGCACTCAAACCCCCCTCTACGGACCCATTTTAGTATTTGGCCTATAAATAGAGCAACAGACCTCTGATCGATGTACCGTTAGTTTTGTTGGATTCCTTGAATCGAGACAGTAGTTTTGGTACTTTACACTCAAGGTTTTGGTGAATTTTGGGTATGTTCGGGTTGGTTCGGACTCGAAACCAATCAGGACCTCAGAGTGGAATCACTTATAACTTATGTACCTAATGTCCAATTAAGGTGTCTTCAACTACGTTGGTTTAATTTTTACAAGAAGGTCCTTTTGGAAAACTCCACATGGAATTCAGATGAGGTTGGAGTATGTCCGGGTTGGATTGTACCCAAAATCCAACCGAGCCCCTGGAATGGAAAAGAAAATAACTCACAGACCGGGTGTCCGATTGACGTGGCTTCTGTCAAGTTGGGTTTCTTTTGATGAGACAAAACTTCGGAATACATCAACTTAGGGTGTCGTGATAGTTGATGTATCGACCCCCTTGGCTCGAGGAGCGGACCCTCCCAGAATCGAGCGTGATGTTTGTGGTAACCCTAGAGCGGGCTGCAACGACTACCGTACTAGAATCTTATGTGGGTTCAACGACGATGGCTAGTGGACTTAATACTCCGTGGGTTCGATTGCGATGAGACTGGATTGAATCCTACATGGGTTTGACAGCAAAGAGACTAGAATGAATCCTCTGTGGGTTCGACATCAATGAGACTGGACTACATCCTCCGTGGGTTTGAGAGCAACGAGACTGGATGGAATCCTCTGTCGGTTCGACAGCAATGACATACTGCACTGAATCCTCCATTGGTTCAACAGCAATGTGATTGGACTGAATCCTCTTTGGTCTTGACGGCAATGACATACTGCTGTTTTGGGTTTCTGCGGGTATCTGCCGCTCGAAAGTGAAAGATGATTCAGTGGCTACAACTAATCATCTCTTACTCTCTTAATGTTGTGTATACATGGTGTGATCTGATTCTTCACTTTCAATCATTATCATTGATGTGATTGACTTAATTTCCTATTTGGACTGGGTTGTGCTTGGGCTCGAGTGTTGGAGCTGAACTGTGATGATAACTTAGGTATAAGTATGGGCATATACCTAATTAGATATTTTTGATACTTCTTCATCATGCCTTTATTATGTGGTTTATTCTCCGTGGAATCTGGGAGACATTCGGGGTCTCGGGGTCCCTACTGAGTATCGTATACTCACCCATGCATGGGTTATGCCCGCACTACGTTGTATTGGATGTAGACGACGAACATCATTGATCGAGGTACATACTTGTAGTGATGAACGGTACACAGAGGTGGACCACCTGGAGAGACGTATACGGAGCGGACGGACGGACTCGAGGTGCTGAGGAGGCCATATGTACCCACCCTTCAGGTGGGATTCTCTGAGGACAACTTATTAGTTTCTATTTTACATTACTATAGTTGTACTATCTTTTCATTTGTACTATAATTATTATTGGGATTGTATTTCCAGACCCATTACTTTCAGCACTTACTTTTTATATATAGTATTCACTTAGGGTTTAATTTCTATTTCATACTCTGTTGTGTTTGTTTACTTTCATAAAGGAATTGTCTTCCCAGTTTAGGTATTTGCGCCTTTAGTGCCAGTCATCATCCCCAAGCCTATGGAAGGCAGGCTTGGGGTAGTCACGGCACATGCCCCGAGGATGGTTCGTGACAGTTCATGATAAAGGAATAATTTATTCCTCTCGGACACCATATAACTATGATTTCTTTAAAATTATCCATAAAAGACAAACATACCTTGTATAGAAAAAAAAGTAATATCCATTTGAAATAACATTGTAAAAATTAATCCCTGTTTAAAAATTAAAATTAAAATTCTATGGTCAATAGTAAAATTTTACTAGAACCATTTTTTGAAAATATGGACAGTGGTGGAATAATTGCTTCCAAACAAAGAGTGAAATAATGTTGGTTATCTTTAAAAAAATATTCTATTATCTTTAGATTATGAAGAGTGTAAAATAAAGTGAAAAAAAATTATTCTTAAAATATAACCATTGGAGAAGAAAATAAATTTTGTTCTCGACATATATACTATAATATTTCAACTTCAAGAACATCATCATAAATGATATCAAAATATAATGTGATTGTTACATAAAACCATTACCACCTTGCTATCTTTTTAATTAAAATGATATTTAAATAATAACATATAGTTATATTTTTAATATCATTAATAAATTAATATTAATGATATTACTTGTTAATGGGGTTATATATACACCTTATAAAATAAGATAGGTGCATAAAATGACATATGTCTCAAGGAATGCATTAGGATACTATAAACATTACCTTAAGTATCAACATACATTATACATATTAAAACTCATGTATAATAAAAATATATTTATTATAAATCTATTAAAAACCCAAAACCATATGTATCATTAAATATATGATTCACTTATGACCTTTAATTACATGTTTATTTATAATTCACTATTAAATTCATGTTTTTTGTACTAACTACTATGATTTTCTTGAATGTATTAATAAGGTATTTTTAATCCACCATATTTTAATATGGAACAATAATATATATAATGATTACCATGTTATAAATGTCATATATATTTATTATATAATTATTTAGAGTAATATATAAAATTTGGAGGTATAAAATGAAATACACCATCTATGGATACGATATGGCATACGTACTCATGAACACTCGTTACATTTTCTAAATTTATGAAACTATAGAAATTTTAAAAAATATATTACATTTAAATATTCAATTTAATTTATTATATATATCATTTAATATTTAAATTTATCCACATGACCATCCAAATAATGGTGTATATGTGATACAATAAATTTATCCACATGACCATCCAAATAATGGTGTATATGTGATACAAATTTATTATATATATCATTTAATATTTAAATTTATCCACATGAGTCATTATCCCACAGAATGAAATATAAGAGTGTATATGTGATACAATAATTATAGAATTATAATTATATCATGAATATCATATATAAATTTAAATCTATAATTATATCCCACTGTGATTGATGGTGATGGAAAATGAATGACAATATTTCTTGAGCTGTTAGACCACCCTAAACACGATCGACAATTACATTTCACAATTAATAAGGGATGATATATATATTGGTAATTACATCAAATAAATAACATAAAAATATATGTTATATACTAGTTTAATTAAACTGTTATTATTATGAATAAAATGAAGGGGATAATATGATTAAGAAAATTAAATATCTTATTGAATATAATTACTTATTCATATAACAACATCCTTTGGTAATTTTATTAATGGCCCTAGGGTTGGTATTTTGAGTTTAAAAATTAATTTAGAACATGTATATGGATGTTGGGTGGTATGTTTCACATTTTGGAAATTCCAAATGACTTATGATGTATGAATATTCCAGGGTCCTTTTATAATGGAAGAGGACTGACATTTTTTTATACCCCAAACTATCAAATAATTCGAAGTCACTCTAGCCTAAAATTCCTCTATAATTGATAAATAATGGAGTGGAGGAATTCAAATGTTATGAATCACATTCAAAACATAAAATGAAATATTTTTCCATCAACTCTAATGTCTCTTTACTTTTATAATATTTGTCTTCACAATGCTAACAAGCTCTTATATTGGTAATTTATCATTAATGTTTATAAATAAATTTATCCTTTTTAGTAATTCTTTTTAAACTTTTATAATTTTATAATAAACATTATATAATAATTTTCAAATTTTTATGATAATAAATTTCATCACAAGTGCATGAAATGCATTATACATGTTTTAACTTTTACCATTGTAATAATGTTTTTAATGTTTCGGGGTCAATATGATTATTATAAAAGGAATAATTTTCCATAAATAGACAATGTTTAATAATTTTTAATATATTCTAATATCGTTGATGGGTATATGATTTGTGGAATTTGAAATCACATAATAAGATATTTTTTATTATAAATTATTATTAATTTAAATTTTGACAGTTACCATTTAATTTCAATTAAAAACCAAGAAGATACAGGTGGAAAAAAATATATCATTTGGTTATCTATTTATCATGTTATATTTTTATAAAAAATAAATGGAATTAAATAATTTATTCCATTTGTTTTACCTAAAAATATTTATTCTCTCATTTATTTGTTTTTATATTAATTAAATAACTAATATTTTATTATTGCTTAAATCAATAGAAAAATTTTATATTTTATTAATATTGAAAATAAATTTAACTCCAAAAAATAAAATCAATATTTTAAAAAATAAAATTATTAATAATTCACTAATTTAATTTATCACTACATGACCACATAATTTAAATATTAAAGCATGATGGAGTTATTTTGTTCTTTTCCTTTACGTTAATTAATATATTTGGTGAATTTCATGGAAAAATGTCCCACACAAACATAAAAGTAGACAATATTTCCCTAAGCATTGGAATATGTTCAAAAATTTATAATTAGACATCTTATTAGATTATTTTTACCTTTAGATTATTATTCTGACCCTGGGTAAACCCATTTTAACTTTAACCTTAATATTTTTTTTTAATCATTATAATTTAATTGGGAAAAATATTATGTTTAAATTATTATATAATATTAACTGTGTTGATTAAAATATGGAATCCATTTTTCCAAAAATTGTTAATATAAAATAAAAATTTTAAACAAAAATAATCTCATAGATGAAATGAAAAAATTAATTTTCCAAGAGAAAATATTCTTAATAGTTGAATGTTTTAATTTCTATAGTAAATATAAAATTTATTCCCTTGATTTAAATTTGAGTTTAAAATATATAATTAAAAAATTACATTTTAGTAATTTTTCAACAATATTGACAATTGTAAATTCATTAAATTAAAAGTTAGTTTTTAATTAAAATTAGTATTTTTCGTTGTTTGTGTAAAAAAAATTGTCAAGAATTCACCATATGATAATTTAAATATTTTAATTTCATTAATTAATTTTTCTATGAAACAAATTTTGTAAAACTTCAAAAATATATATTATTATTTTATAAAACATAATAAATAATAGTAATTTTTGAGAAAATGGTTTTTAGAAATCATAAGAGTATATTTCATAATATTAATTAAATATTTATAAATATATTATTTTATCTAAAATATTTAAAATTAATCATAAAAGATGGTTTTTTTATATTCATACAACGGAATTTAATGGTAAATATTATTCAATAATATTAATATTATATCATGATTATTTAGAACATGGTGTTGTATGAGATGAAATATATTATAAAAATTAAACATATTACAAAATATTTGATTATAACTATATGTGCTACATTATATAACTTAAAAAATAAATTATCCCACAAAATTATTAACTCAGATACAAAAAAAATTGGATACTTCTACCCTATCAAATCCTCATATTTTTATAGACCTTCATTATGCGGGTTGTTTCATCACAAAACATCGATCTGGTGAGTTTACCTATTTACTATAATATTATTTATATGATATATAATATCCACAATCTGTTACACATAATAATGATCAGGCTCTATTGGTATGACCTCAAAGTTTAGTATATGAGATTGATCATGTATATACTTCCTCTGATGATATACATGGGACATGTCCTGAACCCAAGATATGTTTTGTGGTTTCACCAATTGATAATCTTATTTCACAATAGGATCAATAATTTCAAAGGGACCCAACTATTTATGGATACATTTACTTTATATCATAAATAATATTTTATCCTTTTTATGTGCTTCAATCAATTTAAAATTCATATATGAAATGATTAAGATAAATTATTCTTTATTAAATCACTAATGTGATCATAAGATCCAAAATTAATTCTGTCAGCCTATAAATATTTACCAAAAAAATTGTCCACAAGTTATTCAATATCATCCAATTTTTATGTAAATGCATTCAATAAAAAGTTAACCTTATGTCTCATCCAAGCCTGAGAAAAATTAAAATCCAAAAATATATAAATAAGATCCCTACCATTCCAAAATACACTTATAATTATTCCCTAACAAGCAAGTAAATATTAATGAAACATACCAAAAATTTGAATATAATGATCATCTAATCTTCTAAAAATTAGTAATACCATTAATTACCATAATAACATAATGAAAATATAAATGATTTCAAAACAATTAATCTTTCCTCATTCATAAAAAATAATATATTATTTATTATATTATTTTCATTAAATCATAATATAAATTCCATCATCATCATCAAATTTACTTTTATATTATGAATGAGACAATACATCCAAACTAACAATGATAACATAACCCGCATTTTAATCAAATCCATAATTATTATAATGTTCATAAATACTATAAATTTTTATTTATCCATGTCAATAATCGGTTTATCCATACTAAAAACCATTATCTCCACATGAGAAACATATTAAGGGTCATATTTCACTTAAACAAAACTTTCCATAAAATATCAATTTTCTAATATATATCATTTTTCAAGTCATGAGAAGCATTAAACATATTCATGAAAATACATATTTTGAATATTCTAATAAAAAAACCATTATATATTTTATAACTCATAATTCATGAAATCTAATATTTACATAGTTCAATTATTCAACATTATTCATATACCATGATATGTGAATCATTATATAATATTTAATACCACTTATATGTAATATTTCATTTGTAGTGCCTTAATTATAAAAATGAAAACCATTAATCATATATCACTTCCAATATGATTTTTAATAATTCCCTATAAGAAATCAATTTTTATAGTTCCCATAAATTGCAAATTTCTAAAATTTGACCACTCATGATTCCTTCAAAAATCCATATTCTTATCCACTATGTTAGAATAAATTTTAATTTTTTTCTCAAAAGTAACATAGTATACACCCTTCATCTCCACACATATGAACATGTATCATTACCTTGATTTAATTCCTATTTTGATTCTTCTGACATTATCAAATTATTGGAACATTCCATTTCATTCCTCCATGGTGTGCACCACTTATGATTTTAATAAACATTATAGTTCTCTTCTTTCATCATTTTGAGAGTTGGATAAGGTGTAAGTTGTTTTTAATATATCATAATAACTTATTAGAAAATTCATAATATTAATTAATCTAGTCACTATCCCACTTGGTTATACATTTACACATTATCTATCACATTCAATAGAAACCTGATTCCATTTGGCTCTCACAATTAAAAAAATCCAGAAAAACATAACCGCATTAATAATATTCATAGTCAGAATCCAAAAAGTAATGGGAAGTAATTTATATGATGTATTGTTAATGGATCCTAATTTTCAATATAAAATTAATTATTTATAACCTATACATGTCATGTTCATCTTTTATTTAAAAACATCATGATGGTTTATAAAGAGATTGGGAAATTCATAAATATTCCCATGAAGTGTTTATATTAGGTTCATAGAAAAAGCATTTTTTTAAACATGTGTCTGTTGAGTATAGATAAATGTTATATTTTTGGGATTATTACACCTAGGTATGTTAGTTTTGATCCATATCCACTTTAAGTATCTATAAAAGCATTTATTTTCCAAGAACCCACTCACTCACTGATTGAAAAAAGTTTCGGATATGTTTCTATGTGTGGCCTTGTCCTTAGTCTTATCCTTAGACCTATCCCGAAAAAAATCCTTACACACGTCCCTAAGGGTCCCACTTTAGTTTTCACATAATAGTTTTCAATGATTACATAAATCATTTTTTGATACCAACTATAAAGAACCAAACATCTCATACACAAATATTACATCATAATGTATAAATATACCATTCAATACATGATAACCCACACTATAATCATTTAGTTATAATTCCATTAGAAAAATGTAGACAAAAAAAATTAGTTCATATGTGAACTAAATTTTCTAAAACCATGTTCTTAATATCTATCACCCTTATTATAAATATAAAACATAAGAACATAATTCATAATGTGTTGACTAAAAAACATTAAAGGGTAGTCTCTAATTTTTAGTAAGGGTAAAAGGGGTGATATCAATGAGAACATAAGGATAACATATGCATAAGTTTATGATATCATAGGATTAACATTATCATAGATCATAAACATGAGTCATGACATAAATAAAGCTCACACATAACATAACATTACCCAATTAATTGGTGGGAGATATATTTCCTATTTTACGATTCTCATAATCTGGTCATTAACATTGTTAACAATGTAACCAACATCCTTGTATATAATGTAACCCACATCCTTGGTTATAACATTACAACCATCCTTGGTTATAATTTAACCACCATCCTAGATTATATTATATAGTATCAATGAATAAATAAGATACAAATGAGTTAAACAATATCCTAAAACATTCATTATATAAGAAACCATAAAAATAAATGTGTTTATTAACCATTTCATCATTGTATACCTAGTGGAAAATGAATGAGGTTCATAAAAATATTATTATCAAAAAAATAAACCATCATTATTATTAATAAATATGGTATCCTTCGATTATTTCCCATATAAAACATTAGTAACATTACAACATTTCATATTAGATGGAATATTATTATGAAATATCACAAGAATTGTTTGCTAAGGAAAATAAAATTTCATAAAAAATAATATTTAAGAAGAAATAATTCATAAAATATTTTGGAAAAAATTTATTGAAATTAACTATTATACTAATAAAAGATTATTTGAATTCTTGAGTGGTTATAATGGTGAGAAATTATGTTCATTATATACAATTTAACAAAATAATTTGTTCGTACAATCAGAATAATCAATATAGTCTTTGTTTAGAAAACTACATGAAAATACATTTTAATTTTATAAAAGTAAAACAAGGGTAAAAATGAATTTATAAAATATTTTGAGAGTAGTAAACCAGTCATCAATGGAATATATATGATATTTTTCAACATTAAACAATAAATCATTTAAAAACATATTATTTATTGTAAAATAATTTCAACGTCAATTCTGACATTGAAAAAATAAAGATGAAGACTTATATTAAATACAAAATTTTGACACCAATATATCATGTTATGTTATGAAAAAAATTAAGGAAACAAAATAAATCATTAAATTTGTATTTCATTTAATATTTTTAGTATAATTTAATTTAATTAACAAGTAATTAATTAATTATAGTTTTGGTGTCTCATATTTACTTAATGAAACTATGATTTTACTACGAATAAAAAAATAACCCATAAAACTAACTTCCTTATATCCAGTGATTTCGTCACTATTCACTCACATATATATTTTTTTCCTATGTGAACATATAATTTAAATTTAGAAATAAATATGGTGACTTTTGTCTTTTTATTTTCTGAAAGTATTATATATGTCACTTTCATGGAATAATGTCCAGAAAAACAAAAAATTAGTGTCCCTCTTAGAATGCATCACATTTTTCTATTTATTAAATTTATGTTCAACAAAACCTGGTAGTAATTTTATTATATCCATTTTTATCAATTAATATGAAATTGAATTTCCACATTTACTACGTAAAATTCTAGTTTCAATTTTTAATTTTTTATGCAGTTCACATTTTTTCCACAAAAAAAATTAATATAATTTAAATGCATTCTCTACTATATTTGACATAAATATCATGAGTTGATCATAAAAAATAGAACATGAATTATTAAAAATGTTAATAGAATAAAATTAGACATAAATTTGTGAAATACATATTAAGTAGTACTTTATTCAGCTATATAATAAATATTTTTTAGGATGATTGGGTGTATATTATCAACTCATCAAACTCCCACAGTATTTCCCTTAGCATTATTACCAAATTTGAGATATCCTCTATTAATTTTTGTCAAAAAGTTTATATTTGATAACTCTATATTGTTTACCCTATCAATCCTCTATATATATACCATATTTAATTTATTCTCCTAAAACATCATTCCTCAATATATTTTTCCATAAAGAATATATTTTTATTCTGGTTTGATAGTTACACTTCTCATTCACTAGACATATCATCACTATAATCCTTAAAATTCACCCATGTGGCCTTCCTTTATATTTTTATATTCTTGTGAAATTATTTCTTATAGTATATATATATATATATTAATGGAATGAAGAAATGTATAATATAGTGGGAATATTTCAATGATTCTAGAATGCCTAAAACATTCCTTATTTAGAATTTAAATCATATTTAGGGTAATTATATGAGGATTTATTAAATCAACATCTCTAATTCTAGATAATTTTGATATTATTATCGAAAATAGAATGTTTATTACTAGATGTTTAACTATTTGAAGTATTTTAACTAGATGACTCAGGAATCTGTATTCAATTTCCCTATATGTCATCCTTTAATGTAGAGACTCTCCATGTATTATTCTCCTTCTTAATGATTTTGTTCTCGTTAACTTTATCTTATATTTTAGAATCATACCACATGTATATTACAATAACACTTTTTATTTTAAAATATTTCATATCAATTTTTTGTAAAATGGTAGTTGATATTTTAATACACATATAGGCTATAACTCTATATTTATTTATATCTTGATCGAGCTCAAAAAAAATTTCTCATAGGGAAAAACATTATCCAAAATCATAATTAATTTTCTATTAATCTAGGTTTTGGTTTATCCATATAATATTATGAATGTGTAAAAAATATAAATTGATGTGGAATACTAGAGCTTTCATACCATATTATTGCCTTCATATTTCCCTGATATTTCATTCTACATATCTTGTGTTTTAGAGCATTCTGAAACTATATTGAACAAATATTGATGAAGTTCTCATATTATGGGATTCATATACTATTTTTTTTAATCATTTTCTCCTAAAACTATAGAATACCATATCTTAGGATCTCTTTCATGAATAGTGTTATGTATAACATATTTCATAAAATTCATTAGTCCAACGATCATTAATAAGATAATAATTCATGACATCTAGAAACTATAATTTTTTCCATCGATGTATGGATACCATACAATAAATATTCATTTAAATTTATCGTCAAAGTATCCAATCATGTTGATCTATCATATATCAAAATTTCAAAGATGTAAAATCATGTTTCAATTCCACTCATACTAATTGTTGGTATGAGAACAAAGACATAAATATTTAGTAGGTGGAATTGAGATATTGAAATCATAATCTCTTATAACCTCCTTAATAAAAGTTATATAGAAAATATGATCTTTTGTGGGTAATATTAATAAATAGAGAATGTGAAAATACAATAAATGATATTAATAGTATTATATAGAACATATATCACATATTCCAACCAAATAAATTTTCATCTCCATATAGAGTAGTGATTTCCCTGAAACCACTCCTTTTCCTAGGGATTTACAAACTAAGTGAAACCAGTCATCACATGGTAGAAAAATAAGCGACCCTCTAAAGGTTCTAAAAGGACATTAAAAAATCATACATAAACACTCAATTTAAGTAATAAATCCATATATCATTAGGGATGAATGTTGAGATATTACAAATGAAGAACATAGTTTCAAGGTGTATCTGACAGAATAGATTATACTGTTGGGAAAAAAGTGTAATTTATAGATCATGAAATGTCCTTAAAAAATAACATTTAATACATGGAAAACAAACCTTGAGTACTTGAACATTTTTATTCATTTTCATATAAATATGTGGAAACACCGGAAAACTTCTTGAGAGGGTGTGAGACTGCTAATATTTTTTATATTATTTCTCAAATATAATATATATATTCTCACATTATACTATATCAAAAAATGTCCAAAAAAAAGTCTCTACGTAAATAATCTCATTTCTTATCATTAAATTTATCATTGAAAATTAAATGAGTAGTAAAAATAATTTCTATAATTATTTTTATTTTTATTTTATCTTTCGAAAATTGATTTCACCCTGATGATGTGGTTTAGTTTTTAATACTTTGAAATCTGAATTAGTCTTCTCCTAAATATATTCATTGATCTTATATACCAATATTTTAGAAAAATGTATCCATATATGGATAACTATGTAACTAAATTATAGGTAAATAAATTCACTTAGATGGATTGATCAACATAATAGTTTTTCTTATTTCCCATTTTGAATATAACACAATTATATAGCTATTCAGCTCATGTAGCTAAATTTCCAACATGTTTCATATTAACATAGAAATTTGGATAAAAATAAAAAATATTCCATATAACCAAACCACATAATTTATTACTCCTTGTCCCTTATTCAAATTATTATTTCATCAACATAATTATTTCTCACACAGCCAACTCTTCTACATACATAATTTTCATGTAGCTTATTTTACAATGTAGTCCATTTTTGTAGGTGATTATTTTAGATATCAAATTTATTTAACAAATATTTAAATTTTTCTAAATATCAATATAGCTAATTTCCTCATGTCGATGATTTTATATACATAAATAAACTTCAATAAAACCATTAGAATTGTATAATTATAATAAAAAGAACATAAAAAGGATTAAAAAATAATGAACACACATAAAAAAATAATTTGTAACATATGAAGATTTCTTTAGAATATAATAAAATAATGAACTTGGGATATGTTGGAATATCTTCATTAATTCAAAAAATGATAAACACTATTTTTTATTTTTATACATTAAAATAAATATTGAAGTATTTGATACCATTATTTGTACTCAACCCTAATACTCTATGAACTGTGATATAGTAATCCATTATAACCCAGTCTTTAAATTTGTAAATATAAATATATAAAGTCAATTTATGAAAAAAATAATTGTTTTTAATGGAAATTTATTTCAGTTCTATTAATATATAATTATATAATTTTATGTAAATTCAATGGAAACATTAAAAATCTATTTTCATCAAAATTTGTTTTTATTTAATCTTTATTGTTAACATCATAATTGATTTACATTAATTATAGATATTTAATTTTATTAACTATACATATATTTTCAAAATATCATATCAATATTACATTATGATTAATTATTATTATTTCCATAAAAATATATATTTTTTAGTTAATAGTGAAAAATATAGATTATTTTCAAAATTGTAGTTCTTTTCTAATAAATATCCCAATTTGGCTTGATTAATTTCAAAATATTTACTTATGAATTATTAATTTAATATTAATATGTCATATTATATAGGAATAATATTTAAACATTATTTTTTTATATGTTATTTTTTTCAAGAAAACACATTTTTCTAAAATATAGTTCTTACATATGAAATGTGTTTTTATCAAAATAATTTAATTTAATATCACTTGATTAATGGTTTTTTAAAAAATTATATATTTTATATTAAATATATTAATTTAAAATCAAATTTTTTGGTCTTTAAAAACATGTAATGTTATTGAATTAAATTTAACACATAAAATAGTATTTTATAAAAACAATTTTGTTTACGGTTTTCATTTATCATTAAAATTTAATTCATAAAAAATTGAAAGGTAATATCTTAATATTTAATTGAAATTTTTTATCATAATATTTAATATAATTTAATTTATTAAACATAATTTTTTGTCATACTATATAGTGAAACTGTAAAAAAATTATCACGTCTATTGTTAAAACATGTTTATCGGGATGTTAAACTAAGAGATAAGTATAGTATTTCATAAAAATCATATCATATTATAAATATTTTATACTATTTATACCATAAATTTTCATAAATTCAAATATATAGTCATTTTGAGCAACCCTGAGAAGAAAATTCTATTAAATCAATGATATATTTTTAAAAAATCATTGTGTCTCCCTCCCCTCACTTATAAAATGGATCCTAGTATAATCACTTATTCAAACCATTTTTTCCTTATATATCAAAATATATAAACATTCAAACCAACCTATAACCAATACCTTTATCATTGGTATTCTGTTCTTCTTAAAATACCAATCATTCCTGCCATAAGGAGTAATCCCAGTAAGGTCTCTCAAAATAGAGGTATTGATCCTAACCAAACAACTTTAATTTGAATTTGTATTATACTTCTTAAAAGCATTTTGTATCCATAAAAACATAATATATATAGTTTTATAAATATTAAAATATTTAATTATGTTTATTTGAAAATAATTTTCCTCATCATCCTAATCAATGGAGTGATGAACGTATCACGCTTGCATTTGTGTAGACTACTACCTCTGTATATAAATAAAATAGACTCTACACCACCTTGACTCAATGGTTATTATTTTGATATATTTATTTATATATATATAATATTAATATTTTAATACTTATTTTTAAGGTTAATTAATATTTACAATTATTTCGATCAATCCATAAAAAATGAAATTATTGCTTGTGGGTATATACACACTACCCTTTACATGTAGTTATATATTCCATTTTCATTAACTATTTATATGAAAAATAATAAATTGGTATATAATTAATACATAAAATATTAATTTTATTATTGAAATTCTAGTGATGAATATACCGGGATCACTATTCAAGGATTATAACTAATAAACCAAAACATACGTGTAAAATGAAGCAGTTAACACCTGTAACAATAATGATAATGAAAGATTATTTACTAAATAATAATACATTTTTTTAGTAGTCCATTTATAATATTATAAGAATAATTATGATTATTTTATTTTATTATAATAAATATTAATTTTTTATGATAGAAGTTAGAGTGCTTGTGAGGCATGAAAGACGTGAGGTAACAACAATACTATGTAATTTCTATTTTTCTTGGATTGGTTATGCTCAACATTTCCATTTATGAAATTTTATCATCTATATCTCCCAAATATTTTAGATGTTTTTATATTATGTGTATTTATTTTATCTTTCCATTTGTTCCTTTCGTTATCCCTTCTTTAATTAGTAAGTATACTAAAAAAATTCTTTTAATGATAACTGATCTTATTTTTTTTATTTGGATAGGAATCATTTCTTCTAAGTCCATATTTTCAATTACAATGTTTCTAATAATGATTTTATATTATAATCATATTTTTTAAATATTTTTTTCTATATTTTACATTCTATATAATGTATTAAAAAATCATTCTTATCATATTTTCAAAATGGTACTATTTAAATTTAGAGATCTTATTAAATAAATATTTATTTTGACGAACAAAACATGAATGAAATTCCCCTCTATCAAAAATAATATTTTATTTAATGGTTCAAATATTTTTTTAGTTTTTTCTATTCAAAGAAATTATTTCCTTATTATTTTGGAAAATTATAGATTCAAAATATGTGATTAAAAATAAAAAGTTTATTTTCTTCAAGAAAAGATCGAGTAATATTTTAAAGGTATATTTATCTATAACAACATATTCTGATGATTCTTAAAATATATTGGTGATATGATCCTATGTAATATTATTAATTCCTTCCTTGGATGGTTTACGTCTATGGTGAATTTTATTATGAAACCAACAACCTTTTGGTGGGATATGATTTCATTATATGAATATTTTTTGATCTTGTGGATCACACATGTATGGATTGAATTATATTATTGGTGGGATAAGAATTAAATGTCCCTAAAATAAACTTTTTAATTAATGATATACCATTATATAAGAAGGAATATAATTTTGACTGAAATCATTTTAGTAATGTACTTTTTCCAATAATATAGTCTTGATAGTGAATCTTGAGTAATGAAATAACGGTATGGGTAGTTTACCAAATATACTATGATCATATTAGAAGTGATACCTGAAAAAGGAAATGAATTTATATAATTATTTTCTTGATAAAAACTTATTTACTGTGATTATGATATGATTTCCTGGCTTATTATTGATTAATGATGACTCAAAAATATAATATCTCACGTATTTGAATTGATGAAACATTATTCCTTATTCCATGACTATGATATATGAATTTATGGGCTAGATTATTAAATATTTATCTCTTTTTATCTTACCCTTATATCATATATAATGATCAATTATGGTAATATTTTGATATCTGTTACACTTAACTTTACTTGGTATTTATGTTCACCCTTTTGTACATTTTGTTTTCCTAGGTCATGGATAATATATTTTAATTATGTTTTGTCTTAGAAGGGTGAGAGCTATGAATAACTAAATGGTAAATAATTCATATATTTTGAGTACCATTTTTTCATGTATCCATGTTTCTAATAACATTAAACATATATGTTATTGATGTGTTATTATTGTAAAATGTATTAAATATTTATCTAAAATGATGTATTGTTTATTTATTTAATGAAAGATTTTCTATAGTTAGTATAAGTGAAAATTTTGGTATTCTTTTTAAACTAAAATGAAGAAAATTATGTCATAAAACTTAGTAAAAGCCTTTGTATACAACTAAATCCAATTTAATGGTAATGAAATTTCTAATATCAAAAAACATGAAAATATTTTAATGTTTGGTAAAATTTACTAGACGCAACACCAAGTTTGAAGGATCAACATAATAATATTATTTTAAATATGACCATTTTAAAATAAGAATTTAATTTATTGTTATGAATAAAATTAAAATAATTATAAAATTTATATTTTTATATATATAATTATTCTAATAAAAAAATGTATTGTTCTATTCATAGTAAATTTTCACTCAAATTTTAGTGAAGTAATTTTGTTCATCAAAAATATGTTTCCTTCAAAATTAGTTTTTTAGGGAATATTATAATTAATTTTCATGAAAATAAAATCTTTTATCTTATAAAAATATTCCAATTTTTTAAATCAATAATCAATAATTTTCTTAGTGTAAAATTATTGGAATTTTTGGAAGAATTGATTTTTTACAAAATAATGAAAAATACCAAATTTTTAAAAATACACATTTTAAATTAAAATGTATGAATATTCATGGAATTTTATATGAAATTTTTCATAAGTGTTATTTGATTATGTATAATCTAATAAATTAAATTTTAATTTTTATTATACATTATTTTTTGTGTAAGTGCATCTATGGGTATAAAAATGCATTTCTCACATCATTATTTTACATTTACTTTTACGCATTTATATTAAAAGTAATTTATATCACATATATATAATTTAATTTTTCTTAAAATTTTTCTTATATTTTTATTGATAATTCATTTTATTTTATCATATTTTTCTGAAAAATCTAAATTTTTGTGGAATAGTGAAAAATACAGTTTTTATGATTTTTTATAATTATTATGATATCTAAATGTAATAAGTATGATATTATAATTTATTAAATATATGTAATTAATTATTTAAGATAATATTCTATAAATATAACATTAAAATAATTCGTACAATATAAATTATAATTTATTTCATGATAAATATGAAAACAATTCATCTACCGACATTGTGCTTATGCATCACTAGAAAAGAAACATTGTCTATTCCAATATAATAAATGGAAAATGGAAAAATATATTCAAGAATTTTTTTTGAAAAATTTAACAATAAATTTATTTTTTAATTTTTATAATTTAATTTTATTGTATAAAACATGAATCTTAATCAAATGCTTCTGTAATGTGAACTAGGATAAAAAGTAAAAATAACATATTAAATAAGATCCTATGAAATTTATGAAAGTAATAAAAAATAGTGAAGTAATATAAAATTATTTCATGAAATTAATTTATTTCTTTTTTAAATTTCTATATTTTTTTAATTTTTGTAAATTAAATAATGTCAATAAATAATTCTGAAACACATACACAATGGTTATGCAGGTAGTAGAAAAATATTTTGAATGATTTCAAAAACCTTAAAAGTTATATTTTCTAAAGATATTTATATCTTTAAAAAACTTTAATAGATAAATATAATATATTATAGATATTGTAAATTTTAATATTTGAATCCCTGTAATATTATTTTTTAAAAAGTAAAATTAAATGAATAGTTCACAAAATGACATTAATGAATTTTTATAAATTGATTTAAAATTTATAAAATTAATAAAATATCATAAGTGAATGGGATATGGTTAAAATTATTATGAAATTTATATTTGTGGTTATTTTTCATTTTATTGTTACTTTTCTAGCAGTGAAATATATTAAATCATAGATGTGGTTGTAATTGTCAAAAGTTTTAACTAGGGGATAACAGAAAGAGATAAGTGTAAAAAAAATTATAAAACATTGTATAAATTTGAATATATGAGTGTAATTATATCCATACTAATAATATATTATATTTTTTTAATTTTGGGTCATTTGACCTGAAATTAAATATATATTAATTCAATAATTTTTGAAATTCCATTAATACACCTCCCATAACTTATATATGGGATAAACATCTTCCCTACCCTCCAAAAATATTGAGCAATTTCGGTAATAATATAAATTCCCAAATCCCTTCCCAAAATACCAGCATATTCTTTATAGTTCCTTTTTAGATGTAATTCCAATCATAAAGATATTAAGGTGAAATGTAAATGTAGTATCCCAAATAATATGTATAATTCTTTACTAAGAATTTTTGATTGATTTCATCTTCATCCTTCTTCAAATATTTTCAAAAAATACATAAATAATAACATATGTTTATTAATTATACTTTCAAATTATTATGTTTATGGAATAAAGAAATATCTATCTCCTCTTCCATTAAAGGGGAAATGAAAACATCCTTCATGAATACATGAGTACTACAACCTCTAAAAAGAATTGTGTTTCATTTTTAACAACTACCTCTCATTACAGTAATAGTGATGGATTTAATTTATATATATATGATATTAATTGAATATTTAATATTCATGAAATTTAATATAATATTTAAATCCCACAATGATTACATAATTTTAAATGGGGATAAAACAATTTAATAATATATAAAACTCATACAATCTGACTAAAACTATCGTAATTATAAATCACACGTATCAAACCCTCCATGAATGTTTTTATACAATATATTAATTAAATTAATTTAAATTAAAATTTATTTATTGATTTGACAGAGATTAAAGTTAAAATAAATACATAGTTTGAAATCAAGAATTTAGACATTCCAAATTCATGGATTCTCTGGTTTCAGTTTTATGGATTAAATTGATTATGGGTTTATTCATGTTTAGTGTATAAATTTGGCATAATGGATCCTTATTATAGGTAACCTACACTAAAACTATAATTGCATCATTGGAATACTCATCCACTTGGTACAATAAAAAAACGAGGTGACCCAGCAACATATTTAAGCATAATAATGCAATATTTTATATTTGTTATACACAAATTTTGGAAAATAATTGATGAAATAAAATGAAACTCTTTAAATAAAAAATGATCAAGAAATATGAAATTTAGAATAATTCAAATTGGGAAATAGATTTTCAAAATTCTGAAACATAAAAGGGAAATATAAATAACCCCTAACATCACTTCCCCTCATAATCACATTACCCACTACAAAGAAAACTAATCGTTCAAGATAAATATTAAGAGAGTGTGCAGAATTTATTCCCAAAGAGGAATGGAAATTTTAGAACATTGGATCCAAGGTGGCACACACTTATCTATAAGTCATCAAATTTTCCCTAGGTCTCTAATATGCCTCTCAGGGTGTGACATAAGGATATAATAAATATGATTCCTCCTAAATTCTTCATCACTATTGCATAATAATATCAATTTTTGATGGTTTAATGATGTGTATTATTTATATGATGCATAAACTATTTAAAATGATTCCTTAATTCTATATCTCTTGTGGAACTCATTGCTTATAAATTTTACATGACAAGTAATGGATTCTAATTTTATAGCATGAAATGATGCCAAATAATTTGGTGTAACTCAGTAAAATTAATGAAATTAATATATTAAATTTCCTTAAATTATATTATTGAAATAAAAATATCAATCATATATTTTCCAACCATTTTATTTGTTCAAAAAGGATAACATTATTCATATATACATGTATATTACACTTCTATAATGTGATTTGGTTTTATATTCATAATGAAATAAAATATATTATATATATAATTTTATTTAGAAAAATAATATATTTTTTATGATTAAAATATAATTTTCTAAATATAAATTAATACAAATATTCATTCTGTTATGGTTGTTGAAAATATTTAATTTTATTTATGTGTACGCTTGACCTTTCATCACAGTGATTTAAAAATAGTTTGTTTTTCGTAAATATATTTCATGTTTATTTTTAGATGTATTATTATTATATAAAAAATAAAACTATTTCTTAATTATTATTATGGACTTAAGGGAATATAAAGATCTTTGACTTAAATCATTATACCAAAGTCATTTTGGACATATGAGTCAAATATCACAAAACCTCCAATGTGAAATTAATTGATAAATTATTTTAATATGAAATTGAAAGTAATTAAATATAAAGAAAAATGAACTATAAAATGGTTCTTTAGTAATTAAATAATTATCTTACGTTTACTATTCAATATGGTAAAGAACAAACAAGTTGTGTTGGACTAAAGTTATGATAAATTTTAATACAAAACCTCATTTAAATTTTTTTAATGATTTATTTAATATATATTTTAATAAATATATATATTCATAAAACTAGAATTTTAATATATTTAAATGGAACTAAATGAATTATAAATTACATTTCATGGATCTTTTTAATTTCTCACAAATGTTCTCTCAGTGAATATTTTCTACATTTTTTGTATCGGCCACTTTTCTGTGTTTTTACTATAGTGTAGAAGAATGTTTTAAATTAGCCAATATAATGTAAGGACCCAAAATTATCATACATTGATATTAGATATTTTATGTTGAATATTAATTACATTACATAGACACATGCTATAAGATGGTAACTGTGAATTATATTTGGAAACATAGACTAATAAATAATTAGTCCATAAGTGAGAAACATAATCTCCCACTAGGTTATTTATCACTAGCGCCCTTATTAGAAATATAATACATAATTTTATTCATTATATCATGTGTAAATAAAGTAAATGATATGGTGATCCTTGATTTTATGTAAGGGTAAACAAGGTGGATATCAACATAGCATGAGAAAAGGGGTATGAGAACATGATAATAACCTTTGAAAACCATACATTTTTTATAAGATCCCAACATTACTAAAGATAAATCATAAAAACTTTTGTTATAAATTTTATATTTTTTTGGTTATAATTTATTAGAATTCTTTTTGGTAGTGTTTCTGGTGAAATTCGAGAATTTTTTAAGCCTCTCTAGAATTTCATGGTTGGCGTATAATTCGGCCCGACTATTTAGAGCCCCTCCCCAAACCATAAACCTAGAGACATTGGGGGTTTTCATGTTTGGAAAACATTTTTTTAACTGGGTTCCCACTTAGGAGTAACTATTCGCACCATAAGTATGGGATCAAGGTTTTCATGCACATTTTTGAAAACCATTCACCTACAAAAAAGAAACAATGTGTGTGTGTTATTAACCCCTCAATAATATTAGTAAAATTAAAAAAAAAACCCTGTGTTTAACCCATATCATTGCATCTTGGCCTGAAATAATTTAATTTGATTTTTCATGATCCATTAACAATTCCATGGAACTAAATAATCCTCTTGATGCGAATTGATGATCTGATGGAAGGATTTTCCCTCTCTTCCATTATATAATACCTTATTGTTTGTTTCATCTCTTTATTATCTCACATTCCCAATGAAGGAGGATTATTTTTCTTTAAATGGATATGGATTAGATCATTTTTTCCTCAATCTTATTTGTTTCGATCATGTTATTATATATAAGTCCCAGCTCTTCTATGCCATTATGATTTCAATCATTCCACATGAAATTTGAGATTTTATTTTGTCAAAGTTCCATAAAAAACTATGAGGATGGTGGTATAATTTTAAATTTCTACAGTATAGATTTTATTAAAGTGTATGTAATTTTTAAATTGAAATTTCCACATTTTGAAAATTTCATTTATAATTGTGTTAGTTTATTTTTTTTACTGATGTTATTATGATAATGAAGGAATTTTGGGATTAATAAATTGAATGATTAATGAGATTCCGAAATAAATGTAAACCCATCAGGTCTACCAATATTATTGAGATTATGATTCATAAAACATGAAAGGATGGTAAATAAATTTGTTAAATTTTTTGAATTATTAATTATGAAAAAATTGATAAATGAATTGAGAATGTGGTACCATGAGACATGATAACTGTAATTGAGTTTTCTGGCATGGAATACCACTCTAAATATATATGGGGTGCCACAATACTCTAAGACCCCAATATATAAATATATATATATATATGTATGTATGTATGTATTTCATGTTATCACTATGATATGGGATAGGGACTACTACTTCAAATACCCATGAGGTTCTAAACATCTTCTATAGGCCCCCATTCGATGAATGTGAAATAGTTATTTATTTTTAAATGAAATACCACGAATGAATGAAATTTGATATCCCTAGGTGAATGGGTTATACTCTAGAATGTAATAATTTTGGAATTATTGGTTTGAGATTCACTATGAATGCAAAGATTATGCAGCTAATTAATGGATATTTTAATTTGAAACATTTTACTTATGAATTTTTAAATTATTCTTCATAAAAATTTATAAATTGTAATATACATGATTTTATTATAGATTACATAAATGGTGAAATAATTAGTTATACTCACACCCAACTTTGGTTGTTTGATCATTACTATAATATACATCATGTTTGAAGAATATGATAGAGGCAAGCACCCTATGTTATATGGATGTGCTGGAATTCATGATGGAGCATGAACGGGGTAATGGACATGATAAAGATACCATCTTCGAAATTTTTTAGTTTGAAATTAATTTTTTCTAAACTGAAACCTTACACTTATATGGAATTACATATTTAAAATTATGGGGTGTTTTCATTTATCTATGTTTTAGGATTATCATGTGATGTTGGCCGTTATTGGTTGTGTATTATACTGGTTTTTGTTTTTTATTTTTTGGCCACAATTTGTTTGTTTTTTATGTTCAGATACTTAGATAAAGAGGAAGTAGTCACCCAGGAAAATTTATTATAGACTCGTTTCTAGTTGGAAGCTAGTAACATATGAGGAGGAGCTCCTGATGTCATTTAACCAACCCTCTTGGGGAACTAGCATGTTAAATTCTGTTGGGGACATTATGAAGTACTATCAAAGGTGTACTATTTCATTTCCAATTATATTACCACATTAAAAAGGATAATAGGATACTATTATGAATCTGTTATTTCTAATAAGATCATGCATGGGATTAATTAACTCGTGTATGGGGGAAACCATGAACCTTGGGTAATATTTTTGTTATTAATGTCTTTTGTTACAATTGGACGTTATTTTACCAAAGGTGATGCACATGTAGTTTGATTTTATTTTGTTGTATGATTTTAGATGTGGCCTAATGTCGAATGAAGTTATGAATACTTACATCATTTAAGTAACTCATGATATTTATGTGACATGCATCATTTTAGGAATAAGGTTAAAATAATGGTTGGGGTATTTGTTGCAATCAAAATTATTTTCCTTCTGTGAGTAATTTAAAAATGTGATGGTGAATAATATGAATTGGATAATTGTAAATCATACTTATTATGGTGATTTAAAATGGAATTTTTTTTATTAATTGGAAACTATGAAATATGAAAGTTTTTACCATATTTTATCGATGGCAGGAATTGATGGATGGTTGAGGATTGGGATAGTGCCTTAGTTCTGAACATGCGGTGGTGTTGTAATGGGATTATGTAAATCAATCTTCTAAAAATGATTTAATATTTTGTAATGTTTAATAATATATGTGTTTATAATTTTAGAGATATTTCTCGAAGAATATTCTAATTAACCGGATGAAAAAAGGAAATGGAGGGAAATTTTTTCTAACAGTGGAACCACATTATTTTGTAGATTTTTTTATGGTTATGGGTAGTAGTTCAATGAGAATTAATCTCTTGTTATTTTTTTATTCAATGAGACTGATAAATTTTTTTCTAAAATATGTCTATGCTAACATTGGAGTACCAGTTTTATCACCCATGATTGTTAAATAGAGATGGTGTAACTGAAGATGTTGAGTCCTAGATTTTATTTATCTAGGTGATTCTTGACCATTTAAGGAATACTTTTTATAAGAGAGTAATGTTGGATTATTATATTTATCATGGTATACTTAAGAGTTGGTGTGATATTCATACATGAGATGGTAAATTTTACATATTGTTATAGAAGTTCTATCAAGAAAAAATATTGTGAACTTTTTCCTAGAGGCAGTCTGGTAGGAGAATACAGTTGAGTTTATGTGTTTGACCAAGGGAAGTCTTTCTATGATGGTCTATGCTGGTCACATTATAAATTTGAGTTTTATAGTTCAAGTGTTGGCAGGATATGAGGATATTAGAGAAAATTGTTTACAAGATGATATTAAATGTGATATTATGTTCTTGGTTAACATATTTTGAATAAAGAATATTGATGAGGTGGTGAATTAGGATCTCATGTCATAGGGTAACCTGATGGGGTATTCTGCTGAAAGATATTTTGTTTTTAATAGATAACCAAGTGTTACATCTTTCATGTGTAGGAAATTTCAATTTTATAACATTTACTAGGGAGATGGATGACTAAGTGTCTGGGGATAATGATTTGTTACTCAAAGTAATAAACAAATATACTACCACCTATGTGGTAGGTCAAGTCATGTTCTTAGCTAGTGTGCACAACCATTAGTTAACTACCAATCATACCATAGTAATGAAAATTTATAGATGTTTTTAAAGGTATTTCATGAATCCTTGAAAATAGATATTGATGAGGAAACATTTTTTATAATAAGAGTAGTGGAAGGGGGTATTCTAACCCATACCAATATGGATGATTGTGTTATTTTTGACAAAGAGGTATAGGTATTGAACTTGGTATTCTTGGGAAAGATCATGTGTCTAAATAGAGGGGTGTAGTTAAGGGGACTCATACAACCACATGGGGAACAAGTGTAGGAATATTTCATGTTGATCAATCTATACATGTGGATTGTGAGGATGAACCATCGATAAACATAGGTATTGTTATTATATATTAAATTATTTATAGAGTTTTATATGATACATGATCCTCTAATTTATTAATATCTTCTCAACTTGTAAATGGTTTTAATCAAACGGTGTAGTTTGTGTGTGGTGTTATTATAATGAACACACAATTGGCAATGTGTTTGAGGAAAATCAGTTTATTTATATTGTGTTCTATAATAATTAGAGAGTATCATTTTCTTTGATATCTCATAATACATCATAAGTTAGGTTTTATATTCATTTTGTGTATAGAATGGTTTGTATCTTACCAACCCATATCGATTGTTACCCTATGAGAGTTTCCATTACATATCTTGAGGGTAATAATTATGTTCATCAAGGTGGGTGGAATATCAAGGATTCTCATGTTGGGATAATTTAATAGAAACTAGGGGATATCACCTCCCATGTTTTATGTATTTTTTTATAGTATGGGGTGTGATGAAAGAAGTCTTTCAACCCATAGTGGACTGGTTCTGTGACTTATTTCTCAGGTTTTTCATAGTGATGCAACCTAAGAGGGATGTTGAGTATATAATTGAGATAATACATGGATATGAACCAATTTATATTATACCAAATTTAAAGAAATCAATAGTTCTTAAAGAGCATAATACTCAGATTGAATTATTTTTGAATAAGGGATTTATCCGTATGACTACATCGTGTTGAGATTTTGATGTTTTTTTTTCTAAGAAGGGTTGTATAAATTTTCATTTTTGATTCAATTACAATATTTTAAACTGGATGATAATGATAAACTAGTATCCTATCCTATACATTGATGATCTATTTGAATAGTTGAGGGGAGATTGTTCCTCTATGATATACATAAGATCAAGGTATCATCAGTTGAGAGTAAGACCTTATGATATACTTCACATTACTATAAAAACAATATATTCCCTATATGAGTTCATCATGATGTTGTTTGGGTAGAAGAATGGTATGGTAGTGTTTATGGTCTTGATAAACTGAATCATTCACTAGTTTCTGGACCATTTTGTGGTGGTTTTTGTGGATGACATCTTAGTGTACTCCAAGACCAATTATATCATTCATAACATATTGACATAATCCTGAGAAAACAAAGAGAGAATAATATATATGATCATGTATATAAATATCAATTATGTATCTAAAAGGTATATTTTTTAGGTCATATTATATCATAGTATGGTGTTTCATTGGACATTGAGAATGTTCATGAAGTTGTTTCTTTTGGGGTAGCCCAGGAATTTTTTTAATATCCGTCGATTTTAGTGGTTGGAATTTTATTTTCATTGGTTTCTAAATGAATTTCCACATTTTCTAGAACCACTTTTATGGATCACCATGAAGCAGATAATAATTTAATATTCTAGGTGATGTGAGAATTATTTATATGAGTTGAAGAATAGTTTTACTACCACAACGATTTTTATCCTGTCCAAGCTTGGTGAAGATTATACAAAGTTTTGTGATGTATCCCAGATATGAATTAGGGAGTTGATTATTCAAGGAGATAGATATGTGGGGTATGAGTCATGTATTTTGAGGTCACGTGAAAGAAAATATTTTGTACATGATATTGGGTTAGCAGAAATGGGTTGTGAATTATAGATTTATTATATTTTGGGTGAAAATATTACTATGTATATTTAATAAAAATCATTAATTTATATATTTTTGTAGTCAAATTTCAATCTACCATAGAGGAGATGTGTTCAGTATTTTTAAAATACTTATATTTAATAATCCTATACACTGGGTAGCCGAAATGGTTTCATTGAAGCTATGGGAAGGATGACACAGTTTCAAGTAGTTTAGGAGTCTAGTTCTATGTGGTAGATGATAAAACTACACGATGAGAAGCATATTGAGGTTCAAGTGGTATAGGGGAAGATGGAACATATAACGTTATGTATTAATTACACACATATGAGATGGATCATAGAGAGACATCATGATGGTCACGATTGTTTTTTCTTAAGGTAAATCCTTGAAGGTTGGGAGTCACCATCTGATGGACTATAGATGAGGGTGAGATCATCTATTCTTTAAACAATGTTGTTGTGAAAATATGAATGTGAGAAGTATTTATGCATGAGTTTCATGCCTCTAAGTGGGTGGTGAATCCTGATTGATCAAAATGTACAACGACCTACATTAAATGTAATGGTGGATCGGCATGAAAACTGAGATTATAGGGTTCGTTACAGGTTGCTACACCTATCAGCAGGAGTAAGTAGTGAATCAACAACTTGTTGGTGTTCTACATCCATTTCCCACTCTATATTTGACTTGTTTTGATGATACCATGGACATTGTGGTAGTTATTATGAGGAATCGTTGTAAGAACGATTCTATTTGTTATATTTTGGATTGACTGATGAAGGTAGCTAATTTAATATCTATATGGGAGACTTTCAAAGTGGATCAGATGGTGGACATGTACATTTTGGAGAAAGACTCATTACTATGGTAACCATAGAGTATTGTTACAGACCATTATCCACACATTACTTAATTATTCTATCATAGATTCTAGATGTAATTGGGTTCCCATGTATTTCTGTGTATTTTTTCCACCCACTCATGGATGAGAAGTTATAACATACTCTATAACTAATGAAGGATAGGTTACGGTCTTGAATACTATACATTGGTTGGTATTTGGAGAAGTATGTAGTTATCATTGAGCTCACCTATTACAACAGTTAATAGTTAAAAAATTCTGATTCTACTATATGAGGCACATTATGGTAGGCATGTACATCACCTCTTTAGTGGGATTGGGGTAGGTGAGTTTGAGTTAGTCAGACCTAGTATAGTTCATGAGATATAATAGTTTCTCTAGTTGATTTAAAAATGTATAGATTTTGCTCGATATTGGATTAATTCATATATTGATCGACATCGAGTAACCCATTATTTTATAATCTGATGTCATTTATTCCATTCAGGTTTCACCTAGATTGGATAATCGAAGGATTCAATGGCAGGGAAAGTTGGTTTCCATATTTATTTTTTCATTTGAGATTATGAAGAGAATTTGGAAAGTGGCATACTGATTGGCTATTCCATATAGGTATAGAACAATGCATGATGGTTTTATGGTGACGTATCTTATTGAAGTATTAGCTTGTTTCTTATTACATGATCGAAGTTGTTGATTTTGAGCTTGAGGTTGATGTATCATTTGAGGAACATTTGATTCATGTTATGGGGAACATTGAGAATTTTTTTTGGGAAAGACTGTATTGTTGGTTTGAGTATTTTTACAGCATCTGTATGTTCATAAAGAAACATTGGAGAGGGATTTAGATATTCAATTTTAGTAACACGACAATTTTACCTTGGAATCTTATATATGCGTTGATGTACAGCTCGAGTAAGAGCTGTTAGAAGGTGTTGAGATCGTAAGATCTCAACATTATTCAATATTATTAACACTTTTTTTGGGTACATTTTTGGAATTTCATTGATATTCTATATATTTTTTATGTTTTTTCAATGTTTTTGGTGAAATTATAGAAATTTGGAACCCATGGTGTTGTGTACAGTTGGTGCATGGTTTGGCCAAATTGTATGGCCACCCTCCCTAACCTTTGATTGTAACATCCCATGTATATAAATAGTAAGACATTTTCATATTTATAAATATTAGTGAATTAAAAATAAATTTAAATTTAAATGGGATTCTATGTTCGATGGCTTACCCGGTATGCAACAATGAGTTTCTTTGAAATATTTCGTCGCACACAATGTCGAGTTATTCTGATAAAATAATATATTATATTATTTTAAATGGTAGATAACACATATTTGAATTACTGGTAGAAATGAATAGAACTAACTACAATATGATTTTACATGTTTGTAATAGGTCTTTCCCTTTATCTAACAAATGTTAGAGGCATAAAATTTTAATGAATCCATTATTAAGAATAATTACTCTAATATTCTTTAAAACGTTGATTTATCACCATTGATGGATAAGCCTTTTTAAATATTTTTTTATCACCTTAATATGTTCTATTAAACAAAATAAGCTTATTCTATAAAATTGTCACATCAAAATTTACTCTGGATAAAATATTTGTATTTTTCTGATAAAGCTCATTTGTTAATAAATAGTGAAAAATAATGTATTTTAATTCAAAACTTCTTTTTAATATAATTTATTATTATGGTTAGATTATATTTTTTATTGGTTTTAAAGTGTAATTAGATTATATATTTACCATTTATGCCAAAACAAATTCATTGGAAGTAATTTCACATTGAAATTAGACATAAAACAATTTCAATCTTTGGATTGTTATTATTTCCTTAAAACATGATTTCGGGTTTTTAGAACAAGAATTAATTTTAAATTTATTAATGAAACTAATATGTTTTTAATTTGAAAAACTAGATATCATTTTTGGACTCATAATATCAAATTTAACTTTGGGTGAATTTTTTTTATGAAAACCTTCAATTATAGATGAATACTGAAAAATATTACTTAGTAGTTAAAACCCGAATTTTTTATTTAAATGAAATTTTACCACTTCTATGAATTGAATTTCAAAAATTTGATAGATATGGTTGTCATAATTAATTAAAATGTGGTTCAATAGGATGAAAATTATTTTTGGTAAATAGTATCTTTTGATTTTTATTTAGCATAGTTAAAGGTAAATAGGGAAATTCATGGAAAAAATAATATTATAATAATATAATATTACCTTAACACTTGTCCTAAACTTATTGGATGAATCTTGTATGACCAATAAAATCATTCGGAGAAACTTTTGGACTTTTAATTTCACTTGAGTAAGATAATTACATAAATAAATTTTTATTTAAAGTGAAAATAAAAATATCATAAACATATATTGTTTTGATAAACCAATTTTAATGTGGTTATATAATTGATATAATTGAATGTAAATATTAATTATAAAACATAAAATATTTAGTACATCATGTTATTTTATTTATAATTTTTATACATCAAATAAATATATTTATTTATGACACAATAATGATGCAGTGATTACCTCATTGATTAATGTTTTAAATAAATTCGATTATGAATGTTAAAATAAATTTACTTTCAAACATTTTATGCCATCCACGAATTTTTGGGATGAGTATGAATTGTTATATTGGAATTATTATAGGTTTTTAGAAAGAATAACGTTTTAATAGATTTTTTTAAAAGTGTTCATTTGAATATTATTTAAATTGACATAAATTAATTTTTAAATCAATCAATATTATATTCAATGATATAAATATCTTATAAATCTATGATTAATCAAAATTACATAGATAAGGATAATAATGTTATTAATGAACCACTTGTGGTTTGATCTTCATTTTATGGTAACTAAATTAAAGATATAGTATGAATATATTAGAGAACTTCAAAAAAGTTAAATTGGCTAACAAAGCGTTAAATAAAAAAACATAGGATTAACAATAATGAAAAAACTGTACAATTCCTATTGGATGATTTTATTTAGACTTATATGAACCTAATAATTTAATTAAATATGTTTGTACCTTCTGAAACCAAATATCAGTTTATAATAAAATAATATTTTTAAACATTCTTAAAGAGCCCCTCCTCCCCCTTATAAAGGGCCATCAACTTGAACACAGTACTCAAAACTCTCAGACCCATTGGATCATCCAATATCTACCCAAATAATCTCCCAATATCCCTATATACCACCTAGAATCCTTAATTTAGGAAAAAGGTACTTAAATAAATCTTTTTGGTTCAAACTAATGGGAGTTACCTGATTTAATGGTAATGTCTTCCCTCAAGTTCTCTTATTTTATTTTATTTTTTCACTCCAAATGCTCTTTTTAATCTATGATTACATAAAAACCTCAATATATTCTATATAATAGGTTATTTTTATTATAACAATTCAAACAACACTTACACACACCTTCATCTAATGTGTATAGAGCATAATGTTTGTGTGAATGGTGAACTATAGCCTCGCGAAACGATGATTGTTCAATCTTCTTACACCACATCTTATGGTGTACATTATGATGGAACTATACTTGTATGTGATATTTATGATATATATTTTGTCTCCATGATTATGTAACTCTATTTTATGAAATACCATTATTCTTTTTATGTCTTATATATAAGGTAATTTATTTTTATGAATAGCGGACTACAACCCATCGAAGTCATATGACTCATTCATACCATACATGGAACGTATAAAGTATGGTGTTAATAAACTTAAATAACATATAAAAATAGGATATTATACTGAAATAGTAATATACCTATGTTTCAATTGGTTTTCATTCCTTTTAAAATGAAAAAATGGAAATATCATTCATGCAAATGCATGGGTTACCATCACAATGAATTGTGCATTTCATTTTCATATATCCAAAGGATTTGGACTATTCTAAAAACATATATTCTGAATATATATGATATATAAGATTTATAAAAAATGAATATTATTCTAGAGATAATTTAATTTTGACCACATGGAAAATTTATAGTTATAACAAGTTCATTTTTGACTCATGTTCCGATCATCAACAAAATATACGATATGAACTGAAATTATTAACTTATTGTTATAGAAATATAATAAGTGATACTAAAGGAATAATAATCTTGAAAAGGGTTCTTAGGAAAGTAGAAATTAATTTAGGAAATTAATGAACACACTGGTCAAGTCAGACACGAGTTAATGGACTTATCCCATTATACTTTCCTTCAGGAATGTTTTGATAATATAAGCCTACTTCTTTTATATGATAAATAATAAATCCCTTTGACTTTTAATTTCATTCAAAGGGAATATTTTTTATCAGAATCATTTTAAAAAATGACAAAATTATTGTTTTTAATGTTTTCTCTAACAATGAAATCTTTGTCGTTGTAATCATTATTTGGCTTCCTCTATAAGCCTTAATGTTTTTAAAAGGAAAAAGAAATACCTTATTCCATTTTTGGGTGTTTTGGTATTTAAAATGGTTTTAGAAATAGATTGATTTTTTCAATATCATGAAATGATTTCTTTTGATTTCAAATGAAATATTATTAGTAAAATTAAATATTTTATGTGTTATGATTTTAAATGGTTCTTAGATATTTGACATGTGGTTACATGATAAACCATATGACGAGTGGTGTTGTTATAAACCAGGATGTGTGCTTATGTTATTACATCCAATGAATTGGGTATGAAAGTCGGCCGTATTGCTATTCCATTTAGTGATATGTGTGGATGTCGATAATATGGTTATTCCATTTAAGTATGTTTATGTCCCAATATACCTTTATATGTTATGTGTTGTTTATATGGGTTTTATGGTAAGATTTTGGTTAAAACAGTGAATGAAATAAGCTTTTATGTAAATAAATAGTATTTACTACTTCACAAAGGTGAAAAGTACTACTTATGATAAATTATTCATGGTTTACTTGTAGTTTTGAAAAAACTAATAGTTTTCTGACTATGTGTATCCCATTCTAAGATTTTTATGCTCATCCCATGTTTTTTTGAAATGTTTTTTTCATAGGAATTAATGATGGAGAGTGTCAAGGATGGGATCAAGGAAAATTCATGCTATCTAAAACAAAGAACTAGACATGACACTTTTTTATGAGTTTTTATTTTATGAAAAAATGGATATTGAGTATAAGTGTCAACATGTAATATTTCAAAAAAAATTGTATATTTTATGACCTAATTATCTAAATATCTAATCCTAAAAATATCCTCAATGTAAATTGTTAACTTAATTCAACATTACGTAATGTTTATGGTCAGGTCCTTATATTTGGTATAAAAGGTCGGTTTGGAAAACTTTAGGAGTAAAGTTATTGTTAAATTTATTTCCTAGAATTTATATATTTCTAAATTGAAATGATATAGAAATTACAGAATTCTATGTTGTTTCACTTAAGATATTTCTATGTTCAGAATAGTTTTCCACAGAGGAAACTGGGCATCTATATTGGGAAGGTATACTGAGAAGAATATCCTTCCAAATAAGCATCCTGAGATGGTTGGAATCGTAACTAAACAGTTTGTTGTAGTAATGGAATAGTTGAATCGAGATATAAATTGTGGTTGTTTACATGCATTATACCTACTAGATCATCCCCATAGAAACATGTCTATATTGGATAATTTCATGAAGAAATTACCCCCAACATTTGGAGGATCATCTGACCCTATTCAAGTTAAAGGGTTGATCAAAGAACTGGAAATGTTTTTTGATTTCATGGGTTTCACATACAATCAAAAGGATAGTCATGCTATTTTACTTTTTTGAAGGTGAATAAGATTAGTGGTGGTCGATGGAAAAAAAATATTTGGGATAGTTAAGAGATTGATACTCTTGGTTGGGAAGAATTCAAAGGTATGTTTCTTGAGAAATATTTTCCTAAGGAGAATCAACATAGGATGGTATAAAAATTCATGGAATTGAGGTAGGAGGATGACTCAGTTTCTTATTATGATGAATAGTTCACTCTACTGGTAAGGTATCCTATAAATTTCATCCAAGATCATGATAGTAAGATAAATCAATTTTACTCAGGACTGCAGCCATGATATCGAAGAGCATTAGCCTCTCGTGAATTCAAAATCAATGAGAAGCTTTTCAGATGTGCTGAGAAGGATGAAATGGAGTTTTCTAATTATCATGTGTTCCAAGATAAGAAACAAATGGAGGGGTCCAGTTAGAAGGAAAAATGAATAAATTCATCAAACAAGCAAGTAGGTATAAAAATTAAATTTCTATCTTGTGAGAAGTGTGGTAAAAAAGAATCCTAGAGAATGTTTATCAATGTATAGATAGTGGTTGAGGTGTGGTAAGTCTGGTCATATTGTACATAACTATAAGGAATATGATCACATAGGAAATGAGAAGCCAGTGGTAATATTTTGTATGTGCAATGAAATGGGTCATTATGCATATGAGAGTCCAATGAAGAACTCAACTGAGGGAATGTATTATGATTACAAGCATAAAGGGGTGGTGAAATCCTTTTCAACTACATCAGTAGATGTTGGGCCATCAAATTAAGTTTAATGAGGTACATTGTTTGTTTATTTAAATTATACCAACGTGTTGTTTGATTCAGGGTTTATCATTCTTTCATTTTTGAGAAATTTTCTAGTAAATTGGGAATTTCATATCAAGATATGAACCATAATCATATGGTAAAAACATCGGGAGGAAATGTTGAGACAAAAACAATTAAGAACATTCTTGTTCTTGTGTGTCGAATGAATCAACTGGAGAAACTTATTATTTTTCTTCTAGAAGAGTTTGACGTTATTTTGGGAATTTATTGGCTTTCTATTTATCATGGAAAGAATGACTTCAGATCAAAATTAGTTTCTTTTCAGAAAGAATTTTTGTTTGTGATAAAAAATGAACCATTAATTTTGATAACATATCAGGAATCTGAGAAATTAGAGAATAATGGAAATGAAAGTTACCTTTCACATATTGTTGAAAACAAATTAACTGTTCAGATTAATGATTTTCTTATAGTAAATGAGTACCTTGATTTTTTTTCTGATGAGTTTCCTGGTATAATATCAAATCAAGAAGTTTAATTTTTTGTTGAATTAGTTCCGGATGCTAAGCGAATTTTAAAACCCCCTTATTTAATTTATCAAATTTTACATTTAGGGTTAAAGAAAAATTTTAGTAGTTGTTAGATAAAGGCTTTATTCGACCAAGAACATCATCATGTGGTGCTCGTGTCTTGTTTGTCAAAAAGGAAGATGGCTTAATTAAATTTTTCATGGATTATAGATCATTGAATAAAATCACTGTTAAGAACAAGTATCTTTTTCCTCATATCAATTATTTGTTTAATCAGTGATAGGGAGATCAGTATTTCTCAAGGATTGACTTGAGGTTGGGGTACCATCAGTAGAAAGTAAAGAAAGTAGACATTCTGAAGACTGTGTTTCATACCAGACATGGCCAATCTAAATTTTTAGTTATGCCTTTTCCATTAAATAATGCACCTGATGTATTCAAGGATCATATAAATATAATTTTTTGGGAATTCATGGAAAGGATTGTGGTTGAGTTTATCATTTATATTTTGTTTTGTTGTAAAAGTAAAGTGGAAACCAAAATACATTTAGGGGATGTCTTGAAATCCTTAAAACAAAAGAGACTCTATGGGAAATCCAAATTGTGTGAGTTTTGGATACAACAAATTTCTTTCCTTGGTCACATTATTCCAATAAATGGAATAACTATTGATCAAGCTAAATCAAAAGATGTTGAAGAAAGGCCAAGACCCACAAGTATAACCTAGATCCATAGTTTTCATGGTTTATTGGGTTATTATCAGATTATTGTTTAAAATATTTCATGGTTATCTATCCCACATACTAAGTTAACATGAAAAGGTGATATGTTCATTTGGAGAAAATAATGTCATGATTGTTTTTAGTAATTGAAAAGATTATCGAGGAGTGCTCTAGTTTTGGCACTGCCTTCTAGAGGTGTTGAATTTGTCATCTAAAATGATGCTTTGTTGAGAGGTCTTGGTTGTGTAATAATTCAAAATTATCAAGTAATTTCTTTATGCTTCACATCAGTTGAAACCTCCTGAGTTAAATTACCCTTCAGATGATTTGGAATTAGTTGCTGTTATTTTTTTCTTTAAAATTTTGAAGGCATTATTTTTATGGTGTAATGTGTGAAATATATACTGATCACAAAATATTGATGTATATATTCACTAAGAATTAAATTTTCATGATACATTTGAGATGGTTAGAATTAATCCTGGATTATTATTACATGATCCATTACAATTTGGGAAAGGAAAATAAAGTGGTTGATGCTTTAAGTCGAATGTGTAATGCTACCTTAGCCATGCTATGTTTTGAATGAGATCATTTAGTTTTTATTTTGATGGATATTGGATTGGATGTCTTTGGTGAAGGAAATTCCTCTTTTTGTTTTAGGTTTTAGTACAATCATTTGTAGTAGATAGTATAATGAAGGGGTAGAAAGATGACAATGATTAACAGAAAAAAAAAGGAAGAATTGGTTCATAAGGGAAATCTACATAAGTTTAATATTGATAGAGACTATGTTTTGAGGTACGAAAGAGATCATGTGTGCCTTTTGATTCACAGTTGAATAAAGAGTTGTTATGTGAAGCTCATAGTTATCCATCTTCTATTCATCCAGGCAGTACTAAAATATAAACAGATCTTCGGAAGTATTACAGGTGGGATGGAATGAAATGTCATATTTCTAACATTATTGTGAAGTGTTTGATTTTTCAATAGGATAAAGAAGAGCAACAGTTACCAAATGGAATGTTTCATCCTTTACTCGTGCTAGAGTGGAAATGGGAAAATAATTCCATTGACTTAGTTGTGGTATTACGAAAGGCATCACTTGGTAACAATTCAATCTAGGTCATTGTTGATCTATTGACTAAAATTGATCATTTTCTTTCTATTCGAGATACATTGTCTATAGATCAGCTTTCTTGGTTGTATGTTAATTTTATTGTCTTGTTACATGAAGTTCCCATCTCCATTGAATCTGATCATGATCCCAGGTTTATGTACATCTTTTGGAATGTCCTTAATATATCGTTGGGTACTGAAATAAATTTTATTACAACTTTTTACCATAATCAAATGTGCAGTCATAATGAACAATTCAGACCTTGAATGTTATCCTACGTAATTCTTCCATGGATAACCAAAGAATTTCAGACCAACATATTTCTTTAGTTGATTTTTATTATAATAAAATAGGTTATTCTAGATTATAGATGGCTATTTTTGTGGGATTATATGTAAATCAGTGTTGAACTACATCTTTTACGGATGAAGTATGTGAATGAAAGCTGATGGGACCTGAATTGGTTGAAGAGATGGCATAGAAAGTTCAGATGATTCACAGGCACATGAGAACTCCTCAGAGCAGGCCAAAAAGTTATGTGGAAAACTGGAGGATGGATATTTATTTTGAGGTAGGTGATCATGTCTTTCTCAAAGATTCTACATGGAAATGTTAAATGTGTTTTGGGATGAAGGGAAAGTTCAGTCTGATATTCATTAGACCCAATGAAATCCAAGAGAAATTTGGATCATATAGAGTGGCTTTAACTATATGTTTATCCTAGTTATACGATGTTTTTCATGATTCTTTATTTATCCAATAAATTTTAGAGGCTTAAAATGTGAATGAATCCAATTTTAAACATAAATTCTCTAATATTCATTAAAATGTCGATTTACACTTTTTTTATTGTGAACCCTTTTAAAATTTAGTTTTTGTTACTTTTATATGATCTATTTGACAAAAGAAACTTCATATTTAGAAGTGGGGCATAAAAAATTACTTTGGGTAATATTTTGGTATGATTCTGATAATGTTCATCTTTTAATGAATAGTAAAAAAATCTTGCATGTTAATTCAAAACTGCCTTTTAATCTAATTTATCTAGATGGTTATATTATCTTCTTAATTGGGTTTAAAGTTTAATTACATTTTATTTATACCAATTAATTCAATTTTGGTCATTGGAAAGAATTTAACATTAAAATTGGTCATAAACAAATGTCAATCTTTTGATAGTTATTATTTCTTAAAAAACACTTTCTGGTTTTGACTGCGAGAATTAATTTTAAATTAATTAATGCAAATAATATTTTTTGAAGTTGTTAATATATATATCATTTTCTTATTCAGAATATCAAATTACGATTAGAGTGATTTTTTGGTATTTCTCTAAAAACCTTCAATTTTTTATAAATAGTGAAAAATACTACTATGTAGTTAAAAATATACATTTTCATTTAAATAAAATTCTACTGCTTTTGTGAATTGAATTCAAAAAATCCAACAATCATATTTGTCATCGGTAAGTAAAATGTGGTTAAATAGGATGAAAATAATTTTTGGTGAATAGTAACTTTTGATTATTATTTACCACGGTTAAAGGTAAATATGGTATTTCAACTTAAAAAAATATTTTAATAATATAAAATTACCTTAAAACTTTTCTTAACCTTATTGTATGATTAATGAAATACCAATAAAATATTTTGGTGAATCTTTGGTATTTTGAAAGCCTCTTGGGTAAGATAATTACATTAATAAAGTTTTATTTAATGTAAAAATTAAAATATCATTAACATGTATTATTTTGCTAAACCAATTTTAATGTGGGTTATATAATTGATATATTTGACTAGAAATATTCATTATAATGAAACAAATATTTTCAACATCATGGTATTTTATTTATAGTTTGTGGAAATCAAATAAATAAATTTATTTATGACACAATGATGATGTAATTATTACCTCATTAATGAATTTTTTAAATAAATGAGATTATAAACATTAAAATAAATTCATTGTGAAACTTTTTATATCATCCACGAATTTTAGGGATGATTATGACTTATTATCTTTGAATTATTGTAGGTTTTTTTAAATAATCAAGTTGTTATAGACTTTATTAAATGTCATGATGTGAATAGTATATAAATTTACATAAATTATTTTTTAAATCAAGAAATATTTTATTAAATTATATAATAATACTAAAAATATAACATTCTCCAAAATTACTTAGATAAGTTTTATAATTTCATTAATTATCTACTTGTGGTTTGATTGACATTTTATGGTAACTATATTAACCATCCAGTATGAATATATAAGAGAACACACTAAAAGTTAAATAAGTTAACAAAGGGTTAAATATAAAAGATAAGGATTAAAAATTTTACATAATCATTCCAATTCTTATTTTGTTATTTTATTTCGACATACATGCATCTTATATTCTAAATAAATATGTTTTGGACTTTTTTAAATTGAAAATCAGTTTATAATAAAATAATATGTTTAGACATTCTTAAAGATCCCCTCCTCCCCTTATAAAAGGCCATCACCTCTAGCCTGTTACTCACACCTCTCAAGACCCATGGATCAACAAAACTCTCCCCAAATAAGCTCACATTATCCGTCTCTTCCACATAGAAGCCTTATATTAGGAAAAAGAAACATCAAAAAAGGATTTTGGTACAAACCAAAGAGAGTTGCCCGATTTAAATGTAACGTCTTCCCTCATGTTCTTTTATTTTATTTTACATATTCACTCCCTATGCTCTTTTTATTTTTAAAGACCCAGAAATTTACATGCAATTTTTTTAATATATTAGAATTATAGGAGTCCGCAAAAACTTACGGTGTGTGATTCTATGGCCCTAAATTCCAGGAATGAATTTCTGAACTTTTGTTCAAGTATATTCAGTAAATGTTTGAGCAGGTTTTTCTAAATTTTAAACCAGTGCTTGGAATTAAAATCTGAGGTCCCCATAGAACTCATTGCATCGGTATTCGCTTAAAGGGACTTTCACCTCAATGGTAGTTGGTTGATAATGAAGGTTAGTTTTTGGGTTTTACATGAAACAATAAAATAAAAATAAAACTGTGTTACAATTTATTTTTATTTGAAACCTCTATGTGGAAGTTGAGAAGTGGGGACCACCAGACCTTAACCTCCCATGGGAGGTTATAGTGGTGGGGACCACACAAGCCTAACCTCCAATGAGAGGTTATGGTGGTGGGGACCACTCAAGGCCTAAACCATTCAACTCCCTCCTTAAATTGGAAGAAACCTCCCAACTCCCCATTATTCCTCTCGTGCCATTAAATAGGGACAATTAATTGAGCTAATTAATCATGCCAACACACCACATTAATTTATCCATTTAAAATTTTAATCCAAAAATCTAAATAATAGATATCATATTCTCTTATTTTGGGGATACTTATTAATTTTTGTGTAATTGGGAGAGGAGAGAGCCTTGGGAGAAATAATGTTCTCCAACAGAGAAGATCACCTACAAATGAAAAATACTTCAACCACAAAGAACGTCGACCTCAACATTGGCCTTCTTCCTCAGGACTAATTCTGGCATGGGACATCTTCATATATGAATAATCGATGTTCGTACTTTCATCTCATGCCTACTTCAATGAACAACCCAAGGTAGGGGTTTAATTTGTGTATGATTATATTCTCATGTTCTTCTTTTTTTAAAACAAATAATGCGGATGATTTTTCTTTTGAGGGTTGGGAACAATCATTTCAGGAGGGTTTTATGTTCTACATTATATATTATGTTGAGTCATTTTCTACCACCATGAACCATAGGGTAGGGGCCAAACTAACATGGCCCGACGCCTATGCAAATCTAGTGATGATTTGTAGTGTTGAACGCGATGGAGGGAACGACGCAACGACACCACCCCACGGCCACCGCCACCTCGTGACCTATGAGCCTCGCGGCTCCCCCACTCATGGCTCCGCCATCCACCGAGCCACCGCCACCACGGCCACCACCATCTGTCGAGCCGTCGCCGCCATCCACTGAGTCGATGCAACCGTCCTTCGATCAATCGACCGTCGAGCCGCCACTGTCGTCCGCTGAGCTACCGCTGTCTTCCGTCGGGCCACCACCGCCATCCATCGACTCGCAGCCCAACTGTCGACCCACGGCTGGTTCGCCGCCCTCACAGCTGGTCTGTGTGCTCATATACGGTCTGCACCCCGTGTTCGGTCTTCTACCCTCATGGCTGGTATACTGTCCATGTGGACGGTCTGCGCCCTCGCGGTAGGTCCGCACTCTCCGGGCTGGACCGCGCCCTCGCGGCTAGACTGGGCCCTCACATCCAGTCTGCACCCTTGTGGACGGTCTGCTCCCTCATGGCTGGTCCATGACATCGTGGCCAATTATCACCCTCATGGATGGTCTGCCACCCTGGAGACCGGTCTGGGCCCTCGTGGCCTATCCACACCCCACTTTCGTTCTGCGCCCTCATGGTACCTGCGGCCGATCCACGTCCTTACGGTACCCCTAGGCCAAGCCACCCTCACAGCACCCTCATAGCCTTCACAGGATGGTCTAGAATCAATGTTCCGGGCCACACTGTGGGTCAGGCTGGGTTGGTCCGACCGTGTCGGACCGGACTCGGGCCCACTACAACCCAGTTTCTTTCTTTTGGCCATAACTTTTTCATAGGAAATCTGTTTGATGAAACATTAGTGGCACTATAAATCTTAAAGCGAGATGGTTTTTTTGAGTGATTCCCCACTGTGTTTTGGATTAACATGGGGAACAATCAAGTTGGATCGAGCACGAATCCAAACAGACCCCTGGACTAAAAGGATAATAACTCACAGACTGAGCATCCAATTGATGCGCCATCTGTTACATTGAAACCCCTAAGATGTGATGGACCATTGAGGCACTTCTTCGTGTGACTTCATGGCAGTTGGAGTATCGATCAGTAGCTTGTGGAGAAGATCCTCCTGGATATGAGAAACCGTAGGGAATGAACACAGTGGTTGGCTGAGGCTTGACGATTACTGACCATTTCGACTTAGAGTGACATGACAGGACCTGTGGGGAGAGCATTGCTGATGTGGAAGTACCACATTGGGGAGCACCATGGTGATGCGGCAGACCCATGGTACTCGATAGGAGGAGTACCTTAGTAGGCCATGAGGAGGAGCGCCTGTGTGTGACATGATAGAAACATGGTGGGGAGCACCTCTGTGTGACGTGGCAGACCAATGGGACTCGACAGGACGAGTACCTCTGCAGTCCAAGGTTAGTGGGAAGTGCCTATGTGTGATTTGTTTGGCCCAATGTTCTTGATAGAGGCGGAGTTCTCTAGGAACCAAGGAGTTTTACATTGTGACTAGAAATGTTACATAACTCTAACCCTAGAATAAATCATAGTGTGAGGTGAGTCAGAACCTCTATGTTTTCTTCATGATTGAGATGAATTACTTGATAACTTAGGTATATATATGGGCATATACCTATTTATGGTTATCTATTTATTTAATTTATTATGTTTTATACTTGTGGGTTTTTTTGAGACATTGAGGGTCTCAGTGTCCCTAATGATTATCATTATACTCACCCCTGCACAGGATATGAACGCACCATATTGTGTTGGATGTAGATGATTAACATCACTGACTGAGTCTGAGAGTACCAGGACTAGATGGTACTTGGAGGTGGACCATGTGGCGTGTCTGTACACAGAGCAGACAGGTGGATGTGGAGTTCTGAGAAGGCGATATGTACCTACCCTTCAGGTAGGAACCTCGTAGGATGATCTAGTAGCTGTCTCTTCCCTTTCCTCAATTGTATTGTATCTCATTTATACTTTTTCCTTTACTTTTGGTCTTGTATTTCTTCCCCCTTTTTACTTTCCTCACTCTTTTGGTTATTCAGTTTACTTGTGTTCATATCTTGTTGTGTCCTTGGTTATGTGTGCTTACTGGTTATAATGGAAATTCTTTCCCAGTTTTAATGATTACGTCATCGGTGCTAGTCTCCAGCCTCTGGCCTATGGAAGGCGGATTTTTGGTAGTCATCACATGGGCCTCGGGGGACGGGTCATGACAAATTTGTATCAAAGGAGTTAGTTCTACAGCAGAATTGGGACTCTGATCTTTTCTGTGAAGCATTAGTGTTAAGGGTAATGAGTGTGGTTTTTAGTTTAGGGAGTCCATTTTTGGTGCGGTGGCAGACGTATCCATACACCAAAACCATGACTTCGGATTTCCGACTTAGTGCACAAAAACACTGATTGAGTGTGTGTTTTTAAAAGTTTTCTTTGTGATCTTTTGAGTTATCCCACCAGGTATAACTTTTTGATTTTGGTGCACCTGTTTCTTTGCAGGATGCCTCGACAAATATTTCCAACTAGAGTTCTGAGAGTTTTACGCCCTGATAGCCCACCAAACGACGAGGCCTCAGTGTATGGCCCTTTTTCAGTAGAGGCACCAACAGAGGCACCAGTGGTACCACTCCCCATTGGGCCACCGATGCCACTAGCCCCAGTAGCATACAGTGCACGCCGCTTGAGGGAATTGCATTATTTCCAGCACCATAGGCCACCTGTGTTCTGGGGAGAGACAGATCGGTATGCGGCTGAGGATTGGCTGGAGGATTTGGTGAGAGTCTTCCGACTCGTAGGGACACTAAACGATCTCATGGTGATCCTTGACACCAGCCTTGTACAGTAAGAAACAAGAAGATGGTGGAGATTTATGCTCTAGGTTCATGACGAAGAGACACTTCTCTGGGAAGACTTCGAGAGCAAGTTTTAGGCAATTTTTGTCCCAGCAACTCTTCATGCAGTGCGCATATAAGAGATTATTCATATGCAATAGGAAAACCAAATTGTGGATCAGTACTCAGTGAGGTTCACTGATCTCTCATGCTACTCCATAGATATGGTGTGGGACCCTTTTTCAAGACATGTACCTTTGATAAGGGGCTCAGGTGGAAGATCAAGGCTTCAGGGATCTCACTCAGCATCCAGACACATGCAGGGGGTGTTAGGGAGAGCCCTCTTGGTGAAGAGTTTCCTTGATTATTAGTTACCAGCAGCGTGACCCACTACCAACAATCACATAGAGGTGTCTTCTATAACTGGAAGTAGACATATGTCTCATATATCCAAGAGGACTAGCCCTATAGGTGGTCGACCACCTGACTTGGGATCGGTTGTGCAGGGCCCCCGAGATAGAGCTTTTCATACCAAGAGCAGGATTTGTTATGCATGTGGTGGGTAGGGTCACATGGCTCAAGACTGTCTGAATCGTCGTAGTGATGATCAGCAGACGGTCGATGGACTACCTAGGCAGAGAGAGATGTTCAATTGAGGAGTTCTGTAAGGAGCAGGAAGATGTGGTAGGGGATCTGGCCATGTATGTGGCGGTGGGCAATGATTTGAGGTGTTACTGCCACCACCACAAGGAGTTTCACCCCCGACCGTAGGGAGTAGGTGGACAGGGGAGAGCTCAAATCCCGCCAGCTGAGCCATATGATCATAAGGCTTCTAAGATTATACAAGGTACGATAGGTGTCTACTCCACCATAGTTTAAGTACTTATAGGCACTGGTTCCTGTAATTCTTTTATTTTCACTACCCTTGTTCGGAGCTCAGAGATTCCGATTGAGCCATTTTCTCGATCCTTACGGCTAGAGACTCTTATGGGAGCAAATTTGAGGATTACACACTGGTGATGGAATTGTGATCTTACTGTAGGAAGTGAGATCTTCAGCTGGGATCTCCTAGTAGCAGTGTCGAGGCCTTACGGAATCATAATGGGTATGGACCGGTTATCTACAATCCATGATCAGATGTAGTTTATTAGGTGCAAGGTGTGTTGTGTCCTTACGGATGCGACCAGGTTTACCACCACCAGCAACAAGAGATCCTTTGCATCGTAGAATGGACTTACCTGGAGAAAAGTGCAGCCAGTCACTCATCAGTTGGCTAGCCATACCCATGGTGTTGTTGATGTGGAGAGTCTGAGATATCCTGTTTTTGTGGACCAGTATGTGGATTTTTTCCCTGATGATGTTCTCGGTATACCTCCTCATAGAGAGGCGTACTTTTACATTGACTTGTACCTCAGTATGGCACGAATATCTACACCAACATATTGGATGGCTCCCACAGAGCTTCGTGACCTGTTGGTATAGCTGGAGGACTTATAGGGGAAGGGATTCATCGGACCCAGTGTTTCCACATGGGAAGCCCTGATTTTGTTTTCCAAGAAGGTGGATGGGAGCTTGAGGCATTTTATTGACTATTGGCGCCTGAACCAGGTGACTATGAAAAACAAGTACCCACTCCTGATTATTGACGATCTCTTTTATCAACTGAAGGGAGAACGGTGGTTTTCGAAGATATACCACAGATTAGGCTATCACCAGCTCAGAGTATGAGATGAGGATGGGAAGAATATGGCCTTCATATGTCGGTATAGCCATTATGAGTTCTTTTTTATGCCATTAGGCCCAACCAATGCTCTAGAAATGTTCATGGGACTCATGAATAGGGTTTTTCAGCGATACCTTGATCACTTTTTAGTGGTCTTCATCGACGAAATTCTGATCTACTCGACTACTAAGGAGGAACATGCCTTTCATTTGCAGGTAGTACTGGACACACTCCAATAGAACCAGATTTATGGTAAGATGTCGAACATCCAATTCTGGATCTGAGAGGTTCACTTTCTGGGACATTTCATATCAGAGGATGGAGTCATAGTAGATCCAGCAATGATTAAGGTAGTACTTTCTTGAGAGCCACCCAGGATTTTCATGGAGGTATGGAGTTTCCTGGGTTTGGATAGATACTATGAGAGATTTTTGTAACACCCCAAGCTTCTACGGTACGCTTCTCTTTGAATAATGTGATAGTGTGTGTTGTACGCAACACCGAGTTCTAACACACCATAACCAATCAAACTAGCCGTTATGAATAGTAATACCTAATTTTTGAAATTATATATATTTTATATTTCAAAATGGACTTCATTTTTGGATTCAGAATATCAAGTTTAGCCTAAGGTGAAATTTTGGTACTTTTCGGATAACTTTAATATTTTGATGAAAAGTGAAAATTACTAAATTTTAATTAAAAACAACTTTTTTAATCAAAATAATTAATAGTGATAAATTATGAATTTGAGTGGTTTTAAAGTATATTTAGAATATATTTTTACAATTTAATATAATGTTGGTCATTGTACACAATTTTACAATTAAACCAAACATAAACAAGTGTCAATCTTTTGATAGTTATTATCTCTTAAAAACACGCTTTTTGTTTTGACAGCGGGAATTAATTTTAAATTAATTTCTACCACCTCTGTGTTTTGAATTTATAAAAATGGGTTCCATATTTGGAATCAGTATGTCCAAATTGTGTAAATAGTTAACTTTTATTTTTAGACATTTTGAATAATTACTGCGGTAAATATTTTATTTACCATGGTTAAGGGTAAATCTGGTAAATAAGGGTTAAAAAATAATATTATAATAATACTAAATTACCCTAAAACGTGTCCTAGACTTATTGGATGATACACGTTCGACCATAGGCATCTTTGGGTCTATTTTGGGACCCCATGGTGCCACTTTTAGGTGATAGGGACTCTTTTTTTTAATTAAGTTAAAATAAATACAAAAATGACACAAGCATATATCTTTTATCAAAACAATTTTTACATAGGGTTATATATGTTTTAATTTAGATTATAAATATTCATTAGAAAGATAAACAGATTTCCTACATAATGATATTTTATTTATAATTTTTAGACATTAAATAATTTAATTTATATATGACACAATGATGAGAAATTAATTACTATAATAGTGAAAAATTAAAATAATTGATATTATAAATTCCAAAATAAATATAATATGAAACATTTAATGAATTAAACTAATTTTATAGGGTAATATGATATATTAGGATTGATTTAATTGAATTTTTTCTAAGTAATCAATCTGTTATGAGTTTCACAAAAATCAACTATTGAATAGTGTCAAAATTGACATAAAAGAGTTCTTAAAACAAATATTATATTATTAATTGATATTAAATTCCTAAAAATCTATGGTTCGGCCAAAAGTATTATATGATGATAGGTTCATCATTCATCGACCACTTGGGGGTCTCTTGGATGTATATAGTAAGTTTATTAACCATATTATATAAAAATACAAAGAGACATTGTAAAAGTGAAACTAATTAACTTAAAGTTAATACTTAAAGATAAGGTTAATATAAGTACCCAAACCTGTCTAAATTATATTGGTTGAGTTTTTTTCGACCTATACTTACCTTAAAATTTAAATAATCAACTTTGGTGCCATTATAAACTGAATATGAATTTATTATAAATTAATATTTCTAGCTTTTCCAAAGGTGCCCCTCACCCCTCTTATAAAAGGGCACTCCTCCTTCTCATTTATTCACACCTTAAAAGCCTTTTATTTCGGCCAAACTCTGCCCAAATACTCTCCCAACTTCCCTCACTACAACCTAGAGGCCTTAGTTTGATCAGAAAGCCAACCTACGGAGCCCTTTTGATCAAATCAAAAGGAAGAACCCGAAGAAGAGGTAATGTTTTCATCACCCCTTTTCAAGTTCCTTTCTTCTTCCACTTCTTCTTTCTTTGTTCTTACCATTCTAAAATAATAACTTCAGTATCTCGCATATAATGCGATGTTATTATAAATATGGTACAACCATATTCAGTATTCTATCTACCCTTTGAATAACATGTCACCATACGTGCGTACGTACGGCTTACCGTCTCCACGTCATTGTGTAATTGTTATTAAATATATTATTATTTGGATGGGTATAATAATGATGTGTAACTCATTTAAATAATAAATATAACATGTTAATTATTCTGTATATATGATGTAACATCCATTTATATATTATTTTAATATCAAAATAATGATATTGTCGCTCGTGCGTACGTACGGACTACCGTCTCCACGAACACGATAAGATTCATTCTCCATCGTATCCATTCAAGTATAATTATCATTTGATGATTTAAAAATGATTTTTAAGGACTTGATATAATTCTGGATATGAATAATATACAACCTATCCATTACAAACATGGCTTACGTAAAAAAACATATAAAAGAAAACAAGTAAGTTAACACCCGAAACAACGATAATTCAAAGATATCATTAACAAATCAATGTTAAAATATCATATATGATATCATATTAATATATATGATTCTTGTATAATTTAATAACAATTATTTCACCATTATACAGGAGTTTAACCTACCCCAACCAAGTAAAAGTACAAGGTAAGGGTTATTTCGCAATCTCTTCATTATCCGAGGTTGTTTATATGTAAAAATCTACTGGGATCTCTTTACCATCCACATCCATGTTTTATTAAAAATGTATTTTAAAACAATTTTATTATTTACAAGAATATGGTTTAAAGTCATTTATACCCTTGTTTGACTTTTAGAGGATTATAAAGGAATCTTTCCGTTGTTTTCAAAACAAGTTCCTTTTTAACCTTTTCGACAGAATTAAGGTAAGAATGTTTTTTTAACTGATACAGTGGGTGCGGCTATTTTCCGCTGTTATAAAATCTTCAAAGTTTTCCTTACAATCTTATAAGAATATTTTGAAAGAAAATGTTTTATTTTATAAATATATTACTCTTAAATGATTTCAAAATTGAAAGAGATATTTCGTTAAAAAGAATTTCGATTTCATCTATATCAACATCCTTTGATGGATTTTACGCTTATTTAAAGTTGATTTATTATGATACAAAACTTCTATATTTTATTGAAGGTTTTGTGATATGTCTTACTGTGTATGTGCTATTTTTATACCATTCATGGTTTATGGTGAAAGTATCGACATTTCGTATGCTAGTTTTAATACGAATGTTTATGTTATGTTTAAACCTGTTCATATGGGAATGCATTGGACTTAATATGTGATGGGTGGAGCCCGTTATAGCTCCTCGATGCATCGATAGGTCTCATTAGACAAACTAGTGTCTTGGCACAAGGCCTTGACAAAATCTTATTTGTAGTCTTGGCACGAGGCCTTTGCTATGTGGTTATTATAGTCTGGAATTATGCATTCCATAATTATGAAAGTGGTTATTGATTTTGCATGTGATTATTAGATTAGTAGAATATCCATGTGAATAAGTAAATGGAATTATTTCATTTTATTTATTCCATACCATGTTGAAAGTTCAAGTTTGAAAGGCTTTTGTTTTAGTTATACATTGCCTTAAGTGTTTATTCTTATTTATGAAAGTTTCTTCTATATTGTTATCCTTACTAGGCATTTGAGCTCACCCCTTTTCTATGTTTTATTTCTCCCAGGAAGTGAAGAAGTAAATTATGAATGACCTGTAGGGATATTATGTGGGGATATGAGTGTGGATTATGAAGACAATATGTTGTTGTAGTAGTTTTTCATTTTATGATGTAATGTAAGACTTATGAATATATCTAGTGATTCCAAGGCTACTAAACCAATCGATCTTTCGAGATTTGATCTTTCTTTTGATCATGCCAATGTTATGTAATAATGCACCGACTCTAGGTAACTAGGGTCGGGGTGTTACAGTTGGTATCAGAAGAAGTTTAGTACAATCCTTGGAATCTAGATTTAGATAAACTCTGATTAGAGCACGTAGACCTAAGATGAACTTTCAGGATTAGTATAGAAGAACTTCCTAGAATTTTGGTATTGTAGGGATTTTGTGAGTTTTCCGAGAAATACATCCCTGTCTGGATACGAGCAGGTAGAGGTGGCTCTGGCACAGATGTACCTAGGGGTAAAACCCGAAAACACCGCTTTGAGCTAGACTTGAACGGGAACTGGTGCACGACAACGGGCCTTGCTGCACTCTTGGTTACGACACTCCCAGGTGATATGCTTAAGATAAATCTCATTTTCTTTACAAATGATTATGAAGGGTTTATGAGTATATACTTCCTCAAAGAAAACATTTTTATGATTATGGATTATATCCATAAATAGTTCAATTTATGTTAAGTGTTTTATAAGTATGGGATTTTTTATTTTGATTCATTAACTGATCTAGTTTATGCCATTGTTTAGAAATGGCGCCTAGTGGAAGAAATGGAAACCGTATCAATGCACGCACTCCATGTAGGGATTTCCCTCCTGCTCAAGATAATTATAGTGGAGCTGGTGATGCAACTGGTGCCGATCAGCTAATCACCATACTAAGACAACTTACTCAGATTATGAATAATAACCTTACCCGTATGGGGCACCCTGATCCACAACGTGGAGGATCAATGTTAGATCGATTCATGAGGCAACAACCACCAACGTTCAATGGGAGTAAAAATCCCTTAGTAGCTGAGCAATGGATAAATTCCCTAGAGAAAATATTTCAGGCTTTGGGGAGCAGTGAAAGGGAAAAAGTTATCATGGCAGTTTACTGCCTCAATGGAGATGCTGATCAATGGTGTTCATTAATTCAAAATATGAAGGAAGATGGTGAAGTATAAAATATGGAATGGAGGGAGTTCAACGATCTATTTTTAGAAAAATACATTCCTCGCGACCATCGAGCAGATATGGAAAGACAATTTCTAAGTCTGAGACAGAAGGAGGATGAGAATGTCACAAAGTATGAGGCTAACTTTACAAGGTTAGAAAGGTATGTTGGTGATTATATACGTAACCCAATAAGTAAGATTGATCGTTTCTTTGATTGGTTAAAACCATTTCTCCGTCGAGCATTAGTCTCACAATACTTTTCACCGTACGAAGACATTGTATCATGTGCTATCAAGACCGAAAAGGAATTCTCTATGTCTTATGACTTTAAAGCAAAGCAAGAGATGAAGAGACCTGCTGATCAATCTGGGAATGGAAATAAGGGGAAGAAGGGAATGGTTGAATATCCATCTTGTGGTAAATGCGGGAAGAAACATCCTGGTACTTGCTTGAAGGGAATGGGAGTCTGTTATAAGTGTGGTGAAAAAGGCCACCAAGCTCGTGATTGCAATGGGAAGAAGGAAGCTACCAACGTTCAGTGCTACAATTGCAGGGAGATGGGGCATTATGAAAATTCATGTCCTAAGCGTTAGGAGAACATACCTCAGAAAAGGCCAAGGGATCAAGGCCAGGCTTATGTTATCACTACTGCTGAGGTAGAAGCTCCAAAAGGCGTGGTGGCAGGTAATTTAATGGTTTCCTCAAGTTTAGAAAATGCATTATTTGACTCTGGATCATCGACATTGTTTCATATCTTCCCAGTTTGCTAAGAAAATTAGATATTTCCAATTTGATTTAATATGGGAGTTGTCAGTTAAAACTCCTAAGGGAAGTATCATTGCAACAAAGTTTTGTGAATCAGACCCCATTAGAGCACATAAATGTTCGTTATCTGCTAATCTCATCGTCATACCTATGATTGAGTTTGATATAATCCTCGGTATGGATTGGATTTCGGACTATGATGCGAAGATTTATTGTAAGAAGAAAGAGGTTACGATTCTTGATGATAATGATAAGGAACACCTTATCTTTAGAGCAGAATCGTCACCACCTAATTCTTATTTAGATCCACCCCCATTAGCTCAACTTAATTCAATTATTGGGGAGGAAGAAATGAAATAACTGTCGGTGAGGAAAGGAATGTTCAAATAGAGGATGTACCTGTTGTGAAAGAATTTGTAGATGTATTTCCGGAATATTTACCTAGACATCCTCCAGAACGAGAAGCTGAGTTTTCCATTGATTTAATTCCTGGATCAAGGCCTATATCGAGGACCCCTTATAGAATGGCCACTGTAGAATTAGTTGAACTAAAGAAACAGCTAGAGGAATTGAGTAATAAGGGATTTATTCGCCCTAGTGTTTCTCCATGGGGAGCCCCTGTTCTTTTTGTTAAAAAAAAAGATGGATCTATGAGGTTATGTATCGACTACAGGGAGATCAATGCTATAGCGATAAAGAAAAAGTATCCCCTACCTCGTATTGATGATTTATTTGACCAACTACATGGAGCTAAGTACTTTTCAAAGATTGACCTTAGATCTGGATACCATCAGTTGTGTGTGAAGAAGGAAGACATTCCGAAAACAGCATTTCGAACTAGGTACGGGCATTACGAGTTTACTGTAATGCCGTTTGGATTGACTAATGCACCATCTGTATTCATGGATCTGATGAATTGAGTTTTCAAGGAGTATCTCGATGAATTTGTGGTGGTATTTATTGATGATATCTTGGTATACTCCAAAACCTACGAAGATCATGAAAATCACTTGCGCATTATCTTGAAGACTCTGAGGAGGCATGAATTATATGGGAAGTTTAGCAAGTGTGAATTCTGGCTTCCTGAGATTTATTTTCTTAGCCATATTGTCTCTAAAGGTGGAATCTCTGTTGATCCTTCTAAGACCAAGGCAATCCTAGAATGGCCAGCACCTACGATTATAACTGAGGTACGCAGTTTTATTGGTTTGTCAGGTTATTATCGACGTTTCGTCCAGAATTTTTCCGGATTGGCTAACCCATTAACGTAGCTCACACGTAAAGGGGTTAAATTTGTTTGGAGAAAAGAGTGTGAATAATGTTTTGAAGAACTGAAGAGAAGATTTGTAGAGACCCGTATCTTGACGTACATGAACATTACATTACTTTTGCGGAATACTTAGTACATAACAAAAACACACACACAAGGATCGTAATAGTTTAGTGTCTTTGGAAACTCGGAATAAAATCTTCTAATCGTGGTGAAAGATCTTCAACATCTCCCATAAAGATCTTCCTTTTTTTTACCTAAAACCTTTCTTTATATCCTGGGGAAAAGAAAAAATAAAAGGGTGAGCTAAAATTCTCAGTAAGGGTAAACAAAAGAAATATCAATCACATCGTATTCATAAGAACATAACATTTTGGAAATCATAACCTGCAAAAGAGAGCATAATTTCATAACATGGGATAAATCATGGTAGTGAAATGTAATCACAATAATCATAACTTAAAACATGAAACTTTGTGGCATTCAAACATAATCATAGAGAATCATTTCTTGTTAGTCAAGACTCATTGCCAAGACTATCTTAGTGGACAAAGTCCCTTTCTGAATCGAGTAACCCTCGTTTCAGTCCTGTTTCACTGAACCGATATAACCTACCGTTCCAGCCCTTTCTATCTCATGAGATATAAAATCATTACCCAATTCATTGGAGGGAGATATAGGTCCCACCCATCATATAATGAATCCTTTCTTATGTGTGCCACATAATCATAAAACATACATCATCACATAACACATGTAACAAAAATGGGATTCTTGAAACATCATGACATCATAAATCAATTCATATAAGATAAAAGAATTCATAGAAATAATTCCATCACAACATGATAAAATCAATGTAATAATAGGGATAAAAACAGAACCCTTTATTATCTTAGATGGAAAATAATTTTGATAAAACACTTGAACTTCATTCTTGAGGAAAATATCATTTCTCCTTCAAAAACATTGTTCCTTTCATAACATGTCATACAACTTTAAAATAAAAGAAGTTGATTAAAAATAAACTTGAAAACTTGTAAATGAAGCTTCTTGGAAATAATGTTTTAAAAATCCATTCATGTCGTATAAGTTAAAAAAAACATTCTTCGTTCTTTTGTCGGAAAAGTCAAAAAGTACCTCGTATGAAAAATGACAAAAGATTCCTTTCATTTCTTTTACTAAAAACTCACCGAAGGGTAAAAATGGATTTAAACAATTGTAGGTTGATGGAAATAATATTACATATTTATGAAACATGGATGTGTATGATAAAATACACCCCAGTAAATACTTACGAATAAACAATCTCGGATAAAAATGAGATTGTGATATTTTCCCTTACCTTAGGTCCGACTTGCTTTGTAAGTGTCCGAAACTCCTGTATAATGATTTAAATAATGTTATTGACTTATTACAGAATCATATTCATTGTTATGATATCATATATGGTTCACTTATGACATTATATTACCCGTTCTTTTGTAAATTCCATGTTAAAGAAGCGTTTTGGGTAAAATCGTTTCATTTATCGTAGGTGCTTTGACTTGTTGTTCTTGACATTATTATTACTTATATCATGATTTACTTACTTCCAGAATATATGATTTATATATCATATATATTCAGTATATATATATATATAATAGATAGATAAATGAAATGAAAAACACCGTTCATGGAGACGGTAGTCCGTACGTACGCATGAACGCTGTTTTCGTTTCCTTATTGAAGTGAATGGAATTAAGTAGATGACATACATATAAATTTACATAAATCCAGTATCATTATTATGTCATATATTTCATTATTACTTATTATATATACTTTATAATCATTCATGAATGGTTAATCATTGAGAATGAATCTCATCGCGTCGTGGAGACGGTAGTCCGTACGTACGCACGAGCGATGATATCATTCCCATGGTCGTGGAATTGTGTTGAAGTGTATGTAGACTATTTTAGTCTCAATATCACTTTATAATAATCATATATAGTTACTCATTACACCATTATACCCATCCTATTAAGGTGGTGGTGGAAAATAGATTACACCACGGCGTGGAGACGGTATTCCGTACGTACGCACGCGCGGTGATTTCATTTTTCCGTAGGATGGATAGAAGGTGAATTATAGTTGTTTCATATTTATAATAACATATCAGTATATAATAAATACTGATGTTATTACTTTATCATGAAACAACTAAAGAAGAAGAAGTTTGAAGAAGAAAGAAATTGAAAAGATCGGTAATGGATATTACCTCTTCTTTGAAACGCCTCTTTGAATCCTCCACTTAGGGACCTAAGATTGGTCTTTGAAGAAGACCAGGACCTCTAGGATTATTCTAGGGAAGTGGAGAAGGGATTTTGACAGGGGTTGGCCGAGCTTGAGTGCTCAAATTGGTGTGAGGAAGAGAGGGAGGAGGTGTCCTTTTATAGGGGAGGAGAGGGGCACCTTAGGAATATCTCAAAATATTATTTTATATTAAAGTCAAAATCGGTTTATAATGGATCCAAAGGTTCTTATTTCGAAGCTAAAGTGGGGATGGGTCGAAATACTATCAACCAATAGAATTTAGACAAGTTTAGGATATTATTTTAACCTTATCAATTAGATTTAACTCTAAGTTAAATAATTTAACTTTTACCATGTCTTTTTGTTTTCTTTCACTATATGGTTTATAAACTTACTATAACATGCCAAACGAACCCCAAATTGTTTATTATTAATATATATATCCTTATCTAAGTCATTTGGCCGAACCTTAGATTTTTAGAAATACAATAACAATTAATAATATAATATTTGATTTAAAAACTATTTTGTGTCAATTTTGACACTATTTGATATATGATTTTTGTGAAAGTCATAACAGAATTAAATGTTCGAACCAAGTTGATTAAATAAACATTAATATATCATAGTAACCTAGAAAATTAGTGTAATTCATAAAAAATCTCAAATTACATTTATTTTGGTGTTTATAACATCAATTATGTCAATATTTCATTAATAAGATAATTACTGCATCATCGTTGTGTCATAAATAAATTAAATTATTTTATGTCTAAAAATTACAAATAAAATACCATAATGTAGGAAATCGTTTTAGCTTTCTAATGAATATTTACAATCGAATTTATCTTATGTATAACCCCATATTAAAAATGATTTACTTATTAAACTTTGATTTTAACTATTTTAACCTTTCTTTAAATAAATTAATAATAAATGTCCTAATCTAATCCAAGTGGGCCTAAATGGTCATATTTTATTCCTAAGTTTGTTTTTGGTCGAATTACACTTGTCCAATAGAATTAGGACATGTGTTAGGGTAATAGTAATATCATATTTACCCTTAGTTACCCTATTTACTATTAACCGCGGTAAAAAAAAGTAAAAAGTTACTATTCACCAAAAAATTATTTTCATCTCATTGAACCACATTTTAGTCCTTGATATTAACCGTGTCTCTCGGATTTTCGAAATTCCATTCACAGAAGCGGTAAAATTAAGTTTTATGCAAAATTCAGTTTTTTTAACCTACCACTTAGTAGTTTCACTATTCATCAAAAATTGATGTTTTTCAGAACAATGCCAAAATTTCATCCTAAGCTATATTTCATATTCCGAATTCAAAAATGAAGTCTATTTTAACAAATTCATAACATAGAAGTTGCATTAATTAATTTTATAATTAAATCCCGCTGTTAAAACAAATAGCGTGTTTTTAAGAAACAATATATATCAAAAGATTGACACTTGTTTATGTCTGGTTTAAATGTGAAATTACATCTAATGACCAACATTGTATTAAATTGTAAAAATATATTCTAAATATACTTTAAAACCACTCAAATTAATAATTTATCAATATTAATTATTTCGATTAAAAAAGTTGTTTTTAATTAAAATTTAGTAATTTTTACTATTCATCAGAATATGAAAGTTATCCGAAAAGTACCAAAATTTCACCTTAGGCTAAATTCGATACTCCGAATCCAAAAATGATGTTCATTTTGAAAAATAAGATTTACAGAATTTTAAAAAGTGGTTATTACTATTCATAACGGCTAGTATTAATAATATTTTAATAGCATATCGTTGTTTAGTGAAACTCGGTATTGCGTATTACACACGCTATCGAGGAAGGTCGCGATTGCGTGTAATGCAAGGCAAGTCAAGGATGCGTGTTGTGCAAGCTCCTTTTGGTGTAGCGTACAACACAAGACATTAATAAAATTAAAAAGAATATTTTTTATAAAATCTTGGGTTGTTACATTCTACCCCCCTTAAAATGAATTTCGCCCTCGAAATTCGTCGGGGTTATAAATGGTTTACTATTCGAAAGTTTCTTTAATAGAAACCCACATCGTAAAAAGGAATATCAAAACCAATCTTTAAAAACAAAAGTATGAAACGTAACGGTTACCCAAATAAACTAATCATTGGGTTTCCACATAGGTGAAAATATGGATATGGAAGAGAAATCTAACCATCATGTTCTGATGGAGAGTGGTAGAGAACATGGCTATGGAAAAGCCAGTAATCACAAATCCATAGATTTGTGATGATATAAGGTACCATCTGATTCATCAGGTATAAGAGAACTAGGACAACATTTTTGGTTTCCAAGATCATTTCCCTAAAGTTAAAGAATTTGAATTAGAATAAATACTTACTTTATTTTGGTACAATCTCACTGTTTTTCGTGCCTTTAAAAATTTCCACTTCATCTCTTAAATAAATGAAGTTGAATTTGTTATTCGTGAAGTGTTAGCAGATCATGTGATAGAATGACGGGTCATTCCATCTGTCTTAAACAAAAGATTAGCAAAAATTATATACATAAGTCGATCTATAGTGAGATTAATCAAATATGGTTCCTAAAATGGACTTATACTTCATATATCATACTTCTTAATATAATAAAACTAGTTTCTACTAAATAGGGACTTCCTGTAGGCCAGTGGTAGGCGATAAAGGCCAGTCGCACTTCGGTTGTGGGTTCGATTCCTACAGCCTTGTCCGAAGTGATGGGCTGTCGCCCGTCCTGCAGGTTGTCCTTTTTCTAAAACTACGTTACTATAACATCCCATCAATAATATCGAAAATCTTCTATCCTTAAACAATACTAACTTATGTCCAACATAATCCAGTCTAATCTTTAGGCTTATACATAATACTGCAGTCCACTCTCATAATATAGTGACAACGATTACCAGAGATTTAATACTGTCGTTGATCCCCACATATCACAAGATATGTCTTGTTGGTCACATTCCAAACATTCAAAGTCCTTAATCGTGTATTCTCTTGAATACCTTAGTGAAAACTTGAGTGCAGTTAAAAGTTAACACTTTCCACATACCAAAATCCTCAAAATTCTATATACTCAATCCATGATATCACTTAGTCCTTATATCAATCATGAGCTCATGAATACTGTCAAACATTTCATTTTCTCCTTATCCCTTCATTATGGGCATATTATCTACTTTCCAAAATATTTTAATCACTTTTCATGGTTACCGGTACCTTAAAATTATTGAAAACCACAATAAACCAATATATAAATATTTCAATACACCATAAAAGTACCTCAACAACATTATTCTTGAATACCAATACATAAACACTTCAGTCCATCCACTTCAATGATTGTCCTGGAAGAAGTCCTTCCTTGATTTAGAAGTATCTTTTTAGGTCAGGGCATTGAGTTGGGTAATGCCCATGTTCTCCACAAATAAGACATTGAACTCCATAACAGGCTGTCACTCTATGACCCTTTTCTCCACACAGATAACATCGGTCCCTCCATTTGAGGTATTCCTCAAGGTTCTTCTTCCCTTCTTTAGAAATCTCAATCTTACTTTCTTTATGCTCCTCAACATGCGAACATGCATAATAGTTTATCTTCCTCTTCTTTGATGAATTAGTCATACCACTAAATTTCACCTTGTTAATCATATATCGTGATGACTGATTTGGCATAATCACAAGATCTTTCTCTCTAGGAATTACACAATTTGTTTTCTCATAGTCACCAATTTTTCCATTGGATTCAATGTTAACCGAATTCCTTCTGGTTCCCTCCATTAACTAAAACACAAAAAGAATCTTGTGAGAGGCAAAAATCATGCTTGGGAAAACAACATAGTAAAGGGGGAGTACCCTCAATATCTAACATATTAGGTAAAATTCTAAGATCGTTAGCGCAATTCTAGCACTATAACCTATACGTATACTTAACCTTAGATACATCCCTAGACATACCTTAGAAATATCTCTAGGGATCTCACTAAAGTTCTCGCATCCTAGTTTCCAAAGGTTGACTAAACCATTCCTCTGATACCAACTATAACGGTCTGAAATTACTTCCAGTGGACTATAGTTGATACCTATCAGGGCACTCCATGGGCGGCTACACCCCCTGGGCGGGACACACCACCATCCCCAGTGGCAGCCATTTCCACATGAAGCCCTTGGGCGGAGAGCCATGCTTCGTCCAACGCTCACATGTGAGAGTTCCCAAGGATCGGATACATTCCTACCTCCTTTGCCTCTGATACCAACTGTAGAGACCCGTATCTTGACGTACATGAACATTACATTACTTTTGCGGAATACTTAGTACATAACAAAAACACACACACAAGGATCGTAATAGTTTAGTGTCTTTGGAAACTCGGAATAAAATCTTCTAATCGTGGTGAAAGATCTTCAACATCTCCCATAAAGATCTTCCTTTTTTTTACCTAAAACCTTTCTTTATATCCTGGGGAAAAGAAAACATAAAAGGGTGAGCTCAAATGCTCAGTAAGGGTAAACAAAAGAAATATCAATCACATCGTATTCATAAGAACATAACATTTTGGAAATCATAACCTGCAAAAGAGAGCATAATTTCATAACATGGGATAAATCATGGTAGTGAAATGTAATCACAATAATCATAACATAAAACATGAAACTTTGTGGCATTCACACATAATCATAGAGAATCATTTCTTGTTAGTCAAGACTCATTGCCAAGACTATCTTAGTGGACAAAGTCCCTTTCTAAATCGAGTAACCCTCGTTTCAGTCCTGTTTCACTGAACCGATATAACCTACCGTTCCTGCCTTGTCTATCTCATGAGATATAAAATCATTACCCAATGCATTGGAGGGAGATATAGGTCCCACCCATCATATAATGAATCCTTTCTTATGTGTGCCACATAATCATAAAACATACATCATCACATAACACATGTAACAAAAATGGGATTCTTGAAACATCATGACATCATAAATCAATTCATATAAGATAAAGGAATTCATAGAAATAATTCCATCACAACATGATCAAAAAAATGTAATAATAGGGATAAAAACAGAACCCTTTATTATCTTAGATGGAAAATAATTTTGATAAAACACTTGAACTTCATTCTTGAGGAAAATATCATTTCTCCTTCAAAAACATTTTTCCTTTCATAACATGTCATACAACTTTAAAATAAAAGAAGTTGATTAAAAATAAACTTGAAAACTTGTAAATGAAGCTTCTTGGAAATAATGTTTTAAAAATCCATTCATGTCGTATAAGTTAAAAAAACATTCTTCGTTCTTTTGTCGGAAAAGTCAAAAAGTACCTCGTATGAAAAATGACAAAAGATTCCTTTCATTTCTTTTAATAAAAACTCACCGAAGGGTAAAAATGGATTTAAACAATTGTAGGTGGATGGAAATAATATTACATATTTATGAAACATGGATGTGGATGATAAAATACACCCCAATAAATACTTACGAATAAACAATCTCAGATAAAAATGAGATTGTGATATTTTCCCTTACCTTAGGTCCGACTTGCTTTGTAAGTGTCCGAAACTCCTGTATAATGATTTAAATCATGTTATTGACTTATTACAGAATCATATTCATTGTTATGATATCAAATATTGTTCACTTATGACATTATATTACCCGTTCTTTTGTAAATTCCATGTTAAAGAAGCGTTTTGGGTAAAATCGTTTCATTTATCGTAGGTGCTTTGACTTGTTGTTCTTGACATTATTATTACATATATCATGATTTACATACTTCCAGAATATATGATTTATATATCATATATATTCAGTATATATATATATATATAATAGATAGATAAATGAAATGAAAAACACCGTTCATGGAGACGGTAGTCCGTACGTACGCATGAACGCTGTTTTCGTTTCATTATTGAAGTGAATGGAATTAAGTAGATGACATACATATAAATTTACATAAATACAGTATCATTATTATGTCATATATTTCATTATTTCTTATTATATATACTTTATAATCATTCATGAATGGTTAATCGTTGAGAATGAATCTCATCGCGTCGTGGAGACGGTAGTCCGTACGTACGCACGAGCGATGATATCATTCCCATGGTCGTGGAATTGTGTTGAAGTGTATGTAGACTATTTCAGTATCAATATCACTTTATAATAATAATATATAGTTACTCATTACACCATTATACCCATCCTATTAAGGTGGTGGTGGAAAATAGATTACACCACGGCGTGGAGACGGTATTCCGTACGTACGCACGCGCGGTGATTTCATTTTTCCGTAGGATGGATAGAAGGTGAATTATAGTTGTTTCATATTTATAATAACATATCAGTATATAAGAAATACTGATGTTATTACTTTATCATGAAACAACTAAAGAAGAAGAAGTTTGAAGAAGAAAGAAATTGAAAAGATCGGTAATGGATATTACATCTTCTTTGAAACGCCTCTTTGAATCCTCCACTTAGGGAACTAAGATTGGTCTTTGAAGAAGACCAGGACCTCTAGGATTATTCTAGGGAAGTGGAGAAGGGATTTTTACAGGGGTTGGCCGAGCTTGAGTGCTCAAATTGGTGTGAGGAAGAGAGGGAGGAGGTGTCCTTTTATAGGGGAGGAGAGGGGCACCTTAGGAATATCTCAAAATATTATTTTATATTAAAGTCAAAATCGGTTTATAATGGTTCCAAAGGGTCTTATTTTGAAGCTAAAGTGGGTATAAGTCGAAATCCTATCAACCAATAGAATTTAGGCAAGTTTAGGATATTATTTTAACCTTATCAATTAGATTTAACTCTAAGTTAAATAATTTAACTTTTACCATGTCTTTTTGTTTTCTTTCACTATATTGTTAATAAACTTACTATAACATGCCAAACGAACCCCAAATTGTTTATTATTAATATATATATCCTTATCTCAGTCATTTGGCCGAACCTTAGATTTTTAGGAATAGAATAACAATTAATAATATAATATTTGATTTAAAAACTATTTTGTGTCAATTTTGACACTATTTGATATATGATTTTTGTGAAAGTCATAACAGAATTAAATGTTCGAACCAAGTTGATTAAATCAACATTAATATATCATAGTAACCTCGAAAATTAGTGGAATTCATTAAAAATCTAAAATTACATTTATTTTGGTGTTTATAACATCAATTATGTCAATATTTCATTAATAAGATAATTACTGCATCATCGTTGTGTCATAAATAAATTAAATTATTTTATGTCTAAAAATTACAAATAAACTACCATCATGTAGGAAATCGTTTTAGCTTTCTAATGAATATTTACAATCGAATTTATCTTATGTATAACCCCATATTAAAAATGATTTACTTATTAAACTTTGATTTTAACTATTTTAACCTTTCTTTAAATAAATTAATAATAAATGTCCTAATCTAATCCAAGTGGGCCTAAATGGTCATATTTTATTCCTAAGTTTGTTTTTGGTCGAATTACACTTGTCCAATAGAATTAGGACATGTTTTAGGGTAATAGTAATATCATATTTACCCTTAGTTACCCTATTTACTATTAACCGCGGTAAAAAAAAGTAAAAAGTTACTATTCACCAAAAAATTATTTTCATCTCATTGAACCACATTTTAGTCCTTGATATTAACCGTGTCTCTCGGATTTTCGAAATTCCATTCACAGAAGCGGTAAAATTATGTTTTATGCAAAATTCAGTTTTTTTAACCTACCACATAGTAGTTTCACTATTCATCAAAAATTGATGTTTTTCAGAACAATGCCAAAATTTCATCCTAAGCTATATTTCATATTCCGAATTCAAAAATGAAGTCTATTTTAACAAATTCATAACATAGAAGTTGCATTAATTAATTTTATAATTAAATCCCGCTGTTAAAACAAATAGCGTGTTTTTAAGAAACAATATATATCAAAAGATTGACACTTGTTTATGTCTGGTTTAAATGTGAAATTACATCTAATGACCAACATTGTATTAAATTGTAAAAATATATTCTAAATATACTTTAAAACCACTCAAATTAATAATTTATCAATATTAATTATTTCGATTAAAAAAGTTGTTTTTAATTAAAATGTAGTAATTTTTACTATTCATCAGAATATGAAAGTTATCCGAAAAGTACCAAAATTTCACCTTAGGCTAAATTCGATACTCCGAATCCAAAAATGAAGTTCATTTTGAAAAATAAGATTTACAGAATTTTAAAAAGTGGTTATTACTATTCATAACGGCTAGTATTAATAATATTTTAATAGCATATCGTTGTTTAGTGAAACTCGGTATTGCGTATTACACACGCTATCGAGGAAGGTCGTGATTGCGTGTAATGCAAGGCAAGTCAAGGATGCGTGTTGTGCAAGCTCCTTTTGGTGTAGCGTACAACACAAGACATTAATAAAATTAAAAAGAATATTTTTTATAAAATCTTGGGTTGTTACAAGATTAGTCAATTCTCCTATATTGACTCTACCATCGGGGAATGATGGGTTCGTTATTTATAGTGATGCATCAAAAATAGGACTTGGTTGTGTCCTTATGCAGAATGATAGAGTTATTGCCTATGCATCAAGACAGTTGAAAATTCATGAACAAAACTATCCTACTCATGATCTCGAGTTAGCAGCTGTGATCTTTGCTTTGAAGATATGGAGGCACTACCTCTATGGTGAAAAATGTGAGATTTATACTGATCAAAAGAGTTTGAAGTATATTTTCTCACAAAAAGAACTCAACATGAGGCAAAGGAGATGGCTTGAATTACTCAAGGATTATGATTGCACGATACACTACCACCCGGGGAAAGCAAACAAGGTGGCAGATGCTTTGAGCAGAAAAGACCATGGAGTTTTGAACATGATGAGAATTGAAAGGGATCCAATTTTCATGGATCTAGTGAAGATGGACATGGGAATAACCAGGGAAGGTGAAACATCAATGCTTTTTCAAATGGCTGCCAAACCATCTTTACTAGAAATGATTAAGAGTTCTCAGACCGATGATGATGAATTTCAAAAGAAGATTAAAGCTGTGAATGATGGGAGATTGAGAGACATTGTGTATGAAGATTGAATTTTGAAATTCGGGAAGAGACTTTGTGTTCCCGATATACCTAATCTAAAAAGGGAATTGTTGGATGATGCTCATAGTTCCAATTTCTCTATACACCCTGGGAGCACCAAAATGTATAGAGATTTGAAGGAAAATTTTTGGTGGGACAACATGAAGAGGGAGATTCCTGATTTTGTGTCAAGATGTATGGTTTTTCAACAAGTGAAAGCTGGAAGGCAACAGCCTGGAGGAGTCATGCAACCTCTTCCCATACCGGAGTGGAAATGGGACAATATTACGATGGACTTTGTCATGGGGCTACCAAAGACTCCTAGAAGGAACGACGTAATATGGGTTATTGTTGATCTTCTAACTAAGTAAGCAAATTTTCTTACTATAAGAGAAGATCTGCCCCTAGAACGTCTAGCAAGACTATATATTAATGAAGTTTTGAGACTTCATGGAGTACCCCTATTGATTGTTTCTGATCGTGATCCCTGTTTTACTTCAAGATTCTGGAAAAGTCTTCAGAAATCCCTTGATACTGAACTTTATTTGAGAACTGCTTACCACCCTCAGACAGACGGACAATCAGAACGGACTATTCAGACCTTAGAAGACATGTTGAGATCTTGCTCACTTGACTTTCAGGGTATGTGGGATCAATATTTACCTCTGGTATATTTTTTCTATAACAATAGCTTCCATTAGAGTATTCAGATGGCACCATATGAAGCGTTATACAGAAAGAGATGTCGTACACCAACCTGTTGGGATGACGTTGGTGAAAGAAAACTTGTAGGTCCAGAACTGGTGGAGGAAACGATGGAAAAGGTGAATGTAATCCAAAATCACATCAAAGCAGCTCAAAGTAGGCAGAAGAGCTATGCCTATAATCGAAGGAAGGATTTGGAATTTCATGTTGGTGATCATGTTTTCCTGAAGGTATCTCCATGGAAGGGAGTCATACGTTTTGGTAAAAAAGGTAAATTGAGTCCCAGGTACATCGGACCTTTCGAAATTCTAGAACGAATTGGGGATGTGGCTTACCGATTGGCAATGCTGCCAAGTCTCTCCAAAGTTCACGATGTGTTCCACGTATCTCTGTTGAGGAAATACATGCCTAACCCAACGCATGTACTCACCTATGAGGAATTAGAGCTGGAACCCGATCTATCTTATTGTGAAGAGCCTGTCAGGATTCTTGATACAAGAGAACAAGTACTGAGAAACCGGACGACACGTCTGGTAAAAGTTTTGTGGAGAAACCATAAGATGGAAGAGGCAATGTGGGTACCCGAGGAAGTTATGATGAAGAACCACCCAAGTCCTTTCATGCGGTAGTATTCTAGAAATTTCAAGGACGAAATTATTTGAAGTAGAGGAGAATTTAACACCCCAAGCATCTACGGTACGCTTCTCTTTGAATAATGTGATAGCGTGTGTTGTACGCAACACCGAGTTCTAACACACCATAACCAATCAAACTAGCCGTTATGAATAGTAATACCTAATTTTTGAAATTATATATATTTTATATTTCAAAATGGACTTCATTTTTGGATTCGGAATATCAAGTTTAGCCTAAGGTGAAATTTTGGTACTTTTCGGATAACTTTAATATTTTGATGAATAGTGAAAATTACTAAATTTTAATTAAAAATAACTTTTTTAATCAAAATAATTAATAGTGATAAATTATGAATTTTAGTGGTTTTAAAGTATTATTAGAATATATTTTTACCATTTAATATAATGTTGGTCATTGGACACAATTTTACAATTAAACTGAACATAAACAAGTGTCAATCTTTTGATAGTTATTATCTCTTAAAAACACGCTTTTTGTTTTGACAGCGGGAATTAATTTTAAATTAATTTATTCCACTTCTGTGTTTTGAATTTAGAAAAATGGATTCCATATTTGAAATCGGGATCTCCAAATTGTGTAAATAGTTAACTTTTATTTTTAGACATTTTGAATAATTACTGCGGTAAATATTTTATTTACCATGGTTAAGGGTAAATCTAGTAAATAAGGGATAAAAAATAATATTATAATAATACTAAATTACCCTAAAACGTGTCCTAGCCTTATTGGTTGATACAAGTTCGACCACAGGCATCTTTGGGTCGATTTTGGGACCCCATGGTGCCACTTGTAGGTGATAGGGACACTTTTTTTTAATTAAGTTAAAATGAATACAAAAATGACACAAGCATATATCTTTTATAAAAACAATTTTTACATAGGTTTATATATGTTGTAATTTAGATTATAAATATTCATTAGAAATATAAACAGATTTCATACATAATGATATTTTATTTATAATTTTTAGACATTAAATAATTGAATTTATTTATGACACAATGATGATTAATTAATTACTATAATAGTAAAAAAATAAAATAATTGATATTATAAATTCCAAAATAAATATAATATGAAACATTTAATGAATTAAACTAATTTTATAGTATAATATGATATATTAGGATTGATTTAATTGACTTTTTTCGAAGTATCAATCTGTTATGAGTTTCACAAAAATCAACTATTGAATAGTGTCAAAATTGACATAAAAGAGTTCTTAAAACAAATATTATATTATTAATTGATATTAAATTCCTAAAAATCTATGGTTCGGACAAAATACTTATATCATGATAGTTTCATCATTAATTAACCACTTGGGGGTCTCTTGTATTTATATAGTAAGTTTATTAACCATATTATATAAAAATACAAAGAGACATTATAAAAGTGAAACTAATTAACTTAAAGTTAATACTTAAATATAAGGTTAATATAAGTACCCAAACCTGTCTAAATTATATTGGTTGAGTTGTTTTCGACCTATCCTTACCTTAAAATTTAAATAATAAACTTTGGAGCCATTATAAACCGAATATGAATTTATTATAAATTAATATTTCTAGCTTTTCCAAAGGTGCCCCTCACCCCTCTTATAAAAGGGAACTCCTCCTTCTCATTTATTCACACCTTAAAAGCCTTTTAGTTCTGCCAAACTCTGCCCAAATACTCTCCCAACTTCCCTCACTACAACCTAGAGGCCTTAGTTCGATCAGAAAGCCAACCTATGGAGCCCTTTTGATCAAATAAAAAGGAAGAACCCGAAGAAGAGGTAATGTTTTCACCACCCCTTTTCAAGTTCCTTTCTTCTTCCACTCCTTCTTTCTTTGTTCTTACCATTATAAAATAATAACTCCAGTATCTCACATATATTGTGATGTTATTATAAATATGGTACAACCATATTCAGTATTCTATCTACCCTTTGAATAACATGTCACCATACGTGCGTACGTACGGCTTACCGTCTCCACGTCATGGTGTAATTGTTATTCAATATATTATTATTTGGATGGGTATAATAATGATGTGTAAATCATATAAATAATAAATATAACATGTTAATTATTGTTTATATATGATATAACATCCATTTATATATTATTTTAATATCAAAAGAATGATATTGTCGCTCGTGCGTACGTACGGACTACCGTCTCCACGAACGCGATAAGATTCATTCTCCATCGTATCCATTCAAGTATAATTATCATTTGATGATTTAAAAATGATGTTTAAGGACTTGATATCATTCTTGATATGAATAATATACAACCTATCCATTACAAATATGGATTACATAAAAAAACATATAAAACAAAACAAGTAAGTTAACACCCGAAACAACGATAATTCAAAGATATCATTAACAAATCAATGTTAAAATATCATATATGATATCATATTAATATATATGATTCTTGTATAATTTAATAACAATTATTTCACCATTATACAGGAGGTTAACCTACCCCAACCAAGGAAAAGTACAAGGTAAGGGTTATTTCACAATCTCTTCATTATCCGAGGTTGTTTATATGTAATAATCTACTGGGATCTCTTTATCATCCACATCCATGTTTTCTTAAAAATGTATTTCAAAACAATTTTATTATTTGCAAGAATATGGGTTAAAGTCATTTATACCCTTGTTTTACTTTTATAGGTTTATAAAGGAATCTTTCAATCATTTTCAAAACAAGGTCATTTTTAACCTTTTCGACAGAATTAAGGTAAGAATGTTTTTTTTAACTTATACAGCGGGTGCGGCTATTTTCCGCTTTTATAAAATCTTCAAAGCTTTCCTTACAAGATTATATGAATATTTTCAAAGAAAATGTTTTATTTTATAAATATATTACTCTTAAATGATTTCAAAATAGAATGAGATATTTCATTAAAAAGAATTTCGATTTCATCTATATCAACATCCTTTGATGGATTTTACGCTTATTTAAAGATGATTTATTATGATACAAAACTTCTATATTGTATTGAAGGTTTTGTGATTTGTTTTACTGTGTATGTGCTATTTTTATACCATTCATGGTTTATGGTGAAAGTATTGACATTTCGTATGCTAGTTTTAATACGAATATTTATGTTATGTTTAAACCTTTTCATATGGGAATGCATTGGACTTAATATGTGACGGGTGGAGCTCGCTATAGCTCCTCGATGCATCGGTAGGTCTCATGAGACAAACTAGTGTCTTGGCACAAGGCCTTGACAAAATCTTATTTGTAGTCTTGGCACGAGGCCTTGGCTATGTGGTTATGATAGTCTGGCATTATGCATTCCATCATTATGAAAGTGGTTATTGATTTTGCATGTGATTATTCGATTAGTAGAATATCCATGTGAATAAGTTAATGGAATTATTTCATTTTATTTATGCCATACCATGATGAAAGTTCATGTTTGAAAGGCTTTTGTTTTAGTTATACATTGCCTTAAGTGTTTATTCTTATTTATGAAAGTTTCTGCTATATTGTTATCCTTACTGGGCATTTGAGCTCACCCCTTTTCTATGTTTTATTTCTCCCAGGAAGTGAAGAAGTAAATTATGAATGACATGTAGGGATATTATGTGGGGATATGAGTGTGGATTATGGAGACAATATGTTGTTGTAGTAGTTTTTCATTTTATGATGTAATGTAAGACTTATGAATATATCTAGTGTTTCCAAGGCTACTAAACCAATCGATCTTTCAAGATTTGATCTTTCTTGTGATCATGCCAATGTTATGTAATAATGCACCGACTTTGGGTAACTAGGGTCGGGGCGTTACAGTTTGTATCGGATTTCTCTACAGTTTCAGCACCTCTATCAGCATTGAAATAGAAGGGGCAACCCTTCCTGTGGTCAGAGAGATGTCAGCAAGGTTTTTAAGAGTTGAGGCAGAGGTTGACTAGTGAAATCATATTGATGCTACCAGATGAGGTCATAGGGTACGTAGTCTATTGTGATGCATCAGGGACCATGTTTGGATGTGTCATGATGAAGGAGTGAGCAGGGATCGCATATGGTTCTCGACAGCTGATACAACACAAGCCGAACTATTCTACCCATGACCTGGAGTTAGCAGTATCGGTCTTCTCCCTAAAGATGTGGTGACACTATCTGATGGGCGAGTGCTTTAAAGTGTACTATGATCACAAGAGTCTCAAGTATGTCTTCTCTCTAAAGGACCAAAACCTGAGACAGTGATGTTGGCTTGAGTTACTCTAGGACTAGGACTTCGAGATAGTCTATACTCCTAGGAAGCGGAACTTTGTAGCAGATGCACTCAGTAGAAGGTCTGATATACAGCTACTTGGTGAGGTGATGGAGCATCTAGACTCTTTGTAGATATCCTTCGTGGAATGAGATGGATCAGCTTTTCTTCGGTCTTTTATATTCACTCACCCACTTTTCCAGTGGGTCAGGGAGGCATAGCATGGGGACACTGACTGCGAGGCTCAACGTTCTCAGATATCCACAGGGCAGGCGCCTGATGGATTTTCTAATGGTGGGGAGCACATTATCCTTATTAAACGATGTACCATGGTACCAGTGTCATTTTAAGAGTAAGTGTTGAGGGAGTTCCACATATCCTCTCAAGTGGTACATCAATGAGAGGGGAAGATGTACCAGGATCTCTGACGACAGCACTGATGGCTGAGAATGAAGAAATCCGTAGGAGAGTTTGTTTCTCGGTGCCTCACTTATTAGTAAGTGAAGGTGGAAAATCAGGTACCAATAGGTTTGGTTCAGCCATTAGAGGTCCCAGAGTTGAAGTAGGATGGGATATCCATGGACTTCGTGATTGGACATCCACGTACATCTAGGGGACATGACCCGATTTGGGTGATTGTCAACCGAATCACCAAGTCAACCCACTTCCTACTGATCAGAGAGTAGGGTTCAGTAGAGAGCATGTGATGCCTCTATATTCAGGATATTTTATGGCTGCATGGAGTACCCTTGATGATTGTCTCTGATCGTGATGCACGTTTTACTTCTGGCTATAGTAGGGGTTGCAGGAGGCTTTCAGGACGCTTCTTCATTTGAGCACCATCTTCCATCCTCAAACGGATAGCTAGACTAAGCGGATCATTCAGACCCTCGAGGATATGATATGTGCCTATGTCCCCAACTTTGGTCACAAATAGGTGGATCACTTAGCTTTGGTGTAGTTTTCACACAACAACAGATGTCACTCCACCATTGGGATGGCACCTTTCATGGCATTGAATGGGTGACCTTGCAGATCCCCTTTGTACTAGACTGACCCAGGGGAGTCAGCACTAGTGGGACCAGAGATGGTACGGGCTACCACAGAGAAGGTCCAAATCATCCAGGAGAAGATGAAGACTAAACATAGCAGGTGGAATTCGTATACCGGTAGGAGACGAAGACCTCTAGAGTTTGAGGATGGTGACCACATTTTTCTATGGGTCTCACCTCGATGTGGTTTGTGGAGATTTAGTCGAGGCGGAATGTTATCTCTGAGATTCATCAGACCCTTTTAGGTCCTCAGTAGAGTTGGCGAGGTGTCATACCACTTATCTCTTCCACCTCAGTTGCACTAGTGGAATTGCCTACCATGAGAGGTTATGGTGGTGGGGACCACCCGATCCTAACCTCCAATGAGAGGTTATGGTGGTGGGGACCACCTGAGGCCAAAACCTTTCAACTCTATCATTAAATGTGGAGAAAACTCCCAACTCCCAATTATTCCACCCCTACCATTAAATTGAGGCATTTAATTGGGCCAATTAATTGAGCTAATTAATTATGTCAAAACACCACATTTATTTAGCCAATTAGAATTTTAATCCAACAAACTAAGTAATAAATATCATAATCTATTATTTTGGGGCTACCTATTCATTTTGGTGGAATTGGGAGAGGACAGAGCCTTGGGAGAAATAAAGTTCTCCAATGAAGAACTTCACCTCCCAACCAAGAATGTTCCTCCAATGACAAACGCTAACCTCAGCTTCAACCTTCTTCCCCGGGACTTCTTTTGACATGGAAAGTCTTCATCTATGATGAATCGGCGTACATACATTATTCTCACACCAAAGTCGACAAAAAACCCGAGGTAGGGGTTTTATTTTTGTGTGATTATATTCCCATGTTCTTTTTTTTAAAACAAAGAACAAGAATGATTTTTCTTTTGTGGGTTGGGAACAATCACTACAGGAGGGTTTGACATTCTTCATTTTTTCTTATGTTGAGACATTTTCTACCATCCCTACATGGAGGTTATGAGCCAAACAAACATTCCCCAACAACTCCATAAATCTTGTGGTGATTTGTGGTGTTGAACATGACGAAGGTCACAGCACAACCACACTGCCCTGAGGCCACCACCACCTCATGACCTCTTTACCCCGCAGCTCCGTCACTCACGGCTGCACTCCTCATGGCTCTGCCATCCGCTGAGTTGCTGCCACCATCCGCCGAGCCGCAACCATTGTTCATCGAGTTGCCACCGCCACCTCCATTCGTCGATCCACCACCACCACCACTGTCTACCGAGCCGTCCCCATCGTCCTCCGACCCTCTACTGTCATCCTCTGATCCACTGCCACCTTCTACCAAGTCACCGCCACCATCATCCAAGCTACCGCTGCCATCTGCCGAACCGCGGTCAGACCGCCGACCCTCATCTGGTCTGCCGCCCTCGCTGATGGTCCACGCCCGCACAGTCAGTCCACTCCCTAAAGCCATTCTGCACCCAGGGGCCGGTCTGCTGCCCCCACGGCCGGTCCACCACCCTCGCGGCAGGTTCATTCCCCCGCAGCCGGTCTGCACCCCCGCGACCAGTCGGCGCCCTGCGTGCGGTCCACGCCCCGCAGTCGGTCCACGCCCCGCAGCCGGTCCGCACCCCATGGCCGGTCTGCACCATGAGGCTGGACCACTCCCCATAGACGGTCCATGCCCTAGAGGCTAGTCGGTTGCCCTTACGTCCAGTCTGTTCCCTCGCAATACCCATGGTCAGTCTGTGCCCACATGATACCCCTCGATCGAGCCACCCTCGTGGCCCTCGCGGGCTGGGATGTACCCAACAGGTTAGGCCGAAATGCGGGTCGGGTCAACCCGAACCAGTTCGGCCCAGGCCAGGTCAGCCCCGGTTGGGTTGGACTGGGTCAGTCGGGCCGGGTCGGACCAAACCCAGACCCACTATGACCTAGTTACTTTCTTTTGGCCATAACTTTGGCACCAGACATCCGTTTAACGAACCGTCAGTGCAACTGGAAATCATGGAGCAAGATTGTCTCATTGAGTGATTACCCACTATGTTTTAGATTAATATGGGTAATGGTCAGGTTGGATCGAGCACGAATCCAACCGGGCTTATGAGACTAAAAGGCTAATAACTCACAGACTGAGCGTCCAATTTATGCTCCTTTTGTTACGTTGAGACCCCTATGACGTGATAGACCTTTGAGACACTTCTTCAGGGGACTTCGTGGCAGTTGGTGTAATGGCCCGGACCTCTTCCGCCCATTCCTTTGTCAAAAAGAAGGTCATGAAGTGTTCTGGAGGGTAAAAGGGACTTTTCCCACAATTTTTATAATTTTGAATCTACATGCCGTGTAGTTTGAATACACGTCGTGTACCCCCTTTCCGGGTATACCCCCTATTGAAAGTTGTGTCCTTGCAATGTGGAATAATCGGTGCACACCGTGTGACCAGTTCTACACGTCGTGTAGTCCTTCCCCACGTACATGTTACCAGTCAACGACTGTGTACCGTGTTGGAGTTGTGTCCTTGCTGTGTGAAATAAATGAGTACACGCCGTGTGTCTAAACAACACGCCGTGTAGTCCCTCCCCGCGTATATGTTACCCTCAAACCGTGTGTTGACCAGTCAACGGCCGCAGAGCCATGTTAGAAGCCGTGTGGAGACTGTGTGAAATAACCGAGTACACACTGTGTACCATAAAGTAAACGTCGTGTACTTTTCCTTTTCTCCAATCCTCCTTTAAATTCACCCCTCTCCTCCCCTCTTCCTTTCAATTCACCCCTCTCCTTCCCTCTCCTCTGAGCAGAGCTCTCCCAAGAGACTCGAAGGCTCTTTCTTCCATAACTTCTTTGTCCAAGCTCCGATTCATGATCCGTCAGCGTCCACGGGATCATGATGATGAGTCGGAGCTTCCGAGATTGGATCTGTTGTCTTTCCTTTAGCCTTTCCTTTCCAACTTGCACCTGAGGAGGTTTTTCCGGGAGCCGACAGATGTGACGGATACCGACGGACGTCTTCTAAGGTTGATCTGGGGGAGCATTGTGATTAGGAACCTGTTGAGGTAGGGATCTTACCTTCGTCTCAATAATTTGTGCATCATGCGGAGTGGGTGTTCTCTTGTTTACGTGAAACACTTTTGAACCAGTTTAATAAATATAATAAATAGCTTATATAACGGGGATGGGAAGTTGTGAATGCAGTTACTTTATTTTTATATCTATTATATTATGTTGCGAATTGAATAGGCTTATGCCTACTGAAAATCACGGTCGTTAGGGGCCTTTGGTTGTGCAGTTAAATGTTTCCCTATCTTTCTAGACCGTTTTTTGGATGGAAACATTGTGGATTGGGTAAATTGGTTAATCACGTAATGTTGGCTGTTTTAAAATCTGTAACCCTTGTGTGATCACCCTAGTTGAACAAAATGGAATAATGAACATGTGGGTGTTGTCTTGGTTGCGTGGCATGTGATGGGAGTGTTTTGTGGGTTGTTGTGTATAGGGTGAGCAGTGGGGTTGCGGTTGACTTGGTTGTGGGTTGGTGTGAATGTTGTGTTGGTGATGGGAAGTGGGGCTGCGATAAGTGGTATTAAAGGGGTAATGATGTACAGTGTGGTTGTGGTTATGGTTGTTGGCAGTAGGGCTGCAGGGTTGGGTTTAAATGTGAACGGGCTATGGGTTGTGAATTGTTTTAAATAAAAGTATAAGAGTTAATGAATGGGGCGTGGTAATGAAATAGAAATAATATTCAATGGGGTTGGTTGGTTGATAAGAAGGACTTGTTGTGCTGCTTGTGTTTTCCTAACTTGATTTGTGGATGGTAGGGATATGTTTTTACGAACGATTGATGTGGTTGGTTTCAGATAGTTTCCCAGTAGTTAAGGAACTAAATAAACAATTACTGTTGAAACTTGAAAACCTAAATGGGGTTGGGATTGTTTGTTGTACGCATTCTTCATGGTAGTAGTGTCGAGGCACGTGCTTAGTTTTCTGTTTAGAATCCATAGGTTGGGCTATGTTTTGGTATACATATATATATCTGTATCTTTTGTGTTTTATCTCATCCCACCCATGTTGAGCACATAGTGTCGAACACTCCCTTTTTATGGGAGAGGGTGTTTTTCCCATAGATACTAGCTCTTTCCTGCTCCTCCTCCCCTAGGCTGTGATGGCTTGATGTGACCCTACACCTAAGACTCTTCGGGTAGGTTTCGATTGGGGTGGTTTTGGCCCAAGACTCTTCGGGTAGGTTCTATTGTTTCCTAAGAATCTTCGGGATGAGGCCCAGGTGTGTTCGGGTGGGATACGTGGTTGTGAGGCCTAGGTGTGTGCGGGAGGGATACATGGTTGTGATGCCTAGGTGTGTGCGGGCAGGATATGTGGTTGTGAGGCCCAGGTGTGTGCGAGCGGGGAGAGTGTGGCAGCATCAGGACGTTCGTCGTTAGGAAGAGAAGCTAACTAATGGGAAATGGTGCGGGGTACCCAATATTCTTGTTCTTATATACTACTACTTGTTGTGATTGTGTTTTTGGTTAGTGTGGCTGGTGAGGTTGGGTGGATATAATTCCTTGCTAGGTTTCTTCTGTTGTTCTCACGAGACATTAGGATGTCTCCCCACTTGTGCATGAGAGCTTTAGGTTTCCCAACTGAGTATACTTGTATGCTCACCCTACGTTTACTTTCAGGTTTCCAGGAGGACTAACAGGGCCGTGCAGGACCCTACTAGTTGGACAGTAGGATTTGTTGCCGTTGTTGTACTCTTGTTTTCTTTTTGGTATTGCACTTTTGAGATCTTTTTACTTGTACCTTGTTATAAAATTGTTTAAACATGCACATGGGCTTGGTTTGGGTTTATTTCTATACACTTTCTCTATCCCTTTTTGGTGGTTGACTTGTCCTATTTCCCGATCTTTAAAAATAAAAAGGGTAATGCCTCCCATATTTGTGAAAACTCATACCCTTGGTGTTAGTCGCCACCCCAGGGCCTACTGGAGGCAGGACTCAGGGGTCATTATCTCCCTTTCACCATTGCCAACTTAGGAGGGGCGTCTTTGGAGGTAGGGGGTCGTGACATAATGGTATCAAAGGTGATGGATGAGAGATAGGATGGAGTCTGGAGTTAGGCACATTGAGGATTGCATGGTATGGTAGGGAAATAGTGTTAGTTAATCTTGGTGCGTGACATAGGCAAGGGAAGACTGGCTAGGACACAAGATTTTAGGGCCCCCCATGATCCGATGCAAGGACTCTGAGCCTACCGAGCAACAAAGTGAGACTACATTGATTGTAGGGTAGAGACCCTAGGGAAGGTACATGCATCATCATGATTGTGTTTTACTTGATTCAGGTGTTCTGGGAAAGAAATTTAAATAAAATGATAAAATTAAACCTTGAGTTTTACTTACTACTTGGGCTTAGGTAATCCTAGTTTACCGTATAACTATGTCACTTGGACGTCGTCCCTCGGTGGCTCAGACAGCCGAGGCCTAGCAGATTCAGGTGGTCAATCAGTTGAGGATTGACCGAGAAGAGGAAGATATCCAGTGGCAGAAGACTCTCCATTCTTTCCAGCGGCAGACCCTCAAGAAGTATGAGGGTAGTACTTCAGATACGGAGATGGAGGAGTGGCTTAAGGAGCTAGGGATCTCTTTTACCTTGATCTATGCTCCGATGGAGTACTGGGTTCCCTTAGCAGTCAGTCAGTTGAGAGGTGCGGTGCAACAGTGGTGGACGCTCTACCTCGGAGAGAGGATAGAGGAAGAGGTTCCATGGGTTGACTATGAGAAGGAATTACAGGAGGAATTCCTTTCTTCCATGATCAAGGCGGAGAAGCGGCAGGATTTAGTCTCCCTTTAGCAGGGGAAAATGTCGGTACGTGAGCTGGGGATCAAGTTCAAAGATCTCTTGCACTTTGCTCTGGATATCTTTCTGGATGTGGAGTCTCGGGCGAGACGTTTGGAGGAGGTGCTTCGTCTTTCACTCTAGTATGATGTCACCCCCTTCACCCTTCCGACGTACTTGGCGGTGTAGAAGAAGGCAGAGGTTGTAAAGAGGATGCACTCGCTGTGAGGTGCACCCCGAGAGGGGATCCAGCCAGGTTCGTCGAAGGGGAAGGCAGTCCGCAGCAGGTCTCCTACGACGGGACCTTCCAAGTTCAGGCCAGTGGAGAGTAGGCCCCAGCAGTTCCAGTTTAGATCTTCGGGTCCTCATCCCTTTTTCACCAGCCCAGGACTGAAGTGTTTTTCTTGTGGAGGTTTCGGGCACGTTTAGAGTCAGCGCCCGACCCGAGCTCAGTACGGTGGAGGTGGGCAGGTTCAGCGCCCACCTCAGCAGCACCAATTGCCAGCGAGGCCCTTCCAGCAGCAGCAGGACCATGCCCCTCCGAAGGAAGACTTTGCAGGATGAGGCCGACCTCAGGGCGCTCCTCAGGGACCTCGACCAGGGCATGGTCGGAGAAGTGGATGACATCAGAGAGGCAGAAGAGTTGGGCATGGACAGTTGCACACAGCAGAGTTGACAGCTCTAGCAGGACCAGAGGTGGTGCGAGGTATGATTTGTTTGTTCAGCACTCTTGTTTCTGCTTCGTTCGATTTAGGAGCTTCCCACTCCTTTGTTGCACCTGGCCTATCCCATGCCTTGGGAGTAGACGTAGAGAGACTTTCCATACCACTGGTACTGAGTACACCAGTTGGGGGCCAGACCAGAGTATCTTATGTTTGCTGGGGATGTGGGCTGATGTTGGGACCACATCGATCTAGTGGGTCCCTTCTTCTGTTGCAGATGCAGCCATACGATGTCATCCTAGGAATCGACTGGTTGTTTTCTATTAGTGCCATTATCGACTGCTTCTGGAGAAGATTTGTGTTCTCTGATGTAGATGGGTTGTGCTTATCTTTTGTTGGAGATAGGAGCTATCAGGCGGGAAGTTGGCGTGTGGATCCTCTCCTTTCCTTATTGGGCGGGTTATCAGTGGTTCCAACTTATACAGATATGATGGATGTCCCAGAGGTTGTTGTGGAGTTCATCAATGTTTTTCTCGAGGAGGTTGTGACTCTACCCCCCCCCCCCCCCCCCCGATGTGATGTTGAGTTCAGGATAGACTTACAGCCTGGTGCCCATCCGATTTCGATGGCCCCTTATTGGATGGAACCTTCGGAATTGTGGGAGTTGCGGATTCAGATTGAAAATCTAATGGAAAAGGGTTTTGTTCGACCCAGCGTGTCTCCATGGGGTGCTCCAGTTCTGTTCGTGAAGAAGGCAGATGGTGGTCTCAGGCTATGCATAGACTACCGAAGGTTGAACCAGGTAATGGTCAAGAACCGCTACCCCCTTCCGAGGATAGATGATCTCTTCAAATAGCTGAGGGGAACAAGTTGGTTCTCTAAGATTGATATGTGATCAGGATATCATCAGCTGAGGGTAAAGGACAGTGACATCTCGAAGACGGTTTTCAGGTGTAGGTATGGGCACTTCAAGTTTGTAGTGATGCCGTTTGGAGATACGAATGCACCATCAGTGTTCATGGGACTTATGAACATTGTCTTCCGAGAGTTTATGGACCAGTTTGTCGTTGTGTTTATCGACGACATTCAGATCTACTCAAGATCAGAGGAGGAGCACGTTGAGCATCTCAGGGCAGTCTTGTAAGTCCTTCAACACCACCAGCTTTACAGGAAATTGTCGAAGTGTAAGTTATTGACACAAGAAGTAAACTTCCTTGGGCACGTGGTGTCTCAGCATGGAGTGTCGGTGGACCTGTCAAAGGTGGAAGCAGTTGTTTCTTGGGAAGCACCCAAGAGCGTGGCAGAATTTCATAGTTTCCTGGGGTTAGCAGGTTACTATCGGAGGTTCGTTTTGGACTTCTCTCGAGTTTCTGCTCCTTTGACAGCTTTGACTAGGAAGAACCAGGTCTTCTTATGGAGCGAGCAGTGCCAGAAATCTTTCGACTACCTGAAGGAGAAATTGGTCAGTGCTCCCGTACTCAGCTTTCCAGAGGAAGGGTTGTTTTATGAGGTGTTTTTTGATTCTTCTGGCCTTGGTTTGGGGTGCGTGCTGATGCAGAAGAAGGGAGTGAGTTTTTATGGGTTTAGGCAGTTGCACCTTCACGAGCGTAACTATGCCACCCATAACCTAGAGCTTGTAGCAGTATTGTTCGCACTGAAGTTGTGGCGACACTACCTCTTTGGGGAGCACTTTGTGGTCTTCTCAGATCACAAGAGCCTGCATTATGTCTTCTCCCAACGTGACCTGAACTTACGGCAGCGGAGATGGGTCGATTTCATTGTAACACCCCGAGATTTTATGAAAAATATTCTTTTAATTTCATTGATGTATTTTATTATACATCACACCAAGTATAGCATGTACTATACGCAACACCGTATTATCTTGCAGTATACGCAATGCTATTCTTGGATCGTGTTACACACAATTTCATGTTCGTTTTATAATAGTCATTCTACGCAACATTGAGTTTGTGTATATATATTTATATATATTCAATGTATAAATGAAATGTGGTTGGATTATTTTATGTGAAACAATGAAGGATTCTTTCACAACACGCAACCTTGACTTGGCTTGCATTACACGCAATCGCGACCTTCCTTGATAGCGTGTGTTGTACGCAATAACGGGTTTTACTAATCAACGATATATTATTATAATATTATTATGAACTAGTCATTATGAATAGTATTAACTAAATTTTGAATTTTATAACATTATTACTCATCTTACACATTTTCTAGAACATGGTATAAGAACAAAATAAATTTTTCGGGTAAAATAAGTATTTTTCAAAAAAATGCAGTTTTGCCGCCTTTTGATGGCGCACCCACTTTAAATCTAGTTTTTGACATTTTTATAAGTTAAATTTGACAAAATAAAATTCTTATTTATAATCATGAAATAAAAATTTACTTTGGATACATTTTTCATATTATTCTGGTAACTTTCATATTTTGATGAATAGTAAAAACACGCTGTATTTTAATTAAAAACAACTTTTTTCATCGCAATAATTTATATGGTTAAATAATAATATTTAATGGTTTTAAAGTATAAATAGAATATATTTTTACCATTTAATATAATTCATGTCATTATCCTTGATTTTACATTGAATTCGTAGGTTAAATAAATTCAATCTTTTGCAATGTTTTAAACAAAAACCCATTTTCTTTCGACAACGGGATTAATTTTAATTTAATTTCTGCAACTTTTGTGTATTGAATTTGGAAAAATGTATTCCATATTTGGAATCAGTGGGTCCAAATTATGTTAATAAGCTACTTTTTATTTTAGGGCATTATGAATAGTAACTACAGTAAATTTTAGTTACCATAGTTAAAGGTAAATCGGGTAATTAAGGGTAAATATATGATTATAAAATTACCCTAACACCTGCCAAAATCTTATTGGATGACTAAAAGTCGACCCATATCACCTAAGGGTCGGATTAGAATCATTTAATGGACTTTGGTCCATGAAAATAACTTAATTATTATAAAACCAAAGAAAATGACAACATGTCACTCTCTTAAATCTTATAAGTATATTCATTTTAATTTAGTAATAAACTTCATGAAACTTCAAAAATTAATATTATCCAGAAAGCTAATGAAATTTTCTACATCATATGAATTTATTTATAATTTTTATGGTTTAAATAATTATCATTAATTATGACACAATAATGATGCAGAAATTTTTTATCTAGTGAAAAATCAAGAATATAGTTTTTATTAAACTAATTTTGAACATAAAATGCACAAACCCCTGACAAAAACTTATTGGTCATATAAATGTAAATCATAAGCATCGAATGGTAGAATATTTGACCATTTGGAGCCTTATAAAAGTGATTATGACACTTATATTATTTTATTTTAAATGATGACAAAGTTGTCACCTTCATAATTTAATAAATATAACAATTTAAATATTGTGATTTTCAGATGATAAATTCGAATAAAAGTATTATTATGAATGTTAATAGATTTATCTTCATTATAGGATATTATTTTTAATTTTTATGCAACAAATAAGTATATTAAATAATTATACAAAAATGTTGTAGTAATTATTTCATTAAGAGATAAACCAAATAAGTTGTTTTAAAAATAATAAAATAAATATTATATGAACTATTTAATGTTCTCCACTAATTTTCTAGATACATATGACATTTTATGAATCTATTAAATCTTTTATTTTGAACATATCTTCTATATATATTTTATTTAAATTCAAATAAATGAATAGTGTCAAAATTGACAGTATTGTTATTTTATAAAAATAACATATCATAAAATTGTTTAAAAATCAAAAAAAATATTTAAGAATTATAAATTTAAATTTATATGTTCTATAATGTTATTAAGTAACCAATTATGTAATATTCACAAAAAATAAGTAATTATTTGGTATAATTTAAAATTTAGAATATTATTACCACAAATAAACTTAAATAGATTAAATAATGATAAATTTGATTGGTTGATGAGATTACAACCCTATCTCACATAATCTTCGAATATGAGTCATTTTTGGAGGTTTTTAAGTGGGGCTAGATTTATTATAAATTAATATTTTTAAGATTTCCAAAGGTGCCCCTCTCCTCCCTTATAAAAGGGCACCTCCTCCCTCTCTTCCTCACACCACTTTGAGCCTTAAAGCTCGGCTAAACCCTGCCAATTTATCCCCCCCCCCCCCACTTCCCTAGAAACATCCTAGAGGTTCTGGTCTTCTTCAATGACCAATATTAGTTCCCTAAGAGAAGGTTTCAAAGAGGCGTATCGAAGAAGAGGAAATTTCTTCTACCGATTATTTCAAGCTACTTTCTACTTCAACTTCTTCTTCTTAGGTTGTTTCATTATGAAGTAATAACATCAGTATCACTCATATACTGATATGTTATTATAAGTATGAAACAACCCTATTTCACCATCTATACATCCTACGGAAAACGAAATCACCACGCGTGTGTACGTACGGAATACCGTCTCCACACCGTGGTGTAATCTATTTTCCACCACCACCTTACTTGGATGGGTATAATGGTGTAAATAATAACTATATATGAATATTTTAATGTGATATTTATTCTTAAATAGTATACATACACTTCAATACAATTCCACGATCATGGGAATGATATCATCGCTCATGCGTACATACGGACTACCGTCTCCACGACGCGATGAGATTCTTTCTCCATGTTAACCATTAAAGAATGATTATAAAGTATATATAAGTAATAATAATGAAATATATGACATTATAAAGCTAATGGATTTATGTATATATAAATGTATGTCATCTACTTAATTTGATTATACTCAATAAAGAAACAAAAACAGCGTTCATGTGTACGTATGGCCTACTATCTCCATGAACGGTGTATTTCTTTCCATTTATTGATCTATTATATATATGTATATTCTGAATGTATATTATAAATAAATCATATTTTATATTCTGGAAATAAGTAATCATTATCTAAGTAATAACTTGAATAATTACAAGTCAAATCACAGACCATAAATGAAACGATTTTACCCAAAACGCTCTTTAACATGGAATTTACAAAAGAACGGGTAATATAAAGTCATAAGTAAACCATATATGATATCATAACAATGATTATGATTCTGGAATAATTCAATGACATTATTTAAATCATTATACAGGAGGTTCGGACACTTACGAAGCAAATCAGACCTAAGGTAAGGGAAATATCACAATCTCATTTTTATCCAAGATTGTTTATACTTTGAAATTTACTGGGGTGTATTTTATCATCCACATCCATGTTTCCTCAATATGTAATATTATTTCCATCCACCTACAATTGTTTAAATCCAATTTTACCCTTCCGTGAGTTTTTAGTAAATGATATGAAAGGAATCTTTTGTCGTTTTTTCGTACGAGGTACTTTTTGACTTTTCCGAAAAAAATACGAGAAGAATGTTTTTTTTAACTTATATGGCATGAAAGGATTTTTACGGTTCTATAAAGCCATATTTTCATGAAGCTTCCTCAAAAATATTTCATGACTATTTTCAAGAAAATATTTTTCTTTTAAAAATTCATGACGTTTTGTGAAAAGAAAATGATTTTAAAGAAGAAAGGATATTTTCCTCATGAATTAATTTCATGTGTTTTATCAAAACCATTTTCCATCTAAGATGAAATTATTTCAAATGTGTATATTTAAATTATAATGTCTCTATGAGTTACATGGTTTCAATTTCCATATGATGGAATATTTATTTATATGGATTATGTGATAATGATATGATGTTTATGAAACCCATTTCATTCTTTGTGTTATGATGAATGTTTTATGTTTATTTTGTGGAACAAGTAAGAATGATTTCATTATTAGATGGGTGGGACCTATATCTCCCTCCAATGCATTGGGTAAAAATTTTATATCTCATGAGATAGACATGGATGGAACGGTAAGTTAATCTGGTTCAGTGTTACAGGACTGAAACGAGGAGTGAACTCGATTCAGAATGGGACTTTGTCCACTAAGATAGTCTTGGCAGAAATGCCTTGGCTACTATAGAAATCATGAAATGTGCTGAATGGTTTCCACAATTACATGTTTTATTCCCATGATATTCTATCATTCTTAATGTTTCTTTAAGATATATTCCTTACAGACTTACAAGATTCATGTCATTGCTCAAGATTTTGATGTTTAGATTTTATGTTCAAGTTTTTGCATTCAAATTTTTATGGATTGTTTTATGTTCTCTATGTTTATCCTTACTGGGCATTTGAGCTCCCCCCTTTTATGTTTTCTTTTCCCCAGGATTGTAAATAAATGTTTTAGGTAAGAAAAATAATTGAATATCTTTATTGGGAGATTTTGAAGATCTTTCACCACGATTAGAATATTTTATTCTGAGTTTCCAAAGACACTAAACTATTACGGTCCTTGTGTGTCTGTTTTTCTTATGTATTACGTATTCCACAAAAGTAATGTAATGTCCCTGTACGTCAGGCTTCGGGTCTCTACATTCATCCAAGACTATGACTTTGATATCTCTTACACTAAAGGTAAGGGCAACATTGTGGCTGATTCCTTGAGCAGGAAGTCACATCTGGAAGTGGTTCGGGAATCTGCTGATGCTTGGAAAGCGATGGGAGAGTTGGCTGTCGTGCACTTGGATACAAGGGAAGAAGGTGTTAGAGGATATTTGTTTCAGATGACGGTGCAGTCCTCCTTGTTGCAGCAGGTGGAAGAGTATCAGTGGGGGGACTCCAAGGCGGAAGTGATGCAGGATCGTGTTGATCAGGGAAACGCTCTAGAGGGATGGTCAGAGGACAACTGACATCGGATGCTCTTCCAGGGAAGGTTATTTTTCCCAGAGACAATGCATGAGGGAGTTCTCCGTGAGTTCCATAGACCATCCTTAGTGGTACATCTGGGAGTTTCGAAAATGTACCGAGGCCTGAGGGAATAGTTTTGGTGGCCCAGGGTGAAACGGGCAGTGGCAGAGTTTGTGGCTAAATGCCTAGTGTGTCAGCAAGTGAAGGCTGAACACCATGTTCCCAGTGGTTTGTTTCATCCTTTAGATGTTCCCGAGTGGAAGTGCAATGACATCTCGATGGACTTCATCACAGGACTACCCAGAGCTGAGGGTGGTTATGATTCTATCTGGGTAGTGGTGGAAAGTCTGACAAAATCAGCTCACTTCTTAGAAATTAAGGAGTCAGGCCTGGTGAGTACCTTAGCACAGAGGTATGTAGATGAGGTGGTTCATTTTCATGGGGTCTCGAAGACTATAATCTCAGATTAGGATACTTGGTTTACCTCACGATTCTTGAGGGGGTTACAGCATGATTTTAGCACCCAGCTACACCTTAGCACTGCTTTCCACCCCCAGACCAACGGGCAGATGGAGCGGGCTATCCAAACGTTGGAGGACATGCTGCGAGCATGGATTTTGGATTTCTGAGGATCGTGGGTATGACACTTTCCTTTAGTAGAGCTTGCCTACAACAACAGCTTCCACTCTACTATTGGCCTGACACCATTTGATGATTTGTATAGAAGGCCATGTCATTCACCCATTTTCTAGACAGCGGTTGGTGAGACAGGTGCTCTTGGGCCAGAGGTAGTGCAGAGCACAACAAAGAAAGTCCAGCTTGTACATGAGAGGATGAATGTGGCTCAGGACCGACAGAAGTCTTATCCTGATCGTCGGAGGAGGACCTTGGAATTCGAGTTGGGGGATCATGTGTTCTTGAAGGTTTCCCCTCAACGGGGGCAGCGGAGGTTTGGTAAAGAGAGAAAGCTCTCACCTAGGTTCATCGGACCTTTTGAGGTGTTGAGGTGAGTTGGCGAGGTGGAATATCACCTGGTCCTTCCACCTCAGTTGGAGAAGGTTCATGACGTCTTCCACGTCTCCAAGCTTCGTCGGTACTTACATGATGACTCCCACATTATCGAATGGGGAGAGTTAGATATGGGAGATGACATGAACTTCAAGGAACAACTAGTCAGAATCAAGGATCGTAAATAGAATGTGCTCCATGGATGAACCATTTCGTTGGATCGTGTGTTGTGGAGGCATGGCGGCCTCAAGGAGAGTACTTAGGAGCGGGAGACCCAGATGCACGCTCAGAACCCGGAGTTGTTTTGACTTGTGTTTTCCTTTGTTCTTCTGAGCATTGTGTTGATGTTGTACACTATACCTTTGATATATGGAATTCATGGATTGTCAGTTGTGAGACCTTTTGTTTCCTTGTTCCCTGGTAATGTGTAACATGTATGGATGTGTGGAAAAGGGGAAAACCTAACCCTTAATCGAGATTCATTAATGCGGATGCGATTGAAACCGTGTGGGCAAGTCAGTGCCGCCTAAAGTAGATAATATCTCGCCATAGGATAAGGAATTTCCCAAAAACGACGTGTTCCGGCAGTGTGTTGGTTATGTGGTGTTGGGAGTAGTTCGAGTTGAAAAAAAAATCCAAATGTATGAAAGTGGGAAGACCCAATTATTAATCGAGACACATTAATGAGGATACGATTAAACCCGTGCAGGCGAGTTAGTGCCACCTAAAGCGGATAATATCTCAACATAAGAGAAGGAATTCCTAAAACATATGATTAGGGTTGTTGGTTGGGTTCCTATTATAATGAGAACCCTAAGAGGTATCTTGTTGGGTTCCTCTGGGTTGGTTTTTGAATTCTCGGGGATGAGAATGTTTTAAGAGGTATCTGATGTAATGGACCGGACCTCTCCAACCCATTCCTTTGTCAAAAAGAAGTTCACGAAGTATTTTGGAGGGTAAAATGGACTTTTCCAACAATTTCCAGAATTTTGAAACTACACGCCCTGTAGTTTGAATACACGTTGTGTAACCCCTTTCCGGGTATACCCCATGTTGCAAGCTGTGTCCTTACTGTGTGGAATAATGGGTGAACACCGTGTGACAAGTTCTACACACCGTGTAGTCCTTCCTCGTGTACGTGTTACCAGTCAACAGTCGTGTACCATGTTGGAGCCATGTTCTTGATGTGTGCAATAAATGAGTACATGCCATGTGTCTAAACTACATGTCGTGTTGTCCCTCCCCGCGTATGCGTTACCCACAAACCATGTGTTGACCAGTCAACGGTCGCGGAGCCATGTTGGAAGCTGCGTGGAGACCATGTGAAATAACTGAGTACATGCCGTGTAATTTTCCTTTTCTCCCCTCCTCCTTTCAATTCACCCCTCTCCTAGCCTCTCCTCTGAGCAGAGCACTCCCAAGAGACTCGAAGGCTATTTCTTCCATAACTTCTTTGTCTGAGCTCCGATTCACGATCCGTCAGCAGCCACAGGATCATAACAATGAGGTGGATCTTCCGAGCTTTCATCCGTTGTCTTTACTTTGGCCTTTCCTTTTCAACTTTCACCCGAGGAGGTTTTTCCAGGACCCGACAGAAGTGAAGGACACTGACGTATGTCTTCTAATGTTGAACCGGGGGAGCGTTGCGATCCGAAACCTGTTGAGGTAGGGATCTTACCTTCGTCTCTCTAATATGTGCATCATGCGGGTTTGGTGTTCTATTGTTTATGTGAAACACTTTTTGACCGGTTTAATAAAGATATTAACTGGCTTATATAACGGGGATGGGAAGTTGTGAATGCAGTTACTTTATTTTTATATCCGTGATATTATGTTGCGAATTGAATAGGCTTATGCCTACTAAAAATCATGGTCGTTGGGAGCCTTTTCTTGCGTAATTAAATGTTGCCCTATCTTTCTAGACTGTTTTGTGGATGGAAACTTTGTGGATTGTAGAAATTCGTTAATCATGTAAAGTTGGCTGTTTTAAAATCTGGAACCCTTGTGTCATCACCCTAGTTGAACAAAATGTAATAATGAACATGTGGGTGTTGACTTGGTTGTTTGGAATGTGATGGGTGTGTTTTGTGGGTTTTTGTGGATAGGGTGATCAGTGGGGCTGCGGTTGACTTGGTTGTGGGTTGGTGTGAATGTTGTGTTGGTGATGGGTAGCGGGGTTGCGATAAATGGTATTAAAGGGGTAATGATGTACGGTGTGGTTGTGGTTATGGTGGTCAGCCGCGGGGCTACAGGGATGGGTTTAAATGTGAACGGGATATGGGTTGTGAATTTTTTTAAATAAAAGTAGAAGAGTTAATGAATGGGGCGTGGTAATGAAATGGAAATAATAATCAATGGGGTTGGTTGGTTGATAAGAAGGACTTGCTGTGCTGCTTGTGTTTTCCTAACTTGTTTTGTGGATGGCAGGGATATGTTTTTACGAACGATTGATGTGGTTGGTTTCGGATAGTTTCCCAGTAGTTAAGGAACTAAATAAACTATCCCTACTAAAACGTGAAAACCAAAATGGGGTTGGGATTGTTTGTTGAATGGATTCTTCGTGGTAGCAGTGCCGAGGCACGTGCTCAGTTTTTTGTTTAGAAGCCATAGGTTGGGTTGTGTGTTGGTATACATATATATATCTGTATATTTTGTGTTTTATTTCACCCCACCCATGTTGAGCACATATTGTCGAACACTCCAATTTTATGGGAGAGGGTGTTTTTCCCTTAGTTACTAGCTCTTTCCTGCTCCTTCTCCCCTAGGATGTGATGGCTTGATGTGACCCTACACCTAAGACTCTTCGGGTAGGTTTCTATTGGGGTGGTTTTAGCCCAAGACTCTTCATGTAGGTTCTACTGTTTCCTAAGAATCTTCGGGATGATGCCCTGGTGTGTACGGGCGGGATACGTGGTTGTGAGGTCCAGGTGTGTGCGGGCGGGATACGTGGTTGTGAGGCCCAGGTGTGTGCGGGCAGGATATGTGGTTGTGAGGCCCAGGTGTGTGCGATCGGGGAGAGTGTGGCAGCATCAGGACGTTCGTCGTTAGGAATAGAAGCTAACTAAAGGTAAATGGTGTGGGGTACCCAATACTCTTATTCTTATATACTACTACTTGTTGGGATTGTGTTTTTGGTTAGTGTGGCGGGTGAGGATGGGTGGATATAATTCCTTGCTAGGTTTCTTCTATTGTTCTCATGAGACATTAGGATGTCTCCCCACTTGTGCACGAGAGATTTAGGTTTACCAACTGAGTATACTTCTATGCTCACCCTACGTTTACATTCAGGTTTCCAGGAGGACTACCAGGGCCGTGCAGGACCCTACTAGTCGGAGAGTAGGATTTGTTGCAGTTGTTGTACTCTTGTTTTCTTTTGGTATTGTACTTTTGATATTTTTTGTACTTGTACCTTGTTATAAAATTGTTTAAACATCCACTTGGGCTTGGTTTGGGTTTATTTCTATACACTTTCTCTTTCCCTTTTTGGTGGTTGACCTGTCCTATTTCCCAATATTTATAAATAAAAAGGGTAATGCTTCCCATATTTGTGAAAACTCATACCCTTGGTTCTAGTCGCCACCCCGGGGCCAACTGGAGGTGGGACTCACGGGGTCATTATCTCCCTTTCACCATTGTCAGCTCAGGAGGGGCATCTTTGGAGGGAGGGGGTCGTGACAGAATGGTATCAAAGGTGATGGTTGAGAGATAGGATGGATTCTGGAGTTAGGCACATTGAGGATTGCATGGGATGGTAGGGAAACAATGTTAGTTAATCTTGGTTCGTGACATAGGCCCGGGAAGACTGGCTAGGACACGGGATTTTAGGGCCCCCCGTGATCCGATGCAAGGACTCTGAGCCTACCGAACAACAAAGTGAGACAACATTGATTGCAGGGTAGAGACCCTAGGGATGGTACATGCATCATCATGATTGTGTTTTACTTGATTCAGGTGTTCTGGGAAAGAAATTGAAATGAAATGATAAAATTAAACCTTGAGTTTTACTTACTAATTGGGCATAGGTGATCCTTGTTTACCGTATAGCTATGGCACATGGACTTCGTCCCTGGGTGGCTCAGACGGACGAGGCCTAGCAGATTCGGGCGGTCGATCAGTTGAGGATTGACCGAGAGGATGAAGATAGCCAGTGGCAGAAGACTCTCCGTTCTTTCCAGCGGAAGACCCTAAATAAGTACGAGGGTAGTACATCAGATATGGAGACAGAGGGGTGGCTTAAGGAGCTAGGGATCGCTTTTACCTTGATCCGTGCTCCGAGGGAGTACTGGGCTCCCCTATCAGTCAGTTAGTTGAGAGGTGTGGTGCACCAGTGGTGGACGCTCTACCTCAGAGAGAGGATAGAGGTAGAGGTTCCATGGGTTGACTTTGACAAGGAATTCCGAGAGAAATTCCTTTCTTCCATGATCAAGGCAGAGAAGCGGCAGGAGTTAGTCTCCCTTCAGCAGGGGAGTATGTCGGTACGAGAGCTGGGCATCAAGTTCAAAGATCTCTTGCACTTTTCTCCGGATATCTTTCTGTATGAGGAGTCTCGGGCGAGACGTTTGGAGGAGGCGCTTCGTCCTTCGCTCTAGTATGCTATCACCCCCTTCACCCTTATGACATACTTGGCGGTGCAGAAGAAGGCAGAGGTTGTAGAGAGGATGCACTCGCTGGGAGGTGCACCCCGAGAGGGGATCGAGCCAGGTTCGTCGAAGGGGAAGGCAGTCAGCAGCAGGTCTCCTACGACGAAACCTTCCAGGTTCAGGCCAGTGGGGAGCAGGCTCCAGCAGTTCCAGTTTAGATCTTCGAGTCCTCGTCCCTTTTTCACGAGCCCAAGACCGAAGTGTTTTTCTTATGGAGGTTTTGGGAACTTTTAGAGTCAGTGCCCGACCCGAGCTCAGTACGGTGGAGGTGGGCAGGTTCAGCGCCCACCTCAATAGCACCAATTTCTAGCGAGGCCCTTCCAGCAGCAGCAGGACCATGCCCCTCTGAATGCAGACTTTGCAGGATGAGGCCGACCTCAGGGCGCTTCTCAGGGACCTCGACCAGGGCATGGTCAGGGAAGTGGATGACATCAGAGAGGCATAGGAGCTGGGCATGGACAGTTGCACGTAGCAGAGTTGATAGCTCTAGTAGGACCAGAGGTGGTGCGAGGTATGATTTGTTTGATCAGCACTCTTGTTTCTGCTTTGTTCGATTCTGGAGCTTCGCACTCCTTTGTTGCGCCTAGTTTATCCCATGCCTTGGGACTAGACGTAGAGAGAATTTCCATACCACTGGTACTGAGTACACCAGTTGGGGGCCAGACCAGCGTATCTTGTGTTTGTCGGGGATGTGGGCTGATGTTTGGACCACATCGATCTAGTGGGGACCTTCTTCTGTTGTAGATGCAGCCATATGATTTCATCCTAGGAATCGACTGTTTGTTTTCTGTTAGTGCTGTTATCGACTGCTTTCGGAGAATAGTCGTGTTCTCTGACGTAGATGGGCAGCGCATATCATTTGTTGGTGAGAGGAGCTATCCGGTGGGAAGTTGGCGTGTGGACCCTCTCCTTTCCTTGTTGGGCGTGTTATCATTGGTTCCAACTGATACAGAGATGATGGATGTCCCATAGGTTGTTGTGGAGTTCCTCGATGTTTTTCTCGAGGAGGTTGTGACTCAGCCCCCCCCCCCCCCCCCACCCCCGACGTGACGTTGAGTTCGAGATAGATTTACATCCTGGTGCCCATCTGATATCGATGGCCCCTTATTGGATGACACCTTTGGAGTTGCGGATTCAGATTGACGATCTAATGGAAAAGGGTTTTGTTCGACCCAGCGTGTCGCCATGGGGTCCTCCAGTTCTGTTCGTGAAGAAGGAAGATGGTGGTCTCAGGCTATACATAGACTACCTAAGGTTGAACTAGGTAACGGTTAAGAACCTCTACCCCCTTCCAAGGATAGATGATCTCTTCGAACAGCTGAGGGGAACAGGTTGGTTCTCTAAGATTGATCTGTGATCAGGATATCATCAGCTGAGGGTAAAGGACAGTGACATCTCGAAGATGGTTTTCAGGTGCAGGTATGGGCATTTCAAGTTTGTAGTGATGCCGTTTGGAGATATGAATGCACCAGCTGTGTTCATGGGACTTATAAACTTTGTCTTCCGAGACTATATGGACCGGTTCGTCGTTGTGTTTATCGACGACATCCTAATCTACTCAAGATCAGAGGAGGAGCACGTTGAGCATCTCAGGGCAGTCTTGGATGTCCTTCAGCACCACGAGCTTTACGGGAAATTGTCAAAGTGTAAGTTATTGACACAGGATGTACACTTCCTTGGGCACGTGGTGTCTCAGCATGGAGTGTCGGTGGACCCGTCCAAGGTGGAAGAAGTTGTTTCTTCGGCAGCACCCAAGAGCGTGGCTGAAGTTCGTAGTTTCCTGGGGTTAGGAGGTTACTATCGGCGGTTCGTTTCGGACTTCTATTGATTTTCTGCTCCTTTGACAGCTTTGCCTAGGAAGAACCATGTCTTCCTATGGAGCGAGCAGTGCCAGAAAGCTTTCGACTACCTAAAGGAGAAATTGTTCAGTGCTCCCGTACTCAGGTTGCCAGAGTAAGGGTTGTTGTATGAGGTGTTTTTTTATGCTTCTAGCCTTGGTTTGGGGTGCGTACTGATGCAGAAGAAGGGAGTGAGTTTTTATGGGTTTAGGAAGTTGCGTTGTCATGAGCTTAATTATGCCACCCATGACCTAGAGCTTGTAGAAGTAGTGTTCGCACAGAAGTTGTGGCGACATTACCACTTTGGGGAGCGCTTTGTGGTCTTCTCAGATCACAAGATCCTACGTTATATCTTCTCCCAACGTGACCTGAACTTACGGCAGTGGATATACGTCGATTTAATCCAAGACTATGACTTTGATATCTCTTGCACAAAAGGTAAGGGCAACATTGTGGCTGATTCCCTGAGCAAGAAGTCACATCAGGAAGTGTTTCGGGAATCTGCTGATGCTCGAAAAGCGATGGGAGAGTTGGATGCCTTGTACTTGGATGCAGGGGAAGAAGGTGTTAGATGATATTTGTTTCAGATGACGGTACAGTCCTCCTTATTGCAGCAGGTGCAAGAGTCTCAGTGGGGGGACTCCAATGCGGAAGTGATGTGGGGTCGTGTCGATCAGGGAAACACTCTAGTGGGACGGTCAGAGGACAACCGACATCGGATGCTCTTCCATGGGAGGTTATTTGTCCCGAAGACAATGCGTGAGGGAGTTCTCCATGAGTTCCATAGCTCAGCCTTAGTGGTACATCTGGGAGTTTCGAAAATGTACCGAGGCCTGAGGGAACAGTTTTGGTGGCCCGGGGTGAAACGGGCAGTGGCGGAGTGTGTGGCTAAATTCCTAGTGTGTCAGCAAGTGAAAGCTGAACACCATGTTCCCAGTGGTTTTTTGCATCCTTTAGATGTCCCCGAGTGGAAGTGGGATGAAATCTCGATGGACTTTGTCATAGGACTACCCAGAGCTGAGGGTGGTTATGATGCTATCTGGGTAGTGGAAGATCGTCTGACGAAATCAGCTCACTTCTTAGCAATTAAGGAGTCAAGTCTGGTGAGTACCTTAGCACAGAGGTACATAGATGAGGTGGTGCGTTTGGATGGGGTCCCGAAGACTATCATCTCAGATTAGGATACTTGGTTTACCTCATGATTCTAGAGGGGGTTACAACATGCTTTTAGCACCCAGATACACCTTAGCACTGCTTTCCAACCCCAGACCAATGGGATGATGGAGCGGACTATCAAAACGTTGGAGGACATGCTGCGAGCATGATTTTTGGAATTCGGAGGATCGTGGGTACGACATGTTCCTTTTGTAGAGTTTTCCTACAACAACAGCTTCCACTCTACTATTGGCCTGACACTGTTTGAGTATTTGTATGGAAGGCCATGTCGTTCACCCATTTTCTGGACAGAGGTTGGTGAGACAGGTACTCTTAGGCCAGAGGTAGTGCAGAGCACCACAGAGAAAGTCCATCTTGTACGTTAGAGGATGAAAGTGGCTCAGGGCCGATAGAAGTCTTATGCTGATCGTCGGAGAAGGACCTTGGAATTCGAGGTGGGGGATCATGTGTTCTTGAAGGTTTCCCCTCGATGGGGGCAGCGGAGGTTTGGGAAAGCGATAAAGCTCTCACCTAGGTTCATCGGACCTTTTGAGGTGTTGAGGCGAGTTGGTGAGGTGGAATATCAGCTGGCCCTGCCACCTCAGTTGGAGAAGGTTCATGACGTCTTCCACGTCTCCCAGCTTCTTCGGTACTTACATGAAGACTCCCACATTATCGAATGGGGAGAGTTATATATGGGAGACAATGTGACCTTCGAAGAATGACCAGTTGGAATCAAGGATCGTAAAGAGAAGGTGCTCCATGGATGAACCATTTCGTTGGTTCGTGTGTTGTGGAGGCATGGTGGCCACAAGGAGAGTACTTAGGAGTGGGAGACCCAGATGCACGCTCAGTACCCGGAGTTGTTTTGACTTGTGTTTTCCTTTGTTCTTATGAGAATTGAGTTGATGTTGTACTCTATACCTTTGATATATGGAATGCATGGACTGTCAGTTGTGAGACCTTTTCTTTCCTTGTTCCCTGGTAATGTGTAACATGTCCGGATGTGTGGAAAAGAGGAAAACCTAACCCTTAATTGAGACGTATTAATGCGGATGCGATTGAACCCGTGCGGGCAAGTCAGTCCCGCCTAAAGTAGATAATATCTCGCTCTAGGAGAAGGAATTTCCCAAAAACCACGTGTTCGGTCAGTGTGTTGGTTGTGTGGTGTTGGGGGTAGTTTGAGTTGAAAAAAAATCCTAATGTATGAAAGTGGGAAGACCCAATTCTTAATCGAGACGCATTAATGAGGATACGATTAAACCCGTGCAGGTGAGTCAGTGCCGCCTAAAGCAGATAATATCTCGACATATGAGAAGGAATTCCTAACACATATGATTATGGTTGTTGGTTGGGTTCCTGTTATAATGAGAACCCTAAGAGGTATCTTGTTGGGTTCCTCTGGGTTGTTTTTTGAATTCTTGGGGATGAGAATGTTTTAAGAGGTATCTGATGTAATGGACCTGACCTCTCCAGCCCATTCCTTTGTCAAAAAGAAGGTCACAAAGTGTTCTGGAGGGTAAAATGGACTTTTCCAACACTTTCCAGAATTTTGAAACTACACGCCATGTAGTTTGAATACACGTCGTGTAACCCCTTTCCGGGTATACCCCGTGTTGCAAGCCGTGTCCTTACTGTGTGGAATAATGGGTGCACGCCATGTGACCAGTTCTACACACCGTTTAGTCCTTCCCCGTGTATGCGTTACCAGTCAACGGCCGTGTACCATGTTGGAGCCATGCCCTTGCTGTGTGTAATAAATGAGTACACGTCGTGTGTCTGAACTACATTCCGTGTAGTCCCTCCCCGCGTATGCGTTACACTCAAACTGTGTGTTGACCAGTCAACGGTCATGGAGCCGTGTTGGAAGCTGTATGGAGACCGTGTGAAATAACCGAGTACACACCTTGAACTTTTCATTTTCTCCCCTCCTCCTTTCAATTCACCCCTCTCCTCCCCTCTCCTCTGAGCAGAGCTCTCCCAAGAGACTCGAAGGATATTTCTTCCATAACTTCTTTGTCCGAGCTCTGATTCACGATCCGTCAGCGGCCACATGATCATAACAATGAGGCAGAGCTTCCGAGCTTGCATCTGCTGTATTTCCTTAGGTCTTTCCTTTCCGACTTGCAACCGAGGAGGTTTTTCCGGGACCCGACAGAAGTGACGGACACGGACGGACGTCTTTTAAGGTTGAACTGGGGGAGCGTTGCGATCCGGAACCTATTGAGGTAGGGATCTTACCTTCATCTCTCTAATTTGTGCATCATGTGGGGTTGGTGTTCTATTGTTTATGTGAAACACTTTATAACCGGCTTAATAAAGATATTAACTGGCTTATATAATGGGGATGGGAAGTTGTGAATGCAGTTACTTTATTTTTATATCTGTGATATTATGTTGCGAATTGAATAGGCTTATGCCTACTGAAAATCACGGTCATTGGGGGCCTTTTCTTGCGTAATTAAATGTTTCCCTATCTTTCTAGACCATTTTGTGGATGGAAACTTTGTGGATTGTGGAAATTGGTTAATCACATAATGTTGGCTGTTTTAAAGTCTGGAACCGTTTTGTGATCACCCCGGTTGAAAAAAATGGAATAATGAACATGTGGGTGTTGACTTGGTTGCATGGAATGTGATGGGTGTGTTTTGTGGGTTGTTGTAGATAGGGTGATCAGTGGGGCTGCGGTTGACTTTGTTGTGGGTTGGTGTGAATGTTGTGTTGGTGATGGGCAGCGGGGCTGCGATAAATGGTATTAAAGGGGTAATGATGTACGGTGTGGTTGTGGTTATGGTGGTCGGCAGCGGGGCTGTAGGGATGGGTTTAAATGTGAACGGGCTATGGGTTGTGAATTTTTTTAAATAAAAGTAGAAGAGTTAATGAATGGGGTGTGATAATGAAACGGAAATAATAATCAATGGGGTTGGTTGGTTGATAAGAAGGACTTTCTGTGCTACTTGTGTTTTCCTAACTTGATTTGTGGATGGCAGGGATATGTTTTTACGAAAAATTGATGTGGTTGGTTGTGGATTGTTGCCCAGTAGTTAAGGAACTAAATAAACTATTACTGCTGAATGTTGAAAACCTAAATGGGGTTGGGATTGTTTGTTGTATGCATACTTCGTGGTAGCTGTGCAGAGGCACGTGCTATGTTTTCTGTTTAGAAGCCATAGGTTGGGCTGTGTGTTGGTATACATATATATATCTGTATCTTTTGTGTTTTATCGTATCCGACCCATGTTGAGCACATAGTTCCGAACACTCCCATTTTATGGGAGAGGGTGTTTTCCCCTTAGTTACTAGCTCCTTCCTGCTCCTTCTCTCCTAGGCTGTGATGGCTTGAGGTGACCTTACACCTAATAATCTTAGAGTAGGTTTCTATTGGGGTGGTTTTAGACCAAGACTCTTCGGGCAGGTTCTACTGTTTCCCAAAAATCTTTGGGATGAGGCCTAAGTGTGTGCGGGTGGGATACGTGGTTGTGAGGCCCAGGTGTGTGTGGGCGGGATACGTGGTTATGAGGCCCAGGTGTGTGCAGGCGGGATATGTGGTTCTGAGGCCTAGGTGTGTGCTGGCGGGTAGAGTGTGGCAGTGTTAGGACATTCTTCGTTTGGAAGAGCAGCAAACTAAAGGGAAATAGTGCGGGGTACCCAATACTCTTGTTCTAATATACTACTACCTGTTGTGATTTTGCTTTTGGTGAGTGTGTCTGGTGAGGTTGGGTGGATAAAATTCCTTGCTAGGTTTCTTCTGTTGTTCTCACGAGACATTAGGATGTCTCCCCAATTATGCACGAGAGATTTAGGTTTCCCTAATGAGTATACTTGTATGCTCACCCTACGTTTACTTTCAGGTTTCCAGGAGGACTACCAGGGCAGTGCGGGACCCTAATAGTCAGATAGTAGGAGTTGTTGTAGTTTCTGTACTCTTGTTTTCTTTTGGTATTGTACATTTGAGCTTTCTTGTACTTGTACCTTGTTATAAAATTTGTTAAACATGCATGTGGGCTTGGTTTGGGTTTATTTCTATACACTTTCTCTTTCCCTTTTTGGTGGTTGACTTGTCTAATTTCCCGATCATTAAAAATAAAAAGGGTAATGCCTCCCATATTTGTGAAAACTCATACCCTTGGTACTAGTCGCCACCCCGGGGCCTACTGGAGGCGGGAATCGGGGGTCATTATCTCCTTTTCACCATTGCCAGCTCAGGAGGGGCATCTTTTAGGAGGGGGTCGTGACAGTTGTAGTATTTAATAGTATCTTGTAGAGCGGATCCTCTTGGAGACAAGCAAGCATAGTGCGAGAACCTAGTGGCTGGATGAGACTTGATGACTGCTGACCGTTTCGACTCGGAGTGACTCGACATGGCTAGTGGGAAGCTCCTTGGTGACATGACAGACCCAAAGTCGGGAGCACCAATGTGATTCGGCAGACCCATGGTACTAGATAAGAGGATTACCTCAGCATGCCATGATAGGGACATCCTCAATGTGATGCAGTAGAACCGTGGTGGGGATTGCCTCTATGTGACGCAAAAAACCCATGGTACTCGACAGAAAGAGTACCTCAGCATTCCACGGTTTGTGGGAAGTGCCTATGTGTGACGCGGCAGGCCCACTATACTGAAAAGAGGAGGAGTTCTATAGAAGATGAGGTGTTCGATGTTGTGACTGTAAATGTATCTTTACACTACCCCTAGAATAAATCCTTGTGAGTGATGAGTCAAAAACCGCTGTGTTTTCTCATTATTAAGATGGATTGCTTGATAACATAGGTATATGTATGGGAATATACCTATGTAAGGTTATTTTATGAATTCATACTTTATGTTTTATCCTTGTTGGATTTTTTAAGACCAAGAGGGTCTCGAGTTCCCTATTGAGTATCATTATACTCACCCCTACATGGGTTATGCCTTCACTTTGTTATGTTTGATGCAGATGACAGACAGCGCTGACTGAGGCTGAGAGTAATAGGACTAGATGGTAACTGGAGGTGGACCCTGTGGTTTGTCTGTACGCCGAGGAGACGGGTGGATATAGAGTGTTGAGGAGGCGATCTGTACCTACCCTTCATGTAGTAACCTCGGAGAATGATCCAATAGTTGTCTCTTCTCATTCTTTAGTTGTATTGTATCACAATTGTATTTGTACCTTTACTATTGGGCTTGTATTCTATCACCCTTTTTACATTCTACACACTTTTGGTTATTTAGTTTACTTGTGCTCCTATCTTTTTGTGTGCTTGGTTACGTGTTCTTACAGTTTATAAAGGCTATTCCTTCCCAGTTTTAGGGATTACGCCTTCGGTCCTAGTCGCCTGCCCCTGGCTTATGGAAGGCGGGCTTGTGGTAGTAATGGCACGGGCCCCGGGGGACGGGTTTATGACATTATTATTTGTTTACATAACAACACCAGCATCCTCGATATACTATGTTGTTTATATGAGAAATATTTGAACTACACTTACACACACCTCCATCTAATGGGTAAAGAACATAATGTTTCTGTGGATGGAGAACTAATGCCTCACGAAACGATGATTGTTCAATATTTTCCTACTACCACTTATAATGGACATTATGATGGAACTATAATTATATATGATAATTATGAAATTTATTTTATCTATATTCTTCTGTAATTCTATTTTATAACATACCTTTATGCTTTTCTTGTTGTATATATACGATAATTTTATTTGAGGAAGTGGGGACTTCCACCCCTTCAAGGTGATATGACTCATTCATACCGTACATGGAACATATAAAGGATGGGGTTAATGAACTTATGTAATGTATATAGAATATGATATAATACTGTAATAATAATATACTTATGTATAATTAAGTTTTTGTTCCTTGTAAAATGAAAAAAATGAATTGGAAGTAGCGTTCTTGCATACATACAACCTACCATCTCCATGAACGGTGCATTTCATTTTCATATATCCAAATGATATAGACTATTTTAAATACATAAATACTGGATATATATGATATATATGATATATAAATCATTAATATCATTATGAAGATAATGTAATTTCTACCACATGGACAATTTATAATTATAACAAGTTCATTTTGCACTCAAGTTCCAAACATCGACAAAATGTCTGATATGAACTCAAATAATTAACTAATTATTATAGAATGGTAATAAGTGATATTAGAGGAATAATAAACTTGAAATTGGTTATTATTAATGTGTAAATTAACTTATGATTATTGTTTAATAAATTAAATAATGAACGGGTCATGTCGGACATGAGGTAATGGACTTCGTCTCAGTCTCCTTTCATTGAGGCATGTTTAGATAATACCAAATCCTTCTTTTATTCGGTATATAATAAACCCTTGTGGATTTTAGTTTTTTCAAAGGGATATCTTTTCTATAGAGAATTTTTTCTAAATAGAAAAAGGAATATTTTTAACGTTTGTGGCAAAAATGACCTCTTTTCCACTATGATCGTTATTTGGATTCCTCTATAAGACTTAATGTTTTTAAAAGGAAACAAAATCCCTTATTTCTCTTTTTGGGTGTTTTGGTATTAAAAATAGTTTTAAAATAGATTTATTCTTTCAATATATGGAAAATATTTCTTGTGATTACAAATTTAATTTTTTTAGTGAAATGAAATATTTTATGTGTTATAATTTTATAATGGTACATGGAAATTTGACAGGTGGTTACATGATAAACCAAATGATGAGTGGTGTCATGATAAACTAGGAAATGTGGTTATATTCGAACCACCAATTAATTGGGTATGGAAGTCACCCTTATGTATATTCTATTTAATGATATGTGTGGAAGTTGACTGTTTGGTTATTCAATTTATATAAGATTCTTTCCAAAGATACTTTTATATGTTATTTATTCTTTCTATTAGTTTTATGGTAATATTTTGGTTACAAAATATAATGAAATGTGATTTTATTTAGTGAAGGGTATTAAATACTTTAATAAGGTGAAAATTATTACTTATGGTGAATTATTATTGGTATACTTGTATTTTTGGAAAAAAACTAATAGTTTTCCTACTTTTTGTATCTATTATTCATCTTTTTATTGTCATACAAAGTTTTTTTAAAATGTTTTTAGTGGGATATAAAGATGAATTGGGTCAAGGATGTGATTAAAGAAAATTCATGCTTTCTAAAATAAATAAGTATAAATGCCTCTATTTTAGGAGTTTTTATTTTATGAAAAAAATGGATACTGAGTAGAAATGTGTACATGTAATATTTCAAATTCTTATGTATATGTTATGACCTAATTTTCTAAATAATTAAGCATGAAAATATCTTCAATGTTAATTGTGAACTTAATTCAAGATTACATAATGTTTAAGTTCGGGTCCTTATATCGATCCATGAGATTTTGGGGGTTTGATTATTGAAAATGGGTTTTTAAATCATGTTTTTTATAAGAGATACCTTGAAAACCAAATATAGGGTAGAAGAGTTATGAAATATGAATTTGGAAATCGTGTTCCTCCACCATGGAAACTGGGCACATAGGTTCTAATCCCCATGGAAGTTCTTTAAAAATGTCCAACTACTATTTCCCCCTTATTCTCCCTAAGCTGTATCATTTTTAATAAACATATTCTTTATTTTAGTAAGGTGTATTTAATATTTTTATGTGAATTTCAACATGGGATAATTTTATTTTTTATTTTATTTAATTAGTTTGGATTATTAAAGGGATAATAAAATTGGGGGAATAATGGTATTATGAAATTTATATATTAATGGGTTTAAAAAATTGATGATATACCGTGGGGTGTTCTAATATTATTTTAATTATGATTTATAAATTATTCAAGGTTGATAATTGAATTTATAAAATGGGTTTAATAATGAATATGGAAATGGTTTTTAATTTGGATGTGAATGTGAAACCATAGGGTCTTCTAATTTTAACTGAGTTGTGGGACATGGACTGTTACTCCAAATACCCTGGGGGAGATATAATTACACTACATGAAACCAATATTTATATGTATTTCATGTTATCATTGAGTTCTAGGATATGGAAAACTACTCCAAATACCCACGGGGTGCTAGACTGCTGCCCTTGGAAGCCATTGTATTAATGTTAAATTGGAATTAAATTATTTATGAAATCCTATGATAAAATGAAATGGGATATACCTTTTTGGATGGTTGAGACTCTAGAAAGGGAAGAAGCATGTATTATTGGTTTAGGTGTCACCATGAACATAAGGATTATGTGGTTAATTATATTTTATTTAATGTGAATCTATTTAATTATTATTTTGTACATTATTATTTAAAAATTCCATAAATTGTTATTGAATTTATATAGTATTAAAGTTTTTTGTGGTGGAATAATATTCTTTACACATAGTCTTCTCAACATAACTGATCTGTACCCATATAGACTTCATTTTTATAGGATTGGATATTGGAAGGATCCCTTTATTAGATGGATGAGTTGGGATTTGGAATATAGAATAAATGAGGGAACCAGAAATGAAGTTGATACCAACAAGGGGAGTTTCCATTGTGTCATTATTTTTAGTTTTAATTTGAACAATGGAACTTATAGGTAATGAAGTATCTAAAACTATGGTTTATAGTCATTTAACTAGGTTTTGGTATTTTCATGTGATGCTGGTCTTTATTGGTTATGTATTATTTTTTGTTTTCTTTATTATTGTATAGATATCATTTATAAGATTCCTCTATTTTCCTCCATTGATAAAGAGGGTATAGTCTCAACCTGGTATATACTAGAACCTTATAGCTTGTTTCCAGACTCTAGAGTATGTGGAGGCATTATTTAGGTCATGTAACTAATCAGATCGAGGCACCGATTTGTGGCACTTGGTCCAGGATTTTACATTTAATATCCTAGATCGTAACCCTAAGACATGGTATAAATCATAGTAGTTCAGAATTCATGAATCATAGAGAATCGAAGATCATGAACCATGAGAGCCAATTTATTTCATAATAAATTTATTTTTTTCATAGAAAAATTAAAATAAAATAATATAATTAGTAGTTCAAGGCTATTTTACATGACTATAAAAGTGGATTGGGTTCACTCCCAAAACCTTTCTAGAAGTAAAATTTTACACCCAAGGATATCAGAGTGTAAAAGGTCCCTTAATAACTTTTTTTCACTCCATAATATTGTCTTTTTTCTCTCATAACATATAAATATATACCCAATTCATTTTAGGAAGATATTGTTACCACTCATCACATAATAAAAATCATTCATATATGTTCCACAAGATCATAAAAACATTGATCATATCAGAACCCATGAATTGAAATGGGTTTCATAAATATTTTATCTCAACATAACCTATGGTAAATAAAAATTCTTGGCAATCATTTCAACATTTCTTCAATGCACAACCAATTTAAAATAATTTGGATTCATAAAGAATTTCATTATTGTATAACCTATGGAAGATAAAGAAGTTTTATAAATATCTTATCATCTCAATCTTAATCCATTTAGATATATAATAAAAAAATATCCTCTTATCATATCCCAATTAAATTATATAAAACAATATAATATTTAATATTAGATGTAAATTTATTTGGAATGAAAAATCACATATAATTTTTCCCGAGGAATATATTCTATCATTGATAATCACTATTTTTACAATTAAAAATGAATAAAATATTATGAAAATTATTTTACTTAAATAAACCATTTGTAATTATAAATGAATATTTAAAAAGAATAATTTTAATGACATTATGAAATTTTCTTTCATTACACACATGTTATGATAATTATTCCTTTCAAATTTTTGTAGATGCAAAATTATCCTTATTTGGAAAATGAGAAGATTATTTATTTTAATAAATTGTAAAATTTATAAAATGGGTAAAAATATATTTTAAAAATATTATAAATAATTTTTTCAAAAATTTTGAAAGCATTTTTAGTAAATATTGACGTGGATAACAACATTTTTGACTGAATTGAAAAATAAGTCATTTTTCCTAGAAAATTAATTTTGAACTCTTATAAACATAATGAGAGAAAAATGAATAGGATATATATATATTATAAGAAGAAAGTTTTGTTATCAGGTATAGATCCATTAATTTTATATTTTATTGTTTAATAATGACCTTTGGTGTGTACATGACATTTCCAAGTGTGTTTTAATGGTGGCTGGGGATTGTATGGAACACAAAAGTTTGATATGTGCTAAAACGGACTAGTGCTTGGTTAGTGAAAACCATGAAATGCATATCCCATGGTTAGACTAAATAATTATAGGATGGACATAGTACTTTTATAGCAGACATATCAAGGAAAAATAGTGTGGACTGGGTTTCAAGGATATGTGGCCATGTATGTAGTTTTTGTAGACTTCTACCGTGTCTTAATTCATGCTTTTTGAGTGGTTAGAGAACTTGTGAGAGGAAACCATGTGTGTTCCCCTTGGAATTCTAGAAACCATGTGGTAGAATCATGTATCCCATTTTTTTTGTTTTTTATAATGTTAAGTTTGATATAAAATCTTTTATAAAACTAAATTTAGGTTTTGTTTCAATAGACAATAAAAGATGATATGATTTCTCTCAAAGTATTCTAACATAGGATTTCATCTGTTTGCTCTATCTGGTATCTAATTTGATCATGGTTTGTCTCATAAGATCCTTAATGGTATTATCTAAATTCAATTTTTTTCTTTCACAATTCTTAAGGCTCTAGATTGTTCTTTTGAAATTATTCTCATGTCCCTTATTTTCTTTTTCATTATTCATTCATCAAATATCACAAAAACCAGGATGAATCTGGGCATGATAATGGATGAGAAAACCATTATCAGTATAAGGAAGGTGGTCTATTATTTTATTTGGTTGTTTAGATCTATCGGTTGTTATGATTCCCTGCAGACATTCTAGCATGTTTGTGATTTGGAAAGGATTATCTATAATGGTTGTAATCTGACTTATTAGGGATGCCCATAGAATTTTTTCTGATGTGTCTACATAGGTTTCTAGAAAAAAGGTCATAAATGGGGGTCAACATATACAAATCCCTTGTTTATTCGATGTAATAATACCCAAAGGGTGTATTTTTGGTATTCCATATTATTGGATTCCAATTATAAGTAGCATGGGTGGAATGGGATGATTAGGATATAGTATGCCTAATTGTCATATATTTTTTATATTGAACATGTATTGGTCAATTTGTTGAATTAATCAAATGAGTTACGTTAAACATGATGTTTTAAATGGAATAAATGGATTCAATTGAATGGGTGGGTATATCCATAGAATATGTTAAACTGTGAATGGAAAAAATGGGTGGGTATACCCCTGGGATATGTTAAACTATGAATAATGATAAATTGTTGGGTATACCCATTTGACTTTTCTAACAGATATTTAAGATAAATGGGTATGAATACCCATATGACATGAATAAATGGAAATATAATACATCATTTGGTATACTCAGGTGATTTTTTTTGGTATGGAAGGTATTAAATGAGTTGGTATACTCATTAGGTATATTTGAATAAATGTGATTATTTGTATTGGTATAATCAAAAGGAATTTAATTATTAATGGTATGAGTTAATGTAGGTTTGAATAGATTCCATGGATCTGGAACATGGTAGTGGATGCCTTGGATGGAGTATTCCCTATGGGTGTTGATTTGTTGTGACTCCTCGTGGTTTATAAAGATTTGGATTGGACTTTCTTGTACTAGCATAGAAAAGTTATTGTACGATATGATATTGTGACTCTAGACAGTGCCTATACCAATTTTCAATCAATATTATCTATTGAATCGATGAATATTCCTTGGTTCATAACCCCGTGGATCCAGAACTTATTTTTATAATATATTAGTCGATATAGATAGTCAACAAAAATTTGATTCACTCAAGGTATATGGTAAGGGCATGGTGACATACTATGTATGTGAGTATGGTGAGACAATGTTTTTTGCTTATATTGCTTATATATACCTTGTTAGGAAGTGATAATTGTTGTAGGTTCCTTTATAGGCTTTTTGGTATTACTTATTTGCAGTAGTTATATTCCCTATGTATTCATAAGGACATTACTGCTTACTTGTATTTGTTTTTAATGATCCATGAGCTACTTATAATAGTATTGAATTCTAGGTGGTTACCTACATGGATGTTATCTTACACGATTTTGGGTTCTCCTTGGGTACCCACGAAGATTATACGATTATAGGTGATAGCAGGGGAAAGAGAACTAATACATGTTGCAAAATGTTTCTATTGATAAAGAAAGCATGGGTTCAACCTAAGGTTTGTGATGATGGGACACATTTTGTAAAGACCTGTATTTCCCGTGGAAATTTTTTTAAATACATGGGAGTTTTACGAGTCTGTAGTTTCTAAAGGCGCTTGATTCCAAGGCCCAATGCGCCCTGAATCAATTTTTAATGTTTTGTTAAGGTAGGTTAAGTAAATGTACGAGTGAGTTTTTATATCTTTTGAATGGGTGCTCGGAATTAAAATTCGAGGGTACCGTTGAACTCACAGTGTCGGTTTTTTCTTAGGAAGACATTCACCCCGACGGCGGATGATCAGGTATGAGAGTTGGTTTTCGGGTTTCACATCGATTAATAAAATAAAATAAGTGACAACTTATTTTATTTTTTTGAACCCACGCCATGTGGATAAGGATGGTTAAAAGCTCCACATGGGAGTTGCTGGTGGGACCACCACACCCTAACCACCCATGGGAGGATAATTGGGTTGGGGACCACCTAAGCTGCATAACCTCCCGTGAGAGGTTATGACGTGGGGTCCACACTGGGCTTAACTGTCCCATTTAATGGGAGGGGAGGACACCTCTCAATTCTCCCTCATTAATGAGGGAGAGCCTCTTGGTCTCTAACTCCCCTCTTAATGTAGGAGGATAAAACCTCCTTAAAACCCCCCAATTAATGGAAGGAAACCCCTTGACCCTCTTCTTGTTTAATTAGTTGGGGACCACCCGGCCCTCTAACCCCCTCGAAACTCCAGAAATTTAATATGTGAACCTCTCATGAAATTAATTTGGTGGATCCTCTCCTCTCTTTTGGAATTTCAAATATTTGTACCAACCTCATAAAATTAATTAAGTGGGGCCCACTTAATTAATTCATGCCAACGGGCATAATAGATTAAAATCTATTATTTGTCATGTTTATTCTCTCTGTAGTGAAGATCTTGGTAGAATAAAATCATCAAATAAAGAATGCAGAGATGCCAGAGACGACGCTTCTTCCTCGGATTCTTCCTTGGAACCCCCCTTCCGACGTGGAATCTCTCTGACGACCCTTCTTCCTTCCTCTTCGTCGTCAATGGACCAACACACAAGCTCGGAAGAGGACGCATACGGTAAATGATGTCAACATCGTCTTCCACTGTGACGAACGAACGCCCAATAATTAAAAAGGTACAAGTGTGTTTTAAGTTGTTTAATGCTTTATCTTCTCATGTTGAATCAACTTCATGAGCCGCTACCTATCATTCTAACGTGGAGGGTTCGGTCCAAACGAACAAGGCTAGACACCTCCGCAACCTTTGTGGTTTCGGAACCATTAGTCGATGGCGATGTAACGACGTCTTGGAAATTAGGTGACGACGATGAAGACCGTGAGAAAAGGCTGCGCTACTCATGGCCTCCGTGAACTATGCCACCCCCGTAGTGCCCCGATGTGCTACCTGCACCCCCGCGCCCCACACACTGCCCGCGCCCCCTAGCGCGCTGCCCGGTGCACTCCGTCGCTCCCGTGGCGCCCTACCCGTGCTATCGGTGCCCCGCGACGCCCTGCCTTCACTGCTCGGTGCACCCCATGGTGCCCTGCCGCCCTACCCTGTGCCCCCCGGCCCCCTGTCACCCTGCCCGGCATGCCTCTGCACGCTCCCCGGCATGCCCATGCGCGCTGTCCGGCACACCCCCGTGCGATGCCTGGCATCCAGCACCCTACCCAGCACCCACGTGCCCTTCCCAGCTTACCCCCGCTCTACAGGGGGAACTCGTAGCCTGCCTGGAGTCCAACCATCCCGCCCACGCCCCCACGGTGTCCCTGGTCGAACTGGCCTGGTCTCCTGGGCCGAGTTACCGAGCCATGTACAAGGCGACTATTGGGTCGAACCGCTCTCGTGGTCTGCTGGGTCGGGCCCAGCGGGCTAACCCGACCAATGCACCAGGTCAGACCCGGAAAGTCTGACCGGGTCGACCTAGACCGGGTCGGCCCCAACTGGGTTGGGCCGAGTCGGTCTGACTAGGTCAGACCAGACCCAGGCCCATTTCTGACCCTTTTCCTTTCTTGGGTCATATCATTGGCACCAGACGTCTATTTGACGAACCGTCAGTGGTGCCGGTATTCATGGAGCATATCCATCTTTATGAGTATACCCCTCTAGAGTTTGGGGTATAATTGAGTCATAGTCAGGTTGGTTCGTACACAAATCTGACCAGGCCCTCGAGACTAAAATGCTAATAACTAACAGACCGGATGTCCGATTGACGCGTCGTCTGTTGCATTGTGACCCTTGTGACGACGCGGACCTTTGAGATACTTCTTTGTGTTACTTTGAGACACTTGTATTATTGGCTTGTAACTCGTGGAGCTGACCCTACTGGAGATGAGCGAGTAGAGTATGGAGACCTAGTAGTTTCCTGAGACTTGATGGTTGTTTGACCGATTCGATTAAGAGTGACTAGACTAGCCCAATGAGGAGAGCTACTGTGTGAGGTGGCTGACCCATTGCAGAGGAGTGCTATTGTGTGAGGTGGGAGACCCGTGGTAATCCATATTAGGAGTACCTCTATAGGCTATTAGGGGGAGCGCTACTGTGTGAGGCGGCATACCCCAGGTGGGATGCATCCCTATGTGATGTAGTTGTCCCACGGTACTCGACAGGAGGAGTACCTCAGTAGTCTAAGGTTAGTGAGTAGTGCCTCGAATTCATGATAGTACCACTGTACTCGACAGAGGAGGAGTTCTCCAGTAGTCATGGTTTCGTTAATGGAAATCCTGGTTTGAGATGAGTCAATGACCTTTATGTTTTCCTCATGTTTGAGATGGGTTAATCAATAACTTAGGTATATGTATGGCCATATACCTAAGTAATGGTTATCCACTGAAATCATACTTTTTGGTTTAACCTTTTCGGGTTTTGTGAGACCATTAGGGTCTCATAGTCCTTACTAGGTATCGTTATACTCACCCTTGCACGGGCTATGCCCACACCTCATTGTGTTGGATGTAGACGATGGACAGTGCTGACTGAGGCAGAGTGTACGAGGACTAAACGGTACCCGAAGGTGGACCTCATGACGAGTCGGTACCCGAAGGAGTCGGATGGAGGTGGATCACTGAGGAGGTTATTTGTACCTACCCTTCAGTTAGGATCCAAGGTGGATGATCCAGGAGTTGCTAGACACCATTCAAATGTTTGTCTTTTTAGTTGTATCTGTTTTTCCTTTCCTTGTACTTTTCTGTTGGGCTTGTATTCTGGCCCCCATTACTTTTAGTACACTTGTTATACATCTTTTACTTAGTGTTTTCTTCCTCATGTACTCTGGTTGTGTGTGTTTACGATTTATAAAGGCAATGCCTTTCCAGTTTTATGGAATTACCCCTTTGGTGCTAGTCGCCAGCCCCTAGCCTATTGAAGGAGGGCTTCGGGTAGTCATGATATAGGCCCTAGGGGACGGGACATGAAAAATTGGTATCAAATGACATTGGTTATACCCCAGAACTTATGAGTCTGATGTTTACTTTTTTGTGATGTAATAGTGTTAAGGGTACTAAGTGTGGTTTCAGTTCAAGGAGTCATGTGTTGGTGCAGGTGGCTGACATATCCATACTCCAAGACCCTGACATCTGATTTCCAAATCAGTGCACAAAAACCCTGATTGTGTGTGTGTTTTCAAAAGAATTCTTTAAGTCATCTCAAACCAAGTCAGCTCACCAAGTATAGTCTTTTGACTGTGTCGCATCTGTTTCTTTCAGGATGCCTCCCTATGGATGACTAGCTAGATCCCCGAGAGCTGTACATACTGACAGCCCGCCGAGCGATGAGGCCTCAGTATAGGGCCCTCTTCCATTTCAGGCACCAGCAGAGGCACCAGTGGTACTACTCAATGTTGGGCCACCGATTCCACCAGCCCCAGCAGCATACGATGCACGCTGCTTGAGCGTGTTTCATGATTTTTAGTGCCAGAGGCTACCCATGTTTCAGGGAGAGATAGACCCAAAGGCAGTGGAGCATTGGATGGAGGCTGTGGTGAGAGTCTTCAGGCTAGTAGGGACACCAGCAGAAATCATGGTGATCCTTGATGCCAGCCTCTTTCAGGTAGCAGTAGGAAGATGGTGGATCCTAATGCTCTAAAGGCATGATGAGGCATCACTTCTATGGGTAGACATTGAGAGCCTATTCTGAGAGGAGTTTGTACCATCCACCCTTCGAGCGGTGTGGATACAGGAGCAATTGCATCTACAGTAGGCTATCATGACAGTAGCACAGTACTCAACGAGGTTCAACAACCTCTCGCACTACTCCACTAATATGGTACGCGACCCGTTCTTCAGGGCTCGAACCATAGAGAAGGGACTCAGGCGAGAGATCAGAGCTTCAGTTATCTCTTACAGCATCCTAACATAGATGGGGGTGTTGGAGCAATCCCTCCTAGTGGAGAGTTTCATTGCTAATCAGTCTCCAGCAGGGAGACCCACCACAAGTCGACAAGCAGCGGAGTCTTCTAAAGCTGGCAGTAGACAGATGATGCAGAGCTCCAAGGGGACCATACATACAGGTGGTCGACAACACGACTCAGGATCAGTTGTATGGGACACCCAGAGTGGATACAGAGTCGGACCTGTCAAGCAGTGTTACTCATGCGGCAGTCAGGGTCACATGGATCATGACTGTCTGACCCGCCACACGGACGATCCGTAGTTAGTTAAGGGACCTCCCAAGCAGAGGCAGAGGTTCGATCGAGGTGGTCTGTAGGGCAGAGTCAGGGGTGGTAGAGGAGTTGGCCGTGCAATAAGCGGTGGATGACGTTATGAGGTGTTTCCACCACCACCACCAGGAGGTCCACCCCGACCATAGGGAGTGGGTGGGTAGGGCAGAGCACTGCTTCAGGTAGCTGAGGCCTACGATCACGGTGCTCCAGAGATGATTCAAGGTAAGATCTGTGTCTACTCCACCTTAGCTTCAGTTCTTATAGACATAGGTGTTAGTCACTCTTTCATTTCCACTGGCCTCATTTGGATCTCGGAGATTCTGACGGAGCCGTTGGCTCAATCCTTATAGCTAGAGACTACTACGGGAGAAGACTCGATGATTACGCACTGGTGATGGTAGTGTGAGCTTACTCTTGGAGGTGAGAGCTTCGGTTGGGATCTCCTCGTAGTGGCATCGAGTACTTAAGACATCATCTTGGGTATGGACTGGTTATCTACAATCCATGCTCATATTGACTATTTTAGCCAAAAAGCGTGGTGTGTCCGCACGGATGGGACCAGGTTTACCTTCACGTACGACAAGGGAACCTTTGCAGCACACGAAAGACATAAACGGAGGAGGATGTAGCCGATCACTCACTAGTTGGCTTGCCTTGCCCTCAGAGTAGTTTATTTGGAGATTCTGACTGATCCAATAGTGGTGGACAAGTACATGGATGTTTTCCCTGAAGATGTTCCTGGACTACCTCCTCGTAGAGAGGTGGACATCTACATTGACTTGTACCCCAAGACAACACCGATATCTACTCCAGCATATTGGATGGCCCCCACTGAGTTTCGTGAGATGAGGGTACAACTAGAGGACTTTCAGGGAAAGGGATTCATCCAACCCTGTGTTTCTCCATGGGTATCCCCAGTTCTCTTTTCCAAGAAGGCGGATGGGAGCTTGAGGCTCTATGTCGAATACCGTCGCCTGGATCAGGTGACTATGAAGAACAAGTACCCACTCTTGAGGATTAACGACCTCTTTGATCATCTCAAAGGAGCATGACGGTTCTCGAAGATAGACCTCAGATCAGGCTATCACTAGCTCAGAGTTCAAGATGAGGATATGAAAAAGACAGCCTTCAGGTGTCAGTATGGCCATTATGAGTTCTATGTTATGCCCTTCGGCATAACCAATGCTCCAGAAGTGTTCATGAGTCTCATGAATAGGATCTTCCAGCCATACCTCAATCGCTTTGTCATAGTCTTCATCGATGACATACTGATCTACTCGACTACTGAGGAGGAGCATGCCTACTATTTGTAGGTGGTACTGGACACACTCTGAGAGGACCAACTTTATGGTAAGCTCTCTAAGTGCCAGTTTTGGATTTGATAGGTTCACTTCTTGGGACACGTTATCTCAGAGGCTCGATTTGCAGTGTATCCTGCGAAGGTTGAGGTAGTACTTGCTTGGGAGCCACCTAGGTTTGTGAAGGAGGTACGGAGTTTACTGGGTTTGGCTGGGTACTACCGGATATTCGTTCCAGACTTATCCAAAGTTTCAGTGCCACTATCATCCTTGAGGAAGAAGGGTAAACCATTCATGTGGTTAGAGAGGTGCCAACAGAGCTTTCAAAAGCAGAGGCAGAGGCTGACTAGTGTCCCCATCTTGAGGCTTCTAAAGGAAGGCATAGAGTATGTATTCTACTGCAACACATCAGGTACTGGACTCGGGTGTGCCCTGATGAATGAGTGAGCAGTGATCACATATGGTTACTGGTAGATGAGACGACATGAGCAGGACTATGCTACTCATGACTTGGAGTTAGCAGCAGTGGTCTTTTCCTTGAATATGTGGTGGAACTATCTTAGGTGAGGACGTTTTACTATGTACTCTAATCCCAAGGGTCTCAGGTATATCTTCTCTCAGAAGAACATGAACCAGAGACAGCGTCGATGGCTGAGTTACTCCTACACTATAACTTTGAGATAGTCTATACTCTTAGGATGGGAATGTTGAAGCAGATGTGCTCATCGGGAGATTAGAAATTCAGCTACTAGGAGTGGTGACAAAGTAGTTAGCCACGTTGCAGATATCCTTTAGGGATAGGGATGGAGCAGCCTATCTTTAGTATCTTACAGGAACTCCCCCACTGCTTCAGCGAGACAGTGAGGTGCAGCTTGGGGACGCTGACTACAGGACACGACATGCTCAGATTTCCACAATACATGCACCTGATGGATTTTCTGAAGGTGGGTAGCACGTTATCGTCTTTAGAGGACGTACCATGGAACCAGTTGCACATTAGGATGAGTTATTGAGGGATTTCCACACTTCCCCTCTAGCAGTACATCTAGGAGTGGAAAAGTTGTACCAGGAGCTTCAACGATAGGATTGGTGGCTAGGTATGAAGAAGGCGGTAACAGAGTTTGTCTCACAGTGACTCACTTATCAGCAAGTGAAGGCAGAAAAGCAGGTACAAGTAGGCTTGGTTAAGCCCTTAGAGGTCCGAGAGGGGAAGTGGGATTGGATATCCTATGAACTTCATGACGGGTCTCCCACGTACATCTAGGGGTCATGACTCAATATGGGTGATCATCGACCGACTCACCAAGGCGGCCCACTTCCTACCGATTAGAGAAAAAGGCTCAGTTCAGAGCTTGGGATGCATCTATATCCAGGAGATAGTGTGTTAACATGGGGAACCATCTTCTATTGTCTCTGAACATGATGCACGCTTCACTTCCAGGCTATGAAATGGGTTGTAGTAAGCTTTCGGGACACAGCTTTTTCTTGAGCACTGCCTTCCATCCTCAGACTGATGGTCAGACCGAGAGGACAATCCAGACCCTCGAGGGCATGCTTCATGCTTGTGTCCTCGGCTTCGGTCGCAGCTAGGAGGACCACTTTCCTTTGTTGTATTTTTTCTACGACTACAGTTATAACTCCACCATAGGGATGACACCTTTTGAGGACTTGTATGGATGACCGTGCAGATCACCACTGTGCTGGACAGACCCGGGGGAGTCAGCACTAGTGGGACCATAGATTGTTCAAGCTACCATGGAGAAGGTGAAGATCATCCAGGAGTGGAAGAATACATCACAGAGCAGGCAGAAGTCTTATGCTGACAAGAGATGGAGACCTCTGGAGTTCAAATATGGAAACCATGTCTTCTTATGGGTCTCACCTCGATGAGGACTCCGGAGATTTGGCCGAGGTGGTAGGTTGTCTCCAAGATTCATTGGACCATTCCAGGTTCTCGGTATAGTAAGAGAGGTGGCCTACCACCTAGCTCTTCTACCTCAGTTGCACCGGGTTCCTGACGTCTTCCATGTATCCTAGCTGATAAGATACGTGCATGACCCTTCCCACATTATCGACCATGGGGAGCTAGACATCGATGACGAGGAAACATTCATAGAGGTTCTAATAGAGATTGAGGTTTTAAAGGAGCGGGTCCTATGTGGACATTCGATTCCTCTAGTGTGCATTCGCTTGTAGCACATGAACCTCTAGAAGAGCACATGGGAGTGGGAGGCTCAGATGCGTGCTCAGTACCCCCTTTTGTTCCCTTATGATGAGTTTTAGCTTATGGGGACGTAAATCCCTGAGGTGGGGATAATTTAAAGAACTGAAATTCCCCAGTAAATTTTTTCTTTAAATACATGGTAATTTTACGAGTCCTCAGTTTCTGACGTCGCTTGATTCTAAGACCTAGTGTGCTCGGAATCAATTTCTGAAGTTTTGTTCGGGTATGTTTAGTAAACGTACGAGTTGGTTTTTATAACTTTTGAACGGGTGCTCATAATTGAAATATGAGGACACCATTGAACTCGTAGTGTTGGTTCTCACATAATAATACTTTCACCCTGATGGCGGATGATCGGGTATGAGAGTTGGTTTTTGGGTTTCATGTGGATTAATAAAATAAAATAAGTGACAACTTATTTTATTTTTGTTGAACCCATGCCATGTGGATAAATATGGTTAAAAGCTCCAATTGGGAGTTGGTGGTGGGACTGCCCCACCCTAACTGCGAATGGGAGGATAATTGGGGTGGGGACCAATCGAGCAGCATTACATCTCGCGAGAGGTTATGACATGGGGTCCACATGAGGCTTAACCCCCCCCCCCCCCCATTTAATGGGAGGGGAGGAAACCTCTCAACTCTCCCTCATTAATGAGGGAGAGCCTCATGGTCTCTAACTCCCCTTTTAATGGAGGAGGAAAAAACCTCCTCAAAACCCCCAATTAATGGAAGGAAACCCCTTGACCCACTTCTTTTTTAATTAGTTGGGGACCACCTGGCACTCTAACCCCCTTGAAACTCCCCAAATTTAATATTCCAACCTTTCATGCAATTAATTAGGTGGAGCCCCTCCTCTATTTTTGAATTTTGAATATTTTTGCCAACGTCATGAGCTTATTTAAGTGGGTCCCACATAATTAATTCATGCCAATGGTCATAATAGATTAAAATCTATTATTTGTCACGTTTACTCTCTCCATAGTGGAGAGCTTGGGAGTATAGAATCCTCCAACAAAGAATGCGGAGACGCCGGCAATGACGCTTCTTCCTCGGAACCCCCCTTCCGATGTGGAATCTGTCTAATGACCCTTCTTCCTTCCTCTTCGTCATCAACGTACTAACGTACGAGCATGAAAGTGGAAGCATACGGCGAACAATGACAACATCGTCTTCCCCCGTAACGAACGAACGCCCGAAAATTAAAAAGGTAGGTGTGTGTTTTATGTTGTTTAACGATTTTTCTTCTAATGCTGAATAAACATCATGAGCTGCTTGCTATCATTCTAATGTGGAGGGTTCGGGCCAAACGAACATGGCTGGACCCCTCCGCAACCTTTGTGGTTTTAGAACCGTGAGTCGACGACGGTTTAACGAAGTCTTGGAAATGAGTCGACGTTGACAAAGGCGGTGAGCAAAGGTTGCGCTACCCTCGGCCTCCGTGAACTACGTCGACCGCACGGTGCCCTGGTGTGCTACCCGAACCTCTATGCCCAACGTGTTGCCCGCGCCCCCTGGCGCGCTTCACGGCCTACCCATTGCACTCTAGCACCCCCGCAGTGCCTTGCCCGCACTGCCCGTGCCCCCTGGCAGGCTGTCCGTCCTGCCCAGAACACTCTAGAACCCCCGCGGAGCCCTACCAGTTCTGCCGATGCCCTTCCCACGCTGGTCGGCACGCCCCGCGGTGCCCTGCCGACCTTCCAGGTGCCCCCGGCACCCTACTGCGCTGCCAGTGCGCCCCGGCGCGCTGCCTGGCATGCCCCCGCGCGTTGCCCGACGTCCAGAACCCTGCCCGGCGCACCACACTCGGCCTATCTAGTGGGGAGAACTACTGTGTGAGGTGGTAGACCCATGGAAGAGGAGCGCTACTATGTGAGTTGGTATACCCACAGTACTTGAAAGGAGGAGTACCTCTGTAGGATGTTAGGGAGAGTGCTACTGTGTGAGGCGACAGACCCCAGGTGGGAAGCATCTCTGTGTGACATAGTTCTCCCATGGTAAATGATAGGAGGAGTACCTCAGTAGTCTAAGGTTAGTGAGTAGCACCACGGAGTCGAGACAGGACCACTGTACTCGACAATGGAGGAGTTATCCATTAGCCGTGGTTTTGTTAATGAAAATACTTGTTTGAGATGAGTCAATGACCTTTGTGTTTTCCTCATGTTTGAGATGGGTTACTCTATAACATATGTATATGTATGGGAATGTTCCTATGTAATGGTTATCTGTTGAAATCATAATTTGTTGTTTATCCTTGTTAGATTTTGTGAGACCTTGAGGGTCTCGAGGTCCCTACTGAGTATCGTTATACTCACCCATGCACGGTCTATGCCCGCACCACATTGTGTTGGATGCAGACGATGGACATCGCTGACCGAGGCAGAGTGTACGACGACTGGACTATACCCAAAGGTGGACCTCATGAAGAGTTGGTACCCAGAGGATTTAGACAGACATGGAGCACTGTGGAGGATATTTGTACCTACTTTTCAGGTAGGATTCGTGTTGGACGATCCAGGTGCTGCTAGACACCATTCAACTATTTTTCATTTTAGTTGTACCTATTTGTACATTCCTTGTACTTTATTGTTGGTCTTTTATTATAGCCCCCATTACTTTCAGTACACTTCTTATACAGCTTTTACTTAGTTTTTTCTTCTGCTTGTACTCTGGTTGTGTGTGTTTATGATTTATAAAGGCAATTCCTTCCTAGTTTTAGGGAATTACGCCTTTGGTGCTACTCGCCAGCCCCTGGCCTATGGAAGGCGGGCTTGGGGTAGTCACAATATGGGCCCCGGGGGATGGGTCGTGAAACATTTTGTCCATTTTTCAGACATCAACTATGTTGTATTTCTGTGTAGTTGTCTTAGTTTTTTTCTAGATACATGTATCACCTGCATCATTGTACATGATCCATATCTTGAGATTGTTAAAAATTCATGATATGTATATATTTTATTTTTATTTTACTACATCCACTATATGTAAATTATTAAATTATATAGTGATATAATCATGTAATGAGAGGATATTCTCCCTAGTGACATGCCTACACCGTCACAGATGGTTGGAATCCTATTTCATTTGTGGAGATGGGCATGTGGCCATGTTTCTAACTAGGCTCAGGGCACTATTGAGTGGTATCTAGGTCAAGGGAGATAAAATGTGGTATCAAAGGGTTTCTTTTTTGGTTTAATTTAATTTTTTTGAAAATATTTATATGAATAGTAAGAGGGTAGAATATGATAAAATGTTTTTCTCTGGAGTAACTACCCTGTATATAATGTGAAGCAAAATTACATCGAATGGAATTATTATTTTCAAAATTTTGACTATTCTAGTTGATTTTATTTCCACATTTCGTGATAGAATTTATTTCTGTTCTAATTATTTATGAAAATGGGAGTTCTATTTATATTGAAAACTAATAATATGAGGTTATTCCATCTCATGCATCATATAGGATCTTTTTAGAAATAACAATCCATGCATTATGTTATGATATTGTAGATGCATTACTTAATACATAATGTTTTTATAGGTTTTTTGACAGCTATATCTACCATTTTAATAGATTTTTTTAGTGTATAATGGCTTGATGTCAGCATTCCATTATTATGGTGAATGGCCCTTATGGACATGAAAAAGACACACCCATGAAAATTCATTTTTTATGTGGTTTTATTAGGCTTCGATTGAATGGGAACCATTTTTTGGTTCATGAGGTGTTATGAATCCTCATGGATTTGTATTTGGTAATCATGTGGTGAAACCCCTTGAACAATTGAATTATGGAAATGAAATGTAAAATGAATGTGTATTCATGTGAAAATGAATTGGAAACTTAAACTGATGAATTAATAATTCATAATGACCAAACATTTGAGTGTGTAATAGTTAGTGTTTCTATTTGTGTTGTGAAAATTCCTTTTTAATGTCTTGGATTTAGGACTTGTCTATGTGGCATGACTTGGTTTAGGAGGTATTTTACATGCCCATTTCTTTTGATTTATGATATTTGAATGCATTCTTTTCTATGGAATGTTATTGGAAATGTAAGAGCATTCCCCCATAATGAATAGATGTTGTATTCTTGAAGGGAGGAGGAAACAACATTGCAGAGGTAGTGGTCTATAGGCTACTAGTGTATACTCCTTTAGTGTAAAATATGACACCAGTTTTGTTTCAGACACCGGTGTTGTGGAAAAATTATGTTTGGGTTTTTTTCTCTATTTAGAAACATTGCCAGGAGCATCGTAACCTGCATTGTCCATGAATGAGTTGAATCAGGTGTTATTATAGTAACATCCTCTCATGTATTTGAGGTATAGTGGGCCATAGGATGCTATGTTGTGGTGAGAGGTGATGTTGTTGAAATTAAATAATCTTGACATGCTTTCTACGAGAATGGTAAATCTCATGACATATATACTCGGTCGAGCAGCAAAGCACTTGTGGGATGTAATGACAATGGGTGATAGGCTATGAGATATGTGATTGACTGATTTCCAAGACAACACATATGATTCTATTTACCCCAAGACACTATGGGAAGAGTGGTATAGTGAGTTCATGCATCTCAATTAGGGTGTGACGATAGGTATGGAATACTCTGCACACTTCACAGACATACAATTTTTTTCATTAATGTATCTTATAGATGAAATATCTAGAATTATATTCTTTGAGAAAGGTTTCTGTCATGATATAAAATCTCAAGTCAATATTTTTAGATTGAAATCTATCACTGAGATTGAGAATCAGGTGATGATTACCATGTAGAACCTTGGGGAATTTGGGGGCATAGAGTAAGGTGGTCCAATCTATCAAACTAGGGATTCTATATCTTCAGGCATGAAGAACCATTTTAAGGAATCCCGTGACATGAGTATCCATTATAATTTGACTAATGATGTCTTTTTTGTTTATCTATTTGTGTGGAAGGAGTGTCGACAAAATGAATCAATGTGATCATGACCTATTCGTTTATAAATCATGAAGAGAGATGGGCCATGTGCAGAATTTATGCAGGACCTTACCACTAGTTATTACAAAAAGGGTGTCATATCTGACCCCATGTTCAGCTAAAGGTTTCTAATATCTGCATTAGGTAGGGATCTAGATCAATGATGTCTAATTAGGATAAGGCACTGGTTGTTGTGGTAGAGTCATCCAATTACCAATTTCACAAAGATATATTAGTGGGACTACTCTACATATTGAGGTTGTGTAACTTGGTCTTGTTGCAGGATAGTTAGATATTTTATAGCCTAACCCTGATGAAAAGGGTGTCATAATATCTATGGTGAGTGGTAGTATCCTAGTATCCCCAACTATTACACCTTCCCTTTTTGATATAGGTGAATCACAATGTTTTATATTTGTGACAGTGGTAAAAATACATGGGATTTTTTTCCATATGAGAGTGTTATGATGATAGATAATCAATTATAAATTTAATATAAGATGTACACCAGTGTAGGGAGTTCCCCTTGAGATTGGTGAGTGTCAGTTGCTATAAATTCTGTATGTTCTTGAGATGTTAGGGTTCGACATCAAACTCTAAATGGAACAAATAGTATATTATCGATCATAAATTGACTACTACCATCATAGGGTAAATTCTAAATTTCTAGATAGTTCATTATATAATCACAAGGGTTAATGGGATGTTTAGGTGAGCTGATCTGCACCCTATCATTATGGGTTAGATGGAATGATAGACTGTTTAGCTAGTTTGTATCTAGATTATTTGATAATGAGTTAGGAATAAATTTATCCATTGGATTATTTATTTTGGAATGTATTTCCCCATCAATTTTCTGGTCTACCTCTATAGAGATGAAGATTTCTACATTTTTCTAGTTCAAAGATCTTAACCGGTAACAATTCCTCGTTATAGGATAACAACAATGGAGTTGCAAGATCTTAAGAGGAAGAAAGAGGATTTTAAGGAAAATGAGTTTATTTGATCACGTACTTATCCATGTGGCTCATGTGTACTTTTTTGGAAAAATATAGATGGTACCCTAAGGTTATGTGTGGATTATCGGATGTCGAACCAGCGGTTGGTTGAAAACTAATATCTCATTCCACCAAAAGATGCCATGTTTGATCAGATTTGCGGAGCCCAAGTGTTCTCAAATGATTATTTTATGAAATTATGTAAACATGCATGATTTAAACCAAAATAAGTACCTAATAAACCTTTTCATAGTAGTTAATGTCTATATGAGAATCTATTTGTGTCTCTCGGTCTCAGGAACACACCAGCAATGTTCATTCCCTTAATGAACAAAGTGTCCCATATTTACCTGGACTCTATTGTGGTTGTTTTCATGGATGATATCATGGTGTATTCTCATAATCAAAATGACCATTTCAACCATATTGAGATCATTTTGAATACAATGACTGAGAGTCAATTATATGCTACGATCCCAAAGTAACACATTTGGATGGAACATATTAACTTCATGGGTAACATCGTATCAGAGATATGAGTTTCAATGGTATTATAGAAGGTGAGAGATACCGTTTCCTTTGAAAAAACCATTAAATGTTTTTAAATACATATATTTACAGGGATTGATGGTTTCTATAGGGGTTTCAATTGAGGATTCTCAAGCATAGAAGTGTCATTTTCTAACATGACATTGAAGGGTGAAATGTTTTTATGGTCAGATTTATCCAAAAAATCCTTTCAGTAGCTAAATGGGAGGTTAACATAAGTAACAATCCTAAAACTAAAATATCATGGTAGAAGATACCCTATATATTGGGACACAGTATGTATTGGGTTGCGAGTATGGCTGATGCAGGGAGATAGAGTCATTTTATATAGATATCAGAAGCTGGGGTCACCCTGGAGGAATAACCTGATGTACGATATCTATTTGGTTAAGGATGTTCATGCTATATATTGTTGGAATGATTAATTACTGATAGAGCACTTTTTAGTGTACACAAACAAAAAGTTCCTCTAGTATATATTTACATAGTGTTATCTAAACCTGAGGCATCAAAGGTAAGTAGAATTCCTACAGTATTTTGACATAGATCATTCCTATATGTATGGTAATGTAAATGTAGTGGCTCATGCAGTGAGCAAGTGGACTCGGATGCATTTAAATAAATAGTACTTTAGGGAGTTGTTGCTAATATATTTTTTCTCTTAGATATACATGTAGGTGACCAACAATAAAGGGAATAATTATATATAATCATTATCAAGGACCTCTACACTAACAGTTATAGTAAGGATAAGGAAGCAATCAATTTCCAAGGACCTTTTCCTATGGGAGATTTTGGTTGTTAAGAATCCATCTCCTAGTTAGACTGTAGTCATGGATGATATCCTGTGTATCCATGGACACATTTGGGTTCTAGTGGATACACATGAGGAGATGATGCAGGAATTTCTTTCTTCATCTTGGGATTTGAACCATGGGGTCACCGAAATGTACTATGACCAGTGCCATCAGTACTAGTGTCCGTGTATGATGTGTGACCTACCTAGTATTGTAAAGAGGTTTTCCACCCATCAGTAGGTGAAGGCAGAACAATAGTGCCAAGTAAATATTTTTTTGTAGCTACCTATTTATGAGTGAATATGGGATGATATCATGACATATTTCATTATAGGATTACTGAGTTCACCTTAAGGGTACAACATTCTAATGGGTTTTTTTACATGATCAAAAACTTTTCTCATTTATTTTTGAACAAGTATAACATCTATTTTGATGTGCAGGGATGGTTGTATGATTATTAGATAGTATAAATTCATGGGGTCCTATGAACTATCATTTTAGATAATGAAACCATATTTTCATCTCATTTTGGATGATTTTTAGGTGGTTCAGGGTACACATGTGCTTCTGGGCACAATATACCCCCCTCCGATAGATAGAAAGTTAAAGAATATAATATATGTGATAGAGAAATTTTTTTTAGCATGTGTCTTGGATAGTGGGTGTTGGGGGTGAAACATTCCATGAGTTATTTCACCTATATTAATAATTATTAGGAAAATATATAAATGGAACCTTATGAGGCTTTAAATGGTAGGCATTGTCAATCGACCATGTACTAGTAAGAGGAAGGTGATGCAGATTTACTTGGACCACACCTTGTGAAAGAGACACATCAGAAGATCCTGATGATTGTGAAATTGACGGATACTAAATAATATTAGTAGAAGTAATATTCATATCATCATATATGACCTATTGAGTTTGAGTTCACGGATTGTTTTTTCATATGTGTTACATTGAGATTGATGCATTGGAGAAAGAGGAGATATTTTAAGCCTTCAATGTGATATGTAAGGCTATTAGATATTATGGAGAGAGTCATATCGGTAGAAAATAATTTGTTGATACCTTAGAGGTTCCAAAAATTGAATGATTTATTCCATGTTTCTCAACTATGTTGTTTTCATTCAGACACATCTCATGCTTATCTTCCTGAGGAGGTTGAGCTTTACGTAGATGCATACTTTTTGGATCATCTAATTTTAATAGTGGATAGGTGAACAAGTATCTAAAAGTATGGTAAGCTACTCTAGTACGAGTTCTATATCAGGACAATTTCTTATAGAATGAGATTTGTGAGAGTGAGGAAAACATAGATGCTCAGTGGCCATAGTATTCTTAGATGAATATTGACAACCCTCCCGAGAGAAATGCACGAATGAATTGTTATAAGTGGGGATGATTGTAAGTACCCATATTTTTTAATGAGGTACCGATCCTTTATTTTCATGTTTTAATATTTAAATATGGCTTTTCATGAGTACCCTACTAGTTTATGGGTGTTTTGGAGGTGTTCGGGGCTTGTTTGGAGCACCGAACCTTGTTTTGGGATGAAAATGGTCAGGCGCTTAGTTGATATTAACCCTGCAGAGAATGTAGCACAATTTTACTAAGACATATAAGGTTGGATAGAGGGGTGGTATAGGGCACATGGTTAGGCCAAATCGTGCATCATTATTTTCATTTTTTACAAAATTTGATAGAGATTTAGTGCATGGTTTTTATATGGTTAGTGAAACCCTGTGAGGAAACCATGTGACTTCCCCTTTGCCTATAAGAAACGATGCACAGTTTCTGAAAAATTTAAAAAACCATGCAGGTAAATCATACAAGACCAATATTTTATTTATTTATAATTATATTCATAAAATTTAATCTTTTAAGATCTTTAATTTATGTTTTGTTTAAATGGAAAATAGTGGATGTTTTATATAGATCTCAAAAGATACTAACCTTGGATTTAATGTAGTTCCTCTGTCTGATCTCAGATTCATGTGTGGTTTCACAGATTGGATCCAAAAAGGTATGATCTATGTTTATTTTGATTATTTAACAATTTTTCTATCTATCTACTGCACTATATGGATTTTGGCTCATATGGTCTAATTAATCCTAATTGATTTATTATTTATATTTTTCCTAAACCGAGATGAATCAAGACATGATTCTATATGAGCACCCCACTATAGAGCTATGTTCGGTGGTCTATACTTTTCTTTCATCTTTTTTTGATTTTTTGAGAAATCGGTTGTTATTACACCTAAAAGAATTTATTTTTCTTCCAAAATTTTAAATTGGTTACCTATAATGGATGTAATTGGACCTATTGGGGATGGGCATAGGAAACGTTATAATGCATTGATACTTGTTTTCCTAACCAAGGTCACCTATGTGATAAATCTTATGATTGACTAAACAGACTGAAAGACAAGATTATATTCTATTTTTGGATAAACCAACTTTTATTGGTAAATGGAAAAACCTCACAAGACATCTACGACTTAGATACATTAAAAAACCAAAATATCCAAAGGATTGCAATTTTCCCAGAACAAGACTATGTATAAATACCCCTCCCCAGCATAAAAATCTTTATCCAACGCCTCTAAATTTTCATTGCTGCTCAACAAGCTGTCACATGTATGTTCATTGGGTGAACCTTATTAAAATATCATGTTTACACCATATTATACTACACATGGTTTTTTTTGGGTTTTCCTTATTATGGGAAGCCAATTATAAGTGGAAGCGGTTGATTGGGTTGATTAGAATATGTTTTGCCTCCTTCACTAAGATTTATTATATTGAACATGAAATGTTTAATTGTGAAATTAATCAAATGAGTTTTGATAAATGTGGTTTGTTATATGGTGTAAATGGATTCAATTGAATTGGTGGGTATACCCATGGAATATGTTAAAGAGTGAATAGTGATAAATGGGTGGGTAAACCCAAGGGATATTATAAATTATGAATGGTGATAATTGGGTGGGTATATCCATCTGACTTGATTAAATGAAAATAGAATACATGATTGGGTATACTGATGTGATTCTATTTGAATTTAAGGTATTGAATTATTGATTATAGTAATTGTACATAATTAAATGAATGTGGTTATATGACTGGGTTGGCTCATATGAAATTGAATTTCTAATGGTTCGAGTGAATTTATGTCTCTATAGATTTAATGGATGAATCTCCATGGATCTATAATGCATTTGGGGACACCATGGTTAGAGTATGCTCCTGGGGTCTTTATTCCATGGGATTACCCGAGATATGTTAAACCTTGGATTTTGGGTTTCTTAGACTTGCATTTGACTATTTTGGTATGACATGATCCTAAGACTCAAACCCATGCTTATATCATGTTTCCATCGAGTATCTCCTAGGATTTGATGAGGATACCTTGGTTATTGACATCTAGGATAAGGACCTTCTATTGTATGATACATTATTTGATATGGTAAGGACATTAGAGTGTGATTCAATCACTGTATATAACAAGGTTATGGTGACATGATACATGTGGGAGTATGGGGAGGCTATTTGTTTTTTTTGTATTTCTTGTTGATTCCTTGTATCGATTTGACACGTGTTGTAGGGGGCATAATAGGATATTCTGTATTACTTTTTTGCAGTATTTGTATTCCATGGGAATTAAAAATAACATATATACTAAATTAAACTTGTTTATCATGTCCTTGTACTACATATAACTGTAGAGACTTCTGGGTGGTTGTCTATTAGATGTTATATCAAACCATTTTTTGGCCTCCATGGGATCCTAAATTGATTATACGGTTATAGGTGATAATAGGGGAAATTTTCTTAATACAGGTTGTTGATTATTTCATCAGAGTAGTGGAGCATGGGACCTTTTTGGGGATTGAAATTTTGGGGCACTTTTGGAATTTTTATCTTTTTTAGACTTGTACTGTACTTTTTTTCATATATATTTTGAATGTTTTCTATATACATATATCATCTATATCATTTTATATGATCCATCGTTTAATATTGTTAAGTATTACAACTATGTATCTGTTTTCCATTTGTGTTACTTAATCCTCTATTTGTATGTTATAGAATTTCGATGTGATATACTCTGGTAATAAGGGAATAGTACCCCACTGACAAACCAAGGACCACACTTCTTGTCGGTAGCCTCTACAATATATGGAGATGCGCTAGAGTTCATGATTCAAATGGGGCTCATGGAACTATTGAGTGGCATCTGGGTCTGGTAAATTACATAAATTCACCATTAATAGTCATAAGAGATGAAAATAAATGATTTTATTGATATAAAATTCATATAACTTCTTTATTGGAGTAATAATCATGAGAAATCCTCATAAACGATGTGAATGTAACAAAAAACCTATCTTCTTTGGGAACTATGAATAGTTAGACACATTAAAGAATAAAATTAAATAAATCATAGTTTATACAGTGAATAAATATATTCATGTTATTACATATCAATGGGTCTGTATATACACCTCATAAAATAATTTTGGTTTATAACATAAAATACATCTCAAAGAATGAATATCGATACAACACATTTACCATAAATCTCAACTTCCTTCATATACATTCAAAGTTCATATATAATAAATAAATTTTTTCAAAAATTATTTTATTGACAAACACATATATATATATATATGACCATATATGATTTATTATGAGATTTTAATTCATGTTTATCAAAAATTCCATGTTAAAATCTCAGTCCATACAATAAATACTTTCTTTTCATGTATGTTTTTATTTATAATATTTTTCCATCTTAATTAAATCATGGATAACCTATATCATTAATTTCAATCATCATATAAATATCATATATATTTAGTATATAAGTAATTATATTAATGTATAAATATAAGAGATATAAAATGAAATACACTATTCATGTATTTTTTAGGCCTTATGTATGCATGAACCGTGTTTCAATTTTCTCCACATTTCTAAAGGAGGAAAGGAAAAAATAATACAATTAAATAATTAAATTTATTTAATTTATATAACATAAATTCATTAAACCATTAATAATTACCTTCCATAAAAAATCAATAAATCAATAGGCTTCAGGAGGCAGTTATCTGTCATTCATAAAGGCCTTGTTTTTTTAGAAAAACATATATTTATTTTATCATAGGTTTGAACATGTACGATGGATGTCAAAACTTTTGGTATAATATTTACATCTAACTTTTAACTTTCCTGAGACACATGTTATATTCACTAACCATTTCATTTCTTGTGGGGAATATAAGTCACATGAATTTATTTTATGATTATTATCATTAAAATTATTAATTTTTACCCATAAATTTTATGTTGAATCTTTCATGGGGTTTACTGCAAAGAAGATAGAATGTCTGTAATGGAAATTTTGTTTGGTTTTTCCATATTTGAGGAAAATTTTATGTTATATAGATATATTCTTTTATGATCTGTATATAAATCCCATTTTAAATTTAATATCAGGATATTATTTACCCTTGTGATATTTTAAGTTTCATTTATTTTTATTTTATCAGTAGATTTTTGTTTCAATGTTACTAATGTGGTGATATTTTAATGATATAATTTCATATTTTATAACTTTTTTTTAATATGATTCTATTGATGAAATTATATGATATATCTATATATAAACTACTTATTTTTCATTTACATTTCTTATATCCTAATAATACATGGTTCCCATCACATTCATCTATTTTTGGACTCATTTAAAATTGTCTTTTCAGTCAAAACCCCATTTATACAAGAAAACCATAATTTCTAAAAATATTTTTAAAAATGTTATTTAATTTTATTTAAAAAGATTTAATAAATTAGTTACCCAAGTTTGACTTTTACTAAATTTGTTAAAAATTATCATCAAATTGTATTAAAAAACAACGTCTGTTATGGATTTTACAAAAAATGTGGAAGGAATACTTTTTTAATATGTATCGCATTAACCAAAATTCTCATTTTCACTAAAATTATATGATTTTAAGATTTCATTATATGTTTTCAATTTTATTTTAAAATAAAATGATTTTAAAAATTAGTTATGTTTTAATATTTTATATTAAATTCATTAGGGATGTTTTCCCAATAGTTTTTTAAATAAACTTTAATTATTTAATTCTGAGTTTTCAATGTTATTTTGAAAGAATTATATTTTGAAAATAATTTATATCATAATTAGATATTTTAAATGACTTGATGTATTGCTTAAGAAATATTCTATGTGATATTTCAAAATTCTTATCCATCTATGATGACAATAATTGATATCTATTATTCTTAACAAATGATATAGACCATGGAAAACATTATTATTATTTATTTGAATGTTTTTTATGGTTAAAATATATATAGGAGACCAATTTCTCTTACATGGGTTATAAAAAGATATAACTCTAATGAAACCATTTTTAATTCCTAAGTAATTTCTATGATGAAATGATGAAATTTTTATGAATCCTATCACTTTTCTATAGATATTAATATGATGAGATGTTTATTAAACCGTTTTCATTTCCATGTGTTATGGTATGATGAATATTTTATATTCTAGTGGAAGTCATATGTATGATTTTTATTATCTTATTATTATGTTATAACCAATGATAGTGGTAATATTATAACTTTGGACGATGGTTATATTTTTACTAGTGATGGGTGGTAGCGATTTCCCTCTCTAATGCATTATAAAATTATTTATATCTCATGACATAGATAATATTTAATTGGGGAGTGAACTCTATTGAGAAAGGTATTTTTACTATAACGGTTTGTGGAGTGAACCCATTCTACTATGTGGAAACGGATTCCACTAGGGATGGTAGTTCATCCTGCATTGTATGTGTATCATCCAATGTTATTCAATTTTAAGTTTTTACAATGATAATTGAATAATATTGAAATGGTTTTATAAGCTCATTTATATGAAAAACAATTCAATTCATTATGTTAATTGTATGCTCTCGTGGATCATGTTCTTTGGTTCAATTAATATTCAGGATATATGAACATTAAATATTTATTCAATGACTCAATATGATGATCATTAAAATTAAGGTAATGGTTTTCAAAATATATTATCATCATCTCATAACCTTATGTTCTTCTTATTCTTAAATATCTCGAATTTTCCCATACATGACATATTATATCACCCATTTTTATGTTTTCATTAACAATGTTATGTTATAATATATGCATTGTATTTTAACTAGTACTATTTTTATAAATAACATTGTATGATATGACATAGCTCACTTATAGACTTGTATTTATGTTCCCCATTTTATAAAGGCACAAAACTATAATAGTCTTGTGTCTTGTGTTTTTGTAATGTATTAAATATTCATTTAAAAAGATGTAATATCCATATATGAAAATACTAGTTCACTATAGTGGATATCATTGGATATGTTTTGATATCCTTTGGAAAATATGATGATATAACATTAGTGGTATACCAAGGGATATTTCTAAAGATATTTCAAGGGATGTCTCTAAGTATATTACTAAGGATAAATCTTGGTATTAAAAAATTTAATGGAACATTTTTAAAGGACAGGTCAATTCATTTATAGAGAATTTACATTGATGTATAGATACAAAAATTGTATGAGACTCTAGAAATGTTGTTAGTATGGTAATAACATCTAAAAGGGATCATTGAGTAGAACATGATCATCACTAGGTGCATGAAAATGATCCCTTCTACCTACATAGTTTGACTCTCATGAGGGATATTATTTGTAAATTCGTGTACTATTTATAAACCATCAAGATGTATTTATATAGATGACTATCAAGAAGGGTCTTGGATAAGCCTAAGGATTACTTTATTTATATTAAGTTATTCTGATTTAGACATATCAGAAGTAACTTTTATTGATTATTCCATTTTCCACTATAATCAATGTTTCTCACACTATGATTTTTGGTTTTATTTAATGGTGAGAACTATAAGGGACTACATTAACATTGAATGTGAGAAAAAATTAATAAGTACATAATTTGGATAATGAATAAATGGAAGGATATTATGATTATTCCTAATAAGTTATTATTGAAAATAAATAACAATGTGCACCTTAACCAAATCTAAAACATACAAAAGAAGATAAAGAAGTGTTTTTTGATAGTTTGGGTAATGGATACCATGGAAGAACTAAGATTCAGTTTCCTATGTGGTTAGAATGATTAATTAAGAACTCCATGTAATATATTAAAGTAATGAGAGGTTTTATTAAGTGTTGATAAAGGCACATTTTAAGACATTACTAAGGGAAATCCAAAAAGCATAGTTAATGAATTATATGGTAATATTGGTCTTCTTAAAGTAATTTCTATGGAATACCTCTTAAAATTTTAATGTATGTTAATTATGAAAACTCATTTCCTTAGGGGAAATCTTATAAAGAAAATCACCAGGGTGGTATGAGTAATGGTGACAGTATTGATGGTGAAGAGAGTACAAATGAAATCTGAAAGAATAGATGAATAAAATAATAATATGATTAATATTTGGTAGAGTATTTTTTGCGGTTGAATAATTAATTTGTTTATGCATTAGAATTCAAGTATCATGAATCACACAATCTATAATGATTTTTCACAGTACTTTTTTAAATAAGGATTTACAAAAATATATCAAATGGAACTAAGGGACTAGAAAAGTTATTTAATGTAATGATGATATTTTGATTGGGGTAATATCACCCTTAATATGTTTTGATGTTGAGGAAATAATGATTAGAAAAAGAGATGTTGGATATGAATAATATAAATTGGATATTACTTATTACCTTGAAACATATTAATGGGTTATTTAAAATGTAGTTTATGTAATCATTTATGGAGATCACAACATTATTATATATATTTATTATATTCAATAATGTGTGGATTTATTAATATAATGTGAATTCATGAATTTTTTTATTTTGGTTTTGTGGAAATTCATGTTATTTTCATGTTTCAAGATAATACATATTAAAGGTATTCACAAGTTTGGTATGTTCCAATAAATATCAAAATTAGGATATATATGGGATTAATTTTATGTTTATTTTCTCAAATTTAGTAACCTTATTTAGGATTTTTTAATTTTGGAAGGGTTTTAATTTTAACCCTTTATGCAACGGTTTATGTTGAACAATGGACAATGTTTTACTGGTAAAATTATTAATTCATCAAATGCATAATTATTTATATTTGATAACCAAAATTTAAATTTTTTTATCTATAGATAAAATGATGGTCATATCTTTTTTTTATTTTATTTAGTGCTTCACACATGAAACATAAATAATATATAGGAGTATGAAAGAAGTGTAAATTTATCATGGCACAATAAATGGATGAAACTGTTATTAAAATAAAAAATAATAACACGTATTTATATCATCATATATATTCATAACATATGTAATCTAAATTATAAATCATTATATAAGGATCTTGGAATAAAATGTTGTCTTATTATCATCATTTTCATGATATCGATGAAGTTTTTCATAAATATTTAGTATATGGAATTATAGTTGTTCACATTCTATGGATCACCCACTTTCTTGTGACTGATGATATCTGTCACCCTCATTTAGGGTTTGGGTGTTTGTTATTTTATGTCCATGCATTCTCCTCCCACCAATGTTCTCTTATTTTTAATCCCAATATGTGTTATTCTAAATGACTTTCAAACATCCTTTTCAACTTTTACAATGTATCTATTAATAATCTTTTTTAAGAATATGGTTTTTATGAAATAATTTAAAAATGAAAAACCATTGATAACCGAGACAAATTTCAATGGATTAATTCATTTCAAGGGGTTATAATTTAACACCATGAGATTTTTTGATTTTTTCAAATGAATTTAATCTTTTTTTTATATTTTTACGTGAAAAACACTATTTATCATGTGTTGCATGAAAAACTAATTTTCGATTAAATTAAACAACATATTTTTTTGTATTGTATTAAATGAAAAATATTTTCTTTTTTGATACACACAATGTTGAATTTATCATGAATTACACGCACCAACTAATTTAAAAAATACATGACATGCTATTAGAATATTATTATTTAATGTTATTGTTATCCCCAAGTTGATGGAACAGTGAGTATAATAATAATTAACTAATGTTTATAAAATATAATTTAAACATGTATATAAAATTAAATCTTTTATGACCTATTAATAATAAATTAAAATAAATAACATTTGAAAATAAAGGAAACCATTTTTTGAGAAACTATTTTTCAGCATAAAAATTATTTTTACAATAACAATTTAAATGAATATCTTTTTAATAAATATTTAAATGAAATATATATATATTATATATTCAGTAAAATTTTTAACATACATATTATATATTTTCTATACAAAAGTCTTTAATTAATCTATTTTAATGTATACAATTGTTTTTTTCTAAAAAAATAGTTTTCTCTCATATTTATGGTGAACTTATATTCAAAATAATTTTTAAAATATAAATTAAATTTATTTGATAAATCCAAATTATTTTTTTAAATTGGTATATTAAAATTATTTTCATGTGAATCTATGTGTTTTTTAAAGCATCAAGTTTGATGAATAGTGAAAAATACTGAATTTTAATTCGAAACCACATTTTCATTTTAATTATTTAAAAAGATAGATTACATTTAATTTGTTTTTAAAATTAAATTTTGATAAATTATTCATATATTAATCTAATTTAGTTAATTTTAATCAATTTAAGAATGATATTGGATGTAAAGACATCATAATCTTTTGATCATTTTCACTATAAACAGCTACATTCGAATCATATTTGAGGGATTAATTTCAAGTTATAATTTCTATTTTATGTGATTGAAATTTAGAAAATGGTAATAGATATTTATAATCATAGTTATTTATATTATCTAATATGTTAACATAGTTTTTCACCAAAATTATTAGTGACTACAGTAAAAATTTATATTGGAAGTTAAGTTAAAAATGAGTTTACATTGGGTTAAAAAAAAGATATGTGGAAAAGGACCAATAAAATATTCTAAAAAATATTTTTAGGAATTATTTATACCATTAAACCTACATGGATTAATTATTTCCTACTTTTTTCCCTTGTTACATATGAATATTGTTGGAGATCTCAATTCGTTTCAAAAAGAAAACGTGTGTCCTCTCTCCATCTTATAAAAGTCTAACCCATCTCTTCTTTTCATCATACATTCAAACCCATTTGGATAAGTCGATAACTACCCAATTAAAATACCAAAATCACATAAATTATTATATAATAATTATTTTATTATTAAATCCGGACTGTGATGGATTTTGGTATGAATATAAGGAGGATACCAAAAGATGTGGTAACATTAACCAACGAGTGTTTCAGATTTATTTCTTCCTCCAACAACATAAATATTAACAATATCATTATAAAATAACAACCACATTATAATACATATACTTATTGTTTTTATGTTATTTTAGTGTCATTAATTTAACACCACTTCAATAAAATAGGATACGAAATCATCGTTTGTCTATACAGTTGACTACTGCCTCACAAATTGATTCCATTCATTTTTCCATTACCACCTCTTGAGTCCATACATAATAATGTAAATATTTATTATATATATATATATATATATATATTATTATTAGTTATTTTATCATGATTCTATAATTATTATATCATAAATATCTTTATACTTTTCATTTTGTTGGAATACAATAATGTTGTTTATGTTAATGGTCAACTACTGGATCATGAAGTGATGTGATTCGTTCACACATTACATAAAATTTATAATAGATGTTTTTAATGAACATATGAGATATATATTAAATTAAAAATATTAATTAATTTTAATATATAATTTACCTTTCTTTTTTTCAATCTAGTAAGAAAATAGAAGCATCAGTCATGTGTACGCACAACCTATCATCTCCAAGAACGGTGTATTTCATTTTATATCACTATATTTTATTGATTACAAAAAATAAATAAATATATATATGTAATTATATTTATATCATGGATATAAACCTGGATATTATGGAACCATAATCATTATAGGAGGACTAGAATGATATAAATCAAATCATATATGAAAAAACAATGTATTTATTACATTAAACATAACAATAAAATGGAAATGTTAATAAACATATAATATAACGTAATAACAATATTTGTTATTAAATATATAAATATTTATCTATAATATATTTATAAAAAAATTATATATATTTTAATTAAGACTGGAACATGTGTGACAAAATTTAATGCTTAAGATAAGATATTTATGTCTCAATTTCTTACTTTTGTGAGACATGTGTCATTTTCATAGCCAAATATATTTATAAGAAGAGTATACATACTATATATGTATTTTATGAATAATATATAGAATATTATGTTTGTTTAAATATTAAATATATGATCCATAGTTTCTTTGTTTTATAGTTCAAAAGCTAACAATTCGGTACGAGATATTTGTTTCAATTTCCTTCTTTGAGACATATGTTATGTTGTGAACCTCTATTATCTTATAAAGTGTATATAAATCACCATTAAATTGTGAAATCCTGAATTTTTCTACTCTAATGAAATATTAAATTTTATTTAATGTTAATCCTTTATAAGAATTTTATCTTAATGTTACCAAATTGGGATGTTCCCTATGTTATAATTTCATAATTTATCGGGATTGTTTATGAATATAATTCTATTGAGGAAATAATAAGATATATATATATAATATCATTAATTTTATTATCATATATTTTTACATGATAATATGAGTTTTCCCATAATTTTCATATCTTTATGTACTCAATAGTTAAAAAATAAAATTTTAAACAAAAATTGTATTTTTTTTCTGAAAACCCAATTTTGTTAAAAAAATGATTTCAACAAAATGCAATTTTTTTTAATATTTCATTAAAATGTTTCATTCAAGCAATTTTTATGCATGTTTTAATTTTTGATAAATGTTTTAAAATAAATTTTCATGTCATTTTAAAAAAATATTAACATTATTCAATTACTAAAAATTTGATATGAGTCATTGTTTTAACATGTACGGAATGACTGAAACATCTGATTTTCAAGTCTATTATATTATTTTAAGATTCCTTTATAATATTTCATGGTTATTTTCAAATAAAATGATTTTAAAAATTACTTGTGTTTTATATGGGGTTTTTTAAATGAAGAAGGATATTTTTCTCATAAAATTATATAATGAATTTTTAACATAATATTTAGGATTTTTTAGTTTTATTTTCAAAGAAAATGGGTTTCAAATACTTTATCTTTGGAAAAGTTATTTTCAATGAGAATTTATTTTGTTTATGAAATTTTAATTGTGATCTTCCAAATTAATCCTCCATATAAGAAGACATCCTTTGATATATTTTTCTCTTTCATTCGGATATAACCCATGCATACCACTCTTATTCTTTCTCTAAATGGTTTATGTTTATGATTATGAAATATTTATAAAACAAATATCAATTCAACCTAATATTCCATGATATAACTATTATGAACCCCACTTTTTCTCAGGGTTTCTTCTATATAGAAATTATGAATTGATGAAATTATTATGAAACTATTATCTTTTCTATAGGTTAGGATACAATGAAATTATTTGGAAACCATTTCATTTCCTGGGTTATGATATGATAAATGCATTATGATATTATGGGACACATATGTATGATTTTCATTATGTTATGGTAGTTAAGTTATAACCATGTACTATGTTTATGTTGTAACTAATGTTGGTTATTAAGTTATAACAAAAGATATGTGGGACCTATATCTACCTCCAATGAATTGGGAAATTATTTATATATAATGAAATAGATAGGATAGCCATAGTGTGTAAACTCTGTTCAATAAGGGATATTGTCAACTATAATGGTCTTGGGAGTGATCCTTGACTACTATGATGGTTTTGGGAGTGAACCCTTTCTATATTGAAAAAAGATATTCTAGTGGGGATGGTGGTGTGTTCTACTTAATATGTGTATCCACCCATGATGTGACGTGATATTTTTTTGTAGCGAGACTTGATTAATATTGATATGATTTTCTATACGAATTTTTATTCCACATATTACATGTAATATTATAATGTTAAACTATCATGGATCATTTTCATTGAATATATTATTATCAATGTCCTATAAATTATCAAAATTTATTCCACAAATCAATATTATTACCAATGATATGAAGGGTTTTTTATTAAATGTCATTCTCATGTTTCTATACTCTTATGTCCATATTATTCTTATTTATCTCCCTTGTTAACCTTTAATAATCATCTGAGCTCACCCATTCTTATGTTAACATTCCCCAGTTTATTAAGAATTGTGTGATGTAGGATATTTATATAAAGTATTCAATTTTGGAAGAATATAGTGGGAGATGATTTAGATCACGTAAGGTCATGTGGTTATGTTTCCATTTTTCCATTGTTACTAAACAATAACAGTCTATAAGAATGTGCTTCTATAATTCATTTAATATTCATCTAAAATATTGTAATATCCCTGTATGAAAATCTAGGGTCTCTATATCGGGTCTAGGAAGACTTTACTTTCCCGAACCAACTAAGACCAGTAAGATCTTGTTGACAATTTTAGGACCATTTTTGTTCTAAAAGAACTAAAAATATTATAAATTTATTTAAAAATTAATTATAGTTATTTAGAAAAATATTATAAAAACTCATTGTTCAACATTCAGGTTGTTTTTGAATAATTTAATAATATATTATTTTAATTAAAAAAGTCCCCTAAAAATCACAACTCCTTTAATTTTTATTTTACACTGTTAATGAATATTAATTAATCTTGATCAGATACCGACCCATGTATGTTATTTATTTATTTATTTATTTATTTTTAAGAGTTAATTTATTATTTAAAATGTAATAATTATTTATTAACTATAAATTATAGACAATATATGAATTTTCATTCCAATATTAAACATATAGGGGCATGTGTGTCAACAAATTTTTGGTAAAAATAACTACACAATATTTAGTTCCCCTCATATCCTAGTGACTATGAATAATACTAATTAGATGATTTCGTAAAATTAAATTTTTTAATTAGTGTTATTTTAGAACTAAATAATAAAATCATGAGAGTTTCCTGGTTGTTGCAATATTAGTCAAGATATTACCTGAGTAATTCCCCTTGTGTCTCAACTGATCTATCATTTACATGATGGTAGTATCAGTAGAAAGTGTCTCATAATAAAATAATTTTATATATATTTTATATTTCATTGTTTATTACTTTTCAATTAATGGATATTTGTAAGAAAAAATAGAATACATAATGGTCATATATTAATAAAATAAATAACATGGGAGTATAATGATTTTTATTTTATCATGGTTATGTTATATGAATTATCAAATTGAAATATTCATGATAAATATAATCATATTTCAGTTAATAAGTCTATTGAAAATATAATAACCCTTAATGTAAACATTTATTCATAACTTCCAAATGTCAGTTAAATTAGAACTCAACCAAAATCCATGGTGTTTTCCTCCAATATTAATGGTTCCTCCTCTTTTCCATGATTTTTAATAGTGTCACCTAAAATAAATTAAAATAGAAATCAATGGTTTATATATAACTTGGATGGTGAATTTTTTTAGGAATGTAACAAGTGAATCTATGTTAAGTATTTATAGGATATGGGTCTACACTCAACAATTGAAGGATCCATGATATAAATAGTTTTTTTATCCAAAACCCTATCTTATAACCTCAGAGTTTTATATATTCCATATCTCATGATATTAATAGTTTTTTAAGGGTCCTTATAGATTATAATATGAAATGTACTGAATATTTTTAATTTTGTGGTTGGGGGATATTTGTTTTTTAATAAAATAGACGGATTATTCTTAAAATAATAAATACATATTCTACAAAAAAATGTAATTAGATAGAATTAATGCTATTTGAATTATTTATTTTATAGATAAATAGAAATTATTGAAATAAAATCACCATAAAAATATTTTAAATTGAAAATTTCCTTACCTGTAGTAATTTTCAATAGTATTATCGACATTTCCATATATCACAATGATATGAAAGGAAATAATGTATGTAAGATTACCCACTAGATGATAATCCTCCTTATGATGTATGTAAAGATGAAAATTATTATTATTATTATTATTATAGGAGACATATAAATGATCCTATTATTTAATACGTCATTTTTATCTTCAATGTCAAAGGGTTTTACAAAATAAATATGATAAGATTCATTTTTTAACCATGACATCTCCTCTCTCAGACATTTATAAGGACGAATTTAAGAAAAAAATTAATGAGATTAACTTTAAAATAAACACATGTAAATTGAAATATATGACTTTATATATTCATAATATAATATATATAATATTTTATATTTATAATTGAGATGAATTCTTATTCACGTAGAATCATAATATTTTAATAAATTTCATTATCACATCCATATAGCTTACTTAATCTATTTTCAATGTGAGTTATAAAACAAAATATATGGAAAAACTATATTAGTATCATATACGTATTGTTTTCCATGTAGATAATAACCTAATGAAAGAAAAATATTTATTTATTTTGGTTAATAGGATTAAAAGTCAGTGATAAATTACTAATTTATAATATGGGTCCATGGTTACTTTCCAATATTCCTTTAAAAACAAATATAAATATTCTAATTATTGAATAAGATGGTATTTTTTCATTCAGAAAGAAATTTCATTCAAATAAAAATGGCGATGAATTAAATAATATGAAAGTAAATGATTATACATTAAGTATATTCATAATTTAATATAATAATTCTATTTTAAATTATGTATAATAATTAGATAATGTGACTTGTAAATTTGTATCCAATTACATAAATAAAGATACCAAAAAATAAAATTGTTAAGTGCGTCTAAATTTTATTTATAGAGAAGGAATTTTATATATAATTGGGAAGATCTAAATTTCATATTACTAAGTGGTTGAACTGTTATATTTGAAAACTATTATTACGTAATGTTATTCCAAAATCATTGTCTTAGAGTCAAGTATAGAAAAAATAAGATATTATTGCAATTTTAAAATAATATTATTCTAAAACACCATACATATATAATAGTGTAATTATATACAATTCACATAAATATTTTGTCAGAATATAATGGTGGATTCAAAAACATAAGGCTATAATAATACCCATATATATAAAGACCAAACATGTCACATATAATGAGAATAAAATTTCCAATATATATCTAGTAGGGTGTTAAAACTCTTTCAAGTTAAATATCTCATGGTATTTGATAGTATTTATTATATGGTACTATGACTATGAAACATTTAGCATTAATCTTGTTTAAGATATAAACCATCTAAATTTTTTTTATTATGTTATGTGTGACCAATTTCATATACAATCTATAGGTAAATTCATTTGCCACATGAGATACAAAAATGATATTTTTGCAATATAATTTCAAAGTAATTAATAATCTTGGTAACAAGATAAAATATATTTTTGAAATTTAAGACAAAGAGTATTGTATCTATCCATTCAACAATTATATTTAGTTCTTAGAAAAGTTATTCCTAATGTAATATTTAAAAACACATATCATTGTGATGATGTTAGTAAAATGAGGATTTATATTGAGCCTTATAAGTATTATAAGTGATTTATTATTCATCTTGTAATATGGTTAGAAAATATTGGTATCCCCAATTAACTATATTTCAACAGGAATGGAAAATTTTTATCATATATGTTATAAGATAAAATAAATACACATGAATCAAATCTAGGTATTTTTATGTGAAAGGACTGTTAATTATAAGTCAAGAAACAATTGTGCATCATTAAAAAGAAACATTTCGTCTGAATAAATTATAATATTGTTAATAATGATTTAATATAAATACTTATTGTTGGAAATTTATAGTCAAAATAAAGTCTAAATTTCTATAAGAATTTTTAAATATATACTTGAGTTAGTATGAGAGAAATATTCAAAGACTATGTCAAGGCCTAAAATAGAAAATTATTTGTCATGAAAACAATTTCCACAATAAGGGAAAGGGAATATTATAGAGATATATACTATTTAGTAAAGATATAACTATATATTTTATATATTATCATAGAATTTGTTGAAATATTATTCTTTGAAACTGAAGAATCTATATCCAATAAGGTTTTGGGAAGTGCCAATTCATAAAAAATAAAAAAATGGTTATAAATTGAGAAATGGATTCTAGGTACAAAAATGAAGTATTTAATTTCATCATTTCTATAATTAATGATTTTTTTTAAATTAGTATCCAAGGGAGTGGTGAAAATGGATATTGAATTGACTAAAAATAATGAATTGTTGGTTGATAATAGATTAAGATCAGTTAATTTGTAAACTATTTATAAACATGTTCACTAATTGAGATGGTAAAATTCATCATGAATTAATGTTTCCTTTAATATTATTCCATGATTTTAATATTTTGTTATTGAATTTAAAACCATAAACATCATAAAAATATCTTTTATATATAATAAAAATGTTTTTTGGAAACAAAAATATCCAATATAATATGTATATTGAAGAGAGTAATTTTTATATTAGAATAAAACATTGAATATTTATTTGATAATTTCTCTGTATGTCTACAAGAGGTTAGGGGGAGAATCAATGTTTTACAACTTGTATGTGTCATGAAAGGTACATATTTTTATTATAATTACATAATACTAATTATTAAAATATATATCATATATTTAATATTCTATATTAGTCCATGATATAGGGAACATTGATCTATAATTAATAAAATATTGGATTTTCAATCCATGTCAACAAACATAAATCTATATGTTGTTATGAATACTAGTTGGAAAAATTGATTGTTGAATTGTTGAAAATAAAATGTGCCATAAATTTATCCCACAATAAATGTATAAGACCCAAGTTGAGATAAATATGATGAGTAAAACATTATATGATTTAGTGACGGATCTATCATCACTGTCACGCTATGCCCAATATATTCTATTACCAAGATATACATTAAGGCGGTAAAATAAAAAATAAATCGTTGTGTAATAAATTGATAAACTATCAAAATAGTGCAATAGTACTTGGTGAAAGATAATGGATATGTACCTAGTGTTTAGAGTAGAAGAAAAATAATTTATCCGGATGTTATATAAAACTATAATTCTGGGAGATCAAATTTAATTTGATATCATTATTAAGATATGAATAAGAGAAGGATAAAATCATTAAATATACGTGTTTCAATATCTAATAATATTGAGTATGTTATGACTTCAATTTTGGTGATTCAAGAAGTTAAATAAATTCGAATATTTTATATTTCTTTGAATTCTACATATAAATACATAATATTATAATGTATATTTTTAATTTATTACAATAATTGTAGAAGAAAAGATGTAAGGTTTATGATAGAATATAAAATTTATATACTTACAGAAAATATCTAATAACAAATAAAAGTCATGAAGTTGATGTAACACCCCAAACATCCTCTTTACACTTCCCTTTGAATAATACAGTAGCGTGTATTGTACGCAACTTCGAGATTCTAACACGCCGCAACCAATCAAAGTAGCCGTTATGAATAGTAATACCCACTTTTTGAAATTTTATTTATTTTATCATTCAAAATGGACTTCATTTTTGGATTCAGAATATCTAAATTATCCTAGTATGATATTTTGGTACTTTTCTGATAACTTTTATATTTTGATGAATAGTGAAACTTATTAAATTTTTATTAAAAACAACTTGTTTAATCGAAAAAATTAATAGTGATAAATTATGAATTTGAGTGGTTTTAAAGTATATTTAGAATATATTTTTACCATTTAATACAATTTTGGTCATTGGACATAATTTCACAATTAAACCAGACATAAAAAAGAATAAATCTTTTGATAGTTATTATTTCTTAAAAACACGCTTTTTGTTTTGACAGTGGGAATTAATTTTAAATTAATTCCAGCCACTTATGTGTTTTGAATTTAGAAAAATTGATTCTATATTTGGAATCAAGATGTAAAAATTTTGTAAATTGGTAACTTTAATTTTTAGACATTTTGAATAATTATTTCGGTAAATATTTTATTTACCATGGTTAAAGGGTAAATCCGGTAAATAAGGGTAAAGAAATAATATAATAATAATAATAATAAATTACACTAAAACATGTCCTAACTTTATTGGTGGATACATTTCCGACCATGGGCATCTTTGGGTCGATTTTGGGACCCCATGGATCCACTTGTAGGTGATAGGGACACTTTATCTTAATTAAGTTAAAGTAAATACAAAAATGACATAAGCATATATCTTTTAGAAAAACTATTTTTACATAGGGTTATATATGTTATATTTTAGACTATAAATATTCATTATAACTCTAAAAGGATTTCATAAATAATGGTATTTTACTTATAATTTTTAGACATTAAATAATGTAATTTATTTATGACACAATGATGATGAAGTAATTACCGTATTAATGAAATATTAAGATAATTGATATTATAAATACCCAAATAATTGTAATTAGAGACCTTTTATAAATTCCAATAATTTAATCGGTTACTATGACAAATTAGTAATTTTTATATAAATTTATTTCGAAATAATAATGCTGTTATGAATTTATCAAAAACAAAATAACCAATAGTGTCAAAATTGACTTAAAAGAGTTTTTAAAACAAATATTATATTATTAATTTATATTCAATTCCTAAAAATATAAGGTTCGGCCAAGAGACTTATATCATGATATTTGTATCATTAATGGACCATTAGGTGGTCTCTTGGAGTTATATAGTATGTTTATTAACTATATAATATAAAAATACAAAGTTACATGGTTAGTGTCAAACTAATTAACTAAGAGTTAAAACTAAAATATAAGGTTAATATAATTACCCAATCCTATCTAAATTATATTAGATGAGTGGTGTTAGACCCATAAAAACCTTAACATTTAGATAATCCACTTTGGAGCCATTAAAAACTGAATATGAATTTATTATAAAATAATATTTCTAGATTTTCCTATGGTGCCCCTCCTCACCCTTATAAAAGGACACCACTTCTAACCAATTATTCACACTTTCAAAGCCTTTTGGTTCATCTAAACCCTGACCAAATACTCTCTCAACTTCCCCCAATTCATCCTAGATGCCTTAGTTTGATCCAAAAGCCAACATAATTAGCCCTTTTGATCAAATCAAAAAGAAGAACCTCAAGAAGAAGTAATGTTTTCACCACCCTTTTTCATGTTCATTTCTTCTTCAACTTCTTCTTTCATTGTTATTCTCATTATAAAATAATAACTCCAGTATCTCATATATACTGTGATATTATTATAAATATGGTACAACCATATTTAGTATTCTATCCATCCTTTTAATGACATGTCACTATATGTCTGTACGTACGGCTTACCGTCTCCACGTCGTGGTGTAATTGTTATTCAATATATTATTATTTGGATGGTTATAATAATTATGTATAATTCATGTAAATAATAAATATAACATGATAATTATTCTGTATATATGATATACCATCCAATAATATATTATTTTAATATCAAAAGAATGATATTGTCGCCTGTGTGTACTTACGGACTACCATCTCCACGAACGCGATGAGATTCATTCCACATCGTATCCATTCAAGAGTAATTATCATTTAATGATAAAAAATAAAGTTTGTGGATTTGATATAATTCTGGATATGAATAAGATACAAACTATCCATAACAAACATGACTTATGTAACAAAACCTATAAAAGAAAACTAGTAAGTTAACACCCAAAACGATGATAATACTAAAGTATTATTAACAAAGCATTACAAGAAGATCATATATGATATCATAATTATGTATATGGTTTTTGTATTATTTAATAAAAATGTTTTAACTACTATAAAGGAGTTTAAGATACCATCTACTAAGGAAATGTACAAGGTAAGGGGTTTTCATCTCACTCCTTATTCCCGTGAGATTCATGTCATATTGCCACTATTAACTTTTGTGTGGTGTATGTACTGACCATAATTGTATTCTTTGTGTAATACAAATTAATTTATGTGTAATTACATATTCATTGTATGATGCCTCTTTCATTGGTTGTATGTTTCTTAAGTTACCAAATTGGTAAGGGTTATTTCAAAATCTCTTTATTATCCGAGGTTGTTTATACATAATTATCTACTGAGACCTCTTTATCATCCACATCCATATTTCTTAAAAATGTATTTCAAAACATTATTACTATTATAAAGAATATGGGCCAAATCCATTTATACACTTATTTGACTTTTTATAATAGGTTTATAAAGGGATATTTCCGTCGTTTTCCAAACAAGGTCCTTTTTAATCTTTTCGACAGAATTAAGGTATGAATGTCTTTTTTTAACTTATACGGTGGGTGGGACTATTTTCCGCCATTATAATATCTTAGAAGATTCCATTACAAGCTTATAAGGATATTTTCAAAGTAAATGTTTTATTTTATAATTATGTGACTTTTAAATGATTTCAAAAAAATATATATTTCTCTCAAATAGTTTTTATTTCATCTATGTCAATATCCATTGATGGATTTTAAGATTATTTGAAGTTGATTTATTATGATAAAAAACATCCATATTGTATTGAAGGTTTTGTGATATGGTTGATTGTGAATGTTTTATTTTTATACCATTCATGGTTTATGGTGAAAGTATTGACATTTCTTATGCTAGTTTTAATACGAATGTTTATGTTATGTTGAAACCTGTTCGTATGAGGAATGAATTGGACATAATAAGTGATGGGTGGAGCCCGTTATAGCTCCTCGATTCATCGGTAGGTCTCATGAGACAAACTAGTGTCTTAGGATGAGGCCTTGACGAAATCTTATTTGTATTCTTGGCACGAGGCCTTGGCTACGTGGTTATGATAGTATGGAATTATACATTCCATCATTATGAAAGTGGTTATTGATATTGCATGTGATTATTCGACTAGTATAATATCCATGTGAATAAGTAAATGGAATTATTTCATTTTATCTTTTCCATATTATGCCGAAGTTAAAGTTTAAAGGCTTTTGTTTTAGCTATAGATTTCCTTAAATTTTTATGCTTATTTCTGAATGTTTCAGCTATATTGTTATCCTTACTGAGCATCTGAGCTCACCCATTTCAATGTTTTATTTTTTCCAGGATGTGAAGAACTAATTTATGAATGACCTGCAGGGATAATATGATGGGATATGAAGACAATATGTTGTTGTAGTAGTTTTCACTTTATGATGTGATGTAAACTTTATGAATGTATCTAGTTATTCCAAGGCTACAAAATTAATCTGTGTTTAGAGACTTGATCTTTCTTGTGATCTTGCCAATGATATGTAATAATGAACCGACTCTAGGAAACTGGGGTCATGGTGATACAGTTGGTGTCATAGAAAGTTTAGTAAAAACCTTGGAAATTAGATTTAGATAAACCTTGATTAGAGCACATAGACCGAAGAAGGACTTTAAGGATTAATGTAGAAGAACTTTCTAGAATTTTGGTATTGTAGAGATTTTGTGATTTTTTTGAGAAATGAATCCCTATCTGAATACGAGAAGGTAGAGGCAGCTCTGGCGCAGATGTTCCTAGTGGTAAAACCCAAAAAAACCGCTTTGAGCTAGACTTGAACGAGAACTGGTGCACAAGAACGGGGCTTGATGCACTCTTGGTTACAACACTGCTGGGGGATATGCTTAGGATGATTCTCATTTTCTTTACGAACCATTATGAAGGGTTTATGAGTATATACTTCCTGAAAGAAAACATTTTTATTATTATCGATTATATCCATAAACTGATCAATTTATCTTAAGTGTTTTACAAATATGGAATTATGAATTTTGATTCATAAACTGATCTAGTTTATACCATTGTTTAGAAATGGAACCTAGTGGAAGAAATGGAAACAGTATCAATGCATGAACTCCATGTAGAGATTTCCCTCTTGTTCAAGATAATTATAGTGCTGCTGGTGATGTAACTGGTGCTGATTAGCTTATCACCATATTGGGAAAACTCACTCAGGTTATGAATAATAACCTTACCCATATAGAGCACCCTGTTCAACAGTATAGAGGATCAATGTTAGATCGCTTCATGAGTCAACAACCACCAACATTCAATGGTAGTACAAATCCATTGGTAGCTGAGAAATGGATAAGTTCCCTGGAGAAAGTATTTTAGGCTTTGGGGAGTAGTGAAAGGGAAAAATTTATCATGGAAGTTTACTGCCTCATTGGAGTTGCTGATCAATGGTGGTAATTGATTCAAAACATGAATAAAGATGATGAAGTATCAAATATTCAATGTATGGAGTTCAAATATCTGTTTTTAAAAAAAATACTTTTCTCGTGACCATCGAGCAGATATGGAAAATCAATTTCTAAGTCTGAGGAAAAAAGAGGATTACAATGTCACAAAGTATGAGGCTAACTTTACAAGGTTAGTAATGGATTCTGGAGATTATATACATAACCCAAGAATTAAGATTGATATTTTCTTTGATGGGTTAAAAATATTTCTTCATCGAGCATTAGTCTCACAATCCTTATCGTCGTACGAAGACATTGTCTCATGTGCTATCAAAACAGAAAAGGAATTCTCTAAGTCTTATGACTTTAAAGCAAAGAAAGAGAAGAAGATATCGGCTGATCAATCTGGAAATGGAAATAAGTGGAAGAATGGAAAAGTTGAAAATTCATCCTGCAGTAAATTTGGGAAGAAACGCCCCTGTACTTGCTTAAAAGGAATGGGAGTCTGTTACAAGTGTGGTGAAAAAGGCCAACAAGTTCATGGTTGCAAGGGAAAGTGAGTTGCTGTCAACATGGAATTCTATGATTGAAGAGAGATAGGATATTATGCAAATGAATGTACTAAGTGTTAGGGGAACTTGCCTTAGAAAAGGCCAAGGATCAAGGCCAAGCTTATGCTATCACTATTGCTGAGGTAGAATCTCCGAAAGACGTGGTGGCAGGTAATTTAATGGTTTCCTCAATTTTAGAAAATGCTTTATTTGATTCCAGATCATCACATTGTTTCATATCTTCCTAGTTTGCTAAGAAAATTAGATATTTCCAATTTTATTTAACAAAGGAGTTGTCAGTTAAAACTCAAAAGGGAAGTATCATTGCAAAAATGTTTTGTGAATCAGTCCCCATTAGAGCACATAAATGTTCCTTATCCGCTGATCTCATTGTCATACCTATGATTGAGTTTGATATAATCCTCGGTATGGATTGTGTTGGTCGGAGTGGATACTCAAGAGGGGGTGAATTGAGTTCCAATTAAAATTTCTGTTCAAAAACTTTGTCTTAAAATCCCCCAAATAAAACACAGAATTAAACTGTAGTGAATTTATATCAACATAAAGGTTCTGTTAGGTTCTCAAAGGATTTATTATTTCCCAGTTAATCAAATCAGTAGAATTGATTTACTTTTGAAACTAACTTACTGATTTACATCTAATATAAACACTTGCGAGTTTAATTATCAAAGTGACTTTAAAACAGTTTTGGTTTTAATGTAGTTTGCAGCGGAACAAAAAAAACATTGAAAACAAATAAGCACAGCAGGTTTAACCAAGAGGTTCAGTCCCAAGCCGAGACTTATTCCTCTCAAAACTTTATATAAAAGTGATCCACACCCTGGATCGGGGATTACAACAGTATGCAACTGTACAGGTCCAAGACCTCTACCACTGTGATCCATGGGAACAAAAATAGCAGCTCCAGCTGTCCAGGTCACACACAACCTCTACCACTATCCTATTGGGAAATAAAAGATGTAAGAGTTTGAGTGAGGATTTACAGATCCTCCAGTTAAACTACAACAGACATTGTGTGTGTTAAATACAGAAGATAACACACACTGCTCAATATGTAAAATTTAAATCACACAGGCAAAGATTTAGTGTTTAGAAATGGCTCTAATGATTGCAGTGCAGCTATGGACTCCTTTGGATTGATCAGAATTGGTTCTAAGTCCTCTTATGGTTTTTGTCTGGAAAACAGAGTGTCGTCTTCTTCCTTGACTTCCAGGTTCAGAGATAGAGAAAAAGTAGTCGATGAAGTTCTTGTGTTATGTTCTCATTCTCAGCTCTTCACTGGTATGCAGTGATGAATGAGTTCTTCATGTAAGTTTAGTCATCTCTTTGCATTCACACTCGGTTGTTTCACACATTGTGGTATGTATATCTATGTGTATTCGTCTATATCTTTTCACCCTTTTCAGTAGCACATCCTTCCTTTATTTAAAGCACGAGCTCCAGAAAAAGATGATTTACTTTTTGTAGGTACGAGGTAGGGTTCCCTGACAACCAACAACAAAAATTAAATAAATTTCAGTGTATTAAAATATACCTGATATAACCTTTGGTTAGATTAAATAATAATAAAGAAATTAAAGCAGCATAGGGTTCATTCTCTAGAATAGTGGCTTTGGATATCGGTAGCCTTGTGTATTGGTAGGTATGAGTATCAGTAGCTTCTTGTGAAACGGTAGCCTTTCCACCGGTAATTCTTCTATCGGTAGACTTCATTTGTAATGGTAAGCTTTCTGTTGGTCGACTTGATTGCATTGGTATCGGTAGACTTTCTTGTATTGGTGGGCTTTCTCATATCGGTAGGCTTTGAATAACGGTGAACTTCTTATATCTGTAAGCTTAGTATATCGGAAACCTTCCGTGTATCGGTAGACTTGCATACCGGTGACCTTCGAGTATCGGTAGTATCGATAGGCTTTGATGTAACGGTAGACTTCAGCATATCAGTTGCTCTGTATCAGTAGCTGTCGACTTCGATGTAGCGGTAGACTTGAGTACCGGTGATCTTGTAACTGCAACTCTGTCGGTGGACTTATTCTGTAATGGTAGATATTATCTGTAATGGTGGACTTTAATGTAACAGTGACTAGTCTGTATCGGTAGCTCTCTCATAGTGGTATACTTAACTGTATCGGTAGCTCTGTTCTGTTTAAGCATTCTATTGCCATAATAGGTTAAGTGAGAGTGTACAAACATCCAGTAACCGAAAGACTAATATTTAAACATAGAACAATAGAACAATACATAAATCAAATACATAGCTGGATTCCCAAATAATTATATAACCATTTATCCACTAGGGATTAAAAAAATACAAATAATCATATTTGGGATTATCAAAATATAATAAAGCAACTAGATTCCCAGAGGGTTCAACAATCTACCCATTTTTGATAATCACAACTTATGCCAAAGAAAAATTGAAATAGTATCAGTGGAAAAAGTGGAAAAGAAATTAGCATTAGAGGAAAAGGTTCTTTTGTTTTGTTCAGAACAAAACTTACATATTCTTCCCCCTTTCTATTCTACTGCAAGATTCTCTCTTAAGTCTTATTTTCTCAAGTCTCAGTTTCTCATTTCCCCTTTGTGTGTTTCTCCCCCTTTGTTAACCCTTAGGTCTCATTTCTTATTTTCTCTCATTTTCTCATTTCCCCATTTTCTCATTTTCTCCCCCTTTGTGATTAAAAAAAAGAAGGGTAGTAGAGAAAAGATAAAGATTAGCAGAGAATAAATGAAAAAGTAATAGAAACTCAGTAAAGTAGAGAATGAAGAGGAATTTCATTAATATACAAAAGGTACACTGATAAAATCAGAACAAAAAAAACAAGTGAATCCTATCAAACAAGGTCTAGAAACACTCAATCCTCCTCTGGAACAGGTGTATTTCCCTTAGGATTATCAGAGGTTGTAGGTGCAGGGTCAGCAGAGGGTTTCAGAATAGCTGAAGGGACAACTAGTGGCTCAGCTACAGAAACTGTACCAGATCTGAAATTTGTGCTCCGCTGAGGGATCATTGGTGTCATGCTGCAAATATCTTGAACCGGAGTCAATTTAGGGGTACTCCTAGAGGCAGAAACAGGAAGTGCAGGAGGTACAATCACTGGTCTGGCATCCACATGTAGGAAGGGCAACAACAGGTTCCTAAAATCCATTATAATGCTTCCTCCTCTCTCCATTGCTGACACAAAATCATCTCTATTTTCAATGAATTTATCCACAGCAGGACTAAGCTCCCTGAGCTTACTAACCTATTCTCTGAAGGCCTGATTCACTGGAGGTAACTTCATATTCTCAATCAAAAGTTTGAAATGGTATTTCATTTGTTGCTTGGTATAAAACTTCTCGAAATAAGCATCCACCTTATTCTTGATTTCCTCTTGAGAAGTAGTAGCTGCCTGCAGGTGATCATGAAAAAAACTACAAACTTCCCTAGTGGTAGAAAGAATCTGAGTATCTGATGCACCATTGGGACTGGCCTTATCCAATTCTTCCTGAATAATAGTGAGGATCTAGTCAAGGTTCACACTGGAGCTAGATGGGGGAAGAGGTTTCATTGAGAAGGCCACTGTCTCCTTGAAGGATTGAGTCAGACTACTAACTACCTTCTGAACAAGTTCATCCTTACTATTCAGATGTTCTTTGACTGACTTCTTAAAGGCCTCAAAAACTTCCACAAATTGCTTGACCACTTTTTTGATATATCAAATGTCAGAGTTTACTTGAGTTTGAGAGCTATGCATGGAAGTCATAGAAGCAATAGATTGTCTCAAAGCAACTACAGCTCCTATCCAACTCTCAATCTGAGTGTGGCACACTTTAATTTCATCCATCATTTCTTTCACAGGACTAGATTCACCATATCCAATGGATAACTCAATGGATTGCTCCACGCTTTTCATCTCTTCAACCATACTTTTCTTCATATCTGCCACTGATTCCCTTATTGCTTCTTTCAATTCATCTTTTAAGGACTCAAGGTCCTCCTTGGTGGACACAAATTCAGCCATAGTGGGTATGGTAATTGATTACTTTTGGGACTGGTCTTCCTCATCAGAGTCTCCATAAGAAAGTCCAAGAATCAAATATCCTGGATCTGATGTCCAACCTTCAATGTCATATAGTATTGATATTGAACCAAGATTCTCCCCCTCACTTGGAATATTCTCCTGAGACATCTCTTCCAACTGTTCTTCTAGAGGTAATTTTGCAATTTCCTCTACAACTGCAGCAGATTCAATAGTCATTTGTTATAAGTCATTAATGACTATCTCATCAACAGGTGCTGCTGCTACTTCTTCCTGATCAGGCACTGTCCTAACTGTACTATCTATCAGAGGACTCAAACTGAGCTCTTTTTCAACATTTTCCTCATCATCTGCTTCACCATCAGCCTCTTTTTATCCATTAAAATCATGATCAGATTCGGTTGCCTCATCCTCCTCAGAGGTGTCCTTGACAACATACTGGTATGCTTCTTGTCCTTCTTCTGTAGTCTCTGTATCCTTGTCCTTCAAGACAGTTTCTCTCTTTGGTAGCCTTTTTGGAGGGCTAGCTGCTCCATAAGAAATAAATTGATGCACAGGACTAGGGGGTAAGTCTAGGTCTCCTCCTTCCTCTAATGATGTCTCTTCCTCCTCAGATTTAGCTTCATCACTGTAGACCGGTTCTAGATTATCTGGTCCAAGACCAGGATCCCTCACATCCTTTGGTCTAGAAGGATGATCCACAGGAGTATACTTGTCAAAGATTTTTCCATCATCATTCACCCATGATTTTTTTCCACGGATTCCAAATGACTTTCATGTATTTACAGACAGTTCTTGTAATACAAATGTTTTCCTTAACCACTACCATCTCATCCTGAGGTCCAGCTACCTCTTTCACTTTTAGCATCACAGAAATTAGCTTTGAGAAAAACAGTGCATTTGATTTAGACTTTGGTCTAGTCATATCTTCCACTTGAACCATAATCAATCTACATAGATTGATTCTCACACTGTGCTTCAAAAAATATAACAAATATATGTCTTGGAATCTCAAAGTAGCAAAATCTCCTCTTCTAGGACTAACAACATGCTGGATGAATTTAAACAACTGTTTATCTTCTCCTGCCATCTCACCAGCAATTACCTTTCTAGGGGTCCCATTCCCTGTAATCTCCAGCAAAGCATCTTCATATTGAAACACATCACTAGTCGAAGGTGCAATATTTGAGTAGAACACATAATCTCCTTCATTTGGAACTCTTAAGTTCCTAGCCCATTACACTGAAGTAAAAGATACTTCCTGACCATTTACCAAAGATATCATTCTACTTTCTTCTTCAGGCTTTTCAAAACGAACGAATTCGTAGAACTGTTTCACCAGTCCTGGATAATAAGGTCCATTGTTGTTCGCGAAGCTCTCAGTCCAACCTTGTTCTTCTAAAACTTTAATAACCAATGACTTTCTTTCCATGAGCCATTCTAAACACACCTCTTTCTCAACGACAATCTCTCACTTTGAGAGATGCAGGTTTATTGGATTTCTTCGAGCTATACTTCCACTTCCACTTCCACTGGTACTATCATTCGTTATCTTTTGTCTTTTCACTTGCGGCTCATCACTCTCATCTGTAACCTAGGGTCTCTTGACATGGGCCATTACAGATTCAAGGTTTAGGGTTTTTCGGCTTGAGAGGGTTAGGTTGGAGTGATTCGAACAGACGAGCTCATGGTGAGATTGAGTGAAGTCTAGACTCGGTTTAATATCATTTAGGATCCAAAAATAAAATAAATCACAAAAAAATTGATGTCTCAGCTTAAAATAAGTTTAAAATAGTGCGAGATGTACCGGTAAAGTCTTATAATGGTGAGGTCTTCTAACGGTGAGGATTCACTAACAGTGAGGTTTCTCTAAAGGTGAGGATTCTCTAACGGTGATGATTATCTAATGGTGAGGATTCTCTAACCGTGAGGATTCTCTAATGGTGAGGTTTCTTAACGGTGAGGTTTCCTAACGGTGATGTTTCGTAACGGTGTGTTTTCCAAATGGTGAGGTCTCTTAACGGTGAGGTTTCCTAACAGTGAGGTTTCTTAATGGTGAGGTCTCTTAACGGTGAGGTTTCCTAATGCTGAGGTTTCCTAATGGTGAGGTCTCTTAATGGTTTAAGGGTAAGTTATCATTATTAATTCGTGTCTAATGAAACTTAATCTTTCTAAACTTAAAGGCCTAGTGAAAATATCAATTAATTGAAGTTCAGTGCCTATAAATTCAAGTGTTATATCACCTCTTTGATAATGATCTCTTAAAAAGTGGTGTCTAACATCAATGTGTTTTGTTCTAGAGTGATAAACAGGGTTCTTAGAGATGTTAATCGCACTAGTGTTGTCACAGTTGATTGAAACATGTTTAAAATTAAATCCATAGTCCAGTAAAGTGTGTTTCATCCACAGAATCTATGCACAACAACTACCAGCAGCTATATATTCTGCTTCAGCAGTAGACAATGCAACTGAGTTCTGTTTCATACTACACCATTATACTTGGGACTTTCCGAGTAAATGACATGTTCCATAAGTGATTTTTCTATCTAACTTGCATCCAGCAAAGTCATCATCTGAGTAACTTATTAAATCAAATGATTGTTCTTTTGGGTAAAACAGTCCCAAATTAGCAGTATTTTTAAGATATTTGAAAGTATTTTTAACATCGAGTAAGTGTGATTCATTAGGATTATCTTGAAACCTAGAACACATACATACACTAAACATAATATCAGGTCGACTAGAAGTAAGATAAAGTAAACTCCCAATCATACCTCTGTAATTAGTTTGATCCACTGTTTTACCAGTTTCATCAATATTCAATTTATAGGTAGTACTCATAGGTGTATCACTTTCCTTAATACTATCCAAACCAAAATGTTTTTATAAATCCTTAGTATATTTACTTTGATTCAAAATAATATCATCTTTAGTTTGAATGATTTGAAATCCAAGAAAGTACTTAAGCTCTCCCATTAAGCTTATTTCAAATTCATTTTTCATAATCTTTAAAAAAATCAGTACATAAAGAATTTTTCAAAGATCAAAAAATAATATCATCAACATAGATTTGTACTATGAAAACATCTTTTGAAATCCTTTTTATAAAAAGAGTGGGTTCAAAGATTCCTTTTTAAATCCTTTTGAAATAAGAAAATTTGTAATTCTTTCATACCAAGCTCTTGGAGCTTGTTTTAAACCATATAAAGCATTAGAAAGTTTAAAAACATGATTTTGAAAATGAGGATTTGAAAAACCAGGTGGTTGTTCTACAAAAACATCTTCAACAATAAAACCATTTAGAAAAGCACTTGTCACATCCATTTGATATAACTTGAAATTCATATGTGAGGCATAAGCAAGTAAGATCCTAATAGCCTCTAATCTGGATACAGGTGAAAATTTTTCCTCATTGTAAATACCTTCTTCTTGATTTTAACCTTGTGCAACTAGCCCAGCATTGTTTCTAATGATGTTTCCAGATTCATCAACTTTGTTTCTAAACACCCATTTCGTGCTTATGGTTATAGTGTCCTTAGGTCTTACTACTAATTTCCAGACTTTGTTTCTTTCAAATTGGTTTAGTTCTTCTTGCATAGCCATTACCCAAAATTCATCATTGATAGACTCATTGATATTTTTAGGTTCTAACTGTGAAATAAAAGCTTGATGTTCAACCTGATTTTTTAGAGAAGCTCTAATCTGTGTTCCTCTATCTAAATTACCTACAACAACATCTAAAGGATGGTTCTTTAGAGTCCTAGTTGGTCTAGAAAAGTTAGGACTAGAGATTTCAGGTTCATCTGTAGGTTGGGAATCAACAGAAGCAGGTTCTGGGAAATTTCCAGAACTGGATGTTTTTACTACAGGTCCACTGTCCTTATCATTAAGGTTCAAAGTAGATAGATCATCTTCAGGATTTTCAAGAGAGGTTTTAGGTTCATGTGGATTAGTTTCATCAAATATTATGTGAACAGATTCTTCCACACATTTGGTTCTCTTATTGAAAACTCTATAGGCTTTACTAGTTATAGAGTATCCTAGAAAAATTCCTTCATCACTCTTTGGTGAAAACTTGTCAAGATTATCTTTATTATTACGAATAAAGACTTAGCAGCCAAAAACTCTGAAGTAGTTAACCTTAGCTTTCCTATTGTTCCACAACTCATAAGGGGTCCTCTTAAGAACAGGTCTGATCAAGACTCTATTGATAACATAACAAGTTGTATTTATAGCTTCAGCCCAAATATAAACAGGTAGTTCATACTCATTAATAATAGTCCTAGCAATTTCCTAAAGGGTTCTATTCCTTCTTTCTACTACACCATTCTGTTGGGATGTCCTGGGGGAAGAGAAATTGTCACTATAGCCATTGTGTGAGCAGTAGGATTCAAACTCATGATTTTCAAACTCACGACCATGATCACTTCTCAAGGTTTTGATCTTAAGTCCACTAAGATTCTCTACAGATTTGGAATATTTAACATAGTAAGAACCATCATCACTTTTTTGAGCTATAAAACATACCCAAGTATATCTAGAAAAGTCATCTACTAGATCATAGACATAGTGCTTCCCATTTAAACTAGAAACTATAGAAGGTCCAAATAAATCCATGTGAACCACCTTGAGAGGTTGAGAAGTTGACACTTCTTTCATTGATTTGAAAGAAACATTATGTTGCTTTCCCTTTTGACGAGGATTACAAACTTCGTCTGCTGGAAATTCATGTTTGGGTAGGTCTCTAACTAAGTTCTTCCTAGCATGTTTTCTAAGTGAATGTACATTGCAGTGTCCTAATCTTCTGTTCCAAAGCCAAGAATCTTTATGAAAATAATTTAAACAAGTAATATTCTTCTTAGCTAAAGAATTTAAATCAACAACATAGACATTTTCATTTCTTAAAGAAGAAAATACTAAAACATTTTTATAATTAAAAACATTGGAAGAATCATTTTCAAATTTAACATAAAAACCATCATCACATAACTGAGAAATACTTAACAAATTATATTTCAGTCCATCAACAAATAGAACTTTAGAAATTAATACTGAGTCAGTGTTACCAATCTGGCCTAAGCCGATGATTTTCCCTTCTGAATTGTCACAAAAAGTGACAAAACCTCCATCAAATATGACTATGCTTTTAAAGCATGAGAAGTTTCCTAACATATGTCTTGAACATCCACTGTCCAAGTACCAGGTCTTTCTACATGATCTTTTTAAGTAGGTTCCCTACAAAACAGATTTAGACAGGAAATGATTTTGGTACCTAGATTTTCTTAGGTCCGGACAGGTTAGCCAACAAAACTTTAGGTACCCAGATTTGTCTAATGGATCTCATTAAATGTCTAGAATCAACAGATTTTTAAAGGTAAATCTTATTAGATCTGTAACTATGAATATAACTAGTTGAGGCATATAAATGTCCAGAACTAGAACTAGGAGCATTCTGTCCAGATTTAGGAATGAATTTAGTTTTGGTAAATTTTCTCTGTCCTGTTTGGTATCCTATACCATTAGTGTATCTAGGTGCTATTTGCCTACCTAGCATCTGAGTAAGAGTATCTTTACCATTGGTAAATTTTTCTAAGTCTTTCTTGAGTTGCTCATTAGATAATTTCAGTTCAGTGTTTTCTTTAAGAAACTGAGCATTCTTTTCCATTTCAATATCATGATCAGATTTGTGTTTAATAGTTAAAGCATATTGTTTCTTTAAACCTTTGTATTTGTCTTTCATCTCATTATAAGTTTCTTCTAACATTTCACAATATTCAAACAGTTCAGATTTTGACTTGTTTTCTGAGTCAGAATCATCTCCAGAATAATATGAATTTAAAGCAGGAGTTTGAGATGTTACCTCAGATGTGTTTTTCATGAAACACATATTTTCCTTATTTCTGTATTTAGTCTCAGAGACTTCAGATTCACTAGAGCTATCCTCAGAAGCGCTCCAAGTATCCTTCATATCCTTTTTGTACTTAATTTCCTTTTAATCATATTTCTTCTTGTACTTCAGCTTTGGATAGTCCGCTTTTATATGTCCTTTTTGTTTTCACTCATAGCAGACAACTTCAGCTGATTTGTCAGATTTCTTCCAATCCTTTTTCCAATATCCCTTGCTATCATACTTACTTTTGTAATTTGATTTTATGAAAAACTTATTCTTCCTATAGAACTTCTTAAACCTTCTGGCAATGTGAGCCACTCAGCATCACTGTCAGTAGCACTTTCACTATCTTCACAGCTTGAACATTCATTCATAGCTTGGATCTTCTCCTTATCCTTGTTCTTTTAAGTTGTAGTCTTGAATGCAACAAACTTCCTTCTTGGTTCATCTTCTTCTTCTTTGTTAACTTTGAGTTCTTATTCATACATCATCATCTTTCCAATTAATTCCTTGACTGGAAGTTCACCAATATCACACGACTCTCTAATTGAGATAGAAGTTCCTCTCCATCATTTAGGTAGACATCTCATAATTCTCATGATCTGTTCCATTGATGGAAAATCCTTTCCGAGAGAATTCATTATGTTGACAATTTCATTAAACCTGAGATACATATTAGAAATGGGTTCATCAGGAATCATATTAAAATTATTATACTTAATTGTATAAGTGTTCAATCACATTTCCTTATCATTAGTTGTTCCTTCATGAGAAATGGCTATGGTATCCCAAATTTCCTAAGCCGTTTTACATGCAGATATTCTATTAAACTCTTCATCTCCTAAAGCACAATACAGAGCATTCATGGCTTTACAATTATTGTTGTAGGCTGTCTTAGTAGCTTCATTCCATGTAGATCTAACAGTAGTAGGAATTTTATATTCTGATTCTATAGCAGTCCAAATATCAAAACCCATTCTCTCTAAATGAATTTTCATCTTGATTTTCCATTGAGCATAGTTAGTTCCATTGAAATATGGTGGTATATTGGTAGCAACAACTTCAAGTCTATTATCCATGATAACTAACTTAAAGCACAGATTTTAAAGAGATAAAAATTTAGAAGTAACAGAAATTTTAAGAACATTAAAATACAACTAGAATCACAGTTGAAAAACAGAGTAAAAAATATTTTAAACAACCTATGATACCAAATGTTGGTCGGAGTGGACACTCAAGATGGGGGTGAATTGAGTTCCAATTAAAATTTCTATTTAAAAACTATTTCTTAAAATCCCCCAAATAAAACACAGAATTAAACTGTAGTGAATTTATATCAACATAAAGGTTCTATTAGGTTCTCAAAGGATTGTTTATTTCCCAGTTAATCAAATCATAAGAATTGATTAACTTTTGAAACTAACTTATTGATTTACAACTAATATAAGCACTTGAGAGTTTAATTATCAAAGTGACTCTAAAACAGTTTTGGTTTTAAAGTAGTTTATAGAGGAATAAAAAAACATTGAAAACAAATAAGCACAGCAGGTTTAACTAAGAGGTTAAGTCTCAAGCTGAGACTTAGTCCTCTAAAAACTTTATATAAAAGTGATCCACACCCTGGATTGGGGATTACAACAGTATACAACTGTCCAGGTCCAAGACCTCTACCACTGTTATCCGTGGGAACAAAAATAGCAACTCAAGCTGTCCAGGTCACACATGACCTCTACCACTATCCCAGTGGGAAATAAAATATGTAAGAGTTTGAGTGAGGATTTACAGATCCTCCAGTTAAAGTACAGGAGACAGTGTGTGTGTTAAATACAGAAGATTACACACACTGCTCAATATGTAAAACGTAAATCAAATAGGATAAGATTTAGAGTTTAGAAATGGCTCTAATGATTGCAGTGCAGCTCTGGACTCCTTTGGATTGATCAGAATTGGTTCTATGTCCTCTTCTGGTTTTTGTCGGGAAAACAGAGTGTCGTCTGCTTCCTTGACTTCCAGGTTCAGAGATAGAGAAAAAGTAGTTGATGAAGTTATTGTGTTATGTTCTCGTTCTCAGCTCTTCACTGGTATGTAGTGATGAATGAGTTCTTCGTGTAAGTTCAGTCGTCTCTTTGCATTCACACTCGGTTGTTGTACACGTTGTGGTATGTATATCTCTGTGTATTCGTCTATATCTTTTCACCCTTTGCAGTAGCACATCCTTCCTTTATTTAAAGCACGAGCTCCGGCAAAAGATGATTTACTTTTTGCAGGTATGAGGTACGGTTCCCTGACAACCAACAACACACTTTAAATAAATGTCAGTGTATTAAAATATACCTGATATGACCGTTGGTTAGATTAAATAATAATAAAGAAATTAAAGTAGCATTGGGTTCAGTCTCTGGAACGGTGGCTTTGGATATCGTTAGCCTTGTGTATCGGTAGGTCTGATTATCGGTAGCTTTTTGTGTAACGGTAGCCTTTCCACCGGTAACTCTTCTATCGGTAGACTTCATTTGTAATGGTAAGCTTTCTATCGATCGACTTGATGGCATTGGTAGCGGTAGAATTTCTGGTATTGGTGGGATTTCGCATATCGGTAGGCTTTGCATAACGGTGACATTCTTATATCGGTAAGCTTAGTATATCGGTAACCTTCCGCGTATCGGTAGACTTTCATACCGGTGACCTTCGAGTATCGGTAGTATCGGTAGGCTTTGATGTAACGGTAGACTTCAGCATATCGGTAGCTCTGTATCAGTTGTTGTCGACTTCGATGTAGAGGTAGACTTGTGTACCGGTGAGCTTGTAACTGTAACTGTATCGGTGGAATTGTTCTGTAACGGTAGCTATTATCTGCAACGGTGGACTTTAATGTAACAGTGACTAGTATGTATCGGTAGCTCTCTCATTGCAGTAGACTTACCTGTATCGGTAGCTCTGTTCTGTTTAATAATTCTATTGGCAGAATAGGTTAAGTCAGAGATTACAAACATCCAGTAACCGAAATACTAATATTTAAACATAAAACAATAGAACAATACTTAATGCAAATAAATAGCTAGATTCTCAAATAAGTATTTAACCATTTATCAGCTAGGGATTAACAAAATACAAATAATCATAATTGGGTTTATCAAAATATAATAAAGCAACTAGATTCCCAGAGGGTTCAACAGATTGGATTTCGGACCATGATGTGAATATTTATTGTAAGAAGAAGGAGGTTACGATTTTTGATGATGATGATAAATAAAACCTTATTTTTAGAGCAGAATCGTCACCACCTAATTCTTATCTAGATCCACCCCCAGAAGCTCAACTAAATTCAATTATTGGGGAGGAAGAGAATGAAATGATTGTGTGTGAGGAAAAGAATGTTAAAATAGAGGATGTACCTATTGTGAAATAATATGTAGATGTGTTTCAGGAAGATTTACCTGGACATCCTCCAGAATGAGAAGTTGAGTTTTCCACTGATTTAATTCCAGGATCAAGGATTATATTGAAGACCCTTTATAGAATTTCCACTGTAGAATTAGTGGAACTGAAGAAACAACTATTGGAATTGAGTAATGAAGGATTTATTCTCCCTAGTGTTTCTCCATGGGTATCCCATGTTCTTTTTGTTAAAATGAAATATGGATCTATGAGGTTATGTATCGACTATAATGAGATCAATGCTATAACAATAAAGAAAAACTATCCTCTACCACACGTTGAATATTTATTTTACCAACTGCATGGATCTCAATACTTTTCATAGATTGACCTTCGGTCTAGATACCATCAGTTGTGTGTGAAGAAGGAAGACATTCTGAAGACAGCATTTTGAACCATGTACGGGCATTACAAGTTTACAGTAATGCCTTTTGGGCTGACTAATGCACCCTCTGTATTCATGTATCTAATTAATAGAGTTTTCAAGTAATATCTAGATGAATTTGTGTTGTTATTTATTGATGATATCTTGGTATACTCCAAAATCTATGAAGATCATAAAAATCACTTGCGCATTATCCTGAAGACTCTGAGAAGACATAAATTATATGGGAAGTTTAGCAAGTGTGAATTCTGGCTTTAGGAGACTTCTTTTCTTGTCCATATTGTCTCTAAATATGGAATCTCTGTTGATCTTTCTATGACCAAGGAAATCCAATAATGGCTTTCACTGAAGAGTATAACTGAGGTACGCAGTTTTATTGGTTTAGCAGGTTATTATTGACATTTCATCCAGAATTTTGCCTGGTTGGCTAACCCAATAACAAAGCTCACATGTAAAGGGTTTAAATTTTTTTGAACAAAAGAGTGTGAAGAATGTTTCGATGAACTGAAGAGAAGATTAGTCAATGATCATATATTGAATCTACCATTGGGGAATGATGGGTTCGTTATTTATAGTGATGCATCGAAGAAAGGACTTGGTTGTGTCCTTATACAGAATGATAGGGTTATTGCCTATGGATCACAACAGTTGAAAATTCATGAGAAAAACTATCCTACTCATGATCTCGAGTTAGCAGTTGTGATCTTTTCTTTGATGATATGGAGACACTACCTCTATGGTGGAAAATGTGAGATTTATACTGATCACAAGAGTTTGAAGTATATTTTCTCACAAAAAGAACTCAACATGAGGCAAAGTAGATGGCTTGAATTACTTAAGGATTATGATTGTATGATACACTACCACCCAGGGAAGGAAAATAAGGTGGAAAATGCTTTGATCAGAAAAGATCATGGAGTTCTGAACAATATGGGAATTGAAAGGGATCCATTTTTCATGGATCTATGGGAATAACCATGGAAGGTGAAACATCAGTGCTTTTCCAAATGGTTGCCAAACCATCTTTACTAGTAAGGATTAAGATTTCTCAGACCGTTGATAAATAATTTCAAAATAAGATTAAAGCTGTGAATGATGGGAGATTGAGAGACTTTTAGTATGAAGAAGGAATTTCGAAATTCGGGAAGATACTTTGTGTTCCCGATATACCTGATTTAAAAAGGTAATTGTTAGATGATGCTAATAGTTACAATTTCTCTATACACCCTAGGATCACCAAATGTATAGAGATTTAAAGGAAAATTTTTGGTGGGACAACATGAAGAGGGAGATTGCTGATTTTGTGTCAATATGTATGGTTTGTCATTAAGTGAAAGGTGGAAGGAAACAGCATGGAGGATTCATGCAACCTCTTCCCATACCGGTGTGGAAATGGGATAATATCTCTATGGACTTTGTCCTGGGACTACCAAAGACTCCTAGAAGGAACGATGAAATATGGGTCGTTTTTTATTGTCTTACCAATTCAGCACATTTTCTTGCTATAAGGGAAGATTTACCACTAAAACGTCTAGCCAGACTATATATTAATGAAGTTTTGAGACTTCACGGAGTACCCCTATCGATTGTTTCAGATCGAGATCCCCGTTTTACTTTGAGATTCTGGAAGAGTCTTCAGAAGGACTTGGATACTGAACTTCATTTGAGCACTGCCTACCACCTTTAAATAGATGGACAATCACAACGGACTATTCAAACCTTAGAAGACATGTTGAGATCTTGCTCACTAGACTTTCAGGGTATGTGGGATCAATATTTACCTCTGGTACAATTTTCATATAAAAATAGATTCCATTCAAGTATTTGGATGGCACCACATGAAGAGTTATATGGAAAGAGATGTCGCACACCATCCTGTTGGGATGAAGTTGGCGAAAGAAAACTTGTAGGCCCAGAACTGGTGGAGGAAACGATGGAAAAGGTGAAGGTAATCCAAAACCACATCAAAGCAGCTCAATGTAGGCAGAAGAGCTATGCTGACAACTGAATAAAGGATTTGGAATTTCATGTGGGAGATCATGTTTTCTTGAAGGTATCTCCATGGAAGGGAGTTATACGTTTTGTAAAGAAAGGTAAATTGATTCCCAGGTACATCAGTCCTTTAGAAATTCTAGAATGAATTGCGGCTGTAGCTTACCATTTGGCAGTGCTGCCAAATCTCTCCAAAGTTCACGATTTGTTCCATTATCACTGTTGAGAAAATACATGCCCGACCAAACGCATGTACTCACCTATGAAGAATTAGAACTAGAACCCGATTTGTCTTATTACAAAGAGCTTGTCAGGAGTATTTATATGAGAGAACAAGTACTGAGAAACCAGACGACTCATCTGGTAAAAGTTTTGTGGAGAAACCATAAGATGGAAGAGGCAACGTGGGAACCCAAGGAACTTATGATGAAGAACCACCCAAGTCTTTTCATGCGGTAGTATTCTAGAAATTTTGAGGATGGAATTATTTGAAGGATGGGATAATGTAACACCCCAAGCTTCCAAAGTACGCTTCCCTTTGAATGATACAGTAGCGTGTTTTGTACACAACTTCAAGATTCTAACACACTGCGACCAATCAAAGTAGTCGTTATGAATAGTAATACTCACTTTATGAAATTTTATACATTTTATCTTTCAAAATGGACTTCATTTTTGGATTCAAAATATCTAAATTATCTTAGGATGAAATTTTTGTACTTTTCGGATAACTTTTATATTTTGATGAATAATAAAAATTACTAAAATTTTATTAAAAACAATTATTTTAATAGAAATAATTAATAGTGATAAATTTTTAATTTGAGTGGTTTTAAAGTATATTTAGAATATATTTTTACAATTTAATACAATTTTGGTCATTGGACATAATTTCACAATTAAACCATACATAAACAAGTATCAATTGTTTTATTGTTATTATTTCTTAAAAACACGCTTTTTGTTTTGACAGCGGGAATTTATTTTTAAATTAATTTATTCCACTTCTGTGTTTTGAATTTGTAAAAATGGATTCCATATTTGGAATCAATATTTCCAAATTGTGTAAATATGTAACTTTAATTTTTATACATTTTTAATAATTACTTCGGTGAATATTTTATTTACCATGGTTAAAGGTTAAATCCGGTAAATAAAGTTAAATAAATAATATTATAATAATAATAAATTACCCTAAAACGGGTCTTAACCTTATTTTTGGATACATGTCCGACCATGGGCATCTTTGGGTCGATTTTGGGACCCCATGGAGCCACTTGTTGGTGATAGGGACACTTTATATTAATTAAGTTAAAGTAAATACAAAAATGACATAAGCATATATCTTTTAGAAAAAAAATTCACATAGGGTTATATATGTTATATTTTAGACTATAAATATTTATTAGAAAGCTAAAACTATTTCAAAAATAATTGTATTTTATATATAATTTTTAGACATTAAATAAGTCAATTTATTTATGACACAGTGATGATGTAGTAATTACCATATTATTGAAAGATTAAGATAATTGATATTATAAATATCCAAATAAATGTAATTTGAGACTTTTTATAAATTCCAATAATTTTATAGGTTATTATGACATATTATTATTGTTTATATAATTTTTTTTCAAATTAATAATGCTGTTATGAATCTATCAAAAACAAAATATTCAATAGTGTCAAAATTGACATAAAAAGTTTTTAAAACAGATATTTTATTATTAATTTATATTCAAATTCTAAAAATCTAAGGTTCGACCAAGATACTTATATCATGATAGGTGTATCATTAATGGACCACTAGGGGGTCTCTTGGAGGTATATAGTATGTTTATTAACTATATAATATAAAAATACAAAGTTACATGGTAAGTGTCAAACTAATTAACTAAGAGTTAAAACTAAAAGATAAGGTTAATATAATGACCCAAACCTGTATAAATTCTATTGGTTGAGTGTTTTTCGACCCATACCCACCATAAAATTTAAATAATCCACTTTTGAGCTATTACAAACCGAATATGAATTTATTATAAAATAATATTTCTAAATTTTCCTATGGTGCCCCTCCTCCCCCTTATAAAAGGACACCACTTATAACCAATTATTCACACTTTCAAAGCCTTTTGGATTGGCCAAACACTACACAAATACACTTTCAACTTCCCGCAATTCATACTAAAGGCCTTAGTTTGATCATAAAGCCAACCTATGGAGCCCTTTTGATCAAATCAAAAAGAAGAACCTGAAGAAGAGGTAATGTTTTCACCACCCTTTTTCAAATTCATTTCATCTTCAACTTCTTCTTTCATTGTTATTACCATTATAAAATAATAACTCCAGTATCTCCTATAAAATTTTATATTATTATAAATATGGTACAACCATATTCAGTATTCTATCCATCCTTTGAATGACATGTCATCATACATGCATACGTACGGCTTACCGTCTCCACGTCGTGGTGTAATTGTTATTCAATATATTATTATTTGGATGGGTATAATAATGATGTATAATTACTTTAAATAATAAATATAACATGATAATGATTCTGTATATATTATATACCATCCAATTATATATTATTTTAATATCAAAAGAATGATATTGTCAACCGGGCGTACGTACGGACTACCGTCTCCACGAATGCAATGAGATTCATTCCACATCGTATAAATTCAAGACTAATTATCATTTAATGATTAAAAATAATGTTTAAGGATTTAATATCATTCTGTATATGAATAAGATAAAATCTACCCATAACAAACATGACTTATGTAACAAAACATACAAAAGAAAACAAGTATGTTAACACCCGAAACGATGATAATACTAAAGTATTATTAACAAAGCATTGTTTGAAGATCATATATGAAATCACAATTATGTATATGGTTCTTATATAATTTAATACAAATGTTTTAACTATTATATAGGGGGTTAAAATACCATCGACTAAGGAAAAGTACAAGGTAATTGGTTTTCATCTCACTCCTTATTCCCATGAGATTCATGCCATATTTCCACTATTACCTTTTTTGTGGTGTATGTACTACCCATAATTGTATTCTTTGTGTAATACACATTAATTTATGTGTATTTACATATTCATTGTATGATACATCTTTCATGGGTTGTATGTTTCGTAAGTTACCAAATTGGTAAGGGTTATTTCACAATCTATTCATTATCTAAGGTTGTTTATACGTAATTATCTACTGGGACCTCTTTATCATCCACATCCATGTTTCTTAAAATGTATTTCAAAACATTCTTGATGTTTTAAAAAATATGGGTTAAAGTCATTTATAGCCTTGTTTGACTTTTTATAACTGGTTTATAAAGGAATATTTCTGTCGTTTTCCAAGCAAGGTCCTTTTTAACCTTTTCGACAGAATTAAGGTAAGAATGTCTTTTTTTAACTTATACGGCGGGTGCGGCTATTTTCCGCCATTATAAAATCTTATAAGCTTACCTTACAAGCTTATAATTATTTTTTCAAATTAAATGTTTTATTTTATAATTATGTGACTTTTAAATGATTTGAAAAAAATATATATTTCTCTCAAATAGTTTTGATTTCATCTATGTCAACATCCATTGATGGATTTTAAGCTTATTTAAAGTTGATTTATTATGATACAAAACTTCCATATTGTATTTAAGGTTTTGTGATATGTTTGATTGTGGATGTGTTATTTTAATACCATTAATGGTTTATGGTGAAAGTATTTACATTTCATATGCTAGTTTTAATACAAATGTTTATGTTATGTTGAAACATGTTCATATGTGGAATGCATTGGACTTAATAAGTGACTGGTGGAGCCTGTTATAGATCCTCGATGCATCGGTAGGTCTAATGAGACAAACTTGGAACTAAGCTTTGATGAAATCTTATTTTTAGTCTTGGCACGAGGCCTTGGCTACGTGGTTATGATAGTCTGGCATTATGCATTCCATCATTATGAAAGCGGTTATTGATATTGCATGTGATTATTTGACTAGTAGAATATCCATGTGAATAATTAAATGGAATTATTTCATTTTTTATTTCCCATATTATGCTTAAGTTCAAGTTTAAAAGGCATTAGTTTTAGGTACACATTGCCTTAAATGTTTATGCTTATTTATAAATGTTTCTGCTATATTTTTATCCTTACTGGGCATCTGAGCTCACCCCTTTCAATGTTTTATTTTTCCCAGGATGTGATGAAGTAATTTATGAATGACCTGCAGGGATAATGTGATTGGATATGAAGACAATATGTTTTTTATGTAGTTTTACTTTATAATGTAATGTAAACTTTATGAATGTATCTAGTTATTCCAAGGCTACTAAACTAATCTGTCTTCTGAGACTTGATATTTCATGTGATCATGCCAATGTTATGTAATAATGCACCGACTCTGGGCAACTTGGGTCGGGGCATTACAGTTGGTATCATAGAAAGTTTAGTACAAACTGTGGAAGCTAGATTTAGGTAAACTCTGATTAGAGAACATAGACCTAAGATGGACATTGAGGATTAGCATAGAAGAACTTCCTAGAATTTTGGTATTGTAGAGATTTTGTGAGTTTTCTGAGCAATACATCCCTATATGGATATGAGCAGGTAGAGGCGGCTCTGTCACAGATGTACCTAGTGCTAAAACCTGAAAACACCGCTTTGAGCTAGACTCGAACGAGAACTGGTTCACAATAATGGGCCTTTCTGCACTCTTGGTTACGACACTCCCGGGGGATATGCTTAGGATGATTATCATTTTCTTTGAGAACCATTATGAAGGTTTTATGAGTATATACTTCCTCAAAGAAAACATTTTTATTAGTATGGATTATATCCATAAATTTTTCAATTTATGTTAAGTGTTTTACAAGTATGGAATTATGTATTTTGATTCATAAATTGATCTAGTTTATAGAATTTTTTAGAAATGGCACCTAGTGGAAGAAATGGAAGCTGTATCAATGCACACACTCCATGTAGGGATTTCCCTCCTGCTTAAGATAATTATAGTGGAGTTAGTGATGTAACTTGGCCTGATTAGCTTATCACCATACTGGGACAACTCACTCAGGTTATGAATAATAATCTTACCCATATGGAACACCATGATCCACACCGTGGAGGATCAATTTTAGATCACTTCATGAAGCAACAACCTCCAACATTCAATGGTAGTACAAATCCATTGATAGCTGAGCAATGGATAAGTTCCCTAGAGAAAATATTTCAGGATTTGGGGAGTAGTGGAAGGGAGAAAAGTTATCCTGGCAATTTACCACCTCACTAGAGATGCTGATCAATGGTGGTCATTGATTCAAAACATGAAGGAAGATGATGAAGTATAAAATATGGAATGGAGGGAGTTCAAATATCTGTTTTTAGAAAATTACTTTCCTCGTGAACATCAAGCAAATATGGAAAGGAAATTTATGAGTCTGAGGCAAAAGGAGGATGAGAATGTCGCAATGTATGAGGCTAACTTTAAAAGGTTAGAAATTTATGCCAAAGATTATATATATAACCCAAGAGGTAAGATTGATCATTTCTTTGATGGGTTAAAACCATTTCTTCATTGATCATTATTCTCACAATCCTTATCATCGTACGAAGACATTATCTCATGTGCTATCAAAACCGAAAAGGAATTCTCTATGACTTGTGACTTTAAAGGAAAGCAAGAGAATAAGATATTTGTTGATCAATCTGGAAATGGAATAAGGGGAAGAAGGGAAATGTTAAAAACCCATCCTGTAGTAAATATGGGAAGAAACACCCCGGTACTTTCTTAAAAGGAATGGGATTCTGTTACAAGTGTGGTGAAAAAGGCCACCAAGCTCATGATTTCAAGGGAAAGAGAGTTGTTGTCAATGTGGAATTCTATAATTGTAGAGAGATGGGACATTATGCAAATGAATGTCTTAAGAGTGAGGGTAACTTGCCTCAGAAAAGGCCAAGGGAGCAAGGCCAAGCTTATGATATCACTACTACTAAGGTAGAAGCTCTGAAAGACGTGGTGGCAGGTAATTTAATGGTTTCCTCATGTTTAGAAAATGCTTTATTTTATTCTGGATCATTGCATTGTTTCATATCTTCCTAGTTTCCTATGAAAATTAGATATTTCCAATTTGATTTAACAAAGGAGTTGTCAGTTAAAACTCAAAAGTTAAGTGTCATTGCAACAATGTTTTGTGAATCAGTCCCTATTAGAGCACAAAAATGTTCTTTATCCAGTGATCTCATTGTCATACCTATGATTGAGTTTGATATAATCCTCAGTATGGATTGCCTTTCAGACCATGATGCAAAGAATTATTGTAACAAGAAGGAGGCTACGATTTTTTATGATGATGATAAAGAACACCTTATTTGTAGAGAAGAATCTTCACCACCTAATTCTTTTCTAGATCCACCCCCAGTAGCTCAACTAAATTCAATTATTGGGGAGGAAGAGAGTGAAATAATTGTGGGTGAGGAAAGGAATGTTCAAATAGAGGATGTACCTATTGTGAAAGAATATGTAGATCTGTTTCCAGAAGATTTACCTGGACATCCTCCAGAATTAGAAGTTGAGTTTTCCATTGATTTAATTCCTGGATCAAGGCCTATATTGAATACCCCTTATAGAATGGCCACTGTAGAATTAGTGTAACTAAAGAAACAAATAGAGGAATTGAGTAATAAGTAATTTATTCTCCCTAGTGTTTCTCTATGGGGATCCCCTGTTCTTTTTGTTAAAAAGAAAGATGGATCTATGAGGTTATATATCGACTACAGCGAGATCCATGCTACAACAATAAATAAAAAGTATCCCCTACCTGACATTGATGATTTATTTTACCAACTACATGGAGATAAATACTTTTCAAATATTGAACTTTGGTCTAGATACCATTAGTCATGTGTGAAGAAGGAAGACATTCCAAATAGAGAATTTAGAACCATGTATGGGCATTATGAGTTTACAGTAATGCATTTTGGGCTGACTAATGTCCCCTCTGTATTCATGGATCTAATGAATAGAGTTTTCAAGGAATATCTAGATGAATTTGTGGTGGTGTTTATTGATGATATCTTAGTATACTCCAAAATCTACGAAGATCATGTAAATCACTTGTGCATTATCTTGAAGACTCTGAGAAGACATGAATTATATGGGATGTTCAGCAAGTGTGAATTCTAGCTTCAGAAGATTTCTTTTCATTTCCATATTGTCTCTAATGATAGAATCTATATTGATCCTTCTAAGACCAAGGAAATCCAAGAATGGCCTGCACCGATGAGTATAAATGAGGTACACAGTTTTATTGGTTTAATTGGCTATTATCGATATTTCGTCCATAATTTTTCCCCGTTGGCTAACCCATTAACAAAGATCACACGTAAAGGGGTTAAATTTGTTTGGAAAAAAGAGTGTGAAGAATTTTTAGAAGAACTGAATAGAAGATTATTCAATGCTCATATATTGAATCTACCATAGGGGAATGATGATTTCATTATTTATAGTGATGCATCGAAGAAAGGACTTGGTTGTGTCCTTATGCGGAATGATAGGGTTATTGCCTATGCATCACAATAGTTGAAAATTCATGAGCAAAACTATCCTACTCATGATCTTGAGTTAGCAGCAATGATCTTTTCTTTGAAGATATGGAAACACTACCTCTATGGTGAAAATGTGTGATTTATAATGATCCCAAGAGTTTGAAGTATATTTTCTCACAAAAAAAAGAACTCAACATGAGGCAAAAGAGATGGCTTGAATTACTCAAGGATTATGATTGTCCGATACACTACCACCCAGGGACAGAAAATAAGGTGGCAGATGCTTTGAGCAGAAAAGATCATGGACTTTTGAACAATATGAGAATTGAAAGGGATCCAATTTTCATGGATCTAGTGAAGATGGACATGGGAATAACCATGGATGGTGAAACATCAGTGCTTTTTCAAATGGTTGCCAAACCATCTTTACTAGTATGGATTAAGGTTTCTCAGACCGATGATGAAGAATTTCAAAAGAATATTAAAGCTGTGAATGATGAGAGATTGAGAGACTTTGTGTATAAAGAATGAATTTTGAAATTCGGGAAGATATTTGTGTTTCCGATATACCTGATTTAAAAAGGGAATTGTTATACAATGCTCATAGTTCCAATTTCTCTATACACCCTGGGAGAAACAAAATGTATAGAGATTTAAAGGAACATTTTTAGAGGGACAACATAAAGAGGGAGGTTGATGATTTTGTGTCAAGATGTATGGTTTGTCAACAAGTGAAAGCTGGAAGGTAAAAGCCTGGAGGAGTCATGCAACCTCTTCCCATACTTGAGTGGAAATGGGATAATATCACTATGGACTTTGTCATCAGACTACCAAAGACTCCTAGAAGGAACGATGAAATATGGGTCATTGTTGATCGTTTTACAAAGTCATCACATTTTTTTGCTATAAGGGATGATTTACCAATTGAACGTCTGGCAAGAATATATATTAATGAAGTTGTGAGACTTCATAGAGTACCCCTATCGATTGTTTCGGATCGAGATCCCCATTTTACGTTGAGATTCTGTAAGAGTCTTCAGAAGGACTTGGATACTGAACTTCATTTGAGCACTGCCTACCACCCTCAAACAGATGGACAATCTAAAAAGCCTATTCAGACCTTAGAAGAAATGTTTAGATCTTGCTCACTAGACTTTCAGGGTATGTGGGATCAATATTTACCTCTGGTAGAAGTTTCCTATAACAATAGCTTCCATTCAATTATTCGGATGGTACCATATGAAGCGTTATACGGAAAGAGATGTCACACACCAACCTATTGGGATGACATTGGCGAAATAAAACTTGTAGGTCCATAACTGGTGGAGGAAATGATTGAAAAGGTGAAGGTAATACAAAATCACATCAAAGAAGCTCAAAGTAGGTAGAAGAGCTATGCGGACAATCGAATAAAGGATTTGGAATTTTAGGTGGGAGATCATGTTTTCTTCAAGGTATCTCCATGGAAGGGAGTTATAAATTTTGGCAAGAAAGGTAAATTGAGTCCCAGGTACACTGGTCCTTTCAAAATTTTAGAATGAATTGGGGCTGTAGATTACCGTTTGGAAATGCCGCCAAATCTCTCCAAAGTTCACGATGTCTTCCACGTATCACTGTTGAGAAAATACATGCCTGACCCAACGCATGTACTAACCTATGAGGAATTAGAACTGGAACCCGATCTGTCTTATTGTGAAGAGACCATCAGGATTCTTTATATGAGAGAACAAGTACTGAGAAATGGGACGACTCATCTGGTAAGTGTTTTATGGAGAAACCATAAGATGGAAGAGGCAACGTGGGAACCCGAGGAAATTATGATGAAGAACCATCTGAGTCTTTTCATGCGGTAGTATTCTAGAAATTTCGAGGACAAAATTATTTGAAGGAGGGTAGAATGTAACACCCCAAACTTCCACGGTACGCTTTCCTTTGAATAATACAATAGCATGTGTTGTACACAACTTCAAGATTCTAACACGCCGCGACCAATCAAAGTAGCTGTTATGAATAGTAATATCAAATTTTTAAAATTTTATAAATTTTATCATTAAAAATGGACTTCATTTTTGGATTCAAAATATCAAAATTATTCTAGGATGAAATTTTGGTACTTTTCGGATAACTTTTATATTTTGATGAATAGTGAAAATTTCTAAATTTTTATTAAAAACAACTTTTTTAATTGAAATAATTAATAGTTATAAATTATGAATTTGAGTGGTTTTAACGTATATTTATAATATATTTTTACAATTTAATACAATTTTGGTCATTGGTCATAATTTCACAATTAAACCGGGAATAAAAAAGTATCAATCTTTTGATAGTTATTATTTCTTAAAAACACGCTTCTTATTTTGACAGCGGGAATTAATTTTAAATTAATTTCTGCCACTTCTGTGTTTTGAATTTGGAAAAAAGGATTCCATGTTTGGAATCAATATGCCCAAATTTTGTAAATAGGTAACTTTAATTTTTATAAATTTTGAATAATTACTTCGGTAAATATTTTATTTACCATGGTTAAAGGGTAAATCCGGTAAATGAGGGTAAACAAATAATATTATAATTATAATAAATTACCGTAAAACTTGTCCTAACCTTATTAGTGGATACATTTCTGACCATGGGCATCTTTGGGTCGATTTTGGACCCCATGGAGCAACTTGTAGGTTATAGGGACACTTTATATTAATTAAGTTAAAGTAAATACAAAAATGACATAAACATATATCTTTTAGAAAAACAATTTTTATATAGGGTTATATATGTTATATTTTTTACTATAAATATTAATTATAAATATAAAATGATTTCCTAAATAATGGTATTTTATTTATAATTTTTAGACATTAAATAATTTAATTTATTTATGACATAATGATGATTTAGTAATTACCGTATTAATGAATGATTAAGATAATTGATACTATAAATAACCAAATAAATGTAATTTGAGACTTTTTATAAATTATAATAATTTTATAGGTTACTATGACATATTAGTATTGTTTATATAAATTTTTTTCTAAGTAATAATTCTGTTATGAATTTATAAAAAACAAAATACCCAATAGTGTCAAAATTGACATAAGAGTTTTTAAAACAAATATTATATTATTAATTTATATTCAATTCATAAAAATATAAGGTTAGGTCAAGAGACTTATATCATGATATTTGTATTATTAATGGACCACGAGGGGGACTCTTGGTGGTATATCGTATGTTTATTAACTATATAATATAAAAATACAAAGTGACATGGTAAGTGTCAGACTAATTAACTAAGTGTTAAAACTAAAATATAAGGTTAATATAAGGACCCAAACCAGTATAAATTCTATTGGTTGAGTGGTTTTTGACCCATAACCTAATTAACCTTTAAATAATCCATTTTTAATCCATTTTTAATCCATTATAAACCGAATATGAATTTATTATAAAATAATATTTCTAGGTTTTCCTACGGTGCCCCTCCTCCCCCTAATAAAAGGACACCACTTCTAACCAATTATTCACACTTTCAAAGACTCTTGGTTCTGCCAACCCCTACCCAAATACTCTCTCAACTTCCCCCAATTAATCCAAGAGGCATTAGTTTGATCATAAATCGAACATAAGGATCCCTTTTGATCAAATCAAAAAGAAGAACCTGAAGAAGAGGTAATGTTTTCACCACCCTTTTTCAAGTTCATTTCTACTTCAACTTCTTCATTCATTGTTATTACCATTATAAAATAATAACTCCAGTATCTCCTATATACTGTGATATTATTATAAATATGATACAACCATATTCAATATTTTATCCATCCTTTGAATGACATGTCACTATACGTGCGTACGTACGGCTTACCGTCTCCACGTCGTGGTGTAATTGTTACTCAATATATTATTATTTGGATGGGTATAAAAATGATGTGTAATTCATATAAATAATAAATATAACATGATAATGATTCTATATATATGATATACCATCCAATTATATATTATTTTAATATCAAAAGAATGATATTGTTGCTCGTGTGTACGTACAGACTACCGTCTCCATGAACGCGATGAGATTCATTCCACATCATATCCATTCATGAAGAATTCGCATTTAATGATTAAAAATAATGTCTAAGGATTTGGTATCAATATGAATATGAATAAGATACAACCTATCCATAAAAAACACAACTTATGTAACAAAACATATAAAAGAAAAGGAGTAAGTTAACACCCGAAATGACGATAATACTAAAGTATTATTAACAAAGAATTATTAGAAGATCATATATGATATCATAATTATGTATATGGTTCTTGTATAATTTAATAAAATGTTATAACTATTATACATGAGGTTAAAATACCTTCTACTAAGTAAAAGTACAAGTTAAGGGGTTTAATCTCACTCCTTATTCCCATGAGATTCATGCCATATTGCCACTATTAACTTTTGTGTGGTGTATATACTGCCCATAATTGTATTCTTTGTGTAATACACATTAATTTATGTGTATTTATATATTCATTGTATGATACCTCATTCATGGTTTGTATATTTCATAAGTTACCAAATTGGTAAGGGTTATTTCACAATCACTTCACTATCCGATATTGTTTATACGTAATTATCTACTAGGACCTCTTTATCATCCACATCCATGTTTCTTAAAAATGTATTTCAAAAAATTCTTACTATTTTACATAATATGGGATAAAGTCATTTATACCCTTGTTTTAATTTTTATAATAGGTTTATAAAGGAATCATTCCATCGTTTTCCAAACAAGGTCCTTTTTAACCTTTTCGACAGAATTAAGGTAAGATGTCTTTTTTAACTTATACGGAAGGTGCTGCTATTTTCCACCGTTGTAAAATCATAGAAGCTTCCATTAAAAGATTATAAGGATATTTTCAATGTAAATGTCTTATTTTATAATTATGTGACTTTAAAATTATTTCAAAACAATAGATATTTCTCTCAAATAGTTTTGATTTCATCTATGTCAACATCCTTTGATGGATTTTAAGCTTATTTGAAGTTGATTTATTATGATACAAAACTTCCATTTTGTATCGAAGCTTTTGTGATATGTTTGACTATAGATGTGTTATTTTTATACCATTCATGATTTATGGTGAAAGTATGGGCATTTAGTATCCTAGTTTTAATACAAATGTTTATGTTATGCTGAAAACTGTTCATATGAGTAATGTATTAGACTTAATAAGTAACGGATGGAGCCTGTTATAGCTCCTCAATGCATAGGTAGGTCTCATGAGACAAACCAGTGTCCTGGCACGAGGCCTTGATGAAATCTTATTTGTATTCTTGGCATGAGGCCTTGGCTACGTGGTTATGATAGACTGGCATTATGCATTCCATCATTATGAAGGTGGTTATTAATATTGTATGTGATTATTTGACTAGTAGAATATCCATGTGCATAAGTAAATGTAATTATTTAATTTTATCTTTTCCATATTATGCTGAAGTTTTCTTTTATAAGACTTTTGTTTTATCTATACATTGATTTAAAGGTTTATGGTTATTTATAAATGTTTCTGCTATATTGTTATCCTTACTGTGCATCTGAGCTGACCCATTTCGATGTTTTATTTTTCTCAGGATGTGAAGAAGTAATTTATGAATGACCTGCAGGGATAATATGAGGGGATATGAAGACAAGATGTTTTTGTAGTAGTTTTCACTTTATGATGTAATGTAAACTTTATGAATGAATCTAGTTATTCCAAGGCTACTAGACTAATCGGTCTTTCGAGACTTGATCTTTCTTGTGATCATGCCAATGTTATGTAATAATGTAACAACTTCGAGAAACTGGGGTCGGGGCATTACAGTTGGTATCAGAGGATGTTTACTAAAAACCTTGGAAGCTAGATTTAGATAACTCTGATTAGAGCACATAGACCTAAGATGGACTTTGAGGATTATGATAGAATAACTTCCTAGAATTTTGGTATTATAGATATTTTGTGGGTTTTCCTATAAATACATCTATGTCTGGATACAAGAAGGTTGAGGCGGCTCTGGCACAGATGTACCTAGTGGTAAACCCCAAAGACACCGCTTTGAGCTAGACTTAAACGGGAACTGGTGCGCGACAATGGGCCTTGCTGCACTCTTGGTTACAATGATCCTGGGGGATATGCTTAGGATGATTATCATTTTATTTACCAACCATTATGAAGGGTTTATGAGTATATTCTTACTCAAAGAAAAAAATTTATGATTAAGGATTATATCCCAAAACTGTTCAATTCATGTTAAGTGTTTTACAAGTACGGAATTATGTATTTTGATTCATAAACTGATCTAGTTTATACCATTGTTTAGAAATAGAGCCTAGTTGAAGAAATGGAAACCGTATAAATTCATGAACTCTATGTAGGGATTTCCCTCCTTCTCAAGATAATTATAGTGGAGCTGGTGATATAACTGGTGCTTCTCAGCTTATCACCATAGTCGGACAACTCACTCAGGTTATGAATAATAACCTTACCTGTATGGAGCACCTTGATCCACAGCATGGAAGATCAATGTTAGATCGCTTCATGAGACAAAAACCACCAACATTAAATGTGTGTATATATCCATTGGTAGCTGAGCAATGGATATGTTCCATAGAGAAAATATTTTAGGCTTTGGGGAGTAGTGGAAGGGAAAAAGTTATCATGGCAGTTTACCGCCTCACTGGAGATACTGATCAGCGGTGGTCATTGATTCAAAACATGAAGGAAGATGATGAAGTATGAAATATGGAATGGAGGGAGTTCAAAGATCTATTTTTAGAAAAATACTTTCCTCGTGACCATTAAGCAGATATGGAATGGAAATTTCTGAGTCTAAGGAAAAAGGAGGATGAGAATGTTGCAAAGTACGAGGATAACTTTACAAGGTTAGTAAGGTATTCTGGAGATTATATACGTAACCCAATAAGTAATATTGATCGTTTCTCTTATGGGTTAAAACCATTTCTTCATCGAGAATTAGTCTCACAGTCCTTATCGTCATATGAAGACATTATCTCATCGGCTATCAAAACATAAAAGGAATTCTCTAAGTCTGATGAATTTAAAGAAAAACAAGAGAATAAGAGATCTGTTGATCAATATGGAAATGGAAATAAGGGGAAGAAGGGAAAAGTTGAAAATACATCCTATAGTAAATGTGGGAAGAAACACCCCGGTACTTTCTTAAAAGGAATGGGAGTATGTTACAAGTGTGGTGAAAATGGCCACCAAGATCATGATTTCAAGGGAAAGAGATTTTTTGTTAATGTGGAATGCTATAATTGTAGATAGATGGGACATTATACAAATTAATTTCCTAAGAGTCAGGGGAACTTGCCTCAGAAAAGGACAAGGGATCAAGGCCAAGCTTATGATATCACTACTGCTGAGGTAGAAGCTCCCAAAGACACGGTGGCAGGTAATTTAATGGTTTCCTCATGTTTAGAAAATGCTTTATTTGATTCTGGATCATCGCATTGTTTTATATCTTCCCAGTTTGCTAAGAAAATTAGATATTTCCAATTTGATTTAACAAAGGAGTTGTCAGTTAAAACTCCAAAGGGAAGTATCATTGCAACAATTTTTGTGAATCAGTTCCCATTAGAGAACATAAATTTTCTTTATCCAATGATCTCATTGTCATACCTATGATTGAGTTTTATATAATCCTTGGTATGGATTGGCTTTCAGACCATGATGAGAATATTTATTGTAAGAAGAAGGAGGTTACGATTTTTGATGATGATGATAAAGAACACCTTATTTTTAGAGCAGAATCATCACCACCTAATTCTTATCTAGATCCACCCCCAGTAGCTCAACTAAATTCAATTTTTGGGGTGGAAGAGAATGAAATGATTTTGGGTGAGGAAATGAATTTTCAAATAGAGGATGTACCTATTTTGAAAGAATATGTAGATGTGTTTCTGGAAGATTTACCTGGACATCCTCCAGAATGAGAAGTTGAGTTTTCCATTGATTTAATTCTTGGATCAAGGCCTATATTGAAGTCCCCTTATAGAGTAGCCACTATAGAATTAGTGTAACTAAAGAAAAAACTAGAGGAATTGAGTAATAAGGGATTTATTCGCACTATTGTTTCTCCATGGGGATCCCATGTTCTTTTTGTTAAAAAGAAAGATGGATCTATGAGGTTATGTATCGACTACAGGGAGATCAATTCTATAACAACAAAGAACAAGTATCCCCTACCTCGCATTGATGATTTATTTGAACAAATTCATGGAGCTCAATACTTTTCAAACATTGACCTTCGGTCTAGATACCATCAGCTATGTGTGAAGAAGGAAGACATTCCAAAGACAGCATTTCAAACTAGGTACAGGCATTATGAGTTTACAGTAATGCCTTTTGGGCTGACTAATGCGCCCTCTGTATTCATGGATCTAATGAATAAAGTTTTGAAGGAATATCTAGATGAATTTGTGGTGGTATTTATTGATGAGATCTTGGTATACTCCAAAATCTACGATGATCATGAAAATCCCTTGCGTATTATCCCGAAGACTCTAAGAAGACATGAATTATATGGGAATTTTAGCAAGTGTGAATTCTGGCTTTAGGATATTTCTTTTCTTGGCCATATTTTCTCTAAAGATGGAATCTCTTTTGATTCTTCTATGACCAAGGCAACCCAAGAATGGACTACACTGAAATGTATAACTGAGGTACGTGGTTTTATTGGTTTTGCAGGTTATTATCGATGTTTCGTCCAGAATTTTTCCCAGTTGGCTAACCCATTAATAAAGCTCACATGTAATGGGGTTAAATTTTTTTGGACAAAAGCATGTGAAGAATGTTTCGAAGAACTGAAGATAATATTAGTAAATTCTCTTATATTGACTATATCATCGGGTAATGATGGGTTCGTTATTTATAGTGATGCATCGAAGAAAGGACTTGGTTGTGTCCTTGTGAAGAATGATAGGGTTATTTCCTATGGATCACGACTGTTGAAAATTTATGAGAAAAACTATCCTACTCATGATCTAGAGTTAGCACCTTTGATCATTGATTTGAAGATATAGAGACACTACCTCTATAGTGAAAAATCTAAGATTTATACTGATCACAAGAGTTTGAAGTATATTTTCTCACATAAAGAACTAAACATGAGGAAAAGGAGATGGCTTGAATTACTCAAGGATTATGATTGTACGATACACTACCACCCAGGGAAGGTAAATAGTGTGGCAGATACTTTGAGCAGAAAAGATCTGGGAGTTTTGAAATATATGAGAATTGAATGGGATCTAATTTTCATGGATTTAGTGAATATGGACATAGGAATAACCATGGATGGTGAAACATCAGATATTTTTAAAATGGTTTCGAAACCATCTTTACTAGTAAGGATTAAGAGTTCTCAGACTGATGATAAAGAAATTCAAATGAAGATTTAAGTTGTGAATGATGGGAGATTGAGATACTCTATATATGAAGAAGGAATTTTGAAATTCTTGAAGATACTTTGTTTTCCCGATATACCTAATTTGAAAAGGGAATTATTAGACGATGCTCATAGTTCAAATTTCTCTATATACCCTGGGATCACCACAATGTATAGATATTTAAAGGAACATTTTTGGTGGGACAACATGAAGAGGGAGATTGCTGATTTTGTGTCAAGATGTATCATTTTTCAATAAGTGAAAGCTGGAAGGCAACGGCCTGGAGGAGTCGTGCAACCTCTTTCCATACCTGAGTGTAAATGGGATAATATCACTATGGAATTTTTCATGGGACTACCAAAGACTCCTAGAAGGAACGATGCAATATGGGTCATTATTGATCGTCTTACCAAGTCAACACATTTTCTTGCTATAAGGGAAGATTTACCACTTGAACGTCTAGCAATACTATATATTAATGAAGTTGTGAGACTTCATGGAGTACCCCTATCCATTGTTTCGGATCGAGATCCCCATTTTACTTTGAGGTTCTAGAAGAGTCTTCAGAAGGCCTTGGATAGTGAACTTCATTTGAGCCATGCCTACCACCCTCAAACAGATGGACAATCAGAACGGACTATTCAAACCTTATAAGACATGTTGAGATCTTTCTCACTAGACTTTTAGGGTATGTGGGATTTATATTTACCTCTGGTAGAATTTTCCTATAATAATACCTTCCATTCAAGTATATGGATGGAACCAAATGATGCGTTATACGGAAAGAGATGACGCACACCAACCTGTTGGGATGACGTTGGAGAAAGAAAACTTGTAGGCCCAAAAATGGTGGAGGAAATGATGGAAAAGGTGAAGTTAATCCAAAACCACATTAAAGCAGCTCAAGGTAGGTAGAAGAGCTATGCTGACAACCAAATAAAGGATTTGGAATTTCAGGTGGGAGATCATGTTTTCTTGAAGGTATCTCCATGGAAGGGAGTTATATTTTTTGGAAAAAAAGTTAAATTGAGTCCCAGGTACATCGGCCCTTTAGAAATTCTAGAATTAATTGGGGTTGTAGCTTACCGTTTGTTAATGCCGCCAAATCTCTCCAAAGTTCACAATGTGTTCCACGTATCACTGTTGAGAAAATACATGCCTGACCCACCACATGTACTCACCTATGAGGAATTAGAACTGGAACCCGATCTGTCTTATTGTGAAGAGCCCGTCAGGATTCTTGATATGAGAGAACAAGTACTAAGAAACTGGACGACTCGTCTGGTAACAGTTTTGTGGAGAAACCATAAGATGGAAGAGGCAACGTGGGAACCCGAGGAACTTATGATGAAAAACCACCCGAGTCTTTTCATATGGTAGTATTCTATAAATTTCGAGGATGAAATTATTTTAAGGAGGAGAGAATGTAACACCCCAAGCTTCCATGGTACGCTTCCCTTTGAATAATATAGTAGCGTGTGTTGTACGCAACTTCAAGATTCTAACACGCCGTGAACAATCAAAGTAGCTGTTTTAAATAGTAATTCCCAATTTTTGAAATTTTATACATTTTATCTTTCAAAATGGACTTTATTTTTGGATTCGGAATATCAAGATTATCTTGTGATGAAATTTTGGTACTTTTCGGATAACTTTTATATTTTGATGAATAGTGAAAATTACTATGTTTTTATTAAAAAAAATTTAATCGAAATAATTAATAGTGATATATTATGAATATGAGTGGTTTTGGAGTATATTTATAATATATTTTTACAATTTAATATAACTTTGGTCATTGGACATAATTTCACAATTAAAACGGATATAAACAAGTATAAATCTTTTGATAGTTATTATTTCTTAAAAACACACTTTTAGTTTTGACAGCGGGAATTAATTTTAAATTAATTTCTTCCACTTCTGTGTTTTGAATTTGGAAAACTGGATTCCATTTTTGGAATCAGGATGTAAAAATTGTGTAGATAGGTAACTTTCATTTTTAGACATTTTGAATAATTACTTCGGTAAATATTTTATTTACCATGGTTAAACAGTAAATCCTGTAAATAAGGGTAAACAAATAATATTATAATAATAATAAATTACCCTAAAACGTGTCCTAACCTTATTGGTGGAAACATGTCTGACCATGGGCATCTTTGGGTCTATTTTTAAACCCCATGGAGCCACACGTAAGTGATAAGGACACTTTATATTAATTAAGTTAAAGTAAATACAAAAATAACATAAGCATATATCTTTTAGAAAAACAATTTTTACCTAGGGTTATATATGTTATATTTTAGACTATAAATATTCACTAGAAATATAAAAATATTTCCTAAATAATGGTATTTTATTTATATTTTTGAGACATTAAATAAGTTAATTTATTTATGACACAATGATGATGCAGTAATTACCGAATTAATGAAAGATTAAGATAACTGAAATTATAAATACACAAATAAATGAAATTTGAAACTTTTTATAAATTAAAATACTTTTCATCGTTAAAATGACATATTATTATTGTTTATATATTTTTTTTGAAGTAATAATTCTATTATAAATTTATCAAAAACAAAATACCCAATAGTGTGAAAATTGACATAAAAGAGTTTTTAAAACAAAATTATATTATTAATTTATATTCAATTCCTAAAAATATAAGGATCAGAAAATAGACTTATATCATGATATTTGTATCATTAATGGACCACTAGGGGGTCTCTTGGAGGTATATAGTAAGTTTATTAACTTTATAATCTAAAAATACAAAGTTACATGGTAAGTATCACACTAATTAACTAAGAGTTAAAACTAAAAGATAAGGTTAATATAATGACAGAAACCTATCTAAATTATATTGGTTGAGTGTTTTTCTACCCATACCCACATTAACCTTTAAATAATCCACTTAGGAGCCATTATAAACCGAATATTAATTTATTATAAAATAATATTTCTATATTTTCCTATGGTGCCCCTCCTCCCCCTTATAAAAGGACACTACTTCTAACCAATTATTCACACTTTCAAAGCCTTTTTGTTCGGAAAACCCCTACCCAAATACTCTCTCAACTTCCCCCACTTCAACCTAGAGGCCTTATTTTGATCATAAATCCAACTTAAGGAGCCATTTTTATCAAATCAAAAAGAAGAACCCGAAGAAGAAGTAATGTTTTCACCACCATTTTCAAGTTCATTTCTTCTTCAACATCTTCTTTCAGTGTTATTCCCATTCTAAAATAATAACTCTGGTATCTACTATATACTTTGATATTATTATAAATATCGTACGACCATATTCAGTATTCTATCCATCCATTGAATCACATGTCACCATACGTGCGTACGTACGGCTTACCGTCTCCATGTCGTGGTGTAATTTTTTTTCAATATATTATTATTTGGATGGGTATAATAATTATGTGTATTTCATGTAAATAATATATATAACATGATAATTATTCATTATATATTATATAAAATCCAATTATATATTATTTTAATATCAAAATAATGATATTGTCGCTCGTGCGTAAGTACGGACTACCGTCTCCACAAACACGATGACATTCATTCCACATCATATCCATTCAAGAATAATTCTCATTTAATGATTAAAAATAATGTTTAAGGATTTGATATCATTCTAGATATTAATAAGATACAACCAATCCATAACGAACAAGACTTATGTAACAAAACATATAAAATAAAAGGAGTAAGTTAACACCCGAAACGACGATAATACTGATGTATTATTAACAAATAATTATTAGAAAACCATATATGATATCATAATTATGTATATGGTTCTTCTATAATTTAATAACAATGTTTTAACTATTATACAAGAGTTTAACATACTATCGACTAATGAAATGTAAAAGGTAAGGGGTTTTCATCTCACTCCTTATTCCAGTGAGATTCATGCCATATTGCCACTATTACATTTTGTGTGGTGTATGTACTGCCCATAATTGTATTCGTTGTGTAATAGACATTAATTTATGTGTATTTACATATTCATTGTATGATACCTCTTTCATGGGTTGTATGTTTCATAAGTTACCAAATTTGTAAGGGTTATTTCACAATCTCTTCATTATCTGAGGTTATTTATACGTAATTATCTACTGGGACCTCTTTATCATCAACATCCATGTTTCTTAAAAATGTATTTCAAAACATTTTTGCTATTTTACAGAATATGGGTTAAAGTAATATATACCCTTGTTTTATTTTTTATAATAGGTTTATAAAATAATCTTTTCGTCGTTTTCTAAACAATGTCCTTTTTAACATTTTCGACAGAATTAAGGTAAGAATGTCTTTTTTTAACTTATATGGTGGGTGCGGCTATTTTCCGCCGTTATAAAATCTTAAAATCCTCCCTTACAAGATTATAAGGATATTTTCAAAATAAATGTTTTATTTTATAATTATGTGACATTTAAATGATTTCAAAAAAATAGATATTTCTCTAAAATAGTTTTGATTCATCTATGTCAACATCCTTTGATGGATTTTAAGTTTATTTGAAGTTGATTTATTATGATACAAAACTTCCATATTGTATTGAAGGTTTTGTGATATGTTTGACTGTGGATGTGTTGTTTTTATACCATTCATGGTTTATGGTGAAGGTATTGACATTTCTTATGATATTTTTAATACGAATGATTATGTTATGTTGAAACCTGTTCATTTGAGGAATGCATTGGATATAATAAGTGATTGGTGGAGCCTGTTATAGCTCCTTGATGCATCGGTTGGTCTCATGAGACAAACTTGTGTCTTGGAACGAGGCCTTGATGAAATCTTATTTGTATTCTTGGCATGATGCTTTGGCTACGTAGTTATGATAGTCTGGAATTATTCATTCCATCATTATGAAAGTGGTTATTGATATTGCATGTGATTATTCGACTAGTAGAATATCCATGTGAACAAGTAAATGGAATTATTTCATTTTATCTTTGACATATTATACTAAATTCCATGTTTAAAATTCTTTTATTTTAGCTATACATTGCCTTAAATGTTTATGCTTATTTATGAATGTTTCCACTATATTGTTATCCTTACTGAGCATCGAAGCTCACCCCTTTAAATGTTTTATTTTTTCCAGGATGTGAAAAAGTAATTTATGAATGACCTGTAGGGATAATATGAGGGTTTATAAAGACAAGATGTCATTGTAGTATTTTTTACTTTATGATGTAATGTAAAATTTATGAATGTATCTAGTTTTTCTAAGGCTACTAAACTAATAGGTCTTTTGATACTTGATCTTTCTTGTGATCATGCCAATGTTATGTAATAATGCACCGACTTTGGGATACTGGGGTAGGGGTGTTACAGGTGAAGTAGAAGTTAATTTAATATCTATTAAGGAAAACATTGTAGGCCTAATGTATAATTATTTAAAATAGAGGAAGTATTATTTTATCATTTGAGAGACAAAAAGTTGATGGTCATAATGTTGTCTCTAGTGATAGATGGAGTTTTGTAAGAGTGATTTCTCTAATGAAAACAGGAGTGGTAATTTTAAATTAACATGTATTTTATAAATATATATATGCATGATTTATTCATAACAATATAATAATATTAATTATTTGTTGATTATTTACATAATAATATCCTTGTATTTTATGAAGTATCAAAATTTTATAGTTGTTTCCATAAATAATACAAAACATGAGACACTATTATCGTAATCTTTATAAAATTTATATTTCATTAGATAAATAATACTAATATTATATATATTTAATTTTACAATCTTATTTTTTGGACTCATAATTATTGATACTTCTTATTTGGATGTTCATATATAACGGTATCGAGGAGTGAAGATCATGAGGACCATACTACCCATAGGAACACTAAATATTATTTTTTTATGGGATGTTCCTATCTATAAACTTGTTTATTGACATCTCAACCTAATATCATTATCAATATGTATTTTTTATCATGTTATTTGATTCAATATGAAAACCATGATATTTATGTTTATGAAGAGGTATCATATGATGGATGAATATTTATTAATATGGAACTGTTTGAATGATCAAGATGTTATTTTTAAATTATAAAATGATGAATATTTAATTAGACTAGTGATCGTGATTTTAGTTCCGTGAATAAAACATTTTAAATGGAAAAAGAATGAAATTTAGTGTAATAATATCAATAAAATATAAATAAATCACTAATAGATGATGATATAATGAATAAATACTACATTATAAGATATCAAAAGAAAAATATACAATGTTACAAAATATATTTTCATATGTAGTTGTCATATCTACATATTGTCCCCAACTCTTTAGGTATTATGATATGTATCTAGATCCAAACACTAGTTTTCTAGTGTGAATAAATCTTACTGAGATAAGGGACTATAGGATAACCCAAAAACTACATAAATAATTACCACCAAATTGGATGAATTGGAGTTTAGGATGAATTTGGCTGCATTTGTAGTTGTCAGTGAATTTTTGAGGGTGAATAATAACATGAAAATTAATTAAATTATGAGATTAAATATTATTATAATATTAATTTAATTTATTTCTAATGGAATTCATGAATTTTTTAAGATAAACCAAAAGAATATGTGATTTGTTTATAAAATAATATTTACTTTTTCAAGGTTTACTAAACAATTACAAAAGGAAAATGATGGAATAATATATCTTATTCCAGTAAGAGACTTATGAGAGTGTTATGAGATATTTATAAAAAATCACTAACATTTATTGCTACATCAATGTTACATTGTTGAAATTTTAGGGTGTATTTTAAAAATTATCTTCTATTAAAAAACTATATTTATTATATCATTGTTATAAACCTACTATTTAATAATATTTAAAACTAAAATATAGAGGGAAATAATAGATATAATTCTACATAATTCCTCTATTTATATCATGTTTTAGTGAGAGATACCAAGATATAAAATGCTTGTATTTTTTCCATTATTTGATGGAATACAGGTTCTTCTCTTAGTTGAATGAGGATCATAGAAAACATTTATATTTTTTACTAACTTCTATAGGGAATTAATTGACATTATATGGGATATGGTGAATGCTTGTAGGATCTATTGGAAATATATTTTAGATCCATTATGATATTAATCACTTGTGATGAGCGGTTAAATAGGCACATGAAAAATGATTGAGGTATGGTTTCACTTTTGTTATTTATACTTAATATAATTACTCAAATTCCATAAAATTATTTGGGTGCTATCATGCTTGGGAAAGTATTTTATTATGTATTGAATATAAAAAAATAAAATTTAAATGTTACCATGATTACAAATTATACTTGTATCCTTAAATAATATCATATTGGGTGATCAATATGAAGAATATTCAGTCTAAGATCTTTATTAAAGATCTCTTAATAAAAAATTTATTAAAAAATTAAATTTAAGAGGGATAAGATAATTTTTTCCAGTATTTAATAGTAACAAAATTTTCAAAATTTTAATCAATATATATAACAATAATAAATTTTATTTTATTTAATAATTATTTAAATTACATTGTTAAAATGGTTACAATGATATATTTTCTAGTATTAGGGACAATCTATCTTAGTAATATTTAGGGACTAATGAAATTGTGATATAATACTTTAAATTAATTTAAAAAATATCTTTTGGATTTATTTTGTGTAAAATGAATATAAAATTGTTTTTTATAAATCATTAATAAAATTTTAATAATATGTTATCTTATTGAAATGTAATAATTCTGTTACTTTATAATAAATAAATAATCTTACTTAATCTCATTATTTCACTCTTATATCAAAAATCCTCTCCATTTTTATCCATGTTATCTTATTCTCTATGCATGACACCTCTCATGCATGATCTTGGGAATATCATTGTGTAATACTAAAAAAGAATAATTTATCCATGTTAAATTTCACTATATATTTATTGATGATATAGAACCAATTTCGCATGGTTTTAATGAATATTGTTATATATTTTCATTATATATGATTGTTGAATTCATATTTTCACCATAGAGTTATGAATATTTTAAAGTCTCATATATTTATTTTATGAATAATACATCTAGTATATGGATTTAGTTTTTCATGTTTTTTAATTATTATGGGGTATTTATAGGTCTTGATAATGTCTCAAATTAAGGTTTTTATTCAAATAAATTTATTGATTGATTGTGGAATTTTCATTGAGTTATTTGATTCCTAGTAAAATATTACATAGTGTACATATTTTCTTTTTTCATGAATGTATATTTTTTTGATATTCCCTAGAAAACTCATTTATTTGAAATAAATAAATCATATTTAGTTATTTTTATGATTTTTTTAATTTCAAAATCCACGATATAATCATAGTTTTTCATAAATTACTATTTATAATTTTATCTTGTGCAAATTATTTTAATAGAGAAAAAAGGTTGAATTATATTCATGCAAAATTATATGTGTTATGTGTAGTTATGATACTCTATGTAATTGTTCTCCATATATATAGTGAAACTTCTTTCTCTTAATGGATGTATGGATCATTTCCCAAACCACATAAATCATTGTGCCCATGTTTTTTTCCTTTTACTCTATAGAGAGTCATTTATTTCATTCATTGCAACTCATGAATTTTCCTAAATCATATGATTTTATATTAATTTTTATTATATTGAAAGGATGTATCAGTATGGTACCATGGTGAGGATAACTTATATAGGATGTATCAACATAATATCAATCAATCATGGGACATGATGATGTTAAAATATTTTGAGTTTGATATTGGAATAATGGTTTGAGAATTTTAATAAAATTTAATTAGATATATTTCCATGCAACAATATTATATGATAAATCAGGACAAAATGATTCCAGAAAATAAATATTGAAACTAGATAGATCATGATTCAATAAAAATATGTAATTTTTTTCTCATGGCATATAGTTGATAGGACCATTCTTTCTTTCCATATCACTTTTAATCTGAAATAACTGATTATTGAAAATGGATCGTGATTATTATTTTATAATATTTTGTGCAATTAATCAATGATTGGTTCTTTGGGTTTCCCACCGCATGAATTAATCTATTTTGTGAATTTCTTTTCATACTAGTAATACTTGATTTTGATGTGTGATACATAATTATCCCATTTTTTATTATTTATTGCGTATATATATTTGAGAAAATGAAACGTAAGGAATCATCATCTTGAAATTAGTATATAATTCTGTCAACATGAGGATGTGAAGGATCTGAAGGAAATTATTCCCTAATGATTAATCCAATACTATAAGTGTTTGAAATTGAACATTGGTAATAATAAGAATATATTTCTGGTTTTTGAGATTAAACAAATGAAACTGATGTTATTTTTCAATGGAAAAATTAAATGATATGACCCATAGGGTGAGTTTTTATTTATATTTGAAATGATAAATATAGAAAAGAAATTTATTAAAATTAAAAGGTTATGATGGTTTATAAAAATAATCTTCACTATGAAAACAATTATTGTTTAATATTTTTTGATATTGAAAAATAATGTAATATTTTTTATGAATCAAAATAAGTATAAACAAAAAAACAAATTTATATGTAAAATTATTTTAGAAAGGAAATAATTATCCAGTAAGCTATAAAATTAATTATTTTATGGAGCTCTCACTAGTATTTGATCAACTATTTTTATATACATTAATTTTGATCCCCTATTCTATATTTCCATTTCATATGGTAATTTTTTTAGATTCTTAAACTTCCTATATTTGGGTATATAGTAATTTTTGGTTAGAATAACATTATTTAAACATCAATGTTTCATTAATTTTCTTCGATATTTCAAAATTTATTTCAATTTTATCTTTTATTTTACATTTTATCTATGTAACCATCTATATTTATATAGCTAAATATTCAATATTTGTTTGTAAATATTTGAATATATCTATATTTAATTTAATTTTTTATTAAAACATCGATTTATATTAATGGGAATGTCGTTGTTTCATAAAAAAATGAATGTTATGGGAATCCATTAATTATTCTTCTGAACTAATTAACTTTTTTGATACATTAAAAATAATAAATCTTATGAACACATAACTAACTTAATAAATTCATAATAGAAATATTAAATTATAAAAAATAATTATATTTAAGACACTAAATAAAACACCTTTTTAAAAATTAACATATCAAAAAATCCAAGATTATTTGTAAGAAAAAATTATTTCCTTCATACCTTAAGGGAAATAAAGTTCATCAAAAACTAAATTAAAATGAAAAATTTTTGTTCATTACCATAACATTGATCATATTATATTTTAATCTTTATTAGTGTTATAGAAACATTTATTATCAATTCAACTAATGTTATGATTGAGTATAAATTATATTCAATCATATTTATACTTTTTTTATATAATTACATTTTACTTCTTATAGCCACATCCTACATTGTTCATGAATCAATCATACCCTTTTATTACTTGTGTCATTTTTTCTCAATTATTTATTACAATATATATTATATTTTTAATCCTCATATCAATTAGTAATACAAACATTTTAATTATAAATTTATCACTACTACAGCATAAAGATGAGGATAATTTTTAATTTTAAAAAATAGAATTAAAATTTTATTTATATTATAAAATGGTTATACACAACTATTATTTTCACAAATTATTATTTTATGAAATCCAAAAATATTTTTTTTATTTTTAAAGAAACTATTTATCCTAAAAATCATTTTTCAATGCTCCATGTTCTAAATTTTATGCCCAAATACCATTGATCCTTTAACCTATTGATTTTATTTATATTACGTGTAGCCAAAAAATATAAATGGTACTATAATTTCTATATCATTTGGAAAAAAATACATGAAAATAGAAAAAAAAATATCAATAAAGAAACTAATTGATATAGACAATTTGGTATATCTTTTGAATTAGATTTTGTATTTTTAATCCTTTAACCAAAGTTTTTACATATTATTCAAAGAAATATATTCAAAAAATTCCGATAATTAGACACTAATTTAAGATACGCTATAATTTAAGAGTAACATTAAAATATACATCCCCATTTACATATCAAAAACACATTCCATAGATGTAATTAAGATTGATAAATGAAAACTATGGAAACTATTATGATGCTATTTTATCATTATAATAGTGGGAAATATTTTAAACTTTATATTGAGAACATTTTCATGAGGGATATATTAATATCCATCAATTTAATTATGAATATTTCATTCTTTTTTGTTGACTATCTTTTTCCCCCAAAATCAATATTTTAAAAACATATTATCTTAAATCAACAAAAACCTTAAACTAACATCGAAATTTGAAAAAAAAAATTCAAATAAAAAATTATAAGGTAATAGATTTTTTATTATTATAGTCATGTTAGAATAAAAATACTATTAATCATGAGATGAATAATTAATGCCATGAATTTGAATAGGTCAAAAAAATTAATTTTTTAAAAAAAAATTATAGTCTATCTAGTTTCTAAAAAAGAAATATAAAAGGAAAAACATTCATACCTTGGTGTCTGAAAAAGAATTATTTATTGATATAAAATATTTATAAATAAAAAAATACTCATTTCATAAATAAATAATTATCACCACTTGTAAATTTCATCATTCATATAAGAAAATGAATATTTCATATTAGTCCATATTATTTATGTAATAAATAATGAAATTAATCCTATATTGAAATCAATATTTTATATAACATATATCATTTAGTAATATAACATTATTAATAATTTTAAAAAAAAATTAAATGTTAGAATAATTTGGGTAAAACAATGCTTTTGCCTCAGCAATTTCTTATTGGATATCCCAACGAAGCCTACTATGATAGAGTGTATAAACAATTGTGCCAACCTATTGTACATATAAATATACACTCCTCCCCAACCATGGATTATATTTAATAATATAATTATATTTTTCCATAAATAATGTTAATAAAAATTCAATTTTCTCAATGAAGGGGTTTTTTGGGATAGTGGAATTAAAATGAACTAGACAGTTACATTACCAAACATGAAAAAATATACATGTTTTATATTTAAATAGATATTATTACTTGTGTGTTATTTAAATTATTTTTATAAATTATTTGATATGTATGTGTGTTTAAAAGAGGAAAAATATATCATTAATTTTATATGATATTTTATAATTTTCTATTTTTTCATAAATTAATCATATTATGCATTAAATTTCAATTTTTTATAATTAATTTTATTAAAACATAAATGTTACTTGTAATTTTTTCATGATGATGATGTCTATATTGTGAATGGAATAATGTGGTGTTGTTCAGTAGTGTGGTGTTCCTTGTTAGGGAGTGTCCCCCAATGTTAATTTTATCTTATGATAGTATAGTCCCCATATATAATAATTTATGTATGGGAATATGGAAATCTGTTCTTTATTAATGATTCTTAGGATATGTTTCTTTATATGAATTGTCCTTATAAAATCAATATATGAAGATTCATTGAGAACATATTGAAATCAACATGGACATAATGCACAAAATTAAATGTATATGTTTTCTTATGGAATGATTCTTTTGTGTCATTATTTATTTTCATAGGATTGGATTGATATGATTTGTTAAAAATCAAATTATATAAATACACTAGAAACATAAATCATAAAATATTTCATTCTTTCTTTATATAGATCTTGAAAATGATTGTTTAATTTTTATCAATTAACAAAAATAATTATACTGATTCTTATAATGGTCATACACATATATTTATATCTTATAACAATTAAGTTGAAAATTATTTATTTAATAAATGTATGATTTTGAACCTCTTGATTTAATAATAAATATTGATGTTATCTTCAATTATCTTATATCATACCATTATATTATAATTTATTTAAATATCTTATATAAAGCACATTTTTTTATAAAGGATAATCTTTTGATTCACACATTTCTGAAATTAGTGATGTGTTCTCATACAAATATATAATAGTTTTATATTTTATTCTTTATTTAACTCATGTATTCGTAAAAAGTTTAAATATTAAATTAATGTAAACATAAATAATTATATTATAAAATTATATATACAAAAAAATAGTATAGTTCATATAGTAGATATAATAATTTAGTATTGAAAATATAATTATATTATATTTATATCACTCCAGTATACCCATTTCTTACATAGCGATATAACGCATGTCACTATCCTTGATTATAGATGTACTGAATAATAATGTTCAATATCTCACTTTAAAAAAGTCGCAAAGACTATATATACATTTTGAAATATATTTAGAAATTATTTACAAAAATCTTGTGGATGTAGAATTATTAAAAAACTTATTCTTCAAAAAAATATCAGAACAAATTCTCATACCTTATCCTTGTGTGTGGCCCAATGGTACTTTTTAGGATTTCTTATGAATGTAGAATTTCAGTTAAAAATGATAATTAAAGAGAAGATTCTAAAAAATCCTTATTGAAAATATTTCTAGATAAGGATGTAGTCATATAACCATAAATAATATATATATATATATATATATGAATATGTATACAACATATATACCTATACATCATATTCATACCCAAATAATCCATCACTGTCAAAATATAGCCATTATATATTCTCTTAAATGGACAAACCAATAAAAGTGAATAAATCAATTTCCATTCATCCATGAATATGATATAATCACATGTCACATTAGTATTCATAGAAATTAATTTCATTATTATAACTAAAACATGGTGAAAGATTATATTTTTTCATAGAAAAGTAAAAAAAATGTATATTTTTTATAAAAACCCATCATATTATTAAAAACATTCCAAACCACCCCTAGTAATATCTATATTTTGGTGGGTGAAATAAATGTACATAAGTACAATAGTTCATGTGTAAGGTAGTTTATTAACCTCATGTAATATAGATTAATATAATGTATTAACTCATAATAATATTAAAGACATTTTCCATGAAATTGTTATGAAATATACATTAGCATGTTAGTTTCTTCAACAAGTCACATTTATGACCCACAAGTGTGTTGGTATCAAGTACACAACAGATACATAAAAACATGTGAAATTTGAAATTTTATTATTAGTTCTACATAAAGAGTTCATATCCAGTAATGTGAATCTAGGTGAAATACCTGAGGATTTCATTAGATAAACTATAATAACAACAATTAAATTAAAACATTAACTTATTATATATAATGATGTAGATGAATTATACTCGTCATTAGTTATCACTACTCAAACCAACTATTTTAATATCCCTTTATATTTTCCAAAATCCCTCAAAGAGCATTCTAATATTTTAATAATTTATTTTTCAACAATAGAATTTAGAATAAAAAACCACTTGAAGATTCAATGATAAAAGGATTAAAAAATATTTGATCATGTAGGGATATATGGATTAGGGTTATATTACTTCTCCTTCCCCTATATATGAATCTAGAGAGTAAATATGGATATATCAAATTTGTGTAATTAATATTATTGTAAAATAATGTCTTTTATTTATGTAAATAGTCAGGAATTATTTATGAAAATTTTATATAGACATTATATAAATTAAAAAAATTAAATTAAACCATATTTGTGGAATCTGATGGAGGGAACACAAAAAAAGTAGTAAATATTTTATCACATACTTTTATAATCCATATTTTTTATGTGATAAATTATGATCCATTATCTTGACCCCTCACCTCAAAAATATTCCCAAACATTGAATAAAAATATTAATCCCTGAAATAATATTACACATGTATTTCTAACACATGTGAATATACTAAGGAAATAAAATAACTTTATAATGTTCTAAATATTAATAATTGTGAATTTATTTATTTAATGTTTTGATTAAAACTTATACATATCTCAAATATATATTTGATACTCACTCTGTCTTAAATTCCGATTCACATGAATTATACAAGTATCTAAAAATGAATTTTTTATAACACTCTATGTTTGTATATTGATAGTAGTGAGTCCTAATAATAGACCAAGAGTTAAATATAATAGCACATTAGTTCTCCTATGGTGCTAAGGTTTAGTTATACAAACTATAAACTCCCTAACTAACATGTATCATGTTATAAAATTACATTCTCTAATTATAACTCAACAATATGGACTCATAACTTGTGTCTTAATCCACTTATTACATAGGTTATTATTTGTATGTACTTTCTATAAGAATATTCCTTATTCCATAATGTATATGGATTTAGATAATATACAACCATATCAGTAAATAAGGATTGAGATGTCACTTCCTCTATCTTGAAGTGACAAATAATATCCTTATCAAATAGCCAATGTCATAACATGAATGAAACACCTTTAACAAGATACCATTCAACAATATAAATTTTTTGGATTTTGAATTTCGTAAAAGTATGTGATCAAATTATGCATTATGATTTTGATTAAATATTAAAGGAACAATACATATTATCATAGATAAGAAAATATAAAGACTCTAAATACATGTTGTGTTCTAATTGGTGGGTAAGTCATCCAAATATAATAAACTCAAGATCATAAATTTCAAAAGTCATGAGATGAATTCTCCATTGTTTTGTGAACCCATAACCAAATTTATATAAAAAATGCATGTATTATAAACCTGATATATGTGGACCATAGAACATGGATTTTGTTATTATAGTTATGGAATCTCAATATTCCCATTATATATGAGAATCTTTATAACCACTATATACTAAGGGTATTCTATATAAATTATCATATAACTTTTATATATAGAATAAAATTTTCATTTATGGAAATTTAAACACATGTATATCTAAAACTGTTTATAATAATTTGTAATCAAAGTGAATAAGCGTGTTTAGTAAAGGGAATCCACACACAACACTCTTACATGCACTACAGCCAGAAACTAACAGGTCACAACATTTTACCTCTCATTACAGCATCATGATTCTAATGAAATATTTCTATAGTCAAGGTGTTCCCATGTCGCACATGAGCCTCAGCCTAGTTGGTAGGGACTCCTTATGTGCATCCAAGAGACCCGGGATCAAATCCAGGTGGGGGATAATTTCTGATTTAATGTAGCAGGTACTATAGTAGTACTATAGCAGTATTTTAGCAGGTACTGTAGTAGGTACTATAGTAGGAACTTTGCAGAACTGTAGCAGGCACTGTAGCAGGCACTGTTTGGCACTGTAGCATCCGAGAATATACTCCCATTTGGGACTACGATACACTGATTTGGTCCTTGAGTTCATTAAGTCCTTTGGGCCACCCAGGCCCTCGGGTTAGTATGGCCTTCGGGCCACCTCAAGGCCTTCGGGACACCTTCAAGTGCAGATGCAAACCAGACAACCTACAAGGAACAAACTTCAGAATGAGGAGGAGCAAGGAGATTTCACCATAGTAGAAGCTAAACAGATTGAAAGAATGAGATCAGCCATCGGGACAAGCATGTGCATGCACGAGAAAGCCTGGACGAACATCCATTCGAAGGTGGAGAGCTGATTTCTTGATGAAGATGCTGGGGAGGAGCAGTTCCAAGTAGTTAGTCTAGTTTGTATGTAATTTTTGAATCATACGGGCAATGAATTCTTCTATGGCCTACAAGCCATGTAATACTTACACCTACAGGCCTTGTAAGGGTTCCACCTCACCCCTTCAAAGGTGCATTATCATAAATCAATAAAAAATGAAGGCCTTCGGGCCATTGGAGGATGTGGCTCCCATGTTATCTTATTTGGATACTTTATTATCTTTGAGATTACCTAACTGATTAAAATTCCTCCAGAAGAGAGAAAACCAATGTATATTATTTTTCCTCTAGTGGAACATGGGAAACATGGTAGGCACCACTCTTAAATCATTATCACAATATACAATAACATGGTATATTTATCTTGGTATAATTTCACTATCTAATAAAAATATAACAATAAAAAACACATCCTTGGATTTATTAGAATCCATTACATACTAAAATCCTACTAATAAATTGTAATCCATAGGCCTCCTTTACATTCGTATGCTTATTGTACCCCCATTTAGGAAAATACATATCTTGTTTTTTATTTTTGGTCAATATAAACTATCTACAAAGTAGAATTAAGGTATTACCTCATTATTATCTCCTCAACTCATCCATTAATGGAGACCATTACCATTATACAACTTATGTATATTAAAATACATTTAATATATATTCCTTAAATATCACCTAGATTATCTTGATATCATTAGAAAATTTATCATACAATGTCAAAACTAAAGGAATACATAACATTTAATAGTTAATAGATCCCTCAATTGAATCATAACATATTCTACTCAATATTTTTAACACCTATTGTGTTATGGAAGCTTATTCTTGGAGATATTAAATACATGTATCAATGCAAATAATGTAATTCCTCAATATTCAAACATATATTTTCTTTTAAAATGACCACCATGATCAATAACATATTGTAAACAAGTCACCATGATTAAACAAACAATGAAATAAAATTATTTAAATATGTTTATTATAAACAATTTGATGGGAAAGACGATATGAATAGGAATAACCAAATTATATCAAATATTAATAAAATTACTCTACAATTAAAATGTGATTCTAAATTCCTAAAAAATATGTAATAAATTTGTAGTAACATAATTTTATGGCTCAAAAATACATATTTTTAGAAATGATCTCATTTCATTTTATTCATGAATGTAATAATTAATTAATTATACTTTTAAAAATATTATTGGATAAATATGAATAATTTTTCAAATAATTGTATCATAATAATTTTAGGATTAAGTTTTTATATTTTTCTAAAAAGAATGAGTTTTTAATGAATAGTGAAAAATATAAATTTCTCAAACAACAATCACTTTTATGACCTTATAATGATATAAGAATAACATTAATTTTTCTAAAACATTATTTATAAAATAAAATATTTATGAAATAATATAATTATTATTAAAATATAATGTTCAACAAAGAAATTTAATCTTAACAATTTCAAAATCTATGTAATGTTTTTGATCAAATGAAAAAGACCTTTAATAACTTTTAAATAATGATGTAATTACAAGATACATTTGGGATTTACTTTGGTATAAAATGAAAATGGGTCTCCTATTTTTTAACATAATCCATAAAATTTCATTTTATTAATCTATATACATTTTTTTCTAAAAAATCAATCTTTTAACTAAAACAATGTTTTTTTGTAAAAAATGTTTTTAGAGATTTTTTTGGCCATATAATAAATTTAAATTTTTTAAAGTTAGTGAATTATAAAATATAAATTGATTCAATATATAAATTTTCTATAATTAATATTAGTTAAGTGTTGAACATTAATTTATTATTATACTGAATAGTAACAATAGTAAATATTTTCTACATCGGTTAGAGATAAAATAGTTTAAAATGGTTAAAAATAATGTTATTATGATTTATGATAATTCATATATATGTCTAAAAAACAATGGTGAGTTGGATTTAAAAAAACATACCATATCTGAATATATGTTAATTTGGATCCACTTTAACCTGAAAATGTATTCTTGTAATTAAAAATTTTTCTATAATTACTTATGTGTCACTACCCTAACTTATAAATAGGATCCAATTCTCCTCTTTTTTTCATCATATTTATCCACAATTCCTACAAAATACCTACCCAAACCCCTTCTTAAATTCCTTTCCTTTCATTATGAACTTATTTTCATTCATTAAGATCATCCCAAATAAGAAATGAAGTGTAAACCAAGGGGTTTATGTCCAATAAGGGGTAATCCTCTTATATGACTATTTAATAGTGTATTTCATTTTATAATTAATATAAATCATTGGTAACCATCATAACATAATCAATTCACTATCACCGATATACTAACATTTCATTAGGATAATAGAACCATTATTTTCTGCCACATTTCCACCCAATGGAAAATGAATACAACGATTGTGTGTACATAAGACTACTATCTCCAAGTAGTATTTTATTAAAAATCATCACTTTTCATGTATTTATATAAACTGTAATTAATTATTTATATATTTTTATTTATAAAATATTTACTATTCTGTAAAAATAATATATCATCTACCTTTTACACCTATATCCACTAGAAAATGATAATGTTTCTTGTCTTTATCTATGGGATTCAACCACCATGACATGATATGATAATATCTTATATTAAAAAAATTCATGGATGATTCTATAATTTTAAATAATGAATAAAATTTATATTAAAAATATTATTATAATTTGATAAATTATGGAACCATTTCATAACTCAATTAACCCAATACAATATACCAAACTAATTCGGAAGAAATTTACCAAAAACCCATTAATGATTGATATAAACAATAACAATTAATTGAATGAATATTACATGAATAAAAAAAATAATATAGAAGAATAATTTTCAAAAACAAATTCTAAAAAATTTTAAATCGATCATACAGATGTATGAATCATCATGGTCATTATGGAGACACAAGGTAAGGGTAATTTTTTCTCATTTCCATATCAATGGGACATGTTTATATTATTCAAAAAAATTTAAAACTATTTTCAATATATTTACCTATTTTTTACTATATCATTTATTATTAATTATTAATGGTATGTCATGTTTTAACTAATGTTTTCTCTTTTAATGAGACTAGATTAAAATCTTTTAAAATCATAATACGTTTTATTTACAATGTTATTTGAATTCAGGATTTTTTCTTTACAAATTTCATTTTAGGAAATCACATGATCCAAAGCACATAAAACCCATATATTTTCTTCTCACAGGGTTATGTTTTTCTACTATGTGTTATTATTCCATCTATTCTATTATTGGATCAAGAATATAGTATTAAGTTACCCACATGTAATTTTTTTTAAACATTAGTAAAATGTAATAAGATCAAATATGTTCCAAAATCTACATGTTCTTCATAATATTATAATAATTATATTATTTATACATCTAATATTGTTAAAATTAATTTTAAACTAATTTGACTAATTTATTTTTAATGTTTTAACATTAAATTCTAAATCATTTTCCATTCTTTCATTTTTATATTTTTTACCAATGTGAAAAATATTATTTTTAATAATATACGACATGATGAATATTTCTCAAAATCAAATCCATTATAAATAATCAATATTACGTTACATGTTTTAATGGTAATTTTTAAATAAAAAAATAAAACTTTTGGGAATATTTATTATATATTTTTTCAATGTAAAATAGTATTAATTACTAAATTGAATGAACGTAATTTTGAATAGTGATTTATCACTATTTTAAAATAATTATACAAGGATATTATTTTCAATTTATTTCATTTATTATCATTTCCAAAGGGTCGGGTTAACTATTTAAACACAATTTCTAATGAATTAATGGTCTTATATCATACCTTAATGATAAATAATTATCCCTGATTATAATATCATTCACATTCTTATTATTATCTTCTCTATCACTCGCTATTATCTATTAGAAATTATTTTTCTCCACCATTCCAATATTTCAATTTTCATGAATTTAAGTGGAATCATTTCTAACCCCTGTTAATTTTATCAACCATATAACACTGTTAAATATGTTGGCATTTTATAAATTTTTAAAGATAATGATTATATCATTAATTGGGAATATTTGTTTTATTCATGATTCAATAAAATGAAATATTTATTTATAAGAAATTTTCACAATAGATTCCATTGAAAATTCATAATATGAAAAATTGAAATTACATTAATTTGATGGAAGTTCTTTATTATAGATGGCTCATTTATGCCTTGAAATTTTCAATGAGATAAATCTAGAAGCCTCATAAAATGGGTATTTAGATTACTAAGTCCAATATATCAATGATGATGTCTTCGATTATAGGCATTGATGAATAGATTTATGATAACATAGGTGATTACTCAATGGGATGTTCTGAAATGCAATTATTTATATATTTCTATTTCTAAGAATGTAGTTTCTTAAATAATTATGATTTATATATTGATTTAATCCATGTATGCTCATTTAATTCATGTTTTTATTGAATTGTATGTGATAATTATCCATTATTCTCTGTTGGTTTTTTTGTATTTACAGAGGATATATAATACTATATATAAACCCAACTATTTGTTTTAATTCAGACTTTATTTTTTTCCCCATGATTTAAAGATGGATATCATAAATGAATTATAGGATTCAAGAATGTTTCCTATGATATGTTTTTATATTTACAATTTAATATTATAATAAATGATTTAATTTTTTTTCCAAAAATAGTTAACTAATAAATCATGAATACTATTATCCCTTGTATATTGTACCAATTTAATGTGGCAAACAAATGATATAGGTTAGATTATTTAGTGTGGTATAGTTTGTGTTGGAGAAATCAAAATAGGATCATTTTTAATTGATATTTGAATGATCATATCAAACATGAGGATTATGATAATCATTTATAGTACATGATGAATTTTAAAATTATATGTAATTTTTATGGATAAATAATCATTATATTACGATCTAATTATGTGTTTTATATTATTTAGAAATAGATCCTAATGTAATAAGGTAATTTATATCAATAGTTAGAGTCACTGAATAATGTTTCTTTATGAGTAATTCTAGACATCATGTGTTACTACTAACCAAATCATGTCTATATTAGGGTACAATACTTATGTTTTTATTAATAAACTTTCTCATATATACTGACATGTTGTTCCACATAGTTATTAACATATGATGGAACGATCCATGTGGTATAAAAATCCATATTTTAATGGATTTATTATTCCATTAGTGGATGAAAATTTAACTATATAACTATAAAAACTATTTTGTAATTTGGGATGTTTTGAAATGGAAAATATTACTCTTGATATATATTATTTAAATGGATATTTTGGTCAATTTTATCACTGATCTGGAATACTAATGATGTTTATAAAACAAAATGTATATAATGGAGTACATTTAATGTAATGACCCATACTTTACATACATTTTTATTACTTCAAAATTGAAGCACACCTATTACAACATATAACAAAACCATGAAAGGACCGTATAGGTATAGTGTCTTTAGAAACTGGGAAACATAAACAATTGCCGCATAAATCATCTATGTTTTCTCCCACTTATTTCATCATATCTAGACTCCCTCTTTGGAATATCCTAATTAATACCCTTCTTCATGACCTGGGGAAAAGAAAAAATAAAAAAGGGTGACCCCAATTTCTCAGTAAGGGTAAACAAAATAAATATCAGTCATATCATATTCATAAGAACATAACATTTTGAATACCATAACCTGCAAAATAGATAATAATACCATAACATGGGATAAATCATAGTGGTGAAATGTAATACCAATAATCATAACATAAAACAAGAAACTTTGTGGCATACACACATAATCATAGAATATAATTTCATTTTAGTCAATACTCATTGCCAAGACTATCATAGCAGACAAATTCCATTACTGAATCGAGTTCACTCCTCATTCCAGTCCTGTATCACGGAACTAGATTAACTTTCTGTTCTATCCATGTCTAACTCATGAGATATAAATCTTTACCCAATTCATTGGAGGGAGATATAGGTTACACCCATCTCATAATGAAACCATTCTTATGTGTGCCACAAAATCAAAAATCATAGAAAAACCCATGTAATAAAAATGGAATTCTTAAACATCATGCCATCAAAAAATAAATCATATAAGATAAAAGGACATCATAAAAGTAATTCCATCATAACATAATCAAATCAATGTAAAAAAGGGAAAAAACAGAACCCTATATTATCTTAGATGGAAAATAATTTTGATAAAACACTTGAACTGCATTCTTGAGGGAAAATATCATTTCTACTTCAAAAACATTTTTCCTTTCTTAACATGTCATACAATTTTAAACTAAAAGAAGTTGATTAAAAAAACATGAAAACTTTTAAATTAAGATTCATGAAAATAATGTTCTAAAAAACCATTCATGTTGTATAAGTTAAAGAAAAACATTCTCCTCGTACTTTGGCCAAAAAGTCAAAAAAGTACCTCGTATTAAAAATGTCAAAAGATTCCTTTCATATATTTTACTAAAAACTTAACAAAGGGAAAAATTGGATTTCAAAAATTTTAGCAAGATAGAAATAATATTACATATTGAGGGAACATGGATGTGGATGATAAATATTCCCTAGTAAATTCTAATGTATAAACAATCTCGGATAAAAACTGAGATTGCAAGATTTTCCCTTACCTTAGGACTGATATGATTTGTACATGTATAAACCTCCTATATAATGATTTAATAATTCCTTTTACTTATTCTATAATAATACTCATTTTTATGATATCATATATGGTCATATTGTAAGCTTCTTATTAGTAATATTTCATTGCTACTTGTTATTCGAGTGTTTATTGCTTTATGTTCTTATATGTGTTTTGTCGAATAAATTCCTATTCTTATTTTTAGGTTATAGATACAACATTTATAGAATGGTATTAGTGTAATATATATCACATTTAATCATTCAATTAATTTATATAATCATTATTCAATGAAGATCATGTAGAACAAGTCGCATCACATCGTGGAGACGGTAGGTCGTACGTATGCACGAGCAATAATATTGTTCCCATGATCGTGGAATTGTATTGAAGTGTATGTATACTTTTTAAGAATCAATATCACTTTAAAATAATAGTATATAGTTATTATTTACACCATTATACCCATCCAAGTAAGGTGGTGGTGGAAAACAGATTACACCACGGAATGGAGACGGTATTCCGTATGTACGCACGCGTGGTGATTTTATTTTCTGTAGGATGGATAAAAGATAAATTAGGGTTGATTCATATTTATAATTACATATCATTATATGAGTGATACTGATATTATTACTTCATAATGAAACAACTAAATAAGAAGAAGAATAATAAGACATAAATTTGAAAGAATTGGTAACAGATATTACCTCTTCTTCGGCACGCATCTTTGAAATCTCCTCTTAGGGCACTAAGATTGGTCTTTGAAGAAGACCAGGACCTATAGGATGTTTCTATGGAAGTGTAGAAGAGAAATTTTCCTGGGTTGGCCGATATTAAAGGCTCAATGTGGTGTGAGGAGGAGAGGGAGGAGGTGCCCTTTCGTAAGGGAGGAGAGGAGCACCATTGGAATTATAAGAAATATTAATTTATAATAAATTCCTACCCCACTTAAAATCTTGAAAAAATGACTCAGATCTGAATCCTAGAGGAGATAGGGTTTTAATATCATCATCCAATAAAATTTAGACAATTTGGGAATTTATTTTAAACATTATCAACATGCTTTATCCTTATATAATCTATTTAATGTTATTTGTGGTAATAATATTCTAAATTTTAAATCATTATAAATAATTACTTATATGTTCTGAATTGTCCATAATTGTATACTTTACTACATTTCCGACCATATAAATTTAAATTTACAATTTTTAAATGTTTTTGTGATTTTTAAACAATTTTATAATATTTAATTTCTATAAATTAACAATAGTGTCAATTTTGACACTATTCATTTATTTGAGTTTAAATAAAATATATATAGAAGATATGTTCAAAATAAAATATTTAATAGATTTATAACATGTCATTTTTTTCTAAAAAATTAGTAGATCACATTAAAAAGTTCATATAATATTTATTTTAATACTTTTAAAATCATTTATTTGATATTTCAATCAATAAAATAATTTCAACATCACTATTGGGTCATAATTAATGATAACTATTTAATACCTAAAAAATATAAATAAATTCAAATGATGTAGATAATTTTATTATATTTCTTGAGACAATTCATATATTAAGTTTCAATAAGTTTATCACTAGACTAAAATTATTATACATATAAGGTTTAAGAGAGTGACATGTTCTCACTTTCTTTGGTTTTAATAATATTTATATTATTTCATGGTCAAAAGTCCATGAAATGAATCTAGTCCAACCCTTAGCTGATATGAGTCGACTTTTATTCATCCAATATGATTTTGGTAATTGTTAGGGTAATTTTATAATCTTATATTTACCCTTAATTACCCGATTTACCTTTAACTGCAGTAAATAAAAATTACCGTAGTTACTATTCATAATCTCAAAAAATAAAAGTAAACTATTAACATAATTTATACCCACAAAATAAAAATATGTAATCCATTCTTCAAAATTAAAAACACAGAAGTTATAGTAATTTATTTTAAATTAATCCCGTTGTTAAGGAAACGGGTTTTTAAAAGTTAAAACATTGACAAAGATTGAAATGTTTTTATCTATGAATTCAATATAAAATTAATTCTAATGGCATAAATTATATTAAATGGTAAAAAGATATACTATATATACTTTAAAACCATTCAATATTATAATTTAATCATATATATTATTGCGATGAAAAAAAGTTGTTTTTTATTAAAATATAGTGTGTCTTTACTATTAATTAAAATATGAAAGTTATCAGAATAATATGAAAAATATATCCAAAGTAAATTTTTATATCCTGATTCCAAAGAATAATTTTATTTTGTCAAATTGAACTTATAAACATGTCAAAACTAGATTTAAAGTGGGTGTTCCATCAAAAGGCGGCAAAACTGAATTTTTTGAAAAATACTTATTTTACCCGAAAAAATTATTTTTTTCTCAAAACATGTTCTAGAAAATATGTAAGATGAATAATAATGTTATAAAATTTAAAATTAAGTTAACAAAATTTATAATGGATAGTTTATAATATTATAATAATATATCGTTGTTTAGTGAAACTCGATATTACGTACTACATATGTTATCGAGGAAGGTCGTGATTGCGTGTAACGCAAGCCAAGATAGTGTTGTGTGCCATGAAAGATTCATTTGAGGTTGTGTATAACATAAGTCATAAAAAAATATACTTCTCATAAAATATCAGGGTGTTACATTCTATCCCCCTTAAAATGAATTTCTCCCCCAAAATTTGTCACTTCGTAACAAACAGATGAGGATACCTCTCCCTCATCATATCCTCAAGATCTCATGTAGCTTCTTTTAATTGGTTGTTCCTCCATAAAACATTCACCAATTGAGTGGTCTTATTCCATAGAACTTTTTTGCTATGATCTATAATCTCTATCGGTTGTTCTTCATAAGAAAGATCTTGCTCCAGCGGTACAACTTCTGAGCTGAGTACATGTGAAGGATCAGGTTTGTACTTTCTCAGGAGAGATACATGGAACACATCGTGAACTTGAGAGAGATTTGGTGGAAGCACCAATCGGTACGCTACCTTCCCAACATGATCTAGTATTTCGAAAGGACTAATATACCTAGGTCTCAACTTTCCCTTCTTTCCAAATCTCATTACTCTCTTCCAAGGAGATATTCGTAATAACACTTTATCAATGACTTCAAACTCTAGGTCTTTTCATCAGTTTTCGGCATAACGTTTTTGTTGATTCTGAGCTGCTCTTATGTGTTGTTTAATAGATCTGACCTTTTCTACCATCTCATCAACAAGATCAGGTCCTAATAGCTTTATTTCCCCAACTTCATCCCAGCAAGTTGGAGTTCAGAATTTCTTTCCATAGAGAGCTTCATAAGGAGCCATCTGAATGCTGGAGTGAAAGATATTATTATAAGAAAATTACACCAAAGGTAGGTATTGATCCAAACCACCTTTCAAATGAATAGAGAAAGATCTCAACATGTCTTCTAGAGTTTTAATTGTTCTCCCAGACTGACCATCTGTCTGAGGATGATAAATAGTGTTGAAACACAAATCTGTATCTAGAGTATTCTGAAGACTTCACCAGAACTTCAAGGTAAACCTCGACTTCTGATCAAATATATTAGAAAGTGGTACTCCATGCAATCTTACCACTTCCTTTACATATATCCTAGAAAGCTGATCCAGAGAGAAATCTTATCTAATAGCAATGAAGTTTTCTAACTTCATAAGACGATCAAATATGACCCAAATAGCATTATTGCCTTTGGATGATTTAAGAAGTCCAGTAATAAAGTCCATAGTGATGTTTTCCCATTTACATTCGGGTATGGGTAATGGTTGTAACATCCCCTTAGACTTCTGTCTCTCACCATTAACTTTCTGAAAAACCAATCATCGAGAGGCATATTTTGCAACATCTCTTTTCATGTCATCCCACCAAAAGTACTATTTTGGGTCCCTATACATCTTTGTGCTTCCAGTATGAATAGATAATGAATAATTATGAGCCTCATCCAGCATCTTCTTCTTTAATTCTGGGATGGGAGGAACACAAACCCGATTCCTGAACCTTATTCTCCCATCACAATCAAGGTTGAATTCAGGAACATTTCTCAGCTTCTGTTGTAACTCTACATCTTCTTTTTGTGCCTCTTTAATCTTCACTTGAATATATGGTTGAACATTCATTTATGAAAGATAATATTTTCCCCTTCCATTATAATTCCAAGATCCATCCTTTGTAAATCCATAAATATTTGATCTTTTGTGATCCTCATCATGGATATGCTAGAATGGTCTTGTCAACTTAATGTGTCTGCCACCTTGTTTTCTTTCCCAGGTTGATAATGAATTGAGCAGTCAGAATCCTTAATCAGCTCCAACCATCTTCTTTGGCGCATATTCAGATCCTTTTGTGTGAGAATATACTTTAAACTTTTATGATCAATATAAATATCACACCATTCACCATAATGATAATTCCTCCAAATCTTTTATGCAAAGATTACCGCAGCTAACTCCAAATCATGAGTTGGGTAATTTTTCTCATGGATTTTCAACTGTCGTGAGGCATAAGCTATCACCATATTGTTTTTCATGAGAACACACCCCAATCCCTTCTTGGATGCATCATTGTAGATCACAAACCTTTCTCCACTATAAGGCAGTGTGAGCATAGGTGCACTAGATAACCTTCTTTTCAACTCCTTGAAATTCTCTTCACACTCCTCCATCTACACGAACTTAACTCCTTTTCGAGTCAACCTGGTGAGTGGATTAGATAATCATGAAAAATCTTTCACAAAACGTCGATAATATCCAGCCAAACCAAGAAAACTTCGGATCTTAGTTATTGTTGTCGGTCTCGACCATCTTTCGATAACCTCTTTTTTTGCTGGATCCATAGATATCCCCTCATTTGGTATTTTGTGACCCAAAAAAGAAACTTTTTGAATCCAAAATTAACACATCGAAGATTTGGCATAAAGCTTCTCCTTTCTCAGGGTCTTCAAAACAATTATCAAGTGATCTTCATGTTCTTAATTTCTCTTTGAATAGACAAGAATATAGCTTATAATGACTACCACAAAATGATCAAGACAGTCTCTAAAGACTCTACTCATTAGATCCAAGAAGATAATAGGGGAATTAGTAAGACCAAATGGAATCACTAAAAATTCATAGTGTCCATACCTTATACGGAAAGTCGTATTTGGTATATATTCTTATTTTACCCTTAATTGATGATACCCTGAACAAAGATCAATCTTGGAAAAGTATTAAGCTCCACGTAGTTGGTCAAATAATTCATCACTGCATGGGAGAGGATATTTTTTCTTGATTGTGATCTTTTTAAGTTCTCAATAATCAATGCAGAGTCTCATTGATCCATCATTCTTATTAACAAATAGAATAGGTTCTCCCCAAGGTGACACACTAGGGTGTATGAATCATTTTTCTAGATTCTCTTGTAGTTACTTCTTCACTTCCAGCAACTCAATTGGGGCCATTCTATAAGGTGTCTTTGAAATGGGCATAGCACCTGGTATGAGTTCTATTGAAAACTCAACTTTATGATTTGGTGGAAGACCTAGCAGTTCCTCCAGAAATACATCATCAAACTCTTGTACAATGGGTGTATTCTTAATCGTGAGTTTCTCTCCGACCATTTGAGATAAATAACCTTCATTTATTGGAATCAAGACCCATAAGATGGAATAAATTTCCACTGGAAGGTTATATTCATCCTTGCATCGATAGATGATAGTAGATTGATCAGGAATATTAAATGTGATTTCCATTCTTTGGAAATTGATATGAGCTCCATATAAAGAAAGACAACCCATTACAAGAACCACATCAAATTCCACTATAGGAAGGATCACATGATTTGCAGGAATAACTTTCCCACAAACTTCAATCAGAGAAGAATTATAAACTTTTGATGTGACCGTTGTTCCATTAAGAGTTGTCACAGCTAACTCAACATCTAATTGTTGAGGTAATATGGCGATACCCTTAGAAAATTCTTCAAAAATAAAAGATTTGGTGGATCCAGAATCAAATAAAACATTTTCTACTTTAGAGTGGATGGTAAGTGTACCTTTCACCACTTCGTTATCATACTCCACATCACCGATAGTAATTTCATGTGACTTTCCTTTGTCTTTGGCCTTAAGAGTTTGTTGACGCCGATCATCAACAACAACCCTTGGATTTGGGCATTGATTGGCATAATGCCCCATCTCCTTGCACTTGAAACATTAAAGTGTAGGAGGTGCATTTTATGTATCCATTTCTTTGTTCGCATCATTAGACATCTTCTTCCCATTATTTCGACATTAAACTGCCTGATGACCTTCTTTCCACACTTAAAACATTTTCTTGTCCCTTTAAGAAAATTACCTCCATGTTTCTTTCCACAATTTGAGCATAAAGGAAAACTCATCATTTTTTAGTGTGGTCTCTAGATTTTCCTTTGAATTCCATTTTCCTCTTCTTATCAAACCCATATGACTGATTGGTTACTCCAATCTCCATCTCAACCTTGAGAGCGCATCGAACAATTTCTTCATAGCTATTGAATTCCCTTATGGCTAACGCCCTTCGAAGACTTAGTTTTAAGCCACTGATGAATCGATCAATTTTACTCTCAGGTTGGATAATAATTCTGGAAGCATACCTTGCAAGTCTTGTAAAATTTTCTTTGTAGGTACCAACATATTCATCATCCTTTTGGTTCAGTTCACGAAACTCCTTCTCCATCTTTGTTCAAATAATACGAAGGAAGTACATATTGAAAAATAAGTTCTTGAACTCATCCCATTCCATGGACTCAATTTCATCTCTTTGCCTCATATTCTGGATCAGAATCCACCATTGATCAGCATCACCTTCCAAACGATACAATGCTAAGATGACTTTGTCATGTTCAGAACATTGTAGAACTGAAAATATATTTTCAGTGGTACTAATCCATTGTTCAGCCACTAATGGATTAGAAGACCTGCTGAATGAAGGTGGATGCTGCCTCATGAAGGATTGAATAGAATGTTGCTCCTTCCTTTTTTCGTTTAGAAGTCCTGCATGGTTCATAGCTTGAGAAAGTTGTGTGAGCATGGCTACAAGATTTTTCATTCTAGCTCCCATAACGTTTGCTTGCTTAGGGGGACAATCATTGCATTTCCCGTCGCATTCATCATTAACACGGTTCCTTCGGGTTCCAGCCATTGAATAAAACCAATATGCATAGTGTGAGAAAAACTAATCAAAATTGGAAAACCACATAATCAAGAATAAAATTTTACACTTAAGTTATTGTCATAGGTTATTCATGGAAATTTCTAAAACACTAATATTGTGTTCTATGCTTAGATATATCCTTAGGGTTCTTACTAGGGCTTTCACATCCTAGTTTCCAAAGGTTGACTATATCTTTCCTCTGATACCAACTGTAATGACCCATAATTTACATACATTATTATTACATCATAATTAAATCACACTTATTACAACATATAACAAAACCATGAAAGGACCTTATCGGTATAGTGTCTTTAGAAACAGGGAAACATAAACAACTAGTTCATAAATCATCTACGTTGTCTCCCACTTATTTCATCATATATAGACTCCCGCTTTGGCATATCCTACTTAATACCCTTTTTCACGACCTGGGGAAAAGAAAACATACAAAAAGGTGAGCTCAAATGATCAGTAAGGGTAAGAAAAAGAATATCAATCATATCATATTCATAGGAACATAACATTTTTAATATCTTAACCTACAAAAGAGATCATAATATCATAACATGGGATACAACCTAGTGGTGAAATGTAATCCCAATAATCATAACATAAAACATAAAACTTTGTGGAATACACACATAATCATAGAAAATCATTTCATTTTATTCAAGACTCATTTCCAAGACTATCATAGTGGACAAATTCCATTACTGAACCGAGTTCACTCCTCATTCCAGGCCTGTATCACTGAACCAGATTAACTTTTCATTCCAGTCATGTCTATCTCAGGAGATATAAATCTCTACCCAATGCATTGGAGGGAGATATAGGTCCCACCCATCTCATAATGAAACCATTCTTATGTGTTCCACAAAATCATAAATCATAGCAAAACCCATGTAATAAAAAATGGGATTCTTAAACATCATTCCACCATAACATAAATCATATAAGATAAAAGGACTTCATGAAAATAATTCCATTATAATATAATCAAATCAATGTAAAAATAGGGATAAAAATAGAACCCTATATTATCTTAGATGGAAAATAATTTTGATAAAACAGTTGAACTTCATTCTTGAGGAAAATATCATTTCTACTTCAAAAACATTTTTCCTTTATTAAAATGTTATACAATTTTAAACTAAAAGAAGTTGATTAAAGATAAAATTGAAAACTTTTAAAGGAATATTCAGGGAAATAATGTTCTAAAAATCCATTCATGTCGTATAAGTTAAAGAAAAACATTCTCCTCATACTTTGGCCGGAAAAGTCAAAAAAGTACCTCGTACTAAAAATTACAAGAGATTCCTTTCATATCTTTTACTAAAAAATCACCAAATGGTAAAATTGGATTTAAAAAATTTTAGGAGTATAGAAATAATATTAAATATTTAGGTAACATGGATGTGGATGATAAATATTCCCCAGTAAATTCTGAAGTATAAACAATCTCAGATAAAAATAGAGATTGCGAGATTTTCCCTTACCTTAGGTCCGATATGATTTGTACGTGTCTGAACCTCCTGTATAATGATTTAAATTATGTAATATAATTATTCCAGAATCATATTCATTGTTATGATATCATATATGGTCATATTCTTAGCTTCTTATTAATAATATTTCATTTCTACTTTTTATTTTTGTGTTTATTTCTTTATGTTCTTATGTGTGTTTTGTCGAATAAATTCATATTCTTATTTTTAGGTAATATATAACTCAATTACATATTGGTGTTAGTGTAATATATATCATGTTTACCCATTAAATTCATTTATATAATCATTATTCAATGAAGATCATGTAGAACGAGTCGCATCACATCGTGGAGATGGTAGGCTGTACATACGCATGAGCGATGATATTGTTCCCATGATCGTGGAATTGTATTGAAGTTTATGTATACTATTTTAGAATAAATATGAATTTAAAATAATCATATATAGTTATTCTTTACACCATTATTCCAATCCATGTAAGGTGGTGGTGGAAAATATATTACACCACGGCGTGCATACGGTATTCCGTACGTACGCACACGCGGGGATTTCATTTTTTGTAGGATGGATAAAAGGTGAAATAGGGTTGTTTCATATTTATAATAACATATCAGTATATGAGTTATATTGATGTTATTACTTCATAATGAAAAAACAAAATAAGAATAAGTAGAAGAATAAATAAAGTTTAAAGAATTGGTAACAAATATTACCTCTTCTTCGACACGCCTCTTTGAAATCCTCTATTAGGGCACTAAGATTGGTCATTAGAAGAAGACCAAAACCTATAGGATGTTTCTAGGGAAGTGGAGAAGAGATATTTTTAGGGTTTGGATATGCATGACATCTCAATGTGGTGTGAGGAGGAGAGGTAGGAGGTGCCCTTTTATAAAGTAGGAGAGGGGCACCTTTGGAATTATAAGAAATATTAATTTATAATAACTTCCAAACCCACTTAAAATCCTCCAAAAATGACTCAAATCCAAATATTATATGATATAGGTTTTTAATATCATCATCCAATAAAATTTAGACAAGTTCTCAATTTATTTTAAACATTATCAACATGATTTATCCTTATATAATCTATTTAATTTTATTTATGGTAATAATATTCTAAATTTTAAATCATTATAAATAATTGATTATATGTTGTGAATTTTCTATAATTGTATAAATTATTATATTTTAGACCATATAAATTTTAATTTAAAATTTTTAAACATTTTTGTGATTTTTAAACAATTTTATAATATGTAATTTCTATAAATTAACAATAATGTCAATTTTGACACTATTCATTTATTTGAGTTTAAATAAAATATATACAAAAGATATGTTTGAAATAAAATATTTAATAGATTCATAACATGTCATGTTTTTCTATAAAATTAGTGGACCACATTAAATAGTTATTATAATATTTATTTTAAAAATTTTAAAATCATTTATTTGATATTTCAATCAATAAAATAATTTTAACATCACCATTGTGTCATAATTAATGATAATTATGTAATCCCTAAAAATTATAAATAAATTTATATAAAGTAGATAATTTTATTACCTTTCTGTATACTATTCTTGTTTTAAGTTTCAGGAATTTTATCACTAGATTAAAATTATTATACTTATAAGATTTAAGAGAGTGACAAGCTGTCACTTGCTTTGGTTTTAATAATAATTATATTATTTCATAGTCAAAAGTCCATTAAATGAATCTCGTCTGATCCTTAGGTGATATGGGTCGACTTTTATTCATCAAATAGGATTTTGGAAATTTTAAGGGTAATTTTATAATCTCATATTTACCGTTAATTACCTGATTTACCTTTAACTGTAGTAAATAAAAATTATCGTAGTTACTATTCATAATCTCAAAAAAATAAAATTAACCTATTAACATAATTTGGACCCACTGAATCCAAATATAGAATCCATTCTTCAAAATTCAAAAAACAGAAGTTTCAGTAATTAATTTAAATTAATCTCGTTGTTAAGAAATGGGTTTTTAAAAGTTAAAACATTGCCAAAGATTGAAATGTTTTTACCTATGAATTAAATATAAAATTAATGCTAATGATATAAATTATATTAAATGGTAAGAGTATATTATATATATACTTTAAAACCATTAAATATTATAATTTAACCATATAAATTATTGTGATGAAAAAAAAATTGTTTTAATTAAAATATAGTGTGTTTTTACTATTCATTAAAATATGAAAGTTATCAGAATAATATGAAAATTTTCTCCAAAGTAAATTTTTATATCCTGATTCCAAATAATAATTTTATTTTGTAAAATTTATCTTATAAACATGTCAAAAACTATATTTAAAGTGGGTGTTCTATCAAAAGGCAGCAAAACTGCATTTTTTGAAAAATACTTATTTTACCCGAAAAAATTTATTTTGTTCTCATAACATGTTCTATAAAATATTTAAGATGAATAATAATGTTATAAAATTTAAAATTCAGTTAATACTATTTGTAACAGCTAGTTTATAATATTATAATAATATATCATTGTTTAGTGAAACTTGGTATTGTGTACTACATACGCTATCGAAGAAGGTCGCGATTGTGTGTAACACAAGCCAAGCTAGTATTGTGTGCCATGAAAGATTCCTTTGATGTTTCATATAACATAAGACATAAAAAAATACTTCTCATAAAATATCAGGGTGTTACATTTAAGGTGATATTTTTTAGAAAAACATTCATTTAGAGGAATGAGATAAAATATTTTGTAAGCTACATACATTTAAATCAAAAGAAGAAGAAAATTTTTAAATTTATAAGGAAACATTTACATGAATATCATGTAATTTTTAAAAATACACTATCAATACAAAAATTTTGACTGGAAATTTATTTTATGTTCTTAATCCAAGATATTAAAGGGCCTTAGTTTCAAAAAAAAGTTTTTCTATTTGATTATTTTGTATAAAGTGACATTTTAGATTAATAATAAATATCTGTGTCTTATAATTTCAAATAAAATCAATATATGAAAAGTAAAATTGATCAAAAGGAATATGGAAATGTAATGAAAAAAACTATTTAAGAGTGGAACATCCAAGACATTACAATTTTTGAAATAAATAAACTTGTAAATGTATCAATTACCTGGGATTTTTCTACAAATTCATTGATAAATACATAAGGATCCTTATTTTAAATTCAAGAAAGAATCCATTGATACTCACTTATTTAACTGAAAAGAGAAATGATATCCTAAAAATCGATGCACCTAGATTCAAGGATTACCCGGATAACTATTTTTGGAATTTATTAATGTTATTTTAATAAAAAATAAGGGTTATAAAGATCATGGAAATAAATTAAAAATCATTCCTTTGAATTTTATATGAAAATGAATTACATGAGAAATTTAGTAAGTTTATATGTTTATTTCAATATGCTTATTATCTTGGAAGTATTCTCTATATGGATAGAATATTTATATATCGTTCCATAATAATATAAAATCAAACAATATCCCTCATGGATGTCCATAACCATTAATGATTTGAATTCAGGGTAATTAAAAAAATAGAAAATATATTATTATTGTTTTGTTTTGTTTGTCAATGTTACTTTAATATAAGGATTAACAGAAAATATACATGTATTGTTATAAAAATATTCTATTTTATAGAAAATTTTGAAATTTTTCATTTTGAAAAATGTGTTGATTGGTATCAATTACCCTAAAATTTTATTTAAATGACAATGTAATATTTTTGGATGTATTTATTGGATAATTTATATATGAACATTATGGTTATTATGTAATATAACAGGGGAATCCATGGGTAATTTAACTACATTTTTTATAGTCCATTATGGAAATTATATGCTTTGATTATTTCACTAGGGACTATATTAAATTGAGTGTGTGAGTATATATGTGATAAATGTTCTTTTGGGACTTATTTAAATGAAGTTTTATTCAAATTGGTTATAATTATATCTTGTTTTATCTATCATGGTTTCTAAAAAGAGAAATAAAATTCCATATTATGGTTGAATAAAACATTATTCTAGTCCTCAATTTAGGAAAAATCTTCATGGTCATGATTATAGATATCCAATGAATAAATCATACATATATAATTAGAAGAACTAATGTATGTAAATTTTTAAATAATTTCTATCAAATTGGTAATATAGTTTATCAAAATAATGAAATATGTAGATAAATTTATGATGTATACCATGAAATATAAAACTAAAAACCCAAGGTACTTTATTAGAAAATCATTTTCTTGAATGAGTCTTATTGAGGCACTTCCAATATTGTTTCTCTAGTCATAAACATGAACGTAATGTTCATTATGAAACCTATATCAGATTTTTTTACTATGTAATATTAATTTTGGAATATAATAATTATGATTTTGATGTTGGAATTTCTGTAATAAAGGAGAATTTAATACCCCATAATTATATATTATACATTCCTTTCAAAATAAAACAACATTAAGTAGTTTATACCATATGGAACATCGACCATAATAAATTGTGAAATAACATTTTTTATATATGGATGTTATAACCATGCTCTTAGGTTAATCGGTATGAATGGGTATAAGAACATTATGAATAACATGTATAATGGTTTAATATAATGAAAATTTATTTACTAATTCAAAATAAATGTGTGTGTAATTTTACGTTTTTCCATTTTATTCCTCAAAAATGCATTTTAATCGAAATTGATTTTATTTCTCATTATGATGAAATATTATAAATAATTACTTTAACAATTATAAATTTTGACGAATAAAATTGAATCATTTTTAAATTCATAATGTTATAATAGTATTATTATTATTTATTGATATTTTTTAGAGAAAATTAAATTTTAAGTGAATAATGAAAAATACATATTCTATAAAAAACAATCAATCTTTTGAAAATATTATATTTTAGTAATAACATTACTTATAATTGAAAATTTTTAAAATAAAAAACAAATTTAATCGTTATTATAATTCATATTGGAATATTATTTTTAACTTTGAAATATATGCTTAATATTTTAGAAATCTATGTACTATTTTATTCAAATAAATATTTTTTTCAGACCATTAATGTTAATAAAGTATATAAAAGGTACTATTAAGTTTTTGATTTCATTTAAGGAAAATGGTTTCTTATTTTATATAAAATGATCAAAAAATTCTATTTGAATCATTATTATACATTTTATATTTGTAAAAATATTTCAATATTTTAAATACACATTTTTTTAACAAATATTTTTAGTGTATTTTTAAAAATAATATTAAAATAGTTTTCTTCAAATTATAAAATTTTAAAAATATAAAATCTATAACATATTTGGAATAATCTTAATTAATTAAATTTAATATGTTCAGATAATCTTTTGGTCATAATAAATTGTAACAACAATAAATATTTGTTAATACTGTTAAGGGGGAAATTTGATAAAGGTTTAAGGAATAATAATAATAATAAATCATTATTATTCATAATTTTTTAATATAGATTTACATTAACAAAATTATCATAGAATTGTTTCCAATTTTGAGAAACATTCAAATGATAACAACATTATATTATTAATTTTTTGAATTCATTCCATAGGTGCCTCCCTCACATATAAATGAGAACCTCTACTATTACCATATTAACAAACATTTATCCCATTAACTCATCTAATCCCTACCCTAAAAACCATATAATATTAAATAAATTCATTCTTGATCTCCTTGGAATATACTAAGCATGTTTTTTTGATAGCACTGGTTCTATGCCAAAGGAGGTCAATCAAATAAAGTGTAATCACATTACTTAACACTTTCAAAGAATATTTCTTCTTCAAATTCCTATAAATAATATGTATACATAAAATAATAATGAATCAATTTGTGAAAATATAATTATACACTATTATTTTAATGGTACAACCATTTTCGACCTCCATTTCATCCTATAGAAAAAAGAAATAAAATCAATGTTTGTATATATGACCTACAACCTCCATTCTTCTGTTAATAACAAGAATATATGATTATAACATAATATATAATTAATAAAACATATATTCATGAAATTATAATCATTATTAGCATGGTAGATCCATTTTAGAACTCTGTTTATGACATTCAACATTCCAAAATAATTCTGTAGAAATTTACTTAACTAACATAAGGGCTAATATTAGAAATAACTATTCCATTAATTATTTTCAAATTATATTTAAAGATACAGAAATAATTTAATATATATGAATAATATAGTAAATAATGTATTTAATAAAATTAAATTCATAAAAAAAGAGATACAATCATATATAACTTAGTGGAGTCAAAAATTAAGGGAAAATTTATCTCATTTCCAATTCATTGAGGAATATTTTTTTAATATACATAATATCTTTAATATGATGTGTATATTTCCCCTTTGGAATATTATGTTACAAATTCATATTTATTCAAGTTATTTAATTGATAAATTCATTTACACTATTTTAATTGGTTTAAATTAAAACATATAATATTCATAAGTAATTTCTCTAACAATGTAATTTTATTTTAGGATTATTTATATACAAATTTATATTGGGAAATTATATGATCCCAATAAAATAAACCCCATATATTTTCTTATAACTAGTAATTTTTTGGGGTTGAAATGGTTATTTTTCATTTATTCTCTTATTGGATCATGTATCAACCTTGTAATTTACTTATAATTGGTTTTTTATTAAATCTTTATTTTAATGTATTCATTTTAGTACATTTTTAAAAATATTTTTGTTATTAACAATCTTCCAATAATTTTTTTATTATAAAAATATTTCGAGAATTAATTTTCAACAATTTTTTATTTTTATTTAAACTTTTTAAAGAAATAATTTCTTAAATAGTTACCATATGAGGTGTTTTGAAATATCATACTAATGGTAAAAAGAATTTTATTTTTAACATGTAATACTTGACTAATAATTACCCCATTCAAAACGATAAGATTTTATAAATATTCAATTATAGGGGTCTACAGTTATATATAAAAATATCATCAATTTTTTGGGCATTTGTTTTAAAACCAAATCAAATGAAAATAAAATTATTTTTTTAAAGGAATGAAAATCATTTTGAAATGTGATTTAAAAATCTATTCATACATGAAGATACAAGGATATTTTTAGTTAATTTATTCTATAATATTTTATAAATATATTTTTTTATGAATCATTTATTAATAATTAATAGATTCTTTTATATAATCCTTTTCGGATAATAGATTATACCTATTTTTAGAAAATTAAATTTATTTTGATCATGTTATCTAATTCCCTACATTATCCATTTGATATTTGTTTTCCCCAACATGTCCATATTTTATGTATCTTGGTTTTAAATGGAATAATTCCTACAATATTCTTTTGTCTCAACCATACACTACTATGATATAAGATATTTGTTGACTTATTTTTATTGAAAATGAATATTTCATTGACTGTGGAAATATTATGTATTATTTTCTCAATAAATATAAATATTTATTTAAATAGAATTTTAATAAATAATTTTATTTAAAAATAATTATTTGATTAATGAATATGATGTGTAATTGATGTGTGGGACCTAATTATAGATATACCTTTTATGCACTAATGTTTCCCTAAACAAAAATAATCCATTCACATTAGATTATTTTTTAGTTTGTACATACCCATTTACGAAGAAAAATGTCTCGATTTTGATTCCATTATGGAAATATTGATGAAAAATTATTTTATGCCAGGATGTAGTGTTCATGAAAATCATTATTTATGTATTTATATATTGATAGTTTAGTTTCTATAATTCAGGTGATTCTTATGTTGATTTTATCCATGGATATTCCTTGAACACAACTTTATGATTGAATATATTTTTTTGATTTTAAGTACAACCATAATAATTATTCTTTATTTAATCATGACAATTTCAATTTTACAGAACCATTAAAGAGAATATGATTTTCCTATTTGTTTGTTTTTTTTGGGATATGATGAATGATATTATAAATTAAATCCACAAGGAATGAATGTGTTTTTATATGTTTTTATATTTATATTTTTTATGGGAAAAAAATTATGTATCTTGTTTTCAAAGGTTACTAAATTTATCGATCCAACTTGGTGTGATCCCTTGGGTTATATAACAAATTAATGAGGTAGACACCAACTATCAATTATTGTAGTTTGAGTAGTTATAAAAAAATATCTCATTTTTTCCATATTTTACCTTTTCTGTTCATTTTCATTATATATACATTTATATCTCCCATGAATCCTATTAGATCAATATATCATAGTCAATATAATATATATTACTTAAAGTAATACATTCATTAACAATTATTCATTTGACCCATTATTTTATAACTATAATACTTGAATATAATTTACAATTATTAATAGGAAATCAATTAATAATACTAGGAAACCCATAGAATTCCCTCTAACTATCTTATTTCAATGTGACTTAAATTAAATATTGAATAAAATAATATTTTGTAGCCTCTTCAAAATACAAACATTACATGTTATTGATTTATAAGTTAATCCATAACTAGATCTTTGTAGATTTTAAATAATAGCAGGACTCATTGACATTATAAACCCCTATAGCTATTTAATATACACAAATTAAACCAACATGAATTTTAGTAAATAAATTTTAACACAATTGATCCAATTTCATAATAATCGAATGTATCTATTTATACTAATAATCAAATGAATTTCAGAACCATGACTATTATGAAGGTATTATATAAGTCTATGAATTGAATTTTCCTGAAAACCTTTACAAATAGTTATGATTTAAAAGTAACTATTATACACTCATTGAAAATATTTTCTTGAAAATCCATTAATACCAAATATTATTTAGATAACTTGTGATTATACTAAATTCAATAAATTGTTTATGTATAAAAAATATATCTTAGAATGTATGGATTCATACCATTTAGCAATATGCATTAAATATAATTCCTCCATATGAGATATAGGTTCACTATTCTAAATAATTAATGTGTCACTAGGCCGTGTGATAAAAAAAATCAACCTTATTAGGTTATTTAAACCCCTTATAAAATAAACAATATACTGGATTCTTTAGAACATCGATAACTCCCACTCTCTCTTATAGGGATTATTTTCTTGCCGACTCTTGTTTATATATAGAATAAACATAATAGAAACCATTCATTCAACCACTATTTCTGTTGAAAATGTTGTTAAATATCTAAGAATATTGTATGTGTCATGATAATAAATATTATATAAAAAGGTTTATTCAAGAAATATCCAAAATTTTCATTAGGATAAACTAAAATAAACACATTGTGATTCATGATACTAGATTTTCAATAGATATTTTCCTAAAATACACATTGAATTCATATACACATATGGATGATAGAGTGAGATTCATTCAATACTATAATTTATATTGCTTTCCAATTTTTCCTTAGATAGTAGTTGATTATGGGGTATTTTTTCATATGTAATGCATATCACTAAATGGATAATAGTATAGTTTCATGATTCATAATTGGTATAACCATGTTAGGAAAGGTTTGAATTTTTTTTGGACAAACAACATTCCAATGAGGTGTATATAGAGGAGTTAGTTTGGAGAATTTTTCACACACCATATAGTGATTGATTTGTTCATAGATTAGATATTCTCTACCTCAGTTTGAGGAATGTTTATTTTACCTCTTTCTATGTTGGTATTCTCCTTCATCAGGTATTCTTTAAATATCATTATTGATAATAACATATACCTCATTAAGTAGTATATCAAAAAAATATAAATTAAATTATAAATGTAATAGATTATGAAAACCTATCACATTTCTCTATAAAAAATGGACCAAAAACTTTAGTATGAATAAAATCTTGTAGTTTCATAGCCCTTACCCTCTTCGCAATTAAAATATTTTTTATTAATTTACATTGTAAAAATGCATGACATACATACTTGGTTTTCAACACTAGAGATCCTAAACACCATTAATTGTGTATATTTTGTACTCAATTATCATGTATGTGACTACTCATTAAGTGCCTTAGTCACATAAGATCTGATTTATTATTTCTATAATTTTAATGTATTTTCAATATTTGTTTATCACGGTCAAATATAAACAATCCATAATTGCGATGGACCATAATATAACATTAGTTATCAATAAAAATGTGATAACAATTATTTTAAAACTTGAAATGAAAACCCATACTATTTAACCATGATAATGATATTATGTTTCTAGTAAACTAATTTAAAAATTAATAATTGTCTAATATATGATCCAACCCATTAGATAAATTAAGATGATAACTTCCCACAATGAAAAATTACAATATTTCACCATTCACTTTTAAGATATCCAACTCAATCTTTTCAATTTTATTTAATTTACTTAGATCCTATATCTATATATAAATGATTGTTTTAAATTTTATAGACTCTACCCTAATTATATTAGTAGATAGATTAAATTTAATGAACAATTTAAATAAATTAAAATAATTATCATACTATATTTTTTCATAAATGAAATTTATGTCATTTTATCCCTTATTGAAACGTATAATGAATCAATTATTTGTTCATATTTCTCTCAAATAGTATCTTTGGATTTTGGGAGGGGAATTTTTTAGTGTCTTTGGATTAGGTTTATCCTTTGAAACTTTATCTTTTCCTTCCTCTTCTTTTTATTAATAAGGATCAAAGATTTGTGATTACTCCTATAATTAGTTTCTTGGGGAACTAATTCTATTTGGACATGGAATGACTTATTAATTTTATTCATATGATAATTAACAATTAAATTTGAGAATATTTGGCACAAAAAGGCATGGATGATATCAATTTCTAGTTATGGTTATAATTCAATGTGATGGGGCTTATTTCATAATTTTACAAAATTAATTTTAATACATGAGGTCCTTTCTAACTCTACTCAATTATCCATAAACAATATATTTAAATTTTTACCTCCTAAAATTCTTACTAAGATATCTCCTGATATAATATTTGCTGCTAAAATTGATTTCTATTGTCAAATTCGTCCCCATTAATTTTCTAGAGCCCAAATTACGTAGTTGTCAAAATAATGAATTAGACCTTTATAATATCATCCATGTAATTATTATATTTATATATATCAACATTTATTTATCCTTGAAGGGTTTCTTTATGAATATTAGATGTTAAAAAAATGATTCCTTTCTTAGAGTATAACCATGAATAATGAGGTTACCCAAACATGTAATCCAAAATCTTGTGCTAAATATTTTTTATAAACACTGTATTTATTACAAAATATGGTTGGAAAAGAAAAAAAATCATTATTTTATATCATTTCAGGATGTTCAAAATTTAAACCTACTATAATAACTCAATCCCACTAATGATTGGATTAGTATCATTGAGGATAATATATATAACAAAAAAATTACAATAATTATAATCATTTCTACATTATTTTTTCCTCCTCATCTATCTTCAATACAACTCATAAATTATACTCATCTTCATAACATAGTGGAGCATTGAAAATGAATGAGTTAATCCCTAATTCACAGTAACAGAAAACTTAAAAGTATTTAATCATGTGTTGGATTATAAGTATATAAGGAAATATTGTCACATGATAAATATATTATTAAAAATGACATGAATAAATAACATTTTTCTATTATTTGTGATTCAAGTACATGTATTCTTATAAAAAAAAATTCTCCAAGATATAAGAGTTTGAGAAATTATACATAATCGATATAGCATAATAATGTGTATATAACATAAAAATATTATATTCCATTTAAATATTGCATAAAAATAAATAATTCCATAGTAGAAACATTTATAAAAAATTAAAAAAATTCTAATACTATATGTTTTAAAAACAAATTCCACATATCATGTTGTTAAAAACAATTCATTGATTAATGATATTAAAACATTTAAATTCTTCATGTTGTGATCACAAGAATTTCAATTCATCTAGTTTTGAAAAAGTGTCTGAAATTCCTATTTTGTAAAAATATATAAGATTTTAATTGTAAAAAAACAAAATGTAAACACATCCTATTATGAAAAAATAAATTTTCCTGATAAATATTGTGAAAAAATTTCATTTTTTATTATAATGAAAATTTAATTTTAAATTCTTCTTCATGTTGAATTTAATATTATTCACAATTCCTACCATGAAAAACAAAAATGTACATTCAACATGTTGTGAACATAAAAGTCCCCCTATTTCTATATTTAATAAACAAAACTCCCAGGTATATTATAATTATATAATGATATTAAAATCCTTAGAAAATGTATTTCATAAATATATAGGACTCCAAATATCATAATAGCAATAATTAAAATTATTTTTATATGTTGTGAGAACATTAAAACATTCATATTTCAGACATGAAATATATTACCCAAATAAAATAGATGGGTTTTAAGAAAAACATTCATATTTCAGACATGAAATATATTACCCAAATAAAATAGATGGGTTTTAAGAAAAACATTCCTATAATAATCCATAAGAAATCCCGATAATTTAGGTGGATGTTTTTATAGGAAAATTACCCCATTGTTATGTAATAATATTTAAGGATGTTCATTTATATATATATATATATACCTTTTTATGATCATCGTGTAAATGTATTTGACAAATTTGGTGAAATACATATTTTATTTCTTAAAATTAAGATGAATTTTGTTTATTTATATAACCTTTTCAAATCAATGAATAGAATCTTCATTTCAAGTAATTTACATAATGATGAAATATTGTTATCAGATGAAATAATATTGAAAATGAAATTATAAAAAATATTTTACATTATCATCAAAAAACAAATTCTAAAATTCACTCATAAAAGTTAATTTTAAAAAATATAAACTGAAAAATTAAATAAAAATTTTAAAAACTTATTCAATAATAATTCCCTATAAAAGACATATTTTTTTGTAGGATATGAAGAGTATAATATAATACAAATTTATGTGAAGAAAAACGTTTTTATATTTTATAAGAGTTTAATTGAAAACAAAAACCTTGAAATGGTTGAAAAAACATCACTCTGAAATATGAAAAAGATAATTATTAATGTCACCTGAAATAATACACAATAAGGTATCCAAGGAAGGAGGACATTATTAACAAGAGAAAAAATATATAGGGAATAAATATCCACATTAAATGGAATGGTAATTATTTATAATATTATCATAATTTTATTTGGAATAAATTCATCAATATGGACTATTTTAATGAAAATTGTTGTTTTTTATAGAGAGATATAAATTTAAATAAAATTTTTTATGTTATAATAATCCAATAAATGGAAAAGAAAATTATGATGAAACACTATAACCTAAATACCTTGCAATATTATTACATTTTGAATTTTAAAATAAGAATGGTAAATAATAGAATGGATTTAAAAATACATTTAATTTCATGAATAACAAGATTGAAATATCTAGATAGGTATTATATATGATATGAAAAATTATTGAGTGATGAAAATGGTATAACTCTCTTTGAAGGAAATCTGAGACGAGAATTCCATACAACTTATGAATTTTTGTAATAAAGATACCATCAAATAAGGGAAATAAATTTTAACATATAATAACATAAAATATAATTAATTATATTATATATTCAATGGTATTTATACATGTACTTTATATGAAATTAGTCCCACAAAAACATGTTTCAGTGAATGGAATTTTAGATGAAACTCCCTTCCCTTAATTTCTGAATTTAATGAAAGTTTGATAAACTCGACTCGAATATTAAAAAAATGTTAAATTAATTACATATTTGATAAAAAATCATAACTATAATCTTTTATAATAATTCATTTTAATTATTTTAGTTTCTTATATTTTACCTTCATCATTAATTGTAATTAGTTTTGATTGTTATTTAGTACTAGTTTCTTAATGTATATATCGATTATTTTTTATAGATTAAATTTTCATCATTATAATATTATAGCAAATAATAGAATATATTTTTTAAAAATTATTTAATTTTATTCCATGAGTGATTTATTTTTCAGTCCTGAAGGCAACGTCGGTGATGATTTTGTTTTATAATATTTAATTAATTAGAAGTTTTATATAAATAATGAAATAGATATTATTTTTATCATTTTAGATTAAAAAATATCATTATTTAATTTTTAGTATCCAATATATACTGACACTATTTTATGATATTCAACCAACAATGATATTTACTGATTCATTCATGTAGGTGTTCAAACAAAACCAAACTAGAAAATACTATAATTAATGGTGAGAATGCTTAAAGACATTATTATTTGGGAATAACTTTAATCTAATGTAGTTATAATGATATTATTTACATTTTTATTATGTTCAATTAAATTTTGGGAGTTTCTAATCAAATAATGAAATACCATACGAAAAATTACATATGTCACATTCATAGAGGTTGTTGTTTTCATGTACGCATTGGTGACATGTTCCTTTTAAAGGGATGGGATGAATATATGGAATGGTTCAAAATTTAAGAATATTAATATTTTTATAAATAATATATATATTAATTTAAAAAACATTATAAAAATCCATGTGAGTATGTTATAAGAAATGTATAACATCACTTATCAAGGTTATAGTATGAATGTTCATTTCTCAAATGGATGGGATGAAGGTAGAAAATTGTTATGCCAATAACATAACAAAATTATACTATTCATATGATACATAATTATTTCAACATTTTTATATTATATTCTAAAAATGTATAAAATTAAGGAAAGAAATGAATTCAATTAGATATAATTAATGATTGTAACCGTCTCCATAGGTGAGCTCAATTGGAAATTTTATTATATTTTTGAGTGGAAGTATTTTGTGATAAATTATATAAATATATGAGGTTTATAGATATATTAGAATTTTTTTAGTTTAAACTAATCTAATTTTCTTATAAATTGATGTGGGGTGGTGATGGCTCCATTTATAAGGGTGAGTAGTGGATTATTGTAATAATATAAAATATATAGATGTTATTAAAAGTTAAAGTGAATACTATAATGAAAATTAATTGACTAATGGAAGGTTTAGTATTAATTAATTCTTAAGCATATATCTAAAATCATTTTTCAGCCAGTTTTTTTCTAGTACATGTATATTTTTCAGTATTTTTGTTTTTAGTTTTTATTATGGTATGTAATTTTTCCCTAACTAATTTACCTTTGATGTATTGAAATAAAAAATTTTATAACATATAATTTGGACTTAATGATTCCAAATCGTAAAATTAATTGATCAAATAAAATTTATATGTGCTTCAATAACTACTTTTAATATTATCACACATAACACAGAAAAACCTTTTGTAGAAAAAGTTTCTTTTAGGATTAAAAAGTATAATTAATATAAAATTATGATTTTTTTATTTAAATGAAAGTAATTTTTTATTATTAAAAGAATAATATTTATATAGATTCGGGAAAATAAAAAACCTAACAACAACTTGTTGATACATAGTTAACAAAATAGTCCCCAATAATTTTTATATAATAAATATTTTTCTTCTGTTTCCAAAATTTTAAAGATGTGTCTTTCAAATTTGGCATTTTATTTATCATTTTATTAATTTCAATTAATAAAAATATTTTATTAAATGAATTATTTTAATAATCTATTAAATAAATTTTCTTTTATGATTTTTTCCAAAAATACTAAAAATATATGAAAAATCAATATTGTTTAAATTTTATCCAAAACAAAATTTAGAAAAATATGGAAAAATCATCAAAATGAAATATTAATGTTATATTTTTTTTATTTCACCCTAGAAAAATAGATTTTACAATTTTTATAATTTTTTTAAAAATGAAATAAAAATTATATTAAAGAAAAATTGAATTTGAAATATGAAACTTTTAGTGTTCTTAATATCACTTCAAATAAATTTTTATTTTATAAAATATTAATAAATTGTTTCTTATTAATGAATATTTTAGAATTGGAAATTTTAATTTATTTGGATAAAATGTACAACCTTTTAAAAAGAACTATTATTTTTGATGTGGAATTCCTTTATAATATTAAATCATATTAACACATTATCCCTTAAAGGAAAACAATTATAGATGATTAATATAATATTATTAAATTGATGTTTCATTATTATTATTATTTTATTAATAAAATTCATCAAATATGATTCAGATAATTTTATTTTGGTGTTATGTGTTAACCAACCTATTTAACATAGTATTAGTTTAGAGAGAAATATATTCCAAAGTCATGAAGTATCACATTAACTTTACCTTAAAATATTTCAACCCTAAAATTTTAATTATCACTCTTGATAAAAAATATAATGATATCTAATAGTTAAAAATGAAAAAATATATAATTTCTGGGGATATATATTCCATAAATACCTATGAAAAAAATAATATCCTAAGAATATTTTAATCATATTTTTGAGTTTCTCTCCATTATTTTGATAGAAACATATCTCATGGTTACATATCATATATAAATTAATATAATTATTTTTTATAAGAGATGTCTTATTCACTATTGCTATGATAGATGTTTATATCATTTTATTGAAATCTGAACTCCCTATTTCGGTACTTACTATCAATTATGGATGGGTATACATAATAATTTTCCACATTAACATAGAAATAATATAACGGATGTATAAAAAAAATTCATTAAACATATGACAATATTCATAACATGAGATACAATAATAACAGATGTTTTTCATTAATTATTTTAAATCATTGTTGGGTGGAATGGTCCTCTTACAGAATGTCTTATGTAAAATAGAGTTTCAAGACTATAATCTAATACAATATTTAAAAATTTGTGGTATAGAATTAATATAACATTCACCACTGAATTTTAACAATCATCTTTAATAGGATTCATTGCATAGGATCTGCCTTGTTCTATTTACATAGGATGTAACAGAGGTCACATGTTATTTTATGACCTTGGATTTGGGAATCATTTCCAATAATTTCTAAACATGTTACATTTATTTAATTGGACATTATTTTCCCCAATTGCATTTATTAGCTTCTATACTTGTTCTAGAAATCAATAAATTGATGAAAAATCATGTTACACATGAAATATTTTCTTGTTCCATTGTGATATTTTCATCAATGATTTTTTTCACAATTTTTTTACCCATAAATTTCAATATTAATTTATTCATCATATTTATCATTTGACTTCTATGAAACTCGATCCTTCTCCTTTTTTTCATATGTTCATTAAGAATTATGTTGTGAACCATAACACAAGATAACTGGGTGATCACAACCACAATATTTTCCACACCAACATTTATCCCATTTTGGTTTATCATTGGAGTAGTCAACTCATTGTCTATTATTTCCATTATTAACGTGGTTTCGACATGATTCACACAATACTTGGAAAATGGAAACTTGTTAATGAGGATACTTTGTTTGATAAGCAGTTAAGAAGAAATTTTTTTAACATAAATGTAATATATTTTTAATGATATTCCAAACCTAGAATAAAATTTATACTTCTGAATGGATTTTATTCATTTGAAATCTTTTATTTTATTCTCTAAAAATAAAATAAATTTTTTTCTAATACCCTTAATAATGGTTTTTAAATAGTAAATTAATTATAATGTCATGTTCCTTGGGTGTGACAAATAATGTGCGCATTTAGACTGATTTTTCATGAATCTTAGTGAAGATAAATATAGTATGAAACCATCATTTTTAGTGTTATTACCCCTAGGTACTTTTGATCAAGTGACTGCATCCACTAGTTGTATACATAGAGGTATTTCATTACTAGGAAAATGACATAGTATATACATAAATATAATTTTATAATTGAATCTTTTAATTAAAATAATATATAGGTTTTTCAATAAATATATCTTACCATAATCCACAAAATAACTAAACCAATCCTAAATGAAACTAAATCATTCTATAATATCAATTGACAAACCCCAGACCCACACACCCTGATATACTACTAAACAATATTCAATAAATACTACCTATGATAAAAAATAAGGTGACCAATGATATATATATATAACATTACTCTCATATGTTGGAAATTATAACCAACAAAAATTTAACAATAACAAGAATTTTAGGTTTTTTTCATCATGGATCAATTACATAAGTATCATATTTATGATACATGTATATATTTATCCATAATAGATACAAAATAGACTCACTTCAAATATTTGAATAAGATATAATTGGAATAACTTGTTATTTTTTAGGTAATCCACAACCCTACATTTTAATAATCATTTGGTTGGGTCATGTTTAGGGGTGGAATTGGTAGAATTTTGACACATTTAGAAAATTATCAGTAGTGCTCTAATGGTACATGGTTTTCTATAACCATTCTCCCACCTTGTGGAAACCATTGAAACCAAAAATCTTTTTAACATGATGGGTGCATGGTTTGAAAAATTGTGACCCTAACTAGTAAAAACCATGAACCCCATACAAGTGGTACATATTTTAAGGTGTTTGATTTTTGAATCCATCCTTCCCTCTCTAGGAAATTTTTCATGTAGTCTTTTTGAATTTTTAAAATAAAATTAAAAGTTCATGAACCCCTATTTTATAACCCACTCAACCCTAAATTGGCATTAGACATCTATCTAGGTCATTATAGCTCCCAAGAACCCATTTTGTCTCCTTAAAACAATTCTTATGTGTATCAATGCTTGGTGAATGTCGTTAGATTCCACTGTGTTAATAGTTCATCCCTCAATACTTCTATCTTTTAACTCTATAAATTTTCACTATAGGACTTCATAGATCTAATTGTTGTTGATGGATATAAACTATACAGTTTTGGACATTAATTCTTACTTTAATTCCTTGATCCCCATTGTCGATGTTCTTTTTTGGCTATTCCAATTGCAGGTGTTGTGATATGTGATCTACGAGGTACAAGTTTAGTGATTCTGTTGACATTATCCATGTTATAAATAATTTATTTTCATGATTTAAATTAAATTTCATTCATCTAAATTATGAACTCCCAATTCGGTATGAATTGGAATTTGTATTTTTATTGGGACGAATTTTGTGGAAAACCCCAAATTAAAATGGAATTAGAAATATTGGTGTGATTTGAATATGGTGGACATTGTGAAACTAATTTGTGAAATTTTATTTTGAGAAAAAAATGGAATAATATGATTTGATATGTAATTATGATTAGTTTTATCATAAAAATACCTAAATTAATTAAAACCCCAAATTTTTATTTTAAAGTTGAAATTGGAATATTAAAATTAGAAATGTGGAGATTATATTTTAAACTATTTTGAAATAATTTTCAATTTTTTATTTATTTTTTGAGAAGATGAATGTATGGGTAGTTACTATGTTATTTGGTAAAAATAGAAAATGATGGTAATTCCCTTTAAATTGTTGATTATTTTCAACTCTAAAAAATTATTTTTGCGATGTACGTTTTCCCTGATTGAATTTTGAAGAGTCCTCATTGACAAGTTTTGGGGGACACTGTGAACACTTATTACCATGATCACTGTTATGATATGTTTGAGGATCCCATAACATTTAACTATCATTCCACATGTAATATGGCCATTTTTCATGTTTGGGATATATTTTGATATATATTATTTTAATAGTAAAACATATTCACTCATGAATGTTGATTTTTATAAAAAATTATCTAATAATTTTATTAAGCGATTATTTAAAATATTTACATCAAATGAGATAAATAAATGTTATGTTTCAAATAATCAATTATACTTCAATGGAAATTTTATTTATCATTTAAGGCATGATTTGTTTTATTTCATTATGTAATATTAATATGGAACTCATGGGGAGACCCAACAGTGATTTTACCTCACATCGCACCATTTACGGTGAATGTTTGTGGATTTCCATCTTTAATGTTTGAGCAAAGATAAAGCACCAAATAGAGTTTTTTGTTATTTTTTACTCATTTGAGAATTTAATGTTATGTTTTTTGGGACTTGGGTTATTTATCATCGTCATTTGGTATATTAGCGATTCAATGCATGGGATTTGTTATACCTAATTGAATTTCTGGAACTATGTCATTTTCGAGTTTCTTCTTCCCATGCTTTGTGACATCCTAGTTTCCTGAGCCACCTAGAGGTTCCCCATAAAATATTGGTCTCGTGGTCTAAAATTAATTTCCCTAAATATAAGAGGCTTCCAACTAATAGTGAGGGATTTGGGTGTAATAGTGCGGAAAATATGCCCTCATTGGCAGAGTAACACAATAGATATAAAAAGATAATAATAGCGAAAGCCGTAATAACATGAATTAAGTAAACAACAGAAGTAATAAAAACTGAAGAACATATATATAAATTATTCATGAACATATTTGAAACACGCGGCCTAGTGTCTCCAATCGACCAGTCAAAGTTCTGATGCTCTGATAATGGGTATAGAACCACTCGGGTCGAATCCTCAATGATGATACTTTTTAATAGGGTTGTTTTTAGTTAATTGTATTCTAATTGGGGTGTTTGTTTGTAGAGCTTATGAAATAATTTATGGATGATTTTTTATTTAACAAATTGATAAAGATAGGGGTGAGTTCAATATTAGAGAGTTAATCTTGTGATATCCTTGAGCTTTGCTTTATATTTCATTAAAATTAACACCCACTTCACAAGATAACGTCGATTAGAATTCCTAAGTGTTAAGGATTTAATCCAAGCCTTGACCTAACTGATGGTTCTAATAATTAACATTACTTGTTTATGTTAGTGTATATATGGTCACAATAATCCATGGAAACCACATGTTAAATATAATATGTCATTAATCCATGACATGTTAAGTCCAACATTCATAATGTTAAATTAATGAATACTCTTCAAGAAAATACTCTCAATCACTTAACATCCCTAAATTTTGACTCACCTTAATGAGAGATTTAATCATCTATTTTGGTGTTTAATTATATGGTTATAATTATTATGATGATAAATTAACAAGAGAATAAAAATAAAGTGATAAGAAAAAGAGTGGTGTGTCGAACACACACACAAACGATAAGAATTAAAAAACTGAATTTTGATTGATTGAGGAAGAATAATAAGGGAAAGGGATTAAAATATATTTAAACAGTTTTAAGAAAATTCATATTAACCTATAGAAGGTGGATGATAATAAGAGATATTGAAGAAGAAACATGTATTAAAATAGAATTACAAAAACCAAGTCTTATAAGATTACAAACGAAGAACAATACAAAAGTGAAAGGAAGAAAAGAGAGGAGGAATGGTATCTCAAGTGAAAACATGAGTCTGGAAGGTCCTCCCAAGCCATTGGAAAGCCTTTGGTCGTTCTAATTTATTCTCCATTCTTCTGAAATGCCAACTCTATTGAAGGACCAGAGGGGGATACATTTATTACCCAAGGAAGTGGACTATTGGCATTCCCAATATGTCCCTCCACCAGGCTTGATGATTTGGACATCCAGATAGATGAATATCAAGATATCTCATTATTCATAGTTGTAGATAATAATTTTGGTCAACTGATCCCAAAATTTAGAATCATTTGGACCTATTTAGCCAATGTTAAGGCCCGTTGATTTAACAATTTTAATCTATCCATTTCAATATAATATTTTTTATGTCCAAAATGTGAAAGTGTTTTTGAATAGGACGATGCCTTCAAAAGAGAATTAGTTTTTCAACAAATTCGACTAACTATATCTCTATTTTCTCACTACAATATCTTAGCTCTATTTGATGATTACATCATGAGATATCTCATGAAAAGTGTATGTAATTTAATTCCCGTCCAGAATGGTGGGCTGGACTTAAAGGCATTAGTTGGGCCCCTTGTTCTTGTATTTGGACCTTCAAATTTTTATCCGTTATTCCTTTGGAACATATGTAACATATGGTGGAGTTTCATAAAATTTTGACTTTGGGGTTTAGACCAGTAACTCAATAATCATTGACGGTCCAGTTTCATCACAAATTCTTTGGGTCTTCTTGTGTAGACAATATGATCTTTCAAATCATAGAATTGGCACATGATTCCTTCTAATGATATGTGAGAAATTGAATAAGGAATCCTAAAAAATAATAACCACACAATTTTAATCATTAGGTAGAGAGTTAAAAATAAAATAGTAAACTCACTCAACTGGACTACATCAACAAATGCTCAAAATTTCAAATTTAGTATTAAAACATTAATATTTCACAAAAATTAAGAAAATTTCATATAAAATAAGTAAAGGCGGTATATAATAAGTCATGAAAATATTGATAATACCAAATCCCCCACACTTAGTCTTGTACATGTCCTCATGGTCAATAGATATAAAAACATAACAAAATCATTTTCACTCACCAAAAAATATTAAAATTTTGTTTTGTCCAATCAAGGGAGGTTTGGAATATTTCACTCATCCATTTTCAATTCCACCAGAATTTGTTACAGAAATAATGTCCCAAAACTAATTCATTTTTTCATGCTAAAATTTAGAAATGGAAAATGTGGGCACTCAAAACTCACACCTCTTAATATGATAAAATTCATTTGTGTAGGTTCACCCTTTCACCAACCAAAACTAAAAATATTAGAGTTTGAAAGAGCTGTCATCTTCCAATCTCTATCCAAAGTGCATAAGAATCAAGAGGTCTTTATAAGGGGTTTTTCTGTGGCTATGGGATGGTAGGAATATAATGTCCAAGAGAGAGAAGAAGAGGGGTAAAACACCAACATAGAAAAATCAATGTACTTTTTTTTTGAAATAAAACATGGAAGGAAATGAAAGAACATATTTACAAGGGAATGATTGTGTGAAGAATAACACAATAAAGGATAAAATATTTATTGGGATGAGAAGATGAAATATTCATAAACCAAAAAACTTCTCCCAATGACATAAGTTTATAATGCAAGTGTTCTTTTTTCTCTTTTTTTCTCTATTTTCGAATATTTAACTTGGAAAAGATATCACACTCATATCCCAACCCATGATTGTTCTCCTCATGACACTAATTGTAATATTTAAAACAAGATCAAAGTTTGATGAAGAGTGATTTTCGACCTACCCAAGAAACAAACCAAATTTATTTTTGTTCTTTTTTTTTGATTTTTTTAACACTTGTCAATAACATTTACAAAATTAAATAAATGAAAGTACATTAAATTCCCCAAAACACACATAATGAAAACAATTCCCCCACTCTGAAATGGATGCTTGTGCACAATCAAATGATAACATGGTGAAATCAACAAAGGGTACCCATAATGAAATCCATTCCCCCCCTCACTTAAATTTTTAAAATTTAAGCAATTAATATCCATGTTGATATTGGGTGGGAAAATGTATTGATATTGTAATGTGTCTATCAAATAAGAGGTTTTAATAGGCTCGAAGGGGCTTTCAAAAGGAGGATTAATATAAGGGAAATGGGAGGCTATTTGGATATTTTGATTCTCATGTGGTTCAGAAAATTCCTCTATCATATTAATACTCACTAAAGTAGTAAATTCTGCTCGAAGGTCCACAAACTCAAGACTCACAAATGGGGGTGAAAACACACATTTTGAAATGATATCCATAGGTGGCCTTGGCATGAAATCAAATGTTAGTTCTCACGGTTGGGGAAATGCATTTTCCAAATCAAAAATTTAGCATTCAAAATTTGTTAATTTTGACACAAAATTATTTAGACAAAGTCATGATTAAAATAAAAAAAATTGAGATAAAAATATGTCTGTTCACTCCCCAAAATGGTTGGAAAAAAATTATAAAATTGGAAGGTGAGTAATCATGACTGTTTATTTTTTTTGTTATGATTTTATTTTTTAGGTTTTTTTTTTGTTTTTAATAAAGATACACCCACACAAAAGGGAAAGTGAAAAAGAAAGGGTTTGATAAAGAAAGTGGTAAAAATGAAAGAGAGGGGAATAAGAAGAAAGAGGTAGAGATAGAAAGAGATAGATTGAGAGAGTTAATGGAAAAGAGGTGCCCCCTGGTTTGGATTTGGTGGGTTAACATCTCCATCTAGTGGTGGGTCGACTTCAGAAGTTGGGGATTCAGTGGAAGTCGATTTTGATCCAGGATTGTGCATCCTCTCATGGGTATTCTTTAACCGATGTCCATTAACCGTGAATGTCCTTTTGGAAGACGGGTCTTGGACTTGAACTGCACCAAATGGGAAAAAATTGGTAATAAAAAAAGGACCTTCCCAATAAGAATTAAGCTAACCTAGGTGAATCCGAAATCGATAATTGAAGAGAATTACCTTTTCACCTTCATTAAATACCTTTATGAGGATGTGTTTATCATGGAGTGCCTTATATTTTTCTTTTTAGAGATTATAATTCTCAAAATAATCATGTCTAAGCACCTCTAGTTCATCCAATTGAAACAATCTTTCTTCACTGGATTTTTAATGATCAAAATTACAAGTTTTCACTGCCCAAAATGACTTATGTTGGATTTCAACTAGATAATGAAATGTTATACCAAAAACAATCCTAAAAGGGTACATCCCAATGGGTGTTTTATAGGCAGTTCGATAATACCAAAGTTCTTCACCAAGTCTTTCAGACCAATCTTTTCTAGTGGGATCTTCAATTATCTCAAGCACTCATTTCACTTCTCTACTAGAAATTTCAGCCATTCCATTTGTTTAGGGGTGATATTCAGTTGAAGTTTTATGTAAAACCCCATTTTTCAAAAGATATTCCATGATTCTATTACAAAAATTGGTTCCTAAGTAACTTATCAAGGCATGAGGTGTGCCAAATCTGTGGAAGATGTGTGTCTTCAGGAAGTCACTAACAGTATGTGAATCATCCTTTCTAGTGGGTTTTCCCTCGAACCACCTTGAAAAATATCCAACTGCAAGAAGAATGTATGAGAATCCATTGGAAGGGGGGAATGGTCCCATGAAATCGATACCCCAAACATCGAAGATCTCACAGATAATTAAAGGATTTTAGAAAATTTCATTTCTCATGGAAATTGTGCCAAACTTTTGGAAAGTGGGACATGATTGACAGAACTCATGTGAGTCCTTGAAGAGTGAAGGCCAGAAGAATCTAAAGTCTAAGGCCTTTTAGAAGGTCCTTTGTGGTCTAAAGTGTCCCCCACCAAGCATTGAGTGACAGAATTATAATATGGGAGAATGTTCATTTTCATCGACACATCTCCTCATTACCATGTCTGCCCAAGTTTTCAAAAGATTGTTTTCTTCCCAGAAATAGTATTTTGAATCACTTTTCAATGTCATTTTTTTCTTTTGAAGACTTTTTAGGAAAACACCAGAAACCCAGTAATTTACAATTGGGGCATACCATGGTTTTTTTAGAGTGAGATATGAAAGGTGCTCAGTGGGTAATTTAGGATCGATGATTTTAGAATGAGAAGAATTAGAAGTTCTACTCAATTGATCATCCATGGGGTTTTCGTTTCCTATTCTATCGTTGATTCTAAGGTCAAAATCTTGGAGCATTAGGATGAATATTATTAGACTCTGTTTGGAATCATTTTTCTTGAGTAAGAACTTTATAGCAGAATGGTCTGTGAAGATGATGATTTTGGCACCTAAGGGATAGGGAAGAAATTTATCTAAGGCAAAAACAACTGCTAAATGTTCTTTTTCAGTGATGGTGTAGTGATATTTAGTTTCATCCCATTTTTTTGAGGCATAATAAATGACATGAGGAATTTTTTATCTTATTTGACCAAGAACAACCCCAAAAGCTCTATTAGAAGCATCACACATCAACTCAAAGGGTAAGGACCATTCTGGGCTTTGGATTATTGGGGCGGGTGTTAGAGCAGTTTTGTGTTCAACAAATGATCTCTTGCAAAACTCAATGAAATGGAAAGTGACATCACTTTGGAGCAATCGAGTGACTAAGAGAGAAATCCTATTGATGTTATGGATGAATCTCTGATAGAAACCAGCATGATAGAGAAATGAATGGATGTCTCAAACAGAAGTGGGTTGAGGAAGTGATTGGATCACTTTAATTTTGGAAGGATTGAATTAAATACCATCTTCTGAAACTATGTTCCCTAGAACAATCCCATTTCTAACCATGAAGTGGAATTTTTCAAAATTTAACCCAAGCTTACACTTGAAACATTTTTGGAGGTCTAGAGAGAGTTAATTCAAACAAGATTCAAATGACTCACCATAAATGGTGATGTCATCCATGAAGACTTCCATGTATTTTTCAATGAATTCTGAAAAGAAACTCATTATACAACTTTGGAATGTTTTAAAATAATTGAAAAGTCCAAAAGGCATTCTCCTATATGCATATGTTCCAAAGGGGCAGGTGAAAGTAGTCTTTTCTTGGTCCTGAGGTGCGTTTGGGATTTAGAAGTATCCAGAGTATCCATCAAGAAAGAAATAGTGTGACTTTATGGCTAATCGTTCCAGTATTTGATCATGGAATGAAAGAGGGTAGTGATATTTTCTTGTTTCAACATTCAATTTCCTATAGTCGATGCACACACACCATTGTTTCTTCACTCGAGTTGCGACTACCTCCCCATGTTCATTTTTGACAATAGTTATCCCACCCTTCTTAGGTACAACTTGAATTGGACTAACCCATTCACTATCAGAAATTTGGAAGATAATACCAGCTTGAAGAAGCTTGGTGATCTCTTCCCTAACTACCTCAAGTTTGAGTGTATTGGGTCTTCTTTGTGGTTGTCTAGTCGGTTTGGATGATTCCTCAAGATGGATGTGATGCATGAAAAGATCAGGGTTGATTCTTGGTATATCATCTAGGTCCAATCCTAAGACCTTTTTGCTTTCCTCCAACACTTTAACATGTTTTGGACTCCTCAATTTCTATAAATGAAGAAGAGATAATGATAGGATAAAAGTGATCATGGAAAAGAAATGCATATTTTAGATGTTTAGGAAGAGGATTCAGATCAGTATCATCTATCATTTGTGGGTTTGTAAACTCAAGAATGAAGGAAGGGACTTCAGCTGCTTCAGATTCATTCTTCTTAATACTATCCAAGGTGGAGTAGTAGAGATCATAGTTGATGTGGTATTCAAGAGTGTTTTCAAGTTCCTCTAGATTGATGGAGTCTATGAATGAGAGGTCCACATCAACTTCACCATTTATGACATGGTTAATCATGGTGAAGATTTCACAAGATCCTTTATCATCATAACAGGATGAACATGATGGAATGAGGTTTAATTGACTCTTATAAGTGTCCTCATAAGCATGGATTGAGAATGCAGAGTGATCCTCATATGGGTATTTCATGGCTTGGAAAATTTTGACTTTGACCAGTTGGTCACCAAATTACAGGGATAAGATGTCTGAATGGACATAATTATTGGTTCTCACTATCATTATGAATGGTCTTCCTAGAATTAAGGTATATCAAGAAGATTTCATCTCACCTTCCATGTCAAGGACATAGAAATTGGCTGGGAAGATAAGATCACTGACACGAACAAGGTCATCCTTGATTATTCCCTCTGGACTAGTAGTTCTTCGATTGGCCAATTTAATAACAACTATTGTTGGATGTAAGGGACCTAGAACAAGGTTGAAGAATATGGATTTGGGCATGACATTAATTGAGGCTCCTAGGTCTATGAGTGCATCATCAATGTTAGAACTTCCAATTTGGCATGCAACCGTAAAGGTCCCTAGATCTTTTCACTTTATCGTAATAGACTGTTTGGTGGAAACATTTTCAAAGGTCTTATGTTTCCTCTTATGGGTGCACAATTTCTTAAGAAACTTGTCATACTTAGTAATTTTATTTAGGGGATCTAAGAGGGGAATGTTAACTTCACCACATCTAAACATGTCAAGCATTTCATGATCGGGTTCAAAATACATCATTGGCTTAGAAACGGCTTGAAGAAAATGAATTGGGTTATTATTTGGAATAGAAGGAGGTGAGGGAATGAATTCAAGTTCCTTTTCATGTTTCTTTTTCTTTTCATTTCCTGGGATAAAATTTAAAGGTGGTTTATATGACATATCTTGAGGTATAAAATTTTTATTTCCTCATATAAGTAAAATTTCACTTATATTCCCATTGGGTTTGGGTAATGGTTGATCTAAAAGTTGGGTAGAATTGGATGGTCGTTGCTGACTACGGTGGGATGCATTTTGACCAATTTTGGGTTTCAATGTTCTTGAAGCTAGAAGAGGCAAAAGATGAATGATCTTCCACTACACTTTCCCATGGTTTCTTGGAAGAAGAGGCTTGTCCCAAATTGGGATTACATAGATTTTGGTTCCTGGGAAAGTGATTGTATTGGTTTTGGAATTGGGAAGGCTCACTAGGATATTGGAATCCAGGAGGAGGATTGTTCCTTTGTGGTTGAGGAATAAAAGGATAAGTTTGTTGGAAGTTACAAAAACCTTGACCATATTGGAACTAGTTTGGGTTTTGATAAGGGAATTGAGGGGGATGAGATATTGTATTTCCATAACTAAGGCCTTGGTTATAATAAGAAGAGAAGGGATCAGAGTGAGGTTGGTTGAAGTTTCTAACAAACTGGCCTAATAGTTGGGGGTTGTTGTTCCACTGAGAATATGCTACATTGAGCTCCATTGGCCCAGATGAATTAGATTTATACTCTTGAGGTTGTCAACATGTGTCAGTTGGATGAGATGAATATTTTCAGATTCCACAGTTTTTGACATTTCCAGGAAACATTGATTGTGGAGAAGATGAGGTTGGGTATTTGGTAGCCATAGTTAGTTATCGCACAAGACCTGTATGTTCACTCATCCACTCAGTCATCTTGTTCGAATCAATTGATTGATTATATTGGGCTTGTTTGACTTGACCATGTGCTCAAGTATGGAAGTTTTGTGTGTTTGTAACCATGTTATTTATGAGATCTCTTGCAGCTATGAGATTTTTATCAACAAGAGCACTACCACTTGAGGCATCAATGAGAGTTCTCTCCATAGACAATAACCCCTCATATAGGTATTAGATCAAGATTTGGTCAGGGATTTGGTGGTGTGGGAAGTTTGTAACAAGATTTTTGAACCTCTCCTAGTATTCATGGAGTGATTCACTTGGGAACTGACAGATACCACTTATTTCCTTTCGGATAGAAGCAGTATGTGAAGTAGAAATGAATTTTTCTAAGAAGAGTCACTTCGTGGAATTCCATGTGGTTATAAAACCAGGATTAAGGTAGTAAATACATAACTTAGTAGTGTTAGATATGGAGAAAGGGAATGTTAGGAGTTTTATTTGTTTCTCAGAAACTCCTTGAGGCTTCATGGTAGAGCACACCACTTGGAACTCTTTAAGGTGGAGATGTGGAACCTCACCGGCTATCCCATGGAAATGAGGGAGATGATGAATCAAACCCGATTTGAGTTTGAAGTCTTCTCTTATGTTTGGATATTGAATACCAAGAGGTTTGTAATTCATTTCAGGGTCAGCGAGTTTTTTAAGTGTTTTTTCCCTAGAATTGGCCATGTTTAATTCTATTGGTTGGACAAGGACTGGTTCTTGAATGGGTTGATTATCTCTTATGTTCCTCCAAAGTTGGAAAAGAGTTCACTAAATTTCAAGCTAAAATAAATATAAGGGATTGTTTGGGAGGATACAGGTCATTCAAATAGATTTGGTAGAAAGATGAAGACAATTGTTTTGTGTTTTTTTAGTTTATTATTTTTATGATAAGGAGGATTTTTCATTGTGTTTTTTTCTTCAATTTTTTTTTTAAATTTTGTTTTTTTTCTTTTTTACAATAACCAAAAACTAATGACTAATTAAATCACCATCCTTGTAAATATCTTCAATTGAAACGTGTGGCCAATTGTCGCCAATCTACCGGTCAAAGATCTCATGCTCTGCGAATGTGTATAGTAGCACTCGGGTTGAATCCTTAACGATGATACTTTTTAATAGTCTGCGGTTTTTAGTTAATTATATTGTGATTGGGTGGCTTGATTTCAAAGCTTGTGAAATAATTTATGTATGATGTTTGATTTAACAAATTGATAAATATTTGGGTGAGATTATTATTAGGGATTTATTCTTGGTATATCTTTGAGCTTTGCTTTATATTGCATTTAAATTAACACCCACTTCACAAGATAACGTTGATTGAAATTCCTAAGTGTTAAGGATTTAATCCAAGACTTAACATAACATAGGGTTCTAATAATTACCATTAATTATTTATGGAAGTATATTTATGGTTCAAATAATCCATGGAAACGACATTAATCAAAAATTTCATTAATCCATGACATGTTAAGTCCAACATACACAATGTTAAATTAACGAATACTCATCAAGAAAATACTCTCAATCACTTAACATCCCTAAATTTTGACTCACCCCAATGAGATATTTACTCATCCATTTGGGTGTTTAATAATCTGGTTATAATGATTATGATGATAAATTTGTAAGAGAATAAAAATAAAGAGATAAGAAAAAGAGTGGTGTGTTGAACACACACCAAACGATAAGAATTAAAAAATAGACTTTTGATTGAATGAAGAAGCCAAAGAAGGGAAGGGGATTCAAGTGTATTTAAACTATTCTAATAAAATTAATATTAAATTACAGAATTATTATGATAATAAGAGATATTGAAGAAGAAATATGCATTAAAATAGAATTACAAAAACCAAGACATACAAGATTACAAACGAAGAACAACACAAAAGTGAAAGGAAGTAAAGAGAGGAGGAAAGGAATTGCATGTGAAAACATAAGTTTGTAAGGTCCTATCAAGCCTTTGGGAAGGATTGGGTCATGAAAATTGATGATCCTCTCTTATGAAATGCCAACACCTTTGAAGGAGAGTAGGGGGATGCATTTATATCCCATGTAAGTGGATGGTTTCCATTCCCAATATGTCCCTCCAATTGGCTCGACGATTCGGACATTTAGATAGCAGAATATCAAGCTATATCCTTCATAAAATTTGTAGATAATAATTTTGGGTGACCTCTTGAAAACGTTGGAGTCATTTGGACATATTTATCCAATGTTATATCCGGATAATTAAACAATTTTAATCTGTCCATTTAAATATAATCTTTCTGAAGTCTAAAAGGACAAAGGATTTTCGAATAAAAAGATGCCTTCAAAGCTGAATGATTTATTCAACAAAGTCGGCCTCCTATATCTCCTATTTCTCTATAAAAATTCTCATATCTATTTTACGAATACATCATCAGATATGTCATGAATAGTGTCTAGAATTTAGTTCTCATCCAAATTGGGGCTGGACATCAAGGCATTAGTTGGAACCCGTGTACTTATGGTTGGACCTTAAAATTTTTTTACATGATTCCTTTGGATAATCTAGAAAATATGGTAGAGTTTAATACAATACGGGATTCGGTATTTAGACCAGTAACTCAATCATCATTGATGGTCCAGTTTCATCACAAATTCATTGGGTCTTATTCTGTTGACCGTGTGAGCCTACAAATGGAAGAATTGGCCCATGATTCTTTCTAATGATATGTGAGAAATTGAATAAGGAATCCTAATAATTAATAAACAAACAATTTTAATCAGTCTGATGAGAGTTATAAATAAAATAGTAAACTGACTCAATTGGACTACTTCTAAAAATGCTCAAAAATTATACTTAGTATTAAAACATTAATATTCCAAACAAGTTATGCACATTTCACACAAAATCTGTAAAGGGGGTATATAATAAGTCATGAAAATATTAATAACATAAATATGTCTAGAAATGCATCCAAACAAGTCAAAATGATAGAATAAAGTACTAAAATGAAGTACAATAAAAACAAATAAACTCTAGATGAATCGAAATCCTCAGTTTGGTCACATTTTCTCCATCACCACAGTAATAAAGTACTTGAAGTATAAGGGAGAATTCCCTTATTCAGATTTGAAACAATATAATCTGTTTTTTCCCAAAATCATGACCCAAACAGGGTGTGACATAAATCCCAGTAGGCAACTCTCCAAAGATCTGTGCCTAACAGTCAATGAATGTATATGGAAAGCTATAAAAAATGATGTTGTAATCAAGGAAGTATTCAAATGTTAACAATTATAAAATTTTAATTACATCCATTTTCATTTATTAGTTAAGAAAAAGTAACCCTCTGGGAAGTACACATAGCCTAATACCTTTCATTCAACTAATCAAACATAACCAACCCTCTGGGATGTAATCACAATCTAACCCCCCTGGTTCAGCTTTAGAAAAGACACTCTGACTATGCACTCACCATCATTTCCCCATGGGGTCTCATATTGGTAAATATAGACACTCTAAAGAATCACTCAACATCTAATTCCTCATATGGTCTCACAATGAGGAACTAAAATCACTCTGATAGAGAGAAACGTCCATACCCCTATGGTATCGCAACATAAAAGTAATCAGACACTCTAGGGAATCCCACAGTGTCCATTACCCTTATAGTATACTACAACAAGTTTCCACATCCCTTTGAAATTCAATCGTGAACTAACGATATATAGAAGCCAATGTAAACCTCAAGAACTATTTTGGATAAATAGTACACAGTATCTCATAGTCAGTAAGATAAAAACCACTCCATCCTAACAATACTAGGCCTGGAAAACAAATCATCCTAATAGGAAAATCTAGAAAAACAGTCAATATCAAGAAACCATGGGCAACACATACATAGCATGGTAAATAACCCTATTTATAATCATAAGTCATCTACACAAGCACACAAGGCATAGCAGACAATATCATGTCTAAAAACCATAAACATGCAATACCCCAAACAAGTGAATTAGTAACTTTTACACATATAACTCATAGATTAACTAATGAAATGAACAAAACACCCACTTTGGCTTTGTAAAATCGATATAGTTGAATCCTAACATTGGATTCGACATAAACACATTAGATCTACAAAAACATCTAAAACGTTCAAACAAGAATATCATGTGAAAGAGGAGAAATCAAGAGAATAGGTTCTACAATATGAAATAACTCACCAATGCTATTCCAATGCAACTCACGGAGTTTGATTCGAAGAATGGACTAAGAGTCTAAGGATCAGAGAAGAATCAGCAGACTCATTCAGTCCTAGATGAGAAAAACATAGAAAAATAACTTTTTGTGAATGATCTGTGACCTCATTCCATTTAAGGAAATAAAAATAAAGCACATGGTGTGTTATTCAAGGGTAGAAAACGTTTAAATTCTTTAACCAGCAACTGCTTTAAGAGGTCTTGAGGTCACCCCACACAGCCATGTGTTTGGCTGTCAAATGGCCAACACACGGCTACCCGTGACAACCAGGTACATGGCGTGTACTCCTAAAATTTCCAGAAACACCTCTCATTCTCAAAAACAACAAGATAAAATAAGATCTGGGTTCTTATAAACTTCCCACATTAATGAAATTTTCCTTGAATTTCACTATCTATGAGGAGTAGAAGAAGAAACCTCAAAAAGCATCAGCCAATGTGATCATACATCAACCTCCCTCTCTAATGTCTCATCCTGTACTCGCTCATACTTCCATAGCACATGTACCATAGGAACAAATCATCCACATAGAACCTTTGCACTATAATCAACAATATAGATGGGATGCTTCTTAAATGATGTATCCACCTCCTACTCAACCTCCGTAGGTTGAAAGTCTTGAGATGGGTCTATAAAGTAATTCCAGAAATAAGAACCATAGAAAACATCATGCATATCCCGGTACCTCTAAGGAAAATATAATCGATAGGAAACCTACCCAATCCTCTCCAAAACCTCAAATGGCCCGATGTATCTCATCAAAAGCTTGCCCTATCTCTTAATCCTTATTTTTCCCAACCTCGGTGTGACACACATGAAAACTAGATCTCCAACCTCGAACTCCAGAGTAAATCTTAGTCGATCGGCATAAGACTTCTATCATGACTGTGCAATTTCCATACTCTTTTGAATCAACTCTATATGTTATATGGTCTCCTGGACAAGACAAGGTCCCATCATTGTTTACTCTCTTACTTTCATCCTACATATGGGTGATCAGCATGTCCTACCCTACAAAGCCTCATAAGGTTTCATATGAATAGTTTCATGAAAACTAATATTGTAGAAAAACTCTACAAGAGGTAAGTGTTTCTCCCTAGAACCTCCAAAATCTAGGACAACTACCCGATGCATGTCCTCTTGCACTTGAATCATACACTCATACTGTCCATTTATCTAGGGTTGGTAAGTTGTTCTTAGAAGTACCTGTGTAGCCAAAGAGTTGTGTTGTACCTACCTGACCCAATAAATCAAAAAGTGCATACCTATCTAAAACAATGGAGTGTGGAGCCCCATATCGATGTACAATCTCTTGGATGTATAAACATCTATGCTCATCAACACTAGCATTCTCCTTGATCAGCAAGAGGTGAGAAACCATCATGTTTCCGTTAATGAAAACCCATACTGAATAATTCTCCAAAGGCGATCTCGGTAAACTAGTCACAAATTCCATCTCGACATTATTCCACATCCTGTCAAGAAAGGTATGCTACAATAAAATCTCTAATGGTTGCTAATGCTCTGCCTTCACCTGTTGATAGGGAGAACACCTCATGACAAAACCAGCTACATATCTCTTCATACCTGACCACAAAAACTAATGGTGTAGATCTTGGTACATCCTAGTGACTCCAAGATGAAATTCCCAAACTGAAGAATGAATGTCCCACATCATCTCCTCATGCATGTCTGCTAACACCCATACGCATCCATGAAAATAGAAGATATACTTCTCTCCTCCTATTAATCTAGGAATAAGGTCCTCTCCTGAAGCACTCCCTCATAGAACTAGCCATTCATCATTAGATAGTATACACATTCTCACTTGATCATGTAGAGTAGAGATAACAGTTACAGAAGAAAAGTTGGTTTTCCCTTGTCTATCATGAACCTCCATTACCATCTCAGAGAACTGATCCATATGCGACCACTCACTACTAGCGTTCTGAACTACCTTCATATGTGTCCTCCTCTACAATGCATAATCTATTACATTGCTTTTCCTAGGCATGTAGGATGTCTTAATTTTAAAGGACTGAAGGTACACAACCACCCTTCGCTCTCTCAAATTCAGATCGCGCTGACTAAAGATGTACATGAGACTTTTGTGGTCGATGAAAATCACAAAATTCTCTCCCAATAGATAATGTATCCTACAACGTGAGACATGAACAATTATAGCCAACTCAAAATTTTTCATCGATTAGTTCCTCTCATGTGGCCTCAATTGCTGAGACCCATACATAACAACTCTTTCTCCCAATATAAGAACTACTTCATGATCAATACCAAATTCATCATAGTATAATGTTTAACCCTAGCCCGAATTAGGAAATACTAGCATCAGTGCTGAATTTAACCTCCCTTTCAGCTCCTGAAAGGCTAACTCACAATAATATGACCACAAAAACATTGCACCCTTCTTATTTAGGCACATCAGTGGCGCTCCTAGGAATGAAAATTCCTGTATAAAATGCTTGTAGTAACCATCCATCCCATGAAAAAATCATACCTCAAGGACGTTCTTTTTCTTCTCCCAGAAAACTACCGTTCTCACTTTCTCTTGATCTATCGATACTCATGTCTCCGAGATTACAAGACCAATTAAGTAAATCTAGTACATCCAAAAGTGACTTTTTGAGAGATTAGAAAATAACTGGTGCTCTCTCAGTGTACTCAAAATGATATCAAGATGTGTGGCATGGTCGTGTCAATTGTGAGAGTACACCAAGATATCATCCATAAAAACTATCATGAAAGAATCATTTTATGGTTGGAACAATAGGTTCATCAGTGCAATGAAAATGAAAGGTGCGTTTGTGAGACCAAACGGAAAAACCACGTACTCTTATAGACCATACATACTCTGAGAGGTTGTATGAGGTATATAATATGGTCTAATGTGAAACAGATGATAAAAAAATCTCATGTCAATCTTTGAGAACACCTAGGCTCCTCGAATCTGATCAAAGAGATCATAAATCCTCTTCAAGGGATATCAGTTCTGGATTTAGATAATCAACACAATGTCTGAGGGTACCATCCATCTTCTTCACAAACAGGATAGGTGAACAGCAAGGAGAAGTACTGGGTCAGATGAAACACTTTTCTTGTAACTCCTCAAACTACTTCTTATGTTCCTGTAACTCTGGTGTAGCTATCCTATAAGGGGGAATAGACATCGGTGCTACCCCTGGAACAATATCGATATAATATTATACCTCTAACTCTGGAGGAAAACCGGAAAATTCCTCTGTAATGACATCCATGAAACAATCCATCACTGGAGGAAATTCCAACTGTGATGTCCCCTGGTCATTCAGATATACAGTAGAAATATGGGTTGTAACTTCTCTCAACCAATGATTCTCGGGTCCTGCTATGCATGACTAGACATCCCATTTGACTTTGTGTAAAAACAATCCACCCTCTGGTGATGTGAAACTCACCTTAAGGCAATAACAGTCAACGTATTATTGGAAGGGAACTAACCAGTCCATTCTGAGAACGACATCATAGTTCATCATCTCTATGAAATAGAGGTCCCATAAGAATTGACACCCACCAACCTCAAGAGTGAACTCCTTTCAATGATGTACACAAGTCATTATTGTCCGCAACAGACTGTCTAGAATCATGATATCATTAGAAGAAAAGATAAAATTCCCAAGGCTCTCCACAATAGAAACAGATATAAAACATATGGGAAGCCCCTGTATCAAAAAGTGAAGAAGTTGAAAATGAGGTAACTAAGATCGGTCCTCAAACTGTAGAGGGTCCAGGATCTTGTTCCTGCAGGGTCTTCTCCACTACAAAAGTACGGCTTGTACCGCAGCCCTGTGACCATGCCTGACCACCCTTAGCTGGTCCACCCTGTTGTTGTGGTAAGCTTTGCGTCTGGATACCTCATCCAAAACCTCTAGCTCGGCATTAAAGGTCGTAATAACTCCAATTTCAAGACTAATGGGAAACTGGTGGTCCTTCTCCAGAACGTGGAGTAATAGGAGAACTCCTATCACAAGCTACTGGTGAAAAGAATTGACATAAATGCTATAGATGAACCATCTTGTCGCAAGATCAGCACTTGACTAGGTCCCTTGAGCATTGTGTCTTTGTATTACTACTCTTCACACACTGTTATCACACCACCTGGCCACAAAAAAAGTATCCCACCTACTATGTTCTATAGGTGTAGACCCCCTATGGTGCTATCTCCTTCCAGTATGAGGGTTACAAACTCCAAATGTCGAACCACCATGGCTCACAGCTCTAGAATCCCTCATATTTCACTCCATGATTAGGTCCTTGTTTAATATAGAAGTGATGGAATTCAACCTGAAGATGTTCACCTGAGATCAGATGTCGTGCCTAACGCTATCCTCAAACATCCTTGCCATGAATAATTCATATCCCCCTTGAATGGGTGTGACACTACTGGAATTCTTAGTATTTGAGACCGATTATTTGCGATGGGATCCCGTCACAAATTTCCCATTGCAGAAAACACTATCGTAAATACCATTATTTGTGACGGACCCATCGAAATAATTCTCTTATTATATACATTATATATACATAAACTTTTTCCTGACGGGCCCGTCGCAAATAGTATTTGCAACTTACCCATCATCCCATCGCAAAAATATATATATATATATATATATATAACGTTCTACGATGGGCCCGTCACAACAAAGTATTTGCGGCGGGTAAGTAGTCACGTCGCAAATATGTTTTTTAATATTATTTATTTAGACTATTTGTGAGGAGGTCCGGTCACAAAAGATCCAGTCGAAAAAAATAAATTAATTTAAAAAAAATTATATTTATTAAAATTATGATGAATGAAAAAATAATATTACTATTATTAAAAAATAAAAAATATAAAAATTCTCAATATTAACAATTAAAATATAAAAATCATAAAATATTATTAGTAAATAAAAAAACAAAAATTTAATACTAAAAAACAATATTTAATAAAATGAAATTAATATTATTAAAAAATTAAAAAAATTAAATTCATTAAAATTATCAATATTCACGAAAAAATATAAAAAAATAAAAAAATTATAAATTATATTATGTAATATTTTCACCGATATAAAAGACAGAAAATGTAAATAATTCATATTAATGTTAAATTCAATTTTTTAATATCAAAATATCATTGGGGGTCGTCTTCTGGAGGAGGTGGAGGAGCTAAAGGAGATGGTGGAGGAAACTTCATCCCTAAACTATGAGACAGACGATGCATGTACTCCATCTATTCATGATGCTGCTACTATCATCGATGCATCTCCTCCTCATGCTGTTGCTGCTACTGCTGCTGCCATCGTCGTATCTTCTCCTCATGATGCTGCTCCTACTATTGTTGCCACCAACTCATCTCTTCATGCTGCTTCTGCAAAGTCTCTATAAGATCATCCTGAGTTCGCAATTGCTCCTGATACTGTGAGCCATAAAATGATGTCTCTCCACAAGAACCTCTCGATCTGGACGCCGACATCGCATCAGTACCACAATAAGGGCTAGGAGTCAAATGAGAGTTGATACCAACTACTAGGCCCTTCTCAAAGCTATACTGAGTCTCCTACATCCATGCTTCCTCATCAAAATAGTGAGCACCGGTCTGCTCTGTCATCTCGTCCTGACCCTCAGCCTGTGTCTGAGAGGACGCAGCCTCATATAACTCCTTCAATTCCAATTTAAAATTAAAATTGTGAAAATATTATATGCAGTTAATTGTCAAACTAAAAAAATAATACTAACCACAATCTGACGCTGGTGATCACCTCTAATCTCTCAAGTGTCTGGATAACTATGCATCCTCTGATAAACGTCAAACTCTGTAACATCGGGATGCTTGACTTCCTACAGAAAAATAAAATAAACTGTTTATAGTAAAAGTTATTTAAAATATTTAAAAATTATACTTTCCAGATTCTCTCTATGAGAACTGAATTTACGGCTACCAGCTCGATGGGTAACCTCCTATCTCCCCTGGTTCTGTCGTCCCGCTGAAGATCTACTCTAAAATCCACCACCCAACTAGTGTAAACATAATCCATCCCAAACATGAGATGAAATGTACTCTGGTCGGTGAGATATACACGACTCATCAAATTATTTCACTCCTTCTTTCTTAATTGTTGTCCTTCTCAAATTGTGCAAAAACTGATGAAAACAGTCACGTATAGAAACCTTCCATGCTGTGTGGATAGCTTCGCGCATGCTATCATCAATAGGATACCATAAACCCTACAAATAATTTATAATATCAAGTTATTAATAAAATAAATTTCAAAATAAATATTATTTATTTATGTGCCAGCCAATGATGGAACATGTCACATTGCACATCAACGGGAATCTGTTCTAATTTGATCCATGGATCAGAAAAATAATTACGCAAGATAGCGCTCCACTGTCCAATAGCTGCATGTGAAAAACTGTGAAAAAATAAAAAAAAATCAAATAATTAGTATATATATAAATAAATTAATGAATGTTATCAAAAATATACATGTTACTATAGCTTTGTGTGTGTGGATCGAAACCAAGATGTGGACATCACTCATGGATAGGGTCAGGAATCATCAGTCGTGTAAGACCGCACCCCCTCCGTATACCCCATGAACCACAAGTAGGTTGAGGGTCAGATGATCCAAAATCCCCCTCATCCAATAGTAGGTCAGCCTCCTATAACTCTTGGAATATATCAGAGTCCATATGAAACACAAAATGATTGTTGTTAGCAGATAGTTGAAAATAACTATTTAATATAGATATATATTAGTTATGATTATTACCATTATTTTACTATGTCAATGTTCATCTTAATCCTCTTCTCCATAGCTGTCAATGTCAATGTCTTCATCTTCTTCATCAGCATCATCAATATCCATATGAGTTTCAGTTTCAGCATCTCTTGTCAATTAAAATTCATTTGTAGCATCATTAACATCTTCATCACCATTGCTCCTTAATTGTGGGGTTTCATCATCATTATTAACGTCTATTTGTGAATCAGAAGGATTTTGAGTAGTCTCTTGAAAAATTTCAATTCCTTCCACTTCAGTGGAACCACATTCAGTTTGATTAAACTGATTTTCCCAAGATTTCATTTTTATTATGCTCCACCAATCACTCTCAAGTCTCTTAAAGTAGCACAATACTTTTCAAAATAAATTTGATGTGCCTGTTGAGCCAATAAAAATGGTTCATTTAGTGCAATAAGACTGTTATATTTAATATCGACTATTCCATGAGTCAGATGAACATGCAAGCCTCTCTCAATATCCAACCATTGAAATTTAAACATTGTTATGTAATTCTATCCTAGATAACATAGCTCAATAATTTCATCCAAAATGCCATAAAAGTCAACTTCAGTTTCTCTGTGATGTGATCCTCTCAAGAAAATTCCATTGTTCATTGTTTTTTTTTTGATTCCCTGTATGTATGTGTATGAAATCGAAAACTATTCACCACATATGAATTATATGATTTAACCATTTAGGATGGTGGGTTACTCAATATACACAATCACTTATCAATTTTAACAGCATATTGAGAAACCTGAAAATTTTTTAAACAATTATCAATATAATAAATAATAAACGGAATTGATATTAAATCATCAATAATTTATGTTTCTTGTTTTTGAAACCATTGAGAGAGAAAAAAAATGTTTGTGTTCTACAAGATCAGCTGCTGTAATTTGTGGAAGTTGTTTCTTGATATGATTATCATATAACCTACAAATAAAATCAGTTAAAATACTATAACATAAATTATAGAATATGTGATAGAATCACTCACAGGAAAAATGATTTCATTTCATCATAGCTGAGTAGAACATATGTATGAGCTCTGTGATGTTCATCATCTGAAATCCATCATTCATGAAATCCACCGAAACCAATATTTGGCTGATTAAAAACTGTTAATTGATAGCCAATTTTGTCTTTAACATTCCCCTCATTTTGTCCCATGCGATTTTGTTTTGAGGGATATTGAGATTCAAAATAATGAGAGAAGAAAAAAAAGCAATTTCCTCTTACAAATATGCTTTAGCAATTGATCCTTCAACTGATACTTTGTTACGTACATTTTTCTTCAATTTCTGCATGCATCTCTTGAATGGGTATATCCATTGAAACTACACTAGACCTTCACATTTTGTTTCATGTGGAAAATGTAATATCATATGTTCCAATAAGTCAAAGAAATCCGGTGGGAAGATTTTTTCCAGTTTACATATAATTACAGTAATATCTTCTTCTAGTTTTCTTAGGAAATTGTAGTCTGTTTTCACTGCACAAATGTATTGAAAAAAATATGATATATCTATTATCGAATCCCAAATCATATAATTCAACAAACCTATAAATCCAATCATCATTAGTCTTTCCATTAAAACATGACAATCATGACTTTTTAATCCAGTAATATAACCATTCTTAACACATCTGTCCAAATTTGAATCATAGCCATCTGGAAGTCTCAAATCTGCAATCCACTGAAAAAATAATAAGTGACTCTCTTTAGACAGTGTATAAGCTGCTTTTGGATTTATTAACCTCTATGATCTGATATTTTCCTATAGTTCAAGTTCTGGTCGCCTACAAATTTGGGCAAGATCTAATTGTGCCTTTACAATATCTTTGGTTTTACCTGGTGTATCCAAAACTGTATGAAATAAATTATAAAAAAATTTCTTCTCAATATGCATACCATCCAACATATGGCGGACCAAAAAATCAGACCAATACGAAAGATCCCAAAAAATTCTCCGTTTTATCCAATTATGTTCTTTCCCAAAGACATGAATTTTATGTTGCTTTACTGTTGGTCCAAATGTGATGGGAGGTAATAAAAATACAACTTATTTAAACTCTGTACCTGAGATCATCTTTGGAGGTTCATCACTTTCAATTATACCATTTCTAAAGTGATATTTTTTCCTCCGAAAAGGATGATCATTTGGAAGAAATCTATGGTGACAATCAAAATAGTAAGGTTTTTTCCATTGATGAGCATAAAGGATTTTTTGCCTTTTATACAGTAAGGATATGATTTCAGACCATGTGTACTCCAACTAGATAACACGCCATATGCCAGAAAGTCACTAATTTTCCACATCAATGCAGCTTTTAATATAAAATTTTGTTTCGCAGCAACATCATATGTATTAACACCATCACTCCAGAATGCATTTAACTCATCAATCAATGGTTTCAAATAAAAATCAATATTCTTTTTCGGATTTCATGGGATTAATAGAGTAAAAAAAATAAGAGGCTCCTTCATCTACATCCATGGAGGAAAATTGAACGGAGTTATAATGAGAGGCCAACATGAATACTGAATACCATAAAAACCAAATAGACAGAAACCATCAGTAGAAAGACCATATCGCACGTTTTGGGATTCTATAGAAAAAGACGGATGAAGACAGTCAAAATGTTTCCATGAATCACCATCAGATGGATGATTCAAGCATCTATCAGTTGAAATCTTGGTTTTGAGCCATGACATCAATGACACTGTATTTTGAGACATAAATAAATGTTGCAACCTAGGTGTAAGGGGGAAATATCTCAACTGTTTTACTGGAATCGATCTAGACTTCCCTGGTTGAGATTATTTATACCTCGATTCTCCACATGTGGGACAACTATCTAAGAAATCATTTTCTCCAGAATATAAGATGCAATCATTTGTACATGAATTTATCTTTCGATAAATAAGGGCCAGATTAGGAACCATCCTCTTTCTCTCATAGTAATTTAAAGGCAACACATTTCCTTCAGGTAACAGTGTTTTAACCAAAGAAAATATCTGATTAAAATAGTTTTTTGAAATTGTATTATCTAATTTAATAACCATAAACTTTTCAACTGCTTCTATTTTTTTATCTTACAGCTAGGATATAATAAATCCTCAACAGACCTCAACAACTCATAAAATTTGGATGGTGTCAACTCAAGAGTTAAATCAATATCATCGTGAGTTTCATTTTGTTGCACATATGGACCTACAACATCATTTTCTAAATTTTGAAACCATGATGGATCCGGAATCAAGTTATTAGGATCTTCTCTAGGACTTTTTTTACTGTGTTGATACCAAAAAACATATGTTGGTTGAAAACCAAACCGCAAGAGATGTCCCCCAACATTGTCAACTGTGTCAAACGTTCTAAGAGCACATTTTTTACAAGGACACTTAATTGTGCCTCCTGAAACATATTCTGGTTTTGATGATACAAATGCTAAAAAAGATTCAACACCCTCAATATATAAAGGATTTAAACCAGAACCATTTGGATTTCTATGCTGGTTTATCCAAATGTGATCATCAAATAATGACTGATGTCGACTTCCTTGTTCCATTTTTTTCTACATAAAATATAAAATCATCACTGTTTTTGAATAATTTGAAATTATAAAAACACGATATGAAAAAAGAAGATAAATAATTATAACTACTTATTAATAATTACCATTAATGAAGGGCGATGCAATTTTTAGTGGATTGATGGCTCTTGTTTTTTCCCACGGCTCATTTACTTCCATCTTTCAAACACTGAAATCAAAATGAAGAATCTGGTCGGAGGTACACATATTCATTCTCGTATGAACGAGAATGAATATCTCTACCTCCGACCATATTCTTTATTCTGATTTCAGTGTGAGAAAGATGCAATTAAATGAGCCCTCAGACATAAGTACCCCCTTTTCGTCAATGAATCGTCTTCTTCCAACTGTCACCGCCTGAAAACATTATAAAAAATATGATCCTATGAATGCATATCCAATATCATGCATTCAAGATTGTATATTTCTACATAGCAGCACATTTTTCATAATGTTTTGAGTTGGTGAGAGTTGAAAGGAGAAAAGTCGTCAAGCAAAAAAAGTTTCGTCAATCCACTGGAAATTGTGTCAAGTTCTTAAAATTTATTAAAATTTATTAAAAAAATTTCCTAACTGTTCTTAAATGTTTCTAAATAATTATTACTAATTATTCCTATTTATTCTTATATATTTCTATTTATTCCTATATATTTCTAATTATTATAATTTATTTCTAATTATTACAATTTATTGCTAATTGTTACTAATTATTACTATTTATTACTATTTATTACTAATAATTACAATTTATTACTAATTATTACAATTTATTTCTAATTATTACTAATTATTACAATTTATTACAAATTTAGCCATACATAGAAATACTTAGCAAAATGAAAACTGCTTGAATAAGAAAAGGAAATTTCATAATCATCATTGTGGAGATGATTGCAAATTTTCCCTTCATTATCCAAGCTGATTTCATTTACTAATTATTACTAATTCTTACAATTTATTACTAATTATTACAATTTATTACTAATTATTACAATTTATTACTAATTATTATTAATTTAAAAATACTTAGTAATACTTAGAAAAATAAAAACTTCTTGAATAATGAAAGGAAATTTGGTAATCATCATTGTGGAGATGATTACAAATTTTCCCTTCATTATCCAAGAAGATTTCGTTTACTAATTATTACTAATAAAAAATTATATTAGTAATATTTATGAAAAAAAATATTAATATTATTAAAATATTAAAATATTTATAAAATATTAAAATTATCAATATTCGTAATAGGGTTTACTCTATTCTTAACATGTTCAAATATCAAAGGGTCTCCAATTATTAGGTCATGTGCATTAAAAAGTTTATGTCACCATGTCCAATGTAAACTCTATAATTGTCCTTGCATGGTTGATCACCTCACAAGTAGTGTTGCAATAGGACGACCAAAGTAATGTCGTTCTCATCTCTAAGAATCATCTCGCTCCCTTTACATAGATAATTCTTCCTTAAAATTTGATGGGACATCAGTATCTTTCCCTTAAATTTTCAAGGATGAATGGTCTATGTAAAAGGTCATGTGAGATAATTTTTATAGATAAGAAGGGCATGACTGGTGTTGTCCTATTGCAATGCTACTTGCAAGGTGATCAACCAAGAAAGGACAATTATAGAGTTTACATTGGACATGGCCGACATAAACTTTTTATTGTGCATGACCTGACAATTGGCGACCCATTGAGATTTGAACATGTTAAGAATAGAGAAAATCCTATTGCGAATATTGATAATTTTAATATCTTATAATTTTTTTATTATTTTAATAATATTAATAATGTTTTTCCTAAATATTGATACTATAATTTTTTTATTCCTAATAATTATTGATAATTATTTCTAATTTTTTCTAATTATTGCTAATTATTGCTAATTATTACTAATTATTCCTAATTATTCATAATTATTCCTAATTATTGGTAATTATTCTTAATTATTCCTATGTATTGGTAATTATTGGTAATTATTAGCAATTATTGGTAATTATTGGTAATTATTGGTAATTATATCTAATTATTACTAATTATTGGTAATTATATCTAATTATAACTAATTATTGGTAATTATTACTAATTATTGAAAATTATTACAAATTATAACGAATTATTGGTAATTATTACTAATTATATCTAATTATTACTAATTATATCTAATTATTGTTAATTATTGGTAATTAGTCTTAATTATTACTAATTATATCTAATTATATCTAATTATTGGTAATTATTGGTAATTATATCTAATTATTACTAATTATATCTAATAATTTCTAATTATGTCCTACTATTACTAATTATATCTAATTATATCTAATTATTTCTAATTATAACAAATTATTACTAAATATATCTAATTATAACTTATTATATCTAATTATTACTAATTATATCTAATTATTACTAGTTATATCTAATTATTACTAATTACATCTAATTATTACTAATTATATATAATTATTACAAATTATATCTAATTATTACTAATTATATCTAATTATTGATAATTATTACTAATTATATATAATTAATGGTAATTATTGGTAATTATTCCTAATTATTCCTAATTATATCTAATTATTACTAATTATATCAAATTATTACTAATTATATCTAACTATATATAATTATTACTAATTATTCTTAATTATTACTAATTATATCTAATTATTACTAATTATATCTAATTATTACTAATTAAATCTAATTATTACTAATTATATCTAATTATTACTAACTATGTCTAATTATTACTAATTATATCTAATCATTACTAAGTTATCGAATTATTTCTAATTACATGTAATCATTACTAATTTATCTAATTATTTCTAATTATATCTAATTATTACTAATTATATCTAATTATTACTAATTATATCTAATTATTACTGATTATATCTAATTAATTCTAATTATTTATAATTATTACTAATTATTCCTAATTATTTCTAATTATTCCTAATTATTACTAATTATTACTAATTATTACTAATTATTCCTAATTATTGGTAATTATAACTAATTATTGTTAATTATTAATAATTACTGGTAATTATTACTAATTATTGGTAATTATTACTAATTATTGGTAATTATATCTAATTATGGGTAATTATTACTAATTTTTACTAATTTTTACTAATTATATCTAATTATATCTAATTATTGGTAATTATATCTAATTATATCTAATTATTGGTAATTATAACTAATTATTACTAATTATATCTAATTAAATCTAATAATTACTAATTGTAACTAATTATTATTAATTAAATCTAATTATTACTAATTATATCTAATTATTCCTAGTTATATCTAATTATTACTAATTATATCTAATTATTACTAATTATATCTAATTATTGGTAATTAATACAAATTATTACTAATTATATCTAATTATTACTAATTATTTCTAATTATTTGTAATTATAGGTAATTATTGGTAACTATTCCTAATTATTAGTTATTATATCTAATTATTACTAATTATATCTAATTATTACAAATTATATCTAATTATTACTAATTATATCAAATTATATCTAATTATTACTAATTATATCTATTTATTTCTAATTATATCTAATTATTCCAAATTATTTGAAATTATTACTAATTATTCCTTATTATTACTAATTATTCCTAATTATTGGTAATTATTACTAACTATTGGTAATTATTACTAATTATTGGTAATTATTACTAATTATTGGTAATTATATCTAATTATATCTAATTATTACTAATTATATATAGTTAGTACTAATTATATCTAATTGCTATTAATTATATCTAATTGCTATTAATTATATCTAATTACTACTAATTATATCTAATTACTACTAATTATATCTAATTACTACTAATTATTTCTAATTAGTACTAATTATATCTAATTAGTACTAATTACATATAATTATTACTAATTATATCTAATTATTACTAATTTTATCTAATTATTACTAATTATATCAAATAATTACAAATTATATCTAATTATTACTAATTATATCTAATTATTATGAATTATATCTAATTATTGGTTATTATTACTAATTATATCTAATTATATCTAATTATTGGTAATTATTAGTAATTATTGGTAATTATTGGTAATTATTCCTAATTATTACTAATTATATCCAATTATATCTAATTATTACTAATTATTTCTGATTTTTACTAATTATATCTAATTATTACAAATTATATCTAATTATTACTAATTATATCTAATTATTACTAATTATATCTAATTATATCTAATTATATCTAATTATATCTAATTAATACCAATTATTACTAATTATCCCTAATTATAACTAAATTCCGCTAATTATCTATAATAATCTCTAATTATTGCAAATTAATAATAATTCTTTATAATTATCACTAACAATATCAATTTCTTAACTAAAATAAATATAAATAAAAATCAATTTAAATCTAATTTAATTATAAGTGATAAACAACAATTAATGTTAATATAAAAAATTAAATAAATATAAAAAACAATAAAATATAAATACCTTAAACTTTGATATTCTGAACGTATTGACGCCTTCCAATTGCTCTTGTATAAAAAACTTCAACTAAACGAAATTTTTCCCTTAAAACTAGAGAATGAAGAGAGAAATAGAGGAAGATCTGAGTGATTTGAAAAAAAATAGGTGGAGGTATATATAGGTTAGATTAGTTGCGACGGGGTTATTTACGACGAGTTTCCCGTCGCAAATGGTGGTATTTGCGACAGACCTCGTCATAAATACCCTCGCCCTCATTAATTACGGTCCGCAGTTAAAAGGGTATTTGCGACGGGCCCCGTAGTAAATACCACCTGCCGACATACTATTTGTGACGGGCGACATTTCCTGTCGCAAATGGTATTTACTACGCCGGGCTTTTGCGACGGGCCCGTCGCAAATACCATCGCCTGTATTAATTACAGTCGGTGGTTAAAAAGGTATTTGCGACGAGGCACGTCGCTAATTGTTCCTGTCGACACTCTTTTTACTACTGGATGACACCCCGTCGCTGAAAATTGTTAACCGCCGAAGGGTATTTGCGACGGGTACCATCGCAAATACTCCAGCACGGTTTGGCGCGTAAGCCGCGCGGTTTGGCACGCAAGTCGCGCCAAACTATTTGCGACAGGAGACAAAATCTCGTCACAATTATTGATTTTTTCCGTAGTGTGAAGCATTACAGCTCTCTGAAGAAAGAGGAATACTCCATGACTATGAGAGTACCTTGCTCCAGACTAATGAACTCTCAGGCTCGATCAGACCTCAAAGTCTCCGAGAAAAAGTATTCATAGATGTCATGCTGAAACTCATCCCATGCTATGACCTGCTAGCGTCCTGCCTGTGAGATCACATCCCACCATCTATTAGTGTAGTCCTAAAGCATATTCATAGAAAGCTTCACCCTCCTCTCTGGAGGCATCTCTAGATTCTGGATGATAGATAGCATGGATTATATCCATGAATCTGCAGCCTGAGGTCCTCCATCCCCTATGAATGTGGGAGGATGTTGTTGCTGGAAAACTCGTGTCAACTCTACCATTGAAGGGGAAGGATGGAGTACTCCATGGATGTTCTACATAAACCTCATAAATCCATCTCAGAACTGTGCATCAGCACCTATATCTGGGATAATAGCTTGTCCCAAGATGGGCATGACATGAAGATTTATTAGCAGTTCCTGATCATCCATATCTAGTGTTAGGTCACTACCTTGTAACTAGTGTACAACAAAAGGACGTCTCAGTGGCATGACTCTGCAAGGTCAAGCGCACACTTTGTTTGAGACTAATAAGTACTAAAACATATCAGTATAGGAAGGGAACATGAGAATCAAAGAATTCATTATTTTAAAAACATTGATACACGGTGTGTATAACCCCTACACGACATGTTCCTTTATGATTCATAGGGCCATGTACTCTTACCACCTCTAGCCATGTAACACCCCACACATACGACGTGTTACTCTAAGACATTGTATGTACTTGAATCATGTCCCCCTTCCTGAGTTCTTCTACATAACTAACCCACATGGTTTCCTTAAACAAGATTATGAGGCATGTTTGTGAAAGAAACAGCATTTACATGACGAACTTCACCAACCCGTGTTGTTAGTCACACAACCAGTTACATGGCTGACTCTACAAGGCATGTTTTTTCAAGACACGATGTGTACTAACTACCCATTATCCACCCATGTTTTTGGTCACATGGCTGGACACATGGTCTACACACACAGTGTGTATGTCGAGTGCACAGCGTGTTCCAGAAAAATTTCCCAACCTCTTGCCTCAGCCCACACAGGTAGTTACATGGTTAGAGAATACAAGGTGTGTACGTACATTACATGGTGTGTACATACAGTACATGACATGTACATAACAAAAACAATTCCTTCCTAAAAAAAGGATACATGGTGTGTATTTATCATTACACACCGTGTATTCTTGGATTTTCTGGATAGTGAGCATCAAAAGATACTCTGGATCCCAAAAAACACTAAAACAAATATTAAAGTACTATATTCATATCCATGAGTGCACATACTTCCCATGAATCAAATCTTGGAATCTTATACATTTCATAAACAAGAATAACAATGTAATGATCCCCCAAATTCAGATCCATGAGGGCCCATAACACCTCAAGAACAAATGTTTTCCATTAATTCAAATGAATCCTTACACAATTCAATATCCTATAAAAAAACATGTATTCTATCATGGCATCTATTGCAATAGCTTTCCTTTCTTGCACAACATCTATCACAACAACATGCAATCAATAATTCACCCTAAATGGCATGGCAAGAATGTATGACATGGGATCTCTAGTAAGTGCCTATATTATGCATGAGATAAAATACCCACATCTCATTGGGTTGAAAAAGAAATAGAATCACAATAATATCAAAAATAACAGTACAAAACATGTGAATCACCCAACAGTGAAATCAAATCAACTATAATAATTGAAAAATCAGAAAAATTAAAATATGCAAGGTAAATTGGCTATTCCCTACACATGGGTTAGCTACTTCTAGGAACTTCTTATTACCAAGTACCTATTCCACCCTATCCATGACTATAGTATCCAAATAATAAATCAAGAAAAAATAACCCTCTGATACCACTTTGTAACATCTTGATTTTGGGAGCCACCAAGAGGTTCTCCATACTCAGTTGGTCACATGGCCTCAAGCGCATTTCCCCAAATGCCAGAGGTTGCTAACTTGTAGTGAGGGCCTTGGGTGTGATAGCTGGAAAACTTTGACCTCATTGGTAGAGTAACACAACATATATAAATAGATAATAACAGCGAAATCACTAATATCAATCAATAAGTAAACAAAAAAAGTAATAAACAAATGAATCACACACTTATATATGATGCATGATACATATGTCTAGGAACATATCCAAACAAGTCACAATGAGGGAATACAATACCAAAAAAATTAAAAAAGAAAATAAATAAACTCCAGCAGCATCTCATGACTCAACATGGTCCCATGCTCCCCAGATCAACGTCAATCATGTACCTGAATTATAAGGGGGATTTAGCATATCTTGACCTACAAAAATATAATCTATTTGGACCCAAAATGATGACCCAAACAGGGTGTGAGACAAATCCCAGTAAGCTACCACCCAAAGATCTATGACAAAGAGTTAGTGAATATATATAGTAGGCAATAAGAATAATGAATAAGTAAACAAGGAAGTACTCAAAAGTAAAAAATCCAACAGTTTCAGTTACATCCATTTTCATTTTTTAGTTAAACTATTAATACTCATAAGTAACCCTCTAGGAAGTCCACATAGCCTAACCCCTCTAGATTAACCAATCAAACACAAGGAACCCTCTAGGAAGTACTCACAGTCTAACACATTTGGTTCAACTTTAGTAAAGACACTCTGAGGAAGCACTCATCGACAATTCCCCCTATGGTCTCCTATCAGTAACTATAAACACTTTGAGTAAGCACTCAACATCCAATTCCCCCTATGGTCTCGCAACAAGGAACTACAGACACTCTATGGGAGCACAATGTAATCCCCCTGTGATCTCGCAATGTAAAAGTAAATAGAAACTATGGGGAAGCCCCCAACATCCACTCCCTCTATGGTCTACTACACTATGATCCCACAGTCCAATGTAAGTCAATAATTCACTAACGATATATGGTAGCCAAGGTAAACCTCATGAACTACTTGGGTAAATATATTACAGTATCTCACATCATGTTAGATAAAAACCACTCTATATTAACAATACTAGGCATGGAAAACAAAGTATCCGAACATGCAAAGCAATACTAAACGGTTAACACGAAGAAAACATGGGAAAACATCCATAAAAAAATAAATAACCCTATTTCCAATCAAAAGTCATCTACTCAGCCACACCAGGCACAGTAGATAATAATAGGGCTAAAAACCATTAACAATCAATATCCCAAAACAAGGGTATTTTTCACTTCTATACATATAACTCAAAGAATAACTATGGAAAGACACAAACCTCCCCCCTCAGGGTTGTAAAATCGATATATTTTAATCCCAACATTTTATTCGATCTAGAACGTAGTATATCTATAAAATCATCTACAATTTTCAACTATAAATATATCAGGAAAGATGAGAAATCATTATATGAGGTTCTAGAAGAAATAATAACTCAATGATGTGTTTCCAATGCAACTGACTGAGTTCAAATCAGAGAACGGCCGGTGAGTCGGGGGCTTGGAGAATATCCGGCTATCTCATTTTCTCCTCGATGAGATGGACCTAGAAGATCTTTTTATGAATAATACATTACCATAGTCATTTTAATGAACTATAAAGAATGTACACGACATGTTCTTTAAGGGTAAACAACATGTACTTTCTTTAACTGTCCTCGTAATTAGCTTCTCTCCAGGTCACCCTAGAGGGCCATGTGCTTAGGTGTTACATGGCTAGCACATGGCTACCTGTGACAACCAGGTATGTGTCGTATACTTATAAGTACATGGATTTTACTCCAAAAACTTCTAGAAACTATAATTTTTCTCATAAACAAGAAGAAATGGAAGACATACCTAAAAAAGAAGATCCAAGTTCATACATCCTTGTTTGTATGTGTATCTTCATTTTTTGTAAAAAAATATTCATACTTTTATAATATTTGATTCAATTTGATTTTCAGAAACCCATGGGGATCAGAAACACCCTTTGGAAAATTTCTAAATCGGATCATGTGTCAGGGTACTAGGTTATATAGAACTATTCATGACAATGTTGTTTCAAAGAGAGGTTAAACATATTTACTTAAAATTTATATGCAGTTGAGAGATTTTTTTGGGGACTTAGGTAGTAGTTGGGGTGAGTGTATAAATATATCTCATCAAAATGAGCCTTAATACACCAAGGGTGGTTTGTTAAATGTGTCTTGAGGATTAGTTATAGTCATTTCTATGCTTTTGATTTGGATAGTTTTACATATAAATCAATTTTATCTATCTCGTGGGATTAATTTCCATGTTTCTCTTGTTTGGGTTTTGATCTTATTATTTTTTATGTAACTTAAATATTGTTTTTTAATGTTGGGTAGAATAATTCCATTAATAATACATCTAAATATGATCTATTAGGACGATTCTGATGAACCAAAGTGAGAAAATCCTCTCATTGAACAGAATATGGTTGAGTTTATTGTGTGTGTTGTCTAAGATCTAGGATAAGAACCTACACCAATTCCCATTTGGAATTTAGTTGTGGAACCTTATAGGGATGAGTCACGACATATTTAAAAAGATTTAATTCACCATATGATTCCAACATTATAAGGCTCAAATTATTCTCAAGATGCTAAGGATAGGTTGATGAGAATCGATTTTTTGTTTGAGATCGTAGAGATTCTTGATTCAATCATGGAGAAATTTTAAACCATAAAAATGGAATGAAAGAGAAATAGATGGTGTGAAGTGATAGTGATAGTGAGGAAGAAATAGGGGTTAGAGTTGAAGGGAATTAATGTTCTTTTAAAAGACCAATTCTGTCTAGAGAGTATAGTGTTGGGTAAGGATATATTTGTTTCCAAACTCGAGTAGGATGATAGGACAATGTCTGAGTATTTAATATATTTATTGATATTGTTCATTGTGTACCTGAGATTGTATAAACCATTTAGATTAAGAATCAATATTTCAATATGGTATATTGTTATGATAGTTATTTTAAGGATCTCTTGTGGATTCTCTCTACATATGCTGATTTTTTGGATAAAGAATTCATGGGTGAGGTTGATCTGGTTGGCACAATAATTTTGATAGGAGTTCATTTTTTCCCAGCGGTGATTATATGAGTTACATATAATGAAATAGAATTTGTGATGAGTTTCAATGTGTCACTCAAAATTATAATTCTTATAGAGATCATATCATACTTGGTAGAGTAACATTGATTTTCTACAAATGTGGAAATAAAGGGAACTCAAAATTGGTGTGTACAAAGGCACATAGGTTATGTGGTTTCTGTAGATGCTCAAGAATCATAGAGAAGTTCTATCATGTCTATTATTCTAAATTAATTATAACAATATCAACAATACCTAAAAGTACTAAGGTGAAAAAATATGTTTAATGAAAAAGGGATTTCATCCATAGGATACTGGAATGATGTTCCTTCATGTAATGAAAATATCTTTAGAGGAAGCAGATACAGGTCCATAAACTGTGGGAGGAACCATCAAAATAGATTCATCATTAGTGACTACATTATTTTACATTTGTGCATCTCTTTCATTCATTTTACCCCATTCTTTGAATCAATGAAATATTCCTATTTAGATTTTATCTTATGTAATGGATATTACATCACCACATGGAATATAGAGGGAGCAGTTTGTTCACTATTTCTCAGGTGTTTTCTTGTTATTAAATATCATGTTAACCTAGGATTTTCTATTTCTCGGCATGAGGCCTATTGACTTCATATTCTAGATGGACTTGCACATTTCTATTAAAGCCTGAATTAATTTTTTTCTTCGATGAGTCTTCTTTACCACACCAAATGAGGAATTTAGTATCATTTAGTGAGAATGGGACCTGAGAGCCATCAGATCCGAACCTTCTTATCTAGTGTTGGGGAAGGTAATATTAGGGTAATCCTTTCACCTTGAGAGAGAATAATTAGAAAATTATCTCCCCAAAATTTGCATCATTTTCATGACATTTTTCCTTTATATATCTTGGTATTCAACCAATAAGATAGATGTAGTTCTCTATTGATTCGGTGTCAGGTACAAAGCTAGTATCTATCTACTCTTACTGCATCAAACCATTTGAAATGTATGATTTTAATGATAAATTGGATGATCTTTTAGAGAAAGGTTTTATATTCATGTGTGTGATACCTTGGGCTTTACCTTTTCTTTTTTACTAAGAAAGACAATTTCTCACTTCACTGAAGCATTGATCTCCGAAAACTGAATTGAGTTAATGTAAAGAATAAGAATATGTTACCATAGATTGTTGATCTCTTTGACTAGCTAAAAGGGTTGAATTGGTTCTCAAAAATTGATCTTTTATTTGGATATCATTAGTTGAGAATAAAATAATCTAACATTAATAAATCCACCATCCAAATTATTTATGGTCATTATTGGTACCTTGCCATTTAATTTAGTCTATATAATTCCCCATCAGTCTTTATGAATTCAATGAACCTAATCTTACAAATTTATTTGGATATAGTTTTTGTGGCCTTTGTGTATAAAATTCAAATTTAATCTATGTTAGATGATGATCATCTGCATCATATGAGATCAATTATTAAATTATTGATAAGTAATTGACTTTATGCCACATTATATAAATTTATTTTCAAGATTTGGAAAGTGATGTTCTTGGGAAAAGAGGTGTCAGAACACGGTATCATAGTTGATCCTTAATAGGAGAAGGTTATTATGACATGGGAACAACCAAAAATTGATTTTTATATTCTAAAACTCTTGGATTTAGATAAATATTATCATTGTTTCCTGAAAGATTTATGAAAATGGGATTCTCAAATTACCTCTCTCACTTAAAAGAGAGTGAAGTTTTATATGGATGAGAAATGATAGAGTTATTTTTTTTACATGGAGTTTATTTTAAAATCTACATTGTTTATTGACTCTAATAGTGGTCGGAAATGACCATGTGGTCTTCTGTGATGATTTAGGATTAGGTTTAGGATGTTCTCTTATACAGGGTGATCAGGTCATTTCATATGCCTCATTGAATCATAGATAACATAACAATGATTTTCTAAACCATGACCTTTAACATAAATCTATGATTTATAAACTTATTAGTTGGAATAATTACCTTTTCAGAGAATGATTTACCATGTTTTTAGACTAAAAATGATGAGTTAAGTCTTATCCAAAATAGATTTGAATATCCATAAGTTGTATTAGTTGAAATACCAACAATATATTGAATCTAATATTTACCATACCTCGGGGAAATGTAATTTCGTCGTTAATGTGTTTAGAATTAAACTTCTGAACAAGGATGTGAAAGGATCATCATAAGTGTGGGACATGAGGGATCATTTTTCATAATTTCATATTGGAGTTCAAGAAACAGAGGATGAGGTAGTATTTCCCACTTTTCCTAGGGCCTACACACTTATTGAGTTGATAATATAGTAACATCATATTTATGATGGATTATATAGAATTATAGACACTATTTATGGTGGGGATACCATTTATGAGGGATCATTCTCCATAGGTTATGCTCTGTTTTTTGAAATCGTTTTGTTGTGTCATTAGTGTTGATAAAATATGTTTTTTGTGATTTTCATAATTCTTATAGGATTTTACATCCCAAATACATGAAGATATTATATGGTATACGTTGACACTTATTTTGGAATGGTATGTGATGGGGTATTACAAAATTTGGATCTCATTGTTATATATGCCATCAGGTCATTAGCGGGGACCATATACCATCATGATATCTTCAGATACATGCAGTGCCAACTTAGAGGTGGGATTGGTTATATATGTAATTTTTCATTGGGTATCTACATATCTAGATAAAGAAGAATTCAATATTGGTTTTCATCTATATTTTTCCAAAATAGGATCACTTCTTTCCAATTGGTGATACAACCAATATTGAGGTGCTAGAAAATATCATTGTGAAAGTGGTTATTAATTTTTATAGAGTTCCATCTATTTTAGTCTCCAGTAGGTATCCCAGGATTACATATCTCATTTAGAGAGCCCTTCTGGAGAAACAATCCTATTACAATGATTTGGGTATGGCTTATCATCAACATACATATGGCCATAAAGAGAGAGATATATACATATTCAAGATTATATGCTTCCTTCTTACATCGCTAATTTTTTTGGGGTTTGGGATGACCATTTGGGATATGTTTAGTACTCCTATGATGATAGTTACCTATTGGTGATCATATTGGAACCTTTTGAGTCCTTTTATGGAATTCCTTGTATAAATCTATTGTTTTGAACATATTTTGGAGGAACATACATAGTTGGACCTAGAATATTCAATGAGATGAAAAAAATAGTTTATTTTTAGATATATTAGATGGAATAGAGTTAGTATATTTATTAGGACAATCATCTATATTGAAATATGGGTTCTGTAATTGTTGATTAAGTGTTCTTCAAATTTTCACTCTATTAGGGTCATTGATGGACTGGGGTGAAAGGGAAAGTTGCTCCCCATTTTATGGTATATTTTTTTGGTTGTTGAGAACATTGGAAAATTTGATTACCACATATCACTTTCACTATAGTTTATATCGATACATAATCTGTTTCTTGTATCATCGTTGAAAAAGTATCATTCTAATCCATATCATGTTTTGAGATAGAGTGATCATGATATTAAGCCTCACTTATCCTTGACTAAGAATCCAGTCAAGATAGTTGATTCTAAAACATGATTACTTCGTGGGAGGATGATACGTGTTGTTCGATTGTTAAAGATTCATGTTTTTTAAGTGAATGATATTTGGGTAGAGATAAGAACTAATAATAGATAAATAACCTCATCTATTTGACATGATGACATATTCACATGCTCTAAGGGACAAAAAATATTCTATGTATTGGAGGTGGTAAAATCTTGTTTTATTGTTTAGGTAATTATCAACCCTACTTCTAAAGTTTTGTTTCTTTGGGTCTTTTTAAAGGGTTATTCATGTGAGATTTTGATATTTATTGAAATCTATAGGTAGTGTAGATTTGGAACACATTTTTCCCAAACTGTTCATGCACAATGTTTAAAAAATGAAAAACCAAAAAAATGAGGGTTTTCATGGTTGGTTCATGGTTTGAAAAATTATGTTCCCACCTAGGAGAAATCATGACCCCAATAAAAGTGGCTCACATATAGGGTGGTGTGTTTGGGAAACCATGTACCCCCACCATGAAACTGTAAAGGAATATTTTTTAATTCAAAAAATTTTATTTTAAATTATATAACACCTATTTTATCTGATGATTGGCCCTAACTCATGATTAGATATGTTTATAGTTTTTTGAGCTCCCAAGAACACATTTTTGATCTTGAAATCTATTAAGTGGTGGATTGATTCTTGGAAAGTATCGTTCGACACCTATCAGATAATGGATATTCTTTTATTCTCTCTCTATCGTTCTCTATATCATTACCTCCATAAGGTTTTTTATATATTTGTTTTGATGATGGATCTACACTCTATTGTTTTAGATCTTGCATACAGGTTTGATTTCTTTATCTCCATTCCAGATGTTCTTCACATATTTTTCTCATTGCATGTGTTGTGATATGTGAACTCTGTGAAAAAGGGTAGGTGGTTCACTTGATATTTTCCTTATTATAAAACATTATTTGAGTTATCTAAATTAGTTTTATTAAAACTATATAATAAAAAACCAATTCAATATTGATTGTAATTTGAAATTTTATTGGAATTAATTTTTTCAAAACCCCCTTATTATAATGGCACTTGAAATTGTGGTGTGATTTCAATTTAATGGAAATTGTGAAACTAATTTTTGAAGATTTTTGTTGAGAAGAAATGGATTAAATTAATTTTATTATAAAATATTATTGGTTTTGTCATGGAGAATTCACTAATTGATTAAAACACTGGTTATAGTTTTTAATGTTGAAATTTCAATACTGATCGTACTGTGATACACTATTTCATTTTCACCCTTCCACCACTATGATATACTAGTTTTGAATTGAAAATTGTAAAAAAATCACATCATATTTGATTCAATTATTTCAGGCTTTTCACTATTAAGAAGAAATTTTTTTAAATGTTTTGATAATTACATTATAGGTGGAGGTGATTTGGAGGGCACAAGACGAAGTTTATGAAATTTTTTTCAAACTACATAGGATACATGAACACTAATTATCAAAACCACACACTTCTAATACACTGTGCATATAAATTGGCTAATATTTCATGGAATATTCCAAAATTCATAGTGTTATATTTATTATGCAGGAACTAAATCCCAATTTGGCCATCTGGTGGCCCATGTGAAAATATCACTCCATGCCACTGAATATAAATGTAGTCAGAAGTTGTGTAAACTATTTTGCCCATATCACAAGCTGTAGGTCTCCAAATAAAGCCAAAAATTTTGCAGAGATACTCAATGGGTGGGTAAGAAACATTTTATTTTTTCCCAAATCATGATAAGACCGTCTGAATTTCTAAAACCATGGTCCATTTTGTTTTATGAAAATTGTGTTCCCAAAACCACCTACCACATTACCTATAAAATGAACTCTAGGATCTCCATTTCCATGTTTGACTATGGAGTAAAGGGATTCAAATTTTCAGTTCCATATGAGTCCTATCATCATCCTATATGATATATATTCCCCAATCCTTATAGGGGGGTCAAGGATGAAGAAGTTTTTCCACCAAATCTCCCTCCTCCTCTTGATATTGGGCAAAATAGTGGGCATTCATTTTGAGGAAGATAGAAAAAAGTCAAGGGAGTTCCCAAACATATATTAGCTACATGATTGGATTAATTGGGGTGTTTAAAATTTTCATTCCATATATATTACATTATTTTATATTTTAATGCATGTTTTAATGCATGTGGATGTTATGCTATTAATTTATAACCGATTGGTTAGAGGTTTTGAGTGTGTGACTTTTGTTGTTCCAACTGGAAAATACAAGAATCCTTTTATTACCCACTTTATTTAGATTTAAATATATTTTAGAATATCTTATTCCATGAATATGATCAAGACATTGACAATACGATTGTTATGAAATTTCTTGGTTCTTCATGAATTGAAAAAAAGAATACAAATTATTTTGAATTCTAATTATTTTCAACCAAAGAATTACACAAAAACATAATGATTCTCTAGGAAAAATATACTTGAAATGTGTGTAGTGAAATAAAAATGACACTTTTATCAAATATATTTCTAAATAAACATGGTTTCTCAAATATTAAACTCATTAAATTATGTTATTTTCTTAAATTTGTTTTCCAAACCACCACCAATATTAGTTATTTTTATTAAAAATGCACACTATAAACCACCGATTCTCCTTGATAGGCAACCTAGGGTCTACCCTATATTGTAAATCAACCTTAAGTACATAATTCATTTGATGTATTGTGAAAATGAATTCAAATTTTGGTGTTGTTTCTAGGGAAACATCAAATTTATTATTTCTTAAGGTTGATTTATAGTATAGGGAATACCATATGTCATCTCTCAAGTAGAATGGATGGATTGTATTGGGTTTTTTTAATAAAAAATGACTAAATGTGGGGGTTATTTTCAAAAAATATTATAAAAATAACATAATTTAAAGAGTATAATAGTTATGAATCTAAGTTTATTTTGAAAATTATGAGATAAAGGTGTAATTGTGATTTCATTACACACATTTCAAGAAAAATGTTCATTTTTATTCATTCAGTTTTGGAGTAATTCTTTGTATGGAAATAATTCAAATCTTGATTAATTACTAATCTATTATTTCATTTTATTAAGTGACAAATACTTGACATAACCATTGTATTTTCGAGGTCCATAACATATTCATGGAATAAGATATTCCAAAAAACGATTTAAGTCTTCATAAAGGGGGTAAAAAATGATTCATTTTTTGTCCAATCAGATCAACACAAGACACACACTCAAACCTCCCACTGATCAGTTATAAATTAAGTGGATAACATTCACATGCAACAAAACATGTATTATAATATAAAATCATGTAATATACATGGAAAGAAATGTCTTAACACCCAAAATAATTTGAAAAATAGATAATATAACCATAGTAACTCCCTTAACATGTGTTTTCCACACTCTCATAACAAACGCCTAATGTTTATCCCAATATTGATAGGTGGAGGATGCTTGGGTGAAACTTCATCTTCATCCTGGATCCCCATATGAGGATAGGGGCCTCCATAAATTCTTGGATTAAGAGAGGATGAATATTGAACTCTAAATTTTCATCACTTCACAACTCAATAAAAAATACAAATGGGGTGCCCAATGATCCATTTTAAAGGGAAAGTGGAAGGTGGGTTTGGGCATACAGACTTCATAAAACGACTTGGACCATGGTTTTAGTAATTTAATAAGACATGTAATGATTTATGGATAACTAAAACGTCTTTTCCACACTTTTTTACCATATATAAAAAATTTGAGTCTTAATTTGGACACCTACATCTTGAGATATGGACAAAACATAGCACACCACTATTAACTTCGTGCAGATTTGATGTCTTGGATAGATAAGTCAAAATGGGCCACCAGATTACTGAAATGGGATTGGGTTCCTTCATATGAAATGTATCCAAATGAATTTTGGACTATATAAGAAAGTATTATCACATTTGGAATGACATTTTTGTGTAGTTTTACTGTTGAGTCCACTTGTGTGATGGATCTTACGCGGTTTGGCCCATTTTTTCATGAACTCTATTATGAGCCACCTAAATCACCTCCACCTACAATGTAATTATCAAAACAAGTAAAGTTTTCATTTTTTATAGTGATAAAAAAATTGAATAAAAAATTAAATGAATGTTTTTTTTATTTTTATAATTTTCAATATAATAAATAGTATAGGACAATGGTGTAAGGGTGAAAATGAAATGGTGAACCCTATTATGATCACACCCCCACACCGAAATAGTATCATTCTAGGAAAATGTTACATTTCTAAAATGATGAATTTAGATATTCCTATATTCATGAATATGTGACATTAAATGACAATTTTATTCATGATAGCAATGTGAATAAATCAAAAAACATCCCATGGATTTATTCTAAGTGATCATGGAAAAAGGAGTCTTAATAATTGTATCAGAATTAAATTCAATGAGATGAATGATACGTGTTTTAGAGGATAATTACAAAGTTAAAAATGTCACTAAATATACATGCGTGTGTTTGAAAACAATTTCATGATATCCTTTCCACTTTCTATCCACATAATATAGGTTATTTTAATATTTATCTATTTAAATTATTTTTTCCATCGATCGTGTCCTACATCATTTGCAATAAAATTTCTAAACCCACTCACTTAATAATTCCCAGAAATAAAACCTTATGTTCTTAACCTAGATATCCACAAACATTTTACATTTCATTACAACCATCATTTATTATTGGTATTATTTTTATAAAAGATTCTCTTTCAACAAATATCACACCATTTTCTCATCCCTTGATTGATCTCTTCACAAGACTAATTGTATTATTTATAACAAGATCAAAAGTATATGAAGTCTGGGTTTTGACCTACCCAATATACAAACCTTTTTTATGGCGTACAGCAGCCGAATAATGGGTACACACGAATAGCTCATTCTGGTATAGTAATGAAAAAGATCATATGATGAACAAATCTATGGAAAAATAATTTTGGGAAAGTTGATAAATATTAACCTAACATATATTTATCTTCCACTGATTAATAAAAATTCAAACATCATGGATGGGTTCAAATATGTGTTGAGTAGTGACACAATTTTCCCATAAATAACTATCATAAAATTTTATGATTAATCTCAGTGTTTTAAATATAATATAACCATTTATATAATCCGAGAACAACCAAAATTCCAAAAAAATCATGCCTCAATAGTAAATTCATGTTATAACACACATTCCATTATTGAAATAGTTTTTGTGTTTTCTTAAGAATATTAAAACATCCGAAAAATAGGGAAATTCCTTATTAATTTTCAATAACATCCATGATTAAGTAGATATAATTCTCCATGATAATGTGGGAATAATAAATTTACATTCTAGTATTAAAATTAGGGGTGTGTGAGTGAAAATAATTTTCAACAAGAAAAAAAGAGATAAATAATAAAATATAGTGAAAATTCATTAATAACCTTGAAATGAACCCAACTACCTAAAATATAAATTGGAGAATTTTATTGTAAACTAGTTTGAAAAAATTTCCCATTTATATTGACTGTATGAAAACATGAAAGACTAGGTATTTAGGGATAATTTGGGAAAATCATTATAGGTTAGTAATTACATAGTGATGGAATGACTCTTTACAACTCTATCAAAAACATAGTGTGGTGGATCTTATCCCTGATGGGATATTTATGAGTCCAATATGACCAGTGTCTAAGGGACACGTGTATACATATTAAAATGATAAATGATATGAGATGTGTGAGGATCTCATATAATGGAACTACCATACCCCATTTCATATTACCATGTTTCTTTGTTTGTTAACAATCTTGATATATATTACATTATCTGTAATACTTCTTTATATATTACTATTGATTTATAAAATATATTTTATATAAAAATTATTATTAATCCATTGTTTTATATATTTCCAAAAATTGAAATAAAAAGGGTGGTTTGTTTAAATATTCAATTGTACTACCATGATTGTTTTATTCGAAAAATAAAGAATGATTTGGTTTATTTCATAACGAAATCTTATTAAGTAAAAATTATTAAGTCCATACTTGGATTTTAACTCACTTCTACCTTTTCCATTAGATGTCTTTAGATTTCCTTCCTCTAAGTTTGAGAAAAGGGAATGATCCTTTTAGATGTGGTGGTTATCGTTGAATCCTTTGAGCTTGTAGTGTTGTGTATATTGGGACATGGGTTGTTTTACTTTTTCTTATGCTACATTACTGATTCATTACCTGAGTTTTGATTTACCTATTTGACTTTCTGGTATTGTCTCCCTTAATATTTTCTTTTGATCATACTGATATGTATTGTTTTATTCCACATTTTAGTGGGGAAATAGTTATTGTTCATATCTTTTATGATGCTTGGTACTAGTAGAAAAACATTGGTGATTAGGAACTCACTGTGGTATATGCACAAATCCACCTTCCTATTAGGGTATTATAGTATCTGATCAGATTCATGACAATAATTATCCCTATAACATATAGAATAGATACATAGGAAAAGGTTGTGTTCAAATGCTTGGTAATGAAATAATAAAAAACATTTCATCAATGGTATGATCATAATCATATGAGAAAATAATAGAGAATGAGAGATATCATATTAAAATGTATATATAATGTAATATTTGTTTATATGTCCAGATAGATAGACAAGTAATAAAGAATGAACAAACATGTACCAAGGAATAAGAGTTTGACATAATATACATGATCTCGATTGTATAACTATATACTAATTATTTATATATATATAATTTCAATGAAACTAAACAAAATAAGGGATTACTAATATATTGAAACATTGTGAGAAAATTCAATCTTCCCCAATGGAAAATTTGTGAACAAATAAATTTTCCCAGCATCGTGTAATAAATATACAAAATGTCCACACATTCTATAGTTGAAATAAAATATTTCATGGGTTCATGTAATGAATAATAACATTTATTGGATTTCTGTTTTGAAAAACCAAATTGTCCCAGATTTTGGTTTTGAAAAAAAAATTATGCACATCTTTTTGTGTATAAAAAATAGAATATTCCTGTTATGAACAAATAAAACTTTCAAACATAATATTTTTAAAAAAAAATTCACACTCATAATATCATTATTTGATAATATGTTAATCCTTATCTAACTAATTTATGTTATTTATAGGACCCCAACCTTTATAATAATAATTATTCATATATATGTATTCTATTACAATATGAAAACATTAATAATTCAAACAAAACTTTATTAAAAAATGTAATAGAGACTTGTTTCAAGAAAAAAAATTTTATAATATTCTATAATCAATGTTCAAAAACAATATTGATTGTGAAAAAATTATATTTCCCCAATGTAAAATAATAATCATTATAGATATTGATTATTTCGACCTAGGATGGTGTGGCCTGACAATTGCTTGTGAGTGGTTGTGTGTGGTTTCATAACCATTTGGTGGAGTTACAAATTTAATCATAATTGGTTTCAAAATAGTTTTATTCACGGGACTATAAACAACCAACAAAACTTATATTCACAGAAATCTACATACATTCTTTCCAAAGATAGGCAGTAATTTGGGCTTCTTTAATAAAAATTTGTTGAAACTCAAATTGGTTGAGAGGATGGGTTGTGGGATCATCACATCTTATTGGGGAAATTATCTCTAACTCGAGGGATATATTATAGAATTAGGTACAGTTTTTTGATCATTACTACATAAAAATATGGTACTGGATACCCCAATTCTAGTAATTAGTAATTAATATATATTGATTTGTCTTTCTGTAAATATCATAAGTATCCCATCAATTTTAATATCATTATTTTCAATATTTTCTCAATGGTAGAGTTTTTTCTGGAGAACCAACTCATTTATAGTTTATGATAAAAAATTATTCATTATTGTTAATATTAATAAACTACATAGATCATCATTATAGTTCATCTCTATGACATAGTTTGTGATATTGTTTTAAGGGATGAAATCACACTAAAAGGACGTAGTAATTCCTTGTTATATTGATGACCTGGTAGTTCTATGACGCTATTTATGAATATATGCTCCTTAGATACATAATATCATTATTGGGATACAAATGATATTGTCTATCAGGGGTGGAGACTCATAAGACATTGTGGAAGCTTCTCATGGTGTACTTCCATGTTAATATATAGTATAATATATTTAGAATGAGGCCCTCTAGTATGAACCCCAAATTTATATGGTTCATTGAATGTTTCTATCTATAGACATGTGTATTTTTTCCGTAGAAATTAATATTACTATTAATTAGTATTATGTCACACACATAGATGTTTTGATGAAAACTAGCACTACCAATATAAGGCCCCAGCCATAAACCTTACTTAAACTTGTGTTATTACAAGATTACACATTGAGGATCTTTTCAGGTTTAGAGTTTTAGAGAATTAGATCATGAAACTTGCATTAAATTCCACATTTAAACAAAGTGGTTACATAAAAGACCGTATTCATTCGTCCCATCAACGGAAACATATTTAAAATATAACACGTATTCTTTCTTGAAACATCCTTGACACTATCATCACATCATGTACCTTTCCCTTGACCTGTGAAAAACATTTCAAAAACTTGGGATGAGCATAAAAATCTCAGTAAGGGTTATAAAAATATGGAAAGGAAACATGAGTTCATATATACATAAGAATGAAATCATACTTTACCCATAAAACATAGGCACTTTAACATACCTCATCAAACCATGAATAAATCATAGAAATCATAAGACATAAAGGTAACTTGAGGCATTCATAACATTCTTACGTGGGGAGTAACCCTCTTGGTTACGTTTGGAATACCCATCACAGTATATTCCCTAAATCTCTTCGGAGAAACCTTAACGTTTCACTCCTTCGCGTTACCCAATGCCTTGGAGAGCTATATCGGGCTCACCCGCCCTTAGTTTATCACGGAACCACCCGTTCTTCATAACAATGCCCAAGAACCATAACATAATCGTATCACATAAAACATGAATAAAGGAAACATAACATTTCCACATTTCAATCACAATATAACATTTTAGGATATTGAAATAATGAATCCATTCAAAAAGAAACCATTTCCAAAACCATTTAAAACATTTAATAAAGATATTTTTGAATCAAAGTGTCCCATACCACCTTGAAGCTTTTAACATTTTAAACCATTAATATCCATATAAATAAATCCTTAAAACCATTTTGAAAACATGGATATTAATAAGGACAAATAATTAAAACATTTAAAACGATATTTTGGTTAAAGGGGTTTTACCAAAATTAGAGACACTTGAATACAATAATCGAGGAATAACATTTAGTCAGAACTTTATAATATCATGAGAATAAAATGATTCATGATATAATACTCCAAAGGATAGTATATACACCATATAAGAGTGAATTGGTGCATAATAACAATGAACCCTCAATAGAAATGTCAAATGTGATGAAATCCCTTATAAAGAAGGTATCCTTAAATTAAGGACAAATCAATCTCAAAAATATGTGTGAAAAATATAAATACACCCAATATAAGTGGATATTAAGTGTAAAACAATAAAATGTCATTCACACATATTCAATAGATGACATATTAAATGACTACATGTTGAACCCAAAGAAATCGAAATTGGGTTAAAAAGTTCCCTTGACAGCCTAACGGCATCACATCAAAATGAGTTGATGAGAGATAAAAAGTGTATCTCATCACATGGACATAAAATTTACATCAATAAGGATATATTAGAACATATCCCAACATAACAATATGTAAATTAAAAGACCCAACAAAAGAAGTCTTTTAAAAAAGAGGAGGGTGAAAGGTTCCCTTACCGACTTGGGTATCTTTCAAAACATACACCCCATGAAAGAAGGACAATAGATCATTGATGTAAATACTCATAAACGAAATTATATTACACAAAGAGTATAATAATGGGAAGTACATACACCACTCAATGGAATTTTTGGAGAATGTAGCATAAATCTCACGGGAATAAAAGTGAGATGAAAAATCCCTTATGAAAATTCGGCAGCCTAACGGCGCCACTCAAAACTTCCAAAATCGATTGATGAGAGGAAATAGGGTCTCTCATCATATGAAAATAATAATTACAGTAGGAGTAATATAAAAGAACATCCCAATCATAAGAAATATGAGCTTAAAAGGAATGACAGAAAAGAGTGTACTTAAAAAGAAAGAGAGGTGTAGGATCCCTTACCTCGGGTCCGACTTGACTCGATCGTTCTTTAATCTCCTGAATAATAAACTTGAGTTAATTTATACTTCCTTAAGAACATTTTTCAAGTTAATTATTCCTTTTATATCACTTATTACCATGTCATAAACATTATGTAATCATTTAAGTTAATAATATTTGTTTTGCCGATATTTGGTTCTTAAGTCGAAAGTGGACTTCTTACAATTACATGTTGTTCGTGTGGCCAAATGTTTATTATATCCAGAATTGTATTAATTATTTAGATATCATATATTTCATATATATCCAGTACATGAATGCATTTATAACATTACATAATCATTTAGAGGTAAGAAATGAAATGCACCGTTCATGGAGACGATAAGTCGTACGTACGCATGAACGCTACTTCCATTTCTATTTCGTATTTTATAGAATGGAATAATAATGATATAAAGGTATATTATAATTCCAGTATAATATCATATATAATATCATATTTCCATCCTTTATACATCCCACATATGGTATTTAACGAATCAAATCACTTTGAGGGGGCGGTAGTCCGCACTTCCTTAAATGAAGATATCGCGTATACCCATAATGGAAGCCATAAAGGTGAGACAAAAATGAAAAATACAGAAGCATAAATAAAACATAAACATATTATATATCATATATAAAAATAGTGACATCATAATGTCCACCTTTGAAGGTGTTAAATGAGTATTGAAGAATCATCATTTCGGGAGGCAGAATTTTGCCATCCACGGAAACCGTATGTTCTTTAACCATTTGATGTAGTTGTGTGAGAGTGTAGCTCGAATAAATCTTATAAAAATATCCTAGTATATTGAAGATACTGGTTTTGTTACAAAATAAGAAAATAAAAAGAGTTTAGGGGGTTGGAGAAGCAAAATAAAACAAATGAACTTTAGAGAATGAATTACCTTTAAAAGTGTAACTCCTTTTGATTTGAGCCTAAAGGATTCCTTTGAAAGGATTCTGCCCAATGGGAATCCTCTAGGATGAGGAGAGGGATGTGGAGAGAGTAAATAGGCAGGGTTTGGCCGAGCCAAAGTCTTGAGGAGGCTGTTAAATGAGGTAGAGGTGGGGGCCTTTTATAAGAGGAGAGGAGGGGCACTTTTGGAAAGTAAAGAAATATTACTTTATTTGAAAATGTGTTTCTGTTTCAAAAGGTCCCACATTGATATAATTCGTGTATAAGGTGATAAGGATTCTAAATACACTCATCCAATAAGTTTTGGACATGTGTAGTTCATAGATTTTACAATATCTTTCCATTTTATTTAAGTTTTCAAATAATGATGTCATCACTGCATCATTATTATGTCATAAATAATTTAATTTATTTAATGTCTAAAAATTATAAAAAAAATACTATGATGTAGGAAATATTTTTATCTTTCCAATTAATATTTATAATAAAAAAGATGACTTTTATAACCCCACTTAAAAATTGTTTTAGTAAAACATATCATGTTTGTGTCAATTTTACTTTTACATTAAATAAAATGTTATTTATGTCATTTCCCAACCAAAGTGGATCCATGGGGTCCCCAAGTTGACCCATGGCTTCTCTTGGTCGGCCATGATACAACCAATGAGGGTAAGACATGTGTCAAGCTCATCTCATTTTATTAAAGCATTATTTTTACCTTAAACTACCCTAATTACCACTAATCGCGATTAAAAACTTAATAAGTTACTATTCACCAAAAAAAATTATTTTAATCTCATTGAACCATATTTTACTTCTTAATGACAACCATGTATGTCGGATTTTTGAAATTCAAAACACAGAAGTGGTAAAATTTCATTTAAACGAAAAATTAGCTTTTATAAGTACCACTTAGTGGTTTCACTATTCATCAAAAAATGAAGTTTTTCAGAAAATTACCAAAAATTCACCCTAAGCTATATTTGATATTACGAACTCAAAAATGAAGTCCGTTTGACAAAATTCAAAACATATTAGTCACATTAATTAATTTAATAATTAATTCCCACTGTCAGAGCAAATAGCGTGTTTTTATAAAACAATAAGTATCAAAAGATTGACACTAGTTTAAGTCTGATTTCAAAGTGAAATTAATTCCAACGACCACTATCGGATTTAATGGTAAAAATATTTTCTAATTTTACTTTAAAACCAATTCAATATATTATCTAATCATATAAATAAATTATATTAAAAAGAGGTTTTGAATTAAAACACAACATTTACACTATTTATTAAAAAAATGAACTTTATCAGAAAGATACCAAAAATTTACACAAAGTAAATTTTGATGTCCCAATTCTTAATAAGAGCTGTATTTGGTCCAAAAGAATGTTTAAGAGTGAACAAAACTATATTTAATGACGGTTCTCCATCAAAAGGTGATAAGTAAACCTTTACTGAAAACTAGGGCATATACGCCTAAAATTGAATTCTTTCCGTATTTTAAGCCTTTATCTTTTATTGTATAAATGTAAAAATATTTAAGAACATATATAATCATATTTTAGTTATTTCTATCCATTCCCGCCATTACAACGGCTACATGTTAACTAGCATTTAAAATAATATTATTTTATTATTAGAGTGCAACGTAAGATTCCCAAGAAACTCGTTGTTGCGTGTTGGGTACGCCATCGAGCATAGCGTCCCCTTTAAAGTTATTTAAATATTTTATTCACAAATATGGATAAATATGAAATGTCATATTCTTTATTTACATGGGGTGTTACATCCTTCCCCCCTTTTGGGAATTACGTCCTCGCTATTTTAAAATTGCGCTTGGAAACATCCTTGAAAGTCCCACATCGGAACAATAGTCGGTAAAACAAACACTTTAAAATAAAGAGAGATAAGTACAAAGGTCACCCGAGTTAACCCATACTAGGATTCCAAGTACGAAAATATGGACATGGAGGAAAAAACAAAGGGTCATGTTCTGATGGAGAGTGATAGAAAACATGTTTAGGAGAAAGTTAACCACGAGAAAATCACAAACTTGTGATGGGTTAAACGGTGTTGGGTTCCCCAGTAGGAAAAGTGAATAGACAACATTTTTGTTTTAAGTTATTTTTATTTAGTAATTTATTCACAGGGAAACATAATCACTTATCATGTTGAATTTCTACTCATATTTTCTCCAAAAGGCGAGTATTTAGGAAGGCTTGTTCACATTAAGAGTACTATAATCAACTTCTAGAGAATCACCTAATCCACAAAAGAGGACTATATACTTCCCATGTCTTTAGTCTTTAACCAAAACCAAAACCAAAAATGCTAGTACAAGATCAGATAATCCAGAAAAGGATAACCCTTTACAAAAAGAAAATCTATTCTTAATCTCCAAAATTTGTCCAACAAAACCCAAAGTTCGACGAGGACCATTCTATAATAAATTTGTCCATAAAATTCTTCAAAGTAAACCAAACTAAGATTGAAACCCAAATTTTTGAAGGATTTAGTCACATAGTCTTCCAAGTTAAATCGTAACATTTATCTCCAAACAACATCAATTGCTCCTAAAGTCCCTTATTGAAAAGTAATTAACCTAATCACATATCCTCCATGATAGGTTAATAATTTTCATAAATAACCCAAAATAATCTTACTCTTAATTCATAAAATCATATAACCAGAAATAATCAGTCAAACTAACCAGGGACTTCACGTAGTCCAGTGGTAGGCGGTAAATACCAGTCGCACTTTGGTTGTGGGTTCGATTCCCGCAGCTTTGTCCGACGCGACGGGTTGTCACACGGTCTGCGTGTTGTCCTTTTTCCAAAACTATATAATTCTTAAAACATTCCCCAAAATGAGATAAAATCTTCAAGAATAATCATAACATATTTTAACCTCAAGTTTATCTCATGCCCTTCATTTTCCATCATATCATATAATAACCCATAATTACCTCAAAAGTAAGGATCATATAAACTCTAATGGTTACCTTTATAATTATTACCTGAACATCCACATGGATTGGTCATCTCGTACATGATGCATTAAAGATCATTCCAAGGTTCAAGTGGTTGATCATGACTCCTTGATATTTGATTTAGAACAACCACGAGTTCCCTCATTGAATCCTCCATTTTATCTAGTATCTTAATCAGAGAACCACCACAGTTTCCTTCAAACCTGTTGTCTCTTTGGTGCCTACTAGATCCATCCATTCACTAAAAATAGAAATGTCAGTGTGAGTATATCAACAAAACCATCATGTACTATTAAGGAAGGTAAACAATAAGATACACTTATTCATTCACTTTATCTAAAACTAGGACTCTTTCTGAAATCCTTACCATTATGGTAATGTCACTTATGCTTAAATAATACCCTAACCTCTAAAGTTATCTAAACCGACCTTTGATACCAACTATAAGTCCCCAGCCTTAAACCTTACTTAAACTTGAGTTATTACAAGATTACACATTGAGGATCTTTTCAGGTTTAGAGTTTTAGAGAATTAGATCACGAAACTTGCATTAAATTCCACATTTAAACAAAGTGGTTACATAAAAGACAGTATTCATTCTTCCCATCAACGGAAACATATTTAAAATATAACACAGATTCTTTCTTGAAACATCCTTGACACTATCATCACATCATGTACCTTTCCCTTGACCTGTGAAAAACATTTCAAAAACTTGGGATGAGCATAAAAAGCTCAGTAAGAGTTATAAAAATATGGAAAGGAAACATGAGTTCATATATACATAAGAATGAAATCATACTTTACCCATAAAACATAGGCACTTTAACATACCTCATCAAACCATGAATAAATCATAGAAATCATAAGACATAAAGGTAACTTGAGGCATTCATAACATTCTTACGTGGGGAGTAACCCTCTTGGTTACGTTTGGAATACCCATCACAGTATATTCCCTAAATCTCTTCGGATAAACCTTAACGTTTCACTCCTTCGCATTACCCAATGCATTGGAGAGCTAAATCGGGCTCACCCGCCCTTAGTTTATCACGGAACCACCCGTTCTTCATAACAATGCCCAAGAACCATAACATAATCGTATCACATAAAACATGAATAAAGGAAACATAACATTTCCACATTTCAATCACAATATAACATTTTAGGATATTGAAATAATGAATCCATTCAAAAAGCAACCATTTCCAAAACCATTTAAAACATTTAATAAAGAGATTTTTGAATCAAAGTGTCCCATACCACCTTGAAGCTTTTAACATTTTAAACCATTAATATCCATATAAATAAATCCTTAAAACCATTTTGAAAACATGGATATTAATAAGGACAAATAATTAAAACATTTAAAATGATATTTTGGTTAAAGGGGGTTTTACAAAAATTAGAGACACTTGAATACAATAATCGAGGAATAACATTTATTCAGAACTTTATAATATCATGAGAATAAAAGGATTCATGATATAATACTCCAAAGGACAGTATATACACCATATAAGAGTGAATTGGTGCATAACAACAATGAACCCTCAATAGAAATGTCAAATGTGATGAAATCCCTTATAAAGAAGGTATCCTTAAATTAAGGACAAATCAATCTCAAAAATATGTGTGAAAAATATAAATACACCAATATAAGTGGATATTAAGTGTAAAACAATAAAATGTCATTCACACATATTCAATAGATGACATATTAAATGACTACATGTTGAACCCAAAGAAATCGAAATTGGGTTAAAAAGTTCCCTTGACAGCCTAACGGCATCACATCAAAATGAGTTGATGAGAGATAAAACGTGTATCTCATCACTTGGACATAAAATTTACATCAATAAGGATATATGAGAACATATCCCAACATAACAATATGTAAATTAAAAGACCCAACAAAAGAAGTCTTTTATAAAAGAAGAGGGTGAAAGGTTCCCTTACCGACTTGGGTATCTTTCAAAACATACACCCCATGAAAGAAGGACAATAGATAATTGATGTAAATACTCATGAACGAAATTATATTACACAAAGAGTAGAATAATGGGCAGTACATACACCACTCAATGGAATTTGTGGAGAATGTAGCATAAATCTCACGGGAATAAAAGTGAGATGAAAAATCCCTTACGAAAATTCGGCAGCCTAACGGCGCCACTCAAAACTTCCAAAATGGATTGATGAGAAGAAATAGGGTCTCTCATCATATGAAAATAATAATTACAGTAGTAGTAATATAAAATAACATCCCAATCATAAGAAATATGAGCTTAAAAGGAATGACATAAAAGAGTGTACTTAAAAAGAAAGAGAGGTGTAGGATCCCTTACCTCGGGTCCGACTTGACTCGATCGTTCTTTAATCTCCTGAATAATAAACTTGAGTTAATTTATACTTACTTAAGAACATTTTTGAAGTTCATTATTACTTTTATATCACTTATTACCATGTCATAAACATTATGTAATCATTTAAGTTAATAATATTTGTTTTGCAGATATTTGGTTCTTAAGTCGAAAGTGGACTTCTTACAATTACATGTTGTTCGTGTGGCCAAATGTTTATTATATACAGAATTGTATTCATTATGTAGATATCATATATGTCATATATATCCAGTAAATGCATGAATTTATAACAATACATAATCATTTAGAGGTAAGAAATGAAATGCACCGTTAATGGAGACGGTAAGCCGTACGTACGCAAGAACGCTACTTCCATTTCTATTTCGTATTTTATAGAATGGAATAATAATTATATAAAGGTATATTATAATTCCATTATAATATCTTATATAATATCATATTTCCATCTTTTATACATCCCACATATGGTATTTAACGAATCAAATCACTTTGAGGGGGCGGTAGTCCGCACTTCCTTAAATGAAGATATCGCGTATACCCATAATGGAAGCCATAAAGGTAAGACAAAAATGAAAAATACAGAAGCATAAATAAAAAATAAACATATTATATATAATATATAAAAATAGTGACATCATAATGGCCACCTTTGAAGGTGTTAAATGAGTATTGAACAATCATCGTTTCGGGAGGCAGAATTTCGCCATCCACGGAAACCGTTTGTTCTTTAACCATTTGATGTACTTGTGTGAGAGTGTAGCTCGAATAAATATAATAAAAAAATCCTAGTATATTGAAGATACTGGTGTTGTTACAAAATAAGAAAATAAAAAGAGTTTAGGGGGTTGGAGAAGCAAAATAAAACAAATGAACTTTAGAGAATGAATTACCTTTAAAAGTGTAACTCCTTTTGATTTGAGCCTAAAGGCTTCCTTTGAAAGGCTTCTTCCCAAAGGGAATCCTCTAGGATGAGGAGAGGGATGTGGAGAGAGTAAATGGTCAGGGTTTGGCCGAGCCAAAGGCTTGAGGAGTGTGTTAAATGAGGTAGAGGTGGGGGCCTTTTATAAGAGGAGAGGAGGGACACTTTTGGAAAGTAAAGAAATATTACTTTATTTGAAAATTTGTTTCGGTTTAAAAATGTCCCGCATTGATATAATTCGTGGATAAGGTGATAAGTCTTTGAAATACACTCATCCAATAAGTTTTGGACATGTGTAGTTCATAGATTTTACATTATCTTTCCATTTTATTTAAGTCGTCAAATAATGATGTCATCGCTGCATCATTATTATGTCATAAATAATTTAATTTATTTAATGTCTAAAAATTATAAAACAAATACTATGATGTAGGAAATCTTTTTATCTTTCCAATGAATATTTATAATAAAAAATATGACTTGTATAACCCCACTTAAAAATTGTTTTAGTAAAACATATCATGTTTGTGTCAATTTTACTTTTACATTAAATAAAATGTTATTTATGTAATTTCCCAACCAAAGTGGATCCATGGGGTCCCAAAGATGACCCATGGCTTGTCTTAGTCGGCCATGATACAACCAATGAGGGTAAGACATGTGTCAAGCTCATCTCATTTTATTAAAGCATTATTTTTACCTTAAACAACCCTAATTACCACTAATCGCGATTAAAAACTTAATAAGTTACTATTCACCAAAAAAATTATTTTAATCTCATTGAACCACATTTTACTTCTTAATGACAACCATGTATGTCGGATTTTTTGAAATTCAAAACACAGAAGTGGTAAAAATTCATTTAAACGAAAAAACAGCTTTTATAAGTACCACTTAGTGGTTTCACTATTCATCAAAAATTGAAGTTTTTCAGAAAATTACCAAAAATTCACCCTAAGCTATATTTGATATTACGAACTCAAAAATGAAGTCTGTTTTACAAAATTAAAAACATATTAGTCACATTAATTAATTTAATAATTAATTCCCACTGTCAGAGCAAATAGCGTGTTTTTATAAAACAATAAGTATCAAAAGATTGACACTAGTTTAAGTCTGATTTCAAAGTGAAATTAATTCCAACGTCCACTATCAGATTTAATGGTAAAAATATTTTCTAATTTCACTTTAAAACCAATTCAATATATTATCTAATCATATAAATAAATTAGATTAAAAAGAGGTTTTGAATTAAAACACAACATTTACACTATTTATTAAAAAAATGAACTTTATCGGAAAGATACCAAAAATTTACACAAAGTAAATTTTGATGTCCCGATTCTTAATAAGAGTTTTGTTTGGTCAAAAAGAATGTTTAAGAGTGAACAAAACTATATTTAATGACGGTTCTCCATCAAAAGGTGATAAGTCAACCTTTAGTGAAAACTAGGGCATATACGCCTAAAATTGAATTCTTTCCGTATTTTAAGCCTTTATCTTTTATTGTATAAATGTAAAAATATTTAAGAACATATATAATAATATTTTAGTTATTTCTATCCATTCCCGCCATTACAACGGCTACATGTTAACTAGAATTTAAAATAATATTATTTTATTGTTAGAGTGCAGCGTAAGATTCCCAAGAAACTCGTTGTTGCGTGTTGGGTACGCCATCGAGCATAGCGTCCCCTTTAAAGTTATTTAAATATTTTATTCACAAATATGGATAAATATGAAATGTCATATTCTTTATTTACCTGGGGTGTTACAACCAATGTCTGTTGTGATGTATAATAAGTTGGATGTGTCACTACTAATATTGAATTAATTAATAATATAAGAAAGGATTGATCCCTCTTCTTCATTTATAGATGTTAATATATCAATCCCTTTGATGGAGTTGATATGGTGTAAATAAATCCATTGTCATAGTGTTATATAGGCATGTTATAATTCATTAAATTCAATGAAAGTGATATCGAGCACATATGTTGATAGCACTACCATGCACCCTACTTGATTTGAGATATTGTGATAAATGGATTGTATTACATTGTATGCATCTGTATGATGTTACATTTTAATTCATCATTATCTTCTATATCTATGTGTTCCTTGGTGTATTTCTAGATGATAACCTTGGACATTAGGATACTTCTCCTAATGAAATTGAGAATGATTACTAGAGGGTCACCCACTAAGTGTATCTAGAATATCAGATAAATAATATATTATTATTTATTATTTAACAGATCAAATATGTATTTTTCATTTGTGTGTTTTAATAATTATTCATATATTCTTGATTTTATTTATTCCATCAATAGTTATTTGAGAGAAAAAATTTTGAGTGGAATATTTAATAAATATTTATTCATTATTTAGTGAAAATAATATTTATTTATTTATTGAAGAATAATATAGTGATATTTATATAATACATAAATAGATATTATTTAAGGTGCAATAAATATTATGAAGGAATGGAGGACCCTATTTAATTGTCCGGAGGAAAATAATAAATAATTAATATTATTTAATTGAATAGTATTTAATTTAAATTCTCAAGTTAAGTGAATGTCATAGAATAATAATATTACTATTATTATTAAACATGGGGTTTTGTAGGATGAAATAAATACTGAAGGGAAATTTTGAAATTATTTTATTTCAACCCAAAAAATAGAAATACCTGATTATTCTATTTTTTCAAGATCCAAATTTGTTGCTAATAATAAATCTTGGAGGATCCTCCTAAGCCTACAGAGATCCCTTCAACACGAACACTCCTTAGAATGGTGAGAAATCCTCCACCACTGAATCAAGGAGAATTGTTTAAAATGGACTGTTGAGGTGATCAATAGAGATGATGCATGCATGAGGATCCTCATTGTTAGCACATAGTGAGTCCATATGTGATGTCTAGATACTCATGTTTAATTGTTCTTTTAATCTACATTGCAGGATCTTCTTCTTCCTCATTCATTAATCGTAGATCTAACCGAAACAACTACTTTTTTGATTAAAATAAAATATAGGAAATCATCAGAATATTCCATGGTTTTTCATCTAAAAAAACGTATCTACACTCTAGGTAATCAGTGATACACACCATGTATCCATGTTTAATGCATCGGGAATTAGTTCAGAAATTAATTTTGGTCAAATGCATTGAACCTAAGCATTAAATTTCACCTCATGTTGAGCAGAATTTAATGGAACATTATCAGTCAGACAACATAAGGGGTAGCCCATTTACACTGAGTGTCACTCCTTTGAGTAAAATATAGGTAGTTCATTCGATAAATAGAATAGATGCCTGGTGACAGTGAAACATGGAGTCAATATGACATGTGGCCCATTGGTGACACTATGTACTCTAAATGTTTAGAGGCATAGACTACACACCATGTCCCTAGGAATGTGTCCAAGATAAATGGTGAGATATGTACACTCTATGTAGACAGTATCTACATGCCATCTAATTTTACTATGTTAAAAAATATTTAAAATTTATTTATTTTTCTATTTAAACCATGATACATGTAATTGCGTGTGGTCATATAGAGAGGAAAAACCATGTGACTAGTTTTAATAAAAATGGTTATTAAATATTTATTTAATATATATGTAATGTTCTTATCTTCATATCATGTATGAGTTTTATTACATGTTGGTACTCTACGTGAATTTAAGAATAAAACATGACTAAAAAATCATGTAATTCATGTAATAATCTATGAAGTACATGTTATGTAATTACATGATATGTTTTGTATTCCATTTATCACAAGTTTAAAATTGTATATGTGTATAATACATGTTTGGACACAATGCATGGGTATCAACATGTTGCAACAGATGTAACAACCCAAAAAATTATGAATAAACTTCCACTTTGAAATTTTATTTAATATCTTATGGATAGAGAAAACTCATGAACTGATTTTGTTTTATCGAATTGAATTTTAAATTAACATTATGTTTCTTTACCATTTATAATATAGACATTGGACTATGTTCACATGACTATTATAAATATAGGTCTTAAAAAATACGTTTCGAACAGGAAAAGGAAGTGATTGATTCAACCAGTAGGATCATACCATATGAAGCACATTTATTGGAGCTTTCGTGGGAGATAACATTTTTGTGATTTTCCCATGACAAAGAACAAGTTGATATCCAAAAAACTAATCATAGGTGGATCCTTATATGGAAGAATTCCAAGGTCATTGAGATCACAGGACAAACCATTATAACTGAATGGCCGCATGAAATCCCCACTATCACACACCTTAATCTTATTAAATATGCAAGTATAATAATGGGATATGTTTTAAGACCCTAGAAATAAGAATATGTAAACATTTTTATATAATTTTGAATACATTTTCTTCCAATTATTATTAATTTGTAAATAATTAATATATAACTAATAATTTAAATGGTTAGTATTAATGATCAATTATGAAATATATTTTTATGAATTAACGAATTTTTTTAATAGATAATATTTTTATAAAATATTATTATTTAATTAACTTTTTATAATATAAATTATCATATAATTTTTAATGAAGTAAAATGTAGTTTTCATTAGGTTTTAAAATCTTTTATTGGAAAAAACTCATCATTTTCAATAAATGTGAGTTTTTAATTTTGAATTGAAAAATAAAATATATATACAATTATTATTAAAAAATAATAATATCATTTCTAGATAGAGGATATCGAAATTATCCAATGGTGAATTTTTCATAATTTTTTAAGACAATATATTTTTTGTGTAAAAAATAAATAGTGTATAAATATATGGTGTGTTTTATGACATTATGTTAGTCCAATATTGATGTAATAAATACTATAAAATGAATCAATGACCAAGTATATGTTTTTCTATTAATTTTTTTTAATTTTATGTTTATTTAATTTATTTTATAAATCCTTGGTGTATCCTCCAAGACTTATAAAATATTTTATGTTATTAAATTCATTTATTTCAAAGTATGAATCACCTCTAGATAAAAAAATGAAATATTTTATTATATTCGGCCCTTGGACATAAAAAATAATGTACTGAACTCCCATTTGTATGAAACCATTCTCCAAACCATGGGATGGTTTTTGGTTTTGAATATTTTTTTATGGAGTGTCAAAAACCAAAATATTGATGTAATCCCCCTCCATTCCTATATAAACCCATCAATTCTCCCATTTACCTTAACTCAAACTCATTTAATCTAATACACCCCATCCCACTCATTCTTAGTGTCTTACCAAGCTTCCTAAAGCTCCCAAGAATCCTCTACTAAGCCTTTTGTGTCACATCCATGTAAGAAATTTCACCCATATCTATTGAATTCATGCACCATATTTGAGATTTGTTCTTTTAATATAAATTTCTTATAATGTTATTCATTTGTAGTAATTTACATACATTCCAATCGATGTTACTTTTATGGTGGATAATTTATTCCCCCTCATAGGGTCCCTTACCTAATCTGTTACAATTCCAATATTCCATAAGATATTTTCTCTCCCCTCTTATTATCCAACACATAATTTATGATATTCCCTTTTGGTTTCCCTTATCTAAAGTTGGCATACATTCTTTCCAATCCCCAATAGTTTCCATTTGAATTTTACAATATTTTATCCCCTTTCACTCTCATTGATCCCTCTTATGAACACTTATCTACATGTGTTAATGTGCTGAAATTTTTTAAGGAATATTCCACACACCCTTATCAAGAATTCCTTTTATGTTATGTTATCTCATTTAATTTTTCACTATTCACAGATATGTTCTAAAATAAAAATCTTACTATCAATTTCTTGTATTAATGGTGATATTATAAGGCCCTAGACTTAAACATTACATTATTTTGAGTTAATTCAAGGATTCACATTGAGGATCTTTTCAGGTTTAGAGTTTTAGATAATTAGACTATAAATATTACATTACACCTGTTAATATTAAAAAGTAGGCACTTCCACTCAATCCAATTTTTATCATAATAATAAAACTCCTTAAATAAAAAAAGAATAATTTTCATGATATAAATCTTCTTAAATTATTTCTTTCTCTTAACCTTCTTTATTCCATGTAAAAAATTTTTTCAAAAACATCGGATGAGAATAAAAATCTCAGTTAGGGTTATAAAATAATGAAAGAAAAAATTATCCCATCAATACATAAAAATCATTTAAATTATAATTTTCAATGATAAAACATAATCTATTTAACGTACCTCACAAAATAATATGATTTATTAATAACATATAGAAATCATAAAGGAAACTTGTGGCTTACATATCATACAAACATTTGAACTTTCATAACTACAAATAGAGTAACATTTTGAATACTCATCCCAGTTTATTCCCTAAATCTCTTATGAAAAACATTAACGTGTACCTCTTTCATGTTACTCACTAAATTGGGGAGATATCTCAGGCTCACCCACCCTAGGTTTATCACTAAACCACCCATATACGTAAATAAGTCCCAAGAATAATAACATGATCATAACACATAAAACAAGCATAATTTAAAGATAAAATTTCCACATTACAATCACAATATATCATTTCAAGATATTGAAATAATCAATTATTTCTAAAAAACATTTTCAATACCATTTAAAACATTCAATAAATAGATTTTTTAATCAAAGTATCCCATACCACATTTAAACTATTAAAGTAATTAACATTTTAAAACATTAGTGTCCCTATAAATATATTCATAATACAATTTTGAAAATATTGACATTAATCAAAAATATTTAGAAAATTAAATCTTGAAATCATTTAGAACAATTTTTTGGTTAAAGATTCTATTACCACTTCAGAAATACATAAAATTTCATGAGAATAAGTAGATTCATGATAAAAAATGTAAAAGGGATGTATATAAACAATATAAAAGTGAATTGGTGAATAACAACAAATAAGTCTCAATGGATTGTAAATTGAGACAAAATCCCTTACAAAGATCATATAAATGACGTAAGAATTTATAAATGGGGTGATTATCTCTAGAAATTGTATATCAACACAATTGGAAGTTTAAATTAAAAAAAAAATAAATAAACATTTATTCAAATATAATTGTGGAAAAATATAATCAACTCTGTATGAGTAAAACCCAATGAGTGGAAATTGAGTTTAGAAATCCCCTTACGAAAATTTGACAGCCTAAGAGAATCACTTAAACATTTTGAAAATGAGTTGATGAGAGAAAATAGGGTATCTCATCACAAGAACATAATTTTACAGAAATAAGGATATAGAATAAAATATCCCAACATTTGAAAACTTAAATTTAAATACATAACCTAAAATAAATCTTTGACTAGAAGATGGGGGTGAAAGGTTCCCTTCCGAATTTCATTTTGTTTATCAAAAAGATTGACTATATTTATTTACTAAAAATACAAATAAATAAACTATAAATATTATTTATTATTTAAAAATTGATTTTTAACATATTCATAGAACGGCGTAATCAAGAAGTAGAATATCAACTCAAATAATGGAATTTGGGTTAAGAAGTTTCCCTACCTTGTGTCAGACATTTCTTGTACTTTCTTTATCTCCCTGAATAATAAACATGAGTTAATTATAATTGATTCTGAATATTTTTAATGTTTATTATTCATTTTAATTTATTTATTATGCTTCTATAACAATCATATTATTAATCAAGTTCATATCGGTCTTTTTGTCGATGTTCGATGCATGAGTAAAAAATGAGCTTTTTATAATTAAAAATTATCAATGTGGTAAAAATTCCATTCTCTCCATAATTGTATTAATAATTTAAATATCATTTATTTATAGTATATATGTATTTTTATCCAGTATATATTAATTTTGGAATATTCCATAACATTTGGATATAAGAATATGAAATGCACCGTTTAAGGATATAGTAAGTCGTACATACACATGAATGCTACATTCAATTATTTTTCATTTTTAAGGGAATAAAAACTAAATTTTTAATATGTATATTATAATTAAAGTATAAAATATATTTTATATATGTTAAATAGGTTCATTAATTTCATACTTTTTATGTTCCATGTATAGAATGAATGAGTTATATCACTTTGAAGAGGTGGTAGTCTGCACTTCCTCAAATAAAATTATCATATTTATACAACATGAAAAAATAATGGTATATTCTAAATTATAATTAAATAATTACAGAGATAAAATAAATATCATAAATATAATATGTAATTTCATTGCCATAATAATTTCCACCAAATGTGGGGTAGGATATAATTGAACAATCATCATTTTGTGAAGAAGTAGTTCACTGTCCACAGAAACTGTATGTTTTTATCCATTAGATGAAGGTGTGTGGAAGTTTATTTCGAATAATTCTCATAAAAAAAATGTTATATTAACGGTATTGTTTTGGTTATAAAAATATAGCAATAAAGAGAGTTTAGGGGGATAAATAAGGAAAATAAATCAGAAAATCTTGAGAGAAGACATTACCTTAAATTAGGTAACTCCTTTTGATTTATGCTAAAAGGCCATCTTAAATTTACCTCTTCCCAAAGTAAGGACACTATGAAAAATATAGGGATTTTTTAAGCTTATTTGGGTAGAGGTTGGATGATCCAAGGGATAATTAGAGGTCTGAGTATGGGTTAGAGGTGGTTGTATTTTTAAGAGGAGGGAGGGGCACTTAAGGAATATCTTTAAATATTATTTTATTAAAAATTATATTTCGATAATAAATGAGTCAATATTTAGTTAGGTCGATGATAATATTAATATAAGTCAAAAATCTCATCCAATAATAATTATACTGTTTTTTTATATTTTTTAATACTTATCATTTTTATTTAACCCTTTTTTTACTCTTGCTGTTTTATCAAGCATTTTACACATTGATGATCAAAATATTTACCAAAAGATGAAAAATAAGTAATTAAGTAGTCAAAATTAAAATTTTGGAATTATGATAACTTTTTTTCTAAATCATATAATTTTTTGAATTTTATAATTTTTAATAAAATGTTTTATATTTTAAAATATGAATAATTTCAATTTTGACACTATTCATATCATGATTTTTTTAAAATCTATAACCACATGATTACTATAAAAAATAATTAATTCAAAGATAGAATTCATACTCATCCCTAAAATTTTTGGATAGCATACAAATGTTTTAGAATAAATTTATTTTTATATTTATAATCTCATTTATTTAAATCATTCATTAATAAGGTAATCACTATATCATAATTATGTCGTAAGTATATTTATTTATTTGATTTCAAAAATTATAAATAATATACTATGATTTTGGAAGTCTTATTATCATTATAATGAAAATTTATAGTCGAAACGATCAGTCAGACAACCCCATATAAAAATGGTTTTAGTAGAACACACATGTTTAGGTTATATTTTCCTTAACAATAAATTAAAAATAATTAAATGTCGTTTTCAGACAGAAGTAGCTTCATGGGGTCCTAAAATAATCCCAAAAATTCTCATGGTTGGAAATATCGCATACAATAGAGTTTAGGACATGTTTTGGTGTAATTTAATAATATAATGATATTATTTTTTAACCCTTATTTACCAGATTTAGCCTTTATTCATGGTAAATTAAATATCTACTAAACATAATATTCGTAATGTCTACAAATAAAAGTATCCAATTTATACAATTTATAACTCATGATTACAAATATGTAATCCATTTTTTCAAATTTGTAACACAGAAGTTGTGAAAATTAATTTAAAATTAATTCTCATTGTCAAAACCAAAAAACAGGTTTTTATGAAGTAAAAACTACCCAAAGATTCACATGTGTTTATATCCAATTTTAAATTTAATTTAATTTTAATGAACAATATTGTATTAAATGATAAACATATAATCCAATTAAACTTTAAAACATAATAAATTTAAAATATAAAATTATAAATAAATTAGATTAAAAATAATTTTTGAATTAAAATGCAGTATGTTTCATTATTCATTAAAAAATTAACTTTAACAAAAAATAAAAAAATGTCATCCAAAGTAAATTTTTATTTTCCACATCTAAAAAAGAAGTTTATTTTTTCCAAAAAATAATATAAATTTGTCAAAACTAGATTTATAATGGTTTCACTATCCAAAGAAGGTAAAACTACATTTTTAGAAAAATACTTCTTTTATCCAAAAACAATTAATTTATTCTTATATAATATATAGTAAACATATAATATGAATTTAAAACAATGCATTAAATATTTAACATATATATTTAATTAAATAAAAATCCACAAATAGTTATATGAAAACACAATTATTCTCTTTTAAATTTGTTATGTTTTCATAAAAACACATACATCATATTCAATAGGTTTTTTATTTCCTTTTCAAATTAACATGGTAAAAAATGATTCATCATTTAAAAATTTGTAAACCATATTTACCTCCATTAAAATGGAAAGTAATTAACTTACATTTAAAATAATAATAATATTATTGTATTATTTTTCAGTATAACTCTTTGGTGTGTGCAATGTAAGATTTTGGAGAATCCTGTTTTTGCGTGTCGAGTACGGTATCAGAAAAAGATTCCCATTTAACATAAAATTAATATATTATTAACATTTATTAATATAAATAAAAAAATTAATCTATAAATACCTGGGTCCTTATATCCATCCCCCTTTTGGGAATTGTGTCCTCAGAATTTTAAAAATTTGGCTTAGAAACTTCATTGAAAGTCCCACACCAGAAAAAGAGTCAATAAAACTATCACTTTATAAGAAATAAAGAGAAGTATAAAGGTCATCTGAGATAACACACACCAGGATTACATCAAAACATGGACATGGAAGGGATAACTAACTATCATGTTTTTATAGATAATGATAGAAAAAATGATTAGGAGAAGGTGAACCACCAGAAAACCAAAAAGATTGTGCTAGGTTAAACGGTCTCTGATTCCCTAGTAAAAAAAGTAAACAAACAGTTTTTTGGGTTTAATTTCCCTTTTGTATATTTAGATAATTTATTTTTGAGGATGGCTTAGAATATAAATAAATATACTTACTTTTTAAGTAGATTTTCACCCTTTAATAATGTTCTACCAAAAACACATATTTTCTCCAAATAATTAGTATTCAAGATGACTTGATCACACCTAAAGTTATAGAATAAATTTCTAGAGAATAACATGATCCAAAAAAAATGAACCACATATTTTCCATGTCTTTAGTCATTAACCAAAAACAAAATTATTAGTACAAGATTGGATATTCCCCAAAAAGTATAATCTTTTATATAAGGAAATACTACACTTAATCTCCAAAATTTAACAAACAATAACCAAAATATCAAAAAGGCCATTAAATACCTAATTGTCTGTAAAATTATTCAAAATAATCCAAACTATGTTTGAAACCAAAAAATTCAGAGGGATTTAATCACATAGTCTTCCATTATAAATCATAACATTTATCGCCAAATTATATAGACTAATCTTAAAGTCTCATACTAAAAAGTAAATAACCTAACCACATATTATCTATGATTGGTTAATCATTTCCATAAATAACCCAAATCACTATATGTCCACAATAAATACCCAGATTCTTCCAAAATAAAATTCCACCATTACTCCTCAATTGAACTCCCAAAGTATTCTATTTTCCTTAGGCATATAGTGTTCCCAAAACATCAAATAGCTTTGAAAATAACAATTATATCATAATCATGAAATCATTTTACTATAATAAGGATATACATTTGATAAAACATAATATCCAAAATCAATTTATTCTCAATAAATAAATTCATTAAACAAAAAAGATAAAATCATATTAATCAGGGACTTCATGTAGGCCAGTGTTATGCGATAAGCCCCTGTCGTGATTCAGTTGCGTGTTCAATTCTAGTAGCCTTACCGTACCCTGATTTTTCCTCAAAAGTTATATAATACATTTCATTTTGCATCCCAAAATTAAATAACCATTAATCACCTCCAAAAAATATCATATTAACCCCTATAGTTATCCATTTTGACCACATAGGAAAAATTAATTCTTCCTTTGAACAACCTTTTCACATTTCAAACATTATGTTTAAACATACTAGAAAAGTTATTCCTAAAGTAATCTCGTCATCAAAATAGAATTAATACTTTTAAACATTTCATCATCCTATAATATACCATAACTCTTGAGTCCCTTTTATTTTGACTTCTTACTCAATCAGTTCTCTTTATAATCCATTAACTATAAATTACAAACTTATTTCATAATACATTACTCCTATAGATCTAATATCCTCATCATTTATAAATATCATTAAAAATATTCTTTATTATTTATAGATAAGAAAATAAATCATTATTTGAATCTAGATATCATGATCATTAGAATGTTCCCTTTCTCTTTCACCATGTTGCCATACATTCAAAAAGTAATAGTTTTCTACAATTCTATGATTTAACTTTTTTATATAATTGTAAAATTAGAGATATTGATTTCATAGTAAAAAGATATCATGATCCATAAAAAAAATTTAGAAATTAGTTAGTGTTAGATATCTTAAACAATTTTTTACAGGTGATTTGAATACTCAAAAAGATGTCAAAATAATTCGAATTAGCATTTACCATTATAGTGCTGATCAAATAATTTGGGAGGGATAAGAGAGTTATGAAATATATATTTACTTATATCTTCTCAAATGGTCCTTAATCTGATTAAAATAAACATCACATAAACATGTAACGAAATATTATAATTAAAAAAATGAAAAAAATATAGTTTAAATATTACATAAAATCATTTATATTACTCCAAACTATAAACATCCTTATATATCCATTATTTAGGTTTTATCAAAACAACCTATTTTACTATAACCCTCCAAACATTTTCACATGATTATAACCCGCTTAGTTTTATCGGATCCTTTAGCTACACCAAGATAACACTCTGACCTCTTACTTTATCTAAACCGACCCCTGTGACCTATTACAAGGCCACAAACATAGAGATTAAATAATCTTCAGTTATTTAAAGGATTCACAATTAGGGTCTTTTCAGGTTTAGAGTTTTTTATAATTATTTTTTAACTGTTACATTACATCTCAGACTATTACAATGTTGACACTTCCACTCTATCCGATTAATTTCCTAATAATAAAACTCCCTAAATAAAATAACAAATCTTTTATTGATATAAATATTCATGAATTCCACTTTTCTATTACCCAACCTTATACCGGGTGAAAAAAATTTCAAAAAAGTAGGATGATCATAAAAATCTCAGTAAGGGTTATAAAATAAGGAATGATAACATTAACCCATATATACTTTCAAATCAATGAAATCATACTTTTCAATCATAAAACATAAGCTCTTTAACATTACTCAAAAATAATAATATTTATAAATAATACATAAAAATCATAAATCATAAAGGTAACCTATGGAATCCATTTCATTCTGAAATTTTAGCTTTCACAGCTATATAGGGACTTAAGTTTTGAATACCCATCAAAATATATTCCTTAAACCTAGTAGGATAAACATTAATGTTTCACTACATTATGTTAACCAATGCATTAAAGAGTTGTCTCAGGATCACCCGACCAAGGTTTTAACGGAAATAACCATATACATAAACAATTTCCAAGAACTATAACATGATCATAACACATAAAACAAGTATAATGTAATGATAAAATTTCCACATTACCATCACAATATATTATTTCAATATATTGACATAATCAATTCATTCTCAAAAACATTTCCTAAATGATTTAAAACATTTAATAATGATATTCTTGAAATACTGTGTCCCATACCACATTAAAACTTTTAAAGTAATTATAATTTAAAAACATTAATGTCCATATAAATAAATCATTAAAAACTTTTTTGAAAACATGGACATTAATGAAAAATATTTATAAAATTAGATCTTTAAAACATTTAAAATAATGTTTAAGTTAAAGAGTCTCTTACCACATGATAAATACTTATAATATCATGAGAATAAATAGATTCATGATATAATATGTCCACGGTTAGTATATACACCATATAAATTTTAATTGGTTCATAAAAATAAAAAATTCTTAGTGGAATGAAAATTGAGACGAAATCCCCTACAGAGATCATATAAATGACGTACGAATTTATCAATGGGGTGATTTTGAATAGAAATAGAATATACACAAAAGGGTAGTAGAAATTATATAATAAATATATAAAACGTGATTCCACAAATAATCTTGGCAATATATAATCAACTAAGTATGCGTAAAACCCAATGAATGAAAATTGTATTTAGAAATTCCCTTACAAAAATTCGGTAACCTAACAACATTACATAAAAAATATGAAAATGAGTTGATAAAATAAAAAAGGTTCTGTCATAACATGGAAATAAAATGTACTTAAATAAGGATATATAAGAACATATACCAAAATTTTTAATTTGAAATTTGAAGACATAACCTAAAAGATGTCTTTGAGAAGAAGAGAAGGGTGAAAGGTTCCATTACGAATATCATTTTTTTTATCCAATAGTTTGACTATGTGTATTCTCTATAAATCCACGTAAATCAAGTATAAATAAAAGATATTATTTAGAAATTAATTTTTAACATATTTATACAATGATGTAATGAAGAATTATAAGATCAAACCAAAGAATGGAAGTTGGGTTAAGATGTTCCCTTACCTGGTGTCTAACTTGTCGTGTCCATTCATTATATCCCGGAATAGTAAACATAAGTTAATTTTACTAGATTAAAATCATTTTTAAATTTTATTATTACTTTTATATCACTTATTAACCTGATAAAATAATCATAAATTATTCATGTTCATATCAGTCTTTTGGTCGATGTTTGGTACGTTAGTCAAAAATGAACTTGTTATAATTAAGAATTGTCCATGTAGTCAAAATTCCATTATCTTTTGAATTGTATTAAGGATTTAAATATCATATATATATTATATATGTATTTAGATTCATTATATATGAATTTTATAATATTCCATAGCAATTGGATATCTGAAAATGAAATGCACCGTTCATGGAGACGAAATGGCGTACGTATGCATTAACGCTACTTTCATTTCTTTTTCATTTTTTGGAAATTAAAAAACAATGATACATAGGTATATTGTAATTAAATTATATTATATATGTTTTATATGGTCTATAGGTTCATTAATTTCATCTTTTATACATTCCATGTATATTATGAACAAGTCATATTACTTTGAGGGGGTGGTAGTCTGCACTTTATCAAATTAAATTGTCGTATTTATACAACATGAAAAGCATAAAGGTATGTTATAAATGATAGTTATAGAAGAATATTGATAAAAAAAATATAATATATATCATAATTAATTTAAGATCTATCATAATGGCCAATATGAGAGGTGGAAGCAGATAATTGAACAATCATCGTTTCGTGAGGTAGTAGTTCACCGTCCATAGAAACAGTATATTTGTATCCATTAGATTGTGGTGTGTGGAGGTGCAGATATAATAAATATAATAACCACATACTAGTATATTAAATATACTGGTTTTTTTATAAAATAGTTGAATAAATACTGTTTAGGGGTATGGAGAGTGAAAATAAATGGAAGAAGCATGAGAGAAGACATTATCTAAAATCATGTAACTCCTTTTGATTTATGCTAAAAGGCCTTCTTGAATTGCCTTCTTCCCAAGTTAAGGATTATATAAGGAATAGATGGATGTTTTGAGATTATTTGGGTAGAGATTTGAAGATCCATGGGGGCTTGAGAGGTGTGATTAAGGGTAAGAGTTGGTGTTCATTTATAAAAAGGAGGAGGGACACATAATGAATATTTTGAAATATTATTTTATAATAAATTATATTTCCTTTATAAAAGAGTAAAAATTCATTTACATAGAATATAGTATTAGTATAAGTTGAAATAAAATCATTCAATAGTAATTAGAAAAAGTTTTGGATATTTTTTAATCCTTATCTTTTTTATTTAACACTTTTTTACTATTACTGTTTTATCAAACATTTAACACTTTGAGAAAGCAAATTGTTACCAAAACATGAAAAATTTATAATTAACGAGTCAAAATTAAGATTTTATAATAATGATAAATTTTTTTCTGATTTTTTTTTCATAATTTTAAATAAAATGTTTTATATTTTAAAATATGAATTATGTCAATTATGAGACTATTCATTACATGACATTTTTAAACAATCCATAAAAACATTATTACATAAACAAATATCATTATTTCAATGATAATATGTAATAATCATTCCTAACATTCGAGGATTGAATAAAATGGTATAAAATAAATATATTTTAATATATATAATATCATTTATTTTAATCATTAATTAATAAGGTAATCAATACAAAATAATTATGTCATAAATATATTTATTGATTTGATTTCAATGAATTATAAATAAAATATCATGATTTAGGAAATAATTTTATTTTATAATGAATATTTATAGTCAAAATATTACTTATATAACCTCATATAATTTTTTTTAGTAAAATATACGTGTCTAGGTAATATTTTCCATAACATTAAATTAAAATTAATTAGATTTCATTTTGACACACAAGTGGCAACATAGAGTCCTAAAATCGACCAAATGATGCCCATTGTTAGAATTATCTCATCCAATACTGTTATTACATGTGTTAAAAAAATTAATATTATTATAATATTGTTTTCATACCCTTATTTTCAAGATTTACCCTTTAACAATCGTAAATAAAATATTTACTACAGTTACTATTCACAATGTCTAATAATAAAATTTTAATATTTAAAAACATTGGATCTCATTATTCCAAATATAGAATCTATTTTTCCTAATTCAAAACACATATGTAGATGAAATTAATTTAAAATTAATAATCATTTTCAAAACTAAAATGTGTGTTTTTAAGAAGTAAAAACTACCAAAAGATTGATAGGTGTCTATATGAGATTTCAAAGTGAAATTAATTCTATTGAACCAAATTGGAATAAATGATAAAAATATAATCCAATTAAACATTAAAACAAATTAATTGTACAATCAAACTATATAAATAAATTATATTAAAAGACAGTTTTGAATTAAAATGTAGTTTTTCACTATTCATTAAAAAAATGAACTTTAGCTGAAAAATACAAAATATTCATCCAAATTAAATATTTATTTTCCACTTCTAAATAAGTTTTTTATTTTGTATTCTAAAACATATAAAGGTGTAAAAACTATATTAAAAATGGTTCACCATCAAAAGGGGGTAAAACTGCATTTTCAAAAAAATACTTCTTTTATCAGAAAAAATGAAATTATTCTTATATCTTATCTAGAAATCATATAAGAATAATTAAAAACAATAAATTAAATATAAATAATATATTTTAAATTAAATAAAATTCCATAAAGAGTGATATGAAAACAATATTATTCTCTTTTCAATAGTTTTCCATAAAAACACATCCATCATATTCATTTGGTTTTTTATTTCCATTTCTAATAAATTTAGGAATCAAAAAATCATTATTTAATCATGTGTAAACCATATTTCAAAATTCAGTTGATAATATTATTTCTCTCTATTCCAACATCTAGGAATTAACTAATATTTAAAATAATAATAATATTTTTGTATTATTTTTCAATATAACTCAATGTTGTGTGCAATGTAAGATTTCGGAGAAGCTCGTTGTTGCATGTCGTGTATACTATCAGAAGAAACACAATCTTTAACTTAAAATTAAATATTATTCATAATTATTAATAAAAATCCAAAAATTATTATTCTATAAATACCTATGTCATTAAAGAGATACCCATTTCTCTCTCACAAACCCATTTTATGAATTTCTATATGACAATGTCATACTACTAAAATTGCACCAAGATTTTCCAAGACTAAATAATCATGTTGTGAGTACCATATGAATTCATCTATGATGGTTATTCACCATTATTATCAAACACCTATTCATTAGGGACTTACACATAACAAGAATGCTCTTTATTATATACTTAATGATGATTTATTACTGAAAACCTTCGCTTGATTCATCATAGAAGATCGAGAGGTATAGTGCCTTTGGATATTAGGAACATTACATAAAAAAATCAAGAATATAATGCCACTTATTATTGAAATATGAAATTATATGACCACTACGTTCCCTTGTACTTATCATTTCATAGGATAACCTGAGGACATGCATAAAAAGGGTGAGCTACAAAGCTCTGTAAGTTAATAATCATGGAATAACATGAGGAATAAAATTCATGTCAGACAATAGGCATATCAATTTAGCACAAGATAAGCATGATCATAATGGAATGATAAATCATGATAATCATAACATGGAAATGTAGAAACAACACTTAACATGGAATTATCCTGAGCCGAGGCTCATTGCACGTAGAGCATGAGTAAAAATTCATTGCACATGATGTATAAGTAAACCCTTTTTTCACTTGAATTAGAATTATTCAACACCTATTTCACATAAAGTATCATGATACTATAATTTACCCATTGAATTAGAGCATTATTAGGAAGCACCCTTCTTAATCATTTCATTTCATGCATAAGTGTGCCCCATGGATCATAAAACATAAATTCATTATACATAATCATTTATTCCATGATAAATGAGTGTGTAATTATTACATGAAACTATTTACACAATAAGTAAATGTGCATAAAGGTGAATCCCCTTAATAGAGAAGTTTCAACGGTATACACTACGTAATGACTTTGGGTTTGAAAATCACATTGCAATTTTGGCAGCCTAATGACGTGACATAAGAACTAAAAAATGTTTTATGAAATAGAAAGAGTTTTCTCATCATATGTACATGATATGGAGAGTAATTGGGTCATATAGATAGATTCTCCCAAAAAAATTAATGGAATTTTGATTAATGATTCAAAATAATTACTTGAATGTAAATGAGGAGAGTCAAATTCCATATTGAATTTCAGTATGGTAACAGGTATACATGGAAGGAATTAATGGGAGAGATATGTGATATCTCATTATTCAAACATTAAGAGGAAAGTATGTGGGAGATGAAAAATTATGCCCCAATATTTATAATCTAAAATAAAAGGGCATAACAATATAATGAAAGAAGGACATAAATAAAGAAAGTGATGATCCGTTACTAGGAAGTGTGACCCAAAAAGCTTGTGAGAGGCCTGATAGAGGAATAATGGGAGATTGGGGCACATTGGGAGGATTCTAGATAGAGGAGAGAAGGGTTTTATGGAACTAAAAAGGCTTTGAGTGAAGAGGAAGTTTTAGCTTAGGTGGGTTTATATAGGGAAAGATAAGGAATTATATATTATTTAGGTTTCAGACACCCCACATTAAACTAATCAAAACCACACACCAGCCAATGGTTTTTGCCCATGGTTTTTCCAAAGGGAAGTGTAAAAGAATATCTTATAATGAAAATGACCGAAATTCTTAAAATAATAGATTTTCTTATGTGGACGTGTGTCACACTCTCAAGGAAAACAATTTAAAAAGAAAAAATGTTTTATTATTCTTGAAGGGTCCACTAAAGCTTTATAAAATTAATCAAACAAAACCTAAATCAAATTATTTAAATGGTAAAACATATATTTCCTGAATATAATTTTTATAGTATTTTATTACATCACTATTGCGTCATTATGATGTCACAAAACAAATTATATATTTAAACAGTATTGAATTTTTACCCAAAAATCTGACTATCTCAGAAAATTATGAAACATTCACCATTGGATAATCTCGGCATCCTGATTCCAAAAAAAGTTCATTTTATCTAAATAATTCTTTATAGATGTGAATTTTTACTTTTAATATAAAAACCGACATTCATTAAAAATTCCTGGGTTTTGTCAAAAATAGCTTTCAAACCTTAATAAAAATTATAATTGCATTCATAAAATTATACGATCATTTATATTTAATAAAAATAAATTTAACAATAATAATGATATTTTATTAAAATATTATTGTTGATGCTCCTTTCCTTCACAGAGTTTAATGAAATGTAAAGGGGAATACCTTGAACCCAAAGTGATTCATCCTTTGAATAAACATCAAAAAAAGAGAAAGGGATGAACAAGGAGAACATTTCACATAGGTCACGCAAGTTCCAGCATGGTCGCGCAAGTATACTTGTGCACCGCCCAAATGGTCATGCAGTTGACTTGCGCACCCTCTTTTAAAATCGCCTAGGGTCTTCTCCAGCCTATAAATACCCCTAGTGGGCCCCCCATTGAAAGGATGAATTTTTCCAGAATTCAGATACAGAGCTCTGAACGCCCAAGTCTCTTCTTTAAGTCCTCCGAACACTCATAAGGTAATTCTTTACCTAGAATGGAAGGTCGAAACAAGAAGAATAAGGTCTAAGTGTTAGAATTCACTAACACTTGTGCACCTAAGTGTTTTACCCTTAAGGGAAATGAACACACTTGTTTGCCTCCTTACCTACTCATTGAAACATGTGTGCCACTCTTCTAGAAGTACCTTGGGATAATTCTAAAGGCTTTGATCAAGGATCGCCCAAGTATTTCCCTACTGGTTATTAGTCGTACAAGTACCCATGTGCCGCATAGGTATACCTGCACGACCAGGACTTGCGCGCCCATGAAGTACCTCTGCGACCCCTCAGGACTTGCGCACCCTTCTACTTTTGGGTGCCCTTCCTGCTCATTTCACCCCACTTATGTCATTCCACCTCTCCTATTCAAGATTCAGTCTATAAGACACTCTTTAAAGCCATTTATGGCATGTTTTCTTGATTGAAATCCTTATCTGAAAGGAATTCCATGGAACATCTCTCAAAACCTAGTGATTTACACATCTTTATGACACTAAAGTTAGAGATTTCATTCATTCAACCTCATCCTTTATGATGAGAAAATCTTTAACCTGGGCCTCCTTTTCAGGATTAATCCCCAGTCAAAATTCTCATTAATATGGGCATCCTCCTTAGGAGTAATCCCCAAGTCCTCATTAACCTGGACATTCTTTTTAGGAGTAATCCCCAGTCCAAATTTTCATTAATATGGGCATCCTCTTTAGGAGTAAGTCCCAAGTTCCCAAATATGGGAATCCTCCTCATGATTACGCCCCAATCTTAATTCTCTTAACCTGGGCATCCTTTTTAGGATTATGCCTTAGTCTCAAATATGGGCATCCTTTTCAGGAGTAAGCCCCAAGTCCCTTAATTCAAAAATTCCCATAACCCGGGCCTCCTTTTCAGGAGTAAGCCCCAGTCTTAATTTCTCCTGACTAGTCATAATTCCTTTTGATCTGGGATTCCTTCTCATGAGTAAAACCCAATCATACATACCCACCTAACTTGGGAATCTTTCTTAGGAGTAATCCCCAAGATTAGAGTATCCAAATCTCCATGAAGCACATATACCTTTATGGACCCTGTTCATGGATTTCTTCCCTAAAGTAAATCTTAATCCTCATCTATTTCTAGGCAGTCATACATATATAATCCCCACATCATCGCATCATTTCATGGCACAATTGTCTGGTTTCACCAATACCTCTTGTTTCTCACATCGAGCATGAATCACGTGAGCTTAGAGTGTAAAAGTAATCATGACATTTTTCTTTGAGCCATTAATCATGCATAAACATCATACTCCCTTACTCGAACTACATGGGATCTAATTCTTTTTTCCAAAACAAAGGATACTTAGGTATCCCATCTGCAGGTACGATCCCAACTCTGAAATAATCAATGTCCTTTTGAATGAAAACAAAATTCAAGTGCCCCACTGAGTGGCTTTAAAATCAGTATGGTCATCATAATGACCAAGAGACTTTTATGTATTAAAGGATACCATTGACTAAGAATCTCTAACAAATACAGATTATTCTCTATCAATGAAGAACCTCGAATACATATAAAAGATTCTCTATGTTTCCTATATATCAATCATTGATTGTCAAATCTAAAGGAAATCTCATTTTATACTTGGTAATGTAATAAGGATTCACGAACATAACTTAAATCTATAAAGGGAGTCTCGGAGTAGACAATAATTCCCCTCAAAAAGGTGTGATGAGTCTGACCTCCCATCCTCTCGACCAATGAAAATTCCTAAGCCTCAGCAGTCCACAACTAATGAGTGCTTATCTTTCGAAAGTAGGTCCAAATGGATATGGAATCATTGGATGTTTCCGGTTCTACGAATAAACACGTTAGAAACCTCTTGGAATGTTTGAATCTTAAATTAATGAGATCATCCCCAATTTCAGAGGAAACAAAAAATGGTGAACCCGATGTGAATCCTTAACCATGTTAAAATGTTTTTTTTTTCTTATTTGATAGGCCCCTATTTAAAACTCAATTAGAGGGCCAACAAAACAATCAATAACATATTTTCTCATCCAAAAGATGTAGTGGTCGGACTTATCTTGATTATGTCTGTTATATAAAAAAGGAACTTTTTTCCAAGATCTTCTACATTTCCATAATAGATTCTCTTAAGTTCACATCTGTGAATACCTATGTTGTGAAAACCTCTGCTACAAATGTCACTGCTGCTACTCCTGATGGATCATCATCCGATCTGAGGATGACATCACCTACTCAAAGTCTTCAATGTTGGGTATCAAATATGCTGGTTAATGAGTACCTTAAAAATGATACAATAATGTCTCTGGATGCCGCTCGACGAGCCCTCCAAGTCAATAATTCAACTTGGTCATTCGGACAACAACAACCAGTGATCAAGAAGCAAGCGGTGCTAACCACCATCTCTAACTGTTTCGGGTCGTTATCCCCGGAATGCAATCACCATTCACTCCCATATTCTGAGGAGTTGAATGAGAAAGTCCCTCAGGGCCTTATTTCTAGGAGACAAGAGTCTTTCTCGAGGGCTCCCATCAACAATCACCGCCAGACTCGTGCGGCAGTGCTCCCTCAACATGATGAGGGTATCAACTCCAGGTGATCGGCTCAGGTTCCTCAAACCTGAGCAGGGAAGAAAAATCGCCAGAGGCGAAATCCAGTCAACAGTGAGCAGGTTCTCATCTATTCTATCTCCGGAGAAGTCCACCAACCTAACATGGTGGCAAGAAATGAGAGGGCACACACACCTGTCCGTTTTAATTCCGCTGTCCAGAAGACTCATCTAGTAGTATCACGTCAATCCCTCAAAGAAATTATGGTGGAGTACTATAGGTAGTAACATACACCTGTTTATACATCATCAGCAAGTCAGTAGGCTCGTCTGACTATATATGATGGAGGTCATCAACCATGTTTGGAGAAGTACAGTCCAAAGGCACATACACCTGCTAATAATGATCAAGCCTACCAACAGTCTCCCTTGGTAGCACTCAGAGAAGTCAGTCGGAAAGCTCTAGTGACAAATAGGAGGCAGACTCAACTCTCTGCCCCCACACTTGAGAACTGTCAGGATTCAATGATAGGAAATGGAGAACAAGAGCAGGCACACACAACTAATCCAAGCATGGAATGGACGTATATCCTTGTTCTGGCAGCTGAAGTCACCAAGCATATTCTATCAATGGTGAAAGAGGAGAAGCAAATCCCTGCTCATATTTTGGATGCTTTCCAGGATATTAAAACAGCTTCAACAGCATCTTAGGGAAAGACACATAAATCTATCCCTACCAGTGGAGTGACACATCAACAGCTCACTCCGGAATAGACACACATATCTATTATAGTCCAAGAGGGTTGTGGGGAGTACTCCCCCATATCATATAGACAATCAAGTTAGGCACATACACCTGGTTTGAGTGGAGATAATCAGCCTAACCTGATCATTTCTCTTGAGCAGGCACATACACCTACCAAATTGAGTAAGAAGGCGTTTAAGAAGAAGACTCGCCCAGCAAAGTCATGAAATCAAGGGACAATCTGTAACAAGGCCTTACTCGATGCTAGAGTTTTTGAAGCCCTCAGACAACTGTCTGTTAGAATCTAAGATTATACTCCCTTATTTCCCAATAATGGGAACATTAATTCCTAAGGTCTACAAATGAAACTTCCTCATAAAGGCTTGCTTTATGACAGTTTATTCGATCTTGAAGTTTCGTATTCAGATGAGAGCCACAGGAACCCTCTGTGTGGTCAGAAGACTAAGGAGAAAGAGGTCTCATCTTTTGTTGTAACCCACCATGGTAGTCCTCCCCATGATGATGAATTTCGCTGCGAAAGTCCTCTCCGAAGTAGTGATGTACATTGCCCAAAAAATGCTCCAATGGACAATGTAGTACCAAGAAATCCCTCTTATCATGAGGCACTTAAAAATGCAAAACCAGTCATTTCTGATGCTTCATCGCTTGCAGGTGAAATACTTTCTCAATTAGAAGATATCCCAGGGTGTAGGTCATTCTTCAAACCACCCCTAAGGCATGCATCTTCTAGTTTAATCAGTGATCTCTCTTCCAATCTTGTTGAATCCGATGAAGCAACAAGGAAGAATTAGCTATGGTAAAATCAGGTAGAAAAATATTCATTGAATGATAAAGAAGAAATTCTGAACATGAGATAACAACTGGCGAAAGGTGAAGTGCCAGTCATGTTTTGGCCTCCGGATGACACTCAGTATGACATTCCAGAGATGTTGACAAAAGATAGAATTCATGATATTCTTCTCAACATATGGAAAATTCTTTTTCATTTGAAATTAAAGTATTATCTTATGATGAATATGAAAATAATGTTAAGATAATAGAAGGGTTACAACATCAGATTGATTTGGCATCTCTATCAGTCTCTAGATATCCTAAGGCTGAAAAGCAGCAGAGTGCCCTTCAATGTTCATGCCTTGGCACACTAAGAAGATTGCGCCTGTTAATTTCCAATACCCCATCTAGTATTCTTGTCAGAGGATGGGGTGTTCATGGAGCACTACATTTCATTGTGCTCTCCAGTCAGCAAAGCTCGCCGAAAATGGTCTCATGAAATGTTATTGCTCATGGCCGGCCACAGTCAATGGGTTTTGTTTGTAATCAAAAGCTTGCCCAAGAATAGGCCTCAACCAGTTCTTCTCAAAATCAAGAATACAGAGAACAAGTTGTTGAATTACTCCTACATCAAGAAAATGATAATATTGAACAAGCCTCTCGTATGGAGCAAGCACGTCATCAGGTGACAGAGGTGTAAGAAATCATCCAACGGTCTTTTGAACTAGGTGATAAAAGTGGATGTCGATTGATGCAACCAACTAATTTCCGGACTAAGGTTTGCAAGATCAGGATAGATTTTAAGAAATTCACAGACATAGCATGTCAAGAGCCACCCCAGCTTGCTAGACTGGGGACTCTTTTAACTCAACCCTCGGAATCAACAAATAGGATTCGAGGAGTTGATCAAAGACAGCGGGAACAGCCCCAGTCCACCGGACTGGGGACTTTTTCAAATCAACAATCCCCTCCTTATAAAAATTAGGCCTTTTCTCGATTGGGGAAGAAGCCTAAAGAGGAAGGAAGAGCCAAATTATCAGGATATTCTCTCCAAATTACGGTTCTCCAAGAAGTTCCTGAGGGATCAAATCAACAGAAGGCAATGTCTCATCAGGGTCATGGAAGAAGACAATATCACAGAAATTCTAATAGAAGGGATGTGATGAGTTATGCATAAATTAATCTCATTAATTTCATTGTTGCTGATCCTATAGAACATGAGGCTCACTTAGGGGACTTAGATAAAGAGGTTCCTGCTCCAGAATTTGTACGCACAGACACAAATGAAGAAGGTCTGCGTACACGAAATCAAATGATTACACAAAATCTGGGTGTTCCTTCAAGTAACTCACTTCCCCCTCTCCGAAAGGGATTCAACAAAGGGAAAGGAAAGAACCAGGTTACATACCCTTCCTCTAGAGAAGGCAAATCTCTCTCACTAGATAAAATATTTGCACAACAAGAGGGAGAAATGAAGGAATTGAGAAGGTCGAATGCAGAACTACTTCAAGGTAGTCTTCCTCCTAAACGTACGGGAGTCAGTCATCCAAGGGAGTTAGTTGTGGCTACTGAGATAGATCAATAATATCCTCCTCTATCATTACACCCTCATATATCTAATCATATGGGTCAAGTACAACAACAATTGGTGGTGTTACCATCAGTTTCAGTACCAGCCACTATATCTGTACCAGCTCCAGTTATTACACCTGCCAAAGTCCAAGTTCAACTGGATGTTTCTCAAAAGTTAATAAATACCATTTAGTCATTAATAGCTTGGTTAGAGACTATGGAAGGGAAGCGTGCGTAGGTTCAACCAGAAAAGAGAGCTTACCCTGAATGGGAAGATTCAATCCTTCCCCCATCAAGTTTTGGGAACCCTGTATTCTTTATTTTTAATGGATGAGGTGATCTTGAATAGCATTTGACGCATTACGTATATTGTTTCGATCCTATGATGGGAACTTCGGAACATCAAGAATCAGTGAAACTCAGATGCTTCGTGCGAACCTTGCAAGGACCAGCTTTTGTCTGGTACACAAGCTTGCAATCTCAGTCAATTACCGGGTGGGAAGATCTTCGCCAAAAATTCCTTCTTTAGTTCAGCTCCACTTTGCCAAAGACAATAGTTTTTGATCTTACAAACTGTAAGCAAATGGAGAATGAAAGGGTTTCAAATTTCATTGCTTGCTAAAAGGGATTAACATATTCCCTAAGCTTAGCACTCCCTCAAGAAGAATTGTTGCCAGTCTGTGTGGCAAATTTACGTGATGAGTTGCACACACTGCTGATCCCTGTGAAATACATAGGAGGGATTCGAGGCCTTACTTCAATCTCTCAACATATTGATGATTCTCTTATAAAGACTAAGGATAAGGCTCGTATAATTCCATCAGCTCTAGGAAGGAGAATGGGTAAAGCAGAGACTGCTACTGTTATTCTTAAACAAGCACATGTACCTTCTTCTACTTCAAATCCTTCATCTTCTCAAAGGTCTCCACCTCATAAGCACCAACAACAAAGGCCGTTTTGTCTAGATGACCAAAGATACCAAAGAAGGAAACAATTTTAGGATCTAAAGATCAAATTTTACTCTTTCCGAAATGAACAAGTTCCTGGTTACTTCATTTTAGATCTGGAAAATAATTTGGTTCAATTGCCAAGGCCTAAGACGCCAAACAAGGAAGGAGATAAAGATCGTCCCAACTATTGCCCCTTTCATCAAATGTTGTGGCATCCCATCCAAGAGTGTTTGTCTTCAATGACCTCCTACAAAAGATGGTAGACTCAGGACAAGTCAAATTAAAAGGCTCTTCAGCCCAGGTAGCATGTGTTACTTCTATAGTTCCAAAGGAATAAGGCGAATGGAAAGAAGTGAAAAGAAAAAATGTGCAGAAATATGATGATTGGATGGTCAGAAAAACGATCAACCAAAATCATTCCATTTTTTGAACGCAATTAAAGAAACCGATTGTGCCTTATTCCATGAATGCCGCAAAAAAACCCTCTTCCTCAGAGAGAAAATACTCAAAGAAACGGAATGATTAAAAGAAAGAAAAAGAATCAGAAGAAGATGAGTATGTGTCAAAGCCTAAGTTGTCTTTGACTCTAGAAGACTTCATGCCATCTACTTCAAATTCACGGGCACCGCCCCACCAAACGGAACAGCCTAAACAGGCTATTCAGGAAGAGTCTTCATCAGATAAAGAGTTGATTTTTTGGTTCTGTTAATATGATTCAATTAACAGATCCATATGCCAGTCGCAGTTTCGATTTTGATGAGCTTGAATTCCTTGTATCAAATAGAGGAATCAGAGGAAGTTACAGAGGCTCAGGATAAAGGGGAAGACGTGGATCCTTCAAAGGCCAATATTCCAATTCTACCCCTTCTAGAACTGTGTATACTATAGAAACTTGTGGTAGAGCCCTTCAACAAGCTCAACAAGAACATGAATGTTCTTCTACACAAAGCAGACTCAGCCCTAACACAATTATTCTAGATGATCGGTTGAAGGTTCCATCTTCTTTCTCTTAGAATGTAAATAGACCTAATCGGTATAATCTTCCAAATCCAGGAGTATTACCAACTCCTATCCCAGTACAAGAGGCAACAAATTCCAAACCATCAACTTCCAAGGATCCTGCTAAACCATATGTTCCTGTTGGGAAACACAGACCTTTGGGTCCAAAGTATGATATATTGAAACACCTAGCCCAAGTACCGACCAAGTTATCAATTCTGGATTCCTTGAATTTATCAAAGGATCTTCGGGAGGCACTCATTGGGGATTTTTTAAGTCCTTAGGAGTTTGAGACTGAAATTGCTGCAGATGAAGTCTGTCATGTAGAGAATAATCCTGCAGAATGCCATGCAGTAATATCTTTTACTGATGAAGATGAAGATGATGTCGAGCATGGACATATTAGACCTTTGTTCTTATCTGGAAAGGTCAATGGCGTAGACATCTGGAGAGCTTTCATTGATAATGGTTCAAGAGTCAACCTCATGCCCATTCGTACACTTCATCGATTGGGCCTCACAGAATTTTATTTATCTCCTTCAACAATGATGTTACAAGGATATGATAAAAATGAACAAGAACCATTTGGTGAGATTACACTCAGAACTCATTTTCGATATCTTGTATCAAATTCAGATTTCATGGTTGTTGAACAAGATTCATCCTTCAACATCTTTCTTGGTATACCCTGGCTACATCGACATGTGGCTATCCCTTCATCATACCATCAATGTCTCAAATATTGTTTCGATGGTCAAATTGGGACATTGTATGGTGATAAATCCATGTTCAAGACATATGAATCTCAATAAATTAAGGTGGAATTATATCACATGAAGGGAAAGGAGGAATCTACAACAAAGGAGATTACCAAATTTAATGCTCTGTATGGTTTGGAAAAGATTATAGTAAACCCATTAGCACATGTGAGTACATATTATGTGTTACATATCAGTCAAATTGATAGGATAGACCTAAATCAAAATACTCTTATGGAAAGATCCATAATGTCAATTATGGTAATCGAGTTAGACAACATGGGAGAAATTGGTGATCCACCCAGCAATGATGAAAGCTCAAATGGAGATGTCTTCATTTCATCTTCTGAAATCCAGCAAGTCTATACTTCGCCAATCATGACGGAGGAAGTTATAGCAATATCAGAGGTAAACGATGATTTCAATTCTCAATCCATCATCTCCTCTTTATTTCCCAAATCAGACCCTTCATCATCAATCATGTCAGAAATGGAAGCTTTTTCTTCAAGATGTTCAAATTTTAACATCTCTTCTGATCATGGAAATTCTGCTTCATCATCTACTATTCATGTATAAATGGAAGAAATAACACATGCTGAAGAGGAAGAGGAAGATCTTAGATATTCTCCTCCAGCATTTAAAGAGGGTATCTCTAATACCGTGGATGAACTCAGAGAAATAAATCTGGGTACAAAAGAAGATCCATGCCCTACTCTAATCAGTGTGTCCATGACTCTTGAAGAGAAAAAGATGTATATTTTCTTTTTAAATCAAAATCAAAACCTATTTGCTTGGAACTGTACAGATATTCTAGCGCTTGATCCTGATATTTCCACTCATCGTTTGGGTTTTCCAGAAGAACATCGAGGATTGAAACAAGCTTCTAGAAGAACACACCCAACCTATGCTTCCAAAATCGAGGCTGAAGTGGATAAGATTAGCAAATCTAACTTCGGAAGAGAAGTTCAATATCCCAAGTGGTTGGATAATATTGTCCCAGTGAAAAAGAAGAATGGTAAAATTAGAGTTTTCATTGATTTTAGAGATCTTAATCGGCATTGTCCTAAGGATGATTTTCCAGTTCCAATTATAGAACTTTTAATCGACACACCAGCTGGATTTGAAGAACTTTCCATAATGGATGGATATTCCGGATATAATAAAATCTGAATGGCTCCAGAAGATGTGGAATATACAGCCTTCAGGGCCCCTCAAGGTGTGTTTTTCTATTGGGTAATTCCCTTTGGCCTGAAGAATGCAGGCGCAACATATTAGCATGTCATGCATCATATCTTCAAACCATTTCTGGGAAAGTTTGTTGAATGTTATGTGGACGATTTGGTGGTCAAATCCAAACAATGTTCTAATCACTTGGATGATTTGGAAGTCATATTCTGCAATCTTTAACAACATAATTTGAAGATGAATCCCTTAAAATGTGCTTTTGGGGTAACCTCGGTGAAATTTTTTGGCTTTGTTGTATGCCATCGTGGTATCGAAGTCGATCCTGAGAAGACCAAGTCAATCCTTGGTATGTCACCTCCTCAAAATTTGAAATAATTTAGAGGACTTCAAGGAAACTTAGCCTATATTTAGCGTTTCATTGCCAATTTAGCAGGAAAAAGTTTATCCTTCACCAAATTGATGAATAAGGGAGTCACTTACCAGTGGATTGAATAATGTCAAGAAGCATTCGATATTCTCATGAAATATCTCTTGAGTCCACCAGTGTTAATGCCACCTGTTTAAGGAAGACCACTTATCCCATATGTGATAGCTCTAGAGCGATCATTGGGTGCATTTCTTGCTTAGAAGAATGATGATGGGAATGAGAACATCCTCTACTATCTCATTCAGACCATGTTTGAAGTAGAAACCCGATATTCAAATATTGAGAAGTACTGCCTAGCATTGATATTTGCATTTCAGAAGTTGAGAAACTACATGAAACATCACAAGGTCCAATTGATATCTCTCAATAACCCACTCCAATTCATTCTTAGTCGTCCAATGCTTACAGGACGTGTGGCAAGGTGGGAAGTTATCTTGCAGCAATTTGATATTCAATGTGTGTCTCAAAAGGAAATAAAGGGACAAGATCTAGCATATTTCCTGGCTGAACAACCTTCAGTGGAAGATACATCTTCAGATATTGAACTCCCTAATGAGTAAGTCTTCTATATTCAAGAAAGTCCTCAATCATGGTAAATATACTTTGATGGTGCTTCTAGAAGTCCAACAGGGAGGAAAATGGAAAATCCTAAATTCAACAAAGTTGGCTTAGGAATTGTACTCATTTCTCCAGAAAAGGTAGTGTTACATTATTCCTTCTTATTATGGGAAGGTAGTACCAATAATCAAGAAAAATACCAAGCTCTCATCACCGGATTAGAATTGGCGCTTCAAGCACAAGTGAAACACTTAAAGGTGAAAGGTGATTCAGACTGGGTAATCAAACAAGTCAATGGGGATTATGCCATCAAAAAAGGAAAAATAATCCCTTTGTATGATTATGTCAGAGAGTTAATGGTGGAGTTTCCTATCGAACCAACATTTTCTTATGTCCCAAGATCACAAAATTCATAAGCTGATACACTGGCTAACATAGCCACAACTCTGGAAGATCCAAATCGGGACGAGACAACCATCAATAATTCCCACCGTCGTGCAATTTCACCATATTTTCGAACCAGAACAAGGGAAATCAATGAACTTAGTGCCATCTCTGAACCATATGGTCACACTATAGGATGGATGGTACCTATCAGGGAATACCTTCAAAATGGAACACTTCCACCTGATAGAGCCGGGAAAGACCAAATCTGGCGACGTGTGGTCAATTTTACTCTTTATGATAGCCCAGATCACCTAGAGAAAATTCTTTTCAAGCGTGGTTTTGATGGAGTTCTCTTCAGATGGATTGATGGTGAAGAGACAATGGTTGTCATGAAAGAAGTGCATGTAGGAGTCTATGGTGCCCACCAGTATGGACATAGACTGCCTGGTCAGATTTGAAGGCTTGGATACTTTTGGCCTTAAATGATACAAGATTGTGTTGATTTCACAAAGAAGTGTCATTCATGCCATGTACATGCCAACTTCATTCATCAACCTCCATATTTTCTTCATAAAGCTAAATACTCGTGGTCATTTTCCACATGGGGAATGGATGTGGTGGGACCTTACCCTTCAGCTACGGCCAAGCAGCTTAAGTATTTTCTTACACCTACTAACTTATTTTCCAAATGGGCAGAGGAAATAACTCTCAAGGAAGTCAGTTCTAAATGCATTGTTAGCTTCATCAAGTCTAACATCATTACCAGATTTGGTGTCACTCATACCATATTGACGAATAATGGCACCAACTTCTGTTCATCTGAGGTGAAGAAGTTGTATCAAGAATACAACATCAAGTCCAACCATTCATCTCAGTATCATGTTGTGGCCAATAGCCAGATATAAGCTTTCAATAGGACTCTGTCAAATATATTTCAAAAGATGGTGGATAAGGATAAGAATTCATGGCCTGATAAACCCTTTCATGCTTTATGGGCTTATCGAACTACCACCTGCACTGCAACATGATCAACTCCATATTCATTGGTATATGGAACGGAAGCAGTCTTTCCCATTGAAGTTCAATTACCTTCGCTCAGAGAAGCCATTTTTGATCAATCATATACAGATGAACAATCTCATAAGCGATTAAATGAATTGGAATGGTTATATGAGAAAATATTGTGCACTCTACACCACTTGGAAGTCTATCAGAATTGAATAGCATGAGCTTTCAAAAAAAAGGTCATCTTCGTTCATTTGTTTAGTTATAATTGGTATTAGTTCTCATAACTCCAATGATACCAGGAAAGAAACCTCTCAATCTTGAACCAAAATGGGAAGGACCTTATTCAATACATTTGGTCTACTCTAATGGAGCTTATTCTTTAATCTCAATGGATGGAGAATTATCAATACTCCAACCAATGCCAAATTTCTAAAGAATTATTTTGTATAAACACAAAATACACCACCCACACTGTCACAACCCGTCCTCAGGGCCCATGTCGTGACTACCCCAAGCCCGACTTCCATAGGCCAGGGGATGGGAACTAGCACCAAGGCGTAATTCTTGGTAAAAAGGGAATGCATTGCCTTTGTAAAGTAAACAAACACCACAGAGCAAGCAAGCAGTAGAAGTAAACACTAATTAAAAACTGGGTACAACAATAAGTGCGGAAAAGTAAGTGGGCCAGAATACAAACCCAAATACAAAGTATAGTACAACTAAAAAGGAAAAACAGCAACTGAATGTAAAGCCGCAACGTCGAGTTGTCCACTGGAAGTCCCACATGAAGGGTGGGTATAGATAGCCTCCATAGATCCTCGGGTCCAACCGTATGATCTGAGTACGTCCCGTCTAGTGGTCCACCTCCTAGTACCGTCTTGCTCCGCAAGCCTCAACCACGATCAGTGTTATCCAACGTCTGCAACAAACACAACGTAGTGCGGGCATAGCCCGTGCAGGGGTGAGTATAAGCTACTCAGTAGGGACCCCGAGACCCCCGAATATAACAACCCATACTTTACATACATTGTTAATACTTCAAAATTGAAGCACACTTATTACAACATATGACAAAACCACAAAGGACCGTATAGGTATAGTGTCTTTAGAAACTGGGAAACATAAACAACTAGTTCATAAATCTTCTACAGTGTCTCCCATTTATTTCATCATATCTAGGGTCCCTTTTAGCATATTCTACTTAATATCCATCCTCCTGACCTAGGGAAAAGAAAACATAAAAGGGTGAGCTCAAATGCTCGGCAAGGGAAAATAAAGGAAATAAAAATCATATCATATCTTTTTTAAAATCATATCCTGCAAAAGAGATCATAATATCTTAACATGGAATAAATCATAGAAGTGAAAATGAGATCCCCATAATCATAACATAAAACTTGAAACTTTGTGTCATGCACACATAATCAAGGAAAATCATTTCTTGTTAGTCATGACTCATTGCCAAGACTGTCTTAGTGGACAAAGTCCCTTTCTGAACCGAGTCACCCTCGTTCCAGTCCTGTTTCACTGAACAGGTATAACCTACCGTTCCAGCCATTTCTATCTCATGAGATATAAAATCTTTACCCAATGCATTGGAGGGAGATATAGGTCCCACCCATCTTATAATGAATTCTTTCTTATGTGTGCCACATAATCATAAAACATACATCATCGCATAACACATGTAACAAAAATGGGATTCTTGAAACATCATGACATCATAAATCAATTCATATAAGATAAAGAAATTCAACATGATCAAATCAATGTAATAATAGGGATAAAAACAGATCCCTTCATTATCTTAGATGGAAAATAATTTTGATCAAACACTTGAACTCCATTCTTGAGGAAAATATCCATTCTTCGTCAAAAACATTTTTCCTTTCATAACATGTCATAGAACTTTAAAATAAAAGAAGTTGATTAAAAATAAACATGAAAACTTGTAAAGGAAGCTTCTTGGAAATAATTTTTTAAAAAACCATTCATGCCGTATAAGTTAAAAAAAAGATTCTTCGTACTTTTTTCGGAAAAGTCAAAAAAAGTACCTCGTACGAAAAACGACAAAAGATTCCTTTCATATCTTTTACTAAAAACTCACCAAAGGGTAAAATAGGTTTTAAACAATTTTAGGTGAATGGAAATAACATTTCATATTGAGGAAACATGGATGTGGATGATAAAATACAACCCAGTAAATTTCAAAGTATAAACAATCTCGGATAAAAATGAGATTGTGATATTTCCCCTTACCTTAGGTACGATTTGCTTTGTACGTGTCCGAAGCTCCTGTATAATGGTTTAAATAATGTTATTGACTTATTCCAGAATCATACATATTGATATGATATCATATATGGTCATATTCTTAGCTTCTTATTAGTAATATTTCATTGTTACTTGTTACTCGGGTCTTTATTGCCTTTTGTTCTTATGCGTGTTTTGTGGAATAAATTCTAATTCTTCTTTTAAGGTTATATATACCTTATATCCATAATGGTATTAGTGTAACATATATCATATTTATTCATTCAATTCATTTATATAATTACTATGTAATTATGATCATGTAGAACGAGTCGCATCACATCGTGGAGACGGTATTCCGTACGTACGCACGAGTGAAGATATCGTTCCTATGATCATGGAATTGTATTGGAGTATATATATATATTATTTAAGTATCAATATTACTTAATAATAATCATAAATAGTTACTCATTACACCATTATACCCATCCTTGTAAAGTGATGGTGGAAAATAGATTACACCACGGCGTGGAGACGGTATTTCGTACGTACGCACGCGCGGTGACTTCATTTTCCGTAGGATGGATAGAAGGTGAATTAGGGTTGTTTCATATTTATAATAACATATCAGTATGTAAGTAATACTGATGTTATTACTTTATTATGAAACAACTAAATAAGAATAAGTTGAAGAAGAAATAAATTGAAAAGATCGGTAATGGATATTACCTCTTCTTTGGAACACTTCTTTGAATCCTCCACTTAGGGAACTAAGATTGGTCTTTGGAGAAGACAAGGACCTCTAGGATTATTCTAGATAAGTGGAGAGGAGAAAATGGCAGGGGTTGGCCAAGCTTGAGTGCTCAAATTGGTGTGAGGAGGAGGGGGAGGAGGTGCCCTTTTATAAGGGAGGAGAGGGGCACCTTAGGAATACCTCAAAATATGATTTTATATTAAAGTCAAAATCGGTTTATAATGGTTCCAAAGGGTCTTATTTCGAAGGTAAAGTGGGGATGGGTCTATATACTATCAACCAATAAGATTTAGACAAGTTTAGGGTATTATTTTAACCTTATCAATTAGATTTAACTCTAAGTTAAATAATTTAACTTTTACCGTGTCTTTTTGTTTTCTTTCACTATATGGTTAATACACTTACTATAACATGCCAAACGAACCCCGAATTGGTTATTATTAATATATATATCTTTATCTAAGTCATTTGGCCGAACATTAGATTTTTAGGAATAAAATAACAATTAGTAATATAATATTTGATTTAAAAACTATTTTGTGTCAATTTTGACACTATTTGATATATGATTTTTGTGAAAGTCATAACAGAATTATATGTTCGAACCAAGTTGATTAAATCAACACTAATATATCATAGTAACCTAGAAAATTATTGTAATTCATAAAAAGTCTCAAATTGCATTTATTTTGGTGTTTATAACATCAATTATGTCAATATTTCATTAATAAGATAATTACTGCATCATCATTGTGTCATAAATAAATTAAATTATTTAATGTCTAAAAATTACAAATAAAATACCATTATGTAGGAAATCGTTTTCGCTTTCTAATGAATATTTATAGTCGAATTTATCTTATGTATAACCCCATGTTAAAATTTTTTTAGTTATTAAACTTTGATTTTAACTATTTTAACTATTCATTAAATAAAATAATATTAAATGTCATAATCTAATCTAAGTGGACCTAAATGGTCCTATTATATTCATAAGGTTGTTTTTGGTCGAATTACACTTATCCAATAGAATTAGGACATGTGTTAGGGTAATAGTAATATCATATTTACCCTTAGTTACCCTATTTACTATTAACCGTGGTAAAAAAAAGTAAAAAGTTACTATTCACAAAAAATTATTTTCATCTCATTGAACCACATTTTAGTCCTTGATATTAACCGTGTCTGTCGTATTTTCGAAATTCCATTCACAGAAGCGGTAAAATTAAGTTTTATGCAAAATTCAGTTTTTAACCTACCACTTAGTGGTTTCACTATTCATCAAAAATTGAAAGTTTTCAGAAAAATACCAAAATTTCACCCTAGGATAATTTCAATATTCCGAATCCAAAAATGAAGTCCATTTTGAAAAATAAAATTTATAAAATTTTAAAAAGTGGTTTTTACTATTCATAACGGCTAGTTTTATTTTAATAACATATCGTTGTTTAGTGAAACTCGGTATTACGTACGACGCAAGGTATCGAGGAAGGTCAAAATTTCGTGTAAAGCAAGCCAAGCAAGTGTTGTGTAGAAAAAGATTCCTTTGATGATTTATATAACATAAAAGTCTCGGGTGTTACATTCTACCCCCCTTAAAATGAATTTCGCCCTCGAAATTCGTCACTTTGTAACAAACAGATGAGGATACTTCTCCCTCATCATATCCTCAAGATCCCATGTAGCTTCTTATAATTGGTGGTTCCTCCATAAACCTTTCACCAAGCGAGTGGTCTTGTTTCGTAGGACTTTTTCGCTACGATCCAGAATCTCTATCGGCTGTTCTTCATAAGAAAGATCTTGCTCCAGCGGTACAACTTCTGAGCTGAGTACATGTGAAGGATCAGGTATGTATTTTCTCAGGAGAGATACATGGAACACATCGTGAACTTGAGAGAGATTCGGTGGAAGCGCCAATCGGTAAGCTACCTTTCCAACTCGATCCAGTATTTCGAAAGGACCGATATATCTAGGGCTCAACTTCCCCTTCTTTCCAAATCTCATAACCCTCTTCCAGGGAGATATTCGTAAGAACACTTTATCGCCCACTTCAAACTCTAGGTCTTTTCTTCGGTTGTCGACATAACTTTTCTGTCAACTCTGAGCTGCTCTTATGTGTTGTTGAATAGATCTGACCTTTTCTGCCATTTCATCAACGAGATCAGGTCCTAATAGCTTTCTTTCCCCAACTTCATCCCAGAAAGTTGGAGTCCTGCATTTCTTTTCATAGAGAGCTTCATAAGGAGCCATCTGAATACTGGAGTGAAAGCTATTATTATAAGAAAATTCCACCAAAGGTAGGTGTTGATCCCAACCTCCTTTCAAATCCATAGAGCAAGATCTCAACATATCTTCTAGGGTTTGAATTGTTCTTTCAAACTGACCGTCTGTCTGGGGATGATAAGCAGTGCTGAAACTCAACTCTGTATCCAGATTATGCTGAAGACTTCGCCAGAACATCGAGGTAAATCTCGGATCCCGATCAGATATAATATAAAGTGGTACTCCATGCAATCTTACCACTTCCTTTACATATATCCTGGCAAGCTGATCTAGAGAGAAATCCTCTCTAATAGAAATGAAGTGTGCAGACTTTGTAAGATGATCAACTATGACCCAAATAGAATTATTGCCTTTAGATGTTTTAGGAAGTCCTGTGACAAAGTCCATAGTGATGTTTTCCCATTTCCATTCGGGTATGGGTAATGGTTGTAACATCCCCTTATACTTTTGTCTCTCAGCTTTAACTTGTTGACAAACCAAGCATCGAGAGACATATTCAGCAACATCTCTTTTCATGCCATCCCACCAGAAGTACTCCTTCAGGTCCCTATACATCTTCGTGCTTCCAGGATGAATAGAGAATGGTGAACTATGAGCCTCATCCAACAGCTCCTTCTTTAATTCGGGGATGGGAGGAACACAAACCCGATTCCTGAACTTTATTATCCCATCACAATCAAGGTTGAACTCAGGAACATTTATCACCTTCTTTTGTAACTCGACATCTTCTTTCTGTGCCTCTTTAATCTTCACATGTATAGATGGTTGAACATTCATTTGAGAAAGATAAGATTTTCCCCTTCCATTATAATTCCAAGACCCATCCTTTGTAAATCCATAAATATTGGATCCTTCGTGATCCTCATCATGGATAAACTAGCATGGTCTTGTCGACTTAATGCATCTGCCACCTTGTTTGCTTTCCCAGGGTGGTAATGGATTGAGCAGTCATAATCCTTAATCAGCTCCAACCATCTTCTTTGACGCATATTCATCTCCTTTTGTCTGAAAATATAATTTAAACTTTTATGATCAGTATAAATATCACACCTTTCACCATAAAGGTAATGCCTCCAAATCTTTAATGCAAAGATTACCGCAGCTAACTCCAAATCATGTGTTGGGTAATTTTGCACATGGATTTTCAACTGTCGTGAGGCATAAGCTATCACCATATCATTTTGCATAAGAAAACACCCCAATCCCTTCATGGATGCATCACTATAGATCACAAAGATTTCTCCACTACAAGGCAGTGTGAGCACAAGTGCACTGGATAACCTTCTTTTCAACTCCTTGAAATTCTCTTCACATTCCTCTGTCCAAACAAACTTAACTCCTTTCCAAGTCAACTTGGTGAGTGGATTAGATAATCGTGAAAAATCCTTTACAAAACATCGATAATATCCAGCCAAACCAAGAAAACTTTGGATCTCAGTTACTGTTGTTGGTCTTGACCATCTTTCGATAACCTCTATTTTTGCTGGATCCACAGATATCCCCTTTTTTGAGATTATGTGACCCAAAAATGCAACTTTTTGAATCCAAAATTGACACTTGGTAATTTTGGCAGAAAGCTTATCCTTTCTCAGGGTCTTCAATATAATTCTCAAGTGATCTTCATGCTCTTCCTTGCTCTTTGAATAGATAATAATATCATCTATAAAGACTACCACAAATTGATCAAGATAGTCTCTAAAGACTCTATTCATTAGATCCATGAAGATAGCAGGGGCATTAGTAAGACCAAATGGCATCACTATAAATTCATAGTGTCCATACCTTGTACGGAAAGCCGTGTTTGGTATATCCTCCCTTTTGACCCTTAATTGATGATACCCTGAACGAAGATCAATCTTGGAAAAGTATTGAGCTCCGCGTAGTTGGTCAAATAAGTCATCAATGCGTGGGAGAGGATATTTGTTCTTGATAGTGATCTTGTTAAGTTCTCGATAATCAATGCAGAGTCTCATTGATCCATCTTTCTTTTTAACAAATAAAACAGGTGCTCCCCAAGGTGACGCACTAGGGCGTATTAATCCCTTATCAAGATTCTCTTGGAGTTGCTTCTTCAATTCCTGCAACTCAATTGGGGCCATTCTATAAGGTGTCTTTGAAATAGGCAAAGCACCCGGTACGAGTTCTATTGAAAACTCAACTTCACGATTTGGTGGAAGACCTGGTAATTCCTCCGGAAAGACATCATCAAACTCCCGTACGATGGGCATATTCTTAATCGTGATTTTCTCACCAACCATTTGAGATAAATAACCTTCATTTAGTGGAATCAATACCCATAAGATGGAAGAAATTTCCACTGGAAGGATATTTTCATCCTTGCATTGATAGACGATCGTAGATTGATCTGGAATATGAAATGTGACTTCCCTTCTTTGGCAATTGATATGAGCTCCATGTAGAGAAAGCCAATCCATGCCAAGAATCACATCAAATTCCACTAAAGGAAGTATCACAAGATTTGCAGGAAGCACTTTCCACAAACTTCGATCGGAGAAGAATTATAAACTTTTGATGTGACTGTTGTGCCATTAGGTGTTGTCACAGCTAACTCAACATCTAATTGTTGAGGTAATATGGTGATACCCTTAGAAATATTTTCAGAAATAAAAGAGTGGGTGGATCCAGAATCAAATAAAACATTTGCTACTTTAGAGTGGATGGTAAGTGTACCTTTCACCACTTCGTTATCGTACTCCACATCGCTGATAGAAATTGCATGTGACATTCCTTTGTCTTTAGCCTTAAGATTTTGTTGACGTCGACCATCATCATCAACCCTTGGATTTGGGCATTGATTGGAATAATGCCCCATCTCCTTGCACTTGAAACATTGAAGTGTAGTAGGTTCATTCTGTGTATCCCTTCCTTTGTTTGCATCATTAGACATCTTCTTCCCATTATTGCGGCATTCAAATGCCCGATGACCTTCCTTTCCACACTTAAAACATTTACTTGTCCCTTTAAGACAACTCCCTCCATGTTTCTTTCCACACTTTGAGCATAAGGGAAAGTTCATCTTCTTTTCAGTGTGCTCTTTAGATTTTCCTTGGAATTCCATCTTCCTCTTCTTATCAAACCCATGTGACTGATGGCTTACTCCAATCTCCATCTCGACTTTGAGAGCACATCGAACGATTTCCTCGTAGCTATTGAAGTCCCTTATGGCTAACTCCCTTCGAAGACTTGGTTTTAAGCCACTAAAGAATCGATCGATCTTACTCTCAGGTTGGATAATAATACCAGAAGCGTACCTTGCAAGTCTTGTAAAATTTGCTTCATAGGTACCAACAGATTCATCATCCCTTTGCTTCAGTTCAAGAAACTCTTTCTCCATCTTTGTTTGGAGAATATGAGGGAAGTACTTATTGAAAAATAAGTTCTTGAACTCATCCCATTCCATAGACTCAATTTCATCCCTTTGCCTCGTATTCTTAATAAGATTCCACCATTGATCAAAATCTCCTTCCAAACGATACACTGCTAGGATGAATTTATCATGTTCAGAATATTGAAGAACTGAAAATATCTTTTCAGTAGTACTAATCCATTATTCAGAAACTAATGGATCAGTAGACCCACTGAAAGAAGGTGGACGCTGCCTCATGAAGGATTCAACAGAATGTTGCTCCTTCCTTTGCTCGTGTGGAAGTCCTGCATGATTCATAGCTTGAGAAAGTTGTGTGAGCATGGCTACAAGATTTTGCATTCCAGCTCCCATATCGTTTGGTTGCTCATGGGGACAATCATTGCATTGCCCATCGCATTCCCCATTAACACAGTTCCTTCGGGTTCCAGCCATTGACTAAAACCAAGAAGAATAGTGTGATCAACACTAATTATAATAGGAAAACCACATAATCAAGGATAAAATTTCGCACTTAAGGTCTTATCCTAGGGTATTCATGGCCATTTCTAAAACACTATGATTGTGTTCTATGCTTAGACATATCCTTATGGTTCTTACTAAGGCTTTCACATCCTAGTTTCCAAAGGTTGACTATACCTTTCCTCTGATACCAACTATAACGACCCATACTTTACATACATTGTTAATACTTCAAAATTGAAGCACACTTATTACAACATATGACAAAACCACAAAGGACCGTATAGGTATAGTGTCTTTAGAAACTGTGAAACATAAACAACTAGTTCATAAATCTTATACAGTGTCTCCCATTTATTTCATCATATCTAGGGTCCCTTTTAGCATATTCTACTTAATATCCATCTTCCTGACCTGGGGAAAAGAAAACATAAAAGGGTGAGCTCAAATGCTCAGCAAGGGCAAATAAAGGAAATAAAAATCATATCATATCTTTTTGAAAATCATATCCTGAAAAAGAGATCATAATATCTTAACATGGAATAAATCATAGAAGTGAAAATGAGATCCCCATAATCATAACATAAAACTTGAAACTTTGTGGCATGCACACATAATCATGGAAAATCATTTCTTGTTAGTCATGACTCATTGCCAAGACTGTCTTAGTGGACAAGTCCCTTTCTGAACCGAGTCACCCTCGTTCCAGTCCTGTTTCACTGAACCGGTATAACCTACCATTCCAGCCATGTCTATCTCATGAGATATAAAATCCTTACCCAATGCATTTGAGGGAGATATAGGTCCCACCCATCTTATAATGAATCCTTTCTTATGTGTGCCACATAATCATAAAACATACATCATCGCATAACACATGTAACAAAAATGGGATTCTTGAAACATCATGACATCATAAATCAATTCATATAAGATAAAGGAATTCAACATGATCAAATCAATGTAATAATAGGGATAAAAACAGATCCCTTTATTATCTTAGATGGAAAATAATTTTGACAAAACACTTGAACTCCATTCTTGAGGAAAATATCCTTTCTTCGTCAAAAACATTTTTCCTTTCATAACATGTCATACAACTTTAAAATAAAAGAAGTTGATTAAAAATAAACTTGAAAACTTGTAAAGGAAGCTTCTTGGAAATAATGTTTTAAAAATCCATTCATGCCGTATAAGTTAAAAAAAGATTCTTCGTACTTTTGTCGGAAAAATCAAAAAAAGTACCTCGTACGAAAAACGACAAAAGATTCCTTTCATATCTTTTACTAAAAACTCACCGAAGGGTAAAATAGGTTTTAAAAAATTTTAGGTGAATGGAAATAACATTTCATATTGAGGAAACATGGATGTGGATGATAAAATACACCCCAGTAAATTTCAAAGTATAAACAATCTCGGATAAAAATGAGATTGTGCTATTTCCCCTTACCTTAGATCCGATTTGCTTTGTACGTGTCCGAAGCTCCTGTATAATGGTTTAAATAATGTTATTGACTTATTCCAGAATCATACATATTGATATGATATCATATATGGTCATATTCTTAGCTTCTTATTAGTAATATTTCATTGTTATTTGTTACTCGGGTCTTTATTGCCTTTTGTTCGTATGCGTGTTTTGTCGAATAAATTCTTATTCTACTTTTAAGGTTATAGATACCTTATATCCAGAATGGTATTAGTGTAACATATATCATATTTATTCATTCAATTAATTTATATAATTACTATGTAATTATGATCATGTAGAACGAGTCGCATCACATCGTGGAGACGGTATTCCGTACGTACGCACGAGTGAAGATATCGTTCCTATGATCGTGGAATTGTATTGGAGTATATATATATATTATTTCAGTATCAATATTACTTAATAATAATCATAAATAGTTACTCATTACACCATTATACCCATCCTTGTAAAGTGATGGTGGAAAATAGATTACACCACAGCGTGGAGACGGTATTCCGTACGTACGCACGCGCGGTGACTTCATTTTCCGTAGGATAGATAGAAGGTGAATTAGGGTTGTTTCATATTTATAATAACATATCAATATGTAAGTAATACTGATGTTATTACTTTATTATGAAACAACTAAAGAAGAAGAAGTTGAAGAAGAAAGAAATTGAAAAGATCGGTAATGGATATTACCTCTTCTTTGGAACGCTTCTTTGAATCCTCCACTTAGGGAACTAAGATTGGTCTTTGAAGAAGACCATGACCTCTAGGATTATTCTACAGAAGTGGAGAGGAGAAAATGGCAGGTTTTGGCCGAGCTTGAGTGCTCAAATTGGTGTGAGGAGGAGGGGGAGGAGGTGCCCTTTTATAAGGGAGGAGAGGGGCACCTTAGGAATACCTCAAAATATTATTTTATATTAAAGTCAAAATCGGTTTATAATGGTTCCAAAGGGTCTTATTTCGAAGGTAAAGTGGGGATGGGTCTAAATACTATCAACCAATAAGATTTAGACAAGTTTAGGGTATTATTTTAACCTTATTAATTAGATTTAACTCTAAGTTAAATAATTTAACTTTTACCGTGTCTTTTTGTTTTCTTTCACTATATGGTCAATACACTTACTATAACATGCCAAACGAACCCCAAATTGGTTATTATTAATATATATATCCTTATCTATGTCATTTGGCCGAACATTAGATTTTTAAGAATAAAATAACAATTAGTAATATAATATTTGATTTAAAAACTATTTTGTGTCAATTTTGACACTATTTGATATATGATTTTTGTGAAAGTCATAACAGAATTATATGTTCGAACCAAGTTGATTAAATCAACAATAATATATCATAGTAACCTAGAAAATTAGTGGAATTCACAAAAAGTCTCAAATTGCATTTATTTTGGTGTTTATAACATCAATTATGTCAATATTTCCTTAATAAGATAATTACTGCATCATCATTGTGTCATAAATAAACTAAATTATTTAATGTCTAAAAATTACAAATAAAATACCATTATGGAGGAAATCTTTTTAGATTTCTAATGAATATTTGTAGTCGAATTTATCTTATGTATAACCCCATGTTAAAAATGTTTTAGTTATTAAACTTTGATTTTAACTATTTTAACTATTCATTAAATAAAATAATATTAAATGTCATAATCTAATCTAAGTGGACCTAAATGGTCATATTATATTCATAAGGTTGTTTTTGGTCGAATTACACTTATCCAATAGAATTAGGACATGTGTTAGGGTAATAGTAATATCATATTTACCCTTAGTTACCCTATTTACTATTAACCGTGGTAAAAAAAGTAAAAAGTTACTATTCACCAAAAATTATTTTCATCTCATTGAACCACATTTTAGTCCTTGATATTAACCGTGTCTGTCGGATTTTCGAAATTCCATTCACAGAAGCGGTAAAATTAAGTTTTATGCAAAATTCAGTTTTTAACCTATCACTTAGTGGTTTCACTATTCATCAAAAATTGAAAGTTTTCAGAAAAATACAAAAATTTCACCCTAGGCTAATTTCAATATTCCGAATCCAAAAATGAAGTCCATTTTGAAAAATAAAATTTATAAAATTTTAAAAAGTGGTTTTCACTATTCATAACGGCTAGTTTTATTTTAATAGCATATCGTTGTTTAGTGAAACACGGTATTGCGTACGACGCAAGCTATCGAGGAAGGTCAAATTTCGTGTAAAGCAAGCCAAGCAACTGTTGTGTAGAAAAAGATTCCTTTGATGATTTATATAACATAAAAGTCTCGGGTGTTACACCGAAGGTCTCCCAGAATCCACAAGGATAATCCACAAAGAAAAGATACAATCACGAAATAACATCCGACACTACTTAGGTATATGCCCATACATATACCTATGTCATCAATTCTCGTTCGGCTCCAACACCTGAGCTCAAGTACAACCCATTCCACACAGGAAAGCAAAACATAAATCCACACAAGATAGCACAACACAATCCACATAGGAAAGCAAAACAGGATTCATCTCACACAGGTATACTACTTCGAATGACGATAGAGATTATCAGATATTTCCACTGATTCATCTAAGTCGTCAGACCCACAAAGGATCGATAGGTATTAACCCCCGCAATGACCCACAAAGGATTTGACCCACACAGGATCGATAGGTAACTAACCCCCGCAATAACCCACACAGGATCGGACCCACACCGGATCTGTAGGTGCTGGCCCACACAAGACCGCTGAGCACAGACCCACACAGGATCGGACCCACACAGGACATGTAGCACTGATCCACGTAGGATCGCTGAGTGCTGAAGTCGTCGTCGTTGAATCCACTGAGGATCTCTTTATAGTCGTCGTCGTTGTCGCAGTCGCAACCAGATCTAGGGTTCCCGCACACAGCAAGCTCGTTCGGGAGGGTCCACTCCACGAGATGAGAGGCCGATACATCAACCGGCACAAAGTCCAGAGTTGATTTATCCAAAAGTTCCGTATCGTCAACAGGAACTCAACGCCACAGACGGCGTGTCAATCGGACGCCCGGTCTGAGAGTTATTGGATTTTTCGTCCCAGGGGCCCGGTTGGTTTTTAAGTCAAAACCAAACCGACTATATTCCACCAGAATCTAAACCTCGGGAAGAGTAATCCAAAAGATCCGTCTCACTTAGAGGAATCCATCAAAGTCGACGGCACATCAATCGGACATCTGGAGCTCAAGTTATGAGTGTTTCCGCTCCGAGGGCTCGGTTGGTTTCGTGTACGAACAAACCCAGCCGACACAAAGTACTCCAAAACCTTGAGTTCGATATACCACAACGACCGGCTCGATCCAAGGATTGCATCGGTGCTAACGGTGCGTCAATCGGAGGTCCGTAGCCCAAGATATGGGAAAAAGACCGAAAGGGGTGTGAAAACGGGGGGTCTGGGCCCGGACCGACCCGACCCGACCCCCCTGGGTGGACCCGCCCGGGTCCGGGTCCGACCCGGATGGGCGCGACATGGCCCAGCCAGCGCAGCCCGACCCGACCTGGGCGCGACCCGGCTGGCGCTGGCCGGGTGGCCAGCAGGTCAGCTCGGCCGTTACAGCCGAGCCGCGAGCGGGGGGCGCGCTACCCCCACGTGAAGGAGCCGTGGCCCCGCGTGGGGCCTCCCTTGCCGGCGGACGTGGTAGCCGGCCGCATCCCATCCCCCTCCGGTCTCGCGCGGTTGCAGGACTGTGCCTTGCCACCGCGGCTGGCGGTGCGCCGGGCGCCGCTGCCCCCTACCGTCGGCGCCGCCGTGCTGGCGAGGCGTGCCTGCGTGCTGCTCCGTGGACCACCGGATGAGTTCCAGTGATAGGAAAAGTGCACCGTCTTCACCAATGGCACTCCCGGGGCCCGTCCTTCACTACGAGGACTTCACATCTCCCGTACGGCTTGTTTTTTCATCTTTTTCCATTCCGCGCACCAAGAACGAAAAGGGCGGTGGGTTTGGACTTGTTCGTTGGCCCGCACCCACCGCGTTAGCGGTTTTCAAAGGCTCACAACAAAAATTTAATCATATGACGTGGGTGTAAATCACAAAGATTTAAATGAATCAAACCCCTAACTCAATGTTTCCGTCAAACGTGAGTTCATCGCGGAATTGACCGTTGCGGAAGAAGAAGATTGTCGCGTCGTGGAAGGGGCGTCACTGTTGTCGTGGTACACGGCGTCGCATAGTCAAACTCCGAGGATTAAAAACACACCGATTTAATTGCACCAATTAAATCCATGTTGAGGATATAATTCACAAAGAATTAAAAAGGGCCTCAATCCCCTACCTCAATCGGTTGTCGATCGAATATTTTCGCGGGGAAGGAACGTTGCGGAAGAAACGTCGCAGAAGGAGGATCGTCGGCGTCGCGGTACACGTCATCGCGTTGTCGCTGTCCGAGGGATCGGTGTTCTTCGTCGCCCTTCGTTGAAGGCCGGCATTCTTCGCGTTCTTCTCATTCTTCGTGTTCTTCTCGTTCTTCACGAGGAAAGATGAAGATCTTCAAGCTTTAGAGTTTTCTCCAAGTCCTCTCAACAAGCCACCCCTTAAAAGACAATTGTTGGTCTTATTTTATTCCCATGCCAACAATTGAAATTAAAAGATAAGTAAAGAACAAATTAATTCATAGAATTAATTGCAACGAATTAACCTCCCAATTTAATGGGGCGTTTCTTAACCAGAAAAACGCACGGTTGACTTTCAATTAAGAGGGGGTTACAGGTGCATTACTTAGGAGGAAAGAAACGGTGGGGCTCGTGCAGGCCCCACCTCAAAAATATCCTACCAAGAGGGTAGGATATTTTGGGTTCCACCCTATCCACTTAACTTAGCTTAATTGTCTTTAAGTGGCTTTTAGTGAAATAAAATAAATTTGTCACACCCCTTTTTATTTTATTTCAAAACATAACCCCAAAAATTCAACACCACACCTGAGCAAACACAACTCCGGAAAAGGCTTTTCTAAGAAAATATCGGCGCTGCGATTCAATCGGTGCCCTCGGAATTTGATTCTGAGCACCGGTTCAAAAGTTATAAAAGCCCACTCATTCGTTCACTGAACATTCCCGAGCCAAAATTCAGAAAATGATTCTGGGAACACCGGGCTTCGGAATCAGGTGCCGTTAGAAACCGCGTTCTTGTAAAATTCCCAAGAAAATTAAGAAAAAAAATCCTTGAATTTTACAGGTCATTACATCACTCCCACCTCAGTGCTTTACATCCCTGTAAAGATATATCATAAACTAGGGAAACAAAAGTGGGTACTGAGCACGCATCTGAGCCTCCCGCTCCCAAGTGCTCTCTTGGAGGTTCTCGTGCTGCCATATGATGCGCACTAGAGGGATCGATCGTCCACATAGGACCTGATCATGTCGATCCTCGATCTCCACTGGGACCTCCACAAAAGTCTCCCCATCATCAGTGTCCAGCTCCCCATGGTCAATGATATGTGTCGGTTCGTGCACGTATCTCCTCAACTGAGATACGTGGAAGACGTTGTGCACCCGGTGCAACTGAGGTGGTAAAGTCAGGCGATAAGCCACCTCGTCAATCCTACAGAGGACCTAGAATGGTCCGATGAAGCGTTGAGACAACTTTCTGTCTTGTCCAAATCTCTGTAATCCACATCGAGGTGAGGCACGCAAGAAGACGTGGTCGCCATCCTCAATCTCTAGTGGCCTCCGCCTCTAGTCAGCATAAGACTTCTGCCGGATCAGAGTTGTCCTCATTCGCTCCTGGATGATCTGGACCTTCTCTGTCATGGCATGGACCATCTCTGGTCCCACGAGTGGTGACTCCCCAGGTTCTGTCCAGCATAAAGGAGATCTGCATGGTCGGTCGTACAACGCCTCGTATGGTGCCATCCTGATGGTGGAGTGGTAGCTGTTGTTGTACGCGAACTCCACCAAGGGTAGGTGGTCCTCTAAGCTATGACCAAAGTCGAGGACACATGCGCGGATCATGTCCTTGAGAGTCTGAATGGTCCTCTCTGTCTGACCATCCGTCTGAGGGTGAACGGCAGTGCTCAGACGTAGCTGTGTCCTGAACGCCTCCTACAACCCCTTCCAAAGCCAGGAAGTAATGTGACCATCTCAATCAGAGAAGATAGATGATGGCACACTGTGAAGCTGTACAATCTCCTGAACGTAGAGACGCCCCAAGCTCTCCACTGAGCCTTGCTCTCGGATGGGTAAGAAGTTATCCGACTTGGTGAGTCGGTCGACAATCACCCAAATGGAGTCATGACCTCTGGAAGTGCGTGGATGTCCAGTCACGGAGTCCAAAGATATTCCGTCCCACTTCCACTCCGGGACCTCCAAGGGTTGTACCAAGCCTGCTGGTACCTAATGTTCTGCCTTCACCTGCTAGCAGGTGAGGCATCGAGAAACAAACTCTGCCACAACCTTCTTCATGCCCGGCCACCAGTGTTGTCGTCTGAGGTCCTAGTACATCTTCGCCACTCCAGGATGTACCGCTAAGGGAGAAGTGTGAAACTCTCTCAGCACCTCCTCCCGTAATTCAACTGGTAGCAAGGTACGTCCTCTGAAAAGGACGTCGTGCTCTGATCCAAAGGAGAAACCATCATGTGCCTGTTCTGAGGATATATGCGCACGCCGCATCTCACAGTCGGCGTCCCCACCTTATGCCTCTCTGACCCGCTATAGTAGTGGAGGAGTGACTGTGAGAGACTGGAGGAAGGCTGCTCCATCTCTATCCACGAAGGATATCTACAAAGCGGCTAGCTGCTCTGTCGCATCCTCAAGAAGTTGAATGCCTGTAACAGCCCGAGATTTTATGAAAAATATTCTTTTTATTTCACTAATGTCTTGTGTTGTACGCTACACCAAAAGGAGCTTGCACAACACACATCCTTGACTTGCCTTGAATTACACGCAATCACAACCTTCCTCGATAGCGTGTGTAGTACGCAATACTGAGTTTCACTAAACAACGATATTCTATTAAAATATTATTAAAACTAGTCGTTATGAATAGTAATAACCACTTTTTGAAATTCTGTAAATCTTATTTTTCAAAATGAACTTCATTTTTGGATTCGGAGTATCGAATTTAGCCTAAGGCGAAATTTTGGTACTTTTCAGATAACTTTCATATTCTGATGAATAGTGAAAATTACTAAATTTTAATTAAAAAACAACTTTTTTTAATCAAAATAATTAATAGTGAGAAATTATTAATTTTAGTGGTTTTAAAGTATATTTAGAATATATTTTTACAATTTAATACAATGTTGGTCATTGGATGTAATTTCACATTTAAACCAGACATAAACAAGTGTCAATCTTTTGATAGATATTGTTTCTTAAAAACGCGCTATTTGTTTTAACAGCGGGATTTAATTATAAAATTAATTAATGCAACTTCTATGTTAAGAATTTGGTAAAATAGACTTCATTTTTGAATTCGGAATATGAAATATAGCTTAGGATGAAATTTTGGCATTTTTCTAAAAACCTTCATTTTTTGATGAATAGTGAAACTACTAAGTGGTAGGTTAAAAACTGAATTTTGCATAAACCATAATTTTACCGCTTCTGTAAAATAGAATTTCAAAAATCCGACAGACACGGTTGATATCAGTAAGTAAAATGTGGTTCAATGAGATGAAAATAATTTTTGGTGAATAGTAACATTTTACTTTTTTTTACCACGGTTAATAGTAAATAGGGTAACTAAGGGTAAATATGATATTACTATTACCCTAACACATGTACTAATTCTATTGGATAAGTGTAATTCGTCCAAAAACAACCTTATGAATATAATATGACCATTTAGTCCCACTTGGATTAGATTAGGACATTTATTATTATTTAATTCAAAGAAGAGTTAAAAGAGTTAAAATCAAAGTTTATTTACTAAAACATTTTTAATATGGGGTTATACATAAGCTAAATTCGACTATAAATATTCATTAGAAAGATAAAACGATTTCCTACATAATTATATTTTATTTATAATTTTTATACTTTAAATAAATTAATTTATTGATGACACAACGATGATGCAGTAATTACCCTTTTAAGGAAATATTAACATAATTGATGTTAGAAATGCTCAAATGAATGTAATTTGAGACTTTTTATGAATTACACTAATTTTCTAGGTTACTATAATATATTATTGTTGATCTAATCAACTTGGTTCGAACATATAATTCTGTTATGACTTTCACAAAAATCATATATCAAATAGTGTCAAAATTGACACAAAATAGTTTTTAAATCAAATATTATATTATTAATTGTTATTTTATTCCTAAAAATCTAAGGTTCGGAAAAATGACTTATATAAGGATATATATATTAATAATAAACAATTTGGGGATCTTTTGGCATGTTATAGTAAGTGTATTAACCATATAGTGAAAGAAAAAAAAAGACACGGTAAAAGGTAAATTATTTAACTTAGAGTTAAATCTAATTGATAAGGTTAAAATAATAACCTAAACTTGTCTAAATACTATTGGTTGATAGGATTTCGACCCATCCCCACTTTAGCTTCGAAATAAGACCATCTGGAACCATTATAAACCGATTTTGACATTAATATAAAATAATATTTTGAGGTATTCCTAAGGTGCCCCTCTCCTCCCCTATAAAAGGACACCTCCTCCCCCTCCTCCTCACACCAATTTGAGCACTCAGGATCGGACAACCCCTGCCAAAATCTCTTCTCCACTTCCCTAGAAACATCCTAGAGGTTCTGGTATTCTTCAAAGACCAATTTTATTTCCCTAATAGGAGGTCTCCAAAAGGCGCTTCAAAGAAGAGGTAATTACCGTTACCAATTCTTTCATGTTTATTTCTTCTTCCACTTCTTCTTCTTAGGTTGTTTCATTATGAAGTAATAACATCAGTATAACTCATATACTGATATGTTATTATAAGTATGAAACAACCCTATTTCACCATCTATCTATCCTACGGAAAAAGAAATCATCGCGCGTGCGTACGTACGGAATACCGTCTCCACGCCGTGGTGTAATCTATTTTCCACCACCACCTTACATGGATGGGTATAATGGTGTATAGAATAACTATACATAGTTATTAAAACATCATATTGATTCTGATATATTGTATAATCCACTCCAATTCAATTCAATGTTTATGGAAATGATATCATCGCTCGTGCGTACGTACGGACTACCGTCTCCACGACGCGATGAGATTCATTCTCCATGTTAACCATTTAAGAATGATTATAAAGTATATATAAGAAATAATAATGAAATATATGACATTATAAAGCTACTGGATTTATGTATATATATATATATGTATGTCATCTACTTACTTCCATTCAAGACCATAGGGAAAGGAAAACAGCGTTCATGCGTACGTACGGACTACCGTCTCCATGAACGGTGTTTTTCATTTCATTTATCTATCTATTATATATATATATATACTGAATATATATGATATATAAATCATATTTTATATTCTGGAAGTAAGTAAATCATGATATAAGTAATAATAATGTCAAGAAGAACAAGTCAAAACACCTACGATAAATGAAACGATTTTACCCAAAACGCTTCTTTAACATGGAGTTTACAAAAGAACGGGTAATATAATGTCATAAGTGAACCATATATGATATCATAACAATGAATATGATTCTGTAATAAGTCAATGACATTATTTAAACCATTATACAGGAGCTTCAGACACGTACAAAGCAAATCGGACCTAAGGTAAGGGAAATATCACAATCTAATTTTTATCCGAGATTGTTTATTCGTAAGTATTTACTGGGGTGTATTTTATCATCCACATCCATGTTTCATAAATATGTAATATTATTTCCATCCACCTACAATTGTTTAAATCCATTTTTACCCTTCGGGAAGTTTTTAGTAAAAGAAATGAAAGGAATCTTTTGTCGTTTTTCGTACGAGGTACTTTTTGACTTTTCCAACAAAAGTACGAAGAATGTTTTTTTTAACTTATACGGCATGAATGGATTTTTAAAACATTATTTCCAAGAATCTTCCTTTACAAGTTTTCAAGTTTATTTTTAATCAACTTCTTTTATTTTAAAGTTATATGACATGTTAGGAAAGGAAAAAAATGTTTTTGAAGAAGAAAGGATATTTTCCTCAAGAATGGAGTTCAAGTGTTTTATCAAAATTATTTTCCATCTAAGATAATAAAGGGTTCTGTTTTTTATCCCTATTATTACATTGATTTGATCATGTTGTGATGGAATTATTTTTATGAATTCCTTTATCTTATATGAATTGATTTGTGATGTCATGATGTTTCAAGAATCCCATTTTTGTTACATGTGTTATGCGATGATGTATGTTTTATGATTATGTGGCACACATAAGAAAGGATTCATTATAAGATGGGTGGGACCTATATCTCCCTCCAATGCATTGGGTAAATATTTTATATCTCATGAGATAGACATGGATGGAACGGAAGGTTATTTCGGTTCAGTGATACAGGACTGAAACGAGGAGTGAACTCGGTTCAGAAAGGGACTTTGTCCACTAAGATAGTCTTGGCAATGAGTCATGACTAACAAGAAATGATTTTCCATGATTATGTGTGCATGCCACAAAGTTTCAAGTTTTATGTTATGATTATGGGGATCTCATTTTCACTTCTATGATTTATTCCATGATAAGATATTATGATCTCTTTTGCAGGTTTTGATTTTCAAAAAGATATGATATGATTTTTATTTCCTTTATTTGCCCTTGCTGAGCATTTGAGCTCACCCTTTTATGTTTTCTTTTCCCCAGGATATAAAGAAAGGTTTTAGGTAAAAAAAAAGGGAAGATCTTTATGGGAGATATTGAAGATCTTTCACCACGATTAGAAGATTACGTTCCGAGTTTCCAAAGACACTAAACTATTACGATCCTTGTGTGTGTGTGTTTTTGTTATGTACTAAGTATTCCGCAAAAGTAATGTAAAGTCTATGTACGTCAGGCTTCGGGTCTCTACAGTTGGTATCAGAGGCAAATGAGGTAGGAATGTATCTGATACTTGGGAACTCTCACATGTGAGCGTTGGACGAAGCATGGCTCTCCGCCCAAGGGCTTCATGAGGAAATGGCTGCCACTGGGGATGGTGGTGTGTCCCGCCCAGGGGGTGTAGCCTCCCATGGAGTGCCCTGATAGGTATCAATTATAGTCCACTGGAAGTAATTCCAGACCGTTACAGTTGGTATCAGAGGAAAGGTTTAGTCAACCTTTGGAAACTAGGATGCGAAAACGTTAGTGAGATCTCTAGAGATATTTCTAATGTATGTCTAGGTATGTCCCTAAGGTTAAGTATACGTATAGGTTATAGTACTAGAATTACGCTAACGATCATAGAATTAAACCTAAGATGTTAGATATTGAAGGTACTCCCCCTTTATTATGTTGTTTTCCCTAGTATGATTTTTGCCTCTCACACTATTCTTTTTGGGTTTTAGACGATGGCTGGAACCCGAAGGAACCGTGTTGATCAATGCAATGGACAATGCAATGATTGTCCTCCTGAACAAACAAATGTTTTGGGAGATGGAGTGAAAAATCTTATTGCTATACTTACACAAGCTATGAATCATTCTGGACTTCCAAATGAGCAGAGAAGGGAAAAATATTCTATTGAGTCCTTCATGAGGCAGCGTCCGCCTTCTTTCAGTGGGTCTACTGATCCATTAGTTGCTGAACAATGGATTAGTACTACTGAAAAGATATTTTCAGTTCTTCAATGTTCTGAACATGATAAAGTCATCTTAGCAGTATATCGTTTGGAAGGTGAAGCTGATCAATGGTGGAATCTTATCAAGAATACGTGGCCAAGAGATGAAATTGAGTCCATGGAATGGGACGAGTTCAAGAACTTATTTTTCAATAAGTACTTCCCTCGTATTCTTCGAACGAAGATGGAGAAGGAGTTTCTTGAACTAAAGCAAAAGGATGATGAATCTGTTGGTATATACGAAGCGAATTTTACAAGACTTGCAAGGTATGAATCTGGCATTATCATCCAACCTGAAAGTAAAGTTGATCGATTTTTCAGTGGCTTAAAACCAAGTCTTCGAAGGGCAATAGCTATAAGAGACTTCAGTAGCTATGAAGAAATTGTGTGTTGTGCTATCAAGGTAGAAATGGAAGTTGGTGTTACATATCCATCTTATGGTTTTGACAAGAAACGAAAGATGGAGTTCAAGGAGAAATCTCAAAATAATGGTGAAAAGAAGATGAATGTTTCCTTATGCACAAAGTGTGGAAAGAAGCATGGTGGAGATTGTCTTAAAGGGACTAGAAAATGTTTTAAGTGTGGAAAAGAAGGTCATCGAGCAGCTGAGTGTCGAAGTAATGGAAAAAGGGTTTCTAATGATGTGAATAAATCAAACACTGCAGGGAACGCACCACCAACACTTCAATGCTTCAAGTGCAAGGAAATGGGGCATTATGCTAATAAATGCCCTAATCCAAGGGTTAGTGATGATCAACATGAGCAACCACTGAAGGCAAAGGACAAAGGGAAGTCACATGCGATCACTATTGGCAATGTTGAATATGACAATGATGTGGTGGTATGATTAAGTGTTTATGTAATGGGATTCCAAAATAATGTTGTATCATGGAATATTGGAATATTTATGTATTGGTCTAATGTGGTATTCAAAGTGATTGAGATATTATGCGCATAATGAAGGGAAAACGAGAAAATGAAATGTTTAACAGTATTCATGAGCTCATGATTGATATAAGGACTAAGTTTGAGTATATAGAATTTTGAGGATTTTGGTATGTGAAAAGTGTTAACTTTTAACTGCATTCAAGTTTTCACTATGGTTCAATGGGTATTCAAGAGAATACATTATTAAGGACTTTGAATGTTTGGAATGTGACCAACAAAACATATCTTATGATATATGGGGATCAACGATGGTGTTAAATCTCTGGTAATCGTTTTCACTATGTTATGAGAATGGACTGCAGTATTATGGATAAGCCTAAAGATTGGAATGGATTATGTTGGACATAAGTTAGTATTGTTTAAGGATAGAAGTTTTTTTCGATATTATTGATGGGATGTTATCGTAATATAGTTTTATAAAAAGGACAACCTGCAGGACGGGCGACAGCCCATCGCGTCGGACAAGGCTATGGGAATCGAACCCACAACCGAAGTGCGACTGGCCTTTATCGCCTACCACTGGCCTACAGGAAGTCCCTGTTTAGTAGAAACTAGTTTTATTATATTAAGCAGTATGATATATGAAGTATAAGTCCATTTTAGGAACCATATATGATTAATCTCACTATAGATCGACTTATGCATATAATTTTTGCTAACCTTTTGTTTGAGACAGATGGAATGACCCGTCGTTCTATCACATAATCTGCTAACACTTCACGAATAACAAATTCAACTTCATTTATTTAAGAGATGAAGTGGAAATTGTTCAAGACACGAACAACAGTGAGATTGTACCAAAATAAATTAAGTATTTATTCTAATTCAAATTTTCAACTTTAGGGAAATGATCTTGAAAACCAAAAATGTTGTCCTAAGTGATCTTATACCTGATGAATCAGATGGTACCTTATATCATCACAAATCTATGGATTTGTGATTACTGGATTTTCCATAGCCATGTTCTCTACCACTCTCCATCGGAACATGATGGTTAGATTTTTCTTCCATATCCATATTTTTACCTATGTGGAAACCCAGCGATTAGTTTATTTGGGTAATCGTTACATTTCATACTTTAGTTTTTAAAGCCAAGTTTTGGTATTCCTTTTTACGATGTGGGTTTCTATTAAAGAAACTTTCGAATAGTAAACCATTTATAACCCCGACGAATTTCGAGGGCGAAATTCATTTTAAGGGGGGTAGAATGTAACAGCCCGAGATTTTATGAAAAATATTCTTTTTATTTCACTAATGTCTTGTGTTGTATGCTACACCAAAAGGAGCTTGCACAACACGCATCCTTGACTTGCCTTTAATTACACGCAATCACAACCTTCCTCGATAGCGTGTGTAGTACGCAATACTAAGTTTCACTAAACAACGATATTCTATTAAAATATTATTAAAACTAGTCGTTATGAATAGTAATAACCAATTTTTGAAATTCTGTAAATCTTATTTTTCAAAATGAACTTCATTTTTGGATTCGGAGTATCGAATTTAGCCTAAGGTGAAATTTTGGTACTTTTCGGATAACTTTCATATTCTGATGAATAGTGAAAATTACTAAATTTTAATTAAAAAACAACTTTTTTTAATCAAAATAATTAATAGTGATAAATTATTAATTTTAGTGGTTTTAAAGTATATTTAGAATATATTTTTACAATTTAATACAATGTTGGTCATTGGATGTAATTTCACATTTAAACCAGACATAAACAAGTGTCAATCTTTTGATAGATATTGTTTCTTAAAAACACGCTATTTGTTTTAACAGCGGGATTTAATTATAAAATTAATTAATGCAACTTCTATGTTAAGAATTTGGTAAAATAGACTTCATTTTTGAATTCGGAATATGAAATATAGCTTAGGATGAAATTTTGGCATTTTTCTGAAAACCTTCATTTTTTGATGAATAGTGAAACTACTAAGTGGTAGGTTAAAAACTGAATTTTGCATAAAACATAATTTTACCGCTTCTGTAAAATGGAATTTCAAAAATCCAACAGACACGGTTGATATCAGTATGTAAAATGTGGTTCAATGAGATGAAAATAATTTTTGGTGAATAGTAACATTTTACTTTTTTTTACCACGGTTAATAGTAAATAGGGTAACTAAGGGTAAATATGATATTACTATTACCCTAAAACATGTCCTAATTCTATTGGATAAGTGTAATTCGGCCAAAAACAACCTTATGAATATAATATGACCATTTAGTCCCACTTGGATTAGATTAGGACATTTATTATTATTTAATTCAAAGAAGAGTTAAAAGAGTTAAAATCAAAGTTTATTTACTAAAACATTTTTAATATGGGGTTATAGATAAGATAAATTCGACTACAAATATTCATTAGAAATATAAACATATTTCCTACATAATGATATTTTATTTATAATTTTTAGACTTTAAATAAATTAATTTATTGATGACACAACGATGATGCAGTAATTACCCTTTTAAGGAAATATTAACATAATTGATGTTATAAATGCTCAAATGAATGTAATTTGAGACTTTTTATGAATTTCAATAATTTTCTAGGTTACTATAATATATTATTGTTGATCTAATCAACTTGGTTCGAACATATAATTCTGTTATGACTTTCACAAAAATCATATATCAAATAGTGTCAAAATTGACACAAAATAGTTTTTAAATCAAATATTATATTATTAATTGTTATTTTATTCCTAAAAATCTAAGGTTCGGCCACATGACTTAGATAAGGTTATATATATTAATAATAAACAATTTTGGGTTCGTTTGGCATGTTATAGTAAGTGTATTAACCATATAGTGAAAGAAAACAAAAAGACACGGTAAAAGTTAAATTATTTAACTTAGAGTTAAATCTAATTGATAAGGTTAAAATAATAACCTAAACTTGTCTAAATCTTATTGGTTGATAGGATTGCGACCCATCCCCACTTTAGCTTCGAAATAAGACCATTTGGAACCATTATAAACCGATTTTGACATTAATATAAAATAATATTTTGAGGTATTCCTAAGGTGCCCCTCTCCTCCCCTATAAAAGGACACCTCCTCCCCTTCTCCTCACACCAATTTGAGCACTCAAGCTCGGCCAACCCCTGCCAAAATCTCTTCTCCACTTCCCTAGAAACATCCTAGAGGTTCTGGTATTCTTCAAAGACCAGTTTTATTTCCCTAATAGGAGGTCTCCAAAAGGCGCTTCAAAGAAGAGGTAATTACCGTTACCAATTCTTTCATCTTTATTTCTTCTTCCACTTCTTCTTCTTTGGTTGTTTCATTATGAAGTAATAACATCAGTATAACTCATATACTGATATGTTATTATAAGTATGAAACAACCCTATTTCACCATCTATCTATCCTACGGAAAAAGAAATCACCGCGCGTGCGTACGTACGGAATACCGTCTCCACGCCGTGGTGTAATCTATTTTCCACCACCACCTTACATGGATGGGTATAATGGTGTAAAGAATAACTATACATAGTTATTAAAACATCATATTGATTCTGATATATTGTATAATCCACTCCAATTCAATTCAATATTTATGGAAATGATATCATCGCTCGTGCGTACGTACGGACTACCGTCTCCACGACGCGATGAGATTCATTCTCCATGTTAACCATTTAAGAATGATTATAAAGTATATATAAGAAATAATAATGAAATATATGACATTATAAAGCTACTGGATTTATGTATATATATATATATGTATGTCATCTACTTACTTCCATTCAAGACCATAGGGAAAGGAAAACAGCGTTCATGCGTACGTACGGACTACCGTCTCCATGAACGGTGTTTTTCATTTCATTTATCTATCTATTATATATATATATATATACTGAATATATATGATATATAAATCATATTTTATATTCTGGAAGTAAGTAAATCATGATATAAGTAATAATAATGTCAAGAATAACAAGTCAAAACACCTACGATAAATGAAACGATTTTACCCAAAACGCTTCTTTAACATGGAGTTTACAAAAGAACGGGTAATATAATGTCATAAGTGAACCATATATGATATCATAACAATGAATATGATTCTGTAATAAGTCAATGACATTATTTAAACCATTATACAGGAGCTTCAGACATGTACAAAGCAAATCGGACCTAAGGTAAGGGAAATATCACAATCTCATTTTTATCCGAGATTGTTTATTCGTAAGTATTTACTGGGGTGTATTTTATCATCCACATCCATGTTTCATAAATATGTAATATTATTTCCATCCACCTACAATTGTTTAAATCCATTTTTACCCTTCGGGAAGTTTTTAGTAAAAGAAATGAAAGGAATCTTTTGTCGTTTTTCGTACGAGGTACTTTTTGACTTTTCCAACAAAAGTACGAAGAATGTTTTTTTTAACTTATACGGCATGAATGGATTTTTAAAACATTATTTCCAAGAATCTTCCTTTACATGTTTTCAAGTTTATTTTTAATCAACTTCTTTTATTTTAAAGTTATATGACATGTTAGGAAAGGAAAAAAAATGTTTTTGAAGAAGAAAGGATATTTTCCTCAAGAATGGAGTTCAAGTGTTTCATCAAAATTATTTTCCATCTAAGATAATAAAGGGTTCTGTTTTTTATCCCTATTATTACATTGATTTGATCATGTTGTGATGGAATTATTTTTATGAATTCCTTTATCTTATATGAATTGATTTATGATGTCATGATGTTTCAAGAATCCCATTTTTGTTACATGTGTTATGCGATGATGTATGTTTTATGATTATGTGGCACACATAAGAAAGGATTCATTATAAGATGGGTGGGACCTATATCTCCCTCCAATGCATTGGGTAAAGATTTTATATCTCATGAGATAGACATGGCTGGAACGGAAGGTTATTTCGGTTCAGTGATACAGGACTGAAACGAGGAGTGAACTCGGTTCAGAAAGGGACTTTGTCCACTAAGATAGTCTTGGCAATGAGTCATGACTAACAAGAAAAGATTTTCCATGATTATGTGTGCATGCCACAAAGTTTCAAGTTTTATGTTATGATTATGGGGATCTCATTTTCACTTCTATGATTTATTCCATGATAAGATATTATGATCTCTTTTCCAGGTTTTGATTTTCAAAAAGATATGATATGATTTTTGTTTCCTTTATTTGCCCTTGATGAGCATTTGAGCTCACCCTTTTATGTTTTCTTCTCCCCAGGTCAGGAAGATGGATATTAAGTAGAATATGCTAAAAGGGACACTAGATATGATGAAATAAATGGGAGACACTGTAGAAGATTTATGAACCAGTTGTTTATGTTTCCCAGTTTCTAAAGACACTATACCTATACGGTCCTTTGTGGTTTTGTAATAAGTGTGCTTCAATTTCGAAGTATTAACAATGTATGTAAAGTATGGGTCGTTATAATGCCCGTCCTCCTGCTGAGAGCATCAGCTACTACGTTCCCCTTCCTATGAGTATAGACTATCTCAACATCATAGTCCTGGAGGAACTCGAGCCATCGTCACTGTCTCAGTTTCAGGTCCTTCTGAGAGAAGATTTACCTTAGACTCTGATGTTCAGAAAAGACTGTAAAGCACTCGCCCATCAGATAGTGCCGCCATGTCTTTAGAGCGAAGACCACTGCTGCTAACTCCAGGTCTTGGGTAGCATAGTTCTACTCATGCGTCCTCAACTGATGTGATCCATAGGTGATCACCGCCAAATCCTGCATCAAGAAACATCTGAGTCCAGTCCCTGATGCATTGCAGAAGACTACGTACCCTACTCCCTCCTCCAGCAACCTCAAGATAGGTGCACTGGTCAATCTCTGTCTCAGCTCCTGGAAACTCTACTGACATCTGTTTGACCACACAAAGGGTTTCCTATTCTTCTTAATATCTTAGAGTGGTGCCGCAACTCTGGATAAGTCTGGCTCAAATCTATGATAGTATCCATCTAGTCCCAAGAAACTCCGCACCTCTGTCACGCTCCTGGGTGTCTCCCAATCTAGAACTGCCTCGATCTTCGCAGGATCCACTGCAAATCCCACCATAGAGATGACGTGCCACAAGAAGTGGACCTCACGTAACCAGAAATGACACTTTGAGAGCTTTCCATAAAGATGGTGCTCTCGAAGTGTGTCTAGTACAACCTACAAGTGGTAGGTGTGCTCCTCCTCAGTCGTCGAGTATACCAAAATGTCATCGATTAAGACCATGACAAATCGATCGAGGTATGGCTGAAATATCCTGTTCATGAGGCCCATGAACACTGTTGTAGAGCTGGTTACGCCGAATGGAATAACCAAGAACTCATAGTGGCCATACCGACATCTGAAGGTCATCTTCTGCACGTCCTCGTCTCATACTCTGAGCTGATGATTGCCTGACCTGAGGTCTATCTTTGAGACCCACCGTGCTCCCTTGAGCTGATCGAAGAGGTCATCAATCCTTGGTAGCGGATACTTGTTCCTCACTGTCACCTGGTTCAGGCAATGATAGTCAACACAAAGTCCCAATATCCTGTGCTCCTTCTTGGCGAACAATATTGGGGAAGCCCAGGGTGAAACACTGGGTCGAATGAATCCCTTGCCCTGCACGTCCTCCAACTGTACCCGTAGCTCTCGAAGCTCGGTGGGAGCCATCTGACATGCTGGAGTGGATATCGGGGCTCTCCCGGGGTACTGATCAATATAAAAGTCTACCTATCTGTGAGAAGGTAGTCCTGGAACGTTTTCGGGAAAGACGTCCACATACCGATCCACCACTGAAGGAAAACCAGGACTCTGCACGTCAACTGCTCCTAGGATGAGGCTAGCTGTAACAGCCCGAAATTTTATGAAAAATATTCTTTTTTATTTCACTAATGTCTTGTGTTGTACGCTACACCAAAAGGAGCTTTCACAACACGCATCCTTGTCTTGCCTTGCATTACACGCAATCGCGACCTTCCTTGATAGCGTGTGTAATACGCAATACCGAGTTTCACTAAACAACGATGAGCTATTAAAATATTATTAAAACTAGCCATTATGAATAGTAATAACCACTTTTTAAAATTCTGTAAATATTATTTTTCAAAATGAACTTCATTCTTGGATTCGGAGTATCGAATTTAGCCTAAGGTGAAATTTTGGTACTTTTCGGATAACTTTCATATTCTGATGAATAGTGAAAATTACTAAATTATAATTAAAAACAACTTTTTTAATCGAAATAATTAATAGTGATAAATTATTAATTTGAGTGGTTTTAAAGTATATTTAGAATATATTTTTACAATTTAATACAATGTTGGTCATTGGTTGTAATTTCACATTTAAACCAGACATAATCAAGTGTCAATCTTTTGATATATATTGTTTCCTAAAAACACGCTATTTATTTTAACAGCAGGATTTAATTATAAAATTAATTAATGCAACTTCTATGTTATGAATTTGGTAAAAGAGATTTCATTTTTGAATTCGGAATATGAAATATAGCTTAGGATGAAATTTTGGCATTGTTCTGAAAAACATCAATTTTTGATGAACAGTGAAACTACTAAGTGGTAGTTAAAAAAACTGAATTTTTCATAAAACTTAATTTTTCCGCTTCTGTGAATGGAATTTCGAAAATCCGAGAGACATGGTTAATATCAAGGACTAAAATGTGGTTCAATGAGATGAAAATAATTTTTTGGTGAATAGTAACTTTTTACTTTTTTTACCGCGGTTAATAGTAAATAGGGTAACTAATGGTAAATATGATATTACTATTACCCTAACACATGTCCTAATTCTATTGGACAAGTGTAATTCGACCAAAAACAAACTTAGGAATAAAATATGACCATTTAGGCCCACTTGGATTAGATTAGGACATTTATTATTAATTTATTTAAAGAAAGGTTAAAATAGTTAAAATCAAAGTTTAATAAGTAAATCATTTTTAATATGGGGTTATACATAAGATGAATTCGATTGTAAATATTCATTAGAAATCTAAACAGATTTCCTACATGATGGTATTTTATTTGTAATTTTTAGACATCAAATAATTTAATTATTTATGACACAACGATGATGCAGTAATTATCTTATTAATGAAATATTGACATAATTGATGTTATAAACACCAAAATAAATGTAATTTGAGATTTTTTATGAATTCCACTAATTTTATAGGTTACTATGATATATTAATGTTGATTTAATCAACTTGGTTCGAACATTTAATTCTGTTATGACTTTCACAAAAATCAAATATCAAATAGTGTCAAAATTGACATAAAATAGTTTTTAAATCAAATATTATATTATTAATTGTTATTGTATTCCTAAAAAACTAAGGTTCGGCCAAATTACTTAGATAAGGATATATATATTAATAATAAACAATTTGGGGTTCGTTTGGCATGTTATAGTAAGTGTATTAACCATATAGTGAAAGAAAACAAAAAGACATGGTAAAAGTTAAATTATTTAACTTAGAGTTAAATCTAATTGATAAGGTTAACATAATATCCTAAACTTGTCTAAATTCTATTGCTTGATAGGATTTCGACCCATCCCCACTTTAGCTTCGAAATAATACCCTTTGGAACCATTATAAACCGATTTTGACTTTAATATAAAATAATATTTTGAGATATTCCTAAGGTGCCCCTCTCCTCCCCTATAAAAGGACACCTCCTCCCCCTCCTCCTCACACCAATTTGAGCACTCAAGCTCGGCCAACCCCTGCCAAAATCTCTTCTCCACTTCCCTAGCAACATCCTAGAGGTTCTGGTCTTCCTCAAAGACCAATTCTAGTGCCCTAAGAGGAGGTCTCAAAGAGGCACTTCAAAGAAGAGGTAATTACCGTTACCAATTCTTTCATCTTTAATTCTTCTTCCACTTCTTCTTATTAGGTTGTTTCATTATGAAGTAATAACATCAGTATCACTCATATACTGATATGTTATTATAAGTATGAAACAACCCTATTTCACCATCTATCCATCCTACGGAAAAAGAAATCACCGCGCGTGCGTACGTACGGAATACCGTCTCCACGTTGTGGTGTAATCTATTTTCCACCACCACCTTACATGGATGGGTATAATGGTGTAAAGAATAACTATACATAGTTATTACAACATCATATTGATTCTGATATATTGTATAATCCACTCCAATTCAATTCAATATTTATAGAAATGATATCATCGCTCGTGCGTACGTACGGACTACCGTCTCCACGACGCGATGAGATTCATTCTCCATGTTAACCATTTAAGAATGATTATAATGTATATATAAGAAATAATAATGAAATATATGACATTATAAAGCTACTGTATTTATGTATATATATACATATGTATGTCATCTACTTACTTCTATTTCAAGACAATAAGGAAAGAAAAACAGCGTTCATGCGTACGTACGGACTACCGTCTCCATGAACGGTGTTTTTCATTTTATTTATCTATCTATTATATATATATATATATACTGAATATATATGATATATAAATCATATTTTATATTCTGGAAGTATGTAAATCATGATATAAGTAATAATGATGTCAAGAACAACAAGTCAAAACACCTACGATAAATGAAACGATTTTACCCAAAACGCTTCTTTAACATGGAGTTTACAACAGAACGGGTAATATAATGTCATAAGTGAACCATATATGATATCATAACAATGAATATGATTCTGTAATAAGTCAATGACATTATTTAAACCATTATACAGGAGCTTCGGACACGTACAAAGCAAATCGGACCTAAGGTAAGGGAAATCTCACAATCTCATTTTTATCCGAGATTGTTTATTCGTAAGTATTTACTGGGGTGTATTTTATCATCCACATCCATGTTTCATCAATATGTAATATTATTTACATCCACCTACAATTGGTTAAAATCCATTTTTACCCTTCGGTGAGTTTTTAGTAATATGTATGAAAGTAATCTTTTGTCATTTTTTTTGTACGAGGTACTTTTTGACTTTTCCGACAAAAGTACGAAGAATGTTTTTTTTAACTTATACGGCATGAATGGATTTCAAAAAAAAATTATTTCCAAGAACCTTCCTTTACAAGTATTCAAGTTTATTTTTAATCAACTTCTTTTATTTTAAATTTATATGACATGTTATGAAAGGAAAAATGTTTTTGAAGAAGAAAGGATAGTTTCCTCAAGAATGGAGTTCAAGTGTTTTATCAAAATTATTTTCCATCTAAGATAATAAAGGGTTATGTTTTAATCCCTATTATTACATTGATTTGATCATGTTGTGATGGAATTATTTTTATTAATTCCTTTATCTTATATGAATTGATTTATGATGTCATGATGTTTCAAGAATCCCATTTTTGTTACATGTGTTATGCGATGATGTATGTTTTATGATTATGTGGCACACATAAGAAAGGATTCATTATAAGATGGGTGGGACCTATATCTCCCTCCAATGCATTGGGTAAAGATTTTATATCTCATGAGATAGACATGGCTGAAATGGTAGGTTATACCGGTTCAGTGAAACAGGACTGAAACGAGGGTTACTCGATTCAGAAAGGGACTTTGTCCACTAAGATAGTCTTGGCAATTAGTCTTGACTAACAAGAAATGATTCTCTATGATTATGTGTGTATGCCACAAAGTTTCATGTTTTATGTTATGATTATTGTGATTTCATTTCACTACTATGATTTATCCCATGTTATGAAATTATGCTCTCTTTTGCAGGTTAAGATTTCCAAAAGTTATGTTCTTATGAATATGATGTGATTGATTTTTATTTTGTATACCCTTACTGAGCATTTGAGCTCACCCTTTTATGTTTTCTTTTCCCCAGGATATAAAGAAAGGTTTTAGGTAAAAAAAAGGGAAGATCTTTATGGGAGATATTGAAGATCTTTCACCATGATTAGAAGATTACGTTCCGAGTTTCCAAAGACACTAAACTATTATGATCCTTGTGTGTGTGTGTTTTTGTTATGTACTAAGTATTCCGCAAAAGTAATGTAAAGTCTATGTACGTCAGGCTTCGGGTCTCTACAGTTGGTATCAGAGGGAAGGTTTAGTCAACCTTTGGAAACTAGGATGCAAAAACGTTAGTGAGATCCCTAGAGATATTTCTATGGTATGTCTAGGGATGTCCTTAGGGATTAGTATACGTATAGGTTATAGTAATAGAATTATGCTAAAAATCATTGAATTAAACCTAAGATGTTGGATATTGAAGGTACTCCCCCTTTATTATGTTGTTTTCCCTAGCATGATTTTTGCCTCTCACACTATTCTTTTTGGGTTTTAGACGATGGATGGAACCCGAAGGAACCGTGTTGATCAATGCAATGGACAATGCAATGATTGTCCTCCTGAACAAACAAATGTTATGGGAGATGGAGTGCAAAATCTTATTGCTATACTTACACAAGCTATGAATCATTCTGGACTTTCAAATGAGCAGAGAAGGGAACAATATTCTATTGAGTCCTTCATGAGGCAACGTCCACCATATTTCTGTGGGTCTTCTGATCCACTTGCTGCTAAACAATGGATCAGTACCACTGAAAAAATATTTTCAGTTCTTCAATGTTCTGAGCATGATAAAGTCATCTTAGCAGTATATCGTTTGGAAGGTGAAGCTGATCAATGGTGGAATATTATCAAGAATACGAGGCAAAGAGATGAAATTGAGTCCATGGAATGGGACGAGTTCAAGAACTTGTTTTTCAGTAAGTACTTCCCTCGTATTCTTCGAACAAAGATGGAAAAGGAGTTTATTGAGCTGAAGCAGAAGGATGATGAATCTGTTGGTATATACGAAGCGAATTTTACAAGACTTGCAAGGTATGCATCTGGCATTATCATCCAACCTGAAAGTAAAGTTGATCGATTTTTCAGTGGCTTAAAACCAAGTCTTCGAAGGGCATTAGCTATAAGAGACTTCAGTAGCTATGAAGAAATTGTGCGTTGTGCTATCAAGGTAGAAATGGAAGTTGGTGTTACATATCCATCTCATGGTTTTGACAAGAAACGAAAGATGGAGTTCAAGGAGAAATCTCATAATAATGGTGAAAAGAAGATGAATGTTTCCTTATGCACAAAGTGTGGAAAGAAGCATGGTGGAGATTGTCTTAAAGGAACTAGAAAATGTTTTAAGTGTGGAAAAGAAGGTCATCGAGCAGCTGAGTGTCGAAGTAATGGAAAAAGGTTTTCTAATGATGTGAATAAAGCAAACACTGCAGAGAACGCACCACCAACACTTCAATGCTTCAAGTGCAAGGAAATGGGGCATTATGCTAATAATTGCCCTAATCCAAGGGTTAGTGATGATCAACATGAGCAACCACTGAAGGCAAAGGACAAAGGGAAGTCACATGCGATCACTATTGGCGATGTTGAATATGATAACGATGTGGTGGAATGATTAAGTGTTTATGTAATGAGATTCCAAAATAATTTTGTATATAGTATTGTGGAATATTGGAATATTTGTGTTTTGGTCTATTGTGGTTTTCAATAAGTTTATGGTACCGGTAACCATGAAAAGGGATTGAGACATTTTTGGTAAACAGATGATATGATCATAATGAAGGGATAAGAAGATAATGAGATGTTTGATTGTATTCATGAGCTCATGATTGATATAAGGACTAAGTGATATCATGGTTTGAGTATATAGAATTTTGAGGATTTTGGTATGTGAAAAGTGTTAAACTTTTAACTGCATTCAAGTTTTCACTATGGTTCAATGGGTATTCAAGAGAATACATTATTAAGGACTTTGAGTGTTTGGAATGTGACCAACAAAACATATCTTATGATATATGGGGATCGACGATGGTGTTAAATCTATGGTAATCGTTTTCACTATGTTATGAGAGTGGACTGCAGTATTATGGATAAGCCTAAAGATTGGAATAGATTATGTTGGACATAGGTTAGTATTGTTTAAGGATAGAAGTTTTTTTTCGATATTATTGATGGGATGTTATAGTATTATAGTTTTAGAAAAAGGACAACCTGCAGGACGGACGACAGCTCATCGCTTCGGACAAGGCTGTGGGAATCGAACCCACAACCAAAGTGCGACTGGCCTTTATCGCCTACCACTGGCCTACAGGAAGTCCCTGTTTAGTAGAAACTATTTTTATTATATTAAGCAATATGATATATGAAGTATAGGTCCATTTTAGGAACCATATATGATTAATCTCACTATAGATCGACTTATGTATATAATTTTTGCTAACCTTTTGTTTGAGACAGATGGAATGCCCCGTCATTCTATCACATGATCTGCTAACACTTCACGAATAAAAAATTCAACTTCATTTATTTAAGAGATGAAGTGGAAATTGTTCAAGGCATGAACAACAGTGAGATTGTACCAAAATAAAGAAAGTATTTATTCTAATTCAAATTTTCAACTTTAGGGAAATGATCTTGAAAACCAAAAATGTTGTCCTAGTGATCTTATACCTGATGAATCAGATGGTGCCTTAGATCGTCACAAATTTATGGATTTGTGATTCTTGGCTTTTCCATAGCCATGTTCTCTACCACTCTCCATCAGAACATGACGGTTAGATTTCTCTTCCATATCCATATTTTCACCTATGTGGAAACCCAGTGATTAGTTTATTTGGGTAATCGTTACATTTCATACTTTAGTTTTTAAAGCTAAGTTTTGGCATTCCTTTTTACGATGTGGGTTTCTATTAAAGAAAATTTCGAATAGTTAACCATTTATAACCCCGACGAATTTCGAGGGCGAAATTCATTTTAAGGGGGGTAGAATGTAACAGCCCGAAATTTTTTGAAAAATATTCTTTTTTATTTCACTAATGTCTTGTGTTGTACGCTACACCAAAAGGAGCTTGCACAACACGCATCCTTGTCTTGCCTTGCATTACACGCAATCGCGACCTTCCTCGATAGCGTGTGTAATACGCAATACCGAGTTTCACTAAACAACGATGTGCTATTAAAATATTATTAAAACTAGCCGTTATGAATAGTAATAACCACTTTTTAAAATTCTGTAAATCTTATTTTTCAAAATGAACTTCATTCTTGGATTCGGAGTATCGAATTTAGCCTAAGGTGAAATTTTGGTACTTTTCGGATAACTTTCATATTCTAATGAATAGTGAAAATTACTAAATTATAATTAAAAACAACGTTTTTAATCGAAATAATTAATAGTGATAAATTATTAATTTGAGTGGTTTTAAAGTATATTTAGAATATATTTTTACAATTTAATACAATGTTGGTCATTGGTTGTAATTTCACATTTAAACCAGACATAATCAAGTGTCAATCTTTTGATATATATTGTTTCCTAAAAACACGCTATTTATTTTAACAGCAGGATTTAATTATAAAATTAATTAATGCAACTTCTATGTTATGAATTTGGTAAAAGATATTTCATTTTTGAATTCATAATATGAAATATAGCTTAGGATGAAATTTTGGCATTGTTCTGAAAAACATCAATTTTTGATGAATAGTGAAACTACTAAGTGGTAGTTAAAAAAACTGAATTTTTCATAAAACTTAATTTTGCCGCTTCTGTGAATGGAATTTCGAAAATCCGAGAGACACGGTTAATATCAAGGACTAAAATGTGGTTCAATGAGATGAAAATAATTTTTTGGTGAATAGTAACTTTTTACTTTTTTTACCGCGGTTAATAGTAAATAGGGTAACTAAGGGTAAATATGATATTACTATTACCCTAACACATGTCCTAATTCTATTGGACAAGTGTAATTCGACCAAAAACAAACTTAGGAATAAAATATGACCATTTAGGCCCACTTGGATTAGATTAGGACATTTATTATTAATTTATTTAAAGAAAGGTTAAAATAGTTAAAATCAAAGTTTAATAAGTAAATCATTTTTAATATGGGGTTATACATAAGATAAATTCGATTGTAAATATTCATTAGAAATATAAACAGATTTCCTACATGATGGTATTTTATTTGTAATTTTTAGACATCAAATAATTTAATTTATTTATGACACAACGATGATGCAGTAATTATCTTATTAATGAAATATTGACATAATTGATGTTATAAACACCAAAATAAATGTAATTTGAGATTTTTTATGAATTCCACTAATTTTATAGGTTACTATGATATATTAATGTTGATTTAATCAACTTGGTTCGAACATTTAATTCTGTTATGACTTTCACAAAAATCATATATCAAATAGTGTCAAAATTGACACAAAATAGTTTTTAAATAAAATATTATATTATTAATTGTTATTGTATTCCTAAAAATCTAAGGTTCGGCCAAATGACTTAGATAAGGATATATATATTAATAATAAACAATTTGGGGTTCGTTTGGCATGTTATAGTAAGTGTATTAACCATATAGTGAAAGAAAACAAAAAGACATGGTAAAAGTTAAATTATTTAACTTAGAGTTAAATCTAATTGATAAGGTTAAAAGAATATCCTAAACTTTTCTAAATTATATTGGTTGATAGGATTTCGACCCATCCCCACTTTAGCTTCGAAATAATACCATTTGGAACCATTATAAACCGATTTTGACTTTAATATAAAATAATATTTTGAGATATTCCTAAGGTGCCCCTCTCCTCCCCTATAAAAGGACACCTCCTCCCCCTCCTCCTCACACCAATTTGAGCACTCAAGCTCGGCCAAACCCTGCCAAAATCTCTTCTCCACTTCCCTAGCAACATCCTAGAGGTTCTGGTCTTCCTCAAAGACCAATTCTAGTGCCCTAAGAGGAGGTCTCAAAGAGGCACTTCAAAGAAGAGGTAATTACCGTTACCAATTCTTTCATCTTTATTTCTTCTTCCACTTCTTATTCTTAGGTTGTTTCATTATGAAGTAATAACATCAGTATCACTCATATACTGATATGTTATTATAAGTATGAAACAACCCTATTTCACCATCTATCCATCCTACGGAAAAAGAAATCACCGCGCGTGCGTACGTACGGAATACCGTCTCCACGCCGTGGTGTAATCTATTTTCCACCACCACCTTACATGGATGGGTATAATGGTGTAAAGAATAACTATACATAGTTATTACAAAATCATATTGATTCTGATATATTGTATAATCCACTCCAATTCAATTCAATATTTATAGAAATGATATCATCGCTCGTGCGTACGTACGGACTACCGTCTCCACGACGCGATGAGATTCATTCTCCATGTTAACCATTTAAGAATGATTATAATGTATATATAAGAAATAATAATGAAATATATGACATTATAAAGCTACTGTATTTATGTATATATATACATATGTATGTCATCTACTTACTTCCATTTCAAGACAATAAGGAAAGAAAAACAGCGTTCATGCGTACGTACGGACTACCGTCTCCATGAACGGTGTTTTTCATTTTATTTATCTATCTATTATATATATATATATATACTGAATATATATGATATATAAATCATATTTTATATTCTGGAAGTAATTAAATCATGATATAAGTAATAATGATGTCAAGAACAACAAGTCAAAACACCTACGATAAATGAAACGATTTTACCCAAAACGCTTCTTTAACATGGAGTTTACAAAAGAACGGGTAATATAATGTCATAAGTGAACCATATATGATATCATAACAATGAATATGATTCTGTAATAAGTCAATGACATTATTTAAACCAATATACAGGAGCTTCGGACACGTACAAAGCAAATCGGACCTAAGGTAAGGGAAATCTCACAATCTCATTTTTATCCGAGATTGTTTATTCGTAAGTATTTACTGGGGTTTATTTTATCATCCACATCCATGTTTCATCAATATGTAATATTATTTACATCCACCTACAATTGGTTAAAATCCATTTTTACCCTTCGGTGAGTTTTTAGTAATATGTATGAAAGGAATCTTTTGTCATTTTTTTTGTACGAGGTACTTTTTGACTTTTCCGACAAAAGTACGAAGAATGTTTTTTTTAACTTATACGGCATGAATGGATTTCAAAAAAAATTATTTCCAAGAACCTTCCTTTACAAGTATTCAAGTTTATTTTTAATCAACTTCTTTTATTTTAAAGTTATATGACATGTTATGAAAGGAAAAATGTTTTTGAAGAAGAAAGGATAGTTTCCTCAAGAATGGAGTTCAAGTGTTTTATCAAAATTATTTTCCATCTAAGATAATAAAGGGTTCTGTTTTAATCCCTATTATTACATTGATTTGATCATGTTGTGATGGAATTATTTTTATGAATTCCTTTATCTTATATGAATTGATTTATGATGTCATGATGTTTCAAGAATCCCGTTTTTGTTACATGTGTTATGCGATGATGTATGTTTTATGATTATGTGGCACACATAAGAAAGGATTCATTATAAGATGGGTGGGACCTATATCTCCCTCCAATTCATTGGGTAAATATTTTATATCTCATGAGATAGACATGGCTGAAATGGTAGGTTATACCGGTTCAGTGAAACAGGACTGAAACGAGGGTTACTCGATTCAGAAAGGGACTTTGTCCACTAAGATAGTCTTGGCAATTAGTCTTGACTAACAAGAAATGATTCTCTATGATTATGTGTGTATGCCACAATGTTTCATGTTTTAAGTTATGATTATTGTGATTTCATTTCACTACTATGATTTATCCCATGTTATGAAATTATGCTCTCTTTTGCAGGTTAAGATTTCCAAAAGTTATGTTCTTATGAATATGATGTGATTGATTTTTATTTTGTATACCCTTACTGGGCATTTGAGCTCACCCTTTTATGTTTTCTTTTCCCCAGGATATAAAGAAAGGTTTTAGGTAAAAAAAAAGGGAAGATCTTTATGGGAGATATTGAAGATCTTTCACCATGATTAGAAGATTACGTTCCGAGTTTCCAAAGACACTAAACTATTACGATCCTTGTGTGTGTGTGTTTTTGTTATGTACTAAGTATTCCGCAAAAGTAATGTAAAGTCTATGTACGTCAGGCTTCGGGTCTCTACACTAGCCAACTGATGAGTGAGGGGTTGTCCTATCCTCTGTGAGAGTCCATCCTGTTCTGAAAAGGCTCCCTTCTCACTGGTGAAGATGAACCTTCTCCCGTCGGTGCATACACAACGCACCTTGTGCCTAATACAGTCGATCTGATCATGGACTGTAGATAACCAATCCATGCCCAAGATGACGTCGTAAGGCCTCGACACTGCTACAAGAAGATCCCAGCCAAAGCTCTAACCTCCTAGAGTAAGATCACACTTCCGGCACTAGTGCGTAATCGTCGAGTATTCTCCTATAGGAGTCTCTAGCCATAAGGATCGAGCCAACGGCTCTGTCAGAATCTCCGAGCTCCGAACAAGGGCAGCGGCTATGAAAGAGTGACTCGCTCCTGTGTCTATAAGAATTGTAGAAAGGGTGGAATAGACACAGATAGTACCTCGAATCATCTCGGGGGCACCATGGTCGTAGGCCTCCGCTGCCTGGAGCTATGCCTATCTCTGCCAGCCAGCTCCCTGTGGTCGGGGTGGACCTCCTGGTGGTGCTGATGGTAAAGCCTCAAAGCGTCTCCCACCACCTGCTGCTCGGCCAGATCCTCTGCCTCGTCCGCCTGCTCCCTGCGGACCGCCACAGTCGACCCTCTTCCTCTGATTAGGTGGCCCCTCAACCGTCTGCAGCTCCTCGGCATGGCGGGTCGGGCAGTCATGAGCCATGTGGCCCTGCCCGCCGCTTGCGTAGCACTGCCTGCCTCTAGAAGGACTGGCACCGCGCCGTGTGCCCCGCACAGCTGAGCTAGTGTTCTGAGGTTGTCTGCCTGAGGGTCTGGTCTGCCTGGACCCATGAGTCATCCGTCGACTTCTTGCTGCAGAAGACTCTGGTACATGCCGCCCTGCGGTGGGTCTCGCCGCTAATGAAAGATCAGCAAGAAAGCTCTCGATCAAAAGGGCTCGCTCCAGTACTCCTGCCTAGGTCGGAATACTGAGGGAGATCAGCGATGCCCTGATCTCATGCCTCAATCCCTTCTCAAAGGTCTGGGCCTAGAATAATGGGTCTCGTACCATGTCTGTCGAGTAGCGTGAGAGATCAGTAAACCTCACCGAGTACTGGGCGACCGACAAGCTGCCCTGTCGCAGCTGAAGAAGCTCCTGGATGCGCACCGCACGGAGGGTGGCTGGGACGAACTCCAAGAGGAAGAGTCTCTCAAAGTCCGACTGAAGAAGAGTTGTCTCATCGTGCACCAGGAGCATCAATCTCCACCATCTTTCTTATTCCACATGCAGTAGGCTCACTGCGAGGATCACCATGAGGTCTGTTGGTGTCCTCACTAACCTGAAAACTCGTACAACTGCCTCCAACCAGTCCTCGGCTGCCTGGGGGTCCATCTCCCCGTGAAACCGCAGTAGTCGCTGGCGCTGAAACTCGTGCAGTGCACTAAGGCGACGTGCATCATCAGAAGCTGGGGCTAGTAGCATCGGTGGCTCGGCGGGTAGAGGTACCGTCAGTGCCTCTTCTCTCAAAGGGCCCTGTACCGAGGCCTCGTCGCTTGGCAGGCTATCGTCACGTACGACTCTTGGAACCCTAGCTGGTTGCCGTCGTGGGGCCATCCTGAATAGAAACAGGTGTGCCACGGTCAAACAGTATACTTGGTGAGCTGACATATAGTAATCACAAAGAAAACTTGAAACACACATGCAATCAATGTTTTTGTGCATTAAGTCAGAAATCAGAAGTTGGGGTCCTGGTGTATGGATACATCGGCCGCCACACCAACACTGGACTCCCTGGACTGATAACCAAACCAAATACGCTTAACACTATTTCATCACATAGAAGAAAGATCAGAGTCCAAAGTTCTGCGGTAGAACCGAACTCCTCTGATACCAATTTGTCACGACCCGTCCTCAGGGCCCGTGCCGTGACTACCCCAAGCCCACCTTCCATAGGCCAGGGGATGGAAACTAGCATCAAGGCATAATTCCTGGTAAAAAGGGAAGGAATTTCCTTGTTAAAGTAAACAAACTCCACAGAGCAAGCAAGCAGTAGAAGTAAACACTAAGTAAAAACTGGGTACAACAGTAAGTGCAGAAAAGTAATTGGGCCAGAATACAAACCCAAACTGAAACTAAAGTACAACTGAAAAGGGAAAACAACAACTGAAAGTAAATCCGCAACGTCGAGTCGTCCACTAGAAGTCCCACCTGAAGGGTGGGTACAGATAGCCTCCACAGATCCTCGGTTCCAACCGTCCGCTCCGAGTATGTCCCGCCTAGTGGTCCACCTCCAGGTACCATCCTGCCCCGCAATCCTCAACCACGATCAGCACTGTCCGTCGTCTGCAACAAACACAACATAGTTCCAGCATAGCCCGTGCAGGGGTGAGTATAAGCTACTCAGTAGGGACCCTGAGACCCACGAAGGTCTCCCAGAATCCACAAGGATAATTCACAAAGGAAAGATACAATCACGAAGTAACATCTGACACTACTTAGGTATATTCCCATACATATACCTAAGTCATCAATTCTCGTTCGGATCCAACACCCGAGCACAAGTACATCCCAGTCCACACAAGAAAGCAAAACGCAAATCCACACAGGATAACACAACACAATCCACATAGGAGAGAAAAACAGGATTCAGCTCACACAAGTGTACTTCTTCGAATGACGATAGAGATGATCAAATATTGCCCCTGATTCATCTATATCGTCGGGCCCCCAAAGGATCGATAGGTACTATCCCCCGCAATGACCCACAAAGGATCTGACCCACATAGGATCGATAGGTAACTAACCCCCGCAATGACCCACACAGGATCGGACCCACACAGGATCTGTAAGCGCTGGCCCACACAGAACCACTGAGCGCTGACCCACACAGTATCGGACCCACACAGTATCTATAGCACTGATCCACGTAGGATCGGTGAGTGCTGAAGTCGTCGTCGTCGAATCCACTAAGGATCTCTGCACAGTCGTCGTCGTCGTCGCAGTCGCAGCCAACTCTAGGGTTCCCGCACACAGCAAGCTCGTTCGGGAGGGTCTGCTCCACGAGCCGAGAGGCTGATACATCAATTGACACATAGTCCAGAGTTGATGTATCCAAAAGTTCTGTATCGTCAAAAGGAACTCAACGCCACAGAGGGCGCGTCAATCGGACGCCCGGTCTGAGAGTTATTGGCTTTTTCATCCCAGGGGCCCGGTTGGTTTTTAATTCAAAACCAACCCGACTGTATTACAATTACATTCAAACCTTGGGTGGAGTAAGCCAAAATATCCATCTCACTTATAGGAATCCATCAAAGTCGACGGCACGTCAATCGGACGTCCGGAGCTCACGTTATGAGTGTTTCCGCTCCGAGGGCCCGGTTGGTTTCGTGTACGAACCAACCCTGCCGAACCCAAAGTACTCAAAAACCTTGAGTGCGATATACCGAAACGACCATCTCGATACAAGGATCGCATCAGCGCTGACGGTGCGTCAATTGGAGGTACGTAGTCTAAGATATGGTCAAAAGACCAAAAGGGGTCTGAAAACGGGGGGTCTGGACCCGGACCGACTCGGCCCAACCCCCCCTGGGTCGACCCGAACCGAGTCAACCCGACCCGGTTCTGGGTCCGACCAGGCTGGGAGCGACCCGGCCCAGCCGGCGCAGCTCGGCCCAGCCTGGGTGTGACCCGACTGGCGCTGGCCGGGTGGCCAGCGGGTCGGCTCGGTCGTTACAGCCGAGCCGCGGGCGGGGGACGCGCTGCCCCCGCGTGAAGGATTCGTGGCTCCGCGTGGGCCGCCCTTGCCAGCGGACGCAGCAGCCGGCCACGTCTCGTCCCCCTCCAGTCCTGCGCGGTCGCGGGACCGTGCCTTGCCACCGCGGCTTCAGCCGCGGCGGCTCCTCCCGGCGGCGCGCCGGGCGCCGCCGCCACCTGCGGCCGGCACCGCCGTGCCGGCGAGGCGCGTTGGCGGGTTTCTCCGCGGACCACCAGACGGGTTACGTTGGTCGGAAAAGCGCGTCGTCTTCACCAATGGCCCTCCCGGGGCCCGTCCTTTACTGCGAGGACCTCACATCGCCCGTGCGGCTTGTTTTGTCATCGTCTTCCGTTCCACACACCAAGAACGAAAAGGGCGGTGGGTTCAGACTTGTTCGTTGGCCCACACCCACCGCGTTAGCGGTTTTAAAAGTATCACACAAAAAATTTAATCATACTCCGTGGGTATAAATCACAAAGATTTAAAAGAATCAAACCCCTACCTCAACGTTGTCGTCGAATGTGAGTTCGTCGCGGAATTGACCGTTGCGGAAGAAGAGGATCGTCGCGTCGCGGAAGGGGCATCGATGTCGTCGCGGTACACGGCGTCGCGTAGTCAAACTCCGAGGATTAAAAATACATAGATTTAATTGCACCAATTAAATCCATGTTGAGGATATAATTCACAAATAATTAAAAATGACCGCAATCCCCTACCTCAATTGGTTGTTGATCGAAGATTGTCGCGGGGAAGGAACGTCGCAGAAGAAACGTCGCGGAAGGAGGATCATCGATGTCACGGTACACAGCGTCGCATCGTCAATCTCCGAGGGTTCGGCGTTCTTCGTCGCCCTTCGTCAAAGGCTGGTGTTCTTCGCGTTCTTCGCATTCTTCGCGTTCTTCATGAAGAAAGATGAAGATCTTCAAGCTTTAGAGTTTTCTCCAAATTCTTTCAACCAGCCACCCCTCAAAAGACAAGTGTTGGTCTCATTTTATTCCCATGCCAACAATTGAAATTCAAAGATAAGTAACAAATAAATTAATTCATAGATTTAATTGCAACAAATTCACTGCCCAATTTAATGGGGCCTTTCTTAACCAGAAAAACACACGGTTGACTTTCAATTAAGATGGGGTTGCGGGTGCGTTACTTAGGAGGAAAGAAATGGTGGGGCTCATGCGGGCCCCACCTCACAAATATACTACCAAGAGGGTAGGATATATTGGCTTCCACCCTATCCTCTTAACTTAGATTAAGTGGATTTAAGTGGCTTTTAGTGAAATAAAATAAAATTGTCGCACCCCTTTTTATTTTATTTCAAAACTTAACCCCCAAAATTAAAAACCACACCCGAGCAAACGCAACTCCGTAAAAGGAGTTTCTAAGAAAATACCGGTGTTGTGATTCCATCAGTGCCCTCAAAATTGGATTCCGATCACTGGTTCAAAAGTTAGAAAAGCCCGCTCGTTCGTTCACTGAACGTACCCAAGCCATACTTTGTAAAATGATTCTGGGAACACAGGGCCTCGGAATCAGGTGCCGTCAGAAACTGCATTTTTGTAAAATTCCAAATAAATTTAAGGAAAAAAAATTTCCTTGAATTTTATGGTTCTTTACACATGGTCCATGCATATGACCTTAAACTATTTTCATTTCCCTTACATCCAGCACGATGTTAAACTGCACCATTCACGGTCCATGCATATGACCTTATACTATTTTCATTTCTTTTGTCCAACATGACGTTAAACGGTGTCCCATTAATTGTCCTATACGATGTTAAACTATGCAACCATGGTCCATGAATATGACTTTAAACTATTTGCATTTCTTTCATTCCACACGATGTTAAACTGTGATGTCCTAACTACATGATGCAAAACTGTAAAGAATTCCCTTACATCCAGAATGACGTTAAACTACATAACCAACGGTCTATGCATATGACTTTAAACTATCAACACTTTCTTCCAATATGACGCTAAATTGTGTCGCCCCTTTTTCATCCAACATGACGTTAAACTGTGAAAAAGTCCCCAATACGCCCAACATGACGTTAAAATGTGTTCTCTTTTGTCCTTACAGCACGACGTTAAACTGAACCATCCAGAGTACATGCATCTGACTTTAAACTATTTTCATTTATTTCGTCTCACACGACATTAAACTATGACGTCCTAACTACATGACGCAAAACTATAAATAAGTCCCTTACATCCAGCATGACGTTAAACTGCATAACCAATGGTCCATGCATATGACATTAAACTATTCGCACTTTTTTCCAACATGACGCTAAATTGTATCGTCCCTTTTTCGTCCAACATGACTTTAAACTATGAAAAAGTCCGTAATACGTCCAACATGATGTTAAAATGTGTTCTATTTTGTTCTTAAAGTATGACATTAAACTTCATAGTCCCCCTTTCGTCCAAAATGACATTATACTATATGCATCTGACTTTAAACTATTTGCATTTCTTTCATCCCACACGAAGTTAAACTGTGTCGTCCTAACTACATGACGCTAAACTGTACAAAAGTTTTTTAATACGTCCTACATGACATTAAACTGTACTTTGTCCCTTCTACATGAAATTAAACTGTGCAGCACCAATAGTCCTAACTGGAAGACTTTAAACTGCATAGTCCCTTCATATGTCCTACATGACATTAAACTGTGAATCATTAAGGTTGTTGTTACCTCTTGTTTCTCACACCGAGTATGACTCACGTGAGCTTAGAGAAAACTTCAACCATAACACCCTCTCTGGGCTGATAACCATGCGTATTTCCTAACATCATTTTTTAGGTCGTTGTCTCCAAGAACAACTCGATCACTAATTCATTCTTTAATTAAACTACAAGGACTTTGATCCTTACCTTCCAGGATAGGTACGTAGGCAACCTCCCAAGGTTCAAGCCCAAAACTAATCTCTTCACATCGGTTAACCTCCATCTCATACGATGTTGATTCGTGAAACCGCCCCCAGAATCAATATCTTTACATTGGTTCACTTTTGTCCTTGCTATATGATGTTAAACTGTACAACACTTTTTGTCCTGTACGACAATAAAATACAATATTCTTTGATAACCTCACCTGAGAGGGAATCGTTATTTACATTTATTTTCAATCATGTTTCATTCCAAATACTACATGCATACATGGCAATGCCCCAACCTTTTATCTTGGGTTAAACCATCATTACACTAAAGTCCCCTTTCACCCTTCACATGTATGAACCAAATCTGTACAGAGGGTATTTCTAGAACTACGTGGGCATGATTCCCATTCTTATGGGATACATAGGAATGTTCGAGTGTCCCTCGAATCCAAACCCAAGTCTTTTGGGCCTAAACCCAAATTCCACTTTCAGTCCCTTGGCTGAAAAGTCCCGATGAAAGTACACACTGTGTATTTCTTATAATGGTCCAAGTTCTATGACCCTAATCTAATAACTCCGATATTTTCATCTCGCAAAACGTTAAACTGTAGTTTAAGAACTACGTATGGCTTGATTCCCATCCTTATGAGATACATAGTGAAGTACAACATTTTAATTCAGGACCCAGCCACAACATAATTATGGTTAGCATTGATCTTTGTATCCTTGAACACATTGGAAAACACCCATATTTGTGTGTCATAATCCTAACCTTAAATATTTTCTGATCTTCATAACCCTTTTCTTGACTTCTAGTCACAAAAATTTCAAATTTTATGAGAGTTCTTTTTTCTGACTATGTAGCACGTTCCCTTAGGCGGCCTTGCATAAACAGTCTCCATAATAGACTTTTCAGCCAAAATATACTATTATTTGACTATGCAGCCAATGCCCTTAGGCGGCTCTGCATAATTCAACCCCCTAATGGGTTTGTCAGATACTGGTAACTTCATTCTTAGGAAGAAATCCTCTTTTGTCCTTATTGGTATTATTAAAAATATGTAAGGATCCGTAAAAAAATATTTATCTTTAACATATTTTTTTCATGTTCTTTTTCAGGATCTGAAAGTATTAAAGTCTATGGTTAATATTTTCCTTCCCTACGCTTGGGTCAGACCTTCGTGGGAGTAACATTCATCCAATTCTTAGACAATCCTGTTTGAAAATATTTTTTCTATATTCAAGTACCTCTCTCCATATAGAAAACTATATGCTTTAGAAAATTTGAATCTCGATAAACTTTCAATGGCTTTTTAGCCGTAGAAAAGTAAATTTCTGAGAGTTCTTTTTCCTGAATATGCAGCATGTGCCCTTAGGCGGCCTTGCATAAGTTGTCTACATAATGGACCTGTCAGCCAAAAGATGTTATTTATTTGACTATGCAGCCAATTCCCTTAGGTGGCCCTGCATAATTTAACCCCCTAACAGGTTTGTTAAATAATGGTAACTCCATTCTTGAAAACTACTTCTTCTAATGCCTTTTAGAACTTTTTTCGTATCATTCCTCAGATTCATAATTTCTTAAGTCACAGTTTACAAGTTTTCCTTTATACTTTAGTGTGGTAAAATATTTTCAAATAAGTTGTCATGGAATTGAGTCAATTTTAAACCATTTCGGTCAAAGCTATTTCGACCTTAAACATTAGTTATTTATGTCTGATGTCGGCACAGCTCACCACCTGCGCGCTGCAATTTGTGTGCTCAACAAAACTTGTGCACCGCATGTTCCTTGGTTTTCTTCTTTTCCTCAGAGTCACATCCTCATTTAACTGGGATCCAACTATAAGGGGGGGGGGCTTTTGTTGACGCTCCTTTCCGTCACAGATTCTAATGAAATGTAAAGGGGAATACCTTGAACCCAAAGTGATTCATCCTTTGAATAAACATCAAAAAAAGAGAAATGGATGAAGAACAAGAACATTGTCCATAGGTCACGCAAGTTCCATCATGGTCGAGCAAATATACTTGTGCGCCGCCCAAATGGTCACGCAGGTGACTTGCGCGCCCTCTTTGAAAATCACCTAGGGCCTTCTCCAACCTTTAAATACCCCCAGTGGGCCCCCCTTTAAAAGGAGGAATTTTTCCATAATTCAGATACAGAGCTCTAAATGCCCAAGTCTCTTCTTCAAGTCCTCCAAACACATCTAAGGTAATTATTTACCAAGAATGGAAGGTCTAAACAAGAAGAATAAGGTCGAAGTGTTAGAATTCACTAACAATTGCACGGCTAAGTGTTTTACCCTTAAGGGAAATGTACACACTTGTGTGCCGCCTTACCTACTCATTTAAACTTGTGTGCCACTATTCTGGAAGTACCTCAGGATAATTCAAAAGGATTTGATCAAGGATCGCCCAAGTATTACCCTACTGGTTATTAGTCACGCAAGTACCCATGTACCGCATAGGTATACTTGAGTTCCCAAGACTTGCGTTCCCACGCAGTACCTGCGCAACCCCTCAGGACTTGTGTGCCCTTCTACTTTTGGGTGCCCTTCCTACCCATTTCACCCCTCTTATTCCATTCCACCTCTCCTATTAATGATTCAGTCTTTAGGAAACTCTTCAAAGCCATTTATGGCATGTTTTCTTGATTGAAATCCTTATCTAAAATGAATTCCATGGAACGTCCCTCAAAACCTAGTGATATACACATCTTTATGTCCCTAAAGTTAGAGAGTTCATTCATTCAACCTCATCCTTTAAGATGAGAGAATCTTTAACCTGGGCCTATTTTTCAGGAGTAAGCCCCAGTCCAAATTCTCATTAATATGGGCATCCTCCTTAGGAGTGAGCCCCAAGTCCTCATTAACCTTGGCCTTCTTTTCAGGAGTAAACCCCAGTCCAAATTTTCATTAATATGGCATCCTCTTTAGGAGTAAGCCCCAAGTTCCCAAATACGAGTATCCTCCTCAGGATTAAGCCCCAATCTTAATTCTCTTAACCTTTGATTCCTTTTCAAGAGTAAGTCCCAGTCTTAAATATGGACATCCTTTTTAGGAGTAATCCCCAAGTCCCTTAATTCTAAAATTCCCTTAACCTGGGCCTCCTTTTCAAGAGTAATCCACAGTCTTAATTTCTCTTGACCACTCATAATTACTTTTGATCTGGGCTTCCTTCTCAGGAGTAAAACCCAATCATAAGTCCCCTCTTAACTTGGGAATCTTCCTTAGGAGTAAGCCCCAATATTAGAGTATCCAAATCTCCATGAAGCACATATACCTTTATGGACCCTATTCCTGGATTTATTCCCTGAAGTAAATCTTAATACTCATCTATTTCTGGGCAGTCATACATATATAATCCCCACATAATCGCATCATTACATGGCACAATTGTCTGGTTTCACCAATACCTATTGTTTCTCACATCGAGCATGACTCACGTGAGCTTATAGTGTAAAAGTAATCATGACATTTTTATTTGAGCCATCAATAATGCATAAACATTATACTCCCTTACTCGAACGATGTGGGTTCTGATTCCTTTTTCCAAAACAAAGGATACATAGGTAGCCCATCTGCGGGTAAGATCCCAACACTAAAATAATAAATGTCCTTCTGAATGAAAATAAACTTCAACTGCCCCACTGAGTGGCTTTAAAACCAGTATGGTCATCATAATGACCTAGAGAATTATATGTATTAAAGTATACCATTGACTAAGAATATCTAACAAATACAGGTGATTCTCTATCAATGAAGAACCTCTAATACATATAAAAGATTCTCTAAATTTCATACATATCAATCATTGATTATCAAATCTAAAGGAAAGCTCATTTTATACTTGGTAATGTAATAAGGATTCATGAACATAACTTAAATCTATAAAGAGAGTCTCGGAGTAGATAATAATTCCCCTCAAAAAGGTTTGATGAGTCCGACCTCCCATCATCTTGACCAATGAAAATTCCTAATCCTCATCAGTCCATAACTAATGAGAACCTACCATTGGAATGTAGGTCCAAATGGATATGGAATCACCGGATGTTTCTGGTTCTACAAATAAACCCATTAGAAACCGCTTGGAATGTTTGAATCTTAAATTAATGAGATCATCCCCAATTCCAGAGGAAACAATTATTTAATTATAAAATCCATTAATATATTAAAATATATTTCTTATTTGAATATTAAATAAGAATACTATTTGTTCATTAAAAACTATTTACAAAGTAACAAGAATAAATATAATGTTTATTTTATAAACATGAATAATGTACATAATCATAGTACTAGGTTATTATTACAAAACCCATTAAAACACCCACATAGGACTGTTGGTCAGAGTGGATACTCAAGAGGGGGGTGAATTGAGTTCCAATTAAAATTTCTATTAAAAACTTTTAGGATTAAAATCACCCAAATTAAAACATCCCAGTTAATTAAGGCAGTAGAGATCTAAGTGATTTATTATTCAACAGGTTTCTCAAAGGTTGATTACTCCTCAGCTGAATCAGTATGAGTACTCATTCAACTTTTGAAACAAGTTTACTAAAAGAATCACACATACACACTAACCAGAACTAACTATCAGTGTGAATGTAAAAATATATTTTTGTATTTGAAAATATAAACAGTGGATAAATGTAAAATAGAGTAATTGAAAGATGAACACAACAATTTAAATAAGAGGTTTCGTATTAAGCCAAGACATAATCCTCTCCACATGGTGATCACCTGCCACCAAGAAGTTATATTTAAGAATGATACATAGCCTGTATCGGGCTTTACAACAGTTTTAAAACTATCCAGGTTTGGAAACCTCTACCACAGTTATACGTGGGAAAATAAACTAACAAGCCACACTAGGATTCTTCCACAGTTATGCGTGGGAAACAAATGTAAAGATAGTTTGGAGTGGAGATTTTTAGTATCCCTCTGTTCACGCATAGGTGTCAGTATGTGTATGACACACACACTACTCACAAATGTAAAATACTTAAACATAGTAGAGCTAAAGATAGTAGGAATAAGTTTAGAATGCTCTGTGTGTTGGCAGATCAGCTCTAGACTCCTTGAAATAAAGGAAATGAAGTTTTATTCCTTCTTTGCAAGTTTCCTCTAAAACAGAGTGTCACAAATTCCAAGTTCTGACTTCCAGATATAGAGATAATCAGCTTCTTGGTCTGAAGATCTTTGTATCACACCACCATATCTTGAAAAAGATCTTCCAATAGATCTTTGTGAAGCTATGTGTTATTCAGAATGAGTGCTCGAGTGTTCTTCTTCTTACTTGTATTTCAGGTGATGTATGTGTCTCTCTTATATGTGCATATTCAATATCCTTTATATCTTAATGTCTGTCTCTACTCATATATATATATATATATATATATATACTTTTCCAGCTCTGCTTTTTTTCATTTGGTTCAGCAGGAGCCGACAAGAGAAATGTTTCAACCACGTGTGGTCTTCCTCATACCTCGTACTATATCCTGATATGCCTGAAAATATCATTAAATAATTTCAGGTGCATTAATTTATCCAGAAATGAACGTTATGGTAGTATAAATAAAATTGGTAAAGTGAAGAATAGCTTATCATTAGACTGGTAGCATATGCATGTCACACTGTAGACTTCAACGGTAGTCTCTTCAACTGTGGACTTCATCGGTAAGCATGATCAGTGGTAGACTTCAATAGTAGGATTCTAATGGTAGCTCTGTAACATCATACTACTTCAACAGTGACCTTTCCACCGGTAGACTATCCCAATAGGTAACTTCATCAACGGTAGAGTTTTTCCATGAGCTGACTTCTACTAATAGTGGAATATGAACAATAGTAGACTATATTGACAGTGGGAGTTGTCTAGAAGTATCCTTTTACTAACGGTATACATGTCCAACAGTATACTTGAACTGTGAAGCTCTCAATAGAAGACTTAAGAATGAGTCTAACAGTGGACTTCTAATAGAAGCCTTGTCACAGTATTGACCTTGTAATGGTGACTCTTTTTTGGTAAGCTTTGATAAGAAGAGCAATGGTAGACTTGTGATAGTGACCTTGTATTAGTAGCTTATAATAGTGACAGTAGATCTTCAACAGTGACCTTTTAGCAACAGTGACCCAGAGTGATAGTGATCTATAAAGGTAACATTGAATAGAAGGCTTGAACATAAGGCTCTTACTAGTGGCCTTTAACAGTGAACTTAACAAAGTCATGAGACTAAAAATATAAATTGTTCAGGATAAATAATATAAATAAAGATTAAAAAGGATTATAAAATGACTTAATATATCATGATCAGTATATAATCATGATTTAGGATTATCAAAACAGGTGAGTCCAACAATCTCCCCCTTTTTGATAATCACAAATTATGCCAATATGTATTAGTTATAGGTATCATAGATAAACACATATAATATAGTTACTAAGTAGATATCAAAAAGAAACCTTAGTTCAGTTTTAATATCTCAAGTATTAGAGATTAATAAGAGTGTAAAATCAGTAAAGGTTCATTAGAGGGTAATAAACAAGCAACATTGGTATCATTTCCATTTCTCCGCCTTTGTGATTAGAAAAAAGAAACACAAACAGGGATAATAGAGAAAGATTGTATTAATATAATTACAATACATGACCCAAAAGAATACATAGTCCCTATAAAATGACATATACAGACTCAATCCACATCATCCGTAGGTAAGTGGTCTTTCCCTTTGGAAGAAGAAGATGGAGGATGAGCGGGTGGATCATCTGGTTTAGGAACTGCTGCAGGAATGACTGGAGGGGCAGCAACAGAAGCTCTTGTGGGTCTGTAGTGGGTATCTCACTGAGGTATCAGTGGAGTAAGGCTTCTAATGGCCTCATTAGGAGACATCATGGAGGAACTGCTTGGTTGAGATGCTGGTAAGGAAAGAGGTATGATGACAGGGGTACAGTCCACATGGAGAAAGGGTATAAGAAGGTTTCTAAAGTCCATAATAATGCTTTCACCTCATTCCATGGCCGATATGAAATCATCCTTGTTCTCCATAAATTTCTCTAAGGCTAGAGTCAACTGGCCCAGATGAGTGACTTTTTTTGAAGGCTTTGGTGACTGGTGGAATTTTGAGGTTTTCCAATATTAGTTTGAAATGAGCATCCATCTAATGCTTGGAATAAATCCTATTATAAAAGAAATTAATCTATTCCTTTATACTCTTCTGGTCCTGAGAAGCCTCTCTCATAAATTCACTACCATCTGAACTTCCTTGTTAGTGGAGAGAATCTGAATCACAGATTGAGGATTAGGTGCACTGACACCAGAAATCTTAGCTAACTCTTCGCTGACCACTGTCCTGAAAGCTGACAAGTCCACAAGGGGTGAACTGGAGGTTGAAGCATAGGCAGAGGTAGAAAAAGTCTTTATAGAGAAGGCAACAGTTTCCTTAAAATTCTTTGTCAACCCACTGATGAGATTCTTTACACCTTTATTTGGGATCTTCACATGAGATTTCATGGATTCCTTAAAACATTGAAACACTACAACCATCTGTTGCACCACACTTTTGATGTAATGAATGTCTTTGTCTGTTTGGAACTTAGAAGCTATAAGAGCAATTAGGCTTACCACTGACTATCGTAGAAGTTCCACAGACTGAGACACATCCTTGAGTTGATTCTGGCATTGAGATATATCTTGGGATAAACTGGCTTGAAAGTAAGATTGAACTTTATCCATCTCAGATACATTCATCTCATGAATTAGGCCCATTGACTTTTCCATCTCAGAGGCTCGGTTATCAAACAACTGGTGCAGATCTGTTTTTAATTTTTCCAGATAATACTTAGTGACATGGTTCTCAGGAAGGGGAACCACTAGAGGTACGACGATAGGTTCTAAAACAGCAGGTACAGGATGTATTTTGCTTGACATATCACAATCTGAATCATCATAATCCAGCCCGAGTACCACGTATCCAGGGTCTTTTGACCATTCTTCAATGTCATGAACAACATATGCAGAACCAAAATGCTCCCCCTCACTTGGAGCTCCCTCCTGAGTATTCTCCTCTACTTGTTCTACTCTAGGTAACTCCACAACCTCCTCTTCAACTCCAGTAGATTCAATATCTGTATGCTCTGTTGGTTCACCAGTGGTGTGATTCATAGCCTCCACTGAGTCATCAATGACTTCTATTTCAATGGTAGTAGGTGCCTCTCATGCTTCTTGGACAGACAATGTCTTGTCTATATTACCTATCTGAGGACTTAAACTGAGCTCCTCTTCTTCACTATTCCCATCATCAACTTTAGCAACAACAGCCTCCTTTCCTTAATCTTTATCACCATCCTCCTTTTCTTCATGAGTAGAATGATCTAACTCAGTAGCCTCATCCTCTTCAGATGTGTCTCTCACTATATTCTGAGACACTTCTCCTTCTTCAGTGGTCTCAGTATCACTATCCCTCAGAACATTCTCTCTTCTTGGCAGTTCTTTTAGAGGGCTAGCTACTCCAAAAGCTACTGCCCTTATAGAACTGTTAGGAAAATTAGGATCACTCCCATCATCAATGGGGGTGTTCTCTCTTTCAGGGTCCACATAATCTTCAACATCCTCCTCCTCATCTGAATAAGATGGTTCTAGCTCATCAGGCTTTAGTCTTGGATCTCTCTTGTCTTTTGGTCTAGATGGGTGAGTAGTAGGGTTAAACATTTCATACACATTTCCTTCATCATTCACCCATGCCTTCTTCTAGGGATTCCATCTAATTTTCATGAATTTGAAAATAACCTTGGATATATAAACACTATTCTTAGCCACTATCATCTCTTATTTATTTCCAACCACACCTTTTACCTTTTGAATTACTAAGATTAGCTCGGCATGGAATTGGGCATTGGACTTTGAGATTGCCTTAGTCATATCCTCTAATTGTGCCATTAGTAACCTATATAGGTTGATCTTCTTTCCATGCTTAAGTAATTACATCAGAAATATGTCCTGGTACTTTAGCACCGCAAAATCCCATCTCCTAGGACTAATCACATGCGGAATGAACTTAAATAATAGCTTGTATTCTCCATTCATCTTAGCTGCAATGATCTTCCTTGATTTTCCATTCCCTGTCAGCTCTTCCAGAGCTTTTTCATGCTCAAAAATTTCACTGTCTGGAGGAGCCACTCCAGAATAGTATGCATACACTCCTTCATGGGGAACTCTCAAATAGTCATCCCACTCAGAAGACGAAAAACTGACTTCATTGTCATTAACTCGAGATACTACCCTATGCACATCATCTTCCTCTTAGAACATAAGATATTCATAGAATTACTTCACAAGATATGGGTAGTATGGACTATTGTTTTTGTCAAAACATTTGGTCTATCCTTGGACATCTAGGGCTTTCAGCACTAATGAATTTCTTGACAACAGCCATTATTCACTCAGCTCCTTCTCAGTAAATATTTCTCTCTTGGTCAGATGCAGGTTGACAGGTCCCATTAGGGTACTAATGGTGCCACTGGACTCAGATCAAGTCCTCTTTTTTCCTTGGCGCATCCTCATTAACAATCAGGGGTCATTTGGTTCTAGCCATGGAGATTGAAGGAGGTTTGTGGGTCCAAATGAAGAGTTGGGGTTTAGGGATTTTGAGAGCATGTTTCGAGGTTGAGAGAGGAAGGTGGATTGAGATATGTTCATAGTCTTTAGTTTTATCATTTATGGATTTAAAAAAATAAAATCGAAATAATTAAAAGGGATACAGACGGTTCGGATTCCCGCATAAAATAAAATCAAAAAACAAGGTTCCCAACAGTGAGGTACACCAGTGAGGTGCAATGGTTAGGTCTAACAGTGAGGTCCAATGGTGAGATCTACCAGTGAATTCCAATGGTGAGGTCTAACAGTGAGGTAAAATGGTGAGGTCTAACTGTGAGGTCCAACAGTGAAGTCTAACAGTGAGGTCCAACAGTGAGGTCTAATAGTGAGGTCCAATGGTGAGGTCTAACAGCGAGGTTTGACTGTGAGGTTTAATAGTGAGGTTTGGCTGTGAGTTTTAATAGTGAGGTTTGACTATGTGGTTTCCTATACTAAATTTAATTATACTTAACTCATGTTTGATGTAATTTAACCTCTCATAATTCAAAGGCTTTGTGACAATATCGGCCAATTGATGTTTGGTGCCAATAAATTCAAGATTGATATCACCCTTTTGATAATGATCCCTCAAAAAGTGATGTCTCACATCAATATTCTTTGTTCTAGAATGAGATACTGGATTTTTGGAAATTTTAATATCACTTGTATTGTAACACTTTATAGAGACATGTTTGAATTGATATCCATAGTCCAGTAAAGTGTGTTTCATCCATAGAATTTGAGCACAACAACTACCAGCAGCTATGTATTCAGCTTCAACGGTAGATAATGCAAAAGAATTATGCTTCTTAATAAACCAAGATACTAGTGACATGCCTAAAATGTGACATGTCCCAGAGGTTATTTTTCTGTCTAACTTGCACCCGGAAAAATCAGCATCAGAATAACTCAACAAATCATAAGATTGTCCTTTTGGATAAAATAATCCAAAGTTGGGAGTATGTTTCAGATATTTAAAAATCTTTTTAACAGCAGTTAACTAAAACTCCTTTGGATTGGGTTAAAAGCGAGAACACATACATACACTAAACATGATGTCAGGTCTGCTAGTTGTAAGATAGAGTAAACTCCCTATCATGCCGCTTTAGGTGGTTTGATCCACTGGTTCACCAGCTTCATCAGCATCCAACTTACATGTGGTACTCTTAGGTGTGTCACTACCTTTACTACCATCCAAAGAAAAAAGTTCTAAAAGATCCTTAATATATTTACTTTGATTCAAAACAATGCAATTTTTATTTTGAAAGATCTGAAATCCAAGGAAAAATTTGAGTTCTCCCATTAAACTCATTTCAAATTCATTTTGCATCATTTTTGAAAAATCAACACATAACGAATTTTTAGAAGATCCAAAAATAATATCAAACACATAAATTTGTACTATTAAAACATCAATAGAAATCCATTTAATGAAAAGAGTAGGATCAGCTATCCCTTTGGTAAAACCTTTTAAAATAAGAAAAGTGTTGATCCTATCATACTGTAAAGACTAGTAAAATTCAAGGAATTTTTTTTAATTTTCTTTGGGATTTTACAAGAACGCAGTTTCAGACGGCACTTGATTCTGAGGCCCGGTGTGCCCGGAATTTCTATCTGAAGTTTATCTTGGGTATGTTTAGTGAACGAACGAGCAGGAATTCCTATCTTTTGAACTGGTGCTCGGAATCGAATTCCGAGGGCACCGATGGAACCACAGCACCGGTAATTTCTTAGGAACGCTTAATCTGGAGTTTCGTTTACATGAGAGAAGTTGATAAAAATTGTGGAAGTTAAAATTAAAAATTTAACAACAATTTTTATTTTTACTCTAAGTGTTTAATCCTTTGGATGGAAGTTGGGTAACTACCCAACCTCCCTTGGGCGGTTATGAGGGTGGTGGGGCCCACATGAACCCCACCCCTTCATATCCTCTAACGCCCTCAACCCCCATTAATTTTGTTAACTTAATTTTATTAACTTATGGAATTAATGAGGTGAGTTAATGTGGAATTCAAACACTTGAATTTCAAAAGCCTTGATGTGTTAATAAAATAAGTTAAGAACATATTTTATTAGGTTGGTGTTTAGTTGTTTGAGAGCCTTTGGAGAAAAGGCTATGGAAGTCTTGAGTTCTTTATCCTCTTTGATGAAGAACGTGAAGAATGAACGATCTATGACATGGAGCGCTGAGCCCTAGGAGACCGTCTTTTGCGACACCGACCCGCGACGCGACGTCTTCTTCCACGACGTTTTTCTTCCATGATGTCTCTTTTTGTGACGGTTTTCCGCGACAAAATCTCCGTCAACGTCTTTGATTCCTCGCTTCGCGACGCCGACGTTCGTCATCTCTTTTATCAAGGTAGGGGTTGATTATATCAATTTTTTCGTGTTTACCACCTTGTCGTTCTTCATAGTTATACGACCAAATGATATCGGTTAACGAGAGGGGGCTGGACCGCACAAACATGGTCGACCCTCCTCCTTTATCCTTGTTTAATTCATTATGGTTGGGACGGAATGTTGTGGTGCCATCGCACCACGCGGGATCGTACGGCAAGTAATGTGTGGCGCCGTTGCGCCGCACCGTGAGTTGAATAAGGACACGACGCCATCATGCCGCGTTGAAGAAAACCGAAGACACTGCGTCTGGAGTGGGGCCGCAGCAGAAGGACGCGGTGCCGTCGCACCGTGCCGGACGAACCAAGCCACAGCCGGTTTCGGGCTGCGGCAGAGCAGGGTGACCGGCGGTCGGTTCCGGGCCGCCGGTATCGGCGAAGAAGGGGACCGGCCGTTGCCGGTCCCGAGGAGGCAGAAACTGGCCGGCCGGGGTGGGCCGGCTGGACAGGTGTGCAGTCAGTGGTTCAAACCCTCAGCCGGCCAGCACAAAACGTCCCCCATAATTGGGGGGCCGCGGTTACACCAGGGGGGCAGCCCCCCCCCCCTTGCCAAACGGTGCGGCGTTGGCCAAGCTGGCCAGCGCGTTGGGTGCGCTGTGCCCAAGCCGGGCAGCACCGGGCCAGGCCGACCCGGACCCGGGGTGGGTCGACCCGGTTCGGGCCGACCGGGGGGTCTCGGGCCGGATCGGTCCGGGCCCGAAACCCCCGTTTTCGGACCATCTTCGGTATTTTGCCCATAACATGGGCTACGGACCTCCAATCGACTCACCGTCAGTTGAGATCTGATCCTTGAATCGAGACGGTCGTTTCGGTATATCGCACTCAAGGTTTCGGAATACTTTGATTTTGGCCGGGTTTGTTCGTACACGAAACCAACCGGGCCCTCGGAGCGGAAACGCTCATATCTTGAGCTTCGGATGTCCGATTGGCGTGCCGTAGACTTTGTTGGATTCCTCTTAGTGAGAAGGATTTTTTGGGTTACTCCACCCGAGGTTTGGATGTAGGTGAAGTATGGTCGGGTTGGTTTTTCCTTAAAAACCAACCGGACCCTTTGGACGAAAAAGCCAATAACTCTCAGACCGGGCGTCCGATTGACGCGCCGTCTGCGACGTTGAGTTCCTGTTGACGATATGGAACTTTTGGATACATCAACTCTGGACTATGTGTCAGTTGATGTATCAGCCTCTCGGCTCGTGGAGCTGACCCTCCCGAACAAGTTTGTTGTGTGCGGGAACCCTAGAGCTGGCTGCGACTACTACTGTGACTGCGACGACGACTGTGCAGAGATCCTCAGTGGATTCGACGATGACGACTACAACACTCAGCGATCCTGTGTGGATCAGTGCTACCGATCCTGTGTGGGTCCGATCCTATGTGGGTCAGTGCTCAGCTGTTCTGTGTGAGCCAGCGCCTACAGATCCTGTGTGGGTCCGATACTGTGTTGGTCATTGCGGGGGTTAGTACCTATAGATCCTTTGTGGGTCCGATGACTTAGATGGATCAGTGATCATCTCTATCGTCTTTCGAAGAAGAATACCTGTGTGAGCTGAATCCTGTTTGCTTTCCTATCTGGATTGTGTTGTGCTATCCTGTGTGGATTACATTTTGCTTTCCTGTGTGGAATACGTATGCTTTCCTGTGTGGACTGGGTTGTACTTGGGCTCGGAGGTTGGAGCGTATTGGAATTGATGACTTAGGTATATGTATGGGCATATACCTAAGCAGTGTCGGTTGTTACTTCGTGATTGTATCTTTCCTTTGTGGTTTATCCTTTGTGGATTTTGGGAGACCTTCGGGGGTCTCGGGGTCCCTACTGAGTAGCTTATACTCACCCCTGCACGGGCTATGCCCGCACTATGTTGTGTTGGTTGCAGACGACGGACAGCATTGATCGTGGTCGAGGCTTGCAGAGTAGGACGGTACCTGGAGGTGGACCACTGGGCGGAACATACTCGGAGCGGACGACGGGACCCGAGGAGCAGTGGAGCTATCTGTACCCACCCTTTAGGTGGGATTTCCAATGGACAGCTCGGCGTTGCGGATTTACTTTTCAGTTTCTATTCTCCCTTTCCAGTTGTACTTTACTTTCAGTTTGGGTTTGTATACTGGCCCATTTACTTTTCCGCACTTACTGTTGTACGAGCTTTTACTTAGTTTTTGCTTCTTCTTCTTACTTGCTCTGTGGTGTTTCTTTACTTTACAAAGGCAATGCCTTCCCTTTTTACCAGGATTTGCGCCTTGGTGCTAGTCACCGGCCCCTGTCCTATGGAAGGCGGGCTTGGGGTAGTCACGGCACGGGCCCCGAGGACGGGTCATGACAAATTGGTATCAGAGGAGTTCGGTTCTACCGTAGAACTTGGACTCTGATCTTTTTCCATGAGAAGCAATAATGTTATATGTATTGAGTATGATTATCAGTCCTGGGAGTCCATTGTTGGTGCGGCGGCCGATGTTTCCGTACACCAGGACCCTGACTTCTGATTTCCGACTTAATGCACGAAAACATTGATTGCATGTGTGTTTTAGGTTTTCTTTGTGATTACTTTGTATCAGCTCACCAGGTATACTGTTCTGACCATGGTGCACCTGTTTCTTTTTCCGGATGGCCCCACGACGACAGCCAGATAGGGTTCTGAGAGTTGAGCGTGATGACAACCCACCAAGAAACGAGGCCTCGGTGCAGGGCCCTTTGTCAGTAGTGGCACCGGCGGTAGTTTTACCCGCCGAGCCACCAATGCTTCCAGCACCTTCCGCTGACGATGCACGTCGCCTCAGTGCACTGCATCAGTTCCAGCGCCAGCGACCACCCAGGTTCCGCGGGGAGACGGACCCCCAGGTAGCCGAGGACTGGCTGGAGGCAGTGGTGAGAGTTTTCAGGTTAGTGAGGACACCAGCAGACCTCATGGTGATCCTCGCAGCGAGCCTACTGTACGCAGCAGCAGGCAGATGGTGGAGCTTGATGCTCCAGGTGCACGATGAGGCATCTCTTCTCTGGACGGACATTGAGACCCTCTTCCACTCAGAGTTTTTCCCAGCCACCCTCCGTGTGGTGCGCATCCAGGAGCTTCTTCAGATGCGGAAGGGCAACCTGACGGTCACCCAGTACTCGGCGAGATTTACCGATCTCTCGCGCTACTCGACAGACATGGTACGAGACCCATTCATCCGGGCTCAGACCTTTGAGCAGGGATTGAGACACGAGATCAGGGCATTTCTGATATCCCTCAGAATTCCGACTCAGACAGGAGTACTGGAGAGAGCCCTTTTGATCGAGAGCTTTCTTGATGATTCTACACCAGCGCCGAGACCCACCGCAGGGCGGCACGTAGCAGAGTCCTCTATAGCAGGCAGTCAACGGATGACTCATGGGTCTAGGCAGACCAGACCCTCAGGCAGACAACCTCAGGAGACTGGCTCAGTAGTGCGGGGCACACAGCGTGGAGCCAGTATTTCGAGAGGCAGGCAGTGCTACTCATGCGGCGGGTAGGGCCACATGGCTCGTGACTGCCCGACCCGTCGTGCCGAGGAGCAGCAGACGGTTGAAGGACTACCAAGGTAGAGGCAGAGGGTCGACTGTGATGGTCCGCAGGGAGCAGGCGGATGTGGAAGAGAAGCTGGCCGAGCAGCGGGTGGTGGGCGACGCTTTGAGGCTCTACCACCACCACCACCAGGAGGTCCACCCCCGACCACAGGGAGCTGGCGGGCAGAGACAGGCACAACTCCAGGCAGCGGAGGCCTACGACCACAGCGCGCCCGAGATTTTTCGAGGTACTATATGTGTCTATTCCACCCTTGCTACAGTACTAATAGACACAAGAGCGAGTCACTCTTTTATAGCCGCTGCCCTTGTTCGGATCTCGGAGATTCCAACAGAGCCGTTGGCTCGATCCTTACAGCTAGAGACTCCTACGGGAGCAGACTCTACGATTACGCACTGGTGCCGGCTGTGTGAGCTTACTCTAGGAGGCGAGAGTTTCGGCTGGGATCTTCTTGAAGCAGCGTCGAGGCCTTATGACGTCATCTTGGGCATGTATTTGATGTCTACGGTCCATGCACATATTGACTGTATTAGGCACAAGGTGCGATGTGTACGCACCGACGATAGTAGGTTCACCTTCACCGGCGAGAAGGGAGCCTTCGCAGCACAAGATGGACTTCCGCAGAGGAGAGGACAGCCCATCACTCATTAGTTGGCCAGCCCCATCCTAGGAGCAGTTGACGTGCAGAGTCCTGGTTTTCTTGCAGTGGTGGATCAGTATGCGGACGTTTTCCTCGACGACGTTCCAGGTCTACCTCCTCGTAGAGAGGTAGACTTTTATATTGTCCTGTACCCCGGGATAGCCCCGATATCGACTCCAGCATATCAGATATCCCCCACCAAGCTTCGAGAGCTGTGGGTATAGTTGGAGGACTTGCAGGGCAAAGGGTTCATCCGAACCAGTGTTTCACCCTGGGCTTCCCCAATGTTGTTCGCCAAGAAGGCGGACGGGAGCTTGTGACTTTGTGTCGACTATCATCGCCAAAACCAGGTGATAGTGAGGAACAAGTATCTGCTACCGATGATTGATGACCTCTTCGACCAGCTCAAGGGAGAACGGTGGTTCTCGAAGATAGACCTCAGGTCAGGCTATCATCAGCTCAGAGTTCGAGACGAGGACGTGCAGAAGACGGCCTTCGGATGTCGGTATGGCCACTATGAGTTCTTGGTTATGTCATTCAGCGTAACCAATGCTCCAGAAGTGTTCATGGCCCTCATGAACAAGATCTTTTAGCCATACATTGATCGATTTGTCGTAGTCTTCATCGACGACATTTTGATTTACTCGACGACTGAGGAGGAGCACGCCTACCACTTACGGGTTGTACTAGACACACTCCGAGAGCACCAACTTTATGGTAAGCTCTATAAGTGTCAGTTCTGGATACATGAGGTCCACTTCTTGGGACACATCATCTTTGAGGCGGGAGTTGCAATGGATCCTGCGAATATCGAGGCAGTGCTAGCTTGGGAGCCACCCAGGAGCGTGCCGGAGGTGCGGAGTTTCTTGGGACTAGCTGGATACTACCAGAGATTCATGCCAGACTTCTCTAGAGTTGCGGCACCACTCTAAGCTTTGAAGAAGAAGGAGAAACCCTTCGTGTGGTCAGACAGATGTCAGCAGAGCTTCCAAGAGCTGAGACAGAGATTGACCAGCGCACCTATCTTGAAGTTGCCTGAGGAGGGAGTAGGGTACGTAGTCTACTACGATGCATTAGGGACCGGACTCGGATGTGTCCTGATGCAGGATCGAGCCGTGATCACCTATATATCACGACAGTTGAGGCCACATGAGAAAAACTATGTTACCCATGACCTAGAGTTAGCAGCAGTGGTCTTCGCTCTGAAGACATGGAGACACTATCTGATGGGCGGGCGCTTTACAGTCTTTTCTGACCATCATATTCTCAGATACATCTTCTCTCAGAAGGACCTGAATTTGAGACAGCGGTGATGGATCGAGTTCCTCCAGGACTATGAGTTTGAGATTGTCTATACTCTTGGGAAGGGTAACGTGGTGGCCGATGCTCTCAGTAGGAGGAAGGGCATTCAGCTACTTGAGCAGGCGACAGAGCAGCTAGCCTCTTTGCAGATATCCTTCGTGGATAGAGATGGAGTAGCCTTCCTTCAGTCTCTCACAGTCACCCCTCCACTACTACAGCGAGTTAGAGGGGAACTGTGTGGGGACGCTGACTGTGAGACGCGGCATGCACGGATATCCTCAGGACAGGCACCTGATGGTTTCTCCTTTGGAGCAGAGCATGAAATCCTTTTTAGAGGACGTGCCTTGGTACCAGTCGCTTTACAGGAGGAGGTGCTGAGAGAGTTTCACACCTCTCCCTTGGCGGTACATCCCGGAGTGGCGAAGATGTACCAGGATCTCAGACGACAGCACAAGTGGTCGGGCATGAAGAAGGCTGTGGCAGAGTTCATTTCTCGATTCCTTACCTACCAGCAGGTGAAGTCAGAGCACCAGGTAACAGTATGCTTGGTACAGCCCTTAGAGTTCCCGGAGTGGAAGTGGGACAACATATCTATGGACTTCATGACTAGACTTCCACGCACTTCCATAGGTCATGACTCTATTTGGGTGATTGTCGACCGACTCACCAAGTCGTCTCACTTCTTACCCATCAGAGAGAAGGGCTCAGTGGAGAGCATGGGACGTCTCTACATTCAGGAGACTGTGTGGCTTCATGTTGTGCCATCATCTATCGTCTCCGATCGAGATGCTCTCTTTACTTCCCGACTTTGGAAGGGGTTGCGGGAGGCGTTCGGGACGCAGCTACGTCTGAGCACAGCCTTTCACCCTCAGACGGATGGTCAGACGGAGAGGACCATTCAGACTCTCGAGGACATGCTCCGCGCATATGTCCTTGACTTTGGTCGCAGCTGGGATGACCACCTACCCTTGGTGGAGTTCGCGTACAACAACAGTTACCACTCCACCATCGAGATGGCACCATACGAGGCATTGTACGGCCGACCTTGTCGATCTCCTTTGTGCTGGATAGACCCTGGGGAGTCAGCACTTGTGGGACCGGAGATGGTCCAGGCCATGACAGAGAAGGTCCAGGTCATCCAGGAGCGGATGAGGTTAGATCAGATCCGACAGAAGTCTTATGCTGACAGGAGGCAGAGGCCACTAGAGTTCGAGGATGGTGACCACGTCTTCTTGCGTGTCTCACCTCGACGTGGATTACGAAGATTTGGTCGAGGCAGAAAGTTGTCTCCATGCTACATCGGACCGTTCCAGGTCCTCAGCAGGATTGGCGAGGTGGCTTATCGTCTGGCTCTACCACCTCATTTGCACAGGGTGCACGACGTTTTCCACGTGTCTCAGCTGAGGAGATACGTGCATGACCCGACGCATATCATTGACCATGGGGAGCTTGATGTTGATGATGGGGCGACTTTTGAGAAGGTTTCAGTGGAGATCGAGGATCGACAAGAGCGGGTCCTACGTGGACGGTCGATTCCTCTAGTGCGCATCAGATGGCAGCACGGGAACCTCCAGGAGAGCAGTTGGGAGCAGGAGGCTCAGATGCGTGCTCAGTACCCACTTTTGTTTCCCTAGTTTTTGATGTATTTTTACGGGGACGTAAATTCTTGAGGTGGGAGTAATGTAAAGACCCGTAAAATTCAAGTAAATTTTTTTCTAAAATTTCTTTGGGATTTTACAAGAACGCAGTTTCAGACGGCACTTGATTCTGAGGCCCAGTGTGCCCGGAATTTCTATCCGAAGTTTAGCTCGGGTACGTTCAGTGAACGAACGAGCGGGAATTCCTATCATTTGAACCGGTGCTCAGAATCAAATTTTGAGGGCACCGATGAAACCGCAGTGCTGGCAATTGCTTAGGAACGCTTAATCCGGATTTGCATTTACACGAGAGAAGTTGATAAAAATTATGGAAGTTAAAAATAAAAATTTAACAATATTTTTTATTTTTACTCTAAGTTTTTAATCCTTTGGATGGAAGTTGTGTAACTACCCAACCTCCCTTGGGAAGTTATGAGGTTGGTGGGGCCCACACGAACCCCACCCCTTCATATCCTCTAACCCCCTCAACCCCCATTAATTTTGTTAACTTATGTTTATTAACTTATGGAATTAATGAGGTGAGTTAATGTCGAATTAAAACACTTGAATTTCAAAAGCCTTGATATGTTAATAAAATAAGTTAAGAACTTATTTTATTGGGTTGGTGTTTAGATGTTTGAGAGCCTTTGGAGAAAAAGCTAAGGAAGTCTTGAGTTCTTTATCCTCTTTGACGAAGAACGCGAAGAACAAACGATCTCCAAAATGGAGCGCCGAGCCCTCAGAGACCGTCTTCCGCGACACCGACCCACGATGCGATGTCTTCTTCCACGACGTTTTTCTTCCGTGACGTCTCTTTTCGTGACGGTTTTCCGTGACGAAATCTCTCTCAACGTCTTTGAGTCCTTGCTTCGTGACGTCGATATTCGTCATCTCTTTTATCAAGGTAGGGGTTGATTATATTAATTTGTTAGTGTTTACCACCTTGTCATTCTTCATAGTTATACGACCAAATGGTATCGGCTAACGAGAGGGGGCTGGACCGCACAAACACGACCGAACCTCCTCCTTTATCCTTGTTTAATTCTTTGTGGTTGGGACGGAATGGTGTGGTGCCGTCGCACCACGCGGGATCGTATGGCAAGTAATGCGGGGCGCCGTCGCGCCGCGCCGTGAGTTAAACAAGGACGCGATGCCATCGCGCCACGTCAAATAAAACCGAAGACACCGTGACCGGAGCAGGGTCGCGGCAGAAGGGCGTGGTGACGTCGCACCGTGCCAGACGAACCAAGTCGCTGCCGGTTCTGGGCCGCGGCAGAGCAGGGTGACCAGCGGCCTGTTCCGGGCCGCCGGTATCAACGAAGAAGGGGATCAGCCATCGCCGGTCCCGAGGAGGTAGAAACCGGCCGACCGAGGCGGGCTGGCCGGACTGGTTTGCAGCCTGGGGTTCAAACCCCCGGCCGGCTAGCACAGAACGTCCACCATAATTGGGGGGCCGCGGTTACACCAGGGGGGCAGCCGCCCCCCCACCCCTTGCCAAACGGCTCGGCCATTGGCCGAGCTAGCCAGCGCGCTGGGCGCGCTGCACCCAGGCCAGGCTGGGCCGACCCGGACCCGGGGCGGGTCGACTCGGTTCGGGCCGACCGTGGGGTCTCGGGCCGAATCGGTCTCGGCCCGAAACCCCCGTTTTCGGACCGTCTTCGGTCTTTTCCCATAACTTGGGCTATGGACCTCCGATCTATGCACTGTCAATTGCGATGCGATCCTTGAATCAAGACAGTCATTTCAGTATATCGCTCTCAAGGTTTCGGAATACTTTGATTTCGGCCAGGTTGGTTCGTACACGAAACCAACCGAGCCCTCAGAGCGGAAACGCTCATATCTTGAGCTTCGGATGTCCGATTGACGTGCCATCACCTTTTTTGGATTCCTCTTAGTGAGATGGATCTTTTGGCTTCCTCCATCCAAGGTTTGGATGTAGGTGAAGTACGGTCAGGTTGGTTTTTCCTTAAAACCCAACCGGGCCTCTCGGACAAAAAAGCCAATAACTCTCAGACCGGGCGTCCGATTGACGCGTCGTCTGCAACGTTGAGTTCCTGTTGACGATACATAACTTTTGGATACATCAACTCTGGACTATGTGTCAGTTGATGTATCAGCCTCTTGGATCGTGGAGCGGACCCTCCCGAATGATCTTGTTGTGTGCGGGAACCCTAGAGCTGGCTGCGACTGCTACTGTGACTGCAACGACGACTGTACGGAGATCCTCAGTGGATTCGATGACGACGACTGCAGCACTCAGCGATCCTGTGTGGATCAGTGCTACCAATCCTGAGTGGGTCTGATCCTGTGTGGGTCAGTACTCAGCAGTTCTGTGTGAGCCAGCGGCTACAGATCTTGTGTGGGTCCGATCCTGTGTGGTTCATTGCGGGGGTTAGTACCTATCAATCCTTTGTGGGTCCGATGACTTAGATGGATCAGTGATCATCTCTATCGTCTTTCGAAGATGTATACCTGTGTAAGATGAATCCTGTTTGCTTTCCTATGTAGATTGTGTTGTGCTATCCTGTGTGGATTATGTTTTGCTTTCCTGTGTGGAATACGTATGCTTTCCTGTGTGGACTGGGTTGTACATGGGCTTGGTGGTTGAAGCGTATTGGAATTGATGACTTAGGTATATGTATGGGCATATACCTAAGCAGTGTCGGTTGTTACTTCGTGATTGTATCTTTCCTTTGTGGTTTATTCTTTGTGGATTTTGGGAGACCTTCGGGGGTCTCGGGGTCCCTACTGAGTAGCTTATACTCACCCCTACATGGGCTATGCCCGCACTACGTTGTGTTGGTTGCAGACGACAGACAGCGTTGATTGTGGTTGAGGCTTGCAGAGCATAACGGTACCTGGAGGTGGACCACTGGGCGGAACATACTCGGAACGGACGGCGGGACCCGAGGTGCAGTGGATCTATCTGTACCCACCCTTCAGGTGGGATTTCCAGTGGATAGCTCAGTGTTGTGGATTTACTTTTCACTTGCTATTTTCCCTTTCCAGTTGTACTTTACTTTCAGTTTGGGTTTGTATACTGTCCCATTTACTTTTCCACACTTACTGTTGTACCAGCTTTAACATAGTGTTTGCTTCCTCTGCTTACTTTCTCTGTGGTGTTTGTTTACTTTACAAAGGCAATTCCTTCCCTTTTTACCGGGATTTACACCTTGGTGCTAGTCGCCAGCCCCTGGCCTATGGAAGGCGGGCTTGGGGTAGTCACGGAATGGGCCCTGAGGACGGGTCGTGACACATACCATGCTCTTTGAGCTTATTTTAAGCCGTATAAAGCTTTAGAGAGTTTAAAAACATGATTTGAAAAATGGGGATTTTTAAAACCAGGGGGTTGTTCAACAAAAACATACTCAACTATATACCCATTTAGAAAATCACTTTTAATGTCCATTTGATAGAGTTTAAAATTTAGATGAACTGCATATGTAAGTAGTTTCCTAATGGCTTCTAATATAGCTACAGGTGAAAAGGTATTCTCATATTCTATTCCTTCCTCTTGGCTGTATCCTTGTGCAACTAACCTGGCCTTATTTCTGACAATATTTCCAGAATCATCAACTTTGTTCCTAAACACCCATTTAGTGCCTGTTGTCAAAGTGTCCTTAGGTCTTTCCACTAATTCCCAAACTTTGTTTCTTTCGAACAGATTTATTTCTTCTTGCATAGCCATTAAAAAAAAATTCATCATTGATATCATCAATAATATTCTTGGGTTCAAGTTGTGAAAGAAAATATTGATGTTCAACCTGGTTTCTTAGAGAAGATTTTGTTTGTGTTCCTCTATTTAAATTGCCTATAACAACATCTAGAGAATGATTCTTAAGAGTCCTAATGCCTCTAGGAATGGTTGAACTAGATTCTTCATTATTGTATGTTGGTTCAGAATTGATAGGTGCAGATTTTGGAAAATTCCCAGAACTGGATACTTTTACAGGGGATTCACTATCCTTATCATTAAGGTCCAGAATTGACAAATCTCCTTCAAGATTTTCCAGAGAGGTTTTAGGCTCATGTGGATTAGTCTCATCGAATTTGACATGAACTAATTCTTCCACACATTTGGTTTTCTTATTGAACACTCTATAGGATTTACATGAGATAGAGTAACCCAGGAAAATTCCTTTATCACTTTTGGGAGAAATTTTTTCAATATTATCTTTAGTATTAAGAATAAAGACTTTACAACCAAAAACTCTAAAGTAAGTAACCTTAGGTTTCCTATTATCCCAATGCTCATAAGGGGTCCTTTTTAGAACAGGTCTAATTAAAACTCTATTGATAATATAACAAGCTGTATTTACAGCTTCATACTAAAAATAAATAGGTAAGTCATACTCCTTAAGCATATTCCTTGCAATTTCTTGAAGGGTCCTATTTCTTCTTTCTACAACTCCATTTTGTTGAGGTGTCCTAGGGGTAGAGAAATTGTGACTATATCCATTGTGTGAGCAGTAAGATTCAAAATCATGATTCTCAAACTCACGGCCATGATCACTTCTCAGTGTCTTAATTCTAATTCCACTAAGATTTTCTACAGACTTGGAATATTTGAAAAACTAAGAACAAGATTCACTTTTGTGAGCTAGAAAGTATACACAAGTATACCTAGAAAATTCATCTACAAGAACATAAACATAGTGATTCCCATTTAAACATGAAACTCTTGATGGTCCAAACAAATCCATGTGAACCAACTCAAGTCGTTGAGAATTTGAAACTTCTTTCTTTGGTTTGAAAAAAACTTTGTGTTGTTTTCTATTTTGACATAGATTACACAGTTTATCAAGTGGGAATTATAATTTAGGTAAGCCTCTAAATAAACATTTCTTACATAGCTTCCTAAGTGAGTGCACATTGCAGTTTCCTAACCTTCTGTGCCACAACTAAGACTCTTTATGAAAAGCCTTTAAGCAGGAAACATTTTGTTTCGCTAAGGAATTTAAATCAACAGCATATACATTCTCATTTCTACATGCAGTGAAAACTAAATCATTTTTTAATTAAAAACATTGCATGCATCATTTAAAAATTTAATATTAAATACATCATCACATAACTGAGATATACTAAGTAAATTCTACTCTAATCCATCAATAAAGAGTACTTTTGAAATTAATATTGTATCCGGGTTAACAATCTGGCCTAAGCCAACGATTTTTCTTTTTGAATTGTCACCAAAGGTGAAATGCCAACCATTAACTTTAATTAGACTCTTGAATAAAGAATAGTCTTCTGTCATATGTCTTGAACATCCACTATCCAAGTACTATAGTGTATTGCATGACCTCTTTAAACAACTTCCCTACAAAACAGATTAATCATGGGGTAGTTTTGTTACCCATATCTTCTTGGGTCCAGAATGGTTATCCACTAAAACTTTGGGAACCCATATTTGCTTTATAGGTTTTATAAAATAAAAATACAAATTTTGAGGCATAAATACTTTGTAATGTCCTTTAGAAAATTGTTTCTCAAAATATGGTCTAGAACTAGAACTAGCAGCGAACTGTCCAGTTCTTGGATCAAATTTGGTTTAGCTAATTTGTCTCTCTCCAGGTTGATATTATAGACCATTTGTATATTTAGGAGCAATATGTTATCCTAGAAACCATGTCAATGTATCCATACCAGTAGTGAACTTCTCAAGATCATTTCTTAATAGTTCATTAGATAATTTTAACTCTTTATTTTCCTTTGGCAGTTTATAAAATTTCTCTTTCTCTATATCCAAATTTGATTTCTAATTTTCATTTAAAGCATACTATCTTTATAATGAATTATATTTGTTCTTGAGTTCATTAAAAGTATCCTCAAGTATTTCTCAATATTCAAATAATTCTTCTTTAGTCATATCTTCATCATTATGAGACTCACTGTTATAATAAGTATTATGCACATGGGAATTAATAGTTACATAAGATGTGTCTATCATAATACATCGATTGACATGTTTGTTTTGTTCTGATTCTGAAGCATCAGATTCAATCGAACTCTCTTCTGAAGCACTCCAGGTTTCTTTCATAGCCTTTTTATAAATTTTTCCCTTATCATCTTATTTTCTATTGAATTTCAACTTGGGGAAGTATTCTTTCACATGAACTTTTCATTTACATTCATAGCATACTATTTCACTTATGTTCTCATTCCACTTCCTACCTTTCTTCCATTGTCCTTTATGATCATATTTTCCTTTGAATTTTGACTTTATAATGAATTTTTTCTTTCGGTATAATCATTTGAATCGTCTGTCAAGTTTTGTCATGTCCTCATCACTATATGTGTTTGACTATTCACTTGTGGAACTGTCTATAGGTGCTTGACTTTTTATTTGTCTTTGCTTTTTGAGGCTGTAGTCTTGAATGCTACTGACTTATTTCTTGGTTCTTATTGTATTTCTTGATTAACCTTAATCTCTTGTTCATACATCATCAGTTTTCCAGTTAGCTCCATTACAGGTAGCTTGCTGATGTCATATGATTCTCGGATTGATACAGAAGTGCCTCTCCATCTTTCAGGTAGCCATCTAAGCAGCCTCATGATCTGGTCTTTGTTTTCCACTGGTTTCCCAAGCAGATTAATGGTCTTTACTATCTCATTTAACCTGAGATACATTTCAGATATAGATTCATCAAGATTCATCTTAAAATTATCATATTTAATAGTATAGGTATTTAATCTCATTTCTTTAACATTGGATGTTCCTTAATGAGAAACAGCCAAAGTATCCCAAATTTCATAATCAGTCTTATAGACAAATATTCTATTGAATTCTTCATCACCCAAAGCACATTATAAGGAATTCATTGCTTTACAATTATTATTATAAGTAGTTTTAGTTACTTGAGACCATGTGTCCCTAGAAGTATCAGGTAATACATGTTGTTCTTCAATTGTGTACTAGATTTCAAGTCCTAATCTTTCAAGATACATTTTCATTTTCAATTTCCACTGACCATAATTATTACCATAAAATAAAGGTGGTCTGTTAGTAGCAGCACCCTCAACTCAGTTATCCATAGAAAATAAGGAGTTTAAATAACTGAAAATTTAGAGATAACAGAAATTTTGAGATCTTTAAGATACAACTAAAATCACAGTTTAAAAGAAATTGAAAATAATTAAAAAATTGGTTTGATGGTATGAACAAAGAATCCTCTGATACCAAATGTTGGTCGGAGTGGATACTCAAGAGGGCGGTGAATTGATTTCCAATTAAAAGTTCTGTTAAAAACTTTTAGGATTAAAATAACCCAAATTAAAACATCCTTGTTAATTAAGGAAGTAAAGATATAAGTGATTTATTGTTCAACAGGTTTCTCAAAGGTTGATTACTCCTCAACTAAATCAGTATGAGTACTAATTCAACTTTTGAAACAAGTTTACTAAAATAATCACATATACAAACTAACCAGAACTAATTATAGTAGTGAATGTAAAAACAGATTTCTGTCTTTGAAAATATAAGCTGTAGATAAATGTAAAACAGATTAATTGAAAGATGAACACAACAATTTAAACAAGAGGTTTAGTCTTATGCCAAGACCTGATCTTCTCCACTTGGTGATCACCTGCCACCAAGCAGTTATTATTAAGAATGATACATAGCCTGTATCGGGATTTATAATAGTTTTCCAACTATCTAGGTTTTGAAACCTCTACCACTGTTATACATGGGAAAATAAACTAACAATCCACACTAGGCTTCTTCCACAATTATGTGTGGGAAAAAAATTTAAAGAGAGTTTTGTGTGGGGATTTATAGTATCCCTAAGTTCAAGAACCAGAGTTAGTATGTGTATGACATACACACTGGTCACAAATGTAAAATACTTAAACATAGTAGAGCTAAATCTAGTAGGAATAAGTTTATAATTCTCTGTGTGTTGGAAGATCAGCTCTGGACTCCTTGAAATGAAGGAAATGAATTTTTGTCCTTCTCTGCATGTTTCCTCCAAAACAGAGTGTCATAAATTCCAGGTTCTGACTTCCAGGTGTAGAGATAATCAGCTTCTTGGGTCTGAAGCTCTTTGTATCACACCACTATAGCTTGAAAAATTTCTTCCAATAGATCTTTGTGAAGATATGTGTTCTTCAGAATGAGTGCTTGAGTGTTCTTCTTCTTCCTTGTATTTCAGGTGTTGTATGTGTCTCTATTATGTGTGTATATTCAATATCCTTCATATATTAATGTATGTATCTATTCATATATATATATATATATATATACTTTTCAAGCTCATATTTTTGGCATTTGGTTCAGTAGGGGCCGACAAGAGAAGTGTTTTAACCACATGAGGTCTTCCTCGTACCTCGTACTGTCTCCTGATATGCCTGCAAATATCATTAAATAATGTCAGGTGAATTAATTTTTCTAGACATGACCATTATGATAGTATAAATAGAATTAGTAAATTAAAGAATAGGTTATCATTAGACTGGTAGCAGATTCATGACACACGGTAGACTTCAACGGTAGTCTCTTCAACTGTGTACTTCATCAGTAATCTTGACCAGAGGTACACTTCAATAGTAGGCTTCTAACAGTCGATTTGTAACATCATACTACTTCAATAGTTACCTTTCAAATAGTAGACTATCTAAATAGGTAACTTTATCAACGGTGGAGTTTGTCCATCAGCAGACTTCTACTAACAGTAGACTCTGAACAATAGTAGACTGTATCGATAGTAGGAGTTGTCTAGTGGTAGCCTTCTACTAACGGTATACATATCCAACAGTAGACTTGAACTGTCAATATCTCAAAATAAGACTTAATAAAGAGTCTAACATTTGACATCTAACAAAAGCCTTGTCACAAGAGTGACCTTTTAATGGTGACTCTTTGTCTGTAAGCTTTGATAAGTAGAGCAACGGTAGACTTGTGACAGTGACCTTGAATCAGAAGCTTATAACAGTGAAAGTAAATCTTCAATGGCGACCTTTTAGAAACAGTGACCCAGAGTGACAGTGAGCTATAACAGTAACATTGAACAGAAGGCTCTTACCAGTAGCCTTTTACAGTGAACTTAACAAAGTCATGAGACTAAAAATATAAATTTTTTAGGATAAATAATATAAATTCAGATTAAAAAGGATTATAAAATGACTTAATATATCATAATAAGTATTTAATCATGATTTGGGATTATGAAAAACAAGTGAGTCCAAAAAACACCTTAGGTTAAGGTTCGTGATGGTGACATCCTTTTGGGGTGGCTCGGATAACATTACTCAAGTGGTAATCTCTATAAAATTCCACTTCTCTCATTGGTTGTTCTGCTCAAGATTATCATATTCAATCTCAGATTAGGCTTGGTCAATATAACGACCCGTAATTTACATACATGGTTATTACTTTAGAATTGAAGAATACTTATTTCAGCATATAACCAAACCATGATAGGACTGTATAGTTATAGTGTCTTTAGAAACTTGGAAACATAATCCACTGGTTCATAAATCATCTACATTGTCTCCCATTTATTTCCTCATATCTAGAGTCCCTTTTGGTATATCCTACTTAATACCCTTCTCCTGACCTGGGGAAAAGAAAACATACAAAATTGTGAGCTCAAATTCTCAGTAAGGGTAAACAAAAGAAATATAAATCATATCATATTCATTAGAACATAACATTTTGAAAATCTTAACATGAAAAAGAGATCATAATATCATAACATCGGATAAATCATAGTAGTTAAATGTAATCCCAATAATCATAACATAAAACATGAAACTTTTTGGCATACACACATAATAATAGAAAATCATTTCATATTAGTCAAGGATCATTTCCAAGACCATCATAGTGGACAAAGTCCATTACTGAACCGAGTTCACTCCTCGTTCCAGTCCTGTATCACTGAACCGGATTAACTTTCCATTCCAACCATGTATATCTCATGAGATATAAATCTTTACCCAATGCATTGGAGGGAGATATAGGTCTCACCCATCTCATAATGAAACCATTCTTATGTGTGCCACAAAATCATAAATCATATCATAACCCATGTAATTAAAATGGGATTCTTAAACATCATAACATAATCCATATAAGATAAAAGGACATCACAAAATTAATTCCTTCATAACATAATCAAATCAATGTAAAAATAGGGATATAAACAGAACCCTATATTATCTTATATGGAAAATAATTGTGATAAAACACTTGAACTCCATTCTTGAGGGAAATATCCTTTCTACTTCAAAAACATTTTTTCTTTCTTAACATGTCATACAATTTTAAACTAAAAGAAGTTGATTAAAAATAAACATAAAAACTTGTAAAGAATTCTTCATGGAAATAATTTTCCATGAAATCATAAAAATACATTCACACCGTACAAGTTAAAAAAACATTCTTCTCATACTTTGGCTGGAAAAGTCAAAAAGTACCTCGTACTAGAAACGAAAAAATATTCATTTCATATCTTTTACTAAAGACTCACCAATTTGTAAAATTTGATTTAAAAAAATTGTAGGAGGATATAAATAATATTACATATTGAGGAAACATGGATGTGGATGATAAATATTCCCCAGTAAATTCTGAAGTATAAACAATCTCGGATAAAAATGAGATTGCAAAAATTTCCCTTACCTTAGGTCTGATTTGCTTCGTACGTATCTGAACCTCCTGTATAATGATTTAAATAATGTCATTTAATTATTATAGAATAATATTCATTTTTATCATATCATATATGATCATATTCTTATCTTTTTATTAGTAATATTTCATTGCTACATGTTATTCGGGTGTTCATTGCTTTGTGTTCTTATGCATGTTTTGTCAAATAAATTCTTATTATTATTTTTAGGTTATATATACCTCATTTACAGAATGTTATTATTGTAATATATATCATATTTATTCATTCAATTCATTTATATAATCATTATTCAATGAATATCATGTTGAACGAGTCGCATCACATCTTGGTGACGGTAGGCTGTATGCACGCACGAGCGATGATATCATTCCCATGATCGTGGAATTGTATTGAAGTATATGTATAATATTTCAGAATCAATATCACTTTATAATAATCATATATAGTTATTCTTTACACCATTATACCCATCCACGTATGGTGGTGGTGGAAAATAGATTATACCGCGGCGTGGAGACGGTATTCTGTACGTACGCACGCGCGGTGATTTCATTTTCCATAGGATGGATAAGCGGTGAAATAGGGTTGTTCCATATTTATAATAACATATAAGTATATTAGTGATAATGATTTTATTACTTCATAATGAAACAACTAAATAAGAGGAAGTCGAAGAAGAAATAAATTTGAAAGAATCGGTAACGGATATTACCTCTTCTCCGACACGCCTCTTTAAAACCTCCTCTTAGGGAACTAAAATTGGTCTTTGAAGAAGACCAGGACCTCTAGTATGTTTCTAGGAAAGTTTATAAGGGAAATGGATAGGGTTAGGCCGATCTTGAAGGCTCAATGTTGTGTTAGGAGGAGAGGGAGGAGGTTCCCTATTATATGGGAGGAGAGGGGCACCTTAGGAAAAACTTAAAATATTATTTTATAATAAAGTCATATTCATTTTATAATATCTCCAAATTGAATTATTTTGATGCTAAAGTTGGTATGGGTATAAATCCTCTCAACCAATAGATTTTAGACAAGTTTAGGTTACTATTTTAACCTTATCATTTAGATTTAACTCTAAGTTAAATAATTTACCTTTTACTGTGTCTTCTTGTTTTCTTATACTATATTGTTAATAAACATAATATAACAAGACAAAAGAACCCCAAGTGGTTCATTATTAATATATATAACCTTATATAAGTCATTTGGTCGATCCTTAGATTTTTAGGAATAGAATAACATTTAATAATATAATATTTGTTTAAAAAACTATTTTATGTCAATTTTGATACTATTTGGTAATTGATTTTTGTGAAAATCATAACAGCATGATTAGTTCAAACAAAGTTTATTAAATCAATAATAACATGTCATATTAACCTATAATTTTTTTTAATTCATATAAAGTCTCAAATTACATTTATATGTGTATTTATAACATCAATTATGTTAATATTTCATTAATAAGGTAATTACTGCATCATCATTGTGTCATAAATAAATTAAATTATTTAATGTATAAAAATTATAAATAAAACACCATTATGTACGAAATATTTTTATCTTTCTAATTAATATTTATAGTCGAATTTAGCTTATGTATAACCTTATATTAAAAAAAATTAGTTATTAAACTTTGATTTTAACTCTTTTAACTCTTCTTCAAATAAAATAATAATAAGTGTCTTAATCTAATCCAAGTGGACCTAAATGGTCATATTTTATTACTAAGGTTGTTTTTGGTCCAATTAAACTTATTCAATAGAATTAGGACATGTGTTAGGGTAATAATAATATCATTTTTACCCTTATTTACCATATTTACTTTTAACCATGGTAAATAAAAGTAAAAAATTACTATTCACCAAAAATTATTTTTATCTTATTGAACCACATTTTATTCCTTGATATTAAACGTGTCTCTCAGATTTTCAAAATTCCACTCAAAGAAGTGGTAAAATTAAGTTTTATGTAAATTTGAAAATTCTCCTAGGAGGTGGGTAAAAGACGGTGAAAAGTTCAATAAAATTTTTATATATCTAAAATTATTAAAAAATTACTCTAATGAATTACTTTGAACTTATATAGGTATTATGTATAAATTTTTAACTAAATTAAATTTAAATAAAATAAATAATTATTTAAATAAAAAGTCGGTTTTTAAATAGTAACCCAGTGTTTTCATTATTCATCAAAAATTGATTGTTTTCAAAAAATACCAAAATTTCACCCTAGGATAATTTTGATATTCCGTATCCGAAAATGAAGTCCATTTTGAATGATAAAATTTATAAAATTTTAAAACGTGGGTATTACTATTCATAATGACTATTTTATATAATATTTTAATAGCATATCGTTGTTTAGTGAAACTCGGTGTTGCGTACAACACACGCTATCGTGGAAGGTCATGATTGCATGTAAAGAAAGACAAGATAGTTTTGTGTGTAATGAAAGATTCCTTTGATGTTGTGTATAATATAAGACATAAAAATACATAATTCTCATAAAATATCAAGGTGTTACATTCTACCCCCCTTAAAATGAATTTTGCCCATGAAATTTGTCACTTCGTAATACACAGATGAGGATACCACTCCCTCATCATATCCTCAATATCCCATGTAGCTTCTTCTAATTTGTGGTTCCTCCATAAAACTTTCATTAAGCGAGTGGCCCTGTTCCGTAGAACTTTTTCGCAATGATCCAGAATCTCTATCGGATGTTCTTCATAAGAAAGATCTTGCTCCAGCAGTACAACTTCTGAGCTTAGTAAATGTGAAGGATCAGGTATGTACTTTCTCAAGAGAGATACATGGAACACATCATGAACTTGAGAGATATTTGGTGGAAGTCCCAATCAGTAAGCTACCTTCCAAATACGATCTAGTATTTCGAAAGGACCTATATAACTAGGGATCAGCTTTCCCTTTTTTCCAAATCTCATTACTCTCTTCCAAGAAGATATTTTTAAGAACACTTTATCACCCACTTCAAACTCTAGGTCTTTTCTTCGGTTGTCAGCATAACTTTTTTTGTCGACTCTGAGCTGCTCTTATGTGTTGCTGAATAGATCTGACCTTCTCTTCCATCTCATTAACAGGATCAAGTCCTAATAGCTTTCTTTCCCCAACTTCATCCCAACAAGTTGGAGTCCTTCATTTCGTTCCATAGAGAGCTTCATAAGGAGCCATCTGAATACTAGAGAGAAATATATTATTATAATAAAATTCCACCAAAGGTAGGTTTTTATCCCAGCCACCTTTGAAATCCATAGAGAAACCTCTCAACATGTCTTCTAGAGTTTGAATTGTTCTCTCAAACTGACCGTCTGTCTGAGGATGATAAGCAGTGCTGAAACTCAACTTTGTATCTAAACTATACTGAAGAATTCGCCATAACTTTGAGGTAAACCTTAGATCCTGATTAAATATAATGGAAAGTGGTACTCCATGCAATCTTACCACTTCATTTACATATATCATGGTAAGCTGGTCCAAAGAGAAATCTTCTCTAAAACCAATGAAGTGTTCTGACTTCATAAGACAATAAACTATAACCCAGATAGCATTATTTCCTTTGGATGTTTTAGGAAGTCCGGTGACAAAGTCCGTAGTGATGTTTTCCCATTTCCATTCAGGTATGGGTAATGGTTGTAACATCCCCTTAGACTTCTATCTCTCAACATTAACTTGCTGAAAAACCAAGCATCAAGATACATATTCAACAACATCTCTTTTCATGCCATCCCACCAGAAGTACTATTTCAGTTCCGAATACATCTTCGTGCTTCCAGGATGAATAGAGAATGAAGAACTATGAGCCACATCCAGTAGCTCCTTCTTTAATTCTAGGATGGGAGAAACACAAACCCAATTCATGAACCTTATTATCTCATCACAATCAAGGTTCAATTCAAGAACATTTCTCACCTTCTTTTGTAACTCTACATCTTCTTTTTGTGACTCTTTAATATTCACATGTATAGATGGTTGAACATTCATTTGAGAAAGATATGATTTTTCCCCTTCCATTATAATTCCAAGATCCATCCTTTGTAAATCCATAAATATTGGATCTTTTTTTATCTTCAGCATAGATAAGCTAGCATGGTCTTGTCGACTTAATGCATCTACCACCTTGTTTGCTTTCCCGGGGTGATAATGAATTGAGAAGTCATAGTCCTTATTCAACTCCAACCATCTTCTTTGGCATATATTCAGCTCCTTTTGTGTGAAAATATACTTTAAACTTTTATTATCAGTATAAATATCACACCTTTCACCATAAAGATAATGCCTCCATATTTTTAATGCAAAGATTACCACGGCTAACTCCAAATCATGAGTTGGGTAATTTTGATCATGGATTTTCAACTGTCGTGAGGCATAATCTATCACCATATCATTTTTCATGAGAACACACCCCAGTCCCTTCTTGGATGCAACACGTTAGATCACAAACCTTTCTCTAATACATGGTTGTGTGAGCACAGGTTCACTAGATAAACATTGTTTTAACTCTTTGAAATTCTCTTCACACTCCTCCATCCACACAAACTTAACTCCTTTTCAAGTAAACCTAGTGATTGGATTAGATAACCTTGAAAAATTGTTCACAAAATGTCGATAATATCCAGCCAGACCATGAAAACTTTGGATCTCAGTTACTGTTGTTGGTCTCGACCATCTTTCAATAACCTCTGTTTTTGCTGGATCCACAAATATCCCCTCTTTTGAGATTATGTGACCCAAAAATGAAATTTGTTGAATCCAAAATTCACACTTGGTAAATTTGGCATAAAGATTCCCCTTTATTAGGGTCTTTAATACAATTCTCAAGTGATATTCATGTTCTTCCTTTCTCTTTGAATAGACAAGAATATTGTTTATAAATACTTCCACAAACTGATCAAGATAGTCCCTAAACACTCTATTCATCAGATCCATGAAGATAGCAGGGGAATTATTAAGACCAAATGGCATCACTATAAATTCATAGTGTCCATACCTTGTACGAAAATCCATATTTGGTATATCCTTCTTTTTTGACCCCTAATTGACGATACCCTGAATGAAGATCAATCTTGGAAAAGTATTGAGCTCCGTGTAGTTGGTCAAATAGGTCATCAATGCATGGGAGAATATATTTGTTCTTGATAGTGATCTTGTTAAGTTCTCGAAAATCAAGGGAGAGTCTCATTGATCCACCTAGCTTCTTAACAAAGAAAATAGGTGCTCCCCAAGGTGACGCACTAGGGTGTATGAATACTTTATCAAGATTCCCTTGGAGTTGCTTCTTCAATTCCTACAACTCAATTGGGACCATTCTATATGGTGTGTTTGAAATAGGCATAGCACTCGGTATGAGTTCTATTGAAAAATCAACTTCACGATTTGGTGGAAGACCTGGAAATTCCCCCAAAAAGACATCATCAAACTCCTGTACAATGGGAATATTCGTAATCGTGAGTTTCTCTCCACCCATTTGAGATAAATAAACTTTATTTATTGGAATAAATACCCATAATATGAAATAAATTTCCACTAGAAGTTTATATTCATCCTTTCATCGATAGATGATAAAAGATTAATTGGGAATATTAAATGTGATTTACCTTATATGGCAATTCATATGAGCTCTATATAAAGAAATCCAATCCATTCCCAGAATCACATAAAATTCCACTATAGGAAGGATCAAAAGATTTGTAGGAAGCAATTTTCCACAAACTTCAATTAGAGAAAAATTGTAAACTTTTGATGCGACTGTTTTGCCATTAGAGGTTGTCACAGCTAACTCAATATCTAACTGCAGAGGTAATATGGAGATACCCTTATAAAATTCTACAAAAATAAAAGAGTAGGCGGATCCAGAATCAAATAAAACATTTTCTACTTTAGAGTGGATAGTAATTGTACCTTTCACCACTTCGTTATCAAACTCCACATCACCGATAGAAATTGCATTTGACTTTCCTTTTTCTTTGTCCTTAATAGTTTGTTGATGTCGATCATCATCAAAAACCCTTGGATTTTGGAATTGATTGTCATAATTCCCCATTTCCTTGAACTTGAAACATTGAAGTGTAGGAGGTGCATTCTGTGTATCCTTTTCTTTGTTTGTATCATTAGACATCTTTTCCCCATTATTTCAACATTCAACTATCTGATGACCTTATTTTCCACACTTAAAACATTTACTTTTCCCTTTAAGATAATTCCCTCCATGATTCTTTCCACACTTGAGCATAAGGGAAAACTCATCTTCTTTTCAGTGTGGTCTTAGATTTTCCCTTGAATTCCATTTTCCTATTCTTACCAAACCCATATGATTGATGGGTTACTCCAATATCCATTTCAACATTGAGAGAACATTGAAAAATTTCCTCGTAGCTATTGAAGTCCCTTATAGCTAACGCCCTTTGAAGACTCGGTTTTAAGCCACTAAAGAATCGATCGATTTTACTCTTAGGTTGGATAATAATTCTAGAAGTGTACCTTGAAAGTCTTGTAAAATTTGCTTCATAGGTACCAATCGATTCTTCATCCTTTTTCTTCAGTTAAAGAAACTCCTTCTCCATCTTTGTTCGAAGAATACGAGGGATGTACTTATTGAAAAATAAGTTCTTGAACTCATCCCATTTCATGGACTCAATTTCATCCCTTTTCCTTGTATTCTTAATAAGATTCCACCATTGATCATCTTTACCTTCCAAATGATATACTACTAAGATGACTTTATCATGTTCAGAACATTGTAGAACTGAAAATATCTTTTTAGTGGTACTGATCTATTGTTTAGCCACTAATGGATCAGAATACCCACTGAATGAAGGTGGACACTGCCTCATGAAGGATTCAACAGAATGTTGCTCTTTGTTTTGCTAATTTGGAAGTCCAGTATGATTCATATCTTGAGAAAGTTTTGTGAGAATGGATACAAGATTTTTCATTCCAACTCCCATAGCGTTTGTTTACCCATGGGGATAATCATTGCATTTACTGTCACATTCAGCATTAACACAGTTCCTTCGAGTTCTAGCCATTTACTAAAACCAAGAAGCATAGTGTGAGAAACACTAATCATAACAGAAAAACAACATAATCAAGAATAAAATTTCACATTTTAGGTCTTATCATAGGTCGTTAATGGCCATTTCTAAAACAATAATATTTTGTTCTATGTTTAGACATATCCTTAGAGTCTTACTTTGGCTTTCACATTCTAGTTTCCAAAGGTTGACTATACCTTTCCTCTAATACCAACTATAACGACCCGTACTTTACATATATGGTTATTACTTCAGAATTAAAGCATACTTATTACAACATATAACAAAACCATGATAGAATCGTATAGGTATAGTGTCTTTAGAAATTGGGAAACATAAACAACTGGTTCATAAATCATCTACATTGTCTCCCGTTTATTTCATAATATCTAGAGTCCCTTTTGGAATATCCTACTTAATACCCTTCTTCCTGACCTGGGGAAAAGAAAACATACAAAAGGGTGAGCTCAAATGCTTAGTAAGGGTAAACAAAAGAAATATCAATCATTTCATATTCATTAGAACATAACATTTTGAAAAACGTAACCTGCAAAAGAGATCATAATATCATAACATGGGATAAATCATAGTAGTGAAATGTAATCCCAATAATAATAAAATAAAACATGAAACTTTGTGTCATACACACATAATCATAGAAAATAATTTTATATTAGTCAAGTCTCATTTACAAGACCATCATAGTGGACAAATTCCATTACTGAACTGAGTTCACTCCTCGTTCCAGTCCTATATCACTGAACCGGATTAACTTTCTGTTCCAGCCATGTCTATCTCATGAGATATAATTCTTTACCCAATGAATTGAAGGTATTTATAGTTCCCACCCATCTCATAATGAAACCATTCATATATGTGCCACAAAATCATAAATCATAGCATAACCCATGTAATAAAAATGGGATTCTTAAACATCATTCCATCATAACATAATCCATATAAGATAAAAGGACATCATAAAATTAATTCCATAATAACATAATCAAATCAATGTAAAAATAGGTATAGAAACAGAACCCTATATTATCTTATATGGAAAATAATTTTGATAAAACACTTGAACTCCATTCTTGAGGAAAATATCCTCTCTACTTCAAAAATATTTTTCCTTTCTTAACACGTCATAAAATTTTGAACTAAAAGAAGTTGATTAAAAATAAACATGGAAACTTGTAAAGGAAGATTCATGGAAATAATGTTCCATGAAATCATAAAAATCTATTCATGTCGTATAAGTTAAAAAACATTCTTCTCATACTTTGGTCGGAAAAGTCAAAAAATACCTCATACTAAAAACGAAAAAAGATTCCTTTCATATATTTTTATAAAAACTCACCAATGGGTAAAATTGGATTTAAAAAATTGTAGGAGGATAGAAATAATATTACATATTTAGGAATCATGGATGTGGATGATAATAATTCCCTAGTAAATTATGCAGTATAAACAATCTCGGATAAAAATGAGATTGCGAGACTTTCCCTTACCTTAGGTCCGATTTTCTTCTTACGTATCCGAACCTCCTGTATAATGATTTAAATAATGTCATTGACTTATTAAAGAATCATATTCATTGTTATGGTATCATATATGGTCATATTATTATCTTATTATTAGTAATATTTCATTGCTACTAGTTATTCGGGTGTTCATTGCTTTATGTTCTTATGCATGTTTTGTCAAATAAATTCTTATTATTCTTTTTAGGTTATAGATTCCTCATTTCCATAATGGTATTAGTGTAATATATATCATATTTATTCATTAAATTCATTTAAATAATAATTATTCAATGATGATCCTGTAGAACGAGTCGCATCACATCGTGGAGATGGTAGGTCGTACGTACGCACGAGCGATGATATCATTCCCATGATCGTGGAATTGTATTGAAGTGTATGTATACCATTTAAAAATCAATATCACTTTACAATAATCATATGTAGTTTTTATTTACACCAATATACCCTTCCAAGTAGGTGTTGGTGGAAAATAGATTACACCACGGCGTGGAGACGGTATTCTGTAAGTACGCTCGTGCGGTGATTTCGTTTTCCGTAGGATGGATTGAAGGTGAAATAGGGTTATTTCATATTTATAATAACATATAACTATATTAGTGATACTGATGTTATTACTTAATAATGAAACAACTAAATAAGGGGAAGTAGAAGAAGAAATAAATTTGAAAGAATCGGTAACGGATATTACCTCTTCTTCGACACGCCTCTTTAAAACCTCCTCTTAGGTAACTAAAATTGGTCTTTGAAGAATACCAGGACCTCTAGTATGTTTCTAGGGAAGTTTATAAGGGAAATGGGCAGGGTTTTTTCGATCCTGAAGGCTCAAAGTTGTGTGAGGAGGAGAGGGAGGATGTGCCCTTCTATAAGGGAGGAGAGGGGCACCTTTGGAAAAACATAAAATATTATTTTATAATAAAGTCGTATTCAGTTTATAATAGCTCCAAATTTATTTATTTATAAGATAAAGTAGGTATGTGTCGAAATAATCTCAACCTATAGGTTTTAAACAAGTTTATGTTACTATTTTAACCTTATCATTTATATTTAACTCTAAGTCAAATAATTTAGCTTTTACCATGTCTTCTAGTTTTCTTATACTATATAGTTAATAAACATACAATAACAAGACAAACGAACTCCAAGTGGTTCATTATTAATATATATAACCTTATCTAAGTCATTTGGCCAAACCATAGATATTTAAGAATAGAATAACAATTAATAATATAATATTTGTTTTAAAAACTATTTTCTGTCAATTTTGAAACTATTTGGTAATTGATTTTTTTGAAAATCATAACAGCATGATTAGTTCTAAAAAAGTTTATTAAATCAATACTAACATGTCATATTAACCTATAAAATTAGTTTAATTCATATAAAGTCTAAAATTACATTTATCTGGGAATTTATAACATCAATTATGTTCATATTTCATTAATAAGGTAATTACTGCATCATCATTGTTTCATAAATAAATTAGAATATTTAATGTCTAAAAATTATAAATAAAATACCATTATGTGGGAAATATTTTTATCTTTTTAATGAATATTTATAGTCTAACTTATCTTTTGTATAACCTTATATTAAAAATGTTTTAGTTATTAAACATTGATTTTAACTCTTTTACCTCTTCTTTAAACAAAATAATAATAAGTTTCCTAATCTAATCCAAGTAGATCTAAATGGTCATATTTTATTCCTAAGGATTTATTTGGTCGAACTAAACTTATCTAGTAGAATTAGGGCATGTGTTAGGGTAATAATAATATCATTTTTACCCTTAATTACCCTATTGACTTTTAACCGTGGTAAATAAAAGTAAAAAGTTTCTTTTCACCAAAAATTATTTTTATCTTATTGAACAACATTTTTCACCTTGATATTAACCGTGTCTCTCGGATTTTAAAAATTCCACTCACATAAGTGGTAAAATTATGTTTTACGTAAATTTTCAAATTCCCCTATGAGGTGGGTAAAAGACAGTGAAAAGTTCAATAAAATTTTTTTATATCTAAAATTATTATAAAATTACTCCAATGAATTAAATTTAACTTATATAGGTATTATGTATCAATTTTGACCTATAATAAATTTAAATAAAATAAATAATTATTTAAATAAAAAGTTGGTTTTTAAATAGTAACCCAGTGTTTTCACTATTCATCAAAAATTGAATTTTTTCAGAAAAATACCATAATTTCACCCTAGGCTAATTTAGATATTCTGAATCCAAAAATGAAGTCCATTTTAAAAGATAAAATTTATAAAATTTCAAAAAGTGGGTATTACTATTCATAACTGCTAATTTATATAATATTTTAATAGCATATCGTTGTTTAGTGAAACTCGGTATTGCGTACAACACACGCTATCATGGAAGGTTGTGATTGTGTGTAAAGAAAGCCAAGTTAGTGTTGTGTGTAATTAAAGATTCCATTAAGGTTGGGTATAACATAAGAAATAAAAAAATATATACTTCCCATAAAATATCAGGGTGTCACATTCTTCCCCACTTAAAATGAATTTCGCCCTCGAAATTCATCACTTTGTAACAAACAGATGAGGATAACTATCCCTCATCATATCCTCAATCTACCATGTAGATTCTTCTAATTTCTGGTTCCTCCATAAAACTTTCACCAAGTGAGTGGTCTTGTTCCGCAGAACTTTGTTGCTACGATCCAGAATCTCTATCGGTTGTTCTTCATAAGAAAGATCTTGCTCCAGCGGTACAACTTCTGAGCTTAGTACATCTAAAGGATCAAGAATGTAATTTCTTAGAAGAGATACATGGAACACATCATGAACTTGGGAGAGATTCGGTGGAAGTTCCAATCAATAAGCTACCTTCCCAACATGATCTAGTATTTCGAAAGGACCGATTTACCTAGGGCCCAGCTTTCCCTTCATTCCAAATCTCATTACTCTCTTCCAAGGAGATATTAGTAAGAACACTTTATCACCCACTTCAAACTCTAGGTATTTTCTTCAGTTGTCGGCATAACTTTTTTGTCAACTCTGAGCTGCTATTATGTGTTATTGAATAGATCTGACTTTTTCTTCCATCTCATCAACAAGATCAGGTCCCAATAGCTTTCTTTCCCCAACTTCATCCCAACAAGTTGGAGTCCTGTATTTCTTTCCCTAGAGAGCTTCTTAAGGATCCATATGAATAATGGAGTGAAACCAATTATTATAAGAAAATTACACCAAAGGTAGGTGTTGATCCCAACCACCTTTAAAATCCATAGAGAAAGCTCTCAACATGTCTTCTAGAGTTCAAATTGTTCTCTCATACTGACTGTCTGTATGAGGATGATAAGCAGTGCTGAAACTCAACTCTGTATCTAAAGTATATTAAAGACTTCGTCAAAACATTGAGGTAAACCTCACATCCCGATCAGATATAATGGAAATCGGTACTCCATAAAATCTTACCACTTCCTTTACATATATCCTGGAAAGCTGATCTAGAGAGAAATCTTCTCTAATAACAATAAAGTGTGTTGACTTCGTAAGACGTTCAACTATGACCCAGATAGCATTATTTCCTTTGGATGTTTTAGGAAGTCCACTAAAAAAGTTCATAGTGATGTATTCCCATTTCCATCCAGGTATGGGTAATGGTTGTAACATCCCCTTAGACTTCTGTCTCTCAGCTTTAACTTGCTCACAAACCAAGCATCGAGAGACATATTCAACAACATCTCTTTTCATGCCATCCCACCAGAAGTACTCTTTCAGGTCCATATACATCTTTTTGATTCCCTGAAAAAATAGAGAATGAAGAACTATGAGCCTCATCCAGTAGATCCTTCTTTAATTCTGGTATGGGAGGAACAAAAACCCGATTCTTATACCTTATTATATCATCATAATAAAGGCTGAATTCAGGAACATTTCTCACCTTCTTTTGTAACTCTACATCTTCTTTTTGTGCCTCTCTAATCTTCACATGTATAGATGGTTGAACATTCATTTAAGAAGGATAAGATTTTTTCCCTTCCATTATAATTCCAAGATCCATCCTTTGTAAATCCATAAATATTGGATCTTTTTTTATCCTCATCATGGATAAGCTAGCATTGTCTTGTCAGCTTCATGCATCTGCCACCTTGTTTGCTTTCCCAGGGTGATAAAGAATTGAGGAGTCGCAGTCCTTAATCAACTCCAACCATATTCATTGGCGCATATAAAACTCCTTTTTTGTGAAAATATACTTTAAACATTTATGATCAGTATAAATATCACACCTTTCACCATAAATATAATGCCTCCATATTTTTAATTCAAAGATTTCTGCGGCTAACTTCAAATCATGAGTTGGGTAATTTTGATCATGGATTTTCAACTGTCGTGAGGAATAAGCTATCACCATATCATTTTTCATGATAACACACCCCAGTCCCTTCTTGGATGCATCACTGTATATCACAAACCTTTCTACACTACACAATAGTGTGAGCATAGGTTCACTAGATAACCTTCACTTTAACTCTTTGAAATTATCTTCAGACTCCTTCATCCACATGAACTTTACTAATTTTCGAGTCAACCTAGTGAGTGGATTAGATAAGCTTGAAAAATATTTCACAAAACGTCGATAATATCCATCCAGACCAAGAAAACATTGTATCTCTGTTTCTGTCATTGGTCTCGACCATCTTTCAATAACCTCTGTTTTTGTTGGATCCATAGATATCCCCTCTTTTGAGATTATGTGTCCCAAAAATGAAAATTTTTTAAGCCAAAATTAACACTTAGTAAATTTTCATAAAGCTTCTCCTTTCTTAGGGTCTTTAATACAATTCTCAATTGATATTCATGTTCTTACCTGCTCTTTGAATATACAAGAATATTGTTTATAAATACTACAAAAAACTGATCAAGATAGTCTCTAAAGACTCTATTCATCAGATCCATGAAGATAGAAGGGGCATTAGTAATAAAAAATGGCATCACTATAATCTCATAATGTACATACCTTATAAGAAAAGTCATCTTTGGTATATCCTCCTTTTTTACCCTTAATTGGTGATACCCTAAATGAAGATCAATCTTGGAAAAGTATTGAGCTCTATGTAGTTGGTCAAATAAGTCATTAATGCGCAGGATTGGATATTTTTTCTTGATAGTGATCTTGTTATGTTCTCGATAATCAATGTAGAGTCTCATTGATCCATCATTCTTCTTAAAAAACAAAATAGGTGCTCCCCAAGGTGACACACTTGGTCATAGAAATCCTTTATCAGGATTCTCTCGAAGTTGTTTCTTCAATTCTTGCAAGTCAATTGGGGCAATTCTATATGGTGTCTTTGAAATAGGCAGAGCACCCGGTATGAGTTCTATTGAAAACTCAACTTCACGATTTGGTGGAATACCTGGAAATTCCTCCAGAAAGACATCATCATACTCTCGTACAATGGGAATATTCGTAATTGAGAGTTTCTATCCAACCATTTGAGATAAATAACCTTCCTTTATTGGAATCAATACCCATAAGATGGAAGAAATTTCCACTGGAAGGTTACATTCATCCTTGAATCGATAGATGATAGTAGATTGATTGGGAATATTAAATGTGATTTCCCTTCTTTGGAAATTGATATGAGATCTATATAAATAAATCCAATCGATGCTAAGAATCACATCAAATTACACTATTGGAAGGATCACAAGATTTGCAGGAAGCACTTTCCCACAAACTTCAATAAGAGAAGAATTGTAAACTTTTGATGTGACTGTTGTACCATTAGGGGTTGTCACAGCTAACTCAGTATCTAACTGCTGGGGTAATATGGTGATACCCTTAGAAAATTCATCATAAATAAAAGATCGGGTGAATCCAGAATCAAATAAAACATTTTCTACTTTAGAGTGGATAGTAAGTGTACCTTTCACCACTTCGTTATCATACTCCACATCACCGATAGAAATTTCATGTGACTTTCCTTTGTCTTTGGCCTTAAGAATTTGTTGACATCGATCATCATCAACAACCCTTGGATTAAGGCATTGATTGTCATAATTCTCCATTTCCTTACACTTGAAACATTGAAGTGTAGGAGGTGAATTTTGTGTATAATTTTCTTTGTTCACATCATTAGACATCTTCTTCCCATTATTTCAACATTCAACTGCTTGATGACCTTCTATTCCACACTTAAAACATTACTTGTCCCTTTAATACAATTCCCTCCGTGTTTCTTTCCACACTTTGAGAATAAGGGAAAACTTATATTCTTTTCAGTGTGGTCTTTAGATTTTCCCTTGAATTCCATTTTCCTTTTCTTATCAAACCCATATGATTGATTGGTTACTCCAATCTCCATTTCAACCTTGAGATCACATCAAAAAAATTCCACATAGCTATTGAAGTACCTTATGGATAATGCCCTTCGAAGACTTGGTTGTAAGACACTAAATAATAGATAGATTTTACTCTCAGGTAGGATACTAATTATGGAATCATACCTTCCAAGTCTTGTAAAATTTGCTACGTAGGTACCAACTGATTCATCATCCTTTTTCATTAGTTCAAGAAACTCCTTCTCCATCTTTGTTCGAAGAATATGATGGATGTACTTATTGAAAAATAATTTCTTGAAATCGTCCCATTCTATGGACTCAATTTCATCCCTTTTCCTTATATTCTTAATAAGATTCCACCATTGATCAACTTCACCTTCCAAATGATATACTGCTAAGATGAATTTATCATCTTCAGAACATTGTATAACTGAAAATATATTTTCAGTGGTATTGATCCATTTTCCAGCCACTAATGGATCAGAAGACCCGCTGAATGAAGCTGGATGCGGCCTCATGAAGGATTCAACAGAATGTTGCTCCTTCCTTTGCTCGTTTTCAAGTCCAACATGATTCATATCTTGAGAAAGTTGTGTGATCATGGATACAAGATTTTTCATTACAGCTCCTATAATGTTTGGTTGCTTAGGGGGACAATCATTTCATTGCCCGTCGCATTCAGCATTAACACAGTTCCTTCAGGTTCCAGCCATTGACTAAAACCAAGAAGTATAGTGTGAGAAACACTAATAATAATAGAAAAACCACATATTGAGGAATAAAATTTCACATTTTAGGTCTTATATTTGGTTTTTCATGGCCATTTGTAAAACACTAATATTGTGTTCTATGTTTAGATATATCCTTAGAGTTCTTACTAAGGCTTTCACATCCTAGTTTCCAAAGGTTGACTATACCTTTCCTCTGATACCAACTATAATGACCCGTACATTACATACATGGTTATTACTTCAGAATTGAAGCATAATTATTACAACATATAAAAAAACTATGATAGGACCATATAGGTATAGTGTCTTTAGAAACTAGGAAACAAAAACAACTGGTTCATAAATCTTCTACATTTCCTCCTATTTATTTCATTATATCTAGAGTCCCTTTTGGAATATCCTACTTAATACCCTTCTTCTTGACTTGGTAAAAAGAAAGAATACAAAAGGGTGAGCTCAAATTCTCAGTAAGGGTAAACAAAAGAAATATCAATCATATCATATTCATTAGAACATAACATTTTGAAAATCTTAACCTATAAAAGAGATCATAATATCATAACATGGGATAAATCATAGTAGTGAAATGTTATCCCAATAATCCTTAATTAAACATGAAATATTGTGTAATACACACATAATCATAGAAAATTATTTCATTTTTGTCAAGGATCATTGCCAAGACCATCATAGCGGACAAAGTCCATTACTGAACCGAGTTCACTCCTCGTTCCAGTCTTATATCACTGAACTGGATTAACTTGTGGTTCCAGCCATGTCTATCTCATGAGATATAAATCTTTTCCCAATGCATTGTAGGTAGTTATAGGTCCCACATATCTCATAATGAAACCATTCTTATGTGTTCCACAAAATCATAAATCAGATCATAACCCATGTAATAAAAAATGGGATTCTTAAACATCATGCCATCAGAACATAATCCATATAAGATAAAAGGACATCATAAAATTAATTCCATCATAACATAATCAAATCAATGTAAAAATAGGGATTGAAATAGAACCTTATTTTATCTTAGATGAAAAATAATTTTGATAAAACACTTGAACTCCATTCTTGAGGAAAACATGCTTTCTACTTCAAATTTTTTTTCCTTTCTTAACATGTCATACAATTTTAAACTAAATGAAGATGATTAAAAATAAACTTGAAAACTTGTAAATAAGGCTTCATGGAAATAATGTTCCATGAAATCATAAAAAATCCATTCATTCTGTATAAATTAAAAAAACATTCTTCTTGTACTTTGGCCAAAAAAGTCAAACAATACCTCGTACTAAAAACGAAAACAAATTCCTTTAATATCTTTTACTAAAAACTCACCAATGGGTAAAATTGGATTTAAATAATTCTAGGAGGATAGAAATAATATTAAATATTGAGGAAACATGGATTTGGAAGATAAATATTCCCCAGTAAATTCTGAAGTATAAACAATCTCGGATAAAAATAATATTCTGAGAGTTTCCCTTACCTTAGGTCTAATTTTCTTTGTACGTATCCAAACCTCCTATATAATGATTTAAATAATGTCATTTACTTATTACAGAATCATATTCATTGTTATGATATCATATATGTTCATATTATTATCTTCTTATTAGTAATATTTCATTTCTACTTGTTATTCGGGTGTTCATTGCTTTATGTTCTTATGCATGTTTTTTCGAATAAATTCTTATTCTTATTTTTAGGTTATAGATACCTCATTTCCATAATTTTATTATTGTAATATATATCATATTTATTCATTAAATTCATTTATATAATTATTATTCAGTGAAGATCATGTAGAAAGAGTCGCATCACATCGTGGAGACGGTAGGCTGTACGTACGCACGAGCGATGATATCGTTCCCATGATCATGGAATTGTATTGAAGTATATGTATACTATTTAAGAATCAATATAACTTTACAGTAATCATATATAGTTATTATTTACACCATTATACCCATCCAAGTAAAGTGGTGGTGTAAAATAGATTACACCATGGCGTGGAGACGATATTCCGTACGTACGCACGCGCGTTGATTTCGTTTTCCGTAGGATGGATAAAAGGTGAAATAGGGTTTTTTCATATTTATAATAACATATCAGTATATGAATGATACTTATTTTATTACTTCATAATGAAACAACTAAATAAGAGGAAGTAGAAGAAGAAATAAATTTGAAAGAATCGGTAATGGATATTACCTCTTCTTCGACACGCCTCTTTGAAACCTCCTCTTAGGGAACTTAAATTAGACTTTGAAGAAAAACAGTACCTTTCCTATGTTTCTATGGAAGTTGATAATGGAAATGGGTAGGTTTTTTCCGATATTTAAGGCTCAATGTTGTGTGAGGAGGGGATGGAGGAGGTGCTCTTTTATGAGGGAGGAGAGGGGTACCTTAGAAAAAACTTAAAATATTATTTTATAATAAAGTCATATTAGGTTTATAATAGCTCCAAATTGATTTATTTCAAAGATAAAGTGGTGATGGGTCGAAATACTCTCAACCAATATGTTTTATACAAGTTTAGGTTACTATTTTAACCTTATCATTTAGATTGAACTCTAAGTTAAATAATTTAACTTTTACGGTGTCTTCTTTTTTTCTTATACTATATAGTTAATAAACTTACTATAACAAGACAAACAAATCCCAAGTGGTTCATTATTAACATATAAACCCTTATCTAAGTCATTTTTCCAAACCTTATCTCTTTAGGAATAGAATAACAATTAATAATATAATATTTGTTTTAAAAACTATTTTATGTCAATTTTGAAACTATTTGGTAATTGATTTTTTTGAAACTCATAGCAGCATTATTAGTTCAGAAAAAGTTTATTAAATCAATACTAACATGTCATATTAACCTATAAATTTATTATAATTCATATAAAGTCTCAAATTACATTTATCTGGGTATTTATAACATCAATTATGTTCATATTTCATTAATAAGGTAATTAATGCATCATCAATGTGTCATAAATAAATTAAATTATTTAATGTCTAAAAATTATAAATAAATTACCACTATATAGGAAATATTTTTATCTTTCTAATTAATATTTATAGTCTAATTTATCTTATTTATTACCATATAATAAAAATGTTTTAGTTATTAAACATTAATTTTAACTCTTATAACTCGTATTTAAATAAAATAATAATATGTGTCCTAATCTAATTGAAGTGGACCTAAATGGTCATATTTTATTCCTAAGGTTGTTTTTTGTCGAATTAAACTTATACAATAGAATTAGGACATGTGTTATGGTAATAATAATATCATTTTTACACTTAATTATCCTATTTACTTTTAACTGTGGTAAATAAAAGTAAAACGTTACTATTCACCAAAAATTATTTTTATCTTATTGGACCACATTTTACTTCTTGATATTAACTGTGTCTCTCGGATTTTCGAAATTCCACTCACAAAAGCGGTAAAATTATGTTTTATGTAAATTTACAAATTTTCTTAGGAGATGGGTAAAAGATGGTGAAAAGTTCAATAAAATTTTTATATATCTAAAATTATTATAAAATGAATCCAATGAATTAAATTGAACATATATTGGTATTATGTATCAATTTTGACATAAAATAAGTTTAAATAAAGTAAATAATTATTTAAATAAAAAGTCTGTATTTAAATAGTAATCCAGTGTTTTCACTATTCATAAAAAATTGAATGTATTCAGAAAAATACAAAAATTTCACCCTAGGCTAATTTCAATATTTCAAATCCAAAAATGAAGTCCATTTTGAAAGATAAAATTTATAAAATTTCAAAAAGTGGGTATTACTATTCATAACGGCTAGTTTATATAATATTTTAATAGCATATCGTTGTTTAGTGAAACTCGGTATTGCGTACAACACACGCTATCGTGGAAGGTCATGATTGCGTGTAAAGAAATCCAAGCTATTGTTGTGTGTAATGAAATATTCCTTTGATGTTTCATATAACGTAAGACAAAAAAATATATACTTCTCATAAAATATGAGGGTGTTACAGTCAAGATAAAATCTCAATGATACCACCTCCTTTCAGAGTTCCGACATATCAGATTCGTATGCGGAAAGTAAACTGGATGAGGCCATCGTTTCCTTTGTCTAAGTAAATTGGATTTTTTAAAGACATATATTTATACTAATCATGTGATCCCTATTCAATGAATATATTAGAAATGGTCATAATACCTAATGCTATATTAAAATCCAAAACATAGAACAAAATAAGTACCTAAGTTTTACATAACCATAAGAAGACATTTTAATAGACAAAGAGGAACATTCATTAATAAATTTTGGGGTCATTATAATCTCCCCCTTTATGAAATATTTCCCTCTAAAAATCCTTTTCCCGCACTAAAACAGATGTGGATAACTCTACTTCGTCACTTCCTCTGATTCCCATGTCGCTTCTTTAATCATGTGGTTTCACCACAACACCTTGACAAGGGGCATTGCCTTATTTCGTAGATCATTTTCTCAACGATCTATGATCTTCACTGGTTTCCCCTCGTAAGAGAGATCATCCTCTAATTGTACTAACTATGAAGAGAGTATATGTGAAGGGTTTGGTATGTACTTCTTTAAGAGGGATGCACGAAATATAACATGTACATTGGCCATAGTATGTAGATGTACTAGTTGATAGTCTACAACCTTTACATGATCATGAATCTCGATGGGGTCATTGTAACTACGATAGAAGTTTCCTTTATTTCCAAAACTCATGACCTTATTTCATTGAGATAAGCATAGAGACACCATGTCTCCAACTTATAACTCAAGGTCTCATAGATAGTTATCTGGCTAACTCTTTTATCGACTTTGGGCTACCATGATATTCTGCTGAAGGGTTTTCACATTTTCCACCATTTCATCACCCATTTCTGGTCCTAACAGCTTATGCTCACTGACTTTAGGACAACATGCTAGTGTTCTTCACCCTTTCTCATATAGGGATTCATAAGGTTCCATTTGGATACTCAAGTTGAAACTGTTATTATATGATAATTCAACCAAATCAATTTATTGATCCTAAACTCCATTAAAGTCCATTGAACATGATCTTAATATATATTATAGTGTCTGAATAGTTCAATTAGATTGGCCATAAATTTGAGGATGATAGGTCGTACTGAATTTCAGGTTAGTATCCAGATCATGTTGATGAAACTTCCAAAACATAGAGGTGAATCTTGGATCTCGATCAGATACAATAGATAATGGTACTCCATGTATCCTTACCACTTCACTAATGTATATCCATTCCAGTTGATCCAATGAGAAATACTCTTGAATTTAAATGAAGTGTGATGACTTTATAATATGATCCATAACAAACCAGATTGCATTGTTTCCTTTGTATTTATTTGGAAGTCTGATGACAAAGTCCATGGTGATGTTCTCTCTTTTCCATGATAGAATGGAAATGGTTTCATCATCCCCTTAGACTTCTGCCTATCTTCCTTCACATGAAGACACACCAGTCACATTGATGTATACTCAGCGATCTCCTTCTTCAAATTATCCCACCAAAATGCTCTCAGAGATCTCAATAAATCTTTTTGTTTCCTGTGTGAATAGAGAAATTTGAACTATTTTCAATATCCAAAATTTCTTTTTTCAACTATGGACTTGATGTAACACATAGTCTCTTCCCAAATATCTAAATTCCTTCTTCATTAACACTGAGCTCTAAGGATTTCACTTTTCTCATAGCTTCCACTTTCTTTTGAATTCTCACATTATCCTTTTGAGAATCTTTTAACTATTCTAAAAGAGACAGTTGAGCAATCATTTGTGAAATTATTGAGGATGTTCCCTTATTTATGATTCTCATGTCCATCTTCATCAAATCTAAGAATAATTTATCCTTTTCAATTATCATAAAAGATAGAATTGATGTGTCCTTTCTACATAGATCATCTTATACATTGTTTGAATTCCCAGGGTGGTAATGGATTGAGCAGTCATAGTATTTGATCAGCTCTAACCATCTTCTTTGGTGTCTGTTCAACTCTTTCTGTGTGAATATATACTTGAGGATTTTGTGGTTCATATATTTTTCAAACTTCTCCCCAAAGAGATAATGCCGCCAAATTTTTCAAGTGAATATCACTACATCCAACTCCAGATCATGTGTTGGATAATTCATATCATGAACTTTCAATTTCCTTGAAATGAAAGAAATGACATAGTCATTTTTCATCAACACAAAGCCCATTCCCTTCTTCAAAGAATCACTAAATGCCAAAAAATTTGTTCCACTTGTTGGTAAAGTGAGCACGGGAAAATTAATAAGCCTCCTATTCAACTCCTTGAATATTTCTTCGTATTCATCACTCCAAGAAAACATTACTCCCTTCCAAGTTAGCTTGTTAAGAGGGTTGGAAAATCATGAGAAATTTCTTAGAAATCGTCAATAATATCCCACTTTCCCCATGAAGATATGGATATATGTTACCAATGTTGGCCACATCCATCCCTCTATAGCTATTATCTTGGAGGGATCCACAGATATGCCATTATTTGTGATGATATGGCCCAAAAATAAGACCTCCTTCAACCAGAACTCACAGTTGTTATACTTTTCATTGATCTTCTCCTTTCACAAGGTCTCTAGTACAATTCATAGATTCTCCTCACGATCCTCATTGGGATTATAGTTTATTAGAATATCATATATAAATACATTCAAAAAAAATCATGTAAATCTCTAAAGACTCTATTCATCAAGTAAATGAATATTTCTGGAGCATTAGTGAGTCCAAAAGGCATTACTATGAATTCACATTTCCCGTATCTTGCACGAAAAACAGTCTTTGGGATATCTTCCTTCATCACCATTACTTGATAATATCCCAACTGCAAATCTACCTTATAGAATTATTTTTCTCCACACAGCTAATCAAACAAGTCGTAAATTAGTGGTAGAGGATACATGTTCTTTATTGTGATTTTTTTAAGCTCACGATAATTTATACAAATGCGCATTGACCCATCCTTCTTCTTGATGAAGAGGACTGGTGCACCCCATGGGGAAGCACATGGGAGTATAAACCATTTATCCAGATTCTCATGTAGTTGTTTCTTAACCTCCTCAAGCTCTAGAACATCTATTCTATAATAAGTCTTTGATATTGGCATCATCACATGTGTAAGATCAATTGAGAATTTAGCATCTCTTCTAGGAGAAAGACCAAGAAATTCCACAGGAAACACTTCAGGGAATTCCCTCACAATAGGAAAGTATTCTAGGATGGTTTCCTTATTAGACTCAATCATTTATGCTCGATACATGTGCTCATTGTATAATAATATCCACACATGAGTTAATGGAGCTAAAGAAGAGTCATTTTCTTCCTTGCACTTGTATAGAATAGGGGGTCGATTCTCCACATGGAGAGTGATTTCCCTCTAATGTAAATTTGTGTTAGCTATATATAATAAAATCCAATCAATGCTGATAATTGCATCAAATTCCACTTGAGAGAGTATGATGAGGTTTTCTGAGAAGTTCAATCCATATATTATTACAAGCGAGGATTTATATTAATGGGATGAAATTATTACCCCATTTTTCGTACTCACTGACATCTTTACTTCCATGATTTGTGGTGGTGTTTGGATTTCACTACTAAACCTTTGGGATAGAAATGAATTCATAGAACTTGAATCCAGAAGTATGTATTCTATTCATGAATTAATAACTAGCATACCTATCACCACTTCATTGTTGGTGTTCACTTCGGCGGTAGGGATGGAAAAATATCACCCTTGTTAGCTTGTAGGTTGTTGGTTACTTCTATAAATCCCTTGGATTAGGGAATTGATTTTTATAGTGCCCTAGTTCTTTGCAGTTAATGCAATGAAAAATGTGTTGAGATTCGAACAGTGTGTTCTTATCCATTATCAGGGTCCTGGGTTTCTCTTTCCAACAGTTAATAGCCATATTCCCTTCTCTTTCGATCCTAAAGCATTTCCTCATCCCCTTTAAGAAAATTTCTAGGTTTCTTCTTTCCACACCATTGGAAAATTGGGTGCTAAATTTTATTATCACCATTGGATTTATCCATCGGACTTCCAGAATTGAAATCCAGCTTATATTTCTTATCCCCCGGATACCCCAGAGATTCGTCAATCTCCATTTCAACCATGAGGACACATCAGAAATTTTCCTCATAGTTGTGAAAGTCACTGATCATCAGGGATTTCTGCAGGCTAGGATTCATCCCACCAAAAAAGAATTCATCCATGAATTCGGGGGTAAAGACAATGACGAAGGCGTATCGTGAAATCCATGTAAATATTGCCTCGTAATCTCAGACATATTTGTCATATTTTTTCATGAGATCAAGGAAGTCCTTTTCCATCTTAATCTAGAGGGTGTGTGAAAAATATTTATCAAAAACACATCTTTTGGAAATCCTTCCATTCCAACGCCACGATCTCCACCTTAAGATTTGTATTTTTGATCAATTTCCACCATTAGTCTGCTTCACCCTGCATATGATAAGAATCCAGTAGAACCATATCTTGTTCGGATCATTGAAGGATGCAGAATATCTTTTTAATGGAGTTGATCTGTTTTTCAACGATTGAGGGATCATATGATTCATTAAAAGTAGGAGGCCTTGGTCTCATGAAACTCATGATACTGACTTGTTATTTCTTGGGGGTAGGTTTAATGGTCCTCTTGACCCATTTTTCTATTCAAACCCTGAGTTAACTGAGAGATAATCTTGAAAAAGTCCGTGATTCCCACTCCTATATTTTTTGGAATCTAATTAGCACAGGCATCACATTGATCTTCAGATCGGTTGTTAGGTCGAGTCCTTCTATTACTAGACATTGGCTAGAATAAAAGGAAACTTAGGGGTAACACATAAATTATAATACAAAGATAAAAATGGATGAGTTATAAATTAATATTATTTCCTTAACTTATGAATCTATAATCTTAAATCTATGTTATCTATGATCTATATTCTAACATGTATTCTTAGAGGCATTTTTGAAATTCCCATAGTAATGGTTCATACTATGCTCATTAATTTACCAAAGCATATCCCCTGGGAGTGTCTTAACCAATAGTGCAGCAAGGCCCATTTTCATGTACCGGGATACCTTGGGTCAAACCCAAAAATTTTTTCAGGGTTTTCACACCTAGGTACATATGTATCAGAGCTGCCTCTGTCTGCTCTTATCCAAACCGGGATGTATTTACTTCATATAACACTAACTCAATATCCAATGAAAAATAGGTATATTTTTATTATATTTAGTATTGTATATAAGGCTTAACTAGGTTTTTCTAATCATAATCCCAGAAATAGCTAAACATATCCACTGATACCAACTATAACAACCATACACTTAATTACATACTTAAACATGATTTATTACATAAAACCATCACTTGATACAACATATAATATTGAGAAGTCTATTGTCTTTGGGGAAGAAAAACATTACATAACAACATAAATCATATAATGAAACATATTATTGAAAACTTCCATTACATGGCAAATACATTCCCTGGTACTTATCATTGAATAGGTTAACCTAAGGACATGCATAAAAAAGGGTGATCTATAAATCCCTGAATGTGAATAAACAAGGAATAACATTAAGAATACAATACATGTTATAAAATAGTCATATCAATATAGATCAAGAGAATCAATAACATAAATACATGATAATGAATTATAATCATAACATGGGAATGTGGCAATAACATTTAACATTGAATTAGCATGATCCACAACTCATTGCACATGGAGCATGAGTAAGCCCTCATTGCACCTGAATCCTAAGTAAAAATTCATTGCACATGAATTAGCATGTGTAAGCACCCATTTCTCATGACATATAATGATACAATACTTTACCCAATTCATTATATCACCATTAGGGCGCACCCTTCTTAAACATTTCAATTCATGCATAAGTGTGCCACATGGATCATAAAATATTGATTCATTAAAATTAATAATTTATTTCATGATAAAATAGTGTCGAATTAATAAATGAAACTCTTTAATAAATATTTAAACATTTATACAGGTGAATATCTTTGATAGAGAAGTGGGCATGGTATTCTCGTCACAATGACTTTGACTTGGAAAATCACAGTGCAATTTTGGCAGTATAACGGATGGACATAAGAAGTCATAAAAATGGGGGATTGGAGAGAAATGGTTGTCTCATAACATTTAAATGAAATAGACAGTAATGGGGTCATATAAATACATGTGCCAATAATTTTAATAGAATTTATATTCATTATAGAAAAGAATTACTTGAATATAAACTAGGAGAGAGAAATTTCTTAGGGAATTCTGTCATGGTAATGAGTATACATTGAAGAAATTAATGAGAAATAAATTGGATCTATAATTATTAAAAAATGAAAATGGAAGTGTGTGGGAGGTGAAAAATCATACCCCAAAATTTATAATTGAAAATAAAAGGGCATAACTATATTTGGAAACTTGGACATAAATAAGAAAAATGAGAATCTCTTACTTGAAAGTGGGATCCCAAAAGCATGGGAGAAGCTTGAGATGGGATTCTTGAGAGTATGATGAACCTTGGGATGATTCTATAGAGAGTAGGGGAGTGGTTGGTCGAACTCCAAAATTATTGATTGAAGAGAAAGTGGGGGTTTGCGTGGGTTTATATAGGAAAGGAGAATAAATTCTTTATTATTTAGATTTGGGACACCTCACATTAAAATAATAAAAACCAAAAACTAGCCTAAGGTTTTATCCCATGGTTTTTGAAAAAGGGTATTGGAAAACAATATTTTATAAGGAAAATGGAAAAACTTTTTAAAATAATAGGTATTTTTTTGTAATGGTTAGCCACACTCTTAAGGAAAACAATTTTAAAAAGACAAAATCTTTTATAAGTCTCGAAGGGTCCACTAAATATTTTTAAAATAAATCAAACAAACCAAAAATCAATTTATTTCAATGGTAAAACATATATTGTCTAATACTAATTTTTATAGTATTTTATTACATCACTATTTGGTCATTATGATGTCATAAATCCTATTATATATATAAACAGTGTTTTATTTATACCCAAAAATTCTACTGTCTTAGAAAATTAAGAAAAATTCACCATAGGATTATTTTTGACATCATGATTCCAAAAATAATATTAATCTTAACTAAATAATTTTCTAAATATTTTAATTATTAATTTTAAAATAAAAATTTATATTTATTGAAAATTCATGGGTTTTAACAAAAACAGCTTTAAAACCTTAATAAAAATTAAAATTGCATTCATAAAATTATGCGATCATTTATTTTTTAAAAATAATAAATTTAATAATTATTGTAATATTTAATTAAAATACTATTTAATTAAAAATATCTATTAATTCAACAAAATATATTTGTTAGTTGAATATTAACTAAAAATACTATTTGTGCTTTAAAAATCTATTTACAACGTATCAATAATAAAAAAATGTATGATCTCTATACTAAAAAAATGTACATAATCGTAGTACTAGGTTCTTGTTATATATCCCCTTAAAAAATCATTCATAAGTCATTATGGTAAGGTGCGTGTTGGTAATGGACTCTTGGGGTGGCTCGAATAACATTTCTCAATTTGTAATCCCTATCAACTTTCACTTCTCTTGTAGGCGGCTCTTCTCGAGCTCAACATATTCAAGCTCGGCTTGGTCTAGGTCAAGAACATACCCCAATAACTCCACCTCATTTATAAGCTCTGAAAAATGGTCTTTGTATGGGTCAATTCTACTGGATGAGTCCATCACTTCCTTTGTTTGAGTAAATTGGACTTGTTAAAGCCCTATATTTATACTAATCATGTGATCCCTATTCAAAAACTATATTGGCAAGAGTGACAATTCATAAATGTATTTTAAAATCGAAAACATAGAACCAATTAAGGGTATACTATTTACATAATCATAATAATACATTTAAATAGAAAAGGTCGAATTTTCATTAATAAATATTTTGGTCATTACATTACATGTATGTATTCCACATTCTAATATAGTAAAATAAATTATGATGTTGAATGAAACCATGTTATATGATCTATGTTCCACACCTAAACTTGAGAATTAAATTATTATGAAGGGTGTCCCCTGATAGTTCTCTAATTAATTGGGTAATGTTTAGTATTTTGAAACTTCATGTGATATGGGACTTCACTCATGTTCCACTTTTTATAATAGTCCTCCACCAATGAACCTCCATCTGCAATGATCAATGGATCATACTCCTCCATGTAAAATGATCCTTGAGCTATGTTTAAATCATGTTGTATATCATAGCCACATTTTACAAGTTATAATTATCACAAAGTTTCATTATTTATTATTCATGTTCCATTTATTATAAATTGATAATCCTATTTTCTAACATTTATTGTTGTCCTCAAGTTATTCCTTGTTTATTATCTTACTGGGAATCACATCCCAAACCTTTCTTATTTTATCCCTCATGTTTTCCCATTCATTGTGATGTGTGATGTGTGAAGGAATTTTTTGGTCATGTCAAATAATATTTCAATAAACATATTTTATTTCATGTTTTAAGTTGTTATGTAATGTACCTAATTTTCAAAAGAAACTAGACCTATCGATCATATGAGTTGTATTGAGTGTAATTTTATGTAATAAATCACATTTAAACATGACATAATGTGTAGGGTTGTTATAGTTTTTATCATATTATAGGCTTGGTTATTTTGAATTTAAGATTAGAAAACCATAGTGAAATCCCTTTAGGGATAAGATTGTGTATAAGAAAATATCCCTAAGCATTGGTAATTATATTTTAAGGGGTTTATCCAGAAAATTCATCCCTATCTAGATAAAACTTATGGAAGTGGTCCTGGCACATATTTACCTTTGAGAAATAACTCAAATAAGGTGTTTTAACCACTACTCTTGGTAACCTGGTACATGACAATGGGCCTTACTGGTCTCCTCGTTTGACACTCCCTGTGGATATGCTTTTGTAAATTCAAATTATCATTACAAACCATTTTTTAAGAAATAAAAAATACCCCTAAGATTATATGTTATAAATTATGTCCTTGATAACATACACTAAACCCTATAAAATCATAAATTATTGAGATAAATTTAATTTTATCGTTAACCCTTTAATGTCATTGGATTACCCTTTTTGTGTTTAATAGTTTAAAAGTACTCATCCTTAAGTCTATTTCAGATAATGTATAACCAGAATCAAAAAGTGATATGTAGGTTTATTGTACATGTTATATATATTACATTTCATTAAGAAGGATAATTAGAACTATTCAAACACCACAAAAAATCATGGAAGTAGATATGTCAGTGAAAATTGTAAAAGGGTAAATTTTTTCGTTCCATGTATATAACTAGTCCTCGGTCATAATTTTAGGATTAATCTTCCTGAATAACCTTGTAATAAATCCCATGTTGGAATTTGATTAAATTATGGGCACTGATTGGATGTCCCTATATATAGCCAACATTAATCTCTATGTGAGTGAAATCACTCTCCATATGGTGAATCAATCCTCGATTATATAAAATTGAAAGGAGGTTGAAGAACCATCTTTAGAACCAAAATATCAAGTAGGGATATTATTTACCTAATAGAAAGAGTATCAAGATCAAATGATTAAGTCTAAAGAATTAACCATCCTCAAAGACATGCCTATTATGAGGGAATTCAAAAATGTGTTTCCTGAGGAGTTTCCTAATCTTCCTCCAAGTAGGGTAGTTTAAGTTTCTATATATATTATACCTTGGTTTCCAATATCCAACACTCCATATAGAATAGATTTTGTGGAATATGAGAAGCTAAAGAATAAACTACAGGATAATCTAGAAAAATGGTTTATACAACCATGTTCTTCAACATGGGGTTCACTAGTCCTCTTCATCTAGAACACGGATGAGTTAATGTGCATTTTGTTTGTTCATTGTGAGCTCAAAAAAATCATGATAACTAACAAGTGTCCTTTCAACTTATGTATGAATTGTTTGATTAGTTATTTGGAGCACAAAAATTATCCATGGTAGATCTGTGGCCTAGATATTACCAAGTAAGGGTGGATAAACAGGATATCCCTAAAAATAATTTTCATACAATGTATGAGCCATATGAGTTCATATTAATTCCATTCGTACTCACTAATTTCCCAGTAATATTCATGGAATTAATGAATTTTTTATTTATAGATTACATAGAAATTTATTTATTAGTCTTTATAGAAGATATAATAATATAATCCAAACCCAAAGAGGAGCATTAGGAATATCTAAACATTGTGATAATGACCTTGCGAAAGGAGAAGCTCTATGAAAATTACAACAAGTGTGAGTTATAGTTGATTGAATTCACATATATAGAGCATATCATCACAAGCAATGGGATGAATATAGATCCTTTATAGATAAAATAAATTGAGGGATGGAATATGAAAAAATATGTGACAAATATCCATTGATTTCATGGGTTAGTTGGATATTATGCTCACTTTGGAGAAATTTCTCATGATTTATAAACCCTCTTTCCAAGCTAACTTAGAAGAGAGACAAATTTTATTAGAATAATGAATGTGTGGTAATATTCATAGAGTTTAAAATGAATCTTATAATTTTCCTTATGCTCACAATACCCACATGTGGGGTTCTTTTCATAATTTTTAGTGATGGTTCAAAGAAAGGATTGGTATTTTTGTTGATATAAATGACAAAGTCATTACCTATGCCTCGTGGAAGATGAAAATCCATGAGAAATGTTTTCCCTGGAATGATATGATGTTTTCAGTTGTAATAATTGAATTGAAAACCTGGTGTCATTTTCTCTCTCCGAAGAAGTGTGAAATATATACAGATCCCAAAATTCCCAAATATATATTCACACACAAATAGATGAATAATGTCAAAAAAAATAATTTATATCTCTTTAATGATTACATCGGCTTCATGCACTACTATATTGGTAAAGTGAACAAAGTGGAATGTTCTCCAAGTATAAAGGATCATCAATTCTATCATTAATGAAAATTGATAAGGATCTTATCTTTATATATTTTGAGAAGATGGACTTGAAAATTATAAATAAAGAAACACCATGAATCCTTTCACAAATTATTTCTCAACCATTTATTTTGGAAAGGATAAAGTATTCTAGGAAATATCATTTGGGAATTTAGAAGAGAGTGGGATTAGTAAAGAAAGAGAAATACTCAAAGAATAATGTTAATGAAGAATGAATTTTGACATGTGGATCAAGACTTTGTGTTCCATAAAATCCTAAGTAAAAAAATATTTTCGGATGTTTCACATTGTTCAATGTTCCCCATTCACCCAAGAGACACAATGATGTATCGAGATCATTGAGAGAACTATTTGTGGGACACTATAAAGAAGGATATTGCAAAATATACATCATCGTGTTTTTTATGTATGCATATGATTGATGAATAGTATAATTCTATGTTAATGATGCAACCATTACCCATACCAACATAGAAATGGGAATGAATGTGATTGATGAATAGTATAATTCTATGTTAATGATGCAACCATTACCCATACCAATATAGAAATGGGAGAACATCACCAAGGAATTTTTCACTAGACATCCAAATAAATTCAAGGGAAACAAATATATTTTTATTGTTGAGGATCATCTTATGAAGATAGCAAACATAATCATGATTTAAGATGATTAATCACTAAAACAATTGGCATGGATATACATCAAGGATGTGGTAAGTCTTCATAGAGTACCACTATCGATTATGTCAGTTCATGATCTTAGGTTCACCTTTAGGGTTTTTAAAATTCTCCAGCATTCTCTAAACACTAAGCTGAAGTTCGGTACGTCTTACCACCATATAAATAATTCCCAATCAGAGTGGAATATCCAAATACATGAGGACATGTTACGAGCTTCCACAATAGACTTCCAAGGAATATTAGACCAACATATTATTTTTGGTGTGGTCTCATACAACAATAGTTTCCACTCAAATGTCAAAATTTATCCCCTATGATGCCCCTTATAGGAAGAGGTGAAGATAACTAACATATTTGGATGATTTTGGAGAAAACAACACATAGGTCATGAAATGGTTGAAGAAAGGGTGGATAAGGTTAAGACTATCTTGAAGCACATAAAACTCCTCAGAGTTAAAAAAATATCTATGTTAACAATCAAAGATGAGACCTAGAGTTTGATGTTGGAGACATGGTATTCCTATTAATATCTCAATGGAAGATATTTATCTTTTTTTAAAATAAGGGAATGTTATTTCCATGGTACATAGGCCATTTTGAGATCCATGATCGCGTCGAAGTAGTGTCATGTTGACTACCACTCCGAAAAAACCTATCTTATATACATGTTGTATTCCATGTATCCATATTAAAAAAGTACATACTATACCCATCAATTTTACTCAATTTAGAGGTGGTACCATTAGAGAAGGACCATTATTATGATGAGATGATTGTAAAGATCATATATCCTATAGAAAAGGTTCTATGAAATAATACAATGCTACTTGTGAAAGTGTTAAGGTGAGACCACATGCTTAAAGAAGAAATGTGGAAACCATACGAGATGATAAAGTGGAGTTAGTAACATCTATTTTAATGTGGGAAATAGTTATTTCGAGGGTGTAATTTTTTTATGGGGGAAGTTTGTAATGAACCAAACATTTATTAATAAAATTCTTCTTTTTGATTAATTTTATGTATTGTGGATATAGAAATCTCATGCACTTATTTTGTTTTATATAATTATATTTTAAATGATAGTTATGTATCATTAACATTGGCAATACATATTTTGTATGGGGATCACATTACAGTAGAAATATAGGATTTTAAAAAATCCTATTGGTAAAGACAAATTAAGTGATGGCCTAAACTAGTAGGATCATACCATATGAAGCCCATTTATCAAAACATCTTAGGGAGATAGTATTTCTGGGATTTTCACTAGACCAACCCTATATAGATATCCATAAACATTGGCATGAGTGAAATTTTTTATGGGATATGTTCATGCTCATCGAGATCATGACCCAAACCATGTTCAACAAACGACCCCATGATGGCCCCAAAATCAGGCACCTTACTCTTAGGGCGTATGCTGGTGTAATAAATGGATATGTATCAAGACCCAAGAAATTGAAATATGTAAATTATTTTTATATAAAATTTCATATATTTTCTTCCTATAATTATAACATTGTAAATGATTTTTAAAATACAAATAGTATTTTTGGTTAATATTAAAAATTAATTAAGAACTCTAATTTGAAGAATTAATGAATTTTTTTTAAAAATCATATTTTAATTAAAATTTATTTTTAAATTATCTTTTCAAAATATAAATTATCATATAATTTTCTATGAAGTAAAATTTTATTTTTATTAGGGTTCAAAAACAATTATTTAATAAAAACCCGTCATTTTCAATAAATCTAAATTATATTTTAGAAGATAAAATTAACCTATTTAGAAAACTAATCATATAAATTTCATATAATTATTGAAATGAGGAGGCCAAAATTATCTAATGTTAAATTTTGGATAATTTTCTCGGACAGTCAAATTTTTGGGTAAAAATTAAATACTCTATAAATATACAATCTGTTTTATGATATCATATTGGACCAATATGGATGTAATTAATGAAATAAAATTCATAATCAGAAAAATATATGTTTTTTAGTTTAAATAATTTTATTTTAAAAATATTTTATTTATTTTATAATGAATTAATGATTTCTCCAAGACTGATAATATATTTTAATATTTTATAATCATTACTTCGAATGTATGACTCACCTATATATAATCAAGGTGAATATTTTACTATCATAGACCTTTTTCGAAATAAAATAATATATATCACTCCCCTTTGATAGAACCCATGGGAAACAATCATTGTATGAATTGTGGTTTGAATATTTTATTATGAAGTGTCTCAAACCATAATTATAAGAAATACCCCTAATTCTCTATATAATCCCACCCAATATCCCATTTCTCTTTAGTCAAACTCCATGAAGCTCATCCAAACACATCCCATTACTCCCTAGATTCCTCCCAAGGTTTACCTAGGATCCCAAGAAGCTTTTTCAAAACCATTAAATTCACACATCCAAGTAAGGTATTTCTCCCACATCCTTTGAATTCAAGCACCTTCATTGAGATTCGTTATTTTTTATTTCAATTGATTATATTTTTATTAAATTATAATCATTACCATAATAATAAATTTATTTTATTTTTATGAGGGATCAATTATCCACCACCATTATTTGGACCTGTACCTAAGCCATTACTATGTAGAAATTTCGTAAGATATTTCTCTAATCTCTTTTGAATTCTGGCACGTTCATTGATATTAGTTATTTTAATTTAAGGTAATTATATTTACATTAAATTATAATCATTAACATACTATAAAATTGATGTTATTTTTATGAGGGTAATTTATTCCCCCACATTTGGACACTTACCTAAACCATTACTTTGTTAAAATTCCCTAAGAGATTCTCTCTCTTTTCTTTTTATCGAGCACTTCATTTATGATATTTTTTTATTACCATTTCCATAAGTTAGGATACATTAATAACTATTCCCATTACTCAACATTTTATGTTTAAATGATGGTATACCATTTCACTATCATTTATTCTTCTTATGAACCCTTATGTAAACCTGTTATTATGCCAAACTTTTGTAAGGAATCTTCCACACTCCCTTTTTATAAAGAATTCCTTTTATGTTAGGTCATATCGTTTCCTTTTTTATATGTTCAGATATGTTCTAAAATATCTTTCTTATTGTACATGTCATTTCTAAATTATGAGATACCCCTTTATCTCTCATCTACCGGTTATATTAATTTCTATATGATGTTGTTATGCTACCAAAAATGCACCCCTATTTTCCATACCAAAATCATTTTGCAGTGAATACCATAACCATTACTCTATCAAGCTTATTCACCTTCATGTACCTAATTTTATTGATTTATGACTAACATGTATGTATTCCATATTATTTTATCTTGTAATAAATTATGATGTTCAATGAAACCCTATTTTATGATATATGTGGAAAAAATAAACATTAAAATGAAATGATTGTGAAGGGTTTTACCTAATAGAACCCAATTTTATTGGGAAATGTTTTTTATCCTGATACATCTTGTTCAATACACATATACACATGGTCCTCAGTGTGAAATTTTCCTCGAACCATGATCCTCCATGTGGAAAGAACCTTGACTCATGATCCTCCTTGTGCAATGATCTATGACTCATGGCTATATCATGTTGTATATCGTTACCACATTTCCAATGAAATAATTATCATCTAATACATTGCCTTATTATTCATGTTAATTTTATTATCCATTGATATGAAAATTTTCTAAAATGTATTGTCTTCCTCATTTTATTCCTTTTTTATTCCCTTACAAGGTATTATTTCTCAACCCTTTCATACGTATTCTCTCAGGATATCCCCTGTATTGTTAAAAACTAAGGAATGTTTTTTCCAAGATAAAAAAGTTTTCAATAAATGATTTTAAATTCAGGTTATAATTTGTTATGTAATGTACCAAATTTTCCAAATAAACATGTCCTCTTAATATATAGAGTTGATTTAAGTGGAATTTTATGTAATAAATCATGTTTAAATATGTTATACTGTGTATCATTATTATATCTTATATTAATTTATATTTAATTTTAATTTAAAATGAATTTTATTTAATACGTTTAAAATTATAATGGCCAAATTATTTTGGATATTTTGATAAGAATTATAATAAAATGATTGATTAATTAAATATAATAATTAATCAATTTGGGAGTGATTTATTATAAATAAGAATGATTTGGAATTGAATTCTATTTTAATTAAATGTGTAATTATTTTCAGGCAATTGGATGATCATGAGCTAAGATTTGTATTTTTTATGTTATTAGTTTCACTTAAATTGTTATTAAATTAAATTGTTTCCCTAAGTGCCTTCCCTCCTTTAATTATGTAGGACATGTGTACCCTTTGTTTTTTTATGTAATTCCCTTATTCCTGTCACCTGTATGTGAGTAAAATGAATATGTAAAATATGGAGCTCCATATATAGTGGATGTGGTTCATGTTTTCACCTGAGTTGAAAGCAATCTAAGCAGATAAAAAAGGTAGATTTTTGAAAAGCTATAAACCTAGTACTTAATTGGATTAAGGTGTTTCTCCCCTTGGTTAATGGTTTGTTTATCTACTTATAGATAAACTAAAAAAATTTATATTCTCATGATCATACCCTTTATTTTATTTTTATCTAGTTTTAGGGTTATTTAATTATAGATTTTTTGTATTGACCACATAATTAGTGAATTAACAAGAATGAAATATAGAAGTAAAACAAGTTCTCTTATGCATAAATATTTTCTATGAAATGGTTGATTATTTAAATAATCCATTATAATATTAAAAAACATGTGATAAAGATAATAATTTAAAATTTATGCATACAATGATAAAATTACTCAATAAAATATTTATTCTATATAGACTTCCATTATTTAAGTTAGAGTCGAACCATATTTCAATGTGTTTCACCAGACAAAGATAGGGTGCTTTTAATTATCAGGGATTCTAATATGAGATTTTAGATTTAATTAGCATGGTTCACATCCAGGTTCGTCTTCTAAAGAAGAAATTGGTGTAACATAGAGGGAAAGGATGAGGAAATATAAAATTAATGATTTCAGGATTTGGGATTCCACTCAACAGATCAAGGAACTGTGAGTTAATGCATTTGGAATTTGGAATCCCTACATAATTCCATTAATGTTTTTTGACCAACCAATTTTGGGTGTAATGACAATGGGAATATGGATCCTTTCCACAGGAATATCTAATAAATATTATATTCTAATTCAAATGGTGAGGGAAAATGGGTTTTGATAAAATAGTGGGATACTAATAAATATAATATTTATTAATTTTTCATCATTTTATCAAATAAAGTATGAAAATTGTTTTTATTATATTTTTTATAAGTAAGAATAAAATTAAATCAAATATATCATTATTATCAAAACTTGATAAGGAAAATAATCTCACCGACACAAATTTCCACAAGTAGAAAAGGTTCCTATATTCCATCCATCACCATGAAAGGAACTTTTATGTGCTAGAAGTACCACTACCAATTGTTCTAGGAAATGAGGAATGTGATGATGAACTATATCTCTATATTAAACATCTGATTGACACTAAAGATGTCCATTTCTTCATCTTATCAATATTATTTTTAATAAAAAATGGGATATGGATGCCTATATAATGATGTCTCAACATTGGGATCTCTATTAAGATAATTTGAGATAAGAGTGGTAGGAGATTTATTTTTTTAACAACTACGCTTGGAAAGTCTAAAATAGCCACTAGTCAGAAAACGTTTAACATGTAGGAATTTTTTAAGTCGGTTATATATAACCGACGTGAAAAGCTATAAAAATCAATTTATCACATCGGTTATTTTATAACAGACGTGATAAATCAATGAGTAACTATTTTTTACATCGATTATTTTATACCTGACGTAAAAAAACACTAATATTATCTTTATCAGGTTGGTTATTTTATAACCGACGTGAAATATTAAATTTTGGTGCTTTATCAGGTCTGTTATTTTATAACTGACGTGATAAAGAAAATTTCTCCAATTTATCACATCAGTTATCAAAATAACCAACATGATAAAGCTCCATTTATATTTTTGGTTATAGAATAACTAATGTGATAACGTATTTTCTACTTCATTTATTAAATAACCGATCTTAAAAACCTAAAAACTAGTTTATCATTTCGGTTATTTAATAACCGACATGATAAATCTTTTAAATAATTTATCGCACCCTGTATTTAGTTATTATATTTTCTTTGATTGGGCGACCTGTGAATCATCTCTCTCACCTAGAAAACCTAGAAATTATTCTTTGAAGTCCTGCCCTCCATCTTTGATTTTCAAACATCATTCATCATCTTTCTTATCATCAGATCTATCAGGTTGACTCGCAACACTCAAGTAAGCCTCACACGACTCAGTTTCAGTTTTTATATTTCACAAGGCCCTAAACTAATTTTTGAGATATCATTTTTCTATCATTGTTCTTACTATCATAGTAATATTCATAGAGTTCATTTATACCATTCTAATTTATTTTCTGGTAAATAAACCTATGGAAGTGATATTATGCATGTTTTTTATTTGTGTGTGTTCTATCATATGTGTGAGCATACATAGGGGGTGTCCAAGGAGGTGGAGTGGATGTTCAAGTGGGTGGGGGTGTTAAGGGGGTGTGGGGGGGGGGGGGGTTGAATAGGGGGTGGAGGTGTCAAAGTGGAGTCAAAGGTGGTGGGGGTGGTGTCCAGGGGGTTCGGGGGCTGTCCAAGGGGTGGGGGTGGTCCAAGGGGGTGGGTGTGGTGTCCAGGGGGTGAGGGGACTATCCAAGGGGGTGGGGTGTCTAGGTGTGTGGGGGGTGTCCATGGAGTGGGTGGGCTGTCCAAGGGGGTAGAGGTTTATAGGGGGTGGGGTTTTCCAGGGGAGTGGGGGCTGTCCAGAGGGGTGGGGGCTATCCTGATGTTGGGGGGATGTCCAGAGTGGTGTAGGGGGGACTTTCGAGGGGGTGGGGGGGGGGGTTGTCGAGAGGGTTGGGGGCTTTCTGGTGGGTGGGGGAAATATAGTGGGGTAGGGGTTGTCTATGGGGGTGGTGGTGTCCAGGGAGTGTCCAAGGGGGTGGGGTGGTTTCCACTTGGTTGAGGGTATTTCCAATGGGGTAGGGGTGTCTAGGGTGGGGGTGGTGTCCAAGGGGTGAGGGGTTTGTCTAGGGGGTGGGGGTGGGGGTGGTGTCAGGGTGGTGGGGGTGTCCAGGGGGTGTCTAAGGGGGTAGGGGTGGGGTGGTGTCTGGGGGGTGCGTAGGCTGTCCAAGGGGGTATGTGGTGTCCATGAGTGTGGGGGTGTCCAGGGGGGCTTTCTAGAGTAGTTGGGGGCTATCCAGGGGGTGGGGGCTATCCTGGTGAGTGGTGGTGTCCAGGTGGTGTCGAAGGGGGTGGGGGTGGTGTCTAGGGGTGAGGGGGATTTCCAAGGGGTGGGGTGTCTCGGGTGGTGAGGGGGTTGTCCAGGGGGTGGGGTGTCCAAGGGGGTTATCGAGAGAATTTTGGGGTTATCCCGGGGGTGGGGGCTATCGAAGGGGGGTGGTGGTGTCTAGGGGGTGTCCTAGGGGGTGGGGGTGGTGTTCCGGGGGTGAGGGGGCTTTCCAATGTGTGGGCTATCCAGAGGGGTTGGGAGGCTGTCCAGGGGGGGATGTCCAAGTGGGTGGGGGTGTCGATGGGGTGTCCAAGGGGGTGGTGGTGTTCAGGGGGGTGAGGGGGCATTCTAGGGGGGGTTGGGTGTTCAGGGTGTGGGGGGGGGTGTCCAGTGGGGTGTGGGGGTGTCTAGGGGGTGTCCAATGGGTTAGGGGTGGGGTGGTGACTAGGGGTTAAGGGGGATTTCCAAAAGGGTAGGGGTGTCCAGGGGGTGGGGGTGGTGTCTAGGGGGCGAGGGGGCTGTCCAGGGGGTGGGGGTGTCTAGGGGGTGTCCAAGGGTTTAAGGGATGGGTGGGGGTGTCCAAGGGGTGGGGTGGTGTCCAAGGGTGAGTGTGTTGTCCAAGGGGGTGGGGGTATCTAGGGGTGGGAGAGTCTAGGGGTTGGGGCATATCCTAAGGGGGTGGGGGTGTTGTTTAGGGAGTGGGGGATGTCCATGGGTGAGTGGACTATCCAAGGGGGTATGGGGTGTCCAAGGGTGGGAGTGTATAGGGGTGGTGGACTATCCAGAGGAGTTGGGGGCTTTCCAGGGGGTGGGGGTTGTCCAATGGGGTGGTGGTGTCTAGGGGGTGTCCAAGGGGGTGCGGGTCAAGGGGGTGAGCGGGAGTTGCAATGGGGTGGGGCTGGCCAGAGGGGTTGGGGTCTGCCCAGGGGATGGAGGGCTGTCTGAGGGGGTGGTGGTGTCCAGGGTGTGTCCAATGGGGTTGGCGAGGGGTGGTTTCTAGGGGTGGGGTGAATTTCAAAGGGCTTGGGGTGTCCAGGGGTGGGGGTGGTGTCTAGGGGGTGATGGGGATATACGGGGGTGGGGGTTGTCCAGTGGTGTGTGGGGTGTCCAATGTGCAGTGGGTGGGTGTGGTGTCCAAGGGGGTGAGTGGTATTTCTATTGGGGTAGGGAGTCTAGCGATGGGGGTGGTGTTTAGTGGGGTGTGGGGGCTATCCAGGTGTCTAAGTCGGCTATGCAAGGGGGTAGGGGGTATCTAGGGGTGGGAGTGTCCAGTGGGAGTGGGGTGCTATTTAGGGGGTGGAGGCAGTATAGGGGGTGGTAGTGTTCGAGGGGTGTCCAAGGGGGTGGTGTGGGGTCTAATGCAATAGGGGGTTGGATAGACCCCTCCCCCCCAAGAAACCACTCCCCCGCCCTCTAGACACACCAACCCATGTGGACACCATCCCACCCTCTAGATAGGCCCCACCCCCTGAACACCCCCTACACCCATGGACACCCTAGACAGCCCCGACCCCTGTATATTCCCTACCCCCTTGGAAAGCCCCCACCACACCCTTGGAAAACACCTACCCCCATGGAAACCCCCTTGGTATATATATATATATCCAAACAGTTTTATTGAAATCATAGGAATATTTTATCTTCAGGTAGTATATACTAACAGTTCCTATAGAATGGATGGTATATGGATATTGTAATGACCATCATGCCAATGATGTGAGAAACCATTGGGGTATTCTATCCCAATGGTTTCAGGGGCTATCCTAATGGTTTCAAATCATTGGTATATGTGTAATTTTTAATATTGAATGTATACATATTTTAATATTTATACTTCATATTTATTTTTTATGGAAGGTGAAGTTGGTATCCATTTGCACCAGGATGTACTCTTTGTGTACCTTAAGAATAAATGATCCAATATGAAGTTAATATTATAATTTATAACTATATTTTCTTTTTAAAATCATTTTCATGCATATTTTTTTCAAAAACGAACCCCCATAAAGACCCCACCCTCCATGGACACCCCCTTAGACAGGCCCCCACATCCTGGACACCCCTACCCCCTTGGACACCCTTGACAACCCCTACCCCCGTGGACATCCCCTACCCCCTTGGACATCCACCCTGGACAACATCCCACCCCATTAGATAGAGCCACGACTCCCCTGTAGAATCGTTGGTATAGGGATATTGCAATGATCATATTTCCAACGGTGTGTGAAACCATTGGGGTATTCTATCCCAATGGTTTTAGGGGACATCCCAATGGTTTCAAATTATTGGGATATGTGTAATTTTGAGTATCTAATGTATACAAATTTAATTATTTATACATCATATTTCATTTTTAAGGAATGGTGAATTTGGTATCAAGTTGCACCAGGATGTATTCTTTGTGTACCTTAAGAAGAAATAATCCAAGATTAATTTAAAAATGTTATATCTAACTATATTGTCTTTATAAATTCATTTTCATTCATATTTGTTCAAATAGGCATAGATTTGTTTTATATTTCAAAATTTTTTTACATTCAAATTATGATATTTTTCATATAAATATATATTTGTCTTATCATAACAAGATGTATAATTTGGATATTTGTTTTAGGTAAAAATGAGTCCAAGATTTATTATAGAACATCAAATGAGTAATAAATATGTGGAAGGTGTTGATGCCTTTTTGGATGTTTCTAAATGTAATGTTCCAAGTAATGACATTTTTTTCTACCAATGCCTGAAATATTTGAATATGAAGAAGTTGAAAAGTAGAGAGATCAATGAACATCTGATTTATCATGGATTTAATCTGAGTTACAACCCTTGGATTTGGCAAGGTGAAACTAGATAAAATGTCAGATACAATGATGATGATGACTTTCAAGATGGTAACTCTAATGGAATTGAAGAAATGTTCAGTGATATTTTAGAAGAACAAATTGAGATAGAACTAATAGTTTCACATCTATATGGTGATGTATAAAAACCATTATATCATAGTTGTATGGATTTTATAGTTTTGTCGGTGGTGTTAAGATTGATTAACCTAATGGTGAAAAATGGAAGGAGTGACAGAATTTTTACAGAGCTACTACAATTGTTGAAATTCATTCTACCAATAGACAAAGATCTTCCAGATTCACTTTATAATGTTATGAAAATATTATGCCTGATGGGATTGGGATAAAAGAAAATACATTGTTTTCCGACTGAATGTATGATATATAAGAAGGAATATGAATTTCTATCAGAGTATATTAAATGTGGGACATCAGGGTATAAGTCGAAACAAAAATCATAGGCTTCTGTAAAGATTACAATGTTCCCTTCCACATTATTTTGGTATCATTCTATAATTCATCGTTTGAAACATTTATTTGCTAATTCACATGATGCCAAAAGGTTATGATGGCATGCTGATGAGAATATATGTGATGGAAAAATATTTCATCTAGCTGATTTTCCACAATAGATTAAAATTAATGAGTAGTATCATATATTTTGAAATGAAATTATAAATCTCAGACTAGGGTTGTTCACATATGGAATGAATCCATACCGAACCCTCAGTATCACACATTGTCCATGGCTGGTTTTTTTGGTAATTTACAACCTCTCTCCTAATGTTTTAATAAAGCGCAAATATTTCATGTTGATTATAATGATCTCTGGTCTGAAGAATCATGGAAATGATATTGATGTTTTCTTGTCACCATTGATTGTTGAGTTTAAACTTTTACAGGAGGATGATATTAAATTGTATGATTCTTATAAAATAGAAAATTTTCAACTACATACAATGCTTATGTTAACTATAAAAGAATTCCTAGCATATGGAAATTTGTCTGGATACAGTTTTAAAGGGAATAATGCATGTCCAATTTTCGAACAACAGACTTTATATTGTCAATTGAATCATGGTAGGAAAATAGTGTACATGGGTCATCGAAAGATTTTTCCTATGGATAACTCTTATAGAAGACTAAAAAAGTCATTCAATGGATCACAAAAATTTGATATTGCTCCAAAACCTTTATCCTCTGATGTATACTTTGAGACGGTGGAAAAATATTATGTGACATTGGGAAAGACACATAAATATGGTAATAATAGACATATTTTGAACAAAAGGACAATATTTTTTTTAGCTACCATATTGGAGATTTCATGAAAAGAAATATAATATTGATTCCATGCACATAGAGAATAATATCTCTGATCTTTTGATTTGATCATTGTTAAATATTGATGGAAAGAAAACAAATTTGTTGAAAGAAATATTAGACTTACTATCAATGGGAATACGTTTGGAGTTAGCTCCCACTCCTAATGGAAGACAAAGATTTCTTCCCCCGGCTTGTCATACATTATCCAAGAGTGAGAAAAATAGCTTTTTTCAGTGTCTTTATGATATCAAAGTCCCTCAAGGTTATTATTAAAATATAAAAACGTTTGTCTCTTTGAATGATTTAATTTTTATTGATATGAAATCTCATGATTGACATGTCATGATGCAACAACGTCTACTAGTTCCATTGCGTGGAATATTTCCCATCCATGTTAGAAAGACTATAATAAAGTTGTGTTATTTTTTCAATTCAATTTATAATAACGAGATTGATGTGAATGATTTTAACATTTTGGAAAAGGATGCAATTTTTTTATGTTTTCATTAATAAATGTATTTTCCTCTAAATTTATTTCATATAATGGTGTATTAAATGATTTATATGGTTCAATAAATAATTCTTTGTAGACCTGTATATCTTCATTGGTTGTATCCCTCTGAATGGTATTTGAAAATATTGAAGGGGTATGTTAAGAATCCATATCAAACTAAAGCCTCCATTATTGAAAAGTATATTTTTGTGGAGGATGAAGAGTTTTGTATGAACTACTTGGCTATAGTGGAGCATATAGTTTTTCCACTATCTCTCCTTGAACGAGTCAATAATGAGGGAAAGTGGATTCGTGGCTTGAAATTCAAATAGTTGTTAGCTGAACAGATGAAGAAGTTAGATATATATGTCTTGAATAACATAGCTAATTCTCAACCATATATCACATTGCATATTATTGAGTTGAAATAATGTCATCCCATTAAAAAGAAATGTGGATTTTGAATGAGAACAACAACAAAAATTCATGGTTTAAAAAGGCCTTTCTTGGTTGATTAGATGTATTAGAGAAATTAAGATGGTTAGTGGGTGGTCCATGTTTAAATGTGATAACATGGTCCGATTATGACCTTAATGGCTATACATTTCATATGAAAGCTCAGTACATTAGAAGTTCAATTCAGAATACTGGTATATTGGTGTTTGTAGAAGTAATGAATTTTGCATGTTCTAAAGACAAAAACACAATTTCTTCATCAACTGCATATTATGGAGTCGTTAAGGATATATGGGAGGGTGATTACATTAAAATTAAAGTTATTGTTTTTAACTGAAAATGGTTTATTGGTAACAACAGTTTCAGACACAGTGAATTTGGAATGATAGTTGTTAATATGAATAGATCAGAAGACACATCATATTCTTTTATATTGGAAACACATGAAAAAAATATTTTTCTCTTTAGTAGATCAATCCGAAATGAAGTGGTTTGTATTTTCACAATGGAAAAACAATATGTTTATGAGGATCAACTTGATGAATATACTGATTTATGTGAGATATCTACTTCCATGGAATGATTAGAATAACCTAATATTGAGAATGCTGAAGACATGGTTTGTGCCATAAAGAAAAATCATGACGAAGGAATTAGGGAAATTGATCCATTTGTACATTGCTAGTATTATAGGTAGCATATGTTTATTTCTTTTTAACAATTATTATTTTCATAAAATGATAGATATTTTAAATTTTTTCTTTATTAAAACGCATATTAAAACTAATATTTATAAGTTTTTGTTTATTTTAATTTTGTTTAGTGGATTTTATCATGTTTACATTTACTTAAATAATCTATTATTTTTTTTGAATGACTATTAAATTAACATGTTTACCATTTTTACTATTTTTACAATACTTAACCATAGTTTACCATTACGTAACTTATATATTTATTGATTTTGTAGAATGAAAATCACACTACCATGTTTACCGTGATTACCATCATTACCATATTTTAACATTATTACCATATTAACCATGTATATTATTACATAACTTAGTTCAATTTTCCATTTCTCTTTACATTAGTATTGTAGTATTTGAATTTGTATATTTGTGAACTAACGTTTGTTTTTTTTTGTAAGGATAATGACAAATCAATCAGTTGATCAACCATGTGATTCTAGAGATGAGCATAATGATCATACCTCTGAGGAAGAATATTCACATGATTTTCTTGATGTTCACCAATCTTCCTCTTATGCTCCTATAACGACGAAGAAGAGTTCAAGAGTCGGTAAATGTGGGTGCACAAGTTTACCAAAATGATCACTTTCCTGTACGTAGGACCAGAGGATACTCATTGAGTTTGGTGAGAATGATATTCCTAGAGGTCTAAAAGAAAAATATTTTAAGAGTTTTGTATCAAATTAGGGTAATAGATAAGTAAGAATTTTGTATGATGATTGGAGAATTGTGGAAAAAGTGATAATATCTCAGTTGTGGGAGACGATTTTGGTAAGATATTTTTTTATTTTTTTCCATTCTTTAAATGTTTCTAGTATAATATGTTTTACCTTTTCTATATCAAATGAAATTTGATATTACTGACACTAGAGGAGTCATGAATAAATGTTTATCAATGGTTTCTAGAAGATGAGGGATTTAAAATATACCCTCACATATGGTTTCATTTTTGGTCATAGGTGTCATGACAATCCATGTCATATATATCCATTCATAGATAAAGATACCTAAAGACAGTTTGTTGAAATTAGAAGAGAAGATTCATTTTTTGTAATGGAAATGTAATCTTTTATATTCTTTTTTATATAAATGAACATATTAATGTTTTTTTAATGATTTCTTATTCTTAATTTATAGGAAAAAGGATATCTCATTAAGGGAACCAATCAAAAAATGTATACCCTCATAGCTTATCTCATAGAGGGAATACATTATTGGAAGAAAAAATGATGGTGGAAAAAATAAAAAAACTGATAGCAGTGCCTTAAAGCTCTAGAGAGGTTGACCCTCCATCCCCTCCATCTAGACATGAAAAATGGAAGAGACCTCAGATGATCAAAAAGGGGGAATATATTTTAGAAGATTTGAGAATCATAGTTGAGAGGATTGTAAGATATTTATTATATTTATTTATGTTAACTATATTATTTTTATAATTTTAATCATTAAAAAAATTCACAATTATTTAATACAGGATTCTCTTGATGATAAAAGATCAAAGAGGGTATTTACAGCTGCTCGGAGGCAAGATATTTTATCTGCAGCATTGGGAAAGCCCAAACCTTCTGGTCGTGTATGAGGATATCTGACAGGTGTATCAATAACAAAAGTGTTTTCACGTTCTTCAACATCTTCTATTGAGGGTGTTTATAAAAAAATAGAATCCTTGGAGGCTAAAGTTCATAATATTAATGTGATGATGTTGGAAAGGATTAGAGTGTCGGTACAATCTATGTTTTCAGACATGGAAAGAAAATTTTAGACTGCATCTCCCACTCCTCCACCTCCCCCTATTGACCCCATTATTAATCCTCCACCTCCTCCAGTAGCTCCCACTCCCCCACCTCAGCCTGTAGACCCCATTTTTTATCTGAATCCTCTGTCGTATCTTCCTACTTATTTCGAGTTTTATGTTGATGATCATCAACATCATATTGTTGCATATGGGATGGTATATTGTATAGGAGATACAATTAATCATCAACAGTTATAGGTAGACCATCATAGGGTCATTGTACATGATATTATAGATGGATCATCTCGAGTACCATTACATACATTTGAGGTGACGACAGTTGGACATAGTATTATCCATTATTTAATTTTTCCATCTAGAATTTTACGACTAATTACCATAGAGGTATGTATGTTATATATTATATTTTATTCTTGTATTAAATTTGTTTTAACATTTGAAAACTAATATATTTTTCTATTTATTTTAACAGGAATATTTCAATGATAAAGAAATACTGTATAGACAACAACAAAGACAAATGGCTATGACATTATATATATATATATATATTATATTAATCTTGACAGATTGTCCAGATATTCAAATTTGTTGGTGGATCATTATCAGATTCAAATATAATATCATGTTTGTGGACATATAATAAATGTGGACATTCTAAAAAAATAATATCATGGAGCTTGTTACTAGAGAACAGTTGGGCATCAACACGGTGAAAATTGTATCCATGTAAGTCCTAACAAGATTTCCCTATGTTATATTTATTAAAAATGTATACTTATGTATGTCTTGTATTAGGTATCTTTATAACATGTGTGAGAATAATGAGTATATAGATGTATATGGATTCATGGACCCGCATTAGATTTCCCCTGAAGCACATCCAGTGGTTGAGGAACTAAAAATTTTTTATGATGCTGAAATATTTGAACATAATATAATTACATAATTTTGGATAATTCATTTTTTTGAGAGTTATGAAAGATATATTTGGAGAATAGTTCATTATATTTTTACATAAAAAACTAGTAACCTTAAATTTTCATTTGTCAGTGATCATTGGAAGTTAGGTGTTTGTTTTCACATTGAATAAAACACTTAATTACATATGCTCTATCCATGGAAATGTGCAGGAATGTTTTAAGAATATGTGGGAAAAGTAAGATTCAATTTCTTAATAGTTTTATATATTATAATGAATTTTAAATTTACTGTGTTCTTATTACTTTCTAATAGGGGATGGTTCTACTCTCGAAAAAACACAAATAAAAAGAATTCTGAGATAAAATTTGTAAAAGTAAAGGTAAATATCCACTTATAATTTTTACATTTTGATGTATTACATAAAAATAATAGTTTGATATTACACTCACTTATATAGAATATTCATGAACAACAAGGCATCTTCGAATGCAGATATTTTATATTAAGATTTATGTATGAAATAATTACAACTGGAACACTTGTGATTATTGACCTGGTAAGATTTCCTTTTAAAATTTTCCATAATATTTCTTTTGATTTATTCATTATAAATGTAAACAAATATCCTTTTACTTTGTAGCTATATGATAACTCTCAACCCTATAGTTCTCATGATTTCAAACACTTACAAGTGGAATGGTCAAATTATTTTTTAGGTTTGATTGGATTTTAGTTTGTTTGTAGTGTAAAATGTAATTTTGAATATTGTCATTATAATTCTGTATTTGGTTGTAGTTTAAGTTAGATTTATGTTTTTTTAGTTGACATTGTATGTTTTGAATGTTATATATGTGAATGATTAATTTTTCGCTACATATTGTTTTGGTCTAGTTCTGATGGTTTTTCTAGTATAGATTTTGGTATAGAGGGGAGGGTTTCTAGGGGTGTGGGGGTGTCTAGTGGGGTGGGGGTTTTTCAGGGGTGTGGGAGGGATTTCCTGTGAGGTGGGAGGGGGTCTAGGGTGTCCATGTGGGGGGAGGGTGTACAGGATGGTGGGAGGGTAGTTCAGGGGATTGGGGGGTTGTCCAGGAGGGTGGGGGGCTGTCTAGTGGGGTGTCCAGGGTGGGGTGGGGTCCAGGGGTGTGGGAGGGATGTCAAGTGTGGTGGGGTGTCCAAGGAGTCCATGGGGGTGGGAGGGTGTCCAGGAGGAGGGGAGGGCTGTCCAGGGGGTGAGGGGATATCCAGGAGGGTGGGGGTTGTCCAGGGGGTGTCCAGGGGTGTGGGGGTGTCCAGTGGGGTGGGGGTTTCTAGGGGTGTGGGAGGGCTTTCTAGTGTAGTGGCAGTGTCTAGGGTGTGCATGGGGTTAGAAGGGTGTCGAAGATGGTGGGATGGTTGTCTAGGGGAGTAGGGTGATGTCTAGAAGGGTGGGGTTGTCTGGGGGGGTATACAGGGGTGTGGGGTTTCTGGTGGGGTGGGGGTTTCTTGGGGTGTGAGAGGGCTATCCAGTGGGGTGGGGGTTTCTAGGGTGTCCATGGTGGTGGGAGGGTATCCAGGAGGCTGGTAGGGCTTTCTAGGGGAGTAGGGGCTATCCAAGAGGGTGGGTGGGGTTGTCTAGGGTGTGTCTAGTGGTGTGGAGTGTCTAGTGGGGGGGTTAGGATGTGGGAGGGCTGTCTATTGGGGTGGGGGTGTCTAGGGTGTCCATGGGAATGTCCTAAGGGTGTCCAGGATGGTGGGAGAGTTGTCCAGTGGGGTTAGGGGTTATCCAGGATGGTGGGTGGGATGTCCAAGAGGTGTCTAGGGGTGTGGGGGTCTCTAGTGTGTGTGTGTGTGGGGGGGGGGGGGGGGGTCCACGGGCATGGGAGGGTTGTAAAGTGGGGTGGGGGTCTATAGGGTATCCATGGGGGTGGAATGGTGTCCATGAGGGTGGGAGAGATATCCAGGGGAGGGTGGGGTTTTCCAGGAGGGTGGGGGTTGTCCAGGGGGTGTCTAGGGGTGTGGGGGTGTGTGTCGGGGGTGGGGGTTTATAGGGGTGTGGGAGAGTTTTCCAGTGGGGTGGGTGTGTCCGTGGTTTCTATGGGGGTTGGAGGGTTTCCATGAGGGTGGGAGGGTTGTCCAAGGGGGAGTGTGTGGGCTGTCCAGGAGGGTGGAGGGGCTATCAATGGTGTGTTAAGGGGTGTGGGGGTGTCTTGTAGGGTGGAATGGGTTTCTAGGGGTGTGGGAGGGATGTCCAGTGGGTTGGGGGTGTCCAGGGTTTCTATGGAGGTGGGTGGTTGTCCACGAGGGTGGGAGAGCTGTCCAGGGGGTGAGGGGTTGTCGAGGAGGGTGGGGTTGTCCAGGGGATGTCTAGGGTTATGGGCCTATTTAGTGGGGTTGGAGGTCTCTAGGGTGTCCATGGGATTGGAAGGGTGTCCATATTTGTGGGAGGGCTATCTAGGGGAGTGTGGGGTAGTCCAGAAGGGTGGGGGCTATCTAGGGGGTGTCCAAGGGTGTGTGAGTGGGGGGTCCAGGGGGATTTTTAAGGGTGTGGGAGGGCTATCCAGTGTGGTGGGTGGTGTCCAGGGTGTCCATGGGGGTGGGAGGGTATCTAAGAGAGAGGGTGGGCTATCTAGGTGGTGGGGGAAGTCCAAGAGGGTGGGGATATTAAGGGGGTGTCCAGGGGTGTGAGGGGGAGTACAATGGGGTGGGGGTTTCTTAGGGTGTAGGAGGGATTTTCAATGTGGTGGGGTGTCCATCGAGGTGGGAGGGTGTCCAGGAGGGTGGAATGGGTGTCCAAGCGAGTGGGTGACTATCTAGGAGGGTGGGGTCTGTGCAGGGGGTGTCCAAGGTTGTGGGGGTGTCTAGGGGTTGGAGGTTTCCAAGGGTGTGGTAGGTATGTTTAGTGGGGTGGGGGTGTCCAGGGTGTTCATGGTGGTGGGGGTGTCCATCAGGGTGGGCGAGTTGTCCAGGGGGAGGGGGTTGTCTAGGAGGATGGGGTTGTCCAGGGGGTGTACAGTGGGGTGGTGCTTTCCATGGTTGTGGGACATCTATCTAGTTGGGTGTGGAGATGTCCATGGGGGTGGGAGGGTTGTCTAGGGGAGTGGGGCTGTTAAGAAGGGTGGGGGTTATCTAGGTGGTGTCTAGGGGTGTGGGGTGTCTAGGGGTCGGGGATTTCTAGAGGTGTGGGAGGGCTGTCAAGTGGGGTGGGGGTGTCTTGGGTGTCTATGGAGGTGGGTGGGTGTCCAGGAGGGTGGGAGGGCTATACAGGGGGTGGGGGAAGCCCAATAGGGTGGGGGTTATCTAGGGGTGGGGGGTTAGGGGTGTGGGAGAGCTGTCGAGTGGGGCGGGGGTGTCCAAGGTGTCCATGGAGGTGGGGGTGTCCAGGAGGGTGGGAGGGATGCCCAGGGGGTGGGGCTGTCTAGGAGGGTGGATGGCTGTCTAGGGGGTGTCCAGGGGTGTGGGGGTGATTAGTGGGGTCTAGGGTTTCTAGGGGTGTGGGAGGGTTGTCCATTTTGTGGGGGTGTCCAGGGTGTCTATGGGGTGGGAGGGTGTTAAGGAGGGTGGGAGGGCTATCTTGTGGAGTGGGGGTTGTCGAAGAGGGGGGTCTATCCAGGGGGTGTCTAGGGATGTTGGGTGTCTAGGGGGTGGGGGTTTCCAATGGTTTTTGAGCATTTTCCATTTGGTTAGAGGGTGTACGGGGAGTCCATAGGGGTGGGAGGGTGTCCTAGAGGGTGGGAGGGCAGTCTAGGGGGTGGGGGCTATCCAGGAGGGTGGGGTGGTAGTCTAGGGTGTGAGGGGTGTCTAGTGGGAAGGGGGGTTCCAGGGGTGTGGGAGGATGTTCTAGTGGGGTGGGGGGGGGGGTTTGGTTTTGTTTTGTTTTTTTTTGTTCTATTTCAGGTCTTCTTAGATAGGTAATAGATATCATTGAACGGTTTATTGAAAAACTGGTTTCTACATTAGTTATTTTATAACCGACGTAAAAAATTATTGTTAATGGGTTTTAATGTAGGTTATTTGAAAATCTACATAACAAATGCAGTTGAATGGTTTTTTACGTCGGTTATTTCATAACCGACATAACAAAAGGATTGGAATAGTTTTTTCATCATTTATTTTATAACTGACTTAGTATATTTGTTTCCACGTTGGTTATTATTTAACCTATCTGAAAAAATCTTGGCAGACAGGCTTATAGAATCGGTTATGAAAATAATTGACATTATAAACCCTTCGAAGGAACATTTTATTATGTCGGTTATTATATAACAGATGTGAAAACGTATATACCACATCGGTTACTTAAAAACTGACGTAATAAATCATGATGTTGAAGTGTTTTCAACAGCAGTTTTTTATGAACCAACTTGAAAAACACTTAAAATTTTTTATTTTTACGTCGGTTTTAAAAGAACCACTATAAAAAATGTTTATAATATCTCCTATAATAATTTCATCAATAATTAGATGTGAAAAATACAAAATAACCACCATGAAAAAAATTTCTTCACTAGTGAGCTGAGTCTTATGTAGTCAAGCTTATCAGCTATATTGAACACCTTGACATCATTGGTACTAAATTCCAAAATGAGTTTCGTATAGATCTCATACATTCATAACTATTTAAGTCCATATACATATTTATTATTAAATATAATATGAGAACTAAGGAGAATAGACTTTTGGATTTTCTAACAATCATTTTCCAATTTCATTCGGAAATGGGGCATGATAAACCTTTGGTCCTTATGGTGAAAAAGAAAAGGAAGAAAAAGGAAGATAGGTTCAAGAACTATAAAATAACTACAGCTCCCAAGAACATTCCTTCCTAGAAGAATACGATCTATAAGTAGGGAAAGAAAAATTAAGAATTGGGTTTTTCATAGGGAAAGATAGGCCACTGGAAGGGGAACTCCACCTAGAAGAAAGTGGGAGATAAAGTTTAATTCATTATCGATTGAAACCTTTTCATTTCAACAAATTGGTTACTAGATATTGCTTATGGTTGTCAAATATATATATCCAAATATATAAAACTTGTAGATTATGAAATATTTCAAAAGGATAGGTGGATATCTTAGATTCCAATGGTGTGAGGATGGTTGCTCTGTCCATTGGTGACTACTATCTTTCATTTCCAATGGGAATGATTTTGGTTTTAAGTTATTTTTATTATGTACCTATAGTTACCAGGCACATAATTTTTATATAATCATTATATAATGATTGGTTTATTATCATATTTTAAAATAAAAGTTGTTTATTTTATAAATATAATATTTTAATGGTATGGAATATTAAAATAATGGTCGGTATTTATTAAATTATAAAAAACATGTACTGTAAATTGATAATGAATCATGTTCACAAGACTCATTTGACACACAGTACTAGAATCACCGTTTTTATCTTATAAGTGAGAAATGATTGACAAACCTCTCTCAAGATGGTTATTTTAAATCTTATAAGATAAATCCACATGATAGATGTCATGATTTTTTACAAGGAAAATTGACCAAACCACTGTTTGATGGATAGGATGAAAGGGCCACAGAACACCTTGGATTGGTATACACTAATGTGTGTGGACAATTTAATATAGAATCTTGAGGTATATATTTTTACATCATTACTTTTACATATAACATTAGTGGAAATGGATGTATGCACATGATGAGGTATAAGTCTAATTCCTTTGATAAATTCAAGGAATTGAGTAATGAAGTATAGAAGATCTTGGTAAAAATATAAAGAAGCTTCAATGGTGTTACTAAAATGAGGAAGTATACATTGTTAGACATAATAATTTTGATAATGAGTCACGCATATCGTCCATTATCCTTTTGGGGATATTCTTTACAAACATTAGAATATACATTATATTGAGTATGAACTAAAGAGGAAAATTAAATTTTCTTCAAGAAATGGAGTGTGAAGAAACCCATTTTATCACATAATCAGGTATTGGGTAGAAAGGATATTTTTTAGGCCGAAATTTGGAAATAAACATGTACATCGGAGCACAAAGTGTATCCTTATAGGGTATCCTAAGGAACCAAAGTTATACTACCAATAGAAACGCCTAGATAATAATTTGATGGTTTCTAGAAAATGTTTCTTTCTTGAGAGGTAGAACATACATAGAATCGATAGTGAGAGAAATATTCACTTAAAAATGTTGATGCTCAAGATATACAAGAGTTAGTACCAGAACAGATTCTACATTCTCCCATGGAAAAAGTAGTTCATGACACACAAGTTCTACGTAGGACCATAGGATAGGTAATAAAACTATAGAGATATGTTATTCTGGAAACTGTGGATGGTGGATCATTATTTTTTACAATTATGTACCTCTATCCGATAAGGATGTATTAGAGATCTAATGAGCTACAATATTGCTAGATGCTATTAATTCTGAGATGGATTCAATTTTTCAAAACCATATTTGGGTTCTAGTTGATATGCTAGTTTATATAAATTCAATCTGTTTAAAATGGATATTCAAGAATAAATTGGACATTGAAGGTACTTTATGTACCAATAAATGAATTCAAGTGGATAAAGGGTTTAAACAACTTCATGGAATTGACTATAATGAATTATTTTCTCCAATTTTTATGTTTAAATCCATCAAAAAATACTTGTTATGTAAGCATACCATGACTATTATATTTGGAAGATACATGCCCAAACTACATTACATAATGGGTACCTTTAGGAATATGTCTATATGACACAACTAGAAGGGTTTGTGACTCTAGATAATGGAAAATGTATTTAAAAGTTGAAGATATCCATTTATAGACTGAATAATTCATCTCGATCATAGAACATTTGATTTGGTTAATCCATAAAATAATTTGGATTCATTAATAATGAATGTGAGACATGTATTTACAATAGGTTTGTTGGTAATATAGTCATTATCCTAGTGGTATATTTTTATGACATATTACTTATTAAAAATGACAAAAAGAAGTCTTGCAATCAATTAAGGATTAGTTAAAAAAGTGTCTCTACATGAATGACATTGATGAAGTGGCCAATATTCTAAGTATCAAGATCATTCTTGATAAATCTAAGAGATATCTAGGAAAAATTTAATGTATATATATTTTCTATATACTAATGAAATTAGGTATGGAACAATCCAAGATGTGATTGGTTCCAGTGTCACATGGGTTAAAACTTTCTAAGATAATGTGTCCTAAGAAACAACATGAGATTGATAGAATGAGTAAGATCCCATATATTTCAATGATAGGATCAATATTTTATTCCATGTAATGTACTAGACTCAATTTTTCTTATGTACTAAGCATGGTAGATAGATATTTCAAATATCTAAGAGAAAAAAATTTGTCCTATATTAAGTCTATACTTAAGTATTGGAGGATAACAAAGGATTTGTTCGATGTATATGGAGGAGATGACGATATAGTCATCAGAGGTTATATTAAGGCTAGTTTTCAAAAATTTCCAAATGATCTAAATTCAAAATCAATATATGCTTTCTCTCTCAATGTAGGATCTATGATCTGGAGGAGTTCAAAGTAGTTAATGGCCATTATTAATAAAGTAGAGTCTTAGTATCTAACACCTTCTTATGTATCCATGTATGATCTTTGGATTCAAAACATTATCGAGGAGCGTGATCTGGTAACTACCAGTAATGACCCAAGAAAATTATATTGTGATAATACTACAACAGAGGCTCATAAAAAGGTGCCAAGGTCACACCAACATATAATGAATTTACTCTATAAATATCCCCTCTTGATGGATTTCTAGCAGTGGGGTGATGTTTTTGTGAGTAAATTACCTATGGAGAAGAACTTGTAGGATCCCTTGACTAAAGATATATCTCAAAAAAAACATGAATATCATGTGAGGTCTACCAGACTTAAGGTTGTTAGTAGTTGGATCTAGTGAAACAGGGACTCTGTTAGAGTTGGTTACCTAGAACCAACTCCTTAATACTTTATGATAAAAATGTATTAATTTTTTATATTAATAACATAATTATCACATCATGATTGTTTTTATACAGATCATAGTATATAATAATGAACTAAGGGAGGTTGTCCCACTCAAAGGTCAAAATAGTTCCCCGCTATTATGTGACCCTAGAAATGAAATGACAATATTCTATAAAATATGTTATAGAGTTGGATGATATCATTTGAGGAACAAAAATTATACAATATATCATGGGTGGAGACTCATTGGAATTTTATGCACCTTCTCATGGAATACACACTTGGTAATATCCAGTAAGATATTACGAGAACAAGACCTACGAGTAAGAAACCTACACTTATATGTGTCATTGGATGTTCTGATCTGTGGATGTGTGTATTGGTCCTTAGACATTAATATTATTAATAATGGGAAATATTAGTCACACACTTAAATTTAATAATGAAAAACATTGATGGAAAATCTTCATCATGAGGTTGGGCATGTTGGTTGTGTCATAAGTAATATTGCATTAATGAATAACGCTAGAAAGAATTTATCTATTTGGTTCATAATTGGAAGTTAATATCATAGGTCAATTGATTAAAATGATATTCCCTATATAAATCCATGACCATGGTGTTCTATAGAAAATTTATATTTTCAGAAAGTCAACATTTTAGAGATAGATCACATAGGTTGATAGATGTGGCATGAAACCTTCTTGATAGAGATATTATGATAAAGGGATTATATTACATGTTAAGCATCTATATAAGGTGACATGTAATTATGGAATTAACATAATTATCTCTTAATCCAATGGCATGTTTTCGGAGGCTAAAGTTTTACATTATTATTCTTCTCTTAATGCCAAAGATAAAGAGGTCGAGATATTCACACAATAAGTTTATTCATATTCTCAGTAAAATAATATATTATTATTTATTATTTAACAAGTTTAATAAATATTATTCATTAATGTGGTTTAATAATTATTTCAGTATTATTGACTGCATTTATTCCACCACTAGTTATTCTGGGGAATATACTGTGATCGGGATATTTAAATAATATGTATTTGTTGTTTAGTGAATATATAATTTATTAATTTTTTGAGAATAATGCAGTGATATCAATTTAATAAATAAATAGATATTATTCAAGGCTTGATAAATATTATGGGGGAATGGAGGATTGAGTTTAATAGTCTGATTGAGAAATAATAAATATTGAATTTTATTTATTAAAAAAATATTAAATTATAATTAAAACATTATGTGATGTCGATAAATAAAAATATTTTTATTATTATTTGACATTGGGTTTTAAAAGGATAAAATAAATAATTAAGGGAAATTTTGTAATTTTTTTTTTAACCTTAGTAATATAAATACTAAATTATGTAATTTTATCATGTAACAATTCATTTGGGAATAATGAGTCTTTGAGGATCATTTCAATCTTAGAGATATCCCTTCACTAAGAACAATCCCAAGAATGGTGATAAATCGTCCTCCACCAGGTCAAAGAGAATTATTTAGAAGCAATTCTTGAGGCAATCCAGGAGGATGGTTCAAGTTCAATGATCTTCTACTCTAGAACACATATTATCCTTTGGCTATGTATAAAGATTTCTAGAACATGTGTGGATAAACTCTAGAAGAAATATACACTTGGTTTGTATAATGCAATGATGATGCACTGAAGATCTGTCACGGGATTCATAAATGAAGAAATAATTATTTAGAGGTAATTATATATCTAGCTAAATTATTTATAAACAATATGTGATGATCTATATTATGCTTTTATGGCAAGATAAATTATTTATATAATTGATTCAATTCCATTGATCTTTGAAATTAAACATCATATATAATTTGGATTGATCATAAATAATGACAAAAAGAAGTCTTGGGAAATTCCCATCAAACAATTATGTAGCACCTAGAACCTACACTCTATTTATGAATCCATTTTTATGTATAAGAGGTCATAGATCATTATCTTACTATTACATTTTGATGTCATTCTATAGGTCACTATGTTTTAAATCTACATAGTCAGGTGTCCAAGAGTTTCTCATCATATTTGATATTAGAGGTCACCCATGGTGTCTGGATTGAGCCTAGAAAAGTGGATTCCAATGTATCCCTGTTAATGTAATTAGAACCCCTATAGTTGATTCCCACTTACTAGAGACAATCGTACCCTTTATGACTATTTTATATGAATATATCTTTATTTTTTTAATATCCTATGATAAGGAATACTTGTCTAAATATTCTTATTAATTGTTGGTGTAGGACTCAAAAATGAAAAATCCATTTTTCGTTGACTTAAGAGTGAATATAGTTCATCAAGGATGAGTTACTCTCAAAAGGAATATAACACTTTCCAAATATGTCTCACTATAAATATGGATTGATGAAGGTGATATTATAGGACCTAGAAAGAATGGAACCCTCTAGGTGGAGGCTTTAATTTATCCTGAATATTGTCATCGTGTGACTAATATAGAGTAATCCCACTATAGATGACCTTGAAGAGAATATATCTCAATGTGGATGAATCAATATCCTATGAAATATGGATCTATATAGTTACTTCAAAATTTTAATGTTTCTTAATGATAGTGAAATGATGATACATTGAAGGAATATAACATTCTTGGTGGGTGAATGATTTTATATAAAATATGTAATAATAGAGGGATGATACAGAGTAAATATGGACCTAGTGTAGGTGGAGTTACAATTGGTGATTTTTTTATCATCATTGAGGTATCCATTATATCCTTTCAAAATAGGAATAAAATGCATTTCAGATAAATTTTAATATAGTAAGTTCATTTTATAAGACCATAGAATATAATTTAACATCATGTCGAAAGGAAGATTAGGTGAAATGTTCCAAAAAATAGTAATTGTGATACATAAGCATAAATAAGATTTCTTGTTAACCTCATTCAGAATATTGATCAATGAGGATGAGTTGGTCTCTTGGAGAATATGGATCTATAAAGTTAGGTCTCTCTATGAATATGGAATTATGGGGGTCATAATATGAGACCTAGAAAAATATGATCCTTCTGGTGGGGGAATGATTTTTTAATAAAATTGGAATGATATAGGGATGATCAATAAAGAATATTTTCCTTATGGTGGTGAGGTTAATATTTATTATATTGGATGTAGACCATATAAGGGTATTATATGTAACCCATTAAGATGTGAAATAAACACCATATAGTCTGATTACACCACTTAAGGGCATGTGGGGAGAATGTATCACGTCGTTTAACATTTTTTTAATTTCATATAGCTAGCACCTAGGCCACACTATTTAAAATCAAGTTGAATGGAATTTTTTGTCAGGAAATATATGAAAAACTAGACTTCTATTGGGAATATTTTTAAGGGGGGTGCCCTGGTAAGCCTCATTATGAAATTATAGACTATATAAAATAATATGGTTATCGGGTCATAAACCTTATATAGAGTCCCAATAATTATTTTTAGTTATGATAATTTCATTTTCATCCCATATCATTAAGTTGACAACATTCATGATCGATGTCACAAACAATAGATAACTTAGAATCATGCCTAATTCATATGATAATAACAATGTGTTTTAATGGGGTATATATTGAGGCTTCCAAATATAATTCTCATCATACAAGCTGATCAGTTAAAAATTATTATTAGACCCATTGAAAATATTCCACCATGAGCATGAGATTATAGGGACCTCTAATATAATAATTTTGATTTTAGATTATTGGTTGCTTCTAAGGTTAAATATATGATGTATCTTCAACCCTGATGGATATAAAAATGTTAAATACAAAGAAGTTGTTGATATTGAGTATATTTTTAGGGTGAACTGTAAAATAATAGTCCTATATATGTTGTACAAATTTGAATTAGATTCCTATAATTTCAAATGTTATATAGTATAATGTCATTAGAGATGAATTCTATCCATGGAGTTTAACATAATAATGTAGTAATGTAAACTTTTTATAATAAAATCATGTGTTGAGGATAAGGATTTTTTCAAGGGATATTGAAATGTGTAAATTTAATGGTTTATGGAAGGATTTATGGTCTCTTTGGAAAATATAATTATGTATAAATATAATATAAAGAAATATATATGAATATATTATGAAATTGGAAATGTGACTCGAGTCTTGTAAAGTAATACTACATATACTATTTATAACATGAATTAAAGTCCACATAGTTTATAAGGATTTAATTTTTTGTGATAAAAATTGTACATCTATGCATAATATTCATTAGCTACATGGTATAACGTTCTCATGGCCCATTGATTGGAAATTATGTGTAATTATACTCATAAGGAATATTACATCATGAATTAGATGATTAGGTATATACACTAAAATGGGAACCATATTTGGGTTGTATTTAGCTTGAAATTGTTTCCTAGGATTTGTATATGTGTCTTGAGAATGAAATAATAAAAATATGATTTGGGAGACATTGTGAATTTCAAATCTCTAGGATATCATGTTAATATAAAATCATTATTCAATCACATAACTTGAAGGGGGTTAAGTGACCGAGTTATGATTTTGTGATTCTATAATTGTGTCATATGTTTGAAATCACAAGATCAAGTTCTTAGATAGGGGTTTGATAATGAATACTCATGTTAAGATCCGTGTGGTTGACTCATAAAACATTCATCATGTGATTGTGGATTTTTTCCTTCATGTTCTAAATACATCCCCTAAGATTTACATATTGATTCCTTATGTGGGACTCTTCAAATATGTGACCTTTAGAAGCCTTCTCCATTCTCCCTCCTACATATCCCTATGACCTAATCCTTAATAAATGTTTTCACAACCCTTTCACAGGATTTGGAAATTTTTTGAGTATCCTCCCTATCCAAGTGTGTTCTGATTAATACCCAATTATTTTATGGTATGTTTCTTTTTAAAGATAATCTTTTCAAAAGCTTATGTTGCACGCAACACCAAGATTAAAGAAAAAATAAAATATGATTATAACCTATCCATTAAATTGGAGTAAATCATATGAATAAAACACATTATGAAATTTATGTATATATATATAATTTTTTTATGTTAATCCAATATGTTCAAAAGGTATAAGATAAGAAAAATTTATATTTAACTTACAAATATCAATATTTTTCCTAAAGGTAGTTTTACCACCTTTTAATTCAGAAACTATTTTTAATACAATATTAAATATATATATATATATATATATATATATATATATATTTATTTTAAATAAATTAAATTACATTTTTATAGAGGAATATAAAAATTTTCATTGGATGGTTTTTTTAATTTTTCTGATAAGTTTAATTTTTTGATAAATAGCGATAAAATATTTACATTTTAATTAAAAACAATTCTATTTGTCAATATAATTTATACATTAAATTATATTATTAATTTTTTTTAACATATTGTAAGATCATTTTTTTATTATTAAATACAATTAAGGTCATTGAAATTAATTTCAAATTGAAATAAGATAAAAAAACATTTTGAACTTTTCAACTTTCTACTTTAAAAACTTCATTTTCATGTCTCATCAATGAGATTAATTATTTGTTAATATATTCATTTTTGGAGAATTGAATTTAGAAATAATATATTTAATATTCGAAATCATAATGTAATAATTTACTAAATAATTCTCTTTTATTTTTTGTCAATATGAATAGTAACATTAGTAATATTTTTTTACCAAGGTTAAGGGTAAATCATGTAATTAAAGATAAAAATATTTTATAAATATTATAAAATAACCTTAAATACTTGTCATAATTTAATTAGATGATTTTAATTTGACCATAATCATATATGGATCTAAATTATTACATTGGGAAGCCACTTGGTTGAGAGTATGACATTTATAATATTATATTCCATTGAGACATATTCGTTGTTATACACTAATTCACTTTAGTGTGGTGTATATACTAAAAAAGAATATATATTATGAGTATTATTATAAATATTATGGTATTTTATTATAATTTTATGCATTCATATTTCATACAGTTGTATGGATTATAATTTGTAAAAGGTTTATTCCACAATCATATCAAGAATCGTGATTTTTTTTATTTAAGACTATACTCAGGAATATTTCTCTTCCATGTTAGCTTTTTCAAAAAATATTTTAAAAAATATTTTTACTATTATAAAATAGTTTTCAAATTCATTTTTACCCTTTTTTATTTTCTCCAAATTTAATTAGAGTAATCTTCCAGATGGCATCCAAAACAAGGTAGTTTATGACTTTTATTACATAATTAAAAGGTATGTTATTTTGACTTATACATCTTGAAAGATATTTCCTATGGTCATGATGCCCTAATTTTTTAAGAATCCATTAAATTTTTACAATGTTATTTTGAAAGAAAATAATTTTTTGATATATTCTTGAACTTGTAAATAAATGATTTAAATTTGGTAAATATTTTCACATCTTACATTAACTTTTTTGAGATATAAGTATTATTCACCACTTATTTCATGGGTGTGGGGTATATGTACTACCCCTTGATATATCGTATCATTAATATCATTTTTTCATTGTATTAAATTGTTTAAAAGTTGTATGGTACACTCTGATTTAAAATATTCTTTTAAGTCAGTTATTCAATATATGAAGAATGTTAGGGACTGGCACGACATGGGTTCGGGACCATATAATGTAAGCCCCTAGATGCATCAATAGACTCATGATATGAATCGGTTGGCCAAATCATATGGCCTTATATCAGATATGTAAACCTTTTTGTGATAATATTGATGGTAAAGGTACCATGTACCATGGAAACATAGAGTACAATAATTAAGAATTACCTTTATTGATAATTTAGTTATTATTTTTATCCATGGGATTTTTCCTTTATCATATATATGGATGCATATAATTTTTAATTAATAGATTAAATGGACTTTGGTTTGGTTATATACCATTCCATATTTATTATTCCATATACAGTTATATTAATTGAAGGTGTTATTATTTATTTTCCATGACATGTTGATTTATTCTCATTATTTTGTTATTTCTTCCCCTCTACTTACACTTACTGAACAGCTGATCTCACCATTATTTTTTTAATGATTCCAATAAATTTACTAGGGTTGATATTCAAGGATAATCTATATAGAAAAAAATTATCCTTTAATGAAAAAAGTATGTTTTAATTGTTGTATTAATTTGTAAAACATGACTCGTGTATATATTTGGTTTACCTAAACTACTAAAATGATCGGCCCTTCAAAATTCATTTTGTTTTAATCATTCCATTGTAAATGTAATAGAAACTGGCTCTGCACATACATGGTTCTGGTCGATATATATGGTTTTAAATGTATTTAAGTACATTTGGTAACTATATTAAGGAAAACACATATTAAGGAATATAACCCTATAAATGAGTTTCAGTACAAGGAAAAGTATATGATATCTTCCAACTAGTTTTATATTGGAAATGGATAACCAAGGTTAAACCTAAGTATTAAAATATTGAGAATTTTTTATAAGATATACTCTCGATAAATCATTCATCATTACCATATCACTATGATTAGTTATTCTGACATTATGCTTTGGGATTTTGTCAATGGTTAGAATATATATGGTTAAAGAATTAATGGTTCTATTTTTGATTATGAAGAGACTAAAATTAATAATTTAAGTACAGATGTATTAACAAATCAGATGATGAGTTATAGTTAATGGTTTAAGAATGAAATAGAATTAAAAAAGTTCATGTGTATTTGTATTCAAGAATCATTCCATTAATGGTGATTTGGTTTATAAATCTTGATATATATAAGTATTACACTGTATTACTTGTTCTTTAAGGATTTGGAAGCTTGGATGTTTTTTGTACAGTTTTTAAGGTGAATAAATATTTGGTATGTCATAATAAGAGATACATTATATTTTTTGGGGAATATATTATAATGCTGATTTTTGAAATGGTGTGACCCCCTAATAATTTTTGGGACATTGATTTTTCAAAAAAAAAAGTATTTTGAATGAGTATCAAGGTAACTAATTAAGGAGTGAATTTTGTTGAACATTGGATATTTTTTTATCAGATTAAATAATTATTTATAATATTGGAATACATGATCTAACTTTTTTGGATTCAGTAAACATTTAATGGATAATGGAATTACTTGTGAATCATATGATTGATTAATGTTATCCTATAATTATATAATCATCTTTAATATCCATTTACTAACATAATATTGAAGCACTACCAAAGGATGAGATTATTATTCTAACATATAAAGTAATAAAGTATGTTTATATTCTTATGTTTTTATCAGGATAGTAAAATAATCCCTCAACTCTTGGAAAAATGGTTTTAGAACAAAACTTTTATCAGTTTGCTTTACTTTCTAAGAAAGCTATGGACTTTTAACTGATTACAATATTTATGGTCATGTAATCATTAATATTAAAAGGAATATGATCTCATTCAATATTTATCATAAATTATGGTCTAGATTTTTATTCAATGTAAATTTTTTCACTTTTCAATAATGTTCTCCTATTATAAAGCCTAATTTTTTTGTGACCTTATCTTTTCCCATTCCATCATATTATGATGATATTTTATTAATCCTATTTATAATGTGGGTTTCCCACAAAGGAATATTCAATTACAATCATTTTATTTTTTTAATGGAAATTTAAAAATTTTGAATATGAAATTTATTTAATTATGGTAGAATCGAACAACCCATGATTTTATGGTGTATATCTTTATAAAGATAACATTTTCAAACTATATATTGTAGGATACACCATGCTTAAAAAAACAATAAAATATTAATATATCATAGCTGTTAAATTGGTTGGAATGAGTATAATTAATCAAATTATTAAATATAAATATATATTCAAAAGTTTTTACATTCATCTAATATATTCAATAGGAATAATATAATACCAAATAAAAATTTACGCATTAAAACCTATATTTTTTCAATAAGTAGTTTTAATGCCTTTTAATGGAGAAACTATTTAAAATCCAATTTCTGAAACTTATATATATATTATTTTAATATATAAAATTTTTAATTTAAATATTAATATATAAAAATTTACTTTGGTTTAATATTTTTATTTTTCTGATAAGTTTCATGTTTTGTTGAATATTGATAAAATATTAAATTTTAATTCAAAACAGGTTTTCCTCTAACTAATTTATAGTGTTAAATTATATTTTTTAATATTTTTAATTTCTAATTTGATTATTTTGTTATCATTTAATCCAATTAATGTCATTAAAATAAAATTGACATTAAACATGGATATAATCACTTTTTCAATTTTTGACCATTTTTATTTAAAAACATATGTACTTATTCCTCCAGTGAGATTTGTTTCTAATTAATTTCAAAAAAAATTGTTTTTGATGTTTGAAAATTGGATTCCATATTTGGAAATTTAAATTACACATTTAGTATATATTTCATGTTTATTTTTGAACACCATAAATTGTAAATTTAGTACTATTTTTTTACCACATTTAAGTGTAATTTTTATAGTTAAAGATATAAAGTATATTATAAATATTATATAATTTCCATATATTCTATCCTTATTTAATTAGATTATTTTTTTGACCAAATCCTACTTTGGAAATAATTTTAAACATTGAGGTCCACTAGGTTGTGAATATGACATTTATAATATTATATTCAATGAAAAGTCAATTTGGTCACTCTTTTGTTTTTAACATGTAAAATTTTTTTACTAAGGGATTATATAAACAATATTTTCAGAAGAAATATTATATATAAATACTAAATTTTAATGTATATTATTTTAAAAAATTTCTAATTTTTATTGATAAAATAATTATATTAAATGGGGACACAATAATGATGAAGTAGTGGTTTAATTAATGACGAATCAAATAAATGATATAAAAATATAAAAATAAATATAATTATATATATTTATTATCATCCAAATGTATTTTACATGACATTAAAATATTATTGAAGAATTCAAAATATAGGTTGGAATTTATCATGTTATTATGATATTTCTAAAAATCTTGTAATTTATAGTGTCAAATTTAACACTGTTTACATTTAAAATATAAATAATGACTTATTAAATGATATAAAATTCTTAAAAATCGTACACTAGTCACAATAATTGTGGTATGTCTAAAAAATTCATAAATTACTCATTTTTTTCATTTAAAATGTTATAGTTTCTATACAAACCTTTAATGAGTAAATACACATGATTTCATAGAAATAATTAAAGAGTTTAAAAAAGAGTTAAAACCAAAACATAAAGGTGTAACCATGCCCTAAAATTGTGAAAAAATTATTTTATGAATAATATTAGATCATTATCACCTTATTATATAATTTTAGTTGTTTAATGGGAGACTGTAATTGAAAATAACATATATATTATTTAAAGTAATGGAAGTTACAAAATAGAACTCTCTCTATCTTTAATATAATTTAGGTGTCCATATAGTGATAAAATCAAGCTATTAAAGAAAATAAATGTGTATTTTGATCCTAATATAATTATTTTCATTTAATAAATTTATTTATAATTTTTATAAATTATATAATTGACTTAAATTCTTCTTCAATGCTAAAAAAATATTTATTTACCTAAAAGAAAAATATATATATTAAATGTATTAATTTTCTTATGTTTGGGATGAATTAATTTTCATAATTAATTTTATAAATATATTTGATATACTAGATATGTGTGATATAAGTATATCAAAATTATAACTTGTTCATGATGTTATAAAAGTCATATTAAATAAATAGTGTCAAATTTGAGAATACTGATACTTTATTGAATTAAATTTTTATTAATTTTTTTAAAATCAAAAAAATGTTAAATAACAACCAAGGTTATAATATTTAGTCAAAAAATTATTTTACTAGTCATTTATAGACCATTTTTAATTATGTGTCTCTAGTATATCGTTATCATATTCTAGTATTTTGAGGATTTTTTAAAGTGCCCCTCGCCTAAATTATAAAATGGCAGCTCCTCCCTCAGTTACCCAAAACAATTTGAGACATATAGCTCGACCGAAACCTATCAATTCCCCTTCCTAAAAATCTAATACATTTTATTGTTGTTCTAGTCCTTCCAAAAGTCTTACTATATATCCATTTTGAACTAATCTACAAGAATTATACAGAAGAATATGTAATTGTTTTTACTAAATCATTCAGGATTTTTTTATTCTACATCATATTTATATTTTTTACATGATAAATTAATAAATAATGTATATATATATTATAAGTATCAATTATGGTTATGTTGTAACCACATTCCATATTTTATTCCTCCAATCAAATGAAAACTCATTATTCTTGGGTATGTATAGCTTATTGTCTCCACAACTTTTTGTAATATGTGTTTCATAACCACATTACATAGATAGGTTTAATGATGAAAATAATTGATATGTAATATAATTATGACATTATGTTCATCCTTTAAAATTTAATATATCATAATTATCCATATTCATTAACTTATTAAAGGAATTATATTATTTCTTATGCGTATATACAACCTACCGTCTACACGGTTTGATGCGTTTCATTTTTCACATATGAAATTTAAAAATTGATATAAAAATTATTTAATGATTTAATACCACAATTAAAACAATAATATCATTATTAAGATGTCTGATATATATATATATATCCTATAAAAAAATAGTCACTGATATAATAAATTGTGCATAGGAAAATGAAGCAATTAACACCTAAAACAAGGATAATAATAAAATATTATTAACAAAATGATATAATAAGAAAATATATGATATAATAAATATCAATATGTTTTTTATTACTTAATAACAAGAATAAAACCATTACTGAGAATTTTAAAGGATTTTCACTAAAAAGGAAATATAAGGAAATCGATTTCGTCTAAATTTGTATTCTTTTGATACTTATTCATTGTAAAGATTTAATTATCTTTAGGGTGGTTTATATATTACTCATTAAGGTATTTTATGATTATTATTCTAAATATTATCATTTTTCATATATATTTTTTCTTCTATATGGCATATGTTTCTAATTATTAAATTTTTTATAAGGAGTTATTTCATAATCACAACATATTTCGGGATTGTTTTTGTTCAAGTATCCACTAGAGAATATTTTTATCCCATGATAGTGTTTTATCAAATGTAATCCAATTTTTTAATATTCTCTAATGAAATTTTACAGTCATTTGTACACTGTTTTGACATTCTGTAAAATGATTTAAATAGAATCTTCCTGTCATTTTCCAAAAACTATGTAAATTATCACTTTGGTTACAAAATTAAAAGGAATGTTTTGTTAATGTATATGGAATGAGAGTAATTTACGTCTATCAAGACACCCTAATGTTTTGAATAATACTTTATAAGTTTCATTATTCTTCTTAAAAAAATGTTATCTTTTTAAAATGAATAGTTTTTTTAAATAAATGACTGTAAAGTCGAAATGATTTTCTCATTTGACATTAAATTATGTGAGATATAATCCATATTCATGAATTTTTTTTTGTGTATGTATTCAAGAATTTGATATATCATACCATAAATCTCATTTTCTTCTTGTTATTAAAATTATCCAATATTGAATGGGAAACATTATTTTAAAAACATATTTTAAATTGATTATTTGAAATATGAATAATTATTCAGAATTTTATGAAGTAAATCCCCTGGAAACTAATGTAAGAACCTTGTATTAGATAGTGTGTATGACACGTGACAACAGGAACATACAGTAATATAATATCTGTATACATTATAATATATTTACTATTTAAATTAAATTATTTATATTTCAATGCATGAAACGCCAAGTTGGATTAAAATGAAAATGTCACTCGGTTAGAATACATAATAAGTACTATGTACTTCCTCTATATCTTGTGTTACAGGCAAAATCCACCTTCTTTAATGGTTTATGTTATACGCAATACCGAGTCTTACCGACAAACAATCTATAATTAAAATATTATTATATTATATAATAAGATATAAACTAGACATTATAAATAAAACTATGAAATATAAGAGAATATATGGTTTATAATAATATAAGATTAATTCATATGTATAAATTAAATTATAAATGAATATAGGAACCAATTGAATATAAAAAGGATGTTTTTATATAAAACCAATTTTTATACTCACAGAGCTGTTTTACAATAATAAATTAAAGTAATTATAGTTGGTTAATTATTTAATTGAAATATATATGTTATTTATTAAATAAATTATATTTTATGTTCTTCTAATATATTTGGTAAGCATAATATAGGATCAAGCACAATATTTCACATAAAACCTATATACAAAAAAAATTTAATCGCCTTTTAATAGAGAACCTATTTTAAATTATAATATTGAAACTTTTATGAATTTAATTTGATTAAATAAACATTAATTTTAAATTTCTAATTTAAAAAAATGTTAGGTTAAATATTTTTTATTTTTTTGAGTATCATCAATTTCTAGTGAATTGTGAAAAATATTGTGTTTTACTTAAAACCTACATTTTCTTTTAAATAATTATAAATTTTAAATTGTATTATAAATTAGTTTTAAAGTCAAATTTGATCAATTATACATATGTTAATATAATTTAGTTCATTATAACCAATATAACTATTATATTGAATATAAAAACAAAACAATCTTTTGAACAACTTTCTATTAAAACTAATTAATTCTTTTGTCTGTGAGGTGAGCATTAATTTTAATTTTTCCACTTTTGTGATTTGAATTTTGAAAATATAACATACACCACTGTAATCAAGATTATATTTTTGTTCAAATGATATCAAAATAATTTTTTACAAATATTTTTACTAAAAATGATAAAAATTAATGGTTTTGATTAAGGTTTAGTTAGACTTAAAATGGAATAAAAGCATAATTTTTAGGGCCCAAATGACGTAGACACTGGTCCAAAGCCAATTTTTTGGACATGTCTCAGAAATTAACTTTCCATTATTATTTTTTGTTTTTTTATGAATTTAATTAGGAAATAAAATGTATACACCTAACTTATTTTCAAAAATACCAAGTGAGACCACTTCCTTCGCACTAAAAGGACACTACCTCTACCCAATCCTCACACCTCTAAAACCCATAATGATATGACAAGAACATCCCAAGTAGTCTATCATAATTACTATCATCAACTTAGATGCATTATATTGGGTATAATTCCTTCCATCAAATCCTTTTGGTTCAAACCAAATGAAGTTTACTAATTTAAAGGTAATGTCTTTTCTTGATCTCTCTAGTTTTATTTCAATTTTCCAACACCTAAAATCTCATTATTTTATGCTTGTATAAAAAAACCAGTATCCTAAATATACTAGGATGTTTTTTCCCTGATATAGTCACCTAAACATACACACACCACCATCTAATGGGTAGTGATCATAATGTTTCTGTGGATGGTAAACTATAGCCTCAGGAAATGATGATTGATAATTCTTCCATTACCACCTCTCATGGTATCCCTTATGATGTACATATTGTTTATATATGTTATATATGATATTTATTTCTTATTTATACTTCTTTAATCTTTTTAAAAAACATAAATTTAGTACTTTTCATTGTATGTTAATATGATAACATCCTTCGAGGAAGTGTGGACTACCTCCCACTAAAAGTGATATTATTAATTCAAATGATACATGGAATGTATAAATTATGGTTATAATTAAAAATATCATATATAAAAAACATATATATTATATTAATCACATAAGTAACTATATTGATAAATAAATATATATATATATATATATATATATCTTTATTACCCCTTCACGCACTTTACAATAGATAATGTGGTTTGTGGATGTGTGCACTATCGCCTCCTCGACATGATGCGATTTATTTTACTTAACATTATTCTATATATAGGTATATTTGATTAAATAATATTATATTTATTATATAATTATTATTCTATAATGATTTTTAACTTACCTTATTTTAGTAATGATCTTTTAAAAATGATAATGTTACTCATGCATATGTATGGCCTACCGTCTCCATTATTGTTACATGTTTCATTTTCATAACCATATTTAATGATTAATTTTAAGATTATAATTAATATAAAAAATATGATAATTAGTTAAGGATAATAATTTTATAGATGTTATATAATGACCCATTTGAACATAGTTTACCAACAAATTTTTTTGACACATAAAATGAATTTGGTTAAAAACACTCAACATAAAATTATTTTTTAATGTACTAGTACACAAAATGGTAATAAGTGAAATAAAATTGATTATAAACATGAAAATGTTTAGGAAAAAAGTATAACTTAACATATGTTTATAAGAGAATAATTTAAAGGACATTCACTTGAAAGGAAACACAATGTAAGGGATTATTGTCTCATTTTCATTATGTGAGCCATACTTAATTGTTGTAAACCTAATTTCTTATATATGGTGATCATACTTACAAATTTACATATAATATCATCAATTATATTAAATTCATGTAATTTAAATGTTTTATTTGTGTATTATTACCTTTGGGTTTTCCAATCCATTTTTACTACATTACTAAGAATTTTCATATCACTTTTTACATTCATTATATATACGTCATATTCAATACTTAAATATTTTTTGTAGTGTACCTATTGAAAATTATGATATATTATATCATGAATTCCTTTTCCTTCACGGTATTTAATAATTTCTCTTAATATTATTCTCTAATGAGGTTTATGGTCTAAAAATGTTTCGTAGTGGTATGGGACACATTTGAATTTTAAAATGTTTATTTTCCTCATGAATAATCCTAATGATCATGAAATGGAATTTCAATATGAGGAAATTATATAAAATTTTTAGAACAAGAACATTCATTCGTATTTGGTTACTCATGACCATTTCAAGTGTTAGAACCATATTTCCATTCATTGGTACCAAGCATTTTTTAGAAAAAAATCAGAAAGCCCAACTTAATATATCTCTTTTGTGAAAGAACTTATTTTATTCTCAAAACCAATTTTTATAAAATCATTTTCAAAATTGTTTTTAAAATTATTTGGTAATAATATTTTACCATTTTTTTTTGTATTTTACCAATATTTTAATGGATTTTTCTTGTATTTTTCTAATTTGTCATTTTCAAACCTATTTTCGTACAAAAGGAATATTATTTTTTACCTCATATAACATGTATAGATTCATCCATTGTCATTTATTTAAAGTCACATTTTCATGTTCAAAATGATTATATTTAATAAAAAATATTTTAAAAATGGTTTTCAAAAGGTTTTTTAAAAGAAAATTTTATTTTCCTCAAGAACATTTTTAAAATTAAATCTTTTAATTCATCAACGATAAAAACCCTCTATTTTACTTCACTTGGGTTTGTCACATTGAGAGCATACTTATTCTTATTCTGGGTGGTTTACAATCAATTTAGCTATGTATAGTATTCACATTCATTTCCTTGATTTATTTTTTAGTTTGATTGAAATATTTAGTCTCTTATGAACACCAAACATAAAATTTCACATTATTATCCATTTCATTTTTCAGGGATATTACTATTTCCTAAACTATATATCATTTTACATATGATGCCTACCTTGACAATTATTTGATTAATTGGGGATTCTATATAAATTGATATTTATCATCTAATTTTCTTTTTAGATAAGTCATATTTTATATTTTTTATATTCAATAGGACGAATTATTTTGATGGGAAATGATTGGTGGATCTATAACTTTATATAACTCTATAATGAATTGATAGGTTCTCATGAGATGAATAATTGTGCAAATGGGGTTCTACCCTTAGATTTAAACCACCTTGTGAAAGTCCTTCATTATAATAGGTATTCATGTTCATGATGTATGATGTCTATAAAGAAATAAATTTTCGTTATAGTAGATTCAGTTATTATTCATCCACAGTATTTTCCATTGACGTGTCTATTAATACTTTATTTTCAGTTCATGGATTAGTGGTATGTGTTTTAGATTCATACTTGTATATATTTATTTTAACATATATATTTATTTTAATGGAATATGTTTCCAATTATTACCTTTCCATATTGATTATTTACCTTCATTTAGATTATTGACTACATGGAATGTTTGTTCAGTTATTTACCTTTCCATATTGACTATTAACATTGATTTTTTATGGATTCCGATATATTTTTCCATTAAATTGAATTTGAGCTCACCTTTATTATGTTTCATTCTCCAGGAATCCAAGAAGAATACAATGAAAAATATTCAGGAATATAATAGATATATTAGATATTATCTTTAATGTTTATTTGTTTAGAATAAAAAATATGTTGTAGTTAGTGTACCTATTTGTAATTTAATTCTTATTTAGTTTTCTAGTATACCAATACAACTTAATTGGTCGGTCATTTGGGGCATTATTCCTTGTAATTATGTCAATGAATTTAGTATTAGACATTGGATCTAAGTTATCTAGGGTAGGGTCGTTATAGTTGGTATTAGAGGTAGTTTAGTAGCAATGTTGGGAACTAGATTCTGGAAAAAGTAGGTTAGAGAATATAACCATAAGGTAGAATTTTAGGACAAGTATACATGAAAACCATACAATTTTGTTAATGTATAAAATATGTGGGTCTTCCTAAAGATAAATTCATGTCTAGATACTACTAGTGGAAGTGGTTCTGGCTTAGATAAACATGGTAGTAACATCTTTAACAAGGCATTTCAGGCATGACTTGGGGTAACCTGGCATGGGACAAAGGGCCTTACTATGCACCTATTTGGAAACTCTAAGAGGATATTCTTAGGATAATCAATGTTTTCCTAACAAACCATTATAAATTTTTATATAATATTTAAATTTAATAATCATGGTTAAACGTAAGTTGTTTTAAAAATAAGGTTTCATGATTTTGATATCTTATAGATAATTATATACTTGTGTCAATCTGAATATTATTGATCACACTATTATTTCTGGTTTTAGTCAATGGATTAAACCTGAAGGACTGAATTTAACATTGAACATAATGTAAAAAATGGTGAAAATGATAAACCAAATGGCTTTTTGATAAGATTCAAGGATATCATGTTTATGCCAAATCTTTTTTTATGAAATATGATTAACAATATATACATTTACCAACTCCTGAATGCACCTAAGAAGAGAAGGGTTGATGATGATAAGTGCTCAAGTAGTGTAGATCTTGTAGAAAACAAGGCTTGACATTCCATATGTGCGAAGTATGTAATGTCAGGACCCGTCCTCAGGACCCGTGCCGTGACTACCCCAAGCCCGCCTTCCATATGCTAGGGGATGGTGACTAGCACCAAAGCTGTAAATCCCTATAACTGGGAAGACATTGACTTTATAAAAGTAAACTAAACACCATAGAGTACAAGCGGGAGTAAAACACTAAGTACAGAAGAAAGTGCTAAAATGTAAATGGGCCAGAATACAAACCCAACTGAAAGTACAACTACAACTGAATGAAAGTACAATAGAAAATACAAAAGCTGGAAGAAAGGAAGAAGCTCCTGGGTCGTCCTCCTGGGATCCTACCTGAAGGGTAGGTACAGATAGTGCAGCTCCTGGATCGTCCACCACGGATACTACCTAAAGGTTCGGTATAGATAGCCTCCACAACTCTCTTTCCCATCAACCTCCTCCTAGTATCGTCTCGCCGTGAAGTCCACCTCCTGATACTGACTTGTCACAAAGTCCACCACCGGGTACCGTCCAGTCCTCGAACACTCGGCCTCCGTCAGCACTGCCCGTCGTCTGCAGCCAACACAACGAGGTGCGGGCATAGATCGTGTAGGGGTGAGTATAATGATACTCAGTAGGGACCCCTAGACCCTCAAGGTCTCACTAAATCCAACAAGGATAACCACAAAGAAGATCTCAACAGATAACCTCTACTTAGGTATATGGCCATACATATACCTAAGTTATCAAGTAACCCATCGGAATCATGAGGGAACACAAAGATTAATAAATCAACGGATAACCACTACCCAGGTATATGCCCATAGATATACCTAAGTTATCATGTGAGCCATCTCAATCATGAGGTAAACACAAAGGTCATAGACTCAGCTCAAACCAGGATTTTCATTATCGAAACTGTAACTGCTAATGAGCCCGTCTCTGGAGTGTACAGTGGTCCTGTCACAACTCTGAGGTACTGCTCACTAACCTAAGACTGTTGAGGTACTCCTCTTGTCAAGTACCATCGTTCTGCAACCTCACACAGTAGTGCTCCACCGCTATGGGTCTACCACCTCACATAGTTGTGCTCCCCCTAATATCCTACAGAGGTACTCCTCCTATCGAGTACCGCGGGTCTGCCACCTCACAAAGTAGTGCTCCTCCACCATGGGTATGCCACCTCACAAATTAGTGCTCCCCACCGAGCTATGCTAGTCACTCCGAATCGAATCGGACAAGCAGTCATCGGTCACAGCCAGCTACACGGTCTTCGTACTCTATATGCTCATCTCCGGGAGGGTCTGCTCTAGGAGATTTAGGTCAATACTCAAAGTATCAAAAGTCCCATAAAGAAGTATCTCAAAGGACCACCTCGTCATAGGGGTCTCAACGCAACAGACGGCACGTCAATCGGACGTCCGGTCTGTGAGTTATTAGCCTTTTCATCACAGGGGCCCAGTTGGTTTCGTGTGCAAACCAACCTGGTCGTATCTCACTTGTACCCCAAACTTTAATAGGGTATACTCATAAGGACCTTTTTTCAACGTGATCACCAACGCCGTTGACGGTTCATCAAACGGATGTCCGATCTGAAAGATATCAGCTTTTCCGTTCTAGGGGCCCGGTTGGATTTCGGGTACAATCCAACATGACCATACACCAACTGCATCCAAACCACGGGCAAAGTATGACAAAATTTCTGTCTCCTCAAGTGGAATCCAACAAAGTCGACGGCACGCTAATCGGACGTCCAAAGCTCAAGATATAAGCGTTTCCGCTCCGAGGGCCCAGTTGGTTTCATGTACGAACCAACCTAGCCGAACCCAAAGTTCTTCGAAACCTTGAGTGTGATACACTGAAACGACCGTCTCGATCCAAGGATCGCATCGCAACTGATGGTGCATCGATCGGAGGCCCATAGCCAAAGTTATGGGCAACCGACCAAAAGAGGTTTGGTATTAAGGGGTTCATGCCCGGTCAGACCCGGCCCGATACCCCCAAGGTCGGCCCGAACCGGGTCGACCAAAACCAGGTCCGGGTCCGGACCATTGGGGCGCGGCCCAGCCCGGCTGGCCCGGCCCGGCCTGGGCATGGCCCGGCCCAGCGGGGCGCGGCCCGGCCTGGCGGTCCGGTCTGGCGGACCGGCCAAGGCAGCCGCCCGGCGCGTGGCGCGCTGGCCAGGGGCTCAGCCGAACGGTCAAGCCGTTTCGGAAGCGAGGGGCGTTGCCCCCGCGTGTAGCAATCATGGCCCCTTAATGGGGCCGCTCACGTCTGGCGCGGTCGGGGGTTTCGAACCCCGAGTTCTTCCACGGTCTGGCCGGCCCGCTTCGGCCGGCCGTCTTCTACTGCCACGGGACTGGCTAGGCTGGTCCCCTTGCTCCAACGCCAGCGGCCCGGTACCGGCCGCCAGTTCCACTGCTCCACCGCGGCTCGGAACGGGCTGTGGCCTTGGTTCATCCGGCGTGGTGGGACGACGCCGCGCCCCTTCGCCATGGCCCCACTCCGGCCGCGGTGCTTTAGTAGTTCTCCGGTGGGGTGCGACGGCACCACATCTTTGGTTCGTTTTCAACAGCGCCGCGTGACAGATCCGCATCTATGGTTCGTCTTCAACGGCGCGGTGCGACGGCGCCGTGCTTATCCCCCTTTCCTTATCAAAATTCTGCGCGGTGCTTCGGCACCGCGTTGCCTTGCTCGCCGCAACAATATCAACAACCAGAAAGGGGAGGAGTGTCGGCCGTGTTCATGTGGTCCGACCTCCTCCCGTTATCACGATAATAGGCAGTTCAAAGAAAAGGAGAAATTGATATAAGATTTCACGAACTAAAAACTAAAATAAATCTCTACCTCAACGTTGTCGTCGAACGAGCATTTGTCGCGGAATTCACCGTCGCAGAAGGAGAGGATCACCGTGGAAGAAGAGGATCACCGTGGAAGAAAAGGTTCACCGTGGAAGGAACTTCATTGGCGTTAGGTGATCTCCAAGGAAGGCGTCTCTCGCCATTGTCCACCGTCGGAGGTTGGCATTATTTGTTGGCGGTGGTGCGTTCTTCGCGTTCTTCGTCGAAGAACGAAGAATCTTCTCTTTTTCTCCCCAAAATCTTAACACAACACCAACCCAACCATAATGAAATAAGTCCATCCCTTATTTTATTATCAACATAAGAATTTGAAATTCAAAAGATAAGAAACGAACAATTAATTCAAGGAATTAATTGTAACGATTTAACCGCCCAATTTTATGAGGAGTTTCTTAACCAAAATAAACATAAGGTTTGACTTTCATTAAAAAGGGGGGTTGCGGGTGCGTTACTTAGAAGGAAAGAAACGGCAGGGCTCATGCGGGCCCCACCTCACAAATATCCTACCAAGTGGGTAGGATATGGTGGGTCCCACCTTATCCGCTTAACTTAGGTTAAGCCGCTTTAAGTGAAATAAAATAAAGTATCGCACCACTTTTATTTTATTTCTTAACTTAACCCCAAAAATTAAAAACCACACCCAAGTAAACGCAACTATGGAAAAGGTTTATCTAAGAAAAAACCGGCACTGAGATTCCATCAGGGCCCTCAGAATTCGATTCTGAGTACCGGTTTAAAAGTTAGAAAAACCCGCTCATTTGTTCACTGAACGTACCCGAGCTAAACTTCAGAAATTGATTTCGGGCACACCGGGCCTCGGAATCAGGCACCGTCAAAAACTGCATTTTTGTAAAATCCCAAAGAAAATTTAGAAAAACATTTCCTTGAATTTTATGGGTCTTTACATCACTCCCACCTCAGGGCTTTACGTCCCCATAAAGATACATCAAAAACTAGGGAAACAAAAGTCGGTACTGAGCACACATCTGAGCCTCCCGCTCCCAAGTGCTTACCTGGACATTCCCATACTGCCAAAGAAAGTGCACCCAAGGAATCGATCATCCTCGTAGGATCTTCTCTTGTCGATCCTCAGTCCCCACTGAAACCTCCGAGAAAGTCACCCCATCGCCCAAGTCCAGCTTCCCATGGTCGATGATATGTGAAGGTTCGAGAACGTATCTCCTCAGTTGAGATACATGGAAGTCTTCGTGCACCCAGTACAACTGAAGTGGATGGGTCAAGCGGTAAACAACCACACCTACACTGCTAAGGACCTAGAAAGGTCCATTGAACCTCGTAGATAACTTGACGCCTCTTCCACGTCTCTGTAATTCCACGTCGAGGTGAGACCCGTAAGAAAACGTGGTCGTCATCCTCGAACTCTAGTGGTATCTACCTCCTGTCAGCATAAGGCTTCTATCGGATCTGAGCATTCCTCATCCGTTCATGGATGACTTGGACCTTCTCTAGTCCCACAAGATCTTCTATGATTTCTTCTTTGCCGATAAGATAAATTCGGTCTCATCCCCTAGATTAACCACGTTCTTTGCCTAATACAGTCAATCCGGACATGAATGATGTATTCATGACATGGATGACATCATAAGGCCTCGACGTTACTACCAAGAGATCCAACCGTCACTATTGTCTATAAGGGTTGAGTCACACTGTCGGCATCAGCGTGAGGTTACTGGGTCTCTTCTAGAAGGAATCTAGAAAGTGAGGGTCAAGTCAACAATTTAAACCAGAACCTCTTAGTACTCAAAAAGGAAGGAAGCAAATGTCAAAAAGGTAAGTGTCTTTATATTATTGTAGCTCATGGTACAAAGACACAAATGTAACAAAAACAAAAACAACATGGAACTAGACATACAAAGAATAAAAGGAAACCACTAGTTCTGCTCCTATCCACTCACCTCCGGAGCTCCATAGTCGTAAGCTTCTGCTGCCTGAAGCTGAGCTCTCCCATGTCCACATGTTCCCTATGGTCGGGGTGGACCTCCTGGTGGTGGTGGTGGAAACACCTCGAAGCGTCATCCACCTCCAGCTGCACAGCCAGCTCCTAGCGGTCTGCCTTGATCGAACCCTTGCCTCTACTTGGGAGGTTCTTCATTTAACTGCTAGTTATCTGCATGGCGGGTCAGACAGTCACGTGCCATGTGACCAATCCCGCCACAGAAGTAACACTGCATGGCAGGTCTGGCTCTGTCATTCCCCTTGGTTCCTCGCACTACCAACCCTGAGTCATGCGGTCGACCACCTATAGGTCTGGTCCTCTTGGACCTCTGCGTCATCTGTCTACTGCCTGCTACAGAAGACTCTACCGCATGCCGACTAGTGGTGGCTCCTGCTGCTGGAGACTGCTCAGCAAGGAAACTCTCCACTAATAGGGCTCTCTCTAACACCCTTGTCTGCGTCGGAATGCTGTGAGAAATAACAAAATCTCTAATCTCTCTCCTGATCCCCTGCTCGAAGGTCCGGGCCCTGAAGAATGGGTCCCGTCCCATATCTATGGAGTAGCGCAAGTGGTTTGTGAACCTCACTGAATACTACGCCACTGTCATACTGCCCTGCCACAGCTGAAGTAGCTTTAGTATACGCACCGCTCGAAGGGTGGCTTGTACAAACTCTACCCAGAACAGGCTCTCGAAGTCTTCCCAAAGAAGTGTCGCCTCGTCATGCATCTGGATCATCAGGGTCCACCATCTTCCTGCTACTGCCTGAAGAAGGCTGGCAGCAAGGATCACCATGAAGTCTGCTGGTGTACCCACTAGCCTGAAGACTCTCACCACAGCCTCCAGCCAACCCTCAGCCGCCTGCGGGTCCTTCTCTCCCCTAAACCTGGGTGGCCTCTGGCGCTGGAACTCGTGTAGTGTGCACAAGCGATGTGCACCCTCTGCTGCTGGGGCTGGTGGAATCGGTGGCCCAATGGGTAGTAATATCGCTGGTGCCTTCATTGGTGCCTCAACTGGGATAGGGCCCTGTACTGAGGCCACGTCGCTCGGCGGGCTGTTAGTACGAACAACTCTCGGGGCTCTAGTTAGTCGTCCACGGGGAGGCATCCTGAAAGAAACAAACATGACATGGTCAAACGATTAATACCTTGTGAGCTGACCTGGTTTGAGATTACTTTTAAACACTTCTGGAAACACACACGCAATCAGTGTTTTCGTGCACAAAGTCAGAAATCAGTTTTTAGGGTCCCGGTGTATGGATATGTCAGCCGCCCGCACCAACACTGGACTCCCTGAACTATAAACCACACTCTGTACTCTTAACACTGTCGCTTCACAGAAAGAAAAATATCAGAGTTATTAGTTCTGCGGTAGAACCGACTCCTCTGATACCAATTGTCACGACCTGTCCTCGAGGCCCGTGTCATGACTACCCCAAGCCAGCCTTCCATAGGCCAGGGGCTGGCGACTAGCACCAATGGTGTAAATCCCGATAACTGGGAAGGCATTACCTTTATAAAAGTAAACTAAACACTATAGAGTACAAGAGGAAGTAAAACACTAATTACAAAAGAAAGTGTTGAAAAGTAAATGAGCCAGAATACAAACCCAACTGAAAGTACAACTACAACTGAAAGAAATTACAACAGAAAAGACAAAATCTGAAATAAAGGAAGTAGCTCATGGGTTGTCCTCCTCGGATCCTACCTGAAGGGTAGGTACAGATAGCGCAGCTCCTGGATCGTCCACCACGGATCCTACCTGAAGGGTAGGTACAGATAGCCTCCACAACGCTCTTTCCTGTCAACCTCCTCCGAGTATCATCTCGCTGTGAAGTCCACCTCCTGATACTGACTCGTCATGAGGTCCACCTCCGGGTACCATCTAGTCCTCGAACACTCGGCCTCCATCAGCACTTCCCGTCGTCTGCAACCAACACAACGAGGTGCGGGCATAGACCGTGCAGGGGTGAGTATAATGATACTCAGTAGGGACCCCGAGACCCTCAAGGTCTCACTAAATCCAACAAGGATAACCACAAAGATGATCGCAACAGATAACCTCTACTTAGGTATATGCCCAGACATATACCTAAGTTATCATGTAACCCATCTCAATCATGAGGGAATGCAAAGATTAAGAAATCAACGGATAACCACTACCTAGGTATATGTCCATACATATACCTAAGTTATCAAGTGACTCATCTCAATCATGATGTAAACACAAAGGTCATAGACTCAGCTCAAACCAGGATTTTCATTATCGAAACTGTAACTACTGATGAGCCCGTCTCTGGAGTGTGCAGTGATCCTATCACAACTCCGAGGTACTTCTCACTAACCTAAGACTGCTGAGGTACTCCTCCTATCGAGTACCGTGGGTCTGCCACCTCACACAGTAGTGCTCCACCGCTATGGGTCTGCCACCTCACATAGTAGTGCTCCCCCTCATAGCCTACAGAGGTACTCCTCATGTCGAGTATCGTGGGTATGCCACCTCAGAAATTAGTTCTCCTCCTCCATTGGTCTACCACCTCACAAAGTATTGCTCTCCACTGGTTTATGCTAGTCACTCCGAATCGAGTCGGACAAGCAGTCATCGGTCACAGCCAACTACACGGTCTTCGTACTCTGTATGCTCGTCTCTAGGAGGGTCCGCTCCATGAGCTACAGGTCGATACTCCAAGTATCACAAGTCCCACAAAGAAGTATTTCAAAGGACCGCCTTGTCATAGGGGCCTCAACTCAATAGACGGCGCGTCAATCGGACGTCCGGTCTGTGAGTTATTAGCCTTTTCATCCAAGGGGCCCGGTTGGTTTCGTGTGCGAACCAACCCGGCCGTATCTCAACTGTACGCCAAACTTTAATAGGGTATACTCATAGGGACTGTTTCTCAAAGTGATCACCAACGCCACTGACGGTTCGTCAAACGGACGTCCGGTCTGAAAGATATCAGCTTTTTCGTTCCAGGGGCCTGGTTGGATTTCGGGTACAAGCCAACCTAGCCATACTCCAACTACGTCCAAACCTCGGGCTAAGTATGCCAAAAGTTCCATCTCCTCAATAGGAATCCAAGAAAGTCTACGGCACGTCAATCGGACGTCCGGAGCTCAAGATATAAGCGTTTCCGCTTCGAAGGGCCGGTTGGTTTCATGTACGAACCAACCTGGCTGATCCCAAAGTTCTTCGAAACCTTGAGTATGATACACCGAAATGACCTTCTCGATCCAAGGATCGCATCAAAACTGACGGTGCGTCGATCGGAGACCCATAGCTCAAGTTATGAGCAACCGACCGGAAGAGGTTCGGTATTAAGGGGTTCGGGCCCTGTCCGACCTAGCCCAATACCCCCAAGGTCGGCCCGCTGGGGCGCGGCCCGGCCTGGCCTGGTGGTCCGGTCTGGCAGACCGGCCAGGGCAGCCGCCCGGTGTGTGGCGCGCTAGTTAGGGGCTCGGCTGAACGGCCGAGCCATTTCGGAAGCGGGGGGCGCTGCCCCGCGTGTAGCAACCGCGACCCCTTAATGGGGCCGCTCACGTCCGGCGTGGTCGGGGGTTTCGAACCCCCAATTCTTCCACGGTCCTGCCGGCCCACTCCGGCCAGCCAACTTCTGCCGCCACAGGACTGGCTAGGCTGGTCTCCTTGCTCTGACATCGGCGGCCCGGTACCGGTCGCCGGTTCCACGGCTCCGTCGCGGCCCGGAACTGACCGGGGCTCCGTCGCGCCCCGGAACCGACCGCGGCCTTGGTTCGTCCGGCGCGGCACGACAACGTCGCGCCCCTTCTCCGCGGCCCTGCTCTGGCCATAGTGCTTTAGTAGTTCTCTGGTGCGGCGTGACAACGCCGCATCTTTGGTTCGTTTTCAACGGCACCGCACGACGGCGTCGCGTCTTCGGTTCGTCTTTAACGGCACGGCGCGACGGCACCGTGCTTCTCCCCCTTTCCTTATCAAAATTACGCGTGGTGCTTCGGCACCGCGTTGCCTTTCTCGCCGCAATAATATCAATAACCAGAAAGGGGAGGAGTGTCGGCTGTGTTCGTGTGGTCCAACCTCCTCCCGTTATCCCGATAACAGGCGGTTCAAAGAAAAGGAGAAAGCGACGGAAGATTTCATGAAGTAACAAATAAAATAAATCCCTACCTCAACGTTGTCGTCGAATGAGCATTCGTCGTGGAATTAACCGTCGGGAAGGAGAGGATCACCGTGGAAGAAGAGGATCACCGCGGAAGAAAAGGTTTGCCGTGGAAGGAACGTCGTTGGTATTAGGTGATCTCTGAGGAATGAGTCTCTCGTCGTCGTCCGCCGTCGGAGGTTGACATTCTTCGTTGGCGGTGGTGCGTTCTTCACGTTCTTCATCGAAGAATGTAGAATCTTCTCTTTTTCTCCCCAAAAGCGTAACACAACACCAACCCAACCATAATAAAATAAATTCATCCCTTATTTTATTATCAACATAATAATTTGAAATTCAAAAGATAAGAAACGAACAATTAATTCAAGGTATTAATTGTAACGATTTAACTGCCCAATTTAATGAGGCGTTTCTTAACCAAAATAAATGTAAGGTTTGAATTTCATTAAAAAGGGGGGTTGCGGGTGCGTTATGTAGAAGGAAAGAAACTGCGGGGCTCATATGGGCCCCACCTCACAAATATCCTACCAAGTGGGTAGGATATGGTGGGTCTCACCTTATCCACTTAACTTAGGTTAAGCCGCTTTAAGTGAAATAAAATAAAGTGCACACCACTTTTATTTTATTTCTTAACTTAACCCCACAAATTAAAAACCACACCCGAGTAAACGCAACTCCGGAAAAGGTGTTTCTAAGAAAAAATGGGCGTTGTGATTCCATATGTGCCCCCGGAATTCGATTCTGAGCACCGGTTTAAAAGTTAGAAAAACCCACTCGTTCGTTCACTGAACGTACCTGAGCTAAACTTTGGAAATTGATTCCGGGTACACCGGGCCTCGGAATCTGGAGCCGTCAGAAACTGCGTTCTTGTAAAATCCCAAAAAAAATTTAGAAAAACATTTCCTTGAATTTGACGGGTCTTTACATGTAAAGAGACACTCTGTAAAGAGTCTCAATAGAACAAGTACATGATTTATGTGTGCAAATTAAGGACATAAAAAAAGGATTGTTGTGGATAAAGTAAGTGTACAATGGATGGAAATAAATCTCATCCTAAGAAATACTTAATTATTATTTATTTAAAATGTGTGGAACATAGACTTTACCTAAGTAAATGACCTCTCTTAGAGAATAAACTATACACCGTAGAAGGACCTATATGGAAATAATTTGTTGAAGTATTTTTGTATTGAGGTTGTATTGAAAATCATAGCTGAAATGCTATTTAGTTATTAACCAAATTTTATGGATATACAACATATATATTTCAGAAAATATGTTAATATGTTTTCAGAAAAGGAAACCCTATAAGATGGGTTACACCCAATCAAATATAGAAATGAATAAGGTCTTGAATCCATGAATGAAGGAGGACATGGTTTTCACAACCACCATTGACCTACACAATGTTGTTGTTATGTTTCATGGTTTTTAATTAAACAATCTAATGAATAAATATTAATGATTAACCAATAATAAAACTTTAGGGGATTTGAAATTAGTATTTTAACCATATTTATTTTGGGATATATTTAAAGACAAATAGTAATAAATGACACTCTATTGTAGGTCATACAATCCTTTAAAAGATTATTTTTAGTTCCTTAGGTATAAAAAATTCATTATTGGCAATTAATATTTTGCAGTAATTGGATGAATTAGAATTTTATCAAAGTACAGCCAAAATTTATAATTGATTATAAGATATTGAAACCTATCATGTAGGAATATTTTATTATATTCTTGGTCTGTAAAAGAAATAATAAGTATTAGTAAAATTACTTAGAAATACAATATTTTCCTAATAACTAAATTTTTGTTAAACTGATGGCCTTCTAAATAAATAATGTTTTATAGTTTTCAGGTCCTCAACTCTCAATTGACCATTCACATGTTTGTGATTGATGAACTCATTTAATCATTGTAAACATTTTTAATTTTTCCTCCATGTATGTATCTTTACATGAAACAAATGTTCTCCTACATAGAGACCTAGTTACATGGTATTCCATGTGACCGGCTTTACTTTCAATTCCCATTTTTATAGATTAATACTTATGAACCATTCTCATGAGGTGGAATTTCAAACATAAAATGTATCAAAAAATATATCACCATGCTTGATTTAAAATTTCCATGACTCAATTTAAATATGGTGGGGAAAATGTGATGCCCCAAAAAACTAATGTATGATCCTTTTATTTGATTGTTTGTATGACACACGACAATAATTCCATAATTTAATATAAAATCTGTATAATTCATTATATATTTACTATTTAAAATATATTATATATATTTCATTGGATGAAACACTGAGTTGGTTTGAAATAAATGTGAAACTGGGTTAGAATACAGCATACTCAACAATGACCTTCTTCTATATATAGAGTTACACTCAGCATCATCCTTATTTAATGGATTGTACTATATGAAATACTGATTCTTAATGAGAAACAATTTATAAATAAATCATTATTATTTAATATAATAATACATAAACTCGATATTATGAATAATAATAAATAACTTATGAATATTTATGGTTTATAATAATATAAGGTCAATTAATAGATTAAAAACTAATTAGAAACCAATATAAGATCAAATTTAATATAAATAAATTGTTTTTATATAAAACAATTTTGTATGATCATGAAGATATATTACCACAATAAATTAAAGTTGTTAAAATTATTTATATATTTTATTAGAATATATATTTCATATATTCAAAAAATTATGTTTCATATTCGTCGAATATATTTGGTCAGAATAAGATAGGTTAAAACCCAATATTTCACATAAAAAAACTATATTTAGGCATCTTTATCCTCCATTTATTGATGAACCTATTTTAAATATTAATTTTGACACATTTACGAATTTAATATGATAAAATATCAATAATTCTTGAATTCATAATGGTAAAATTATCATAGGATTAATGTTTGGGATTTTTCCAAGGAACTTCAATTTTTAGTAAATAGTGAAAAATATTGTGTTTTAGTTAAAAACTTTCTTTTCATTTAAATAAATATTAAGGTTAAATTATATTATAAATTTGTTTTAAATTATAATTGGATCAATTATATACGTTTTAATATAAATTAGTTCATTATAATCAATATAACTTTTAAATTTAATATACAAATAAAATATTTTATTATTATTTTTCTACTAAAACTAGTTAATCTGTCTATCAGCAAGATTCGCATCAATATTAATTTTTCCACTTTTGTGATTTGATTTTATAAACACTTAAAGAGAAATTTTTAATAAAGATAATATTTTTTTCTAATAATATAAAAATATTTTTTTACAAGAATTGTTAGTGACTGTGATTAAAATTAATTCTAGGGATTAAGAAGTTATTAAGCTTAAAAATTGAATAAAACCCTAATTTTAATGCACCAAATGACCTACACAATTTTTAAAAAAACATTTTATGGACATATAGAATTCATTAATCATACATTAATTAGTTAGTGTGGTTTGGTATCACTTATATTAGCTATGAACATGTGCACACCTAACTTTTTTTCAAAAATACCAAGTGAGCCCTATTCCTTCCAAATAAAAGGCCACCTGCTCTACCCATTTATCACTCCTTTAAAACCTCTTATGTTAGGCAACACCCTACCCTAATAGTTTCTCATAATTATTATCCTAGACCTAAATGCATCCCTTTTTAATGAAACCCATCAAATAAATCCTTTTATATCCAACCAAAAGATGTTACCAGATTAAAAGGTAATGTATTTTCTCAATCTCTCTATTTTAATTTCAATTATCCAACCCCTAAAAGCTATGTATTCTTTTATTTTAAAAAACTATTATCATAAATATACTATTATTTTGTTACTTTGATATTTTTACCAACACTTAAACTCCCCACCATATAATGGGCAACAAAAATAATGTTTATGTGGATGGAGAACTACTACCTCATGAAAATATTGTTGTTCATTATTACATTACCACCTTTCATGGTGTCCAGTATGATGTAAAATGTGATAATATATGTTATATATAAAATTTATTATGTATTTATACTTCTTTAAACCTTTTATAATCCATAAATTCCGTACATTACATATTACATTAATCGGATAACAACATTTGACGAAGTTTGGACTACCAGCACCTCAAAGCGATGTGATTTGTTCACATGATGCATGGAATGATTAAATTATGGTTATAATTACAATTATGCTAAATAAATAAATTCAATATGATATTCAAGACATAATTAAATTTCTTGATATATATATATATAATTTTCATTATTACCCCTTCACACACTTTAAAAGAGATAACGTCATCGTGGACGTGTTGACTGCCGCCTCCTCAACTTGATGTGATCCCCTTTACATAGAAATATGATATATATATATATATATATGATTTAATGATATGTTATTTATTATATAATGATCATTCTGGAAGTATTTGTGTAACTTACCATCTTTCTACACATATCATATAGAAATGGGAATGTTACTCATGTGTAAGTATAGCTTACCGTCTCTATTATTGTAACAAATTCTCATTTTCATAATAATATTTAATGATTAATTTTAAAAGAATAATTTAATTAAAAATATAAATTTTATTTTATGGATATCATCATGGAGATGTTATATAATGACCCCTTTAACCATATTTTACCAACAATAGTTGTTTTTACATATAAACTGAATTTGGTCAAAACACCCGACATAAACTTAATTTTTTAAGTAGTTGTACCGAACTAGGTAATAAGTGAAATAATAGTAATTATAAACATGAAAAATATTCGTAATAATTTAGTAAATTAACATATTTTTATTATATAGGAATTTAAAGGATGTTCACCTAAAAGGAAACGCAAGGTAAAGGATTCTAGTCTCATTTTTATTACGTGAGACAAACTTAATTGTTGTAGACTTAATTTCTTATATAGGGTGTAATCACTGACTCATATACATATAATACCATGAATTATATTATAATCAAGGTATTTAGATGTTTTATTTATGTATTGTTACCTTTGGGTTTTCCAATCCATTTTTTACTACATTAGTAAGGATTTCCATCTCACTTTTTACATCCGTGAGATAAATGTCATATTCACCACTAACTTCTTTAGTGCAGTAAACCTATTATTTTTGTTTGAAATATTAATTCATGAATTCATTTTCATTAATAATATTTAATACATTCGTTTAATATTATTCTTTTATGATGATTAATATTTAAAAATGTATCAAAGTGGTATAGGACACTTTGGAATGTTTAAAGATTATTTTCCTCAAGACTAATTCTACTGATCTTTCAATGGAATATTAATTTTAGGAGATTATATAACCATTTTACAAAAATCACTACCATTATTATCTGGTAATTCATGACCATATCTAGTGTTAGTACCATTTTTCCAATTTTTTTACAAGGATTTTTTAGATTTTTTTTTTCAAAAAATTTGACTTTATATATTTCTTTAGTCGAATAACATATTTTATTTAAAAATCCATTTTTTATTAAAATGTTCTAAATGTGATTTTAAAATTATTTTTTAAAGACATTTTTCCCTTTTTTTTCTTCTAATGTCTCAACTGAATCATCTTTTCACTTTCCTAACGAGGAATTTTCTAACATTTTTAAGTTAAAAAGGAATATTCTTTTTACCTCATATGACATGTATGTATTCATCTGCCATTATTTTATTGAAGATAATTTTTCATGTTAAAATTTTTTCTTAATGAAAAATATTTTTAAACGGTTTTCCAATAGAAAATGATATTTTTTAAAAAATATTTCTAAATGTTAATCTTTTTTTTAATCAATGACAACAACCCTATATTTTACTCCACTTGGGTTTATTGCATTGATACCATATTTATTCTTCCTCTAATTGGTTTAATGTAGATTTGGAAACCATAGTATTAACATTACCATTCTTAATTTATTTATTGGTTAAATTGAAATATTTAATCTCATATGATCATCAAACATTGAATATACTCTTTGTTATACATTTCTTTTTTAATGGATGTTACTATTGACTAAATTGTTTACCATTTTTAATATGATGCCTAAATTGATAGATATTTGATTAATTGATGAATTATTGATAGATATATATTTCTTATCCTATATGGTTAGTATCTAAGTACTATTGGTTAGTTTGAATATTAAATTTGAGTAATACTTTGGACTTTCAATGATGGTTGGAGCTCGAACATTATATAGCTCCTCGATGCATTGATATGTTCTCATGAGATGAATAATTACATAAATGGGTTCTCAAACATAGTTTTAAACCATCATGTAAAATTTATTGATGGTAATAGGTTTTCATGTGGCTAAGACATGGCATCTATAATGAAATAAAATTTCATCATAGTAGTTTCTGTTGTTATTCATCCATGGTATTTTGTATCGAAATATACATGTATACATTTCATTTCTGTTTATTGATTAATGGGTTGTATTTTAGTTTCATACCTTTAAATATTTATTTTTCCTTATCTTGTTTTTTTAAAGGTATGTTTTTTCAATTATTATCTTTACATATTGCTTCTGTACTATCATTCAGTTTATTGATTACATGGAATGTGTATTCATTTATTTACCTTGACATATTAACTATTCACATTGATTAATTGTTACATATTCTATATTTATCACTTACTTAACATTTGAGATCACCCTGTTTATGTTACTTTCCCTAGAAATACAAGAAGAAATCTATGAAATATATGCATGAATATACTAGACAGATTTGATATCATCCTCAAATTTTATATGTTTATAAGAAAAAAATATGTTATAATTAGTGTATCTATTTGTAATACTATTCTTAATTATGTATCTGATTTACCAAGACCACTAAAATGATTAGTCATATGGGTCTTGATTCCTTATAATCATGAAAATGTATTTCATATAAGACACTGACTCCATGATAATTGGGGTTCATTTGCTACATACGACAGAATTTGGGAACAATTTAATTTATCCACTCGATGAATTAGTAGTCTCATGAGATTAATCAATTGAAAAAATTATATAGGTTTTGACCTGATATGCAAAAACATCTTATAAATGGAAATGAAGGTAATGGTACCATATACCTTGGAAACAAGGCATATAATACTAAGTATTACCATTGTTGATAATTTAATTATTATTATTATCCATGATATTTTTTCTTTGAAATACCTATTGATTAATTTCATTATCAAATTTTTGTTAAATGTAATGTGTTTTAGTTATCTATTATTCCATATTTACTATTCCTTATCTGGTTACATGTATGATATTTGTTATAAGTTATATACCTTACAATGTTTATTTATTATCATTAATTCATAATTTTTTCTTCTTTAAATAACCATAATAATCATTTAGTCACACCCTTATTTGTTTTTTTTGGTACTCCAATAAGTCTGATAGGAATTATATTCAAATATATGTATTATGGAATAATGCTTTCATAAAAATAAATAAAATTATTTAGTAATTAGTTTATTCATTTGTAATACAACACTCATGTGTATATCTTGTTTACCCAGACAACTAAACTGATCGGTCCTTCCTGATGCATTTCCCTGTAGTCATACCAATTTAAATTATAATAGCCACCTACTCCAATATTACTAGGTTTGGGTCACTATAGTGAGATTTCAGGTGAGGCAATGAAATATCATTTTCCTCCTCTTTGGAAATGAAAATAATGTTCTACTCAAAATCAAATTATATTCTATGTGTATAGACAATATCATGGGTTCAACAGGAATGTGTGTCACATAGTTATTTATGATTAAAATTACCCATACCCTTAATAATGGATTCATTCAAAATGATGGTAACTGTATTTTATGATAAATGTATGGAACATTCAATATTTTTCTAATCATTTATTGGGGTTTTGTAGAGATCTCAAGAACAAGTGGGTTATTTTTATGAAAAATATTTCAACCGAAGGACATTGGACCAAATAAACTATGGATCTTATATTCTTGGGTCAAAATGAATTCCTACATGAATTTTAAACATTATAAAACAAATAAAAAAATCAATAATCTTAGGATAACACTTCGTACCTTAGAATCAAAATTAGGTATAGGTGATGCATCGAAACCAGTACACCAGATTTGGTCTATTTAGTAATTAATGATAAATTCCACTTGTGTGTTCCCCATAGATAAGTATAGGCATAGGAACCATCACTATTACACTAGATTTAATCCTTTTTGAAGTTGATTATTAATTCCTCTTAGACATGGATGATAGGTTAGTATAGGTATAAAACTCATCATGGATAGAGTAGTGATAATTCATTAGAAAATTGATAATGAATCCCCCCTTTTGTGGATCAGGATTCAGTATATTTATAGTAACCATCATCAATATACTAGATTTATTTTATCTGGGCATTGATGATGAATTCTGTGTGAATGTGGATCAATGATACATATGGGTAAATACACCATCACTGATATGGGTCTGTCATCCAGCTTATAAATTTAAGATGAATTCCTCCCGAGTTTGGATCATTGAGGATTATAGGTATAGACACCATTACCAATACAATAGATTCAATACATTTGGAAATGGATGTTGAACAGTTCAGTGAAAATGGGTTATTTTGCTTAATATTTTATTGAAAGAGGACACAATTAATTTTTTAAAGGACGGCGTCCTAGTGATTATCACTTGAATATTATTGGAATAATATTATGGGACCCACATGCTTTGGGTGTTTTATTTAATTACCCTATATTTTTCTTAGAAAATATATATATATAAGGATTATATGGTAAGGACATAGATATTTTTAGACCACCCTTTATGGGTTTTTGGACTATCTTGTTTTATTCCTTCCCCAAATTTAATTCCTAATACAAACAAAATTATTCTAATTCCATGTAGTGAGAGTAGATCCAAGACTTTTACAAAACAATAATGACATGTTTTTTGACTATTGAGTAATATGTTTCATTTTGGGGAATACATAAGTTCATTTATGTTTTACCAATAAAGTTCAAATTTTATGATTGAAAAATGTTGGCTAGAAAGTGTGGTAGTCTGTTAGCACAAGATAAATTAAATATTGTGAAGAACTAGAGCATATTGTTATAATTTTAGAAAACCCATGTATTGGGGAATGTAGTTCAGGTTCAAAGTGCTTAGAAAAATTAAATGCCCAATTTTGGATCATAGAGAGAAGGACAGATGTTCATTAATAAAATTTCAAATTCATTCCCAATGAATAGGTGACGTATATGGTTTCCTAACATCAAGGATATATTTATAAATGAATAGTAAGATTTTATATTTTTTAGGAAATATTTATTTTTGTTTTAAATATGTTTGGTTAGATGGGAGATACACAAAATTGATGAATGATAACCACATTATAATTATAAGTTTCATTGTGATCGTTTTAGGGTATATAGTGAATAGTGGACCTTTTTTGAGATGATAGTGCCTCTAGTTTCTAGGCTAGACTGGGGGGTGCATATATAAAAGAGACATTATGGAATGTATTAAGAGAAAAAAAAGTATCCCTTGAATATAGATATATTTGTTACCAATGTCTATAAATGGTTAGCGAAGATTCAAACACATGGGAAATATAGTAGTTTATGGAGAAAAGATATATATAAGAAGTGTTCGGCGAACATAAAATTTTCATCAACATATTATTAACTCATTACCAAGAAGAAGTTATATGATAAATCATTTCTAAAACTTTTTCATATACTAGTGTAATTAGTTAGGTTAACTCAAATTTATATAACGTCAAATTGTGTTACCTAGGATCTTTGTTTCTATTTTAATTTTACTGTAATGTTTTCTTGAAATTATTATGATTAAAAATTACTGATTGGAGACTCAAATTTTTCTCAGTATTTACTTTGATGTTTTTCAACCAGACATGTTTTATGTTTCTATCAGTAGAATTATATTATCTTGTTATCTAGACCATCAATGGTTAGAGTTTAATTTCATTCAGCCTTGGCATGTGTAAAAACAACCTATTACTAAAATGTGTGAACCAAAAAAACACAACTTATGTTCATGATGTGTGGACCAAACTATTCATTTTTTTTCCAAGATGCATGGAAAATGAAAAATGGGATTCATGACATAATTACACAATTAATTATCCTATTGTCATTGTACTGAAAAAATATTTTTTGAACGACATATGATGATATTGAAAGTAGTGGATTAATCTTTTCATCACACGATTAGGGGCATGGGTAAACATACAAGGGATAATTTTTGACCATATTTGAACAGTGTGTTCTTTTTCAACACTATTCTAGATTATGAGGATTAGATGAACCTTTTTAATTGGATGAAAATTCATTTGGTTGGCATGCCATTCTTGGGTAACATATATAGCATAATTATTGGATCATTTATGAATATCCAAAAAAATGGTTTCCCTTAAATTTAGATTCACCCATTACCAAAATATATGAATGATTTTTTGGAACTCAAGGAACTAAACACATTCGGTATGATTTATAAAAAAATATATTCTAAAGAGTTTATGTAGAGAACCCATGCATTAGTTGAAAAATGATATATTATTTTTTCCATTTAAATGGAATAAGAATGGTTGTTTATTTATGAAATTTAATATTATGTAAAATGGTAAAAATTTCATATAGTTTACTATAATGTAACAAAGACTCAGATTTCTTTTATTTTAACATCAAGAGATAAGGTCAAAGATATTTTTCATTTTAACATTGTGTGACATAGACATATATGTCTTGATGTTTAATTCCATGGGGAAAGGAGTTCGATGTCATATATTTTAATACAATATTATAAGGACGGAGTTGTATTATAATAAAATATTGATATTTTATCTAATTATAGGTCCATATTTATTAGACCATTCCACAAATAGAGGTATTTGTTTCCTTAGTGTATGTTTGAAAATGATTCTCCCCCGAATGATTTTAATTAAAAAATTGGAGGGAATATAAATTGATTAAATTTGTGGTTGATTATTGATTATGGGATCTAGGAATCACAATATATATTATGATGATATAAATTAGTCACACATAGATCTTATAAGTTTCTTATTAAGATCCATCTCTTACCCAAGTAATGTTTTTTATTATAATATTAGGAAATAATAACTCAATGATAAAGACTTGGGAATAGATCTAGATTATACAAAAGAGGATGAAATTTTTATTTAGTTTCTTCTAAAAAGATTAACTTTAGGTGTGATGGTTTAATGTTAGGTTTCACCTCATTTTTTATCTATCTAGAAAATAGAACCATCATTGGAATAATGTCCACATTAATGTGAATTTGTGTATTGTTTTTAGTTTTTTCTTGGGAATTTTCTAGAGGGTCTTGAAATCACTATATATCATATATATATTTGAATCTATCGACATTTACTCATTATAATGAAATACCCTTTATAGATCTATCATGTATACAAGGGTATTCAACTTTTCCTTGAAAATTTTGGTTACGATCATGATAGGTGATTCATGCATCAATATTCATAATATAGGGAATATCAATCATGTCACACATAGTTCATGATGAAAATGTTCCCTATATATATATCAAATTCATGTTTGGTAGAAGGATACATTTTTTAAATTTTTATGTGGGCCCAAGATAAGGGATCCTAGTAACATTGTATATTATATTAAAATAGAAATCCATCCACAAATAGTTACCATAAATAATTTCCCAATAACAATTTTTTATCACATGATATGGGATGGAATTTTCAAAGAATGTTCTAATAAATGATGGAATATACTACAAACACACTTATATGGATCTGAATCATTCCCATGAGGGGATATTTTCATGTTTTCAATTTTTCATGGATATTATTCATGTCTAAAAAAATAAAACATGCATCTGTTCCAATAGAAGGATAAGGCCCAATGTGAATAAAGACTAATTTGACTAAGAACCAAGATGAGGTGGGTGAATTTTATATATCTACCAATAGACCTCTTCTGAATTTTGAGGTGTAAATAGGTAACCTATTTGGATAAGAATCCAGTGACTAATATTTATTAAATTGAAATTATATATAATTAATATACTATTATATATAGATTAAATAATTTAACATTTATGAAATTTGTGATTCATTTTAGGATAAGAGATCATTATCTAATTTCTTATCTTATGATGATGGGAATTAATCCAAATATGGTTCTTGTGTGAAAAAATTACATATATAAATCTAACTCTTATATAAGCAAAATGATGAATTTATATACTTACTTGTGACCTGACTATATTCCAAATTATCCTATATGGATCAACTTCTCATGTAAGGGATAAATGGGTTGTTGGGAATCAGACACTAAAAGAATTTTATATTCATAAAGGATTGAATTATAGGTTTATTGAGTTTATTTTCTTAATGCATGGACTAGTGGGTGATAAATTTTACATTCATTTGAAAAAATCCAAGATGTCATGTAATTAAATGTTGTATGGCATAGACAAGCATCTTAGAGATTAACATCATGAAGTTAGTATATTGTTGTGCAGTGTTGGGTCATTCTAATAGGATAATGACCATATAGTTTAACATCATAAGGATAGGAAACATGTACTATGTACTTCAACATATTACACTATAAACAAAGTACCAAACATATAATTATGAAAATTAGTTTTCAGGAACCCTCATATTACTTTAGGGTGTAATGTGTTCCAATTCATCGTGTCCAAATAATATGATCAATTTCAATAAAAATTTTATATGAAACAATTCATGTTCCACTTTGATTATATTATTTTAGGATTCCTTCTTTATATCGCTAGGGATCAAATAACTAATAAATTCTCTCTAAGATGAGATGATTATAGGTGTACTTTCTCAATGAAGTCTCGAGACATTAGATTATGGTGGACTTCTAGAATGTGATTTATATCCAACCTCTTCTCATCATGTTGTTTTACTCATCAATAATTTTATTTGATTCTTAATATTTTAATATATGATTTTAAATAGTGATATGATGTTAAGGGAATCGAACAACTATTGTAAAAGTAAGTTTAATTTCTTAAAAAATTATGTACATGGTTGCTTCTAACGAAATATGAGTTGTAGAACGAAAATCACAAAAGGAGCATTGGGTTTTATTATAGATAATATTACTTATTCTAATATAATATTTTCTATTGAATGATTGAAAACATATTAATAAAAGGTAGTATTTTTACATATTCTCTTATGTTATAGTATGTTGAATGGTTGGAAATAATGTTTTACTATTGATATATCCTTTTAAAAATATAATTACTATATTTAGTGGCATTGTAAATTTATATAATATAAGTGATAACTAATCAAGTGATGATGTTATAGTTCATTATGTTGATTAATTTCAATATCTGTATTTCCTTAATGGGTATGGCCTTAGGCCATTTGGAAAATAAGTTAGTGAAAAAAAGGATATACTTAAACTATCAATTTTCGGCTGGGGGATAAGACCCTATGGCATCCTTATTAAAAATAACTTGTATTATTTTATAGTATACAATAACTTTGGGGCAGATAGATGAAATTGGAATTTTTTAACAGGTATGAATCTTCATAGTGAATTTCACATAGTCATGTATCATAATTTACTAGAAATAACCAAGCCACTAATTTTGTGGCATAAAATTATTCTTTAATGATAAGCCCCATAAGAGCCTACATATGAATCATGTATGATGGTGAGAATCTCTAATTTTTTAATGAATTTAATAGGGTATCTATCAATGCCATGTTTTTATTAAAATTTCAAATTTTTGGGTCATCAAAAGGCGTTAAGATTAATTATCTAAGTCATATTTTTTAGATCTGTACCACATAAATATGATATAATATATTTTTAGGATAAACCATCCAATAATGGTTTTTTTATAAGGATGTTTCAATTTTTTACTTGGAAATAAAAATATGGATTATTCATTCTATGTTATAGATGGTGATTATGAAGATTGACCTTCAGTGTGCAATGAAAAAGCAATCTAATACTAGTCTTGGTTATCCATGGTTGTAGCTATATTATCAATTGCATAATTAAAATATTTCTATGAGTTTAGGATTCAATTAATAATTATTTAAAAAGGCAATTTTTCCTTCATTTCTCTCGTGAAACCAAGGAGTGGGGCCAACTATTCATTTTAGTAGTTTAAGGAATAATGATATAGTTAATCACTCTTTCTAAACTATCCCTAACTTTCAAATGTGATATATACATATCTATTGAATATTCTAGTCCAATAATAAAATCATGGTATTCATCATTTTTTTATGTATAATTTGGGTACAAGGAATAGATATGGTATAATAGCTTTGGATAGGGAGATGAATATAATCCCCATACAAAATTATTTGAGATTTTGGATTTCTAATCTTATACTAATTGAGATTTCCATGAAATTTTAAAAATATTTTTCCCACATTAGGTTTTTCACAAGGGTAAAAAAATCATCTTTACATGAAATATCAGTATTTACCTACATCCCCTCTAAGAAAGGATTTGATAGGTGGAAATTGGCATGATGTTGGACATTTTTATCCTTTCATGATATGAATTGGATATCGTTTTTTCACAGGATAACCTCCCTCAGTAAATAAAATCAGTCATGGTTTGGTAGTTGTGGATGCACATGAGTGGTTCAATATGAGAGACCAAGTGAAACTCAGGGTGTTCCATGAAGTGTATTTGATTATTCATTACAAAAATTAGTGAAATGGATTTCTTCTCGACATCATAATATCGACACTTGGAATATAGAATTTTTATGAGATAATAGTCACTATTCTTCATTCCCTATAAAATATCATCATTTGAGAAGGGATCTATGAGAAAAATCCATAGTTCCCACATTTATGATTACATGAATCCATTATATAAGTTCAAATTGGACCTATTAGTGTAGCACAAATAACTTCGGGGTTTTGAAAGCTTCATAGAAATATTCTTCTCATCGGTATGTGACTCCCTCATTCATTAACATCACAATGTTGAGGCATTTTCTATCTTGATTAGATATGATACTCTTGATTTATCTAAGGCTTCAATGAACCCATAAAAATAATATATGATTTTTTAGGAGGTGTAAAAGAGAGTATTTGTCTATTATTAAGTATTTTGACCTTGAATGTGTTGTACAACACCACCAAAAAAATAATTTCCCTTATATTACACAAACTGATCACTTCAAAGGGATCATCTTCAACTTATTCTATTGAAAAATTCAAAATATTTTCTAGAGTTTACTGAGATTATTATAGAATGGCCAACATTTATACACCATATAACCAACATATAATTTTAAAATCCTTCCAAAAAATGCCAAAATATGTTAGGCATGGAATGTTGGTATGTGGATCTAGTACTCATTAAACTGATACACATGACCTAGTAAAAGAATCTCCTTCATGGTGCTCTGTAGGTGGTTTCTTCCCAATCCTCAGGGACCAAATTTATTTTATTATACCATATGTACCCATCCATATAATAAGGTGGATGGAATCAAGATGTTTCATCAATGATGAGTTTCCTAATCTGAACATAAAAATAATCCTTCAAGAAATATTGATTGAGGTCATTGAAAATGAATAAAACATGGATCTATCCATTATTTTTTTAATAATGATGTTGTTTGTGAGAGCTTTCAGGTTTTGTAACTCTTGATTATAAATTTTTTAGATAATATTATCAACTTCAGACTCAACCGTTATAGCATATAAGTGAAGAATTATTAAAGAAATGTACTTGAATACTTGATGATCATTTGGGGGACCAAGATGATTGTTTTCCACAAATAAATCAACCCACATTATCTTAATTCCGAAATACTATGTATATACTTTATTTCAATAAGGTGTTATAATTATATTGCACTTCCCAATGCATTATATCACTGATCAATGTGGTTTATAGGTCCTAAAATATACTAAGATTTAATTATTTTTCTCAAAAATATTGGTTGATATATCTTTCTTTAATATTATAATGCAAAAACACAATTTATGTAAGTTTTCATAGGATTGGTAGATGGTATAGAAAAATTTCGATCATTTATAGTGGATGGGGAGTCATTATTTGGACATATAGGTATCAATGAAATGGTATCATGATTCGGATCCCTCTGATGTTGATCTCGTTTTCTATATTTTTTTCATTCACGGTATAAGAATCATTGAAATAATGATATTTAGGAGGTATTATAGGTTAATTTTGAATTTCCACAATTGGTGTGGTGGATTTGTCTAATCCAGATGTTCGACGGAGGGTATCCCCAAATATAAATTAAAAAAAATCACAATGGTTTATGGATTTTCCACCTATGGAATTAATATCTTAAGGTCTGGATTTATTTTTACTTTCGGGAAAATATATATCTAGTATAACCATTTCTTTAAATACTTAGGATGGTGAAGCTTTAAAATTGCGGTGACTCTCAAGGGAAGGATCAACTACCACTATCATGTTGATAGGAAATAAATAATCTTTGCTAATAATTATCATGGGGATTATAGGGGTGACTCTAAAACCATTAGGATTTGAAATATATGTATCATACACTATTATCAACTTCTTTAATTATGTATTTTAGAAACCCTCAATAGAATACTATGATTAACAATATTCAAAAATATAACTATCACAACATATAACTAAAACCATTCATTTATGGAAAACATTAGGCAATGATGGTATAATGATAGAACCAAAAATGTCTATAAAGCCTAAACCATATGTAAATAACATTTTATACATTGTATTTCCAGATAACCAAGAACATGGAATCAAAATCTAGGTCATAAAACAGGGCTTTGTGTTTGATCATTATGATAATATTTTTCTCTCTTATTTTATCCGCGAATGGTTTGAATTTCGGGGATCAAATCATGCTCTCTATATCACGAAAATCATAGCTTCTTGATAGTGATATTATTAATAATAATTCCAATTAAAATAAAACCCTATTGAATGTATACATTTTTTATCTTAAATGAAACATAAAGGAGTATAATGTTTTCCCAAACAAAATTATCCCAATATTGATCTATGATTGATATAGTGGTATGGAATTCCACTAATGAGGTTTCTTCTTGATATATCATGGATTTGGAGACTTCTATATCAAACTATCTGGAACTATGGAGGGCCTAAATAATTACTCCCCCAATATCCTTTCAAGGATTACGAGTTTCTAGAGTCATGTTTTGGACTGGTAATACTGCAAACTATTTCATAATTTCATACTTCTGTACCAAATTCCATTTCTTCGAAACATGGGATTTCTCTTTGGTGTATGAATTAAAGGGTAAGGTTCATGAGGTAGACATATCTAGTTTCTAAAAAAAGTTTTATACATACCTATAACTAATGGATAAAGGTGAGATAGCTTACACAATCGTCTAGAGTATTCAAATAGTTTTATATATGATAACCTATCTTCAAGTGAAATTCGATTAGAATGAATCTTAAATGATTCATGGAAATATTAAATGATATTATTTGGTTTGATAATGTTATTTTCCCAATTTTTAAGCAATGTTTAATGATTTTTTAGTATGTGGATGGGAGACTATGCTTGGGAATTATGTTTTCATCCCCAGTTCCTTTAGCTTCTACCAGCTCTACCTCTTACACCATAATAAGGTATGAGGGAATAGAGTTCATTTACATATTATTCATCAGATAAGGGGTATTATATCTTATAAAAATTATCATTATATAAAATTTCTATTCATTTTATGATGATTATATTTTATAGTATTGTTCCCATACTTCAAATGATGAGAAATGAAATCTACAGGATTCTAGTCTTTTTTGGGGGGTTTCACTAGACGATTATTCTTTCCCCCATATAATACATTTTATGGTTGCATATGAATATAGAGGATCGGTTTTATAGTGTCCTGGTGAATTGTGTTGGATGATATGGGGCCAAAATTGGAGGAACAAATTTGTTCTCTATGAATAGAATGAGCCAGATCAACAATATATTGAATTTCCTAGTCATCTAACATTCAATAACTAATAGCTAAAAATTCATTACAATAATATTATAATTCTTATTTTACGGTCAAAACATAGTCTATATATTCTAGGGATTTCACCTACACAATATGTCGAAAATAAATCATATCCATGAGGATTTTATTGAAAATGAATTATTCTTGGATCGTGTAGCTCAATAATTGGTCCAAAGGGAAACATATAGAAATATCACTAAGGATAACTTAATTGGGTTTACTATGCTCATGTGTCCAACAAATATTATTTTCCATGGATTTGAGAATTTTTCTAGTAACATGACCTTTTTAGAGTGAATGGGTTTTATTTTTTCCTTCCTTGTATCATAGGTGGACTTGTTCAATATTTTTATTTATAAGGGATCATTTTTGTTATTTTGTGTCACTGGGAAGGAGGGACTAGCTGATGTGGAGGTTTCTTCAGTGCATTAGTAATCACATGACATGGTCTAAGTGTAATAAAAGTAGTTTTTTACATAATAGGCCATTTCCCCTATGCAGTGCATGTAGACTATGTTTTTAACCCTTCTCACCATAGAGAAACATATATATGTTATGACTTTTATTACTAAAATCAGAACCTAAATATGTATTTCAATGGGATAAAATATGTATGAGGTCCATCATAGAGGTTATGGGTATAAATTTCCAACAGAAATGTGAGTGGGAGAAGATTTTTAATTTGTTAAGATATGCCATTAATTTTGATAATAAATTTGGAAACCCTATAAATTTCATTTTATTTACATATATTTAGATAAATGTCTGTTTTTTCCATTACATTGAACTAAATTGGTAATATAATGGATGGAAAATGTCTTACCATTTAGTGATGAACCCTCGTGGAAAAAAATTGTACCATATGAATGATAGACCCACTGAAGGCTTTATAAATTAGATCATCAGTTTCCCCTATTCTAGGTCTAGTTGTCCAAACATGTGTCAATCTTAGGATACAATAAGTGAGATATTGTTCTCTTGATCCCTTTTACCATGAAAAATTAGTAATGTAGGATTCTAAAAACTAGTTGGAAGAGGTATGACATTAAATTTCTTGGGATATGGAATCCTTTAGGGATTAATTGATGAATTTCACCATTCCATTACCTCTAATAGTGTTTCTAGATACTTGATAATGTTGAGTAGTTATGGTGGAATGATAATCTTAGCTATATCATTAGTATGAATAATGGGATAATCTTGAAAAACATGATTGGAATCCATTGGCTACTGAATAATAGTTCTTGATAATACTAGTTCACTATCTGGATATGAGGGAAATACTTACCATAATTGAGGTAAATCCTAATATTATACAACAAGTAAATTCATATAGAATGGAAATTTTGAACAAGATCAACCATGATGACAAAATTCTATTCTATATGGTGGGTATATCACCTCTATATTAGTGTTAGGAGAATAATTTTCTTCTTCTTTATGTTGATACACAATTGGGATATTAACCATTATTAATTCCACATTGATCTATCTAATATTGAATAAATCAAACTCAAAATATTTCACTATCTATTTCACATATAGGAATTTGGGATCACTTGGTGATGATTTGGACACAACCCCTCGTATCTCGTTATATTTAGTTCATTAGCATCGATTTAGTAGGAAAGGCTTTTTGAAGGGGACATGTTTTAATATATCCCTTAGTTATATTTATCCATTCCATATATCTATGATTCAGTAAAACCTGTATCATGGGAAGTGACTTCCCCATTTATTCCTCAGTGCTGATTTTCCAATCCAAGTAATTTAAAAAAATCTACTGATTACATTTATAATGGAATATCAGGCAGCCAAAATTACATCAAAATTATCTTTATCATAGATTGACACTTCGTTTCCAATATCCTCATCAAATGGTATATCAATAAATTTTCCATGTTTCCAACCATAAATGGCATTTTTATCATAGTTCCCTAATTGGGGATTTATCTTATTTATTGGATGCTACCCTGGAATGGATTAGTGGATGGTGATCTTGAAGTAATCTTTAACATCCTGAAATTTGATAAATTAAATTCCCATTTTGAATGAATGAATAATTTATTATGAAATGATTTAATAGAAAACACATTGAATAATTTGGATATTTTAAAAAATTATATGGTGTTTCAAAATTAAAATACATTTAAGCTTCATAATAGTTGGAAAAATTTTCATTGTTTGATGACCATTATGATTATTACATTATGAGTTTTGATAATAACTTTTTAAAATAAACAAAGGAAGTTATGGTATTGACTAGTGGGATCGATAGTGACCCACTATTAACATACATGGATATTTAATAATTTTTTGTAAATATAAATTAAATTAAAAACACATGCTTGAGGACCATAATAGGTTTGTTCCATTGTTTTCTTAGAACATAAACAGTGTTCATAAAAGATCTACATCATATCCAACTACGTTCTTCACAAATATCACCCTTTTTAGATGTTTTATATATAATACATTTCTTAAAATCTTATGGACATGAAACATAATAATTGGTGACTTCAAATGTTCAGAAATAGTATGTAAGGGAGATATATTAGAATAACATTAACATAAGGGTATAAAAACATGAGTTTAAGTTTTGAAAACCATACCAAATATATCAAAGATCATATAAATGATTCCAAGATTAACATTTGGTAGCTCATAAGATATTAATCATAATATATTAAAATAACTTGATCCATAAAATCCTAAATTTTACATAATGTAGAGAATTTGTTTCATACACATAAGCCTAGAAAATCATTTCATTACCTATTAAGGATCACTGTAAAGTTCATCATATTGGACAAATTATTTTATTGTAAAAATCATTTTCCATTTCTATCTAAGGATATATATAAATACTCTACTAATAAAATGGATGGAAATATAGGTCCCACAGATCTCACAATGAAAACATTATTTATGTGTGACACAGGATCACAAACATTCATAATATCACAAATTATGAAATGAAATGGAATCATAAAAATTATGCATGACACAAGATCACAAACATTCATATTATCACAACGAATGAAATGAAATGGAATCATAAACATTTTATCATATCACAACATATGTAAAATAGGTAGGATTCATAATAATTTAATCATCAATTGACCTATGAAAATAATCAATTTTGATATGTCTTTTATCATGGTATAACCCAAGGATGATATAAAGGATCTATAAATAACGTTTCAAAATAAAAAATAAACCATTCAAATAAATAATAACATTGTTTCTTCCAAAATATCGCCTGTAAATCATAAATTATATTAATGGATATTATCTTATATGAAGATGTATTTTTAAATATTAATTGTAATATTTCTTATAGAAATAACATTTCATTATAACAAAACATTTTAAAACATAAAACATTGTAAAAATAGTTTTTTTTAAATTAAATTGAAAATATATGAAAAAAGATTTTAAAATCACTTAAAACATTTCCTAAAGAAAATATCTTATCCTCTTTGAAAAAAAATCATTTAAAAACATATTTTTAAAATCATTTAATTCTAAAATAATTTATTAAAAATCTAAACATTTACAAAATTTTAAGAAAAAAATGCTATTAAAATAAAATTTCAAATTATTAAGGGAAACATGAAATTATGACACGTCATGGAAGGGATAAATTTTTTTCTTATTGTTATAGTTAAAAAAAGTTTCTTTTAAAATTATTAGTAAATTCCAAATTGGATTTGTCTTATAAAATCACAGGAAGATTCCTTTAAAAATAATTTCATAAAAATTACAACATGTTTAAACATGTATTTAAAAAAATACTTGGTGTATTAAAAAAAGTTTTTTAAAACAATATTAGAAATCTTGATTTTGGATGAAAAATTGATTTCCAATTAAAGAGAGAAATAATATATAGTTTTATTAAAAAAAATCATTATATTTTAAGTATTAAAGAGGTTGAAAATGTTATCATTAAATAATGATATCATTAATAACAATATTATACTAAAATTTATTTTAGTTTTTGATTGTTATATCATAATATTTTATCATTGGAGGAAAAAACATAAACAATCTCAATAAATGATGATATTCTAGCAGAAAATCATTACCACTTTAATTACCATTAATTGTAATCCCCATAAAGGAATAATATAAAATGAAAAATAAAATACCATTATGAAAAATAAATTCAGGATTTTAAATTTCATATTTGGATATTTAAACACCTAGTAAATAAATTTAGGCATATATCGTATGTCTCTCTCAAAGCATGAATATTGAGAAACAATAGCTTATAACTGGAGTTACTTTTGAATCATAATGCCCATAAAAAATAAAATAAATTTAGAAATTAATTATCATAAAATTTTGTATATTAATTATATATAATTTCATAGGGATGTAAATACACTACAAAAATTTAATAAGTAGTTAATATTTCATAAGTCTCTTGTTACTAAAACTGAGTCTAGAAATCCCCTTACTAATCCATTAAATTTTGAACTATAAACCCCATGAAAGATAGAAAACATAAATGATATGTAAAATGAAATACTATTCTATAAAAGAATCATAATATACATTCATGTGAAGTATATAAACCATATAAAATAATTAGTTTTGAATATTTCATGTGTCTCATATAAGTGAAAAGTGAGACAGAATTCCCGTACCTTAAGTCTTCACTTCCGTAATACTCATCTAGCCCTCTATTATAATAAATATAATTTTATTACTCATATATCTAATAATAATACTAACATATATCCTACCATATATTATTTTATTATGAAATTTTATTACCCATTCATTAACAATTCCAATTTAATGTTACATTTTTTGTAATAGACGCTTTGTTTTTCTTATATATTTTTTATTTTTATTTTTGAGCCTCCTAATTTTATCATGATTTTATTATATATAAAATATAAATATTTATAAAAAAATAATATAGATTAAGTATAAATTTATTTATACAAATATCTAATATTTAGTGATACAAAATGAAATACACTATTCACTAAGATGTCGAGTCACAATTATGCATGAATGTTAATTCCAGATTCATGTCGTATTGAATGAATCAAATATATAAGAGATGTATATATATATATATATATTATTGTTTAATTTTAATTTTTATGTCATATATATCACTTGTGCATTTTAAACGCATCGTTAAAACCATCCATGTAAAGAAAGAATGAATCACATCGCTTTACAAGGCGGTAGTCCATTGTACACACAGACATCATATTTGTATTACCAAAAAATGAAAATCATGAAGGTAAATGAGATATAAATGTTATAAAAACAAAAAAAATATATCATAAATATCCAAAATATTATATATAAATAGTATATGCATCATTATTCTAAACCTTGAATGGTGGTAATGGAAAAACAAATGATATTGGTTTTAAAGGCGGAAGCCCACCATACATACAAACGATGATTTAAAATTCCATCTGATGTATTTTTTTGTGGTTGTATTTATTAAACTTAAAATAAAAAATATGATTTTAAATAATATAATAATTCTATTATATATTACTAATAATAAAATAATTAATGGGGTTTGTGTAAGAAATAAAACAAAAATGTCTGTTGATGAATGTTGCATCATCTTCTGGTATCACCATATGGTTTGCACCAATTTCCTTAGATGGTTGGTTTTATAAAAAAAATAAGGCTTATAAAATGAGATTATGGATTTTTATATGTGATTTTGTACCGTAGTAAATGAACCAATAAGTTTTTAAAGTTTAAATTGCGGGGGAGAGCGGTAGATTTTTATAAGGGAGGTTAGTGGAACAATTGTAATATTTTGAATGATTAAATTTCACCAATATTTTTTTATTTTAATATTCCTAAATAATGGTAAATTATTTATCATAAAATGTATAAGGTCTTAATATTCATATAAAATGGGTTTTGTACAAGGGTTGGTCATTTTCACACTATATATTATATGATTAACCACAAAGTAAACTTTTTTTTACCTATATCACTGTAATTAATTTTAAGTATGTTCACTAATACCTTAGGTAAAAATTAAATTTTACAAAATTTATAATTATAAATTATTCTTATTAAAAATATGGAATACATTTATGTAAATTCCAACAAAACAAGTGTAAAAAATTAATTTAAAATTAATCTCTATGTCATGACGAGAAAGCAGGTTTCTAAAGAAAAAAATGATCAAAAGTTTACATTGTTTTTATATTAAATTTAAATATTTAAAATATTAAAATTATGTAAATTTGATCAATATATTAATCATTTTACTAACCACCCATAAAAATAAAATTAAAATTTTATCACCCTGAGTTTCTAAAATAAAACTTTGTATTCAATACTACTTATGACATGAAACACCAATTGAAACAAGGGGATATATTAACATGATACCTTAAAATGTTAATTAAAAATAATAAATTTTATATATTTTAATTCATGAAACCTTAAGATATCTTATTGTACACGTACGACTGACCTTCCTCGATAGTTTTATTTACACGCAAGATTAAGTCTCCCTAAATAAGAATGTAGTATTAAAATATTATTATTTAATATTATATGATATAACCTAGCCATTATTTTATTTTTTATGAATATTAATAAGTAAATTATGAAATATTTTGTTTTATATAAATATAAAATGAATTCAATGGTTTCCAATTAATGAGAAACAAAAAAAATATAAACTAACTATATATAAAAAGAAATATTACTATTTTAATTCTCCCAAAGGACTTTTATCTTAATAAACATAATAATTTACAATTATTTAATTGTTTTAATTAAATATATATATTATATATTAAATAAAAAAAATTTATATTCATTTATTAGTTTTTATAGGCATAAGATAATACTATACACAATTTCAGACGTCAAAACATATATTTTTATTAACTCAACATTTCCTCTTTTTAATAGAGAACCCATTTTAAATTAAAATTATGACAGTATAATTGATTTAATATGTCAAGAAAAACTAAATATTTGAAAAATAAATATATATACTATTTTAGGGGGAAATTTCGATACTATTTGGAAACATATCATTTTTTAATGATTTTTGACAAATACTGAATGTTATTTCAAAATAGATTTTTCATCAAATTTATTATTAAGGTTAAATTATAATTTTATTTTTTTAAAGTATACTAAAATAATATTTTATTAATTAATACAATACTGGTCATTTTAATATATTAAACTTTAAGATGGACAATAAAAACATAGAGAACATTCAGATGTTTTTACTTTGAAACCCCACATTGTCATCTCGTCCATGGGATTAAATTGAAATTATTTTTTGCAAATTATAATATTAGGTTTTTGAAAAAAGGATTTCATATTTTGAATCATAAAAACAACTCATTTATAATAATAATAAGTTATTTTTGGCCAAAAATATTTGTGAAAGATATTAAATTAAATTACAATGATTAAGGTTAAATTGAGATTAATAAGGGATAAAACATAAGCTTAACGTCCAAAATGACCTACACAGTTTAAAAAAACATTTTTGTGGTAATATATCAGCCATGAACCGAAAATTATTATTTTTTTTAGTTTATTAGGACATTGGTTATGTAAAATCGTGGGAACACCTAAATAGTTTTCAAAAATATCATGTCAGTCATTTTCCTCCATTATAAAAGGTTATAACTTTTCTGCATTACATACACCTATAAAAACACATATATTCATCCAATATCAACAAAAATATATCACCAAAATCCCTCCAACATAACTTTAATCCTCACTTTGGGATGAAATACTTCCAAGGAATCCATTTGAAAAAAAGAAAAAGGAGTTACCTAATTTTTATAGTTACATTTTCCAATGATCTCTTTTATTTGATTTACTCCCCCAACCCTTAAATTCTTTTTAAATAATTATTATATGACAATACCATAATCCTAAATGTATTTATATGTTTCGTTATTAATTTTTTGACCTAAAAATACACACACATAAATTTAATGGTTGGCGAACATATTGTTTCTACGTATGGTGAACTACTACCTCACAAAACAATGAGTGTTCATTTTTCATTTAACACCTCTCATAGTGGCCATAATGATAGAAACTATATTTAAATACATTATATATGATATTTATTATTTAATTAATATTATTTAATTATTTCACAACATATTCCCTTATAATTTATATTTTTTAAAAATATGATAACATCATTTTTGGAAGTGTAGACTAGAACCCCCTTAAAGCGATGTGATCCATTCATACGATACATGCAATGTATAAATGAGGGTTTTAATTAAACATATGAGAAATAAAAAACCTATATATTAAATTCATGACCTAATTTAATTTTCTAAAATAATATATATTTATATATATATATCATTTTCTTTATTACCCTTTCACATAAATAATAAGTGATAATGTCGTTCGTTGGCATGTGGACTACCGCCTCCTCGACATGACCAGATTCATTTTACATCATAAAAATTATATATATAAAAATATATATGATTAAATTACATGTTATTTATAATATATTTATCATTATATAATTATATGATTTCACTTAACTTCATTCTGTAACAATCATTGAAAAATTAGAATGTCATTCAGGGGAACCTACGTCCTACCATCTGCATGATTGTTACATTGATTCATTTTTTCTTAAACATATTTAATGATTTTTTAAACATATAATTGAACTATAAATATTATAAAACTTTCATGATTATTATTCTATAGATTTTATATATTGACCCCTTTGACCATATTTGACCTACTATAGTGGTTTTTGACACATAAACCTAATTTTTTCAATACAAACGAAGTAAGTATAATTATTTTAGTAGTTGTACACAAAATAGTAAAACATAAAAAAATTAATTATAAATATGAAAAAGTATCTCAATAAATTATATAACTAAAATAATTTTATTATAAATAAATTTAATTTACGTTCACCTGATGGGAAAAGAAATGTAAGGGATTTTTCATGTCACTTTTTACTTGTATGCGATAAATGTCATATTCTCTATATATTTATTTTTTGTGGTGTGTCTATAGACCATTTTTATAAATTATATTATGAATTCATTTTTTCTTCACGGTATTTAAAAAATTCATTTAATATTATTACTTCTTGATGTTTATGATTTAAAATGATTCAAATTTGTATGGGAATCATAGGAATGTTTAAAGATTATTTTCCTTAACAATAACATTAATGATCATTAAACGGTATTTATGTTAGAGAAACTTTTATAACCATTTTTTAATAAGACATATAATTTTCCTATACTTTGGCTATTCATGACTTCATTCAAGTATTAGTACCATTTTTCCACACTTTGGTACTACAGGTGTTTTATAAAATGTTCTTAAGAAAACTCTACTTCATTTCCCTCTTTAGTCAGAGAACTTGTTTTTTCAAAAAACAATGTTTTATAAAAAAAATCAAAAATGATTTTAAAATTTTTTGGTATTGAAAATTTTAACCATTTTGACTTTTACCAATTTTTTCAATGGAATATTTTTATCACTTTCCAAAAAAGAAATTTTCATATCCTTTTATAGCGTAATAGTATTGATATTTTTTAACATACATGGTATTTATAGATTTACCATCTCCCATTCCTTCGAGCATCCATTTAATTTTTAAAATTATAAATTTTAGAAAAAAAAAATTAAAAAATTATTATCAAAGAAAATATATTTCAAATGGTATTTCAAACAAAAACGATATTTTTTTAAAGAATGTTTTTAAAATATGATTTTATAAAATTATCAATCATAAAAAACGACCTTTTAATATACTCCACTAAGGGTATATTTTATTAATACCATCCTTAACCTTCATATGGATGTTTTATGGTTCATATTCTGAGGATAGTATTAGCATTCACTTACTTGATTCCATTTATCACCTTCAAATATTTAAATTTCTATGATCATTGAACATTTAATTCCCTCTATTTTACCATACCATTTATTGTGGATATGTTCATTTCCTAAACCAATTATAATCTTTTATAGGGTGTTCAATTTTTATGTTATTTTATTATTTGGGTAAATATTTATAAATCTTTATCTTTTAATCCATATGATATTTGATAAGGCACATTATAAAATTGATTAATCAAAATATGAAGAATGTTTTGGAAATTTACTACATGGGTGGTTCCTGATTATAGATATATCCTTGATGAATTAGTAGTCTCATGGGATGATCCATTTGGTTATCTTCCATAGAATTTTTTTACCCAATATTTTGTAAATTTTCTTGTGAAATTTCTTGACAATAAAGGCACCATTTACCTCGGAATCATGGAATCCAATAATATTGAATTTACCTTATTTAGTTTCATTTATTATTATTCCACGATATTTTGTGTCAACATATCAATGGATACATTTCATTTCTTGTTATTTAAATGGAATTAGCATCAGTTTCTTACATTTCCATATTTATTTTTCCTTATCTAGTTATTTGAATGGAATGTGTTTCAACTCATTAACTTCCCAAATTATTTACCCACTTCCATAATGATTATTGATCACATGGGAAGTGGGTTTAGTTATTTGAATTTCCATATTGACTATTATCATTGATTAATTCTCACTTATACTATATGTTACCCCTACCAAGCATTTCAACTCATCCTTTTTTTGATTATTTTCCCAGGAATCCAAGAAGAATACTATGAAAAATGTGTAAAGATTTTATATATTTATTATATTTATCCTAAATGATATATTTTAGAAATAAGGGGGAAATAATGTTGTAATTAGTATATTGTTTTGTAATAAAAGTCTCTTGTACGCATATGGTTTAATATGACTAATAAAATATTTGGGCCTTCAGGGTTTGATTCCTTATATTCAAGCCATTGTAATAGTATAACACACCAGCTTTGATCTATCTAACGTCAACTCACTACCATTGGTATTAGAGGAAGTTTACTAGAAATATTATGAACTAGATTTATAAAATCCTTGATTAGAGAACATAACATATGATATAATTTGAGTATAATCATAGAATAACATCCTAGATTCTTGTTATGTTTGGGATTATGTGGGTATTCCTAGAAATATATCCATGTATGGACATTACAAGTGGACATGGTTCAGGAATTGATGTATCTAAGAGTAAAAAAACTGACATTTTGTGATGGTCCTGAATCGATGAAACATGGTACATGATAACGACACATACTTCGTAATATGTTTGACACTCTCAGGGTATAATTTTAGGATATTTAAAATTTTATTTACAAACTAATATGAAGTATTTATATATATAATGGAAGTTAGTTGTTAAAAATGTGGTTTTTTGGATTTATGATAAGGTTTCATGGTTAGGAAATCCTATAAATTATATTATGGATAAAAATTTGGTCAAGAAAGTCCCTTGTTAAAATAAAATGGATGATTTATTTATATATTTGTTTTTTATTGAAAATAGTAGATAAAATGAATTGTAGTGTTTAAAGTAATTTTAAGGATGTCCATCATAGAAATTTTGGAAATTATAATAATATGGTTTTAGAATATGAAAAAATTTAAGCTAGGTGAAAAAAAATCAAGTCTAGCATGGTTTTGTGTCTGGAACCCATAACCAATGGAATATAATAGTTTCAAACCCACAACCGACCTATGTAAGTTCTTTGTTAATTATTCATTGTTTTTAGAAAAAAAAATTGATGGATAAATTTTAAAGATGAACCAGGAATATCACTCTTGATGATTACAGATAAATCTATTAACAATTTTTTTTATAATAGTTAAATACAAACAAATAAATGTTTCATATATTTTTTGGATTTATGATTCTTTAAAAGTTTATTTTAGTGAATCGTGTGTAAAAATACATTATTGGTAATTAATTAATTGGAAAAAAGGGATGAATTTTGTATATGATTGATGTATACACAAAGGTTAGGATCGTCTATGTTAAATTTAATCATATCATGTAAGTATATTTAATGTATTCTTGTTTAGTAAAATAATTACCCAACATTGGAAAAACATATTCGAAATAAAATTTAATCATAATACCTAAATTTCTCTTCATCTGATGGTCTCTTAAATCCTAAAATATTTATGGATTTGAGGCCCACAAAACTATATTAATAATTCAATAATTTTTATTCATGTCCTTTTTAACTCCCTAAAAATATTTATTCTTTTCTTCCATGTACTTATTTTCACATTTGACTACTGTTCTCCTACTTAGAGTCACATTTTCATGATATTCCATGTGACCTTTTTAATTCCCATTCTCTCTTCTCTAGATGATGTTTTAATAATTCTAATCAGGATATGGGCTTTTAAATTTATTTAATATCAATAAATAAATAACTAAGGTCATGTTTAAATTGTATGGATGAAATTTAATTAATGTGGGGAGAATGTAACACTGTAAATTTCAAAAGTATAACATTCTATTCAATATTTCTTATGACATATAATAGAAAGTGTAAAAGGAGAATATATTAACCCGATACATAAAAATATTATATAAATATAAAATATTAATTATCTTATAATTCATGAAGCAACTAGTTAGCTCGCATTACATGTATGGGTGACCTTCCATGACAACTTGTGTTACACGCATGACTGAGTTTCACTAAATGAAAATGTATTATTGAAGTATTAATATTTAATATAATATTATATAACCTAAAAATTCTATCAATATTTATGAATATTATTATATAACTTATGAAAAAATATTATATAAAATGATATAACGAAAGATGTCCAAAATATTATTTTCAACCCATTAGGATCCAACTTTTCTCTAAATGTCACTTGTGCAACCAACATAGGGAAGATGCTTATTATCTGTTTATTTTCTGTGCTAGAGCATATACTCAATGGAACTATATTTTTTAAATCTTAGGTTGTAGATGGTTACTTCTTAACTCAATCAGCTCCCAGATTCATTGATGTACTGGATTCGAATCTTCACAACAAATTAAGATTCTTTTTTGGCTGATGTTGCTGAGATCCTCCATGTGATCTGGTATGATAGAAATAATATTCTTCATAATAAATTCTAATTAAAGGTTAATGCAGGTCGGGCACATATTTGTATTTCCATTCATAATGCTACCTCGATTCAGAAAGCCTACTGGGACAACACTGTGGGAGAATTTGAGATCTTGCATTATCTTCAGATTTTTAGTCTTTATATACAACCTAGACACACCATTTAGGTATTCAGGCAAGCACTGCTTCCAGGATGGATCAAAGTGAATGTCGATGGTTCCTCTAAAGGCATCCCATGACCTACAGGATGTGGTGATTTTTTTAGAGATCATATTGGCCAATTTCTGAGATTATTTTTTGGTGGACATGGAATGACCACATCTCATGAAGAAAAAATGATGGCAGTCAATCATGCTATTGAAATTTCTAAACGAAAAGGATGGAACAATATTTGTATTGAAAGTGATTCAACCACTATTTTCAAGGCTATTTGGAAGGGAGTGGTGCATCTTTTTTGGCTGCTTACTTCCCATTGGATGAGTTGTCTCGCTTTTCTTTTAGAAACCAACTACATTATTACACATGCTTTCCATGTAGTGAATATGGTTACGGATGGTCTTGACAAAAAAGGGATTTAGCTAGGTCCTTACTTGGCAGGATGATTTTCTTGGTGATTTGATTTCTCTTTTTGAGAAATATTGTAATAAGATTTAATATTTCCAACTCATTTAATCCACTTTTTTTCTCTATAAAATAAATGGTTCCTTTGTCTTTTACTAAGGCCCCACCTTCCTAAAAAAATAGATGAATATAAGAACCAATTGGATATAGAAATAAATATTTTTATATTTATTCTTCCAAAGTAGTTTCTTATTAATAAACATAATTAATAACAATTAGTTAAATGTCTTAAGAAAATATATATGTTATATATTCAATAAAATAGTATGTATATTCATCTATTAGTTTTGATAGGTGTAAGATAAGAACAAAACCAATTTCACACTTAAAAACCTATATATTTATAGAGGCAACATTACCACCTATTATTGGAAACCCCATTTTAAATCTTAATTTTGACACTTTAATTGATTTCATGTGTCATGATAAACTTCCATTTTTAATTAAAAATATAATAAAAATATTTTAGGGTGAGTTTTTGATATTTTCTGGAATCATATCATTTTTTAATGATTAGATAAAAATACATATTTTCAGTTCAAAACTACTTTTTTCGCTAATTTATTTATAAGGTTAAATAATAATTTTAATTTTTTTTAATTAAATAATATTTTTAAAATTAATCCAATATAGTTCATTTGAATAAATTTCAAATTAAAATTGACTACTAGAAAACATATAAAATTAAAATGTTTTTACTTATAAAGCCCACATTGTCATCCCATCTGTAAGATTAAATTTCAATTAATTTCTACCACTTATATTGTTATAATTTGTGATAAAATTATTCCATATTTATAATCATCACAATTTATTGTTTATAACAAGACCAAATATGTTTTTTACAAATAATATTAGTGAATGTGATTAAAATTATTTTACAATGACTAAGGTTAAATTAAAATTAATGAAGGACTAAATCTCCACCTCAAGGCCCAAAAAAACATAGAAACTTATCCAAAACCCACCTTATAGACCTAAATAATCCATGAAACTTAAATTATTTTGTTTTTTTTGGGTTTTAGATGAATGGTTTCAGGTAAAAACATGGGTACACCTAACTTGTTTTAAACAATACCAAGAGTTTCATTTTCATCTACTTTAAAAGGACACCACTTATCCTAATTACTTAGACCTCTCATACCAACTCGGTTAGGTCAAAATATTCCCCAATAAATTCCTAAAATCCCTCCAATCTTCCTTGAATCCTCCCTTTGTGCCTAAGTACCTACAATGAATCCCTTTGGTATATATCAAAAGTAGTTACCCAATTTTTATCATAACATTTTCAAATGATCTATTTTCTCTCATTTACTTCTCCACCCATTAAATTATTTTCAAATAACTATTATATGAGGTAAAAATTATCCTCAATATAATATTATGTTTTTTATTAAGGTTTATAACAACAATTACACTCACTTCTATTTAATTAGTAACTAACATATTGTTTCTCTGTATGGTGAACTACTACCTCATAGAACAATGACTGTTCATTTCATAATAACCATATCGCATGGTGTAAATTATGTTGAAAACTCTGTTAATATATTTTATATGTGATATTTGTATATTTAATTTTATTTAATTCTTTTTCAACACATTTTTATATACTTTTCATCTTTTATATATATGATAACAATGTTTTCAGAAGTGTAGAATAAATCCCCCTCAAAGTGATGTGACATGTTTATATGATACATGGAAAGTATAAAGGGTGGTTTTAATTAAAAATATATGATATAAATAACCTATTTATATTTTATTTATGACTTAATTACCTTTATTTAAATATAATATACATATCATTTTTTCATAATCCTTTCCCACACTTGAAATGTTATAACGTCATTTGTTGACGTGTGGCCTACAACCTATTCAACATAATGTGATTCCTTTTACATAAAAAATTATATATATATGATTAAATAAAATGGTATTTATGATATAATTTTTATTACGAAAACATATGGTGATGCAGAACTTCTTTTCATGATGATCATTGAAAAATTGGAACATTACTTACATGTACGTATGACCAACCATCTCTATAAATGTAACATTGATTCATTTATTTAATAATCATATTTAATGATTGTTTTTAAAGGTATAAATGATGAATATATATGATAATTATTTTACTATTATTATTCTAGATATTTTATATATTAACCCCTTTGAACATATTCGACATACTAATGTTTTTGAAATATAAACCAAATTTGGTCAAAACAACCGAGGTAAAAATAATTGTTTATGTAGTTGAATAAAATATTTAAAAATTTGAATAAATTTAATGATAAACATAAAAAAAATTATCATTAATTTATATAATCAACCTATGTTTATTATGTTTTATATTAAAATAAATTCACTCGAATGGAAACACAATGTAAGGGATTTTTTCATCTCACTTTTTAATTATATGAGATAAATGTCATGTTCACCAATTAAATATTTTGTGAGGTTTATCTGTAGAAAATTTTTATATATTATTTAATGAATTAATTTATCTTAATGGTTTTAAAATTTTCTTTTTATATTATCCTCTCATGAGTTTTTTGATTTAAAATGATTCTATGTGGTATGGAACACTTTGGAATGTTTAATGATTATTTTCCTCAACAATAAATTTAATGATCATTCAATTGTATTCCTATTCAAGGAAATTATAAAAATAATTTTATATAAAACCATTCAATTTCATATCATCTTTTTATTCATGTTGTCTTTAAAGTATTACTACCATTTTTTCACTCATTGGTACTCTATGTGTTTTACAATTTTTTTTAAGAAAACCCAATTTCAATTCATGGTTTAGTCAGAGAAAATGTTTTCTTCTAAAAAACATGTTTTATTAAAATATTTTAAAAATAGTTTTTAAAATGATTTGGAAAAGATATTTTTACCCTTTTTTCTTTAGCCATTGTTTTTAATGTAATATTCTTATTAATTTTTGACCAAGAAATTTTTTTTAACTTTTACAGTTCAAAATGAATATTCTTTTATCCTTATATGACATGTATGGATTTACCCCCAACCAATCGTTTAGAGTATCCTTTTTCATGTTTAAAAGTTTTATTTTTTAATATTTTTTTAAAAAAATTATTTTAAATGAAAATGTTTTCCAAAGGGGTTTTTAAAAACAAAAGGATATTTAAACAATAATTTTTTAAAAGATATTTTTATAATATTTTCATTCATCAATAATCATAACCATTTATTTTACTTCACATCGGGTATACTTTATTGATACCATCTTTAATATTCTTATTGATGTTTTATAATGGATTTGTTTAGGGATGGGTTTCATCACTTCCTTGATTCCTTTTGTCCCCATGAAATATTCAATTTCCAATGATAATAGAATATTGATTTCCCCATATTTTACCATATCATTTATCATGGATATGATCGTGTACTATACCATATATCATTTTTAATATGGTTCATAATTTTAATTTTATTTGAATAATGGGGAAAATATTTAGAAATCTATATCTCTTACTCCATACAGATATTTGATAAGGCGCATTGTTAAATCGATTATTTGATAAATAACAAATGTTTCGGGATGGTATGAAAATGGTGGGATCTGGTTATATATTGCCCCTTGAATCTTTAGTTGTCTCATGGATGAGTAATTTGGTTACCACATTAGATGGTCTTTTCCTGATAAGTTGTAAATTGTCTTTTGAATGGTCTTGATGATAAATGTATAATATACTTATGAAACATGGCATCTAATAATCAATAATTTATATCATTTAGTTTAATTTATTATTCATCCCTAAATTTTTTTCACCATTATATCTATGATTATTGAATAGATAATAATATCATATATAATGACAATAAAAAACCGATCAAATTTATATGTAAAATTCGATTCATCAAATCTGTGAATATTGATGGGTCATTATTATGTCAGCAAAGAATCACTATATACTCATAGTGTCCATAAATTGTACGCCTTTTCATTTTGGTATATCCTATTTATTAACCATAAATTTATTATATCCAGAATAAATTTCAATCTTGTAAATGAATTAATCATTTCATAGTTTAGTTAACAAGTCATTTGTATGGAGAAGATGATACGTTTTCTTGATCGTGATCATGTTTAATTCCAAATAAGTAATACATAATCACATAAATTCATCATTATTTTTAACAAATATAATAGGTTCACCCTATGGTTATTCACTTGGATGAATGAATATATTTGAAAGGTTTTTATAGAGTTTCTTCTTAAATTACTAAAACTCAATTGAGTCCATTATATAGGGAGTTTTTTAAATTGGTGTGTTACCATGTATGAGTTCTATTCAAAACTAAACAACATGTTTTGGTTGAAGAATGATATATTATTTTATAAAGATATTAATAAAATCCCCCAAGATAGGCATGTCATAAATGTTTAGTTTAACCCCAACCATTTAATATAAATACCACTTCTAAATGAGAATTTATACACATTAAATGGACATAATATACATCATAAGATCAAACTTATTGTCACATGGATAGATAGAAATTGATTGTTTTGGAATATAAAAAGTGACTTTCCATAATTGTAAATTGATGGGGACATTATGAATAGAATATAAAATCATGCATAAGATAATATAAAATTCAACTAGAGGAAGTGGGACACGGTTTGTTGGAAGAAAATACCAACCCAAGTTAACTGGAGAGAAAATATATAATTGATATCATCATTCCATTTGGGGTTTTCATGGATAATTACACATCTAATCATCTGTGTGGAATATTTATACCATTATATTCTTATTTTTATATTAAATAGTCGGTATATATATAGTTAAATATTATATTAGTAGTTTTACACTACTTCGTAATCACACCTTTCATCGTGTCATTATCACACCCCTAATTTAAAATAGTGATCACATAATATTTTCTATTCTCCCTTGGCTTAAGAGGTTTCCAAAATTTATCATCATCAATAACCATATGTTTTGGGAATTGGTTAGCATAATTACTATTCTCAATAAATTTGAAGCACTAAATTTGGTGGCATTTTATCTATATAGATTTTTATTTTTTTATATTATTATATTACTTATTCCCATTAATTATGTAATAAATTTCATGATGATTATCTCTTACATACATAAATTTTTTATTATCCCCTTTATAAAATTTCCTCGATGCTTCATCCCTCATATTGAGCATAAATGAATGTTCATCTGCAAATCTCTATGGTATTTAGATTTTCCATGGATCTTTGTCTTCTTTTTCTTATCAAAACAATGAAATTGATACGTAAATCTAAACAATATTTAAAACAAGATAAATCATTAAAAAATCACTTCATATATAATATTTTATCAATTAGATAACTCTATTTAAAGAATTCATTATAATCCAATGATGATTAAATCAACCTTTCATTTAGGTTGTATGATAATAAAAAAATCATACGTCATAATTATATTAAAATTATTCTCATAGATACCAATGTATTAATCATCATTTTACTTAAACTCAAGGAACTCAATTTCAATATTCATATAAAAACAAGATGAAATTACATATTGAAATTTTTTTCATTAACCTTTCTTAATGAATGGAGTTGATTTCATCATGTTTTCTTGTGTTCTTTACAAGAGTACATCATTGATTTGAATCACCTTTCAAATAGTAGATAGAAAAAATTAATTTCTCATGTTTAGAACATTGGAATAAAAAATATTTTTAGTTTTTCTTATCTATTGTTCTACAAATATTGGATCAGTGGTTCCATTGAATGAACGTGGTTTTTTCCTTGTGATGGACTAAAGATATTATTATTTTCTCATTTTATATTTTATAAGTTTGGAAATATTCATAAATTGAGAATTCTGTGGAAAAATTGGAATAATATTTTTTATTCCCAATACATTAACATTTGAATTATCTAAAGGAAAATCATTTCAATTCTCATCACACATAGAATTAACGTGGTTATTTACAGTTCCATCCATTGAATAAAACAAAACAGTATTGATTAAGTAACAATAATAATGATAGGGAACCAAATAATCCTCAACAATCACATGTTTTTTTCTAAATCACTAATAATTCATTAATCTATTACACTATAGGATTATCCAAGACCATTCATTTCCATATTCTATTTAAATATTTCATGATGGTTTGTTAATATTTTTAGAATTTCCAAAGAATAACCCCAATAGTGTAAAATTATTTGTGCAGTAAGTTGTCTTGTTTATCACTATTTCTCTATTAAGTTTATCTCAATACACTATTTTCATGGTTGTTATACCTATGTACATCTCTATTAGAACCATATCCACTTATAGTATCCGGACTGGTATTCATTTCATGGAAACGGCTTACTCATTCCTTTAACAATATTCCATGATATATTCCAATACATTAAAACATTCTTTGACATATATTAATGGATATTCTAACACCCCAATATTTCATAGTATGTTATCTCTTCAAATTATTTCAATAACTTGTGCTACATGCAACACCGAGTTCAAGCGCACCATGACATACCAAACTAACTGTTCAAAAAAACTTTTAAGAATAGTATTAAACAAATTTTAAATTTTATATATCCTATATAATTTTAGCATTAATATTTTGTGTTTCTTACACATAATATAATAAAAATTCAGTTTTTAAGAAAAAAGAGTTATTTTTCAAAAAATACAGTTTCTCAACTTTTTAATGGCGAACCCTTTTTAAATCCAATATTTGACACTTTTATATAGTTTATTTATTGAAATTAAATTCTTCATTAGAATAGGTAAATAATTATTTAGTTTGGATAAATATTTTGTACTTTTCTGATAAATTTGATATTTTGATAAATAGTGAAAAAATATTAAATTTTAATTAAAAACAACTTTTTTAATGAAAATAATCTATAGTGTTAAATTATAAATATTAGTTGTTTTAAAGTATTATTAGATTATTTTACTATCATTTAATATAATTTAGGTTATTATATGTAATTTCAATTTTAATATGGACATAAACAGGTGTCAATATTTTGATTGTTATTATTTCTTAAAAACGTGCTTTATTTTTAAACAACAAGAATTAATTTTAAATTAATTTCTGCCACTTCGATGTTTTGAATTTGGAAAAAAGGATTCCATATTTAGAATCAGTAGATACAAATTATTTAAATAGGTAACTTTTATTTTTGGACACTATGAATATTACTTCAACAAATATTATATTTACTATGGTTAAAGGGTAAATCTAGTAAATTAGGGTAAAATTAATATTATAATAATATGAAATTAACCTAACACATGTCCTAACACTATTGTATGATAAATTTTATACCATTAGAATATTTGGGTCGATTTGGGGACCCATTGTAGCCACTTGGGAGTGATAATGACATTTTATATTAATTAATCAAATGTAAATACAAAAATAACAAAAGCATGCATCTTTTAGTAAAACATTTTTATATGGGGTTATATAATTGATCTCTTCCACTATAAATATTCATTTAAAATATAAAACGTTTTCCTACATTATGATATTTTATTTATAATTAATAGAAATAATATATATATATATATATATATATATTAATTTATGAAATAATAATGATGCAGTATGTTTCTTATAGATAAAAGAATCAAATAAATGATATTGTAAATATTAAAATAAATATAGTTTGAATGTTTAGAATCCATGCAATAATTTTCAAAATTAATATGAAATTTTCTTTTTAATTCAATGTATTTGTTTCAATGTAATCAATTTGTGATGACTTTCAAAAAAACCAAATACTAAATAGTGTCAAAATTTACATAAATTAGTTTTTTAAACAAATATTATATTATTAAATTATAAAATAGTCTTATAGATCTATGTTTCAAAAAAGAACTTATATAATGGGAGGTATATCATTAATTAACAACTTGGGGTTCTCTTGTGATTTTATAGTATATCTATTAATCAACTATTATAATAATACATGAATACATGGTAAAAGTTAAACTATTTAACTAAGAGTTAAATCTAAAAGATAAGGTTAATATGGTGACACAAACCGGTATAAAACCTATTGGATGATATTTCTTCAACCCATCACTGCATTAGCCTCTAAATAAATAATTTTGGATCCATTATAAAAAAATAACGATTTTAGTATAAAATAATATTTCAATATTTTACTAAGACGCCCCTCACCTCTCTTATAAAAGAGCACTTCTTCTTCTCTCAAAATCACACCTCCAAAGCCATTTCACTTGACAAAACCCTACCCAAATATCCTTCCTGTTTCCCTCACTTTATACTAGTGGCCTTATTTTGATGAAAAAGATAACATATGGAGCCCTTTTGATCAAATCATTAAGAATAACCTGAAGAAGAGGTAAATATTTCATCACCTCTCTCAAGTTCTTTTTCTTCTTCCACTTCATTCATTATTGTTTCAATTATATAATAATAACACCAGTATATTCTATATTTTGATATGTTATTATAAAAATGGTAGAACTATATTTATTATTCTATCTATCATATGAATGAAAATGTCACCATACGTTTGTACTTATGGCTTACCGTCTCCACGTTGTGGTGTAGTTGTTATTCAATACATTATTTTTTTGCATGGGTATAATAATGATGTATAATTTATGTAAATAATAAATATAACATTTTAAATATTCTTTATATATGATATACCATCTATTTACATATGATTTTAATATCAAAAGAATGATATTGTTGCTTGTGCATACGTACATGTTAGTGTCTCCACAAACGTGATGAGATTCATTTCCCCATCGTAACCATTCAAGAGTAATTTTCATTTGATGATTTATAATAATTTTTAAGAACTTAATATCATTATGGATAAGAATGAAATAAATCCTATTCATCACAAACAAGTATTATGTAATAAAACATATAAAGGAAAACGAATCAGTTAACACCTGAAACGACAATAATAATAAAATATTATTAACAAATAAATATTAGAAGTTCATATATGATATCATATTTATGAATATGGTTGTTTTATAATTAAATAAAAATAATTTAACTATTATAAATGAGGTTAACGTACCCTCTACCAAGGAAAAGTACAAGGTAATGGTTAATTTTACAATATTTTATTATCTTAGGTTGTTTTTACATGAGTATCAACTGGGACAAATTTATTATCAATGTACATTTTTCATAAAAGAGTTTTCAAAGGTATTAATTTTAAGGGACACTTTTACTATAACTTTATTTTAAATATTTTAAAGATTTATTCTTATAAACCATTATCATTAATGTCCATGTTTTCAAAATGGTTTTATGGATATATTTATATGTACATGAATGTTTTAAAATGTTAATTGCTTTAAAATGTTTCAAAGTGGTATGGTAATATTTGATTCAAAAATATATTTAAATGTATTCCTTTCTAAATTGTGGGAAATTTTAATGTTTTCATGAAAAATAGATATTTCTCTCAAAGAGTATGGAAAATCATTTTCATCTATGTCGACATCCTTTGATAGATTTTAAACTTTCCTGAAGTTGATTTATTCGGATACAAATCATCCATATTGTATTGAAGGTTTTATGATATATTTTACCGTCGATGTTTTATTTTATACCATTCAGGTTTTAGGGTTAAATTATTGACATTTCGTATGCTTTTTTTAATACAAATGTTTATGTTATGTTTCAACCTTTTTATATGAGGAATGTATTGGACTTAGTAAGTGATGGGTGGATCCCAGTATAGCTCATCGATGCATTGGTAGGTCTCATGAAACAATTAGATGTGGAATTGTTCAAGGCCTTTCCCAATTTGATATATAGTTTTGGCTAAGGCCATAATAATTTTTAGACGTCTTGGCCGAGGCCTTAACAAAATGATTCAAAATTTCTGGCATTATACATTCCCCCATTATGAAAATAATATTGATGGTTCATGTGGTTATTTGACTAGTAGAATACTAATAACTGTTTTTTTATGGAATTATTTACTCAGCTAATATTTCTACCATAAAGCATTCATGTTTATTATTTGTAAAGGTATGTGTTTTTAATTATTCACCATTCCTATTGTTTATGTTATCTTCACTAAATTGTTTACTCTTACGGAGTATTTTAGCTCACCCCATTCTTATGTTTCATTTTCCTAGGATTTCAAGAAGTTTTTTATGATTGATAATTTGGGCTAAGATAGGGTATTAATGCCATTCTCAAAGGATAATTTATGTTATATTCTATTTTCTAATGTGTAATGTAACAATAATGTATATAATCTATTTTCCAAGACTGCTAAACTGATTGGTCTTTCGAGACATTATTCCATGTAATCATTCAATGATATGTAATAAAGAACCAACTTTGGGTAACTGGTTTGGTACTTTAAAGTTGTTATCAGAGGAAGTTTATCAATAACCTGGGAAACTAGATTTAGAAAAAAAATATTATTAGAGAACATAACCCGAAGATAGACATTGAAAATTAGTATAGAAGACATTCATGGAATTTTGGTAACGTAGATATATTTTGAATTTTCCATCCCCGTCTGGATACGAGTAGGTAGAGGCGGTTCTAGTACAGATGTACTTAAGAGTAAAAACACTGACAAGGTGTTTCTGGGATTGACTAGAGGTATCCTAGTACACAACAACAGGCCTTGCTGCACTTTTCGCTACCACACTCCCTAGGAATATGCTTAGGTCAATTAAAGTTTTTTTAGAATCCATTATAAAGGTTTTATAGGTAAATACAACCTCAAAGAAAACATTTTTAGGATTATGAATTATATGCATAAACATTTCAATTTATGTTAGGTATTGTACAAGTTTGTAATTATGAATTGTGATTCATAAATTAACCTAATTTATTCCATTGTTTAGAAATGATGCCCAGTAGAATGAATGATAACTCTAGCAATAATCATGATCCAAATACTAAGAAGGATCCCATATTTCGTGATATTAAGTTATCTTTTAGAAGGGAAATTTTCTCCCTCGTATTCTAATCATATGAAAAATGTTATCATGTGCTAATAATATTAGTAATGAATTATCTGAGTCCAATGGATTTAAAGGGATTCCAGAGAATAAAATTATATTAGAGAGAAATAGGAAAAAAGGAATAAGTGAAAGAAGATTTTTCCCACATGTGATAACTGTCGGAAGAATCACCATAGGAAATGCATGAAGGGAATGGGAGTTCATTATAAGTGTGGAGGAAAAGGATACTAAGTATGTGATTGAAAGGGTAGAAAAAATGTTTAAAATGTACAATGCTTCATCTGAAAAAAGTTTGTACACTCTGTGAATCAATGTACCAATTATCAAAGTATGCCCAAATGATGCTATTGGAGAATAATCAAGTTATGAGACTACTGTAGATGAATATGAATGAATAGTGTTCTTATGTTGTTATAAAATAATTGTGTCATTTTAGTGTTGTATCTATGATGTAATGGTTATATGAATTATAAAAATTAATAAGTATTTTATTTCAGTACAATTTCATTGAGGATTTGAGATTGTATGGTACTAATAAATGTGACTCAATAGAAAGTTAATCATTTTGGAAAATACATGTCTTAGGAAAGATAAAAATAAATAGATTTATATTTCTGAGGTAGTGATTTTCGAATAATATATGATTGAGTTGGATAAATTATATTATATTTTCTTGACTACCTTGAAACTGATTACTGATTTTTATATTCCATCATTGTTGGAGTTTAAAACATTTTTGAATATACGTAGTATATCCAATATTGTACAAGGAATAAGGGAGCATGAATGTAATCAATAAGGTTTTATGGTAATTAATGGTGAATCACCTACCATCGACCAAAGTCATGTCTGAGTTTTTATAGTGTATTGTTTTTAAAAATGGTATGATAGATGAATAATAAATTCATTTTTTTGGAACCCTATATGATTAGGATGAATAGAAGATTTTTGAGTTTTATTATCTTTTGGAGTGAAAGATGAGTTTTTGGTGGAAATTAATTAACATATGGAACTCTACATGTCAAGTATTTTTTTATACATTTTCTATGATGAAATAAATTCTTAACCTTTAGGGAAGGTATCAAAAAACCAAAAATGTGTTATCCAAATACCTTTTTTTTAACTGATGATATTTTAAATCATCATTGATTGATGGCTTTGAGACCCTCAATTTTACACTTGTTTGTGATTAATGACCTATATCACTCCCTGTAAATATTTATGTTTTCCCTCCAATTATGTGTCTCTAATTGACACCAATTTTATCATAATCGAGATCATACTTTGGTGCTGACTTTTTCAATTCCCTTACCCTCTTATTAAGAATAAATTTTATTAACCCAATTTCTTATGTGGTTTTTCCAAAAATTTATTTTTCTATTTTAACCATTTATTTTCAAAAAAAAATAAAATTGTGTGTACACAATTTATGTATGGATGGTAGAATGTAACAATCCTAGATTTCATAATATGGTATATCTTCCAAGTATTCCCATAACTTATGTTACACGCAACACCGACTTCAAGCGCATCACGACTTACCAAACTAGTTGTTCCAAACAGAGGTTATGAGTAGTATTAACCACATTTTAAATTTTATATATCCTATAAAATTATAATATTTAACATTTTTGTTTCATAGAAATAATATATGAAAAATTCAATTTTTAAGATAAAATATGTATTTTAAAAAAAATGTAGTTTTTCAGCCTTTTAATTTAGAACCATTTTTTAATCCAATATTTGACACTTTGATATATTAAATTTAGAGAAATTAAATTCTTCATTAGAAGACGGTCATAAAATTTTAGTTTGGATGCATTTTTTTGTACTTTTTTGAGAACATTCATATTTTGAAGAATAGTGAAAAATACTAAATGTTAATTAAAAATAACTTTTTTAATGAAAATAATTTATAGTGTTAAATTATAAATTTTAGTGGTTTCAAAGTATAACTAGATTATATTTTTATCATTTAATATAATTTAGGTCATTGAATGTAATTTCATATTTAAACTACACATAATCAAGTCTCGATCTTTTGATAGTTATTATTTATTAAAAACATGCTTTCTGTTTTGACAACGGAAATTAATTTTAAATTAATTTCTGACACTTATTTGTTTTGAATTTGGAAAAATTGATTCCATATTTATAATCATTAATTCCAAATTTTGTAAAAACATAACATTTATTTTTATACATTATGAATATTTACTTCAGTAAATATTTTATTTATCATGGTTAAAGGGTAAATCCAGTAAATTAGAGTAAAAAATAATATTATTATAATATTAAGTTATCCTAACAAATGTGATAACCCTATGGGATGATACATGTACGACCATGGGAAAATATGGGTAGATTTGGGGACCCCATGGAGCCACTTGGGAGTGATAATTACATTTTATATTAAATAATCTAAAGTAAAGATAAAAATAGCAAAAGCATGTATCTTTTAGTAAATAATATTTATACGGGGTTATATAATTTATCAATTAGACTATAAATACTAATTTTAAAGATAAATATATTTCCTACTAGATTATATTTTATTTATAATTTTTAGACATAAAATAAACATATTTATTTATGAGACAATAATGATGCAGTGTTTTCCTTGTTAATAAAAGAATCAAATAAATAATATTATAAATATTAAAATAAATAAAATAAAAGTTTTGATGCCATACCCAGATTTTATTAGTCAATATGACATGTTAGGGTTAATTAAATGTATTTGGTTTGAAGTAATAAAGTTTTTATGACTTTATCAAAAACCAAATACAAAATAGTGTCAAAATTGTCATTATTGAGTTATTAAAACGAATATTACATTTTTAAAATTATATAATAGTATTAAAATCTACGGTTCTGAAAAATAACACATATAATGATAGGTATATCATTAATGAACCACTTGAGGTTATATTGGCATTTTATGGTAAGTTTATTAACCCATTATTATAATAATACAAGAATACATGGTGAAAGTTAATCAATTTAACTAAGAGTTAAATCTAAAATATAACATTAATATAGTGACCCAAACCTATCTAAAACCTATTGTTTTAGAGGTATTTTCCCGATACCCACCTTATTATCGAAATAAATCATTTTGGATCCATTATAAATCGAAAATGATTTTATGATAAAATAATATTTCAATATTTTCCTAAGGTGCCCCTCACCTCTCTTATAAAAGGTCACTTCCCCTTCTCTCAAAGTTACACATCCAAAGCCATTTGGCTCGGCCAACCCCAGCCCAAATATCATACCAATTTCCCTCAAATTAACATATAGGCCTTTTTTTTATCAAAAATCCAACCGAAAGATCCCTTTTGATCAAATCAAAAGGAATAACCTAAAGAAGAGGTAAATATTTCATCACATCTTTCAAGTTCTTTTTCATCTTCCACTTCCTCTTTCTTTGTTTTTTCCATTATAAAATAATAAATCCAGTATCTTATATATAATTTGGTGTAATTATAAAAATTTTATATCCATATTCGTTATTCTTTCAATCATATGAATGACAAAGTCACCATACATGCGTACGTATGGCTTACCGTCACCACGTCATGGTGTAGTGGTTATTCAATACATTAATTCTTTTGGATGGGAATAATAATAATGTATAATTTATGTAAATAATAAATATAACATGTTAATTATTCTGTATATATGATATACCATTTATTTACATATGCTTTTAATATCAAAATAATGATATTGTGGCTCGTGCATACGTACGGATTACCATCTCCACGAACGCGATGAGATTTATTTCCCCATCGTAACCATTAAAGAATAATTTTTATTTGATGATTTAGAATAATATTTATAAACATAATATCATTTTGTATATGAATCAAATATATCTTATTTACATCAAAAACATCTTATTTGAAAAAACATATAATGCAATATGAATCAGTTAACACCCAAAATGAAGATAATACTAAAATATAATTAATGAAGAAATATTATAATATCATATATGATTTCATATTTATGTATATGGTTATTTTATAATTTTATAACAATGATTTAACTATTATACAAGAGTTTAATGTAACCTTGACCAATGAAAAGTACAAGGTATGGGTGAATTTCACATTCTCTTAATTATCAGAGGTTGTTTTTACGTGAGTATCTACAGGGACATATTTATTATCAATGTAAATGTTTCAAAAAAGAGTTTTCAAAGGTATTATTTTTAAGGGACTCTTTTACTAAAACATAATTTCAAATATTTTAAATATTTATTCTTCTAAACCTTTCTCATTAATGTCCATGTTTTCAAAATGGTTTTAAGGATTTATTTATATAGACATGAATGTTTTAAAATGATAATTCCTTTTAGAAGTTTCAAAGAGGTATGGGATACTATGATTCAAAAAATTATTTAAATGCCTTAATTTCTAAATTGTGTTCCTTTTTAATGTTTCATTGAAAAAGAAATATTTCTCTCAATGATTTTGACAAATAATTTTCATCTATTTCAAAATCCTTTGAAAGATTTTAAACTTGTTTGAAGTTGATTTATTCTGATACAAATATTCCATATTGTATTTAATATTTTGTGATATATTTGACTATGGATGTGTAATTTTATACCATTCATGGTTTAGGGTTAAAGTATTGAAATTTCTTATGCCAGTTTTAATACAAATGTTTATGTTATGATTCAACCTTTTCATATGAGGAATGTATTGGACATAGTAAGTGTTGGGTGGAGCTTGCTATATCTCCTCGATGCATTAGTATATCTCATGAGTCAATTAAACGTTGAATTGGCCAAGGCCTTTCCTAATTTGATATATGGTTTTGGCCAAGGCCTTAAACATTTTTAGACATCTTGGATGAGGCATTGACAAAATGTTTCAAAATTCTTGGCATTATACATTCCCCCATTATGAGAATAATATTGATGGTTCATGTGGTTTTTAGAATAGTAGAATACCAATGACTATGTTTTATATGGAATTATTTACTCAACTCATATTTCTTTCATAAATTTTTCATTATTATTATTTATAAAGGTATGTGTTTTCAATTATTCACCATGCCTATTGTTTATGTTATCTTCTGTTAAATTGTTTACTGTTATTGAGCGTTTGAGTTCACTCGTTTCTTATGTTTCATATTCCTAGGATTCAAATAGGTGATTTATGATTGATAAGAAAGGTAAAGCTAGGGGATTAAGGTCATTCTCAATGGTTCATTTATGTTTCATTTTATTTTCTAATTTGTAATGTAACATTCATATATGTAATATATTTTCCAATACTTCTAAACTAATCTGTATTTTGGGACTTTATTACTAGTAATCATTCAATGATATGTAATAAAGCACCGACTTTGGGTAACTGGGTTGGGGATTTATAGTTGTTATCATATAAAGTTTAGCAATAACCTTGAAAAATAGATTTAGAAAAACTCATATTAGAGAACATTACCCGAAGATAGACTTTAAGGATTAGTATAGAAGAACATCCTTGAATTTTGGAAACATAGATATTTTGTGAATTGTCCAAGCAATACATCCATGTCTGTATACGATCAGGTAGAGGCTACTCTGGTACAAATGTACCTTGGAGTGAAAACTCTGACAAGGAGTTTCGGGATTGACCGAGGTATCCTGGTACAAAATAGCGGGCCTTGCTGCACTTTTTGTTACGACACTCCCAGGGAGATATGATTAGGGAAATTCACATTTTTTAAAAATCCATTATAATGGTTTTATGAGTAAATACTACCTCAGAGAAAATATTTTTAGGATTATGCATTATATACATAAACTTTTCAATTTACGTTAGGTATTCTACAAGTTTGGAATTATGAATCGTGATTCATAAAACAACCTACTGTATGCCATTATTTAGAAATGATTCTTTGTAGAATTAATGATAAATCTAATAATATGAATGATCCAACAAGAAAGAAGGATCCTATATTTCATTAAATGAAGCTATCTTTTAGAAGGGAATTTTTCTCCCTCGTATTCTACTCATATAAAGAAATGGTATCATTTGTTAATAAGATGATTAAATAATTATCTAAGTACAATTGCTTTAAAGGGATACCAGAGAAGGAAATTATGGTAGAGAGAAATAAGGATAAAGGGAAGAATGGAAAGAAGAATTTTCCCATATGTGAAAATTGTCAAAAGAGTCACCTTAGAAAATGCATGAAGGGAATGGGAGTTTTTTATAAGTGTAGAAGAAAAGGATACGAAGTACGTATTTTCAAGGGTATGAAAAAGGTTTCAAATGTACAATGCTTCATCTGAAAAGAGTTGGGATACTATGAGAGTAAATATACGAATCATATGAGTATGCCCAAATGATGCTATTAGATAATAATCAAGTTATGAGACTATTTTAGATGAAGATGAATGAATAGTGTTCTTATGTTGTTATTAAAGAATTGTGTCATTTGAGTGTAGTATATATAATGTACCAGTTCTATGAATTATGGAAATAAATATGGATTGTACTTCAGTACAATTTTGTTGGGGATTTGAGATTGTATTGTACTATGAAAAGTGACTCAATATTAAGTTATTGATTTTAGAAAATACATGGTTGATGAAAGATAAACATTAATATAGTTCTGATACTAAGGTAGTGAGTTTGAAATAAGATATGATTGATTTGGATAAATTATATTGGATATTCATGATGACCTTGAAACTGATTAATGATTTGAATATTCCATCATTTTTTTCATTTTTGGATATAAGGATTATATCCAGTATTCTACAAGGAATAAGGGAGCATGAATGTAATCAATAAGTTTTTAGGGTATTTAAGGGTGCATTACCTACCACTGAACCAAGTGATGTCTTGGTTTGTATAGTGTACTATATTTTAAATGGGCTAACATATGAATTATAAAATTATTTTTTTTGGAACCCTATATGATTGGGATAAATAGAATATTTTTGAGTTCTATTATCTTTTGTAGTGAAAGATGAGTTTGTGGTAGAAATTAGTCAGCAGATGGAACTCTACTTGTCAAGTATTTTTTATACATTTTCTACGAATAAATAAATTCATAAACTTTAGGGAATGTATCATAAAACAAAAAATGTGTTATCCCAATACCTTATGTTTTGTTGAACCGATGATATTTTAAATCATCATATATCGATGTCTTTGAGACCCTCAATTTTACACTTTTTTGTGATTGATGAACTAAATCAATCCATATAAATATTAAAGTTTTCCCTCTAATTATGTGTCTCTAATTTCCACAAATTTTCTCCTAATAGATATCATAATATGTTGATGAATTTTTCATTTCCCTTTCCCTCTTATTAAGACTAAATTTTAATAACCCAATTTCTTATGTGGGTTTTCCACAAAGGTATTTTTCTATTTTAATCTTTTATTTTCAAAAAAAATTAAAATTTCGAGGACACAATTTATTTAAGTATGGTAGAATGTAACACCCCAAGATTTTATTGTATGGTATCTCTTAAAAGTATTTCAATAGCTTTTGCTACACGCAACACCGAGTCGAGCGCACCACGACCTAAAAAACTAGTTTATCCAAAAAGAGGTTACGAGTAGTATTAAACACATTTTAAATTTTATATTTCCTATATAATTTTAATATTCAACTTTTATGTTTCTTAGAAATAATATATGAAAAATTCAACTTTTAAGATAAAAGTGGTATTTTTCAAAAAAATGTAGTTTTTCGGCCTTTTAATGTGGAACCATTTTTAAATCAAATATTTGACTCTTTGATATATTAAATTTAGTGAAATTATATTTTTATTTAGAAGAGGGGCATAAAATTTTAGTTTGGATACATTTTTGGTACTTTTTTGATAACTTTCATATTTTTATGAATAGTGAAAAATACTAAATGTTAATTAAAAACAAATTTTTTAATAATAAATATTTATAGTGGTAAATTATACATTTGAGTGGTTTGAAAGTTTCATTAGATTATATTTTTATCATTCAATATAATTTTGGTCATTGGATGTAATTTCATATTTAAACTAGATATAATCAAGTGTGAATCATTTGATAGTTATTATTTCTAAAAAAATGTTTTATGTTTTGACAACATGAATTAGTTTTAAATTAATTCCTGCCACTTCTGTGTTTTGAATTTGGAAAAATGGATTCCATATATTTAATTATTATTTCCAAACTGTGTAAATAGGTATCTTTTATTTTTATACATTATGAATATTAATTCAGTAAATATTTTATTTACCACGGTTAAAGGGTAAATCTGGTAAATTATAGTAAAAAATAATATTATAATAACATTAAATTATCCTAACAAATGTTATATCCCAATTTTCTAATACATGTACGACCATTGAAATCTTTGTCTGTATTTGGGGACCCCATGGAGATAATTTGGAGTGATAATGACATTTTATATTAATTAATCTAAAGTAAAGACAAAAATTACAAAAACCATGTATCTTATAGAAAATAATATTTGTATGGGGTTATATAATTGATATATTCGACTATAAATATTCATTTGAAATATAAAAGGATTTCCTACTAGATTATATTTTATTTATAATTTTTAGACATAAAATAAATATATTTATTTCTGAGACAATAATTATGTAGTATTTTCCTTATTAATAAAAGAATCAAATAAGGAATATTATAAATATTAAAATAAATAATATTTAATGTTTTGATGCCATACAAGAATTTTATAGGTGCATATGATATATTAGGTTTGATTCAATGTATTTAGTTTTAAGTAATCAAGTTTTATGAGTTTCAAAAAAACCAAATACTAAATAGTGTCAAAATTGACATAAATGAGTTATTAAAACAAATATTATATTATTAAATTATATAATAGTCCTATAAATATAAGAATATGCCAAAAAACTTATATAATGACAGTTATATCATTAATTAACCACTTGAGGTTTTCTTGGAAATTTATTTTATGTTTATTAATCCATTATTATAATAATACATGAATACATGGTAAAAGTAAAACTATTTAACTAAGAGTTAAATCTAAAAGATAACATTGATATGGTGACCCAAACTAGTTTAAAACCTATTGGTTGAGATTTTTTTCACTAATACCCACCTTAGTTTCTAAATAAATTATTTTTAACCCATGAGAAACTGAAAATTATTTTATTATAAAATAATATTTCAATCCTTTCCTAAGGTTCCCTCAACTCTATTGTAAAAGGTCACTTCCCCTTCTCTCAAAATCACACCTCTAAATCCATTTAGATCAGGAAAACCCACTCAAATATCCTCCCAATTTTCCTAAAAATATCTTATAGGCCTTAGTTTGATTATAAATCCAACCAAAGGATCACTTTTGTAAAAATCAAAAGGAATAACCTGAAGAAGCGGTAAATATTTTGTCACCTCTTTCAAGTACTTTTTCTTCTTCCACTGAATATTTCTTTATTTTTTCTATTCTAAAATAAAAAATTGAGTATATTCTATATAATTTGATGTTATTATAAAAAAGTTAAAACTATATTCATTATTATACCCATCATATGATTGACAAATTCACCATACGTGCGTACGTATGGCTTACCGTCTCCACGTCATGGGGTAGTTGTTATTCAATACATCAATTTTTTGGATGGGTATAATAATGATGTATAATTAATGTAAATAATAAAGATAACATTTTAATGATTTTTTATTTATGATATACAATCAATTTAAAAATAATTTTAATATCAAAAGAATGATATTGTGGCTTATGCATACATACGAATTTCCGTCTCCACGAACCCGATGACATTTATTTCTCCATCGTACCCATTAAAGTATAATTTTCATTTGATGATTTAAAATTTTTTTTATGAACTTAATATCATTCTGGATATAAATCAAATACATCCTATCCATATGAAACATTACTTATTCAATAAATCATATAAATGAAAACGAATTAGTTAACACCCAAAATGACGATAATACTAAAATATTATTAACAAAGCAATATTAGAAGATCATATATGATATCATATTAATGTTTATGGTTCTTTTATAACTTAATAACAATTATTTAACTATTATTTAGGAAGTTAATGTACCCTCAACCAGTTAAAATTACAAGGTAAGAGTTAATTTCACAATCTCTTTATTATCTAAGGTTGTTTTTACGTGAGTATCTACAGGGACATATTAATTATCCATGTCCATGTTTCATAAATTAGTTTTCAGAGGTATTATCTTTAAGGGAATCTTTTACTAAAACATCATTTTAAATGTTTTAAAGATTTATTCTTCTAAAACATTCTCATTAATGTCCATGTTTTCAAAATGGTTTTAATGATTTATTTATATGGATATGAATTTTTTGAATGATAATTCTTTTTAGAAGTTTCAAATTGGTATGGGACACTTTGAATCAAAAGTATCTTTAAATTTTTTTTCTTTCATAATTGCGTGAATTTTTAAGGTTTTCATTAAAAAGGGATATTTCTCTCAAAGAGTTTGACAAATAATTCTCTTCTATGTCAACATACTTTGATGTATTTTAAACATGTTTGAATATGATTTATTCTGATACAAATCTTCCATATTGTAATGAAGGTTTTGTGATATATTTTACTATAGATGTGTTATTTTATACTATTCATGGTTTTGGTTTAAAGTATTGACATTTACTATGCTATTTTTAATACAAATTTTTATGTTATGTTTCAACCATTTCATATGAGGAATGTATTAGGCTTAGTAAGTGATTGGTGGAGCCTGCTATAGCTCCTCGATGCATCAATAGGTCTCATGAGACAATTAGACGTTGATTTTTTTGAGGCCTTTACAAATTTGATATATAGTTTTGGCTGAGGCCTTAATCATTTTTAGATGTCTTGGATGAGGCCTTAACAAAATGTTTCAGAACGTCTGGAATTATACATTCCCCCATTATGAAAATAATATAGTTGGTTCATGTGGTTATTCGACTAGTAGAATACCCATGACTATGTTTTTTTATGGAATTATTTACTCAACTCACATTTTTTCTATAAAGTGTTCTTGTTTATTATTTATAATGGCATGTGTTTTCAATTATTAACCATGCCTATTGTTTATGTTATCTTTCATTAAATTTTTTACTCTTACTGAACGTTCGAGCTTACCCCTTTATTTTGTTTCATTTTCCTAGGATTCTAAGAAGTTTTTTATGATTGATAAGCAGGGTTAAGCTAGGAGATTAATGGAATTCTCAGAGGATAATTTATGTTGTGTTTTATTTTCTAAAGTGAAATGTAACATTAATGTATGTAATCTATTTTTCAAGACTGATAAAATGATCAGTCTTTCGGGACATTATTCCTTGTAATCATGAAATTCTATGTAATAAAGCACCAACTTTAGGTACCTGGGTTGGGGATTTATTGTTATTATCCGAATATGTTTAACAATAACCTTGGAAACAAGATTTAGAATAACTTTGATTAGATAACATTAACCTATGATAGACTTTGAGGATTAGTCTAGAAGAACTTCCTTGAATTTTGGTAACATAGATATTTTTTCCATTTTCCAAACGATACATCCTTGTCTGGATATGAGCAGGTAGACGTGGCTCTGGCACAGATGTACCTAGGAGTGAAAACTCTTACAATGAGTTTTGGTCTTGACCTGAGGTATCCTAGTACACAACAACATTCCTTTCTACAATTTTCATTACAACACTCCTGGGGGATATGCTTAGTATAATTCACATTTTTTTACAATCCATTATAAAGGTTTTTTGATTAAATACAACCTCAAATAAAAAAAATAGATTATGCATTATATGCATAAACATTTCAATTTATGTTAGGTATTGTACAAGTTTGGAATTAAGGATTTTGATTCATAAACTAACCTAGTGTATTCCATTATTTATAAATGGTGCCCAGTAGAAGGAATGAGAGCTCTATAAATATGCATGATCCAAAGAGTAACAAGGATCATATTTTTCATGATATTAAGATATCCTTTAAAAGGGAAATTTTCTCCTTCATATTATAATCTTATGAAAAAATGGTATCATGTGTTAATAATATGAGGAAATAATTATCTAAGCATACTAGATTTAAAGGGATGCTAGAGAATAAAATTATGGTAGAGAGAAATAAGGATAATGGGAAGAAGGGAAAGAATAATTTTCCCATATGTGATAACTATCGAAAGAATCACCATAGAAAATGCATGAAGGGAATGGGAGTTTTTTATATATTTGGATGAAAAGGATACCAAGTACGTGATTTCAAGGGTAAGAAAAAGGATTCAAATGTATAATAATCCATCTGCATGGATTTGGGACACTATGTGAATCAATGTACCAATCATCAGAGTATGCCCAAATTATGATATTGGATAATGATCAAGTTATGAGACTACTGCAGATGAAGAGGATTGAATAGTGTTATTATGTTTTTATTAAATAATTGTGTCATTTGAGTGTTTTATCTATGATGTACCCATTATATGAATTATAGAAATAAATAAGGATTGTATTTTAGTACTATTTCATTGAGGATTTGAGATTGTATAGTACTAAGAAAGGTTACTCAATAGAAAATTAATATTTTTGTAAAATACATGGTTGAGGAAATATAAACATTAATATAGTTTTGATATTGTGGTAGTGTGTTGGGAATAACATATGATTGATTTGGATAAATTATATTGGATATTCGTGATTACCTTGAAACTAATTAATGATTTGTATTTTCCATCATTGTTGAAGTTTACAAAATTTTTGGATATAAGGAGTATATCCCGTATTCTACAAGGAATAAGGGAGCATGAATGTAATCAATAAGGTTTTATGGTAATTAAGGGTGCATCACCTACCACTAAACCATGTGATTTCCTGGTATGTATAGTGTAGTTTTTTTTAAATTGGCCTGATAGATGAATTATAAATTCATTTTTTTGGAACCCTATATGATTAGGATAAATAGAATAATTTTGAGTTCTATTATATTTTAGAGTGAAAGATAATTTTGTCATATAAATTAGTTAATGGATGAAACTCTACTTATCATATATTTTTTTATACTTTTTCTGCAAAGAAATAAATTCTTAACCTTTAGAAAAGGCATCATAAAATTTAATATGTGTTATCCTAATACCTTATGTTTTTTTGAATCGATGATATTTTAAATCATCATAGATTGATGGCTTTGAGACCCTTGTTTTTACACATTTTTGTGATTGATTACCTAAATCACTCCTTATAAATATTTTGTTTTCCTCTTATTATGTGTATCTAATTGAACCAATGTTCTTTTAATCGAGATCATAATTGGTGGGGACTTTTTCATTTCCCTTTCCCTCTTATTAAGACTAAATTTTATTAACCCAATTTCCAATGTGGGTTTTCCCCAAAGGTATTTTTATATTTTAACCTTTTATTTTAAAAAAAATTCAAATTTCGAGGAAAAACTTTATTTATGGAGGGGAGAATGTAACACCCTTAGATTTTATAGTATGGTATCTCTCCAATTTATTCTAATAACTTGCTCTACACGCAACATCGAGTTCGAGCGCCCCACAACTTACCAAACTAGCCCTTCCAAAAAGAGGTTATGAGTAGTATTAACAACATTTGAAATTTTTTATATCCTATAAAATTCTAATATTCAATTTTTTTTTCATAGACATAATATATGAAAAATTCAATTTTTAAGATAAAAGAGGTATTTATCAAAAAATGCAGTTTTTCAACCTTTTAATGGGGAACCATTTTTACATCCATTATTTGACACTTTTATATGTTAAATTTATTAAAATTAAATTCTTTTTTAGAATAAAGAAATAATATTTTATTTTTGATGCATTTTTTGTACTTTTTTGATAACTTACATATTTTGATGAATAGTGAAAAAATACTAAATTTTAATTTAAAGCAACATTTTTAATTGAAATAATTTATAATGTTAAATTATAAATTTTAATTGTTTAAAATTATAATTGGATTATATTTTTGTCATTTAATATAATTTATGTTATTACATGTAATTTCATATTTAAACTGGACATAAAAAAGTGTCAATATTTTGATATTTATTATTTCTTAAAAACACGCTTTCTCTTTTGACAACAGGAATTAATTTTAAATTAATTTTTTCCACGTATGTATTATGAATTTGAAAAAATGGATTCCATATTTGGAATTAGTAGGTCCAAATTGTGTAAATATGTGACTTATATTTTTATACATATTTATTATTTACTTTAGTAAATATTTTATTTACCATGGTTAAAAGGTAAATTCGGTAAATTAGAGTAAAAACTAATATTATAATAATATTAAATTAAACTAAAAAATACCCTAACCCTATTGGTTGATACATGTCCGACCATGGGAATCTTTGGGTATATTTGGTGACCCCATGGAGCCATATGTGAGTGATAATGACATTTTATATTAATTAATCTAAAGTAAAGACAAAAATAACAAAAGCATGTATCTTTTAGTAAATAATTTTTATATGGGGTTATATAATTAATATCTTTAACTATAAATATTCATTTGAAATATTAAAATATTTACTACAAGTTGATATTTTATTTATAATTTTTAGAGATAAACTAAATATATTTATTTCCGACACAATAATGATGCAGAATTTTATTTATTAATAAAAGAATCAAATAAATTATATTATAAATATTAAAATAAATAAAATTTGAAAGTTTTTATTCTATCCAGGAATTTTATAGGTGAATATGACATTTTAGGGTTGATTAAATGTAATTGGTTTTAAGTAATCATTTTTATATGACTTTCACAAAAACCAAATACTAAATAGTGTCAAAATTGATATAAATGAGTTATAAAAACAAATATTATATTATTAAATTGTACAATAGTCCTAAAAATATAAGGATTTTAGAAATAACTTATATAATTATAGTTATATCATTAATGAACCACTAGAGGTTCTGTTGGTATTTTATCGTATGTTTATTAACCAATTATTATAATAATAAAAGAATACATGGTAAAAGTTAAACTATTTAACTAAGAGTTAAATCTAAAAGATAAATTTAATATGGTGACCCAAACCTATCTGAAACCTATTGGTTGAAAGTTTTTCAACCAATATCCACTTTAGTCTCTTAATAAGTCATTTTGGATCCATTAGAAACTGAAAATAATTTTATTATAAAATTATATTTCAATCTTTTCCTAAGGTGCCCCTCTCCTCTCTTGTTAAAGGTCACTTCCCATTCTCTCAAAATCACACCTCCAAAGCCATTTTTCTCAACCAAACCCCTTCCCAAATATCCTCCCAATTTACCTGAAATTAACCTAGAGTCCATATATTGATCATAAATCAAACCTAAGGATCCCTTTTGATCAAATCAAAAGGAATAACCTGAAGAAGAGATAAATATTTCATCACCTCTTTCAAGTTCTTTTTCTTCTTCCACTTACTATTTATTTGTTTTTCCCATTCTAAAATAATAAATCCAGTATAAATTATATAATTTAATGTTATTATAAAAATGGTACATCCATATTCATTATTCTTTCCATCATATGAATGAAAAAGTCACAATATGTGCGTACATACGGCTTACCGTCTCCACGTCATGGTGTAGTTGTTATTAAATACATTAATTTTTTCAGATGGGTATAATAATGATGTATAATTGATGTAAATAATAAATATAACATGTTAATGATTCTGTATATATGATATAACATCAATTTATATATTATTTTCAAATGAAAAGAATGATATTGTGGCTCGTTCATACGTACGAATTACCATCTCCATGAACGCGATGAGATTAATTTCCCCATCGTAACCATTAAAGAATAATTTTCATTTTATGATTTAATATAATTTTTAAAAACATAATATCATTCTGTATTTGATTCAAAAACTTTCTATCCATATCAAACACAGCTTATGTAACAAAACATATAAAGGAAAATGAATCAGGTAACACCCAAAACGACGATAATACTAAAATATTGTTAACAATGAAATATTATAAGATCATATATGATATAATATTTATATATATGGGTCTTGTATAATTTAATAAAAATTATTTAACTATTATACAATAGGTTAACGTACCCTCGACCAAAAAAAGTACAAGTTAAGAGTTAATTTTACAATCTATTTATTATCTGAAGTTGTTTTTATGTGAGTATCTAATAGGAAATATTTATTATTCATGTCCATGTTTCATAAAAGTGTTTTCAAAGGTATTATTTTTAAGGGACTCATTTACTAAAACATCATTTTAAATGTTTTAAGGATTTATTCTTCTAAACCTTTCTCATTAATTTCCATTTTTTCAAAATGGTTTTAAGGATTTATTTATATGGGCATGATTGTTTCAAAATGTTAATTCCATTCAAAAGTTTCAAAGTGGTATGGGACAATTTGATTCAAAAATATCATTAAATTTATTCCTTTCTAAATTGTGTGACTTTTTAATGTTTTCATTAAAAATGGATATTTCTCTCGAAGAGTTTAACAAATCATTTTCATATATTTCAACATCGTTTGATGGATTTTAAACATGTGTGAAGTTGAATTATTATGATACAAATCTTCTATATTGTATTTATGGTTTTGTGATATATTTGACTGTGGATGTTTTGTTTTTATACCATTAATGGTTTAGGGTTAAATTATGGGTATTTAGTATGCTAGTTTTAATATGAATGTTAATGTTATGTTTCAACATTTTCATATGAGGAATGTATTAAAGTTAGTATGTGATGGGTGGAGCCTGCAATAGATCCTCGATGCATCAGTAGGTCTCATGAGACAATTAGACGTGGAATTGGATAAGGCTTTTCCCAATTTGATATATGGTTTTGTTAGAGGCCTTAATCATTTTTTGACGTCATGGATAAGATCTTGACAAAATGATTTATAATGTCTAGTATTATACATTCCCTCATTATGAAAATAATATTTATGGTCCATGTGGTTATTCAACTAGTAGAATACTCATGACTATGTTTTATTATGGAATTATTTACTCAACTCATATTTCTAACATAAATTTTTCATGTTTATTATTTTTTGTTTTCAATTATTTACCATGACTATTGTTTATGTTATCTTCTATTAAATTTTTTACTCTTACAGAGCGTTTGAGCTCACCCCTATCATATGTTTCATTTTCCTATGATTCCTTGAAGTTTTTTATGATTGATAAAGAGGTTTAAGGTAGGTTATTAATGGTGTTATCAAAGGATCGTGTATATTGTGTTTTATTTACTAATGTTTAATGAAACATTCATGTAAGTAATATATTTTCCAAGACTTCCAAACCGATCAGTATTTCAGGAAATGATTCCTTGTAATCATGCCTATGATATGTAATAAAGCACAGACTCTAGGTAACTAGGGTCGGGGCATTACAGATATCACTAAGGTTTCATCATAATAGTTTCAAAAGGATCACTAATCCAATCCTTTTACTACAACTATAGTGGCCCATGATTAACATAAATATATATTACATTATTTATTTTAAATATTCATTTCATTATAAAATAATCATGATTAATATAATATTTTAATACCTTTGGAAATATGGAAACAAATTCACTTTCTATAGGTGATCCACTTCATCACAACCTACATTTTTCAAAAAGAGAACCCTTCTTTGAAATATAATACATAATACATATATTTATAACCTAGGAAAAAATATATTAAAATATGATATCATATGCACAATAAGGGTGATCAAGGGATATGAATAAGAATAACATCAACATAAGGGTATTAGAAGATGAACATAATGTTTGAAACCTAAAACATATATATCAAAGAATATATACATCTGAATTTTAGTAAATATTGGATGTTGGTAATACATTTATAATAGGATGATCAAATAAAATTATCAATTACGTCATAACATTGGAATAAAAAATGGATCATAGGGAATAAACATAAGAATATAAAGTCATTTCTATATTGTCCAAGGATCACTATTAAGGAAATCATATCAGAAAATGTCATTTATGTATTGAGTTCACTCATCGACCCATCTTTGTATTACTGTATTGGGTTCACTCCCTGGTTCATCCCAATCATACTATATTGACTTCACTTCTTGTTCCATTAATTTCAAACTTATGAGGTATATATATATATATATATATATATATATATATATATATATATCTACACAATCCATTGGAAGGAGATATAAGTACCAACCGTCTCAAAATGAAAACTTTATTTCTATGTCCATAAGATCATAAAAATTCATCAAATCATAACCCATGAAATGAAAAGTGTACCAAAAAAATTCGTCATATCATAACCTCTTGTAATGGGAAAGGATTTTTAATTATTTCATCATAAAATAACCCCTAAAAAAATTCCATAAGAATTTTATAATGGTATAAAATGTTGAAAGTAAATGGGTTTCATTACAAACATTTGATCATAAACGTAAAACCTTGAAATAAATAATAATAATGGTTTCCTTGGATTATATACTAATTAAATTATAAATAATATAAAAGATTTTCATATTATATATATAATTATTTTAAAATATTAGTTAGAACAGTTACTAAGGAAAGTTATTATAAATTAAAATTTTTAATGTATAAATCATTTTGAAAATTCTTTTTATTTGAATATAACATTAAATATTATAAATAATGCATTAAAAATATATGAAAATATTTCATTAGTCATATATCATTTCAAATATGATAAAACTTTTCAAACCATAAAACATTTCCAAAAACATTTCTATTTGAAATCATTTATTTAGAATCTAAAAACATCATGAATTTTAAGGATAAAATTTAATCTGAAATTATCTTTGAAAACATTTAAGGGTTGTTTGAAATAATTTAGTGGTCATTAGAGTGATTAATATTTTTCATGTTGTTCTTGTTAAAAAAATATTCTATTATCATTTTTTTGTTAAAATCAAAATGCTCGATGCTTTGTAAAATGACATTAAGATTCTTTACAGAGGAATATTTTTGAAAAATCAATAATGGTTAAATATTTATTCTTAAAATCATTGTTGGATAAGATAAATAATTTTAAATTTTTTAAATAAAACATGGCATGTAATGAAAATTAAATCTCCAACCGAAGAGGGATATAATATCATGTTTTCTTAAATAAATTATCTTAATGATTTTATGTACCAATGTGAAGAAAATTTAAATAATTATGTTAAAATATCAGTATTAATTATATTATAAAAAAATGCATTAAATTTATTGATTGATATTTCATAATATTTTATCATTATAATAATAATAATAAACAATCCCTATAAATGATAATATTGCAATAGAAAATCATTACCACTCTGCTAACATTGAATCATAATCCTCATGAAATAATAATGTAAAATCTAACATAATATATCATAGAGAAAAATAAATTTATGATATTACATGTAAAAAGGGTCTTTATAAACACCTCATGTAGTAATATTGGTTTCTACAATAATTTATATCTCTACAATGGAAAATTGAACCAAATTCCAATACTGCATGAGTAACTTTTGAGTTATAATCAATATTAAATAATAAAATCAATAAAAATTTTAATTATATTTACTTGAGGTATATTAATTTTATATAATTTCATAGGGTATTATATAGAACACAAAAAATAAATTAGTGGTGATTATTTTATATGTCTCTTAGCAATAAATGTGGTACTAGAAATCCCATTACGAATATTTTTTATTTTGAACCATAAATCCAATGAAAGAGAGATGCTTAAATGGGATGATAAAAACAAATTGTTTTCTAAAGAAAAATCGTAATACGCATTTAATGGAATTATATAAAGAACATAAAATAATTGGTTGCTGAATATGTCATGTGTCTCATGGAAGTAAACTGTGAGATGTAATTCCCTTACCATAGGTATTGAATTATGTTGTAATAATTAAACCCACATGTATGATAAATATAAATTATTTAATTCAAATATTAAAGAATAATAAATATATGAATTTTACCATATATTATTCTCTTAGGACCCATTATTACCCATTTATTAAGAATTCCATATTAATGTTATGTTTCAGGAAATAACCACTTTTTTTATATATGTTTTGACTTGTAATTTTTTTCCATCTGACATAAATCAATATTTTATTATATAAAAAAATTAAACTAGGATATAAATATAAAAAATATTAATTAAATAAGAATTTATATTAATCCATAATTTTTAATGATAGGAAATTAAATAACCCTTTATTGAGATGGTAGTCCTAAAATATGCATGAACGTTGTTTCCATTTTCACCTCATATCCAAATAAAAAAAATGAAAATTATATATTTATATATATATATATTCATTTATAATATTTATTTAATATATATCACACATGTTTATTAAGAAAATCAATATTAAATTCCATTTAAATTGTGAACAAATCAAATCACTTCGTGAGGTAGTTATATGTCTTGCACATGAATGATGATATCATATTCCCACGAAATGGAAAGATATATGGAATGTGTTAGATAAAAAATATGAAAGAATAATATTATGACTAATATCATAAATATCATATATAATCAATATATTTGTCATTAATTGCAATCATGAATGGTAGTAATGGAAATTGGAATGACATTAGTTCGTGAGGTGATAGTCCTTTGTATGAATGAATAATGATGCCATAATGAATTTGATGGAATTGTGAGTGGTTTTTAGTCACATTATATCCATAATAAAATCTATGTGTATATAATATAATGGTTTCACTACATAATAATAACAAAATTATAATTTAAGGGGATTGAGGTATAAATCATACAAAATTTTTCATTAATGAACATTACCTATTCTTCAGATATCTTCTAATGGTTTTCACCAATGGATATGGTTGGATTTATTCCCAAAGTAATCCCTATAGGATGATATTTAGGAGTTTCATTAGTTATATTCTTAGTGATTTTATGTTTAAATATTTTATTAATGAGATAATAGATGGGGGTGGGTGGCCTTTAATATGGGAGGAAAGTGGCACACTAGGAATTTATTGAAAGGGTAAATTCCACCAACATTTTTCTCACCTTAACAGTCCACGATAATGGTCCATTATCAATAATTGAAATAATAATTTCTAGATATGGCCATTAAATAGTCTTTTGAATTATTTGGTTCATTTTTAAACCTTATATTTTATGTTGAACCATTAAGTAAAATTTTTTTCCTTAATTGTTGAAATAAATTATAATTATTTTCACTTGTCACTTTGGTCATATATTAATTTCACTATATTATAAAATATAAATGATTCTAATTCCAACTATGGGATCCATTTTCCCAAATTTTAATCACATATTTGACTAATATTAATTCCAGATTAATCCCATAGATGTTATAATAAACCGGGGTATTAAAGTGAAAATGATCAAAAGTTTACAAAGTATTTATGATAGCATACAATTTCAAGTTAAACCATTGAACTAAAATAGACTAAAAGATGAATAATTTTACTAAGTTATCAATTATAAAAATAAAATATAAGTTAAAATTATAAATAAATTGAATGGAATGGTATATTTCAATTAAAACTCATTATTTTTCACTATTCATTAAGAAGTGAAACTTTTTAGAATGATCTAAAGAATTAAAATTATACTAATTTATAAAATTTTAATTAAAAAATGGTTTTTATTTTATACTAATCATATGAAACTGCTATAAATTAATTTTATTATTTTTTCACAAAATAAATAAAAATCATACCTTTGAGAAAATAGTAATTTCAAACATATTATGACTTTATCAAAAATTATGTATTTTATTATAATTATATATCTTTTGTGTAAAAATATTATATTTAATAATGAGAATTTAATTATTCAATCTCATTTATATAATTTTGACTTTTATGCTATAATTATTGAGTTTAAATGACTATATTAACAAGATGTCATTGTTTTACTAAATCTTGGTATTGTGGTCACGGATGTGGAAGAAGTGTTTAGTGTAGTAAAACTCATCCTAATGATTCATGTAATTTAAGAATTAATTGGTGGTTTGTGTAACCCAAACATTTATATAAATTTAATTTATTCGAGAAAAAAATTATGTCACATAAACTCAGGGTGTTACAAGATTGTACGCTATAAAATACATTGGTTAAAGCTCCTAGGAGATATATCGTCACTAAGATTTTCCATTAACCAATCCAATTACATAATCCAATAAAAGAATAATTATCATAACCATTAATAGGATAACATCATGGTCATTGAGATCAAAATCGAAACAATGTTTGTAGAACCAACATAACAAAATCTCACCATCATACAATTTACTATTATGGAATTCATTAGTGTAATAAATGGATTTGTATCTAAACACTAAAAGTGTGAAATTTTATTTTTTCTTTGAATAGAAAATATAATTTTTTTTCTTTATTATTAATATTTTATTAATGATTAAATAATCATTTTGATAGAAATTAGATTTCGATACTAAGAGACATTAATTATATTTTTTGGGATATTTATAATTTCTATCAAGGGAATCTTTTTGAGGAATTTATGAAAGGTTAAAATAAAAGATATTTAAATTAAATATTATTTTATAAAAATATTAATCAAATATAAATGATAATATAATTTTATATAGTTAAATATAATTTATATAAGGGATAAAAAATAGTTATGATAAAAAAAACCTATTTTTTTAATAAATGTTGGTTTTTTAATATAAAAAATTCTTATATTTACAGAATTATTTAGAAAAAAATATTATATTTGAAATTAAACTGTCTAAATTAACGAACTATGGCTTTTTTAGAATCTTCTTTCACAGTTGAATTTTTGTGTAAAAATTAAATATAGTATTTTTATATTGTATGTATTGTGTCATCAAAAATTCCAAAAATTCATGAAATAAATTCTATAAATAGTATATATTAAAAAAATATGTTTCATATATAATATAATTTATATTTTATGCCATTTTTTAATTTCAAAAACTCTTAATGAATACTCCATAACATATATTATATATTATATTTCTTAAAGTAATTCATTATAAATATAACTAACATCGAGATCAACAAGTGAATTATTTTATTGAGTCAGATACTTATACTTATAAAATAAATAAATCCAATACCCCTTAGTTTAAATAATATTATAAAATTGTGGTATGGTTTTGGGTTTGGATTAATTTATAATGTAGAGTCCCAAACCTATGTTTGGAAATTAAAAAATAATTCTCCCTTCTTTTTCTATATAAACTAACACAAATTATCATTAATTTTTATTTAAAACTATTTTATTATGAAATAAATCTTCTCATACCTCTATGTGACTTCTTAAGTTTCCAACATGCTCTTAATAAGATCCTCCGAATCCTTTAGAAGTACCTTCCTATGTTTAGGGATCATTTCACTCTCTTGTTTATTCAGGCACCTTCATTATATCATGAATTTTTACACCCAACTATTCGAGTAGAGATTTGTTTTTAAACATCCATATTAATTAACATTTTATTCTCATCTAATGACAAATCCCTTTTCTCACATTCACCCACTCTATAATCCTTTATGTACACCTATTGTATTTTCAATATTATCCTATGATTTTCCGTGAAATCATTTGTGTTGTTAATACCCATCTTCATTTACACTCAATGGTATTCACTTATTTTTACAAACTCTTAATTGACATTGGATTCTAAATTATGTAATGCACAATCCATAATTATGGTATTCAAACTGTGTATAAACATTATTTTTTTGAACGATATGTGTTCCACACTTATGCATATACATCAAATAAATGTGACAAGTGGGCCAGGATATATATATACATATAATGAAAAGGATAAATATTTTACATAATAAAATTAAATGTATGGTGGATGTAGGTTATCCAAGGAACACTATTTTATTTTGTGTTTTCGTTTTTCCTAGACTTATGTTTATGATTTCATGGTTTTTTTATTTTCATGTACTTATGTTTTTTATATATTTTAATGTTATATTGTGCCTCTTTGTTAATGATTATCATTCCCATGCCTATTTTGTTACCTTGATATTCCTATAAGACACTAGGTACTACATTTTTTAGGCTATTTTTTAATCCCTTATTTATATTTATATATCACCCCTTTCTTATATACATCCCTGGGTTATCCCATATAGTTTTACGGTATCCACATAATTTAAGTGAATTTTTTGATGTTGTTAAATAATGATCTTATGAATATTAATCAAGTAAATATTCAATGTACCTAATTTACCAATAAAACTAGGCATCATAATATTATGGGTTTTTATTAAGTTTATCTCTAATTAATAATTCACGAAATAATGTGTATTAAAATATGGGCTCTCATAGTTGGCATCAATGAATAGACTTGTTATTTTTTGTGATTAAGAATAGACCTATATTTTGAAATCCTTAAGGATAAAACTAAACATAGGGAAACGTAACTAATTTTTTTTTAAAAATAGTAATTATTATTTTCCATGTAGATACATTCCTTTTAGGACAATACAGTTGCATGTGGAAATGGCATATTTATACCCTGTTGTAAACTCTAAAAAGGGTGCATTGTGGTGTATCCAATTGTCCCATAGTGCAAAACAATGTGCCTTCTTGTACAACATCATTGACACACTTATGGGATATTCTTTTTTAAAGTAAAAACCATATTATGAAAAATTATTAAGGTAATAAAAATTCCTATAATATTTATAATTAGGAAATAGGTTATAGATAAGGTATATTTAAACCATAATATTCATAGTTTATAGAAAACATAAAAATTTTAATTTTTTGCCTTAATGTTAATGGACTTACATTTAACTATTTAATATTTAAAACAATCACCCGTATCTTTCTATTTATATCTATTTGAGGGTCAAAAATTGGAAAAATATTATCCCATAACCAACATGAAGGGAAATTTTATGATGAATAAAATGAGATTCTGAGAGTGATTAGAGAAAGAATCATAAAATTTTGAAAATTACAACATTTTTAACTCATTTTTTGAAAAATAATATGAATCATGTGGAATGTATAAATCCACCTAAGAAAAACCAAATAGAATTGATACCTTTGTATGATAAATTCCTCATAGTTTCATTAGATTTTTTGATCCCTTAATCATGGGACAATGGATCAAATCCATTGAAAAGATCTTCTCAGTCCTTCCGGTATTTGATCAAGAGAAGTTAATGATGGATGGTTATCATTTAGAGGTAATTACTGAATAATGGTATATATTGGTAAAAAAATCAATTCCCAATATTTTTATCAAAAAATATTGTTAATTTAATTCTTTATAAAAAATTAAAAATATCTTCTTCAAAATCAATAATAGAAACTGGATAGGAAATTATTTTTCATCAATGAAAATGATGAAAAATTTAGTAGGGTTCTTGTGGAAAAAGTATGAAGTCATTCAACATACACCTGTAGATTTTTATTAGACCCAAAATTAAATTTGATAACTTTAATTATGGGAAAATATGAATCTAGGAAAATAATTATTTTTTCGAGAATATGAAATATATTATAAAATTAATTGATGTACCATCAAGTTAAAAATAGAGGCCAGTGAATATTATGGGTCTCTTGTTTAGTATTCAAGATATGGTAAATGGATTTTAATTTTGGATTTGATATTGAAAAATCACATGGGGGAACTAAATGAAATCATCCCTCTTATGAAAAGTGTGAAATGAAGCATTCAGGGAATTTCCTAATTGTCATAAGAATATTAATTTTGGTATTTAAGGGAACCTTACTAGTGATTGATAATAACAGAACCCCATAAATGTGAAATAATAATTTAATTATCCAATAAACCCTCATTCTATCATTAAATGTTTCTACTATATATAATAGGGAAATTGTGCAAATGAATTCCCTAAGACAATTGATGTTAGTGATAACTGGTGAAAAAAATCTCCAAGACCAAGAGAGAATGAGAAATAATATTAAATCACAATTATTTAAGTGGATCTTGATAATAAAGTTGATACTCATATGAAAGTTATGCATACAACGATAAGTAATTTACTATTTCATTATAGTTCTATAAATTATTTTATATCACCCATGTATAGAGAAACTAATTAAGAAACATTTAAAAACAAATATTTCGATTTATTGATAACGATAAAAAGGGGTTATTTGTTGCATATTAATAATATAACTCATCCACTACACAAGGTTGTTGGATTATATTCCAAAAAATCATTATTATACTCTCCTTAGTGAAATTAGATTAAATTCTGGGCAAGGATTTCCATTCCATCTATACAACAATCCTGAATTTTTGAGAGAAGGAAATAACCATCTATATCACTAATATCCCCTTAATTCTATACATGATTAAGTAGGTGGAGGAATATTATTTGGATTCATAATATTATCAATGGGATTTATTTAAATTCCTTAAATTGTATCTAGATAAAATTATTGAGACAAAGAAAAATTCAATACTTTTGGACATACATATTGTAAGGGAATTCATTGATGTGTTTTCCAAAGTACTTTCTTGTTTTCCTCATAGAAATGAGGTTGATTTATCAATTAATATCATTCTTTGAGATTTTTGGATATCCAATACTTTATATATATATATATATATACTGAGGTGTTGGAGAAAAAATAATATGAAAATATTGAATATGTTTATAAACAAAAGATCAACACTATATGGTGTGCTAGACCATTTTTCACGATATAGGATGAGTAAATGCACCTAAGAAATGATTATTGTAGGATGATTAAGATTAGGATAAATACAAATAATTGTCATTAATGTATTGATAACTTCTTCAATTAGCTATGTGTATCCTAATACATCTCTATGGTGGATCTATAATTAGGAAATTAAAATCTAAACTTGAATAAGGTGGATATCCTCAAAAAGGTATTTGATTTAATGAATTAGTAAAATGGATTCATAGTGATTAAATTTTGACTCAATAATTTTCTAAAATATTCAAGGAGCTAATGAATATAGTCTTTAATGATTACCTTCATAAAATGTAGTCTTTATAGATGATATTCTTATCAACTCCAAAATCAAAGACGAACATAATGATCATTTTAATTCTATACTAGTGAACATACTGAAAAAAAATGTTTTCTGAAAAGCATAGAAAATTTGAGTTTCGATGGGATAAATTATGTTTCATGGGGTATGTTATCACCAATATTGTGATATCTATGGATCCTTAAAAATAGTGGTAGTTGAAGGACAACCCCAAAAATAACACATGGAGGAAATCTATAATTTCCTTAGTTAATTTGGGTACAATAATCTATTTCTGAGAAAATTCTCATTATTTTAAATACCACTAAGAAATATTACCCAAAAAGCGATCTTGTCTCTCTAGATTTATGAATGTGAAAAAAATTTAGAAGATATGATTGAGTGAAAATCACTATACTTATTCTCACATTACCCACTAGTAGGGATAAAATTGTGATCTATAGTGATTTATACAAAACTTTTTTTGGGATTATTACTCATGAAAGATAAAAATGTGATAGGTTGTGTTTCTCTCTAATTGAGGATCCATGAAAAAGAACTACCCACCACAAAATCTATAATTTTCCACAGTGATCTTCCAATTGAGGTTTTGGAGACATTATTTTTGTATAGAGAAGTGTGAGATATATACATGTCATAGAATACTCATGTATATATTTTTACAAAATTATCTAAAATCACACTGATGAAGATGTTTATAGCTGATCAAATATTTTTAGTGTTCAATCCATTATCATCATGGGAATGAAAATAAACAGGTAAACGCTCTAAGTAAAATGGATCATATAATCCTACTCGTTATTAGTATTGAAAGTGATCCAGTTATCTTGTATATTAAAATGATAAACATGTTAATAATATAAAGATCAACATCATACCATTCTAAAATAAGTACTAAACCATGATTTCTTGATATCATCATGTAATCCCAGAATGTTGATGATATTCTACAAAAAGGTAGTTAATATATTAATGATTAAATTTCTAAAAAATAAATTACAAGATTTGGAACCCATATATATGTCACAAAAATGATATAAAATTATATATTACTTCTAGATAATGGTTATAGCTCATCTGTATGTATTTATCCATGAATCATAGAGATATATAGAGTTTTAATGAAAATTATGTTGTGGGATATCATTTTTAGGTAGATTTTAATTTAATGTATCTCAATGCTTGGTATGAAAATAATTCAATGCAATATGATATAAGTATATGGGTATGATGTAATTATTTCCCAAAATAGTTTGAAAAATGAAAAATATAACTGTGGATTTCATCATAGTACTCCCTATGACAACATGAATCAATAACACAATTTGGGTGGAAATGGATCTCCTTGACAAGTAAGCAAGTTTCATTCCTATCTAGAAATTGTTTTTATCTTAACCAACTCATTAAGATATAAAAAAGTAAAGTGATAATAATCAATATATATCCATAAATTATTGTATCATATTGATATCATAAGATTAACAAGAGGTTTTATAGAATCCTTTAGTAAGAATTGGATACAAAACTATGCTTCATCACTTCTTATCACATATTGATATATGGTTAATATGAAAGAACCATTAAAACACTAGAGGATATTATTAGATAAATTTAAATGGAATTATAAGGGTGTAAGGACCATTACCTTCCCTAGTGATGTTACCAAATAATAACAGTTTCAATTCAAGATTTAATAAGGAACCTTATGAGGTTATGTATGTGAAGATGTAATAGACTCCAACATTCATGGAAAAATTGGGATAGAAGAAGATGATGGGAATTAATCTTATATAATTGATTATAGGGAATATTCAAACAAGTCAGTGTCATATGAAATCCTCACAAAGATGATAGAAAACCTATAAAGACAATCATTTATGGAAACATGATATTGAGGTTATATGTGAAGTGTTCACTTCTATATCATTGTAGAATAATTTCATGAGGTTTATGAGGAATGGAAATAATATTATATGATACATCAACCCATTTGATATCATTTATTGTATTATAGATGTCGAATATTGATTACAAATACCACATAAATTATCCCAAGAACAGAACATATTACATGTATACCACTTAAATAAATATATATCATACCCCTAACAGTTAATTAATCTAACTTTGGTACAGTTGGTGACTTATATTTCATAATATGAGAATCTAACGTTGATATCTAATCATAGATAAAATGTTATATCAATAAAAGAAAACTCACATTGCCATTTTTTAATGTGGGTCTACTAGTTTTCATCACAGTTGTGGGAACCAAAATAGGTGATTGAAAAATGTTATACCGTCTTTTATACTGTATAAATGAAATTATAATGGATAAATTTTTAATGGGGATTAATTTAATGACCTCAACATTTATAAATGGAATTCTAATTTTTAATGAATAAATACTTTATTAGGAAATGATTTTATAGAAAGCACAGTCACTACTTTGGTTATTTTTTACAAATATATGGTCGATAAAATTAAATATATAGTTAATATTCATAACCATTCATAATATAACCATTGTAGAGTGTATAATATGATTATTATATTATGGTTTATCATAAAGTATATTAAAAACAGATAAAGGAAGGGATTGACTCAATGAGTATGATTGTTTCCTATGAAGCCCATTAATCAGAGCTTATGAGGAAGATAAAATCGATATTATATTCCATTGACCGAATCTAATTTGATATTAAAAAACAATATCCAACGTAAAAATATTTATGAGAGACATTAATGGTTGTTAACATCATTACCCATACCATGTTTTCCAAACCACCCTAATAGAATCTCACCATCACACCTTCCCCTTCGTGAATTCACTAGTGTAATACATTCTATGTTGATGACCCTAAATGTTTGAATATTTATATTTTTTCAATACAAAAATTATTATGTTTATTCTTTTTCATGAATAAATCTAAATTTAATAAATAATTAGTTTACTAAAAATTTGATCTTTACATGATGAAAACAAAATTGTATTTTTGGGATATGTATAGTTTCAATCAATACACTAATTTTGATGAATTCCTGAATGTTTTAAATGAATTAATGATAATAAAATATTACTATGAAATAATATTTTTTAAATATAAATGATAATATAATTTTATGAAGTCAAATAATATTTATATAATTTAAAAAAATATATTATTGTCAAAAATAAATATTCATAAGTAAATGTTGATTTTTTATTTTACACTAAAAATTTTCATATTTAAATAAAAATTTATATAATATAAATACTTTTTTGAAATTATAATTTCAAAATTATGCTATTATTATTTTTTCACAATTTCTGAGAAAGTCAATGTTTTCTATAAAAATGAATTATCGTATAATTATACTGTATACATTTTGATATCATAAAATCCAAAAAAGTGATGTAATAAATTCTATAAAGAGTATAATTCTAAATAATTAGTTTTCCCTTAAAAAATAATGTGCTTTTATGTTATTTGATAAATTTTAGACACCCTTTACGAATCCTCCTAAACCAATATTATATGTTATGATTTCAAAAATGATTCTATATAATAGGAGTCACTTCCGCATCACTAAGGGAATTAATTTAATGATTTTAGTACATATACATATGAAATTATGAAATCTACTACAATATGGAATAAAATAAGGTTAAAATTATTAGGATAGTATTTTTCTCATATTAATTTATCATATATAGTTGAAATCATATGATTGTAAATTAATAAACAAATGTACACTCTTTTGTAATATATACTCAACTAACCTGCAATTCCCCTTTACTAAAAAATATTGTATCATGATATTAATCCATATATACCTCTCTATATCTTTCCAAATGTCCCCCCAATCTATTAGTGACATCATTTTAAACATTTAGCAATTACCTCTCTAGGTAAGGCATCACGTCCTTCTCCACTTTATTTAAGAACATTCTGTATGTAATGATTTTGTATTTTCAATTTCTCAATTTGGGATATGTTTTTATAAACACTTATTTATTTATATATGATTCCAAGGTAATTAACTATATATTTCTCTATCATTAACCCAATATATAATCCCTTTTATAAACCTATTATGAATCCAAAATTATATAGTGATTTTCTAGGAAAAAACATTTCTTTAGTGAATACCCTACCCAATTTCCGCCCAATATTCTTCAACTAGTTTTCCAAACCCATAATTGATTATGGATTTAAGTGTATGTAACATGCACTCATTAATTAGTGGTCTAAATTTGATGAAACACTTTCTTTTTTGAATAGTATATATAAAACACTTATGCTTGCACATGTTATGAATGTGACGTGTGGGAAAATAATTATATAGTGGTCCAAGGCATTAGCTATTTTTTTAACTCACGAGATTGTATGTATAGTGAATGTGAGGTTATCCTAAGAACACTATTTTATCTTTTCATGGTGATTATAAATTAAATATATTTTTTATTTGGGTTTTATAATTTTACCTCATCCATATATTTCCTTTGGGTTATCATGTTTTATATTGCCTCATTGTTCAAAATTAGGATTATATCCCACATATGTTACCATGATATCATACTTAGATCAAATATAAAAATTTAACATATTCCATGTTTGGTTTATACTGTTATTGGGTTTTATAGCTCACCATTTTTTTATTTACAACCCTAGTTTATCCCATCTAGTTTTATAAGATCCAATGAATTTAACAAAACATTTTGATTTTTTTAAGATAATGATATTGTTCCTTGTTTCATGAAATTTTTTATGTATGTAAAATAGATAATGAATGTCAGCCATGAGATATTATTGAGTTTTATTAAGTGTATATCTATGTAATAATTCATGAAATGAGGTCTATTAAAATATGTATTTATATATAACATATGACTATCCTCATTAATGTACTCTGTTTGATAGGGGCTTGTCGCATGGTAGTATGAATTGGTTGGGCATCAGCTACTGGAAATCACTTCATATCCTGAGAAGGTTATATTTTCTTATATGATATAATGATGATACCCCGATCTTTGAAGGATGGGATGGAGGTAGATACACCAAAAATTCATCAAGAAACATGGTGAGAATTTTATAGTGATATAGTTGGTAGATATAGTCAAAATACCACTATAACTATGGGTTGTGGTTTTCCTGGAGCCACCAATGTTATATTATTGACCAACTAATGAGTTGAAAAACCTTGGGAAGATTTATTAGTAAATATTCCCTAAACACCATAGAAAATTATTACCCTAAATAGTTTCCAAGGTATATTCCAATGCAATTATATAGGCTTGTAATATTTTCACTCAAACATGTTCTATGTGTTGTGACTACTCATTTTTTCATATGATTGGTAAAGGTAGATACCCCTTATATTAAGGATTTATTTTCATCATGTTATATGTGACCCTAATCATTAGGAGGAATATATCAGGATCCTTCTAATAAGCATATACCTTCAATTAATCCACTATTTACCTAAGAGATAGGAGGCTTTTGTCTTACTGGTCAACTAGAATGTATGTTGTTCAAACCTATAAGGAATATTATAGTAATGAAATTATAGTACGTCATATTTTTGGAATCAACACAGTCATGGATTAAGTGGTTTTTAATGGTCTATACTCTGTAAATCTTAGTATGCGTACACCAGATGACGTGTCAATAGTTATTTCCAAATTTCCACTAGAATTTGTTCACAAGCATGAAGATGATTTGGTATTTATTTTTTAACCTGAGATTTTGATCCATGTAGAAATCAGTAAGGTTTATCTTAAAATACTTATTTTTTACCACATGGAGATAATCATCATATCCCAGATATGATATGTACATATAAATTATCCAATGAATATTATAACATAATTTTAGATATAATTACATATTGTATTGATCCTTAAACATATATAATATGTCATAATAGGAAGTAAATATTGGTTAGAAAATATTTGGTAGGATTTCACATACTTGTTCATATAAAGAAAGTGATATATTTTCTTGATAAACTACTTACTCAATACTCACCAAAATTTAGGTATGTATTTATTATACATAGTCTTATTCCTAATCCTTTAACTAGAGTTTCCTAACCCCAATCACAAAAATTAAAAAACATATCCTTTAATACCAACTATAACAACCCTTCTCTTTATTACAAACTTAAACATGATTTAATACATAGTATTGTACTTAAGAAAACCCTGAGGATCGATAGGTCTAGTTTATTTTAAAATTATAAACATTACATTATTACTTATGACATAAAATAAAACATAATTATTGAAAACTTCTTTTACAAGACCGTAACATTCCTTCTTACTTAGCATTTCATGGGATAACCTACGGAAATTCATAAGAAAATGGTGATATATAAATCCCAATACAGGAGTAAACAATGAATAACAAGAAGAATAAAAAAAATTTAATAAATATGAATATCAATGGATCATAATAGAAATATGAACATAAAGGCATTATATATCAAGATTATCATAACATGGAAATGTGGAAACTACATACAACCTGATATAAACATGATCTAAGGCTCATTGTACATGGATCAGCATGAGTGAACCCTCATTACACATGAATTAGCATGATTAAACCCACATCGCACATGTATTATCATGATTTAACCCTCATTGTGCATGTCATTTCATGATACTAAATATTACCGAATGCATTGGAGCACTATCAGGGTGTACACTTTATAAACATTTCAGTTAATGAATATGTGTTCCATATTAATCATATAACATGGAATTATTCAACATCATAAGTTATTCATATATTAAATAATGTTTAATATATAAATTTAAGTACCATTTAATATTCATATGTTTATAAAGGTAAATAAAATTGATATATAAATTTGTATGGTATTCACTACACTATGATTTTGACTTGGAAAATCACGCTGCAATTTTGGCAGCATAAAGTCATCAAATGAAAACTCATAAGAAGGGTTTATGATAGATAAAGTCTTCTATAATCATTTATACATACAATAGACATTAATGGGATCATGGAGCATAATACCCAAACATATGAAATATAATTTAGATGCATAATATGGGAGAAATACTTGAATGGAAATAAGGAGAGAGAAATGTCATACGGAATTTCGATATAGAAATGGGTGTACACAAATGGTATTAAAGATAGTTAAAGTGGTATATGATAATTAAAAAAGAATTTGGGAAGTATGGGGGAGGTTCTATATCATACCCAAAAAAATTTAATTTAATGTAAAAGTGTATTACAATATAAAGAAACTTAGGTTAAAATGTGAAAGGAAGTAATCTATTACATGAGTGTGTAGCATAAAGAGCTTGAAGAGGAGATTATTGAAATAATAGGGTGACTTGGGAGGTTTCTAGAGAGATTAGGGAAACTTAGGTAAGGTATACAAGGATTTTAGTGAAGATAAGTTGTAGTTTTGGTGGGTTTATATAGTAAATGAGAGGGGGATTCATTAATATTTCACAAACATAGGTTTTTGAACCTATATAATTAAATATTCAAAACCACAAAACATTACTTGGTTTTTGGCCATGTTTTTCACCAAAGTATAGTGTAAAATATTATTTTATATGTCCAATTCCCTAACATAATAAAATATTTGGGTTTCTTATGTGAAGTAGAGTCACACATCCAAGGAAATCATTTTAAATTGTAAAACTATTTTATAATTCTTGGAGGGCCCACTAAGGCATTATAAAATTAACCAAAATAATCTAAAATCTCATTATTTTAATGTTAAAACATTTATTGTAAGAATATTTCTTTTTTAGTATTTTATTACATCACTATTGGTTCATTATAATTTCATATAACACATTATATATTTATACAGTATTTAATTTTTACCCAAAAATTTGAATGTCTCATAAAATTATAAAAAATTCACCATTTTATAATTCTGATGTCCTCATTACCAAAATATTACTCATTTTACATAAATAATTTTCTGAATATGTGAATTTTCACTTTTAAAATGAAAACATACATTTATTGAAAATTAAAGTGTTTTGAGAAAAATAATTTTTTAACCTCAATAAAAATTAATATTGAATTCATAAAAATTATATGATCAAATGAAATTTAATTTTGTAATAATATTTTATTAAAATATTAGTTTATTCAAAAATCCTTTAATTCTTTAAAATATATTTCTTAATATAATTTAACTATTAATTGATAAATATGATTTGTGCATTAAAAACAATTTAAAAAGTAACAATAATAAAATGAATGTATATTCTTTATTCTATTAAAAAATAATTCACATAATCATTATTTTAGTTGCATATTATATGTCCCTTTATTACACCAACATATTCCCCAAAAGTATAGTGTGCGATGGTGGGGATTTCATGGGGCCATTTAGTGACTATGATTTGGGTCGTGATCGGGATGAGCTTGAACTTCTCCTATAAACAATTTCACACACGCTTAATTTGTTAGTTCTCGGCTTGGTCTTAGTCTAGGGAAAAGCCCAAAAATTCTATATCCATTGAAAGATCTGGTAAATAGGCTTCAAAGGTAAGGATCATACTGGTCATGGACATCACATCCATTATCTATGCTAAAAGGATTTTTTGAAACACTGTATATATACTAGTTATGTGATAATTGTTCAACAGATATATTATCAAAGTTAATGATACTTAATGTTTATTTAAACCAAAAAAAAAAGAGTGTATGTTTTTCTATATTTAAATGACTTTTAATTTAATAAAATAAAGGTAATTTTATTCATGAATTTCTGGGTCGTTACCCATTCAATTTTATCAGACCCTAAACTTTTAAATATTTCTTAAAACAATTAATGTTTCTTAAACATGTTATTATTTCATAATAATGTTAATATTTTTCTTAGATATTATTATCTCTTATTTATGATAATGTTTCCAATATTTTCTTATAATAAACAAATGTCTTACAATTTATTTTCAACTAATCATTGGTTTTGTGACACATGTACAGGTCCCTCAGAAATTTACAGAAAATTATGACTGCTGGAGGAGGAAGTTGACCATTGAGATTTTCTCTAATAAATACCCAGTCATTTAAATGCTAAAAATTAAATTGTGGAACTCCTATGTGGTGGGAGATCTTTTCTCAAATCTATCTTGTTTGAATGTTGTTAACATCTATTCATGATGAAACATTTTGTTCAACCTGGCTACTATGATTCCAATTATTGATGGTCAATCAAGGGCTCCCAAGGATATGAAGACAGAGGTACCAATCACCCTAGGGATCAAGGGCTTGAGGGGATAGCAAGACATGTTCTGGTCTTCATATCAAGGGATTACCCTAGTGTGGGTCAGAAAAATATTTATGAGAGTATAAATAAAGGTACCTTTATCTGAGGTTGTTGGATACCCATCACATTGGGTTAAATGATTTCTTAAACTTGTCTTGTTTTGTTTCAAGTTTTAATTCCTCTGAATCTTGTTAATGTTATGGAGTTTAACATTATTTAAATTTCATATCTTTATATACACTTATATAAATAATATTCTATTTTATTTAAGGATGAATGTTTCCTTATGTAAACTTTTCTTCCGATTCTTTATCCTATAAAAGTTAGTTTCTTTGTTAAGAACCATTGTGGGTTTGGAAATTCATATTTTTTTAACTTTGTTAAACATAGATTTTCATATGTATAAAAATTAAAGTTTTTAAACCTATAATTCACCCCTATTTTAATTGAAAAATATAAATTCATATTTTAATCCCACAATTGGTATTAGATCAGGTCTTTGCAATACTTATACTTTCATATAATTTTTATAGCTCTAATTTTCTTGTTTAAATTTACTTTTTCATGTTTTATAAACTTTTTCTAATAACATGCTTTGTGGAAAAGAGATTTTTCATTTTATAATAGAATGCAATGAATGAATGTTGGAACTATAGAAAATTTAATCCTACCAAACCACCAATTTTTCATGGGAATGACTACAAATACTAGAGTGATAGGATAGAAACTCTTTATCTATAACAATATTGATAACTTTGTAATTTTAACTAGATAAAACAAGATTCAAGACAAATAAATTGGACAATTAACCAATCCAGAAAACCAAGAGTATCAGCTTAATTTTAAGGTATGCAATACTTTATTATGTTCTATGAACAGAAATATCTCTAAAGAGATTTCATCCTGCGATGTTTCTAATATCATATATAATAAATTAGATGTTACACATTTTGAAAAATCCAAGGTCATTGAAACAAGAAGACCAATGCCTAGAGCTGAATAACATGGTTTTATGTTTCTTTATGCAGAACCAGTATGCAATGTTCAAAAAAGCTTGACAAAAATTGTCAACATCCATCAATCTATGGGTGAGAAATTCATTATGATGTGATTATTGTGGGTAAGATAATAGATATAATTCTTAATGAGTGATAATACCAAATAACATTGATTGAATATAATATTAAAGTTTCAAACATCACTCTTGATGAGTTTTTCGGATCTCTTTTACAGCAAGAGACTAGAATAATGAGAGATGTTGAGATAAATAAAAAATGGTAATGGAAATGTTTTTTACACTACTAAATCAAATAATATGAAATCCAATACTCTGGAAAGTTTTACAAGATAAAAATCCAATGAAGATACTATTATATTTGGATCAAGTGATATTGATCAATTGAGGGATTTCTGGGATAGGTAGATAGAGGTACTGATCACTTTAAAGATCTATGGATATTGGGGATAGAATGATTGACTCTAATTATTATTTTGAGGTCTTACACTAGTGTGAGTATGATAGAATTTCATGAATGAATAAATAATTGGACCTTTATCATAGATTGTTTTATTCCATTCTCTTTGGGTGAAAATATTTCTTATAATTTTCCAATTTTGTTATAGGTTATAATTCCACTGAATTTTATTAAATTTATGAAGTTTAATTTTCATAAACTTTATTATAATCATATTCTATAATATATATAATATTCTACATTCTTTAATATATAATATTCCACTAAGTAAACTTGTCTTACGTTTTTTTATCATAAGAAATCTACTTTCCTTTTTAATAACCAAAGAGGGTTTGTGAATTATTATTGATAAAAATTAATGTTTTTAAACGTTCAATTCACCCCCACCCCCTATTTTAATTGGGCAATATAAATTTATATTTTAATCCTTTACAATGATATATTTTGTTTTATCCTACTCATGGACATGAATTTTACAATATAAGAACTCTAAGTTAATGTTTAACATAAATATTTCAATTACATATCTCGATTATTATTAAAATTTGATCCACCCAAGAGAAACACACAACCCAAAAAATCCTATCCCCAAAAATATCCCCTAACATCACATTAACCACTTTAATATCCATGATTATATCCAATTTTCAAGAATATAATTTGATATATTGTTAAATCATAATAAGGGTCCAACCCTAAGACATTTCATTGGAAAATTCCAAAGTTCTAATATATAATTATAGTACCATTCCTCTGAAAGAAACTTTGTTTACAAATAAAATATTTTTATTCATTAGAGAAACCATCTATATCTTTAAGAGGGTATAAAATTTTCATCTTACAAGAGTCCCATTTCTCATTTAGGTGAACTTCAAACCATTATCACAACAAGATATCACACTAAAAATTTAAAAAATTCATCCAATATAAAATATTATATTAAAATTTCATTCCAGTTATAATTCCATATTGCATAATATCATCCTTGGTGATATCATAAGAGAACCTCCCTACCATGTGTTTTCATTCACATATAGAATATGAAATTGGGTGGTTGTCACCTCAAGTAGAAGTACCTTTCCAAAAATATTTGTATTATACTATTTTTTGACATGTAAATTAAATATTATTGATTCTATGAAAAAGTATATTTTTATGGATGGAAAATATGGGTGAAATTAGTAAAAGGGAATATATAATATGTCTAAATATATCATGAATTTTCTGTGTAAATACCTCTATGGACTTTATTTGTACTTGGTCCTATCCAATAGCTTACTAATCTTGGTTATGACTTTATGGATGTAGTTTTTGGGGAAGTAAAATGATATTTCACCCACCTAAAACTCAAAAATTTTCCCAATAAACACATTTTCCTAAAATATTTTCATTGGTGAGGACATTCTTAGGTACATCCCAAAGTCATATCTCCCTCTTAATAAACTTCTAGAACCATCAAGAACCTAATAAATATATTTCCTACCATGTAATGTGAAAACCATGATAGGTATATAATCCTCAACTTATACATTGAAAAAATATTTCATCCCTTAAAAGGGTTCTACCATAGAAGCTAAAACTCATTCAATGAACATGGATTATGGGTAGTGTTATCCTATATATTATGGATAGAAATATGGTTGAATGTGGATATTATTCCCACTTTACAATGGGTATAGAGTATCCCCTTTACTAATGGGGAATAAATACCTCATATTTGGGTCCCTGAATCCATATCTAATCACCCAATAGATATGTGACCAGACTATCTATAATTAGAATGTGATCATAATAACCTATATAATAAATCAAAACATTTTATCTATGGGGTTTCATCTTATAGATTATAGGAAAATCCCGAACCTACTCAATCCTATTTGGGTGAGTTTGATGGAGAATGATCTAGAAAAAATTGTAATGGATAGGTCACATGATGCATCTATAATTTTTTTCCCAAATAATTAGTCCCTCATAGTATTTGGTTGATCATTATATTATTATACATTGAGTGAATATATAACCAAGCTATTTCGCCAACAATAGGATCCTTGGCTAGATAATCAGATATTAAATTTCCAACATTTTTCCATAAAATCTCAAACTAATCCACATAAGTCTATTAAATCTATGAATTTTTCATTAGGACCATACCAATATGATACAAGTATAACATGATAATTCCCACATACACCCCCTTGGTCGATAGAAATTGATGTTCTAAACAAAAATATGACTTTTAATAAAATACACTCTAACTACAAGCACCAAGAAGGTATATCATTTATTTAAGGCCTTATCCTACACCAAAACTTTAACAAAAATAAATTACTAGCATAAAATGTTACCAATAAATAAATTTGATTGATGGATTGCTAAATTTTGATAAATACATGCAATAGAAAAATAATACATAATAATACCATAAATAAAGGCCCTAAAAATAAGGGTAAATATTAGATACCAATACCCCAGAGTATAAAAAACCAATCATAATAGAAACACCTCCTCATATTAACACGTTATATGAGCATTAATGGAAATGGATAACAAAAAGAACCATGGAACATCACTAAGAACAATATGTATCAATTTCAGTAGCTCCAAATATACTGTATCTAACAATTAATATTATATTGTTAGTATAAATAGAAACATTTTGGTCATGAATCCCATTTATGTGTGAGTGTAAAATTTTCCATTTGGACACCCAAAAAATACTAATGGGAAAAATAATAAATGTGAAAACATATTATCCAATATTTAGGGAGAATCATAATATACTTAAAATGAAACTGAGAAAAACATTATTGATTGAATACTAAGGGGTCTGAGGAACTATAATTATAACAAATCAACTCCAAAAACAAACACATCTCATATGTACATAGAGGCAACCAAGATAAAAAATGAACCATAAGGTAAAAAGTAAATAGATCTACTCAATACATATATAAAGAAAAGTTCATTATTTATATGTCATCGGTTTTTTAATTCCTAAAAATATAAACATTTATAGCCCTTAAGCCACAAGCTACAACCATGGAGTGGGATTGTGACTTGTTAAGGGATTAGTAAACTGAAAAGGGGAGTATTTAAAATCAAATAGATGGAGGATCATGCCATGATACATGAGTAAGTACCAAAACCCCCATCAAACTAGTTAGTATCACCTCTACATCATCTCCCCAATCATCATGTTGGAGTACACAAACCATACTGTGTTGTTAATATTAGATTTGGGGGTTATATCATTTAATATTTAAAAATGTGACCATCTACAAAACACTTATACTAACATGGTACTATAAGTAATTAAACTAAAAAACTACCACTTAATCTCACAAATTTTTTCCATTTATTCACTATGGTTATGTCATTATTTTTTTTAAGTCCACCACCATGTATGAGAGACTCATACTTCATTCCTTAAGAAACACCATCTTTTATAATTTCAAGACTTATCTCAATTTATGTGACTAAATAATAAATCAAATTATAGTATGGATGATGTGTTCCCTCTAGTGATTTTTGAGTAAAACCTCTTGCATATGAGTTTAAAATTCTTGTAATAGAGGACTCAATGTTCTAAGACATGAGTGGGTACTAAATATTTCACATATGTGGATAGACAAGAGCAATAAATTAATAAGTCATTAGAGTGTTTAAAAACTCAATGAAAACTCCAATGAATATAACATGTACTATAATTTTGTCTTCATAATTTTGAGGATATCAACCATTGTGGAACATCTCAGAAACTAACATTAATGATTCAGATATTTTCAAAATTTCTTACTCATAGAAGAATTATTAGAATGGATTTTTCATTTTATTAATTAAAAAAACTAGGTAAAAAAGTTGAAGAATACACCAACATAACCACATCATAAGTCATGTAATCTACTATACATGGTGTGTTGTCCTTGAACTGAAAACAAATGTGTAGTTTGTTTGTTATTTTATGAATTCATTACACCCATCATGTCCCATAGATGTAAATGGAATGTGATACACATTACTACAACAAAGAATTTTTTTCTAATAGAGAACAAGTCATTTTTATACTCATACATGGTGTGTTAATAATATATACATGGTGTGTGAAATGATATGATCAGTTAACATGCACTATTTAGAAAAGAAATGATGAGATAATAAAATATATGGGATATTAACTGGGACCCATTGTGTTTGTAACCCATTGGATACCATAGACATGTACCTATTCACATGTTGTGTCATGTAATGAAACAATTCATGTGTTTAGAACTACATTCCATGTATATCAAATTAGGTGCATGTTGTGGTACTCAACCACACCTCAATTGGTGAACCTTAACCATACATGATGTCTAAAAACATATTGTAGGATTTAAATAGTGAATGTAGATGCTCCATTACAGAAGGTGTTGAAATGTATGTTTAGAAACATTTGTTTTTAAACTTAAGGAAAAATATATTTAAAAAAGTTAACTAAGGTAAATTCACAAAAACTATTTGGTTTTTAAATAATTTAATAAAAATGATTTGGGTCTTGAAAATGTATCCAAAAAATAAACTTAAGAAAATATTACTTAGGGAAAGATTCTACCTTAATGAAAATGGAATCGTTTTTATCACAATATAAAATTACAAGAATGTATATGAAAGTTATACTTTTTTCTTTAACAAAACGTAGTGAAACTAAAAATTGAATAAAGAACAAGAAACAAATAGAAAATATTTTAACCCAAAGAGTAGGGTATCCAAAAATCTTGGATTAGGGTCTCTTGATTTATACTTTTAAGAATGTATGTCTTACCCACATAGGGCTAATCCCTTAATATGAATATAATAAACTTTTTTCTATCCCTGTAAGCCCTAGATATTTACGTTAGTATACACCTCTATCATCCTATCCCTAGAATCCCTCGATTTTAATTAGAAAAAATGGGAGTCACATGATGAAAGATAAACAAGATGTTCCTTAAAAGAACAAGGTATGAGAGTATTTCTCTATCTAGAAATAACTTTACATCATCAGATCATATAATATCTAGGATCGTGGAATGATAGATAATGAATTCATTCAAATGAGTTCATATTTATAGGGAGTATATCAACAGTCTTATCCCTCCTACAACGGTCGTATTTTTCATTGAATCTTGAAGGGACCTATACAGGTGTCACTTCACCAACAGTTTGTTAGAGTCAAATTGTAAGAAATCGTTTTATTGTTACAAAATCATGTGTAGGGAAAAATTAATTAGCATAAACAAATGTGAATATCCAGAGTCTATAGAAAAATATAATTTAGAGTCTAAGTTTATAAAAAATAAAATTCTATAAATTGTGGATACTTAGATTCAGTTTTATAAATAATTTAGAGTCTAAATTATAAGAAGTTTGGAGTCTTAATTCTAAGGAATTAAGAGTCTGAATTCTGATGAATTCCAAGTCTACATTCTGGGGAATTAATAGTCTGAATTAGGAGGAATTCAGATTATGAATTCTCTGGAACTATGTGTCTAAATTTCAATGAATTTATATTTTTAATTTCATATAATTTGGTTTCTGAATTTAAAATAATTCAGTGTCTAAATTTCAGAGAATTTGATGTCTGCATTTCAAATAATTCGGAGAATAAATTTTTGAGAACTCATTGTCTGTATTTTAGAGAATTTAGAGTCTGAATATTAGAGAATCATGAGTCTAAAAATAGAATAATATATATCTAGTTTACAATAATATTATGAGGTTTTAGATAAGAATTCTAATTTTTGACATATTAATAAAATGAGTGTGGTTTTGAGAGGTTATAAAAATGAGGAAATGAAAACCTGGGTAAGAATAAAAATTTTCTTAGAAAATTAAGATTTTCTTTAATAAAATAATCATTAGAGAAAGATTATTTTACTTAAGATAAAGTTATTGTGATTTTCAAACCATAATGGAATTGAAAATTCATAAGGAAACCTTATTGACTCAACAATCTTTCCCTTTTTGGATATCACAAACAACCTTTTTACAAATAATATATGGAATATGAATATTATTTATGAACATTAAAATAAAAACATATCTCCCTTTACTTATGAATCATAATGAATTTGAAAAATTCCCCCACAGGTTTTGATATCTATAACGATCATATTCTTGACATCCTTTAAGATATTTTACTTTTTCTTTCATAAAAAAGTATTATTTATATAAACCCCCCCCCCCACTTAAGTCATTCTATTCTTTTATAAATAGTAATATTTTTATCATTATTTTATCCACCTATGTGATTTTCAAAAAAGGAAAATAGAGAATGAATAAAATGGTACCTGAAAATTTAGTACTATACAAAACTAAAAAATAAAGGACAAAAAAATCATTATGATTGGAAAAAATTATACATCGTAATTATATATAACAAAAGATCAGAATTGAGGGGAATTTTTTTATAAATCTTTCTTTTCCTTCTAATTGATCTTCTTTTAGGTATCTTTTAACTACTTGATCTCTTTATGATCATCCTCAAACCTCTTGAGAAATAAATCCTGATCCGGATTTTTCTCTTCCAAAACCTTGATATTTTTCATCCTCTTACTTAAGAATTTATGCCTGAGACATCTCTCTCTTTTCTTTCTGATTGAATGTTTCAGGAAAATATTCCCTGAGTCACCTTTATCTCTTAAAATATAATTCAATTGAATTCATCGTCCCATTATAATCATTATCTTCTTGATTTTATGCTACCTTTTCAAGATTCAGCTTCTCTAAAAAACATGTTGTATAATTTTTGATCCTATCATCTGACATATCAATAACATCTTTCACTAAATCTTATAAGTAATCAATAATTCTCTATTCTTAAATTTTTCTTGTATACCACTTTGTAATTTCTTTACATGATCTCATATGATCATCTTATCTTATAAGTAATGTTTTGAAATCTACCTCGAGCATGATGAATATTTCCATGAGTATGATTACAGAATCTGAATTCTGATTAAAGGAGTGTTGAAGCATTTGGCATCTGGAATCAATGCTAGGAATCATTTTAATTGTGTTTACTAACTTCTTCATGGACTGTACCATGAAATCCTAACTATGGAAGATGATTCAGAATTGGATTCCCTTACAAGAGAGGATTTTACTTCTAACTCCTCATCTTTCCTCTTAGATGAACCACCATTGTCCTTCATAACCCCCAAACCCTTCTTAGGTGTATCATCAACAACCTGTTTTCCTTTTTCTAATTTTTAAATTGTCTCCTCATCCTATGTGGATTCATGCTGACTATCTGATAGTTGGAAAATTTTATCTTCATCAACCTATTATTTCTCAGCATCTTCTTTAAGATCATCAGGTTGGATGAATTCATGATTTTTACCTTTATCATGAATAGGTTGGTCATCCTATTCATGTCTATCATCCTATTTTACTTGAGAAATAATATTGGTTGACTTGAGTTAGGATGTATTAATCGATAGCTTTTCAGAAGAACTTTTATTCTCGTTATATTATTCTATTCGCTTTATAACATCATAACTCACATATTCTTATTACTCTTCTAATTATTATATTTATTATTCCTGAACTATATCTTCTCTCACTTCAAGTTCCAAAATTATATATTTCTTTCCTAGAGTCTTTATAGGTATTGGTTAAGGGATAAAAGGTTCCATTACCTACAAATATTTAGAGTCTTTCTCAGTATCCTTGAGAAGTGCTTGAAATAACTCACATTCAGACATTTTCTTTCGGAGCTTATTTTATTTTTGTTTCCTTTCATACTCTTGAGAAAATTTAATTGTCAATTCCTTTTCCTCAGTAGAATATAAGACAAAACATTGATCTCCTTATTTCTTATTCTACTTTCATTCCTTCCATTTATCTGCCACTTAATCAAGGAAAGTCTTTTTCTTTTTTGTCTTTGGTGGAGCTGAATGATTTTCTAGAACAATTGGATTCTCTATGGTTTCCAGTTCTTTTTTCCCTTCTCCTCTACTAAGAATTCGTGTAAGTCTCTCCAATTTCCTTATTCATAGATATAGCTTCATCCTCACTTTTCTAAAGATCATAAAATTATACGGACAAGGTATGAAAACCGAATTTCATTCCCTTTAATGTATAATCACTTATCAGCAATATTATGAAATTTTTGGTTTAGTGATATATGGAATTTTGAATGATTATAATAAATGCATTATGATCATAGAAAAAATATCCAGATACATGATAATATGGGATTTCAGAGTTCCATTATTGGTTTAGGTGATTCTCAGAAGGATAGAATTTAAAATATTTATATTCATCAGGGTAACCAAAGAATCCTAAATATAGATGTCATTTTTCATTGAGGATTCCATGTCTTCTTTCCTTGTAATGTTAAAACCTTGTACCAAAAATTCTAAAATCCATATGTTTTTTGACATATGGTTTATCTTTAGTGATTTAATTTTATTTAGTATAAGGCATTGAATTTCCTCTTCCTTCTCAAAACATCTTAACTGATCCAGCAACTTGTGAGAATAGAAAATTGTTACACCTTAATACATAACTCCATTAATTATTGTTGCCAAATTAAAAAGACAGGGAATTGGTTTTCCCATTGATCTTGAATGAAAAATTGTCTCTTACCTCTTCCTTATAAAAAAATTACCTTATCATATAATTCTATAATCAAGACTGGGTAAACTTGATCATGACTCTTCGGCATGGAAAGACAAAAACTCTACCATCCATTGAGATTTATATTTTTTGTAATCAAGGAATTATATATAGATAATAAATTTGCGTCAACCAATCATTCCCTATATATTTTCCAATCCATTATTTCCTTAACTAAAGATATATTTTTCTAGGGGAGGCTTCCAGTGACATTTAAATTCTAAGAAAACATGGAAAATGGAACAAACGTTTTGATGAAAGGCATAGCATCAGCACAAAAATCCTTGAAAATCGATGTGGGACATATAATTGGGGATTTTGTATAGGAATTTTGAAGCGACAGTTAGAATTACCTATTTGATGAAATGGTTAAAAAAAATATGATATGGTAGTTGAAGAATTATTTGGTGGGTTCCGATTATTGAGGTTTTAAGGAAATATTGGATTTAAGGAAATTGAATCCGATAAAATTTTTCTCAAATACCAGCAATTAAAAAATTAAATTACAAGAAATTTAGAAAGGAAAAATACCATCTGGATTGATAGAAATATTTTCAATGATGATGATTTTTAGTTTTTGGAAACTTTTATTATGTAAAGGAATATTTAGGTTTTAGAATTTTGAGTTCTGAAAAAAATGATTAAAAAAATTAGTTAAGAAAAAATTGAAAAAAAACTATTACAAAAAAAACTTATTAAGAAAAAAAAATTATTATAAAAACATTCATTAAAGAAAAAATATTGGCTATGAAAATTTTCATTAATAAAAAAATTTCATAACAAAAAATTTTATTAAAGAAAAAATTTGGAAAACAAGAAAATGTACTCCGCCTATGAGAATGAGTTACTTAATCTAATGGAATAAGTTTCAACAAAAACTTAATATAGAATATTACCTTATAGTTATCATTGTTAAATATTGCTTAATTTATTCACATATATCGTAGGATAATGATTTTTAAAACATATCGGCTAGTTGATATTTTTTTAATAAATTAAAGAATGATATCTATTTTATGTGTGTGATCACTAAGAATGTGATGCCTAATTTCTATTATTTTTGCACGGGTGTGATGTCCATAGTTTTTTCTTAGGTAAATTGAACTTTTGTTATCGCTCAATATATGTGTTTTGATAAATATCATCTTATAGTTTATGAGTGTGTGTTGCATCAAAAATAACTGAGGCACATCAACATCCAACTACTATATATTCAGCTTCAGTAGTTGAAAGTGATACTGAGTGTTGCTTCATACATGGCCAAAAAAACAAAAAAATCTCATAATAAATCACAAGATCTAGATGTAATTTTTATATCCATTCTACATCCTCTATAATCAGCATCCAAAAATCATTTTTATACAAAATCATTTCCAAAAGTATAGTAAAGTCATAAATCCATGGCTCCCATTAAATTGTGAAAAAAATCACTACATTGAAATTATATTTCATTAGATTAGATTAATATCTTGAACATAAGAAAACTAAAAAAATTAATTTTAGATGACTATATATCAAGTATACTAAACATCATATTATACCTTTGAATTATTTTTGATCTTTTGGTTTCCCAGCATTATCAAGATCAAGAAAATTTGAGGTACTGATTGGAGTTATTATACTTATATTGTTGTCATATCCATAATTTTTAAGAATATATTTTATATAGTTATGTTGTGAAATATAAGTTCTTTCTGGTTTTTGATAAATTTGAGAACATAGAAAAAATTTCATCTCACCCATCACACTCATTTCAAACTTATATTTCATTATATTCACAAAATAATTATTTAATGATTCCTGAGTTGATTCGGATATAATGTCCTCAACATATATTTGACTAACAAAAACATTTTTCTTATCATTATTTATAAAAAAAAGTTGGATCAGCTGTAACATCCTAGGTAAATAAAGAACATGAAATTTTAATATTTATTAATATTTTTGGATTATGTGTTAATTTTACACTAAAGGGGATGCTATGTTTGATGGAAAACCTGATACGCAATAATGGTTTTCTATAAAATCTTACATTGCACACTAATAATATAATATTATTATTTTTAATGATAGATAACGCCTAGTTGTTGTATTAGTGGGATAGAATAGAACTAAAAAAAATATGAATATACATGTTTGTTAAATGTTTTTACATTTATCCAATAAATTTTAGCGGCTTAAAATGTGAATGAATCTAATTTTAAGCATAAATACTCTAATTTTCTTTAAAAGGTCAATTTACCGCCTTTTGATGGTGAACCCTATTTAAATATACTTTTGGATATTTTTATATTTTATATTTGAAAAAATAAATTTCTTATTTGGATTTGGGACATCAAAATTCACTTTGCGTAAATTTTTGGTATTTTTCTGATAAAGTTCATTTTTAATGAGTAGTGAAAAATATTGTAATTTAATTCAAAAGTTCCTTTTAGTCTAATTTATATATATGGTTAGATTATATTTATAATTGGATTAAATGATTAATTAAAATATATTTTTACCTTTTAATCTAATTTTTTTTATTTGAAATTATTTCATTTGGAAATTGTATATAAACAAGTGTCAATCTTTTGATAGTTATTATTTCATAAAAACACACTATTTGTTTTCACAACGAGAATTAATTTTAAATTAATTAATGAAACTTCTATGTTTTGAATTTTTTATTATAGACATCATTTTTCAATTCAGAATATCAAATATATCTTAGGCTGAATTTTTTGTATTTTTCTAAACAACTTCAATTTTTGATAAATAGTGAAATCACTTAGTAGTAGTTAAAAAACCAAATTTTTATTTAAATGAAATTTACCGCTTCTATAGAATTTAATTTAGAAAATCCTACATACATGGTTGTTATTAATAAGTAAAATATGATTCAATAAGATGAAAATAATGTTTGGTGAATAGTAACTTTGTACTTTTATTTACCGCGGTAAAAGATAAATAGGGTAATTCAAGGTAAAAAGAATATAATAATAATGAAAAATTACCTTAACACTTGTCTTAACCTTATTTTATGAGTCCTTTCTGACCATGGGAATCTATGGGTCGATTTTGGGACATCATGGATCCACTTAAGAGTGATAATGAGACTTTAGATTAATTAATTTAATGTAAAGGCAAAAATGACAGAAAAAAATATCTTTTAGTAAATTAATTTTTACATGGGGTTATATAAATTATATTTTTTTACTATAAATATTCAATGTAAAGATAAAAAGCTTATAATTTTTAGACAACAAATAAATTAAATTATATATGACACAATAATGATGCAGTATATACCTCGTTAATAAATGATTTAAATAAATAAGATTATAAATATTAAAATAACATCCAAAACCTGTCCCATTATTATTGGATGATTTTATTTCGACCATGAGTCATATAATATTATAATTTAATTAGTTTTATACCTTTAGAAACCTAATATCATTATATCATAAAATAATATTTTCACACTTTCCTAAAGAGCCCCTCCTCCCCCTTATAAAATGACATCACTTCTTACTCATTCCTCACACATCTTAAGCCCCTTGGATCATTCAAACCCTACCAAAATAAGCTCTCAATATACCTCTACTCCTCCTTGAATCCTTACCTTAGTCATAAGGAACTTCAATAAAACCTTTTGGTTCATACCAAAGGGAGTTACCGAAATTAATGGTAACAGTTTCTCTTAAATTCTATTGTTTTATTTTGTTTTATTTTACTTCTCCAACCCCATAAAATCATTGTGTTCCTTTCTATTATAACAACACTAGTATCCTAAATATACTTGTATATTTTTATGAGAATTATTCGAACTACACTTACACACACCTCCATCTAATGGGTGAAGAACATACTGTTTTTGTGGATGGCAAACTAACGCCTCGCGAAACGATGATTGTTCGATTATCTCCTACCGCCTATCATGGTGGCCATTAAGATGGTAGTATATTTATGTATGATATATATTCTGTTTTCTTTATTTTTATGTATTTTTAATTTATATCATACCTTTATGGTGTCCATTATGAGTAAACGTGATAATCTCATTTGGGGAAGTGCGGACTACCGCCCCCTGAAAGTGATATGACTCGTTCATACCATAAGTTGGACATATAAAGGATGGATTTATTGATATTATATATGATATTATACTGTAATTATAATATAACTATGTATCATTATGTTTTCATTCAATTAAAATTCAAAAAAGAAATTAAAGTAGCATTCATGCGTACGTACGGCATGTTGTCTCCATGAACAGTGCATTTCATTTATTGTCTCCAAATGTTATGCACGATTATAAATACATATATATATACTGAATATATATGATATATATATATATATGATATCTAAATCATGAATATCATTCTGGTAATAATGGACTCTTGACCACATGGATAACTTTTAATTATAAGGTGTTTAGTTTTTACTCAAGTACCAAATATCGACAAAACGACCATTATTAACTTAAATGATTACATATTGTTTATAACATGGTATTAAGTAATATAAAATAAATAATAAACTTTAAAATGTATTCTTAATCAATTATAAATGAACTTATGTTTATTATACAGTAATAACAATGAACTAACAAGTCAAGTCGGACACTAGGTAAGGGATTTCTTATCTCACTTTTAATTCTATGAGATTTCCATTGTTCACCACTAATTTATTTCAAGTGGTGTATTGTGTACTTAAATTTGATATATATTATCATGATAATATTTATTTTCATGTTATTCTATGAATCATTTGGTGGTTATTAACTTCTGGTCATACGACTCGATTGATTACAATGTGGTAAGGGGTTTTCATCTCACTTTTTTTCCCATGAGATTCATGCTATATTTTCCACTATTTCATTTTGTGTGGTGTATGTACATCCCATGATTGTATTAATTGTGTAATATAATTTAATTTATGGGTATTTAAATCTTCATTTAATGATATGTCTTTCATGGGTTATATGTTTTGTATATTACCAAATCGTTATGGGAACATTTTAACCCAATTTCCATTCCTTGGGTTAATCTTCTAATTATTAATTATGTCATACTATGATTATGTGTAGAATAACTATTTATTTATTTATATTGTAATTACCACTCCCCTTTGTGTGGATATACTTTTTATACACATAATCAATCTATTGATAAATTCTCAAGTCATCAATATGAACTTGATATGAGTAATTTTAACACAATTTCCCTTCATTGAGTTAAACATCAAAGTCATTGGTCTTGTATTAAAAAGGAAATGTGTGAATTTCCTATGATTTATTTACACTGAATATACAATAATATTGAGTGTATTTATATTTTTCACACATTATTATGTAATTTATTTATCCTTAATCTAATGATACCGTTTTTATAAGGGATTTCATCTCAATTTACATTCTATTGTGACTTCATTGTTGGTATGCATCAATTAACTCTTATATGATGTATATAATATCATTTGTATTATTATATACTGAATCCCTTTATTCTAATGATATTATAATGTTCTTATTCAATGTTATTCCTCAATTATTTGTATTCAAGAGTCTCTCATTTTGTTAAAAACTCTTTAACTAAAATATCATTTAAAATGTTTTAAAGATTTATTCTTATAAATATTTATCATTAATGTCCATGTTTTAATAAAATGGTTTTTTGGATTTATTTATATTCACATTAATGTTTTAAAATGATAATTTATTTAAAATTTTAAAAGTGGTATAGGACACATTGATTCAAAAATATCTTTATTAAATGTTTTAAATGGTTTTGAAAATGATTTGATAAAGAATTGTTTATTTCAATATCTTCATTTGATATATTATGATTGGAATGAGGAAATTTTATCTTTCCTTTATGATTGTGTTATTTGTCATGAATATTTTATGGTTATTGGGCACTTTTTACGTATACGGGTGGTTCCGTGATAAACCTATGGCGGGTGAGCCCAAGATAGCTCTCCAATTCATTGGGTAACGTGAAGGAGGTAAATGTTAATGTTTCTCCTAATAGAGTTATGAAATAAATTGTTATGCGTATTCCAAATTTGACTACCTATGTAGCTATGATAGCTATAATGTAAGTATGTTATGAATTCCATAAGTTACCTTTATGATTTATTATTTGTGTGTGTTATTCATAAATCTTATGATTTTGTAAGGTATGTTATGATTGAAAAGTATGGTTTCAATGATTTGTATTTATTGATGGGTTAATGTCTTCTTTCATTATTTTATAACAATTACTGAGCTTTTTATTCTCATCCCATGTTTTTGAAATTTTTTTCACAAGTTATAAGGAAGGTTAAGAGAAAGGGAGTATTCAAGATGATTTGTATCATGAAAAGAACTCTTTTTTTATTTAAGAAGTTTTGTTTTTGTGAAAAATCGGTTATAGTAATGTTGACTACATTGTAATATTCAAGTATATATGTAATATTTATGGCCTAATTCTCTAAAACACTATACCTAAAAAGATCCTCAATATGATTTATTCATTTAATTCAAGATTAAGCAATGTTTAAGGATGGGTCCTTACAGTTGGTATCAGAGGTCGGTTTAGACAACTTTAGGGATTATGAGTTTTCGTTAAACACATGGTTAGTCCCTAGGTCTATTATTTCAGTTAAATACTTGTTTTATAACTTTTTTAACTTCAAGGTAATTCAGTTAAAAATGCAATGAAGAAGATCTCAAAATAAATTTGTATCTCTTCCTCATGACTTGCTTGCAATAATTATTTCAAAATCATATTTAGATGATTGTGAAACATTCTATAGTGGAAAGCTCACTTGAAAGCAGTTGTTTGAGATATCAAACACCTCCACTATACCGCGTTATCATCATGGATCATGGGTTGTATTTCAACAAATCCTATTTTCACAAAATTATCATATTTTCAAGAAAGTTAAATATTATCATGTCATTTACAAATATTTTACCTTATCACAATATTTTGAAGCATATTATGATTTTAAAAAAAATTAAAGAAGGAGACCCTTGTGCAAACTATTTACATTTGCTTTTACAATATAGTCTCTCAGCACATACCTATTTTATTTTAAAAGGACCGTTAATTGAATGTTTCAACTCAAATTTGGTCTGACTGTTCTATATAAATCATGTTTTATCAGATGTTTTGAAATTATATGTCATTAATGATTATTTTCCAAAAATGTTTTTCTATGAACACCCATATGACCCATATTGTACAAGGTTTATTTTGATGGAGGAAGCAAATGATTTTGAAGGATCTGAAAATCATTGTTGCCATGCATGGACCTTCTACCTATGTGAACAAGGTGACGATGAGTCCAAATGGACACCATGATCAAGGTATGATGTTCTTCATTTTGGGGATCTTTTTATTTTATCATATGGTGGTGAAATAAGTCTTCAAGAATTAAAATGTTGGGATCATAATGAATTTGGATGAAAATGATAGGTATAAGGAAACCATTGAGGTTAAATGATGTTAGGGCTATTTTTGAGTTTTATAAAAAAGGATAACTCATAGGATGGGTGACAACTCATCGCATTTGGCAAGGCTGCATGAATCGAACCCACAAACGAAGGACGACAAGGGTGCATCGCCTACCACTAGCCTATTTGAAGTCCCTGGTTAGTATGACTTATTATTTTAGTAAAATTATTTTATTGAAAAAGAATAAGTTTATTTTTGGAATTTATGTTTTATCAAATGGATATACATAGTATAGAAAAATGATTTAGTGATTAAGGGATTAAGGTTGTTGTAGAAGACGTTCTCTCTTTTGAGGAAACACTGTATGCCTATGAAAGATAGAATACTATGGGATTTCATTTGTGGGATAATGGTTGAAATTTTTATTTGAAATAATCTATGTCTTTATTATGGAAATATGATGATTTGATTTATTTATGAAAATTATTAACCTGTCATGGAGAATATGTGATTAGGTTAATTACCTTACAATATGAGACATTATGAGTAACTTTTGTTATTTGGAGATAAATGTTAATATGTATCTTGGACGTCTATGTAATTAAATCCTTATTAGATTTGGGTTACAATCTCTGTTTGGATTACTTTTGATGAATTTTAAGTACAATTGTATATTGAATGGTCTTTCTTGATACTTTTTGTACTTTTGGTTGAATTTTAGAGATTAAGATTAGTACTTATTTTTATAAAGGACTATCCTTTTGGGGATTATCTGATCACGTACTAACCAATTTTGGTTTTGGATAATTTATAAAGAGAGGGTAAATATATGGTTCATATTTTTTGGATCTTATTATTCTCTAGATGTTGATTATAGTGCTTTCAATGTGAACAAGTCATCTTGAATACTTATCGTTTGGAGAAGAGATGAGTTTTTCGTATAATTTTATTAATGGATGACACACTACATGACAAGTAAGTATATTTCCTTATGATATAAGTCTTGTTATTAATAAAATTCTTCAACACTATGAAAATGATCTTGAATAAAAAAATGTTATAAGCCCTCTTTTATCATCATAATTTTTTCCCAACCACTAATTTATTATATTGTAGTTCTTAACTTTCCATGATCAAGTTCTCTATCACTTTATATTAATCTATGAGAGTTAGTTTCTATTCCATATCCATGTTTTACTATATGTAATCTTAGTATGGGTTATCCCAGGTGACCTTTATACTCCTCTTTATTTTTTTAAAGGTGATAGTTTTTACTGACTCTTTTCTGATGTGAGACTCTTAATGAAATTTCCATGCCCAGTTTTAAAATTGCGAGGACGCAATTTCCAAAAGGGGAAATGATGTAACATCCTAGGTAAATAAAGAACATGATATTTTAATTGTTATTAATATTTTTGGATTAGGTATTAATTTCACTCTAAAGGGCATGATATGGTTGATGGCATACCCGATATGCAACAATGGGTTTTTTTGAAATCTTACGTTGCACACTAATAATATAATATTATTATTTTTAGTGATAGTCAATGCATATTCAATGTACTAGAAGAAATGAACAAAACTAACATCAATATGAATATACCTATTTTTTAAATGTTTTTACATTAATCCAATAAATTTTACAGGCTTAAATGTTAATGAATCTAATTTTAAGCATAAATACTCTCATATTCTTTAAAAGGTCGATTTACCACCTTTTGATAGCAAACCCTTTTTAAATCTAGTTCTGGTCATTTTTATATGTTCTATAAGACAAAATAAAATTTTTCTTTAGATTTAGGACCTAAAAATTTTCATTGGGTAAATTTTTGGTATTTTTCTGATAAAGTTCATTTTTAATGAATAGTGAAAAAGCCTGTATTTTAATTCAAAAGTTCCTTTTAATATAATTTATTTTTATGGATAGATTATATTTTTAATTGGTATTAAATTGTAATTAGAATATATTTCTACCATTTAATCTATTTTTGGTCATTGAAAATAATTTCATTTTGAAATTGGACATAAACAAGTGTCAATCTTTTGATAGTTATTATTTCTTAAAAACACGATATTTATTTTGACCATGGGAATTAATATTAAATTAATTAATGGAAATTATATGTTTTGAAATTTTTTAAATAGACATCATTTTTCAATTTGGAATATCAAATATAGCTTAGGCTGATTTTTTGGTATTTTTCTGAAAAAATTCAATTTTTGATGAATAGTGAAACCACTTAGTAGTAGTTAAAAAGCTAACTTTTTCATTTAAATGAAATTTTACCACATTTGTGAATTGAATTTATAAAATATGATATACATGATTGTTATTAATAAGCTAAATATGGTTTAATAATATGAAAATAATTTCTTATGAATAGTAACTTTTGACTTATTTACCGCGGTTAAAGGTAAATAGGGTAAATCAAGGTAAAAAGAATATCATAATAATATCAAATTACCTTAAAAATTGTCCTAACCATATTGTATGAGTCATGGATGAACATGGACATCTTTGGGTCGATTTTGGGATCCCATGGAGCCACTTGAGAGTGATAATGAAACGTTAGAATAATTAATTTAATGTAAAGGCAAAGATGACCCAAGAAAATATATTTTAGTAAATTAATTTTTACATGGGGTTATATAAAATATATTTTTGACTATAAATATTTATTGGAAATATAAAAATATTTACTACATCATGGTATATTTATTTATAGTTTTTAGAAAACAAATAAATTAAATTATTTATGACACAATAATGATGCAGTATATACCTCATTAATAAATGATTTAAATAAATAAGATTATAAATATTAAAATAACATAAATCACCTTTCCAATTCTTATTGTATGATTTTATTTAGACCATTATTCATCATATATTTTAATTTAATTAGTTTGGTACCTTTAGAAACCAAATATCATTATATAATAAAATAATATTTTCACACTTTCCTAAAGAGCCCCTCCCCCCTTATAAAAGAGTATCACTTCTTACTCATTCCTCACACCTCTCAAGCCCCTTTTCTAATACAACCCGGCCCAAATAATCTATCAATATCCTTCTCCTCCTCCTAGAATCCTTACCATAGGCAGAAGTTGCTTCAAGAAACCCTTTTGGGTCATACCAAAGAGAGTTACCCAAATTAAAGGTAACAGTTTCTCTTAAATTCTTATGTTTTATTTTGTTTTATTTTACATATCCAACCCCCTAAACAATTTTTGTTCCTTTATTTTATAACAACACCAGTATCCTAAATATACTAGGATGTTGTTATGAGAAGGATTCGAATTACACTTACACACACCTCCATTTAATGCATGAAGAAAATAATGTGTCTGTGGAAGGAAAACTAACACCTCATGAAATGATGATTGTTTGATTATCTCCTACTTCCTATAATGATGGACATTAAGATTTCACTATATTTATATATGATATATATTATTTTTTCTTTATTCTTCAGTATTTTTAATTTATAGAATACCTTTAGGGTGTCCATTATGAGTAAACGTGATAATCTCATTTGAGGAAGTGCGGACTACCGCCCGTCAAAGTGATATGACTCATTCATAACATAGGTGGAACATATAAAGGATGGAGTTATATAAATTATATATGATATTATACTAGAATTAAAATATAAATATTTATCATAATGTTTTAATTCAATTAAAAAACAAAATAGAAATGGAAGTAGCGTTCATGTGTACGTACGACTTACCGTCTCCATGAACGGTGCATTTAATTTCATATCTCTAAATGTTATGTACTATAATAATTACATATATATACTGGATATATATGATATATATGATATATAAATCATGAATATAATCTTGGTGATAATGGAATCTTGACCACCTGAACAACTTGTAATTATAAGGTGTTCATTTCATACTCAAGTACCAAATATCGACAAAACGACCATTATTAACATAAATGATTACATATTGTTTATAACATGGTAATATGTGATAAAAAAGAATTAATAAACTTTAAAAGGGGTTCTTAATCAAGTATAAACTAACTTAATATTATTATTCATGAATAACAAGGAATAAACAAGTCAAGTCGGACATGAGGTAAGGGATTTCTTATCTCACTTTTTATTCTATGATATTTCCATTGTTCACCACTAATTTATTTCATGTTCTATATTGTGTACTTAAATTTTATATATATTATCATGATCATATTTATTTTAATTTTATTCTATTAATCATTTTGTGGTTATTAACTTTTGGTCACACAACTCGATTGATTACAACGTGGTAAGAGATTTTCATCTCACTTTTTATTCTATGATATTTCCATTGTTCACCACTAATTTATTTCATGTTCTATATTGTGTACTTAAATTTTATATATATTATCATGATCATATTTATTTTAATTTTATTCTATTAATCATTTTGTGGTTATTAACTTTTGGTCACACAACTCGATTGATTACAACGTGGTAAGAGATTTTCATCTCACTTTTTTCCTGTGAGATTCATGCTATATTTGCCACTATTACCTTTTGTGTGGTGTATGTACTTCCCATTATTTTATTCATTGTGTAATATAATTCAATTTCTGGGTATATACATCTTCATTTTATGATCCTTCTCTCATGGGTTGTATGTTTCGTAAGTTACCAAATCGGTACGGGAGACTTTTAACCCAATTTCCATTCCTTGGGTTAATCTTATAATTCTTAATTAGGTCATTCTATGATTATGTGTGGAATAGATTTTTATTTATTTATGTTTTAATTTCCACTCCCCTTTGTGTTAATGTACTTTTTATACGCATAATAACTCCATTTATAAATTCTCAAGTCATCGATATGAACTTGATAAGAGTAATTTTAACTCAATTTCCCTTCATTGAGATAAACATCACTATCATTGGTTTTGTATTAAAAAGAACATGTGTGAATTTAATATGATTGATTTACATTAAATATCTAATAATATTGAGTGTATTTATATTTTTCACACATTATTATGTAATTGATTATTCCTTAATCTAAGGATACCGTTTTTAAAAGGGATTTCGTCTCAATTTACATTCCATTGAGACTTCATTGTTGTTATGAACCAATTCACTCTTATATGATGTATATACTATCCTTTGGCATATTATATCATAAATCAATTTATTCTCATGATATTATAAATTTCAGATTCAATTTTATTCCTCAATTATCGGTATTCAAGAGTCTCTCATTTTGTTAAAAACTCTAACTAAAATATTGTTTTTGAATGTCTTACAGATTTATTATTATAAATCATTATCATTAATGTCCATGTATTAAAAAAATGTGTTTAAGGATTTATTAATATGGAAATTAATGTTTTAAAATGATATTTTGTTTAAAATATTCAATTTGGTATCAGACACATTGATTCAAAAATCTCCTTATTAAATGTTTTAAATGGTTTTGAAAATGATTTGATAAAGCATTGTTTATTTCAATATCTTGATTTGATATATTATGTTTCGAATGTGGAAATGTTATCTTTATTTTATAATTATTTTTGTGTGTCATGAATATGTTATGGTTATTGGTAATTGTTTACGTATAAGGGTGGTTCTATGATAAACATAGGGCAGTTGATCCCGAGACAGCTCTCCAATGCATTGGGTAAAGTGACGGAGGTAAATGTTAAATTTTCTTCTGAGAGATTTAGGGAATATACTATGGTGGGCATTCCAAATGTGACTCGCTATATATCTGTGATAGCTACAATGTATGTATGTTATGAATGCGATAAGTTTCCTTTATGATTTATGATTTGTGTGTATTATTCATAAATATTATGATTTTGTAAGGTATGTTATGATTGAAACGTATGGTTTCATTGATTGGTATTTATTGATGGGTTAATGTTTCCTTTCCTTATTTTATAACCCCTAATGAGCTTTTTATTCTCATCCCAAGTTTTTAAAATGTTTTTCATAGGTTATAAGGAAGGTCAAGAGAAATTACATATTCAAGAAGATTTATATCAAGAAAATAACTCTGGTTTTTTTAAGGAGTATTATTGTTGTAAAACATCAGTTATAGTAGAAGTGTTTACTTTGTAATATTCAAGTTGATATGTAATATTTTGGGCTTAATTATCTAAAACTATAAACCTGAAAATATCATCAATGTGAATTATTCATTTAATTCCAAATTATGAAATGTTTAAGGTCAGGTCCTTACATCAAACATTCCCTGAACATAATTTTTTTTGTAAAAAAATCATGTAATTCTATCATTCCTGGATCTAGGGGATTGTTTATGTCCATATAAAGCATTGGTAAGTTTGAAAACATGTTCCTGATTTTTTATTTCTTAAAAACAAGGAGGTTGTAAAAAATAAACTTCTTCTTGAACATATCTGTTAAAGAAAGAAAAATTTACATCCCTTTGAAAAAGTTTGAAATTAAAGATTGCTACAAAGGAAAGTAAAATGAAAATAGATTCATGTCTATCTACTATAGCATTGGTTTCTTCATAGTCTATTTCTTCTTCTGGATCATATCCTTTAGAAACTAATATATATTTATTTCTTACAATGATTTTTTTCATCACACTTATTTCTAAAGACCCATTTAATAGTGATTATAGAATCTTTTCAAAGTCATTCAACCAAGTTCTAGACTTTTTTCTTTTGAATTTTTTTAGCATATTTTTCATGCCTTTAATCAAAAAACCATCACCTAAATCTTTATCAGTACTTTTTTGTTATAATTGGGAAAGGAATGATATATGTTCTTTTTTATTTATTAAAGAACATCTAGTCCATACAAGTTGATTTATATCACCAATGATACTTTCAGTAAGATTGTTCTTAAGAAACAACTGATTTGGGTTTTGTAAAACATGTTCATCAACATATAATAATTAATCATCAAGGATAAATGCTTCAAATATATTTTCTTGGAATTTTTCTATATTAGATGAATATTTTTGCAAAGGTTGGAAATCAGTTTTTGAAAATAGATATGAGAATATAGGAATGGGTTGTTTAAAAATAAAAGGACCAGTTTCATCAAATTCAACTTGCACTATATTTTCAATAGTACATGTACTTTTATTAAAAAAACTATAAGACTTAGAAGTTGTGGAGTATCCTAAAAACATTCCTTTATCATATTCTGATGAAAATATATTTATTTTATCTTTAGTATTCAGAATTAATACTTTTCAACTAAATACATTGAAGTAAGAAACTCTAGGTGTTTAACCAGTGCAAAATTTATATGGTGTTTTGTTAAGAAAGGGTCGGATTAAAACTCCATTTATATTATAATAAGAAGTAAAAATGGCTTCAATGCAAAAGTTTTTATCAATAGAATATTCACTCAACATGTTTCTAGTTATCCCTTGAATAATTATATTTCTTCTTTCTACAAAACCATTATTTTGAGGAGTTCTTGGAGCTGAGAAGTTAGATGTAAAGCCTTTCTTACAACAAAAAGATTAAAAATCTGAATTTTAAAACTCTCCTCCATGATCACTATGAATATTTATCAATGGATAGTATTTCAAATTTTTAACTTGGGATTTAAATGTTTTGAAATAAGAAAAATCTTCAGATTTCTTTGTAGAAAATAGACCCATGTAAATCTGGTGTATTAATCAACTAAAAAAATACATAATATTTGCCTCAAACACATTCAGTTTGTACTATACCAAAAATATATATATGCAAAAATTGTAATGTATCATAATTTGGGACATCTTCAATTTTTTTAAAACCCGATTTATGTTTCCTGTCATATTGAAAAGGATTATAAAATATTGAAGAATCAAATATTAGCTCCTATAGATCTTTAAAAAGTCTTTTCTTTAAGAGTTTATATAGGTTACTAAGTCTACAGTGTCTTAAACTTATATTCTATAACCATGATTGATCTTACATTTCCATATTGAAATGTAGATCTTGGCTCCTATGGCCTTATATATTTAGTGTGTATACATTCTCATTCCTATGGGAAGAAAGAATAAACTGTTCCTTAGAATTGTGTACTAAGAATTTATCATTACTAAAATTCACAAGGTAACCATCATAAAATAATTAAATTTTTTGAATGTGGTTGTTTTGAAGACCCTTATCAAATAAAACATTTGAAATTATAGTTTTTTCACGAAGAACAATGTTACCTATAACAACAATTTCTCACTAATCATTATCTTCTAAATTTATTTTACTTCCTTTTGTCTTGATAATATTTTCAAAGAAGTTTTAATTACCAGTCACAGGATGGGAACATCCACTATCTGGTTAATATATATTGGTGTTGGTACTTTCTCTATTTTATTAAATATAAATGAGTTGGACTTTTAGGATCCAAACATTCTTGGATTCGGAATAGTTAGAGAGTAATAATTTCGGTACCCACATTTTCTTGGAAAAGTAGTCATTATAGAAACTTATTGATTGGGTTTTATTCATGGAATAATTTCATTCTGAATGTCCACCACATTGACATTTTGTGAAAAAATGATCACTCTTGGGAATGAAATAATTATTTATAAACACATGTTTTGGGTGAGAATAAGAAATTACTAAAAAATATATTAAAGGACGAATTTGGGAATACATCTTCTAATAGTTTTCCTTACTAGAGGTAAAGTTTGGCAAGAATTTTCTTAAAGAAAATATTTCTAACATTAGTTTAATAACCATGTCTATATCCTCAATATTATCATTTTTAAGAATTTTTTCCTCTATAGTAAGTATTTCAAAATTCATATAAATTTTATCCTTCTCATAATTTACATTCTTTATATTTTCATAAAAATTATCTAGTTCAATATTTTTCTTATCATGATCATTAAAAAGATCGTATACATCTTTTGAAAGTATAGACATTCTATAATTATTCTTTCTCATGATATTTCTTGAGTTAAGAATTCTTATTTTCAAGTATTTTGGAAAACTTAGACACTTCTTCATAAGAAGGTAAGGAGTTATCTTCATCCAAAGATGATTCTTCATCGGATGACTTATAATATTTATAATCAGTATAATTTTCATTCATTGATATATTAATGATAGATTCTTAATTGTGTACCTTGTCTAGTAGAAAATTATTTTAAATGGGTAGTTTTTCTAGTAGGACAATATTCTTCTGACTAGAAGATTCATACTATGAGGATTCATGATATGAGTCACCCCTAATGGAAATCCATTTATCATTTTCCTTAAAGACTTTCCTGTCATTAGAATGGAAATATTTCTTTCTATTTCTCTCAGAATTCTTTTCTTTTCTATATTTTCTTTTAAGCATGGGACATTCTGGCATAATGTGTACAGCTATTTTGCAATCATAACAAGTGAAATTCGATTCTTTATTGACTTTTATTTCTTTCTTCTAAAATATAAATTGAAATTTTTTCTTTCCCATTATTTTGTTCATCCTTTAAGTATGATAGGCTAACTCATTTTCAAAATTTTCATTCTCACTAGACTCAAATAGAACAGTGGATTTCTTATACCTAGATCTTATAACCCTTTATGGGGTATTTACTTTAGTAGTAGTAAAGGATACACTTAAATTTTCATTCTTCTTATTATTCATATATGTATCTATTTTTATTCATGTCTCATATTGAATAGTTGTTCCAAAAATTTCATAAAGAATAATATAAGAAACATTCATGTTTTCATCAATGGTTATTATTTTGGATTCTTATTCATTGGGAATAATATCTATAATCATGTACACAATAATTTCATCATCTAAACCATTATCTCCCATAGATTCAAGACTCTTTAAGATAGGCATAAATCTTTGATGAACTTTTAAAATCTAGTTCTCTATATGGAAAAACAAATCCATGATATTCTGCTATTAATATTGATCTTCGGCTATATATTACATTGGAAGTTCCAAATTGAGTAACATCATGTTTCATCCATATACAGTTGGCAACTTCAAATGAATATATTTGACTATATATTATGTGTCATAGACCATAGCAAAGTATTGCGTTCCTTAAAGTTAAGTTGTATTTATTTTTTTCCTGGTTTGTAAAGTTTCTAATTTTCTTATCTAGAATCTCATATTCCCCCGAATGCATAACAAAATTATCCACTCTAGTGTTGATAATAAAATTCTTCATCTAATATCACCAAATTTCGTAATCATTTACATCAAAGATAGTAGATATTTTATGATTTATTTTTTTTTTTGAAACAATATTTATTCCTTACATTTTTAACAAGAAAATTGTTTTCCACTCAACAGGTATTTTTAGTATGTATATATGACAATATTTTAGAAAAATAGTGCAAGATAAAATAGTTAAGGTTATCTAAGTAAGATAATATGAGAAAGATAATATTTATTAATGAATTAAAAAATTCAAGCAAGGAAACTTGAGTAAGGAAAATTTAGCTAGTAAAACTGAATAAGTAAATAGGAGAGAGATACAAATCATAAGAAAATTATAATTATATCAATGTATCCTCCTATGATACCAATTGTAGGATTTAAATAGTGAATACAGATGCTCAATTACAAGACGGGTGAATTGTAGATTTAAAAACTTTTGTTTTTTACCTTAAGGAAATATATGTTATATAATGATAAATAAGGTAAATTCACTAATGCTATTTAGTTCATACATTATGTAATAAACTTGCTTTGGGTCTGAAAAATTGATCTAGAAAATAATCACAAAAAAGATTACTTAGGTAAATATTCTACCATAAAGCATATATAATCTTACTTATCAGAGCATAGAAGTACATGAAAGTATAATAATGTTATACTTTCTTTTTTAACAAAATGCAGTGGAAATAAAACTTGAAAAATGAACAGGTAAGAAGTTAGAAATCCTTTAACCCAAAGAATAAGGTCCACAACAACCATGGATAAAGGTCCTTTGATTTATACATTTAGGAAATTCAGTCTTACCTGCAATAGGGCAAGCCCTCAATAGGAATATAAGAATCTATATTTTCTCCCCACAATCCCTAGATCTTTATGGTAGTCGACACCTCTGTCTTCCTATCACTAGAATAACTCGATTGTACACAACAACAATTAGAGTCACCTGATGAAATCTGAACAAATGTTCACAGCTGAACAAGATTATCTTGAAAAGAATAAGGAATAAGAGAATATATCACACCAGAAATCATGTTACATCATCACAACATGTAGTCTATAAAATCATGGAATGATATATAATGTGATCCTATTTATAGGAAATACTTCAACGGTCAGCTCCCTCCTCCGACGGCAATATAATTCCTTGAATATCGGTGGGATTTTTATATGTGTCACTCAAAAAATGGTTAGTTCGAAAAAAACTGAATGGTATTGTTTTGTTGTTACAGAATAATGTTTAAGGAAAAATAAATTATCTTAACCAAATATAAATATCCAGAGTCTATGGAATAATAAAATTCAGAGTCTAAAAATATAAACAAACAGATTCTAAAAGACATCGATATTTAGATTTTTTTTTTAGAAAGAATTCTGAGTTTTAATTGTGAGGAATGCAGAGTATGAAATTTTGAGGATTTCATATTCTAAATTCTGAGGAATTTGGATTCTGAATTCCGAATAATACAGATTGTAGATTCTATGAAATTTTTTGTTTGAATTATGAGGAATCTAGATTCTGAATTCTGAGAAATTAAGAATTGTAATTCTATGAAATTTAAAGTTGTAATTTTAGAGAATTTTGAGTCTGAATTTCAATGAATTGGGGTTATGAATTTTAGAGAATTTAGAGTCTGAATTTTAGAGAATTTAGAATCTATATTTTAGAGAATTAGGAGTATGAATTTCAGGGAATTCGGAGTCTGAATTTCAGAGAATTCGGAGTTTGATTTTTTACTGAATTCAGAGTCCCAAAATAAAAGACTTTATATCCAAGGAACTAGAATATTCTGAGGTTTTAGATAAGAATATGATTTTTTTTATTTAGTAATAAAATGAGTTTGGTTTTGAGAGGTTATAGAATGAGGCAATGGAAACCAATGTAAGGATAAAAATATCCTTTGATATGGGAAATTTTTCTTAAAAATCAATCCTTAGAGAAAGAAAATTTTTCTTAAGATAATTTTTTTGGGATTTTCAAAGCATAGAGGAATTGAAAAGTCATAAGGAAACCTTATTAACTCATCATATAATACACACCATGTGATATTTCAAAATATTTTGTAGAACTTACCAACATCAAATACTAACATGAATTGTGTTTCTGAGATCACAAATCATGTGACTATGAATTATAGAACTAGTAGGCCTTATAATGGCATGGTATATCATTTCTATCAAGAATCAGGCCACTTCTAATAAATAATTTGAAAACATATTTTAAAAACACACATAATAATAATATAAACTGACTATAAATTCCAAATTTAATAACAAAAAGGAAAAAACCCTACCTCATGGAAAAATAATTAACGGATAATCTATTCAGGATTAATCCAATATCATGAAATCCATCAGTCCCCCCCCCCCCCTTGATGAGGTTTCACCACAATATATTTTCCCTCACCCCATCATGAGGCGAAATTTGAGATAATATGTTATAATAAATAAAAATAATATGTTTCCCCTGAAATTCTCTAATTCGGGGCCCAAAAAACACACACATAATTAAAACACATCCCTAATGAAAAAAACCCATATTATGGTAAAGATCACAATGATGAAATTAACAAATGAAACTTTTATTATGATATATTTATGTCTATATAGGAATTTTAACAAATAATTTAATATAAATATTAAATATCCACAAAAAAATGAACAAATGAAAAATCATTCCGAAACTCCATCAAATGGAAGTTACAATACAACAAGATAAACAAATATATATATATAATGTCATTAAATATAGAAAATTTTCCATTTTAAAAAATAAAATTTATTGGGACTCTAAAAAATAAAAATTATCAATGAATTTCTCATATATACCTAGGTCATTATAGAAATGGTATTTGAAAACATTGTGTTTGATCCCTTGGATAGTATAAGGTTTTCTATACTATAAAATATATCCATATTTATTAAATAACAATTATATCAAGAATGATGTTTTAGTTACTACCCCTAGTTCAATTATGAATTTCATAATTTTTTTCCTTTAGAACATTATATATAGAGATTTACTATATTTATTTTATATAAAAAGACAACATTGGATTCTTAGAACTCTAATAGATAATAGGTCCACTACTGAGGTTATTCATAAAACCATATTAAATCTTGATTTAGCCTTTTCAGTTTTTAAATTAGAATTAATATAACCATTTATAATTGGATTTTCCTTACCTCTAAATACAAATAATACATCATTACAGATTTGGAGTGTATAAGATTAGTATTTACTATGATCCAGTTATTTTTATGTATATTAAATAAGAATATACATCTTATTATAAAAACATAATAGATTTTTGGATATTGTAAACAACATGGAATATATTATTTATCTTGTTGTTGTATCATAAGTAATTTCCTATTTCTGTATATTTTCTAACTATGTAGAATTATCTATATACTTTGTAACACATAACATTGGTATAATCCATTTCTTGGATTTCTACATGATAAAGTTATTTAATAATTATTTTTATATGTATTATAAAATAATCCATGATACTTATATTTTATTTATATATATAAACACCCAATATATTGTGTGATTTTATTGTTAATGCACTAAATCCTGGGATGTTACTGATTATGATACCCCTTGAGTCATGAAACATGATATATATAGGATTTATATCATGGATTATTACTATTAAGGATTTTATTGAATAATAAGGGATTAATCCTTAGGATGTTCAAGTATTCCCCTGGACACCTCCTCTTACAAAATATCATTGGTTTAGAATCAATAAATATTGTTTCTTTTATGGGGTTCGTATTAATTTATTGAGATAAATGAATAAACTAATTGGATTTAATGTTTGGGTGCATAATATTCCACCCAATATTGTCGATAATCTTCATTCAATAATGATTAATAGTGGTAAAAAATAAAATAAAAGGTCTTTATTAATTGGTTTTTTATAATATTATTTAATTAATGATACATGAAACTCTATTCTTCCTGAAACATTATTCAACAAACTCTAAAGACTTTTTCACCCATTTAGTGGTTTTTGGTACTCATGATATGATAATAGATTATATTTTATGTGTACTACCTAAGGAAGATAGAGGATTATTTTAGTGGTTAGGTGACTTGATCAAGCATGAAACAAAGGGTAATGTATTTATTACTCAGCACTAGAGAAACACCATGCTCATTATTTTCATTATTTCCATGTACATTGATTATATTAAATATGAATAAGGTTTGTAAATGTGATATTTACACTGATAATAATTATTGGATGCTTACCTTAATCCCACATGTGGTATCAAATCATTCCTCTTTTATTATTTAATATAGTAATATATTTTGGATGAATTTTATGATATGATGCATTTATGGACATATTGGAAAATACAATATTACATAGCATAATTTCATATATCAATTTTATGTTTTTTACATTCATATAATACAAATATTATATTTTATACTGTATGAAATAATAAGAACGTGTGAATTTATTCTATATCGTAGGTTACAATATAACATATTATATTTTGTGATAAAACTAGGGTTCGTGTGAAAATAGAGTAACATAACATTATTATGATATATATTCTATCATAAAATATGATATAAGCACTATGATATCATCTTTCATATATGTATTTATAAATTCAAATATATGATTGGTACTTATAACAATTTAATTGATCGATACAAACTGAAACCATTCCGTAAAAAACATATTTTGTGATTAATAATAAGTTTATTAGTCACATAATCCCAAACACCTAAAAATGTAAAAAAAAAATTTAAAATCATTCCTATGGTTTATAAAATTTATATAAACTATAAGTGTGTATCCATAAAAATAGGGTATTTTTTATTTAATAAAATAAAAACATTAATATTGGTAACTCATGTTTTGAAATCAAAATAAACAGTTTATAAATTTATTAAATCCTTTAAATATTAATGTTTTTAAATTGTTAATGAAATTTCAATATTGTGTATACTTAATTTATATCATAAATTTATTCTAATCAATAGTTCCCTCATTTAAATTATAATATTTTTATAGTAGAAATTATTTTTCATTTACGATATCCTCAATTTGTTATAAAAGTTATATTCATGAAATTATTTTTTAATTATAGGTTGTCAATATTACATTTTGGATTTATTGTGATTTGTATTCTATGTTTAGTAATGTTTTCACATAGATAGGGACTTGGGCTCAGGTTACCAATTATATGAGATGGTTATCATTGATTCTAGAAATGTGAGGGGATGTTATTTATCTCTTTGGGATTACTCATGTGAATATTTCCAATCACTTATAAATCTAGTGCTTTACATGAAAATTTTAGTTAACATATTCATTAAATGTATTTAGATAATTATAAATATATTTTAGCTTCTAATATTAGGTGAAAAACACAAAATTGGTGGTAGTGTGATGTATTAGAAATTAATTGTTTGTGAGAAAATTAATTTGATAGATATAAGAGTGAATACAAACTAAATGATAGAAATAATGTATACACAAAGGATTTAGACATAACATAATTATGTGTTCCAGATATATAATGGGATTAGTATGTATGTGTTGTATGAAAAATGGGAGAGACATTTAAAAATATATATATATATAATACTAATTGCGAGATTCCTTCTCATGTAAAAGCATTTTTATACATTATACATCCAACTATATAGGTTCGTAAAATGAACGATCCCTGTGGATTTTATTTTTTATGGTATGGTGGAACTGGATAACCCTAAAATATAGGTAAGCAATTCCCACTATGATATTTTGGTAAACATAACTCAGAAACCATATGATTTAGGATAATAGATGAATTGAGTTGAGATAATGTCTATGGGTAAGATTTGGATATATTTTTATCTTCTCAACTATCAATAATGAATATCTTTTTTATGTGGGATATTGTCATTGTAAAATAATTCATGTATAATTAGAATGTCGAATCAGACTCTTTACTTATTTAAATGATGATATTAGATTTATTAATGGATATTGGGTATTGGATAAAAAATTTAGTTTTATTAAATTCATTAAATTTCTATTATGAATATATATAAAACATAATAATCACCCATAGTTATTACTTTACCATATATTTTAGCTTACATCATGATAATAATATATATACCTTATATTTATCACCTATTAAATAATTCAATATTGGTATCAATGGTTGGGAATAGGTCACAACGAAATGTTTTTAATGCATTTTTATCTAAATTTTATATAAATAAATTTCACTATCTCTAGATCATGGGTTTTGGATATCATATGTTCATAAAAAAAATATGCTAATAGAAAATACTTGAGATAGAACAATTCAATAATTACTTATTTGAATATTTTTATGTTTTTTGTTAGAAAAAAATAAATAAATCATGTATATTAGTAAATATTAAAGGGATAGTGTACTATTAGAAATCATATATATTCATATTTCTTGATAAATCAGTAGTCATTCAAGCTGTGTTTTTAGATAATTTCTTACATTTACAAATGAAATTATTCAGTATGGATATATGTTTCCAATGATAAAAAATAATTAATATTTTAAAAGTTTTACAAGATTATAAATAATGAAAATTTCCAATCGGTAATAAATATTAAGATTCTCTAAAGGTGGTTAATAATTAAGCCAAGAATTAATTGATCATTTGAGGAATCATATAATTGTTCCAAAAATTAGTCAACATAAAATACCAAAAAGGAATAATATATATACAATTAGAAATCTCACATTTATATACATAGTTTAGTTGCTAAAGAGATATTGTGTCCTTATTATTTAATTATGGGTTTATAATCTAGGTACTATTACATTGCAACTTAACCATGTTCTATATAATGTTTTCATGTAGGACCAATGTGAGAAATGTACTGGGAAACCTCTTAATATTTCATTGATGAATTTTTTTGGTTATGAAACTTACATAAGACATTTGGATTCTAAAAACATGACCCTATGTTTGATATTTTTTTATATATTGATTATTCTACTGAAACTAAAGGATATTATCTCAATATTCCAACTAATAAAAACTATTTTTGGCTATATTTTAACAATTACTATTGAAGAAATTTATTAGTCATGTATTCAATTGTATTAATTTTGAACATATAGAAGTAATGAAAAAATTAATATGATGTGTTATTTACATTGATGTTGAGGTAGTTATATAATAACTTTTGAAATAATATCTGCCTCATGTTATACTATAACCACAAAGGTGTGTTGGGATTCATCAGGATCTCCTTATATGTGGATTTATTATAAAAAATGAGGGTGAGGTAATTTTTATAGGTGATAATTTCAACATCCTCTAAGTGTCCATTGAGGGTTTAGATACTATGGAATGGTGGATTCACCTAGGTAAAACCCATAGTGTGAAAGTATGTTTTCTGTAAGATAATTTTCATGGATGATATAGTATATTCTAATAAATAAACTGTGGTGGAAAAAATGATTCATGTAAATTCTTGGTATTCATGGTGATGAAACATTTTCACCTATATTGTTGAAAAATAAATTTATATTTTTTTTACAATAATACCTCACTATAATTACGAGATATATAAATTGGATATCGAAAATTAATTTCATAACTATAATTTAGTTGAGGATGTGTGCTTGATATATTTCAAACGTTCTAATGTTCTATATGATTCTGTGAAAAGGTTTAAGATTCTATGGTCCATTTATAGATTGGAATAAGAATCTTTGAGATTGATTAGTAGATTTTATGATTAAACTAAAGAGTTCAATTTCATTAAAAATGCATATAATTATGAAAATATAGGTTGATTAGTGGAAATTTTGTGATTTATTAGATATTATTTATGAATTATATACTTATTTACAAAAATTGTGTCCTGACTCTTTACTCTATGATTATTTAGTTATGTACATGATTCTTGATGAATTATATAGGGGAACATGACTAAAAACAAGGAATACACACACACACACATATATATATATATAGTTGTAATAATTATTATGGAAAAAGTCAAAAAAAACATACATTGGGAATATATTAATGTTTTTTATCATAGAGAACTAAATAAATAAGTCATAGAAAATGTTTCATATAATAAATACTTGGAAGAATATATATCCTTTAATGATGATATAAATGATGGATATAATTCCATATATATCCTCAATAGCATCTATAAGGAATGATATATTAAATATTCGACCTAAAAAATCATATACACTTATCATAACAAATAGATTCCAATATAATCCTTGTGACTATTTGGATTTCTATAATGTACATCTTGATGTACATATGAAGAACTAAGGATACGTTCTCGATTGTTAGATGAGAAGATGATATCTATTAAATGGATAAACAAATACAATTTTCCAATCTAGTAGAAATGATATAAAATCTCAATATATATTAATATTTATTTCTAAATTTCGTAGATGTAATATGTATGTGTTCCAAACAAGACAAAATAGTATACTTAAAATTTTAGGTGTTTTACTTTGTGGCATCTGATGATGTGAAATAAACTATTAGGATCAAGTAGTTTATTTTTAAACATGAGGTGGTTCCATTAATAAATGTAGAAATCTATATTTACATTGAAAATAATGGATGCATTTATTGAACTAAATAATTATGGTCTCATTAAAGGACTAAAAATATACTTACAATACACTAATTTACATGAAAGATTATTGAGATCTGTGATGGTAGGTTCTTTCATGTTTATATATAAAATAATTTTATGTATCCACTAATTAAACAATTAGTATCCTATGAACATTAGTTCCATGTTTAATCACATAGAGTGAAATAAATATTATATTTCTGTAATGGATTCATAAGGGATCATGAATTTATAATGAATGAAATCTATATTTAACATTTATTGATGTATGTTGTAAATTACATTTCATGAATAGTGGGATGTTAATATCACTTTAATTTTTGATTTTATTGTCCAAAATTGATGATGAAAATAGAGTATCGAGGTTTTGAGGATATATTATGATATAATATATTACTGGGATCAAGATATAATGAGTGTATACTTATTATGTGGAATGACCCACTATGAATATCTCATAGAATATAATATTGTCATCAATATACATCCAAGAATATTATTATTATTAGTCCATTTTAAATATTATAATAGAGATACCTATCATTATAACATTCATAAATTTATACTTTTTAGGAAATCTTATACAATCTGGTGTGGTAGGAGTTTTCCCAATCATGTATTTAGTTGGAGGCCAATTATGAGGGGATTTTTTTCACTCATGTGAAGAGAAAATACATCTAAGCATAAGTTAATTAGACTGTGAAATTAATGGATTTTCTTATTTGAGTCACAAATTATCTATTAAGTTACATGGAGGATGGGTATGTCATGTTTTAATCAACTTGATAAATAGAATGAGACTTATTCATTGATAAGATTAATCTTGTTTAGAGAATCAAGAAATTAAGAGATTGAATATAAATTATTAAAATTGATCCATGACTAATATAAAATTGATGTCATGTGAAAATGGATTGTATGGGTAAAATATTATGTGTATTTTACATTTTAAAGTGTACATATTCATATATTGTATTAGTATATTTGATGTATATTACACCTAAACCCTTGGTGTGTAAGGTATCACAAATTCTTTTCATGGGGACATTATTTTCTTACTAATATGAAATAAGAATTTATATTTTTTTCAATTCTACTAAGGAATGAAATTTCACACATTTTAGAATTTTAAAAATAATAATGTTTTGGAAAATATTTTTATTCGGAAATAATGTATGTTTTATAAACCATATTGGAAAGTCTGTTCGATTGATACACAAATAATTATAAAGTTTTTTATAAAATACTTTTGATATTTTAGTGAAATTGGAAGATTTTTTATGAATTAAATTTAGTGAAATCATTGTTAGGATATCCCATGATTTTGAACAAAAAATATTTAAGAGATTAATATCATTATTTTTGTTGGAATAAATCATAAGACACAAAATACAAGATATGGATATCAAATATTTCAATTAGATTATGTCTTTAGACAATATTGTTTACCATATATTTGCTACATCATATGGTATGATATACATATATAATGGATTTTCATGGGATATGCATGAATGAAATTTTCCACCACCCCCGCATGGTTTCTATACTTTAGACAGAATATATATCCATTTATGGATTTCATATTCATTGTGGGAGTTCAATAAGAAAACCAATATGTAGTAAAAAAAATCATGTGATATTCTGTTAGATATTGATGATTCTCTTCATTTAATGAAAACCATTAAAAATGGATTATATAATTGAATAGTTTCATTATTTGGATTTTGACTATTATTACATGTAATCAATATGGAAATCAAGTTTTTAGAAAACACAATTCTTTTAAAAATGTTGGTTCTCACATCCCTTAGCTGATTATAGGTCCTCACGATATTATCTTGGATCTTCTAGTCTATGTTCATCAATCGAGGTAGGATAATTGTTTTACATCATAGGTGATCTCAATCATGTGTAGAATGAAGATTAAATGAATGATTAATCATCACAACAGGTACTCTATTCAGTTTGGGTTTTTCATTTCCAAGAACACCAATTATATTAATAATATATTGGGATTTTTTTTATTTATTATTTCTATTAAAAATCAAAATCTTATCACCCCCCTAATCATATAATATTTATGAACGTATAAAATTGTGAAAATTTTCCCAAATAAATTTATAAATTACTTCATGGTTGGGATATAATTTCCAAGGAGTTGTAATTCAACCCCTTACAATACCAATAATAAAATAGTTCTTTCCCAATAACTATTATATAATAATAATTCATCTCCAATTTTTATAAAACCAAACTCTATCATTTAATAATTAAAAGGTTTCAATCAGTCATATTCTTGTTTCAATATCTATATTGATAGTTACATAGTCCATACATTAAAAACCCATTTAGATCTTAAGAATAATCAATTGGAATAATATAAACTTCATAAAACTAATTAAAAATACAGATAAATTTTTTGAAAACTATTATGAAGTTCACATAATCATAATATGATTCAATGTTAAAATTGTAATGAAATTTATAATATTTATATGTGATATGGTTTTTTCAATGTGATAAAAATTTATTTAATTATAACATATCAATATTATTCAAGATTAATTAAAAAATTCTCTACTATATAGGTTAATCAACATTTAAAAAATACAATAATTCTATATAGGTATTACCCCTTTGGATGGTTTAATGTTTTTCTAAACATGATTCATATACAAATATTCCCATTAAGATTTTGCAGCCTCAAACTATTTATCATAATATAAAATATTGATACAATATTGAATAAGTGTAGTTTGATTCATTAAAAACATAGCCTCGTAATAATTCAAAACATTAAATCTATAATTTTAGATTCCCATTGAATAATACAACCATTTATAGGTTCTGATGACATATTACATTGTTTAATTTCTATAATCACTATAACTATATTAAATTTAATATTCAAAACTATTCCATTTTATATAGTTTAAATGATACAAAGATGAATTTTTATCTTATATGTTCATTGATAAATGTATTAATTATCAATAAATAATACACATAGTGAAAAACCAAGAACATTTTTTATGGATTATATAATGTACAACACATAATTTAAATAGGATATCTAAAAAATATAATTTATTTATATTTAAAAAATAATGTTTTTTGAAATATAAATTATCTTTTCAAATAAATCCTTATGGTATCCAATACTTGTTTGGTCTTGTAAAATTAAAGTCATGTTCACATAACCACTAATGTATCCTGAATAGAATAAGAAGAATATTAAAAATGGTTTCACTTTGTATGAAATATACCAAATATTTTATGTTGAGGTTTTAATGAGATCGTGGTTTCTTATATGCATCTCATACACTTTTTATATGTACTCATGATTTTAAAATTTTAATTTATAAAACTCAAAAAATAATCAAAAATAATTGGTTTAAATCAAATTAACATATAACACTCATATAAATAATTAATTTCCTATGAATCCTAAATTAAATTGTTAAATATGATATTTAAGACATATCTATATATATTTCTTATTTTCAGTCCATGAAATTAGTTTCGGTAATAGATAATTTCTTCTTAAATAAGTATTGTACTAAAAAATATGTATAATTTGATTTGTATCCATACCAACCTCTATATAATACTGCTGAAAACCTTATTAATTTGATAGTCTAATTCAAATTATCAATATTCATATAGAACCATAGTATATCTATATACATTTCCATGATATTTTAAATATAAATATGTCAAATGTGATATAATTAATCCACAATAATGATTTATAAAAAAATAATCACTAATTTTATAAGATCATAAATTAAATATATATTACATATCACATGAACTCTGTAAATACATGGAATGTTATTTATATGAATAAATTTAGAAATTTAAAATTGAAGGACATATATTCATTATATAATCAACTCTTATATATGACTACTAAAATATGTTAATAAGTAAATATTTTTTAACTAATGGTGTTTTTTAGGAGACTATTTTGATTCATAGAAATTGAGATATTATTGTAAGAATAATTTTATGTTCTTGTAATTGAAATTTTTGTTGCATTTTATTATTAACACATAAGTCAAATTCATTCATAAGAGGAATATAGAGAATAAAATGAGTTTAATGTTGCGTATAAGTTTATCAAGTAGATATTGAATAATAACAATAAGCTTTTAATAAATATTAATATTAGTAACAACATTTTGTAAAGATGATAAAAACATGCCATGATGTTCATTGAAGAAAATTGTTGTACATGCCTTGTTAAAATTTCTTGTGAAGGTTTAAGAAAAATGGACGGTTTCTTGATCATTATTCCAATATATTTGAAAATCAGAAAATGGAAAATATATTTAATTGAATACCACCTTGGATAATTGTATTTTATTCAATAATGTTTATTACAATAACTCAATATGGGTTTTAATTGTGTTCATAAATTTCCAATTTAAAAAAATTACCCTTTTTATTGAATTAAATTGTTAAATATAATATTTTTTTATATTATATATACAGCTGAATAATGTAAATAAAATAAAGATAGTTCACAAAATTATTTATATAGTGGTTCATGGTCTCTATGATAGTCCTCTACTAAACCGTAGAGATATGTAAAAATTTCTTGGTTATTTTATTCAAATCCTTTTATATGAGATATTTATGGTTTATTACATGTGTCTAAGATATATCCATTATAATGAGAGATTACATATGGAATCTTCTAAAACAAAATACATCATTTTCCTAAAACCCACACATAGTAAAAAAATTAGTTCATCAAATAAAAGGTATAAATACATATAATTTTATTGATAATAGAAACACAAGACAATTTAGAATCACAATAAAAAAATGATGAAACTCCAATAGAAATTACATCTCAAATGTCTGGTAGTTATCATTTGATCCTCAACTTTATATAGATTAATCAAGATTGCATGGTAGTATAAATAAAATATCTTACTTATTTTTTCATTTAATTTTAATTAATGTAAAATTATTATTAACAATTCCTCCAAAAAGTCACGATAATAGAAGTAGTAATGAAAATCAATTTTATTATCATGATCAGTGCCAATGAATTTTAAAACAATCAATATTTTTTACACAAGGAGATACCGATTTATTTTCACTATAATTTGTTTATATAAAAAAAATAAATTTACTAAGTAAAATATTTTATTTATACTATTCAATATAATAATAAATTCTATGGATGTTAGAAAATACTATGGACAATTATAAATAATAGCACAAAATTATCATGATCAAACATTCCTAAATTAATTTATTTTTTAATAAAAAAATTCATTGATGATAAAATCATACTTACACTGACCCAAAACATTCAAACATAAATACAACATCATATTAGTTGAAATATATATTTTATATTGATATGATCAATGATAAACTTGAAATGTATTAGTGTCTATAGAAACATAGATTCATAAATAACTGGTACATAAACAATCTATATCTTTTCCCTTTATGTTCTTACAAAATATAACCCTTCTAATATATAACATACATTAAACCTTTCTAATCCTCATGTTTAAGGTTAAAATAAGAAAGTGTGAGATCATATATTCATTAATGGTAATCATATGATATTTTAATCAATGATAATAAGATAGCATAAAATATGTATTAGAATATGAGAATATATTATCAACATTAAAAAATCATCCATGTCTATTGATAGATCATATTCATGAGATAGGGAACAAAGTTTTATCAATAGAAATATATAATATATAAGATCTAGGAATCATCAGTAATAAATAGTTATCTAGGAAAAATATCATAATCATGATATATATAGTTTTATAATGAACCAAACAATCTTAAATAATTTTATTAGTCATGTATCACTACTAATACTATCATAATTCATTTGGTTCACTCCCCATTTCATCATTCCCTTAGTCATGGTGCACCTCTAGGAAAATTTTATTGGAAAACCCCCTTACTGAATGAGAATCATCTTCAATTATAATTCTAATTAAATTAAGAGATATCCTTCTATACCTAATTAATTTGAGAACTATATAATTCCAATCCCTACCATCACCTATGGAAAACAATATATATTTTTTCCCCAAGATCATAATACAGTCATAATATCATTATATCATAATATGTTGAATATAATTAAAATTGATAAAAATAATTCATCAAAATCATAAAATATAAAGAGATAGAAAAATGATATTAAGAATTCAGAATATTCCAAATTATTCATAAAAACATCAATGTACTATGGTATAGATAAATATACCTTAAAATTAAGAGGAAAAAATTTTCTTGAGGAAAATACATTTTTTACTTGAAAACACATATTTAAAATCTAAATGATTACAAAACTATTAATATTTTTTATTTTGAATGAAAATAATATTAATAAAGATTTAAATAATATGTCATGACCCCTTCCTCGAGGACTGTGTCGTGACTACCCCAAGCCCACCTTCCATAGGCTAGGGGCTGGCGACTAGCACTAGAAAGACATGTCCCTAAAATGGGAAGGCATTTAATTTTTAACCTGTACAAACACAAAGTAAAAAATAATAAAAAGAAGCAACTACATAGACTAGAACACAACAAGGATGTAACCATAATGTAACTGTTGTAGTGTAAAGAGTTCTGAAAGTAAAGGGGCCAAAAATACAAGCCCAACTGTAAAGTACAAGTTTAATTAAAAGGTAAAAATAAAATAGAAAATTAAAAAACTACTCTTGGATCTTCCATCGAGGATCATACCTGAAGGGTTGGTACAGATCGTCTCAACACCAGTCAGTATCAGTCAGTCTCCTCCATGTACCACTTGGTCTGGGCTCCCTCAAGTATCATCCCAATTGATTTTCGTCTCTATAATACATAACAAGGTTCAGGTGAAGCCCATGTAGGGGTGAGTATAACAATACTTAGTAGGGACCCCAAGACCCCTGAAGGTAACCCATAGTTTTACAAAGGAATGGATATAATGAAAGACCTCAACCAAAAAGCAATAAGCAGACAATAACTCTACTTAGTTATATGCCCATACATATACTTAAGTTATCAAGATATACTCGTCTTCTAATTGAAGGAATAATATCACAATGGTAACACCACGAAGGTAAATGTACCACATATTTATCACCACGAAGGTATCACCATGATGGTAAAAGCACTGCATAGGTATCACCATGAAGATAATGGACTCAACTCACACTAGATAACACTTTAGATCAAGGATAGGAAGATCATAAAATCGTTGAACTCCTTGGATACTGGAGAAATCCTCCTCTATCGAGTACAGTGGGCATGTCGGGTCACACAAAGTCATTTCCCACTAACCTTGAACTGTTGTGGTACTCATACCTAATGGGTACCATGGGCATGTTGGGTCACACAGAGTCGCTTCCCACCATGGGCCTACCAGGTCACATAGAGCCGCTTCCCACCATGGCTGAATTGAGGTACTCCTCCTGTCGAGTACCGTGGGTCTTTTAGGTCACACAGAGCCTCTCCCCACCGTGGTTCTACTAATTCACACAGATCTGCTTCCCACTAGGCCATCGTCAAGCAGTCTTCAGGTCTTAGCCAACATAAGGGTTCCGTACGTAGTCTACAGAGTGTTCAGTTTGGGTTAGTTAGGAATTTTCCCTCTGTGTTAGCCCACAAACATTAGGGGGATTAAGGGTTTAATAATTAATTGAATTAACAACAATCAAAACCCTAAAAAGATACCCTGCAGTAACTTCCTGTAAAAATAAATGAATCGCGGATCAACCCATTAGTCGGTATGTCTGAGTTCTTCATATAATTAAAGAATGGGGGACATGAAATCATCTAAAATACATAAAAAAATAAACCCCCTACCTCATAAACCCATTGGAGTGTTCACGTTCTTGATTTTGGATCATTTTCTTCATTCCCACAACTGGTTCCCAACAACACCACTAGTATGTTGTCCTTCAGTTTGTGGTTCGGTGTCACCTATCACTGCTATCTGGGATCTACTCCATCCTCTAAGGGTTCTACGTCACAACACTCCATCAGCACTTCGTTACTTGGAAAATCTATGCTGATACCTCTCCTCTAGCTCCATATATATAGGAGAGTGGGAGGGTAAGTAACGATAAGGGGAATTAATGGGGGCTCATAAATTAGGAACCTTCCTAATTCCCCAATGACTTTGTTAATTCGTATTAGCAGGTCAAGTAATTTATTGTCTTCACACATCATTGGACCCACACTCTTCTTGTTCATTGGAGGATATAAAATAAAAATAAAATAATATTATTATTTCATTTCTTTTATTTTCTTTTAAAAAATTCACAAAACATAACATTTTATCCAGACCTACAATGGTCAATGTAAAGTCTCCCTTAAGAGAATCTCAGCAATGTGAATTCAATGGTGCACTCATATTTATATTCCAATCACCAGTTCAAAAGTTAGAAAATTCCACCCACGTGTTTACTAAATGTACCTTAAAAAATTTTAATAAATTTATAGCATTCACCCTTGACCTGTTCCAGTCAGTGTTGGGATTCACATAATGAGAAAATGACCCAACAAACTCAACTATACTTTCTGATTTTTAATCCGAGTTACCATTAAGAAATTATGGATTTTACAATAAAATAATTGTCACCTAATTATTTTATTAATGTCCAAAAACTAATATTCACTGGTGGCTCGCTCCGGCCAATGTTATTATGTACCTAATAAAATCAAACCATCTCCAGTTCTGTGGTGGTCTCATATTTTTAATATGTGTTATTATTTGTGATTTATAAGCATTTTAAAAATAGAATAATTTTCATTAATTATTTTATTTACGGTTATTCCATTTTTGCGTTTTATCATAGGAAGGCTGCACCGACTAAAAATAACTCTCACCTATGGTAAACCCACCATCATCAATGCAACGATTCACTCATATTTCTGATCTGGTCAACTATTTAAGTGTTATTCTACTTTTTTAGGAAAACTATTTACAGACACTAATTAATGCTTAACAAAACTTAGATAGATCATTCTGGGCACACCATTCCTTAGAATCGTGCGCTGTCTAATTATTCAGTCTCAAAATAATTCCATTTAATTAAAAAAATCACATAGAAATTATGAGGCATTAAATTCTCCCCACCTTAGGGATTTACGTCCCAAAATGTTTAAACAAAGGAAAAACAAACAAAAGAGGTTATTGAGAAAAATATGAGCCTCCCACTCCCATGTTCTCTCCTGGAGGTCCTCGTGCTACCACCAAACTCGCACCAGAGAGATCAATCGTCCATGAATGACTCACTCCTATCGATCCTCTATCTCCACCGGGAACTTCATAAATGTCACCCAATCATCAAAGTTCAACTCTCCCTAGTTGATAACATGTAATTAATCATGCATGCATCTCCTCAGCTGTGACACATAGAAAAAATAATTCTCCCACTGCATCTGTGGGGAAAAAGATAGATAGTACGCCACATCACACAATCTACTGGTAAACTGGAATGGTACGATGAACCCTGAAGATGTCTTATCGCCCCGGCCAAACCTCCACAATTCTCGCCGGGGTGAGACCCGTAGGAAGACAAGGTCACCCTCCTCGAACTCCAAGGATCTCCTTCCCTTGTTGGCATAAGAATTCTACCGGATCTATGCAGTCTTCACTTACTAATAATTAAGGCATCATGATAGAATCATTTCCACCGCTTCCCTCATTTATGGCCACCAGTATTGACGTTGGAGGTCCTGGTATGTCATCGCCACTCCAAGATTTACTATTAAATGGGATTTATGGATCTCCCTCAAAACCTCCTCCTGAAGAATCCCTAGAAACATGGTGTGTCCTCAGAAGAGGACGATGTTCTACCCCCCTTCAGAAAATATTTTAGGAGGCCATCCTGAGAATATCTGAGCTTGTCGGGCTTTGTAGTCCACGTACCAAGTTGTGCCTCCTGAATTTTGTGAGAAATTAGGAAATTGGCAGTCATATACTAGAGTTAAGTTGCTCCATTTTTATCTATGAATGATATATGAAACGTGACTAGCTTCTCTGATGTCTCACTCAACAGATATAGACCAGACCTCCTATTGAGTGCGTATGCCACTATGTTCCCCTTCCCAGAAGTATAGACTATCTCAAATTCATAGTCCTGGAAGAACTCTAGCCATTTTTACTGTCACATCTCTTGAATGATCTACTAACACTTCTCCATCCATAGGAAATCCTTCCCCCTTCTTCATCAAAGCTGATAGGGGTGCCGCTGCCCTGGAGAAGTCAAGTATAAATCTCTGGTAGTTCCCAACCAAAGAAGAAGTTTCTCTCCCTTCATGGAGGAAATCCTTAAAACATATTTTGAAAATATGTCACCACACTCTTCCACTACTATTGAGAAATGAAAATTGAAAACTCTTACTTCTACGAGGGTAAGGTTGGCTGACTCAAGATTGATCGGTTGCACCCACTTATGCATGTGTTTATCATGTGCTTCCATGGTTTCATTTTTCTCCAACCAAGGAAAACCCCATTCCATTGTTTTAGTTAATACAAAAAAAAAATTTCAAATATATTCGATATGAGTATGAACTATGGATGTCCATTCCATACCCAAACTAATTTCATAAGGCCTCGATGTTGCCACCAATAGGTACCAACCGAAACACTAACCTCAAGGGTCAGATCACACCATCGGCAAGTGTTATTTTCAAGCCTCCTCCCAATGGTATCTCCAGACTTAAAGTTTAAGTCAAAAGTTTAATGGGGAACACTAGGTCTTGAAAATGATTCATGGAAAGAAGGAATGATTACTTCCTTTTTCTATTAATACGGAAGCTAGTAGTAAACACAAACTGTACCTTTATTCATTCCTCGATCCCTTGGGTCACACTCCTTGCTGACATGCATATACTCCCTTTTCCTATCCTCCAGCTCCCTGAGCCTAGTGAGGACCACATTGGGGTGGTGGTTGTAACATGTAGAAATGTATACCACCTTATGATTCTCTCCTAGATCCACTTCTACATCCACCAACCTACAGATTCATCTCTCCCTAACATTTCCTCTCCTTGAAAAATTTTACACGCCCAAGTCTCCGAGACCGGTGTCAGTTTCTTGCTTTCATACTGCTAACATTCACTGTATGTATTCACTCAGCCAAAGAACATTCATCCACAACGTTTCTCTATAGAACCTTAATGTAAGTAGGAATGCATAGATAAATAGTGTTGGATTGGATGTCTCTAAACATAACTTTCTCGGAGGTCTGATCCATGAAGAACTGACCATACTATATTCATCGAGTACTAGGGATAGTCAGTATGCCTCGATCAATACTCATCTACTGACATGTCATCCTGCTAAAGTTGTAGAAGCTATAGGGAACTCTCATACCTTATCAATTTATTGAAAGAGACCCCTTCTATGAGGAAGGTTCTCAAGCCTATCCACAAAAAAGTCATCTCTTTGAAATATCAGGGTAATCTAAACCTTGTCATCATCCTGATGAGACACCTAGAAGACTCTCTAATAGGACCACCATCTGATCGAGTGGTGCCCTAGCTAGATGGAAATATGGCCACCTCTTCAAGCCAGTATTTAGCCACCTTTGAGTTGGGATCACCTCAGAACCTAAGGTTTATTTGATACTGAAACACATGTAAGGCACTTAGACTACATATTTCCTCTACCGATACTGTCAGTTGTAACTGATGACCAACGGGCAGTGTTATAGCTGGAACTCTACTCGAAGGTACCATCTTGGGAATCAATCCATGTACCGACGCCTCGTCACAATGTGGACCATCCTCATGGTCACTCACTGATAAATACTAGCATCTAGTATCGCCATCTGATATGTTTGTGTCCCAACATGGTGGAAAACTCTTTCCAGAGCCTCCAGCCAGTCCTCAGCTGCCTGGGGATCTTTCTCACCTCGGAACCCCAGAGCTCTCTACTACTGAATCTCATTCAATGCACTCAGTCAGTGTGCATCCTATACTAGTGGGGATGGTGGAATCTGATGCCCAATGGGTGGTGGTGCTACTGGGGCGCCACTTTAAGGTTCTAACACTGTAATAGGGCCCTGCACCATGGCCACATCGCTCGGTGGGCCATCATCGCATACTCTCTTAGGAATCCTAGCTGGCTATCTACATGATGTCATCCTGATAAAGAACGGGTGCGCCATGGTCCTTAAATTATACCTAGTGAGCTAACTCCAAATAAATAACAAGAAAAAAACTTCAAAAACACATTAAATAATCATTTCAGTGTATTGAATCAGAAATCAGAATTTAGGGTCCTGGTGTATAGATACGTCGGCCGCTGCACCTACACCGGATTCCCCAAACTCAAAACTGCACTCATAATAGTTAAAACTATTTCCATAGATAAAAGATCAGATTCATAGTTCTTCGGTATAACCTAATCATCTAATACCACTTATCATGACCCATCCCTTGGGGCCCGTGTTGTGACTACCCCAAGGCCGCCTTCCATAGTCCAGGGGCAGGATACTAGCACCGAAAAGGCATATCCCTTAAAAGGGAAGGCATTGACTTTTTATCTTGTATAGATAAATAGTACAAAAGAGAAACAAGAAGCAACCAAAAAACTAGAACACAACAAGGATGTAACCACAAAGTATATGTTGTAGTGAAAAGAGTACTGAATGTAAAGGGGCCAAAAATACAAGCCCAAATGTAATGTATAAGTACAACTGATAGGTAAAAATACTACTAAAAAGTAAAAAACTACTAATGGATTGTCCATCGTAGATCCTACCTGAAGGGTAGGTACAGATCATCTCCATGCCACTCCACGTGATCTCTTCTCCTCTGTGTAACGCCTGGTCCTAGCTCCCTCAAGTCTCACCACAAACATTCATCACGTGCACAAGACACAATAAGGTGCGGGTGAAGACCATGCAGGGGTGAGTTTAACAATACTCAATAGGGACCCCAAGAACACTAAAGTTCTCCCAGAGTTCCACAATGGAAATACCACAAAGAAAGAACACAATCACAAAGCAAGAAGCATTCAAAAAATATAATTAGGTATATGACCATACATATATCTATGTTATCAAGATATACTCATCTCATAAATTTGGGAAGAATATCACAATGGTAACACCAATAAGGTAAATTTACCATGCAAGTATCACCACAAATATATCACCAGGAAGGTAAAAGCACCAAACATGTATCACCATGAAGATAAAGGACTCAGTTCACACTAGGTATCACTTTATGTCAAGGATAGAAGGATCATTAAATAATCAAACTCAATGGAAGTGGGAGAAATCATCCTCTTTCGAGTATAGTGGGCTTTCCTTGTCACAAAGAGCCACTTCCCATTATAATTGAACTGTTGTGGTACTTGTCTCTCATGGGTACTATGGGCATGTCGGGTTACATAGTGATACTTCCCACCGTGGGCCTTCCGGGTCACATAGAGCCTCTTCCCAGCTTGGTTGAACTAAGGTACTCCTCCTATCGATTATTGTGGGTTTTTTCAGATCACACAGAGCTTCTCCCCACCATGGTCATGCTGGTTCACATAGAGCTGCTTCCCACTGGGCCACCGTCATATAGTCTTCGGGTCTCAGCCAACCGCTGGGTTTCATACGTAGTCTGCATGGGAGAATCGATCATCAAGCCACTCAACCCATATTGATATCCATCTAAGTCACCATAATTTATTCCATATGATCTGTCACCCAATGAGAGTCCTAGATCCTCAAACGGCTCGTCAATCAAATGTATGGTTTGAATGATACTGGTGTTTTACTGTCGAGGGCCTGGTAAGATTCATGTCTGATCCCACCCATCCATACCCCAACATTCTCCAAAACACAAGTAGAGTATCTCAAAAGGACCGCCTTGTCCTAAGGATCCCAACGCCGTAGACAGTTCGTCAGACGGATGTCTGGATCCCAAGATAATGCCCATTAAGTCTGTCTGGGCTCGGTTTGGCCCAGGTCTAGTCCAACCCGATCAGACCGACCTGGCCTGACACGATCTACGTTGGACCAAGGTCCATCCTAGCCCTTAAATGGGTGGCCCACAAAGTTGGCCCACAAAGGCGGCCAGGAAGGGCGGCCCGTCCCACAAAAAGGCGGTCCACAAAGGGTGGCCCACTTGGGGTGGCCCGCAAAATAGGGATGCCAAGTTGGGTTGCGGCCAGGTATGGGGTCCGCCCTAGCCGGCACGGGGGGTGTGACCCCGCGGACTCCTAAACTCCTGAATGGCCTAGAGGCTGTTCGGTTTGCGAAGTGGAACCATCACGTTGGAACCATTCGATTGTCGTGGAACCCAACAAAGGTGCAGGTTCGGCCTCTACTAGAGCTTTTACTGTGGCTTCTTGTCCGCTAGTGGCGCAATACTCATGCCAATTCCTTCTCACAGGCGGCGCGTTGGTCGTTCCACACCTCCTTCCACAGCCGAATGAAGTAACAGCTGCCTCCTCTATCCACCATGGCGGACGAACCGCAATACTCAACTCACCGACAACACGCGATGACGAACGGGACCTCCTCCGTGGTCGTCTGGTATCGACCGCTCCAATGACCACCAAGACTTTGTGTTGTGGCCTCTTTTTGCAGCGTGCGTCAAAGCACAATTCCCAACTTAGTCGGTCAGTTTCACTGCACTAGTGGACTTTTATGGAGGTGCAAGTATAGCAATATAGTGGACAGTTTGGGTCGGGTTCATTAGGCCCACGCTCTCCGCGTTAGCTCGTAAACATGATGGGGATCAAGGGTTTAATAATAAATTAAATTAACAATAATAAAAACCCAATAATGATACCCTGCAACAACCTCCCGAAAGAACGAATGAATCGTGAATCAACCCTTTAGTCTGTTGGTCCGCATTCTTCATACTATTAAAGAATGGGGAAGAGGAAATCATTTGAAATTTGTAAAAGAATAATCCCCCGACCTTGTAAACACATTGTAGAGCACCCGTGCTTGAGGGTTGATCATGTCCTTTAATCCCACAACCATTTCCCAATGATGCCACTCATACATCATCCTTCAGTTCATGGTTCGGTGTCACCCATAACCTCCCACTGGGATCAGCTCTGTCATCTAAGGGTTCGGCATGAGGCACTCCTTCAGCACATCATTTCTTGGCGAAGCTGTGCTGATACCACTCCCCATAGTCCATATATATAGGGGAGGGGGAGGTTAAGTAAGGACGTGAGGAATTATTAGGTGCTCATAAATTACGAACCTTCTTAATTACCCAAAAACATCATTACTTAGGATTGGTAGTTCAAGCCATTTATTGGCTTGACACATTGTTGGCCCCACACTCTGCTTGTCCATTGAAGGATATAAAAGAAAAATAAAATTATTTTTTTATTTTATTTCATTTCTTTTAAAAAAGTCACAAAAAATAACTTTTTCTTCATACCTACTATGGTAAATGCAAACTCTCCCATAAGTGAATCTCAATGTTGTGAATTCTACAGTGCTCTCAAATTTTAAATCTGATCACCGGTTCAAAAGTTAGAAAGCATCGCCCGCGTGTTTACTGAATGTACCATAAAAATTTCAATAAATTAATAATGTTCACCCTTGACCCGCGCTTGTCGGGGTTAAGCTCCACCTAAGAAGAACACACCCAATAAACTCAATGATACTCCTAGATTTTCAATCCGACTTACCGTTTAGATTTTATTGATTTTACCATAAAATAATTTATAATTAACTATTTAATTTACAGCCAAAAACTAACTTTAACTGGTGGCATGTACCGGCCAATGATATTTTCTACCTAAAGAAATCATACCCTCATGTGTTCAGTGGTGGTCACAGATTTTTATTTCGAGTTATCATTCGTGAGATATAAGCATTTGAAATATAAAATAATTTTAACTCTTTTATTTACGATTATTCCATTTTTGGGTTTTCTCACAAGAATCCCACACAGACTAAATTTAAGTCACACCTAGGGTAAACCTTCCATCCTCAATGCAATGGTACCCTCATATTTATGATTCGGAAAACCGTTAATGATTTATTCCACATTTTTAGGAAAACTTCTTACGCACGCTAATTAAATCTTAACAAAACTTCTACAGATCATTCCGGACAATCCAAGTCTTAGAAGCATGTGTCGTTAAGTTTTGCGGTCTCAAAATAAATCCATATAAGTAAAACAATTATACAGAAATTCTAGGAAATTACATAATATAGTACTAATTATGGTGGAAAATGTTGTTCATGTGGTATATTCTAACGAAAAAAACCCCTAGCATTTTCCACAAAAATCCACAATTAACATTGGATAATGATTAGAATAAAAAAAATTAATCAATTGTATGAAAATTATATTATAGTAAAAAAATAATTAAAATAATCTATGTAGAAACTTAAAAACATTCATAAAAACATTTTAATGATAATATATACATAAAAGAAGTGATTCTTAATTAGTGGTAAAAAATGTTTTGTTTCTATAAAACATTATTTCATTATATTGAAAACATAAAAATGGTAAATAAAATTAAAATTTTAAATATAAATATATAATTAAAATATACAAAAATAAATAATATTTATGATATATATATCATAGAAATTCATCATCATGTGATTTAATCATAAATAATCACTAAAATTGTGATTGTAAAATAAAACCATACATTATATCCATCTCACTTCATGATATAACAAACCTCCTATGTTATAATTTTAAATTTAATATTATTTCAATACGTGAAACATAAAAATACCTATAATTAAATTCATACTTTAATTAAATCATATTTACAACCTTTTATTACCAATATTTCATTAGAATTATCATTTCAAGCATGTACTGCTTCGTTTTCCATGAATTCTTCAGTTAAATATTTATTGTCCATTAAGATTGATCATGGATACCTCATATAAATAACATCAACTGTGATATAAATATCATATATATTCAATATATATAATTATAACCATTCTTATTATGAGTTGATGAATAATTAATTACATTAAGTCTTAGAGAGGGTATTTTGTACGGTTGAATGCATAATGTTTCAATTTATTGATAGATGGAAAAAATATTCAAATATTTATTCACCCATATAGAATAATTAAAATAACATAAAAATTATATTTAATTAATAAATATATCATAATAACCAACTATTAATGTTGTTGGTGTAAAATAAATCACATATTTATATCGAGGCGGTAGTCCACACATACACACAAGCAATAAAATCTACTCTCATTTGATTGAGAAGAGGTTTTATATGTTTATACATAACAATAATAACATTTATGTGTATTTATGATGGTTAATTAATCATTTTAAAAAGGATACAACAATTTTATAGGATGTTAATGATGAAATAAAATTGAAAGATCTTAGATATGATCTATACCTCTTCTTTTTAAGATTCATCATTTGTATTTCACCTTGTTCCTTGAAGTATTTTTCAAAGGAGATGAACTAAATATCTTAGATAGAGGGAATAATTTTATGATTATTTTGGAGTAGGTTGGTTCTAAGACAGAAGTCTCAAATGATGTGAATACAGAATAAGAATATGATCCATTCTATAAGTGAGAGAACTAACGCAAAAAAGAATTTCATAAATGATTTCAAGGATATAAGGTAATTAAATTGTAAATGTGATCAAAATTGTCAAGTATAATAATTTAAGAAGGAAATTTTCTAATATCTTCTTGAAATTATATTTTTTTAGTTACAGATGGAAATATTACTTTTATCGGATTGTATAAACACCCCCCATATAAACCTTTTTATCCTTAACCCTGAATAGTATAACATATTTTTTCTATTTTTACTATTCACTATACATAGATATTAATTTGAACCTATTAGATAAAATTTTCAATGAATATTATAAATAAAAAATCCATTTTAGTACAATTTATTTATATAATTGTCAAAATTTTATTATAAATAACTAAATAACCCGCAATAAAAACTATTTCTAAAATAAAAAATCATTATGAATTAAAAATAATTTAATTAAATTATTTTACATCTAAAAATAATTATTTAATTACTATATTCAATTTCTATATGTTTTATAATTTAATTTTAATTAAGCGTGTAACCTGAAATGAAAACTATTTTATAAAGAATGAAACATTATGCATTAAACAAATTTTGCTTACATTATATTCTTTATAAAACCATAATATAAATTTAAAAATATAGAATAGAATATATAATATATAAATTTTATTTTCATTATTCATAAATGTAAATTAATTTAATTGATTATGATAAAAACAAAATATATCAATAAAAACATATTTCACAAGAATTTGAATTAACCAAAATATTTATCTTATATTAAAATCAAGTGTTATAATTTATTATTTAGTTAATTATATAATTTGTTATTAAATTGTAATTTAATTAATTTATGATTAAATTGAAACTATAACATGACATTTACAAGAAAATAATTGAATTGTTTTTCAAAAAATTATATATTTCAATATCAAATGAAAAAAAATATATCTTCATAGAAAAATAATAAAATCACTATAAGATAATATTTACCATATTATTTAATAAATGATATAAATTTCATAAAATAAAATTTCTAATAATTATAGAAATTAGTTATAATTGAAATGTGAAAAAATTCAATGAAACCCATTTTTATAAAAAACGTGTTTTTTTTAATACGATTTTGAATAATTGAATGAATTTACCAAAAAATTAATATATATTAATTATACATCAATCATTATATTTCAATTTAAAAAAACATATTTCTTATAAAATGGTTATAGATATTCATTTTATCCAATTTAACTACTAACTTATAATGGTATACTATATTTGAGTTCATATGGACATTGAGTTGTCTTTAAGGAAATAAATTGAATACTTAAATTTATATTAGATATAAAATATATCTAAAATCATAGGTTATTACATTCTACCCCCATTAAAATTAATTTAAACATTAATATTCCTTCACTCTCACATGTAAATGAGGATACATCCATTTCTTCAAATGCTTAGGATCCCATATATCTTCCTCAAATGTTTTTATTCCTACAATGAACTATAACTAATCAAGTATTCATATTCCATTGAAAATTATCATTATGATACATCATTTATACCAGTTGTTTCTTATCGGAATGATCAATCTCCAAAGATCTAAAATATGATCTTTGTACAAGTAAATGATCGTGTGTTTAATTCCTCAAGGGAGATACATGGATAACATTTTGAGCATTAGAGTGGTTTGGTGGTAGTTCCTAGTGATTAGATACAGTACTTACTCGATCAAGAATCTTCCAGGGGTAAATATTCTTAGGGATCATATTTAGATTCTTTCTAAATTTCATAACCATCTTCCATGGGTAAATTCATAGAAAACCTGCTCACTAAAATTAAATTCAAGATCTCTCATATGATTTTTAAAATAAATACTTATCTATAATGATTATCCTTGATGTGTTGTTAAGTATATCTTATTATATTTAACATTTACTTATCTATATTTGGACCTAATAGCTTTATTTCTCAATCATCATCCCAGTATATCATAGTTTTACACATCATTCAATATTTGAGTTCATAAAAACCCATATTAATGATCAATTTAATGATATTGATGTAAACAAATTCAATTTAATTATGTTGTTGATCTCAAAAACCATTGAAATACCAATAATATGTTATCAATACATCATCATGGGTTTTAATATTCCCCTCAAATTGAATATCATTATAAGGTTGATAAGTATTTCTAAATAAAATTATTTTCTAAATATTTCTAAATACATATCTTGAATATAGAGGTATACATATAATTACAATAAAGAACCACTAAATGTTGTACTCAAAATAAACATACAACATTTTCATGTCTATCCAAGAAATATGAAAAATGGAGAAATATTTTATGATAATTTTTCAAACATTGTAAGGTGATCTTATATGACCCAAATTACATGGATGACATTAGATGTTTTGGGATGACCAATGAAAAAATCCAGCGTGATGTTCTTGCAATTCCATTATAGTATGGGTAATAGTTATAATATCCCCTTAGACTTCAATCTCTCAGCTATAAAATTCTAACATACCATGAACTGAGATATATACTCTTCTATATCTCAGTTCATGTTATCCCAAAATAAATACTCATTTAGTTTACTATACATCTTAATAATTCAATAATTTAAAGATAATTATTAGATATGAGATTCAACCAATAGTTCCTTATCTTGGATTGGTATTTGTAGGAAAAAAATGCTTAGTTATTAAACCTTATGATTCCTTCAAAATCCTGGTTGGACTCGTGAAAATTTATCACCTATTTTTGCACATTCACATCCTCTTTCGACGCCTCATTAATATAATCATAGATATACTATTGAAATCCCATAGGAGAATGGTAATATTTATCACCTTCCATTATAATTTCACATTTCATCCTTTTAAGATTAAAAAATATTTTGATATTTTTTATCCTTATCATGATAATCTTGCATGATCCTTTTAACTCAATGTACCATCCACCATATTATCTTTCCTAGGGTGGTAATGCATTGGGTATGTCTAATATTTAATAGACTCCAATCATTATATATGGAACATATGACACTCTTTTTGGGTGAATATACACATTAAAAAACTTTTATTAGTATATGTGTCACACCTTTCAACATAAAGATAATACATCCAGATCATTAATGAAATGATTATCCATGTTAACTATAAATTATGATTTAGGTTTTATTTCTAATGAACCTTCAATTAGTGTGAATAATATGGTATCAACATATCATTTATTGGAATGAACTACTACAAACGTTTAGCATAGATAAACTAACAAACATTATCTTCAATTCGGAGAACTTTTTCACTTTCAAAAGTTTAATGGATGTAAACTACCTTGAGATGGAACGTTGTAACTATAGTGGATAACAATGTTATATAATTCACAATGTGTTGAAAATATCTATCAAATCCTAGAAAACTAATAATTTCATTCATGGTGGTTGGTATAATAAAAATTTAATAACATCTTTCTTTGATGGATCCACTAATGTACCCTAGATTGAAATTATATGAAACCAGAAAAAAAAACATTACATAAAAAATCCCCCTGGGTAAATTTTCTATACAGATATTCAATACTGATGGTATTTAGTACAATACTCAAGTGATCTACATGATCTTCTTATATCCTATAATATTTAGGTATATAATCTATAAATACTAAAAAAACATATCCTGTAAATATATAATGATTGTATTCATTTACACCATGATGATATTGGGGTAATTAGTAAGAAAATATGTATTCAATATAAATTCATACGGTCATTACCTTGATCATAAGGGTGTATTGGGTATGCGTTCACTATTTACCCTTAATTGAAATTATCTATACCAAAAAAAATTCATGTAAAAAATGATCTCCATATAATTGACTAAACAAATCATCAATAGAGGGTAGTGAAAACCTATTCTTGATAATGATTTAAAAATTTTCCAAATAATAAATACACAATTATATTGATTAGTCATTATCCATAACAAAATTAATAGGATCACCCTATGTTGAAACATATCACCAAAAAAAACCCTTATCCAGATTCTCATAGTGTAACTATTTTCTTTACTATAACTCAATCGAAGGCATTATATATGGAGATTTTGAAATATGTATAAAACTATGAATGTTTTATTTTTAAAAAATGACATCATATATCAAAGTAAGAATAGGTAAATATTTTTAATATATGTCTAAAAAATACCGCATAATAAGAATATATTTGATTTTGAGTATCTCCAGAACCATTAGAGATAAATAACTTCTTGGATTAGGATTCAAGACCCATGAAATAGATGAAATTTCCATTGAGCTTTAATTGTTTTATTAAAACCTATATATAATCATAGTTTGGATTGGAATATAAATTCTTCTATACCTTCCCTAGTATTTATTATGGGGTGGATATAAATAATTACAATTTGTGCCCAAAATTAAATAAAATTCAACTAGAGTAAGCATAACAGGATTTATAAGGAGAATATTTTCACAAACATAAATTTGGGAAGATTCAAATACATGAGATAAAATCATCATATCATTAGTATTTTTTACTTCTATTTAAATATCTAATGATTTAGTTGGTAATTTTTTACCTTATGATATATTTTAGATATAAAATTTTTGTTAGAACTATAATAAAATAATAAATTAGCGTTACTATACTAGATTTTATGTCTACCTTTCATAACATCATTTTTGTAACCCACATAAAAAATAGTGACCACCTGAGATTTATCTTTTTATTTGGTATTAATGATTTTTTATTAATAAATATCATTAACCATTTTATTTTAAAACATGATAGAATAATGTAAATATTCCATGTAATTATGAAATTTTAGTGGTGGTAGTGTATTCGGTGAAAATTTCTCTCCATTTACATATTTAGATAACATCTTCCCATTACATAGAATTTTTATTTTCCAACGACCCTATTTTCCACACATAAAATAATTACCAGTCCTATTTGAATAATATTAAATATGATTTACTCCAAACTTATAGGATAATGGAAAACTCATATTCATCATTCCATGTTTTTTGAGTGTATAATTTTTTTTAAATTTAATATTTCTTTTCATATCAAAACCATGAAAATTATGGGTGACACCTATCTAAATTTCCACTTTGATGTCTCATAATATGATTTCTTCATATCTACAGAAGCCTATTATGGACAACACCCTTATGAAACCTACAATTACACTACTAAATAATTATTTAATTTTAAATTCTTATTATATAACAATACAATACATGTTATTCTATATATTATAGAATATTCATCATATTAAAGAATAAATTCATCGTCATTTTTATTAAGTTCAAGAAATTACTTCTCCATCCTTGTATAGATAATATGAGGAAAGTACTAATTGAGATATAATAAACTAAACACATCATATCCCAAAATGTATATTTCTTCCCATGGCCTCATGTTCATAATATGAACCCACCATTGATCTATTTCACATTCCAAATGATAAACAATTAAGATATTCCTTTCATGTTCATGGTAACAGGATAATGTAAATATTGTTTCATTTGTACTAATCCATTTCTTATTAATTATTGGATTGGAAGACCTTCTAAATAAAGGGGGATTTTTCCTCAAAAATGAATCAATTGTACATTTTCAACTCTATAAATAATTTTGATTTTGAAATGATTCATGGATTCATGATGTTTTTTAAGAATGAAAACCATTTATTCATTATATATCCCAAAACATTTTCTTTCATAGGGGGATAATAATTTCATTTTCGATCAAATTTAGTGTCCAAATGGTTATTTCTAATTCAATCCATTGAATAAATCCAAAAAAAATATAGTAATATAAATAGTAATCATACTGTGATATTAATCCCTACTGGTGTAAGTTCTTTACACCTCGAGGTTGTACTGTCCTTCTTTTTTGACTTTAATAAATTCCATAGTCAACAAGAATTGGGAAACCAATTCCTGTCCCCAATTTTCTCAAAAAAATACTATGATATCATATAATCATGAATATAATTTATATGATTTATAAATCATTATGGTTTCTTTACAATATATTACACAATAGGTTTTACTTAGTTCACCCCTGTTCATTATCTATTCTCCTCCCCCAATGGCCCGAAGGCCTTCATTTTTTTATTGATTGATAATCAACCTTTCAAGGGATGAGGTGGAACCCTATTACATGCCCGTAGGCCATATAGGAACCAATGCCCGTAGGCACAAACATACCATACAACCCAGACAAACAAATTGGAACTTGCTCCTCCACAACATCTTCATCTTTTGAAATCAGCTCTTCACCTCCGCATGGCTGTTCGGCTAGGCATTTCTGTATATGCACAAGCTTGTCCTGATGGCAGGTGTCATACCCTCTCATTCTTGCAATCCTTTTAGCTCCTTCTGTGGTGAAATATCCTTTGCTCATCCTCCTTGTAGATCTTGTTCCTTGTAGTTTGGTCTGGTTTGTATCTACAGGTGACCCGAAGGCCATATGGATAGCCCGAAGGCCCAACTGACCCAAAGGCCTGGGTTCCCGAAGGCCAATGAAGGACTCGGGGACCAAATCTGATGCCCGAAGGCCCAAACGGGGGCATATTCCCGGCTGCTACAGTGCCAAATAGTGCCTACTACAGTACTGCTACAGTTCTGCAATAGTTCATGCTACAGTACTGCTACAGTTCCTGCTACATTACTGCTACAGTAACCCGAAAATCCTACCTCCGCCTGGTTTTGATCCCTGGTCACTTGGATGCACCATTAGAGACCTTGCCAACCGGGCTAAGGCTCATGTGCTTCATTATCTATTCTAGACTTCCTAAATGATCTTAATAAAAATTTAATTTAACATAATAATATCCCCATATAGTGTCAAACTAGGTGTCTAATAAATATCTATTCATGATGAAATTAAATTTCGACTAAGATATGCTCAGTCAACATTTTTCAGTGTTATCACCCATAGATTAATATGATCCAACAACTAGGGAAGGGAACATAAGAAAGGGGGATCTCAAATGCTTAGTAATTGTAAACATAAGAGATATCAGACATTAATCATAAGTGAGAATAATATTACAATAATGATATAACAATATGATATTTACATTATAAAATCATACCCATCATTTCATTGATTGTAATTATTAAACAAGGCATAAATGTTTTTCATTAAATATACATATGACATAATTGAGTGGAATCATTAATAAGAAATCATGATTCAATAAAACATATCCTAAAAATATGAAATATATTGGTATAATGAACAAAATTAGAAAAATAATTTCATTAGTTAATTACCATTGTAAATACTATCATAATGTATTGAGTTTACTTAATATTCCATCATTTCTGAATTCAAGGGTCACTGCCAAGCATATCGTATTGGATAGATTATTATACTATAAATTCATTACTGCCAATTTGATTATTTTTTATTAATTGAGATATCCTTTTGTACCCAATCCTTTCGATGGATATATATTTTTTGGCCCACCCATTTTATAATAAAATCCATACATATGTGTACTAGGAGACCATAAAAAATTCATCGTATCATCAAATCATAACCAATGGAATGGATATGTGTTTAATAAAAGATAATTAACCATTATAAGAATAAAATATCTAGATAATTAATATATATGATATGATTGGATCATATATATATAAAATAAAAAAATGATATTTGAATATAAAAAATACTAATAAAAGATCACAAGAACACTTCTTGAAGAAAATACCATTATTATTTGAAGAACATTATTTTCAAAATAAAATATTTCAAAAATGTTAAAGAAACAATTTTGGTAGAAAAAAAATCACTGTTATGAAGGAATATTTAAATAAATTATTACTCATAATGGTGGGGAAATTTTTTCATACATTGTATATTAAATTAATATTCCAATCACATTTATGGTATAAGGTAAAAATTACTACATTAGGAATAAATAAAGCGTATAAGTTTAAACCATGGTATGGAAAATAAAATATAGTGAACAATAAAATTAAGGAATCATTATGGAATTGTAAAAACATTATTTAATTCAATTTGAAGATAATATGATCATGTAAAAAATGATTTCCTACCGAATGGAAAAACATGGTCGAACTTTCGTAAAAACATTAATTTGTTATATTGAGTATGTAAATAGAGGAAAATTAATTCAAACCATTAAAAATATAAAAAACTAATAAAGAAGAAAATATTTATAATTTTTGGTATATAGATCATATAATTTCATTATTAGAATATTTAAGCATAAAAAGTCCAAGTAAACATGAGATTGTAACCTAAAACCCCTACCTCATGTCCATTTAACATTTTATGTTCTCTAACCTCCTGTATAATGAATTTAAATTTTATTATTATTATATAATATAACCATAATAATACCTATATTACAATAAAAAAATTTCTTATAGCCTTTTATCACCCATAAAAAACAGTCATTTATTATCATCATTATTTATAGTGTTAACCACTTCAATTTTCAGGTATGTTATAATTTGGAAATTATGGTCCATGCACATAAATCATGGTTACATAATAAATGGAGTGTTATTAAATATATAAATATAATATATATTCATTATAAAAATAATTATATCCATTCATATAATGTAATTATGTAAAATTAATTATAGTACTTCATGGAGATGATATTTTATATGTACGCGTGAGGGATGTTTCCATTTTTTGGTGTATGGAATAATGAAAAGGTAAATATCAATCCACCATTATAGATTAATTATTATAACATAAATATATTATAGAAATAGTAAATAAATAATAATAACCCACACTTAATTATGGTGGGTTAAAATGAATCTTTTTACTATGTGGAGGCGGTAGACTACACTTACAAATGAGAGATACATTCATCTTCCACTTGATTGAAGAGAGGTGGTAAACAGTTGGTCCTTCACCATAATAAAATTTTAATATAATAATTATAATTTATTAATCATTTTATATAAATAAAATATTTTATAGTAAATATATTAATAAATTAAATTGAAAGGGTGTGGTTAAGATCTATATCTCTTCTTTGAGAGACCAACATTGGCTTACACATTCAGCCTTCAAATAATTGTCTTAGAAGAAGGGAAAAAATTATTGGGTGAGGGGATGTATTATAGGATGGTTTTTTAATTGCCATATCTTGATATATAAGGTGAAACAATAGTGAATAATTGAGTATATTTTGTGTACATTTATATGCGAGGGGACTAAAACACTAGGAATTTCATTTAATATTTCAATCATTTAGGGTCACTTTATTAGGAATGTGGATATAAATGGATATGTATACAAATTTACAACCATAAAATCCTAAAAAATCATCCATAAATAATAATTTTATTTTTTTGTGGGAAATACTACTCTTATATCTTGCTTTAACCCCCTCCTGCCACCTCGATAAACCCATTTTAACATTAACCCAAATAAAAAAATTTTAATATTTTTATAATTATCTATTATCATTAAATATGAAAAATTAATTAGATTATATTAAATATTATGATTGGAAATATTGATCTCATTTTACCATATTCAATTTCTATAAGTTTCATAATTTAATTTTAAATAAGCACAGAACCAGCAACCCAAGCTTGTTTATAAAGAAGGAATATTTACCAAAACAATTACTAAGACCCAATTCCTTTTGAAAAAAAATAAATTAATTTTAAAAATATTAAATAACATCTAATATTAAATTATCAATAAACCTATTAATAAGTAGATATTATTTTAATTTAGTAAGATAAAAACACATTATAACTATAAAAACAACTTTTAAAAAATATGTTTTTATGCCCAAAAATTAACTTTTATCATATTCAATGATAATGTGGAATGTTATGAATTTAATTAGATTATATATAATTAATGGATAAATTAATTAATTTAATATAAATTTTAAAACATAATGGGAGTTTTAAATTAATAATAGATGATAGTGTTTAAAAAATCACTATTTTTCCCTATCTACTGGAAAATAAATCTTCATAGAAAAATTATAAATATTCACTCAACAATCATTCTGAAAAGATAGTTGAAAAATAGATACTAATTTCCTTAAATTAAATTTTTATAAATTTTATGACATTGGTTTCATGTTTCTCTGGAAGAAATGTGACATAAACTATTTTTTATAAAAGCTTATTTTTGGAATGTAAAATTACTATATGTAAAATTTATTACATACTTTTAATTAATTAATAAATATTATTGATTTATTAAAAACAATTAATTTATTTATAAATTGTTTATTACTATATATACCATCCAATTAAATGTTTATCTTATAACAATATACAATAGTGTGCTTCATATAAACTTCAGGTAGCTTGTAACGAAAGATATCAAAAACATAATGATTTATTTAAAAGAAAATAGATATAAAATCATGTGTTATTACATTACACATTTGAATTATTAATTGATGATATCATGAAAATAGCTTCACAAATTAACCACATATAAAAAATCACATTTTATTCCACTTATCGAATATATTTCATGAAACATATCATCTACATAATATTAACTCAAATTTCATTGAGTTTTTGTATGAATAAAAAATTATTTTATATTTTATAATAATAGTTCTATTATTATATATTAATAAATATAAATTTCACCTTTCAATGTTATAAAATTTATTTTAAAAAAATTCATATATTTAATATTGAACTTCTTCTTTAATAGTTCATATTTAAGTAAATGAAATTCTCTGCAATATATTTTACATAATTTGTCTTCCTTATATAAAATTTATCTTTGTATTACAAAGTTCATGTAAGAATATATGATTGAAATTTAAGATATTTTAATGTGAATAACTATTTAAAACTGAGTAACTCATGATATTATATATATATATATATATATATATTAATGTGTAATCTAACCATTGCATAATATTTTTTACCTATAACATTTTATGAAAAAAAATGATAAAATGTAAATGTAATTTAACATTGAAAACCTATCTAATAAATAAATAATTACCCTAAAACTCACTCAATATAAAGTGACTAGTAATATAAAAATCGGATTTTGGGATAATTATAACCAATGGTATATTAGGGTATATGAGTTCATACAAACTATTCACTAATCTCTCTATTTTAATTTTTAAAAGTCATATAAAATTAAAATTAAAATACAAATTATAAAACAAAAAATAAAAAAAATAATGAAATAGAATATATAGACTATTGAATTTGTATGGAAAGTAAATTTTTTAATATTTAGTACATTCTCCCTCTTCAGTGATATCAACATTTATAGAGTTAGTAAATTAATAACTCAATAATTTTTGTACACTAAAAGATAAAACAATATAAATATATTTACAAATAATGTTGAATCATGAATTAAAATTTACTATAAAAAGATACAATATTGCTGACTAAATAGTTAAATATAGGAATAGGAACATATATTTATAAAACAATTTAATCATTACGTATTTAGGTTTGGATTTGTTGGATTGTATTGTTTAGGGGTAGAAGGATCTGGATCAGAATACTATTTTGATGGGAAACATATAGTAGATATTGATTTATAATTACATACTTCTAGTAAATTAATAAAAAAGAAATTAGAGGTATTTAAGTAATATGTATTCTACATCTAAAATAACCATACTGAATTACATATCCATTGAAGGAAACATTTGGACCTATAGTTTCCAGCCACTAATATTTAGTTGTATAAAAATTATTTTTGTATTGGAGGTATAAGAATCATATTTCCTCCCATATCATATAGTCCAATGAAAAATACATTTTATATTATATTAATCATATCCTTTATGAATTTATTAATAATTTCATTAACTTTTCTCAACATATAGAAAAAAAATTATTTCATACTCTTAACCTCCTTTTATTAACAAAATAACAAAAAAACATTATACATTCTAATTTTCCATTATTATTCCACATTGTTTAAGATATTTTCCATTTTTTCATCATATCCTATTAGAATCATATAAAACAATTAAAATTATTTTCAGATTCTTGATGATTTTTTATGGTTCTTCATCAAATTACATGAATTCTGAGTTTCAATAAATATTTTATTAAACTTCTTCAATCCATTAAAAAAATTTCAATTTAAAATTGTAGAGACAGTTTTAATTATAAATGAATGGCATTTCCTTAGAGATATCTATTTCAACATCATGTTGTAATTTATGAGAGACTATAATAATTGGTAATTACAATATCCCAAAGCTATAACATGATGCACATTCTATTATCTAATCATTGTTTCATAATTAAAAAATTTTTATTAATGAATAAATTTATAATCAAAAGTACTAAATTTTATAGTTCTAATTTCATAAATGGAGATAATTTGTTTATTATAAAATTTATATTAGATTTAATTTTTTCATGTTTTCTAAAAAGAATAATTGTAAATGAATAGTGATTTTTTTATAAACATATCATGACTTTTAAGATATGAATATAATAAAACCATTAATTAAAAAAAGAATAATTTTTTACAACTGAAATATTATCTAATAATGAAAAATAATACATTTGTAATATTGAATTGAATCAACGAACCCATTGCAAAAAAATTGGAACCTATGTAACATTTGGGTTTGATTAATATAAGTTTTGGGATCATTTCAATTAATTATGTATTCAAAAGATACAATTTTTTTCTTTCATTAAAATTATTATTACACTTTTTTTTTACAATGAATATTAAATAGCATTGGAATAAATTCTATTTATTATTTTTATGTTATTTTTTTCAAAGAAAGGAATTATTTTAAAAACTTATCTTCCATTAAAAATATATATATTAAAATTATTATTTAAAATTTATAAAATTTTAATCATTCAAAATAGATTCGATATTTCGAATCTGTAAATTTATAATTTCTAAAAAGGATAATTTCATTTTTTTTTCCTAAAAATTAGTTACAATAGTAAGTTTTTTATATATTGGTAATGATTAAATGGGTTAATGAGTTTGTTAAAATATGTGATAAAGCTTAAAATATCACAAAAAATGTATCTAATTGAATGGTTGTGTGGGTTATCAACATACCATATCCTATCATAAAAATTAAGATAATTTACTAATGCATTAATGGAAAATAACCTTATTTTTATTTTAATATTAACAACATTTACAAAGTTTCCACCCCTCTCGCTTACAAAAGTTTCCCATCAACACCTCACTTATCCTCATATTGAATGATTCCTAGTATTGTGAAAGTGGGTTACCAAGACCCAAAATTAAATATTACTTTTTGATTATAATATCATGTATGCATAGAGTTATACATGTTTTTTTCATTCCCATAGAGGGTTGAGTGTACACCATAATTTCATTAAATAGTATTTTAAATCATCAAAATATATATGTTCTTACCTATAAAGAAAATCGAGATACACTGTGATAGTAACGTTTTTATAGTATATATACATTACAGTTGTGTTTCACATATTATTTCAAACTATTAGGTATTGGTGTGTGAAATGAATTAACATTTCTTATAATGATGTTTCCCTTATGATCGTGATCATATTAGATCATGATGATGGTCCCTCCAATAGCGACACTACATTTTTAGAGTGTCATTATTTTTTCAATTCTATGAACACATGTATTTCTCCTATAACATGAGTTAATAATAAATTTTTACCATTTGATAGCGTACATCGATCAAATTTTAAAAAAATATATTTTTATTCCATGGAGAGGAATCACTCATTAGGTGCATCACTGATGATATTGTATTGATTGAATGATCAAGAGAGGATTTTTTCTTCTAAAAGGAAACAATTTCTCTGAACAAGTTGAAAAAGATATTTGAACCTTTCCTAAATACATGTAAATAATATAAAAAGTAATTATGTTAAGTAAGACCATAATATATTAAGGTAAGAATGTATGATGAAAAAATGTATGAATCATGCTTTATGAGATATTGAACGAAATATAGAATATATTACACTATGTCTGTTAATATGAGGTTTTAATTTCTATGAAAAAACTTTATATCCTATTGGTTCATGATGAATTCCTATATAAGACTCTTAGTAATATGTTAAGAGAGGATTCTATTAAAAAAAGGTCATATCATGTAATAGAAAATTATCAGTCAAAAGACTGTCAAATTTTTAAAATTTGGATTTCATTACATGAAGAGATCCATAGTGGGGACTATGATATGTCAATGTTTTATCAATCATAATATAAATTAATTATTATTCTTGTTTATAATATTTAGGATGAGTTTATTTTACCACAGTATTTAAAGGTTTAAAATCATGAAAAATATTTGAGGAATGTTATTGTTATTTATGGATAGTTTTTAATATAAGGAATTTTATGTTTTGGAAGTTTGAGTTGTATCATATAATATATATTTTTATGGTCCAGGATAGTTGTTAAATAATAAACATATTTATAGAAAGATTTATGATTTATTGGTGATGGATATAGTTTACATTAGAATGTTAAATTTATTAAATGGTATACTTTCAAATTTAAAAAAAATTAACATACCAATATATTTTGGGAGGATCACACTAATCATAGTAATATTCATAACCAAAATATAAGAGACACGATTTTATATATCCAAATTTTAAGGGAAATAAGTGTTCATTCTGAGAAACTTGTTATGATTTATTCTTCCCAGATCTATGGATAGGTGTTGCGGTGAGTATCAGTTGATTCCCTAAATTGTTGATTCTCTACAATAACAATCATTAATCAATGATCGACAAAACATTATGAATTTGGAACATCTGTAGATGGTATTGAGTGTTTCATCATAGTTATTTTATGAAATGATATCAGTATCTAATAGTCACACATTCAATTAAAATCATACAATTAATAATTTGAATATAAATTTTTTCATGATTAATTTAATTAAAAATAGATCCTAGTTTTATTAACCCATTTCTCAAGGCTAATGGAAATGTCTCAACATTTATTAAGTGAAAAATATATTTTTTCGATTAAAAATCAATGAACATGCACCCAATACCAATATTTCTTATTAAATTGAATGTGTGATGAATTACACAAAGGATAAATTAAATATTTATCAATTTGAGTCTAGGGAATTGATACAGTTCCCATAGAACATGTGGTGCCACAATATGATGTTTAAATATATAGTTATGTTTACCCGAATATCGATGAAACTATTTTATGCTAAATATTTATTATTATATATATAATATAATATTTTATTTCAAATTAATAGTATCGAGTTGTTATTATTTATCAAATGGATTGATTTTTTATGGGGGCGGATACAGGTTATTCCAAGATTATTGACTAGAATATATATATATATATATATATATATTAATTTTACCCATGTGTGAATAGTTATTCATGGGTGTATATTACCCATGATTAAACAAAACCTCATTGTTTAATAGTATATGTGCACAAAACATACACATGAATAGTACTTGAAACCTCTGCAGGGGGTTCTAAATTTCCATCATGCCCAAAAAATCACAAAAAATCAGAGAAATTTTTAATTATATTTTGAAATTATTAACATAATTTTTTATTCTATGTGATATGGTATTTAAGAATTATATTTATTGAATGTAATTTTATTTCGTATTTTAATCCCAAAAATTTGATTACTTTCAAATTTTATTTTATTTTTCATGTCTATTACATCATAACTAATCATGAGAGAGACCAAAAAATGTATAATTCATATTTAAATTTATTTATTTAATTATTAATATTTTATTGATATTGGTATTTATTATTTTAAAAATGACGATCTCTGTAATTTATATTTACCACACTTGATATATATAGGCTTTTGTGTATGTTATATAAGTTATTTATCTATATCAATCAATCTAGATATCGTCTCATCGTTGTGAGAGTATATTTATTTATAATAATGATAATTAAAGAATATGTGGATTGTTCTAAGACTTGGGGAAGTAATAGATGAGACGTAGATACGTTGGATAAGATGGGTGTCAAAACAAGAGCTAAAGATGACTCAAAAAAGTTATCCTACGGTTTTTGGTTGATCTATTACCCACTCTGTGGATTAACCAGTAGTAAGTTATTATAACCAGTCACATTTTGTTATACATGTTTTATTATTTATTAAATTTTTTATTTTTATCCTGTCTTATAGAATAATAATCAATAATTCATTGATCAAATGGATTAACATGTGATTAATATTTTCTATTATGAACTATTATGTTTTGAATGTGATCAAATATAATAGTAATTTAAAATAATAAAAGATATCACTCTCCAGAAAACTATAAAATAACTAAATAATAATATTAGTTCATTAAAACCTTCCACTGTTATAATTTGAACAAGACTTTATGTTCGGGGGGTTTTCATCAATAGTTGAGAGTTAATTTTACTACTAAGGATTTATTATGAAATTGGTGGGATTACATACCTAATAATGACCTCAAATATTTATTACAGTTATATAATTAAAAGTTTATATAAAAATAATGGGGTTATTGAGGTGTATAATTTGCAAGAGATGAGAATAAAATCAACAATCTAAGGATATATGAGTTAATGTGACTGCCTAGGAAAAACCCTACCTTAAAATACTTTTTTAGTGGTATAGTTATATGTTATATGAGAATTTGAGGTTTTAATGGATGTATCCACTGGAATACTCAATATACTAAGTGTATTGAATGAACTAGTTGAAATATTAAAGGATTTTTTAAAATAATAATAGATATTTATGATTAATTAATATATAATTCCTATGAACAAGTAATAAATTTAAAACCTTCAACAACTTAATGACCTATTTTTTGTACATTTTTTTCATTTTTCATAAATAATAATTAAATAATAACATTTCTTTATATGGTTTACATTAAATGATTTTATAAAATGTTGGGTCAATTCACAATTGGAACATGATTAGGGAAAACCATGTTTGTCATCCCAAAATAAAACTTTTCTTGTGTCGAAGTCATGGAGTGTTCAAGGTTAGGTGAATGATTAAATAATTATGTAAATACTACCACTTATTTTGTGTATCATAAGATAGTGGTGGATTCATAGTATGTCCAAATTTGTGGGAAAATAAAGATACTACTTACAATATCCTAGGTGGGGGTACATGGTTAAAACACGGTTTTCCAAAAGATGTGACGAAACCATGCATCTCCCTCTGGTATCCCAGAAAGGGGTTCATAGTTCATGCATGATTTGTTAAACTATATGTATAAATTATTGCATCATAATTTAAACCCTTACTTTTCATAATTTAATATTCAATACCCTAAATTAAAATTCTATTCTATCCCTAGGGAATCATAATTCAATAAATTGGTCATTGGTGGCTCTTTAGAGGTTTTTTAATCATCACAACCATGGTTATTCATAGATAAATGTGTTGGTTAAAGCATTTGATATCTCTTAGTAAGTTTTATATCATTTTTATCACAGTTTTTCTATTCATCCATTTAATCAATATTTTAAAGTTATAATTCCAATTTTCATAGGTAGATATGGATATTAAATTGCTGAATTTGGATTATATTATTTTCCATTGATTGTTATATCCCTCAAATCTCCTTTGGTGGATCTCATGTGGGAGTTGATCTTGATTATTCTAGGTTATTTCATACATAAACCTTCATAAATTGAAAATTATATTTCATGTATAATTTAAATTGGTTTTCAAATATAGTTTTAATGATTTAATTGATTCTCATTATAAAATATTTGGAATGGAGTGGTGTGAAACACATAATTTTTTAGCACTTTAGTTTGAATATTTAGTACTTGTTTATAAAAAATGATCCTTATTTGAAATAAGTTATTTTGAACATATTTTTAATGAAATAGAAATTCCTAAAAATTATTTAATATTTGAAATGAAATGAATAGATGTGAAAGTAATTATTGGTCGAAAAAACCATTTGATGTTTGTTTTCAAATGAACAAAATGTTTTTGGAACATGACCTTTTTTTATTAATCTAATTATTTGAAACTTTCATTTCATATAGTTTAGATTGATTTGAATGAATGATAAAATCATAAATAAATAATATAAATTAATTGAAATTGGATCCTAGGTAGTTAGGTGGGAATAATACATGATACATATGTATTAGAACTACATGAAAAGTGTTATATGATGATAACTCTAACTAAAATATCTTAATATCATGGAGTTTATTATTTTAGGTTCTCTACAATCTCCCCTAAGAATCCGATCAAGGTGTGAATTCAATCCTGGATGCATGATTCACTAATATATATAAAAATACTTATTCTAATCTAGACCTAAGTCTCATAACCATGGTTTAATTATTATAAATAATTACACATTCTAATTATTGATAGAAATTTTTTACTCATATATGTTTCTATAAAAATGATTATTCATTCAAATTTTTGTGAATATAATCATATTACCATAATTTCATGTAAATTCACCTCAAAAAATATTTTATAATATTAATATATTTGTTTTGAAATGTGGGTTTTAATATAAAATATGAAAAGATTTATGTGATATGTTATATTTACAATTGAGAAATTATTATTTGTTTATTATATATTTCTTATGAAATTATTTTTGAGTTCCTAAAATTTATTATTTCTCACACCATATACATTAATATGGTTTTTTATGGATTATTTAATTCCATTCATGGAAAATTGAATGATTTAATTAGATTTGGTTTGTGTGATTGATTATTGGGACCTTGGGAGTTGGTAATGAAAAGTTGTTTGTGTGTTCCACTTATTACCTTGGTATATGGTGAGGGTTTATTGCTGGTTTTATCTTCTAAATTTTGTTAATATATCAGTTTTATATAATTATCTATCCACTTAGGATACTTTTCCCTTGAGGATTATTTTTTATACTAATAATTTATTTATTCTTATCTACTATTTTCACATTATTAGTAATTTTTTAATGAAATAATTCCCCCTTGTTTGTATGTGATGAAATGGTTCTAGTCTCCTTCTAGTAAGATTTGGAATTCCCTTGGATCTATGATAGAACTGGTTCATGTAATGTTTAAGATAGTTGTTCTGGATTTTTCATTAAAAAATTAAATCCAATGGTGATTTTATCCTTTATTAATATTTTTTTGTAGTTTTAGATGGCTTAGTAGATATGATACATGATTTTCAAGACAATAGGGGTAGGTTATGAGTGATTTAATAGATACATCTCATATTTATGCGCCTTAACACACCATGGTATTTTTGTAATATCATCTCCATGAGTTGTATGATCAAATTATAGTATTTTTCTAAATAATTACTATGATATTTGTTTTCTCAGTTGAACTATAATTGAATTAGTTGATGATCCCATGTCACATGAAATTGTTTTTATTAGTATATCATGGGGTTTTTTATAACCATTCCCATAATAAAATTTTCTAATATAACTCACGAGTGAAATATTGATGATATATAGCTATAAATATTCCATTTATTCAGAACATTATATAGTTTGTTTTGTGTGTGGTCCAACTGTTAGGCTGGGTAGCTATACCAATACCAATTCAGGCTATATAGGTTGTACTCTGAAGGTACAACATAAAAGATCATGTCCATGACTTCATTTTTGTAAATACACCATATCAATATTGTACAAATAACCCTCAAGAGGAGGATTATTAGTTGAAAATTTTATATAATATATTTAAAATTTTATAGATTCTAGATACAGTTAAGGTGAAATGTTTCATCTTAAAACATGAAGGCCCTAATAGAGTTTTGATTGATTATGTGGTTTTAGAGTGTGTGAATTTGATTTTATATTTGAAAACATCATGAGAAATTTCATAGATAAATTGTATCTATAATTTTTAGTTTTGGCTAAGTCAATGGAGTTCCTTAGACATCAACATGATAATTGAACAATGACCCACAATGCCAACTATTTTTTATAGCAAGTTTATTTCTCACCAGAGGAAGTATCTAATGATATGTTGAAATCATAGAAGTTTCATATTTTTCTTCAAGAAAATAGTGGATCTTAATATTTCATGATGAATCTCACATTGAATGATAATGTTCTACATAGATCATTTTTGTAAGAACATGATATGGATGGTATATAATAATTGATGGCACTACATCAAAATCCTAGTGAAAGATTGGGTGGTCCCTATTAAAGGAAGAGTAAGTAAAAAAAGTTTCATGTTGGAAACCATATTTGTGGATCTTAAAAGTAGAGTTCTTCCAAATATTATGTATGTTATTGTAAACGAAAACATTCTCGTTTCTTGGGTGGAAAATTTGGACACTCAAAGAGTAATTTATTCAGAGCACCAAATATATGAAACTATTTTTGGAAAATCATGTCACTTGTAGAGGTTCTTATATGTTTTTAAAATTCCAAATATCTCAATGTTCTATATAGTACTAGGTTAATCTTAATCATAGTCATATAATTCAAGAAAACATGGGTACCAATAATAGGAATTAGGAACAAATAATCCTTATATAGTGGATGAGTATCTAGGGGAAGATAATGTAGTAAGTACAACCATGAGAAGTACCATTACCATTGATTCACCTATATTGACTACATCATTTGATATTAGTTCCTTTGATTCATTCATATATATTAGTATTTTGTAGTTTTTTAATCCTAATATAATGATCATGCCTTTTGTAAATGAGATTTATGTGTTGATCTGGATGAAAATTTAGAAGGGTATTTGAATCCCTTCTTGTAAATTTTCATTATCATAATAAATATTGTTTGGGGAGTTTTTATAACTAACAAGAAACCACTATATTTAATTTGTAGTTATTATTGGATGATTGGTAATAAATATCAAATACACTATTATCTTTATAAGGTCTCCTCAAATACACTTGATTGTGTGATTTATGTATTTTAGAAAAAATGACACCCATGTTCAAGTCAATCTTGAGGCCAAAATCTTATGTTGAGTATGATTATATCTATGTCTTCCTTTAAACTATAGTATGAATATGTTTCTGTTAATCATATTTCTATGGTGGATGAGTTTTCAATTTATTCCATCATACTCTTATAGTAATCCATTTTTCAATAGGTGGAGTTATTTATCAACATTGTACCATGTTATCCATCCAATTTATAGTCCCTGTGAAAATAGAACAAGAAAAATGAACGAGTTAAGTACATAGTTGGATAACTTGACATCCAAGTTCTTTGTATATCCTTGTGTGTCTCTTTAATTATAACCAATGCATTTTTATAATAAAAATTATTGAACCATTTTCTTTTCCCTTTTTTTAATCAAAATCATTTTATAATTAAGAAAAAAATTATTATATTGATGAATCATTTGACCAGATGAAAGGGTAAATGTTTTTTTAATAATGATAATCGGTTTGGTTAGCAAAAACATAGGATCAAGGTGTGTGATATACCTAAGACAACATTCAAGGGAAGTAATGGCCACCATATGCACCATGTTAGGAATTTCAGTCTGACCAATAATATTAGTATGTTTATACAATTGATGAATTTTTTTTCTCTTCAATTCCATGATTTTTTTAGTTGTATTTTTTGATGAAAATATGGTTTAGTCTATGAATATGGTGGAAAATGTTCATTACATGTGATTTTTTGGCGATAACTTGATAAATTACTGATTTATTCCATTTTTTTCATTGATACTTCTTGATTTAAGAGATAAATTTCATGTAAAATAAATTTTCAATAAATGGTATTTCATTTCATAATGATAATGTTAATGATATCAAGACCTAGGAGAAACCACATAATTTCTATGAAATATAGATATTCCATGAATTTTTTAGTTATTACCATCAGTTTTTCATATATTTTTATACGTTTTATTATCTTTTTACTACTATTACAATGAAGGGATTAATGTTAATATGGGATGTAAAATTTATAGATTCATTTGATGAGTTTAATTTTCAATAGACTTATTCTCTATTGATGACTCTTCTAGAGGCTAGTTAGGGAAATGATTTCTTAAATGATTCATCATGTGTTGGGTTCAGCTGTATTTTTATATAGGGATTAAATTTGGTGTTTTACGGTTTTATTTAAATTTGGACCAATAACATACTATCTCAAACATGATGTTGAACTCATAGTTGTGATAAATTCTCTAAATATTTGGGGGAATTACTATTTTGAAGAATATTTTACCATCTACTCAAAAGAAAATATCATGAGTTATATATTCTAAAAAAATATCTAAACCTTTTCCAGAGTTTATTTTTTTAGTTCATGCTATATTTTTACATTGAAACATCCAACATCCCTAGTAAGGGTAATGTCTTCACTAATACTCTGAGTAGGAAAATTCCATCCCTATTAGTGAAATAATCTTTTGAGGAGCATAATATGATGTCTCTCTTATATCATATGCATTTGGGAGTCTATGAGGATGACACTGAGGTTGTTTTATTGAATTTTTAGTTGAAATACCCACCTCTAAAAGTTATTCTCATAGAATAGTATCGTGATGATAATTTATAATGTATTAGGTAATATTTATATATTGGGGATATCATCGGTGAATCGTCTCTAATTTTTTAGGGTATCCTTTGGTTCTAGAACTAGTTTTTTGTTACTTGTGATGATGGTTTTGGTGAGAGGGATTACCATAATTCCAAATGGGTTATAAACACCTGGACCATGAAGTTGTTTAATGATATTTATAAATGTTTCTGGTGGCTAGGTATGAGGCATGAAATTGCTTATTTTTATTATCATTTCCATATTTTATAAACATTTAAGGTCATGCATGAAATATTTTTTGTGTTCTTGAGAAACAATCCATACCTAGATGGATGTGGGATGATATATTGACTGAAATATTGGTTTTTTACATTTATCGGTCACGTAAAAAAATTATGTGGTGATTTAATGATTGAGTTAATTTGCTAACATTATTCCAAATTGTGATACCTCCAATGTGAAGGACATGAGGAATATATATGTGTGGGAGATAGTCAAATTTCATGTAGTTTCATCTTCCATAATATTTTATATGGATCCCCAATTAACTTCTTATTTTTGGAGAGTCTTGTGTAAGTATATGGGATCATAGTTATAGTTTGGTATAATATTACTAAGATAGATAGTCATATAGAATGAGTTATATAGATTTTTGAGGACATTCTCTAGGCTTATGATCATTAATTTGGAGGAGATTTGGATTTCCATTTTGAGATGATCATGTTTTAAAACAATGAAATATACTATTATTCCATAATTATGTAACTCTTTGAGTCCTTGTATGAATAACCTTGTATATTTCCACTCTGTTAGTTAGATATTAGTGATGTTTCCCTGGCCAGGCCTAGTTAGTTCAATGAGATAACATTAATGATTATTTGATTTTTCAGAGAAAAGTGAAGAAACAGAGCTATTATAAATATTACATTGATCATTGTACATTCCCTTCGTATTTTTCAATTGGTTAGGTAGTGGTTTTTATATTATCCCCTATATTATCCAATTGATGAATAAGTAAATAAAGAAATTTATTAACAATAAATGTGGGAATTTTTGAGGTTATTGAAAATATTGGGAAGCTGTGTTACCATTTATCTTTCTCAAATCAAATGTAATTTATCTAAAACATGTTCTATTGGGAATGATATAAGAAGTATGTCTTTGAAAATTTTAATAATTTTAATTAAGAGTTATTTGATGTGAAATCATGTTTTTCTATGAATGGGTTGCATGTTTAGATTATCAATTATTAGAAAATCGGTATTCATGGAAAGTCCACACCCTTGGATCAAGTGTTATGGAATTATGTCTCTGATTCTCACAAGGAATTAGAAAATGAGGATTTAATGAGATATTTTTGGTATGGCTTATTTAGATTTTGAGTCTTCTAGGTATTATTTTTTGGTGAATAATTTATTTTAGGTGGGGATATTTACTACATTTTTTCACCCAATTTTATGTAATTTTATTCTTTTTTTATAATATTTTAGATAGATATTTAATTATTTTTTGGGGGATAATTTGGGTATTTTTTATTTTTATGGTCTTAAAAAATTTTCAAACATAGTTTGGGAGAACCGTACCAGTCACCTAAGAAACATTGTTCCTTGTTTTTTAGTTATAGAGGAAGGTACATTGATAGGTTCATGGTTAATGTAGAGAGTGTATCCAACCTCTCAAACCATGTGATATGGGATATTATGGGGAATATGGATGGATCATGGTTTATAAAACCACATAGCATAACAATTAATCCTCTAAATTTATTATAGGGGGTTTACTATTTTTAAAACCATTTAATTTTATCCAGTATCCATGTACATGGCACATGGATGGTGTATGGTTATCCATATAGTGAATCCAACCAGTGTGATGGGAATTTAATTCTTCAGTTTTCATAATTTATTTCATGATATCAAAATTTTAAATTATAAACTCCTCCTAGTTTAACATAATATAATCGGTTGTCCCTTGTATGATCGATATTGGTGATTTTTCTCTTCTACCCATGGTTCTTCATGGATTGAAGTTTCTTTTGATGCATTTGATATCAAATAATAAGCATAATTCCTATTTGATCATGGATTCAACTTTACTCCTTCCAGTCCCTATTTTAGTGTGGTGATTCCTCTTATCATAAAAGTAAATATATATTAAAAAGATTAATTGTGACTTTAATATTCTTCTTTGATCGTTATATCCCTCAACTCTTGGTTGAAGTATCCTCTCATGTGAGAATTTGTGGATCTTGACTGAGGTAGGTATTTCTATAAGGGAATATCTAACCATTGAATCATTGATTATTATTTAATTTAAATTTTCATTCTTATTAATTTATAAATCCTGAAACTTTTCTCTTCATAAATTATTTTGAATGCAATGGATTTTGTGATGAAATACCTACAATTGTCTTGAAAATATATTAATGATTTCTGGAAAAATATTCTTATTGGATTTGAATGACTTTGAGAAAGAATTTTTTCATAATAGAATTTATATAAATGAATTATAATATTAAATTTAATGATTATAAATAAAACGATTGGGTTTTTTATAAACATAAACATGATTTCAAAACTATTTATATGTTCTTGAAAGATGAACTTATGGATGATTGAACTGATTATTTGAAATTATTATTTGATATGATTGAGATTTATTGAATTGAATGATATCCTCATAAATTATTGATATACTATAAATCACTTGGTTTCCTTATTAGTAAGTTATGAATTATACACACTATGAATCTATTATCTATACCTGGTAAGAGATTTATAATTATAATGTAACCAAAATTATATTGGGGGAATAATTTTTATTCATTGGGATTCTCAAAAAATCCATTTATCTTGGAATACGTGTAGAGTGTGAACACATAGAGATATATTTCATTGAGATTTTTGATAGTATGTGTACTAATATTACAATATTTATTTTTAACATGGTGTTTTGATTAAAACTTTATAAAACATTTTATTGATTTGTTGTAATTTTTTACTCATATTTTTTATGATAGAAATGTTTAATCTAGTTTTTTTAAGAAATATGATGATATCTTCTTAATTGGATAGAAAATTAACATAAAAACTTATTCTATCTATTTAAATGTGTTTCATAGAATGTATATATGCACTTTGAAAAGGTTTCCATGCCTTGTTTTTTTAGAACTTAGAAAGGTAGGATTATTTGTTATTGATTTCCTATAAAATACATGGTGTTCTCCAATAAATATTGTTTGAACCAAGGCCCTTAATTACTATATTCATAGTCGTAATTGAGTTCTTATAAAAATCTAAATTAGGGTTTATAAGGGATTTTTCAAGGAATGTGGTCTAATGGTTTAGATGGCTTCAGTGTTGAAGATGATGTCTTTTCCCAATGTTTGCCTAATTTCTGGCTCAAAATATGAAGGATGAAAAACATTTTATGAAAGTTGTTTTTCAATGAGTGAAACAGAATTTATATGGTGAATAAATATGTCTCGTGAACATTGGATCTTCATAAATGTATGGAGCTTCCCAAAGTTATCCATATTTTCATAGGTTTAAATCATTGAGAACGAGCAAAGGAAAGATGGTGTTATTCATGACTATGAAGAGGGATCATGAATGCACAATGGGATAATTGTAAATTTCATTAAATATGACTGGATTTGTGAATTGTTTAATTTCACTATATATTCTTGAATAATGGATCTTCATGAAAATAATGGAAGAGGTTCATAAAATGCCCAATGTGGGCCTAGGATCTTCATGAATGGTTAAGCCTATAAATAGGCAGCCACACCTAGTTAATTTGAGATGGAGAGAATTGTTGTAATAGCTGATATTCACTAATTTGATGAAGGAATACCTAATCAAGAAATATTCTTGAATCAAGATTATATAATGATATTATGACTTGTAAATGAATGGATTTTAATTTATTAGTGATAAGGAATATCAAAAAATGATGCTTTGTGAGGACTAGATGTTTTAAAAAGATTATGATTTCCATGAAGGTTAGTAGCTTCATAAAATCTAGAAGGTTTAGGAAGGAATATTTCATTTGGAATATAGTAAGATTCAAGATAATGTGTGGGTTCATAAATATGGATATTTATTTGAAATAAAAAGGTGGTTTCATGAAGGGTGAGAACATTTTAAATTGTACTATCGATCATCTGGTTTCATTGAATAGTGTTTTCAAGTACATCATTTTAGGACTATATTGTATGGATAGTCTCATTCCAACTATGTACAAGGAATTAAATTTTAATTATACTGATCTCACCTTCATGACATTCAAATTTTTAAGACATCACCAAAATCATTAAGTAAGGGGGAGCCGATGAATGTATTCTGAGGTAGGTAATATGCTTTCACTAATTCTGGTGATGGAAATTTTCCTATAAGATAGTGAATGTGTCTGATCTTCTGTAATAAACAATAACTATTTAAGCTTATTTGATTTAGATATGACCAAAACTCTAACATTTCATTCTCCTTAGATTATCCCTTAGGAATGAACCATGTAAAACTATCTTATTATCTATTTTTATTTGATTTTTTATAACTACAAGATTCCAATTGATAGGTTTACAACTTCCTACTAATGTTTGATCATGATCCATTTATTTTAAAAAACATTGAAACCCTGATTGACCCTCCCATATCAAGGTGTTATAGTGTAATAAATACAAAATTTTCTCAAATTTTACAATTTCCCTTATGAATTTATAGATTTTCTTATTCCATGTGCAGTAAAAGAGAATGCACCACTCATAGGATGTTGGTGTACTTGACAAGTGGTCCTTGGGAGTTAGTGTTGACAGATAAAACATGTGATCCACTTATTACATGAGGATCTAGTGATTATTTCTTGATAAATTTATCTTATGATTTTTGTTAATTTATCATTTTATAGGTTTGTGTCTCTCTATTTATGGTACAAATTTTTTAAGCCGTTTTTTTTAAAAAAAATATTGATTCTGGTTTTATATTATTTTCATGATTAGTTACTCTTCTAAGGATATAATTCCACCTTGTTTGTATATGATTCTGATGTGCTAGTAGATATCCCATGGGAATCAGGAATTCCCTTCAATTCATTGCATAAAAAATTCAGGTACTATTTTAGAGTGTTATCTAAGAAAGTTAATTAAATTATTACTAATATTCAAAAGTTGTTTTGTTATAAAAAAATGATACCTAAAACACACTAAAATGAATATTGTAAAAAGTAATACATCATAATCTAAAAGTAATTTTTAATAGTTATATAGGGTCATGCACATGTTATTATGATATGAAAAGAAAATTTATTTTCTTTAGTCGCCACGTTATGATGAGAAACATTAGGATTTCTGTTGAAAAATAATAGTACAAGATATTCATGGATAACAAAAATAAAATGAATGGTGTGGAGGGATATTTTCAATTTAATATGTATAAATATTTTCCAAAATATGATAAATTAAAAATAATTTTATTCATTAGTGACTATGGTCAGGATGATGAAAGACAAATAGAAAATATTAATTGTAAGAATAATGGAATAGGATCCTTTCTAATATCCTTCATGTAAACTAATGATATAAAGGAATAGAATCAAACATGACTCTACTTTCTTATAAATTGGAATGAATGATTACCATAAGATAAATTAGAATGATTTAAATAATGATAAATAAGACAATTTTTATTTAGGAATATTTATTAATAAATTTATTATTTCTTTTCGTATTAGTGGGTATGAGATACTATTAGGGTGACACAGATTTGTATCGAAATACAATAATTACAGAATTTCAGAAACATTATAATAAGTAAGGTTAATTCTCTATGTTCCCATGAGGTGATGAATCATATATTAGTTCTAAAAAACATAAAACATATAATTTCCATGTTTATTGGTTCTGTTGAATATTTTATTGATTATTCCAAAACCATTTACCTCAAGTATTTATTAGACACAACGAGACATTTTTTCCTTTAGTAATTAATTTTGTTTGTTGGATCTCATAATCAACCAATAGCTTAGTAATACATGAATCATTAGTAATAAATAATGAATATAAAATGTAATACTCAATCATACCTAGTTGTGGTCAGATAAAATCAATTCTAGTAAAACAATATGAAAATATAAAATATATAGAAAGAATGGTGTTTATAGTCTTTCTGATCTATAAAATTAACGTATTAGAAATGATTTGTTATTATGAATAATAACCATGAAACATTAATAATTTAATGTATAAAATTTATAAATATCCTTGAACTAGTTCAACATTATATTATGAATTAATTTAGGTAGAAGATGGTAGTAATTTAAAGTTCTTAATGACATTCCTTCATGAAATTTGTGGAATGTAGAATCAAGAAAAGATATATGATTATTAAAAATATAATAGATTCATTGGGGTTGTGAGATACAAATATATCAAATAGGAATTCATAAATCATGAAAATGTAAATTGGATAATTTTGAAATCAAATTTCATTATACATATTTGATAAATGATGTTTGAGAAATGATGATCAATGGTGTGTCTTATAAGAATTTATTGATCACTAAAATCTTGTATATTGAAATTCATAGATTCATCATCCTTATGAACATCAGATTCATGATGGTGGTGAAGGTATGATAGATGAGTCATATAATCCTTAAATGTTATTCCCTTTTCTATTTGAGATGATCTTTGAAAATTGAGATATTGAACAATAACTATGAACTAACTATAATGATTAATTGATATCATATAATCTATAATATGAGAGAAATTATGTCAGAAAATATATTTTTAGATGAAAATAGGTTTTCAATGATAATTTAATAAACAAATTATCAACAAAAAAATTTATATAATGTAATTAACCTAATGGTTTTAAGGGTATTACATAAATCCTTATGATAGAAATGATATATTAAAGTAATATACTATATTTTTATTAAAGGGTGCACATATCCAAATGAGACAAGGTATAAATATTAACATGAATAAATTTAAATATCAAGATTCAAGAACAGTTTTCATTGGAACATTTTCCGTAATTGTTCATAGGAATAAAATGTTCTAGAGACATATACTGTAAAGAATATAAAACACTAAGATAGAGTTACAGTTACTCCTTTTATATTTATTTTATTTATGTTCTGATAAAAAAAATATATTGTTTTATTTAATATTTTTTTAGTAATATTGTTTCTAAAATAATATTTTAGTTGAGAGATATAATTTTGAATTTAATTTAATTTTCATTATTATTATCATGCTTAAGGTCTTTATATAAGAATTGTTTTCTAGTTTCTAGTTTTAATAGTTATCAATATTTTAATTACATCCTGTGATATAGAACAAGGAATTAAGGTATTATTGTTGTGATTTTTAGATAAGAAAATTGTCTATATTTCATTTAAATACATATAAGTAAATTTCAACCATTATTATTTTCTCATTTTGATCTAAACCATTGTTATGTTTTGTAATGTTCTTTTTAGAATATCTTTTTTATCATTTTTTGCTAATGTTTTTTTGCATAAAAATTCAGATTGTGGTGATTTTTGATGTGATTTAATTATTAAAATTTAAACTAATTTTTTTTCAACCAGAATGATGAATTAATATAATTTATATAATTTATTATATTGGAACAATACTAGTGTTCTGAAGCTTTAATAAATTTTCATTTTGTTTTTAAATATACGAAAATATTTATTATTGGATTCCAATGTTTTATTCTTTGAATTTTATGATTTAATGTTAAATGGATTAAATTATTATAGTACCTTAATTTAAAATTAAAATTTCATTCCTTAATTGATGTACTTTGGTAAACATACAGCTTCTAGTAAAAATATATTATAGAATATTATAAAAGCATATAATATGGATATTATTTTTAAACACCAACATTTATTGAAAAAATTTCAAATATTATTAAATTTATCATTCTAAATAATTTTTTTAGGAAATTACATTAGGGAAAAAATTATATGAAAATCATGAATGAATATAGTGATATTGAGAAAATAATTTTGAGCCAGTATTTATTAATGGTCATAATTCATTTAACATAGTCTTTAATGAATTAATTATCCCCAAACGACTCCAAAATATTACTGAATCACTTTGAGGCTCAAAATAGACAACATGGATTGACTGAATATCATCTCAAAAATAAACTTGTGTAAAAATACTCTCATAGAATTTATCACCAAGTCTTTATCAATGTGTTATCTTTTCTAAACACTCATGTATAATATAAAGTGTGTAAAAATTTTATTTTCATATCACTATCATAATTTTCTAATTATATACTATTGTTTGTTCATAATATTTTAATTGAATCAAGATCATGATTAAATGTGATTTCTTTTAATAAATCCTCTCCCTTCAACCTCGTTATTCTTATATTGGTGCTCAATGCCTTTAAAGTGAGTGACTCAGTTTCACTTACCATACTCATTAAAAGGGATAGGGTTCTCCCCATGTGTGTTTTAGCTATACATTTTAAAAAACATGTGTGTATTAAAATTATAATAGCATACTATAGCTTATGATGTGATGGAGGTTTGGTAACTTTTCTACTATTAAATCCAATGGAATAATACAATAAATCCTCATGAAATTGAGGTGGTATATTTAATGGATCTTCTGGAGAAACTTATGAACATCTTTACCAAATTTTGTTCCATATTTACTATCCAAAAATTTATTTTTTTATCTCATTTTTTCATTCAATTGATCAATTATTCAATCAATAAAATGTGTTTAAAATTTAATATTAAGAATATATGTTTACTTTATTCTTCTATTTTTATAAACATATTTTATTATTATTAAACATTTAACATTGATTATTTTTTATTTCTTCAAAAAAAATTATGTACAATAATTCTAAGTGGACAGATATGGTCATGAAATGCACCTTGACCATCTCCTTCGGAATCCGAGTCAATGATGAGCTCACTCGAGGATACGTTCCATCCCAAGGCCTTCGCCAGGGAGATCCCCTCTCCCCTTTTCTCTTCATCTTGGTTGATGATGTATTTTCTAACCTTATTTCCAGGGTTGCATCCGCTAAATCTATTCATGGGGCAAAGGTCTGCCACGTAATTCCACCAGTATTGCATCTCTTTTTCTCCGATGACTGCCTACTCTTCTACAGAGAAACTATTAATGAATGTCAGGTGATCCGCCAAGTGATCCACCAGTACGAGAGGGTGTCTGTTCAGTCAATCAATCACGGAAAATCAGAAATATCCTTCACTGCAGGGGTTCCTCATACCAAGAGAGATAATCTCTATACAGTAATAGGCATACATATGGTTGAAAACACCAAAATTATCTTGGGCTACCCACGGTGATTTTCTAGTCCAAAAAAGAAATATTTGCATCTCTGGTGGACAGGATTGAGAAGAAAATTCAAGGCTAGACCCCAAAAAGAATCTCAAAAGCAGGCAAAGAAACCCTCATTAAAGCTGTCATCCAGTCTATCCCCAGCTATTTCATGTCCCTGTTTAATCTCCCGGCGGCCATCGTCAACCAGATCCATACACGGACAGCCAACTTCTGTTGAGGGAAAATGATGGAAGGAATAGACCCCACTGGATGGACTGGGAGAAACTCTGTATATCTAATTCGGAGGGAGGGATGGGATTATAAAATCTTCTTCTCTTCAATGACTCACTTTTGTCCAAGCAAGGATGGTGCCTTTTTAACCATCTATCATCTCTATGTGCGCGGGTACTACGATCTAAGTACTTTCCCCATTCGTACTTCCATTTTTCCTCTCTTGGACCTCATCCTAGCTTCCTTTGGAGAAGAATTTGGGGTGCCTGAAAGCTCCAGGAAAAAGGACTGGGCTGGAGGATAGGGGATGAGTCATCTATCAACATCTGGACCGATCCCTGGCTGATCAATACAAAAGGTATGCGGGCTACATCCCATGCCGAACCAGGCCTTGAAGATTCCACTGTCATATGTCTCCTTTCCCACCAAGGTATGGGGTGGTGTTTGGATAAGGTTCATGAATGGTTTAATGAAAGAGACCAGATAATTATCCTAAGCATCCCTTGGGTTCTAGACGCTGGCCTCGACCATCTCTTCTGGAGAAATTACATGTTGAGCAAATACACGGTGAGATCCGAATACAGACTTTCTCTTGGAAATCACCTAGTCGGTCAGAATGAGGGTCCATGGAAATCTCTTTGGAAGCTCAACGTCCCCCCAAAAATACACCACTTTTGGTGGTAGGTATGCATGAGCACCCTTCCTACCATGAGCTTTCTCGTTTACTAACATATTTCCAATTATGTTTTCATCCCTTTCTACCCAAATATCCCAGAAACCCCTCTGCATGCCATCATTAACTGCCCAGGAGCTAAGGAAATTTGGAATAAATGGGGCCCGGGTCCACATACATCATTGTCCATGGCTTCTGATCTCCCCGCTCTCCTGATGTGCTAGTGCTCCTCTGTCTCATCTGCTAATGCAGTTTCACTCTGCACCCTGGCCTGGATCATCTGGGTCTAGCATAACGATGTTGTTTTCCATCACATGCATAAACCTCTTGAATTCTGGACTGAACGGGCCACTTCATGGATTGGGGGATGGAAACACCACAATGGACATCAAATGCCAGATGTTCCCCCCTCCTGTCCCTCTCATTGGAACCCCCCATTGGAAGGGATTCTTAAGATCAATGTGGACATGTCTCCCCTCAAGTATGGACTTGTCTCCCTCGGTCTCCTGGCCCGAAACCATCTGGGAAAAATTATCGCTCCAAAGTATGAATCACACCATGACTTTTGGGAACCAACTGTTGCTAAGGCTAATGCCATCCGGGTAGGTTTGATGCTGGCATTGGAATGTGGATGGGATGATATTAGCATCGAGTCTGACTACCTCACCATGATCGATTCCATTAACCACAACGACGGCGGACTCCAGTCATTTGGCCTTATCATCAGGACAATTCTCTCACTCCGCCAATGCTTTTCATTCTGCACCTTCTCATTTACCAAAAGGGAATGAAACAATGCGGCCCACTAGCTAGCGGCATCAGGCCCCTTCAAGGCCAACCAGATCTAGCTAGACAATTTCCCTTCATGGATTTGCATATGTACGTCCGGTGATATTCGTCATTAATGATATCTGTCATTTTTCAAAAAAATCATATTCGTTAAAATTTTTTATTACTTTAAAAATCATTAATAATTTTTTTTAAACGTTATTTTTAAAATTATATTTTTCAGAAACCTATGGTGCTACCAAAGTATGTATTATATTTAATTTCCATATTTTTATAATAATAATTATTTTTATTATAAATACTCCATGTGTACATTTTAAATATCTATTTTTTATCCCATATAGTAGTTTTTTATTAATTATTGTATTCATAGTACTAAAAAAAGACAGATGGACCCCATATGATATTTCAGCATTTGAAATAGATTGTAAAGCAATTAATTCATTACATTTTTTTTGAGGAAAATAAATTTTAGCAAATTTATATATGAAAAAATGACTCATAAAAATTAAAAACTCATGAAATCTATCTCAAACTAGCCTGGGTAACATGGTAACTTGATAACCAACCGAGTCCTGACATAACCTGAAGGGAATTCCACATCCCCATGGGCTGGCGACTATAAGAAATCATTATAAAACATACAAGTGGGAAATGTTTCTTCTATAAGAACAAGGACGAAATGATAAAATACATTGTGGATATCAATAGGAAAACTCTACTATGAGTAAAAGTACCAGAATACGACCATTCATAAAATCTATTGTACTAAAACCCAACTACACAAAACTAGAAAACAACCCTGAATTCTCTAAGGACACAACTCACAATGACCAAAGCACAACAGTTGGATCCACCTCAAAGAGATCCCTTCCATTGGCTCTATCTTGGAAGGAGAAAGTATAAAACTACCCAAAGGAAAAAAGTAGGGTATGAGCCTAGCCCAAGTAGGATACCAACAAATTTTTAATAATAGGTTCCAAATATAGATTATCCAAATAAAATCTTTCAGTTTTATATAATAAATAGGTTTAAAAATTTCAAATCATATTTATACAAGAAATTATATACATTTTCAAAATAATGGAAAATACATTCATATCATAGGATTTACATTACAAGAGATGTAATATTTCTAAAAAAATGAGTTATGTAACAATTTATATAAAAAAAGTTTATATAAATTCAGTGGGTATGTAAATAAGTTCAAACAAACATTGTCATACATTTATATCACAAATATAAAAAAACAAGCGAGCAACATTTTCATGTCCCAAAAGGTAAGATATTATTAGCCACCTATATGATTCTACACTCTCTATGTGAACAAAGAAAAATATTTATACACACATCCCTATGACACTAGAAAAAATAGAATCTTCACCAACCCATTGGGGATGTGACTCACCCCATATATGTTTTAGAACATTGCCATAGAATAGAGTGTATCCAAATAACTCACTAAATACCTAGGACTGGTATGCACTCTTACATTATTGATGAAATATTTTAAAACTGCTTAAAATATGATCAATCCCATTCTTCCATTTCAAAAATTCCAATTTTTTTACATTTAAAACCAAAATAGTTTTTATTCAAAAATATTTCTTTTTTACAAGATAAAGTCACTATGTTTCTATTAAATCATTTTAATCCATTCACATGTTTGAAATTCATTTGAAACCAATTCTATCCTTTTCATAATTCCTTTTTTTAATTAAATACATGAATTTAATTGAAAACATTTCATTTAAATCCACAATTTATATTCAACAATTTAAATCAGACAATTTCCATAAACACACCCCAATTCAATGGAATTGGGTGTCTTCCAAATTCCATGCCAAACCCATACCAAATCCTCCAATTCAATGGAAATGGGTTTTTATCAATGAAATTGAAATAAATATTAATCAATTGAATTTAAATCAATAATTTAAATAAATCCAATAATATGACGGTAATCAAATTGGAAAATCGGGACAAAACGATCTACCTCTTTCCCAAATAACGACAATAACAATGGAACCCATCAATGATAACTAAGTGAATTAGATGATAAAACCCAACCTAGAAGAAATATATAACACCACATAGCATAGATCCATCAACCATTATATGATCCATTAAAACCCAAACATGATATATGGAGAGAAAATTGAATAAGTAGGAAGAAGCCTTACCCGAGAATCACACCATAGAAGTAAAGAAGATAATAAGATGGTAATATCAAACCAGAATGTGGGGTACCTATGAAAAAACATCAGAGGGGTCTAGATTAGAGATCCAGGAAGTCATGAATGAAAAGGATCAATAAAAAATATTGATCGTGTGTTTTAAAACTAGATGTGGGCTGAGTTACGACATGTACCACAAGGTCGGGTCGGGTAGTACATGTTGGATATGTTATGCTGAAAAATCCATCACCTCAGATTAAAAACAAACATTTAACCCCAAATCAATATTTAGCATAGGTACACGACATGTACCTTCTCATGGAATGATCTCCCCATTCACGAGATGATCTCTCAGTCCATGAAAAGGAAACAACACCAAGTACACGATGTGTACTTCAGGTAAATGATGTGTACCTGTTCAGCAGTAATCCTAGAAAAATCAAATAAAATTGTTTTTTTAACAAAAATTACCTGATCAAGGTAACGGTATGTTAAAAACTCCCCTCTATAAAAAAATATATCCCTAGAATGCCTATGAAGAAGATTACATTCCAAAAAGATGAGGTCACTTCTCTCTCATCAGTTCCTCTCATTCCAACATATCATAACAATCAACAACATGGTTCCAAATAACACTAACCAAAGGTATTGTCTTCTCATGAAGCACCTTGGTCATAGAATCAACTATCCGAATAGGTCGCTCGGTCAAAGATAAATCAGGCTCGATCTCAAGATCACTCCATCTCAAAAAGTGATTTGGATAAGATAGATACTTTCTCATCTACAATATTTGGAATATATAATGTTTCAATGTCATCTATAGTGGATGTTCCAAATAGTATGCAACATTTCCAACATGCACAACTACCTCTAATGGCCCCACAAAGTGTGGAACCAGCTTCCCTTTCTTTCTAAATCTTAGATGACCTAACCAAGGTGAAACCTTTAAGAACACCATGTCACCAACATAGAACTCTAATAGTCTATCACATTGATCAGCATAAGAATTATATTTGATTTGTGATGTAAAAAACCTCTGACAAATTAGTTGAAACTTTGATGTCACCTCTTTCACTGTTCTTGTTCCAACAAAAAAACATTGCCCAACCTCCAACCAACACAATGAAGATTTATAAGGCTGGCTATAAAATGCCCCAAAGGTTCAATTTTGATCATGGATTCTAGATTTTTTTATAAGAGAACTAAACCAGTCCCAGGTTATCATCCCAAGCCCCACCGAAGTCGATGACACAAGCCTGAAGAATATACTCAAGAATATGTATAGCTCTTTCTATATGTCCATCCAATTGTGGATTGTAGGTCATGATCAAACAAACCTAAGATCTCATTGCCTCTTGAAGGCCTCCTCAAAAGATATAAGAAAACTAAGGATCCCTACCGGAGACTACAAGAGATAAAACTCCATGAAAATGAATAATCTCTTTCTCATAGAGATTTCCCTACTCCTCAACATTGGTCATATCATAAAAGGGTATAAAGTGAGGCGACATGGTCATCCATTCGATCAAAACCCATATGAAATTATTCTTTCTTTGGGTATGTGAAAACCCAAAAACAACGTCTGTAGATATCTTATCCCACTTCCTGATATGAACTGGAAGTGTTTGAGGCAAACCTGAAGTTTTCTGTTGCATGGCTTTCACTGTTTGGCATGTAATGAATGAGATAAAAACTCAGCAATGTATCATCTCATACCTGGCTACCAAAACTGATGCCTCATGTTGTAGAATATTTTTGTGGTTCCCTGGTGCATAGCCCACTGAGAGATATGGAAATATCCCATCACATTCTTACTAGATGATAATAGAACAACAAAGCAGTTCTGATATCATAGAAAACCCTCTTTGGAGAACGAACAAAGAGAAACTCTCTCCCCACCATAAATGGATTCTCTGATTATATTAAACTCATCATCAAGTTCTTGATCTTGAAGAATCATGTCATCAAGTGTATACATCAACTACACACTAGCTAAAGAAACCTTAGCCCCATTATCATGAACTCCAATATGAAACTGTAAAAAGAGAGCAATAAAATTCCACTCTTCTGAATCAGATCAATCATTAGAGAATCCAACATTATGAAGTCCATTACAAACTTGTGGTAATATCCAACTATTCCTAAGAATCTATGGATCTTAGATACATTTTTTGGTTTCTCCCAAGTCTTAATAGTATTCATCCTCATAAGATCAACTGACACTCCTTGTTTAGAGACCACCTGCCCCCAGAATTTCACATCATGAATCCAGAAATCACACATTTAATTTTTGGCATAATGGTTGTGATTTATTATCAAATTTACAACTATTCTCAGATTTTACACATTATCCTCATCAAACTTGGAATAAACAAGAATTTTATCAAAAAATACTACAAAAAAGGTAACTAGATACTAGTGGAAAATATTATTCATTAAATCTATAAAAATAACATGATGATTTTTCAAACCAAAGGGTATAATAATGTACTCAAAGTTCGCATACCTAGTCTGAAAGGTCTCCTTATGAATGTCAGATTCTTTTGTCCTTAATTGAATGTAACTAGATCTAAGGACGATCGTTGAAAACCCCTTCACCCATTTTAGTTGATCAAATAGATCATCAATTCATGGAAACAAATATGTTTTCTTTATTATAACATGATTTATATTTCAATAATCAATATATAGGTGAATAGAATCACCATCCCTCTTAGAAAAGAGAACCATAGATTCCCATGGTGAAACACTTGGATGAATAAAATATTTATCAAGGAGGTCATCCTACTAATACATCAACTATCTTAGCTCAGCAGGTTCCATGTGGTAAGAGGGGACAGATACCAATTGAGTAAGAGGAATTAATTCAATAGAAAAATCAACATCTCTCACAAGTGGTAGGCTATAGAAATATGAAGGGAACATGTTGGAAAACTTGACAAAAATTAGGGGAAGATCACCACTGATTGAATCTTACTCTAGGTCAAAAGAAAAAACTGATATCACTTTCCCCAACTCTGTATACAAGGTCAGGTTTTGATCGACATTGGGTCCCATTCTCCTTAAAAAACTAAAGGCACACCATGGGGTCTTGTAAAGTATACCATCGAAGATAAAAATCAATTTAGGATTTGTTATCAATGATCCAATATATCCCAAATATGAAGTCAAGATGTTTCATATTAGGAAACAGAAAACTTTGTTCTAGCTTGATTTCTGATAGAGAAAAGACACATGCAAGACTACATAGACTGTTGTCTCTCATCATAGCAAGGGTTGTAGTAATATCCATTGAACAAGATAGTTTCTCCATAAGATGATTAAAAAGGTTAACAATAAAGGTTGATATAAAAGAGTGGGATGCACTGGTATCAAAAAAAGTAGTCACTAATGATGAATCAATGGTAATAGTACCTCTCAAAGTCACTAGACCCATGTCTCTTCCTATAGAGACTCTTCCCCTACATGAACAAGCTTTGTTCTAGATGCCTAGGGATGGAACACTTTTAAAAGTGAATCATTTGACTTCCCTACAGTGTTAAGATTATCTGATGATCCTTAACCACTACAAGGAGTAGAGAAGATATGGAAAAACCATTGTAAGTGTCCTAAGTGACTGAGGAGTTATAGTTACTAGGTGCCTTAGTGAAAACCCTCATATAATTTCCTTGCATGCCATGATGATATCATGTAAAAGAACTTACTCCTAGAGCTGTAGGAGGTCTGGAATGACACTATGATTGAGAATATGCATAAGTATTACCATTCTAGCATTTTCCTTTAATGTAACCAATGCTCCCACTAGGAGAAAAAGGAACGCCTGTGAACACGGACTTTCTATCCAAGTCCTTTACAACCATAATCAACCTATCCATCACATCATCATATGTGGGGAGAATTAGCAAGAAAAAATAATGGAAAAAATATGATCATTATCCCACCTCAAACTATTGATCCTTTGTCCAGTCATTAGATATAATCTTTGTTGCAAACTGAACCAGCCCAGAAAAGATATTAAAATACTCAGTCAAAGTTTTTTCATCTTGATCATGCTTGAAAAACTACACATCCATAGAAAACACCATTGAATATAGATAGAATTGATTGGTGAAATGAACCACGATGTATTTCCACTATAAGTCCTCATATTTCTCTATCATCGCCCTCGTGCCCCACCATCTCCTGCTCGGTCCCTCTAGCATGAATGTGGCACAGTTCACCCTGTTCACTTCTGGAATCTCCAATAACTCCAACAAACATTCTATTTTTTTGATCCATTCATTATAATATTAAGGATCAATGGATCCTTTTATGAACGGTGGATTCTTTTAAAGGAACTCTTGAGAATGATTTTGAAGAAAATCTCCCTAAGGACTCATAGCGAGAGCCTAAGATGGAACTGGTGGTGGTGTATGTCCCAAGGCTTGGATAGTGCATACAATCACCTCATACGTAATTTTATCAACTATAGGATTTTTCTTTCTGAGGTTCAAAAGCAGCCCTTTCCTTTATCTGATTCACATGCCTTCTTAGTGTCATGACTCTACACAACATCAGCTGATAAAAGGAGAACATTAGATTAATACTTAAACTTAGTAGAAAGAGAAAAATATTATCCATAGAAGGAACAAACAATATTTGAATATCTCTCTTTCCAAATATAAATAGGTAATGGAAAAGAACTTATCCACAATAAATCTTTCCCAAATAACCCATACTGACTTATGGTTCATTACGATGAGATCGGGCAAGGCACTCAATCACAACTACATCCTAAGTCCTTTCAAGATTTCAAAATTCATACTTACTTCCAGAAGAAAAAAGATCAAAAGCCTCATCTGATTCCGATTTGTCATGAACTTTCTCGAGTGCCCTAGTAACCCGATAACTGAGCAAGTCGTGACATAACCCGAAGAACATTCCCGATCCCCGTAGGCTGGTGACTAGCATTAGGAATCATACAACATAAAAGTGGGAATGATTTCTACCATAGGAACATGAAATAAATAATAAAAGACAATATGCATATCAATAGGAAAAATCCACTAGGAGTAAAATAAAAAAATAAAACTAGGAATAAAATCCAAAGTATAGAAACCCAATTACATAAAATAGGAAAAAAAACCCAAAGTCCCTAAGGACACAACTTACCATGTCCAAAACTCAACATTTGGATCCACCTCCAAGAGATCCCTTCCCATTTCTCATGCCTAAAAAGAGAATATCTTAAACCAATTGAAGGAAAAAAGTAGGTTGTGTACCTAATACCAATAGAATACCTCCAATGATTCTACAATAGATGACAAATATAGATTATCCAAATTAAAGCAATCAATTTTTCAGAATAAATAAGTATATTTATAAAGAACGTGATATATATTTTGAAAATGATAGAAAATATATTCAAAGAATAGGATTTACTTTACAAGAGATGGAATATTTATAAAACTATGGGTTATGTAAAATATTTTAAAAAAAAAATTATATAAATTAATCAGGCATGTAAACCTGATCAAACAAACATTGGCATTCATTTATAACTCAAATATAAATAAATAACTATACAACAATGTCATCTACCAAATGGTATGGTAGTATTAATCAGTTATAGGATTCCACAGTCTCTATGTGAACACATAAAAATTTGTATTCACATGTCCCTATGAAACTAGACAAAGGAGACTCGTCACAAACCCGTTTGGGATTTGACCCTCCACATGTATGTTTTAGAATGTTGTCATAGTGTAGAGTGTATCCAAATAACTTACTACAACCTAAGGATTTCATGAACTCTTAAATGATGGGTGAACTATTTTAAGGATGCTTAAAATATGATCAATCCTATTCAACCATTTCAAAAATAAAAATTTCTTTCCATTTAAAACCAAAATTTATTTTATTCAAAAACATTCCATTCCCACAAGATAAAACCAATGGGTTTAAATCAAATATTTTTAATGAATTCACAAGTTTTACATTCATTCAAAACCAATTCCATTTTCTCAATCAAATTCAACAATTTAATTGAAAATATTTCAATCAAATACAAAATTTAAATACAATAATTTAAATTCGGCACTTTCCATAACCCACCTCAATTTAATGGAATTGGGAGTTTTCCAAATTCCATACCAAAACTATTTCAATTCCTCTAATACATGGAAATTTTTATTTTATCAAAGAAATTGAAATAAATATTAATCAATAGAATTTTAATCATAAATTTAAATAAATTTAGCAATATGATGGTAATAAATTTTTCAAATCAGGATAGAACCACCTAAAATTTCCTAAATAACAACACATGCAACGACACACGTTAACGAGAAAGAAGGTATTTTTAATCTTAAAACTCAATCGAGAAGAAAAATCCAACACCAAATGGCATTTCCCATTAACCCCTAGATGATCAATTGAAATAGTAGGAGGATAGAAGGAGGTAAACTTAAAGAATGATGGAGGACCCTTAACAGGGAATCACACAGTAGATGCAGTGAAGATCTGAAGCCAATCAGATCAAACTAGAATGTGGGGAACCTCTAAAAAAATTTATTAACGGTCTAGGGTCTAGATCCAAGAGTTATGGAATGAAAAGAACTGATCAGAATGGTTGATCATGCATTTTAAAAAAGGATGTGGGCTAGTTCACAACGTGTACCCCAGGGTTAGGGCATGTATTACATGCTGGATAAGTTACACTAAAAACCCCATTCCCTCAGATTAAAAACTGATAGTTAACCCCTAAACAACATGTAAATAGATACACGATGTGATCCATTTCACAACAGGATCTACCAATTCATGATATGATCTCCCAGTCCATGACATGCAACCAGCACCAGGTATACGATGTGTACTTTAGGTATGAGGCGTGTTCCTTTTTTTCAGTATGTTGTAAACCCTAGAAGATCACAAAGAAATATTTCATTAACTGAATGGGGACATAAAAAAGGTAGAAAATTACCTGATAAATGTAATTGGATGTTAAAACCTCCTCACCATAAAAATTTTCTTATCCCCAGACAACCTATGAAGAAATATTCCATTCCAAAAACATGAGAACACTACAATCTTATCAGTTACTCTCACTCCCACATATCATGACTATTAGCACCATGATTCCATAGCACACGAACCAAAGGTATTGTCTTCCAAAAAATAAGATTGGACCTAGTATCAACTATCCTTACCAGTCACATAGTTGATGATAAATCCATCTCAATCTCAAGATCACTCCATCTCAAAACATGAGATGGATCAGATAGATACATTCTTAGCTATGATACATGGAACATGTTATCTATCGATTTCAGCAGTAGTGGAAGTTTCAAATGGTACTCAACATTCACCACCTACTCAACTTCCAAAAAAGGTCCCACAAGTCAAGGATCAAGATTCCCATGCTTCCCAAGTCATTGATGACCCACTCAGGGTGAAACTTGTAGGAACACATGGTCACCAACTGAGAACTACAAAGATATACGACATCAATTAGGATAAGACTTATATTGGCTTAGTGCTTTAAATATCCTATTAGGAATTAGATGAATCGTTTTTTTTTTTGTCTCCATTACCCTTCTTGGTCTAACCAAATAACATTCATGAACATCCAACCAACAATACTGATATTTACAAGTTCGGATATACAAGGCCTCAAAAGGATCCATTTTGGTCGCAAACTGGTAACTTTTTTTCTAAGAGTTCATAACCACTCCTAAGTGATCATCCCAAGACCCACCAATGTTGAGGACATGGGTGAAAAAAATATCCTCAGGAATTTTTATAGATCATTCTATCTGGTCATCCAACTGAGGATGGTAGGTTGTGCTCAAACAAAACTAAAATCCCTATGCCTCCTATGGCCTCCCCAAAAGTGAGATGTAAACTGATTATCCCTATCAGAGACTATAGTAGATGTAACTCTATGAAAAAAAACAATATATTTCACATAGAGATTTACCAACTCCTCAGCATTGGTCGTATCATGAATGGGTATAATGTTAGCTGACTTTATCAGCTTGACGATCGCAACCAGCATCACATTCTTCATTTTATAGATATGAGAAAACCCCACCCCACAGTATATGTAGAACTCATCCCCCTTCCATGTAGGGAATTCAATCAGTTGAATCAAACCAAATGTATTTTGGTGCTCATATTTCACTTGTTTGTATGTATAACACTAATAGACATACTCAGCAATGTCTCATCTCATTCATGGGCTCTAGAACTACTGAATCAGATTGTAGAAAACAATTTTGGTTTCTAAAATAACATGCCACTTAGAGCTATGTAAATATCCTACCACATCCTTCCTTGATAATAACATCATAATAAAGAAGTTCAGATAGCATAGAATACCCTCATTGGAGAACAACCAAAGAGAAAATTTCTCCCAACCATAAAGGTATTCTCTAATTCTATGAAACTAATCATACTGATCTTGATCATGAAGAATTATCTTGAGAATAGTAGACCTAAATTTCACACTGGCTAAAGAAACTTCATCCCCTTCCTTCTAAACTCCAATATGGAACTGTGAAAAAAGAGCCATCAAATTCCAGTGTTCTGAAGATTCTTTCACTACCTTGGTTAGAAGTATCCTACTCAAAGAATCAGTAATGACAATCTATTTCCTCATGGTATATGTGATTTAAAATTCAAAAGACTATAGTAACTCTACCCAACTCATCTGCCGAAGATTCAAATATTTTTTATAAAATATATAACTCAGGATTTTTTGGCCTGAATACCCTGTAAACCTATCACTAAAAGGTAGTTCCACCAACCTTTATGTGCATGAATCACAGCTACAGGTTCCATATCATGGGTAGGATAATTATTCCTATGTGGACTAAGCTGAAGAGATCTATATGATACAACGTGATCACACTCTATATAAATGTAGCCCAAGCTATAACCTGATGCATCACATAAGGCCACATATCCATAATAGTATTCTGAAGAGTTAACACTGATACTCTATTAAACCTACATTTCAATTTGACAAAATTACTCTGACATTTATCATCCCATGAAACATCACCCCCTTATGATTTTGAATAGTCATTTGAGAATAAAACTTCATTAAGTCCTTCACGAACCTACAGGAATATCCAGCTAAGTCCAAGAAGCTCTGAATCTTGAAGACATTTTGTTATTCCTCCCAAGTCATAATAGCCTTTACCTTTTCAGGATCAACTAACATGACCTGTTTAGGTACCATATGTCCCAATAATTTCACATCCTAAACCCAAAAATCATACTTTGAATGTTTAGCAAAAAAATGAGATTTCAAAGTAGATTCAAAACTATTCTCAGATTTGGCACATGATCCTCCTTGGACATGGAGTAAAAAAGATTGTCATCCCAAAATACTACCACAAATGTATCCATACTCATGGAAACTCTTATTCATTAAATCCATAAAAATAGTAGTATCAATTTTCAAACCAAAGGAAAAAAACAAGGTACTCAAGGTTCCCATACCTGCTCCAAAAGGCAGTCTTCTGAATGTCATATTTTTTTCCACAACTGACGGTAACCAAATCGAAGGTCAGTCTTTAAAAACCACTTCGCCACTTTTAGCTGATCAAATAGATCATCAATATATGGAATCAAATACATTTATTTATCTTTTCTCGATTGTGATTTCTGTAATCAACACATAGGTGAAGAGAACCGTTAGCATTTATATAAAAGTGAATCGGTGCTGCCCAAGGTGTCACAATTGGACGAATAAATACTTTCTCAAGAAGATCATATAACTGAGACTCTAGATCATTCTGTTTAGTTGGTTCTATATGGTAAAATGGGATATATACCGATTGAGTACCAAACATTAAATCAATAGAAAATTGAACCTCTCTCACCAGTGGTAGACTAGAGAAATATTAAGGGAACACGTCTGGAAACTCCAATACATATTGCGGAAGATCACCACCAATTGAATCTCACTCCATGTCAAAAGATAATAATGATATCACTTTCCCCAACACTGGATAAGAAGGTCCATCTATGCTTAACCTTTTGTCCCATTAAACTTGATAAACGAGAGGCAAACAACAAGGGGTTGTAAAGTAGACCTGTCAATGACAAAAAACAATTCGTACTTTTTTGTCAAAGATCCAATCTATCCTAAATATGACGTCAAGATGTTTCATATCAAGAACCAAAAAATCCAAGCTATCATGATATCAGATAGAGAGAAGACGCATGTAGGACTAGAGAGACCCTACTCTCTTTTCACACCAAGGGTTGTAGTAATATCCATTGTACAAGATATTTTCTTCATATGAAGATGAATAAGGTTAAAAATATGGGTTGAAATAAAAGAGTGAGATGCACTGGTCTAAAAAAGAGTAGTCACAAATGACAAAGCAGTGGTAATGGTTTCTTTCATAGTTACTAGACCCATGTATTCATTCTATAGAGACTCTTCTATTGCGTAAAGAAGATGAATTTTAGTTACATGTGGATGGAACCCTATTGAACGTGAATCATTTGATTTCCCCGCAATGTTAAGGGGAGATGATGATATTGTCCCACAATGCAGAGTAGATAAGTAATGGTAGAACCAGTGTAAGTTTCCTAAACTTCGGAATGAGCTACAGTTCTTGGGTGCCTCAATACTAACCCTCCTAAAATATCCAGGCTTTCTACACTAGTAGCTGGTCAAATAAGATCCTCCTAGAGATTTAGGATATCTGGAATGACTCTACCATCAAGAAAATCCTTGATGATCATCAATCTTTTGTTTTCTATTGAAGTAACCAATGATTCCAATAGGAGAAAAAGGAACTCCATTCAACCTTTAATTTCCAACCATGTATATCTCAACCGTCATCTCCTTATCCAGCACATCAGGATAAGTGAGGAGCTTCATAAAGAAAACCTAAGAATATATGTCTAGTAGAAGTCTCATCTCAGACCTTCGATTCTTCATACTCTCATTTGAAACTATATTAGGTTAAATCTAGATCAGCTCAGCAAAGCTATTTGAATACTTAGTCACAGGATTGTTAGCCTTCTCAAGATTGAAAAACTCAACAGCCTTATCCAACACAATTGACAATGGATATAACATATTATTGAAGAGACCCTTGATGTGTTTCCACTATAAGCCCTCAGGATTCCCTGCTATCACCGTCGTTTCCCACAATCTCTGGCTCGGTTCTTCAACCATGAAGGTGGAACACATCACCTTGATCACTTCTGACATCCCCATGAACACAAAGAGACTTTCTATCTTTCCCAACCATTTCTCAACATGTTGAGGATCAGTGGATCCATTGAAGACTATTAGATTCTTGTGAAAAAAACTATTGAGAATGATTCTAAAAAACACCCCCTAAGGATCCACATCTAGAGCCTGAGAGGGAACTGGTGGTGCTGACTATCTCAGAGCTTGGACAGTGCACACAATCACCTCAATGGGATTCATATCAACAGTAGTATTTCCTTGCTATGGTTCAGTACTATCCCTTTCCTTTATCTGATTTTCATGCCATCATGGATTCAGGATGCTACAAAAAATCATTCAATAAAAGGAGAACATTATATTAATTCTCTAACAAGGAGATAAATAAAAATATACTCAACAAAAAGGGACATAGAAGTTTAAATTTCTCTCTATCCAAATCATAATAGGGAATGGACTTGACATAATCCACAAGAAATCTTTCCCAAACCACCCTTGGTAAGTAAAGGTTCATTACGATGAGATTTGTCTAGACACTCAATCACAACTATCTCCTAAAACCTGAAAATATTTCAAAATTAAAACTAACATCAAGTAAAAAAGGAAAGATCAACAACCTCCTTTAATTCCAATTTTTCATGAAACAGCTCGGGCACCCTGGTAACCCGATGACCAAGCAAGTCATGACATTACCTAAAGGGCGTTATCGATCCCAACGGGTTGAAAACTAGAACAAGGCATCATATAACATATAATTGGGAATTATTTATTCCATAAAAACATGAAATTGAAGATAAAATATAGTATGCATATCAATAGGAAGACCACACTAGGAGTAAAAGTACCAGAATATAACCTGGTATAAATGATGAAGCACTAAAACCCAAGTACATAAAATATAAAAATAATACCAAAGACCCTAAGGACACAACTCACCTCATACAAAATCTCAATATTTGGATCCACCTCCAAGAGATACCTTCCATTTTCTCAAACCTAGAAGGAAAATGTCTTCAACCACCCGAAGGAAAAATTAGGGTGTGATCCTAAGACCAGTTGGATACCACAAAAGATTCCATAATAGATGAAAAATATACATTATCCAAAAAAAGTTTTTAGTTTTTTAGAATAAAAAGGTTTGTAAATTCCAATGAATATTTTTACAAAACATGTTATACATTTTCAAAATGATGGAAAAGACATTAAAATCACATACTTTACTTTAAAAGAGATGATATATTCATAAAACAATGGATTAAGTAAATAATTTTTATAAAACATTTTATATAAAATATGTATGCATGTAACGAAGTTAAAAAATCATTGTCCTTCATTTATATCTTAAATATAAATAAAAAATGAGCAACCTAGTCATCTTTCGAATGGTACAATTGTATTATCTAGATAAAGGATTCCACACTCTCTATGTGAACTCAGCGAAATGTGTATACACACATCCCTATGACACTGTCCAAATGATACTCATCGCCAAACCATCAGGGATGTGACCCGCCACATGTATGTTTTAGAACATTGTCATTGTGTATAGTGTATACAAATAACTCACTATCTACCTAAGGCTTTCATGTGTTCTTACATGATGGGTGTACTATTTTAAGACTTCTTATAATATGATCAATCCCATTATTCCATTTCAAAAATGCCAATGTCTTTCCATTTAAAACTAAAACATGTTTTATTCAAAAGCATGCCTTTTTCACAAGATAAACCCACTGGGTTTCTATCAAATCATTTTAATACACTCACAAGTTTGAAATTCAATCAAAACCAATTCCATTATTTTCACAATTCCATTTTCACAATTGAATTCAATAATTTAATTGACATAATTTCAATAAAATCCATAGTCTAAATCAAAAAATTTCCATTTACCCACCCCAATTTAATAAAATTATAGATTTTCCAAATTTTATGCCAAAAACATTTCAAATCCTAAAATTCATTTGAATTGGGTTTTTTTCAATGAAATTGATAGAAGGATTATGAAATAGAATTTAAAACCAAAATTGAAATAAATCGATAAATATGATGGTAATATATTTTTAAAATTGGGATGGAACCACATACCTATTTCCTGAATAATGGCACTCACAATGGCACTTGTCAATAAGAACAATGGTGTATTATATCTTGAAACTCAACCTAGAAGAATGATCCAATCACACATGGAATATATTCATCAACCCCTATTTGATCCATTGAAATCAAAATATGATAGAGGATAGAAACATGAATAATAAGGGAGAATCCTTTCTTGGGAATCACACCACATATTCAGTGTCGATCTAAAGCTGATCGGATCGAACCAGAAGGTGTGATCCATTGAAAAAGACCTAGGAAAGGTACAGGGTCTAGAGAAAAGAGTTCTAGAATGAAAAGTACTGAGAATAACTGTCGATCATGAATTTTAAATTTTGATGTGGGGTGGTTCATGACATATACCCAAAGTTCACGATGTGTAGTCCTAGTTGGAAAAGTTACCCCAAAAAACCTATCATCTTGGTTTAGAAATAGATATTTAACCCCTACATAATCTGTACCATAGGCACACGACCTCTAATATATCACAACATGATCTCGCCATTCACGACAGGATCTCCTAGTACACAAAATGAAACCTTCACTAAGTATATGACGTGTGCCTCAAGTACACAGTGTGTACCTATTCTACTGTCTGTATTAAACCCAGTAAAATCACATATTTTTATTTTTTAATTGAACAGAGATATAGAAAATATGTAAAATTACACATTCTCTGGTTTGTTTTTTCCTACTCACACACACTATAAGAAACTTACCACATGGTTTATTTTCCATTTCAAGATCTTACCTGATTAAAACTTCCCAATTAAGTATTCTTTTCTTGGATTAGTGATAAAGAAGGGAGAGATTCTAGGGTGTTTCCCATGGTGTCTGTCAGTGAGGACAAAACACACTATAAAGTACTTGTGTTGGTCTTTGGGGATAGTTATTAGTATGATGCCCTGTTTGGGAATGTGGCTAGACCATAAGGTAGGGACCACGTGTTTGAACAGAATCTTATGGAACCTGGAGGGAATGGACCAGATGGCCATGTTACGGTGGGGTGTCTGTGTTGTTAGCAGGGCCTATTTGTTATAGAATCAAATAAATAAAGAATATGAAATTTCAAATATAATCTTTTAGATATGTTTAGAAATGGATTTGAGAGTTTCTTTAATCATACAAGAAAATAAATCACTTAAATGATTATTAGATATCCTTATATTTGTACTTGTTTATAGGTTCTTTGTGAAAAAATTTATACATAATCATTATTTAATAAAAAAACATTATGTTTTACCATCCAATTGGGACCCCAATGTCATCGTGATCCATGAATATAAAGACGTAAAGAATATAACAGTTGAAGAATGACCCGATTTTCACATTATAAATTAGATAATAATGAAAATTCATGTTGAAAAAAGGGAAAAAGGTGAATAATGAACTAGTAATAAAATATATTTTAATTAAACCAATGATGAAACATATTAAATATGAGTTGGTATTTCTAATATTTTTAAGAGCTTGAACATTTAAAGGAATAATAAAAGATATTCCCAATTTTTCATAAAGGTAAATATATAAATTAATGTCTTTTGATATGATTTTAAAAATAAAGGACACATCACTCGACATAGTCCACTGATAAAAAAATATAAATACAATATTTTGGTTGTGAAAGCTATAAAATTATCTATGTGGACCACAGGGGAAGATATAATGTAAAAAAATGACTCATTTGATTAAATTCATATGTTCATAATATCCAATGTCGATTTATGTAATGATGGAAATTAATATTGTTCTAGTTATTAAAATTATACATCATTAACAACATATTTAAGCTATGAAGATCCTAATTATGTTAGGTATTAACCTTATGATGGTTTTTGATAAATATTTTCAAATGTTAATGAAAATAAAAAAAATATAGTCATGTTGTTTTTTTAAAGAGAAACTTCTAAAAAAGAATGATTTTTCTTAAAAACTAAAGGAAGAAATCACTATTGAAAAATTGTAATTTCAAATTACATATCTAAAAAAGAAATCCATTCATTTATTATAATGGGAAAATTATTCAAATATAATTTTGGGATCCAAACATTTAGTGAAAAGTAATAATGGGATTTTTTCTTAATAATTCATTTTTCATATAATTTATAAAAAGATTATTTTTTAAAGGATATTTCCAAAATAATTTTTTGCTATAATAATAAAATGGATAATTTTTTCAAAATTCAATATTAAAAATTTTAAATAAAGGATACTAGAGATAATTTATTTATCTTCTCAATTTTATAAATAAATATCTAATTCCCACCATGATTGGATTAAAAATTCCTTATTATATAACTCTTTTAGACCCATAATTTTCATACCAAACAGAACTTAATTTTGATATCTAGATGGAGGATTCCATTGGACATCATTAAAATATAATTTTATGGATATAAAATAATGGAAACAAAATGGATGTTCCCATACTGAACATGTTTTTAAAAAAATGATAAAATCCATGGAGTTATGATAAGAAATAAAACCATGGAATTATTTTAAATTTTATATGAATAAATTATATTATATAAGAGGGTTTGTTTTATTATCCATTATTTAATCTGAAACTTTTATCCATGAATCTTGAATATAATATCAAATAATTTTTATCTTTAAATTCTTATTAAATTATTTTTTATCTTGTAAATGATATCTAAGAATGTGTAATCATGACTATCTTAATTTTATTAAAGTCATGATCTATTTATCCCCTACCATAGAATAACATAAAAATTTCACAATCATTTGAAAACAACCTATTCTTATACAATAAAAATATTTTTATAAGCTTCCAATAAATCAATATAGAATTTTAAATAAATATTTTATTTTCAAATGGATTGCATTAGAAGATAAATTAAAAATTATATAGATTCATGAGAGAAATATCTTCTAATTATGTAAATTAAATTTTAATTGTGTGATTATTTAAAAAATTCAAATAATTTAATGACTAGAAGTTTTTATATTTAACAAATATATGTCTCTAAATGTTAATCTTATGTAATATTCTTTCAAAATTTCCTTTTAAAATGGAATTTAAATTCATTTTAAATATTTAGCAATAAATTTAAAAAATTTATTTAAAATTAATTTAAAATAATTATGAAAATATTTGAAAATATTAATTCATGTTTGAAGGCTCTTTGTTTTAAAATGTTTCTATTTTTGAAGGAGTTTTTTCATATATTATCTTATCATGAGTATGAGATTAATTGTTTATATCCACATAGCTTCTTGATTTTAAATGTTTTATCTTTTTAGAAGATAGTTATTTATTGATGATTAAAACATAATCTGTTACATATGTTGTTTTAAAATATTTAAACATTGAGTTTTGAATTAATTTTTCCTTTTATATAAAAATTATTTGTTCGCTATTGAATACATTTTCATGGGTTCTTATAGTGTCATAAAAAATTTTATTTGAAATTTAATAAAATTTTATTTTGAAAAAAAAATTGAAATTGGTAAAATAAAATAACATTGATTTCTCTATTAAATAATCTTTTTTTAGATAAAAACAAGTCGATGTGGTTTTTTGGGGTAGATTGGGTTTTAAGCCAGGCATTCATCTTACGCACAATCTGTGCATATTTACAACACACATGGTTTGACACTCATATAGGACTTTCATGGTATATTCACATGGTTGTTACTTACCATAATTAATGAACTATTTTGAAGTTATATTTTATCATTAATAAAAAAATTTGTGGGTAATTTTATTACATTTTATTTTTATACTTGTTAAGGAGTTAACTAATATGGAAGTGAAGAAACAAATAAAGGATATTTATATATTTAAACTATTTATATTTATTTTTAGCACTAATTATGTAATTAAATAATTAAGAGGGATATTTATTATTGTATTTTAACATTCAATTTTTGTCATTCTATAAATAATTTTTTTATATGAATTTGTTAATATAGTGAAAAAAAGTAAGGTAGGATTTTTAAATTTAATATATTTTTTAATACATTTAGGGGAATAAATTATTATAAAGATTAATTTTTTTATTAATACTAAAATGGGGAACATATTTTTAAATTAATATTTTAATTTTGTAATTATATAAAAGGTAAATATTATTATAGTGGCTCTGGTCACTTTACTTTATTTATTTTTTGATAATTATAAAATATTTTTTATTTGATAAATCTATAAGAATATAGATTATTAAATTTTATTTAATAAAATGATAATAATATTTATTTTAGTTGATTTATTATTATTGTTACCTTATGAATTTAATTTACTAAATAAATTTTATTTTCTAGTTTCCAATTATATTAGATCTCATAATTTTGATCACTACCCAAGAAATAGACATCGAATTAATCAATTATTGATGTAGTGGGATCTACTTTTTTGTAATGTTATTAATTTTTTTTTAGATAATAATTTCTATAATATTTTAATGATATCTCGGGAATGAAAATTCTGATTGAGATGATCTTTTACTTTTTAGAAACACATGACGTATATTAATATTTTTTCAACTAGAATAGGTGTTAAAAATAAATTTTAGAATGTATAACAATTGATTGAACTTAGAGTAATGAATTTTTATTGAATTTCAAAGTAATTTTTAAATATATTACACTATTTATTATTGAAATTCAATGTTTTATTAAAAAAAATTTGAAAAAATATTTCTTGAATAATTTTTTTCTTGATAACATTTTTAAAATTTGAATTCAAATTTTAAATTTGGAAATGATTTTTAAATATTCATCTTCTAATCAAAGTATTTTATGGAATTTTGTAATATATATTATTATAGATCTTCTCTTTATAAACCAATGGATATTTCATATACTTAAAATATGAATTTTTTGTTGATTAAAATAATTATTTTGAAGAATAAAAAATATTCCAAAATTTTATATGAAAAAAGAGAGTGAGGTTAGTGAAATCAAGCTAGTAGTTTCGAGGCTATATTAAATGTTTTCCAGCATTCATTGAATCTACTCCTCAATGGCTTAATTACCCCTAGTGAATTTGAGTATATTAGTAATGATTTTTTATTCTTTACATAGTATCCTTTTGTAATATTTAAATCATATCAATAATCAACTTGTGTATCAAAGATCTCATAGAATTGATTGCTAACTAAATCCCAAGTCTATCTGTTTTAAACACCCTAACATCTGATATATAGTGTGAATTAATTTTATTATCTTCCCACTCTTATCATATTATCATTCTCTCTTAGTGTTTCTTTATATTCATTGTAGAGAATAGTGACCAAGATAAAACATTATTTCTTCTATGAAATCATCCCCCTATTCCTCCTCTTTCTTCTAATATTGGTGATTACTACCTTAAAAGTGAGAGACATTTGTTTACCTACCAACAACATTAAACAAAAATAAACTATTAACTTTGAGATTTATATTAATTACAATTAAGCATCTAGTTTCTATTTTTATCATTTTTTCTTGATGTAAACAAAAAAATAAATTGGGTTCTATTATATTTTATAACATTAATTACACGGGGATAATAAATTAAATACTCACAAAAATGAGATAATAGACATAGGGGGTCTTCTAAATCTATTCTATAACATCCTTACCAAATGTTTTCCTTATATACATTCTGAATTTTTATATATATATTATTTTAGTTTATTAAAATTATTATTCATTTAATCCATCAAACTAGGAAAGTCATTTTTTAGAATCAATATTTCTATTATTCTTTATGTTTTATTAAATTATATCATTATCATTCCACTTTCAAAATTTAGTATTTTCATTATATTTTCACCAAGTGTTAATTACCTACAATAATTTTTAAAAAAATCAGTATTTAATATATTATTTATTTCCTTTTATTTTTTAAAAAGTAATTCACCCCCAACTTCTTTCCTCTTTATCCTACACAAATCTATAGAGTGATAGTTTTATATTCAATATAGTAGTTGATATATTATTTAATAAGAATATTTTTTTCATATAATTATATGTTAAATGAAATAATATAAAATGAAAATTGAATATGAATTCAAGAATGGATACCACATACCCAAATCATGTCTATATAATGAATGTTTTTCTAGTTGGAGAGAATTCATTATTGGGTATTAAATAGAAACTGTATATGGGTGGTATAAGTGTGGTACCGATATGGATTGATTTTTTATAAGAATTCATTATACTTAAATAAATTTTAATATTATTTATTTTTGAATCATTCTATGATAAATATATTGGCAATTGGATTTTAGGACCAACATATACAAGATGTTTGTATGGAGAAACAAAAGGGTATGTGACAACAATGAAATATGATAAATTATATATGTTAGAGAATTATATTGATATAAATGTAAGCATCATGATCATAGATTATTCATTTTGAATGAATGGTTTTTATGTTTCTATAAGTGGTAAGTGAGATAACTATATATTTCAATGAATAATAATTTATTAAAACATATAGAAAAGAAGCTTTTTCTTATAGTTAGTTAAGACTAGATTAACCAAGTAACTCTCTAATAACAGAAAAAATGTATTAACCTAAAATCTAGAGAAACAGATATACATATGTGGATATAAATATTGGATTGACCAAGTAAAATTTCATATACTAATAGGGTATTGAAAAATATAGTTAGGAACTATTCTAAAGATAATTGTTTTTAGTATCATGTGGAAATAAACTCTCCAAGAAGACATGTGTAAGATATTGTGGGAGATTGAAATGATGAGAAAAATTCAATATTCATTAATGATGGATCTATCACATTTCCAAGAAATGTACAAGAAATGATATTGAAAACAAATTTATTATGGTTGAATAATATCATATAAATCTATGAGATCGAAATGGGAAGTGATCCAAACTATCTAGTAATACTTGAGAATATGCAGATGATATGTATCGGGTATTTGGAGTGTAAAAACCTGATAATTTAATAAAATATATTTTTAAATAATATTATATATTGTGTTTCATGCTACATAATGTTACGTGTGTATTACACACAACACCGACATAGCTTTTGTTGCACACAATACTATTTTTCTACGACACAATATTGTATTCCAATTATTTAAACAAGAAAATTCTAACCTACCCATTTAATTTGTGAGAATAAATATTAATAATTTCACCATGAAATATTTATATATACACATATATATATATTTAATCAAATTTTTTTATGTTCAATATATCTGATATAAGAATAAATCCAATTTTATGCATAAAAAATTTATAATTCCCTAAAGGATTTTTTATTACCTTTTAAAGTTGCACGTATTTTAGAAATATATTTTGGAACTTTTATAAATTATATATGACAAAATAAAATCCATTTTTGAAATAATAATATAAAAATATATTAGGGTGAATTTTTGGTATTTTTTTGAAAAGTTTCATTTTTCCAAGAATAATGAAAATAATGATTTTTTTAGATGGTGTATTTTATTTTAAATGTTTACATGTTCAAAATAATTTTTGGGTTAGTTTTAAATTTTAATTAGTAACTTTTAATTATAATAATCCCAATATTTTTCTAAATTATTTAATATAAAATTTATTATAATAACATTTTATTTTTTTAAAGGATATTTTTCGGAAAACTGTTTTCATGGAATTTTACCAGTTTTATTTTAAATTAGATTTTGAAACTTATATATTTTAAATATTTGAAAAATAGATTCTAAATTAGTATTCATAAGTTACAAATTTATTATATTGGTACCTTTTATTTTTGGTCAATACGAATGGAAAACATGATAAATTTTATTACCACGATAAATGGTAAATTGAGAAATTTAGGTTAAAAATAAAATTATAAAAAGTATAAAATTACTCTAACAAATTAAAAGAAATTATTGTAAGAATATAATTTTTCCTTTAACACATAAATATTTAAATTGAGTTTTTTAATAGATAGGTTTCCTTGAAAATGATTTATATATTATTTAAATCAATGGAAGATAAATAATTTCAATTTATTTGTCTTAAATATCACATATGTGTCCACATAGAGAAAAAATTAAATTATATATAAATATAAAGTATTATATTAATATTAATTTATTTAATGATTTGGGAGTAATTTATTTATAATTTTTATATATGAAATAAGTATATTTTATTTTTAAGATACACAGATGTAGTGCTTGTACAAGCAGATGAAAAATCAATAAAATGATTTTAATTAAAATTATAAGAACTATTAAAATACGAATAGATTTTACTAAATATTATTTTTTGAGTATATCATTAATATAATCATCCATGGTTCTAATTAATGTCCATTTTTATCCACATGGAAAAGAATATTACATTAATAATATTTTATTTAATATAAACTCAAAGTTGTCGCATTCATATCTATAATAACTATAACATTTTTAATATAAGATTTTCTAGAGGCTGTAAACCAAAATAAATTTTATTTATAAATTTAAATATTTATATTCTTAATATTAATTTATTTATAATTTTTATGGAATAAATAATTCCTTCAAATAATTACACAATTTGAATACATTAATTATGCAACAAATCAATCAACGCAGATAAAAGAAATAAATAATATTAAAATAAATATAATTTTAAATAATTAAGGTTCTCCAAGAATTTTATAGGTTACTAAGACAGGAAGTGTATTGAATTATTTTTTTCAATGACACCTTGTTTTTTATATTTTATTAATTTCAATGTGATGAGTAGTGTCATAATTGACAGTAATCATATTTTTAGAAAATAATGTTTTATTAAAATATTTAAAAATCGTAAAAATACTTTAAAAAAATTATAAGTTATTTTTAAAAGTTATATAGTTTCATATATTAACTATTTATGTACAATTTTAACCATATACATAAGAAATATATTTTTTTAGAATTAAATAATTTGTTATTGTATTTAAAAGTAAAATGGTTGAACTAAGGGTTGGTAAAAATTATAAGTATTAAATTAATACCAAAACTAATCAGAAATACATTATTTGGTGACATTAAAACATTATATAATATTTTATTATAATAAATATCCTTTTTAGGTATTTTTATTAATATATTATTTATTATAAATTAATATTTTTTAAATTACAAAAGTGAATTTCACCTCAATTATAAAAGGGGTCCTCCTCCATCACTTATTCACATCACATTGTGCCTTCAATCTATACCAATCACTGAATAATTATATTATCCATGTTTATAGACACATTTTAGAGGTTATGTTAATCCCAAAATACAAACTCTAGTGCCCTTTATAAGATATCTAAACGAGTCATTTAGAATAAGAGGTAATCACTTTAACTGATTGTTCTCTTTTATTACTCTTCTTTACCTCCTCTAGAACAGTGAAATATATCATAAAATAATAAATTCATTATCCTATATATTCTATAATTTTATTTTGATTATGGACAAACAAATATATATCCCATATCCCATCAAACATGAAATTAATGTATCACTTGTGCGTACATACGGTTTACCATCTCTATATAGTGATATAATTATTTTTCTGATACCATCATTTATGAGTGTGAGTTATGATGTATTTAATGTATATACATGAAATTTATGAAATAATTATACTTATTTAATGATAATATCATATCTACATTTTTACCATTTATTCTTCTATGACTTGATAACGTTATTCATGTGTACATGTGACTTATCATGTCCATGATGTGATATGATTCTTTCTTGATCGATATTTTACATGGATGGTAATAATGATACATTTAACAAATATATATTATATATATAGCAATTATATAAATATTATTTAATCATGACATATCATATAATTTAATTTTTTTTAATAAAATATGAAATTGAAAACAACATTCATGATTATGTAGGGCCTACCATCTCTATAGATAGTGTATAAAATTTTCTCCCTCCAAATTTTATGAATCACCGTGAATAATATATATATATATATATATATGTTATTTATATCATAGATATCATTATCAATATGATTAAATTATGATCTAGATAATATGACCAACGATTACCGGGAAAATCATGAATAAAAAACGAAACGGATATTAACTGAAACATAACTATAACATGGAATTATTAATAAACAAGTAATATAAATTCATAAGTAAATAATATATGAAATTGTATATATGAATATGTTTCTATGGTAAATTTATAATAAACATATATTTATTATATAATATTTTTTAATGTATATTATGAAAGTCGATACTTAAGGTATCAGATTTTGTCTCACATTTATTTCTTTGGGACACATGCCTTGTACACTACTTATTTTTTCTCTAGGATATATATACTACACATTAATGTCTTTTATATGTATTATTCAAAATATTATAGTATTTTAATTTTAATATACTTTTCATTCTATCATGGGTCAAATTATTTTATTGATTATAATGTTGTAAGGCTTAATTTTAAAATCTCATTATAATCCGGGATTGTTTTGACTTTGGTATTTACTGGGGAATATTTATCTTCCTTGACCATGTTTCTAAAAAAAATCCAAATTATATTTACAATTATTTTACAATTTTTAATGTAATTTTTTCCCATGTGTAAATTTTTACTAGTCTATTCAAAAGGAATCATTTTTTTCATTTTCATAATAAGGGACTATATGAATTTTATAGAAAAAGTATGAGAGGATTTTTTAACATGTAATTTATGAATGGATTTTTCTGCTTTAATGATATATGATTGCCTTGAATATTATATAACATGTTTGGGGCCTTATTCTTAAAGAATATTTTTATTTTAAAATATCATGGTATTTTAATATAATAAAACCTTTTTAAAACAAAAAGGATATTTTGGTTAAGAATTATTTCCAAGTGATCATTCATAATTATTTTCCATTGAAGTTGAAATTATTTTTTGTTACTTATTCATTATTTTGGGCTATAATTTATGGATACTATCAATATTCATTATATAGTTAGTTTATATTTATGATAGAATGATATTTATAAACTCATTTCTTTTCTATGGGTAATTTTGGTATTTAATGATGTTTATAAAACCCATTTTATTCCATGGGTTCTGATATGATAAATGGTTTATGTTCTTTTGGAATACATATATGTCGAATTCCTTATTTGAGGGGTTTTACTTATATGTCCCTCTAATTAATTGGGTAAATATTTATATCTCATGAGATATATAATAATGGAATTGAAAATGAACATGGTTCAATAATACATGGTTGGAATGAGGAGTGAAATTGGATCAGTAATGGACTTTTCCCACTATGATGATCATTGTAATGAACTTTTCCAAATAAGGAAATGATTTTCTATGCTTATGTGTCTACTATAATACCATTTTATTCAATCATGCAATATTTTCTATGATTAATTATGAACATGTATTATTTATTCAATGACATGATATAATAGTCATTGATATAATAGATATGATTTATAAATGTTTTGATTATGCCTTTTAATTATTATATGACTGAAATATTATTTTATTTACCTTATTTATAATCTAATCTCATATTTTTTTTATGTTCCTTCCCCAATGTTATAAAGAATTTTTTTAGTAGTATTACAAATGGGGAATATATTTATGGGATATTTTCAAAATCTTTCACCAAATTTCAATAATGTGATAATTTTTCAAAAGGAACTACTATATTATGGTCCTCAAACATATGTTCATATAATGAAATGAATATTCATCTAAAAATATGTAATATATATGTATGTTAATCCTGTGGTATTAGAGTTGGTATTCGAGGAATGGTTTAGTCAACCATTAGAATCTATGATGAGAAAACTTTAGTGAGATCCCTAAAGATATTTCAACGGATATGTCTATGGATATCTCTAAGGGTAAATATTTGTATAGGATAAAATACCAGTGTCTTTTTAATATTCCTACATAACCTAGACTTTAACCTATGTTGGCGTAGATTGAAAATATTATATGTAATTTCCATCTGTAATTTGATTCAACTACTATGATTGTTTTTTCTAAAACTATGCTTTTTGGTTTAAGTAAATGGATGTGAAATGAAGGAACTGTGTTAATGATGAATGAGATGGAAAATGCAATGATTTCCCTCTAGAGTGATCGATTATTATGGGGGTGGAAGGAAAAATTTATTTTTTATTCTCACACAACATCATCAATATATGAATCATTCGAGACATCCAAATGAGAAAACTAGGGATGAATATTCAATTGATTCCTTCATGACCTGGAATCTTCCTTTGTTTAGTGGAAATTATAATCCACTAGTGGATGAAAAATGGATCAGTACCCTTAAAAAGATATTTTTAGTTTTCTAATGTTTAAAACATGAAAAATTAATTTCAAAATTCTATTGTATGTAATGTGAAGAGAATAAATATTTAAATATCATAAAGAATATGAGGCAATGCGATGAATTTTAATCCATGGAATGGGATTATTTCAAGAACATATTTTTTAATATGTAATTTCCTTATATTATTTTTAAATATATGGATAAGGAGTTCATTCAGTTAAAGTAAAAGGATGATGAATCTATTTGAACTTATGAATAATATTTTACAATAATTGAGAGTAACAATTCTGAAATTTTCAACCAACATGAAATTGACTTTGATTGAGTTTTTAGTCACTTAAGGACAATTCATCTAAGAGTGTCAGCTATAATGGAATTTATTAGTTATGAAAAATTTCCTGATGTGTCATCACGATCGAAATAGAGGTTGAGTTTCATATCAATATCATGGTTTGGAAAAGAAAACAAACATGGAATTTAAATAAAAATATAAAAATCAAGGTGAAATAAAGATGACTTCTCCTTTACATTCACTGTTGGAATGAAGAATCATGGAGATTATCATAATGGGATTGGAAAATTTTTAAATTATTTGAAGGGAGTTCATCTTAAAAACAAATATATATGCAATGGGAATAAGTTATGTCATGATGTTAACAGATATAAGCCTATGTATAATTAACCCCTCCCCCCCCCACACACACACTAAAATACTTCATTTGTGATGAAGATGGACACTATTCTAATTAATGTCCAAAAATAAGTTTAACATGATGATAGATGTCAACAACCTCTTAAATCCAAAGACAAAGGAAAATCTCATGTGATCACTATTGGAGATGCAGAGTATGAGAAATAAGTGGTTGGATGATTGAGTATTTATGTACTGATATTCAAGAATAATTTTTTAATAGTAAATTTATTGTATTATGGAATAATAAAATGACTATGTATTAGTCTATTATATTTTTTCCATAAGGATTTAAGATCTTATGCAGAATGATGCTTGTAACAAAAAAATTGATTTACGTGGTAAGGTGATATTTTTGGAAAAAAAATGAATACAGGAAGGATAACCCTTAATATGTGCATGATATTGGGATAGTGATATATAGTGTTTGATTTTCATAAAATAAATAGTATGACAATAATGACATTTAGACTGATGAGATGACATGTTGGTTTATGATATTATGCATTGAGTTTATAGACATTTTGGATTTTTTTGTGAGAATAGAGAAGTATATGGAAATAATTCATGTTATAGATAAGGTTTTATGGATATAAAATATATGACAATAGTATTCACATGTTTGTTGTGTCACATTTATGTGTTATGTAATATTTTTTGGAGGATTAATGATATGTTTATTTTGGAAATTTTGTAACTATATTTTCAATGTTTTATATTTTAATCTTTTGGAATGATTATAAAGGTAACCATTTATGAAATTATTTATGTTGAAATTTGGATAAGGATTTATATATTAAAATAGTATCTATCCATAGAAGGTTTTATGTATATCTAAAATCTTATGTTAACCTTTTTTGTGAAGTAAATTAAATAAATATGGAATGACATATAATTCTATTTATGGAAAACATTATATAAAAATGATTCAAGAATAATGAACTCACCATAATTTCATTGAATAAGAGATTATGGGGAAATTTTTTAGGGCACAATGAAAGGATGTGATTGTGCTTATGAAATATAAAGAAATAAAGTAAAAAATTTATTCTCATGAAAAATTATACAACTCTAGGGAAAATAACTTACATACCAAAAAATTATCCTAATACCTTATTTTTTAATGAGGAAAATAATCTCTCATATCATTTCAGATTTATTGATTTTTTATTACTAACTTTCTATTGACTATGTTCTCTATCACCCTCAATCATAACATGATATTTCAATTTCATTTCACTGTATATGTTTTCACTTTCCACCTATTCTATCTTATTTGGAAACCAAATTACGATTTACATTGGTTTACAATTACATTTTTTCAAACTCCATTTTTAATGGGGGTTTGATTTTTTATTATCATGATGTGGGTTTCTGTGAAAGGAAATTTGAAGTATTAAACCATTTATGGCCCTGATGAATGTTAATGGGGAAATTCATTTTAAAGGGGGTATGTTGTAACACATAATGATTTTTTAGAAATATAATTTTTAATAATCATATTTATTTCATTAAAAGCTATAACATTTTAATCTTGTGTAACACGCAACAATTTCTTAGCTTGTGTTTCACACAACACTGATTTCTATGATAGATGATTTTATTCTTATTATTTAAATAAAAAAATTTAAACCTATTTGTTAAATTGGAAGGAATAAATAGTATTAACCATAAAATTAAATTTATAGATAGATATATAGATATTAATTTATATTTATATTTATATTTATTCAATATTTTTTTTTGAAGATAAATATATTTGATATAATAATAAATCTAATTTTACTAAAAAAAGCTCTATTATTCTAAAGGATGTTGCACTGGCTTCTAATATCGAACCTATTTTAGAACTAAATTTTGGAACATTTCTATATTCAATTTGATAGAATAATTTTTTTTTAAATCATAATGTCAAATTTACCTCAAGGGTAATATTTATTATTTTTTAAAAAATTGCATCTTTTGATTAATAGTGAACATAATAATTTTTATCAAAACCTGTATTTTCTTCTAAAAATTTACATGAAAAATTATGTTATGTGTTATTTTTTAAATTAAATTAGTATTTATAAATTAAAATAATTCAATTATATCTTTGAAGTCAATTTTATACATTAATTTATTATAAAAATATTTTATGTTTTAAATGGAAATTTAAAAAAAAAATATTTTCTGTGGATTTTTAATTGTTTTTCTTTAATTAAATTCACAACATTTTGTGTTATGAATTTTGAAAAAATTTATGCCACATATTAAATATTAAGGCTCGAATTTAGTAAACAAACCCCTTTAATTTTTTTCCAAAATTTATATTAACCATAGAAAATTTTATTACCACAATAATGGGTAAATTGAGTAATTTAGGTTAAAAATAAACTTATAAAATTATATAATGACTCCAAAAATGAAAAACAAAATTTGATGAATATAATTAGACCCCTAAAACATAATTATATATATTAGGTTTTTTAATGCACACTTTTTGTTGAAAACGAATTATATAATATTTAAATTCAATAAAGACACAAAATGTCACCTTCTTTGTCTTAAATAACTCTAATGTGTCCACATAGTGAAAAAATTTGTTTATGAAAAAATAAAAAGGAGTATATTAATATTAATATATTTATTTTTCTAATCGTAATTTTTTTCAAAATATTATATTTGAAATAATTAGCTTTAATACTTTTATAACACTGATGTGGTTCTTTGAAATTAAATGAAAATCAATAAAATGATTTTCATTTAAATTATAAGAACTATTAAAAAAATTCATGATTAAATCTTATTTTTTGATTATATATCTATCAAAATCCTCCAATGGTTGAATTAATGCCCATTTTGAGACACATGGAAAAAAATATGATAATTATAATATTTTATTTGAATTAATGTCAAAGTAATCACACTACTGATTTTAATAAATATATCATTTTTAATATAGGATTTTATAAAAGTTGTGATTGACTATAAATATTATTCCAAAATATAAATGATTTATTTTAATTATAATAATTTATTTATAATTTTTTGATAATAAATAATTACCTTAAATAATTACACAGTTTTGATGGAGTAATTATTTAAATAATGAAAATATAAAATAAATGATATTAAAAATATTAAAATAAATATAATTTGAATTCATTAAGGTTTTAAACAAATTTCATAGGTTGTTGTGACATATTAGTGGTAAATTAAATTATATAATTCAGTATTATCTTACTATTTTGATTTAATTAAAGTGAATGTAATGAATAGTGTCAAAATTGACATTAATGATATTTTATGAAATTAATATTTTACTAAATTAAAAAAACCAACAGAAAATCATTATGATAAGTTATATATATTCATATATTGACTATTTATGGTATACTAAAACAATATATGTAAAAAAAAGTATAATATTTTAATATTAATGGATTTGTTACCATAGTTAAAAGTAAAATTGGTTAACTAAGGGTTAATCAAAATGATTAGGATTATAATAATAATGGTAATTTTATAAATCCTATTATTTTAAGGTATTAAAACATTATCTAATATTATATTCAAATAATTATCCATTTTTATAGATTTTTATAGAGATTGGATTTATTAAAAATTAATTTTTTTAAGAAATTTCAAAAGTGCCTCTCACCAAAATTATAAAAAGGGAACCTCATCTATCACTTATTTTCACAAAATTGAGCCTTATATCATGAAAAAAATATGAAACGTTATATTCTCTACTTTAATATAAACACTCTAGAGGTTCTGGTCTTCCCAGAAGACTTACTCTATAGTCCATTATATGGGATTTAAAGGTATTGTTTCAAAGAAGATGTAATCGCTCAAACTGATCACTCTCTTTTTCAAATATTCTATAACTCCTCTAAATCTATGATATATATCATAAAATAAAAAATTAATAATCCCAAATGTGTAAAAAATATATTATTATTATGAAAACACCACTATAAATCCCCATTCCTATCGAACAAGGAATTAAAATATCGCTCGTGTGTACATACGACTTACAATCTCCATGTAGTGATAAATTTCAATTACCATCACAATATTTCATGTTTGGGAAATATGATGGTTTTAATGATTATATATTATATTTATAAAATAATTATACATTTTTTATGATAATATCATATCTTCCTTTTACCATCTAATCTTTTGTCCAATGATAATGTCGCTCATGCGTATGTATGGCTTACCATCTCCACAGTGCAAAGTGAATCATTTTTCATTAATATTTTACATAGATGGAAATAAACATGAATTTTATGAATATATATGATATATATAACTTAAATTAATTTTATAAATATAATATATCTTATAATGTTTTTCTTTTTATATGATACAAAAATTAAAGAATCATTCCTACATACGTATGACCTGCCATCTCCAGGAACAATGTACTTTATTTTCTTTCACTAAATTTTATGAATCACAGTTAATAGATTTATACTGAATATAATTATGATATTTATATCATGTATATCATTCTTAATATGATTATATCATCATCTGTGTATGAGTACCAAGGATAACAAGTCAAAACCATAATAAAAAACAAAGTGATTATTACCCAAAACATAACTTTATCTTGGATTTGATAATTACGGATTAATATAATTTCAAAAGTTAATAATATATGATATTATACATATGAATATGGTTATCTGGTATATTTTTAAAAAACATACATTTTTTATATGTTGTTTTGAATGTATACTAAAAAAGTCAACATGTAAGTTATGGGATTTATGTCCCACTTTTACTTATAAACTTCATATTTCATCTCTGTGGTGTGTATACAGACAATGAAAAAAATTTATTAGAATTATTTTGAATATTATGGTATTTTCATATCCTTATAATGTTTTTTCTTCTGTGGGTAATTATATTATACTAATTATAACTTTTTTTGGGTTAACTTCTCAAGCTCATTTTTATCTAGCCTTGTTTGTATATACATATTTATTGAAGAATATTTATATTACATATACATGTTTCCTAATAATGTTTACTAGAATTTTATAGTATTATTTTACAAATTTTTGTATCAATTTTACCAATGTTTTAATTTTTACTAGGGGTTTTGAAAGGAATATTTTTTTCAATTTCCTAACGAGGTACATTATGAATTTCCAAAAAAAAAGTACAATAAGAATGTTTTTTCTAACATATATGTCATGAATAGATTTTTATACTTTCATGAAACCATAATTAAATAAATCTTACCTTAAAGGTTTACAAGAAGATTTTTAATTTAAAAATTTTATTTAAAAATTTAATAAAATTTTATGATAATAAAATGATATCAAAGTAGTAAGGATATTTTTGTTAAGAATTATTTTCAAGTGATCTTATAGAATTATTTTCTTTAAAATATAAAATTGTGGATTGTTAATTATACTCTATTTGGGGAAAATATTAGAGGAGACTATCAATATTCTTTCTATAGTTGGTTTATGTTTATGATAGAATGATATTTATGAAACTCGTTTCTTTTCCATGGGTTATGCTATGATTGAATGATGTTTATGAAACCCTTTTTATTCCATGGTTATAATATGATGAATGATTTATATTCCTTTATAAGACATATGAGTGGTTTTTATTATGTTATCGGTGGGACCTATATCTCCCACCAATTCATTGTGTAATAAATTATATATCATGAGATAAATAGGACTCGAATTTAATGTGAACTCATTTCAATAAAACAGGGCTGGAACGAGGACTTAACTCGGTTCCAAAAAGGACTCATTCCACTATTTTGGTCCTGAAAATGATCATTGACTAATATGGAAATTATTTTACATTACTATGTGCGTGACACAAATCCTTATTATAATATCATGGAATATATTTTTATAATTTTTTATTATCAACTTTTATTTATTCCATGATATGATATAATGGTATTTAATATAAGGGGTATTATTCTTTTGAATGATTTGATTATGTACTTATGCCTTATAATTATGACTTGATTAATATCTTATTTTCTTACCCTTACTGATCATTTGATATAACCATTATCTTATGTTTCCTTTCCCTATTTTAATATTAAATGTTTTAAGTTGGATTACTATAGGGGAAGATCATTATAGAAGATGTTGAATATCTTTCACCAAATTAGAAGAATGTTTTCTAATTTCCAATTGCAATAAACTATTACATTCATTGGGAATGTGTTTTTTAATGTAATTAATAGTCTTTTAAAAATATTTACTATCCTTATACGCCAATCCTGGTTCATTATATGGAGAGGGAGGAAACCAAGTTAGAAAGGGGATAAAACATGTATTTTGAAAGATAAATTGATCATGCATCACAAATAAGAAATGTTAAGGAGAATATATAGCTCATTAAATAGTGTGGTATCTATATCAAAAAATATAGAGTATATTATGTCTTCTAATGAATATAAATAAAAATTCTTGAATATGTAATTATATTTTCGGATTTATATAATCATACCCAAAAACTAAATTATTATTATTAAGATATTGTGGTAATAGTGCTAACCAGGATTTCAATCTTATAATAGAGGAAACAAATGGGATGTAATTTGGGATATTATCATTTGAAGTATTTTTCTCATGTATTTTAAATAAAAAATATCAGAGTATCCCTACAATAATACATATTAGTACCTATTTCTAACAACATGAATTTGAAAATCATGGAATTATCAAGTGAAAGATAATATGATTATTATTAGAAAGTTAGTTCTTGTATGAGTGGGGGTTTGGTGAATGTTGGTGACTTTGACATAACATGAAAAATAAATATCCATTAATATATCATTTTTCAAACAGTTTTACAAGATATTCACTTTACATAATAGTGATGTTACTTCTTTGTATATAATTCATATAGTAATGTCTTTAGATTATTTGGTATATAAATTATTTATAGAATTTCCCATCTATTAGGTGATCCTCTAGATACTAAGATAGTTTTATCAAATATTTGTCTTATCATTTAAATACATCATACTTATGGGAAATATATAATGTATAACTATCAAGATTTGGGGGCTCGTAAGTATTGAGACTTTTTCTCAGGAAATATTCACATAGTAATCTTGAGTAGAAGAGATCCTAAGAACTTTCCCTTTGATAGGAACACCACTTGTTTCGAGTGATATTGGTGGTTTTTAACTATTATAAGGTTTAATTTTCTCTCAATATGAGATCATTATAAATGTGTAACAATTGATAATTTAATTTTATGTAGTGAAAAAACCATGATTTTTCATGTAATGGAGAAGTATCATGATTTTTATTTGCATCATTGGTGATATGGAATTAATTATATAATCAAAGAAAAATTTGCCACTTAAAAAAGTAATATATCTCATAAAAAGTAATCTAAGATGATATTACATTTTTCTAAATATATTGTACATATATATGATAGTATGTTAGATTAGTAAGGTCATAAAATAATATAGAACTAAACGAATATGACACAATGTGTGTTTCCTTCTTTGTGAAATATGAAAAGGACATAATGAGGATATTATTACCATAATATTATGTAATAATAAGAGTATAAAATGGAATGATAATAATTGAAATCAATAACTAATGAATAAATAAATCATTATAGTAGTATCATACAAATAGATTACCAGCTCATGCAATAGTAGTATGTAATATTAGTCACACAAACCAAACAAAATTTATTTCCACAAGTATTGGGTCAATAGGAAATTTAAAAGTATCTAAGAAAAATAGTATCATACATATAATCCCAAATTATGTGTCGTAGAACCCTAAAGCATCATGATGATCTTGATTATCTACCATTGTATGAATTTTTCCTTTAATCAAATTTCTGGTCATAAAGTATACATGTGCATTGAGATACTCATCCATGTTGTGATTTGAAACCCAGTATGACACAACCAATGGGACCTCAACATTATTAAATAAGATATAAAATTTAATTCCATAAATTTAATCAAATAAAATATAATAATGTTATAAATCACAATAGAAAAATATATGTGTCAAATTCCTTAGAGAAACATGCCACCATCTATGAGTCTATGTCGAATAGAATGTTAACTAGCCACCTGAGACATTACTCATGATGGAATTTTCAATAAAAATGTCTAAAAAATCCCCTATAAATATAAAACCCTGGTACTTGTTGACCATGAATTTTACGCATCTCCCTCTATGTAAAAGTCAATGTGGCTCAAACTACATGCTTAACTACATGGGATATCAGAACAACACATACAATCCATATATAAAATATTTGTTGATAAACATAATTTTATATCAATATATATTCATAACCATCATAAATAAATATGTGAGAAATCATTATGAATATGTTCAATGGGCTACACACGCACAAGTCATTTGATCTAACATCAGTTATAGGTCTTAGAGGGCTACACAAAAACACCGTACATGTAAAAAACATTAAGAATATTTCTCATGGAGATACAAAGGCATGAAATTTGTAATTAAATTTCAATAATATGTTTCATGGTACTATAAACACATGATAAATATTATTACAATAAACCATACAAATATGATATAATGATAAGGGCCTTTAACTTTAGTTGAATAATGTTTTGATGAAAAAGAGCACTGTAAGAGCCTAATTAATCCACTTAAAATCCCAAAAACATTCCTGTTACATCATTATTTTGAAATATATGATCATTTTTTTAAGAAAATAAAATCCAAAACTATAGGAAAATATTTGTCATACCCTATATGATCTGCTACTGAAAATGGTCAAGGTCATAAGAGTGTGAATATTCTAAAATATTGAATCCAGATGTTAATTCTATCTATGACCAATAACTACCTTATAAAACCATTCCAAAATCCTTAAGATGTGATAAATAAATAAATATTATAATTTTTTTGACCATGAAAAAATATTGAATTGTTCACGAATAATATAAAACTCACCAAATTTGAAACATTGCCTAAACCTATGTCCTTACATTTAAGGAGGGAGAGATAATAAGATAAGATATCCCAAAATCATAAGAAGATGACTTTTACGGTGTTACCATTCAAGGTATTCATAGGATAATGAAAACATAATAGTGGTAATATCTAAAAAACGTGATATAACCATCTTTCATTGCAAGGCCCTGAATGTTGCCTCTAGTTTTCTTGTGGCCTCCACTGGCTTACTGGTGGCCTCTAGGAAGAATACATTTCTCACAGGAATCCCAACCAACTACCTTATGTCTTCCATAGGATGGTTGGTGGGATCATTAATTTTGTTTTAGAATTTATAGACTCTATTGTACAGCTTATAGAACTATTGCAGCTTTTAAAACTACCACATTACACACTAGTAAGGACTTTTCCTAACTCCAGGATCTCAAACACCTTTTATTGGCATCAAATACATTAAAAAATATGACAAGTGATATTTAATAGCTAAAATAAGGCATACCATAAATATTGGGTGTCTTAATTATCCCACTATAATGGATTCTAATCCTATAGAGGTCTCTCTAGCTACTTATTGAACAAGTAGGTCCACTTCTCATGAATTTATACATCCCACTCCTTTCTCTCTTCTTGATTACACCTGTGTTTCCATTGAACCGAAATAAGAGGAATAGTATTCCCTCAGTGTACCTTCTCACATTATTAAATAATTTTAATAGAACACTCCGTAAAATATGTGTTTAGAAATAACTCAATATCATCATATTTAATCACATCTGAAGGATCATGATCGTACCCCTTTAGATGATATTCGTGCAACACATTAATATTACCTTGATATACTAGGGGAATAAGAATCAAATAGGATAATATAGTTATGAATTTGAAAAAATCAAGTGACCCAACATATCGTATCCCAAGAAATATAATATATATTATTGGTATTTTTATAGAAAATTGTTTTTTAGGGTATAGGATCCTATATAGGAGGGTATAAAATGGTTTATTACACTCATGAATTCCTACACCAGTAGCCCAAATTCCTCTAAAATGCTTAAAAACATTAATACATATTCAATGAGACATATACAATCTTAACTGAGGTGTATCTTAAATAGATGGTGTCCCATGTGTCACTTGGGAACTACCACATCTATGAATGATGTATTTCTGTTTTTATTTTCATATTACAAGGTAGGTTCATAAAATGTATCTGATGAATAAATATGGTTTTGTATAATAACATTTGGTTTTTGTAAATATAATTTTTCTACTATATTACTAATATTAACAATATATTTATATTCTTGAATTTTACATCCTAAATCAAGAATACTAAGACACATTCTAAATATTAACATCATACCATTATTTTTCATTAATATTTTCCATCTATTACATATTGATTTTTTATCACTTTATTTTTTTTATCCATTATGATTCTGTGAAATTTATATTATGACTATTCAATAATATGTCATTTATTATTAAAAATGTGTTCTTATAGTTTCCAATTTTATAATCTATATGCACATGGTTATAAATATTATCTCATTGGTAGAACCCTTCCGTTTATGGAGATGTCTCGGGCTTTTTCTCAAGTACTATTTTTTTCTAATTTTTATAACCTATTTTGGTTTGTATATTGGGGAGTTGTTGGGTGATATTTTTGAATTTTAGATGGAGGAGAGGTTGTGAATTGTTGGCTCACTACATTACCAAACAAGTCTCTACATCCTAGCAAACCATACAAACCCAAGAAAATGGTATTTTCATGGTTGTTTCACATTTTTTCAAACTATGTACCCCTTGATAATCCTCACGAACAAGGCTCATAGATTGGTAAATCATGAACCCCATCCTATTATACCAGCTATGAGGATTTAGTTGACCTGAAAATTAGATTATAAAATACTAAAACCAATATATTAACCCTAAATTGAACCCCACTTATCCCCTAACGACTCCTATCAATTTTAGAGAATACCAGATGATTTCCTAAGGCTCCCAACCACCATTCATGGAAAAAAACCCATATTAATGATATGCACCTTCTTTGGTATGAAAATCTCATCATAGTTGTTTTCTCATCTCATTCCCATTCTTATATCATCATTGATGGGATGTTTTCCACTATTTTTGATGGATTTAGATATATATTTATTTAGATATAATATATATAAATCATGGATATAGGAATTAAATTAATATCTCTTTCTTATATAAGTTTAGTGTTAATCTTATTTTATTAGGTACAACTCTTTTGCGATCATTCAATATAATTTTTGAGGTCTGTGGTATTTTATTCAATTCTAAAAGTATTTATTTCAATTACCTTTTGGTAATTATAGAATTTATATTGGATGATTACAAATTTAGTATCATAAATTGAATAAATTAATTTGGGTATATTAATTTATTAATTTTTTGTGAAATTAGGATTTAATGATTTTTGATTCGAAATAATTAATGTTTGTTATAATTATGGGATGGGATTGTGGAATTTGATTAATTAATTATTGAATAAATTAATGTTTTTATTTTTTTTGGGAAATTTATTAAATTTGATTAATTAATTTTTTAATTAATTAATAGAATTGACATGGACAAGTAATTGGTTAATTAATTGAAGGGTGTAAATTTGATTAATTAATTTTTCAACTGATTAATGTATTTGATGTGAACAATCAATTGGTGAATTAATTGAAGTGGTCAATTGTGATTACTTAATTTTTTAATTGATTAATGGAATTGATGTGAATATTTAATTAGTGAATTAATTGAAGGGGTCTAATTTTATTAATTATTTTTGGAATTAATTAATGTAATGGATATGAAAAAATAATTTGTAAATTAATTGATGGTATTGAATGTGATTAATTAATTATAGAATTAATTAATAGAATTGAGGTGCACAATTATTATAAGAACCTGAACTCTTATAAAAATTTGATGGGATTATTTGCATGTACTCGTTTTCCTAGTTTTGAGTACCATTTGATTAGGTTTTAACTCAGAGAGTTTTTAGGTGAACTTTGAGAATTTTGGAAGGATGATAGAATGTGATATGTTTTTGCATGGTTTTACCAATCCAATGTACCGTAGCATAGAAAAACGTTCTAACTCATGAAGAGGGGATTCACAATATTGGCGCATGATTTATAAAACTATACACCCTAAAAATAGAAAATGAGAACCCCAATAATATGTGCATGGTTAAGGCACGGGGTTTGGAGAATAATGCACCACAACTCAGTAAAACATACACACAGTTTTTATTAACAAAAATATTAAATTTTGAAATACATGAAGCACTATATTAACCTCAAATTGACCCCTACTCACCCCCTAATGATTCATCTAAATTTCGGAGTCTCTAAAATGACTTTCTTAGGATTTAGACATCCATTAATGGAAATTCAAAGTCCATATTAAAGATTTGCACCTTTCCCTATAAGTGCATCCCATCCTGGCTAGTTTCCCATCACATTCTCATTCCTATACCATTCATGAAGGGACGGTTTCTTCTATTTCTGATATATCATGATATAGGTTTTATTGGATATAATCCATTAAAATCATGGATCAATGAAATAAATCATGATCTCGTTGTTTGAAATTATAGGGTTATTCCTCTTTAATTAGGGATGTTCATTAGTAAGTTTCTATCACTGTTTCTGAAGTATGTAGTATATTATTTAATTCCAAAAGTCTATATTTCAATTACATATATGTAATGAAGAATTTATATTGGATAATTCGAAATCGGTTTTCCTAAATTCAAATAATTAATTTGGGTAGATTTATTAATTATGATATTGTGAAATTAAGAATTTATAAATTCAATATAATAAATAAATAATTTTTGAATAAATTATGGTTATATTTGGATTATGTAATTTGGTTAATTAATTTTTCAATAAAATAATTGATTTTGTAGTGATTTTTAAAATTTATTGATTGTTAATACTTAATTGTTGAATTAAATAACGGATTTAACATGAACATGCAATTGGTAAATTAATTAATGGTATTGAATGTGATTAATTAATTATTATATTAATTTACGGCATTGGAATGAACAGATAATTGGTGAATTAATTGAAGGGGTTAAATGTGATTTATTAATTGTTGAATTAATTAATTCAATTAACAATAAAAATTAAATTATGAATTAATTTAAAGGATTGAATATGATAAATCTATTAATAAATTAATTAATGGAATTAAATAGAATAATTATTTGGTGAATTAATTGAAGGGATTGAATGTTATTAAATAATTGTGAAATTAATTAATGGGACTAGCGTGACTAATTAATTGGTGAATCACTTGAAGGGATTGAATTTGATTAATTAATTACGAAATTAATTAATGGAATTTATATGAACAATTAATTGATTAATTAATTGAAGTTATTGGATGTGATTAATTAATTGTTGAATTAATTAATTAAATTGATGTGAACAATTAATCAGCGAAATCTTTAAAGGGGATGAATGTGATTAATTAATTTCTAAAATAATTAATGAAATTGAATTAAATAATTAATTGGTGATTTATTTATAGAGATTGAATGTTATTAATTAATTGTTATATTTATTAATGTAATTGATGTTAATAATTAATTAGTGAATTAATTTAAGGGATTTATTGTGAATAATTAATTGTGGAATTAGTGGGTCTAACATGAAAAATTCATTGTCTTATTAATTGAAGGGACTGAATGTGAAAAATTATTTTTGAAATTGGTTAATGTAATTGATGTAAATAATTAGAGGGTGATTTAATTGAAGGGAATGAATTTAAGTAATTAATTATAAATTTAATTAATGGAATTTATATGAATAATTAATTGGTAAATTAATTAATGGGTTCTAATTTGAATAACTAAGTAATTGAATTAAGTAATTTAATTTAAGTGAGCAATTAATTGGTGAATTAATTAAATGGATTAATGTTTAATAACTAATTGTGGAATTAATTAATGTAATTGACATGAAAAATTAAATTGTTCATTATTTTAAGGTATTGAATGTGATTAATTAATTATTGGATTAATTAATGGAATTGAAGGAAAAAATTAATTGGTTAATTAATTAAAGAATAGAATCTTATGATTGATGATTTTTATTAATTAATTAATTAATTAATTAATTAATGGGATCTTATAATCATTGAATTGGATTAATTAATTGTTCAATTAATTAATGATAATTTTTATGATTATAGAATTGGGGAATTTTGATTAATTTTTTGTTAAATTAATTAATTGGAAGTTTTATAATTATTGATTTTGTTTAAGTGATAAATTAATTGATGAAATATTTAATGGATTTGAATTAGATTAATAAATTTTTGAATTAGTTTATGGAATAGATGTGATTAATTAATTTTCGAAATAATTAATGAATTATTTGTGATTAATTTATTGCTTAATTAAGTTATTGAGTGATATGAATATACAATTGTTTTATTTTATTAATTAATTGATGAATTAATTAGTTGGTTATTGTGATACATGTTATATTGTGATATATGTGAGATTATGATTTAAATTGTGAATGGTACTAATGGAATTTACATGTGACTTCAAATACTGAATAGTAACAATGTAATTCATATATGACTGAAATGGTGAATTGTAACTATAGAATTCACATGTGACATAAAATGGTGAATGGAAACAATGACATTAACATGGGACTTAAATGGTTAAGGGTAATAATGTAATTGAAATGTGACATAAAATAGTGAATGGTTATAATGGAATTCACATGTGACTATAAATAGTGAATGGTAATAATTGAATTCACATGTTACCTAAAATGGTGAATTGTAACAATTTTATTCTCATGAGTCTTGAAATTTTTAATGTTAAAAATTTCATTCACATGTGACTTGAAATGGTGAATGGTAATAATGAAATTCACATGTGACTTGAAAGGGTTAATGGTAACAATGGAAATTACATGTGACATGAAATGATGAATGGTACCTATAGAATTCATATATGAATTGAGATGATGAATGGTAATAATGGAATTCACATTTCAATTGGGATTTCAAGTGTATTTGGAAACTGAGTGTTTATGTGGTAAAATAAAGTGTAATTAAATAAATGTAAATTGTTTACATTATTTATTTCATTGATTATTTATAAAACTACATTAACTAGTTTGAATGGATATTTTAACCCATTTGGTGGTGTCATACATAGTTGTACTCACACCCTACTCTAGTGTCCTAATAAGTATATGGATTGATTTCATAGTTGCAAGATAGTTTAAGGGAAAAGGTCCAATATTAGATGGATGATTGCAATGGACGAGGGATGGGGGAACTGGACTTGGTATGGGGACCCACTAGGAGGAGTAGTCAGTGTCTTTATTTATTTTGTGTTTTTCATATTGACAATTAACACATTCATGGAATTGAATATTTATTTTTTATGTTTGAATATTGTATTTTCTATTTTGGTTGTCATGTGATGCTAGTTTGGAATAGTTATTTCTTATATCTATTTTTTATTTTTGTTTATTTTCTTTAGAATTATACTTTGATAAAGAGGTAACATTTTATCCATTATCAATAGCATATCCTCCATACTAGTCTGCATTGCGTAGAATATGGGGAGGCATGCTCGATGTCATGTAACTGACTGACTTAGGGAACTTTTGTGTGGCCCCCAGGTTGGGATGTAACAATGTGGTATCAAAATAGTTTATTTTCATTTTCTTTTGTCTTACTATTTGGAAAATATATATATAAGAATATGTTGTTTTGATCTTTTGTTAAGATCTTGTTCATTGTAGTAGCTAACCCATGTACATGGGAAACCCAATTACCTAGGGCAGGATTTTTATTATTAGTATTTGCTGTTAAAATTGTTGTTACATAACCTTTGGTGACCCACTTTTAGTGTGATGTAACATTTTTTGATATTTTTCGAGAGTATACTTGTGGCACTGTATGGAACGATATTTGAGTTTGTATAAATCATTCTAGGCATCCTCATTAGAAATGTTAATAATATTTATTTAGATAAATAAATTGAAAAATATTTTAATAAAGATAAATGGAAACACTTTGTGTGTGGCCCTAGAGGCCTCCTCCTCGTTGATATTATGATAGATTTCCTATTATCAAAGCATTAATATCTAGAAACTAGTTAAGAAATCCAATAGTAAGAAGTAAATATCGCAGCATAAATAATGAAATATGAGTGTGGACTATGTAATATAGTGTCTGTGTCTCATTGTATCATTTGTAAGGTTGAATACTTGTTTTATAAACTATAATTATAGATATATATTTGTTTTATGATCCCCGATAAACATATTTACATTCCCATGGTAATGAAATTTATTTCTAAAATTGCATTCAAATCAAAGGGATGAGATATTATCTTTCATAAATTTATGGGAAAATCCTTCATAATCTATTGATTAATAATATACCCAACATATCACATGTAGTGTGAACATATTAACCATGGGTTTCATCAATGAAAAATTATATATAAGTAAAAAATTTGTATTAAAAATAATATTCAATTATAAGGACAAAAAAAAGCTTGCAGTTGGGAATATTTAATGACACAAAAACATGTAGAATTAGTATTGGTGACACTGTCATACGAATAATCTTTATTATTGATCAGAAAGTGTAAAAATTATGTTATAATATAAGATCCCATTAACATAAATCCCATATTACGGTCGATAAACAATAATCCACGTCATAGTTACTTTTATGGACTGTAAATCAAAATATTTAAAGGATATCACCATAGCATCTCAATGTTCTCATCATAGTGGGGAATAGCTATAACCTATTTTGATATGAATGATGCACTATGAAATTATTATATTATTCTCATATAGAATAATTATCAATATGTTAAAATATATATTTAATATTAATTATTTTGAAAAAAATTCTAATCTAAAGTATGAGCTAGTTTTTTCTAGGATAACAATTGCATCAATCGCCCACATAGCCTAGACCCAATAGTTAATGACTTTTTCTCAAATAGATCTCACATGATTAACATGTTTCTAATGTGATATAGGTTTTCTAATGGGTATTCTGTGTTTCCTTTCAAAGAAATATTTCTCACTAAAACATTACCTATTTGAGAAATATATATCCAAAGAATATATTTTCATAGTATGTTCTTCATCAACTGATATGACATTAATTCATTGGTGAGAACCCCCATTATAATATTATCATTAAAATTAATTATGTGTTATATACAGAAAAGTTATAAATCTATCATAGTTATTAAATTGTGTATGCATACTAATTATTTAGATACATTAGAATCCCCAATATATTCAAAATCTATTTTAGAATCAACAAACACTATATTTTGGAGATATTAAAACTCATGACTCCTCTATTTACAAGGAAAAAATAACCACACTACAACTTCAGATCATCTGGATCAATTTTGAATCTATAATCTTCATATCCCATGATAAATGGATATTCGTCTACTCCATTTTCAAGTAAAATATCCTTGGTTTTCCTTAGATACTTAAGAATAGTTTTGATATCCATCCAATAGAGGAATCATTGTTCTTACTAAAAACATACTATAATATATAAGTAATAAGTAACTTCTAGTTTTCTATACCACATGGCATGCATGACTAGACTAATTTCTTCCATATGATATCCCTGATATTTTATGTCTCACCTCATGTTTCTGTGGACATATTTTATTAAAAATATAAATACTATATGATAAAGGAAATGATCACCTATTATTTTATTACAAATGGATATCCTTTGTATTTCTCAATATATAAACCCTAATAATGACTTAGAAGTATCTTACTTCTATAAAAAATGATATTAATTTCAGCAACATAAGAATTTTTTGCCAATGAATTTTAGGGAAAATTATGTGTTTAACCACATATTAATTATCCATAACACTAATTTCTCATATCCAGTAAATAAAATTTCATCTTTATATACAATTAACATAATGGAAACACTCCTACAAAATTGATTATAGATACAAGTATCACATTTTATCTTAAAAACCCAAATTTAAATATGGTTTCATCAAAATTATTGTTCTTTATTATGTTTGTTGAATTTAATAAACATAAATTTATCCAAAAAATAAACTTTTTTAGCATTTTTTTGTGTCAGAGATACTTATTTTATGTCCTATAGATAATGTCTTCATGGTTTCCATTAATTAAGGCTATTTTGAAATATATCATCCCAGTCTCATAGTCATGGTATGTTGTTATGAAATATAGAATTTTGATGTATTTAAGATTTGGAACTGATGAAATGGTTTCATTTAAGTCTATGACTTTATTCTATTTATAATTTTTTTAAACCAATCATTACATATAGATGCTAACTTGACCATCATTTTCAACATTCGTCTCAAAAACCTATGCGGAACTAATATTGTCTACACAAACTAGAGGATGAGAAAACAACTAGACCTTGTTTTTGTGTACATAATATATTTCAGAATTCATTTATTATTTTCATTTCGTATCATATGTTCCACTGAATACCTTCATATAGTTTATAGGATCATTATTATCAAATAATAATAAGCCACCATCCTTGGTGACTATAAAATTATATCGTTCAATTTCTCTTACCTCTATTATTCTACTATATAATACTTGTGTATCTAGAATAGTTTCTTCCATTAAAAATATTGGAAAATGTTCTTTTACCACATACAATATATCAAAATCTTAGACTTCATTGATTTAACACCACTAAATTCAAAATTATGAACATTGTATTTGAAAGCATGTATTAGACGCATCACCAAGAAAGTAAAGAATTATAATACCCTCAGTCATTACAATATATTTTACATTATAAATAAAATAACTCTATGATATATTATTCTTAAATTCCACACTAAGTTATCCTGTGTTACATTCAATATTGACTTTTTTCAAAAGCTTACACTACACACAATAACGATTTTTAACAAAACTTTATATATTATTATAATATTGTTATTTAATATAATAAGCCTTAATATTGCCATTAAATTAGTGGTTATAAATAGTACAAATTATATTACAAAAATATATAGTTTATAAACAAAAAAAATAATTAATTTTATACAAATTAAATAGAAATTATTATAATAATCAATTGAATAAAAAATGAATATTTTTATAGACAAATATTTTTATACTCAAAAATATATTTTAAACTAATAAATTAAATTAATTATTTCTTTTCAATGATATTAATGAAATATAAATATTTTATATTAAATAAAATATAGTTTATATTCATCCACTAGATTTTGTAGGCATAATATAAGAATAAATCCACTATTACATAGAAAATACTATATTTTCTAAGGCATTTTTTCCACCTTTTAATGGAGAAAATATTTTAAATACAATAATTTTTTAACTTTTATTGATTATATATATTAAAATAAACATCTTAATTGAAATAAAAACATAAAAATAATTTTACGGTAATTTTTTTGATTTTTTTGTGAAGTTTCACTTTTTAATGAATAGTGAAAATACTAAATTTAAGTTCAAAACTAATTATTAATATAATTTTGTTATAGGATAAATTACATTTTAATTTTTTTTAATGTTTAATTGGAAATTATTTTTATCAATTAATACAATTTAGGTAATTGGAATCAATTTCACTTTAAAATTGGGTATATAAACATAGAAATCATATAGATGTCTTTACTTTAAAACCCTTCATTGTTGTCCTATCCGCAAAATTAAATTTAAATTAATATTTTCCAATTTTACAGTTGTAATTTGTCAAAATGTATTCCATATTTTTAATCACAATAATTTACCAAAAATATTAGTGAAAACCATTAAAATTAATTACAATGACTTGGGTAAAATTAATCATAATAGGAGAATAAACCAAACTCTTAAGGGACCATATAACCTAAAAACTATCCCAAGATCCAATTGATGGACATATTTAGAACCTATCCTCTCTTGGATTTATTTGGGTCCATTATTTGATCCAATTTAAATGTTAAAACATTAATGGAATTCCTTTTTCATAATATTACAAGAGTGCCACTCCTAATCCACATTAAAAACCCCACTATCATCCCACATCCTAAAACCTCTCGACCCACATTTTATCAAAAAATATTTACCAAAATAGATTCTAGAAATACCTCCCATTATTATAGAATAATTCCATTGGGAATATTGAAATCCAAGGAATCCCTTTGGTGAAAATCAAAGGGAGTTACTTGATTAAGAGGTAACATATCTCCTTATGCTCTTAAGTTTTGTTTCCATTCTCCACCCCCTAAACTCATATAATTCCACAATTATATAAAAACAGTTTAATATACACTAGTATGTTTTATAATACTATTTATACATACACTTAAACACACTCCTTATCATGAAATGGCCTGAGTCGACCCTGAAGAGGTCCCCCAGCCCAGCTCACGGCAAGTCTCGAGACATGTTCCCGATCCTCTCGGGATGGAGAAAAGCACTGAGGGAATCAATAGAGTACATAATGGAATGATTTTACCCAAATATAAACAATAAAACAAACAAAATAATGAAATGGATAGTCCAAAATACACATACATAAAAGTTGAACTGAACATTATTTTTACAACAAACTAAAAGTACAACTAAACTAACAACTCAACTGAACAAACCTCGTAACCAACTAACTCCATTTAAACTCATTGGTCACTCTCCAAAACAATGATAACACTTAGACCAAGGCTATAAAACTCAATATTAATCCTACATAAGGGATAAAAAAATATGAATACTATAGACATGAGTATTAAAACATTATAGGTTAGCCTGATATTCTGTTCCCAATGCACTTCATTTAAAATAAAATAAACATAACTTTCAATTTTTAAATAAAATATATAAAGAATGTTTTCCAAATTAGGTCTCATGATATAAAAAAATTACTAGAAAAAAACATCCATGTTTTATAAACAAGAATATTAGTAGCAGTTTTCAAAGAGGTGCAAATTCAAAATGAAAATAGATTTTAAGAGGGAGGCTTTAAAAATATACACTTTTAAATAAATCACACACATTTCTGAATTTTATAACCAAACACATTGTATTATAATAGTGAGTAAAAAATATCCAATGAGAAGAAGTCAAGGGAACACCCCTAGGAACTAGTTAGTTGTGAGCCCTAGGTACCTCGTATCTCGTTGAAGGTAATCATAATAAATATTTGTTCTCATGCACACAAGCCACTAGTAGAGAGAATACCCATAACTTGGTAGTCCTACAACAACATAATCATCATTGTTTAGTATGTGCTTTCATCTTAAAACATGATATTTGAAAAAGGGTCCAAACCCCACAAGATCACAAGCATACTAATATACGTCCACCCACCTAGATACCCTGGATCCCCTTTAGTTCTCAATAATGTTACACATATAATCAAATACACTATCCACATGAAAATTCAATTCCTAAACTATAAACACATAAATATCCCACAAACATGATTCACATTTCCTTCACAGATCAATAAACCACTTAAAAGTAACATAAATCAATTTCAAACTGTGTAACGAGGCTTTTCACATAAAAATCATTCAAAAACACTATTTTAAGGATACACTCACAACAAAACCATACCCAACCATATTTTTCAGCACTAAAAACATTTAATAAAGTCATTTCATGGACCATAAAACAGTCCCAATTGATATAACATGGTATATACATTTAAACCCTTCATTCTTCTTTTTTTAGGAAAGGCCAAACAGGCCTTTAAACATTTTTAACAAACTGACATTTTTTCAAATCTAAAAATACCAAATTTAATAAGAATGTGAGAACACACCATTTTAAGATTAAAAAAATTGGTAACCACCTTGAAATTATTCATATTACTTTTCCATTACACAACCCTTTTTATAAATGTTCCAAGCGGGACTTCCATTAGCAACACATGTCAAAATACCTTAAAACCAATTCATTGTCATTATAAAAACCAAAACATGCTTGGAGTCCACATATAGAACCCAAAAAGATTTCTTTTCCATATTTAAATATGATTATAAAGCCAAAATAATCATTTTAAACCACGTTTAACACGTAAAAGGAAACTAGGAAACTTACCAAACACATGCCATGAATTTTTTTAACAAAACAATTCATTTTAACCACTAGAAAAGGAATAAAACATCTATGGAATGCCATAAAGTTTTTCAAGATACAGAAAAATGTTCAAAATACTAGAAAACAGGTGTGTAAGCTGATAAATCATTAGAACTAACACACAGTGTGCACCATTTTAACAAAACTACACCACATTACATAAAATTAAATTTTAACCGCTACATGGCACACCAAAAAAACTATCCAAAGAATGAATTAAAATTTTTATAGTATTAGGATGATTAAAAAATCATGAAATAGATGTATCTAAAATAAAAGGGTCAAGTTCAGTGGGAAACCTACCTTAAATCCTTGGCGGAATGGAAATGCACAACAGAAATCACCCGCCGCATGTTTATAAACCCTAAAACTATAAAGAAGACCCCTAAATTAATATAACCCCCTTAAAAATTTTTAAAAAAACATTATAATATGTATTGAATGATTAGGGGAGAAGAAATAACCTGGAAATAATGGAAATAGAAGGAAGAGGGAGGAACAGGAGAAGGAATCTCACCTTGGAAAGTAAAAAACACTTCATCTTCCCTTAGATCCACACTCATATAAGAGAGGTAATGTATTTAAACATATAGGAGGGTCACCTTATGTCAGGAATAACTAGTGGAAAATTTTTGGGGGAAAATTGTAAGAAATTAATGATTTATGGATGAAACAATTTACCATCTAAAATCGGGACGATTTGAGGAATCCTGGGGAATTTCTCCCTAACATGTGATGCAAATGATCTCCAAAAAGAAACAATAGATAATGGGGGTAAGGAGAGATATTTTAGCTTCGAGTGGGAAGTGTAATAAGAAAACATTATAAAACAATGATTAAGATATAAGAGAACAAAATTATTTTTTTAAAACTGGAAATGGACTCACTAGCTAGGCCAATACCTAAATCAGTAAATCAAATCACCATGATTATGAATTAATAATGGGTCCAAAAGGATGTGGTGGTTTGAATATGTTAGGTGAGGAAAAGTAGGAATTGTAATGGGTGAAAAAACTTGAATAACAAAGGAGTTATTAAAAATATGAATTTCTATTTAAATATGGAAATGGTCTTATTGTTTGGTCCAAATTATGAAGTAACCACCCTTTCTCCATAAGATCCCTAAAAACAATGGGGCGCCCAAATTATGGTGATTAGACATTGATGAAACTTCAAAACTAAACATTCATATCACCCAATACATAATAAAATGATTGGGATGTCCAATGAACCGGATCAAAACAATGACATGAAAAAATGGGTGTGACAATTCTCCCCACCATTAATGTTTTCTACCCCCAGAAAGCCACAATACATTCCAATTGATTGATTAACAACTAATTATTACTTATCAATATGGTCTAGCCTCTAAATCCAATGAAACACCATCCGCCATTAATGTAATATAATCCTTTAACGTCAACCAAAACACCAACTCTCAACTACTTCCTGAGAATCAACTGAACGATCATGTCACTACCTCCACAACCAAACCAAGAACCTGATTGGTGGTCCTTCTCCCAATGAACCCACCAATCTCCCAACCCATAGAGAACTCACGGAAACCAATGAGTTTAAGAGATTAGATAATGGACTACACACCATTAAGAAACAACTATCACTAGATAAGTTCTTAGGATGAAAATCAATGAGACCCATGGTGGGTCTCCCTACCAACAGAACCCAACTAGTAACGAACAAAAAAGAATTCAACATTAACTAGAATTGGGCCTCACTTGATCAAGTCCACAAAAACGTTCCCAAGAAAACCTAAAATCCCATGTTAATATGGTTATAACATGAACATTTAAACCACCCATTCTTGAACAGAGGGTATAAGAACTGGGCCAACACTTTCATCATGAATCCAAACCCCCTCCACATGGGGTGGGGAGGGAAGGGGACCAAATCAATAGGCCACTAAAACCACAAAAGAAAAAGAGGAACCACCCATAACCTTCCATATATGAATAGGTAATTCCATTAAAATACCAGATTCACATTGGCGGTCTACACATGGACATTGATCGGAAACCCGCATATGATAATGCATAACCATAGACAATGTGTTAAGGGTAAGTACACCACACTTGTTGTGACAATAGGAAATTCACAATGATGATGAAACACAATAGATACATAGAAAATACCTTACCAAAATGATGGATGCAGGTTCCTAGTTGAGCTCCCCACACCTCTGGTGATTTCTTAACTTCATGAAAAGCTTCACTCTTAGGCCTATAGATGGAGCCCGGATGCTTGAAGCATCTGTTGCACCACAGTTAGGTGCTAAGGATAACAACACCCCACAAAACTCAATTTCTCAACAACACAGCTTCATCTAAAAAAATCATAGATACATAACAAAATTCTCTCTCAGTCAAAACAATGAGTGGAATGGATAAAGAATATGACGAAACACATCACTATCTCCAAAAAAACTACTATGTAAAAAATAATTTTCACGACTTTCTATCACTTTAATCAATCCCAAAAAGGTCTATATTCCAAAAAATGGTTTGAGTAATCATCCGAAGAGGTGTATTTAAAATTAAAAATGAGTCCCTAGGTTTATCAACATGAAATATTACAAATTGAGAACTATTCATTACTACATAACAACATCCAATACATCTATAGAAATTCAATGAACATTACTCTAGAACTGAGCCACCAATAAGATCTCACCTCAAGACACAACAAAAGTATGACTTCCAGATCACACAAAAGCATACGGAATAAAAAAATCTTTTAAAATATAGAAAAAAACTATCCACATAACCCTTGGTTTATAATAAAATTCCCTAATTTTTTATTCTCAAAACATTTTTTAAAAACCAACTAACACGGTGGGATTCAACATTCACCAATGGTGTTTCATCAAGTCTCACTCATATTCACATTTCCATTCCACCCCTATCACCCTAACACCATTCCATATTGGAAATCCTTCCAGATATCAATAAAACCATATATAAGAGCACCCATGAAAACACCAAAGGCTAAAACAAATAAACATCATTCCAGAAATCATGTACCTTCCAAAGGAACACAACCACCATTTAAAAACCCTTTTCAAATTTAACAAAACAAACCATGCTTCATCAAGAACCATTTTCTTAAAAACCTACCACTTTTCATTTTCAACTACTTTCAAAACAACCATTCTACTCTAATCAACCCCTTACCATTTTCTAAAATTCAGCAAGGTATATTTTCATAATCCGATGTCCATTGAGACTGATGCCCATTCTAGGAAAACACAAATGGATCAAAACTAATTTCCAAAACCAATTTATCAGATTCAAAAACTTTTCAACATCCCAAAACACCCCATTTAAAATAAATATTCAAAATCACCTTAAAATGATTCATAGTTTCAAAGCTTTTTATTTCAAAAAACCACATGTTTATATTAGGTAAAATCCAATTCTCTTAAATCCTTTCCCACTTCCTCCCAAAAATTTGTTTCAAAAAAACACAATCTTCAAAACCCATTATAATATTTAATTTTCAAAAAACCATTTTTCCACTTTTCAAAATATATTCCTTCCTTTTAAACTGATTTCCATAATTCTCAAAAAAGAATTTTCAAAAAAAATCACAATTCTAGAAAGGTGAAAGTGACCCACAAAAGGGACCTTGTGTTTGTGGGTGAATATACCATATGGTTGGCAGACATATGTCAAACACAACTCCAGCACAGAAAGCCTTTTTAAGACCATGTCTTGGCTCCACATGGCTTTCTAGAACTTTTTAGATCACGAAGACTATTAGTCTGACTCCCCTTTTCAAATCCCAACACCAAACAATCAACATTAATAAAGGAAACTAATAAAACCATACTTCCCGTGGGAACCTGAAGATCAAAACGTGAAAGAGTTCACGACGCTATTCCCGCACATACCCCTCAAGTCCAAAAATTCCTAATACATCTACCATGACATCCCCAAAATAACAAGGGTTCTCTAAAAAGAAATGTATGCTAAGATATGACCTCCTTTGATACCATTTTGTCATGAACCGGCCCAAGTCGACCCTGAACCGTTCCCCCCAGCCAGCCCATGACAAGAGTTGAAAGGCGTTACCAATCCTCCCTGGATTGTGACAAGCACTAAGGGCATCAATAGATTACACCACGAAACCATTTCTCTATAATATAAACAATCTAACAAGTAGATAAAAGAAATGGATATTCCAAAATACATTTACATAATAATTCAACAGAATAATATTTGTACAAGAAACTGAAAGTATAATTAAACCAAAAACTCAACTGACTAAACCTGTTGACCAAATAACTCCATGTGAAACATCTAGTCACTCTCCAACCCAAAGATCACACATCTCCCAAGGTGATCGAACTCAAGTATAAACCTGCACAAAGGCTTAAAATAGAAGAAGATTATAGGAATGAGTATTAAAACTCTATAGGTTAGCTCAATATTCTATTCCCAATGCACTTATTTTAAAATAAAAAACAATAATTTCATGTTTTAAATACACGATATAATGTTTTGTTTTCTAAATGAGGTTCCATGATATAGAAAATTACCAGACAAAAAGTTTCATGTTTTATAAACAAGAATTTTAGTAACAATATTCAAAGAGGGGCAACTTCAAAATGATAATAGTTTTCAAGTGGGCTACTTTACAGAATGTAAACATTTAAATAAATCACACACGGTGTTTAATTTACCATCCAAACACACTCTATGCTGATGATGACTACAAAATAGTCAATGGTCACAAGTTACAGGAACACCCCTAGACACTAATTAGTTGTGAGCCCTAGGTACCTCATATATCGGTGAAGGTAACCATATTAAATATCCATTCTTGTTCACATGAGCCACTAGTAATTAGAATAACCATAACCTAGTAGTCCTCCAAAAACATCATCATCATAGTTTAGTTAGTTATGTCATCGTCAAACTTGCTACGTGAAACATGGGCCAAACCCCATAGGATCACAAGCATACTATTACACGTATGCCCACCTAGATACTTGAGATTCCCTTTAGAGCTCAATTAAGTTACACATATTATCAAATACACTTTCTACATGATAATTCAATTCCCAAACCATAAACACAAAAACATCCCTCCCAAATGCTTCACATTACTTTAATAGATCAATAAACCACTTGAAAATTTTCACAATACAATTTCAAAGAGTGTAATGAGGATTTGCACATAATAATCATTCAAAAACAATCATTTAAATATAAACACACAATAAAAACGTAGCCAACCATATTTTTAAGCCCTGATAATATTTAATAAAATCATTTCATGGACCATAAAATAATCCCAAAAGATGCAACATGGTATATACATGTAGAACACTCATTATTCATTTTTTTAGGAAAATCCAAACGGGGCATTAACATTTTATCCAAACCAAAATTTATCTAAGACAAAAATACCACATTTAATAAGGATTTGAGAACACACCATTTTAAGATTAAAAACATTGTTGTCCATCTTGAAAATATTCTGATTGCTTTTCCATTACACAACCCTTTTAATAAAAGTCCCAAACGGGCCTTCCATTAGCAACACGTGTCAAAATACCTTACAACCAATACGCATTATTTATAAGAACCAAAAACTACTTGGAATACATATAAGGAACCCACAAAAATTTCTTTTCCCACTTTAAATATGTTTATAAATCCATACCAATCATTTTAAACCACACTCAACACATAAAATCCAACTTGGAAACTTACATAACACATGACATACATCTTTTTGAATAAACAATTCATTTTAAGAACAAGAAAAGGAATAAAAAATCAATGGAATTCCATAAAGTTATTCAAGCTACATAAACATGTTAATAATACAAAAAATCATGGGTGGAAGATAATAAATCATTGAAACTAACACACGATGTGCACCATTTTAACAAAACTACACCACTATAACAAAAACAAGGTTTTAACCACAACTTGTCACACCAAACAAATTATCCAAAGAATAAATTAAAATTTTCAGAGTATGAGAAAGACAAAAATAGTTTGAAATATCTGGATATAAAATAAAATTTCATGTGCAATGGGAAACCTACCTCAAATCCTTGGTGGAATGGTAACGCACAACCAAAATCACCCGTCGTGGATTTATAAACTCTAAAACTGTAAAGAACATACCTAAATGAATATAACCCCCATAAAAAATCATTCCAAAACATAACACTAGTTTTTTCATGACTAGGGTAGAATAAATAACCATGAAATAATGGAATGAGGTGGAAGAGGGGGACAAAGGAGACAGAATCTCACCTAGGAAACTGGAAAACTCTTCGTCTTCCCTTTGATCCACACTCTTAGAGGATAGAAAATGGATTGAAACACAATAGAGGGTCTCCTTAGGTATACAAGATCTAAGGGAAATAAATTTTGGTGGGAAATAGTAAGAAAATAATGATTTTTGGATGAATCAATTTACCTTCTCAAATCTAGACGATTTGAGGAACCCTGAGAACCTTCACCCTAATATGCGATGAAAATGATCTCCAAAGAAGAAGAAATGATAATGGGGATAAGGTTAGAGATTTTTGGTACATGTGGCTAGTAGAATCACTGAAAATTATTAAACAATGTATAGGATTTAAAGGAAACAAAATATTTTTAAAAAAACTAGAAATGGGCCCACGGGCTAGCCCAATACCGGAATAAGTTACCCAAATTCACCATGCTTATGAATTATTAAGGGATCCAAAATGATATAGCAGTTTGAATATGTCCAGGGAAGTAAATTAAGAAGTTAAATGGGTGAGAAATGTTGAATAACAAAGTACGTATTAAAAAAAATTATATCTAGAAATGGGCTCATGGTTTGGTCTAAATCAGGAAGTAACCACCCTTTCTACAAAAACTCCCAAACAAGTAATGGGGCACCCAAAGTAAGATGATTAGAGATATATTAAACATAAAAACTAAAAATTAATTTCACCAAAGACCCATGAAAATGATAAAGATTTAAAATGAATCAAATCAAAACAAATATATGAAAAAATGGGTTTGACACTACCATCTAATGGGTAATTAACATATTATTTATACGAATGGTGAACTACCTCCTCACAAAACGATGACTATTCGTTCTACCTTTAACAAACCTCATCATAGTAGTTATTATGGAAACTATAATTACATTTGATATTAATTATTTTTATAATGTATTTATGATTATTAAACTATTTTATAACACATACCATTACACATTCTATTTTTGTAAATACGATAACATCATTTCTGGAAGTCTCGTCTACCGCCTCCTCAAATAGATGTGACTCATTCACGCTAAACATGGAATGTATAAAGGATAGTTTTAATAAACCAATGTAAAATATATAATATAGATATTATAAATGATATATAATATACATATTTATCATTTAATTTTCATTATTATAATACAATAATGAAATGAATGTGGTGCTCATGCGTACGTATGGCCTTCCGTATCCATGAATGGTGCACATTATTTCCTATCTTCAAATACTAGGGACTATTATAAATAGATATTTAATTAATATATAAGATAACTAAGTCATGGTTTAAATTTTGGAGATGATTTAATCATGATCTATAAAGTAGGAACTATAAGTTACAAGTTATAGCAATCTTTAGAGGACTAGGTAATTAACACCCAAAACTAGTGAATGTATAGAAATGTTATTAGAAAATGGGTAAGAATATATTATATAATGATATAATATGATATTATAAACATTATTACGGATCAGGTATAAGTCATTAACATATTTTAAATGACTATACTAGAAGATAATGACCACATAAAAAATTAAGGTTTAGCTAAGAGATTTCGTCTCAATTTACATTTCAGTGAGTCTTATTCATTCTTATGGTCCCAACTTCTTTAATATGGTTTATATACTGAACTTTTTCTTGTTTTTTAATATATTACGATAATTTCATGATATTATATGTTTTATTTAATGATCATTCCTTAATGTAAATTATAATTTAAATGTTTTAATGTGTTATGGGACATTTTGAAAGGATTAAATATTATGTTTCTTAGGAATGTTTTTAATAATCACCTTTGAAATCTAACCTATTTTTGATTGTTAACTTTCTCTTGAAAAAATCACCCCCTTATGATCATTTTTATGGTACATTAAATTTTTCTTAAATATCCATTTTCTCATGTAATGGATATTACTATTTTTTATATTGTATACCATTTTCATATGGTGTTTACTTTGACAGTTATTTTATTAAATTATAAATTATTGATAAATACATATCTATTATTCAATATAGATATTTAATAAGCAATATGGTCTTATGTTTAATTTTTTTAATCGACATTAATAATTCTTTATACATGAAATTATTGGTTCTTCCCATACATTATATATCTAATTGATTCATCGATAGTTTCTCAAGAGACGATTATGTTGTACAAATTAAATATGTTTCTACCTATAGTTCTAAACAATCTGGATTATTGATCTTGATAGTATAGGTCCTCATTTCCTTATATAGTAAATCCAATAAATAATCATTTCCTTCATAGATATTTCAATTATTTTTCATCCATGATATTTTGTGTGGTCATATCTATGGGTATATTTAATTTTCAATTCACTGATTAAATGGAATGTGTTTTAGTTTTATATGATTCCATATTGAATCTTTATTATATAGTTATTTTAATGGAATGTGTTATCAGTTATTTACCTTTACATGTTGATTTATTCTCACATATTCATTATTTATTTTACTTTATTTACCCTTACTTATAATTTAGGCTCACCCTTATTATGTTTCCTTTACACATGTTTTTTGGAAGAAATAATGAATGAGCATTTAAGGATTCAGTTTATTTAATTTTATTATGTATCATGTTTAAATTTTATATTTACCAATGTATTATGATTATCATTTATATATCCAGAATTCCAAGGATGATAAACTGATCGGTCCTTTATGATTTTATTCCTTCTAGTCATGCCAATGTAATAAAAAAATTCATGGTCTCCAGGCATGTTGGGTCATGTTATTAGAGTTGGTATTCGATGAGATTTTGCAGCAACCTTAGAAACTAGATTTTGAAAACCTATATTAAATAACATAAACTAAAGGCATATTTTGTGGATAAGTATAGAGGAATGTCCTTTAACCTTTCTATGATAGAGAATATTTGGGTCTTTCTAGAAATTCATCCATGTTTGGATACTACCAGTAGATGTTGTTCAAGAAAAGATATACCAATGAGTAAGAACTCTGGAAAGGTGTGTCATGCTTGACTCAGTTTAACATAGTATATTAAAATGGAAATTACTATGCACTAGGTTTCACACTAATAAGAGATACTCATAAGATAGTTCACATTTTTTTCATTCCATGATGAAGTATTTTAAAGTAGAGATATCCCCAAAGAAACTATGTTTACTATTATTAGATTAGTTTTGGAAAAAAATTCAATTTAATATTAATGTTTCACAATTTTTGGTATTATACATTATGTTACATAATGTTGTTATCTAATCATGTATAGGTCATTGTTTAGAAATGGTGCTGAGAAGGAAGAATGGTATCTGTACTTGTAGAAAATGTAGAGATATCCCAACTACGGAAACCAATATAACAAGTATTATAACAGATAAAGTTATGGATATATTAGGAATTCTTCGGTAGGTTATGAAAAATAAAATTTCATGAATTTAGAAACCTATTTTTCGAAAAGAGTATCCTATGTTAGATCACTTTATAAGATAGTAGCCCCATAATATAGTGGGACTACTGATCCATTTGTTGTTGATCTATGAATTATCTCATTATATAAGATATCTATGTAATTAGGATATGATGAAAAGTAAAAGGTTACCCTTATGTCTTATTTTATGAAATGTGATATTGGTTAATGGGTTTATCTGATCCCAAACACTTGGGAGAAAGAATAAATTGATATCATGGAATGAATGTAATTTCCTAAGACAAAATTTGATAAATACTTCCCCCAATATCAATAAATAGATATGAAGATAAAGTTTCTTATCTTAATTAAAAGGGAGGAATAAAGTGTTATTGAGTATGTATCTTCCTTTACTATGTTAGCAAGGTAAGCTACTGATTTTATATGCATAACATAATTCATGATTAATTATTTCTTTGAAGTACATAACCCAATTCATTAGAGGGAAATGGTGTCTCGAAACATTTCATTATATGATAAAATAGTTTTATGTTCTATCATGATAGAGAAATAATTCTCCATGTCTTATGGATTGATGGGAAACCAAGGGAATAATATATCATCTAAACACCATGAAAAATGGAATGGGTGAAATAAGATGAAGGAATGAAGGATTTTCCAACATGTGATAATTGTGAAAAGAATCACCTTGGTATATTCTGGAATGTATAGGGTGTTTGTGATATGTGTGGAGAAATGGATCAACATGAAAAATAATGAAAAGGAATGATTGAAAAATCAACTATTCAAAGTTACAACTATAAAGATATGGGCCACTACACAACTAAAATCCCAGAGAGTTTAGGGAATATAACTATAATGAAGTTATGAGATAAATATCAAGAATATGTTTTTGACACGAATGACGTGGAATGGCTAATGTAATTTTGTATTTGGATCTAATAAATATGTTGTAACTTTATTTCATTGATTATGTTCTCATCATATGAATTACAAAATATACAAGGATTATATTGTAGTACCTTTTCAATAAATATTTGATATCATATGGTGAATTCTACCAAGAAAAATTATTTAGTAGAATGTTAAAATTTTATAAAGTCAAATGATTAAGGGAAAGATAACCCTTAATATGTTTTGGATTATGATGAAATGATGATGAAATTATTTATTTTACAAGTTTTGACTACCTTGGAACCAATTAATGACTTTTTGCAAGTGTTTTATTCTATAATTTATGGATTTTACAACACTTTTGGATTAATGTTATATATCTAATAACATGTGTCTTATATAAGGAATAAGGAAGAAATATTGTTTCCAATACAATTTTATGGTGATTTGAGTTATTACCATATTTCAAGAGGATACATGATGAATTTATTCACGTGTTTGGAATGTGAGGATTTAAAACTACTTCATGTTGATTAATAGATAATGATAATTTAATTTTTGAAATTTGGTGACCTTCCTTCCAATGTGCATGATCGTAATCTTGGGGAAATGTTAACCATTTATAAAATGGTTGATCATTGGATGAGATTTTAGAGATTAATGTATTACATCACCATATGATGCATCCTATTATAAGATTTGGAGTAGAAATAGTTCAAGGAATAATAAAAGGAAAATATTGTGTTTAGGGAAAATTATGTTTACTTATATTCTTATAGAGTGAAATAATTACATAACTATTGAAAAATAAGTTTTGAAACAAAAATATTGTCTTGGTACCTTTGTTTATATTAAATCAAAGAGCCCCAAGATCAACATGTATGTTTGGCCTTGTGATTGTTAACATTTTCCTAACCATGTTCTCTAGAAATCATCATTGAAACTTTATTTTTATAATTTTATTCTATATCCATGTTTACATTTTTCACATATGTTCTCTTACTAGGGAACCTGATTACGTAACCATTGTACTTTCCTTTAACTCTTATTAAGAAGTGGTGTTGTTAATACTATTCAAGTTGTGGTTCTTTAAAACATAGTTTATTTTAAATCACTAAATTAATTTGATCAATATAAAATTGAGAGGACAAAATTTAATAAAGGTGGGTAGAATGTAACACCCTAAAATTATAAATTTAAAACATTGTATTTGATTGCATGTATCAAATGCGTCATAATGAATTTAAAAGAATATAATACCATAAGATATTATAATATAATTACTATTTAAAATAAATTAAATCCATGACATATTTTTCAATGAATTAAACACTGAGTTAGATTGTGTTACACGCAAGAGTGACTTTCTTTGAATGTATACATCACATGCAAGACTACTTTTTATTGAAAAAATATATAATTAAAATATTATTATTTAATTTAATAATACATAACCTGGATGTTAAAATAGTGGTTATAAATTTTTTTAATAATCTTATGAAAAAATATGGTTTATAAACATAAAAAATTAATTAACTAGATACAAATTAATTGGATGTTAATATAATAATCAATAGAATATAAAGGGAATATTTTTATGGAAAACTGTTTTTGTGATCACAAAGTTGTTTTAAACTAATAAATTAAATTAATTATTATTAGTTAATGATATTAATGAAACATATCTATTATATATTCAATTAAATATATTTTATATTCATATAATATATTTGGTAGACATAATATAAGAACAACCCCAATATTACAACTAAAATACTATATTTTTATTAAGGCATTTTTACCGACTTTTAATTATGGACATATTTTAATCCAATTTTTCAACTTTTATAGAATATCTATTTAAAAAAATTACTCTATAAAATAGAAGCATAAAAATTATGTTATGGTAAATTTTTCTATTTTTCTATGTAGTTTCACATTTTATTGAAAAGTGAAAATTATTGATTTTTAGTTCGAAATTATTTTTTCATCTAATTTATTTATAATGTTAAAATAAATTTTTCCTTGGTTTAAAAGTTTAATTTGATAAATTTTTTATCAATTAATCCAATTTAGGTACTTTTATTCAATATTACTTTTAAATTAGGTAAAAAAATATATCAATATTTCTGATGTTTTTATTTTAAAAGTTTTGATCATCATCCCATCTGAGGCATTATATTTATATTAGTATCTACCAATTATGTGATTGAAATTTTGAAAAATTTATTCCATAGATGAAATATAAATAATATATAATCTCCTATAATTTAAATGTAGTTTTTGACCTAAAATATTTGTAAAATTAATTAAAATTATTAACAACATTCAAGGTAAAATTATACATAATAAAAAAATAAACCTTAATATTAAGGGATCAAATTACCTAGACACTAGTCCAAGAGCCATTGTATTGATATATTTAGACCCTATACTCCCTTTTATATAATTTAGTCCATTGTTGGATCCACTTTAATTGTGAAAAATGTATAGAATTCCCTTTTCAAAATATTACGAGAGTGACACTTCTACTCAACTATAAAAGGCCTCCTCTCCTCCCACACCATCACACCTCTCAAGCTAAATTTACTATAAAAATATATTCTCAAATGAATCCTCAAAATACCTCCCCTAATCCTATAATCCTCCACTTGGTCATAATGTAATCAAATAAATCCCTTTGGAGAAAATCAAATGAAGTTACCCGATTAAGAGGTAACATCTTTCCTTAATCTCTTTTGATTTATTTCCATTATCACCCCCTAAACTATTATTATTACATAATTAAAAAAAATTTAACATAAATATCATAGGAATTTTTTTCTATGGTTTCAACCAACACTTACACACACTCCAAACTAATGGGTAACAAACGTACTATTTATGTGAATGGTGAACTGATTATTATTTATTCTTTTATTACCTCTCACGATAGTTATTATAATGGAAAATATACTTATATATGATGTAATTATATCGATTATATCTTTATTCTTCTATAATTATTTTATAACATGTTACATTATAGTTTCTATTTTGTGTAAATATGATTACATCGTTTAAGGAAGTGTGGACTACTAGCTCCTTAAAGTGATTTGACTCATTCATGTTATAAGTGGAATGTATAAAGGATTGATAAAATAATCCAATTTAACATATATAACATTTATATGATATTATAATTATAATATAAATATTTATAGTTTACATTTCACTATTTTAATTGAACTAATAAATGAAAGTATCGTTCATGGGTATGTATGATATATCGTCGCTTTGAACGGTGCACTTCATTTCTTATCCCCAAATATTATGGACTATTATAAATAAATATATACTGAATATATAACATACTTAATTAATGGTTTCTATTAATTATACGGTGAAATCATGATCTATGTAATAGGATAAACAAGTAACAATTCAAATCAAACTTGGGAAAATGTGGCAATTAACACCCGAAAAAAAGTGAAATTAATGGATGATTATTAACAAATGGGTAAAAAGACGTTATATGAAGTTAATATATGAAAATATAAAGATTATTATTGTTCTACTATATTTTAGTAACATATTTTAAATGGTTATAATGGAGTATAAATACCATATAACAAAATTTAAGGTTAGTATAAGGGATTTTGACATAATATACATTATATTTATACTTAATTGTTGTTATGCACCTAGTTTCTTATATATTGTTTATATACATCCCTTTTCATGTTTTATCTGGAATTACATAAATTTTGGGATATGAAATGTTTTATTTAATCATTATTTCATCATGGATATTGTTATTTAAATTATTCAATGTGGTATGGGACACTTTCAAAAGTTTGATTACTATTTTCCTAAATAATGTGTTTAATGAATGCCATTGTAATCTCACACCCATATGATTGTTAATATTATATTGAAAAAATAACCCCCCTTATGATCATTTTAATGGGAAATTAAATTTTTCTTAAATATCCATATTATCATGTAATGGATATTACAATTCTCTAAATTGTATACCATTTTCATACGGTGTTCACTTTAATAGTTCTCATATTATATGAGGAATTATTAATAAATATGATTATTTTATTCAATGTATATATCTAATAAGTAATAAGGTATTTTTTAAAATTTATATTAATATATTAATAAGTATTTTTACATGCAATTATGGGTGGAGCCCATACATTATACAGTTACTTCATGCATCTATAGGTTCTCATGAGACCATTATGTTGGCAAATTAAATAGGTTTCAACCAACAGATTTAAACTGTGTAGAGGATGGATCTTGATAGTATAGTTCAGCATGTTCCTTAGAAATTATGTGCAATAATTTTTTATTTCCTTCATAAATATTTCAATTATTATTAATTCATGATATTTTTTTTCAGCATATCTATCGATACATTTAATTTCCAGTTCATTGATAAAATGTCATGTGTGTCAGTTTCATACATTTTAATATTGAATCTGCATTATCTAGTAATTTTAAATGAATGATTTATTAGTTATTTACCTTTCCATGTTGATTTATTCCCATTATACATTATTACATCCTATTTACATACCCTTAATAATATTTTGTCTCACCCATATTATATTTCCTTTAAATAGGATTTGAAGAAGGAATCATGGAGTAATAATTAAAAGATGTAGTTTATATCATTTTATTATGTATCATGTTTTTATTTTCTATTTCCCAATGTATTACGAGTATCATGCATGTAATATTGCTTTATAGGATATCTAAAATGATCAGTCTTTCAGGATTATATTCCTTGTAGTGATACCAATATAAAAAATAATACACCATCTCTGGGATTTTGGGGTCACGGAATTATAATTGAATTATTTCTCTCATCCATTTTCACTTTTAGATATTTCTTCCCTCTAAATGAAAATTGAATTTATTTCCACTATCCTCACATTGTATAAGGGTCATATAAATAATATACCCTTTTTTATGAGGATTATTCTTTGAATATAAAAATTCTTCCTAAGGGTTCACGATTGTTTCTTGGATAGGCCTAAAAAAATGAATTACATATCCATACATATATTATCAATTATAGGGGTTATTTCCACACTATAATGTTCATAAAATATAATCTTATGAATTATTTGGTAATTGATTTATTATATATGTAGGTATTTTAAATTCATATCTATCAAATTATAGTGTAAGGTTTATGTGATACATTATATACCACACCGTGTCTAACAAGGTGTGGTTCCTCCTTTCATATACACCATTCAACTAGAGTGTATACAGAGGAGTCAGTTTAGATAAAATATTATAATCCCATAAATATTTAATGATTTTTTTATTATTATATTATCCACCTTGATCTGTGTTGAGTTTTCCAAATATTCTTACTAACCTATTTCCCAAAGACATTTCTTTTTTCATTCAAATTCTCAAGGTATTATAACTTTTAACCTATTATATTTATATATATATATATATATATATATCCAAACCTACTAAAATCAATAATAAAAGTTATGAATTATGATCACTCGCCCATTTCATGAACTATGAATAGTCCATAAACATTATCACAAACTAACTATAAAATCTCTATTCCTTTTATCCTTTTTCAATAAATGAAGATTTGGTTACTTTAGATTGTAAACATGATTGAAAAATACCAACTATTTATCATTAATGTGAATCTAAATAATTATCATGATGTAAATTATTCAATAATTTAACCTTTAGATGACCTAATAGGTGATTCTATTACTGGTTGTGGTATATGTTACATGATTTAGATTCATTATCTATTTCCAAAACATGGCTCTTGTAATCTAATACATAATGTCCATTTTTGTGAATTTTCCATACCATAAAACATGATTTATTAATAGAATAAGAACAATTCATTTATGAACATGAAAACAAAACCATCGATATCTAATTTAGATACATAAATATCTATTTTAATTTCCATAATATTGTGAAAAACATATATAACCAAGATCATTCTCATTTTTAGTACGTTGTGGTAGTCTCCCATAGAAAATGCTGCCAACATATCTCAATTTGCATCTTTTAATCGACCTCACCATGAAGAACCTTTTTAAATCTACTAGCATCCTGCAATTATACTCAAAATTTTAAACCACATATGGTATCTAAAACCCAATTAATATAAATTAAAAGGCTACACACGATAACAAGAATATCTAAAGCACCACCATCCTTCCTTCCCACTCAATTTTTTTCTTCTAGTGGCCATTCATTCCATATCATAAATATAAATCATCATGATACATCTCTTTTTCATTAGTCTTCCTCATCTTGGAAGGGTTTTTCATATAATCCTTCAACATGGACAAAGACTTGTTTATTTTTTCCAATAATTTCATCTAATTCACCACATGTAAAAAAACTTCTCCATAATTTGATCCATATTAGTATAGAAAATTAATGTAAGGATATGTGGGAGTGGCATCTCAATTTTTTTCATATTCAAATTCACAATAAAATTAGGGAATATTTGAGTAAGTTGAGAATGAGGTTGTTATAAAATTAATCATGTATTTTATTCCCTATATTTTTTAGACACTCTATGTAGATAAAAATTTTGACTATATGTGGTCAATCTAGTGTCCAATATCCAAGATTAAATGAAGATATTATTTGATATCTCAATCCATTATTGCCTTTCTCAATAAGTGTTAAGAACATTGAAATCACTAATCATTTCATATGCATCCATGGTCAAGGTAGTTTTTTCAGTTCACCAAATGTGGAAGATAAAATTAAACCATTGACATCAACTGAATCATCTAAGGGTTTCTTATATAAAAGTAACTCTTCCTCGCCCTCCAGTATAGTGGATTGATCAAGAACATGGGAATGCAACACAAATAATATTTATTCCACGCATAGTTCTATGAATAAGATCCTATACAATAAATATAATATTGTGATGGAAAGGGTACTATAATTATAATGTATAGTTTATAGGGAATTTTTTTTAGTTTTTGAACATTCGATTTGATTCTAAAAAAATTTAGAGAAGATAGTAATTTATTAATATAAAAAAAGTGGGACAATAAATTTAATGGCATGTCTCTCACAATTTTATCATGTACCAACAACACTCTCAATTGAATTAGGAAAGTCATGTTTAATAGAAATTATTATGGAAGGAATATATATAACCCATCTCATAACTTGAGAATGATCTTGTTAAATTACTTGGAGATATTTAGGTATGCATATCTTTTTTATCTACTTGCTTCTAACTTTATCATTTGTTTAGTAGAAACCCCAATCAAGAAACAATCACTCTGGTTTCCATTTCAATTTTATATACGTAACATCGATTCATGAAAAGGATAATCCTCTTGATGTATATTGTTAATTTCAACAAAAATATTTCATAATAATGCTTGATAAAAGTATGTTCCCTGATATGGTTAGGACCGACACAAAGTTCTATGGTTTCATTCCTAATCAACTAGGGTATGACTTAGTCGGACTTAATATTTTATTGAGGAATTATATTTATTATATTTAAAATTTTACAACTTTATAATTCACAATTATTGTAAATATTAAGTGGATTTTACTTCCGAGTATAGTCGTAGTCTAATAAAAAAAATTCTATAATAAATTTATTTTAGTTCTATCATTTCTTATTGGTTTATTTGTTTATAAATACACAATATTGTATTTATATAATAAATTATTCAATAAACTGAATAATTTAAATAAAAAAATAAAATGATAATAAGAAAAATATAATATTTAAATATTTAATATTTAATTAATCATATTATATATCGAGGGGTAAAATCTCTATGGTGGTATTGGAATGAATTTTTGATTTACAGCAGTTAACCAATGTATTTTAAATATTGGTTTTACCTCCATTATACTTGAAATGCCTCCACCTCATCTCGGCCTTGAACTAACTCCATGCACCATTAGATACTCCAACAATTACGTATGTTTTATAAGTTGCATGATTTTAAGGGGAACTAATGGTTTTGTTTAAGGAAACCATATAAATAAACATGTACCTGAATGTTCTATATAATAATGGTCAGAGGGAATGCACATTGGCCATCATATTTGGATTAATAATGATTCACTACAAACACGTGTAATAAATTTAAATTAAATTTAAAAAATGAATAGTTTAAGATAGATCTCCTGATCATTCATACACATGATAATAAAACACATTTAAAACTACTTCAAGGTATTCATTTATATTCATTCATTGAAAACATAATAAATTAACGAATTAATCTATTTTACTATATTAATAATCAATTAATTAATTTTTTATTATTCAATACTATCATATTAGTTATTACAATATTATATGATTTTATGTAAAATTAATAATTTTATATTTAGAAAAAATTAATAAAATAGTGGGTAACATTTTAAATGGAAGAAACTCAATGACTACATATCTGAAATACTATGTGTGGTTCTTATTAAATATAAATCACTCACAAGACATGTCAAATAAATGGATTTTGTAATAACATTATGGATTTCACATTTAAATTAATGATACATTGAATAAATGGAAATTATATTTCATGTATGATTTAATGTATGTTGATTATTTAGTATGAAAAAACCACAAATGACTTTTTTTTCAATGTTACATAGATTGAATTAAGAATTTAATATAATATAAAACCTATCAATCGTCATTATATATTAATTTAATGTTTCATGAAACTCTAGTTGATATGGATAAATTAATTAATTAATTAAAATTTATATTTAAAAAATATATGTTAAGTACACAACATATGGATGTTGGCCACACGACATATACTCTGCTTCCAAGGATGTCAATAGTTCCCAATCATGGACTCGACATGTACTTAAAGTGGACATTAATGAGGTTTAGGCTGTGTATTTCATGTTTCATCACTATCATCCTATATGTATTGTGTTTTAAATTCACGTATTGTGTTAATTATGTGATTCCTATTGACCTCATGTTTTCCTCAAATAAAACTCATATACTACAAAGCATGAATGAAATATAAACAGCAAGTAGTAATGTAAAATCATGTGGAACCCTTGTTAGTCTATACATAGTTCAAATAATTAACAAAGCTTTCATTCATTATAGGATGAACTAGAATCCATGTGGTTTTCTTGGTGTAATAAATAGGGATACACAATGTTTGATAGAGGAATATAAGCAATGTGAACCTGTATTATATTTCTAGAGATCATTCCTCTTATGGATAGGTCAATTGGATACATTACATATTAATTATTAACCAATGTGGGTTATGTGAGGTAGAAATTAAGAGGACGTAGAAGTTATGTTGATGAAAATTAATTGAAAATTTAAAATTGAAATTCAGTTATCCTTCTAAATTTTTATTGATCAATAATAAATAAAAAAATATTAAATTTGAAACTGACCAGTCTGATACAACATCATGGTTCTTGGTTGTAGTCAGAGATATTATTATGGATATGTCAATTTCAACATTTTTTAGACTCAATGGATATTCGGTGATGCTCCTGATATGAGATCATTGACCAAAATAAATTTTCTAATGACACTTAACAGAAATACCAAAACCATGAGTCTCTTTAAAATTAATTTTAAAATTAATTTTTTGGAAGTGAAGAATGATTACCTCTACCTGGAGGTGTTTATTTTAAAATAATTTTTATTATATGAAACTATTTCATTCTTCCATCATTGTTATAGTAGGATCTAATAGTAGAGTCCCTCTAGAGGTGATCCAAAAATACACTTTTGATCTCCAAACAACTATGGAGGAATTTTGATTACTATGGAATAGTGTATTGATTGTAATATAGTGTTTTCCTTGATCAACAGCATGACTATGTTGGGCTATAAGAAACATATTTTCAATGTCAATCATGAAAAGATAGAGGGGGGATATCTCTGAGGATTGAGGGGAGAAACCATAAATAATTTTTGAGTCTTAAAAGAGAATTGTTGTTTTTTTTCACAATAATTCTCCAATAATAAAACATCAATAGTATAATAGGTATAATATTATATTTATAGAGTAATTGGTTATGGATAAATATAATTTAATTAAACATGGACTTATAATAATATATAAAACCATTAAATAAACCCATGCATTCTAATAATAATAATATTTTTTTCTCGTGGAGTGTACTAACTAGTTAAATAAAAAAATTACATGAACATATTATGAATTAATATTTATTAATATTCCACTTCTCATACACTTTTCCCCATCAACATTTATTGAATATTAAAATCAATATTTATTTAAATTAGGTGGCCAATAAAACCTAAATGAAATTAATTCTTATACATGAGATTAATATTTTTTAAAATAGAAAAATTAATATATAATTTAATTGGGATCAATATAAACACTAAGTGTGTTACCATATTGGATTCAACCTTGCTGGAATTGTGAGGTGTTGCATAAAGTTGAAGAAATTTGTACAAAAATATGTTAAGGAACCTAAAAGGCATTAGTTAATGTCACAATGTCAACAACCCCATATGAGAGTGGACTGTATAATATAACCCCCTTATCTCAATATCTCATCATGTAGGTTTCATAATTGTTTCATCTACCTTAATTATTTATTCATATTTTATTAATAATATAAAATACTTATTACTAAATCACAATGGCCATGAAATTAATTTATATAAATTCATTATAATCAATGGGATGAGGTATTAACTTCTATATAAGGAATGGTAAAATCCTTAATATACTATTCATTAATAACATACTGATCATGATGTACCCAATATATCCATAATAAATTGAACATTGTTCATAACAAATTTTTTTAATATATATAAATTTTAATGTAATAATATATTTTAATAATAATCATCAAGTCTAAGGCCCTTTAAATACACATACATATTGTAATATATGAGAACATGTAAACTTGTTTAATTCTTGTTGGTCAATCTTTTCTCGTAATATCTATACTTAGAGATCACTAACTATAAAATTCTTGAAATGAGGCCTCATCCTTTTATGATCACTCTCAATAGATATTTGATAAACTATGTGACCAATAATTGTTCATCATCCTTAATATATGAAAAATTATTTAAGAGATATTTTCATAGCATATAAAGGATCTCATCATACTGGGGAATGGTTATGACCAATTTTTATGCAATATATTCCCCTGAATAGTATCTCATTCAATTCATGTGGAATATTAATAAATATTTGATAATATGTATTTAATATAAAATTATTTTAACATAACTAGTAATATAAAGTAAAAATATATTTGCACTAGGACATCAATTCCATCAATATTACCATCGATAAAAGACGTATTTGTAATATATAGTGATGGATCCATAAAAATGATTTTATTTTATCTTTATGAGAAATAATAGATGTTTTTCATATTAATTAATGTAATTGGAGATATTTAAAATAACTATCCAACTCGTTATCTTGAATTTCTAATTGTAATCAATTCATTGAAGATATAGACGATCTATATCTATATTCCAAATTTTAATATATATAAAAATTGAAAAAATTCTAAATAATATATTTTTTATAATAATTTCAACACAAGTTAATAAAGATGTATGGGACTAATGAAGCAATATAAATTCTTGATGTACAGCCACACAGAGAAGGAAAAAACGGTGGATAATGAATTGAGTGGGAACTATGTATTTATTACAATGATAATCATAAATAATCACCCTAAATAGAATTATTTAGAAAATTAAATATGTTCATTTTTAGGTAAGGTAAAACATTTTAAAAACCTAATATTTTCATTAAAAAATAAAATACATTTTATTATTTAGATATTCTTTGTTTCACATGAAAGTTATTTATGCATAAATTACATTTCAATCTATGTGTAGTTTTTGTTAGACAAAACACCTCATTTATCATTCAATACATGAAACATTGAGTTTATCTTGTGGTGAATGAAACATTGAGTTTAAACTAAACAAGTAATAATGTTAAAATATTATTATTTAATAAAATAGTTATCACCTAGAAATTTTAATGAAAGTTTTGAATGAGAATAACATAATTATAAAAATATATGATTATAAAATGTATATGAAAATAATTCTTTGGTGACAAATAAATTAAAATGAGAATAAAAAATATTTAAAAATAATGGAAATCTTATCAGGAAAAACATTTTTTATGGACACGAACACATTTTACAAAATAAAATTAAAAAATCAATTTTATTGAATTATTTTAACGAAATTATTACATTATATATTCAATAAATTTTTTAAAATTCATGTTTTGTGTTTTTTAGATAAGGGATAAAAATAAATCCAATTTTTCCGCTAAGAACTATATTTTTCTAAAAAAATAGTTTTGTTGTATTTTTTATTTTATATTCATATTATTTTTTGACACTATTAAAAAATTATTTTACAAAAACTCATTTTTTTTAATATTCATATCTAAATTATCTTATAGTGAATTCTTGATAATTTTCTAAGTAGATAAATTTTTTGACAAATATAAAAAAATACTAGTTTTTAATATGTATTTTCATTTCTATTAAATCATTTAAAATAATAAAATAATTTATTATTATAGATTTAAGAATATAATTAGTTAAATTATATGACTATTAGTCAAATTTATTTTATTGGATCAAATTTAATATTGATTTTTTATATAAAAACTTTTTAAACATTTGAACATTTTTCTTTGGAAAGTTGCATTCTCATCATATCTCTCTGTTTTATTTTAATTTATATTCTCCAACTTATATAAATTGGTTTTTGAAAAACTATATCAATATTTGGATTAAAATTAATTGACATATTCTAATAATTCCAACTTAATGTTTTACCATAATGAATAATAAAAACATTAAAAATTTATAATCGTAGTTATGGTAAAAATGGGTTTACCAGGGGTTAAACTTAGTAGATGTATGTTAAAATGGTCATGAAACAGGTCAAACACACATATAATATCCAAACTTCTGCCTTATAATCTTTAATGTTCACTAATATCTTACTTCGTTGACTTTGGGTAGGTGAAATAAGTGGGTACACCTTTTTCTTTTGAAAAATTACAACCATGTCACTCACCTCACATATAATAGGCCAACTAGTCTTATCTTATATTAAAACATTCAAAAAACATTAGATCATTCAATACCTACCAAAATTCTCCCACAAATTCAATCATGTTATCTGAGAATTCCCATTTTGTTTAGAATACAATCCAAGGAACAATTTTTATGAAACCAAATGAATGTTTTTTTTGAAGAATATGCAATATCCCTAGTAGAGAGTTTTATTTTTATTTCTTTCTCTAACTTCATAGATTCATATTAAAACATTATTATATAAAAACCATAGAATATTAAATAAAATATTAATTTTTTATCTTATTTTTAAAACCTAAAAAAATATCCTCTATTACACCTAGAATTCTGAAATAATTTTATTTTGTTATTCTATTTGGATTCAAAATATATTTTCAAGGTGCTGGTTAGGCCCGATTAAAATTTTGTGTTTTTTTTTTGACAAATGATTGTTTTAGTCTTGATATAATCCATCACAAGAGCTGGGAATGGTAAAGGAGTTGTGGTTTTTATAGGTCACCATGCGTCCTCCCAGTGTTCAAAAAAAGTATTATCATAATTAATTAATTAATTCACAAGACGAATAATTAAATGAAAGAAAAACTAAAATAAGGAAAAAAGGAAAGTATTAATTTTTTAACAATAATATTAATAATGGTGATATTACTAATGGGTGTTATTATAAAAGTTATTGTTATTAACATTTTATTATATTATTATTATTATTATTGTTAATATTATCATTATATTTCTTATTCTTTTTATTATATTTTCATTTACTTTTTCTCTATTTTTTAGTGGTTGGATGGTTCCCCCCCCCCCCCTTATCAAGCTTGAGTATAAATACTCCCCCCCTCCATGTTGCGCATTTCTAGCTAGCCTCCACTCTTTACTGTGCATGTTGGCGCTCCACTAGCCCCCCTCCTGTCCGAAAAAACTGATCCGGTGGGACTTACCTTGTTGGCCGGACCACAACACCAGTGTGACCTACCCTAGCCAGTATTCCTTCTGATAGCTCAACCCCCACTAGACTTATTTATGGAAACACGGCCCCCTACCGACCATCCTTCATGTGATGTGACCCTCTACCGGGGAATCCTTCCGGAGGCATGACCCCCTCTCAGTGAGGCCACATTCGGCGCAACCGCAGCTCTCTGAGTAAGGGTTTGGCTTCATTTTGTTTTGGGATCTGGTTTTCAATGTATGTATGGTTGAATTTTTAGGATTAAGTCTTTATTCGATGAGTTCAATATTTCATTGTTATGGTTTTTTGTTGATCGCTTGAGGTTAAGTTACGGTTCTGCACCCATTTTAGGATGTTTCTCCATAATAGGGAGGTGGTTCCATGTATAACCATTATTTGGATGATTATCTTGTTTTCATAGTTAATTTAATGTCCTCTATGATTTGTATGTGTGGTGAAAAAAACATTGAAAAGGTTTCATATGTGTTTGATCTTTAAGTACCATGTTTATATGTATTGGGGTTCTTCTTATAGTAAAACCCATGTTTCTCTATTGGTTAGTGTTTTATAAATGGTGCAACTAGTTTATAAATTTTATAAGTGTAGCATATTTTGTTTTGTTAGGGTGTTGATGTGTGTTTAATTCAAAAAGGGGATTTTGAGTGAATGTTTGGGTGTAAAATTTTGTGATACTCCTTGGAAATGGTTTGTAAACACTTATTTATGGATTATTAAATTATATTGAAGGTGAAATTCATGTTTTAAAGTTATTTTCTTGGGTTTATGTTTTTAAAATGGGTTCTTGGAAGGTAAATTGATGTTTTGTGATGTGTAACGCTTTTTAAATGATTTAATAAGAGTTTAAATGATTTATTAAATTATATGTGTAGTGTGTGGTCCCTACATTGTGGTTTCGAGACTCCGAGTCTAAGGAGACTCGTCTGTGTGGGAATAGGAAGGAATATATATATATATATATATGAGTTCCCACATTACATGTATAATCATCCATAACAGAGTGAATATACATTTATGGGGCTAGGTGTGACCATGTATATATATTAAAATGCATGCGTAGATGATTAATGACTAGTATATGCATATAAGAATATATTTAAGGATGACATTGCACATGTTCATGGCCATGTAGGTGCATGTATAGGGGATAGGTGGCCTTATATGTATATGAAAGTAAGTGGGGGAGTAACAGATTCTAGTTAGAAAGTGTCAAGAGCTGAATGTTTGGTTTGGTACCACCATGAGGTAGGTTCCTATATACATAATCCTTTGATTTAAATTTCATAACTTTATTATTTTATAAATATGTTTATATATATATGTATTGTATATATATATATGTTTTGAAATATGGTTTAAATTGTTATAAATATTTCTTCATTGTATTACATTATTTATTTAAGTTTCCAATGTGTGTTTTTTCTATTGATATATTCTCCCGACCTTGTTTGGAAAATGTAATACATTTATAATGCTTAATTGGTTTTAAACTATTAATTATTTAAAAGTTTCTTCCCTAAATGACTATATTTAATGGTTTTTGTGAAATTTGATTTTTAATGAAAATGGGTTAGTGTGTGATTTACTTTAAGAAGTAGAAATTCCATGATTTGGTATGTTAGTAAAGATGTATGAAATTTGACATGAATTAAAGGATAAATAATTTCTTGCCATTAATAAATGTGTTTCATTTATTGGAGCATGGTTTTTATGTTGTTATAAATTTTAGATTCCTTTTTTTTAATTAGGACTTCAAAAGGTTTTAGAACAAAACAGTGTTGGGTGAGAATGGTTTCTAAATAAAAGTTATTCTTTGTAAAATAATGAGTCTCATTTGGCACATTGAGACAAATTTGAGAATGTAAAAAACCCCTCTTGAGGCATGAACCTAGTTTTAGATAATTATTTGTGTTGAATGTGGGAACTATGGTATGTCCCTAGTAAAAATGCTTGTGTATTATTTTGTGATGGGAAAATAGGGAATCCGCTCGAGGTGGATATCGGTGGTGAGACGTTGAATGTGTTTTTGAATAATGAAAATGATGTGTTCATGTATGTTAGTTTGATGAAAACTCAATGCAACATGAAATATAGAATATGGGATTCCCATCATATATAGGTGGGAAGACTAAAACTGGTACACTAGATGATTTGGAAGAGGCTTTTCCTAGTTTCTTCTATCAGGATTGATGCTACAACAATAACTAAACATGTGATCTGATTGGAGACCACTAGTCCTTAGGATGTGATTCCCCCTAGTGGCTTGTTCATGAGAACATTGATGGTTGGGTTATCTATACCACGTTTTTTATATGATTAGAGACTACTAGGCCTTAGGATGTGATGTCCCAAAGTTTATCATGCATGAGAACCTAGTTGGTTGTGGTTTCTATAACACATTTCACTAAGGTATGAGGTCTCTAGGGCCCCACTTATCCTAGTTACCCATAGGGATTTCCCATGGTTCTCCTTTGTGATAGGTTTCTTCTGATGTGATATTTAATTCAGTTGATTCATGCTTGTTACCTCTTTTGTGAATACAATATTTTAATGTAAACTGGTCTCCTTTCATTTTGAAATGTTAATGCATTTGTGGAACCTATTTTGAAAACAATGTATAATATAAATGATTTTCCTAAAATGGAAACTTGTTACATGGATTTTAAAATAATGAAAATCATTATTTCATTATGTATTACTTTCAAACTAGTGTGTTTTGGGTTTATTTTTAAAGGTATCGACATATGTAATTGTTTATCCTTGGATATAATAATGATCATCTTGGTGCTCAACCCAACTCTATCATTTTAGTTTAAGGTCCCTCTTGTTTAGGATCGGTCATTGAGAAAGCGTAGCTCCTTGTTTCTTGGGCTCCCATGTTTTCACATGGAGGTATTTTAGAGGTTTAACTTTATTTTTATTAATCTACAAGTTTTTATCTATTTTTTTAGTTTATAGTTATTTATTTTTCTTTCATTAATGGAAAAAATAATTCCCAATAGTTTTATTTATCTGAAGCTTTAGTTTTTAGCCTGTGGGCATTGGGAATGCTCTTTGCACTGTGTCACAGATTAGGTCTGGCACTGGGTTGAATGGTGACCTAGCTTTATTCATGATAAAATTGTATCATACGACGGAATTCTCTTTTTAATCTTGTTTATTCAGAAAGAGTCTGGTATAACAGATCTAGGATTCTCATGACATTACATTCCAATTTTTATTATGGTTCCTGGCCAGCACACCTCGTGATGGTACTCAAGTTACCATGGGAAGTCAGGTTTTATCCGAATCTTTTGGTATGTGTGGTTGTTCATTGTTTGGGAAATAAAAAGATTATTGGATCAATAGTATTAGTGATATCTTAGGTCCTGCAAAGCCATGTGGAGTCGAGGTCATGGTCCTAGAACACTATCTGTGATGGAATGTGACTGGCATATGCCTACCAACCATATGTCCAGGTCACCTATTGACACTTGTTTCCCCTTACATAATCATGTATCTTCTTTTATTCTCAGTAATGTTGTTATGGGATGTATTGATTTTGAATCTACTTTATTTGAATGATACTTTTTATTTCAGTATCGTCGATAATTTCATTTGAACTAACGGTTTGTAGTCTATTTCAAGAAGTGTTTCGAGAATCCTATGTTGTGGCTCCCCTCAGGTTTTTGGTTTTTGTTGTGGCATGTTTTGGATAATATACCTATTTGATTTGGTCCTTGGTATTTTTCTTCCCTGACTAGTGTATATTCGTATAAATAATTATTTTACAAATTAAGTGTAGCCATTTCTGATTTTCCATATGTAGGCCCTCTAGTTTTTCACTGTACAAAGTCTCTTCTTAGAATTCAGAGTAGTGTTTATCTCTCTTCTATTTCAGATTAATTAGACCCTCTCAAATAGGAAGATAGGATGTGAAAGGAGTTTTAAAAAATTATGGTTTTTTAAGTTTTTTGTATCACCAAAGGTGAATTCAAGCATCTTCATGCCTGAAGGTCCTTTTGGGAAGTGTTGAAGTGAAATTCCAGCAATAAAATGTGAAATTAGCCCAAATTTGGTTGTGCTAGCTGCTCTTTTAAAGGACCTATGTGTCTTTAATTGGTTTCATATAATAAAAGGATTATGTTAGGCCACCAGTTTGGCAATCCTGGTCATACAAGGATGTTATGGTTGTTTGTAGGAAGCGCATGGTATTTGGTACTTGGATTTAGGTCCCTCTAATTGTATAGTTTATATCAGTATCAATGTTCATGATTAGTGATGTGTTGTTGTGTTGTGTTCTCACTCGATTAAAAGGGTGAAGGATGTGAAATATTTATAGCGTATATGTTTTTATAGAATTGTGTTTCCCTTGTGAAATTCTAAATTCCTCTATTTTAGTTAAAGGCATCTTCTATGAGTCATTCCCCCTGATGTATCTCATTCAATGTTGAAAAGGGTGATACATAGTCATCTTTTAATCCCATGTCATAGTGAAGGATTCATGTAAGGGTATGAATATTTTGGAATGTGATATGTCGATTGGTTTTGTTGAGGTCGTAGTGTGTTTTCTAATAGAACCAGTAAAGGATGTTCCATTTGGGGGTTTCAATGTTTGACTATGAGGTAGGAGATGCTTCAATTAGTGGAGCTCCATCCTTAGGCCCTAGAGTGACGCGGACACTTAATCATGAACCCCAAGAGTGTAAGGTATCCCAGTCTAATTTTTTTCTTTCATGTTGGAAATGGATATAATCAAATCAATCGATGTGGTTGTTGTGTTTCAAGTGGTCTCGTGTGGTGGAAAGGGACTTGAGGACCCTACTCCTCATTGTGGTGAACCGTTTAGGTGGTAGAGTTTCTCCTAGGTTATAAGAAGGTAGACCTATTTTGTTTTCATGAACCTTAATGATTATACCCTTATGAGAATGAATCTACATGTGGTTTTCCCAATATGAAAAACATTGTAAGTCCATTTCAATTTTAGATTTGGTTTGTGATCATTTGATAATTTTAATGCCTCGCATAAGTAGTGAACTGTGTAATGTTTTTTGTTTGGTTTAGAGATTCTTTAAGTAGTCCCTTTATTGTGGGGATTGAGCCTTTGTGGAGTTTTTATTATCAGTTTGTGTTAGTAAGTTAAGATGTTTAGCTCTTATAGTGGGGATACCCACCATTGGTCTTGCTGAGAGTTCCATTGATATGAAATACTTTCAGCTTATTCTTTACGGTGGTGATCCTATTTAGGTCTCCCCATGTAAGTGTTTTAGTTCCACCTTGGTTGTTAGGTTGTTTATTATGGGGTAGAGTCTATATGAGCCTCCTCATGTCATTAATTAGGATTCGATGTTCATTTTTGGTGGATTGTATGAGCCTCTCAGGTATGTTTAAGTTATTCATCTCACGATGTTGGATTGTGTACGGTGAGAGGATCCTTTTCATTGATTAATCCACTAAAGATGTTTAAAATCTTCATGGTTCATGTCTCATAGAGGGGATACCATTTCGACATTAATATTTTAACTCGTAAATTTATTTTCTTGGTGGTAGTGTTCTAGAATTTGTTTTTTTCGTTGTTCGGGAATCTCTTTGTGTTGTAATAGAGTATTGGTTATCTCTTTAGAATCACCTTAATGGTGGATTTACGGGTGTGAAAAGCATTATAGTGGGGAGAATTTTTACAATTGGACTTATGAAATAATATTATTTTATTATATTAACTGAATTTGAAATATTTTATAATGGTTCACTCCAAGCATCATTGAAATTTTGTGTTTTTTGTTGATTAATGAATGTTTTTGGAATCATCGCATCCAGCGCATAGGCAGGGCACGGTCGAAGTCGTACGGCTTCGATAGGTAACCTTGCATCCTACCTGGTGTTCAAAAAATTTATTATCATTATTAATTAACTGATTAACAGGATTAATAATTAAGTGGAAGAAAAAAATAAAAAATTAAAGTAAGAATTTTTTTTATAATAATAACAATTATAATATTATTAAAGGATATTATTATAAATATTTTTATTATTAACATTTTATTATGTTATCATTATAATTATTATTATTTTTTAACATTATAATTCTTATAATTGTTATTATATTTATCTTTTCTTTTATCCTTTGTTTTTTAGGTTTCCCCCTTATTTTATGGATCGCATAGAACTCCTTTCCCTCCTCCCTATTTCGCATTACCAGCTGGCCTCTACTCCCCATTGTTCATGCTAGAACTTTGCTTACTGACCTCCTGTCTGGAGAACCTAGTATGGGGCACCTCACCTTGCTAGCTGGACCACACCACTAGCACTACATCCACTGGCCGGTTTTCCTGCCAGTTGCATAACCCCCACTAGAAATCCTTCTGGTGGTACAACCCCAATAGGCCCTCCTTCTAAAGTTTCAATTCCATTTGGGTGAATCCGTCTGGCGGTGCAACCCCCTACCACGTAATCCATGCCTGGAATGACAGAAATTCTACGACTAAGGGTTTGGATTCATCTTGTTTAGGGTTTTGGTTTTTACTATGGGTATGGTATGATTTTTTAGGATGAATTCTTCATCGGTTGAGTTCAATTTTGCCTTGTTAGGGGTCATTGTTGATTGCATGAGGTGAATTTTCAGTTTCGTGCCAATTTCCAAATGTTTCTCCATAAGAGGTAGTTAGTTATTTGTATAACCATTATTTAGATGATTATCTTGCATGTTTAGTTAATTTAATGTGTTCATTGATTAATATGTGTTTTTCTTATTTTTTTTTTGAAAACGTCTCATAGTCGTTTGATTTTTAAGTACCATTATTACATGTATTGGAGTTTGTTTTAGAAGAAAACCCATGTTGAATTTTTGGTTAGTGTATTATAAATGGTGTAACTAGTTTATTAAATTTTACAAGGGATGTATATTTTTTAGGTTGTTGGAGTGCGTTTAATTTAAAAATGGGATTTTGAGTGGTTCTTTGGGTGTAAAACCTTGTGATACTACTTGTAAGTGTTTTATAAACTTGTATTTTTTGTTTATTAAATTATATTAATGGCGAGAATCATTTTTTCAAGATTTTTTGGTGGGTTTAAGTTTATAAAATGGTTTTTGGAAATGAAAGTGATGATTTGGGATGTGTAACTCTTTTGAAATGTTTTATTAAGTGTTTAATTGATTTATTAAATTATATGTGTAGTGCATGGTCCCCGCTTTCTGTTTTTGAGTCACCGTGTCTAAGGCGACTCACATGAATGTACATATTTATGTGCAAATATATATATATATATATATATATATATATATATATATATATATATGTTGGTACCCCTATTACATGTATAATATTACATGGTATTGAATATACATGTACAGGGGTAGGTGTACTCGTGTATATATATGAAAATGCATACGTAAGTGAGTGGAGGCCGGTATATGCATATAATAATATATGTAATGATCCCCTTGAACATGTTCATGGAAATTCAGGTGTGTTAATAGGGGATAGGTGTCCTTATATGTATGTGAAAGTGAATATTTTTAGTAAGGTTGTAGTAGGTTCTAGTTAGAAAGCACCAAGAGCTGAATGTTCTATTTGGTTCCGCCCTGAGGCAGGTTCCCCTATGCCTAACACTTTAATTTAAATTTCATAACTACATTATTATTTTAGATATATGTATTTATATTTATATAGTATATATATAACAGGTGAAATCTAGTTTTAATTGTTAGAAATAGTTCAATATTATTTTAAAAAATTTATTTAGGTTCCCAATGTGCATTTCTCTTATTGATATATACAACTGAACTTGTTTAGAAAATATAATACATTTATAATGATTAATTGGTTTTAAAATTTAAAATCATTAAAATTGGATTCCCTAAATGACTTGCATGTAAGGTTTTGTTGAATGTTAATTTTGAATGAAAATGTGTTGGCATGATATTTTCTTTAAAAAGGTAAAATTACTTGATTTGGTATGTTAGGAATGATGTATGGAGTTTTACATGAATTAAACACTAAATATTGTCTTTCATTTCTTAAATGAGTAGATTTAATTTAATAATGGTTTTCAAGTTGTTTTGAAATGTAAGATGCCTTTGTTGTTTAATTTGTATATCAAATGGTTTTAGAACATAAAATTTTTGGGTGAGCTTTTTTTATAACAAAATGATATTTTTTTAAAAATAATGACGCTCATTGAGAACTTTGAAAATGGTTTATGATAGTGGAAAACCCCTCTTAAGGGATGGACCTTATTTTCTAAAATTATGTGTGTTGAATGTGGGAACTGTGATGTGTGCCTAGTAAGTAGTCTTGTGCATTATTGTGTAACAGGAAATGTAGAATGTGCTTGAGGTAGAGATTGGAGGTGAGAGGTCAAATGTGTATTGTCCAAATTTCATGTTGCTGGATTAATATTACCATACTAACTAAACATGTGATTTGATCAGAGACCACTGGGCCTTGGAATGTGATTCCACTTAGTGGATCCTGTATGATAAAGATGATGTTCATGGATTTTATACCACATTTTTTCATATTATTGGATACCACTATGACTTGGGAAGTGATTCCCCCAAGTGGATCGGGGAAGATAATGTAGTTGGTTGTAGTTTTTAAACCATGATACATTAAGGTATGAGTTCTCTTGGGTCTCCCGTGTTCTAGTTACTCATAGGGATTTCCCATAGTTCTCGTCTGTGATAGGTTTATTGTGATGTGATTTTCAATTCACTTGTTTCATTCTTATTCCCACTTTTTTAAAATCATATTTTTAATCTAAATTGGGTTCTTATCATTTTAAAATGATAATTCATTCTTGGAAAATATTTTCAAAACATAGTGGAAGAGAAATGCTTTTGTTAAAAATAAAATCTAGTTACTTGAATTTGAAAATAATGAAAAACATTATTTTATTATGTATTATTTTAAAACTAGAATGTTTTGGGTTTCTTTTTAAAAGTTAGTTAATAGGGTGTTGTTTATCCTTGGATTTCATAATAAGCATGTTAGTGCTAATGAATACTATATATTTTCAATTTAAGGTCCCTCTAGTTTTGGATCAATCTTGGAGTGAGCATGGTTTCATGTTTAGTGGTGACCCACAAGGTCACATGGAGGCTGTTTTCATGGTTGAACTATATTTTATTTTCGTTGCTAGTGTTTTTCTATTTTTTCAGTTTATATTTATTTATTTTTTGTTTATGGGCCAAATAATTCCCAACTATTTTATTTTTATGCCTAGAACAAGTTGCCAGCCATTAGGTATTAAGAATGCTATCCAGGAAATATCGCATATTGAGTTGGGCATCTGCTCAGATGGAAACCTAGCTTGGTTCGTGACATCCTCCTCCTTTAATTGGTAAATGAAACTATTGATTGTTTATATGGTGGACTACCACCTGGAAAATCGATATTGTTTGTTTCCCATCATTGAATATCATGGATAGATATAATGATGTATATATTTTTTATATATGATATTTATGATATAATTATTCTTATGTAGTTATAATATCATATATACCTTCCTACGTTCCATTAAATATAGAATGCATTATTGTCATTTTTTTGTATGGTGGACTACCGCCTCACGAAGTGATTTGGATCATTTTTCGGTTACACTTTTAATGAAAGGAAATAATGGTAAAGTTAATGAATATATATTACATATATATATATATATGTCATTGAAATGATTCTGAAAGTTTTATATATTATTTACTATTCGTTCATTTTATCCGTCCAGGAAATTAAAACATCATTCATGCATATGTACGACCGACCGTCTCCATAAACTGTGTATTTTATTTTATGTCTCTATCTTTTATAGATTACTATAAATAATTATATAATGAATATATATGATAATTATTTCATTTTTAAAATTATATAGATTATTGAACAAGGATAAATGTAATAGGAACAAAAATACCAAGCCCAAACATATGTGGAAAATGAATAAGTTATCACCCATAAAATAATTTTAATAAGTAATTGTTAATAAATATGTAATAAAATGTCATAATTAAATCATATATGTTATGATATATATAATTAATGTTTTATGATAAATTTTTAAAAGTCTTATATTTTTTAAATAATAGGTTTGAATTTGTACCAAGTATGTTAAAACATAATGTAATGTGTTTCTATCTCAATTTTATTTTCTGTTGGACACTGTTTCCTCTAGAAATGGAGATGGCCTTGTTTTTCTAAGGTTCAAACATTCCAATCGGTTTCTAACAGTTTTTTTCATAGAACCGGAAACATCCAATGACTCTATATCCATTTGGACCTACTTTCCAAAGGTAGGTGCTCATTAGTTATGAACTGATGAGGCTTAAGAATTTGCATTGGTCGAGAGCATGGGAGGTCGGATTCATCACACATTTTTTAGGGGAATTATTTTCTACTCCATGACTCTCTTTATAGATTTATGTTATGTTCGTGAATCCTTATTACATTACCAGGTATGAAAATGAGATTTCCTTTAGATCTAACAATCAATGATTAATATGTATGAGTTTTATAAAATCTTTTATATGTATTTGAGGTTCTTCATCGATAGAGAATCATCTTTATTTGTTAGATATTCTTGGTCAATTGTATCCTTCGACACATTATAAAGAAATATCTTGGTCATTATGATAACCATACTGGTTTTAAAGCCACTCAGCGGGGCACTTGAAGTTTATTGTCATTCAGAAGGACATAGATTATTTCAGAGTTGGGATCGTACCCATGGATGGGCTACCTAAGTATCCTTGTTTAGAAAAGGAATCATAACCCACATAGTTTGGGAATTAAGATATAGTTTAACATCATATGGGATATATGAGAATTAATGGGTGATAGGCTTGAACCTTATAAAGGCTTCTTACATACTCTAATTTTAAGGCAGAGATCAAAGTTCACATAGTTCGGGTAAATAAGTATGAGGTTTATGCATGGTTGATGGCTCAAAGAAAGATTTCATAATTACTTTTATGCTCTAAGATCACGTGAGTCATGCTCGGTGTGAGAAACAAGGGGTATTGGTAAAACCTGACAATTGTGCCATGAGAGATGCAATCACAAGAAAAAAAATGTGGGGCTTATGTATGTATGACTTCCCAAGATAGATGAAGATTGGGATTTACTTCAGGGAAGAAACCCGGGAACAGGGTCCATAAAGGTATATGAGCTTTTATGAAGATTTGGATACTCTAACTTGGGGCTTAATCCTAAGGAAGATTCCCAAATTAGGAGGGTACTTGGGGATTACTCCTAAGGAGTAAGCCCAAATCAAAAGAAATTAAGACTGGTTAAGAGAAATTATGATTGGGGCTTATTTCTGTGAAGGAGGCCCAGGTTAAAGGGACTTGAGAACTGGGGATTATTCCTAAGAAGGAGGCCCAGGTTAAGGGGAATTATGACTGGGGCTTACACTTAAGTAGGATGCCCATGTTAAGGGAAATTGGAATTTGGGGCTTACTCCTAAGGAGGATGCCCAAAATTGGGAAACTTGGAATGGGACTTACTCCTGAAAAGGATGCCTAGGTTAAGGAGACTTGAGACTTAGGGATTATTCTTGAGAAGGAAGCCTAAGTTAATGAAATTTATGACTGGGGATTACTCCTAAAAATGAGGACTAGGTTAGGGAACTTCTCATCTTAAAGGATGTGGTTGAATGAATGAAATCTCTCACCTTAGTGATATAAAGATATATAAATCACTATGTTTTGAGATATGTTCCACAGAATTCCTTTCAGATAAGGAAACCAACAAAGGAACCATTACCTAAATGGTTTTAAAGATGGTTTTGAAGGCTAAATCTTGAAGAGGATTGGTGGATTTGAAGAAATCAAGTGAAATAGGCAGGTGGAGCCCCCAAAAAAGGAAAGAGGCATGCAAGTCCTGCGTGGGCACGCAAGTCCTGCGTGGGCATGCAAGTCCTGGTCGCGCAAGTATACTTGCGCGACACATGGGTACTTGAATGATGGTCAACCCTTAGGGTAATACTTGGGAGAGACTTGGATCAAGCCCTTAGTATTATCCCTAAATGCTTCCAAAAGAGTGTCGTGCAATTTTTTTTGAAGGGATAAGGCGGCGCGCAAGTGTGGCCATTTTCCTTAAGGGCTGGCCACTTAGGCGTGCAAGTGTTGATGAGTTTCAAAACTTAGTCCTTGTTTCCCCTGTTTAGATCTTCCATTCTAGGTAAGAAATAACCTTAGAAGTGACCGGAAGACTTCAAGCAGAGACTAGGGTGACCAAATCTTAAATCTGACTTTTGGAATTTTTATGTCCTCAAATGGGGGGCCCACAAGGGGTATTTATAGGCTGCTAAAGACCTTGGTTGAAAATTAAGTAGGGTTCACAAGTCACCTATTCTACCAATATGATGCGCGCAAGTGTACTTGTGTGGCCATGATGAATCAAGCGTGACCCTAGTTTAAACAAATCCTTGTTCATGCCTGTGTCAATTTTTGATGTTTCTTCAAAGGATGAATCACTTTGTGTTAAGGTATTTCCCTTTTCATTACTTATATTCTGTGATGGAAAGGAGTGTCAACAAAATTCCCCCCTCAGAGTTGGATCTGAAAGAAGGAGGATGTGACTCTGAGGAAAAAGGAGAAAACCAAGGAACTTCGGCGCGCAAGTGTTGAGCACACAGATGGCATCGCGCAGGTGCGGGCCGCGATGGTGGCGTCGAAAAGGATAATGTTTAAGGTCGAAATAACTTTGATCAAATGGATTAAAATTAACTCAATTCCTTGATAATTTATTTAAAAACATATTACCACACTCAAGTATGGGGGAAAACATGTAAACTATGACTTAAGAAATTTTGAATCTGAGGAATGATATGAGAAAAGGGCTAAAAGGCATTAGAAGAAGTATTTCCCAAGAATGAAGTTACCACTATTTAACAAACCCGTTAGGGGTTGAATTATGCAGGGCCACCTAAGGGCATTGGTTTCATAGTCAAATAATAACATCTTTTGGCTGATAGTTCCGTTATGTAGACTTTTTATACAAGGCCACCTAAGGGCATGTGTTTCATAGTCAGGAAAAAGAACTCTCAAAAATTTTACTTTTCTATTGCTAAAAATCCAGTTAAAGTTTATGGAGATTCAAATTTTCCAAAGCACAGAGTCTTCTGTATGGAGAGAGATACTTGAATATGGAAAAGATATTTCCAAACAAGATTGTCTAAGAACTGAATGAATTTCACTCCTACGAAGGTCTGACCCAAATGTAGGGAAGGGAAAATATAAACCATAGACTTGAATACTTTCATATCATGAAAAAGAAAATGGGACAAATATGTTAAGGATTACTTTTTTTGTGGATCCCTATATATTGTTGTTAAGACAACTAAGGAAAAAAGAGGTTTTCTTCCCAATAATTAAGTTACCATTATTTAACAAACCCGTTGGGGGTTGAATTATTCAGGGCCACCTAAGGGAATTGGATGCATAGTCAAATAATAGTATCTTTTGGCTGACAAGTCTATTATGTAGACTATTTATTCAAGGCTGCCTAAGGGCACATGCTACATATTCAGGCAAAAGAACTCTCAGGTATCAGACATTTTGTGACCAGAAGTCAGGAAAAGGGTTATGGCGATCTAGAAGTATTTAAGGTTAGGAGTATAACACATCAAAATGGGCATTGTCCAATTCATGTAGAAGATACACAGGACAATGCTAACCATAATCACGTTGTGGCCGGGTCCTGAACTAAAATGTTGTAATTCACTACGTATCCCATAAGTATGGAAATCAAGCCATACGTAGTTCTGAAATATAGTTTAACGTCATTTTGGATGAGAGTGTAGGAGATCTTAGTTTAGGGTCATAGAGCTCGGACCATAATAATGAATACATAGTGTGTGTTTTCACAGGGACTTTTCAGCCAGGACTGAAAGTGTAATTTGGGGTTAGGCCCAAAGACTTGGGGCTAGATTCAAGGGATGCTCGAACATTTCTACATATCCCATAAGGATGGGAATCAAGCTGCATTTAGTTCTTTAAATACCCTTTGTACATATTTTGTTCATACAAGTGAAGGGTGAAAGGGGACTTTAGTGCAATGATGGTTTGACCCAAGATAAAAGGTTCAGGCATTGCCATGTATGCACATAGTCTTTAGAATATAACATGATTAGAGATCAACGTCAATAATAATTTCCTCTCAGGTGAGGGTGTCAAAGAATGTTGTAGTTTATTGTCGTGCAGGACAAAAGTGCAAACAGTTTAACGTCATATAGCAAGGACGATGGTGAACCAATGTAAAAAATATTGGTTCTGGGGGCGGTTACGAATCAACATCGTATAAGACGAAGGTGAACCGATGTGAAGAGATTGATTTTGGGCTTGAACCTCATAAGTTTTCCTACATACCCAGCCTAGAGGCAAGGATAAAAGTCTGTGTAGTTCAATTAAAGAATTGGTAATCAGGTTGTTCTTGAGGACAATGACCTAAAATAAAATGGTGTTGGGACTTATACATGGTTAGCAGCCCAGAGAGGGTATTATGGTTAAATTTTACTCTAAGCTCATGTGAGTCATACTCGGTGTTAGAAATAAGAGGTAAAAACAACCTTAACGATGCACAGTTTAATGTCATGTAGGAAATATGAAGGGACTGTGCAGTTTAAAGTCTTGCAGTGAGGACTGTTGGTGTTGCACAGTTTAGTGTCATGTAGCAGGGGAAAAATACAGTTTAACGTCATGTAGGACGTATTAAGGTACTTTGTCAGTTTTACGTCATGTAGGAAGAATGTAGGGACACAGTTTAATGTCATGTTGGACAATAAGGGTGTTGTACAGTTTAGCGTCTTATAGAAAAGATGATGGGGACAATACAGTTTAATGTCATGTTGGACGAAAGGGGGACTGTGCATTTTAATGTCATGTAGTAAGGGAAAAAGAGGACACAGTGTAATGTCATGTTGGACGTATTAGGGACTTTTTCACAGTTTAACATCTTGCTGGATGTAAGGGACTTCTGTACAGTTTAGCGTCATATATCAAGGACGATACAGTTTAATGTCATGCAGGACGTAAGTGAAAATAGTTTAAGGTCATATGCATGGACCGGCGATGATGCAGTTTAACGTCTTGCTGGATGATAAAGTATTTGTGTTACACAAAATACTTCTTCAGAAATCTAGCATTGGTTGGAGTTGTGATGAGTTCTCCATCCATTGAGATTAAAGAATAAACTCTATTGGAGTAGACCTTGTGTATTGAATAAGTTCCTTCCCATTTTGGTTCCATCTTGGGGGGGTTTCTTTCCTAGTATCATTGGATTTCTGAGAACCAATACCAATTCTCCATGAATGAATGAACGAAGATGAAATTTTTTGATGAAATCTCATGCTATTCGATTCTGATAGACTTCCAATTGGTGCAAGGTTCACAATATTTTCTCATCTAATTGTTCCAATTCATCCAATCGATTTTGAGATTGTTCATCTATAGATGACTGATCACAAATAGCTACCCTGAGTGAGAGTAATTGAACCTAAATGGTCAAGACTTCTTTTGTTCCATATACTAATGAATATGGAGTTGACCGCATTGCAGTGTGGGTGGTGGTTCAATAAGCCCATAAATCATGAAAAAGTTTATCAGACCATGAATTTTTATCTTTATCCACCATATTTTGCAGTATATTTGAAAGAGTCTTATTGAAGGATTATATTTGGCCATTGGCCGCTACATGATACTGAGAGGAATGGTTGGATTTGATGTTGTATTCTTGATATAACTTCCTTACCTCGGATGAACAGAAGTTGGTGCCATTGTCTGTCAATATGGTATGAGGGACACCAAATCTGGTAATGATGTTAGACTTGATAAAGCTAACAATGCTTTTAGAACTGACTTCCTTAAGAGGTATAGCCTCTTCCCATTTGGAAAAGAAGTCTTTAGCAGTAATAATGTGCTTAAACTTCTTGGATGTAGCTGAAGGATAAGGTCCTACTACATCCATTCCCCATGTGGAAAATGGCCATGAGTATTTAGCTGTATGAAGAAAATATGGGGGTTGATGAATGAAATTGGAATGTACTTGGCAAGAATGAAACTTCTTTGTGAAATCAACACAATATTGTATCATTGAAGGCCAAAAGTATCCAAGCCTTCTAATTTGATCAGATAGTCTTTGTCCGTACTGATGGGTACCACAGACTCCTGCATACACTTCTTTCATGACAACCATTGTATCTTCACCATCAATGCATCTAAAGATAATTACATCAAAACCTATTTTGTAGAGAACTTTCTCTAGGTGATATGGGCTATCATAAAGAGTGAAATTGACCACACATCGCCAAATTTGTTCTTTCCTAGCTCTATCAGGTGGAAGTGTTCCATTTTGAAGGTATTCCCCGATAGGTGTCATCCATCCCGTAGTATGACCATATGGTTCAGAAATGGGACTAATCTCATTGATTTAATCTGTTCTGGTTTGAACATAAGGTGAAATTGTATGATGGTGGGAAATACTGATAATTGTCTCATCCCAATTTGGATCTTCCAGAGCTGTAGCTATATTAGCCAGTGCATCATCTTGGGCATTTTGTGATCACAGGACATGAGAAAATGTTGGTTTCGAAGGAAGTTACACTATTAACTCTCTAATGTAATCATAAAAAGGGATTAACTCTTCTTTTCTGATGTCATAATCCCCATTAACTTGTTTGATTACTAGGTCTGAATCACCTTTCACCTTTAGTTGATTCACTTGTGCTTGAAACTCCAACTCCAATCTGGCGATGAGAGCTTGGTATTATTTGTACCACCTCCCAATAATGAGAAGGAATATGGTAACACTTCCTTTTCTGAAGAAATGATCACAATTCCTAACCCAACTTTTTTGAATTTAGGATCTTCCATTTTCCTCCCAGTTGGACTTCTGGAAGCACCATCAAAGTAAATTTCCCATCTTTTAAGACTATCTTCAACAAAGAAGACCACCTCATCAGGAAGTTCAATATCTAAAGATATATCTTCTAATGAAGGGTGTTCAGCAAAGAAATCAGCTAGAGCTTGGCCCTTTATTTCCTTTTGGGACACATATTGGATATCAAATTGCTTCAAAATAACTGCTCACCTTTCTATACATCCTGTAAGCATTGGACGACTAAGGATGAATTTGAGCGGGTTATTGTGAGATATAAATTGGACCTCGTGATGTTGCAGGTAGTGTCTCAACTTTTGAACTACAAATATTAAAGCTAGGAAGCAGTTTTCAATACTTTAATATCGAGTTTCTGCTTCAAGCATAGTCTGACTGAGATAGTAAAGGATGTTTTTATTCCTAGTATCATTATTTTGAGCAAGAAAGGATCCCAATGATCGCTCTAAGGCTGTCACATAAAGAATAAGTGGCATTCCTTCAACAGGTGGAATTAATACCGGTGGAATCAAGATATATTTATTGAGAATATTGAATGCTTCTTAACATTCTTCATTCCACTGGTAAGTGACTCCCTTCTTCATTAATTTGTTGAAGGGTAAACGTTTTCCTGCCAAATTGGAGATGAAATGCCGAATATAGGCCAAGTGTCCTTGAAGTTCTCTAAATTCTTTCAAATTCTGTGGAGGTGACATACCAAGGATTGAATTTTTCTTCTTAGGATCGACTTCGATACCATGATGGAATACAAAAAATCTGAGAAATTTTCCTGAGGTTACCCCAAAAGCACATTTTAAGGGGTTCATCTTCAAATTATGTTGTCGAAGTTTGTGGAATATGACTTCCAAATCATCCAAGTGATTAGAACGTTGTTTAGATTTAACCACCAAATCGTCCACATAACATTCAACAAATTTACCTAAAAAGGGTTTGAAGATACGGTGCATGGCACGCTGATATGTTGTGCCTGTATTCTTTAGGACAAAGGGCATTACCCGATAGCAAAACACACCCTGAGGGGCTCTGAAAGCTGTAGATTATTCATCTTCTGGAGCCATTTGGATTTGATTATATCCAGAATATCCATCCATGAAGGAAAGTTCTTCATATCCAGCTTTTTCATCAATTAAGAGTTCTGTAATCAGAACTGGAAAATCATCTTTAGGACAATGCCGATTAAGATCTCTGAAATCAATGCAAACTCTAATTTGTCCATTATTCTTTTTCAAAGGGACAATATTGGACAACCACTTTGGATATTGAACTTCTCTGACAAAGTTAGATTTGATAATCATATCCACTTCAGCTTCAATTTTGGAAGCATAGGTTGGGTGTGTTCTTATAGTAGCTTGCTTAAATCCTCAATGTTCTTCTGGAAAACCCAAATGATGAGTAGCAACATTAGGATCAAGCCCTGGAATCTCTATATAGTTCCAAGCAAATATATCTCAATTTTTCTTTAAAAATGAAACATACATCTCTTGTTCTTCATGATTCATGGCCACACTAATTAAAGTGGGGCGTGGATCTTCTTTTGTACCCAGATTTATTTCTCTGAGTTCATCCACAGTGGTAGAGATACCCTTATCAAATGCTGGAGTAGCATCCCTGAGATCTTCCTCTTCTTCTTTAACATGTGTTATTTCTTCTGTTTCTACTTGAATAGTAGATGATGAAGCAAAATTTTCAGGATCATAAGAGATGTTAAAATTTGAACATCTTGAAGAAGAAGCTTCCATTTCTGACCTGATTGATGATGAAGGGTCTTCCTTGGGTAATTAAGAGGAGATGATGGATTGAGAATCGACATCATCATTCACCTCTGACATTACTATAACTTCTTCTGGCCTGGTTGGAAAATTATAGACTTGTTGGATTTCATCGGATGAAATGAAGACATATCCATTTGAGCTTTCATCATTGCTTGGTGAATCACCACTTTATCTCATGTTGTCTAGCTTGATTTTTGTAATTGACATTATGGAAGTTTATATAAGAGTATTTGAATTCGGGTCTATCCTATCAATTTGACTGATAGGAAACACATAATCTATACTCACATGTGTGAATGGATTTACTGAAATATTTTCCAAACCATATGGAGCATTAACCTTGGTAACCTCCTTTGTTGTGGATTTCTCATTTCCCTTCATGTGATATAATTCTACCTCAATGTATTGAGATTCACATGTCTTGAACGGGGCCTTATCACCATACAATGTCCCAATTTGACCATCGAAAAAATATTTGAGACATTGATGGTATGATGAAGGGATAGACGCATGTTGATGTAGCCAGGGTCTTCCAAGAAATATGTTGAGGGATGAGTCATGATCAACAACCATGAAATATAAATTGGATATGAGATATCTAAAATAAGTTCTGAATGTAATCTCGCCCAGTGGTTCTTGTTCATTTTTATCATATCCTTGTAACATCAAAGTAGAAGGAGATAAATCAGATTCTGTGAGGCCCAATCGATGAAGTGTACGAATGGGGATGAGGTTGACTCCTGAACCATTATCAATGAAACATCTTTGGACGTCGAAACCATTGACCTTGACATATAAGTACAAAGGTCTAATATGTCCATGCATGAAATCATCTTCATCTTCATCTGTGAAGGATATCACTGCATGGCATTCTGTCAGACTATTCTCAACATGGTATACTTCAGCCGTAGCAATTTTAGTTTCGAATTCCTGAGGACTTGAAAAATCCTCGATGAGTGCCTCCCGAAGATCCTTTGATAGATTCAAGGAATCCATAATTGATAAATTGGCCAGTACTTGGGCCAAATGTTTCAAGACATCATGTTTTTTATCCAAAGGTATGCGTTTACCAACAAGAACATGTGGTTTCACAGGTGCTTTAGAAGTTGATGCTTTGGAAGTAGATGCATCTTGTATCGGGGTAGGAGTTGGTAATACTCTTGGCTTTGGAAGATTAGACCAAATAGTTCTATTTACATGCTGAGAGGAAGAAGGTGGAACTTCTAACCGATCCTCCGGAATAATTGTGCCAGGACTGAATCTGCTATTGGTGGAAGAATTTGCTTGTTCTTGTTGAGCCTGTTGAAAGGCTCTTCCATGAGTTTCTACTGCATATACAGTTCTAGTAGGGGTAGGATTAGAATAGTGGATTTTGGGATATCCATGTCTTCCTCTATATCCCAGACCTCTGGAACTTCCTATAATTCCTCTATTGGATACAGGGAACTCAGGCTCATCAAAATCAAAATTGTGGCTGGCATAAGGATCTGTTAAGTGAATCATGTTAACAGAACCAAAGATCAATTCTTCTTCTGAGGAAGACTCTGCCTAATTAGCCAATTTAGGTTGTGACGTTTGGTGGGACGGTGCTCGTAGATTTGAAGTATATGGAATAAAATTTATGAGAGTCAAAGACAACTTGGGAATTAACATGATCTCATCTTCTTCTTATTGTTCCTCTTTCTTTGAATTATGCCTCTTCTTTGAGTATTTTCCCTCTGATGAAGAGGGTTTTGTCATGGCATTCATAGCAGAAGACACAATTTTTTTCTTCAATTTCATTCGCAAAATGGCATGAGTTCGGTTGATCGTTTTTCTAACCATCCAATCATCATATTTTTGCGCATTTTTATTTTTGACTTCTTTCCACTCACCTTCTTCCTCTGGATTTGTAGCAGTAACACATGCTACCTGAGCTGAAGAACCTTTCAGTTTGACTTGTCCTGAGTCCGCCATCTTTTGTAGGAGTTCTTTGAAGACAAAACACTCATGAATGGGATTCCCCAACATTTGATGAAATGGACAATAATTGTGATGGTCTTCATCTCCTTCCTTATTTTGCCTTTTGTGTAACACCCCAATCTTTCATGATATACTTCTCTTTCAATAATGCAATATCTTGCATTGTACGCAAGTTCGCGATTATAACACACTGCGACCAATAAAAGTAGCAGTTATGAATAGTAATACCCACTTTTTGAAATTATATAAATTTTATATTTCAAAATGGACTTCATTTTTGTATTCAGAATATCGAAATTATCCAAAGTTTAATTTTTTGTAATTTTCTGAGAACTTCCAATTTTTTATGAATAATGAAAAATACTTAAAAACAACTTTTTTAATCAAGATATTCTATAGTGATAAATTATACTATTGAGTGGTTTTAAAGTATAATTAGAATATATTTTTACTATTTTATCCAATGGTCATCATTATAATTAATTTCACTTTGAAATTGGACATAAACAATTGTCAATCTTTTGATATATATTGTTTCTTAAAAACACGTTATTTGTTGTGACAGCGGGAATTAATTATAAAATTAATTAATGAAACTTATATGTTTGGAATTTTTTAAAATAGACATCATTTTTGAATTTAGAATATCAATTATAGCTTAGGGTGAAATTTTGGCATTGTTCTGAAAAACTTCAATTTTTGATGAATAGTGAAACCACTAAGTGGTGGTTAAAAAACTGATTTTTCGTTTAAATGAAACATTACCACTTCTGTGATTTTATTTTCAAAAATCCGACATACATGGTTGTCATTAGGAAGTAAAATTTGGTTCAATGGGATTAAAATAATTTTTTTGGTGAATAGTAACTTTTAAGTTTAATTAATCGTGATTAAAGGTAATTAGTGATATTTAAGGTAAAAATGATATTATAAAGATATGAAAATACCTTTACACATGTCCTACCCCTATTGTATGTGTCATTTCCGACCAATATAATCCATGGGTCAACTTGGGGACCCCATAGAGCCACTTTGGTAGGAAAATGACATAAATAACTTTTATTTAAAGTTAAAATAAAAATGTCACAAACATAAGTTGTTTTACTAAGACAATTTTTAAATGGGGTTATACAAGTCATATTTTTTACTATAAATATTCATTAGAAATATAAACATATTTCATACATCATGATAGTTTTTTTATAATTTTTAGACATTAAATAAATTAAATTATTTATGACACCATGATGATGCAGTGAGTACCTCATTAATTAACGATTTAAATAAAATGTAAAGATAATGTAAAATATAAGACTTACACCTGTCAAAAACCTATTGGATGAGTATATTTCAAACCCTTATCACCTTATCCTCGAAATATATAAGTGTGGACCTTTAGAATCCGAAAAATCATTTCATAATAATGTAACATTTCAATCTTTCCAAGAGTGCCCCTCCACTCCACTTATAAAAGGCCCCCACCACTACCATCTTACTCACACTTTCAAAGCCTTTTGGCTCGGCCAACCTCTGACAAAATACTCTCCCAACTTCCCTATCTTACTCCTAGAAGCCTCACTTTGGGAAGAATTATTCCCAAGGAAGCCTTTGGCTCAAATCAAAAAAAGAGTTACCCGATTTTAAGGTAATGTCTTCTCTAATGTTGTTTTGTTCTATTTTGCTTCTCCAACCCATTAAACTCTTTTTATTCCTTTATTTTGTAACAAAAACATTATCTACAATATTCTAGGATGTTTTTATGATAATTATTTTGTTTAAACTTACACACACCTTCATCTAATGGTTAAAGAACATACTGTTTCTGTGGGTGGCGAAATACTGCCTCACGAAACGATGATTGTTCAATATTCTTTTAACACCTCTAATGGTGGCCATTTTTATGAAACTATTTTCATATATGATATATATATTATGTTTATGTTTTCCTTATGCTTCTGTATTTCTCATTTATGTCATACTTTATGATTTCCATTATGGGTAAACGCGATAATATCATTTTAGGAAGTGCGGACTACCGCCCCCTCAAAGTGATTTGAATCGTTAATGTCATATGTGGGATGTATAAAGGATGGAGTAAATGGTATTATACATTATATTATACTGGAACTATATTATACCTTTATATAATTATAACTTCATTCCATTAAATATTAAATGGAAATGAAAGTAGCGTTCATGCGTACGTACGGCTTACCGTCTCCATGAACGGTGCATTTCATTTCTTACCTCTAAATGTTATGTAATATTATAAATGAATGTATATACTGGATATATATGATGTATATGATATATACATCATGAATATAATTATGGATATAATGGATATTTTACCACATGAACAAAGTGTAATTATAAGAAGTTTATTTTTGACTCAAGTACCTAAGATTGACAAAACAACCATTATGAACTTAAATAATTACATAATGTTCATGAAATGGTAATAAGTGATATAAAAGGAATAATGAACTTGAAAAAGTTTCTTAAGAAGGTAGAGATTAACTCTAGTTTATTATTCAGGAGATCAAAGAACGGTCGAGTGAATTCGGACACGAGGTAAGGGAATTTCTTAACCCAATTTCCATTCTTTGGGTTAATCTCCTACTTTAAAATTATTTCATGATATTATTATGTCCTATATTGTATTTTTTCTTTATTTATGTGTACTTATAGTGAATACACATAATAGATCTACTTTATTTAAAAAAAATTATCTTTTTAAGGGATTTTGTCTCAATCTCCATTCAATGAGGCATATTTTGTTTTATACACAAATTTTTTTTATACAGTGTATAAACCCCTTTGACTTTTAAGTTTATTCAAAAGGAATATTTTTATACGAAGTGTTTTACTAAAGGACAAAAAGAATGTTTTTCTTGTCATACGTATGCGGAGACAATGACTTCTCCACCGCCGTGACCATTATTTGAGTTTGGGCTTCCCCTACAAGCCATAACTTTTTTTTAATGAAAAATAAATACAAAGTTTTATTTTTCTTTAATTTCGGTATTGAAAATGGTTTTGAAAGTGTTTTTATTATATCAATGTGTTGTATTGATATCTTGTGATTGGAATGTGGAAATGTTATGTTTCCTTTATGCATGTTTTATGTGATACGATTATGTTATGGTTTATGATATGTTTAAACCTGTTCATATGAGGAATGTATTGGGCTTAATAAGTGACGGGTGGAGCCCGCTATAGCTCATCGATGCATCGGTAGGTCTCATGAGACAAACTAGTGTCTTGGCACAAGGCCTTGAAAAAATTTTAATTGTGGTCTTGGCACGAGGCCTTGACTACGTGGTTATGATAGTCTAGGATTGTGCATTCCATCATTATGAAAGTGGTTATTGATATCGCATGGGATTATTCGACTAGTAGAATATCCATGTGAGTAAGTAAATGGCATTATTTAATTTTATTTTTTCCATATCATGCTGAATTTCAGGTTTAAAAAGGCTTTTGTTTTAGTTATACATTGCCTTAAATGTTAATGTTTATTTATGAAATCTTCTGCAATATTGTTATCCTTACTGAGCATCTAAGCTCACCCCTTTCAATGTTTTAATATTTTCCAGGATGTGAAGAAGTATTTTATGAATGACCTGCAGGGATAGTTAGAAGAGGATATGAGTGTGGACTATGGAGACTTTGTTATTGTAGTTTTTCACTTTATGATGTAATGTAACATTTATGAATGTATCTAGTGTTTCCAAGGCTACTAAACTAATCGGTCTTTCGAGACTTGATCTTTTGTGATCATGCCAATGTTACTCAATAATGCACCGACTCTGGGTAACTGGGGTCAGGGCATTACAGTTGGTATCAGAGGCAGTTTAGTACTAACCTTGGAAGCTATATTTAGATAAACTCTGATTAGATCACATAACCCGAAGATAGACTTTGATTATTAGTATAGAAGAACTTCCTAGAATTTTGGTATTATAGAGATTTTGTGAGTTTTCCGAGCAATACATCCATGTCTGGATACGAGCAGGTAGAGGTTGCTCTGGCACAGATGTACCTAGGGGTAAAACCCGAAAACACTTCTTTGAGCTAGACTCGAACGGGAATTGGTGCATGACAACGGGCCATGCTGCACTCTTGGTTACGACACTCCCTGGGGATATGCTTAGGATAATTCTCATTTTCTTTACAAACCACTATGAAGGGTTATGAGTATATACTTCCTCAAAGAAAACATTTTTAGGGATTATATCCATAAATAGTTTAATTTATGTTAAGTATTTTATAAGTATGGAATCATGTCTTTTGATTCATTAACTAATCTAGTTTATGCCATTGTTTAGAAATGGCGCCTAGTGGAAGGAATGGAAACTGTATCAATGCACGCACTCCATGTAGGGATTTCCCTCCTGATCAAGATAATTATTGTGGATCTGGAGATACAACTGGTGCTGATCAACTTATTACCATACTGGGACAACTCACTCAGGTTATGAATAATAACCTTACTCATATGGAGCACCCTGATCTGCAACGTGGAGGATCAATGTTAGACCGCTTCATGAGGCAACAACCGCCAACATTTAATGGGGGTACAAATCCATTAGTAGCTGAGCAATGGATAAACTCCTTAGAGAAAATATTCCACGCCTTGGTGAGTAGCGAAAGGGAGAAGGTTGTCATGGCAGTCTACCACCTCACTGGAGATGCCGATCAATGGTGGTTGTTGATTCAAAACACAAAGGAAGATGATGAAGTATCAAATATGGAATGGAGGGAGTTCAAAGATCTTTTCCTAGAAAAATACTATCCTCGCGACCATCGAGAAGATATGGAAAGACAATTTTTGAGTCTGAGACAAAAGGAGGATGAGAATGTTGCAAAGTATAAGTCCAACTTTACAAGGTTAGCGAGGCATGCTGCAGATTATATACGTATCCCAAGAAGTAAGATAGATCATTTCTTTGATGGGTTAAAACCGTTTCTCCGTCGAGCATTAGTATCACAATCTTTCTCAACGTACGAAGATATAGTCTCATGTTCTATCAAGACAGAAAAGGAATTCTCTAAGTCTTATGACAACAAAGTAAAGTAAGAGAAGAAGAGAACGGTGGAACAAGAGACAGATAAAAGGAAAAAGGGAAAGAAGGATTTTCCATTATGCGATAATTGTGGGAAGAATCACCCTGGTACTTGCCTAAAAGAAATGGGAGTTTGTTACAAATGTGGAGAAAAAGGTCACCAGGCTCGTGATTGTAAGGGAAAGAAAGAGGCTATCAATGTTGAATGCTATAATTATAGGGAAATGGGGCATTATGAAAATGAATTTCCTAAGCTTCAGGGAAACATACCTCAGAAAAGGCCAAGGGATCAAGGACAATCTTATGCTATTACTACAGTAGAAGTGGAATAATTAATGTATTGGTGCTTTTGGACTCAAGGATTATATTCTGGTTATAAGGATAATGTGATATATATAAGGATTGTACTACAGTACTTGTTTTTTTTTCATTAAGGTTTTAATATGACGAAGGTAATCATATTTTTAGTATGTGACAATAAGAGAAACATTACTTTGTTTGGGGAATCTGATAAATTGATTTTGGAATTAAGAGACCTTTTAGAGAAAGTCTGGACAGAGGTATTTTGGATAACTATAAAGGTTGGGATGGATTAATTTGAACATTCAGTAGTATTTTTTAAGGTTAAAACATTTCTAAATATTATTTTTGGAATATTATAATACTATAGTTTTAGGAAAAAGACAACCTGCAGGGTGGGGCATAACCCGTTACGTCGGACAAAGCTGCAGGAATCGATCCCACAACCATAGTGTGACAGGCATTTATTACCTACCACTAGCCTACAGGAAGTCCTTGTTTATTACAAAATAGTTTTCCTAATCTAAATGGTATGTGGTAATATTTAGAACCTTATACAATTAGGATAAATAGAATATTTTTCAGTTCTGTTACCATTTGGAGTGAAAGATGGGTTTGTGGTAAAAATTTATTAAGGAATGAAAGTCTACACGATAAGTAAGTATATTTCCTTAAGTTCTTAGAAAATCTCTTAAATAAATTCCTCAACTTTATAAAAGGTAACTTAAAACAAAAACATTGCTGGTTAACTTTTCCAACTGGGGGTTCAATGACCGTCTAACCAATCACAAGTTTGTGATTTTCTTATGGTTAACTTTCTCCTAATACTGTTTTCTACAACTCTCCATCAGACCTTGCTGGTTTTTTTTTCTTCCATATCCATATTTTCATAGAATCCTAGTATGGGCTATCTCGGGTGACCTTTGTACTTCTCTTTTTTCTTTTAATGTTATATTCTTATTAACCCTATTTCCGATGTGGGTTTTCCACAAAGGTTTTTTCTATTTTCAACCTTTTATTTTCGAAGAACATTTTCAAATTGCGAGGACGCAATTTATTGAAGGAGGGGAGAATGTAACACCCCAAGCTTTCATGATACACTTCTCTTTCAATAATGCAATAGCTTGCATTGTACGCAAGTTTCAGATTCTAACACGCCGCGACCAATCAAAGTAGTAGTTTTGAATAGTAATACCCACTTTTTGAAATTATATAAATTTTATATTTCAAAATTGACTTCATTTTTGTATTCATAATATCGAAATTATCCAAAGTTGAATTTTTTGTAATTTTCTGAGAACTTCCAATTTTTTATGAATAATGAAAAATACTTAAAAACAACTTTTTTAATCAAGATATTTTATAGTGATAAATTATACTATTTAGTGGTTTTAAAGTATAATTATAATGTATTTTTACTATTTTATCCAATGGTGGTCATTAGAATTAATTTCACTTTGAAATTGGACATAAACAATTGTCAATCTTTTGATATATATTGTTTCTTAAAAACACGTTATTTGTTGTGACAGCAGGAATTAATTATAAAATTAATTAATGCAACTTATATGTTTGGAATTTTGTAAAATAGACATCATTTTTGAATTCGGAATATCAATTATAGCTTAGGGTGAAATTTTGGCATTGTTCTGAAAAAACTTCAATTTTTGATGAATAGTGAAACCACTAAGTGGTGGCTAAAAAACTGATTTTTCGTTTAAATGAAACATTACCACTTCTGTGATTTTATTTTCAAAAATCCTACATACATGATTGTCATTAGGAAGTAAAATGTGGTTCAATGGGATGAAAATAATTTTTTTGGTGAATAGTAACTTTTAAGTTTAATTAATCGTGATTAAAGGTAATTAGTGATATTTAAGGTAAAAATGATATTATAAAAATATGAAAATGCCTTTAAACTTGTCCTACCCCTATTGGATGTCTCATGGCCGACCAAGATAATCCATGGGTCAACTTTGGAACCCCATGGAGCCACTTTGGTAGGAAAATGACATAAATAACTTTTATTTAAAGTTAAAATAAAAATGTCACAAACATAAGCTGTTTTACTAAACCAATTATTAAATGGGGTTATAAAATTCATATTTTTTACTATAAATAATAATTATAAATATAAAAATATTTCCTACATCATGATATTTTTTTTATAATTTTTAGACATTAAATAAATTAAATTATTTATGACACCATGATGATGCAGTGATTGCCTCATTAATTAACGATTTAAATAAAATGAAAAGATAATGTAAAATCTAAGACTTACACTTGTCAAAAACCTATTGGATGAGTAGATTTAGAACCCTTATCACCTTATCCTCGAACTATATAAGTGTGGGACCTTTAGAATCCGAAAAAGCATTTCATAATAATGTAACATTTTAATCTTTCCAAGAGTGTCCCTCCTCTCCACTTATAAAAGGCCCCCACCAATACCACCTTACTCACACTTTCAAAGCCTTTTGGCTCAGCCAACATCTGCCCAAATACTCTCCCAACTTCCCTCTCTTACTCATAGAAGCCTCACTTTGGTCAGAATTATTCCCAAGGAATCCTTTGGCTCAAATCAAAAAAAAAGAGTTACCCGATTTTAAGGTAATGTCTTCTCTAATGTTGTTTTGTTCTATTTTGATTCTCCAACCCCTTAAACTCTTTTTATTCCTTTATTTTGTAACAACAACAATATCTAAAATATACTAGGATGTTGTTATGATAAGTATTTGGTTTACCCTTACACACACCTTCGTCTAATGGTTAAAGAACATACTGTTTCTGTGGGTGGCGAAATATTGCCTCACGAAACGATGATTGTTCAATATTCTTTTAACACCTCTAATGGTGGCCATTTTTATGACACTATTTTCATATATGATATATATATTATGTTTATGTTTTCCTTATGCTTCTGTATTTCTCATTTATGTCATACTTTATGATTTCCATTATGGGTAAACGCGATAATATCATTTTAGAAAGTGCGGACTACCGCCCCCTCAAAGTGATTTGAATCGTTAATGCCATATGTGGGATGTATAAAGGATGGAGTAAATGGTATTATACATTATATTATACTGGAATTATATTATAACTTTATATAATTAGAACTTCATTACATTAAATATGAAATGGAAATGAAAGTAGCATTCATGCGAATGTACGGCTTACCGTCTCCATGAACGGTGCATTTCATTTCTTACATCTAAATGTTATGTAATATTATAAATGAATGTATATACTGGATATATATGATTTATATGATATATAAATCATGAATATAATTATGGATATAATGGATATTTTACCACATGAACAAAGTGTAATTATAAGAAGTTTATTTTTGACTAAAGTACCTAAGATTGACAAAATGACCGTTATAAACTTAAATAATTACATAATGTTAATGACATGGTAATAAGTGATATAAAAGGAATAATTAACTTTAAAAAGGTTCTTAAGAAGGTATAGATTAACTCTAGTTTATTATTCAGGAAATCAAATAACGGTCGAGTGAATTCGGACATGAGGTAAGGGAATTTCTTAACCCAATTTCCATTCTTTGGGTTAATCTCCTACTTTAAAATTATGTCATGATATTATTATGTCCTATATTGTATTTGTACTTTATTTATGTGTACTTATAGTTAATACACATAATAGATATACTTTATTTAAAAAAAATGATCTTTTTAAGGTATTTTGTCTCAATCTCTATTCAATGAGGCATATTTTGTTTTATACACAAATTTCTTTTATACGGTGTATTAACCCCTTTGACTTTTACGTTTATTAAAAAGGAATATTTTTATACGAAGCGTTTTACTAAAGGACAAAAGGAATGTTCTTCTTGTCGTACGTATGCGGAAACAATGACTTCTCCACCACCATGGCCATTATTTGAGTTTCGACTTCCCCTACAAGCCATAACTTTTTTTAATGAAAAATAAATACAAAGTTTTATTTTTCTTTAATTTTGGTATTGAAAATGGTTTTAAAAGTGTTTTTATTATATCAATGTGTTGTCTTGATATATTTTGATTGAAATGTGGAAATTCTATGTTTCCTTTATGCATGTTTTATGTGATACGATTATGTTATGGTTTATGATATGTTTAAACCTGTTCATATGAGGAATGCATTGGACTTAATAAGTGACGAGTGGAGCCCGCTATAGCTCCTCGATGCATCGGTAGGTCCCATGAGACAAACTAGTGTCTTTGCATGAGGCCTTGACAAAATATTAATTGTGGTCTTGGCACGAGGCCTTGACTACGTGGTTATGATAGTCTGGAATTATTCATTCCATCATTATGAAAGTGGTTATTGATATTGCATGGGATTATTCGACTAGTAGAATATCCATGTGAGTAAGTAAATGGAATTATTTAATTTTATTTTTTCCATATCATGCTGAAGTTCAAGTTTTAAAAGGATTTTGTTTTAGTTATACATTGCCTTAAATGTTAATGTTTATTTATGAAAGCTTCCTCAATATTTTTATCCTTACTGAGCATCTGAGCTCACCCCTTTCAATGTTTTAATATTTTCCAGGATGTGAATAAGTATTTTATGAATGACTTGCAGGGATAGTCAGAAGAGGATATGAGTGTGTACTATGGAGACTTTGTTATTGTAGTTTTTCACTTTATGATGTAATGTAACATTTATGAATGTATCTAGTGTTTCCAAGGATACTATACTAATCGGTCTTTCGATACTTGATCTTTTGTGATCATGCCAATGTTACACAATAATACACCGACTCTGGGTAACTGGGGTCGGGGCGTTACATTTTGGGTCTTGGCAATTGAACCAAATTATTTTCCAGAGCCGAAATGAAGTAACCAGGAACTTTTTCATTTCGGAAGTAATAAACTTTACTCTTCAAATCCTCAAATTTTTTCCATCTTTGATCTCTTTGATCATCTTGACATAATGGAATTTGTTGTTGACACTCGGGAGGTGGAGCCCTTCGATAAGATGAAGGTTTTGAAGTAGAATCAGGTACAGGTTATTATTTAAGCGTAACTATAGTAGTCTCTGCTTTACCCATTATTCTTCCTAGAGTTTATGGAATTACACGGGCTTTATCCTTAGTCTTCATAAGAGAGTCTTCAATCTGATGAGCAATCGAAGTAAGGTCTCAAAACCCTCCTATGTATTTTGTAGGGATCAATGGTGTGCATAATTCATCATGAAGATTTACCACATAGAATGGTAAAAACTCTTCTTGAGGGAGTTCTAAGCTTAGGGCGAATGTTAATCCCTTCCAGCGAGAAATGAAATCTGAAACCCTTTCATTCACACTTTGCTTACAATTATTATGATCAAAAACTATTGTCTTTGGAAAATTTGAGCTGAATTGAAGAAGGAATTGTTGACAAAGATCCTCCCACTCAGTAATTGACTGGGATTGCAAGCTTGTAGACCAGACAAAAGTAGGCCCTTGTAATGACTGTACAAAACACATGACCTTAGCTGCTTCTTGTTGTTGAGGGGTTCCCATCATAGGATCGCAATGAGAAACAAAATGTGTTAAGTGTTGCTCTAGGTCTCCCGAACCATTAAATATTGGGAATGTGGTACTTGAAAAATTTGATGGGTGAGGAATTGCATCTACCCATTCAGGGTAAGCTCTCTTATCTAGTTGAACTGGTGCACGCTTTCCTTCTATAGCTTCCAACCGAGACGTTAATGACTCAATGGTTTTAATTAACTTTTGAGAAATATCCAGTTGAGCTTGGACATGAGCAGGTGCAATAATTGGAGCTTGGATAGATGTGGTGGCTGGTACTGCAACTGATGATAACACCACCGGTTGTTGTTTCACCTGACCCATAGGATTAGACCTGTGAGGGTGTACTGATAAAGGAGGATACTCTTGATCCATCTCATTAGCCACAACAAATTCCCTTGGCTGACTGACTCCAGCATTCTTAGGAGGAAGACTACCTTGAAGTATTTCTGTGTTCAACCTCCTCAATTCCTTCATTTCTTCTTCTTGTTGTGTGAATCTTTGCTCTAATGAGAGTGATTGGCCTTCTCTAGAGGAAGGGTGGAATATAGCCTAATTCTTTCCTTTCCCCTTATTAGATGCCTTTCAGAGAGGGGGAAGTTTATTATTTTAAGGAATACCTAAATTCTGAGTAATCTTTTGATTTTATGTATGCACACCTTCTTTATTTGCATTTGTGTGTAAAATTTCTTGAGCAGGAGATTCCTTATCTGATCCCTCTAAGTGAGCCTCATCTGGGGGATCAGAAACAATGGAATTGATGACATTAATTGATGCATAACGCATTGTATCTCTTCTATTGGCATTTCTGTGATATTTTATTCTTCCATGTCCTTGATGAGACATTTCTTTTTGTTGATTTGATCCCTTAGGAATTTCTTGACAAACTGTAAGAGGGAGTCTCTTAATAATTCGGCTCTTCATTCCTCTTGGGGATTATTCCCTAATCGATAGAAGAATGACTTTCTCTGAGGAAGAGATTGAGGATTTGAAAAATTCCCCAGTCCTATGGACTGGGGTTATTCCTATTGTTCATGCTCAACTCCTCGAATCCTATTTGTTGATTCCGAGGTTTGGGTTAAAAGTGTCCCAAGTCTGGAAAGCCGGGGTGGCTCTTGAGTTGCTAAATCTGAGACTTTCTTGAAAGCTCTCCTGATCTTGTGGACTTTAGTCTGGAAATTAGCTGGATGCATCAACCTACATCCACTCAAATCACCTGTTTCAAATGAACATTGGATGATTTCTGACACTTCTGTCACTTGATGATGTGCTCACTCTAAATGAGAAGCATGTTTGATATTATTGTTTTCCTGATGCAAGATTAATTCGACAACTTGTTCTATGTATGCCTGATTTTGAGAAGAACTATTTGAAGCCTGTTCTTGAGCGAGCCTTTGATTACAAACAAAGCCAATTGGTTGTGACTGGCCATGGGCAATAACATTGCATGAGACCATTTTCGGTGGGCTATGTTGGCTGGAGAGTATAGTGAAATGTAGTACTCCATGAACACCCCATCCCCTGATATGAATACTAGATGGGGCATTGTCAATTAACTGGCTCAATCTTCTTAGTGCACCAAGGCATGAATTCTGAAGGGCTCTCTGCTACTTTTCAGCCTTTAGATATCGAGAAATTGAAAGAGATTCCAAGTCAATTTGGTGTTGTAACCCTTCTATTATCTTGACATGATTTTCATATTCATCATAAGATAATATTTTCTTTCTCAATTGACAAGGAGTTTTCCACATGTTGAGATGAATATCTTGAATACAATATTCCATCAACATCTCTGGAATGTCATACTGAGAGTCAACCAAAGGCCAAAACATGACTAGTACTTCACCTTTCACCAGTTGTTTTCTCATATTCAGCATTTCCAATTTATCATTCAATGAATATTCTTCTACCAAATTAGAAGATGCATGACTCAGGGGTGGTTCGGAGAATGATCTACACCCTAGGCTATCTTCTGGTTGAGAAAGAGTTTCACCTACTAATGGAAAAGCATCAGACACGATTGGCTTCACATTTGCAATTGCCTCAAGATAAGAGGGATTTCTCATTACTACATTTTCCATTGGAGTATTTTTTGGGCAATGTGAATTACTACTGCAGAGAGGACTTTCATATCTAGATTCATCATCATGGGGAGGACCACTATGGTGGGTTATAGCAAAAGATGAAACCTCTTACTCCTTAGTCTTCTGGCCATGCAGAGGGTTCTCATGGCTCTCATACGAAGATGAAACTTCGAGATCGAATGAATTGTCATGAAGCAATACTTCATGAGTAAGTGTCTGATTAAGACCTTTGGAATTAATGTTCCCACTATTGGTAATTGAGAGAGTAGAATCTTGAGTTGCAACAGATAGTTGTCTGAGTGCATAGAGAATTCCAGCATCGAGCAAGGCCTTGTTACATATTGGCTCTTGATTTCTTGATTGTGTTGGATGGATCTTTTTCTTAGATGCCTTATTACTCACTTTAGGAACCACTTGTTGAAGAAAGTGGTTATTATGGGCAGGTGTATGTGCCTGCTCAAAAGAAATGGTCAGGTTAGGCTGATTATCTCCACTCAAATCAGGTGTATGTGCCTGACTTGGTTGTCTGTATGACATGGGGGAGTATGCCCCACAACCCTCTTGGACTGGAACAGAGGTGTGTGTCTATTCCAGATTGAACTGTTGATGTGTCACTCCACTGTTAGGGATAGATTTTCATTTCTTTTCCTGTGATACTTATGAAGCTGTTATAATATCCTTCCAGGCATCCAGAATATGAGCAAGGATTTTCTTCTGCTCTTTCACCATTTTCAGAATGTGTTTGGTGACTTCAGCTACCGAAACAGGAATATACGTCCATTATGTTCTTGTAGTAGGTGTGTTTTTCTGCTCCTGACCTCCTTTTCCTGTCAGTGAATTCTGATAGTACTCATATATGGGGGCAGAGAGTTGAGTCTGCCTCTTGTTTGTCATTAGGGCTTTCAAATTGACTTCTCTGAATGCTACCAAATGAGACTGTTGGTAGGATTGATCAATACTAGTAGGTGTATGTGCCTGCTGATTGCACTCCTCTGAACAAGGTTGACGAACTTCCTTCAATAATAGCAAACAAGACTGCTGGCTGGATTGATGAGTGTAAGCAGGTGTATGTGCCTGTTTACTAGTTGTCAACACATTGGGTTGGCGGGCTTCATCGTATGTAGTCAGATGAGCCTGTTGACTAGCTGATGATTTATAAATAGGTGTATGTTCCTATCTATAGTACTCTGTCGTAATTTCCTAGCAGGAATGGCGTGTTGCTTCCATATGAGTCTACTGGACAGCGGAATTAAAATGGACAGGTGTGTGTGCCTTCTCGTTGCTTTCCACCAAGTTTGGTTGGTGGACTTCTCCGGAAATGGTAGAGATAAGAACCTGCTCACTGTTGACCGGTCTTCGCCTCTGTTGGTTCGTCTTTCCTACTTGGGTTCAAGGAACCTGGGCCGAACACCTGGAGACGACACCCTCATCATGTTAAGGGTGCACTGCCGCATGAGTATGGTGGTGATTGTTGATGGGAGCCCTTGGGAAGGACTCTTGTCTCTTTCAATTAAGGCCTTCAGTGACCTTCTCATTCACCTCCCCAGAATATGGGAGGTAATGGTGATTGTGTTCTGGGGATAACAACCCAAAACGGTTGGAAACGGTGGTTGGCACCACCTGCTTCTTGATCACTGGTTGTCACTGTCCGGACAACCAGGGTGAATTATTGACTTGGAGGGCTTGTCGAGCAGCCTCTAGAGTCGGAATAGTACTGTGTTGACGGTATTCCTTAACCAGCACATTTGATACCCAGCATTGAAGACGCTGAGTAGGTGATGTCGTCCTCAGAGCATACGATGATCTAGCAGGAGTAGCAGCAGAGATAGTCACAGTAGAGGTATTCACAGGTGTGAACTTAAGAGAATCCATTTCTGTAATTCATAAGATCTTGGAAAATAGTGCTTGTTTGATATAACAGAAATAATCAAGATAAGTTCAGCCACTACATCTTTTGGATGAGCACATATGTTATTGATTGTTTTGTTGGCCCTCTCATTGAATTTAAATAGGGGCCTAACAAATAAGTAAAACATCATTTTTTTAACTTGGTTAAGGATTCACGTCGGGTTCACCATTTTTTTTGTTTCCTCTGGAAATGGGGATAACATTGTTTGTCTAAGGTTCAAACATTCCAATTGGTTTCTAATTGTTTTGTTCGTAGAACCGGAAACATCCAGTGATTCTATATCTATTTGGACCTACTTTCCAAAGGTAGCTGCTCATTAGTTATGAACCGATGAGGCTTAATAATTTGCATTGGTTGAGAGGATGGGAGGTTGGACTCATCACACCTTTTTTAGGGGAATTATTGTCTACTCTAGGACTCTCTTTATATATTTAAGTTCTATTCGTGAATCCTTATTACATTACCAAGTATGAAAATAAGATTTCATTTAGATCTAACAATCAATGATTAATATGTATGAGTTTTAGAGAATATTTTATATGTATTCGAGGTTCTTCATCGATAGAGAATAATCTATATTTGTTAGAGATTCTTGGTCAATGGTATCCTTCGACACATTATATAGAAATCTCTTGGTAATTATGATAACCATAATGGTTTTAAAGCCACTCAGCAGGGCACTTTAAGTTTATTTTCATTCAGAAGGACATAGATTATTTCAGATTTGGGATTGTACCCATGGATGGGATACCTATGTATCCTTGTTTAGAAAAAGGAATTAGAACCCACGTAGTTTGGAAATTAAGATATATTTTAACGTCATATGGGACAGATGAGAATTAATGGGTGATAGGCTTGAACCTTAGAAAGGCTTCTTACGTACTCTGCTTTTAAGGCAGAGATCAAAGTTCACGTAGTTCGAGTAAAGAATTATGAGGTTTATGCATGGTTGATGGCTCAAAGAAAGAGGTCATAATTACTTTAACACTCTAAGCTCACGTGAGTCATGATCGGTGTGAGAAACAAGAGGTATTGGTAAAACCTGACAATTTTTCAATGAGAGATGAAATCATAATAAAAAAATGTGGGGCTTATGTATGTATGACTGCCCAAGATAGATGAGGATTGGGATTTACTTCAGGGAAGAAACCCAGGAATAGTGTCCATAAAGGTATATGTGCTTTTATGGATATTTGGATACTCTAACTTGGGGCTTAATCCTAAGGAAGATTCCCAAATTAGGAGGGGACTTGGGTATTACTCCAAAGGAGGATGCCCAAATCAAAAGAAATTAAGACTAGTGAAGAGAAATTATGACTGGGTCTTATTCCTGAGAAGGAGGCCCAGGTTAAAGGGACTTGAGAACTAGGGCTTATTCCTAAGAAGGAGGCCCAGGTTAAGGGGAATTATGAATGGGGATTACTCCTAAGGAGGATGCCCAGGTTAAGGGAAATTGGAATTTGGGGCTTACTCCTAAGGAGGATTCCCAAAATTGGGAAACTTGGACTGGGACTTACTCTTGAAAAGGAGGCCCAGGTTAAGGAGACTTGATACTTAGGGCTTATTCCTGAGAATAAGGCCTAAGTTAATGAAATTTATGACTGGGGATTACTCCTGAAAAGGAGGCCAAGGTTAGGGAACTTATCATTTTAAAGTATGAGGTTTAATTAATGAAATCTCTCACCATAGTGATATAAAGATATATAAATCACTATGTTTTGAGAGATGTTCCACAGAATTCCTTTTAGATAAGGAAACCAACAAAGGAACCATGCCATAACTGGTTTTGAATATGGTTCTGGAGGCTAAATCTTGAATAAGAGAGGTGGATTTGAAGAAATAAAGTGAAATAAGTAAGTGGAGCACCCAAAAAAGGAAAGAGGCGTGCAAGTCCTGTGTGGGAGCGCAAGTCCTGGTCGCGCAATTATACTTGCGCGACACATGGGTACTTGCACGAAGGTCAACCCTTATGGTAATACTTGGGCGATACTTGGCTCAAGCCCTTATTATTATCCCTAAAGGCTTCCAAAAGAGTGGTGCGCAAGTTTTTTTGAAGGGATAAGGTGGCGGTAAAGTGTGGTCATTTCCCTTAAGGGCTGGCCACTTAGGCGTGCAAGTGTTGATGAGTTTCAACACTTAGGCCTTGTTTCCCATGTTTAGATCTTCCATTATAGGTAATAAATTACCTTAGAAGTGACCGAAAGACTTCAAGCAGAGACTAGGGAGACCAGAGCTTAAATCTAACTTTTGGAATTTTTTTATCCTCAAATGGGGGCCCACAAGGGGTGTTTATAGGCTGCTGCAGACCCTGGGTGAAAATTAAGTAGGGCGTGTAAGTCACATGCGCTACCAATATGAGGTGCGCAAGTGTACTTGCGCGGCCATGATTAATCTTGCACGACCCAAGTTTAAACAAATCCTTTTTCATGCCTTTGTCAATTTTTGATGTTTCTTCAAAGGATGAATCACTTTGTGTTAAGGTATTTCCCTTTTCATTCATTAGATTCTGTGACGGAAAGGAGTGTCAACATACACCTTCCATATTCACCATGTTTTACATTAATGTAGTGAATGTAATGCCCATTAATGTATTTTATTATTCATATCCTAAATTTTTTTGTATTAACATATTCCATTTAGGATCACTATTTTAACAGGTTTATAGTTTTAATGTCAACAATGCATTCAGGTATTTTTGACATAATTTTCTTTTTTTGATACATATGTGGTGTTATGAACCTATATTCTAATATTATGTGTATATATATATCCCCATTGATATGTAATATAATGAATTTATTTATTCTCATGATATTTTAGTTTTTATTTAATTTTTTTCCTTCAAAGAGCTTTATAGTTACTGTTTCCAAATTCATAAGGGTTTTTTTGATACAATATCATCACTAATATAGATAGATTATGTTTGTTCTTCCAGTGATGAAATATTCTGAACAATATCTCAATAAACTCATGTATCTTATTCTTATATTTTTATTTCATGTAAATAAATTGTTTCCCATAATTTTCCTCACTCTATGTACTCATGTTTTCAAATGTATGATAATAAGAAAAAATCAACTTTATATATTTCTTCCATTGGAAAATGTTTTTTCCTTCTAAAAAAGTTTTAAAAAAAACAAAAATTATATTTTAATATTCCTTAAAAGATCTATAAATTTCATATTTACAAATTTTTTAATTTTTCATTTTTTTTAAAATTAATCTTCAAGTTGTATTCCATATAATTTCCATTTATCTTTTTATAAAAATGTGAAGGGGATATTTGTTTTAATTTTTATAATTGGAATATTATTTTACAATTAAATGAGAAATCATTGTATTATATATTCCATAATATTTTTTTATGTTTATTATCAAATATTTGGATTTTAAAATGTTTTATTTTTAAAAAAAATTATTTCAAATGTTAAATTGTTATTTTCTACATTAAATGATTTAAATAACTCTTAAATATAGTATTAAAATTTTTGTGGTTATTTATAATTAAAATGATTATGATAATGTTTTTTGTTTTAAAAAAATCAATGTGGAATAGTTATTCTCTTAAAATTTGTTCTAATTTATCTTTTAAAATAATTTTACATCCAAGATGAAATCCTTTGATGTCACTTATTCTTTACTACAAATTTAATCCAAGGATACCAGTATAAATATTTATTAAGATGATTTATTTTTATAATGAAGATTTTCTTATAAAAAATTATTATTTTCCACGGTTTTTTGTTATAATATGTTTATAAAAAAATTATTTTCATAGGTTCAAGTATGATAAATGAATTATGATGTCCATTTCAATTCCTGAATTTTGATATGATTAATGTTTTATGATCTGGTGTCATACATATGTATTGTTTTCATGAGGATATGGTGGTTAAAATATAACCAATCATGTTGGATATATTATAACCAATGATGGTCTTAATGTTATTGAAATAGATGGGTGGTACATATATCTCCCTCATATTATTTAGGAAAACATTATTATCTCATGATAAAAAATGACTGGAATGGAGAGTAATCATTGTTCAATAAGGAAAGTTATCAACAATGATAGTTTGGGGAATGAACCTTGACTACTACGATGGTTTGGGGAGTGAACCCATTCCATCGTGATTGTTTTTAAAATGATCACTGACTACTAAAAAATGATTTTCTATTTATATGTGAATGAAAAAAAATACATTTTATGCCAATTCTATAATATCTTATCTCATGTTATTTGGTTCCATTATGATTCATGTCTTATGAACATATAGATTTATTCTAAGAATAATGTTTTTTATTTATGATATGAAAGGTATGGTTTTCTAATGTTAATCTCTTGTTATCATATAATTATTCTCATGTTTTCTTATTTCATGATTTATATCTCCCTTGATTACCCTTACTAAGCATATGATCTCAGCTTTTTTTATGCTCAATTTCCCTAGGTTATGATGAATTGTATTATTTATGATATGTATATGAAGGGTTCATGTTATGAAGAACTTAGTGGGAGATGATATAGTTGACATATGAACCATTTATTTTTGTGTCCATGTATCCAGTGACAATATACACTTTCAATCCACATGTGTTTTTTATTTTAATGAGATGAATATTTATCTATTAATATGTAATATCCATTTATGAAACTTTTGGGACACTATATATGTTATTAGAGAAAGAGGATGTAATCAGATCATTGGGAACTAACATGTGTGAATATTGGACAAGGCATGGTTCTACTCCAAAGGGGATCAAAAGGAAATGACATCCATTGGAGATGGTTGGGTGTTACACCTAGAAGATGTATCCACCCATAGAGTTCAGGGGTAGGTGTCAATTATATACAACTAAAAATAATTATATGTAACAACCAAAGATTTTATAGTACGTTATCTCTTTAAAGTAGTTCAATAGCTTGTGCAACACGCAACACGGAGTTCAAGCGCATCGCGACCTATCAAACTAGCTGTTTAAAAAAGTGGTTCTGAATATTATTAACCGAATTTTGAATTTTATATATATCCTATATTATTATAACATTTATATTTTGTGTTTCTTTTGAAAAATATAAGGACAAATTCATTTTTTCAGATTAAAGAATTATTTTTTTTAAAATGCAATTTTTTCTCCTTTTAATTGTGAACTGTTTTTAATCGAATATTTGAAACTTTTATAAATTCAATTTAATGAAATTATATTTTTATTTATAATGGGGACATATAAATTTAGTTTCGATAAATTTTTGGTACTATTCTAATAACATTCATATTTTGATGAATAATGAAAAATGGTAAATTTTAATTGAAAATAACTTTTTACATTAAAATAATTTAAAGTGTAAAATTATGAATTTTAGCGGTTTTAAATTATAATTAGATTATATTTTTATAATTTAATATAATTTAGTTCATTGTATGTAATTTTACATTTAAAATGGACATAAACACATTTCAATCTTTTATTAGTTTTTATTTCTTAAGAGCCCGCTTTCTGGTTTTGAGAATGGGAATTAATTTTAAATTAATTAACGCAACTTATATGTTTTTACTTTGGTAAAATAGAAATCATTTTTGAATAGGGAATATCAAAATTATTATGGGGTTAATGTTTTGTATTTTTATAAAAACATTCAATTTTTGATGAATAGTGAAAACACTATGTTGTAGATAAAAACCGACTTTTCATTTAAATAATTATTTTTAATTAAATAAATTTCTTAAATTCAAAATAGTAACATAATACATATATTATTCCAATTAAATTCATTGGATTCATTTAATAATAATATTAGATATATAAAATTTTATTGAACTTTTTATCGTATTTTACCCACATTCTAGGAACATTTGAAAATTCACATAAAATGTAATTTTAACACATCTGTTAAATGATTCTCAAAACTCTGAGAGACACAGTTGACATCAGTGGGTAAAATTTAGTTAAAATGGATGAAAATAATTTTTGGTGAATAGTAAATTTTGAATTTTATTTACCACGGCTAAAAGTAAATAGGGTAATTAAAGGTAAAAATGATATTATAATTAACCTAACACAAGTCCTAATTCTATTGGATAAGTTTTTTTAGACCAAAATAAACCTTAGGAAAAAAAATAAGATCCTTTTTGATCCACATGTATTAGATTAGGTGATTTATTAAATTTTATTTAAAGAAGTGTTAAAAGTGAAAAATTCAAGTTTTATTAACTAAAACATTTTTAATATATAGTTGTACATAAGATAAATTAGAAAATAAATATTCATTAAAAATATAAAAAGATTTAATACATCATGATATTTTACTTATTTTTTATAGATTAAATAATTAAATTTATTTATGACACAATGATGATTCAATAATTACATTATTAATAAGAGATTAAAATAATTGATTTTATAAATATCAAAATAAATGTAAATTGAGAGTTTTTACTCCATCCACGAATTATCTAGATTAATATGACATTTTAAGGTTTTTTTAATGTATTTATTTTGAATTAATCAACTTGTTATGACTTTCACAAAAACCAAATACTAAATTGTGTAAAAATTGACATAAATTAGTTTTTAAAACAACAAATATTTTATTAAATTATTTAATAGTCCATAAAATATAATGTTCGGCCAAATGAGTTATATAATAATATATATGTCATTAATTAACCACTTTAGGTTCTCTTATCATTTTATATTGTGTTTATCAACCATACTTTATAATAATACATGAAGACATGGCAAGAGTTAAATTATTTAACTATGGGTTAAATCTAAAAGATAAGGTTAATATAGTGACAGAAAATTGTCTAAAACCTGTTGGTTGAAGGGATTTCAACCCATAACCACCTTATCCTAGAAATAAATTATATTGGATCTATCATAAACCAAAAATTATTTTATAATAAAATAATATTTCAAGCTTTTCCTAAAGTGCCCCTAACCAATATTTTAAAAAGGGTGCATCCCCTTATCTTAAATTCAAACAACCAAAGCCATTTGGATTGGCCAGACCCTACTCAAATATCCTCCCAAATTCCCTAAATTAAACCTAGAGGCCTTAATTTGATCATAAATCCATCATAAAGAGACCTTTTGTTTAAATTTAAAGGAAGCACCCTAAGAAGAGGTAATTATTCCATCACCTCTTTCAAAGTTCTTTTCTTCTTCCACTTTCTCTTTCTTTGGTGTTTCTATACCAAAATAATAACAAAAGTACACTCTAAATACTGTGATGTTTTTATAAATATTTTAAAACTATATTCATTATTATATTCATCCTATGAATGACAAAGTCTCCATACATGTGTACGTATGGCTTACTATCACCACATCGTGGTGTAGTTTGTTAATCAACACACCATTATTTGGATGGGTATAATAAAGAGTATAATTGATTTAATAATAAATATAAAAAGTTAATGATTCTTTATATATAATAAACCATCCGATTATAAATTATATCACCATCAATAGAATGATATCGTCACTCGTGTGTAAGTACGGCTTACCGTCTCCACGACGCGAGGAGAGTTATTTCCACATTCACCATTCAACTATGAATATAAAAATATATATTATTAATTATTATTTAATATATTACATAATAATGATAATGTAAATATATATATACATAGATATATCTATGTGTCTATGTGTGTGTTTACATATATCTCATTCACTTACTTTTGTTCAATATGATATGAAAATAGAAACAACATTTATGCGTACGTACGACCTACCATCTCCATAAACGGTGTTTTCCATTTTATATATCTATCTATTATACATATTTATATTATGAATATATGTGATACATAAATAATTTTTTATATTATGGAATCAATTAAATCATGATATAAGTTATACGATCAATAATAACAAGTTAAAACACGTACGATAAAGAAAGCATTTATTACACAAAATGTTATTTTCACGTAGAAATTATGATTAAATGGGTAATATAAAGCCATAAATGAATCAAGTATGATATCATAAATATGAATTTGGTTCTGGTATAATTTAATAACATTATATGGTCATTATACAGGAGGTGAAACGTACCCTCGACCAAATGAAAGTACTAGGTAAGGGTTATTTCCTCAATCTCATTATTATCCAAGATTGTTTATCTATAAGTTTCTACAATGATATATTTATCATCTATATACATGTTTTATTAAAAAAATTAATAATGAATCTTTTAAGGTTTTATTTAAGGGACACTTTAATTAGATCATCATTTTACATGTTTTTAAATATTTATTTTTTCAAATATGTTTAATTAATGTCAATGTTTTCAATATTATATAAGGATTTATTTAGCTGGACATTATTGTTTTAAAGTGTTAATTTCGATCAAATGTTTCAAAGGGGTATGGGACACTTTGATTCAAAAATATTTTTTAAATGACTTTCTTTATAAATTTTGAAACTTTTAAATGATTTCATGAAACATGGTATTTCTCTCAAAGAGTTTTATTGATTATTTTAATCTTTGTAAACATCCTTTATTGGATAATATTAATGATTTAGGTTCATTTACTGTAATACTATCTTCTAAATTTTATTGGATGAGTTATGATATGTTTGGTTGTGGATGTTATATTTTTATACCATTCATGGTTTAAGGTTAATGTATTTACATATCGTATGTTAGTTTCAGTACGAATGTTTATGTTATGTTTCACCATTTATTATATGAGGGATGCATTGGACTTTTTAAGTGATTTTTGGGGCCCTCTATAGCCCCTCAATGCCTTATTTGGTCTCATGATACAAATTAGTGTATTGGCATAAGGCCTTGACAAAAAAAATTATTTGTAGTCTTGGCACAAGGCCCTGACTATTTGGTAATGATGTCTGTAATTATGCATTCCCTCGTTATGAAATTAGTTGTCACATGTGATTATTAGACTTGTAGAATATCCATGTGCATTTTTGTATGGTAATCTTTGATTTATTTTATCAATATTATGTTCATGTTTATGTTTAAAAGGATGTTGGTTTTATTACACATCTTTCTTTAAAAAATTAAAGCTTCCACTAAATTATTTACCATTACTGATCATCTGAGCTCACCCCATTCCTATGTATTGTTTTCCTAGGATGACAATAGGTGTATTGTGATTGATATGCAGGGTCAAACTAGGGTAATAATGGTATTCTAAAAGGAGTATTTATATTGTGTTATGTTTTAATGTGTTATGTAATGTTCATGTATATAATCTATTTTCCAAGACTACTAATCTGATCGGTCCTTTGGGACCTGATTCCTTGTAATCATGCCAATGTATTAAAATAATACACCATCTCCAGGATTCTAGGGTCAGGGTTTAACAGTTGGTATCAGAGAAATTTTATCAACAACCTTAGAGATAGATTTAGATAAACTCTTATTAGAATACCTTACCCTAAGATAGAATTTAAGGATTAGTATAGAAGAATATCTAAAAAATTGGTAATGTAGATATTATGTGGGTTTTCTATGAAATACATCCATGTATAAAGACTACAAGTGGACGTGGTTCCGGAATAGATGTACCTAGGAGTGAAAAAACTGACAAATAGTTTCGGGCATCAACCGGGGTATCCTGGTACACGATAACGGGCCTTACTGCACACCTCATTTGACTCTCCTGGGGGATATGCATACGATAATTCACATTTTCTTTAAAAACCATTATGATGGATTTATGAGTAAATATGTTAGCAATGAAACCATTTTTATAATTATCATACTAGATGTGTGAAAATCATCAATTAATGTTGATAAGTTTTCCAGTTTTTGGATTACAAATTATGATATGATCTAACCTAGTGTATTTCGTCATTTAGAAATGTCTCCTATTATAAGGATTGAGAACTCTAGTAATAAACATGATCCAAAGAGTAATAAGTATCATATCTTTCATAGTCTTAAGAATACATTTAGAAGGGAAATAGTCTACCATGTATTCTCATCATATGATGAAATATTATCATGTGTTGATAAGATAGGTAATCAATTCTTAGAGACCTATGGATTTGAAGGGAATAATGAGAAGAAGTTGATGGATGAGAAAAATATGGATAAATGGAAGAAGGGAAAGAAGGATTTTCCACATGTGATAACTATGGAAATAATCACCTTAGTAAATGTTTAATGGGAATATTAGTTTGTTATATATGGGGAGAAAAAGGACACCATATTCGTGATTGAAAGGCTTAGAAAAAGGTTTCAAATGTACAATTATACATCTGTAAGAAGTTAGGACACTACGTGAATCAATTTACTAATCATCATAGTACCCCCCGAATAATAATTTTGGATAATAATCACTTTATGATACTACTACAGATGAAGAGGAATGATTAGTGTTCATAAGTTGTTATTAAAGAATTGTGTCATTTGTGTACTTTATTAATGATGTACATGTAATAATAATTATAGTGTATATAAGTATTGTACTACAGTACTATATCATTAACAATTTCATATTATGTGGTTCCAAGAAAAGTGATTCAATATCTAGGTAAAAAATTTGGAAAATATATGGTTGATAGAAAGATAAACCTGAATATAGTCCTAATATTGAGGTAGTGATTTTGGAATAAGATATAACTGAGTTGGATAAAGTATATTGGAAATTATTGACTACCATGGAACTAATTAATGGTTTTTTATTCCATCATTTTTGGTTATTGCAACATTTTTGTATTTAAGGAGTATATCCAGTATTCTATGTTTTACAAAAGGAATAAAGAAGTACATACCTATTAAAATATGGGTTTATGGTAATTTAGGTTGATACCATGTTTTAATAGAATACATAATGAAGGTATTCACAAGTTGTTATGTGTTAAAAGAGATATTTATTTTTTTTGGTTGACCTTCCTTATAAATTTTTGGACTGTGAGTTTAGAAAAAAGTATTTTGGAAAAGTTTAAATGTTGGAATTGAGTAAGTTGAACATGTGATATTTCTGTTTGAGGTTAAAGTATGATTTATTGAATACTTTGACCTAATATTTTGGTTTTTAGTAAAAAAATTAAAGGATTAATGGAATTCTTGTGGACCTTATGATTTATCTAATGGACTTCAGGCGTAAAAAATCATTTCTGAACATTCATTTCCTACTATAAGGGATGAAGTGAAAAAAGATCTAAGAACAACCAAATGATAAGAATATGATTATGATAGGTAATAAAATCAAATTTGTTTTCTAGAGTTCTTATCTTTATATTAAATTAATCCCTCCTCTTCAAAAAAATAAAATAATGTATCTAAAAAATGTGTTATCCTAATACAATATATTTTGTTTAACCGATGATTCTTCACATCATCATTGATTGATGTCTTTGTGAAGCTCAATTTTACATTTTTTGTTCACTATTTTGTGATTTATGTCCTCAATCACTCCTTATAAATATTTAAATTTTCCTCCAATTATGTTTCTCTAATTTCCACCAATGTTCTCTTATTCTAAATCCTAATTTGGTTGTCATGTTTTCATTTCTATTTATCACTTATTTAGACTAAATATTGTTAACACTATTTCCAATGTGGGTTTTACACAAAGGTATTTACTATTTTGAACCTTTTATTTTCAAATAAAATTTTCAAATTGCGATGAAGAAATCTATTGAAGGAGGGGAGAATGTAAGACCCCCAGATTTCATAGTATTTTATCTCTTTAAAGTAATTAAATATATTTTGATATACGCAACACCGAGTTCAAGTGCATCATGACTTATCAAACTAGCTGTTTAAAAAGTGGTTATGAATAGTATTAACCACATTTTGAATTGTATATACATCCTATATAATATTAACATTAATCTTTTTTGTTTCTTAGACAACATTTAAGGACAAATTCAATTTTTCAGATAAAAGAAGTATTTTTAAAACAGTGCATTTTTTCTGCATTTTAGTGGAAACCCCTTTTTTAAAATCCAATATTTGACACATTTTTATATTTTATTTAATGAAATTAAATTATTCTTTAGAATAAGGAAATAAAAATTTAGTTTGGATAAATATTTGGTGCTACTCTAATAACTTTTATTTTTTGATGAATTGTGAAAAATACTAAATTTTAATTGAAAAAAATGTTTTATCAAAATATTTTAAAGTGTTAAATTGTGAATTTGAGTGGTTTTAAAGTATAATTAGATTATATTTTTATCATTTAATATAATTTAGTTTATTATAAGTAATTTCACAATTAAATTGGACATAAACACATGTCAATATTTTGAAAGTTTTTACTTCATAAATACCTGCTTTCTGATTTTGAAAATGAGAATTAATTTGAAATTAATTAATGAAACATCTATGTTTTTAATTTGGTAAATTATACATAATTTTTTAATTTGGAATAAAAAAATATATTTGGGTGAATTTTTGGTACTTTTTTGAAAGCATTCAATTTTTGATGAATAGTGAAAAGTACTACATTATAGAAAAAATCAGAATTTTTCATTTAAATAATTATTTTTAATTATAATTTTATCTTAGAGACAAAATAGATACATAATAAATATATTAGTCCAATGTAATTCATTGGGGTCATTTTATAATAAGAATAGACATATAAAATTTTATTGAACTTTTTAACCTCTTTTACCCACCTTCAAGGAACATCTGCAAATTTGCATAAAACGTAATTTTATCACTTCTATGAATTAAATTTCCAAAATCTGAGAGATAATGTTGAAATCACTATGTAAAATTTTTTTCAATAGGATGAAAATTTTTTTTGAATAGTAACATTTGAATTTTATATACCATAGTTAAAAGTAAATATGGAAATTAAAGGTAAAAATGATATTATAATTACCATAACACATGGCCTAATTCTATTGAATAAATGATTTTCTAACCAAAATAAACCTTAGGTAAAAAATAAAAACCTTTTTAGATCCAATTGGATTAGATTAGGACATTTATTATATTTTATTTAAATAAATGTTAAAAGTGTTAAATATAAATTTTATTCACTAAACCATTTTTAATATTGCATTTTACCTAAAATAAATTCGACTATAAATATTCAATAGAAATTATAACTATTTACCACATCATGGTATTTTATTTATAATTTTTAGAGATTAAATATTAAAATTTATTTATGACACAATGAGAATGCATTAATTACATTATTAATAAAAGATTCAAATAATTGATATTATATATATCAAAATAAATTTAAATTGAGACTTTTGATGCCACCCACAAATTTTATAGGTTAATATGACATATTAGGGTTGATTTATTGTATTTTTTTCTAATTAATCAGCTTTTTTTAATTTCACAAAAACCAAATACTAACTAGTGTAAAAATTGACATAAATTAGTTTTTAAAACAAATATTATATTATTAAATTATATAATTATATAATTATCCAAACAATCAAAGTATCAGCCAAAATACTTATATAATGATATATATTTTATTATTGAACGACTTTAGGTTTCAGGTCTTTTTATATTAAGTTTGTTAAAAATATAGTGTAAGAATACAAAAAAGACATAGTAAGAGGTAAACTATTTAACTTGGGATTAAATCTCAAATATAAGGTTAATATGGTGACATAAACTTGTCTAGAACCTATTTTTTGAGAGTATATCAACACATCCCCACCTTAACCTCTAAATAAATCTTTTTAGATCCCTTAAAAACTGATAATGATTTAATAATAAAATAATATTTCAAGATTTTCCTAAAGTGCCCCTCACATCTCTTAGAAAATGGTACTTCCCCTTATCTTAAATTCACAGATCCAAAGCCTCTTGTCTTGGAAAAAACCTACTCAAATATCTTCCAAACTACCCTCAATTCATCCTAGAGGCCTTTATTTGATCATAAATCTAACCTAAGGATCCCTTTTGTTCAAATCAATAGGAAGCACCCAAAGAAGATTTAATTATTTCATCACTTCTTTCAAAGTTCTTTTCTTCTTCCACTTCCTCTTTCTTTGTTGTTTCCATACCAAAATAATAACTAAAGTACACTATACATACTATGATGTTATTTTAAATATGGTACAACCATATTCATTGTTCTATCCATCTTATGAATGACAAAGTCACCATACCTGCGAACGTACAGCTTACTGTCTCCACGTCATGGTGTAGTTTGTTATTCAACACTTCATTATTTGGATGGGTTTAATGTTGAGTATAATTGATTTAAATAATAAATATAACATATTAATCATTATTTATATATAATATATCATCCAATTACATTCGAACTCACCATCAATAGAATTATATCATCGCTCGTGTGTACGTACGGCTTACTGTCTCCCCGATGTGACGAGATTCATTTACATATTCTCCGTTCAATGATGATTTTAAAAATATATATTATTAATAGTTATTTAATATATGGCATAATAATTCTAATGTAAATATATATATATATATATCTCTCTCATTCTCATACTTCTGTTCAAAATGATATGAAAACAGAAATAGCGTTTATACGTACTTACGGCCTACCTTCAAAATAAATGTTGTTCTCCATTTCATATATCTCTCTATTATAAATATTTATATTTGGAATATATATGATAAAAATATAATGTTTTATACCCTAGAATAAATTAAATCATTCCAAAAGCAATGTGGTCAAGAATAACTAGTTAAAACACGTATGATAAAGAAATCAATTATTACCCAAAATGTTATTTTAACATAGAAATTATTATTAAATTAGTATAATAAAGTCATAAATGAAACATTTATGATATCATTAATATTAATAAGGTTTTTTTATAATTTAATATCATACTATGGTTATTATATAGGAGGTGAAACATTCCCTCGACCAAGGGAAAGTAAAATGTAAGGGTTATTTCTTCAATCTCATTATTATCTGAGACTGTTTATCTGTAAGTATCTACTAGGACATAGTTATCATCAATTTCTATGTTTCATTAAAATGTTTTTAAAAAATAATCTTTTAAGTTTTTATGGAAGGTACTCTTTAATTAGATCATATTTTTAAAAGTTTTTAAATATTTATTTTTATAAATCATTTTAATTAATGACCATGTTTTCAAAATGATTTAAGGATTTATTTACATGGAAATGATTGTTTTAAAGTGTTAATTTATTTCAAAAGATTCAAAGTGGTGCAGGACACTTTGATTCAAAAATATTTTTTAAATGACTTACATTATAAATTTTGCGACTTATAAATGATTTCATGAAACAATTTATTTCTCCCAAAGAGTTTTATTGATTATTTTAAACTATGTCAACATCCTTTATTGGATATTATTGTTGATTAAGGATTATTTTCTATAATAAAATATTCATTATTTCATTGAATGAGTTATTATATGTTTGACTATGTATGCGCTTTTTTATACCATTCATGGTTTATGGTTAAAGTATTAACATTTCGTATTCTCAGTTTAGTACGAATGATTATGTTATGTTTCATATTTTTTTATATGAGGAATGCATTGGACTTAGTAAGTGACGAGAGGGGCCCCCTATAGCCCCTCGATGCATTGGTAGGTCTCATGAGACAAGTTAGTGTCTTGGTACAAGGCCTTGAAAAAAAAATTATTCGTAGTATTAGCATGAGGCCTTGACTATGAGGTTATGTTGTCAGGAATTATGCATTCCCTTGTTATAAAATTAGTTATTACATGTGATTATTCAACTAATAGAATATCCATATGCATGTCTATATGGTAATGTTTGATTTATTTTGTCCATATTATGTTCAAGTTTATGTTTAAAAGAATGTTGTTTTTATTACCCATATTGCCTTAAAGGTTTATAGCGTCCGCTAAATTATTTACCCTTACTGAGTATTTGAGCTCACCCCTTTCTTATGTTATGTTTTCCCAATATTCCAAGAACTGTGTTATGATTGATATACAGGGTTAAGCTTGGGGAATATTTTTTTTTTCAAAGGATTATTTATGTTGTGTTTTATGTTAGAATGTGTAATGTTACATACATGTATATAATCTATTTTCCAAGACTGCTAAACTAATTGGTCCTTCAGGACTTGATTCTTTGTAATCATGCCATTGTATTATAATAATACACCAGCTCCGGGATTCTATGTTCGGGGTGTCACATTCTACACTAGAATAGTAAGTATAAGTGGAAAGGTTTAATTTACCTTTATAAACATAGATGATAAAATATTAATGGGGTCCCTAGAGATATGTTTAAGGATGTGTCTAGGGATATATTTAATGATATTTCTATGGACAAGTCAATTTTTAGTAAATTTTTTAAATGATAGATTTAGTGGTTTTTATGAAATTTCATCTCTATTTGATACTAAAAATTGATATGGATCTGGTAAAGAGGTACATATGGGCAATAAATCTCAAAATAGTTCATTGATATGGTCTGAATAGCCACATCATTCATCAAAATGGGACTTACTACACAAAATTTTTTATAGTTTAGGGTGATATGCATTAAAAATAACAACTCATTACAAACCATCATGAAGCATTTGAATAATGATAATGAATAGCCTAGGTTAATCCTATTGTGTAATAGATTTAAAATAATGTTTCATAATTTATTCATCCAAAAACTAATTTCTCAGGATTATGTGGTTTTACCACTATGATTATGGTTTCTTACAAAATGCTTATTGGTTTTAGTAAATGGAAGGAACTAGAAGGAATCAGTTTAACACTAAATGTATTAGAATATTTAGTGACTATGAGAAACAAAATTAGATAGGGACTATAGATATTAAAGTTTTGATTATTCCATATAAACTATCATGATATATGATTATTAATGTGACCATATATGAGATTCTTAAAGCTTCAAATAAGAGGAAGATGGACTTTTTTAAAAGTTCATGTTGAAATGAATACGAAGAAAAGAATATTTATATTATTACATTTCAATGTGATAGGAAGAAGAACATACAAAAATATCTAAAAATAAGGGGAAGATGTTATCTATGTAAAAAAGGTTATAGAGTGACAATATTTTGAGTAGTTTAATGTATTAGGTCTAGGGAACATGTGTATTATCCATGTAAATTCCCTAAACCTAGAATTAACTTCTAGACCATGGAATTAAAATTTAAATGCTAATGGATGATGCAGAATTACTGATTTCTTTTTGTATTGGGGTTCAAGGATTATATTTTATATGTCTTTTAATGGTATTTGGGTTGTAAGAATCATGAAACATATAACGATTGTGTTGATTTTGGAAGAATATATGTCTCAATGTAGGAATAACATAAGAGTTATGGATACCATCATGGGTTTTAGGGATTAAGGTTGATCATATGTCTAATGTCTAGAACACATATATTAAGTTATTATAGGATTGGAGTTTATGCAGATTAAGGATATCTTGTGTGACATTTATGGAAATAAAAAACATTAATTTGGTATATGTTTTAGGGAAAACGTATTTGTGGAAGAATTACATTACATGTTTTTTTATATGATTGAAGATATTGGTAACCTCTAGTGTTTATATTATCCTAGATGATAAGGTAAATATTATAAATTTCAATTAAGTAATCATCTATGTATGATGTTAATATTGTTCTATAAAAATTATAAGCCTTAATTTAGGTAAACACCTACTGTATCTGGAAAGGCCATGGGGAATGGGCCTAGAATTGAAGTATGATAAGGGTATATCTCCTAACACCCATCTATATGAAATGGTATTTTTGATGGTACATCAAAAAAATAAATATTGCTGAGTACGTATCTCATTACTTAGAATGTCAACAATTTATGTTAAAGAGAAAAAATATAAGGGGATTCTACAACCATTATCCATACAATAATGGAAATAGGAATACACCACATTGTATTTTATCATTGGACTCTCGAAAACATATATAGAGAATAATTATATATGTGTTTTAATATATATCTTTCTAATGTTAGCACACTTCATTACTATCGATGAATATTTCCCACTAGATAAATTTATCAAAATAAAAAATTATAATGTGGTAAGATTTAATAGGGTACCACATTAAATTATATCAGATTAGGATATATTGTTTACCTAGGTTTATTGGATAATTATTTAGTAAGATCTTGATAGGCAGATGGTTTTTATCACTATGTATTATCCTCAGACATATGGTCGGTTAGAGAGAGAAATTCAAACACTAGAGGATATGCTATGATCATATTCTGTGGATTTAAAATGTTATTTCGATCAAAAAAATCCTATAGTTTATATATATTATAATAATATCTTTCAGTCAAGAATTATTATGGCTCTTTCTAAATCCCTTTTTTGGAATAATTTTATAAATCCAATGTTCCGAAATAAAGTTTTAGAAAGAAATCTATAGGAACATTAACTAGCTAATCAAATAGCATAGAATGTTTGATCCATTCACAAACATGTAAGGGTAGTAAAAATTTTACAAACATTTTATAATAACAATAATTTATATGATATATAATTTGATGTTATTGAGAAGAAATTTTTACAAATTTCTATATGGAAGAAATAAGGGAATATTAACCTAAAAATTTTTTAGTCACTTTGAAATTCTTGATCATATCTAGATTTTATCAAATCCCTTAGCACTTCCAAAAAACCCATCTTAGCTTAATTATGAGTTCTATGTATCTATATTGAGGAAGTATATACCTAATCAATACACTATATTTTACTCAAAGGTCATACCTCTTGATTATGATCATTCTTATGAGGAATAAATGATATATATTTTGGATTGTATAGAGAAAGTTCTATGAATCATAACCACTCACCTGCTCATGGTTTGCTGAAAACACTACAAGATTGAATAAATTATGTGGGGATTTTATGATGTAATGAGGTTGAAATATACTCATTTTTTATAGAATATGGATAAATTTATAGGGTGAAATTATTTTTATGGTGGGTAGAATGTGACACTATATGATTTTGTATAATAAAAATTCAACTCAATTTAAGTAATTATTATTTTGTTCATTACAAAAAATACCATGTTTGGAATTAGTTATATGAAACTATAATTCTAGCTTATTTTACACATAAGACTAATTTTTTCTTGAGTAACGGGAAATATTATGCTTAGCTTGTATTAAAGGCATCACTAGTTTTAAACGAAAAATGAAATTTTATTATTTAATATGATATTTATTGGATATCAATTGGAATGGTCAGTATGGATAGTATTTAATAAATTATAAAAATATTTGTTTTAAACAAGTATAAAAACTAAATTATTTGGTTAAAATTTAATTAGAAATCAAATTAATAAAATTTGATAATAAAGGTAATGTTTTTCTAAGAAACTTTTTTTCTCAACACAAAAGTTTTTTACCAAAATAAGTTAGAAATATTACTTTTGGTGATTAATTTTAATGAAATATATATGTTATATATTTAATAAAAAATTTAATGTAAAGACCATGAAGTTTAAATTCATTTTTTTTAATACTTTGGAATTTTAAGAGTATGTGGCTTCTTACGACACTTGATTCCGAGGTCCGGTGTGCTCGGAATCAATTTCCGAAGTTTAGCTCAGGTACGTTCAGTGAACGAACGAGCGAGTTTTTCTATCTTTTGAACTGGTGCTTGGAATTAAAATCTAAGGGTACCGATGAACTCGCAACTCTGGTAATTTCTTAATGGGATCCTTACCGTAGTTGCGCTCACGCGGGAGGAGAAGTTAATTTTTGGGGGTTTATTTAAGAAGTAAATAAAAAAAATTGGAACAATTTTTATTTCATAAGGAGGTTTTTCCCTCCCATGGGTAGATAAGGGTGGGGCCCACAGCCACTTAACTACCCAAGTGTGGATGTTAGATAGGTGGGACCCACACAATTCCCACCATTTAATTTCCTCTCATCTCATTAAGAACTCCCCATTAATTGGCAAAACCCCCATTTAACTGCCAACTCGTTTAATAATGGGGAACCTTCTCTCTCCCTTCTTAAATTAATTGTCATCACATTATTAAATGTGGTGAATTAATTCTGGGAGTTTCTTTGTGTGTATAATTAAATAATAGGAGGAACCTATTATTTAATTTGGGGAAGAACATTCGTTGTGCGGGAGAGATTTGGAGATTTAGGAAGAACGCTGGTCTCCGACGAAGAACGACGAAGAACGCTGATTCCTCAAAGATCGACGACGCGCCACCCTTTCTCTTCTTCGCGACAAGAGAGGAGATGCCGCTTCCTCCTCGGCACGCTCTGATGAGGCCTACGCTCATCTTCCCCGTGACACCATCTACCGTGACACCGACGTTCGACATCAACTGTTGAGGTAGGGGAATTTGTATAAATTTCATTATGTGATTTCATACCCTCGGCATGGCGTGAAAATTGTTTAGTGATGTTTAGAACCACTAACGCGGTGGATGGGGACTAACAAACAAGTCTGAACCCATGGATGCTTTGTTCTTGATGTGAAAAATATTTGGTGATGACGAAGCGGGACCAAAATGGATATTGGTGGCTTTCGCAGTGATGTACGGGCCCTGGGCAACCGTAGGCGCAGACATGAGCAAAATCAGACCACCGGAATGACTCTGGTGGCCCACGGAAGTCTCCAGTGTCCCGCGCCGCCGGCCGGCACCAGTTGGCCACCCGGAGGTGGCGATGCCTCGGCGTACCACTGGCAGGATCCCACCAGGGCTTAAGCAATGGTGGTTAGGGATTGGATCTCGTGGTCGCGTGGGATCCAGGGGAGACGCGGCGTCAGGCGCTGCGTCCGCGGAACAAAGGGGGGACCGCGTCCCCCCCCTGCTCGGCTCACTGGCCGAGCCAGCGCACCCCCCGGCCGGGCTGGAGCGGGTCGCACGGACCGGTCCGAGCCGCACCCCACCGGGCCGGACCTGGACCTGGGTCGGGTCGACCCGGTTCGGGCGGACCCAGGGGGTTGGGCCGGGTCGGACCGGGCCCAGACCCCCCACTTCGGACCGTTTTCGGTCTTTTTCCCATAACTTGAGCTACGGACCTCCGATCGACACACCGTCAGTTGAGTAGGAATCCTTGGATCGAGACAGTAGTTTAGGTATATTACACTTGAGGTTTCAGCAAATTTTGGGTACGGCCGGGTTGGTTCGAACCGAAAACTAATCAGGCCCTTGGAGCGGAAATGTTTATAACTTAAGGACCGGACATCCGTTTGACGTGCCGCCAACTGCATTGAATTCTTCTTGATGAGACGGTACTTTTTGCTTACTCCACTTGAGGTTTGGACGCAGCTGGAGTATGGTCGGGTTGGTTTTATCTTAAAAACCAATCGGGTCCTTGGGACGGAAAAGCCAATAACTCTTAGACCGGGCGTCCGATTGACGCACCATCTGTCGCGTTCGATTTATTTTGATGAGACGGAACTTTGGGATACATCAAATCTAGACTTAGTGACAATTGATGTATCAACTATCTCTCTTGCTCAAGGAGCGGACCCTCCCGGAATCGAGCACGCTTTGTGCGGGAACCCTAGAGCCGGCTGCGACTGCGACGATGACGACTGCACTTGGATCCTCCATGGGTTCGGCAGCAAGGACGACTGTACATGGATCTTCCATGGGTTTGGCAGCGATGACGACCATACTAGGCTCCTCTGTGGGTTTGATGGAGATTGACTATTGTTCTTGTATTCTACATGGGTCTAGCAGTATAGGACCTCTGTACTTGTATCGTGTGTGGGTCCGGTAGAGTAGCTGGTCTTGTATCCTTTGTGGGTCTGACAGCTTAGCTGGTCTTGTATCCTATGTGGGTCTGACAGCTTAGATGAATCAGTGTCTACATCTGATCATCTCTATCGCCTTACGAAGTGTATACCTGTGTGATCTGAGTCTTGATTTTCAATCATTATCATCGATGTGATTATATTGCATTCCTGTGTGGACTGGGTTGTGTTTTCATGTGTGGACTGGATTGTGCTTGGGCTCGAGGGTTGGAGATGAAATGTAAATGATGACTTAGGTATATTTATGGGCATATACCTAAGCAGAGTTTTTGATACTATGTGATTGTATCTTTCCTTTGTGGTTTATCCTTCGTGGATTCTGAGAGACCTTCGGGGGTCTCAGGGTCCCTACTGAGTATCGTATACACACCCATGCATGGGCTATGCCTGCACTACGTTGTGTTGGATGCAGATGATTGACAGCACTGATCGAGGTGGAAGCTTGCGGAGCTGGACGGTACTTGGAGGTGGACCACTTGGCAGGACGTACACGGAGCGGACAGCCGGACCCAAGGAGCTGAGGAGACTATCTGTACCCACCCTTCAGGTGAGATTTCCAGAGGACGACTCGGTGTTGCTGTTTTACATACTACTATTGTAATTTCCTTTCAATTGTATTGTACTTTCAGTTGGGATTTTATACTAGCCCATTTAATTTTCATCACTTACCTTGTACCCAGTTTTTACTTAGTGCTTACTTCACTTGCGTACTCTGTTGTGTTTTTGTTTACTTTATAAAAGGAAATTCATTCCCCTTTTTTCAGGATTTACCCCTTTAGTGATAGTCGCCAGCCCCTAGCCTATGGAAGGCGAGCTTGGGGTAGTCACAGCATGGGTCATGAAGACGGGTCATGAAAAATTGGTATCAGAGGATTCGGTTATACTATAGAACTCAGGACTCTAATAATTTCTTCTCTGTGAAGCAATAGTGTTAAGAGTATTGAGTGTGGTTTTCAGTCTAGGGAGTCTAGTGTTGGTGCAGCGGCTGACGTATCCATACACCAGGACCCTGAACTCTGATTTCCAACTCAGTGTATGAAAACACTGATTGTGTGTGTGTTTCCTTTCAAAAAATTTCTTTGTGATTGATTTATGTCATCTCACCAGGTATATTGTACTAACCGTGGCACACCTGTTTCTTTTTAGGATGGCCCCACGAAGGCAGCCAGCCAGGGTTTCTAGTTACGTGCGGGATGTCAGCCCACTGAGCGACGAGGGCTTGGTGGAGGGCCCTATTACAGTGGAGGCATCAGCGGTACCTCTACCCGCTGAGCCACTGATGTTACCCGCCCCAGCGGCAGAGAGTGAACGCCTCCTAAGTGCGTTGCACGAGTTTCAGAGATAGAGGCCGCCTGGGTTCCATGGAGAGACGGATCCTCGGGCAGCCGAGGATTGGCTGAAGGCCATCGTCAGAGTCTTCAGACTGATAGGGGCACCAGCAGATCTTATGGTGGTCCATGCCACGAGTATCCTGCACGCAGCAGCAGGTAGATGGTGGAGTCTAATGCTCCAGGTGCACGATGAGGCATCTCTTCTATAGATGGACTTCGAGAGCCTCTTCTGCTCGAAGTTTGTTCCAGCCACCCTCCGTGCGGTGTGCATTTAGAAGTTACTATAGCTGCGGCAGGGTAGCATGTTAGTAGCCCAGTACTCGGTGAGATTTACGGACCACTCGCGATACTCCACGGACATGGTATGGGACCCATTATTCCAGGCCCGGAACTTTGAGCAGGGACTGAGGCATGAGATCATAGCCTCGATGATTCCCCTCAGCATCCCGATGCAGGTGGGGGTTCTAGAGCGAGCCCTGTTAGTGGAGAGCTTTCTCACCGAGTAGCCATCAGCAGCGAGACCCACCGCAGGACAACACGGAGCGGAGTCTTCTGCAGTCGGCAGTTGACAGATGACGCAGGGGTCCAAGTGGACCAGGCCGACAGGTGGGAAACCTCAGGATTCAGGTTCAGATTTTTGGGGAACACGGTGCAGAACCAGCCTTACGATGAGTAGACAATGCTATGCATGCGGCGGGCAGGGCCACATGGCTCGTGACTGCCCAACCCTCCATGCAGACGAGCAGTAGATAGTGGAGGGACCTCCCAGGAAGAGGCAGAGGTTTGACCATTGCGGTCCGCAGGGAGAAGGCGGACGAGGTATAGGAGCTGGCCGAGTAGCAGGTGGTGGACGACGCTTCGAGTCTCTACCACCACCACCCCCAAGAGGTCCACCCCGACCACAGGGAACTAGCGGGCAGAGGCAGGCTCAGCTCTAGGCAACAGAGGATTACGACCATGGCACACCTGAGATGATTCAAGGTACTATCTGTGTCTACTCCATCCTTGATGTAGTTCTTATAAACACAGGTGTGAGTCATTCTTTTATTTTCGTTGCCCTTGTTTGGAGCTCGGAGATTACGACAGAGCTGTTGGCTCGATCCTTACGGCTAGAGACTCCTACGGGAGCAGACTCGATGATTACGCACTGGTTCTGGCAGTGTGAGATTACTCTAGGAGGCGAGAGCTTCGGTTGGGATCTTCTTGTAGTGTCGTCGAGGCCTTACGACGTCATCTTGAGTATGGACCGGTTATCTACAGTCCATGCACAGATCGACTATATTAGGCGCAAGGTGCGGTGTGTCCGCACAGATGGGACCAGGTTCACCTTCACTGGTGAGAAGGGAACCTTCACAGCACAGGATGGACTCACACAGAGGAGAGGGTAGCCGATCACACATCAGTTTTCTAGTCTCATCCTTGGAGCAGTTGACGTGTGGAGTCCAAGTTTTCATATTGTGGTGGATTAGTATGCGGACATTTTTCCTGACGATGTTCCAGGACTACCTCCTCACAGCGAGGTAGATTTCTATATAGACATGTACTCCGAGACATCATTGATATCCACTCCAGCATATTGGATGGCTCCCGCCGATCTTTGTGAGCTGCGGGTACAGATGGAGGACTTACAGGGGAAAGGTTTCATCTAACCCAGTGTTTCACCCTGGGCTTCTCTGGTTCTATTTGCCAAGAAGGCGGATGGGGGCTTGCAATTTTGTTTCAACTACCATTGCCTAAACTAGGTGACCGTGAGGAACAAGTATCCACTTCTGAGGATTGACGACCTATTTGATCAGCTCAAGGGAGCACGTTGGTTCTCGAAGATAGACCTCAGGTCAGGCTATCATCAGCTCTGAGTTTAGGACGAGGATGTACAGAAGATGGCCTTTAGGTTTCGGTATAGCCACTATGAGTTCTTGGTCATGCACTTCGGTGTGACCAATGCTCCAGTGGTGTTCATGAGTCTTATAAATAGGATCTTCCTGCCCTACCTCGATCGGTTTGTCGTAGTCTTCATTGACGACATACTGATCTACTCGACCACCGAGGAGGAGCACGCCTACCACTTACGGGTTGTACTAGATACACTCCGAGAGCACCAGCTTTATGGTAAGCTCTCGAAGTGCCAGTTCTGGATTCGAGAGGTTCACTTATTGGGGCACTTCATCTCAGAGGCGGGAGTTGCAGTGGATCCCGCGAAGGTCGAGGCGGTACTTGCTTGGGAACCACCTAGGAGTGTGACGGAGGTGTGGGGTTTCCTAGGTCTGGCTGGGTATTATCGGAGATTTGTGTCAGACTTCTCCAGAGTTGCAGAACCACTTATAGCTTTGACGAAGAAGGGGAGACCCTTCGTGTGGTCATACAGATGTCAACATAGCTTCTAGGAGCTGAGGTGGAGATTGACCAGTGCACCCATCTTGAGGATACCGGAGGAGGGCGTAGGGTACGTAGTTTACTACGACGCATCTGGGACTGGGCTCGAGGGTGTCCTGATGTAGGAGCAAGCAGTGATCGCTTAAGGTTCACGGCAGTTGAGGCAGCACGAGCAGAACCATGCTACCCATGACCTGGAGTTAGCAGCAGTGGTCTTCGCCCTGAAGATGTGGCGGTACTATCTCATGGGTGAGTGCTTTACAGTATACTCTGACCACCAGAGTCTCAGGTACATTTTCTCACATAAGGACCTGAACCTGAGACAGCGATGATGGCTTGAGTTCCTCCAGGATTATGACTTTGAGATTGTCTATACTCCTGGGAAGGGGAACGTTGTGGCCGATGCTCTCAGCAGGAGATCGGGCATTCAGCTACATGGAGAGGCAACAGAGCATTTAGCCGCTTTATAGATATCCTTCATGGATAGAGATGGGGTAGCCTATCTTCAATCCCTCATAGTCACTCCTCCACTACTTCAACGGGTCAGAGAGGCACAGCGTGGGGACGTTGACTGAGGCACGACGTGCTCAGATATCCACAGGGCTAGAACCTGATGGATTTTCTGAAGGTGGGGAGCACATCATCCTCTTCTGGGGATATACCATGGTACCAGTTGCACTGTAGGAGGAGGTGCTGAGGGAGTTCCACACTTTCCCTCTAGTGGTACATCCATGAGTAGCGAAGATGTACCAGGACCTCAGACGATAGTACTGGTGGCCGGGTATGAAGAAGGTTGTGGCAGAGTTCGTTTCTCGATGCCTCACTTGTCAACAAGTGAAGGCAGAGTACTAGGTACCTGCAGGCTTGGTACAGCCCTTAGAGGTCCCGTAGTGGAAGTGGGATGGGATATCCATGGATTTTTTGACCGGGATTCCACGTACTTCCAGAGGACATGACACCATCTGGGTGATCGTAGACTGACTAACCAAGTCAGCCCACTTCCTACCGATCAGAGAGCAGGGCTCAGTAGAAAGATTGGGACGCCTCTACGTTCAGGAGATTGTATGACTTCATGGTGTTCCATCGTCTATCATCTCAGATCGAGACGCTCGCTTTACTTCCCGACTTTGGAAGGGGTTGCAGGAGACCTTTAGGACACAGCTACGCCTGAGCACTGCCATTCACCCACAGACGGATGGCCAGACAGAGAGGACCATTCAGACACTCTAGGACATGCTCTGTGCATGTTTCCTTGACTTTGGTCGCAGTTGGGAGGATTACCTACCCTTGGTGGAGTTTGCGTACAAAAACAGCTACCACTCCACCATACGGATGACACCTTATGAGGCACTGTACGGCCGACCATGCAGATCACCTCTATGCTGGACTGACCCTGGGGTGTCAGCACTCGTAGGACCAGAGATGGTTCAGGCTATGACGGAGAAGGTGAAAATCATCCAAGAGCAGATGAGGACTGCACAGAGCAGATAGAAGTCATATGTTGATAGGAGGTGAATACAACTGGAGTTTCAGGATGGTGACCACATTTTCTTATGGGTCTCACCTCGATGTGGATTACGGAGATTTGGCTGCGGTGGCAAGTTATCTCTGCGCTTCATCGGACCATCCCAGGTCCTCAGTAGGGTAGGCGAGGTGGATTACCGCTTGGCCCTTCCACCTCAGCTGCACCAGGTGCACGACGTCTTTCACGTATCTCAGCTGAGGAGATATGTGCATGACCCGACGCATATCATCGACCACGGGGAGCTGGACATCGATGATGGGGTGAATTTTGCGGAGGTCCCAGTGGAGATCAAGGATCGACAGGAGCGAGTTCTACGTGGACGGTCGATTCCTCTGGTGTGCATTTGTTGGCAGCACGGGAATCTCCAGGAGAACACATGGGAGCGGGAGGCCAGATGTGTGCTCAGTACCCTCATTTGTTCCCCTAGTTTATATTGTAGCTTTACGAGGATGCAAAGCTCTGTGGTGGGAGTAATGTAAAGACCCAGAAATTTTAAGGAATTTTTATTTAAATACTTTGGAATTTTACGAGTTTGTGGCTTCTGACAGAACTTGATTCTGAGGCCCGGTGTGCCCAGAATCAATTTCCGAAATTTAGCTCGGGTACGTTCAGTGAACGAACGAGCTATTTTTTATATCTTTTTAACTGGTGTTCAGAATTAAAATCTGAGGGCACCAATGAACTTGCAATGCCGGTAATTTCTTAACAGGAACCTTACCGTAGTTTCGTTCGCGCGGGAGGAGAAGTTAATTTTTGGGGGTTTATTTAAGAAGTAAATAAAAAAATTGTCAGAAAAATTTTTATTTCATAAGGAGGTTTTTCCCTCTCATGGGTAGTTGAGGGTGGGGCCTATAGCCACTTAACTACCCAAGTGTATATGTTAGCGAGGTGGGTCTCACACAATTCCCATCATTTAATTTCCTCTAATCTCATTAAGAACCCCCCCCCATTAATTGGCAAAACCCCCATTTAACTGCCAACACGTTTAATAATGGGGAACCTTCTCTCTCCCTTCTTAAATTAATTTTCATAACATTATTAAATGTGGTGAATTAATTTTGGTAGTTTCTTTGTGCGTTTAATTAAATAATAGGAGGAACCTATTATTTAATTTGGGAAAAACATTCGTTGTGCGGGAGAGCTTTGGAGCTTTAGGAAGAACGCCGGTCTCTGACGAAGAACGACGAAGAACGTCGGTTCCTCGAAGATTGACGACGCGCCACCCTTCCTCTTCTCTGTGATAAGAGAGGAGACGTCACTTCCTCCTCAGCGCGCTTCGATGAGGCCTACGATCCTCTTCCCCATGACGCCGTCTACTGCAACACCGACGTCCGACATCGACTGTTGAGGTAAGGGAATTTGTATAAATTTCATTATGTGATTTTATACCCTCGGCATGGCATGCAAATTGTTTGGTGATATTTAGAACCACTAACACGGTGGGTGCAGACTAACAAACAAGTCTGAACCCACCGCTGATTTGTTCTTGATGTGTGGAATATTTGGCGATGATGAAGCGGGACCAAAATAGCGATTGGAGGCCTTCATAGTGATGTACGGGTCCCGAGGCAACCGTAGGTGCAGACGGGAGCAAAATCGGACCACCGGAATGAATCCGGTGGCCCGCGGAAGGCTCTGACGGCACGGGACGCCGGCACGGCGGCGCCCCGGTGCGCCGCCGGCAGGAGCCCTCCGCGGCCGCGTGGGATCCAGGGGAGACGCGACGTCGGGCGCCGCGTCCGCGGAACACAAAGGGGGGGTCGTGTCTCCCCCTGCTTGGCTCAATGGCTGAGCTAGCGCACCCCCCAGCCGGGATGGGGCGGGTCGCGTGGACCGGGCAGGTCCGGGGCGGGTCGCGTGGACCGGGCAGGGCCGCGCCCAGCCGGGCCGACCCAGGGGGGTTGGGCCGGGTCGGACCGGGCCCAGACCCCCCACTTCGGAACATTTACAGTCTTTTGCCCATAACTTGAGTTACAAACCTCCGATCGACGCAACGTCAATTGCGTAAGAATACTTAGATTGAGACAGTTGTTTCGTTATATTACACTTGAGGTTTCAGAAATGTTTGGGTATGTCCGGGTTGGTTCGAACTCGAAACCAATCGGGCCATTGGAGCGGAAACGCTTATAACTTAAGGACCGGACGTCTGTTTGATGTACCGTCAACTACATTGAATTCATCTTGATGAGACAGTCCTTTTGGATTACTTCGATTGATGTTTGGACACAGCTAGAGTACGGTCGGGTTGGTTTTATCTTAAAAACCAACCGGGTCCCTAGGACGGAAAAGCCAACAACTCTCAGACCAGGCATCTGATTGACGCACTGTCTGTCGCGTTGGGTTTCTTTTGACGAGATGGAACTTTGGGACACATCAACTCTAGACTTCGTGATAGTTGATGTTTCGACTCTCTCTCTTGCTCGTGGAGCGGACCCTCCTCGAATCGAGCATGCTGTGTACGGGAACCCTAGAGATGGTTGCGACTACGACAATGACGACTACTGTAAGAACCAAGTTTTTGCTGTTAAAGACTTTGGAATATTATTGATGATATTCCAGAGCAGCTCCTTTAGACGGCGTGCGATTCTGAGCCCCGGAGTGGCCGGAATTAAATTTTCAGTGCGTTCACACTGGAAACGCTAAATAAATGGGATAACTCCTAAACGGAGTTCCAGATCAGAGATCCGAGTGTACGGATGGGTCCGGGATGGGCTCTTTACCCTAGGAACGACATAAGACATGTCGGCGCGGGACGTTTGGACCCATCGCTCGCTTTCGGAACGTTAAATGGATAAATTAATTAATTAATTTATTCGTTTAATGGTGAAACTCTAGTATCTCTTAAACGGTGGCTTGGATTGGAAACCTGAGGGCACCGTTGAGTTCGGAACGTGCCGTTTACCCTAGTAGGGGTATAAGTTTCACGGGCGCGACCCGTCTGTGAAAAATGGCCCCAGGGGCGTTTTCATAATTTAGCGGCTTCGGACGTTAAATTTTATAACTTTTGAACGGGGTCTCAGATTAAAATTCAGAGAACGCCGTTGTGCTCGGGAGGTGTTGTTTACCCTAGGGGAGGCTTAACCTCGACCCTACTGAGGGTTCGGGTTCGGACCGACGGGCGGGTGGTTAAGCGTTTCTATTTAAACGCTTAAGTCACCCCCTCCCTCTTCCTCTTCCTCACCTGGACAGCAGCAAGGAGGAGCTCCTCCCTCTCCTCCTCCAGCTCCGGCGAAGCAGCTCCGGCAAGGCGCGGCGCGGCGGCGGACTCCCCGTGAAGCTCCGGGCATCGCCCAAGAGGCAGGAGGATTTTGGTTGCGTTTTAATTTCCGAAACCTATTTCAACCTCAATTATATGTGTCGATTGTTGTTTGATAGTCGAATCAAAGCCCCTAATCTTATAGTATATTTTATTCTCTATCTGTCACCTATTTGGGTTTGTAAATCCGAGTTCTGGGGACCCCGCAAACATCCGCCGAAGATTGCGGGTTTAAGGCTGTTTTCCGGGGGTTTTTTGAGGTTTCCGGTTGGTTTTTGGGGGTACCGGCATCAGGCGGTGCGGGCACTGGCTTCAGGCGGACGGCGGAGGTCGAGGCGGCCGGGAGCGCGGCTGAACGGAGACGGTGCGGGCGGCCTGTGGAGCGAGACAGCGCCGGCGCTGTCTGCGGTGAGGTGCACCGGCCAGGCGCGCGCGGCGGAGGAGCCCAAGGTCAGGCCTCGGGCGTGCTGGGGAAGCTAGGACCCGCGCGGCACAGGTCCTGTTTGTTGTCAACGGAGACCGGCCGCTTGGCCGGTCTACTGGGAGCGAGGACCCGCACAAAGCGGGTCCTGTTGGGCGACGACACGGGACCGGCCAGCAGGCCGGTCCGTTTGTAAATATATATATATATATATATATATATATATATATATATATATATATATATATATATATATAATATGAAAAAAATAATAATAATAAGTTTATAATAATAATAATAATAATAATATTGTTATTATTATTATTATTATTATTATTATTATTATTATTATTATTATTATTATTATTATTATTATTATTATTATTATTATTATTATTATTATTATTATTATTATTAGGGGAAATGGTTTATGATTTATAAATCATAGACCAGGCGTAGGATTTGGGCGCCATCTTCGACAACGTGCTCCTTAAGTTGCAGTGAATATTTTGATATGGTTTGGAGAATTTTTAATTCCCGAAACGAGGGGCCGCGGAGGCGCGACGCGTCTTTAAGTGGTTTGTCGTTTTCCTGGGGAACTTGTCTTGGACGGCGCGGACGTGTCCGATGTCCGATTTAAACGTCGTCAGTGGCGTTGGGACCCTGGCATCGAGGTGGACCTTTCCAGGGCGGTTCCAGGTGTGGAGGCCGAAGTTGAGATGCGGGCCCCACGGCCCGTCTTTTGAGCTGCGTGTAGCGTTTCACGAATTTTCCATCGGACGTCCGTTCGGGGCGCGCGAGCAGTCGTTTATGGATGTTTTTCTGAGGGGATTGCAGTGGTGCAATCCGCCCACCCTAATTCGGCACGATGGTGAGGGGCCTGCGAGGGCCGTTTCGGGATTTGACGGTGATTTCCAGCTTTATCAACGGGTGTCCGTTTTGGACAAGTGAATAGTCCATTTCGCGTACTTTTTCAAGAGGATCACAATGGTGCGATCCGTTCTTTGAGTTTTAGGACCGGGATGCGGGTCCCACGAAGCACCGCTCGTGTGCTGTGCGCCGGAACGTATCTTTTTCTCCAGATATCCGTTGCACTCAAGTGAGTAGTGATTTTGACATATTTTCCCGAGGGGATCGCAATGGTGCAATGCACCCAATTGTTTTCGGGGCCGAGCCTCGGGATCACGGGGCGCTGTTCGGGCGTGAGGCGGTGTTGGTGACTTTTCTGTCGGATATCCGTTTGCGGCGAGTAAGTAGTCGATCTCGTGTGTTTTTTCGCGAGGATTACAATGGTGCGATCAGTTTGGTTGTGTGGAGCCTCTTGCGTGATCTTGCTAAATGTGGGAGCATGGAAGGTGCTCCAGTGGTGGTTCGCCCTACCTTGTTTGTAGCGGACCCTTGGTGTGTGATCGCGCACTCTGGGGAGAGTGATATAATTGGTTCACAAGATGTGGTTGGTCGTGCCTGGGCCTTTGAGGAGGAATTGTTACGTCACGCCATCACGTTGACGTTGGGTGCCATGTGCACGATAGCCCTTGGGCTGGAGATGTGGTATACTCTGCGTAACACCCCGAGATTTTATGAAAAATATTCTTTTAATTTCATTGATGTCTTTTATTATACAGCACACCAAGTATAGCTTGTACTATACGCAACACCGTATTAGCTTGCAGTATATGCAACACTATTCTTGGATTGTGTTACACACAATTTCATATTCGTTTTATAATAGTCATTCTACGCAACATTGAGTGTGTGTATATATATATATATATTCAATGTATAAATGAAATATGGTTGGATTCTTTTATGTGAAACAATGAAGGATTCTTTCACAACACACAACCCTGACTTGGCTTGCATTACACGCAATCGCGACCTTCCTTGATAGCGTGTGTTGTACGCAATACCGGGTTTTACTAAACAACGATATATTATTATAATATTATTATGAACTAGACGTTATGAATAGTATTAACTAAATTTTTAATTTTATAACATTATTATTCATCTTACACATTTTCTAGAAAATGGTATAAGAACAAAATAAATTTTTCGGGAAAAATAAGTATTTTTCAAAAAATGCAGTTTTGCCACCTTTTGATGGCGCACCCACTTTAAATCTAGTTTCTGACATGTTTATAAGTTAAATTTGACAAAATAAAATTCTTCTTTGGAATCATGAACTAAAAGTTTACTTTGGATAAATTTTTCATATTATTCTGGTAACTTTCATATTTTGATGAATAGTAAAAACATGCTATATTTTAATTAAAAACAACTTTTTTCATCGCAATAATTTATATGGTTAAATTATAATATTTAATGGTTTTAAAGTATAAATAGAATATATTTTTACCATTTAATATAATTCATGTCATTAGCCTTGATTTTACATTGAATTCGTAGGCTAAATAAATTCAATCTTTTGCAATGTTTTAAACAAAAACCTGTTTTCTTTCGACAACGGGATTAATTTTAATTTAATTTCTGAAACTTTTGTGTATTGAATTTGGAAAAATGGATTCCATATTTTTAATCAGTGGGTACAAATTATGTTAATAAGCTACTTTTTATTTTAGGGCATTATGAATAGTAACTACGGTAAATTTTATTTACCATAGTTAAAGGTAAATTGGGTAATTAAGGGTAAATATAAGATTATAAAATTACCCTAACACCTGCCAAAATCTTATTGGATGACTTAAAGTCGACCCATATCACCTAAGGGTTGGATTAGAATCATTTAATGGACTTTTTTCCAGGAGAATAACTTAATTATTATTAAAACCAAAGAAAGTGACAACATGTCACTCTCTTAAATCTTATAAGTATATTAATTTTAATTTAGTAATAAACTTCATAAAACTTCAAAAATGAATAGTCTCCAGAAATATAATTAAATTATCTACATCATATTAATTTATTTATAATTTTTAGGGATTAAATAATTATCATTAATTATGACACAATAATGATGCAGAAATTGTTTATCTAGTGAAAAATCAAGAATATAGTTTTTATTAAACTAATTGTGAACATAAAATGCACCAACACCTGACCAAAACTTATTGGTCATATAAATTTAAAACATAATCATCCAATGGTCAAATATTTGACCATTTTGATCCTTATAAAAGTGATTATGACACTTATATTATTTTATTTAAAATGATGCCAAAGTTGTCACCTTCATAATTTAATAAATATAACAATTTAAATATTGTGATTTTAAGATGATAAATTAGAATACAAGTATTAAAGTGAAAGGTAATAGATTTATCTTCATAATAGGATTTTATTTTTAATTTTTATGCAACAAATAAGTATATTAAATAATTATACAAAAATGATGTAGTAATTATTTTATTAAGAGATAAACCAAATAAATGGTTTTAAAAATAATAAACTAAATATTATATGAACTATTTAATGTTATCCAATAATTTTCAAGATACATATGACATTTTATGAATCTATTAAATATTTTATTTTGAACATATATTCTGTATATATTTTATTTAAATTCAAATAAATGAATAGTGTCAAAATTGACACTATTGTTATTTTATAAAAATAACATATTATAAAATTGTTTAAAAATCACAAAAATATTTAAAAATTATAAATTTAAATTTATATGTTCTATAATGTTATTAAGTAACCAATTATGTAATATTCACAACAAATAACTAATTATTTGTAATAATTTAAAATTTAGAATTTTATTACCACAAATAAACTTAAATAGATTAAATAAGGATAAATTTGATTGGTTGATGAGATTACAACCCCATCTCATCTAATTTTAGGATATGAGTCGTTTTTAGAGGTTTTTAAGTGGGTTAGATTTATTATAAATTAATATTTTTAAGAATTCCAAAGGTGCCCCTCTCCTCCCTTATAAAAGGGCACCTCCTCCCTCTCTTACTCACACCACTTTGAGCCTTCAAGCTCGGCCAACCCCTGCCAATTTATTCCCTCCACTTTCCTAGAAAAATCCTAGAGGTTCTGGTCTTCTTCAAAGACCAATATTAGTTCCCTAAGAGAAGGTTTCAAAGAGGCGTATCGAAGAAGAGGTAATTTCTTCTACCGATTCTTTCAAGCTTCTTTCTTCTTCAAATTCTTCTTATTAGGTTGTTTCATTATGAAGTAATAACATCAGTATCACTCATATACTGATATGTTATTATAAGTATGAAACAACCCTATTTCACCATCTATCCATCCTACGGAAAATGAAATCACCGCGCGTGCGTACGTACGGAATACCGTCTCCACGCCGTGGTGTAATCTATTTTCCACCACCACCTTACTTAGATGGGTATAATGGTGTAAATAATAACTATATATGAATATTGTAATGTGATATTGATTCTGAAATAGTATACATACACTTCAATACAATTCCATAATCATGGGAATGATATCATCGCTCGTGCGTACGTACGGACTACCGTCTCCACGACGCAATGAGATTCTTTCTCCATGTTAACCATTAAAGAATGATTATAAAGTATATATAAGTAATAATAATGAAATATATTACATTATAAAGCTACTGGATTTATGTATATATAAATGTATTTCATCTACTTAATTCGATTATACTCAATAAAGAAATGAAAACAGCGTTCATGCGTACGTACGGCCTACCGTCTCCATGAACGGTGTATTTCTTTCCATTTATTGATATATATATATATATGTATATTCTGAATATATATTATATATAAATCATGTTTTATATTCTGGAATTAAGTAATCATTATCTAAGTAATCACTTGAATAATTACAAGTCAAATCACGGACCATAAATGAAACGATTTTACCCAAAACGCTTTTTAACATGGAATTTACAAAAGAAAGGGTAATATAAAGTCATAAGTAAACCATATATGATATCATAACAATGAGTATGATTCTGGAATTAGTCAATGACATTATTTAAATCATTATACAGGAGGTTCGGACACTTACGAAGAAAATCGGACCTAAGGTAAGGGAAATATCACAATCTCATTTTTATCCGAGATTGTTTATACTTTGAAATTTACTGGGGTGTATTTTATCATCCACATCCATTTTTCCCCAATATGTAATATTATTTCCATCCACCTACAATTTTTTAAATCCAATTTTACCCTTCTGTGAGTTTTTAGTAAAAGATATGAAAGGAATCTTTTGTCGTTTTTTCGTACGAGGTCCTTTTTCACTTTTCCGACAAAAGTACGAGAAGAATGTTTTTTTAACTTATACGGCATGAAAGGATTTTTACGGTTTTATAAAGCCATATTTTCATGAATCTTCCTCAAAAATATTTCATTACTATTTTCAAGAAAATCCTTTTCTTTTAAAAATTCTTGACGTTTTGTGAAAAGAAAATGATTTTAAAGAAGAAAGGATATTTTCCTCAAGAATTCATTTCATGTGTTTTATCAAAACCATTTTCCATATAAGATGAAATTATTTCAAATGTTTATATTTAAAGTATAATGTCTCTATGAGTTACATGGTTTAAATTTTCATATGATGGAATATTTATTTATATGGATTATGTGATGATGATATGATGTTTATGAAACCCATTTTATTCTTTGGGTTATGATGAATGTTTTAAGTTTATTTTGTGGCACAAGTAAGAATGATTTCATTATGAGATGGGTGGGACCTATATCTCCCTCCAATGCATTGGGTAAAGATTTTATATCTCATGAGATAGACATGGCTGGAACGGTAAGTTAATCTGGTTCAGTGTTACAGGACTGAAACGAGGAGTGAACTCGATTCAGAATGGGACTTTGTCCACTAAGATAGTCTTGGAAGCAATGTCGTGGATACTATGGAAATCATGACATGTGATGAATGGTTTCCACAATTACATGTTTTATTCTCATGCTATTCGATCATTCTTAATGTTTCTTTATGATATATGCCTTATGTACTTACAAGATTCATGTCTTTGCTCAAGATTTTGATGTTTAGATTTTATGTTCAAGTTTTTGCATTCAAATTTTTATGGATTGCTTTATGTTCACTATGTTTACCCTTACTAGGCATTTGAGCTCACCCCTTTTATGTTTTCTTTTCCAAAGGATTGTAAAGAAAGGTTTTAGGTAAAAAAAATGGAAGATCTTTATTGGGAGATGTTGAAGATCTTTCACCACGATTAGAAGATTTTATTCCGAGTTTCCAAAGACACTAAACTATTACGGTCCTTGTGTGTCTGTTTTTCTTATGTATTAAGTATTCCGCAAAATTAATGTAATGTCCCTGTACGTCAGGCTTCGGGTCTCTACAGTTGGTATCAGAGGAAAGGTTTAGTCAACCTTTGGAAACTAGGATGCGAGAACTTTAGTGAGATCCCTAGAGATATTTCTAAAGTATGTCTAGGGATGTCCCTAAGGTTAAGTATAAGTATAGGTTATAGTCCTAGAATTATGGTAACGATATTAGATTAAACCTAAGATGTTAGATATTGAAGGTACTCCCCCTTTATTATATTGTTTTACCTAGCGTGATTTTTTCCTCTCACACTATTCTTTTTGGGTTTTAGACGATGGCTGGAACCTGAAGGAACCGTGTTGATCAATGTAACGGATAGTGCAATGATTTTCCTCCTGAACAAACAAATGTTATGGGAGATGGAGTGAAAAATCTTATTGCTGTACTTACACAAGCTATGAATCATTCTGGACTTCCAAATGAGCAGAGAAGAGAACAATATTCTATTGAGTCCTTCATGAGGCAACGTCCACCTTCTTTCAGTGGGTCTTCTGATCCACTTGTTGCTGAACAATGGATCAGTACTACTGAAAAGATATTTTCAGTTCTTCAATGTTCTGAACATGAGAAAGTCATCTTAGCAGTATATCATCTGGAGCTGAAGCTGATCAATGGTGGAATCTTATCAAGAATACGAGGCCAAGAGATGAAATTGATTCCATGGAATGGGATGAGTTCAAGAACTTATTTTTCAATAAGTACTTCCCTCGTATTCTTTGAACAAAGATGGAGAAGGAGTTTCTTGAGCTTAAGCAGAAGGATGATGAATCTGTTGGTATATACGAAGCGAATTTTACAAGGCTTACAAGGTATGCATCTGGCTTTATCATCCAACCTGAAAGTAAAGTTGATAGATTTTTCAGTGGCTTAAAACCAAGTCTTCGAAGGGCATTAGCTATAAGAGACTTCAGTAGCTATGAAGAAATTGTGCGTTGTGCTATCAAGGTAGAACTGGAAGTTAGTGTAACTTATCCATATCATGGTTTTGACAAGAAACGAAAGATAGAGTTCAAGGAGAAATCTCAAAATAATGGTGAAAAGAAGATGAATGTTTCCTTATGCTCAAAGTGTGGAAATAAGCATGGCGGAGATTGTCTTAAAGGGACTAGAAAATGTTTTAAGTGTGGAAAAGAAGGTCATCGAGCAGCTGAGTGTCGAAGTAATGGAAAAAGGGTTACTAATGGTGTGAATAAATAAAAGACTACAGAGAATGCACCAAGAACACTTCAATGCTTCAAGTGCAATGAAATGGGGAATTATACTAATCAATGCCCTAATCCAAGGGTTAATAATGATCAACATGAGCAACCACTTAAGGCAAAGGACAAAGGGAAGTCACATGCGATCACTATTGGCGATGTTGAATATGACAACGATGTGGTGGAATGATTAAGTGTTTATGTAATGGAATCCAAAATAATGTTGTGTAAAGTATCGAGGAATATTGGAATATTTATGTATTGGTCTATTGTGGTTTTCAATAATTTTATGGTACCGGTAACCATGGAAAGTAATTGAGATATTTTTGGTAAGCAGATGGTATGCGCATAATGAAGGGATAAGGAGAAAATTAGATGTTTGATAGTATTCATGAGCTCATGACTGATATAAGGAGAAGGCTATATCATGGTTTGAGTATAGAGAATTTTTGGATTTTGGTATGAGGAAAGAGTTAACTTTTGACAACATTCATGTTTTCACTAAGGTTTAATGTGTATTCATTTTTCAAGAGAATACATGATTAAGGTATTCACATGATTGGAATGTGACCAACAAGATATATGGGGGATAAATGATGGTATTCACATGCTTGGTTGATGACATTTAAAGTAATCGTTTTCTTTATAGTATGAGCTTGGACCGAAGTATTTTAGATAATCTTAAAGATTAGAATGGATTATGTTGGACATAAGTTGGTATTGTTTAAGGATGGAACTTTTTTTGATGGGATGTTATAGTAATGTAGTTTTAGAAAAAGGACAACCTACAGAATGGGCGACGACCCATCGCGTTGGACAAGGCTATGGGAATCAAACCCAGAACTAAAGTGCGACTGGCCTTTATCGCATACCAATGGCCTACAGGAAGTCCCTGGTTAGTGGAAAGTAGTTTTATTTTATTAAGCAGTATGGTAAATAAAGTATAAGTTCATTTTTGGAACCATATACGATTAATCTCAGCATAATATAGACTTATAACTTTCTTATAAACTTTTATTTGAAACAGATGGAATGACCTGTCATTCTATCACATGATCTGCTAATGCTTCACGAATAACAAATTCAACTTCATTTCTTTATGAGATGAAGTGGAAATTGTTCAATTCACGAACAATAGTGATATAGTACCAAAATCATGTAAGTATTTCTTTTAATTCATCAACATTAGGGATATGATCTTGAAAACCAAAAATGTTGTCCTAGTGTCCTTATATCTGATGAATCAGATGGTACCTTAGATCATTACAAATTTATGGCTTTGTGATTGTTGGCTTTTTCATAGCCCTGTCCTCTACCACTCTCCATCAGAACATGATGGTTAGATTTCTCTTCCATATCCATATTATCACCTATGTTCTCATACGTGGAAACCCAGTGATTAGTTAATTTGGGTGACCATTACGTTTCGTACTTTAGTTTTTAAATCCAAGTTTTGGTATTACATTTTATGATGTGGGTTTCTATTAAATAAACTTTCGAGTAATAAACGATTTGTAACCCCGACAAATTTCGAGGGCGAAATTCATTTTAAGGGGGGTAGAATGTAACACCCCGAGATTTTATGAAAAATATTCTTTTAATTTCATTGATGTCTTTTATTATACAGCACACCAAGTATATCTTGTACTATATGCAACACCGTATTAGCTTGCAGTATACGTAACGCTATTCTTGGATCGTGTTACACACAATTTCATGTTCGTTTTATAATAGTCATTCTACGCAACATTGAGTGTGTGTATATATATATATATTCAATGTATAAATGAAATATGGTTGGATTATTTTATGTAAAACAATGAAGGATTCTTGCACAACACGCAACCCTGACTTGGCTTTCATTACACGCAATCGCGACCTTCCTTGATAGCGTGTGTTGTACGCAATACCGGGTTTTACTAAACAACGATATATTATTATAATATTATTATGAACTAGCCTTTATGAATAGTATTAACTAAATTTTGAATTTTATAACACTATTATTCATCTTACACATTTTCTAGAACATGGTATAAGAACAAAATAAATTTTTCGGGTAAAATAAGTATTTTTCAAAAAATGCAGTTTTGCCGCCTTTTGATGGCGTACCCACTTTAAATCTAGTTTTTGACATGTTTAGAAGTTAAATTTGACAAAATAAAATTCTTCTTTGAAATCATGAAATAAAAATTTACTTTGGATAAATTTTTCATATTATTCTCGTAACTTTCATATTTTGATGAATAGTAAAAACACGCTATATTTTAATTAAAAACAACTTTTTTCATCGCAATAATTTATATGGTTAAACTATAATATTTAATGGTTTTAAAGTATAAATAGAATATATTTTTACCATTTAATATAATTCATGTCATTAGCCTTGATTTTACATTGAATTCTTAGGTTAAATAAATTCAATCTTTTGCAATGTTTTAAACAAAAACCCGTTTTCTTTCGACAACGGGATTAATTTTAATTTAATTTCTGCAACTTTTGTGTATTGAATTTGGAAAAATGGATTCCATATTTGGAATCAGTGGGTCCAAATTGTGTTAATAAGCTACTTTTTATTTTAGGTCATTATGAATAGTTACTACGGTAAATTTTATTTACCATAGTTAAAGGTAAATCGGGTAATTAAAGGTAAATATAAGATTATAAAATTACCCTAACACCTGCCAAAATCTTATTTGATGACTAAAAGTCGACCCATATCACCTAAGGGTCGGATTAGAATCATTTAATGGACTTTTTTCCATGAAAATAACTTAATTATTATTAAAACCAAAGAAAGTGACAACATGTCACTCTCTTAAATCTTATAAGTATATTAATTTTAATTTAGTAATAAACTTCATGAAACTTCAAAAATTAACAGTCTATAGAAATATAATGAAATTATCTACATCATATGAATTTATTTATAATTTTTAGGGATTAAATAATTATCATTAATTATGACACAATAATGATGCAGAAATTGTTTATCTAGTGAAAAATCAAGAATATAGTTTTTATTAAACTAATTGTGAACATAAAATGTACAAACCCCTGACCAAAACTTATTGGTCATATAAATGTAAATCCTAATCATCCAATGGTCGAATATTTGACCATTTGGATCCTTATAAAAGTGATTATGACACTTATATTATTTTATTTTAAATGATGCCAAAGTTGTCACCTTCATATTTTAATAAATATAACAATTTAAATATTGTGATCTTAAGATTATAAATTCGAATAAAAGTATTATTGTAAAAGTTAATAGATTTATATTCATCATAGGATTTTATTTTTAAATTTTATGCAACAAATAAGTATATTAAATAATTATACAAAAATGTTGTAGTAATTATTTTATTAAGAGATAAACCAAATAAATGGTTTTAAAAATAATAAAATAAATATTATATGAACTATTTAATGTGCTCCACTAATTTTCTAGATACATATGACATTTTATGAATCTATTAAATCTTTTATTTTGAACATATCTTCTGTATATATTTATTTAAATTCAAATAAATGAATAGTGTCAAAATTGACACTATTGTTATTTTATAAAAATAACATATTATAAAATTGTTTAAAAATCACAAAAATATTTAAAAATTATAAATTTAAATTTATATGTTCTATAATGTTATTAAGTAACCAATTATGTAATATTCACAACAAATAAGTAATTATTTGTTATAATTTAAAATTTAGAATTTTATTACCACAAATAAACTTAAATGGATTAAATAAGGATAAATTTGATTGGTTGATGAGATTACAACCCTATATCATCTAATCTTAGAATATGAGTCATATTTGGAGGTTTTTAAGTGGGGTTAGATTTATTATAAATTAATATTTTTAAGAATTCTAAAGGTTCCCCTCTCCTCCCTTATAAAAGGGCACCTCCTCCCTCCCTTCCTTACACCACTTTGAGCCTTCAAGCTCGGCCAACCCCTGCCAATTTCTCCCCTCCACTTCCCTAGAAACATCCTATAGGTTCTGGTCTTCTTAAAAGACCAATATTAGTTCCTTAAAAGAATGTTTCAAAGAGGTGTATCGAAGAAGAGGTAATTTCTTCTACCGATTCTTTCAAGATTCTTTCTTCTTCAACTTCTTCTTCTTAGGTTGTTTCATTATGAATTAATAACATCAGTATCACTCATATATTGATATGTTATTATAATTATGAAACAACCCTATTTCACCATCTATCCATCCTACGGAAAACGAAATCACCGTGCGTGTGTACGTACGGAATACCGTCTTCACGCCGTGGTGTAATCTATTTTCCACCACCACCATACTTGGATGGGTATAATGGTGTACATAATAACTATATATGAATATTTTAATGTGATATTGATTCTGAAATATTATACATACACTTCAATACAATTCCACGATCATGGGAATGATATCATCGCTCGTGCGTACGTACGGACTACCGTCTCCACGACGTGATGAGATTCTTTCTCCATGTTAACCATTAAAGAATGATTATACAGTATATATAAGTAATAATAATGAAATATATGACATTATAAAGCTACTGTATTTATGTATATATAAATTTATGTCATCTACTTAATTCAATTATACTCAATAAAGAAACGAAAACAGCGTTCACGCGTACGTACGGCCTACCGTCTCCATGAACGGTGTATTTCTTTCCATTTATTGATATATTATATATATGTATATTATGAATTTATATTATATATAAATAATGTTTTATGTTCTGGAATTAAGTAATCATTATCTAAGTAATCACTTGAATAATTACAAGTCAAATCACGGACCATAAATGAAACGATTTTACCCAAAACGCTCTTTAACATTGAATTTACAAAAGAACGAGTAATATAAAGTCATAAGTAAACCATATATGATATCATAACAATGATTATGATTCTGGAATAAGTCAATGACATTATTTAAATCATTATACAGGAGGTTCGGACACTTACGAAGGAAATCAGACCTAAGGTAAGGGAAATATCACAATCTCATTTTTATCCGAGATTGTTTATACTTTGAAATTTACTGGGGTGTATTTTATCAGCCACATCCATGTTTCCTCAATATGTAATATTATTTCCATCCACCTACAATTTTTTAAATCCAATTTTACCCTTCTGTGAGTTTTTAGTAAAAGATATGAAAGGAAACTTTTGTCGTTTTTTCGTACGAGGTGCTTTTTGACTTTTCTGAAAAAAGTACGATAAGAATGTTTTTTTTAACTTATACGGCATGAAAGGATTTTTACAGTTTTATAAAGCCATATTTTCATGAAGCTTCCTCAAAAATATTTCATGACTATTTTCAATAAAATCCTTTTCTTTTAAAAATTCATGACGTTTTGTGAAAAGAAAATGATTTTAAAGAAGGATATTTTCCTCAAGAATTCATTTCATGTGTTTTATCAGAACCATTTTCCATCTAAGATGAAATTATTTCAAATGTGTATATTTCAAGTATAATGTCTCTATGAGTTACATGGTTTCAATTTTCATATTATGGAATATTTATTTATATGGATTATGTGATGATGATATGATGTTTATGAAACCCATTTTATTCTTTGGGTTATGATGAATGTTTTAAGTTTATTTTGTGGCACAAGTAAGAATGATTTCATTATGAGATGGGTGGGACCTATATCTCCCTCCAATGCATTGGGTAAAGATTTTATATCTCATGAGATAGACATGGATGGAACGGTAAGTTAATCTGGTTCAGTGTTACAGGACTGAAACGAGGAGTGAACTCGATTCAGAATGGGACTTTGTCCACTAAGATTGTCTTGGCAGCAATGCCTTGGCTACTATGGAAATCATGACATGTGATGAATGGTTGCAACAATTACATGTTTTATTTCCATGCTATTCTATCATTCTTAATGTTTCTTTATGATATATGCCTTACGTACTTACAAGATTCGTGTCTTTGCTCAAGATTTTGATGTTTAGATTTTATGTTCAAGTTTTTGCATTCAAATTTTTATGGATTGTTTTATGTTCTCTATGTTTACCCTTACTGGTCATTTTAGCTCACCCCTTTTATGTTTTCTTTTCCCCAGGATTGTAAAGAAAGGTTTTAGGTAAGAAAAAAATGGAAGATCTTTATTGGGAGATGTTGAATATCTTTCACCACGATTAGAAGATTTTATTCCGAGTTTCCAAAGACACTAAACTATTACGGTCCTTGTGTGTCTGTTTTTCTTATGTATTAAGTATTCCGCAAAATTAATGTAATGTCCCTGTACGTCAGGATTCGGGTCTCTACACTCTGGGAGTATACGAGAGCACTTGGAGGTACGTGTGGTTTGTACCTGAGACGTTTGTGTGCTTGGTTGGGGTTGAATTGGGGCCACACATCGTGTGGGCCCCATGTGCGTGTCGTGTTCTGCTTTGCATACTTTGACCTCTCACAACGTAGAGGGTCCCTCTATGAATTTGTTTGACCAACAGGGTTGAGTGATCTCCCCCTGGTTTTGTTCTCGATGGATCGGTCGGTAGCGGTGCTAGTGACACCTAGTGATGGAACAGGTGTTAAACCCCCTTTGGGTGAGTTGTGCTGGAGTTGGGTGGATGCGCGATACCCACTACGTGTTCGGTTGGCCAGTGGTGTACCCTCCAGTAGAGATGGCCAGAGAAGTTCTGAGTTTTACCCTCCAGCGGGGCTGGGCAGTGGGTTACTCATCGACTTCTTCGGGTTTAGCCTCCAACAGGGCTGGGTAGTGGGTTGCTCACTGACTTCTAGGGTTTACCCTCCAGTAGAGACTGGGCAGTGGGTCACCCGACACACTTAGGGTCTACCCTCCAGCAGAGACTGGGCAGTGGGTCGCCCGACGACCTCTTAGGGTCTACCCTTCAGCAGGGCTAGGCAGTGGGTCGCTCGTCGTCTAGTTCCAGGTCTACCCTCTAGCACGGCTGGGCAGTGGGTTGCCTGTCGACTTATTCCAGGTCTGCCCTCCAGCGGGGCTGGGCAGTGAGTTTCTTGATGATGTATTAAGTTCTACCCTCCAGCAGGGCTGGGCAGTGGGTCGCCTAGTGTTGTATTAAGGTTTACCCTCCAGCGGGGCTGGGCAGTGGGTCTTTGGATGATGCATTATGGTTTACCATCCAGCAAGGCTGGGTAGTGGGTCACCTGATATCTGGTTATGAATTACCCTCCAGCAGGGCTGGGTAGTGGGTCACCTGATATCTGGTTATGAATTACCCTCCAGCAGGGCTGGGCAGTGGGATACCTGTTGTCATTCAAGGCTCAGTCCTTTCTACTAGGCTAGCCTGCGGATTTCCTCCATGGTTACCGGAGCAGGACCCTTGGTTATACAGGTCAGTGTTGTGACGGCTTTGACTTTGAGAATACCTCTCGACTGTAGGGCAGTAACGAGATGTGGTTTGACTTTCCCTAGAACTCTCAAGCACAAGGGGTTCTTTCCCCACCGAGACGCATTCTTGTGACGCGATCTAAAACCGTGCGGGCGAGTCAGTGCCGCCCAAAGCGGATAGTGTCGAGGTGTGGTGATTGAGCCCCTTGGCTTGTAGTTCGGGGCAGACGTGCGGGATGCTGGGCATCGATGGTGTTTACTTCTGGGACTGTTGGCGACTCTTTTCTTGGGCTGAGCTACGGGACATATATCCCCTTACGAGCTTGTTCGGGCTTCTTGTAGAGCATATATATATGTATATACATTGTTTTCGGTACCCACTTCTTGGTTTTGGTTACTCTCCTTCTAGGAGAGGCAAAGACGCGCGGGGTATACCACGTGCTTTCCGTGTCTAGCTTCTCGTGGTTGGATGAGTCTACTCTCCTGCTATAGGTAGTGAAGACTCAACGGGAAGTTCATCTTCTCACCGTTTTCAGCTCCTTGTGCCTGGATGAGTCTACCTTCTTTCCTCTTGTTGGGTTGAGCTGGACTCTTTACTGCACTTTCAGTTGTACCCCTCTACTTTTTTTGTTCGCTCTACTGCTCACCCTTCGGTACCTCCTTTGTTGCTCCCTCAAGCCTTCGGGGCATCCTACTGAGTATTTTTATACTCACCCCTGCTTGGGATTTGCCCGCACTTGGTGTGCCCTTGCAGACGATGGACAGGTGGAGCGTGACTTCAGTGGAGCATAGGAGCTTGGGAGATTGGACCGTGTGCGGTGGTCGTAGTCGGGTTCCAGGTGGGAGACCCGTCATCAGTTTCTTTTTGTTTACCTGTTGTCGGTTTGTGGAACCTTTTTGGTTGGATGTGTGTTTTGCCCCTTTTTTTCCTTTCCAGCACTTTACTTGTACTGTTTAGAGGTCAATGCACTCTTGTGGTTGTTTATAGCAGTTTTCCTTTGCTTTCCTTTTTTACTCTGCACTTTTGCATTGAGTGTGTTGCGTGTGTGTGTACAGGTACTTAGGCAAAGGTCTCCCAGAGTTATTGAGCCTTCGGCGCTGGTCGCCAGCCCCTGGCCTATGGAGGCGGGCTTGGGGTAGTTGCGGCTCGAGCCCAGGTAGGGTCGGGTCGTGACAACTGCACTTGGATCCTCCGTGGGTTCGGTAGCGAGGACGACTGTACTTGGATTCTCTGTGGGTTCGGCAGCCACAACGACCGTACTAGGATCCTCTATGGGTTCGATGACGATTGACTACTGTTCTTGTATCCTACGTGGGTCCGGCAGTATATGACCATTGTACTTGTATCCTGTGTGGGTCCGACAGAGTAGCTGGTCTTGTGTCCTTTGTGGGTCCGACAGCTTAGCTGGTCTTGTATCCTATGTGGGTCTGACAGCTTAGATGAATCAGTGGCTACATCTGATCATCTCTATCGCCTTACGAAGTGTATATCTGTGTGAGCTAAGTCTTGATTTTCAATCATTATCATCGATGTGATTATCTTGCTTTCCTGTGTGGACTGTGTTGTGTTTTCCTGTGTGAACTGGATTGTGCTTGGACTTGAGGGTTGGAGACGAACTGTAACTGGTGAGTTCGGTATATGTATGGGCATATACCTAAGCAGATTTGTTGATACTTCGTGATTGTATCTTTCCTTTGTGGTTTATCCTTCGTGGATTCTGGGAGACTTTAGGGGGTCTCGGGGTCCCTACTGAGTATCGTATACTCACCCATGCACGGGCTATGCCCGCACTACATTGTGTTGGATGCAGACGACGGACAACACTGATCGAGGTGGAAGCTTGTGGAGCTGGACGGTACTCGAAGGTGGACCACTTGGCGGGACATACACGGAGCGGACGGCCGGACCCGAGGAGCTGAGGAGACTATCTGTACCCACCCTTCAGGTGGGATTTCCGGAGGATGACTCGGTATCGCTGTTTTATTTACTACTGTTGTACTTTCATTTCAATTGTATTGTACTTTCAGTTGAGTTTGTATACCGACCCATTTACTTTTCAACACTTACCTTGTACCTAGTTTTTACTTAGTGCTTACTTCACTTGCGTACTCTGTTGTGTTTTTGTTTACTTTATAAAAGACAATGCCTTTCCCTTTTTTCGGGATTTATGTTTTTGATGCTAGTTGCCAGCCCCTGGCCTATGGAAGGCGGGCTTGGGGTAGTCACGGCATGGGCCCCGAGGACGAGTCGTGACATTTAACATTTATCTTATGTGTTTTCTAGTTAAGAAATAATAAAAAATCAATTTTATGCTAAAAATATCATTTTTCAGAAAATAAGTTTTGTATCATTTTGTGCGCTTCATTTAAATTTATCGGAAACATATATAAAACATATTTGAAACAATAAAATTTATTTTTTAGATTATCTTTTCAAAATTATTTTTGTGTGAATTTTTTATAATTTGCTGAGAAGATAATTTTTTGAATGAATATTGAAAAATACTACTTTTTATTGAGAATTTTCATGCCCGTTAACGAATTTAAAATAATAATTTTTATAGTATGGTTTAAAATAAAAAATATTTCAATTATATATATGTATTAGTCTAATTTATTTCATTTTAATCAATATCATATTGAATTTTTATATATATTTTTTAATCTTTTCAACATTGTCTCTATGGAAAAACACTTTCTCATTGCGTATGTGAGTTGAATTTTAAATTAAATGATTCCACTTATGATAATTTAATTTTATAAATAAAATCAATATATTAAATCATAATAATTAATATTTTATAATATGGTCAACATAATTTTTACCATAATGAATATAAAAAGGAGAAAAACATAATTACTATAATCACGGGTTTACTATGGGGACAAACAAAGATGGTAAGGTTTAAAATGACATTAACTTCTCTATAAAACATTTAATTGACATATTTAAACCATATAACCTCTATAGTTAAATAATATACCATTTTAGAGTATGTCGTAATGTGATGAAATGTGGGCACACCTTTTTATTTTCAAAAAACGACACGTGTATCACTCACATCACTTATAAAATGACACCCCTTCTACTCTTCACTTCACACATCAAAAATCATTTGATTCATCCAATACCGTACCAAATAAAATCTTTACATAGTTACTATAATCTTATATTATTTATTATGTTCATAAATTCAATATAGGAAGGATGTTTTGGAAAAAAAATAGTTCGAAGAAGTGGCAACAACTCTAACCCGGAATTTTATTTTATTTCATCATCCAATACCTCGAATTATTATTAAACATGCTGAAATAATAACCAAAGCATATTCAATATATCTATTTGTTTATGTTAATATCATGACATTGAATCATTTCATCCTCCCACAAATGGGAAAAGATATTGTGGATTGTATGTACAGAAGAACTTAAATGGCTCTAAAGATTGCGCTTCATGTGCCTGGCGATTTTCAAACTTTTCCACCCATTTCTCCCTCTACAAATCAATCTACAGTGGTGTATCCGACTCCGGCGATGTTTGATCTGGGGTCCGAGCCTTTGGATGGTGCCTCTTCTCCCCATTGGGGGTCTCCTGCCCCTTCCCCGGGGTTGAGGCGTCTGGTGCTACCTTTCATGTAATTGCTGTGTGGGAGGGGTTCCGGCACTTCAGATATATGCTTTCCATAGATTTCCCTGTTATCACACTCAGTGGTGAGGAATGGTCCCCATCTTTCACTGACCTCTCCTGTGTCGGCGTTCAATGAGGCGATTGCAGGGCTCAAGTGGACGCTCGTGGCGCGCTTCAGATCTACGAAGCCTTCTCTACCAGTCTTCAAGAGTTTTGTGGATTCATGGGGGTTAGAAAATGGGGTTCACATTTCGGTGTTACACAGGCTCTCGTTCTGTTTGGTTCTTAATACACAGGCGGACTTCGTCATGGTTTGGTGTAATGCTCTCCGAGTTTTGGGACCTTGGCGCTTCAATCTCTCTAGATGGTCGATGGAGGATCACCAGTGGAAGGAGAGATCTCGGGCTGCAGTATGGGTAAACCTTCTGGGTATCCCGCTTCCATTTCAAAACAACACCTTCCTCAAGGCCATCAGCGATTCTCTGGGTGGGTTTCTTTGCGTGGTAGCGCGCACCCGCCGCGACGAGGAAACGATGGTGTCTCGGATTTGCGTTTAGTTGGATCTTTCCTTATCAATTTTGGGGAAGATTTCATGGAAGGTGCCGGAATTAGTTATCTGGAGCCAGGACAATGTCTTTCGGGTGTTCCCCATGTACTGTTCGTCTTGCCTTCTACAGGGTCCTTCTGTTCAGAATTGTAGGAAATGTATCCAAGGTGGTTGTCCTCAAGAAGCCAAAAATTCCAAATCAAGGGGGTTGATGATGTACACGTCTTCAGGGTCCAGTTCAGTCCAGGATCATCCAGCTCCCCTAGCTGCCCTTGTGGCCGGCAAGGATCTCGTTGCATCCCTAGTGATCCCTATGTTCCACACTCTGGTTTTCCTCCGACCTGGTTTCAGTGGGAAGGACCACCAGGGTTCTTCTTCAATAGAATGCCTCCCCTCCCAGATGTTGTTATTAGGTTCCCTTTTTGAATCTATCCCGATGGTTCCTCGGAGTGTGTTGGAGTCTGGGTCTCAGGTCTTTCTTAGTGTGCTAGCTTCTTGCTATCATGTTGAGAAGCTACCTACGGTGGATGTAGTCTAGGAGGTCAGCTCCCTTGCTATGGTTCTTTCAGCAGATTCCAGGAAGAGGCCCAACAGTGACTGTATGGAGATCTCAGTTTCCCCTGGTGATCGGCCTCCTCCAGCGCTTAGCATGTTAAGCAGTAGGGTAACTGATGTAAAATCGGATAGATCAAGTGATCAACATTATGCGAAGCATGATATAATGGCTCGGTTGCCACTACTGGTGGTGAGCGAGAAAGCTCCAAATCGTCCATTGAGGCTTCCTTCTTCTGCCTCAGCTCCATCAGATGCTGGCTCGGGTATGTGTATATGGATGGTCATGAGAAAGAGGCAAGTTAGGGAGTGTTCTTCTTCCACCATGATAGAGTATGTGTTGCCTGGGGCCAACGTTGGGCAAGTGTTGTTTCCAGGATTCCTGTCATTATATGGAATTCCGGAGGTGTCGGGGCAAGAGTGAAAACTGACTTGATATCCTCGAAAGTGAAGAAGCACAAGATCAAGGTTGATACGATCTTTGAGCACAAGTGGAATTCTACTAAAATTAATGAGTTTACCCGCAGGGGAAAGCTTCATGCATCTATGCATACAGACCCAGTTAACAGGTTCATCTGGATATTCTGGCTCATGGATGCTACGGTGGAGTTTCTCCAAGCAGGGGACCATCATTTTACAACGAGAGTGTCATGTGGAGGGGACTCTATACTTGTGTCATTTATTTATGGCAGTTGTGATGCCCAGAGAAGGGAGCTATTATGGAGTGAATTGAATGAGTTCAACCCAGGGGATCAACCTTGGGTGGAGGGAGGCAATTTCAATATAATAACAAATCTTGAGGAGAATAAATGGAGAGGTGAATTCCCAAGGAGGGCTATAAGGTCCTTCACTAAGTTTTAGTCTGGTAAAGGGCTAATGGATTTGGGATACTCAGGTGACCCTTACACATGTTGTAACAACAGAAGGGGTAGTGACCATGGCTGGAGTAGGCTGGACCGCTGTAGAGCCAATGTACAAGCAATTTTATTATTCTCAAATACAAAGGTGGATCACTTGACTCAAAGCATCTCTAATCACTCTCCACTATTGCTCACTTTGAGCATGAGGGAGTCCTCACAGGAAGACTTAATGTTTATGAGCCAGTGGTCAGGTTTTCCATAATATCATCAATTGGTAAGGACGATCTGGGAAGAACCGATTCAGGGCCACTTTTGGGTGGCCTTGCACTCCAAGTTGAGACGTCTTAATCATATCCTACAATTGTGGGCTAAGATCATTCCCCCCTTGGATTAAGAGATGGATGTTTTTAAAACAGACATTGAGCAGCTTGATGCTAAAATAGAGGAGGCCTAGGATGATGCTACCTTTGAAGAGCTATCTGAGAAGAAGAATGCCTTTGCAGTTATGATCCTCACTCAGGAACGTAGGGAGAGGGGATTCTTGATAATTAAATGGATGAAGGAGGGTGATAAGAACACAACTTTTCTCCATGTATGCATAAGGGAGAGGCGGCGGGTTGTTAAACCAAACGTAAAGCTCGATGATGGCTCTTTCACTGATGATAGGGAAGTGGTGGGAGGTTTGGTGTTTTCTTACTTTAAGGATATTCTTGCTGGTCCGAATCCAAATATGCTTCAGGGCTATCCTTTGGGGGTGGATGAGTTTTGCGAGGGGATTCTGAACCATGTTTCTTCTCAAGATAATGATATATTTGAAGGTATCCCGAATGAGGAGGAGATCCATGTGGCTATTGTGAACCTCAATCATGAGAGTGTAGTAGGTTCAAATGGATTTCCTAGTACTTTCCACAGGAGCTCTTAGGAGGAGGTCAAGGGGGATATCATCTATGATATTTAGGACTTCTTTAGAGGGGGAAGCCTACCCCGTATAGCGTCTGTCATGACTCTGGTGCTCCTAAAAAAGATCAAAGACCCCTCCTTCCTCCTTCATTAATGGATGGAGAGTATGTGTAAATTCCATTACAATATATTTTTGAGCATCATCAACAAGCCGCTATTTGGAAGTCTCCCTTGGTGGATATCCCTGGAACTGCATGGGTTCGTGAAAGAGTGCTCGATTTAGGGAGCTATAGCGTTGGCTCAGGATATTCTAGGAGACATTAATATAAAGGCTCATGGATCCAATATGGTTATCATGTTGGATATGACCAAGGCATATGACAGGCTTGAGTGGGGTTTTATTAACAGGGTTCTGAAGAAGATGGGCCTTTCCAGCAGGGCTTGTGATATTATTTTCAGGTGTTTCAGTTCGGCATGGATGGATGTTTCGTTTATAGGGCATACTCAGGACTTATTCAAGTCGGTTCATGGACTTCGATAAGGTGATCCATTATCCACGAGTATTTTTATTCTTGTGCAGGACACCTTGATTAGGTTGATCAACAGAGGAATATCTAATAGGGACATTCTTCCCTATTAGAAGAAGTTGAATCTACCCTCCATACCTCACTTTATGTGTGTGGATGATACAATAATTTTCATCAATGTGGGGAGGAAATATGTGCAGGGAATTAACAAGATAGTTGAGATGTACTGCCACTGGAGTGGCCAAATTATCAACAAGGAGAAGAGTAAATTCTATGTGTCCAAAGCATTCAATGCGAGTAGGGTGACTACTCTGGGTATAAGGCAGGGTATGAGGTGCGTTATGTTTCCCATAGAGTATCTCGGTAACCCTGTGACTCCAGGAAGAATGTGTATTAGTTATTTTGACCGTGTGGTGAGCAGAATTTCGGGGCATATACTGAATTGGAAAAACCATTATTTATCCTTTAGAGGCTGCATTTCTCTTGTGAATAGCGGCCTTTTGGCAATACTAGTGCATGCGATCTCATCCACTAACGTACCAAAGGGGGTTATAAGGTTCATTGATAAGCTTCTTGCTCGTTTTATATAGGATGTGTCATCAAAGGGGAAGAAACAATGGGTCTCTTGGGAGATGATGGCTTGGCCTATCATGGTGGGGGGATTAATTTTAAAAGCTTATCAACCACTATCCATTTCATGTATGTGAATTTATCTTTGGAGGTAATGGGAGAACGTACATTGTGGGGGATTATTATGTCTCGTAGGTACTGAGCAAATACTGAATTCTCATTGGCAAGCGGATCTCCCCTATGGTCTTCAGTCTGCAGCATGATTCCAATTATTTTACACCATTAGAAATGGATTATTGTGGAGGGAAACATTTTGTTTTGGAACCATAATTGGTCGGGAAGAATCCTTGGATACCCAGGATGTCCAGCCCCAACGATCAACTTCAAAGAGGCAGTACAATATCCTTTGTTCTTTAGAGGTATTTTGGATGCACTTCAGCGTGAGTTTTTCAACGCTGTCCTCACCAACTCAGAGCAGGATCAGTGTGTCTTCACTCCATCGACCTTGGGGAAGTTTAATTTGAAGGATTTATATAGGATTAGCGTGCCTCAGGGACAAATGGAAGGGTGGAATGGCATGGCTTGGTGTAATAGGATACCTTCAAAGTATAATTTCCTCACTTGGAGGATCCAGAACCTCACGTTGCCCCCGATGAAAATATTAAATGTCTTGGCATCAGCATGGAATCATGTTGCCATTACTGTATGAACAAGTGTGAAGAAACTATGAACCATATTTTCTTTGAAGGGGACTGGGCTCGCCAGGTATGAGGATTTGTTGGAGAGTTCATAGGGTACTCTTCCTGGGCTACATGATTCAATGCATTCAGGGAGCTCTAGTTTCACATATTTGATGGTCCATGGAAGGAAAAAATGGAGAGATCAATTATCTTTAAGGTCGGATGTTGGTGCATATGGAATGCTCAAAATCGGGTCAGGTTTGAGGGGATCAAATCCATGGGAAGAGCCATTATAACCAGAGTACGGTGCATATTGGATGATATGTTCGCACTTGATAGAATCTAGAAAGAGGACCCCTCCCTACGAACGATATTCATGATTCAAGCCGTAGACCAGTAGATATGATCCAGGCCATAGGGAAAGTGGGTACGATAGAGTCCTCCAGAAGCTGGACTGAAATTAAATACAAACGATTCTTGTATCCATGGGGATGCAAGGTGGAGGGGTGGTCTAAGATTCAAGAGGCATTGTGATCCTAGCTTTCATAGTGCATTATGGGAGTGATAATTCTATCCAGGTGGAGGCAAATGCTATTCTTACAAAATCACAATTTGCAGGTAGAGGGCGATTTACATTTCGCAAGTGGAGACTGACTCCATGTTAATTCATGATGCCCTTCATGTTAAAGATAACATACCATGGTAAATAACCCATACCATCATGAAATGAAAATTCCTCCTTGATAGAAGCACTAGTGTTACCTATACTTGGAGAGAGGGGAACAGGGTGGCAGATCACTTCGCCTCTCTAGCATCCCCTGGGGTTCCATTCATGTGTCTATCTAATGTTTCTTAATTTAAGCCCGAGGGGTTCAATCTGATTTGGGGACATGACCTCAGACTCCATTATTTCTGGACTCCCTATACTTTTTCCCTTTGTATTCTCCTTTTGAATAAAAATTGTAATGTTGATGATGATGATGATGTATAGTGGAATACTCCCTCGTGAAGTAATGTAAATCATTTTCTATCACTTCTCACAATGGATGGATATAATGATTCATATAATGTTTATATATTATATTTCTGATATAATTATACTTATAGATATATAATATCATATATACATTTTTTCTTTCAATTCCTTATAAAATATGATAACATTGTTAATGTGTATAGTGGACTATGACATCATGAAGCAATGTGAATCACTATTCCCTTACACTTTTCATAGAAGTCCATTTTTATAAATTTAATGAATATATGTGATATATATGAGATAAAAAAATATATATAAATGAAATATATTGTTTTACCTTTCATTTATTTCAACTATTGAGGAAAGATAAATAGAGTTCATATTTACCCACATCCTACCTCCTCCATGAATGATGTATTTCATTTTCTACCTCTAGTAATTATGGATTACTGAAAATTAATATATATTGAATATAAATGATATTTATATCATTATTTTAAATTCTATGTAATAAGTAACCATGATCAAATTAATGGGACTAAAAATACCAAACCAAAACATATGTGAAAGATGAAGCAGCTGTTACCCGAAACATAAATTTAACAAGGAATTGTTAATAAATGGGTAGTAAAAGATCCTAAATGAATAATATAAGCTAAGATATATTAATTAATTTTTCATTAATATATTTATAATAAATTTATATTTATTATACCATATGTTCTAATGTGTATATGGTATGCCGAGACACAAGATATGAGATTTACGTCTCAATTTTATTTTATGTTGCACACATGTAATAATCAGAACGTGTTTATTTTATGTGGTGTATAAAATGAAACTGAATTTATTTCTTGGTGATATCCTTATAAAAATTTTCTTTTACATATCTATCTTAGAATTTCTCTGCCATAGGATTTACATCGTCATGGTGACCAATTTGATAAGGGATTTTTTCCCTCAATTTTTCATATTTTTAACAAATGTTATGTTATGAATCTAATTCTTTTTATGAGGTATATATATAAAACCATTGAAATTAGATATAATAAATTTATTTAATATCATGATACTTTATGTTTAATTTAATATTATTTTTTCGCATATCATAAAATTCAATGTTATGAATATTGTAAAGATTTTATGATACAATCTCATCATTTATCATGATTGTTTGTGTTTTTAATTCTGATGATAAAATCATAAAAATTATATCCTAAGAAACTCATTTTTATTCTGCTATAGTTATTTCATGATATTTCATTTTTTTACTTCATTTCCCACTGTTTATGTACTCAAGGGTTCAAAATAAATTTTTTATGAAATATAATCTTCGTTTCTGTCTTCTATTAAAAAAAATTATTCTAAAACCATGTTTTCTAATATCGATTTCAAAAAATGTATTAACATTCTCCAAATGATTTATTAATGATATTTTTTACCAATTTTTTTCTTCTCTACAAAATGTTTTTAATAGAATCATCATGTTGTTATCTAAAAAAAATCATGTTAATCTTTTATAAAAAATGTGAAAGGAATCATTATTTTAACATTTAAAAAAATTATTTTCTTCCAAAATGACCACTCATTATTTTAATTAATCATTTAAAATATTAAGGATTTATTTTCAATGAAAATGGTTTTAGAAATTCTTTTTATTTTAAAAAAATTAATTTGAAATGTTTATTTCCATAAAAAATAATATATATGATTCTTAAGGAATCCTTTATATGATTCAAATGTTGTATTCAAAAAAATTTATTATGAAAATATTTTATATTTTAAAAAGGTTTTTTTCAATGTTGGAATCTTATTTTATCTAAAAATTATCCAACATATCTTTCAAAATAATTTTCCATCTAAGATGAAATATTATGATGTTACTTATGCTTTCCTAGGGAAATGATCAATGGATACCATTGTTATTTATTCATGGAATGGTTTATATTTGTGATGAATAGATTATTATGAAACACATTTATTTTCTTGGGATAATTCTATGATGAATTGTTTTTTGAAACCCTTTTTTCATGGGTTCTGATATGATAAATGTATTATAAAGCCTATTTATTTTCATTGGTTTTATTATAAAAAATTATTAATGATCTTTTGGAACAATTATGTATGGTTTCAATTAGGAGATGGAACTTGTGTTAAAACCAAGGATGGTGGTTAACTTATAACCAAAGAGTAGTGGCACTATTATCTCCCACTAATTCATTAGGTAACATTTTATATCTCATGAGATAATATGGACATGAATGGAGAGTGAACCTTGTTAAGTAAGATACTCGGTCCATTATTATTTTCTTGGGTGTGATCCTTGAATACTATGAAGGTTTGTGGACTGAAACCAATCCACTATAATAGTTTTTAACAATGATCCTTGACTAATAAGGAATTGATTATCTATCCATATGCATATGAAAAAATATACCTCTTAGGACAATGTTATGATCTCCTGGATCTTGCTCGTTGATTCATTTATGATTCATGTCTTATGAAATACAATAATTTATGACATGACTCCATTTTCTGATCTATGAAATATAGGGTATGGTTTCAAAATTTTAAGCTCATGTTCTCATTCCCTTATCCCCATTTTATTTTGATGTTACCAGTGATATCTCAATTGTTTACCCCTATTGAACATCTAAGTTAATCCTTTCATAGCTTTTCTTTATCAAAGTTATCATGAATTATATTATACATGATATGTCTAATACGGGTTATATTTATGGATAAATTAGTGGGATATGATGTAGTTCACATATGAACCAGGTTTTTATATGTCCATGTTTCCAAAGGCACTATACCTTTACGATCGTCAAACATGAGTTTATATAATTTAAGGATTACTCATCTACTAAGATTTAATATCTATTTTTTAATGACATGGTTTGATGTATATATCATAACATTTCATGAAATTCTCTATCCATCTTTACTAGATAAGATAAAGAAATCCTCATATAGAGATAAGCGCTTATATAATATGATTAAATCAATTAATTCTAGTAGACAATCAGAATTCAACTTTTAAGGTGTTGTGTTAATGTTTCAAAAAAAAATTATTTATTCTATCAAACCTGATATAAAAGGGCCAATATTAGATGAAACATATAGCACAAATTTCCCTAAACACCCTGGTTAGACAATGATATATAAGGATATAATGGAACATTTATAATTTAATGGTATAAACATGGAAATTGAAAACTATGTTTCTAGATTATTTTTTTCTAATAAATAAACCTTGAATGAAATAAACATAAATGATTCATTCTAAAACTCAATATACCATGTTATAAGTGAGAAAATATTACAATGAAAATTTTAAGTGGACCACTAATGAAATGGAGGAGGATGATTCTCTATGGATTATTTTGGGTTTCCTTACCATGTTTACAAAATTCATAGAAATCAGAATCTACCCCATGAGTATCAAGCATGGTTCAAAATTAATGAAGTGGTGAGACATCATGGTGACCATTACGAATTATATCGGATCAAAACTTACAGCTCACATAGAAATTTTGGAGGATTCCTCCAAAGGATATCTACAATGAGAAACATTTGACCACCCATAATGGACCTCAAACTCAAAGAAAAATCTAAAAGGAATATTTAAATATTGGAAGACATGTTGAGATCATGTTTTTTTATTCTTAATAAAGATTATATTGTTATATAATTTCATTAGAATTTTTATATAATAATATCTTCACCTTATGAATTTAATTAGAATTGTAGGAATTAGTGGAAGGTTAAAGAAGAAAAAATCCAACATGATAGTATGAGGTTGGAGTAAGGAACCTAGTAGGACCAATAAATGTTGAGGACTCAATTGTTATGGTGTGAGATATTCATAACGACATTGTGATAGTTCAAAAAATAAATGATCTATACATACAAATAGAGGAAGGACATAAAATATCTAGTGGGGAATCACACATTATTAAAATTACCTTAATAGAATGGAGTTATAATTATTGGTAATAATTTGAAACATTGTCTTTTATACATTAGGCCTTTTGAAATTTTGTAGAGAATTAAAGTTGTGGCTTACCTTCTGGATATGCCACCCAAACTATCTAATGTACATGTAATGTTTCTTGTTTTTTTATCTATGAAGTACATTCATTATGAAATTTATGTGCTCACCAATTAAGAAACATAGAATGAAATAATATTATCATATAAGGAATAGAATATTAAAATTACTAACACTAGAGGGAATGTGTTACAGAATCAGAAAACACAGCTGGTGAAAGTACATTGGATGAATCATAAGATAGAGGAAGAAACATGGGAACTCAAATAATTAATGATTAATATTTACCAAATTTCATAAAAATTAAGTTATATCACAAATTTTAAGGATTTAGTAATTTAATGGGCTATAATTCATTAACTTATACTATATAGGAAAGGGTAATCACTATATCTCTGAATTATATCATGATCCACATTTCATCATCCCATCATTATAGTATAATAAAAATAAATTTATTCATGAATATGTTTAAAATAATGATTCATACAATTTATAATTTCAATTTTATTATATGGATAATTTTTTTTGAATGTGTGAAAGGCATCTTAGGGTATATTTTTTGAAATTTTCTAGAATAGATTATTTTTTTGCTGAATAGTGAAAATGTCGTTTTTATAAATACCATGAGTTTTATGACCTCATATTGATATAATAATAAATTAAGAATTTAATTAACATGTTTATTAGAAAAAAAAATAAGTTTTACAATGTGATATTATACATTTAGAATAAAATTTTGAATTTAGAAATCCATGCTACACATTTTTTCAACTTAAGTTATTTATTTATTAATAAAAATCATTATGGGGATAGTTTCAATTAATTATCTATTTATAAAGAACAATTAATTTTTTGATTCATTTAAAGATTCATAACTCTTATATTCTAATAAATAAATAAATAAATTTAATTAGAATTAATAATATTCATGATTTTTGTGTAAATTTATTTTTATGATGAAAAAGAAATTTTTAATAAAAAAATGTTTTTTATGTTAATAGTTTTTTTATTAAAATTTATTTTTACCACCTATATAAAATGATTTATGTAAAATGGTTTTACTATTTCATATCATCATATTAAGATTTAATAACAATTGAAATTTTTTTATCAGAAAAATTGCATACCATGGTAAAAGTTTATCAGCAAGGTAAAGGTAAATGGGGTTAAAGTGGGGGTTAATTTAAGGGATAAGGATTCCAATAACTGAAAAATGGCCATAATTTATTGGTTCATTGTATTATCACCCTAATTTATCATATATTTTCTTTTTACCCAAATGTGGTTTTTCTTTCCTAGAAAATGGAAATCATTTTATTTTAAGATTGTCAGTATTTACAAAAGGGCCTCCCCTATAGCTTGTAAAAGGATTCCTTCACGATGTCACTTATGAAAAAACATATTTATTCTTATTGGTAACAAAATATTCTAAAAAAAAATTCCCAATTTCTATTTAACATGTCCTATATTTTCTTTTCTAACCAAAACAACTATCTATGAATGATTATGGAATGATCCCAAATAAATATCTAAAAAAGAGATTATTGTTTTAACTATTTTCATCTAAGATTATTTCTTATTCCTCCTCATAAAAATGTAATATGATAATACTAATAAAATTAAATCAGTATAATTAGTATGATAAATTTTTATTATATTGGTTTTCACTATTAGAAATACAGTCTTTCCCAACAGTTCTGAACTGTTGGGAAAGGCTGAAGAACCGTTGGTATATGTTATACCAACGATTCTAAAAACCATAGGGAAGTAAGCCGTTGGGAAAGATTTTATCAATGGTTTACAATGAACCATTGGGATAGGGTGGGAAAAAATTAACCTATCCCAACAGTTGTGCCAAACCGTTGGGATAGTTTTTCCCAACGGTTTGGCTTGAACCGTTGGGAAAGCCCAAGGACTCTCCTCTTTCCCAACAGTTTCTAAACCATTGGGAAAGGTTTTTTACCAATGTTTCATTGAACTGTTGGTAAAAAAAGAATCAGAGATGCTATGATAATGGTTTGAAACTTTTGGCATAGCCTATGCTGTGCAAATTGCGCAGTACCCTGCAATTTGCACAGCAGCTCTGCAATTTGCATAGCAGGCCTCATTTTGTGCATTCCCTCTCATTTTCAATCCAATTATTGTACCTTCAATAAATTAACACATACATATAAAAATATTGTACCTGCAATAACCAACTAACACATACATATAGAGAACAAATTCATACACATTTAACATATAATGGATCATGGAACTATACACATCCATAATTAAATTATAATTCATAACATAATTATAAACATGCATAATTCATTTAGAATTCAATTTAAAATTTAGATGACAATTATATGTGGAATCCAGAATTCAATTCATAATTTGATCGGTTTTTTGTATACCATATACTTTTACCTGAAATGATGTCCATTTTAAACAAAATACATACACCTGGAGTGATACCGGCCACACCATGACTCAGATTGAGGTGAGGTTAACTCGTACACGTCAAAAATGACTCATCGATCATTGTCCCAAAGTATCAACATATTCTGAAAGCGTTTGATCGGTTTTCCGTATGCCAGTTGATGTTTTTCACTTAAAATGCTGTCCTTTTGAAACAAAATACAGACACCTTGATTGGTGCTGGCCACACTGCATCTCAGATTGAGGAGGGGTTGATTCGTACACATCACATATAACCCATGGATCATTGTGCTAATGTATCAACACAATCAGAATCCGTTTGGTCAGTTTTCCATATGTACTTAAAATGTTGTCCATTTTAAACAAAAGAGAGACACTTAGAGTGATCCCGGCCACATTGTGCCTTGGATTAAGGCGGGGTTGACTCTTACACATCACATATGACCCATGGATAATTTTCCTAAAGCATAAAAACATTTCAAATGCATTTGTTCAGTTTTTCTTATGTCAGTTGTTGTTTTCACTTAAAATGATGTCCATTTTAAACAAAAGAGAGACACTATGAATGGTGTCAGCCACAACACGTCTCGGATTGAGGCGGGGTTGACTCGTACACATCACATATGACCCATGTATCATTTTTCTAGATTATCGACACAATCAGAATCTGTTTGGTTGGTTTTTCGTATGCTAGTTGTTGTTTTCACTTAAAATGAAGTCAATTTTAAACAAAAGAGAGACACTTTGAGTGGTTTCAGTTACACCGTACCTCGGATTGAGGCGAGGTTGACTCGTAAACGTCACATATCACCCATGGTTCATTCTCCTAATGTTTCAATGGAAACCAAATGCGTCTGGTCGGTTTTCCGTATGTACTTAAAATGTTATCCATTTTAAACAAAAGAGAGACACTTAGACTGATCTCGGCCACACCGTGACTCGGATTGAGCCCGAGTTGGCTTTTACATGTCATATATGACCCATGTATCATTGTGATAAATCATCAATATATTCCGAATGCGTTTGGTCAATTTTCTATATGTCAGTTGTTCTTTTCACTTATAATCCTGTCCATTTTAAACAAAAGAGACACAGTTAGAGTGGTTCCGGCCACACCATGTCTCGTATTTAAATGGGGTTGACTTTTACATGTCCCAAATGACCCATGAATCATTTTCCTAAAGTATCGACACAATCCGAATGCGTTTGGTCAGTTTTCTGTATGCCAGTTGATATTTTTCACATAAAATGATTCCATTTTGAAACAAAAGACAGACACTTTGAGTGGTGCCAGACACACCGCATCTCAGATTGATGCGGGGTTGATTCTTACACATCAAATATTACCCATGGATCTTTCTCCTAAAGTTTCAACTAAAACCGAATGCGTTTGGTCAGATTTCCATATGTACTTAAAATGTTGTCCATTTTAAACAAAAAAGAGACACTTAGAGTGATCCTAGACACACCGTGCCTCTAATTAAGGTGAGGTTGACTCGTACATGTCACATATGACCCATGGATCATTTTCCTAAAGCATAAACACATTTAGAATGCGTTTGGTCAGTTTTCCGTATGCCAATTGTTCTTTTCACTTATAATCCTGTCCATTTTAAACAAAAGAGACACAGTTAGAGTGGTGCCGACCACACCGCATCTCGGATTTAAATGGGGTTGACTCATACACGTCTCAAATGACCCATGAATCATTTTCCTAAAGTATCAACACAATACAAATGCGTTTGGTCAGTTTTCCGTATGGCAGTTGATGTTTTTCACTTAAAATGATGTCCTTTTGAAACAAAAGACAGACACTTTGAGTGGTGCTGGACACACCATGTCTCAGATTGAGGTGTGGTTGATTTGTACACGTCACATATGACCCATGGATCATTCTACTAAAGTTTCAACAGAAACAAAATGCATTTGGTTAGTTTTCTATATGTACTTAAAATGTTGTCCATTTTAAACAAAAGAGAGCCACTTAGAGTGATCTCGGCCACACCGTGCCTCAGATTAAGGAGGGGTTGACTTGTACACATCACATATGACCCATGGATCGTTTTCCTAAAGAATCAACACATTTTGAATGCGTTTGGTCAGTTTTTTGTATGCCAGTTGTTCTTTTCACTTATAATCATGTCCATTTTAAACAAAAGAGACATGGTTAGAGTGGTGTCAGCCACACCGCATCTCTCATTGAGGAAGATTTGACTCATACATGTCACATATGACCCATGGATCTTTGTGCTAAATTATCGACACAATCGGAAAGCGTTTGGTCAGTTTTCCGTATGCCAGTTGATGTTTTTCACTTAAAATGATGTCCTTTTGAAACAAAAGACATACACTTTGAGTGGTGCCGGCCACACCACATCTCAGATTGAGGCAAAGTTGATTCGTACACATCACATATGAACTATGGATCGTTGTGCTAAAGTATCAACAAAATCAAAATCTGTTTGGTCATTTTTTCGTATGTACTTAAATTGTTGTCCATTTAAAACAAAAGAGAGCCACTTAGAGTGATACCGACCACACCGTGACTTGGATTAAGGCAGGGTTGACTCGTACACATCACATATGACCCATGGATCATTTTACTAGAGGATCAACACATTTCGAATGCATTTGGTCAGTTTTCCGCATGTCAGTTGTTATTTTCACTTAAAATGAGGTCCATTTTAAACAAAAGAGAGACACTATGAATGGTGTCGGCCACACCATGTCTTGGATTGAGGTGGGGTTGACTTGTACATGTCACATATGACCCATGGATCATTGTTCCAGAGTATCGACACAATCAGAATCCTTTTGGCTGATTTTTCGTATGCTAGTTGTTGTTTTCACTTAAAATGAAGTCAATTTTAAATAAAAGAGAGACACTTTGAGTGGTGTCAGCCACACTGCACCTCATATTGAGGCGAGGTTGACTCATACACGTCACATATGACCCATAGTTTGTTCTACTAAAGTTTAAATGGAAACTGAATGTGTTTGGTTGGTTTTCCATATGTACTTAAAATGTTGTCCATTTTAAACAAAAGAGAGACACTTAGACTGATCCCTACCACACCGCGACTCGTATTGAGCCTAGGTTGGCCCGTACACATCACATATGACCCATGGATCATTGTGATAAATTATCAGCATATTCAGAATGCGTTTGGTTGGTTTTCTGTATGCCAGTTGTTCTTTTCACTTATAATCCTGTCTATTTTAAACAAAAGAGACACAGTTAGAGTGGTTCCGGCCACACTACATCTCGGATTTAAATGGGGTTGACTCTTATATGTCTAAAATGATCCATGAATCATTTTCCTAAAGTATCAACACAATCCGAATGTGTTTGGTCGGTTTTCTGTATGACAGTTGATGTTTTTCACATAAAATGATGTCATTTTGAAATAAAAGACAGACACTTTGAGTGTTTCCGGCCACACCGCATCTCATATTGAGGCAAGGTTGATTCGAACATGTCACATATGACCCATGGATCGTTCTCCTAAAGTTTCAACAGAAACCGAATGCGTTTGGTCGGTTTTCCGTATGTACTTAAAATGTTGTCCATTTTAAACAAAAGAGAGCCACTTAGAGTGATCCCGGCCACACCGTGACTCAAATTAAGGTGGGGTTGACTCTTACACGTCATATATGACCCATGGATCGTTTTCCTAAAGCATAAACACATTTAGAATGCATTTGGTTGGTTTTCCATATGACAGTTGTTCTTTTCACTTATAATCTTGTCCATTTTAAACAAAAGAGACACAATTAGAGTGGTGTCGGCCACACCGCGTATCATATTGAGGCGAGGTTAACTCATACACGTCACATATGACCCATGTATTATTGTGCTAAAGTATCAACACAATCCTAATGCGTTTGGTCGGTTTTCCGTATGCCAGTTGATGTTTTTCACTAAAAATGATGTCCTTTTGAAACAAAAGACAGACACTTTGAGTGGTGCCGGCCACACCAGGTCTCAGATTGAGGCGGGGTTTATTTGTACACGTCACATATGACCCATGGATCATTATCCTAAAGTTTCAATAGAAACCAAATGCGTTTGTTCAGTTTTCCATATGTACTTAAAATGTTGTCCATTTTAAACAAAAGAGAGACAGTTAGACTGATCTCGACCACACCACGACTTGGATTGAGCCCGGGTTAGCTCATACACATCACATATGACCCATGGATCATTGTACTAAAGTATCAACACAATCAGAATCCGTTTGGTTAGTTTTTTGTATGTACTTAAAATGTTGTCCATTTTAAACAAAAGAGAGCCATTTAGAGTTCAATTCCAAAATAGAAAATACAGTTCAATTCCAAATTATAAAATGCAATTCAAATAAAACTGCAACCAATAAATATTAAAAATTCACATAACGTTCAAGTCAGATAAAACATATTTGTGATCAATGCTAAATCAATTTGAATATTACCAACCTTAACAAACTAACTCGAGGTAAACCAAAAGAATTGAGAACATGGATAAATGATTCTATATATTTTCAACCACAACTTCAGGTTCACAATCAACTTTGACAATTGAGCTATTAGAGTCATCAAATAAAATAAATGGATTGGTTCCAATGGCACTAGGGATAGTGTCAATTACTTCATCACATCATCAAAAATATGTCTTGGAATTACTTCAACTATGACACCAAATTCAGGTCGAAGTTGGTCTTTGACATAAAAAACTTGTTTAGCCATTGATGCCAACACATATGGTTCTTCGGTAGCAAGAGTGTGAGTCATATTAATTACTCAAAATCTAGAATCATAAATAAATGTTCCATGTCTCGTCATCGAATCAAACCAATGGCATTTCATCATTGTGACTCATCCATGAGAGTAATAATCCAATATTATTATTTTCTCAACAACTCCATAATAACCCACATTTTCAAATCGCAGTCTACTATCTGATGCACTGGCATAACAATCTGTTGTGGAAGTAACCATAACACCATCATGTTGTGTTCTCATGTTCTTTGCTCGTTCAATGACAATAAATTTTTACCCATTGATAACAATTGATTTACAGTCACAAACCACGGTATTAGGACCAAAAGCCAAAGCTCTTATTTCCTAAGAGACATAGTCAGCAGATAAACTCAATATTTGCAATATAAATGACTATTAAACTTAACTAAATATTTATATAATTATTTTAAACAGTAATATTTTTACCTTTAATTTTAACCAAGAAGAAAACTCTTTTCTATGCAAAGTCTCCCTCTTTTTCAAAGATAAAAAATGATGCTTCCTATTTATCATTATATAATGTTCCCTGTAGATAAAAAATATGAATAGTTTAACAAATATATATGTAAGATATACATAATCAATTTAGTTACTTTATATAGTCATCGAACAAATCACAATTGAACAAAACTGTACGATGTGCCATCTCCTGCTCTTCATGGCTTAATGTCTTCATGACTTAATGTCTTCAATGTATATGATACAGGAATTCCTCCTATTTGAGGAAGTAATGGAAAACTGGGTTCAATTTGCTCATACTTTTCTTCTTCATTTCTCATTGGTCTATTCAATCTTGTAGTAAGATCAGACAAATACATCGAGCAGAAATCCATACATTCTTGAGCCAAGTAACCGTTCACAATAGAACCTTCGGGATAATTTATGTTTCGGACATAAGACTTTAATGTGAATGTATTTCTTTCAGTTGGATACATCCAACGAAAAAAACAGGTCCTCCAAGAAGTATTTCAGTGGGAATATAGACATTCATATGCATCATACATGTGAAAAATGATGGAGGAAATATTTTCTCTAACTCACACAAAATTAATGGGGCATATGTCAACATTTTTTTCAAGAAATACTTGGACAACTTCTTAGCACAAAGATCTCTAAACAAATGGCACAACCAAATAACAGCCACCCTTACATTATTGTACAAAAGATGACATATTACTATTGGAAGCAACTCATGTAGTAGAACGTGATAATCACGAGTCTTCAAAGATTTTAGCTTCAACTCTCTTCTGTTGACCCGTTTAGATATGTTGCTTGAATAGCCATCAGGAACTCTAATAGTCTCTAATACTTCAAGAATTTTTTTCATAGGTGTCATCACATAAGAAGCACATGGAAGTTACCATTTATTTTCACTAATACGCACAAGATGCAATTCTTGTTTGATTCCCCAATCCACCAAGTCACGCCGAGATCGTAAATCATCTTTTGTCTTCCCCTTGACATTTAGAAGAATCAAAAGCAAAATTTCGCATATATTATTTTCAATATGCATTACGTCTAAGAAATGACGTAACAAATTGGTTAACCAATAAGTAAAATAAAAAAATATACTCCTCTTCCTCCAATTATAATAGGTTTCAGTGGAAACATTCTTTCTCTTTCTAGATTTTATTTGACCCTTCCCGAACGAAAAACTGAAATATTTCAATTCATTAAGCACATCAGTTCCAGACATACGCTAAGGTGGATCATCGATCTCTATGGTATTATCAAATCTTCGACGATTCATTCTATATGGATGATCCTTTGGCAAGAATCATCGATGTCCCATAAAACTGAAACTATAGCGATGTTTCAGTCTTCTAGATCGTGTATTCTTCATATAAACTGGACATGACAGTTTTCCCTTCATGCTCCATCTAGACATCATTGCATAATCCAGGAAATCATTGGTCATCCACATAAGCGCAACATGCATCTGAAATATGTCTTTTGAACATGCATCGTATGTGCACACACCCACATCCCAAAGAAGTTTCAACTCTTTTATTAAAGGTTTCATGTTTACATCAATATTAATACCGGGATCAGAAGGACCAGATATGAGTATACTCATGAAAGTGAAAGGTTTTTTCATACACAACCATGGGGGAAGATTATAAATGTGTCTAAAAACTGGCCTTGTGTTGTGCGATGTAAGCATCTTCCCAAACGGATTAAAACCGTCGCATGAAAGACCTAGCCTCACATTACGCACGTCAGCTGAAAAATCAGGATATCAAGCATCAAATCTCTGCCATGAAAATCCATCTTCAGGATGAACCAACTCATCATTAGTCTTCTTTCTCTTGGTATCATGTCATCTCATTTTTATTGATATGTCATCAGACATAAAAAGATTCTGGAGTCTAGGGATCAATGAAAAGTGCCACATTACTTTCTATGGAATGCGGGATGGTGTTCCATCAGATTTTGACTTCTAGCGGGATGTGCCACATTTTATACAATCATTTCATTTAGCGGTTTCCTCCTAGAATAAACTGCAATATTTTGGGCAAGCATGAATTTTGTTTCTTAAAAATCCGAGTTCCTCAACTAACTTCTATGCCATATAGTAGTTTGAGGGAATATCTGCATCATCTAGAAGTAAATAATTCAAGAGGGTAAGAATGTAATCAATTGCTGTATTAGAAATCCCATACGTAGTTTTCCCATGAAACAATCAGATTAAAAATTCCATCTTTTTCATTTTATCGCATTGTCGATATACTGGAGTCGTGGTAGCATCATTCATTTTTTTCACCCTATCAATATCATCATTTTCACTAGATGCATTAGATTTCCTCATATCGAAGTCTTCTTGAGTCGAAATCCTTTATTTTTCATGATGAAGAATAAACGGAAACCGATCATATAACAAATTCTTCATTCCGGTCCTTTCATTTATATCATCACCAATTTGAGATTTCATTTTCTCCTCATTGTGATACCACACAAAGTAGTTTTCTTGAAATCCATTTTTGGTTATGTGGTAGCTGACTTCTTCATGACTCAACCAAGGTCTACCAACATAATTGGAACATGGGCAGTGTATGCGACCACTATCTAAAGCATTGTGAAATGAAAACTCTATAAAGCTCTCCAAATTGTTTTGAAAATCGCTTGAGATCCGATCAGTTTCATACATACAACTTCATTCCATTCGGTAAAAAGAATTTATATAAGTCATTTTGTCATTAACAATTCAATAGAATTGAACTTTAATAGAAAATACATTTAAGTAAACGATAAAGGAAGAAAATAATCAAGTTATCAACTACACATGTGAAAAAAACATACTAATGTGTTATTGAAAAAATGTAAAACCAACAAGAACTTAATGTGTTATCACATCACAACATGCCTCATCCCATAACCATATTAGTAGGGTATCATGAACATGAATAACATCAACCTTGTGACATCCTCTTACCCTACATGACCCCAACCACATGCCACATCTTATTATAGCCTTATCACATCGCACCTCACCTAAAAACACTAGGGAAATCATTGTACATCTCACCTGAAGACACATGGACAATCACATCGCATCTTGCCTAAAAACACATGGTCAATCACTTATAAAGGAAGAGTAGGGAAGACATGGTAGCTATCCAACCATATAACCACCATCCTAGATATTAGAAAAAATACCCATAACTCAAAACCTCTGATCGTTGGTATGTTTATCCCACTCTAGTTGGGAATGTGTAGAAATAACATAAAATACATGATATATAGATAGCACAAAATACCCAACCTATGGGTTCACATAAACTACATAATCACACACTTCACTACTACCATAAAATACATAAACCATCACAACAACTTTCACCACTATATGCAACACACCACACCACCACCACATAAGACACATAACATTTCCCACTTTCATTTATAAGCCAATTCATTCACACTTACATTTTCCATTCATTTAATGTTAAATTAATTAAATCCATTTACCACACATCCATTTCTATTACATCTCATTTATTTACTATCTTGTTTTTTGTTTTAACAGCATAATTTATTCCATAGATAACCAGGAAACTAATAAAACCACTACACAACAACTCACCATCTCACAATAACCATCGTCGCCATGTTACATCGGCCAACCATCTCACCAAAACAACCACATATCACAACAAAAATATTGCACATCACAAACCACCGTACAACCAAAACCACCTCACCACATCATACACCACAACCTCATCACACAACACCTCCACAAGGCATAACACCACCACACATCATCACTATCACACAACTTCACATGTCACATCCATGCCCACTAACCATCACATTACAACCCCACATATCACAAAGCCCAATTGGTCACCTAAATCACCATACAATAGCTTACAACATACAATGAAACACAACAAAAAACCTCTCATAGAAGCAACATACCCCAACTTGAACAATTTATTCAAGGTCTTCTATTACATTACCCCTTTATTTAGCATGTACATTATAACACAAATGATATTCCATGGGAAACTAATTAATTAACAAAATATTCGTTCATTTCCCTATTTTTCAGGGTGAAATCACATCAAAATCAAAACATAAAACTAAAATATTAGATCAATAACAATAAAAACAAGGTAGAATATGTGTATAAAGAATAAAACACCTGATTTGAGATGATTCATATGGATTTTCACCTATTCGGATGGGGGAGTTCGAGAGAGGATCTGAGCGCCAGATTGATTTTAGGGTTCTGTCGCGACTGGGGGAGAGCATCAGTCGGATTGTATTTGGGGAAAAGATATACCAACAGTTTTTAAAAACTGTTGGGAAAGGGGTGTTCAGGGTACCCTTTCCCAACAGTTCAACAGAACTGTTGGCAAAGGGGTTCCCTTTCCCAACGGTTTTATGAAACCGTTGGGAAAGGGTAACGTGAACACCCCTTCACCAATGGTTTTATGGAACCATTAGCAAAGGGGTACCCTTTCCCAATGGTTCTAGTGAACCGTTGGGAAAGGGTTTCATAGCCCTTCTTTACCAACGGTTTAAGCAAATCGTTGGTAAAGAACCATGGGTAAAAACCACATTTCCAGCAGTGTTTGAATGTATTATTTACCGTCCTTCTAACAACTATTCCATACGCGAGGACAACCACCTCTATAAAAGAAATATTTGATTTTTCATCACTACCTAACATGAAAGGTTATAAAAATATTTTGGTGAATAAATATTATATTCAGAAAATTATTAATTCTCTATAATGTTAATATATTTACTATATTAATAATATTATAAATAAATTGTCATTATGAAATTTAACCACGTTAAATAAGCATACTAAGAGACTAAATGTAATAAATTCTAACCATTCTCATCAAATTGTTTTTCATATAATTATGATTTAATTTTATTGATCAACATAAAAATATATATTTAAAACCATTATTACTTTTTAAGAGTGATATTAATACTATTAGAATGAATTCTTATACTTCTTCAATCTTTATAATGTGTTATATTTTTGTTTTACCACCTAAATGCACATGGTGATAATGTTTGTCTCATGAATTATTAAGAAAACCTAAAAAATATATATGAATTAATAATTATAAATTTTATATTTTTTTAAAAAATTAGTGGAAATTTTCAATAGTATAATTACCAATTAATTCAATTATATTGTTAATTCAATGATCACTATACAGTGGGATTTTTATGGACTTGGAACGAACTATAACCATTATTTCTATAAAATTACTATGTTAATATATATTTGGATCAATAAAATGAAGTAAATTAGCATGAAAATTTTGTATATGATGAACACATGAACAATATGCTTAGATCATAAGAGCAAAACTTAAACCTCCAATGGGAACATAATAGTTTACACCAAAATAATAATTTTAAATGATAAAAATTTAATATATAGGTAATAATGATTTATAAATTGATATAATAATTTAATATAACTATGAATAAGGTTATTATTTAAATTAATAAAAAAATAAAATTTACTATATAGTTCGTTTAGAATGCTTTTGAATAAGGGGATGCCTGATGTTTGTGTTACTTTTCTGATCTAACTTTAAATTCGGGATTGATTATGTATAATTCCTTTATTGAGGATATGATATGTTGAATCTCTATAAAATAAAATTCATTTTATTCTAAAATAAATTTTTCTTGGTTCTATATGTCTTATTACATTTCACATCACTATAGTTTGAAATTTGACCAAAATAATACCAGTGGGAGGAACCAATAATATTTTTTCTTCTCAGTTGGTAATATTCATCTTCCATACCCACATTATTTTTATATTTTAATCAATGTTTTAAAATAAAAATAAATTTTTATTATATATAAATTTTTATTAACTTTAAATTTTTTTGAAAAATGACATGAATATTTTTAATGTTTTTTACAACTGAATGTTAACATTATTTTCAGAAGTGGGGAAAATTATTTTAAATGTTCCAACATGACAACCTTTTTCTATCATGAAATTCATTATTTGTAACATCTTGAGATTTTAAATGGAAACACTATACCACATCTCGCTAAAATGAACAACTAAATGCTATTATGTGACCTTCATAGTCTGGCTGTTAAATTGGAAGGTTTGAATATAAATAATTTATTTATGAAATAAATATAATTTTCCAACTTAACAATAATTTATAGGTATGTTATTAGAAAATAAAACATAATTTTTATTAAATCCATTTTATTCTTCAGAAATAAGTTTTCTTCAAAAAATGATTTTTTATTTCTTTATGTACAAATAATATAATTAATTTAATGGGATTTTAGAAAATTTATATAGTAAAAGAAACTTTATATTTGAAATCAAAATATCAAAACTAGTATATGGTGAATTTTAGAAAATTTTATAAAAAAATAATTTCTGGTGAATCGTAAAAAAATATAGTTTTTTTAGATGATATTTGTTTATAAAATCATGAAGACCTAACTATGATATAAAACTTATTAAACTTATCAAATAATTAGAAAATTAAATTATAATAGTAATATTGTATATAAATAATTTAGAATGTGGAAATTATATTCTATTAATGATAGGTATAAAAATTAATGTCAATGCCGACACTGTTCCTACTCAGCATTTGTAATGTCAATTTTAGTTTTTTATAAATAATAATTGAGTGATAAAAATTATAATAAATAATATTTTTCTAATTATTAAGAATTATTTATTTTTTACAATGTTAATTTTTATGTTGAATGTTTTATAACATTAATCTTATCCAAATGCTTGTGCAATAATTACATAATGCTAGAAAAAGACAAAATGAAAAATTTAAGAAGTTGTATTGATATATATATTAGTAATTATACATAATATATGAATATAGAAATTTATATTGAACCTAAATATCCTTTTTTTAAGTAATTAATTTTTAATTCTTATATATTAAATAATGAACATTAATCAATGTGCAACACTGATGCACTGCTTGTGCAAGCATAAGAAAAATAAATTAAATGATTTTATTAAAATTATAAGAATTATTAAATGAACTATGGCTAAAACAATTTATATAATAAATTTTCTAATATGTTATTAATTATATTTGGATTTGTGACATTTGGGACCCACATGAATCACATTAGTCTCTTTATATTTTTTAGTAAAAATAATGACAACATGTTCACACTATAATGTTCAATAAGAATAATATTTTAATATGAGGATTTAGAGATGTGTTTTTTGAAAAATATTAGTCATTATAATGATAATAAAATTATATTTTTCATAGAATTTTATTTTTAATTTTTTGGTATTAAATAATTACCTCAATGGAATGACTAATTATGAAGTAGTAAATATTTAATTAATGAATAAATCAAATTTATAATTTTAAAAATTTAAAAAATAAATATAATTTAATATTTTAAAGATAATTCATGAATTAACATGATGAATATAATTTTTCTAATATATTATTAAAATTTTCAATCATTTTTTAACTTTGTTTTGATGCATATGAAGTTTTAATCATGAATAGTGTTAAGTTTGAAAAAATTACTTTTCATGAATAATATTTCTTATTAATTCTTTTAAAAAACAAAAAATTATTCAACAAGTAAAAAATGATATTATTCTTTTTAAAATTTAATCCCATTTGTTTTTATGCATTTTTGTATGTCTCAGTCGCTATAATTGATTTATTATATTTTAATAATTTGAGTAATTCCTATGTAACCCCTCACATCACTTATAAAAGGGGATCCTTACTTCAAAAATTTCATAAACTTAAGCCTTATTGTTCATAAGAATCCTTCCAAATTTCCTCCTCCATATCAATTTCCAAATTATTTTTCTTTCGGTATCACAAAAAATCAACTTTCACGAGCCTTAAGGAGGTTCTCAAGGATAACTTTTCATGTGGCAAATTCCGTTTTTCTCTTTTAAATTTCTTTCTCACTTAAACCTTATCTCCACCTCTTAGACAATATTTCATGAAAAATCCAGTGTCAAAACTATACTGGAATAATATTGTGTTTATGTTATATTAATAATGAAATCTCTTCTAATCTCCATTAATTACTAAATAATGAATTCACCATCTGTGATGTGTCAATGCACCACTTTTGTGGATAATGATTTTTCATTTTACTTTTACCAAAATAAAGGAATGTTTAAATTTACATATAATTGTTTAAAATGACATAATTATATATCTTTTATAACTTATTTATTATTATTTCATTTTGACATGGAATATGATAAATAAACTGACCTTAGAAACCATGAAATGAATGCACATAAAACAACGAAAAAAATATTGTTAATAAATAGGTTGAAAATTATATAATAAGGTTATTTAAGGTATTATAAACATGATTTTTTTTCTATAATAAATTAATAGAACTATTAAATCCATAATAAAAGAGTTTTGAACTCTTTTTAAGGAATTTGAACCTCAGGCAAGTGACTCTTTAACTATAATAGTATTTTAAATGTTTGAAAGATTTATTCTTCTAAATAATTCTATTTTATGTCTATGTCTTAAAAATTATTTTTGTTAATATATATTTATATATGGTTTTTAATGTTTTAATTTCTATTATATGTTTTTTAAATGGATTTTTACGTGTTTTTTAGGTGAATTTCCTTTTTGAAATCATTTTAAATGTCTCTTTTATGAAATTCCAAAAGATTTTTTAATATACCACATGACTTGTTTCTCGTTCTTACATGAATCATTATTATTATAATGTTTTTATTATATATTTTCAATTTTATTTTTGAAGAATATAATTTCAATATTATCTTCATGGTTGTGAAATTATTTTTATGATAAAATGTTATTTGGATATCTGGTTGTGTTTTTCTCATGGTTTTAAATGAGTTATCAAGGGTTTTATTCATGACATGTTCATTAAACATTGTTTATTATGGGTTGATCCCATTATAGCTCAATATATGATGGGTTGAGCCCCATAATAGCTTCAGATATGTTTTTTTAATCCCATTATAGCTCAAGATATGATGGATTGAACCCCATTATAGCTTAAGATATGTTGACTTGAGCCTATTATAGCTCAAGATATAACGGGTGAGCCCCATTATAGCTCTCCAATGCGTTGGGTACTCCAGAGATAGAAGAATACCAAAAGGTTATTCCATTTTCAAGTTTCAATGTAATAGTGATATATTAATGATTTCTCATGGAAACTACCTGATATTTTTTCATACATATGTGTTTTCAAGAAAAATGTTTTTAATAGTATTCATGTTTTCAATTTACTAATGGTTTTCTTTCTTTATATCCATTTTAAAGATTTTTATGATAATCCCATGTTTAAAAAAATAATTCACAGTATTCCTTATAATTTCAAAGGGAAGTTACAATTCTAGTGTATATGAATCTAATTTTTAATTATTTTCGTAAACAATAATTTAATGTATGGTTTCTATAATCTTCAAAAATCTAGACCGGAAAAGGACCCCGGTTCTTTAATGTAATGTTTATTTGTATGTTATCTTTTATAAATAAAATGCATATCATGTTTTATTACTGAATCTATAATTTTAGGTTCGGGTCTTTACATTTGGTATCGGTGGAACAGTCTAGAAAACATATGATATTAGATGTTGTCGTTTAAAAAAAATAGTGATAGAAGTTACTTTTGAATATCTAGTTATTTAATTCCACATAAGAAAATAGATTAGATTAATTATAGATATGTAAATTTATAATTATAAGTACATTGAATGAATTGTGAGGGCGTAATTCATTTAATGGGGGAGAATGTAACATCTTGATAATTTAAAAGGAAACATTATGCCACATCATGATTAAAAGAACAACTAAATGAAAATATGTAACCTTTATACCCTAGCCGTTAAATTTATGTGTATGAATATAAATAGTTTATTTATGAAATAAATATAATGTTCCATATCAATATTAATTGATAGGTAAGTAATTAAAAAATAATAATATATTTTTTATTAAATATATTTAAATCATTAGAAAGAGTTTTCATTAAATTTATTTTTTATTGTTTTTATGTAAAAATAATATAATTAATTTCTAGATATTTAAGAAAATATATATTGTAAAAATAAATTAAAATTTTGATTCATAATATCAAAATTAGTCTATGTTGAATGGTTGATAATTTTCTGAAAAGTTTTATTTCTTGTGAATAGTAAAATAATACAGTTTTTTTAAATACCACATTTTTTGACATCATGAAGACATTATTGTGATATAGAATTTATTAAATTTATTTAATAATTAAATAATTATATTATAATAGTTATAATGTATTTAATTAAATTATAACATGAAAATTTTATACTATTCTTGATAAGTATAAAAATTATTGTCACTACCTACATAGTGCTAACACATCATTGGTAATGTCAAATTTGGTTCTTAATATGTAATTATTGGGTGCCAAAAATTATCTTAAAGCCTCATTTATTAATTAATATGTATTATTTATGATTTTTCTATTAATATATAACATTATTGTAATATAACATTAATATTATCCAATTGTCTGTGTAATAATTATCCGAGGATGGGTAAAGAAAAAATGGAAAATTTGTGAAGTTATCTTAACATATATATTAACAATTATACATAATGAATAAATATAGAAATATATTTTGAACCTATTTAAATTATATTTATGACAATTATTTATTTATCATTTTTATATATTATAAAATCAATATTAATTTATGTGCAATGTTTATGCATTTTCGGTGCAAGCATAAGAAAAATAAATAAAAGGCTTTTATTAAAATTATAAGAATTAATAAATGATATAAATTGTGGTTAAATTTTTTTATATAAGAATGTTTCGACCATTGTATTAATTTTATTTATATTTTGAAATTTTTGACCAACATGAATTACATTAGTCCCTTTATATTATTTTATTAAAAATAAAGACAACTTTTTCACACTAAAATGTTCAATAATTATAATATTTTAATATAAGATTTTCTAGAAGTTTTTATAAACAAAATAATATTTCTTATAAATATAATAAAATTAAAATTTTTCATATAATTTTTTTTTTATTTTTTAGGTAATACAAAATTACCTTAATGGGTTGAATAATTATGTGGCAACAAATATTTAATTAATGAATAAATCAAATTAATGATTTTAAAAATAATGAAATAAATATAATTTTATAATTTTAAGATAATTAATTAATTCCCTAGATAAATAAAATGTTTCTATGATATAATAAAAATTTTAATTCATTTTGAAATGGTTTTTTGATGTGTATAAAGTCATAATTGTGAATAGTGTTTAATTTGACAAAATTATTTTTTATGAATAAAATATTTTATTAAATTTTTCAAAAATCAAAAAATTATTGAACAAGTCAAAAAATGATATGATTCATTAGAAAATATAATCTCATTTGGTTTTTTTTCCTTTTTATAAGTCTTAATCCCTGTAATATATTTATTATATTTTAATAATTTGAGTAATTCTTAAGTTACTCCTCACCTCACTTATAAAAGGGGCGCCTTCCATCAAATATTTTATAACCATAAGCCTTCTTTTTTTGACAAAATTTATAAAATACCCTCTTTCAAATACCTTAAAAATTTATTGGGCTTCTTTTGCCACAAAAATAACACTTCTAAGAGCCTCAACAAGGTTCTCAAGGACAAATGTTCATAAGGTAAATTCTAATTTTTGTTTTTTAAAATTCTTTATCGCTATTGACTTATACCCACCTCTTATCCAATGTTTCATGAAAACACTAGTATAAAATATGCACTATAATTTTGTTGTGATTATGTTATATTCATCATAAAATCCCTCAACATCTACTTTTATTCTTAAATAACAAAATCATCATTTATCATGTGTCATTTCACCGACTTCATTGATGATGATATTTGGTTTCCCTTTTTCTGAAATCATGGAATATTTAAATTCACATATAACTATTTAAAATTAACTATATATATATATATATATTATTACCTATATATTATTATTTCATTTTGAAAAGGAATTCCACAAATAATCTGACCTTAGAAACGAAGAAAATAATGCACTCGAAACAGTGAAAATAACAAAATATTTTAATAAATGGGTGGAAAATGTTATAAGAAGACTATGTAAGGTATTATAAACATTTATATTTTTCTATTATAAATTAATAGTTCTATTGAAACTATTATATATGAGGTTATAACACTTTTTAAAGAAGTTGAACCTGTGGTAAGTGACTCTTTAACTAGAACATTTTTTTAAATGTTATAAAGATTTATTCTTCTAAATATTTCTATTTTATTTATATGTCTTCAAAAGAATATTTATGAATGTATATATATGGTTATTAATGTTTTAATTTATATTATGTTTTTTGAAATGGACCATTTTCATGTTTTTTATAAGTGAATTTCCTTTAAAAATAATTTTAAATGTCACTTTTATGAAATTCAAAATTATTTTTTTTTAATATATGGGATGATTGGTTTCTCTATATTTCATGAATATTTATTGTTATAATATTTTTATTTTATGTTTTCAAAATTATTTTTAATTATATGATTTCATTATTATGTGTTCGGGTATAAAAGTTATTTTTATGAGAAAATGGTATTTTGGTGTTTGAATGTGTTTTTCTCATGGGTTTAAATGAGTTATCAGGGGTTTTATTCATTATATTGTCCTTAGACATTATTTATTATGGGTAAATCTCATTATAGCACAAGATATGATGGTTTGAGAACCATTATTGCTCAATATATGTTGGGTTGATCCCATTATAGCTCAAGATATGATGGGTTGAACCCCATTATAGCTCAAGATATGTTGGGATAATCCCATTATAGATCAAGATATGACTGGTGAGACCCATTATAGCTCTGTAATGCATTGGGTGCACAAGAGATAAAAGTAGACTGACAAGAATATTCTGATTGTAAGTGTGAATGTAATAGTGATATGTTAATGATGTCCTAAGGAAACTGTTTGATTTTTCTATGCATGATTATGTGTTTCAATGGAAAGGGTTTTTAATAGTTTTATTTTTTTTAGTGGAGTAATGATTTTCATTCTTTATATCCCTTATAGTACTATTTGTTCTCATTCCATGTTCTAAACTTATTTTCACTATATTACATATAGGATTATAGGTCGGTTAAGGTGCTAGTGAATATGAATCTAATTAGTACTTATTTTTTAAAGATATAATTTAATGTATGGTTTATATAGTCTTCCAAACCCTGGACTAAAAAAGGTCCTCAACTGTATAATGAACTCTATATTATTTTTTTATATTTTATAAAAAATGAATATCATGTTTTATTATTGAATCTGGATGTGCGGGTTTAGGTCTTTATATTATTCATTATTAAGAATACTTTATATATTACCATTTTTTTCAAATAAAATTTAAATTTACATTAATCTATAAATTTTTTATTTTTAAAATTTACCAAAATAAATAGATATTTTATTTTTTCAAAAAGAAAATTCTTTAATGTCTTTATAAAGGTATTTTCCCTATATATACTTTAAATTATATTATAATAAACTAGATATATGATCTAATGATATTATTCAAATTATTTCACTTTATTAATTATGGTCATGTTATTAATTTATTTACCTTGTAAACTATTGACATTTTTTGATATTTTTCCAATATAAATTGTTATTTATTACCATGGCGCGTTGATTATGTGTTGTATTATTTATGAATTCATTTAATATGATTAATACATTAGATTTATTTAGTGATGGATGGAGATCAGATTTATGTACCACCTCAATGTATCAATAAGTCTCATAAGAAAAACTATCCATGGTATTTGGAATATCCACCACCTATTAATGTATGATTTTGTGTCATAAGGCCTTGAGGGTTAGATTATGATTTTTTACATTATTTTCTCTTTCATTATAAAACTAGTTATTTTTTCCATGTGATTATTTATATCACTATTTTTTCATTGATATATTCCTTTTTTATGATATTAGTTATATGTAACATTTGATTCTAATTATTATATTACAAATTATTCATTAATTTTCTTTTTTATGTTTTCTTTAATTGTAATATTCAATTTACTAAGCATCCGAGCTCTCTGTTTAATTTTTTTCATGTCCCCAAGGTTTCTAGAAGTAAAATATGATTAATTTGAAAGATGAAATACAATAAATAACAATTTTATTACCATAATTATAAAATTTATTTCATATTTTCAAATTTAATATGATAATTATGAATTTATCTAATCTCCTAATAATAAAACTAATGTTTGATCCTATGGTATGATACATTTTTTTATCGTAATAGTAAAGTGACCACAAGCTCAATTTTATTAGATATTAGGTTAACAAATATTTTTTCGATTAAAATATAGTGTTAAATAATCATTAGTTTTAGAAACAAATTGGTTTCATCTATCCTTATAAGTATTAATGTCTTCAGACATTGTAATACCCATATTTTTTAAAATGTTCATATCATTAAACCAAGAAGATACAGAAAATATTAATATCATTATCCAAATAATTATTTTATTATTGAACATCAATAGGAATATCTTCAAGTGTATATATCATGTCTAATAAGTTGTCATTCTATTTATTTAATATATGTCTAGTAGATATAATCTAACCAACTGCTTTGGTGTGAATTTTATCAATATACTTTACATTATTTTTTTAAATATTTAATGATGTTATTTATTCATGATTTTTTTTACTTAAATATAAAATATCATATAAACTATAAAGATCACTTTCAACCCATTTTATTTTTATACTGAGATCATGAATGTCATGTGTTTAAGATAAATTGGATATTCTAGATTTTACTTTTTGTGGATACTATACACATAACAAGAAGGACAAGTTCAATAAGTTTTATCCGCTGTATAAATTCTATGTAATAATTGGTCATTTTTTATCTCATAAAATTATAATTTAGAAACCATATCAGACATAAACTCTTTAAAATATATCATGGAGACAAATTCCTCCATACACATTAATATCTCATATTTTCACTATTCTAAATCTACATTAAAATCATAGAAAATGGAAAACAATTAAAATCATAGATAATTCTTGAAGAAATCATGTGTAAATTCTAATAAAAAATCACCTCCTTTCAATAGGTGATAGAATATACTCATATAACACAACTCTATATCCCCAAACATTGTCAATTTCAGAATTTTATTTAATATCCTTATCTTTAGAATCATCATAATATGATTCTCAAGTTAAAATTTTCTTTCCCATTTAACATGATTCTCAATTGATTAAAAAAATTTATTTATGTCATTTTTATGTTCATCAATGGTCTCTTCTACTACTCTAATTTATATATAATCATTTACAATAATTTATTTATCTTTCCTTACTAACATGACACAAAGAGATGAAATATCAATTATTTTAGAAATAAGATCAGCATCCATCTAAGAATTATAAGAAAAATCATGAATATCATTCAAAACATCACTATCACAGATAGTTGTGCATGTAATTTTGATAGTAATGTTATCAAAATATAATTTAATGAGCATAATATTTTTAAATTGTAGGTATAAAATTTATTTCAACGGATCTAATACTATGCATAACTTCAACGCATTGACATTCTTCATTCCTAACCACTTTTTTTTAATAGAATTTGATTTTTTTCTTTATTTTGTCTTTTATCATTATTAGTTAGAATTTACTACATATTTAATGGAATATTTTTATAATAAGACTTATTGTCTAGGCAAGTGGTTATAGTTACATTATCCTCAATATTTACAAAAGTAAGTTCACCCTCATCTCTAAAAAAAATTCTACTTCAAAACTAATACTATCATAATATATTAATAAATAAATTATATATATATATATATTTCAAGTAAACAAAATTTCCTACAATACTCAAAATGATTGACTCTTTTGGGGAAGAAATTTTATATTTGTAACCTTCTTCAATATAACATCCTTTTTATTAAAATAAAATATCATGATCCTTTTATATAGACTATAATTGAGTCTTCTTTTACTCTAACTATGCAAATCTATCACAATCATCATATATCATGTAATTTTAACATTAATACCATTCAGTAAAAATAACATGAGGTACATTTCATAGAAAAAAAATTTAAACTCCCCAATTCATTGAGAAATTATTGTCATGTAATCATGAAAAAAACATTATTCACTAGTTCTAAAACATTTAATATTTCTGTTTTTATATGAGTTTCCCAAAAATGATAAATGATCATATATAATTCCATTATTTAACCATCATCTCTCAATGACTTAAAATTTTGGAATCTACCTTACTATAGACATTTAAAGAGTTTTTAAAAATATATATAATTAAAAAAATTTCTCCCATTGATAGATAACTTTACAATATCTTAGTTGATCATAATAAAACAAATATTCTCATAAAATTCATCCACATCAACTTCAAATACATACCTAGACTTTTTCAACTCAAATATGACATCCAGATATGAAAATTTGAAAAACCCACTTCATGAAATGATTTATCTCAATCAATAATTTCAAATCAAGAGCCTTACCATGTAACATATTGTGTTCTAATCCATTATTTTGTTAATTAATGAAAACAATTATACTACCGAGTATTATCTCTTAGTTTACACTATTTCAAAAAAATAAAACAATAAATGATGTTATGGTTTGGTTTTGAGAGGTAATGGATTAGATTTGGGCTTTGAAATCATTAAACCTTCATCTATGTCTCAAATGATTCATTAAATTATATATATATATAGTATGGGGATATTAAACAATATAGAAAAATATTAATATATGCATAATATATGAATTAATTAATGAAAAAATCAAATAAATAAATGAAATAAATTAAACATGAGATACAATTAGGATTATATAAGTAGTAAAGAAATATAATTAATATCATGTATGAGCATAAACAATACATAAATTTAAAATTATGTATGAATAAATAAGAAAATTCAATGGATTTGTGATAATAAACATGAAAATATCTTATAATTAAAATGAAAATTCAAATGAATATGTAATATTAAAATTAAAATTATAATGTAATGTTTGATTAAATAGTTAATTATAAAAACAAAATAAAATTATTAATTAATATCAAAAAACCAAAAATAATAATATCAAATAAACTGAAATAATCCCACCTATCTCTTAATAAAATCAAAATAATCATAAGAAAGAGCCTATCAAATATAGGTTAGTTGAATTTTAGCTTCTACAAACACATGAGAAATATCAAAATGTTTAATATGGTATCCCAAGAAATGATTTAATGTATCAATGTTCTTGTTTTTATAATATTTTTTTATATTTTCTAAAATATTTATATCACTTTTCTTTTCCCATAGGTAAAAATATTCAAAAAATAAAAACTAAAGTCTATCAAATTTTGTTTCTTCAATACAACTTGAGAGCATAAACTACCAAAAGTAATGTTTTCCACTTCAGTAGTAAAAAAAGAAAACAATGGGTAATTATAACTAGACCATTAAAATAATGAATTTCTAATTAATGAATAAGTTATATTTGTTCTCTTCTATTATAATCAATAACCCCTAAATACAATCTTACAATATATAGATAAATCAAATATAGAGGTTTTGATAAACAAAAAACTAGAAAAACTAAACATGTAATATACCTTAAAATAATTTTTTGATATTTTAATTTATACTCTTTATGATTATATTTAGATCTATAAAAATATACTCATAAAAAATTTAACACCTCAAAATTTTAAAATAAAATTCTTGATATATTTCTTAATTTACCACAATGGTCTTTAAGATAATTTGGATATATTATAAAAATATTATTGTAAATTATTCATTAAATTGAAGGGTATAAATATGAGTGAATGAATTTTGAAATAAATTTATATATATCTAAATTTGATAACATTATTTATTAATTCATAAGAAATAATAAAACATTTTTAGTGATCTCGGTTTATGAATCAAAAATTAATTTTTCCAAGAGAGGTTTCATTTCCCTTTATCTGTGGAAATTATAAATAATTTATATCAATCTTAGAAATTAATATTTAATGAAATAAAAAATATTTTTTAAATCACTATATAAAATTTAAAAAATCATTGAATTGTGGTATTTTTCTAAAATGATTTATTTTTCATTTAGTAGTAATTAATTACATTTTTCCACAAACACTAATTTACATTCATTAAATCATGTATTTTAAAAGGATAATAATATTTTTCAGTTTGTATTAAAAATAAATGTGATAATTTTTATTGGTAATAATATTACTAATTCCATTTAAATCATGAAAATTAATTATTTTTTTATAATTTAACTATAATTCTTAAAAACACATTTTTCTAAAAATGTGTTCTTATTTCATTTTACACATTTATATTAAAATTTATTTATAAAAAATCTATAGATTTAGTCAAAAAAATGGATACTATATTTAGAATTTATAAGTACAAATTTTGAAAATAAATATTTTCTATATAGAATAGGATCGGGATATCATCCTACCTGATAACCAATCTGTTTCTCCACAAGGCCCAAAGGGTGTTCTTGATCCCTATAAGTTGGAAAATAGTGCCATCGTATCACCAGAAATATTTTTGGAATGATTTATCCCATAATATAGTAAAATATCAAAAAAGATATAAATTCAATAATCAAAATAATTAAATAAGAAGTAAAGAATACTATATGAAAAAAAACATAAAAAATAACTATAGGAAAGAAAGAAGAGAAAATTAACAGACACAAGCTGAGATCCTAAATATCTCCACCTAATTCTCCCCCACATCAGAAGAATAGAATTCAACTGAGAACCTGGAAAGATATTAGCATGACCTAAAATCCTAGTAGGTCACAACAACCACTTGAAACAATGAAATAGGTTTCCAAAGGCTAAACATCAATGCCGGTTTAATAATAAAGGTAGAATATAGGACATACATACATAATCTTCTATAGTAAAAACAAATAAAATCCATAAACAACTTCTAAAACATTTTACCTTTCCTTTCAAAACCTAAACACACACATATGAAAACAAAGCTACATACCTTAGCCTTATTATAACCATGCACACTATTTTCATTTCTCAAGAATAACTCACTTTTTTTAATTAAATGAAAAATAATCCCTTTAAAAATTTTCTAAAAAGGATCAAAGAATCACCCTCAGACACATAGGTACACTATACTCACTTATCCAAACAAGAAATTATAAATAAGGGTATAACATAAACATATATTCAATGAACAGAAAGGGAATAACATATCTCAATACGTCATGTAAAATATGGAACTAAAAAAATCAATAACACAAAAAGCCTATCCATAAAGTAACCATCTCAAGAAAATCTATTTATACATCACCTTAATCCATTGTAACATAAAGCAACATTCTTGGTACTCGTACCATATATCAAAGGGGTTCGCAATTTGGCAAACACAAAGCATCAATTAACGAATACAACCAAGACTTTGAGCACCATTTCTAACTATCCCAACCCTGATATAGAACACCAATTCTATACCCCTATGTTTTGGAGTTTCATTCCTTCCCTTAAATAAATAATGTGCCAAGGGGTTCCCAAGAATCATTCTGAACCACTGATGTGAGTGAAGCAATAGTCCAGCATCTTAAAAACATTCCCTTAGTCACATTACCAACCATTTTTTCAAAAATAGGTATATTTCCTAACTAACTTTAATAAGGTAAAAAAATTTCTAAAACCATTCAAGAAAACCATTTTTAACCATTAAACCACTTTGATCCATTTAATCATTAACATGTAGTACAAAAAAACCACTTCCTTTTCACAAAACCCAATTTAAAACCTAAATTTTCAACTAGGCCTTTAATAAACAAACACAGCTTGGAGTACCAATCCCAAACACTACACTTAATGAACACTAATTAAATAATTTATAAAAAATCATAGAAATCACTTGAGTATATAAAACAATAATAAAATACCAACCACACATCAATTATACTCTTGAAAAACTAAAACAAGGCCCAAGGACATTCCTTTCCATCAAACCACTTTTAAATATGACAATTGGTCTTTTCAATCATATCACCTTCATTTGGAAATCCCTTTTTCTAAAAAAACTTGAAAATAAATTACAATTACAAGAGAAATCATGATTATCAACAATCAATATCATCAATCCAATATATACTCAAATTGATGAAATATAAATCCAAACCACTACATTTAAAACTAGGAAACCCTTTTAAAACAAAATGAATCCCACATTAAAATCCTTACTTAACCTAAATCCCATGGAAAAAGTTCATTTCAAAAAGAAAATTCTCATTGTAATTTTTTCAAACATTAATAATACATAAAACACCATTTCAAAACCAAGTTCTATTTTACAATATAATCCACCCATTCTTACTTAAGGAAAAAACCCAAGACTTTATAGAATATCCATGCCACCCTCTCACAATGGATTTTTTCTTAGAAAATTCAAAACAAGGAAAAAGTCATTTATTCCATCATGATTTCTATAAAACAATATATAAAACATTATAAGTGGTTAAAAAACCATCCATTTGATAAAAAATTTCAAGATACCCTATGAAAAAACAAAACAATAAACAAGACTCTTTTTTCCATCAAACCAAATTTGAATAAGCCAAAATGTCTTTCACAAAAAGAATATTAAACCACCCACACATTTCAAATCAACATTTTAAATAAAACTAAAAACTCGTTTTTGATTCAATTGAGGTCAACACCAAAATTTAAGAATTAATTCCACTTAAAAACTTACTTCTAGTTAATAAAAAAACCCAGTTTAAAACCCATTAAAACCCCATTATCCACATTTCAAAACCATTTCAAAAAGTCACAAAGTCTTTTTATAAAATCCTTGTATAACTATAAATTACATTTCAAAACCTAAACATGGAATGCACATGAAAAACCAAGTATGCTAAGAAAAAACACACCAAAATGGTTTCAACTCATCACAAGGATATCCATGTTTCTATCCATTTATAAAATAGAATTTAAAAAGTCACATGCACATATAATTCCAAAATGAAATGAAGTATATATTAACACCTACCTCAAAGAGAAGAGGATCAACCTAGAACACATCAAAACTTGAGAGTTTCATCGGTTCCCTATTGAAGTTGATCTTATACTTCTCTAATCAAATGCACCATCACATACACATAAGGACGCCCAGCCCCATATGTACATATTTTCATGGCCAAGAATATGTACAAGGGGATACTTGAAAATATGTTTATTTATGCATATACTCATTTAAAATAACACACATATTCATTATTTGTATATTTACATAATCATACCCATCCCCAATATATATATTCATACCTCCATGAGTGAATATATATAAAATGGGGGAACATACATACATACATACATATATATATATATGCATATTCAAGTAAGTCTTTTTCGACTATGGTGACTCAAACCCACCTTAAGGATGACCAAAACACACTATAAATATTACTGGGGACTCGAATTAAATAAAAGTCCCTAAATAAAATTGGTCTAGCCTAAATAGTGAAAGAAACATGACCTCAAGTGGTGAAGATAAACTAGAATGATCAAAACCACATATCCTTCAGAAGCAGATGTCAGAAATAAGAACAAGGCCAACTAGAGAGATCCACTACATACCCTAACAATATAATAAAGAACAAAAAAAAATTAACCTTTGGCCCAAGGTTTGGAAGAGTTGAACTGGGTGATGGGGACAGGTAAAATCAGCCAAATAGAGGTAGAATATGTAGAGAAGGGATTACAAAAAAGTATTGACCAAGAAATTGAAAGAAATTTGGTGTTATCACCATAAGAATATAGGGTTAAAAGGGAGGGAGGTGCATGAATAGAGATGAAGGGGGTCTCTCCTAACGGTAGGGAGGATGATGGGTAAAAAATGAAATAAAATAATAAAAAAAATATAAAATAAAAACACAAAAAAATATTTTTAAAATATTGGGAAAACCCACGGTTTGTGCACAGTTTACCAAACAATTTGTTAACCATGTACTAGCCACTACAAAGGCTAGGCACCCCTTAGACACTTACCTATAGAAAGATGAATGTTTGTCCAACCCATGATCAAACCATGCCAATCGACACTATAAATTTAATGATACTAACCACACTCCATCTGCACGGTTTAATATACCATTCACATTCCATGGTCCACACCGCAGACTCACCTAGGACCCTATATGAGAATTGTACATATACTACTAAGCACGTAGGATAATAATTCAATGGCTAAAAAGACTCCAAAAAATTAATTTTTTTCCCACCAACTACCATTGCTTCAACCTAGTACATAACAAGAGAAAATTATCCAATATAAAAACACTGTGACACCTGGGGAATTACAATATCAACACCATGACACTTTTTACCCCTATAAATTATTGTTTAAAGGAATATAAAGTTAAAGAAAAATGTCCAATGTGCTCCAAAAAAAGAGAAACTATTGACACAGCTAAACCTCAAATGTAATTAAAAAAACCTAAAAAATGATCACTCTCATTAACTAATAAGATTTAACATCTCCATGTACTACTAGAACAAAAACCTGAAACCATAAATCTTATTTAGCATGAAAACCTCAAAGTTAGTCTCCCCACTATTTAGAGTTCCTCTAAAATGGTGGTACTAAAGATAACTACTATAATACATATCCCCGAACAACTGAACATTCAAGAGAGACACATTCTCAAGAAAAATAACCTCCACACTCAAGGAAGAAATAACCACCACAAGGATCCTCCAATGATGTTAATATATCTCACCTTGGGTCATGAAATGCATGGATAACCTAGTGTTCAAATCATGAATCATCCCCACATGATGCATCCAAAATGTCTATAGTAAAATGCTAGTATGTTTATCAAACTCATATAGTAGTTCAAGCACAATAGTTAGATAATGTTTTACCCAAGGCATCTCTATTTACCAAAAAACACCTCAACATGTCAATGAAAAAATGGGAACAAAATCCATAAGATCTAAAACACCACAATTAAATCTTCAAAACTAAGATCAAATCCTACAAATAAAAGATTCCCAAATATACTCACCTAATAAAACTCAACTAATATCGATAATCCGTAACTCAAACCCTATCATAAGGGTAGTTATTTTTACAATAATCCACTCAGATTCATGGTAGGAACCAGATCCAAATAAACTCTTTTAACCATTATAGTGGAAAGAAAAAATGACACTGGACATGGACCTCTATAGTCTATGCCTCTTAACACAAAATAAAAAATTCATTCTAAATGAAAGAATCAAAACAAAACTTAAAGACATTAGATGACACACATCAACCCTCAAAATATGCACACACAATTTTAATAAAATAGGTTTTCCTTGAAAACCAGTATTTCCACTAATAAAATTTAAGAATCACCCTTCACCAAGGAATTTTTCAAAAAACATTTCATCTGGATTTGATACCAAATGACCTTGCCAGAGACCACTCATTTCACAAATTAGGAAACCAATATGAAATCCCATTCAAAATTACATTTCATTTTAAAAAATAACCACCCAAAGATTCATATTCAAAACTCACATTCCATTTGAAAAAAAAATTTCACCAGGAGGAAATGATTTTTATAAATGATTTTATAAAACAAAGAAAATTTACACCACCCTATTTTCTATAAAACTATGTTTAAAATTTTTTTTCCCTGAAAACCAATCATAGTCTTTCAAAACCAAGCGCACACAAGTACTATACACAAACCCACATAAGAATCACAAAAAAAAACATACCAAAACACTCTTCACTCTATGACCAATGTGAGAAAATCACCATCGGAGAAGTCCAAAATCACATGGTGTCCAACATAGTCCAAAAAAGGAATAGTGATATTCATGTATTGGTTTAATAGTTTTTGGATTGTGATACAACCCTACAATATACCAAAAATTTGTTGTAGACTTGATAGTATGGGCACTGTATGGTTTCACAGGCCATGTGTGCTAACCAAGCAGCTCATTCTCTACTTCATTTCCACTAAGAGACCAAGAGAGACTCCCAATATCATGCAAATTATCAAAGAGGATAAAAATATATTCGCATAAAAATAATCAAAACAACCCAAGGAAACATTGAATCGACATTTTAAAACACAAATTTTCCCATAATATCGATTCTTGAGATAAGAAAGATCTTCCAAGACTCTTCCTACCCTTACCTATCAATCATTGATAACCTTTGGATCCCTTATACCCGAACATCCTCAAATAACATGGTTTATTCCAAACAATGGTACCATTAAGAACTTATTCTCTAATATATCTTTGTAATAAACTAACCTGGGATTCCATCCAAACCGCCACCCAACATGATTCTCCATAAGGAATGAAGGGCGTTACCAATCCATATGGGATGGAATCTAACATCCAAGCATCACCATAAATCTATTGGGAATGATTTCTCCTATAATAGAGTTAAACAACAACAAAAGATATAAATTCATTAATCAAAATAATTAAATAATTTCAAAATATGACTATAAAAAAAACAAATAACTACAAGGAAGTAAGAAGGGAAAACTAACTAAATTAGGTCAATACCCCAAGAATCTCCACCCAAATATCCTACATTCTAATTATAAAGAATAAAAAGAATCAAAATGATAACTTGGAAAGATATAGGTGTGATCTAAAACCCTAATAGGTCACCAAAACGCACTAAAACTGTGAAATATGTTTCTTAAGGCTAAACATAAATACTAGTTTGATAATAAAGCTATAAAGTAGGATTTACATACATAATAATCTATAGGATAAAAAATTAAATCCTTAGAAAATTTCAAAAACATTTTCCATTTATTTCCAAAAACCAATCGCTTGTGTTCGAAAAAAAATCCATGGGCCTAATCTTTATCAAAACCACACATGCCATTTTAATTTCTTAAGAACAACTCACCTAGTTTATTTAGATGAAAAATAAACCCTTTAAAACATTTTCCAATAAGGTTAAAATAATAACCCAATTCCACTAAGGCAAAACATACTCAATTATCCAAAAAATTCACAACAAAGGAGGGAATAACATTAACATATATTCAATAAACAAAAAGTGAATAGTATATCTCAATATATAATATAAATAATGGAACAAAAAAATACATAATGTAAACAAATAAGAACATATAAGTTAGAAAAATCTCAAGGTTATCCATTTATACATTACTTTAATCCATTTTACCATAATGTATCATTCTAGGTAACCATAACATATATCAAAGGGGGTCATAAGTTGGAAAATGTTGAGAATTAGTCCATGAATCCAACAAGGACTCAGAATGCCATGTATAACCATCTTAACCTTGATATGGAACACCATTTCCATACCCTTAGGTTCAGGAGTGTTAGTCCTTCACCTGAATTACTACTACGCATAGGGGTTCTCTAACGTTTGTCAGGATCACCCACAAGAGGGGAGAAACAACCCATTTTCTGAAAAATATTTTATTAAAAACTTTATAAACCATTTTTTACTAAAAACTTGTCAATTTCCAGAAAATATTTCAACAATGAAAAAAATTATCAAATAATTATATAAATCCCTTTTAAAATATTAAACCACATCGATAAATTTTATTAAGAAAATGGAGTATAAAAAATATACTTCCTTTTTGAAAAACCCATATTAAATGCTAAATTTTCATCCATGCCTTGAATACCCAAACATTGTCTGGTGTGACAGTCCCAAACTCCACACTTAATGAACACAACTTAAATCCTTTATAAAAAATGTGGTAAATCACTCAAGAATTCTAAACATTAAAAACACATAGGCCACACAAATGTGAATTAATCTTAAAAAAAATAATTCCTAAGGAGATTTATTTCCATAAAACCAATTTTAAAGACTCTAATTAGGCTTTTAACTCATATCACATTCATTGGGAAATACCATTTTAAAATTGATGTGGAATTCAAACATAATTACAATAGAAAACATGATTATCAACCATCATAATCATTAGTCCAATGGAAATGTCATTTTTTATATTATAAATCATAATAAACACTTTGAAAACAAGGAAACCCTTTTAACAGAAATGAAATTCCACTATAGAAATATCCAATTAACCTAAATCCTGTGGAAAAAGTGCATTTCACAAAGAAAAAATCATTTTCATTTTATCAAAAATAGATAATTCATAAAACCCCATTTTATAACCAAGATCCATTTCACAAGGTAATCCACCCATTCTTACCCCCCCACCACAATCCATTTTTTTATTTTTTAGGAATCCACTTTATAGAAAAGTGGTAACCATACAAAAACCTTCAAAAACCACCCGCACAAACCCACTTCAACATCAACATACAACACACTAACATCAAAAATTAAAATCCATCTTCGCCTCAGACCAACAACTACCATACCACCTTCAAAGAAACCTTAAAATTTGAAATTTGAAATTTCAAGTCATCACCTCCCATCTCGGGAAACAAGACATCTTGATTCACGTACTGCCTCGATTCTCACTCCCATAACGACAGCCACCCTATCCTAAAGATGCACCCATTTCCACATCAAACCAAATCATCGGCGAGCTTAACCGGAATCTACCATCGCCATCACTGTTGAAAGAAGATTCATCATCTCCACCATACTCAAAATAGGAAACATCATCAACTACTTTAGCCGATGCCCGACACGAGACTACCAGCAGAGACATCGCCGGCATAACACCACCTTCATCGTCCTCGTCAGAACACCACACGTGACACAACATTATCATGGACATGCGAAACCAGAGAAAAACCAACCATATGTAGAAGCTGAAACCATCACTAAACAAACCTCATTCATATCCACCATCGTAGAAGGAACACACAAATCATCATCAAAACTGTGATAAACATATCGCATGAGAAGCAAAAATTTCCATTAGATCCCACCTCCCAAAACCATTGAGGAACCGTCGTTTCAGATCCAACTCTGAGTGGAGCGGAGGGCCTTGGGGTCAGGGAAGGTATAACAATATACGTTGCTTCCTAACGACAGTATCTCACCTAAAATGAAAGCAGAATCCAAAGCCAAGATCATACCAACACCGGAGCACCTGAAAATCCCTCGAATGCCACTCCGCTTATCCCAAAACCACTGAAAAATCATCGCTCCAGATCCGACCTGGATAAGTGTGATGTAACGTGAGGTCAGAGAAGGGATGACGTGGTTTGGGATTGCAGCAACCACCGTCTTTGGGATCAAAAACCACCGCAAAACCAAACCATCGTGACGCTGCTCGCCCACTTGAGAAGAAAGTTGAAGCATCTGAAGTCTGCCGGCCAGGAAATGTAGAAGATCCCATCCTACTACTGGAGAGACGCAGAGAGAGGCTGCTGCCATCAGAAGAACCCGAAGCTGTAGTCGAAGCCTCTGAAGTCACAAATCTACCGTTCACTTCAAGATTCCCGAACGAGTCGGCATCCCCATTGAACCGCAGGACCCACGCGCCAAGACTAATGCCATGCAGCTAGAGAGGCCACCGTCTATTCCGAACACCCTTCACCGTAAAAACCTTGGGTGCTCCCGAGATCAGAGATCTCTCGAGAGAGCCTTTGTGAATCCCATTCCTACAAAAGGAAAAACCCAAGACTTTAAAACATATCAACATCACCCTCACAAAATGGATTTCTTCTTTTAAAATTAAAAACATTTAAAAAATGACATTATTCCATCACAATTCCCATAAAACACCACTTACAACATTATAAGAGGTTCAAAAAAATCATCTATTTTATAAAAATTTTAGGCTACCCTATAAAAAACTATGATAAGGAATAATCCCATTTATGTTTCCATCAAAACACCTTTAATGAAGCCAGTAGTGATTTTCCAAAAAATAGGAAAACCACCAACCCATTTCAAATAACCATTTGAAATAAAATTGAAAACCCCCTTTTGATTATTTTTCGGTCAACACCAAAATTTAAGACCAAATTTCACATAAAAACTTACTTCAAAATTAAAGAAAATAAGAAAAATTTAAAAACTATTTAAAACCCATCACCCAATTCTCAACACCATTTCAAAAAAATCCCAAATTCAAATTATAAAATCTTTGTATAACTAACCAATACATTTCAAAACATGAGCATGGATTGGCCATGAAAAACCCACTATTATATAAACAAAACACACTAAAATGGTTTCAACACATCACAATGTCATCCATATATATATACTTTCATAAAATGGAATTTAAAAAGGCATAAAAAATATATAATTCCAAAAGGAAACAAACTACATAGTAACACTTACCATAAGGAGAAGAGGATCAATTTGGGACACTTCATCACTTGATGCTTTCATCGGTGACCACTAGAAGCTACTCTTCTATTCCTCCAAGTATATGCACCTTCACCTATTCATAATGAAACCTATCCACTATGTACATATTTTCATGTCCATGACAATGTACAAGGGGATCCTTACATATATGTTTATATATGCATATACCCATTTACACTAACACATGTATGCATTTTTCAAATATATAAATAAGCACATCAAGCCCGAATATATATATTCATACCGCCATGAGGGAATATATATATAATGGGGAACTTACACACACAAACAAACACACACACACACAAATATATATACCCTTCTATGCATATTCATTTAAGTCTCCTTCTATTGTGGTGACTTGAACCCGCCTCATAGAAGACCAAAACACACTAAAAATAATTCTAAGGAATCAAATTCAATATGAGACCACAAAAAAATGGGCTAGACAAAGTAGCAGAAGAAATCCTACCTCAAGCGATAATGTAAAATTGAAATAAACCAACCCACTTTTACTTCAGTTGTGGAAGCTAGAATACGAACATGTATGACCCAAGATAGCCACTACATACCCTAAGAATAGATGAAGGAACAAAAAATTGGATTAACCCTAGGGTTAGTACGAATGGAACCTGGTGATTGGGAGAAGGAAAATTTTCCAAATAGAGCGATAAGAGGGATGAAAGGGCTTACCATGAAAAACTGACCAAGAAATTGGAAGAAATCAGGTGGTGTCACTAGAAGATGAGAGAGTCGAGATAGATGAGGTGCACTATTGGAGAGGAATTGGGACATGTATATGCATTACTGGAGAGGAAAAGGGTATAAAAAATAAAATAAAATAAGAAAATGAATACCTATAAAATATTTTTAAAATAATGGTAAAGCACATGGTTTGCATACAGTTTACTAAAAAATACACTAATTGTGTACTAGACACTTCCAAGGCTAAGAACCCCCTCACATGGTTACCTATAGGGAGACACACTACTGAGAAAATCATGATCAAACTATTCTACCCAACACTTTCAACAAACACTTCCCAAGATAACTATTTTTGCACGATTTAACATACTATGATTAATCCATGTGGCACACCTCTGGCTCACTTAGGAACTCACATGGGAACTGTATAATTACTACTAACTATGTGGGATAACCACAAAATAACTAAAAATCCTCTAATTTTTTTTTAAATATTTAGCTTACTAACTACATGAGCTCAAACCCTCCTTATAATGAGATTAAATAATCCAAAATAAAAACACTGTAATTCTTGGGGTATTAAAATTCTTATTTTTTCACTTTGAATAGTAATGTGGAAAACATTATTCACCTTCATAATGGTAAAATGAATAAAATTTGTTTAAAATAATTACATGATATCTCAAATTCAAATGAAAATATGCCTTTAATTCCATTGATGAGATTAATTTGACCATATATATCCAATATTCAAATATATTTCATTTTGGTTATCATTTTCCTTGATATTGACATTTATATAATTTTATGTAATGAAAATTAAAAAATGTCACTCTCTTAGTTTTAATTTCCTCTATATGTTCACATAGAGATACAAATATGTTATAAATCAAACATTATTTATTATAGTATTAATTTATTTTTATGATGGTAATTTGTGTGCAAATTTTATTTGTTGAATATTTACCTTAAATTATTACACAATGCTGATACAATGTTTATACAAGTAGTAGAAATATCAATGTACCTGATTTTATAAACAGAAAAAGTAATATTTTTTGGATGAATTATGAGGTTACGTAATATTTATTTTGAAAAATGATGTAGAATTATTTGATTAATAGTGTCAATTCTAATTCCATTATTATCTTTATGTATTTAAAATAAAATATAAGAATAGTGTAAAAAATTACATTAATGATATTTCAGGAAAAATAATATTTTATTAAATTATATAAAAATACAAAATATATTTAAAGAAAAAAATGAGGATGAGTAATTATCTAAAATTTCATCTCATGGGAATTTATGATCCCATTTATAACTTATAATTAAAATATTAAACCTTTATGATTGAATTTTTTTTTATCACGGTTAAGTTTAAAATGGGTCTCCCAGGGATTAAGCCAATATATAATGGTAATATTCCCAATTACATATTTTTAAATCCTATTTTATGGCCTAATTAAACCTCATACTAACCCGAATTTTAATTAATGTCCATCAAGAAGCTTGTTTCTTGAGTATGAAATTATTATATTTCAATATTTTTAGAAATTCCAATTGATTCCTCTCCCCAACTTATAAAATGACATCCCTACCTTCTCTTCTTTACACCAGTTTGACCCATTATCTCAAAAAACCTATCAAATTCTCTTATAAATGTTCCTAGAAATTAATTTCAGGTGCATTTATTGAAATAATACCATTCCAAGGGTTCTTAAGAAAGGATATAAAGGAGGACAACTAAAGAAATGGTAATAATCTTACCCAGCCACTGTCCATTTATTTCTTAATATACATCCTCTAAATCTATAATATTAATACTAAAATAATAAATTAAATAACATAAATATACTTGAATTTTATTTTTTTTATGGAACCAAAATTAATCACCCTCTTTTCCATCAAATGATTTGTCAAAGCTTCAGTCGTGCATATATATGGATTACAGCCTCCATATAGCTATAACATTCCCTTTCCATCACCATACTCAAATAATGGTTATTATAATGGGTTAAATGTTAATATATTTTTTTATGATATAAATTTTCATAAATAATTATATTATTATACCTACCTTCTTACCTTCTAGGATGTTGGAAAAAAATAACTTCCCATATGCCTACATATGGACTGCCACCTCTATGAATTGATATGAATTGTTTTTACTTTTCAGTTCAAATGGATGATAATAAAGATATATTTAATGTAAATATATGTTATTCATGATATTATTTTTATTTTTTAATGATAAAATTATATCTAATTTTTTTCTTTATTTTTATAAAATGAAAATAGTGTTCATGCATACATATAAGATACCGTCTCCACAAACGTAGTAAATTATTTTATAGCCTCAACTATTTTGATATGAATGTAAATATATGTAAATAATTAATATATATCATATTTATATAATTATTAAAATTATATATATTATGGAATTATAATCAATATTTAAGAACTAGAACTAAAGAACTAAAACACTCCTGAAAATTGTAAAATATCAGAATCACAAATGAAAATTTTAATCATAAATTTTAAATAAATGGAAATTTAATTGTCCAATGTGAATAATATATGGTATTTTATTTATGTAAATGGTTTTTTTATAGAATTATAATAATTTTAAATTTATTATATAGTTTGTTACATCAAATTCTATGAATGTAAAACTTGAGGTAAGGGTTTTTATTGTATATATCTTCCTTTTATGAGATAAAATCCTTATTCATCACTTTTTTCCATTATATAGTTTATACACAGTCGATTAATTTATTTTATATTTCTATTCCTGGAAATTATTTTGATCTAAAAATACATATAATTATCTCTATTTCATGTGGATTTGATTAAGTTATTACCATGGCAGTAAGGGTTCTTCATCTCAATGTTACTTTGTTCATATAAGTTTTTTGTTGTGGATGTATTTATGTTTTTGAGGTGTATATACAGACCAATTTATATATTATATAATTATTATACTTATTTTCATGTTATTTAATGTTTCTTATATTATTCTTCTTCTATGGTTTTTATGATACAAAAGTTTCCAAATTGGAAAGAGACTTATGTTGCAATCTCATAATTATTGGGATTAATTGTGATTATTTTTATGATAATTAAATTTCATGATCTACCTCCTCATAAAATCAAGAATTTTATTCACCTATGGTTATTAATTATATTTTAATGTAGTTTAAAAATTTTCCTCCCTTTCTAACTTATTATTATTGAGAATGTTTCTGAAGAAAAATAGAATTTATTTTCCCTATCATAAGGAAACATTTTTTTCCATATCCATGTTTTCTTAAATGTTTTTAATAAAATTTTTAATTATAAAAATATGGATTAAATTAAATTTCACCAGCATTTTCATTTTAAAAAAATTAAAAGTAATATTATTTTCATTTTTAGAGCGAGGTAATTTGGATTTTCTACCAAAAATGTATAATAGAATATTTATTTTAATGTAAAAAACAGGAATGCAATTTCTCACAACCATGATAGATAATTGATTTTAATATTCCATTATATTTTTTAAAAGATCTTTTATAAGAAAAAATTTTACTTATTATTTTCAAAATATTTATATTTTATATAAGCTCCTTCAAATTGACAAGAGTATTTTTCTTTATAAATATTATAGTGATCATTTAATGGAATTTTTTATATAAAATAGGATCCTATGATCTTTCTTATTATTTAATGGGGATATGATCCAATGATACCATACATATTAAATCTATGTATGGATTATTTTTATGATAATGATATTTTTAGGGAACCTAATTGTTTTTCATGGGTAATGTTATTAAAATTTTATGAAATGATTATCAGATTTATATCTTTTCCATAGGTTATGATATATAAGGAATGTTTTATGTTCTATAGAAAAAACTATGAATAGATTATTATTCTTTAATGGGTGTGTTTGGAATTATAATCCTAATAATTCATTGGTTATATAATTGTATCTCATGATATAATTATGTCTGGAATAGGGACTTAACCCAGTTCAATATTGGTTTACTATACTATGATTGATTTATGAGTGAACATTGACTAAGGATATAATTGAATGGGGAGTAAACCAAATCCACTATGATAGTATTGGAAGTGTTCCAAGACTATGTAAATGATTTTATAAGATTGTTAATTTTAAAAAAATCATATGCTAATGTTTTGTAATCATGGCTTATGTTCTTTGATTTCGTTATGATTCATGTCTTATAACCAACTATGCTTTATGAAATGATTCAAGATTTTGTTATTTGATATATAGGGTATAAATATTAAAATGTTAATATATATTTCTCAAACCCTTATTTTCATGATATATGTCTATGGTAATTGGTATCTCCCTTATTTACCCTTATTAAGTATTTAAGAAAACCCTTTTGTATGATTCATTTTCAATGTTTATGAATAAATCTTCTATATCGTGTATTTTTATGAATATTAGTATATGGGAAGTTATTTGTGGGATATTTAAATGATATTTTATGAAATTAGAAGATTATTTATATACTCACTAAATTTAATAAACCATTATGATCCTTAAGAAAGTATTATTATTAAATGTATTGAATATTCAGCTAAAAATAAGAAATATTTATGTATGAAAATTATGGTATTCTATAGTTTGTATCATAGTTAGTTTTTTTGATATTTCAATATTATGCTTAGATAACATTATTAAAAACCCTAAGTATAATTATTTTATTGGATAACATCCTATTGTTTTTTCTAGGAAGAGATTATGTGGTTTTCCTATAATTACATCCATTTTATTATACTACAGGTGGATATATTTTTGGAACATATACATCTATGGGTAATAAAAAATAGTTATTTGATTATATACCATCCACCATTATAGTTCATTGTGATTATTCCTATATTTTCCAAATAGTTTTACACTCCGATGGGATATTATTTGGAAAATTCACATTTCATTTTAAACCATTTCGAAGGATTTTAATATTTGAAGATCATGGATGACCTATATTAAAATGAAGGTTTCGTATATTGAATGGAAGATTTAATGATTTATATTTATTTATTCTAATGGTATTATTACATGATTATTTTGGTCACTATGATATATATTTGGTTTTATTTAATGGTTGGAACTAGGATAAACTATTTCAATTTTGAATGTGATAGACAATCCAATGTTTTCTATCATGATAAAATTAATGATATGGTAACTATAATGAGAAATAATATAATTATTCCAATTCATTTATCATGATATATGAATAAAAACATATAAATTGGTGAGTTTCTTTAGTCATTAAATAAGAGGAAAGTGATTTTTTATCGAAGTTTTAGTGTAAATGATCATGGAGGTAAGAAACACTCATTTTATTCATGTAATGAATCTATAATGGATTACCCAAGAGAATGTATCAATGGAAAGGGAATATGTTTTCTACATTTAAATAAAGGTCATAAAGTAACGAATTTATATTTAATTTAATGTATTATATGTGGGGAATTTTGTCATTATTTGATTCAATGCCCCAATCCATGTGTTTACTCCTATACGATATGGGTTTTAAAAAAACTTCTTTTAAATATTAAAACTATAATTTTTAAGAAAAAGTTTTATAGTAGAAATTTATATGATTTGGGGTAGGATATAACACACAAATATTTTTTGAATAAAAGGATCGATAACATAATTAGCACACAACATCAAGCATTAAACTAATTGTCATATAATATAAAAATACTATTTAAACATATTTATTGAATTATAGGGTATGAATTTGAGTGAAAAAATTATTAAATAAATTTATAATAATTTAACTCAACACAAATGTATTTATTAATTATTAGTAAATAATAATGGATTTTTAGTGGAGTCATTTTATGCTTCAATAATGCATTTTATTTAAAAGTAATTTACAATAAATATCATGCGAGGATATTATAATTAACTTCTACCTACTATAGACACAATATTTATTAAAAATAGAATATATTTTTACATCAAAATATAAATTCTTACTTAAGGTAAAACATTGGAATTTTCTAAAATGATTTATTTTTATGTGAATAATAAAAATATCAATTTTTCAAATACCCTAATTTGTTTACAATAAATCAAGTAATTAGAAAAACCCAAACCATTTTATTGGGTATTAAAGTGAAATTTGATATTTTTTATTTATAAAAATATAATTATTTTTATTATAATTATAAATACTCACGATTTTGATATAAGATATTTTTTTTCTTAGAAACACATTTTTCTAATATTTTTTATTTTATTTCTTCTCACACATTTATATTAAAATTGATTTATATCATATATAGAGATTGAATATTTTAAAATGGATACTAAATTTAGAATCTTGAAGATCACATTTGGAAAATTCTTTATTAGTTTATTAATAATAGTAAATGTGGTAAATATTTGTCACATCATTAAGGGTAAAATCAGTAAAATAGTGTTTAAACCCTGATATGATTTATCAAAAATCAACAAAACCATTGAATTTATTAAATTATATGTGATTATTTCTACCATATACATCCCAAATTTTAATATATTCAATTTTTGGTCCATTTTTACTTTATAATTAAATTTATATAATTTTAATTAAATGAAATTCAAAATATCCCTATCTTTAATTTAATAACATTTATATATTCACATATGGACAAGAAAATTTTATAATATATTAAAAACTATTATTTTGAAAAATATTAATTTTTTAAGGATGGTAATTTATTTTTAATTTTTAGTTTAAGTATAATTTCCTTAAATGCTTATAAAACGCTTACATGATTTCCCGGCAAGAAGTAGAAACCCAAAGTAAATGAATTTAAAAACCATAAAAGTAATATATTTTGGAATATTTATAGTGTAAAAAAATCTTATGGTCAGTAATAATGTATTATTTATGTTTAAATGTTTTATATTAAATTTAATTTTTTATCCTTATGTCTTTAAAGTAAAAAAATTAATAATGTGAAAATGGACATTAATTATATTTTATGAAATGTGATATTTTATTAAAATTTTAAAAATAAAAAAAAGTTCATGAAAGAAGAAAATTATTATTATTATTGGTTTAAATATTTATCCATTATCTATTTAATATAAATTTTTACCTTATAATTAAAATTATAATCCTTTAAGATTGAATAAGTTGTTATAGTGGTTCTAGTTAAAACACGATTACAAGTGGTTGAAACAAAATATAAATGTATTTCCTCCAATTAAATTTTTTTAAATCAATCACTCTCCCAATTATCTAATATAATAAAATCCCAAATTCAATTATCTATCCATATGGGGTTTGTTTCATTTTAAAATGCCTTTCTAATGGTCCTTAAGAAGGGATCTAAAGGAGGCTGACAAAAGAAGATGTGATTATATTACCCAACTTATTTCAATTTATTTCATTTTATAAATCATCTAAATCTATGGTATTAATAATTAAATAATGAGTAAATTAAACTTAATGTACATTAATTTTATTATGTTTATGGTACCACCTTAATTCTCCCTTTTCTATCAAATGGGAAGTGAAAACATCGCTTGCCTGTACATGTGGACCATCACCTCCATGTAGTGATTCAATTATTTTTTCATAACCATATTTCATGGATATTTTAATATTAAGTGATTAATTTTTATATATTATATTTATGATATAATTATTCTTCCAAAATTTTAATATCACATATACCTTCTTACTTTCCAGTCTGTTGGGAAACAATAATGTCACTCATGCGTGCATGTAAACTACTACCTTCACAAAGTGATGTGATTGGTTTTTCATTTCTAATTTTCATTGATGAAATTAAGTATAGATTTAATATATATATATATATATACATATATACATATTATTATTATTAATTATATAATTATGGTTCTATAATGTTAAAATATAATCTATATTTCTTTCCTTCTTTTTTGAGAATATGAAAATAGTGTTCACATGTACATATTGTCTACCATCTCCATAAATGCAGTAAATAATATTTTATATATCAAAAATTAAAGGAAGAATATATATATATATATATATATATATATGATGAATAAATATCATATTTATATCATTATTAAAATTCTAGATATTATGGAACCATGATAAATGTTCAAGGACCAGAATAACCAAACTGAACCTCTCATGAAAATTAAAGTAGTTAAGACTCAGAAACTACGATTTTAAAAATTAATTGTTAATAAATGGGTTTTTAAAAGTTATAAGGGGATAATATATGATATTATAATTAATTAAATTATTTCTATTTTTATTATAATAAAATTTCATTTTATTATGAAGGGTTTTAGATATCTTTTTAATTTAGTCAAACTTGTAGTAAGGGGGTTTCTTATCTCAATTGTATCTATGATACATATGCTATATTCACTACTTGTTTCTTTTTTAGGGCATATATACATCCCAAAAATATATTTTATGATTTTTTTCATGAAAAATATGGGAATTTAAATAAATATATATATATATAAGGTTATATTTTTATTTAGTTACTACCAATGTTTTAAGGGTTATCTCAATTTTTTTATTGACACATGTATAATTCTATGCACTTTTTGATGTTTATGAGGGTTATATAATACCCATTTTCCATGTTATAACGTTATTATACTTATTTTAATGACATTTAGAGATTAATTTTATGTCATTACTTCTTGGGGATTATGATTAAAAACATACCAAAGTGGTAAGAGTTTTATGTTACAATCTAATTATATAAGGCGATTGTAAATAATTAAGCTTGGAATGATGAAATTTCATGATCCACCAATAAAAAATCTAATTAAATATCCTAACCTCATTTAATTAATTAAAATTTCAATGAATATTTACATTTTTTTATCTTTTCTACCAAAAAGTTTTGAGAAAATATTTGAAAGAATAATAGACTTTATTTTCTCTTTAGAAAGGAATCATTTTTTCCATATCAAAGTATTATGAATAAATTTCACTAATTTTTTTAAAAATATCCAATGATTTTATAAATTCATTATATCCAATATTGGAATTTTTACAAAAAATAATTTAAAGGAATCTTCCTTTCATATTCCCAATTATGTAATTTTAACTTTTTCTAAAAATGTAAAAGAAATATTTTTTTAACACACAAAAAAAACACAACTTCTAGGCATCAAGACCACTCAATGATTTGAAAATTACATAACATTTTCCCAAATTAATTTTAATATAAAATATCTTTCCAAATATTTTTGAAAAAAAATAATACTTATTAATTTATTTCAAAGTGAAAAAGATATTTGTTAATGGAAAATTACAATGAAATTTTAAAGACATTTTTTCATAAAATATTCTATAATTAAATGTTACATAATATTTACTATAGATATAATCTAATGATATAATTATTATTATCACTCTATATTTTTTATGATCATGATGATGAAATTTTTATAAATCCGATTTATTTTCTGTTGTATATTATTAGATGAATTTTTGAAATTTTTAAGAAGCATATTTCATTTCCACTAGTTGTGATATATGATGAATGTTTTATGAACTTGTCTCTCACATATGAATAGATTTGGATTATGTGATCAGTGGGACAAGAATTATATAGTCCTCTAATGAATTGAGTTAAGAGAGATATCAAATTAGATAATAAGGACTAGAATGGGATTTAAACATAGTTCAGTAATGGGAATTTCCCACTTTGATAGTATTATGAGTGAATAGTGAAAAATGATGTAATGTAATGGGTATTGAACTCAATAAACTATTATGGTATTTACAATTAGACTTTACCAAGGAAATTATTTTCTATAATTATGTTATTTCCAAAAAATTATGTTTTATGCCATTGTTATTCTCTCATGACTCATGTTATTTGATTCCTTTTTTACTTACTTTTTTTAACTTCCATTCCTTAAGACATGATTAATGATTATTATCTATGATATACTGGTATGTACATTAAAATCTGACTATCATTTTCATATACCCTTATTCTCTTTTTATGCTTAAATTATCATTTATTTCTCCCTTGTTTACCCTTACTAATAATTTAATCTCATCCTTTCTTACATTTTCATTCCTTGGGTTACGAATAATGGTTTTGTTTAGGGGAATATAAGAAGAGTAGTATGTGGGTAGATATTTGTGGGATATGATAAAAATATTTCATTAAATAAAAATTTTGTTTATCTAGCCTCCAAATACACTAAACACTTAAATCCCTAAAGCTTGAATTACTTGGAATTTTATATAATATTGATCTAAAAGGATGAAATATTTATATATGAAAATTATGGGTCTATATAGTAAACATGATTTCTAGTATACAGGATGTAAGATATAAGACAAAATAATTATTCCTTCATATAATTTACACCCAATTGTTTTCAAGACTTTCTCTATGTTAGTATTAATATTAAAACTCTTAGGAGTGTAATATATTTCAATATTTTCAAGACTAATCATTTTTACTAAGTATAGTGTATCAATTTATTAATTTTATAAATTCCAAAAATCCTTTTGAAAAAAGTGATATCCAAGGAAAATCTAAAACTCACCCATCATTGTTTCATGATTTTGGAAAATTTATTACACAATTTATAGTTAAGTAAACCAAAATTCTCATCATATATATATATTTGAGCTAAAAAATCATATAAATCAGATGTTATTTAAAAAACATTTCGGTTTCAAAAAAATACAAAAACAAAATTAACTAGATAAAAGAATGAATCATTTTTTAAAAATATTTTAATTCTTGTTTAAGACCATAAAAATATTTGTTAATTTTAAAAAACTAATTTGGAGAAATATAATTTTGAAAACTATATAAATATTATTTATAATAAATCTATTTAAAAAGTATTATTTAATAATTATTTGGAATTTTTTTAAATTCATATGATATGTATATGAAAATAGAATCCTAATTGGACAAACTAATATTAGTGTGAAGGTTTATTAAAAATATATTCATTCATATTTATTGTAACATTTAACTATTAACAAAGACTTATTACTAGAGATAAAACCATGGTCATAAATTTTATTCCTAAAATATCATTTATTTATAGTGAATGGGAAACTTCTAGATCTATATTTCTTCCTTTTCAGTATGTTTCTTTCAGATTCGAAGGACGGGCTTCGTGGTTTGTCCCCCTGGCTTGGACAGATTTCTGTGTCGATGGTGATCTTCAGAGGCCTCTCTGGCATGAAGGTGTGATGACAAATTGATGTTGATGACTGTTTATTTCGTTTCCCAATAGGAGTATCTGGTTTGATTGTTTGGTTCGGTTCGCAGTTTGTTGTTTGGTCGAAGATGATGATTGTGATGATTGATTTTCCCAGTGGTGGTTTTGTATTGTTACTTGACAAATGTAGTGAATCCTCAAAGATGATCTCCTTATCTTCTACAATGGCCCTGAATTGTTTTTATGGTGGCGCTTTGAGCTTGTGATTACTTCATTCGGGGGAACTTTGACAGTCTACCATGCTATGGTGGAGGTGTGCTTTAACGATGCTGATGCTGGGAAGGAGTACTTCTATGTAGTACCTCTTTTGTTTTGGGATTTTGTTGTTGTCTTGATGTCTAGGAAGTCCTAGTTTTCCCTCCTTACCCTTAAAAGAGGGATTTTCCAAAATCAATAAAAAATAGGCCTTCGGGCCATTTGGTAGATAAGAAACATATTTCATTAATCAAGGATTTTCTTATGGTCTTAGGTTCAATATGTGTGATAATGGTGAAAATTTAATGTACCATTTTATAACTTCTTCTGTTCATAACACCTTCATCTAAAATATGTCCATTTTATGTTATAATCTATATAGTAATTACATAACTGGTTTCATTAGTTTTAACACTTCAGAACATTGATATTCTCGACTATGACCAATGTAATCAACCTTTTCTATGTTTAAAGAAGTTTAAATTTTCATGTTTTTAAAAGAATCGTTAGGGAACATAATGGTAGTAGTCAAATGTATAAAATTATAAATTTTATCAATAATCGCATGAATTGAATCTTAAACTATCCATCAATTTATTTTTTTAAAATATTATAATATATATAAGTAGCGGAATAACTATCAATGATTACATTAATAGGAATTATTTAACAAATTTAAAAATATTATTTATTATTCAAGATATAAACCTTGCATCAAAAAAATAAATCTTTTGGTTTTATCTAATTACATAACTAGGAGGGTGCACTCTACAAATTTTTTTTATTATAATTATATTTATGAAATAGAAATTAATATTATTAGATTTATATCATTAATAAGTAGGTAAGATATGTTCTCATAAAATGGTTTTAGAAATTTTCGTAAAATTTCATATTGGTATTTTTAACAACACCATTTTATTGAGGTGTACAAGGGGAATAGAATTTTTGTTTAATACAATGATTAAAAAATAACTTAAACATATTACATTCAAATACCCTACCATGGTTACATCATATTAAAAAAAATTATATCTTTATTATTATGAACTAGTTTTTATATATTAATATATCCAATAGAATATTCTCCTTTAAACCTAAAAAGCTAAACCTAATTAAATATTGAAAAAATCATAAATGAAAATAAAAATAAAATACTTAGAACTAAGGATCGCTGCTCTAGTAAATCTATAAAAAATCAAAGTTGATAATTTCCAATGTTATAAATGTAGAAAGCTCATTGATTTGTTTAAAATAATATTTTTGTTACACCCCCATTTCAAATAAATCAAATATCACTATTTCATAAAACATGTGTTTATGAGAATAAAAAATAATATTCTTCTTAAATAACAACCTTAATGACTTGAAATTAAAATTTATAATTCTTCTAAATAATATCCATTTTTAATTAATTTTTCATTAACATAACTTATATTTTTTTTCATAATTAATTGGTGTCTAAAAAATTGTCATTGATAGTTTTTGAAATTTAAATTTCTAAGCTTCATCCTTATAAACCAAAAAAAAATTTCTAAAAAAATCAACAGAATAACCAGAATTATAATTTTTAGAATATGTACCAAATTTTTATTTAACCCTTCAATAGATTAAAAAATGTTGGTAAGAACTAATTTTGGATTTCCAACTCTGATGAATTGTCTTTTTCCATTATCACCAATTGTGACATGGCTGCTATTTCCTTTTGATAGAGAGTATACATTATAAAATTATCCACTCACATTTCATAAATCACCTTTTTCCATATGTATCTTTTCATTATTAGTTTTAATGTTAATTTTGTAAAAAAAATATTAATGAACTTGATATATTGTTACCCATATGATTTGTTTCCATCTATTTTAGGAATTAATTACTTAAGAATCCAAATAAACATGTTTTTAGCAGTAATTATATTCACAAGGTTAGATAAATTATCTTTCATATAATAAAGGATAAAAATAAAAAACTATTCTTATTTTAAATTGATATAATTTAGATAATGGAAATTTATACCTTAGTGAAAACAAAAAAATTTATATCATTATTTTCTATTAAAACATTGAAAAAAATAATTTCTATAATTGTTTGGAGTTTTTTTATTGTGCCTCCAATTTTTTTTCAACACATAACACTATTTAAACTAAATTGGATATTATTGATATATTACACTCCTAGAGTAAACTTAATTATATCCAAAATTAATTTAGTAAATTAATATAATAATTTTTTAATCCCACTATCACATTAAGAATTATATGAACCATATTTAAAAAAATTTTATTTTAATTCTAAACATTGATTCTGAAAATTTCCCTTTTAAAAAATATTGGAATAAAAGATTTTTATAATATTTATGCTAATTATTTAATGATTCATATTTATCATCAAGAATAGAATAATATTTATTTTCTTATCAAAGGAATAATCATCAGATTTAGGTATAAGATAAATATCAATGACCCTCTTCAGTTGAAGAAATATATCCCAAATTATCTTATTTATTTGACTACTATAACTAATAATTGGAATTAGAATCATCTCTAGAGTCCTAAAAATAATTTGAATTTTCTTTTTTACATTTATTTACTTTATTACAATCATCTATTATTCTCTAATTTTTTTCTTATTTCTTCTCTTCTTTAATTCATAGGAAATCCTGCAAGATATGCCCATGTTTTTACCATCATATAATTTAGCATTCTTTTAACATAAATAATTCATTTCAAACTAGTTGAAGTATCTTTGGAATACTTTTATAATTTTATAAATAATAAAAAATATTATATCCAATTGGGTAAACTATACAGTAAAATATGAACTTCTTGATTATCCATCATCATATGAAACATAAAATGTATCTTTGACATTCCATTCATCCTCTAAGAAATGAATTTAATAGAAAAATTCTCTTTTTTGACTAAATTATTACAATCATATTTAGTTTTCATGAATGGAAATATGGTATTTTATGTATGGATTATGATCTTTGATGTTTTTAGTTTATCTTATTTTGGTTCTTAAAGGAGGATAGGGAAATTTATATCTGATCATGTAATCACCCTATATGTTGATGGTTTATTTTATTCAATAATGAGTTATGGGCTCAAACGTTTTTGGAAAATCTTCTTCATATTGAATCTCATTATAATAAATTATTAAGGTACCAATCATATTAGTCATTTCAATATCATCAATTAATATAAACAATTTTAGAGTAGCTAATATTCCACTCTTTCTATTTTGATGAACTATAGTTAATTTTAATGATTTAGTAGGTTATCTTATAAAAGATACCAAATTAGTAATATTATTGAAAATTTTAGTTATTCATCCATTTATTTGAGTGATTCTATTATTAAAATATTTCAACACATTAAACATTGAATTGGTAGTATTATATATTTCTTTTCCAAAATTATATATAACATAATAAAAAATAATTTCCCACATATCATAGGTAGTAGTAATTTTGAAACTCTGTTAAATTCATTGTGATCTAATACAATGATAATAAAATTAATATATCGTGAATTGAGAACATATTTAGTCTCTTGTCCAACATTACAAATTTGAGGTTCGATGACTAGCACCTTGTAATTTATTACCAATTTCATACACACTATCAATCCCAAATGATATATATAGATAATCATATTTGTTTTCCAATAATAGTAATCCTCTATATTTACTTAATTATATCTAATCATGGACATACATAACTTGAGATCATCAATTGCGGTAATAAAATATAAATCATTAAACATCAACTGACCAATGTTGATAACTCAAAAGACTTGATCTAATAAAAACTTTTATCCTAGTAATGTTTATTATAATGACCCAATATTGGGTCAAATTGGGATCATGAGTTTCACCTTTTGAAAATTTTCACATTCTTTATCTTTTAAATTGTAAAATATCTCATTTTAATATATCATATTTTTGTTAGATTAATATAATTAAAATATAGAAAAAGAACAAAAGTATTTTTATAGTGGTTTGAGGTATCTATATAATACCTCACTCTATTTAATAAAAAACAAATATCTTCTTGGTGATTTTATTTATATCAATTCACATTGAATCTTCATAGTTTAGTGAAAGTTCCAAACACATCATCTTTAAAATAATAGATTTTAGCATAGCCAGTTTACTACAAGATTTATCCTTATTCTGACTCTCACACATTGTATGATATTTTTTTAGTTTAAAAAAATATTTATAATAATATATAATTTGATATATAGTTTTATTATAGAATTTTGTAGAAAAACATCTAAAATAATATGTAAATCCACCAAATAATATGTTTCTAAAGTGTAGTGGTTTTCAAAGGATCATCAACTGCATACTGATTCACTAGACCGCATAGTAATGGAAATACTATCACCTCTTTATTCCTTAATTCAACCATAATGAATATATAATATATATAAACTTCTATAAAATAAGAGTAATAATAGTAGGTGTGAATATTTTTTTATGCAGCAGCTGCTCATGTGAATTAAAAAAATTTCATGCAAATGATCAAGAATACGAGCCTGTATCTTCTTCCAATTATGTCATGATGTTATATAAACAATAAATTTAATTTAAATAATTAAAATCAATTCCTTGATAATTTCCTTGATAATGTATCATTCTATACCCAATAGAAACAACCAAAACCATCCAAAAATAATATCATTAAATAATATTTGTCAATTATTCCTCATATCACATCTTTTTGGAATTATTATTTAAATTTAGAGAAAATATTTCTTTTTAAAATGGGACACAGAAATATATATATGAAAATATATTCACAAAAAAACCATATATGAAAAATTATATTTTTATCCATTTATGGAAAATATATATTCAAAGGGAATATTTATATAATATCAATTCCACTTTACAAGAGTACACATATAAATAAATTTATTGGTTTACATAGATAATATAATGATCATAGAATTAGAAACAAAACTATAATATGGTTCAAATATATTTATTAATATCAACATTAATAATATTAAGAACATAAATACAATCATACTATAATAAAAATATGATCCCTCCTTTATTCATTAATGGAGTAAGATTGATGGAGATTATCATAACATCAACTAAATGAACGATTCCTATGGGTGATTACAATAGAATTTAGTTCCTAATTCATTGTGATAAGATCATATGTTTTCCCATGATGTTTTTTCACATTCTTCTTGAAGTCAAAAGGAGATCCAAGAACTATAACAGTTTCTTGGCATAACATGCATACGTTAAGGTTTTTATAAATAGAATAGATCACATTCCTTTTATATATTGTCTTAATTTTTTAGGAGAGTTAAATCATTTAGATTATCATGATCCATTTCTTGGCAGCTGATACATTACTTCCCAATATATAATCTTAGTTATTAAACACTTCATTAATTAATATCATGCACATGTAACCATCTGTAATCAATCTAATCTGTTCCTAACTGATGATATCATGTGGTAAAATGTGTAAGGAGTCATTCGTTTAGATCTCATGCATCTCATATCATAAATCCCATCTTACACTATGGTATAAAAAATAGTTTCAACCCAACCCACATTATAATATGAGTATATCATAAGATTTGATATGTATAACATCTATATCACATTTTTAGACTACATAGATAATATAAAATATGATATCCCTTATTATATTTATTATATAATAACCAACCACTTAAACTAAAATAATCTATTAAAATTATAAAAACATCACAATTAATTGTGAGTGAATCTAAAATCATTGGATAAGGTTTATCAAACTCTCTTTATTTTAGAAAAAATTCATCCAAAATTAAATCCTTATCTAAAGGAATAATTACGTTACCTGCTGATCCTAGTTAGTATTTTAATTATTTAGGAAATATTTGTTTCATAAATTTATGAAAATAATGGCCTCTAGAAAAACATCAGTGATACTCAAGCTACTAAGGGGTTTAGTGTGATGTCGATCAAACATACAAACATCATCCTATAAATATGTACTTGATAAGATATATCATATTCATCATATGTATATTAATATAATTTTTTCCTAAGAAATAATGTTACCACTAAACAAATAATAAGTCAATATAATATAGGTCAATTCAAACATTCATGATTTTTCAAAAATGACTGACCTGTTTTATGAAAATATAACAAGTCATTAATCTAGAATATTATCATAGGGAACATCCCTTATCAAAATTATCATCAACATCACATGTTTCAAAACTATGCATTACCATAAATTTCCAAAATATCATTGAATTGTGGGATATATTTATTTTCTAATCATACGAGTAGACAAATATCATCTTTTTTGAGATCCAACTGATGAAATTATAAAAAATATAGACAACCATCCTATATTAGCTAAGATTCAATATAATAAAAAAATGGTATTAAATAATTAGGTTCTAATTATAATTATCTCTCTAACCATATTGAAAATGGATTCAGAATAATCATACACCCCTATTTATATTAATGTCTATATAATATTCAATGAGATATGTATCATCTAATGCTCAGTTCAAATCTAATTAACCTAACCTAGTTGTCCACTTGGCCTTAGGACTGCCCCCCTATATGGTAAAGGTCACTAACTGGAAGTGAGGTTCTTTGATGGTATGATGGGGAGAATATAACCTCTTTTTCAGAGTGAATGACATTAGTGATATGAAAAGGAAACAATAATTGATGAATTATGATGAACTAAATAAAAATTTAAAATTATAATAAGTGAATCATTCAAATAATATAATGGAAATATGAAATAACCACTATTAGAGACAAAATAATGATTTCATCAATGATTTCTGTCTGGTTATCAATCGTTGTCCTGAATAGGTTGTGGGTAAAACTCAATATTGAACTACCAGAAGTGTCTAGAACTATCTAGTCAATGAATATAAAATGACTATTGTGTAGTTATAACAAGTTAGAAGGGTAAAAAAATTACTCATTATTGGTTGGGGTTACTCCTAGGATACGCGTCTGACACAACCTTCTTTAGCATAATATTGAATATCTCTTAGCATGTTTCAAGGTACATGTGTAATATGTATCCGAATAAAAGTATATATATATATATATGTGTGTGTGTGTGTATTTAGAGGTATATATATATATATATATATTTATTAATATTTCTAAATACTATAGAGGGCCTGAGGCATATAACTAATGAATTTATGTATTATGGCATAGAGGCATCATATTTAAATAAGGGTATCAACCCCTAAATTTGACAATGATTATGGAATATCATCTCTATTATATCTCAAACAATGATGTGAGATTTCATAATCAACATCCCTTCCAAGGGATCATTAAAAATCATGTCCAACAACTTGATAAATGATAAGGAGCATGTTTTCAAAAATCTCATATCAAGGGAGTGGGAAAGAATGAGTCTAACACATTCCATAAATATGTCACAATGACTATTTAACATGTTCAGATAATCAAAAAAATGAACATTTCATTTAATGATTAATCAAAATGAAAAGGTTCTTTCCAAAAAAATTGAAATTTTATTTAATCCCATTTAAACATGGGCGTAATTTTATGTTTTAATTATCACATTCATTTGAATCATAATAACAAATCCATACCCACCAAGGTTGTGGATTGATAATTTAGTAATTTATAATGTGAAAAATCACATGATTAACACACCTAATTAGGTGGAACTAATATAGTTAGAAAACCTATAACAATTTTAATGGCCTATGGGTGAATGTCTATCATGTGTTACAAATTTAAATAATACAAATAAAAAAAATTTGCAGTGAAAAACAAATATTTATAGTGTGCGGAAGAATGGTTCATATTATAAACATAATGGATTACAAGGAATTCATTATATCAAATAAATTAAATTATTATTCGAATTCATGTCTAGTATCAACTTTTGATTTGTGTTATAATGGAATAAATTAATAAAATGCACAAACACCCTAAAAATATGGCACATTATACTACAAGGATTTAGTGTTCCATAAAAAAACTAAGAAATAAATGAAGAAAGATAATTTATTATGTTATTAATATATATCAAATGCATTAAATGATGAATTATTCTTGGATCTTATAATGAAGGAGGCTCAAATCCTAGATTGATTCTATGGGAGAGTTCACACAAAATGGGAGAGGTTTGTGTTATTAAAGAATAAATAGAGAGGAGATGTGTTAAATGGAAGCAGTGGAAATCATCAATTTAAAAGTTTTTATGAGCTTCATGGTTTAGTCGTATAGCTATCCAAACTATTCTGCAACCGTAAACCACCACTGTCTATAAGGGACACCCCTTTCACAGTTTTCATACAGTTTGACAAAACATGCTCACACCATGTGATTCCCACTATAACATGTCTATATTTTTTCACATGTTTATGAAAATAACTTTCAAAGATAAATTAACATTGTGGAACCGCATATAGCATGTATGGTTGTGCAACACAATTAGATAAAACTATGTGATTATAATGGTACTAACATATTTCCTCCCAAAATCAGTGCAGGAGGCTCAAAACATTTCCCATGAACTTTTAAATCATCCTTTATGAACTTAAGAAAATTCATTAGAATATGAATCTCCATTTAAAATAAAATTTAATTTATTCATATCTCATGGGAAAAACTAGGATCTTATATCCTTTCCACCTTAAACCAACTCACCCCTGTGTTTTGATTATGAGGATTGTTGATCAGCATATGAGAAAAACTTCATCCGTAGACCATGTATATAATCTTCTCAATCTAATGTCTTTTATTTTATATATTTGTGATTCAATGTAACCTATAATATAGGAACTGAACTTCCTTAGAGAGCCTTCACACTCCAATCAATGATACATAAAGGATACTTATGAAAAGAGGAATCAACATCTTAGTTGATCTCATATGGTTGAAGGATATGAGTTGGGTCTGAATGATAATGAAATTTTTGAGTAAGGTAAAAAATTTCATACATACCCTTGTATCATTGAGGGAGTTTTATCTAATAATATACTAAGAAAACCTTCTCCAAAATCCCAAATGTATAATGAATCAATATAATATCTTACTCAACCTCTAGATCTATCGATGACTCGGTCTATACGAAACATGTCTGAAAACCTAATATACCACCTTTAATACCAGAGGTCAGTGGTGATGATTAGTATAACTCACTTCCTAGATTGTACTGTACCCCTTTGTATGATAATATGTATTATATTCTATAAGGACTCATAAATGATAAGGTAACTTAATAGTAATACACTTCCCACCTCTGACCATCACACTGGTGAATAGCATGACCTATTATATAGGGAATTATAAGAAGCCATCTCAATAGTATATCCGAATTTGTTATTGTAAGTGATTTCATAAATAGGTGTATTTTTCCACCATGATCATCCAAAATTAATGAATATTTCTCAAAGAATATGCTCTAATCCATGAAGTTTACGCTCATACTTATTGTCAGTTCGATAGTTTTTGGTTTTGATCAAAAGAATAAGTGAACCAGAGGACTTTTCTAGTACCTTCTCAAACCACGATGCAAAATGAGTGAAATTTATTTACGTTGAAAATTGTGAAGGAATATGATTTCTATAAAATATTTATTTCATAGATCATCAAAAAACAAGGTTTCTCAAATATAAAATAAGTTGAAAAACATTTTCATCCTATCAAAGATGACTGATATTGCCTCATTTCCACATGGGGACTCCAACAAGCTCACCAAGAAATCCATACTGATGTTATTCATTTTTAATTAAAAATTTGGTAACATATGTAAAATTACCATATGTTGTCGGTGTTATACCTTTACATACTGAAATATGGAACACTTAGTAATAAAACCTTCTATCATGATTTTTATACTAGATAATGAATAATGTGATATATAGCATGGTACATATTAATATGATTGGGATGTACTAACCAAGTAGAGGTATGATATTCTAACATCAACTCCCCTGTCATGTATTTCATAACCCATAAATTATAATGAATGTGCATGATTTAATCCTCATTGATAGGCCAATAAACCAGTGGGTCTTTAGTGTATCTGGATATGAAGAGTTTAATGATAATTATACAAGCACATGATTACAATAATTTTCCTTTACATCTAAATGCATCTATGAAAACAATTACATAAACCAAAATTCACTACATGCCTCTTTACATGCCTGTTCTTGAGTATTCTTCCTTAGATCATTAGCCATAACATTTCCTTTCCCTAGCATATATGCAATATAAAAATAAATATAGTATAAGTATTAAACCTACCTTTTCTATTTGAGAATAAATTCACACATTGTGAATATGTTTCTACATCTTTTATTGTCTGTTTATACAAATAAAATTTCTCCTGATAAGTAAAGCCTCCAAAAAACAAGCCTTTACCAAATGTATCTAGCTGAAGGTCCAACATCAGATAATTATTTTCATTAATCATCAATCAGAGAGGATTGTACTCCATAAATATATATCCTTGAATCAAAACTACTCCCAACCCAACTCCTGATGCATTAGAAAAAATTGACTATCCCCTAACATGTTCATTTGAAACATGGATCGACAATGAGGTAATTATTCCTTTGAATTCCTGAACAGAATTTTTACATGCTTCAAACCATTAAAATTTCATGCCCTTATTTTTTAACCATGTAAGAGGTGATTTAAATTGTGATAAATTATTTATAAAATACATATAATATCCAAATAACCCAAATAATATTCATTCATCAAAAATTACATCTACAAAATTGGCATATTTCCATATTTAAAAACCCTAGTAATAGGGCCCAAAACCAATGGTCATAGCTTACAACCATAATTTTTCTTAATCGTGGGTGATATCATTATGTAAATAGGTGTGATATTACCACAGATTAAAAAATTGTGGAAATATGTATCATCATTCTCAACTATGGACATAGCCCCAGAAAACATTGGGAATAGAGCTTCCCGGTCTATTTTCTACAGGAAAATTTTTCTCCCATGAAAGGGTGGAAGACCTATAGCAACAGTTTTGAAAACCATGTCTATAGGTCCATGGAAATAGCCCAATTTTTTACTTGTGAATTATCCTAGGATTATTTCATGGAATAATGACTCTCAAATTCTATGGACCCACATATACCCTTGATTCTAATATAATATTACCTATATAGTGCACATTATTATTCCAAAAGTTGAATTTTGTGGTATTTCCATATCACCTTTACTATCTCAGTGTACAAATTATGATTTCAATATGTTTATCATGATCATTAATAGTTTTATAATATACCAATATAACATCCAAAAAAACTATAAAAGAATAATCTTAGTGATAGTGAAAATCATGATTCATCAGTTCCATGAAAATTGTTGGAATGTTCATGAGACCGAACAATAAATGCACATACAATCCATGTCTGTCATAGAATGATACATGTGTTATGTTTGAGAGTAGAACTCAGAAATAATGATATCCTAACCGCAAATCAATTGTTGAAAAATCTCAACCTCTTATAAGATGATCAAAGAGGATATCTATATGAGATCATTGGTATTATTTCTTGACTATAAGCTAATTGAGTTTTCATTAATCCTCATAGTTCCTTTAGTTTTTATCATCCTTGGAAAAAATGATGGGTGATCCTAATGGGGAGGTATTGGTTCAGATAAACCCCTCAGATTATAGGTCCTATACCTATCTCTAGGGTTCATGAAGCTTATATGGATCTATCTATTAAGGAGAAATGGTTACAGGTTTTGCTCACGGAACTATCTCAATAGTAAACTCTACCCCTCTCTCTACTATTATCCTATAAAAGTATTTAGGGAATATATCCCTTAAATGATACACTATTTTATTGAAACCGATTTGACCTACTTCTTAATCCTCTATAAAGACATCATAAATCTAAGACGCCACTTTTCATGATACATAATGCTTTGGTACAGATCGAAAGCCTGGATTCCCATACTCCGTTGAGAACATAGTTACTTACCTTATTTAATATAAAAGACACCAGCCTAAGATAATAGTCTATATGAGAAAAATAGAACACGAGGTAGTGAATCATGAGAATAATTTCCAATCACGCTATCTATAGGATGAAATGGTTACATAAAAAATGATAGTTACCTACCTCAATAGGGAATTCCTTATATCAGTGTAAAATCTATTTTTGAATTACCAATGAGGTACCAAGAGTTTATACCCAAAATAATTACATCATCTCAAGACTGATAATTTCCATAGTTTCCATATAAATGAAATAATGTGTACTATCTAAATAAAAAAAGTAAGATACTAATGTAGAGCCTACTAAAACCACACCTCATATAGTAGAAGGCTCAACCCTCTACTTCTACTATATTAGAAACCTGATATGTAAATATCCTAATCCATAACACTAAGATACAACCAAGCCCCCATGAGAAGGCCCACTCATCTTGAACTATGTCCCATAAGATTGGACTCCATGACAAATTCCATCTCCTTAGCCTAAATGACCGGTAGTACTCCAACATCTCATATGGCATGGTTAAATAGATCCAAACCCTAATCCTAGAACTAGTTTAGACTCTTTTACACTCTTTGTTAGAGGAAAGGCTATGAAAAATCACTAATTATGGCCCTTTTCCTACAATCCTAGCACCGAACTGGCTCCATATTTCATTGAGTCTTTATATGACCTAGGTTCTCAAATTGGTTCCATATCACCTAACTATAAGTTCATTCCATATTACTACTTCCACCTCCATGAGAGGGTCCAAGGAGACTCTTCTAACCCTTAGATGAACCACTTTCCCACCTCGATATTGGAACATCTGGCCTCAAACAATCTTCTTCCCTCATATTTTTTCATATATAAGGGAATATTTCACAATTTTAGAAATGATAGTTAAATGAAATATATTAACATGATATTGGATATAATAAATAGTAACATCCTCAAAATATCTCTTTCTAAAAACCTCATCATTAGTAAGAGTTTCTATGAAATGTTGGAGCATAGAGAATTGAGCTAATTAATCTATTATGGACCTAGTACCCTACTCAGGATGTGTGAACCCTCTAGTTATTTCATCTCTCTACATCTGGTGGGAAGATTATTCATAAAAGGATGTATGTAAGTACCTCAATACAATATCCTGATGATGGTTTTCTTGGTTAATAACATCCCACCAATGTATGGAATATCCCTAGAAAATATATATGAAGAGATTTAATCTCTATTCAAGATGTGTTTCCAGATCCTCAACAAAAGATAAAATTTATTCCATTAATTTCTCAGTAATCCATGGTCCACCATTTCACATGAACATAGGTGGATGAAATTTCTATAAACTCTTGCATCATTTCATTCATAAAAGGGGGTAGTCACAAAGCTCCCTGTATAGACTTCACTATCTGTAAGAAACCCTCTTGAAATTTAGTATCAAATTTGATTTTTAGAATAGAATGAGGTTCCCCAAGTGACACTACAAGAGGTTACACTACTGGTGATGGACTCAACTTCCCTTGATCATGGTCATCATTACCCTCCTAGAATTCAACCTGAGTTCATCATAGTAATATTTTTCCTCAATTACAAATAAATTCCATCAAACAAGTTTTCATAACATAGAATTTTTTTGACAATGAATAGGTAAGGTACATATCCTTTTATATGTGATTCAACAACCATATTCCTACTCCTAAATCCTGATTTAGGTACACATAATATTATAAGAGACACTCCCTACTACACACTATTTGGTTTGGGTAAGGGTTATGTTATATATTTTACCATAAATGATCAATTATACATAGTTTAAATTGGATGTAATATAGGTGATCAAACAATAATATTCTATTAGAACCCTCATTTAGTGGAAAAAATTTTATTCCAGAGTTACAAGTCATTAGTTTTATATAATTTTTCATGGATCTGACCAATCTGTATGTCATTCCCTAAATAAAAAGTTGCACACATTATAAGTTGAAATAGGTACTTAATGTAATGATAATCAATCCATTATGATGGTTTAATTATGTGTCAATACACCCAATATATAATGACCTTTATTATATATTAATTTCATTTTGAAACAATTTAATTTTGACCACTAGTGTTTCATCCCATGAAACCAGTGGTCAAAGGCTCAAACATTTAATAACTAGTTAGTTAAGGTTCCATAATCATGAAATATGTGATAAAACCATTTCGGTTATTGTAGACACATTAATAAAAATTTATTTTCTTTATTCATACAGAAGAAACATTTTTGAAATAACATATAAAGAAATCTAGTCACTATAACAAGCTGCAAGCAATGAACAATTATAATACAAATGGAACGAAAAGTGAATGACAGGTAAATTATAATGTGTTTACTATTGTGAATATAATAATAAATACATTTTATTCTAGACCAATCATAAGAATAATTACTTAATGATAATAAATGTTCCATTTTATGTGTTACACAATAATGAAATCACTACAACTATAATAAGCATAATCTTGGAAAAAAGACTCAATCTAAGTAACTTTATTACTCCATGTATGAGGGTTATCTACTCCTAGGAACATGTTCCTTACTAAATTACAACACATACTAATCTACCATTTATTACCCCAAAATAGTAAAAATATTAAAATAATGATTTTAGACAAATTTCTAATTTCTGAGATTCGGTTTACACCTATTTAACTGATCAAATTTTCTAATATAGCCTCTATCATGCATCCCTATAGACTAGAGGCTATTGAATAGTATCCAGGTTCTATCATGGTATGGCGATGAGATTATACACTCTTTATGAAAGTGGATCATAACGGTGATATAAAGATAAAACAATAGTATAAGCAACATGATGAACAAAAAAAATGCAAAACTATAGAAGTGAATCATCTAAATGATTTAAAGGATAAAATAAATAACCTTTATGATATAAAAAATTGTGATTTCATGGTGCTATAAAAAATATAATTAGTTATAAATAGAATCAGTGATATAATATAGTGAATTTACAATAAAATATTCAAGAGCTCAAATAGTGCCCCATGAGAATACTGAGGACTAAATTAGTTATTATCTACCAAAATCACATCCTAGCAGTTAATCCATCATGGAAGGATATGAGATTCTCTGTACCTCTACCTTTATCTAATAAGTCTTTTCAAGTACCAATATTCAGCCTGGACAATGTGTAAGTAAAAATCAATTGGCCACCCCCACTAGTTTCTAGAACTATCTAGTTCGTAATATATAAAACGAGTATTGTGTAGTTATAATAAGTATGTGAGTTAAATAAATAAACCATTTTAGTATGGGTTCCTCTTTTGATACTCAGTTGACACAAGCTACTCCGGCCTAAGTCATAACTAAGAAACTATCATGACAGATGTGTAATATGTGGGTGAATAAAAGTGTTTTTATATATATACATGGAAGTATTCAAATTATGTATAAGAATTGGTGATTATAACCCATAATTAAAACATATATTTCGATATATGTCTCAATTATAAACAAGTGTATCAACCCCAACATTTAACCAATAATAAGGAATATCATATATGTTATATCTCAAACAATGATATGAAATTTCATTCTCAACATCCTTTTCATGGGAGAATGAATTTTCTTATCCAAAATATCTATAAATGAGGATGCTCATATTGTCTAACATATCATGTTAAGGGATCATGAATCTTAATTACCAAAACTTTCCTAAACTGTCTCATAGTGAGGAATTGCCTTGGTTAGATAATAAAAACAATAAATGAACAATTCATGCAACAATGTTTCAGAATCCAATTAGTGGTTTCCCTATCCTTTAACATTTCAATTAATCAAATTATGTCATGATTATAATATATCAATTTAATCATTACATTAAATTGAATCATAAAAAATAATAAAAACATTTGAAGGAGGTTGTTGGAACTCATTTTCATTTATAAAGTGTCAAAAATATGATAAAAACAACCAAGGGGGTTGTACCAGTCAAGGAATACATCCTTTAACAATGCCAATGACATATGAGAGTATCTCTATGAGGAAAAAGTCATTTTATTAAGATAAATAACACATTTTAGAGGTTATACATGGAAATTTATTTCGTATGGAATAATTTATCATGTTATAGACATCATTTATTTGTGGGAAAATTATTAAACCATCTACATTTATACCGCTAGTCAACGCCTTGTATGGTATCAACTTCAGGTTTAATATAAAAAGAATGAAATTTTAGAAATGGAAAAATGCCTTGAAAATTGTGAATACAGCCCCCAATGGATTTAGCATTCCATGTAATGAAATAAATGATGGTCTAAATCACAATTATTGAGGAATAAACTAATTTCTATCCAATGTGATAAACAGAAGGTGATTCTAACTGCTCATGAAGAATAATACTTAAAGCCTAGATTAATACCAAGGTAGATATATCAATGATTAGGGAGGCTTATGATTGGTTTGGGAAAGAAAATGGAGGATATATGTTTGATCTAAGGATGGTAAAAATAATCATTTAAGAATTTTTAATTAGGGGAATGGTTTTTCTGCATGGTTAGCCGAACTCGGATCCAATCGCATGCTACCACTATCCTTATGGAACACCATCTTGAAAAATTTAAGAATGGATTCAAAAATTATGAAAAAATAATTTTATTCCCATTAGAAACATGCATTTATTTTTTACCATAGTAATATTTAATATGTTTCATAGTTATAATAATCAGCTAGAACCACCTATAGTTAGTAGGGTTGAGGTTCATGGTTTTCACTAACTGCAATACTCACCTATTTCCTCCAAAAATATGAGTTTCAAGATCTAAATAATAACTAGGTAACTCCATAATCCTCTCTTATTCTCTTAGTCACATTTATTAGATTTAAAATGAAATTTAATCGATCAATACATCATTACAAAAAACTGACTCTTACTTGATATACTCTTCCAGGCCAGTCCAAATAATATGTCTCACATATATATCTAATGGGTCCACTACACATGTTAATCCAAATATATCATCAACAATCATTATTCTATATGATAACCATTAATGATTGACAATATATATTTTTAATTTCATGGGATATTATCATTTCATTATTCATATAATAATTTATAGAACAAATGATTGAATGATAAATAGTGATTTCCTTTATCCTAAAATCTTGATACACTATACAAACATTAAATTCAACATCTTATGTATCTAATAATAATAGATTTGACACAATCCTCATGATGATGCTGTTTTAATGGTTTCATTAATGTATCTACTAAATTTTCATCTGTATCCACCATAAATATCCTAACATCACTCATCTAAGAGATTATTCATGTGACATGGTATTTTTAAAGGATGTGTTTGGTCCACTATTTAGAGCACATTTCCAGGGACTTATTAGTGAATCTATTTTTTATAGTAAATATTGGTTACTAATAGAATGAGAAAGATAACCCCATGTTCATAAATGAAATTATTTATCCAAACAACTTTCTTCACAAAATTTGATTTAGTGATGTACTCAGCCACAATTTTAAAATCCATTATAGGGAAATTTTAGAAATCATCCAATTGATAGTTTCATAAATTAGTAAAAAAACCATTTTTATATCCTACGTAATATTTTTCATATCGTAATCTAGAATCAGTGTAACCACTTACATAGATCTTATTTCTTATCTAATGACCTTGAATATATCCAAATTTCTTCAAAATTACTTAAGGAAGTTCCTTTCAACAATCCAGTAAATATCACCAATAATGGATTGGAGTATTCTATTTAATCAAGGAGAATAAGGGACATCAAGTCGAGTTCACAGTATGAAATACATGATTTATCCTATGGTGGAAACATATGAAATTATATCAAACCTTTATAACTCTTTATTTTGATATTGAATCATTCAAGTATCTATTCCAAGTAACACTGATAATCCCCCTATTTTTGAGTTCTCTATACTAAACCTCTTTATCACTATACCAATATATGTGTTTTGACAGAGTTCGGGAATCATGTCAGGACTATCACTTTAGATCATCATTCAAAGTATATTGGATAATTCACCTATTTCATTCATCAAGAAGAATTTCCCAAATAATACTTCATAGAGTAAACAGTTAGGACAACAATATTGTTAATAATTATATCATATACATATAGTATTTGATTTACCACAATAATCCAATTAGTATGTTTATATATAAAAGATTAATAAAAAATTCGATAGAAAACCCATTGATCAAATCATTAAACTATAAATTACAACTCAAAAAATTGACCCAATATATAAATTGACCATTAAAAAATGAACACCAAATTAGACTAATTTTCAACATAAGGTAACCTTCAATATTTATAATATACATCTCTTATATTAAATTAGCATTATATAATGTTTCTTTTATATCCAATTGAAAATATATCATTATCAAAATGAGATGTTTTTTCAAAAAATACCTAAATATATGTTATCATTGAAGTAGTTAAATGGTTCTATTTTTAGTCCAAATTATTTTTAGCACATTTACATTATGAAATATTTATAGGTAAACAATATATCGTTCATGTTAGTTTTCTTATGGAAAACCCACTTTCACACTATGGGTCTCACCTATTTGGGTGTATGAACAAATTTAATACTTTTATATGTGTATAAAGATTCAATTTTAGATTTAATGGATTTTAATAATTTCTATGAATCATAAAAAGTACTAGCTAATTGTCATACACATTTTACTAATGTATTTTTAATATAAAAGACAATAAATCATAATCTATAAAATTAGATGTATAGTGTATTTGGGAGATTAGATGCATAATACACCAACCTTAAAAAAATACATCATATTTATTACAATCTCAATAATTTTATCCTAAATCACATTAAACTTCTATTACATCATATAATACACATTTCATATATATATAGAGTAAGTTGATCTATAAATTCCATTAAAAGAATAAACATGATAATGATGTATAAAATATGTTCCAAGAGGCAGAAAATGATATCATAATATAGTAGGATAATATATAATAAAATATAAAAGATAATGAAGAAGAATATATCATAATATCATCGAATCATAATTTTTTTGAAACAACATAAAACATGACATCATAAGCACAAGTAAAGGATCACTCATAAGACAACATAAAATTGTGTGATATTTTTGAACTCCTCCCCTCATACATGGTATCACATGAGATGAAAAAAATTACCCAATTAAATCAAAGTTTGTATAATTATATTCTTACTAATCAAATAATAATATTTTTATTCATATGTTTTACACATATGGAAAATAATCCATATAAAACAATTATGCTTGGGAAAACCCATCAGAAGGAGATGGGTTACATAATCATATCTCAATGAATAAAAAACATATTTCATAAAGATACCCATAGAAATAATGGACTAAATATTTTTAGAAAATCATAATGGAATAAATAATTATATTTCATTAATATTGAGTTTATTTGAAGAATAAGTCATAAGAAAGAAGCCAATAAGTATGTATAAAAATGAACCTCTAAAATCATGTTCTATGAAATGATTAAAGAACCATTAAATAAGGCCAGTGAAATTTTTTACATGAAATATATAATATTTTAGTAAATATTTTATGAGAAAAGGATTTAAAAGAGTTAAACCTAAAGTTTATTAATGGATGTAAAGGTTTATTTCAATCTGGATTGATTTAAAGAAAATATTGATAATGAAAATTTAAAAGCATTTATACCAAATATAATGTAAGAGAAAACAAAAAAGGTTTCTTTTTAAGGAACATATAAACATAATATTTAAGAATTTAGTTTTAATAATAGATAAATAATTATATGTAATGATAGGAGTAACAGAACTCAATGTAAAAATGGTGTTACTTTGGAGTTCCTCTACCTCAGGTCTTGACACACATGGTATGCATGTCTAAAATATTGAATAATGAAAATAAATTTATTAAACACTTTTTGAATAAACTTTTTAATTTAAATTTATTTAATTATTTTTTATGTTCATTTATAAATTTTTATTAACATTTTTTCATGTTCGTCATCGTGAGGATGAATGATTCATTGCTCTGAGGTCACATTAGTTTATTGATGATGATGGATATTCATATAAAATTATTTCATAACTCTATAAGTGTGATGATGGAATGTGTATTTTATTCCATAAGATTAAGTAATTATAATTATACATATGTCTTCAAAATAGGAGTTGTTTATTTATTGTCAATGGTATTTTTTGATGAGTTTTTCATTTATTCGATTTTACTGACCATTAAAATTTTAATTTTTTATTTAATTTTATCTTTATTTAGCCATTAAAAAATATAATTTGTATTATAATTTTACTATTATGTTTTTATTTAAGAATAAAATGATTAATTATTACCATACATTGAAGCATAAATAGTCTTTTTATAAGATCAACCAAATAGGTTGTTAAAACCCACCATGATAATAAGATTTTTATAAATCACTATTAATAATACTGAATAAATTATATGATGATATAATTCATATTAATGTTCCATTATATTATTAATTATATGATAAAATTATTTTGTATGATATTGAAAAATAATACACCGAAATAATACAGAAAAGAAATTTATAAATGTTAAAATAGAAATAAATACTCTTTCACATTGACGTCGTTACTTAAAATAAAAATTAAGACTTTTTAAGATTGACTTTTTATGACTCTATAACATCTTGAACATGATGAAGAGTGTTTTGAAGATATTTATTATTATTTTGAGCATGAAATGGTGTTTTTATAGTGAAGGTAAATGGGTGGATAAGGGTGGTATTTATAAGGGATTAAGAGCATTGTTTTAGAATAAAAAATTATTTCATAAAATATTGATCATAATTGTAAATAATTAGAAATTTGAATCTAATAATATATTAAATGATAATTTAACAAATTCATAAAAATTATATAAACATAAAAAATTATTCCATATGCACAATTATAAAATATAGTAAAATATGGTATATTAATATTCACTACTGTATTTTTTTATTTATGAAATATAAAAAACATCACGAGAACCGTATTTAAACTAGAAAATTATAAAAACAACATAGATTTTATCAAAATAGGTTTATAAATATTATCAGTATAGTTTGTGACTAAACTATTTTTTTTATTTAAAAACATAGAATTTTAGAAAATGATAAAAAATTTTATACTTGGATATATTACTTATAATTTATTTGAATAATTTTATTATTTATATAAAAATAAAAATTGGTTTTTAATCATTTTTTAAAAATAATTATTTATTTCAAAATTGTAATTATATCATTAAAATTTATTTTAATAAAAATTAAACATATATTTTTTTTCTAAAAACCATTATGGTTTCTTCAAGTCGCATATTTATTTTATTGTATTTAAAGTATTTATTTAATTGTATTATGATATATATATTTAAATTTTTATTTCATAAGATAACCGATTATTTTATTTCTAATCAAACTATCAGGTTACAATTATAATGGTTGGGAAGCTATTCTAAATGGTCAGTTTATTATTCCAATAACATGTTATAACTATGAAAATTTTAATTGTTTCATAATTTTTATAAATACCAATCATTTTATTTATTTATCATTCAATTCAATTCCAATAATAGTTATATTAATAATTTTCAAAATCCCTACGATATTACTAATGATTTGTTTTTATATAAAAAGGTTTTTCATGAGTTTTATAATCATAAGAGATCAAAATAATGAAAACTTATCTATTCAAGTAATTTTTCATGTGTTTATTTTCCCATTATATTTCTTTTAATTTTATTGGGTATATTTTTTATGTAAATTTAAGGATCTAAATTAATTAAATGAGTACTATTGGTTTATAATATTTTGTTCATGTGTTGTACACTATCATATATTCCTAAATATGAAACATGTATTTATTCCTATGGAACATTAAATATATAAAATTTTAGTTGTCACGTTATTACCTCTTGGAGATATTTCATCCTTAAAATTTTATTTCACACTCTGATATTAAATAAAATGATGATACTTTTGATTCATTATTTCCTTGAGTTCCCATATTTCCTCTTCCTACTAATAGTTTTTCCAATGAATATTGAAAATATGAGTTGTCTTATTTTATAGAAATGTGTCTCTATAATCCTAGATATTCATTGATTATACTCATAATTGAGGTCATGATCTAACTATAACAACATTGGATTTAGTATATTCTAGTAATCCAAAATGAACTTCCTCAAGACGGATATAAGGAACTTGTCATGCACTTGAGACATTTTTATTGATAGTTTTAGTTAATAGGCTACATCTCTGATGTGATCAATAATCTCAAAGGGGATACTATATCTAGGAATTAGCTTCCCCTTCATCCCAATTCTAATGACTTCGTTCCCTATTGATATATGAGGTAACACTTTGTCTCTAACCTCAATATCCAGGTCTCATTTATAACTTTCAACATAACTCTTCTATTGACTTTATATTGCTCTAATGTTTTATTTAATGGCATTGACCTTTTTTGTTATTAATCGACCTGTTCAGGTTCCAATAACTTACATTCTCCAAATACATCGTAATATTTCATATTTATATTTTTATCCCATTTAGATGTATATAAAGAGCCATATGAATTATTTGGTGTACGTTACTCTTGTATGATAACTCAACCAAGTTATGGTATTTATCCCAACCTCCTTTTATGTCTATATATTGATATATCAACATATACATGAGTTTCTAGATTTTCCTTTCATATAATTCATTAGTCTAGGGGTTCTAGGACATAATAAGGTTCAACTATCTATTAAAAACATGTTGAATTCATTTTCAAAAAAATTAAGTAATCCTTAAATCAAAATTAGATATAATTTATAGTGGTGTCCTATGTTTCCTCACAACATATATAATGTATATAATTTTAATTTGATCGAGTGATAAGTCCTCTATAATTGAGATAAATAAATATGACTTTGTAAGATGATCTATTATATTACATATGAAATTATTTCCATTATCTTCCTTCAAAGGTCATGTTAATAAATATATGGTTGTGTTCTCCCAGTTCCATGTAGGTATGGATAATTATTTCATAAACCCCTATAAATTTTCTTTTCTACTAACATTTTTAAAAACACCAATATCATCGAGGTATATTAAAAAATTTCCTTCTTTATATTGTCCCACAAAAAGTGATTCATGATATATCTATACATATTTGCACTCCTAGGTTGTATATAGAATTTTGGGCAATGGAAATCATATAATAGCACTTTATTTATCTCATTATCTGATGTGACATATCATGTCCTGTCCCACCAGGGCCCCACCATGACTAGTGGTACACTGAGAATATAACTGAATCCCACCTCAATAGTCTAGGGGAAAAAGACAAGCACCAAGAAGGAATAGAAACATATGGGATTATTTATCCTAAAAATCTAATATTATATTACCAAAAAAATACCAAGAGATAAACAAAAAAATATAGGATATGCATGTATTACATGAGAGTAAAAAATGTACATGCATACTAATGGGAGAGGAGGGTCATCATGTCACTTTATGTCTAATATTAATTATTCAAGCTCTTAATGATCATTAGCACCACTAAGATACAACTCCAAAACACCAAGTCCAAAAGGCCAACAACCTATAAAGCATCTAGATGGAAAAAACATATGTGGCCCCATGGCCCATGCGGGGTTGAGTATATAAATATATAGTTTGAAACCTCAAAGAAAAAGGGCTACATGTCTGAATATCAGCACAACAAAAAACATAAGGTCACCCAATATAACCTAAGAGACCACCAATATAGAGATAATACATCACTAGACACCCAAATATTAATTCCACCATATAGGATAAGGGTAAACTAGGGTCAACCCAACTGACCTCACATCTTCACATTGGGGAAACCCAAAATGGGTACCATAACTCCATGAATGATACCTCACTACTTCATCAACAACCACTAAACACGAACTCAATCTAATTGATAAAGGGAGACACTTAAAAAACCATTAACACACCCTATAGAATTTTACAAGATTCCCAGTTAGTGATGGTATAATAAACCATGAACTTGGATGAACTTACCCAGATGATAATCAATGCGTAAAGAATGAAACATGAACTACCATTAGGCCATTATTACGTGAATGAATCATTTCACAACTCTGAGTTCACTAGTGAAAAAAACCATCAACACCTAGTTCTATCATCTAATTGAGGAGAATACCAATATTTAGAAAATATCAAGGAATATTCATTACTCATCCAAAACGCACACAAAATAGGAACCCAGAGCCCCATATAAACACATAGGGGAAGGAAAAAAATCATATTTAAGTAACTAATATCTCTATTTTATATGAATATTTCTTGTTTTAATGTTCTTTTTAAATTTAATTAAGATGTATTTAATATGAAATTCATGCCTTATTTTCTAATTTCATGTGTTTTTATGGTAGGACAATGATTCAATGTAATTTTATGATGTTGGAAGAACTTATTGTAATAGATCATCAAACCATGGTGAAGGATCAGACCAAAAAGTGTTTCACACCATTAATGTAACTCCTTGACCCTAATTTTCCAGGTTTTGTTCATTAATTTATTACATGGGATTGATCACAAGAAATAAAATAATAACAGACTTATCAGTTTTGTAGCCTTGGAAAAAATAGATACAATCATATTTTTACAATACATCTTATCGTGAAAAACAACATAATGCCCCCTTTAAAAACCTTCATATCCCTTAGATAATCCCTACTGGTCAGTCATAATATACATATTCACATCATGGGGAAAAAGGAAACATAAGAAAGGGTTGATCTCATATTCTCAGAATGAATAAACAATATAGCTAAAGCTATCCTAAATAAAGATAAACCTTTTTAAGGCAAGGTATAAAACTGAAACAAAATAATTTTAAAAACAATATTCAGTATAATATGGAAAAAAATAAATCAAATAGTTATATTTAAAAATTCACATTAATATTCTACTAATTGAATAATCACATGAAATATCAATAACTAAACTCATAATTAGGGAATGCATAATATCGGTCATCAAAACCACATCATCAAGGCCTCATTCCAAGAGCATACATAAACAGGTAAAAACCCAAAATAGTTTGTCTCATAAGATGTATTGATGCATCATGGGTCAATAGTGGGCCCCTCCCATTACTTACAAAGTCGAATTAATTCCTTATATGAATAGTGTGAAACATTACATAAACATTCGTATTAAAAATAGCATACTAAATATTAATACATTAAACATAAACCATGAATTGTATAAAAATTGTACATCCGTTATCAAACATATCATAAAACCTTTAATAAAATATGGAAGATTGTATCATAAAAAATCAACCAAAATCAATCATAAAATCCAACAAAGTATGTTGACATATATTAGAATAATCTAATAAATTCAATAAAATTGTTTGAGAGAAATATCTATTTTTTATTTTGAAATTATTTTAAAGCCATGAAATGATAAAAGAAAACATTTATTATGAAAATAACTTTGTAATATTGTATGGGATGATTCAAAATTTTTAGGCATCCTAATGGAAGAAAATAGTCACTCACTCCATATAAGTTAAAAAAACATTCCTTCATTAATTTGTCGAAAATGTCATAATGTACCCCATTTAGAAAATGAAAGCAAAATTCCTTTCAAAAAAAATTATAAAAATTTAATCATTGGAAAAAATACCATTAAATTTTTTTTGATAATAATTTTAAATACATTTTAAGAAACATATACATTTATGATAAATATGTCCCAGAAGATACTTACATATAAACAACTTCAGATAATAATGAGTTTGTGAAATTAACTCTTACATTGTTCATTACTTTATTTGAGGGTTTTTTAAACACCTCTATAATGGTTAAAATAGGTTATTAAATTATACCAAGACTATATTCATATTTATTATATCAGATAAGATCATCATTTATCATTTTTTAATAATATTTCAGTATTGCCATTGTTTCGAGTGTTAACTGCTTCACTTTCCTATGCATGTTTTGTTGGGTAAGTAATTTTTGTTATGCATAGGATTATTTTATTCATATATAGAATGACTTTAAGTTAATAATTATTATTTTTACTCATCATATAAATATTATAATCATTCATTAATGGTTAATGTGGAGAATGAATCTCACTGTGTCATGGAGACGGTAGGTCGTACATATGCACGAGTGATGGTATCATTCCATTGATTGTTAAATAGTTTAAAATTGGTTGGTATATTAATTATACAAAATAATTATCATGTAATATTCATTAATTATATCCATTATAATCATCATAATACCCATACAAAGAAAGTAGTGTTGAATAAATAATCACACCACGGTGTGGAGATGGTAAGTCGTACCTACGAACTCATGTTAATATTGTTATTTGTAAAATGGATAAATGGATAAATATAGTTGATTCATAATTATAATAAAATCTCAGAATGTATATGATAATGGATTTATTACTTTGGTATGAAACAGAATAGGAAGGGAATGTATAATAATAAAATAAATTGAATGGAATTGGTAAAACTATTACCTCTTCTATGAGAATCTCCTTTGGATTTTCACAAAAGGACACCTTAAGATGGGTTTTGGTCTAACGTATCACCTATATTATGAATTTAAGGAAGTTGGGAGAATATTTTGGTAGGTTTTGGTTGAGAAAATGGATTTATATATTTTAATAAAAGAGGAGGATAGGTTCTCTCTTATAACAGAGGGTAAGGGTTATTTTTCAAACTCCAAAATTATTAAATTATGATAAATTATTTTTTAGTATAAAATAATGAAAAAATGATTTATTTAGAGGATAATATGAGTATGTGTTGATATACTATCAAAAAAAAAAGAAAATTTTATGTCACAAAATTAATCTTATCTTCTGGATTTAACCCTCTGTTAAACAGTTTAACTCTTACCGTGTTTACATGTATTTTTATAATATAGAGTCAATATATTTACTATAAAATGGAACAATAATTACAATTGAATCATTTATGATGTATTTAACATTATCCCAGTTAGTTAGACAAACCTGATATTTTTAGGAATGTTATAACATTTTAAAAAATATTATTTATTTTAATGTATCATTTTTGTCAATTTTGATATTATTCAATATTATTATTTATAAAAATATCAAAAAAACATGATATATAGAACTAATAATTCCAATATGTCACTAACATGTCTATTTTATATGTAAAATTTAGGGTTTCATTAATTATGTAAAATTATATTTATTTTTATATTTTTAATATCATTTAATTTGTTCTTCCATTATTAATTTTATTACTACATCATTATTGTGTCAACATTTAATTTAATAATTTATTTCAAAAAATTATAAATAAATTTAAATTATCTAGATAAAAATTTTATATTTATAGATACTATTTATAATCTATCACATCTCTCATAAAACCTAATATAAAAAACGATATATTTATTAAAATTATAATATGACATTTTTAACACTACTTTAAATAAAATATAATAAATGTCCCAAAATAACATAAGTGGCTTAAAAGGAATCATATTTTCAACTTATGATTTTGGTATAAAAGCACTTATCCAATGAAATTAGGTAATGTGTTAGGGTAATAATATATTATTATAATATAATTTTTACCTTTAATATCCTTATAAAACTTTAACTGTGGTAAATAAAATCCAAAAATTACTATTCACCATAAATTATTTTGATCTTATTAAAGAAATTTTTTCATAATTATTAAAACCATGTATTTATATTTTTTTAAATTAAATTTTTATAAGTGTTAAAATTACATTTAATGCAAATCACGTAGTTATGGCTAGAAGGCGAGTAAAAGAGACGTTCAAAATGTCAATAAATTCTTATATATAATTATATTATAAAATTATTCAAATGAAATAAATTAGATTAATATATGTATTATTTATCTATTATGACATTATAATAAATTTATAATTAAATATTTATTTAAATGAAAAAGTCATTTTTTTAATAAAAATGTAGTATTTTTCATTATTCGTCAAAAAATGATTATTTTTGGAAAAATACCAAAACTTCAACCAAAGATAATTTAGATGTTCCAAATTCAAAAATGAAGTCTATTTTGAGGAAAAAATCTATAAATTTCATAATTTGGTTAATAATATTCATAACTTCTTTTAAATGGCTAGTTTCATAGGTCATTGTGCGCTCAAACTCGGTGTTGCATGCTGCACAAGCTATTAAATTATTTAAAATGAAGCATACTATACAAACTTGAGGTTCTACATTATTCCATCCTTAAAATAAATTATTACTTGAATTTTTTATAATATCTCTTCATAAAAAGAATTGGGTGGTTGTTCATCATAGGTTCTTTAGATTCTCATGTGGCCTCTTCTATTTTATAGTTTCTTTAAAGAACTTTTACCAAACGAGTCATCTGATTTCTCAAAAAAAATTATCTGGTATCAAGAATCTTGATAGGTTCTTCACAATAAGACAGACCGGGTTACAATTAAATATATTTATAGGTGAGTACATGTGTTGGTTATTTCATGTATTTATTTAGTTGTGATACGTGGAACAAATCATAAACATTGGAGAGGCTTTGCGGTGCTACCAAATGGTAAGCTATAACTCCAATTCGTTCCATAATTTCAAAAGGTACATTGTACCTGGGACTTAATTTTCCCTTCTTACCAAATCATATAACACCCTTCAATGGTGATACATTCTTGAAAACATGATATCCCACTTGAAATTACAAATCCATATTTCAGTTATTAGTATAACCCATTTAGGAACATTGAGATATTTTGAAATGGGTCTAAATAGTCTTTACTATTTTTGTTGTTTCCTAAAATATTTATGGGACTATGAGTTTTATTTCACTAACATCATACCAAAAATTTGGTTGATGAAATCTCTTTATATATAACAGTTCTTATATGGTTGCATATGAATACTTGTATGGAATCTATTATTATCAAAAAATTATACTCTAGGTAAATACTGATCCCAAATACAGTGAATGTCATGTGAGAAAGATCTCAACATGTCTTATAATATTTAAATTTTCTGCTCTAATTTTCCATCAGTTTGAGGGTGGTAGGTAGTTCTCAAATGAAGATCAATATTTAGGTCCTTCTAAAGAATTTTCTAGATTCTTGATGTGAAACAAAGATCATGGTCATAAATAATTGATAGGGCTACACCATGAAGTCTTACAACATCATTAATGTAAAATAATGGTAAACTTTAATGTGGTAAATCCTCTCATATATTAAGAAAATGTTCTGATTTTTTATGAAGATCAATAATAACCCATATCACATCATTTCTTTTTGGATTATATGGTATCCCCATGAAAAATTCCATCATAACATCATCCTATTTCCATAGAGGTATAGAAATAGGTTGCATGACTCCTCTAGTATATTTTCTTCCATCCTTCACCTATTGACAAACCAAACATCTTGAAACATAATCAGTAATGTACCTCTTCATGTTTTCCCACCAAAATTGTTATTTAAAATCTCTATACATCTTAGTGCCACCATAGTGTATAGAAAAAATATAACTATGAGCATCATCCAATAATTCCGTTTTTATCTTCGGTATAGCATGAACACACAACCTCTTCCCAAATTTAAAAATCTCAACTACATAAAAAAATGATCAATCTCCCATCAATCACATATTTAATTTTCTTTTGAAATCCTCATCACCAGACATAAAAATTATTATCCTTTCTAGTAAAGATGGTTTGGAAACCATTAGAAATAGTAGTGATTTTTAATGTTCCATGATAATTCACATATCCATCATTACTAGATCCATGATCATATGGTCTTTTTCAACTCTCATTTTTTATAACTCCATGTCCCTTTATACTCAATGTATCCTCCACCTTATTTTCCTTCCTAGAGTGGTAGATTATTGTGCAATCATAATCATTGAGTAGATCAAGCCATCAATTTTGTCTCATGTTGAGTTATTTTTATGATAAAATATATTTCAAACTATTTTGATCCTTGTATATCTCACATATTTCACCATAGAGATAGTGTCTCCATATCATCAGAGAAAAGATTACTACTGCTAACTCAATATCATGAGTTGGGTAGTTTTGTTCGTGATTTTTTAACTCCATTGATGCATATACAATAACACTGTCATTTTCCATGAGAATACAACCAATTTCTTTCTTTGATGCATCACTATAATTCAAAAACCCATCATTTATAGATGGTAAATTCATGATATAATCATTGATTAGTCTTCTATTTGATTCATCAAAACATTATTCACACTCTTTTGTCCAAATGAATTTAAACCCTTTACGTGTGATCTTGTTTAATATTTTTTCCAATAGGGAAAATTTCTGGAAAAAATTTCTATTGTAACATGATAAACCAATAAAACAATGTACATCAGTTATAATTCTTGGTGCTGGACATTCATGGATTGACTTCTTCATTGAAGTATCAACATAGATTCCATCATTCGTGACAATATGACCAAATAAATATTTTTTTTGCATCCATAATTCCCACTTTCTAAACATCCCATATAGCTAATTTGTTCTAAGAATCTTCATAAGAATACTCATGTGGTTAACATGGTCTTCATATATTTTGGATTATACCAATATATCATCAATAAATGCTACAAAAAAATCATCAATATATTCCTTGAACACAAATTTCCTTAGATCCATGAAAACATAGATTGATTTAGTAATTCTAAATGGTATTATTGTAAACTCTTAATGCCCATACCTGGTCTGGAATGCTATCTTCAGAATATTTTCCTTCTCTAAACACAATTGATGAAATCCATAACAAACTTCAATATTCAAAAAATATTGAGTTGAATGAAGTTGATCAAAAAATCATCAACATGAGGTAGGGGATACTTATTCTTTATTTTCATAGATTTGATTTATCTATATTCAATTAATATCCTCATTGATCCATATTTCTTATTAACAAAAGGAACCAGTGATCCCCATGGAGAAAAACTAGGGTGAATAAATACCTAATTACTCAACTCCTTGATTAGTTTCTTTAGCTCTAATATTTCTACTATGTTCATTCTATAATGTTTATTTGATATCAGTCTTGTATCAGGGACTAAATAAATAGAAAACTCAACTTCACACTCTCAAGGTGTCTATGTAAATCTTATTGAAAAACATATATGTATTCCTTTATAATAGGTACAACCTCAATTTGGATATTTCTTTCTTCATCAATAGATGTTATTTTATCTTACTCCTCAAGAATATCATTTAGTTAAGCTACCGGGGGTGGGTTTTGAAAATAATTAGGTGATGAATTTTCTACTCTAAAGATAATGGCCTCTAGGTTTTCCTCACAAATTGTAACTTCATTTTTCTTGAAATAAATTTTCACTTCATATTTTGATATCCAATACATATCAAGGATTATATCAATGTCAAACATAGGTATGATGATAATATTAGGAGATAAATCACGTTTATATGTCATATTGGGAATTTCCTAACACATTTTTGTTGCAATGAGACTTCCCTCAGTGTTTTTACTAACAACTCCCTTGTTCATGTGAATTTGAAATATATAATTTTTAAATAAAACTTTGAAGAAATAAAGGAGTATGAGGATCTGGGATCAAATATATCATTGTTTAAATTTGAGGAAATGATTAAAGTACCTTCCCCCACATGCTTAAAAAAATTTACCTCAATATTTGGGATCGTAAAACCTTGGTCTTTCTCTGTTGACCTTTTCTAGGGAATATTTTCTTGATTCTTAGGAAAATCATTTTCATAATGTACCATATCTTTATAATTTTATCATTTATTATTGGTAGCTTCTTTATTCTTCTTATAATCAAAATAATTCTAGCCTTTTTCTCCTCACTTGTAACAAACTCCCATCCCCTTTAGGAAAGTACCAGGGTGTTTCATCCAATAATTACTATAGGGTGGAAATAAAAATTTTCCCTTATTTCCTTTACCTCCATTTCTAGAGTGTTAAACGAATCTCTTATACTCTTTCTTTAAATTAATGCCATTAATCATAGAGAATTCCTTTTTCTTATTGATGGCACATGAGTATATATCTTCATATGATGATAATGATTGTGAAACCAGATATCGTAAAAGGAATGGATTTAACCCATAAATTACTCGATCAATCTTATTTTTGGGTCATGTATGTTGTCTGTAGAAAGCCTTGTCAACCTTGTGATGTTAGCTTCGTACTTTGTTACATTTTCATACTCCTTCTACCTTATACTTAGAAATTATCTCTTGATATCCACTCATAGATCATGAGGAAAGTATTTTTCTAGGAAGAGTTCTTTAAATCCCCCCCATTTCATATTTATTACATCTTCTTCCTCCTCCAAGTTTTGAATTAATGACCATCATCAATTGGAATCTCCTGATAGATGATAGAATATCATAAAAAATTTTCCCTTTCATTAATTACCAAAGCAATAAATGTTTTCTCTATGAAACTTATCCATTTATCAGCTAAAAATTGATTTTCTACCCTATTGAATTTTGGAGGCCATTACCTCATAAAGTGGTCAAAAACTGATCCTATGTGTTGTGGATCATCTTGCTCCATATGGGTAAGGTTATTATTCATAACCTGAGTTAGTGGTCCCACTATAGTTATAAGTTGTTCAGCTATAGTTGTATTAGTAGATCCTTTATCATTATCTTTCATCGGAGGGAAATACCTACATGGTTTATGTGTGTTGATATGATTTCCATCTTCCACTATGTTCAATTTCTATACAATGGTATACACTGTATTAGGTTATGAATCATAATGCATAATTCCAAACTAGTAAAATAATTAACATTAATTGAAACATTCAATCATATCTAATACATAATCATAAAAATGGATTATTTGGGAACATATTTACACATAAATCCTTCATAATGGTTTGTAAATAAAATGTCAATTATCCTAAGAATATCCTACAGGAGTGTCAAACCAGGTGCGTAGTAAGACCTGTTGTCATGTACGAGATTACCTCAGGTCAATCCCAGATCACCTTATCATAGTTGTTACTCCTTGGTACTTCTATTCCAGAACAATGTCCATTTTTACTACCCAGATAAAGATGTATTTAATAGTAATAACCACATAATCTCTACATTAGAAAAATTTTAGGATGTTTTTATATACTTATCCTCAATGTCTATATTGGGGTAGTTCCCCCAAATTAATGAATTTTATAAATCTAGTTTCTAAGGATTTTACTAATATTCTTCTAATACAAACTGTAATTCTCTAACCCCAGTTTCCCAGAGATGGTGCATTATTTTATTACATTGTCACGATCACAAGAAATTAAACCCAAAGGACTAATCAGTTTAGTATACTTGAAAAAACTAGGTACAAACAAATTTTTTATATTACATATTGAAATAAAAAACAATATAGTGTATCCTTTGAAAACACTCGTATCCCTTAGAATATCCCTGCAGGTTAGTCATAATATACTTCTTCACATCCTGGAGAAAAAATAAATATAATAAAAGGGTGATCTTAGATACTTAGTATTAATAAACAATAAAGCAGAAGCAATCATAAATAAGTATAAACATTTAAGTAAAGGTATAAAAATGAAACAAAATTCATTTAAATATAATATTCAGTGTAATATGTAAAGAATAAATACAATAATTTCATTTGAACATTCACACGAATATTCTACTAGTCGAATAATCACGTGAAATACCAATAACTAATCTCATAATAAGAGAATATATAATGTTGGACATCATAACCAAATTGTCAAGGCCTCATGCCAAGACCATAGATTAATGTGTAAGAACCCAAATTATTTTATTTGATGAGACCTACTGATGCATCTAGGGTCTATAGTGGGTCTCTTCCATCACTTACTAAGTCCAATTCATTCCTCATATGAAAAGAGTGAATCATAACATAAATATTCATCTGAAAAGTAGCATATGAAATGTTAATAGTTTAACCATAAACCAGGAATGGTATAAAAATAAAACATCCATAATCAAACATATCAAAAAACCTTCAATACAATATGGAAGAATGTATCATTATAAATCAACCTCAATCAATCATAAAATAAAACAAAGGATTTTAACATAGACGAAATTAATCAAATAAATTCATTTAAACTTTTTGAGAGAAATATAATTTTTAACATTGAAATTATTTAAAATACATGAAATTATAAAAGAAAAAATTTCATATGAAAATATCCTTATAATCTTGTAAAGGAATATTAAAAATTTTAGGGCATTAAAATGGAATAAAATAACTGCTCGTGCCATATAAGTTAAAAAAACATTCTTTCTCTAATTTGTTGAAAATGTCATAAAGTGCCTTATTTAGACAACGAAAATATTCCTTTCAAAAAAAATTATATAAATTCAAACATAGGTAAAAATTTATTTAAAAAATTGTTGATAATATTTTTAAATACATTTTAAGAAACATAGACATGGATGATAACAATGTCCCAGTAGATAATTATGTATAAACAACTTCAGATAATAATGAGGATGTGAAATTAATGTTTAACTTGTAATTTCATTTAGTTTAGGGTGTTTTATACACTTTTACTATGTTAAAACAAGTTATTAAATAATACTAGGTTCATATCCATATTTATTATATCATATATGACCCTCTTATATCATTTTGTTTATAATATTTCTATATTTCCATTGTTTGGGGTGTTAACTGCTTCATTTTCTTATATATGTTTGGTTGTGTAAGTAATGATTGTTATGAATAAGAAGTATTTTATTCATATATATAATGATATTAAGTTAATAATTTTTATTTTTACACAACATATAAATTTTATAATCATTTTTTAATGGTTGTCGTTGGGAATGAATCTCATCGGCTTGTGGAGACGGTAGGTCATACGTATGCATGAGTGATGATATCATTCCATTGATGGTTAAATGGTTTTGAATTGGATTATATATTAATTATACAGAATAATTATCATGTTATAGTCATTATATATATCTATTATAATCATAATTATACCCATCAAAATAAATTAGTGTTGAATAAAAAATTACACCACAGTGTTGAGGCGGTAAGTCGTACGCACGCATGCATGGTGATATTGTTATTCATAGGATGGATAAATGGAAGAATATAGTGGTTAAATAATTATAATGACATATAATCAGGTATTATAAACTTTATTTATAACTTTTTTTATGGAAACATCATTGGAAGATGGTGTATAAGAAGAAAAGAAATTGAATGGATCTGGTAAAATAATTACATCTTCTTTGGAAATCTCCCTTTCATTTTCACCAAAGGACTCCTAAGGATGGATTTATGTCCAAAGAATGAACTATAAGATGAATTTAGGGAAGTTGGTAGAATATTTGGGTTGATTTTTTCTAAGCCAAAGAGATTTATAGGTGTAAATAAAAAGATAAAAGGATGTTCTCTTTTATAAGAGAAGTGAGGGGTACTTTTGGAAACCCCAAAAATATTAAATTATTATAGATTTATTTTTGGTTTCCATTAGCTCCAAAGTGATTTATTTCTAAGATAAGATTATTAGGGGTCTAAATAATATAAAATAGGATTATTAGATAATTTTGTGTCACATAATTAACATTATCATTTGGATTTAACCCTTAGTGAAACAGTTGAACTCTTACCATGTTTAGTTGTCTTTTTATAATATAGGGTTAATATAATTACTATAAAATGTAAAAAGATCTTCAATTGGATCACATATAAATTTTTTAACATTATCATAGTTTTTTTTGAACCAGATATGTTTTATGAATTTTATATCATTTAATAAAATATTATTTATTTTAAAGTGTCATTTATGTCAATTTTGATACTATTCAATATTTTAATTTTTAAAAATATAAAACCAACATGATAACTTGAACTAATACTTAAAAAATATCAAAACCTTGTATATTTTATCTATAAAATGTTTTTATGTAATTAATTAAAAAATATTATATTTATTTTAATATTTTTAATATCATTTTATTGATTCTTTCTTTAATAATTTAATTACTCAATCATTATTAGGTTACCATTTAATTTAATTATTTATTTCCTAAAATTATAAATAAAATAAAATTATGTATATAAAAATTTTATATTTATAAAGGCTATTTTTAATTTACCATATCACTTATATAATCTCATATTAAAAATGATATATTTATTATAATTTGAATATGACATTTTTAACTCTTCTTTAAATAAAATATAATAAATGTCCAAATCTAACTTATGTTTCTTAAAAAAGACAATATTTTCGACCTAAGGTTTATTTTGGTCTAAAATAAATTATCAAATGAAATTTTGACTAGTTTTAGGGTAATATTATATAATTATAATATTATCTTTACCTTTAATTACACTATTTACCTTTAATCGTGTAAATAAAATCCAAAAGTCACTATTCATAAAAACGTTATTTTGATCCTATTAGACCACATTTTTCAGAAATATTATAACCATGTAGTTTAATTTTTGAAATTAAATTCATATAAGTGGTAAAATTGCGTTTAATGAAAATCTCGTAGATGTGGATAGAAGGCGAGTAAAAAAGACGATCAAAAGTTCAATAAATTTTTATATCTAATTCTATTATATAATGATTCCAATTAAATATATTAAATTAATATATGTATTATTTATCTATTTTTAATTTATAATAAATTTACAATAAAATAACTACTTAAATGAAAAAGGTGGTTTTTAACAACAATATAGTATTTTTCACTATTCATCCAAAATTAAAAAATTTCAGAAAAATACCAAAAAATCGCCCTAAGATAATTTCAATGTTCCAAATTCAAAAATGAAATCTATATTAAAAAATAAAATTTATAATTTTCATAATTGTTTTAATACTTTTCATAACATCTTTTTAAAAGACTAGTTTGATAGGTCATGGTGTGCTCAAACTCTATGTTATGTGTAGCGCAAGCTGTTGAATTATTTAAAAAAATCATATTATGAAATCTTCAGGTGTTACAATTAAGTACTATTTAAATCATAAATGGGGAGATTAGGAATAGTTTCAGATCATTTAAAACATTTCTCATGTTGTAAATTGCATTCCTAAAGGAGATAAATGATGAGAGAAGCTAAAAAATCTTGAACGTCCCAATTTTAGTGCATTAAATATAAAACACGGTGAAAATATTAAGGATAGGTTCATAAATTCCCTATTTCATCCACCAACCCATTTACCGCATAAACTAGCCACTCGGGACTTGAATCATACACTTTAAAATAAATAAATGTCTGATTTTTATCCCAAGTTTTAATGGGTTTCTATTTCATAAACCATAGTGGGTAAATAAAATTAAATTGATGAATTTATCATTATAATAAAAGATCATTGAAATCATATTTAGACCACTACGATGTTATCTTCAGTGTTATCACCTAGAGAGAATTTATTTTAATTAGTTTTCCCTTTTCATGTTTTTAGTTTTCTATTATTTTCTATTATTTTGAATGATTTTTTGTTTAATACCATTATATTTTCTTAATTATATTTTATCTAATAACAATTCAATAGGATGTGGTATAATTGTGAACAGTTATCACCTAATGATGATTGGATAAACCCTGTATAGAGGTGAAGATATGGTTAAATAATTTATGTTTTTAATGTTTTGATTTGGTATTTACATCTTTGATAATGTATTTTATAAGTGTTTTTTTGTGAAAAACGTTCAATTTTATCTTTTATTAAATCATGGAACAATTACATTTAATAATGAATAAAGCCCATACAATATAAATGATTAATTATAATTTATAAATTTGATTATTCTCTTTCATTTCAATCAACCAATTTCACTCTAATTATTCTTTTTTCAAATCATTTATGTCATGATTCTAGGGTTATTTCAATAAAAATTGATAGAATTACTATTAAATAAAAATAATTATTATGAATCTATCTAATCTGATTATATTGTATGTTTATTCTAATAAATTTATTTGGGAAAACTACCCCTATAAATTGGTTCCCATCCCACATACATTTCCCTTTGTAATTTTTTATTGATCTTTCATCATTTGTTAATAAATTTAATAAAATTTAGGTGGCATAAAATTAGGTCAAGATTTATCATTGTGACTAACCTTTCTCAAGTGTTTGACCCTATACATCCTTTTTTCTTTTTATTTTTATATTTTATCGCATAGGAAAAATATAAATTTCTATTATAGTATCGAACAAAGGGGACTATCAATCCCATCTAAGGATATCAATTTTTTTCATCATTATCAAGAAAAATCATAACATATATAATAACTCGAGACCAATTTCATAGGTTGATATATATTATTCTCTCATTTTTATTTACTTATTTTAGTTTAGACTTTATTTTTATTTTCATTTTTCTTATTTACTCCCTTGGTAGTTATGGTAGTGTAGGGGATGGATTTTCAGAAAAAAATCATTATTCTTCTACATCTTCACTTAGGCATAGTGGATACCAAAAGGATCCCACCACATGGGAAACATCAAATCTAGAATGGTTGCCACATCTAGAACGGAGATTCAATATCTCATATTATTATGAATATGATGAATTCTAAAATCAACAAGGGATAGACCTATATTATCAACTCTATGGAGGATACCCTAATTTTCAAGGCTATCAAGGTGTTTATTGGTCAATATAGTATAATGAAGATTTCCATTACATTATAAAACCTCATTAGATAAATTCAGTAGACATACTAATTGAATTTATCCCAATGTACATTAAAGTATTGGATAGGGGGTGGATAATCATGAGGCCCATATTATATAATAGAGAGAATTTAACACTCACCTTTCTCATATTATTTCAATATTTTGATTCATATGTCAGTATCTTTCCTTTTATTTATAATTCCAATATAGTTGGGGTATAATAATAAGAAGAAGAATATATAGTTGGGGATGTTAATTTTTTTAAACAAAAAAAGACTAAAAGTTGGAGGAGGGGAATATTTAATTTTACTTTGGGGATATTGAAAATTCACATGATAATGAATCTATAGCTCATAAAAAAATGGAGACTGAACATCACAAAAACCATATTCACTTATAAAAAATAATACGAAAGAGGCCTCTCTCTATTATTCATTCAATAACAATGCCAAGAAAACATAATATAGCTCAATGATTGGATTATAGATGAGAAAGTTGAAAATGAAGGTAAATAGTGAATTATAGAGAACAGAATAAGGATAACGTGAAACAAAAATAAAATGCGACGTAAGTGAATAATGTGAAACTAATCTATGAATTTACTAACATAATAGAAAATGGAGAAAAATGGGACTCATTGCAAAACTTACAATAAGATAGAGAGAATATAATGAATAATCTCATACAGGAAATAATGTAGTATAAGAGTAAGAAGTATAGTGTTAAGAAAAGAAATAATTTTGAAGAGGTGTACTTGGAATCATTCTTCACACCTATTTTACTTTTCAATAAATAAAATGCCCCAATGATCAAAAAATAATAGATAGAAGTTATGGTTGAACAGATCTAAAAAATATGGTTAGATATCAATTTCCTTATATTTTTATCAAATGTATCCTCATGTTTCAACACAAAAAAGTAACATTTAATAACATTCATTGGAATAGAAGGGGTACATTTACAATCGATGAGCATAATTTGAAGTCATTTGCATCACAGAAATGGGTAATTTTTTTTCATTCTCCAATGACATGGAATAAAGGTAAAAGGTCTAGCTAAAGACCATAATTAAGTGCTACCAGGAGAGAAAAATCATTATACCTTTTTAGGACATCAAATTATTTTATTATATTAGATTAATAAACGTCCTCATGGTTTATCTATTTATATTTATGTTGGGGCCAAAATTTGGAAATTGGAAGAGCAAACACAAAGCCTTTGAGGTTGCCTCGTGAAGCTTGTTCGTGGTGCCCCATAGCACTACAATCGGTGCGAAGCTACCCACTTTTTGAAGTCACTGCGAAGCAAGGAGGCGGGAGGCTCTGTGATCAGATTTGACATTTGTGAAGCCACTATAGAGCAAGGAGGTGGGAGGCTTAGTGATCTGATTTGACATTTTCATAGCCACCGTGGAGTAAGGAGGAGGGAGGCTCTGCAATTAAGACAAAATTACACATGTCTTCACACCTAGGGAGCACTGCTTCCCAGAGCCTCTTTCCTATAAATATCGGGCTCCCCTCAAGCCTAACGAATGGATCCTATGACCTTTCTTCTTCTTAGCACTCAAATTGTGAAGAAATTTCTACTATGTGAACCATGAATTCTTCAAGGTACTTTAGAATCATGAATTTCTTTTACCTTTGCTTAAATTTTACCCATCTTTCAAGAGGGATGCCCTTCACGGAGCCCACGGGCCTCCATGAATGAAGGGGAACCCCAAGGGGACTTGGGTCTTCATGGAGCACTTATGCTTTATGAAGTACCCTCCATGCACATGTAACACACATTCCAAGGCTGGGTTATTGTGCTTCGTGAAGCACACTGCTTCACAGTGTTATGCTTTGTAGGGCACCCTTACTTCGTGAATCCCTCTTTGTGAAAGACTTTCCACATCATGAAGCACCTTCCATATGCACCTATGCCCTATGCCTAGGCTAGGACACTTCACTTCGTGAAGCTTACCCCTTCACAAATTCCATTAACTATATGGATCATTAGAGTTTCATGAGGCTTCCTCCTATGAACCCCTATGCTCTGCAACCGCTTTTCTTATGCAACCCTCCAAGTATGCACAAAGTGATTTCAAAGCCCCTTGGGCGGTGCTTCATGTTTTTTTTGCTTCGACTTATACTTCTTCGCATAGGCACGCTAACAACTATTGCTTTTTCACATAGTCACTCTAATGTGGGCCCCCCAATGGTTCACTACATGACACCCCCTCATGAAAACATTGTTGATGCCTTACCTTCCCCAAGGGAGGGCGGGTATCAGTTATATAAGTCCTAGGGGTGAGGAGTGAACCCACCTTGTCCGAGTTGCAGGACGTTAAACTACCAAGCTTCATCATCCTTAGCACATGACATTAAACTATGGCCTCACCCGGTGCCTTCTACATAGGGAGCCCAATCTCTGACATTATCTATGCTTGCTCATCTCCACGGGAGTGAGATCTTCCTCACATGGAATAAGATCCTCTTTTCCAAAGCAGTTCCTGTCTGCGGGGAAGGGAAACCATCTTGGTGTAATCCCCTAGCTTTCTGGAAGAAGTAGTACCCTTACGCATCCATTCTTCTTTTGGACCAAGAGCTAGAGTGGGTGATGGGCATAAAAAACCTCCTCGCTTCCGTGCCAAACCCCACCAGGCCTTTCCACCACCCGGGCCTCCATCCTGGAGTAAGTCCCAATCTCCATCTCCCTGGGATGCTTACTATGTGAAGCCCCTATTTCCTTTTGGGCAGCTAACCACGTGTAATCCTCACATCACATCCCATAGATGCAACTTTCATGATGTAATCGTTTGGTCTTTGATGCCTCTTATTTCTCACACCGAGCACGACTCACGTGGGCTTAGAGTAAGCATTGACCATGACACCCTCTATGATAATCCTTAGCGTTTAAGCCCCAAACCATCCTAAACTATGTGGACTTTGATCCTTTCCAAGGAAAGGTACGTAGGAAGCCTCCCTAATGTTTAATCCCAACAACCATTGGTCCCTAATACCTTCACGTCAGATCACCAAACATTCCTGAACTACATAGACTTTTATCCATTCCAAGACAAGGTACATAGGAAGACTCCTTGAGGTTCAATCCCAATAACCATTGGTCCCAACTCCCTTCAATTCGGCTCACCAAACATTCATGAACTACATGGAATTTGATATTTTATAAGCCAAGGTACATAGAAATACACCCTGAGGTTCAAGCCCAACAACCATTAGTTTTGAATACCTTCACGTTGGCTCACCAAACATTCCCGAACTACATAGACTTTGATCCTTGCCAAAGAAATGTATGTAGGAAGCCTCCATGAGGTTCAAGCCCAATAACCATTGGTCCTAACTCCCTTCATGTTGGCTCACCAAACATTCCCGAACTACGTGGGCTTTGATCCTTTCCATTGCAAGGTATGTAGGAATCCTATCTGAGTTTCAACCCAATAACCATTGGTACCGAACACTCCATATCGGTTCACCAAATAATCACGCCCACTTCACGTCAGTTTACCCTCATCATGTATGATGTTAAACTATACGCACCTTTTCATCCTACAAGACATTAAAATATACCTATTCAAATCATGTGGGATTTGATCCTTGTCTCCTAGACAAGGTACATAGGAATCCTCCTTGAGGTTCAACCCCAATAGATGGTAAACTATTGTGATCCCCGTCCAGAAGTAAGCCGTTGTGATCCCTATCTAGTGTTAAGTAGTTGTGATCCACATCCAGTGGTAAGCCGTTGTGATCCCCTATCGATGGTATTTCATTGTAACCCATTTGACGGTAAGTCGTCGTACCCCAATCGATGGTAATCCATTGTACCCCAATCGATGGTAAGCCATTTTCAACCCTAATCAGTGGTAAGACATTGTAATCCTCATCCAATAGTAAGACTTTGTACTCTACAATTGACAGTAAGCAGTTTTTATCCCACTGTCAGGACCCACATCCTTGGTCCATCCCAGTGGTGTCAGACCATCCTCAGGCAGCTAACCACGCGTAAGCCCTAGTATATCTTTGGGTTGCTGTCCTTTACGCCCACCCCAATCCTATGCCCCTATCCTGAACTACATGAACTTGAATACTTGCCAAGGAAAGGTATGTTGGAAGCCTTCCTGAGGCTCAAGACCATCACACATGTTTCATTATGGAATTTCTCTCGAGCATTTGTGTTTTGATAAGTTTATTACCTAACATAGAGTTTCCACATCCTTCATGTCTCATCCATTGGGGATACCTCCTCAGGTATCCCATCACACCACTAAACTATACTAACATTGATTCCCTGCCATGGGGATATGTTGGAAGTCTGTTCGAGGCTCAAGACCAACATTACCATCACCTTCACGACGATTCCATATCATTTCCCCACCACTTCATTTAACTCTACATATCCATTCTAATTCTTACTCGGGCCTCCACATCCTAGTATGTTCATGTCATTCACCTCTTCAATATTCCTAGTTGCAACCAGGTAACTAACCACATGTTAGACCCTCCACCGGTGTTCCCTCCAGGCGTTTCAACCATCTGATCCACTCTAGTTAGTGTTATGATCAATATGATCCTTCTTCACTAGACATTGAACTCGTGGAATACCATGTTTCAAACACAGGAAGCTAAGGAAAACATCATATACATGCCTATGGCATATAATTCCCTGCATTCGATATGGGATTCCTCAGGCTTCTGCACCCTCGAGAAGCCCTATAACAAGGGGAAGAATCCCAGACGCGCCAGTGTTCCATTGTCCAGACATGCCAGCGATGTCCAATGTGACTACTCCCTAGACTCATAGTTGTTGCACTGACCAGACCCCTAGGAATGTGTCCATGGACACATGTCATTGGGATGATTTTCATAAATGACTACTTAATCTATAAGGGAGACCTGAACTAGGTGATGAGTTCCAATGAGGAATCCACAAAAGGAGTAACTGATATCCCATCATCCCTTTTCGATCAAGGAAAAAACATCCCTAAAAAGGTGACAGATGTTACCCGCCTTTGGAAGGCGGGAATGTGGGGAAATAGTCAGAGCATCCTCATCCTCCGAAAAAGACAGATGTGTGTGCCCCAATGAAATCGTCAAAAATAGAAATGGTGAACCCTATGTGAAGTTTTTATCTATAATATGAAGATTAGTAGCATTCAAGACATTAGTGGAATACTATGTCATCAGATCTAGGTATTTGGTGCCAGGTCCCACCAAGAAAATAGTTGGCTTGGCGTGAAACTCTCTAGAAGCCAGGGAAGTTAAAGTGTTGGACATTTTGATCTGTGATGTTGTTATCATAGATCCTTCTTACCAGCCATGGAATATGGAATGGCACTGGGGCACTGGGAATCGATTTCCTAGTTTCAGTGCTAATGGTTTAATCTATATGCCTTCTAAGACCCAAGATACTGCAAGAGGAAACTAATCAATACCCATACACCAAAGCAGGAGCAGGGGAAATGTCAACCTAGTAATCCCGTGGGGATCCACTGCTTCTATGACTGTCTCCACGTCCACAACTACTGGGTTCCCATGCACCATCTTCCCTTTTGAGTTTGTTCAGTGAAGGGTGATAAACGACCTTGTCCATCGAAACGAGGAGGGGGGAATTATCCCGACTCAAGATATATCCCACTAGGATTTAGAGGCGTTTGTGCCTCATCGCCACCATCTCCCCCAAGGGCCACGTAGAGAGCCACTGCTCCCCACTCCGACACACAACCGTTTCAGGAGCCTCTCCCTGGAACGCTTCAAGGCCTCCCTCCCCTATGCCGATGAGGTGGGGAATGTGTAGGCCAGCCTGGTCAGGATCTCATTCCAGGGGCTCCCAAGGAGGGCCCCCACTAAGCTGTGTATGTGCCACCACCTGGACCCATGGGTCGAGGAGCAGGTAAGATATGCGCCTACACCACTGTTCCCAGTCCGACTGACCTGACACCAGTGTCGGGCATTGGGTGAGGAGGACTCCCACCAAGGGGTATCTATGTCAGCAACTACTATGGATCGTGCCATAACCGACATATACCATTATTTCTCTATCTATTCCAAGCTGGGGAATGCAAACACACAACCTAGATCAAGGCCCCAACCACCCCATGGGCACGCTAGGTCCACTTTCCTAGTCTTCGACATAGGTAGCGCCCGCCTCGGGTTGATCCACGTCAATGACACCCAGTACGAGGTCCTCCCCATACCATGGCCATTAAGAATGTGGGTCCTCCCTGCTTCCAAGATCAGTGTAGAGGTACTCCCCACACCACTTTCAATCTAAACGAGGGTACTCCACATAGTGGTGACAATCAGTATAAAATACTATTATGCCCTCATGACATCGGGTATGGAGTCATTTCTCCTACCACAGGCCTCCAACATGAAGATGTTACACATATGGTCAATCCTCTCTGTGGGGGCCTTCCCCATATCCATACAGTAGCGGTGAAGGTCCTCCATGCCTGAGAAACCAGAGGGGTGAAGGTTAGCCTCCCTCATTAGCACCCAACATGAAGGTCTTACTCGTGTTCGGATTGACCAGTACGAGGACTCTCCTTGCACTGACACTACCAGGGGAAATAATTATGGAGGTCATACCCATGCTCCTACAAGCTCTAGTGGAGGTCCTACCCACTACAGCACTTCCTGCGTAAATTCCATCCACACATCGGCTAGTGGACATGGAGGTCCCCTTGTGTTCCCTTTGACATCTATCCAGGTGCTTATCCCATCCCAGCTCACTCAGGTGGAACTCCTCCCCGCCCTAGAACCAGTTCTGCCGAAGGACCTCCTAGAGACAAAAATCTACCCTTTCACAAAGAGCCATCCCAAGGAAGGAAGGTAGGTTGTCACTACCGTAAAAATAATTCTAGGAAGATTAAACTTGAGATAAAACATGTCTGTCTCTCAGATTCTGAGGTAGAATATGATTCAATAATGGAACCCTCGCCTAGATCATCTATATCTAGGGTCGGGGCAGGAATGAGGTGCATCAACCTCAAACATCCAAAATGAGAGATCCATCAGATCCATGCTTCCCTCCACAAATACATCCAGGAGGATGAATATTTGGGGTCTATGTAGGGTTCGGCTGTGCAATCGCCACCATCATCACCAAGAGCTTTCTCTACCTTGACCGGAGATCACGAAGAGTTATTCTGGGGACTGATGGAAAAAAGAGCAGTAAAATGGTCCACCTCCACCTTCCATAGTCCCTACACAATAAACTGCGGTCACCAGTCCATTGTATCATGATGTGGTGTCCATGTGACTACACTCTTCAGAGGACAGCCTGAGATGTGTCGGCTTTTTATCCTTCCCGAAATATTCTCCACTATCCAGCCTACCATCTCAACGATCCTCTTCATTGCTGCTAGTGGTTCCCCAACCGCATCCATTTGACGAGGGGGTAATGAAGGACCAGAACCTAAATCCAGGCCATGGATCTTGTGGGAAATTCTTGTTGTAGACCATTTCCTGAAGATGTTTTGGCCAGTCACAGCATAAAAATTCAGTACATCGGAGTCACTCACCCAGGAGGAACTTGGATGATTTCTCCAGACCCTCAGGGTGACACACATCCTTCTTTATCATCAGCGGGTGGCTTACCCCAAATTCCAAGCACATTTTGAAGACATCGGCCAACTATGTTGTCTGGTTGATCTAGCTGCCCTCATCGTGGCACAACGTCCTGAGTCATCAGGCTGCTATAAAACCCTCCAACAAAGATGCATCTAGAGATTTAAAATGATCTTCTAAATTATCAAGGATCTCTCCCCCCACGTGTAGATCCATGGATTAGGGAAGTACGTGGGCCTCCACTTTAGTTCCATATGGATCCTTCCCAACTTTCCATGAATTTTTGAGGATATGCCTCTAGGTAGAGTCACGTTTAGCATGGTCGATCTATCGGATGAAGAGAAAGAAAAATAACTCCTGGGGGAAAACTTACATTTCAGGGGAATGCCACAACTTTTGGACCCATCTGGAAGGGTTACTCTCCAGCAGAGAAATCTACTGGGTCTTCTCGTATGTCACGAACCATCCTCAGGGCCCATGCCGTGACTACCCCAAGCCCACCTTCTACAGGCTAGGGGCTAGCGACTAGCACCAAAGGTGTAAATCCCAAAAGAAGGGAAGGAATTGCCTTTATTAAGTAACATACACAACATAGTACACAAGTGAAGTTAACACTAAGAAAAAATGTGTACAAGGTAAGTACTGAAAAAGTAAATGGGACAGTATACAAACACAACTGAAAGTACAGTACAACTAAAAGGAAAGTATAGCAGCGGAAAGAAAAACAGCAACACCGAGTCGCCCTCCAGCAATCCCACCTGAAGGGTGGGTACAGATAGTCTCCTCAGCTCCTCAGTCCGACCGTCCGCTCCGTGTACGTCCCGCCAAGTGGTCAACCTCTGGGTACCGTCCGGCTCCACAAGCCTCCACCTCGATCAATGTTGTCCATCGTCTGCATCCAACACAAAGTAGTCTAGGCATAGCCGCTGCAGGGGTGAGTATAAGATACTCAGTAGGGACCCCGAGACCCCCGAAGGTCTCTCAGAATCCACAAAGGATAAACCAAAAAGGAAAGATACAATCACAAAGAATCAAAAACAATACTTAGGTACATGCCCATAAATATACCTAATTCATCAATTACAATTTGTCTCAAACTCCCAAGCACCATGTAGTCCACAAAGTAAAGTACAACCCAGTCCACAAAGGATAGCACAACTCAGTCCACACAGGAAAAACACAACCCAGTCCACAAAGGAAAGAAAGTCAATCACATCAATGATTAGATTGAGAATCAAGACTCAACTCACACATGTATACACTTCCTAAGGCGATAGAGATGATCAGATGTAGCCACTGATTCATCTAAGCTGTCGGACCCACATAGGATACAAGACCAGCTAAGCTATTAGACCCACACAGGATATAAGAACAGCTACTCTGTCGGACCCACATAGGATACAAGTACATAAGTCAATACTGCCAGAACCACATAGGATACAAGAATAGTAGTCATTTCCATAGAACCCACAGAGGATTCCAGTACGGTAGTCGTCACTGTCGAACCCACGGCGGATTCCAGTATAGAAGTCAATGCAGTCGCAGCCAGCTCTAGGGTTCCCGCACACAACATGCTCGATTCCGGGAGGGTCTGCTCCTCGAGCCAAGGGGTCGATACATCAAATGTCACGAAGTAAAGAGTTGGTGTATCCCGAAGTTCCATCTCGTCAAAAGAAACCCAACGCGATAGACGGTGCGTCAATCGGACGCCCTGTCTGTGAGTTATTGGCTTTTTCGTCCCAGGGGCCCAGTTGGTTTTTAAGATAAACCAAATTGACCATACTCCAGATGCATCCAAATCTAGAGTGTATTAAGCCAAAAGAACCGTCTCACTAATAGTAATTCAACAAAGTTGATGGCACATCAATCGGACGTCCGGAGCTCAAGTTATAAGTGTTTCTGCTCCGAGGGCCCGGTTAGATTCATGTTCAAACCAACCCGGCCATACCCAAATTTCTCCGAAACCCTGAGTGTAATATACCAAAATGACCTTCTCGATCCATGGATCCCAACGCAACTGACGGTGTGTCGATCGGAGGTCTGTAGCCCAAGATGTGGAAAAAAGACAAAAAAAGGTCTAAAATGGGGGGGAGGTCTGGGCCCGGCCCGACCCATCCCAACCCCCCTGGGTCGACCGACCCGGGTCTAGGTTCGGCCTGGTAGGGCGCGACCCGGCCCGGACCGGCTTGCGCGACCCACCCCAGCCCGGCCGGGGGGGTGCTCTGGCTCGTCCAGCGGGCCGAGCAGGGCGGGACGCGGTCCCCCATCCCTTTGCGCTCCGCGGACGCGGCGGGTGCCACGTCCTCCTCGAGATCCCGCACGGCCGCGGGATCCGGCCGCCTATCGCCGCGTCTTCAGCCGTGGTGGCTCCTGATGGCGGCATGCCAGGGCACCGCCGGAGATGTCCGTGGGCCACCGAAGTCATTCCGGTGGTCCGTTCTTGCTCCCGTTTGTGCCAGCGGTCGTCTCGGTACCTGCTCTTCACTGCAACAACTTTCAAACACCGTTGCAGTTTCGTTTCACCATCACCCAATGTTCCGCGCATCAAGAACAGAATAGCAGTGGGTTCGGACTTGTTCTTTGGTCCACACCCACCACGTTAGTTGTTCAAACAACTCCCAAAAATTATAAGTCATACCGAGGGTATAATTCACATAAAAAAATATATACCAAAACCCCTACCTCAACCAGGAAGACGATCGTCTGCATCGCGGTACATGTCGTCACGGAGAAGAGGATCGTAGGTGTCGTCGGGGTGCGCCGAGGAGGAAGTGGTGTATCGTTTCTGGCCACGGGGAAGAGCTTTGGTGGCAAGCTGTCAATCTCCAAGGAATCAGCGTTCTTTTTTGGAGGCCGACATCATTGGAATTTCATCAGAGCTTCCTCCCGCAGGTTCTCAACTCATTTTCCAAAGGGTTGATTAATAAAAGAATTAATCCTCATGTTGTGTTCATTATTATGGTTCATTAATGAACCTTAATTAATGAACCTATTAAACACACAGGCATTGATGTTACACAACCCAAGGGATGAGTCATTAAATGGACCTTATTTATTGATCGTTGTTACACTGCAATTCCACCAACTATCACTCAACGGTGGAAGAAAAAGAATAAAATAACTTATAGTTATTTTATTATATATAAATCTTTCTCTGAAAGTCTAAAAACTTATCTTTTTTGTCCGACCCTTATCGGTTGAAGTTAATCTTCACCTAAGAGAATCTCGGCATTGCGAATTCCTGGGTGCCCTCGGATTTTAATTCCGAGCACCGGTTCAAAAGTTAGAAAAACCCACTCGTTCGTTCCCTGAACGTACCCGAGCTAAACTTAGAAAATTGATTCCAGGCACCGGGCCTTGGAATCAAGCGCCATCAAAAGCCACAGACTCATAAAATTTCAAATAATTTAAGAAAAAATATTTCCTTGAAATTTACGGGCCTTTAAATTTCTCCCACCTCAGTGCTTTACATCCCCATAAAGCTACATCATAAACTAGGGAAACAAATGAGGGTACTGAGCACGCATATGAGCCTCCCGCTCCCATGTGCTCTCATGGAGGCTCCCATGCTGCCAAAAAAGGCACACCAGAGGTAAAGACCGTCCACGTAGGACCTGCTCCTGTCGATCATCGATCTCCACCAGGACCTCTGCAAAAGTTTCCCCGTCATTGATGTCCAGCTCCCCATGGTCAATGATATGCGTCGGGTCGTACACGTATCTCCTCATCTTAGATACGTGGAAGACTTCGTGCACCCGGTGCAACTGAGGTGGAAGGGCCAGGCGGTAATCCACCTCGCTTAACCTGATGAGGACCTGAAAAGGCCCAATGAAGCGTGAAGATAACTTGCCACCCTGACTAAATCTCTGTAACCCACGTCTAGGTGAGACCCATAAGAAAACGTGGTCACCATCGTTGAACTCTAGTGGTCTCTGCATCCTATCAGCATAGGACTTCTGTCTGCTCTGTGCAGTCCTCATCCACTCCTGGATGATCTGTACCTTCTCTTTCGTATCCTGAACCATCTCTGGTCCTACGAGTGCTGACTCCCCAGGGTCAGTCCAGCATAGAGGTGATATGCAAGGTTGGTCGTATAAGGCCTCGTATGGTGCCATCCCGATGGTGGAGTGGTAGCTGTTGTTGTACGTAAAACCCACTAAGGGTAGGTGATCTTACCAGTTGCAACCAAAGTCAAGGACACATGCACGGAGCATTTCCTCGAGTGTCTGAATGGTCCTCTCCGTGTGGCCATCCGTCTATGGGTGAAAGGCTATGCTCAGGCGTAGCTGCATCCCAAAGGCCTCCTGTAACCCCTCCCAAAGCCAGGAAGTAAAGAGAGCATCTTGATCGGAGACGATAGATGATGGTAACACATGAAGTCGTACGATCTCCTAAACGTAGAGGCATCCAAAGATCTCTACTGAGCCCTGCTCTCTGATCGGTAGGAAGTGGGCCGACTTGGTGAGTCGGTCTATGATCACCCAGATGGTGTCATGTCCTCTGGAAGTATGTGAAAGCCCCGTCACGAAATCCATGGATATTCCGTCCCTATTCCACTCTGGGACCTCTAAGGGTTGTACCAAGCCTGCAGGTACCTGGTGCTCTGCCTTCACTTGCTGACAAGTGAGGCATCGAGAAACAAATTCTACCACAACCTTCTTCATACCTGGCCACCGGTACTGTTGTCTGAGGTCCTGGTGCATCTTTACTACCCCAGGATGTACCGCTAGAGGGGAAGTGTGGAACTCCCTCAGTACCTCCTCTTGTAGTGAAAATGGTACCATGGTACATCCCCTGAAGAGGATGACGTGCTCCCTGCCTTCAGAAAATCCATCGGGTGCTAGCCCTGAGGATATCTGAGCACGTCGCTGTAGACGCCGGAAAAGTCCGTTGTTCCCAAACAAAGCTCCGGATGCGGAAAGCGAGGTCATATTTGGAGTCAGAAGCACGTTTCGGAGGGCCTGGAGGCCTTACGCGGAATTTTGGAGACCCGCGCGCAAAGTTGTCGAGCCGCGCGCAAACCACCCGGGATGCGCGCAATGCACTGGGCCGGCGCGTTATTTTGCGCGCCCGTGGCCCGCGCGGCTCCCTTGCGCGCCGGGCCCAATTCCGCGCCCGCGAAGGAAATTCCGCGCCCGCGAACCGGATTCCGCGCCCGGGGTTGCCTATAAATATAAGGCGACCCCCGACGTTTTGAAGGTTGCCGGAAGTCGAAAGGTCTCTCGTGCGCGCAATCCAACCCCTTCCGCGCGCAATGCCGATCTTCAGGTAACCTCATTTCTTTCACGCAAGAAAGCCTTGGGGTTCGCCTTCGCGCGCAATCCCTTTGGCTCCTTTCCTTTGAATAAATCTTCACCCAATGGCATTCGCGCGCAAAAGAAGCCTCTTGCGCGCAATTGCCCCCGGGGTGCGCGCAATCCGGCCCGATTGCGCGCACCCCCCTTCTTAAAGTGGCTATTCATTAAAGAATGAGCCGTTGCCCCTGCGCGCTATCCGAAGCCCGGTGCGTGCAATCTCTACCTTCCGCGCGCAAAGCGCTGGCTCAATTGCGCGCCAGCCCACTCATTTGCGCGCCGACCCGCGGTATTGCGCGCAAAGCTCCTCTTTTGCGCGCAAACCGCCAGGGTCGCCCCCTTTGACCCCCTTTGGGTACCCGCCTGCGTGGCGCCCGATGACCCTCATCCCGGGTGCCCGCACCGTGCGTTGTCTTCCCGTGCGGCCCTCCAGGCTCGCGCGAAGTGACACGGGCCTATCGGCGGCTTCTACGTCCCGCACGACGTTAAACTGCACTTCGTCCGAGCTACAAGACCTTAAACTGTTCAGCATACGTCCAAGCTGCACGACGCTAAACTGCCTAGCCTCCATCGTCCGAGCTACAAGACGTTAAACTGTTCAGCATTCGTCCTGCATGACGCTAAACTGCACCTCGTCCGAGCTGCAAGACGTTAAACTGCCAAGCACCTTCGTCCTCAACACACGATGTTAAAATGTACTTCGTCCGGAAAGACGTTAAACCGTCCGCTTCGTCCTCAACACACGACGTTAAACTGTACTTCTTCCGGCAAGACGTTAAACCGTCCGCATCACCCGATCCCGTGCCTCGCACGCAGGGTCCTCCCGGTTTGGATGTGGCCCCCACCCGCTCGTCTCTGCAGGGATGTCGGGATTGGAGTGGCCTACGCCCACGGGAGTAGAGTGTTACAAACCGAACGAACTACGTGGACTTTGATCCTTGTCTCCTAAACAGGGTACGTAGGAAGCCTCTCCAAGGTTCAAGCCCACCACCTGGTCGTCCCGGTCGTATTCACGTCGGTTCGTCCATCAGTGGACCCCTCCTGGGTTCACACTTGCGTCGATTCACCTATGAATCTGCCCCTGTGGGAGACTGAACGTGTGTATCTCCGCTGTGCTTCCCCACTTCCCTTTGCCTTTCTCTCTTCAGCGTCCAACATGACGTGAAACTGTGATCCACCCGACCGTTCCATCCCCCTCTGTGCGAGGTGGTTCGGTTCAATCCTCTGCCCGGCAGCCTCGACCTCTTCGTGAGTCGGCTTGCCGACGTCCAGCATGACGTTAAACTGTATATCCGAACTACGTTGACTTTGATCCGCGCTAACGCGCGGTACGTAGGAAGCCTCTACGGGGTCCAAGCTCTTCACTCCATCATCCATCCTGATCCTTACCCGGGCCGCCACATCCCGGTGGGGTCATGCCATTTCATTCCACTCCACTTCACTCGGGAAGCCGCCCATGTGCTGGCCCCAGCGTCGGAGGTTCCCCACAAGGGGTTCTGTCATCTGATCCACTTCTCGTGTTGATCAGTCCGATGCCGTCCCCGCTGGACGTTAAACTCGCGGCATACCCCGTGTTAAACATGGGAAGCTGAGGAAAACCTCAGGTAACGCCGTTCCCTGCACCCAGCGCAGGATGCCTCAGGCCATCACACCTTCGAGAAGCCCTATTAGGGACGGAAGGCAGACATGCAGAGCCGCAGCGTTACGACGCACCCCCAACACCCAGAGCCATCTGGTCTCCTCACCGCAGGTTGCTGCCCCGACCGGACTCCTTGGAGCGTCTAGGCGGAAGAAGCGTAATTAACCGGTGTCCATGAAGATATGGCGCCGGGAACGAGATTCACGAACATTCTTAAATCTATGAGGGAGACCCGGATTAGGCGACGAGTTCCGAGGAGACGTCCACGGAAGGAGGAGCCGACATCCCATCATCCCGGTTTCGATCAAGGAGCAGACGCTCCTGAATAAGAGACGAATGCCGCCCGCCCTTGGAAAGTGGGACTGCAGGGCCACAAGCCGCGCGCCCATCCCCTCGGGTCGACGGGTGCACGCGCGAACGCGTCCTGGCGGAACAGCGTCGGAACAGAAACCCGATGCACATCCACACCGAAACAGAAAAATGGTGAACCCGACGTGAATCTCTTCTCCTCAATACGAAGACCGATGACTTTCAGAGGTGTTGGAAGACCAGCATGCTGCTCGACCGAGCATTCAACACTGGGGCACAGAACCCGCCAGGGGCTGGGGAAGGGAAATCGGGCACTCCGTCTCATGACGTCGAGGGCCTGGGTTCCCCCCATGGAAAGCGTCGTGGCACTAATGGTTGGTTGTCGATTCCTTTTTTGTCAGTGTTAATGGGTTTTTCTCCCTGCTTTCAGAAGTCAAGTCGCCCAATCCAGTGCCCGATCGCCACCCGCCCACTGGCGCAGGGGTAGAAGAAACACCGACGCGGCTACTCCGCGCGGTCCCGCCCGTTCCACAGCCATCCCAGCAGCCGCAGCTGCGGGGAAACTATGCCCTCTCTCCCCCTCGGAGGTCATCCAGAGAAGGGTGATCAACAACTTGGTGCGGAGATATGAGGAAGAGGGAGTCATCCCCACCCGGGACATGGCTCGCCTAGACCTCGAGGAAGCTGCACCTCGCCACCAACGCCGCCCCCGAGGGCCGCGCAGGGAGGCACCGCTGCCTACCTCGACGTTCAATCGCTTCGGGAGCTTATCCCCGGAGCGCTCCGACAACTCCTTCCCCTATGCGGATGACGTGGAAGATGCCAGGGACCACCCTATCCGGGATTCGCTCCAGGGATCCGCGATAAGGGCTCCTGTCAGGCCACGGCGACATCGCCGCCAGGCCTCTCAAGTCGAGGAACAGGCTCTCCACCTGCCCGCGCCGCTCATCCCGACTCTTCTGTCTCGACGCCAACGTCGGGCACGAGCGGAAGAGGATGCCCACCTTGGGGCCCTAGCAACAGCGGCCGCGTTGGCTCAAGCCACTGCTGGCTCCAGTCACCAGGCCCCTGCGCATCCTGAGCAGGGGCACTTCTATGCCCGACCTGGATCGAGGCCCCGACCGCCCCAAAGGCAGGTTGGGTTGACTCTCCCGGTTGCTGGTACTGGCAATAGCCACCGCGAACCACCTCGCGGTAGCGCTATTCACCAATAGGGTCTACTCCGTGTGGCTGATCCAAGAGGCATGGGTCATCCCACCTCCCGATCCTGGCCCGGAGGCCTGCCCGGAAGCATCTCTCCCCGCGTCCCCTTTGATATCTGTCCCGGTGCTCCTCGGACTTTGGTTTCCAGTCCTCTTGGCCCCAACACCGGTGCGGCCGGAGGATGCCAGGATAGAGATCAGACATGCCCCGAAGAACCACACAGGGGCAGGAGGGCGAGGCGTCGACGCCGAGGGAAGAATGTTACGGAATTCCGGACAGAGATCCGACCGGTTCGTTTCTCTGATACAGAGTCGGAGTATGATTCGGCGATGGAGCCCTCCCCCCGGTCCCGCCAGTTAGGGGCAGGGGTAGGAATGCGGCACGTCAGCCTCGTACTTCCCGAGAGCGAGATCGATATGATCCCCGCTTCTCTCCGAAGGTATATCCGGAGTAGTGAGGGCCTGGTAGACCCCCAAGGATCAAGCTTGCGGTTGGTACCGGCCCCTCTGGAAGTTCCTTCTGCCTCGATCGGAGAAGCCGGAGACTTTTTCTGGGGACCGACGGTCGAACCACGATCTAGTGCACCCTCGGCGAGCACCGACGCTACGGAAGGATGTTCGCTCGCCGGCCCGTCCTATCGTGATGTGGTAGCTGGGGCACCGCCACCCTCAGAGGGCGGCCCGGGATATGGAGGCCAATCGGCCTGCTTGCCGTATTCACCACCGGCCAGCCCGTCGGCCCGGCGGCCCGCCTCGGCACCACTGCCGGTTCCCCGTCCATTCCCAGTCGTTGAAGAGGACCAAGGAGATCTGGATCCCGAGTTTGAGTCGTGGAGCTTCTGGACCGTCCTTGCAGAGGGCCACTTCCCTGAGAAGTTTTGGCCAGTCGCAGGACCGGACTTTGATGCACCCGAATCACTCACCCCGGATGAGTTCGAATGCTTCCGCCGAACTCTCCGGGAGACTCACTCCCGTCTTCACCACATACAAATGCCATATCCCGGGAGTCAAGCACACCTGGAGGATATTGGTGAGCAGTGCCGTCAAATTGACCTGGCCACGCTCCCCGCGGTTCGGCACCCCGGGTCATTTGGGCACCACGAGGCCCTCCAACAACGATGCGTCGAGTGTTTTCAAGTACTTCGCAAGGTTCTCGAGGAAGCCACTCCCCACGTGAATATCTGTGGATGGGGGAAGTACGCTGCCCTACGTTTCAGTGCGATTCGCCGACAGCCCGATTCACTGGGTGGCCCTGAGGGTATATCCCCAGGGACGGAAACGGTCAATATGGCTGACCTGTCGAGAGAGGGGAACAACTTGAAACTTCTCGGCGGGGGCTCTCCCCCCGAATACAAGCCGTCGTTGGATCCATCGGTGAGAGTTACTCGTCACCAGAGGAACCTCCTGGGTCTCCCCACGCCTACTGAAGCACTGACGTTGAGCCGAAACGTCAGCAAAGGTAAAGAGCACGACGGGGCTGTAAAGCCCGCCGACCCATCTGCCTCCATGCAGAGGGCGGATGAGGATCCCGAGAAGGCTATGCTACGTCAACATCTCGCCGAGCAGAAGAAGCTGGTTGACCAGCTCCTCGCCGAGCGCGCTGCAGAACAGCGGCCTGACTACGGTGATCCTAGGCCAGGACAGCAGGGACAGTAACAACCACCCCTCGATGAGGCTCTCCCGGGCAACCGTGATTATGCCGTGTTTGCCGACAGGGGAGAGGCCATCGCCTATGGCAAGAGGGCGCGGTATGTTTCACCACACCCTCCCGAGCAGCGTGACTACCTGAGAGACCCCGCTCGGATTCCTCCCGCTGCCCCAAGGGCCGCTCCGCCCGCCATCCCACGAGCTGCCGAGTTCGACGACCCGGTCGATGACCCGATTGAAGGGCCATGCAATGCGCTCGTGGTTAGTGATCCTCGCCAAGACTGGAACCCATGTCCAGATGATCCGATGGCGGAACTCATCGCCCGCTTGGAAGCCTTGGAGACTCGGCAAGTGGCGATCCCACCGGACGACAAGCCATACCCAGCATGGGTGGATGACATGCCGGCGCCTCCGGGATTCAGGAATCCCACTTTCGCCCCCTTTAACGGAACTGGAGATCCTCCACAGCATTTGGCCCATTTCAACTCGAGGTGCGGGCCTATGTTGGGAACTCCGGCGCAGCAAGAGGCCGCTAAGCTTCGCTGCTTTGTCCAGACACTGGAAGGGCCAGCATTTGTCTGGTACAGCCAGCTCCCCGTCGGGTCGATAACTAGCTGGGAGGACCTTCGTAGACAATTCCTCTACTAGTTCAGTTCCACGACCCGGAAGACGAGTATCGCAGACCTCTTCAAGTGCAAGCAAAGGCTTGATGAGTGAGTCACGGACTTCGTCGCCCGATGGAAGGGTCTCACGTATTCCCTTGACATGCCATTGACTCAGGAGCAGTTGCTGACAATGTGCGTCGGGAACATCAAGACCGAGCTGGTCCCTTCCTTGATCACTCAGAATTACCCCGGAGGGTTCAGGGACTTCTCAGACAAAGCTCAACGTCTTGAGGAAGCCCTGCAATAGGCCAGCCAGGCACACCCGCTGCCTCCTATGATTCCTGCAAGGAGAGTCAGCAGGGCTGAGCCCGCTGCTGTTGCCCAGATAGAGGCCCCCAGGCCGTTGGAGCTGCTTCCGGCGAGGCCAGCTCCACAGCCTCACAGGAATCCACCTCCACGGGCTCAGTTCCCGGCCCAGCAGCGGCAGCCTCAGAACCGGCCGGCCCCTCCGCGTAATGCACCGCCACAACCCAGGCGAGATAATCAGGGTCCACCTCCTCGGCAGGCCCTTCAGCCCCTCGTCAAGACCACGCTCCCAGGGGCCCGTGATACCTGACTTACTCATTTCACGAGGATCAAGTCCCCGGTTATTTCCGGAGCGCCCTGGAGCAGAGGATTGTGCGACTGCCTGAGTGTTGGAGGCCAGAGGAGGCACATCTCACGGATAACCCCCGCTACTGCCCTTACCATCGGGCCCTGGGACACACCATCCAGCGGTGCTATGTGTTTAAGGATTGGCTCCAAGACCAGATTAACAACAATGTAATCAGGTTGGGCCCAGCTCCAGCACAAGTGGCGGGCGTGTTCGTGGGATCAGATGACGATAGTGGCAATGAGGACGAATGGCAGCTGGTCTCCGACCGCGGATCCCAGAAGTATAATAACTGGATGGCCCGCAAGACGATCATTCGCGCCCATGGAATCATCCGTGCGCGCTTGAATCAGCCTGAGCCCCCAGAATCTGCGGGTGCTGCTTCGGCATCGTCGTCCCAGCCTGCCTCTTCCGAGAAGAGCAAATGGCGGCGGCGCAAGAAGGAAGAGCGCGCCCCGCCAGTTCCGCCACTATCCCGCACCCTCGGCGATTTCATGCCCCCGGAGATGGGGGTCCCTCCTCGGATCCGCCCGGTGATGGATGATTTGTCCGATGACAGTGTTGGGTACGCTTCGGTTAATACCGTCGAGCTGGTAAATCCCTTTTCGGTTCCCGACGTTGAAGAACACCAGGTGGACCTCCCTAGTGTCCCCGGTCGTCGCCACCGTCGGAGGAGCCGCAACAACAAGAGTCACCGGGGCACGTTAGTTGGTACCTCCAGCCAGGCCGTGCACGCCACTGAGACTAGGCAGCAGGCTCAAAACCGAGCTCAACGTGCGCAGCCCCCCCATCCGGGGATGACAGGTTCGCCTCCGCCATTGTTTGTGGTGTGGGACCAGGCAGAACCGCCTCAGCCGCGCCGCGATCAGCTCCGCCCTGCCACGAGTCCATCCCGGCCTCCTGACCCCAATACGGTGACTACTTCCCGGGCTTCAACCGATGAACAGCGAGATGCGCCAAGAACCAGTCGGCCGCCGGTCCAACCGGCAAGGCCCGTCATGCCTCCAACCGCAGAGCAACCTCCTGCAACCAGGGGCTCGCGTTTGGCAAAAAAGTATGATGTCCTGAAGCACTTGGCCGACATCCCAGAGAGACTCTCCATCCTTGAGGCTCTGCGCATGTCATCTGAGATGCGCGAGGCACTCGCTGAAGCCCTGAAAAGCCCCCTCCAGTTTGAGACAGAGGTTGCGGCTGCAGAGGCCTTTCACGCCGAAACGATTGAGGACGCCGAATGTCAGGCAGTTATCTCGTTCTCTGGTAAGGATGAAGACCCTCCTATACAGGGGCACATTCGTCCGCTGTATGTCACTGGCCAGTTCAATGGCCTTGAAGTCCGACGCTGTCTTGTCGACACGGGGTCCGGGATTAACCTGATTCCCACTCGGATGCTCCGGATATTGGGGTTTTCTGAGGATGACTCGATTCCCTCCGACCTCAGGATCCAGGGGTACGACCGCACCGAGCAAACTCCGGTCGGCAAGATACGCTTGAAGACCCAGTTCGGTGACTTGGTTGCCAACACCGAATTCATGGTGGTCTCTCAAGACACTGCGTATAACGCATTGATGGGCAGGCCATGGCTCCACCTTCATGCGGCGGTTCCCTCGTCATACCACCAATGCCTCAAATACTCCCTTAACGGTCGGGTAGGCGTGCTTCAAGGAGATGCCCATCCTTTTGCCTCGTGTGAAGCCCACTATCTGGACGCAGACTATTACATGAGCAAGGATAAGCAGATCCTGGCAGGTGAGGTTGAGCCTGTCGCTGTTGCAAGTGATCCCTGGGCAAGCTTGGATGACGCTTACGTCCTCCCGATTCAACGGTTGGATGTAGCCATGGTCTCGACGGCCTGTGAGTCTCCTGATGAGATGACCGCGACCGCCCGTGCCAGCACCAGCGGCCCAGCAGGATCTGGTAGCCCCGATGCAGTTTCCAACGCAGTCTCTCCCGTGGACGATCCCTCCCCGAGTGGAGAGGACGTGGAAGATGCACCCCCAGCCTTTGAGGAGGGCGTCTCCTCCACGGTCGATGAGTTAGTACAGGTGAACCTTGGAACCGAAGCAGATCCAAGACCCACATTGGTCAGTGCCGCCATGCCCTCTAAGGAGCGGCAGCAGTACGTGGACTTTCTCAGGTGGCACCGTGATGTGTTCGCTTGGGGCTATGACGAGATGCCGGGGCTAGATCCTCAGGTAGCCTTCCACCGCCTTGGTCTCCCGGCGAACCATCACGGGTTCAAGCAGCCTCCCAGGAAGATGCACCCATTCCACGGTGCCATGGTCGAGGCCGAAGTTGACAAGCTTATCAAAGCCAACTTCGTGAGGGAAGTCCAGTACCCCAAATGGCTGGCCAACATTGTGCCGGTCCGGAAGAAGAACGGGCAGATCAGAGTCTGCATCGACTTCCGCGATCTCAACCGCCACTGTCCGAAGGATGATTTTCCCCTTCCAGTGACAGAGCTGTTGATTGACGCCACGACAGGGTTACAAGCCCTCTCCTTCATGGATGGATACTCCGGATACAACCAAATCCGGATGGCCCCTGAGGATGAGGAGTTCACTGCCTTCAGGGCCCCCCAAGGTATCTTTTGTTACCAGGTCATGCCCTTCGGCCTGAAGAATGCAGGTGCCACCTATCAACGGGCGATGCACCGCATATTCAAGCCAATCCTCGGCACACTGGTGGAATGCTACGTCGACGACTTGGTGGTTAAATCGTACCAGCATCAGGACCATCTCAAAGATCTTGAGAAAGTGTTTGGCTTCCTCCGGTCTCGCTGCCTGAAGATGAACCCGTTGAAGTGTGCCTTTGGGGTCACCTTCGGGAAGTTTCTTGGCTTTGTGGTAAGGTACCGGGGTATTGAGATCGACCCGGAGAAGATCAGGGCGATTAGCCAGATGCCTCCCCCAGGTAACCTCCGGGAACTGCAAGGGTTCCAAGGCCACTTAGCCTATATACGCCGATTCATCGCGAATCTGGCCGGCAAGTGTAATCCCTTTTCTCGGCTCATGAAGAAAGGTGCCACCTATGTATGGGATAAAGAGTGTCAGACCGCTTTTGAGGAGATCAAGCAGTACCTGCTTCAACCTCCGGTTCTGATGCCGCCTATATCCGGGAAGCCGCTGGTCCTTTATGTGACCGCCCTGGAACGGTCCCTTGGTGCCCTTCTCTCCCAGAAGAACAACGAGGGAACAGAGAATAGCCTCTATTACCTCAGTCGCATGATCCTCGATGCGGAAGTTAGGTATTCCCCCATCGAGAAGAGCTGCCTGGCGCTCGTATTTTCCGTACAGAAATTACGGCACTACTTGCAGCACCATGAGGTACAGTTGGTTTCTCGGGTAGACCCGTTGAAGTATATCCTGAGCCGGCCTATGTTGACTGGCCGTCTAGCGCGGTGGGCTGTGATTCTCCAGCAGTTCGACATCAGGTATGTGTCTCAGAAGGCCATAAAAGGGCAAGCATTGGCAGACTTTCTGGCTTCTCACCCGACCTCCACGGATCAGCCGCTGGATCTAGGCTTTCCTGATGAGGCCATTCTCTCGGCCGATCATGCCGATCCATGCTGGCAGATGCACTTTGACGGTGCCTCCCGGAGCCCCATCGGTAGAAGGCTCGATAATCCTAAGCTCAACAGAGTGGGCTTGGGTATCATCTTCATTACCCCGGAGCAAGCCGTGCTGCCATACTCTTTCCTGTTGTCAGAGGGCTGTACCAACAATGAGGCGGAATACCATGCCCTCATCACTGGCCTCGAGTTAGCTCTCGAGATCGACGTGCCCCATCTGTGTGTGAAAGGGGACTCCGAGCTGGTTGTTAAGAAGATCAATGGTGACTATGTTGTCAGGAATCCGGAACTTGTGCCATTGCTGGAGTGCACCCTCCTTCTGATGGCCCAGTTCCCTTCCCGGCCAGAAATTGTCCATATTCCCCGGTCGCAGAACGGTCAAGCAGATGCTTTGGCCAGCCTTGCTGCGTCACTTGCAGAGCCTGAACAGGACAACCTGATCGTCCGCGTGACGCACTACAGGCTCATCGCTCCCGTTATCCCGGAGGGAGATCGCGACCCGTCGGTAAGTAATCTCACCACGGTTGCCCCTGTGCCCTGAGCCCCGAGTACCCCAGATATGGCAGTCGAATCAGCCCCTGATTGGAGGGCGCCTTTGGTTGAGTACCTCCAACATGGCATTCTCCCATCAGATCGGGCCGAGCGCGAGCGAGTTCGACGTCGCGCATCGCAGTTTGTCCTCCAGAGCAGTCCCGGCCTGGAGCAGATCCTCTATAGGCGCGGATTTGATGGTGTTCTCCTCCGTTGCCTTCAGGGAGTTGAGATCCCACGAGTCATGCAAGAGGTTCATGCCGGTTCATGTGGTGCCCATCAGACTGGGCCGAAGCTGTCCCACCAGATTCGGAGGTTGGGATACTTCTGGCCCTCCATGATCCATGACTGCATCGAGTATGCCAGGAGGTGCCATGCGTGCCAGGTTCATGCGAACTTTGTGCATCGGCCGCCGGAGCCTCTCCATACCACTAGGTATTCCTGTCCCTTTGCAGTATGGGGGATGGACGTTGTGGGACCTTACCCGCCGGCAACGGCTCGCCAGTGCCGGTTCATTCTGACCACCACGGACTTCTTCTCCAAATGGGCAGAGGCGATTCCGCTCAGAGAGGTCAAATCCTGTTCGATCGCTGACTTCGTGACCTCCAACATCATTTATCGATTTGGAGTGCCTCACGCTATCCTCACGGATAACAGAGCCAATTTCCGAGCAGCCGAGTTGAAGAAGTTGTACGCCAAGTACAACATTCGCTCGAACCATACATCTCGCTATCATGCGCAGGCGAATGGACAGATTGAGGCGTTTAACAAGACCCTCTCTAACATTCTGCAAAAGATGGTTGGTCAGAACAAGAAGAGTTGGCCGGACAAGCTCCCCAACGCCCTCTGGGCTTACCGGACGATGACTCGCAATTCCACCCAGATGACCCCTTATTCCCTGGTGTATGGAGCTGGGGCCGTCCTGCCCATCGAGATCCAGTTACCGTCCTTGCGCACTGCGGTCTACGACCAGCAAGCGCCGGACAGAGCTGCTGAAGCCCGTCTAGTCGAGCTGGAAGCACTGGATGAGACTAGACTTCGCGCCTTGCACAACTTGGAGAGGCATCAGAGCAGGATGGCTCGAGCTTTCAATAAGAAGGTTCGCCTCCGTTCCTTCCTGCGGGGTGACCTGGTATTAGCCCTGAGGGCACCGATGATCCCCGGCAGGAAGCCGCCTAAGTTGGAGCCCAAGTGGGAGGGACCTTTTGTCATCCACAAGGTCTATCCCAATGGCGCGTACTCCCTAGCAAACCAACGCTAGGTTCCTCAAGCAGTACTTTTCCTGACTGTACTACGTCCAAGTTGCACGACGTTAAACTGCCTAGCATATCGTCCGCGCTGCAAGACGTTAAACTGGCAAGTGTTTCGTCCAACACGAAGTTAAACTGTACTTCGTCCAAGCTACAAGACGTTAAACTGTTTAGCATTCGTCCAACATGACGTTAAACTGTACCACGTCCGCGCTGCAAGACGTTAAACTGCCAAGCGTCATCGTCCTGCAGGACGTTAAACTGCACTTCAAGAACTACGTGCGGCTTGATTCCCATCCTTATGGGATACGTAGGACCGCCTGAACATTCATGTTTCAGGCCCAGCCCCATCCTTCGGGAATTTACATCCCATCTCGGGCCCTTGGCCCAGTTGCCTTTGGGTATGCGGCGTATGGTGTGAACGTGGGGCTATGCCCTCATTCACGTCGGTTTGCTCGCCACGCTGTACGCCCCCCACGGTTGGGGATGCCTTCTTCTCCCCCTTTCCTTTTTCGTCCTGCATGACGTTAAACTGCACTTCAAGAACTACGTGCGGCTTGATTCCCATCCTAATGGGATACGTAGGACCGCCTGGACATTCATGTTTCAGGCCCAGCCCCATTTCCTGGGAATCTCTATCCCGCGTTGGGCCTCTGGCCCAAGTTCCCCTCCTTTTTGTGCGAGGCGTATGGCGTGAGCGGGGGATTATGTCGTCATTCACGCCGGTCTACTGGCCGCGCTGTACGCCTCCCCCATGTGTGGGACTACCTCACACCCCTCATCGTCCTGCATGACGTTAAACTGCCTCTCAAGAACTACGTACGGCTTGATTCCCATCCTTATGGGATACGTAGGACCGCCTGGACGCTTGTGTTTCAGGTCCAGCCCCGTCTCTTGGTTGATCACGGGGATCTGCCGTCTTTTGGTTGCTCTCAGGGTGAGTCCTCCGACCCTTTCTGGTGATCTGTTATCATGTTTTGAGTACTTCGGTCTATGACCCGTAGTGTCGGATTCAATCCCGACAAGTCCTGTGTTGCTTGTCGGGCCTCGCGCTTCCTCTTGTTCGAGCCTTCACTCAAAGGGATCCTCGTTAGCGGTTTGGGTACGATGCCTCAGTGCTCTCCTACCGCTCCGGGTCGATTTATCGGCGGGTCCTGGGCCGCAAATCGATATGAATCCTGCGCTTGAGTGGTTGATGCTCGTTTGCTTGCCCCATTCTAGGCTGACGCGATCGGATGTTGTGTTGCGAATATGGTCAGCGACATCCTTGATCGCCATGTCGGCTCTTTCAGGCTCTGAACATTGGTTGCGCAGTCCTCATCACACTCCGCCTTTGTGCGTTTTAGTGGAATCTCGACACTCTCTTCGTACTGACCTGTAGTACACCTTTACACGTTAGGCAGGCCAACCAGGGTAATGGTGTCTTCCGAGGCTCCCACGATCTGATCACCAAGGATATATGCTGATGTCCTCCCTAAGGGCCATGCGTAGCTGGACCCTCGTCCCCATAAGGAGGAAGGAGTCGCCCAAACAATCGCGTTCTGGGCCCAGTATAACTGGAGGCTAGCATCTCTGCCCCTCGGGTGATGGACATACGCAGGCCCCTATCCCGGGAACCTTCTCCTGGAATCGTGCGTGATTGTAGGGCTAGGTATGTTCCCACCTCCGCTGAGTCCGCCATATCGCAATGAGCGGATTCCTCCATGGTCCGAACCACACGACCTTAAACTGTGTTGTCTGGTCCTACCACACGACCATAAACTGTGATCGTCTTGGCCGCCCGACGAGAAACGGCACTGCATCGTGATGTTCTCCTCAGGGGACACTCACGTTGGGTGCTGGTTAATAACCACGCCATTTATCAATGCCTTTCATGGCTTGATTATTGTGGCGACGCCAGGGATTTCTTAATCACAGGCATGTCGCTGCACAAAGAAAAACCATCCACCTTTAAGGACAAACAAGAAATATCAAATGCCGCTTCTTCTGTGTGCGAGGGTCAGACCCGCACCCCTCCCCGCGCTGGTGCCCGATTGTGTTGCGCCGCGCTTCAAGAACTACGTGTGGCTTGATTCCCATCCTTATGGGATACGTAGGAACGCCCGGATGTTTGAAACTTCGGGTCCAGCCCCCCACCTCTTAGAGATTCCCCCTTCTCCGGGGAATCCTCCGCCTTCGGGTCACCCTCAAGGCGTGTCCCTCAACCCCTTGCAGTGGTCCACCGGTGTCAAGAGTACTCTGGTTTATTGGCAGGAGGGTCAGGTTCAGCTTGGTCATGTTTCTTCCACTTTCCAGGCTTCGTGCTCCCTTTCATTCGGACCCATTGCCTGCGCCCTGGGTGGAGCCCCCGTGAGCGGTCTGGACACAATGCCTCAGTGCTCTCCCACCGACTCGGGTTGGTGCCCCCAAGGGCCTCGGGCAGCAAATCGATATGAATCCTGCGCTTGAGCGGTTGATGCTCGTTTGTTGCCTCATTCCATCAACGGTCAGTGCGATATTGATGCTGCTTTTCCGCCACGGTCGGCAGTACTCCCATATCGTTACGCCGGTGCCCCCAGTCCTTGAGTGAATGGCTGCATGATTCACATTACGTTTTCCACCTCCCATTCTGACCAGGCAAAATCTCGACACTCTTGACACTATCCCTCAGTGCATCTCCGCATATCCAGGGGATAGGACCACGATGTGGCGTACTTTGAGGTTCTTATGGTCCGAGCTCTAAGACCTTTAACTAAGATCTACCCCTATGGTCCGAGCTCTAAGACCTTAAACTAAGATCTACCCCTATGGTCCGAGCTCTAAGACCTTAAACTAATATCTACCCCTATGGTCCGAGCTCTAAGACCTTAAACTAAGATCTCCCCAAATGGGGTTCTGCGTCCTGCATGACGTTAAACTGCACTTTTAGAACTACGTGTGGCTTGATCTCCAGCCTGATGGAGTACGTAGGAACGCTCGGGCATCTCGACTCGGGTCCAGCCTCAGGGATTGCTAAGTCCCGCCCCTCCTCGTCGCCGGCCGTCTGGCCTGACTTCGGGTAGAGTGGTGCAGTTGTGATATTCTCCCTGATTCAGTTCGGGATGCCCCATCGCAATGATGGGAAGTGATAGTTTCCTCGTCAAAGAGGTTCTGTCTGAGAATTGGGGTGATTCACGGCCAGATTAGTGCATCCTCCTAATACGCTTTCCCCACGGTGGCGCAATTTTGGGAGCGTTGGATTCTGTCCGAACAAATCATCACTTCGTCCCACGCTTCGCATGCCCTGTTGATCTGGATTTCCACCCTTGTGCCTGAAGGAACCCCCAAAGCGGCATTGATGATGACATGTGATCCGCCTCCTGCAATATGAATGATGACCTTCAGTCCGTCTATTGCAGTAGTATGGTCGATTGATCCATAGTCCGCTTGCCGTCTTGGGCATTTCCTGGAAGGCCGACCGTTGTGGATTTCTGAATTCGGGACGCGCGATTCACCCTTTCTCATTTCCCTATGTTCGGGTAAAATCTCAACGCCCCTAGCATTGTCCCGCTCGTGTGTCGGAACAAGTTGGGGGGATGGTACGTTGATCAGGCTTGAGGTCTCCTTTCCTAGGAATAACCTCCCTCTTTTCTTTAGAAATCCAGGCCCAATTACGGATGCCTGAAGCTTGGTTAACGCTCCCGCGAGACAATGAATTGTGGTTGAGCATGTTAAGCCAAAAGATGCAGATAAATATATTGGTTCATACAAATGGATCAAAGTAGCGGAAGCAAATGTTCTGGGAATGGCAAAACAAAGCCCCTAGGGATCAGCGTGCTGAATAAGTCTTTCTAATGCCGCTACCCTTTGGCTGGCGGCCTCCAGAGCTGCTTCTCGCTCTCTGCGTGCCCTCTCTTCGTCGGCGATTGCAGCACGCAGTTCGTCGATTCTGGCCTGTGTACGCTCCCGCTCGACTTGGAGTGTGACCATCTGTTGGCCCGCCTCCGTCAGCTGTACCTTGGCGTCAACCAGCTGAGCTGCTAGTTGCTCCACAAGCTCAGTGCATGTTGCGACGAAGGCCTCCTTCTCTGCCGCCTGCCCTTCGAGGCGCCGGACTTCCTGCTCCGCCACGAGGAGCGCCCGCGTGTTCTCCGACATGTCCCGACATTGTGCGACGTCGGCACGCCGGCGGCTCTCGCGCATCTTTTCGGCCATGAAATCACGGACCGTCAGATGGAGGCGTTGAGCATCAGCTCCCCCGACACACAGGAAGCGCAGCCAGGTTTGAAGTGATCCCATGCGCCCCAGCCACTCCGATGGGTCTCGCTTGAGGAAGCGCTGGATGCACTTCCACCCCCTGCGTCGCGTTATCCGGCTCTCCTTGACCGCCTCCGCGTCCGAGTCGTCCATCTCCTCGGGGTCGGCAGGCCGGTAGGCAGGGAAGGCAGCCAGCAGGTCTGCTGCAGGGTCCGCCCCTGGGATGCCCTCATGGGGGATAGGTTCCCCAACATCTGGGCGACCTTCTTCTCTCACCCCAGCGGCGTTGGCACCCTCGTCAGCCCCCGACCTCTCTCCGATGGCAGCACCGCCGGCGTCCGTAGCCCCCTGATCAGCAGTTGGTGGGGCCGGCTCGGTTTGGGAAGTCTGTTCCGGAGCAGGCGGCAGGTCTGCCACTGGTCCACTCATGGATGGCCCGGGTTCGACAACCCGACGAGCCTCCAGTGTTGAGATCACTGCGCAGGGCATGCCGTGGTTAGTCACGGATCGTCAACGGCAAGCACCAGCAGTAAAGTAAGGAGACTTACGGGAGTTCAGAGCGTCATCTTCCGCTGTCCCGGCCGCCGCAGGAACAATTGCAGTAGGGGACCCTTCCGCGCTTGTCAATTCAATGATGGGTGTCTGGCCCCCGCCTTGTCCTGCTGGCGCCTCTCCTACTCCCGCTGAGGACGCCTGACCAACATCCGTGCGCTCCTGAGAAAGGTGGAGAAATGGGTTAGAAGCTGCATAAGAGAATGGATGAAGCAGGTTGAGTAGGGATAGAAGCGGACCTCGAGGAGCTCAGTGACATCAACATTGTCAGAGTCGGCCACCTCGCCGCTCTCCCGCGGGCTCCCCTGATGGGACCTTCCCTCAGAGCCTTCGTCCTCCCCCGTCTCCTCCTCTTCCTCGGAGTCGTTTCTACTGTCATCTTCCTCCGACGACATATGTTCTGGAGCGGGCTCTAGACCGAGCATCACCTTCACCAGAAGGGATGGCTCCACATGCTGACCACGTTGGCGCACGTACTCGTCCATGGCCTTCAGATACGCATACTGCCGGTTGAAGTTCACCCTGTCGGCGATCTGGAGGCGCCCGACCTCTGGCAGATGGATTCCATCTATGAGTATCTTTCACCAGATGGCTTCGGTCCTCAGTGACTGCCGCAGGGTCATCCAGGCCGACTACAGCGCCGGGAAGACTGCGTCATTGGAGGGTTCGAGCAGACGCCTTACCTGCTTCCCGAGCCTCTCCCCGATCGCCGCATGTGCCCCCTCTCCGGGCGCTGAAGTCGTGGCGGCAGCTTGCGATGTGCCCGCCGCCGAAGTCCCTGCTCGTGCCGGCTCCGCTGCTTGGCGCGCCTCCGTTATCCCCCGTGTGGCGGCGCCTCACCTCCTTCCTTGACGCCCGGTCTCCGCACGGGTGACCTCGAGCCGCCGAACTGGCTTCCGTAGAAGCCCCTCGGGGTACGCGATGGCCCAGTGTTCGGCGTACTCGGTTTCCAAGCCTGCGTCGACCCCGGTAGGAGGGAGAGTGATGACCTCGCCAGAGCCGAAAGTGACAAACATCAGCCACATCTGGCGAAGGACGCAAGGGTTCATCTCCTCCCGGACAGCAGTGAATACCCTCTTCGGCATCCGTTGAAGGCACCCGAACTGCCTGGCGAACCGGGTTGGCACGTAAGGATCGCAGATCACCTTCCCGTCGATCCGAGCCACGAGCACCCCGCCCCGCATGTTCAGGAAGTACTCGTGCTGCTCCAGCGGACCCTGCCCGTTGTCGATCATTTGGCCAACGGGAGTGGGGAACGGGCTGAAGTTGAAATTGGCATGATTGCCAATCCGAATCCTCATGCCCTCCTCATTTAGGGTCATCGGAGCGACCCCCGCAATGTTTAGCAGGGAGGGTCGCAGGCCGTTGCCCGGAGGAATGATGGCGTTCGGAAACGTGTACCCACCAAGGTGAGCAGCCACCCAGCCGTGGAAGAATTGAAAGGGCCCACAGATCTTTCGTGGCGACCCCCCTCGCGAGATACGTCCCAGGATGGCATACAGATTCGCCAGTACTGGGACCCCGAGGTTGTATCTTTTGTTGGCGGCCATAGCGCCCGCCATCGCCAGTGTCGTCGGGCGGACACCCATTCTCGCGTCCCGCACTGTCAGGAGCCACCCACTCAGAAAGGCGGCCAGGAACGCCGCGTACCGGACATTTGGGTCCCGGGCCTCGATGACGCGGTACCCCCATGAGCGGTAGTCGCCCGTCTCCAGGACCAGCCAGTACGACCCGTTCCGGCTCCTCTGAGCCGCAGTCGGGCACCGCTTCCCCCCTGCCTGGCATCTTGACCGCCGGGTCATGCTCCAAGAACTGGCCGAACCACTCCTTGTAGGCTATGTCCTTGTGGAAGTCCTTGATCCCGAGCCACTGCGTAGCCAGGTCAAGTAGATGCCATGTCAGAATGGGAGTCCGTGACCTGTCCTCCCAGATGTTCTTCGGTGGCAGGAACTCATCATATTGGTAACCCTCCAGCGGGATACCTCCGATGCAGTGGATGTCCCAGAGACCGATGCTAACCTCCCCATGGTGAAGATGGAAGGTGTCGGTATCCGGGGACCAGCGGGTGAACAGCTCCGGCCCGAGCTCGGACTACTGGTAGAAGTGGAACTGCGACGTCCACACCGCCTCAAACAGGCCGATGTACCGCAGATCTTCCGCGAAGTGATCGCAGGTGTGGCGTACCCAGAACGCCCAGGCCCACTCACTAGTGAAGTTGCCCCCAGACCGCAAGTCCCAGTCCTTCAGCCAGCCCTTGGTGTCGTCAGTGACACTCTGGCGATATGTGCTCGAGTAGAGGGCTGGAGAGTTCTCCGCAGTAGGCTCACTCCCGACGATGGTTCGCGTCCTCGAGTTCAGAACATAGACATCTAAGTGCCTGGTCTCCCTGGCAGGATGCCCATTGTTGGTGATGTTATAGCGGGGAAGCTCGTCCTCCCGAGTCACCCAGGTCCGTGGCGCATCAACCTCGAACCCTGGCACCGGAACCTCATCTAGGATGCCAAAGTTCCAGAGCGGCAGGTTGTCCGACAGCGGATATGTCTTCTGGGCCGGCGTCAGCAAGTCGAACAAGGATTGATTGTTGGAAACAATCTCCTTGGCTCCGTAGACCTCCTCGTTCGTCGCCATCTCAGCTCTGCGAGTGGCGGCATCCCCCTCATTTCCTTGATTCGCGACCATCTCAGAAGCTCCGGGAGTCGTGCGGGTTAAGGGATGAAGCGTGTGGAATCAGAAGAGGCTGGTAGAGAAGTTTGAGAGTTGGCGCGCAATCCTAGTGGACGGCGCGCAATTGGGAAGTCCGTCGCATAAAACCCCGGGTGTTCGCGCAAAATCAGGCCGAAATCCGGAGAGGTTTGCGCGACGAACGGGTGAATTCCGCGCCGGAAAGGGCGATTTCGCGCACGAGAGCTCGAATGCTTATCGCGCGGAAGGCCAGTGTACAGTGTGGGGGACCCAGGGACCATATTTATAGGCGAGGCTGGGTATCCGCGCTGCGCGGAAAGCGCTTTGCGCGACCGCGACAGCGAATTTCGCGCCCGACACCCTTTTTTGCGCGCCACAGTCCCGCGCCACCCAGGACTTTGGCATTCCGGCGTCTCCCTCGGAACCCGATCGTTGCGACCTCTCGCCGATCAGATTCCGAGGGGGGGCTTTTGTAGACGCTGGAAAAGTCCGTTGTTCCCAAACAAAGCTCCGGATGCGGAAAGCGAGGTCATATTTGGAGTCAGAAGCACGTTTCGGAGGGCCCGGAGGCCTTGCGCGGAATTTTGGAGACCCGCGCACAAAGTTGTCGAGCCGCGCGCAAACCACCCGGGATGCGCGCAATGCGCTGGGCCGGCGCGCTATTTTGCGCGCCCGTGGCCCGCGCGGCTCCCTTGCGCGCCGGGCCCGATTCCACGCCCGCGAAGGAAATTCCGCGCCCGCGAACCGGATTCCGCGCCCGGGGTTGCCTGTAAATATAAGGCGACCCCCGACGTTTTGAAGGTTTCCGGAAGTCGAAAGGTCTCTCGTGCGCGCAATCCAACCCCTTCCGCGCGCAATGCCGATCTTCAGGTAACCTCCTTTCTTTCGCGCAAGAAAGCCTTGGGGTTCGCCTTCACGCGCAATCCCTTTGGCTCCTTTCCTTTGAATAAATCTTCACCCAAAGGCATTCGCGCGCAAAAGAAGCCTCTTGCGTGCACCCCCCTTCTTAAAGTTTCCATTCATTAAAGAATGAGCCGTTGCCCCCGCGCGCTATCCGAAGCCCGGTGCGTGCAATCTCTACCTTCCACGCGCAAAGCGCTGGGTCAATTGCGCGCCAGCCCGCTCATTTGTGCGCCGACCCGCGGTATTGCGCGCAAAGCTCCTCTTTTGCGCGCAAACTGCCAGGGTCGCCCCCTTTGACCCCCTTTGGGTACCCGCCTGCGTGGCGCCCGATGACCCTCATCCCGGGTGCCCGCACCGTGTGTTGTCTTCCCGTGCGGCCCTCCAGGCTCGCGCGAAGTGACACGGGCCTATCGGCGGCTTCTACGTCCCGCACGACGTTAAACTGCACTTCGTCCGAGCTACAAGACATTAAACTGTTCAGCATACGTCCAAGCTGCACGACGCTAAACTGCCTAGCCTCCATCGTCCGAGCTACAAGATGTTAAAATGTTCAGCATTCATCCTGCATGACGCTAAACTGCACCTCGTCCGAGCTGCAAGACGTTAAACTGCCAAGCACCTTCGTCCTCAACACACGACGTTAAACTGTACTTTGTCCGGCAAGACGTTAAACCGTCCACTTCGTCCTCAACACACGACGTTAAACTGTACTTCGTCCGGCAAGACGTTAAACCATCCGCATCACCCGATCCCGTGCCTCGCACGCAGGGTCCTCCCAGTTTGGATGTGGCCCCCACCCGCTCGTCTCTGCAGGGATGTCAGGATTGGAGTGGCCTTCGCCCACGGGAGTAGAGTGTTACAAACCGAACGAACTACATGGACTTTGATCCCTGTCTCCTAAACATGGTACGTAGGAAGCCTCTCCGAGGTTCAAGCCCACCACCTGGTCGTCCCGGTCGTATTCACGTCGGTTCGTCCATCAGTGGACCCCTCCTGAGTTCACAATTGCGTCGATTCACCTATGAATCCGCCCCTGTGGGAGACTGCACGTGTGTATCTCCGCCGTGCTTCCCCACTGCCCTTTGCCTTTCTCTCTTCAGCGTCCAGCATGACGTGAAACTGTGATCCACCCGGCCGTTCCATCCCCCTCTGTGCGAGGTGGTTCGGTTCAATCCTCCGCCCGGCAGCCTTGACCTCTTCGTGAGTCGGCTTGCCGACGTCCAGCATGACGTTAAACTGTATATCCGAACTACGTTGACTTTGATCCACGCTAACGCGCGGTACGTAGGAAGCCTCTACGGGGTCCAAGCTCTTCACTCCATCATCCATCCTGATCCTTACCCGGGCCACCACATCCCGGTGGGGTCATGCCATTTCATTCCACTCCACTTCACTCGGGAAGCCGCCCATGTGCTGGCCCCAACGTCGGAGGTTCCCCACAAGGGGTTCTGTCATCTGATCCACTTCTCGTGTTGATCAGTCTGATGCCGTCCCCGCTGGACGTTAAACTCACGGCATACCCTGTGTTAAACATGGGAAGCTGAGGAAAACCTTAGGTAACGCCGTTCCCTGCACCCAGCGCAGGATGCCTCAGGCCATCATGCCTTCGAGAATCCCTATTAGGGACGGAAGGCAGACATGCAGAACCGCAGCGTTACGACGCACCCCCAACACCCAGAGCCATCCGGTCTCCTCACCGCAGGTTGCTGCCCCGACCGGACTCCTTGGAGCGTCTGGGCGGATGCAGCGTAATTAACCGGTGTCCATGAAGATATGGCGCCGGGAACGAGATTCACGAACATTCTTAAATCTATGAGGGAGACCCGAATTAGGCGATGAGTTCCGAGGAGACGTCCACGGAAGGAGGATCCGACATCCCATCATCCCGGTTTCGATCAAGGAGCAGACGCCCCTGAATAAGGGACGAATGCCGCCCGCCCTTGGAAAGCGGGACTGCGGGGCCACAAGCCGCGCGCCCATCCCCTCGGGTCGACGGGTGCACGCGCGAACGCGTCCTGGCAGAACAGCGTCGGAACAGAAACCCGATGCACATCCGCACCGAAACAGTCGCGTCTCATAGTCAACGTCTCCACGCTATGCCTCTCTGACCCACTGAAGTAGTGGAGGAGTGACTGTGAGAGACTAAGAAAGGATTCCCCATCTCTATCCACTAAGGATATCCGCAACGCGGCTAGCTGCTCTGTCGCCTCTCCAACTAGCTGAATGCTCGTCCTCCTACTGAGAGCATCAGCTACTACATTCCTCTTTCCATGAGTATAGACTATCTCAAAGTCATAGTACTGGAGGAACTCGAGCCATCGCTACTGTCTCAGGTTCAGGTACTTCTGTGAGAAGATGTACCTGAGACTCTGGTGGTCAGAATAGACTGTAAAGCACTCACCCATCAGGTAGTGTCGCCACATCTTCAGGGCAAAGACCACTGCTGCTAACTCCAGGTCATGGGTGGCGTAGTTCTACTCGTGCTGCCTCAACTACCGTGAACTGTAAGTGATCACTTCTCGTTCCTGCATCAAGACACACCCGAGTCCGGTCCCTGATACGTCGCAGTAAACTACGTACCCTACGCCCTCCTCTGGTAGCCTTAAGATGGGCACACTGGTCAATCTCCACCTTAGCTCCTAGAAGCTCTGCTAACATATGTCTGACCACACAAAGGGTTTAACCTTCTTCATCAAAGCTGTAAGTAGTGCTGCAACTCTAGAGAAGTCTGTCACAAATATCTGATAGGACCCAGCCAGACCTAGGAAACTTCACACCTCTGTCACGCTCTTGGGTGGCTCCCAATCAAGTACCGCCTCGATCTTCACTGGATGCACTGCAACTCCCGCCTCTGAGATGACGTGACCCAAGAAGTGAACCTCTCGAAGCCATAACTGGAACTTCGAGAGATTACCATAAATCTGGTGCTCTCAGAGTGTATCTAGTAAAATCTGTAGGTGGTAGGCATTCTCCTCCTCGGTCATCGAGTAAATCAGTATTTCGTCAATGAAGACTACGACAAACCGATCAAGGTAGGGCTGGAAGATCCTGTTCATGAGACTCATGAACACTACTGGAGCGTTGTTCATGCTGAAGGGCATGAACAAGAACTCATAGTGGCCATACCGACACCTAAATGTCGTCTTCTGCACATCCTCGTCCCGAACTCGGAGCTGATGATAGCCTGACCTGAGGTCTATCTTCGAGAACCAACGTGCTCTCTTGAGCTGATCGAAGAGGTCATCAATCCTCGGAAGCAGATAATTTTTCCTCACAGTCACCTGGTTCAGGAGACGATAGTCTACACACAGTCACAAGATCCCATCCGCCTTCTTGGCGAAAAGTATCGGGGAAGCCCAGGGTGAAACACTGGGTCAGATGAAACCTTTCCCCTGTAATTCCTCCAGCTGTACCCGCAACTCACGAAGCTCGGCGGGAGCCATCCGATATACTGGAGTGGATATTGGTGAAGTCCCGGGGTACAGGTCTATATAGAAATATACCTCCCTATGAGAAGGTAGTCCTGGAACATCATCAGGAAAAACATCTGCATACTGATACACCACTACAGGAAAACTCGGACTCTACACGTCAACTGCTCTGAGGATGACTAGCCAACTGATGTGTGATTGGATTCCCTCTCCTCTGCGTGAGTCCATCCTGTGCTGTGAAGGTTCCCTTCTCACCGATGAAGGTGAAACTGGTCCTATCCGTGCGGACACACCGCACCTTGCGCCTAATATAGTCGATCTGAGCATGGACTTTAGCTAACCATTCCATACCCAAGATGAAATCGTAAGGCCTCGACGCCACTACAAGAAGATCCCAGCTAAAGATCTCGCCTCCTAGAGTAATCTCACACTGCTGGCACCAGTGCGTAATTGTCGATTCTTCTCCCGTAGGAGTCTCTAACCGTAAGGATCGAGCCGACGGCTCCGTCGGAATCTCCGAGATCTGAATAAGGGCAGTGACAATAAATGAATTTCTCGCACCTGTGTCTATAAGAACTAAAACAAGAATGTAGTAGACACAGATAGTACCTCGAATCATCTTGGGTACGCCGTGGTAGTAAGCCTCTGCTTCCTGGAGTTGAGCCTGCCTCTGCCCGCCAGCTCCCTGTGGTTTGGGTGGACCTTCTGGGGGTGGTGGTGGTAGAGACTCGAAGCGTCGTCCACCACCCGCTGCTCGACTAGCTCCTCTGCCTCGTCTGCCTGCTCCCTGCAAAATGCCACGGTCGAGCCTCTACCTCTGCCTCATAGGTCTTTCCATTGTTTGCTGCTCGTCTGCATGGCGAGTCAGCAGTCATGAGCCATGTGGCCCTGCTCACCACATGCATAGCACTGTCTGCTCCTCGAAAGGCAGGCTCTGCGTCATGTGCCCCGCACAGCCGAGCCCGTGTCTTGAGGTCGCTTACTAGATGGCCTGGTCCACTTGGACCCCTGCGTCATCTGTCGAATGACAACTTCAGAAGACTCCACTCTGTTCCGTCCTACGATGGGTCTCGCTGCTGATGGCTGCTCGGTGAGAAAGCTCTTCACTTGCAGGGCTCGCTCCAGCACCCCCGCCTGGGTCAGGATTCTGAGTGGAATCGTCGAAGCTATGATCTCATGCCTCAGCCCCTACTCAAAGGTCTGGGCCCAAAAGAATGGGTCCCGTACCATGTCTATGGAGTAGCGCGAGAGGTCGGTAAATCTCACAGAGTACTAGGCTACTGACATGCTTCCCTGCCGTAGTTGTAGTAACTTCTGGATGCACACCGCACAGAGGGTGCTTGGAATGAACTCTGAGCGGAAGAGGCTCTCGAAGTCCATCCATAAAAGGGATGCCTCATCATGCACCTGGAGCATCAGGCTCCACCATATACTTGTTGCTACGTGCAAGAGACTCGCGGAAAAGATCACCATGAGGTCTGCTGGCGTCCCCACTAATCTAAAGACTCTAACGATAACCTCCAGCAAATCCTCGGCTACCTGAGGATTCGTCTCTCCGTGGAAGCTAGGTGGCCTCTACCTCTGAAACTCATGAAATGCGCTTAGGCGGCATGCACTCTCCGCCGCTGGGGTGGGTATCATCGGTGGCTCGACAGGTAGAGGTACCGCTGGTGCCTCCGCGGTAATAGGGCCCTGCACTGAGGCCTCGTCACTCAGTGGGCTTCTGTCTCGCACAAAGCTCATAACCCTAGCTAGATGCCGTCGTGGGGCCATCCTGAAAAGAAAAAAGTGCGCCACAGTTAATACAGTATACCTGGTGAGATGACAAAAAGTAATCACAAAGAAAACTTTTGAAACACACATGCAATCAATGTTTTCATGTATTGAGTCAGAAATTAGAAGTTAGGGTCCTGGTGTATGGATACATCGGCCGCCGCACCAACACTAGACCCCCTGGACTGATAACCACACTCATTAATCTAAACATTATTGCTTCATAGAGAAGAAATTATCAGAGTCCTGAGTTCTGCAGTAGAACCAACTCCTCTGATACCAATTTGTCACGAACCGTCCTTGGGGCCCATGCCGTGACTACCCCAAGCCCACCTTCCATAGGCCAGGGGCTGGCAACTAGCGCCAAAGGCGTAAATCCCAAAATAAGGGAAGGCATTTCATTTATGAATTAACATACACAACAGAGTACGCTAGCGAAGTAAACACTAAGAAAAACTGAGTACAAGGTAAGTGCTGAAAAAGTAAATGGGCCAGTATACAAACCCAACTAAAAGTACAGTACAACTGAAAGGAAAGTACAACAACGGAAAGTAAAACAGCAACACCGAGGTCGCCCTCCGGAAATCCCACCTGAAGGGTGGGTACAGATAGTCTCTTCAGCTCCTTAGTCCGACTGTCCGTTCCATGTACATCCCGCCAAGTGGTCCACCTCCGTGTACCGTCCAGCTCCACAAGCCTCCACCTCAACCAGTTCTGTCTGTCATCTGCATCCAACACAACGTAGTGCGGGCATAGACCGTGCAGGGGTGAGTATATGATACTCAGTAGGGACCCCGAGACCCCCGAAGGTCTCTCAGAATCCATGAAGGATAAACCACAAAGGAAAGATACAATCACGAAGTATCAAAAACACTACTTAGGTAAATAACCATAAATATACCTAAGTCATCAGTTACAGTTCGTCTCCAACTCCCAAGAACCATGCAGTCCACAAAGGAAAGTACAAACCAGTCCACAAAGGATAGCACAACTCAGTCCACACAGGAAAAACACAACCAAGCCCACAAAGGAAATAAAGTCAATCACATCGATGATAATATTGAGAATCAAGACTCAGATCACGCAGGTAAACACTTCGTAAGGTGATAGAGATGATTAGATGTGGCCACTGATTCATCAAAGCTGTCAGACCCACAGATTATACAAGACCAGCTAAGTTGTCGGACCCACACAAGATACAAGACCAGCTACTCTGTCGGACCCACATAGGATAGAAGTACAGAGGTCAATACTGTCGTACCCACATAGGATACAAGAACAGTAGTCATCGCCGTCAAAACCATGGAGGATTCCAGTATAGTAGTCGTCACTGTCGAACCCACGGAGGATTCCAATACAGAAGTCAATGCAGTCGTAGCCAACTCTAGGGTTCCCGAACACAGCACGCTTGATTCCAGGAGGGTCTGCTCCTCGAGCCAAGGGGTCGATACATCAACTATCACGAAGTCCAGAGTTGATGTATCCCAAAGTTCCATCTCATCAAAAGAAACCCAACGCGATAGACAATGCGTCAATCGGACGCTTGGTCTGTGAGTTATTGGCTTTTCCATCCCAGGGGCCCAGTTGGTTTTTAAGCTAAACCAACCCGACCATACTCCAGTTGCGTCCAAACCTCAAGTGGAGTAATCCCAAAGAACTGTCTCACTAATAGGAATTAAACAAAGTTGACGACACATCAATCGAACGTTTAGAGCTCAAGTTATAAGCATTTCCGCTTCGAGGGCCCGGTTGGTTTCGTGTTCGAACCAACCCAATTGTATCCAAAGTTCTCTAAAACCTTGATTGTAATATACCTAAATGATCGTCTATATTCAAGGATCCCAACGCAACTGATGGTGTGTCGATCGGAGGTTCGTAGCCCATGATGTGGGAGAAAGACCAAAAACGGTCCGAAATGGGGGGTTTGGGCCCAGCCTGACCCGACCCACCCCCCCTGGGTTGACCCGAACCGAGTCGACCCGAACCAGGTCCAGGTCCGGCCCGGTAGGGCGCGACCCAACCTGGCTGGGCGCGGCCCATCCCGGTCCGCGCGACCCACCCCAACCCGGCCGAGGGGGTGCGCCAGCTCGGCCAGCGGGCCGAGCAGGGGGGGACGCAGTCCCCCCTCCCTTTGTGCTCCGTGGACATGGAGGGCACCGCGTTCTCCTCCGGATCCCGCGCGGCCATGGGATCCAGCTGCCTACTGCCGTGGATTCTACCACGGCGGCTCCTTTCGACGGCGCGCCGGGGCACCGTCGCCTCTCGGCGGCCAGCCGATGCCAGCCGCCGCCTCCGGCAGTCGGTGCCGCCGGAGATGTCTGCGGGCCACTGGAGTCATTCTGATGGTCCGTTCTTGCTCCCATCTGTGCCTGCAGTCGTCTCAAGACCCACTTTTCACTATGACGGCTTTCAAACGCCATTGCAGTCCCATTTCATCGTCTCCCAACGTTCCTTGCATCAAGAACAGAATAACGGTGGGTTCAGTCTTATTCGTCGGTCCACACCCACCGCGTTCGTGGTTCAAACAACTCCCAACAATTATACATTATACTGAGGGCATAATTCACATAAAGAAATATAAACCAAAACCCCTACCTCAACCAAGAAGATGATCGTCGGTGTCGTAGTACACGACGTCGCGGAGAAGAGGATCGTAGACATCGTCGGGGCGCACAGAGGAGGAAGCGGCGTCTCCTCTCTGGCTGCAGGGAAGAGGTTTGGTGGCGTGTCGTCAATCTATGAGGAACCGACATTCTTTGTCAGAGGCCGGCGTCGTTGGTGTTTCATCAGAGCTTTCTCCCGCGGGTTCTCAACTCGTTTTTCCAAAGGGTTGATTAATAAAAGAATCAATCATCACGTTGTGTTCATTATTATGGTTCATTAATGAACCTTAATTAATGAACCTATTAAACACACAGGAATTTCTGTTACACAACCCAAGGGATGAGTCATTAAATAGCCCTCATTTATTGATCATCATTACACTGCGATTCCGCTAACTATCACTCAACGGTGGAAGAAAAAGAATAAAATAACTTATTGTTATTTTATTATATATAAATATTTTTCTAAAAGTCTAAAACCTTATCTTTTTTGTCCGACCCTTGTCGGTTGAAGTTAAGCTTCGCCTAAGTGAATCCCGACACTGTGAATTCATCGGTGCCCTCGTATTTTAATTCCGAGCACCAGTTCAAAAGTTAGAAAAACCCGCTCGTTTGTTCACTAAACATACCCAAGATAAACTTCGAAAATTTATTCCGGGCACCGGGCCTCGGAATCAAGCGCCATCAGAATCCATAGACTCGTAAAATTCCAACGATTTTAAGAAAAAAAATTTCCTTGAAATTTACAGGTCTTTACACCGTACCCCCCGAGGCATTATACCTCAGCCAAAATCTCAACAAGGGTAAGGAGCCCCTCGGAGTCGTCAACCCATCTGACCTGTCTAGTTTAGTACAAAAGATGGAGGATGATCCCGAAAAATCCATGTTGCATCAACAGATCACTAAGCATAAGAAGATGGTTGATGACCTCTTTTTTGAACACATTTCAGAGTGGTGGATAGACTACGCTAATCCTCGGTCAGGGAAATAGGGGCAGGCAAAACATCCCCCCAGAGAATTCCTTCTATGTGATCCTAGCCATCCTGATCATGCAGATAGGGTTGAGGGGGGAACTTATGGAAAGAGGGCACGATATGTGTCGCCAAATCCACCTGAGTGATGCAAAAACCCTCAAGACCAAGCTCAAGTTCCCCCTTCTGCTCCATAGGTCATCCCACCAACTGCTCCATGAGTCACTGGGCCTGCTTATCATGTTAAATAACCTGCCAATGCAATGGTGGTCAGTGATCCCCATTAAGATAGGAACCCCAGCCCAGATGATCACTTGATGGTGCTCATTGCCCGTCTTAAGGCATTGGAAATGTGACAGATGGAAATCATGTCTTATGGTAAGCTGTATCTGGCATGGGTGAATGATATTCCAGCACCCCTGAGATTCGTAAATCCCACCTTCTCCCCCTTTAATGGGATGGGTGACCCACTACAACATCTGGCCCATTTCATTTCATGGTGCGGACCCATGATGGGAACACCAAGGCAGCAAGAGTCTGCCAAACTATGATGCTTCATAAATACATTATAAGGACCTATGTTTGTTTGGTAAATCCATCTACACATAGGATCATTAGCCATCTAGGAAGATCTTTGTAGGAAATTTCATTACCAGTTTAGTTCCACCACTTGAAAGATGAGTATTTCAGACCTCTTGATGTGCAAGCAGAGGCTTTATTAGAGCGTCACAGACTTTGTCACATGGTGGAAAGTTCTCAAATACTCTCTTGAAATGCCACTAACTCAAGAGAAACTACTGACGATGTGTGTGGGGAATGTCAAAATGGAACTGGTCTACTCTCTAATCACATAGAACTACCCCAGGGGATTCTAAGACTTCTCTGATATGGCCCATTGCCTAGAGGAATCCTTACAGTAGGCCAAGAAGCCAAGTATGTTTCATACTATGATTCACATAAGAAGGGAAGCTAAGGCTGAGCCCTATTTGGTAGAACAGATAGAGGCCACCATTTAACTAGGTTTCTTACTAATGGAGCCAACTATACTACCTCACAGATTCCATCCACCTCAGGCACAGCCTCCGGCCCAGCAGCGCCCACCTCAAAACTGGCAGGCACCCCTACGCAACGCGTTGCCACCGCCCAATCGAGATAACCAAGCTCTACCTCCTTGATAGGATCCTCCCGCAACTCGTCAAGGTCAGGCTCCCAATGATCCTTTCATAGATAAGAGAAACCCGATCTACTCATTCAATGAGGCTTAGGTCCTTGGTTATTTTGGCAGTTCCTTGGAATAGGGACTTCTATGTTTTTCTGAATGCAGGAGACCAAAAGAGATGGGTCTTATTGATCGCCCCAATTACCACCCCTATCACTGGATTCTGGGGAACACCCTTATACATTTATGTGTGTTTAAGTACTAGATTCAAGACCATTTTGACGATAACATAGTTAGGTTGGGCCTAGATCCAGAACATGTGGCATGTTTGTTCATGAAGCCTGATAGCAACAATGACAGTGAAGGCGAGTGGCATCAAATTTCTAACCGTGGATCCCAGAAGTTCAATGACTAGATGGATATTAAGGTAGTCACATGTTCCCATGGTATTATATATGAACATATGAATCAACCTGAACCATCAGAAGATGTTGCGTCACCTGCAACCAGTACATTCTGTATCAACATCTCAACCGTCCTCTTCCAAGAAAAGCAAGCATCTATGGCACAAAGGAAAACAAATATTGCCACTGATTCCATCATCATCTTGTACTCTCAGATACTTCATTACCTCAAAGATGGAAATCCCATCCAGAATCCACCCAGTAGTGGATGACTCTAGAAGCGACAGTCAAGGGTATGCCTCGGTTAACACCGTAGAACTGGTAAACCCCTACATGATTTCTAACGGCTAGGAGCGTTAGGAGGATCCTACCAAAGTTCCCAACCATCATCATCATTGAAATAGTTGTTGGAGTTGGTGGCCTAGAACCAACTAATTTTTACTTTATTCATTAATAAATGCCTTATAACATCTTGATTGTTCTTCTGCATGACAATGCATGTGATAATGTCCTAAGGAAAACTGTTGAATTAATGGGTCATACCGGATCCCTGCTATGATGAGAACCCGGAAGTGCCATAACACTGTTCTTGAATATATGTTCTATGGCCGGATGATATTATTTTATGGACATAAATAATACAGGTCATTAGGGGTGAGGACTCATAAAACTTTGAGGCACCTTCTCATGGTGTGCACCCTTGGTATTATCCAGGAGGATATTATGAGAACGAGACCCGCCAGTAAGAAATCCACATTTCATAGTGTCATTGGATGTTCCTATCTGCGGACGTGTGTATTGGTCCTTAGACTTTAAGATTATTATTAATGGGTATTACAACTCACGCACTTAGATATATTGACGAAAACTGTGACGACACACTGTTCGCATCGAGGTAGGATACGTTTGGTGCGTCACGAGTAATACTACATTAATAGATAATGCGAGAAAAAATTTGTCCCTTCTGTTCCATAACGGACGTAGATATCCCAGGCCCTTTGATGGAATTGATATAGCCTAAATAAATCCATGGCCATGGTAAGGTATGGGCGGGTTCAATTCCAGGAATTAAAAGAAAGAATAATCAAGCACATGGGTTGATGACACTAGCATGCAACCCGCTTGATTGGAGATATAGAGACAAAGGTATTATATTACATGGTAAGCATTTGTATGAGGTGATACGTCATTGCAGCGTTAACTTCTTTCTTTATGGGTGCCTTGATGTGTTCCTAGACGCTAACCTTGGACTTTAGGCAGGCTCCGCCTAATGCCACTGAGAAAGAGGCCTAGAGGGTCACACACTAAGTGTGTCCATGTATCTCAGTTAAATATTAATTTAACAAGTTAAATAAATTTTATTCCCGACTGCAGTTTAATAATTATTTAAGGATGCCTAATCGCATTTATTTCAACACTAGTTATTCGAGAGAATATATTGTGGGTGAAATAATATATATATATTTATTAGAGAGTAATGCAGTTACATTTATTTAAGAAATAAATAGCCATTACTCAAGGTCTAATAAATATGGTGGAGGAAATAAATAAAATGGAAAAATAAAAGTACACACCGTGTATATGTATATACACGCCGTGTAGTTTGTTTTTTTGGGATTCATGAGAAAATATTGTTTATTTAATTAAATGATATTAAATGTAATATGTTGAGAACATGTCAAGTAATAATGATAGTCAACTATCATTATTAAGACATGGGGTATTACTAAGAATTAAATGAAATGATTAAATGCTTTCGGCCAATTAATTTGTTTTATTATTCTAAGTATTATAATCCCAAATTACATTATTCTCATAGAGGAAGATCCATTGTTGTGCACAACGGATTTGGAAATACTCTCAAGCCAAGAGAGAATTCCCTTTCCACCAAGAACGCTTTCAAGTTACGAGAGCGAGATCCTCCACCGGATCAAGGCGGTTGAAGGCAGACATCGCAAGTGAAGGCTCTTCTGCACTAGCACCCGGAGATACCTTCGGCGATGTCCAGAGATACGTGGAGCATGTGTGGATCACCACTAGAGTAATCCTCTACTTGGATTCTACAACGCAATGACAGATCACAGGATCGTGACTGGAGAATCCAACGAAGAAAGAATTACATCGAGGTAATTCTTATGAATTAATTAAATTAATTATAACCAACATATGATGATTCTATCTCAAGGGTTCCGATACTCTTCTTTTCTTTTTCGTTCTTCATTCTATCCGAAGATTCAGAATTTTATATCGTGACGAATCTCAGATTGAACGTCGTTTGACGCTAAAATTAAATTTGGGAAAACCCGCCAACGCACTTCCGCTGCACTCGGAACCTACAAGTGGTATCAGAGCGGGGTCATATAATTGATTATAATTATTTAGTTTTTCGTTGGTAATTTACGCATTTAATAATTTAGTTATTTCAATTCAAGTTTAATCGTTCTGGAAATCTGAATATCGAGATCCGTTCCTCCTCCCTCGTTTCTCGTTCACCTCACAGAAATGAATTTTTCTTTTAATTTTGATAAAAATAAAATAGAGGAACTCATCCGGAGGAGCCAAAAGTTTCTGGCCGTACAACACCATAATACACGGCGTGTATTAGGAAGTACACGTCGTGTAGTCTAGGTTCAATGCATTGACCGATCCGCTAAATCAGGCCTTGTATTGAAGTCATTTATGACACCATGTGTTGACCAAAAATAGGTGGCACATGGTTTCCAGATTACACGCCATGTGGTACAATGAACACGACGTGTAGTCCCTTCGGGTTCGGGTTGGACCGTGTACCCCGTACACGGCTTGCCCGGCTGGAAACCGTGTAACGTGGAAACTACGCAGCGTGTGTCCAAAAGAACACGCCGTGTACTCTGAAAATTTCTGAAGTACATAAACATGCCATATCCTCGGGCGTGTACTTCAGATGGATGGTGAAGAAAAGTACACGCCGTGTAGTCGGAACTACACGCTGTGTACTCACCCAAATTACGCAAATTTATTGTTATATTATACAAAACCTTGAGACGTGTACCATAGTGCAGGCGTAAAGTTGAGGCACAACACATGATAGGTGTTTTATATATATGTGTTTAATTTAACATCTGCATAATAAATGGGAATTCACCGGGTTACCTCCAAGGTACAAGTTACGTACAAGGATAATTTTAAATGAATTTATTTGTTTAAAATTATGATGGATGAGAATCTCAGGGAAATTCAGAAAAAGTATTTAAGATAAAAGGATTGATTAATTAAAGATAATTAATTGATTCGAGCGTGATTTATCTTAAACAAGAACGATTAAAGAATTGAATGATAGTTTTATTTATGCGTAAATATCATTGCATGTATGGATGATCATGAGCTAGACCGAGACCTTTGTATGTGAATGGTTTCTTTTAATTTATTTATTTAAATTAAATTTGTTGGCCTGCGAGCCATCTCCTCATTAATTTGTAGGGTCTGCGCGCCCAAGGATTCTTTTATGTAAAAACCCCTTTTACCCCTCACCTGCATGTGAGATAAATGCATATGTAATGGATGGAGCTCCCAAGCTAGTGGAGGCGGCTCAAGTTAGGAGCCAAGGAAAAACCAATCCAAGGAGATACAAAGGTGGACAGGTAGAAAGCTGTTAACACGAACCTAAAAGGTTCAAGGTGTTTCTCCCCTAGGTCTTGGGTTATTTTATCAACCGCTAGATAAACTAACCAATAGAAAGTCTCATGATCATACCATTTATTTTATTTCTGTTAGTTTCATGGTTTATTTTACTGTGGGTGTGTTGTCATGATCACACATTTAATGAATTAAATGTGCATGCAAGATGGAACTAAAATAAAACTGGCTTATACATAAATATTATCTTAAACATGGTTAATCACTTAATTATATCCCACTTAATATTAACAAGCATGTAATCAAAGATAATAAAATGGAAACTTAAGTATAAGGATAAAATCCCTCAAAAGAAATGTTAAGTCGGCATAGCCTTCCATGATCTTGGTTAGATTCAAACCATAGTTCAAAGTGCTTCACCAACCCTAGTTGGGGTGATTTCAATTATCAGGTAATTCTAATTAAAGGTTTTGGATTGACTTGACTTGACTTGGTTCGCATCAAGGGTTGACTGCTACAGCAGGACTTTGTGTGACCAAGAGGCAAAGGTTGAGGAAATCCAAAATAAAAGGATTTCAGGATAGGGGAGTCCACTCAGCGGATCAAGGAGCTGCAAGTTGATGCAGTTGGAATTTGTAATACGTACCTAAAACCCTTCAAGTTTATTGACCAACCCTAGTTGGGGTAATGCGAAGGGAAATATGGATCCTTGCCACTAGAATACTCACGCAACAGAATATTCCGAAGTCAATGGTGAGGGCTATTGGATTTCGATAAAATAGTGGGAGACTAATAAGTATTAATTTATTTATTTATCTCATTTTTTGTAATAAATTACTAAACCTTTGCTCATCTTAATTTTTAGAAACAGAAAGAAAATGACTTCAAACATATCATTGTGCACCATACTCGAAAAGGAAAACCTTCTCACCAACACCAATTTCCAAGAGTGGCAGCGACGTTTACGCTTCATCCTTTGCCACGAAAGGAAATTGTATGTGCTGGAAGAGCCTATTCCAGTTGCACCTGGGAAAGAGGCTATTGATGAGGAATTATCTCTCTACATGAAACACATGGATGATTCCACAGATGTCCAGTGTTTCATGCTATCAGCCATGTCTAATGAGCTCTTGAAGCAACATGAAAACATGGATGCGTATAGCATGATGTATCACCTTAAAGATCTCTACCAAGAGAAGGTGAGACAGGAGAGGTATGATATCTCCAATGCTTTGTTTACCATGAATCTTGGAGAGTCTGTGCTAGCTGGGCCTCATGTAGTCAAGCTTATTGGTTACATTGAATGCCTGTACATCTTAGGGATTAAATTCCCGGATGAGTTGCATACAGATCTCATCCTATCATCACTGCCCAAGAACTTCTCAAGCTTCATTGTCAACTATAACATGAGTGGCAATGAGAAGAGTCTATCAGAGCTTCTGACCTTGATTCACCAGGTAGATAAGGACATGGGGCATGACAAACCCGCGGTACTTATGGTGAACAAGAAAAGGAAGGACAAGGCAAAGGGGCCAAAGACTTATAAACAGTCTGAATCCCCCAAGCACCGTCCCTCCAAGAAGGGGAAGATCTAAAGGCAGGGCAAGGAACGAGAGGCAATGTGTTTTGCATGTGGCAAGCAGGGCCACTGGAAGAGGAACTGCACCCAGAAGTATGGGGACGCTAAAGGTGCGTTTGTTATCGAGTGCAATCTTTCTATTTATAAACATTGGGTATTAGATACAGCTTGTGGGGCTCACATCTGTATTCAAATGCAGGAACCAAGTAGATTTAGAAAGATCGCCAGAGGAGAGGTGGATCTTCAAGATGCCAATGACACAAGGATGGCTACATTGGCTATTGGAGACTACCGCCTCTCATTTCCGACTGGGATGATTTTGGTTTTACATAACTGTTATTAGGTTCCTAGTGTTACCAAGAACATAAATTCTGTATCTTTTTTGGATATGGATGGATTTGTTTTCAAATTTGGAAATAAGGATTGTCTCTTTTATAAGAACAACATATGTTATGGTATGGTACATTTAAATAATGGTTTGTATGTATTGAATTACGAAAACCAAGTGTTGGAAATCGATAACAAAACAAACTCACATGACTCATACATCACCCAGTTATGGCATCACCGCCTTGGTCATGTGAATGAGAAGCGCTTGACAAAGCTCTGCCAAGATGGCTATTTAAACTCTATTGAGCTAAAACCACTTGATAGATGTCACGCTTGTTTACAAGGAAAAATGACCAAGACACCATTTGTTGGACAAGGTGAAAGGGCCATAGAGCTTCTAGGATTGGTACACACGGATGTGTGTTGACCATTTCCAGTAGAAGCTATAGGTGGATATTCTTACTTCATCACTTTTACTGATGATTTGAGTAGATATGGCTATGTCTAATTAATGGGGTATAAGTCAGAGTCCTTAGATAAATGTAATGAATTCAAGAATTAAGTAGAGAATCGTCTTGGTAAGAAGATAAAGAAACTTCGATCAGATCGAGGTGGAGAATATCTGAACCAAGAGTTTATTGATCTTTTATGGGAGTCTGGGATTCTATCTCAGCTCACTCCTCCTTATACACCATAGTAGAATGGTGTTAGTGAAAGGAGGAACCGCAAATTGTTGAACATGGTGAGGTAGATGATGATTCATGCGGATCTTCCATTATTCTTTTGGGGATATGCATTATAAACTGCAGCATACACATTAAACCGAGTACCAAATAAGGTGGAAAATGGAATTCCATCTAAGTTATGGAATGGAAGGAAACCCAATTTGCCGCACACATGTGTATGGGGATGTGAGGTGTTTGTTAAGGCCTTCTCAGGCAACAAACTAGCACCCCAGGGCACTAAGTGTATCTTTATAGGATATCCTAAGGAAACGAAAGGATATTACCTATATAACCCTCAAGACAAGAAAGTGAATGTCGCCAGAAAAGCCATCTTTCTTGAGAGGGAGAACATCCTCAAGAAGGATAGTGGGAGCAAGATTGACTTCGATGAAGTTGATGCTCAAGATACACATGAGTTTGTTCAAGAACAAGTTCCATAGGTCCCTGTGGAAGAGGTTCCAGAAACACAAGTATTGCGTAGGAGAACAAGAGAGGTAAGGGAACCAGAGAGATTTGGTTTCCTAGTCACCAAGTATGGTGAATCATTATTATTAGACAACGATGAACCTCTCTCCTACAAGGAAGCAGTAGAAAGATCAGAAGCTACAATATGGCTAGAAGCTATGAATTATGAGATGGATTCCATGTATCAGAACCAAGTTTTCATGACCCCCTCCCACCAAAGATTCCCCTCCTGAGCTGGCAATGGTGAAAGGGATATAATGACCCCCGAGTCCCACCTCCAGTAGGCCCCGGGTTGGCGACTAGCACCAAGGGTATGAGTTTTCACAGATATAGGAGGCATTACCCTTTTTATTATTTTAAGATCGATAAATAGGACAAGTCAACCACCAAAAAGGGAAAGGAACAAGTGTATAGAAATAAACCCAAACCAAGCCCACATGCATGTTTAAACAATTTTATAATAAGGTACAAGTACAAGAAAGCTCAAAAGTACAATACCAAAAGAAAACAAGAGTACAAAAACTGCAACAACTCCAACTGACTGACTATTAGGGTCACGTATGGCCCTGGTAGTCCTCTTGGAAACCTGAAAGTAAACATAGGGTGAACATACAAGCATACTTATTAGGAAAACCTAAAGATCTCGTGCACAAGTGGGGAAACATCCTAATGTCCCGTGAGAACAACAGAAGAAACCTAGTAAGGAATTCTATCCACCTAACTTCACCAGCCACACTCACCAAAAACACAATCACAAAAGGTAGTAGTATATAAGAAACAAGAGTATTGGGTACCCCACACCATTTCCCAGTAGTTAGATGCTCTTCCTAACGGCGAACGTCCTGATGCTGCCACACTCTCCCGCCCGCACACACCTGGGCCTCAAAAACCACATATCCCACCCACACACACCTGGGCCTCACAACCACGTATCCCGCCCGCAAACACCTGGGCCTCAAAACCACGTATCCCGCCCGCACACACCTGTGCCTCATCCTGAAGAGTCTTGGTAAACAGTAGAACCTGCCCGAAGAGTCTTGGGCTAAAACCACCCCAATCAAAACCTACCCGAAGAGTCTTAGGTGTAAGGTTTCCTCAAGCCATCACAGCTTAGGGGAGAAGGAGTAGTAAGGATCTAGTAACTAAGTGAAAAACACCCTCTCCCACAAAATGGGAGTGTTCGACACTAAGTGCTCAACATGGGTGGGGTGCGATAAAACACAAAAGATACAAATATATATGTATAACAAACACACAGCCCAACCTATGGCTAATAAACAGAGAAACTGAGCACGTGCCTCGGCACTGCTACTACGAAGCATGTATACAACAAACAACCCCAACCCCATTTAGGTTTTCACGTTCCAGCAGAATTAGATTATTTAGTTCCTTAAAAACTGGGCAACTATCCATAACCAACCACATCAATCGTTTGTAAAACATATCCCTGCCATCCACAAATCAAGTTAGGAAAACACAAGCAACAAAACCAAGTCCTTCTTATCAACCAACCAACACATTGATTATTAATCTCGTTCCATTACCATGACCCACCATTCATTAACTCTTCCACTTTTTATGTATTATTCACAACCCATAGTTCGTTCACATTAAAACCCAACCCTGCAGCCCCGCTGCCAACCACCATAACCACAACCACACCGAAACTCATACATCATTATCCCTTTAATACCATTTATCGTAGCCCCACTGCCCATCACCATCATAGTATTCACACCAACCCACAACCAAGTCAACCGCAGCCCCACTGCTCGCCCAATCCACAACAACCCACAAAACACCCCCATCACATGCCAAGTAACCAAGCCTACACCCACATGTTCATTATTCCATTTTGTTTAACTGGGGTGATCACACAAGGGTTCCAGATTTTAAATAGCCAACTTTACGTGATTAACCAATTTCCACATTCCACAAAGTTTCCATCCACAAAATGGTCTAGAAAGATAGGGTAACATTTAATTGCACAAGCAAAGGCCCCCAATGACCATTATTTTCAGTAGGAAGAAGCTCATTCAATTCACAACATATCAATAGGATAAACAAAAACAAACATAACAAATTCCCCATCCCCATTCTTTAACCAGTTATTATCTTTATTTAAAAGGTTCAACTGTTTCTCATGAAAACAAGAGGATAACCACCCCGCATGATGCACAAATTAGAGAGACGAAGGAAAGATCCCTACCTCAACAGGTTCCAATCGCAACGCTCCCCCGGATCAACCTTAGAAGACGTCTGTCGGCATCCATCACTTCTTTCGGGTCCAAACCTCCTTTGGCGGAAGTAGGAAAGGAAAGGCCAAAGGAAGGACAACAGATCCAAGCTCGGAAGTTCCGCCTCGTCTTTATGATCTTGTGGCCGCTGAGGGATCGTAAATCGGAGCTTGGACGAAGAAGTTATGGAAGAAAGAGCCTTCTAGTCTCTTGGGAGAACTCTGCTCAGAGGAAAGGGGAGGAGAGGGGTGAGTTGAAAAGGAGGAGGGGAACCCTCCTTTTATAGGCGAGAAAAGAAAAAGTACACGGTGTGTACTTTATGGTACACGGTGTGTACTTTATGGTACACGGCGTGTACTCGGTTATTTCACACAGTCTCCACGCGGCTTCCAACATGGCTCCGTGGCTATTGACTGGTCAACACACGGTTTGGAGGTAACACATACGCGGGGAAGGACTACACGACGTGTAGTTTGGACACACGGTGTGTACTTATTTATTTCACATGGCAAGGACACAGACTTCAACACGAGATATACCCGACAAGGGGGTACACGATGTGTACTCAAACTACACGGCGTGTAGTTTCAAAATACTGAAAAGTGTGGGAAAAGTCCATTTTACCCTACAGAACACTTCGTGGCCTTCTTTTTGACAAAGGAAAGGGCCGGAGAGGTCTGGGTCATTACACCGGATACCTCTTAAAACATTATCATCCCAGAGAATTCAAAAACCAACCCGGAGGTACCTAACAAGATACCTCTTAGGGTTCTCGTTATAACAGGAACACAACCAACAACCCTAATAATAGGCATTAGGAATTCCCTCTCCTATGTCGAGATATTATCCACTTTAGGCGGCACTGACTCGCCTGCACGGGTTCAATCGCATCCACATTAATGCGTCTCGATTAAGGATTGGGCCTTCCCACTTCCATATATTAGGATTTTCCAACTTACACTGCCCCCAACACCGCACAACCCACACACTGCCCGAACATGTGGTTTGGGGAAAATTCCTTTTCCTATGTCGAGATATTCTCCGCTTTAGGCGGCACTGACTCGCCCGCACGGGTTCAATCGCATCCGCATTAATGCGTCTCGATTAAGGATCCGGCTTTTCCCTTTCCCCACACATCCAGACATGTTATACATTACCAGGGAACAAGGAAACAAAAGGTCTCACAACCGACAAGCCAAGCATTTTATACATCAAAGGTACAAATTATAACATCAAAACAAAGCTCAAGAAGAACAAGTAAAAACAAAAGTCAAAACAACTCCAGGTATTGAGCGTGCATCTAGGTCTTCCACTCCCAAGTGCTATCCTCAAGGCCGCCATTCCTCCACGACACACGAACCAAGGGAATGGTTCATCCACATAGCACCTTCTCTTTACGATCTTCAATTATGACTGGTCATTCCTTAAAGGTCGCATCGTCCACCATATCTAACTCTCCCCATTTGATAACGTGGGAGTCTTCGTGTAAGTACCGATGAAGTTGGGAGACGTGGAAGACGTCATTAACCTTCTCCAACTGAGGTGGAAGGGCCAGCTGATATGCCACCTCGCCGACTCGCCTCAGCACCTCAAAAGGTCCGATGAACCTAGGGGAGACCTTAATCCCCTTCCCGAACCTCCGCTGCCCCCGTCGAGGTGAAACCTTCAATAACACATGATCTCCCACCTCAAACTCCAAGGGCCTCCTCAGACGATCAACATAAGACTTTTGTCGGTCCTGAGCTGCTTTCATCCTCTCATGTACAAGCTGGACTTTCTCCGTGGTGCTCTGTACTACCTCTGGCCTAAGAGCACCTGTCTCACCAAACTCTTCCCAACAAATGGGTGAAAGACATGGTCTTCCATACAAATCCTCAAACGGCACCATGCCAATAGTAGAGTAGAAGCTGTTGTTGTACGAAAACTCTAATAAAGGCAAGTGTCATACCCATGACCCTCCGAAATCTAGAACGCATGCTCGCAGCATGTCCTCCAACGTCTTGATAGTCTGCTCTGTCAGCCTGTCGGTCTGGGGGTAAAAATTAGTGCTAAGGCATAGATGGGTTCCAAAAGCATGTTGTAACCCCCTCCAGACTCGTGAGGTAAACCGAGTATCCCGGTCTGAGACGATAGTCTTCGGAACTCCATGCAAACGCACCACCTCGTCTACGTACCTCTGTGCTAAGGTACTCACCGGGACCAACTCCTTAATTTCTAAGAAGTGAGATGATTTCATCAGTTGATCCACCACTACCTATATAGAGTCATAACTACCCTGAGATCTGGGTAGTCCTGTGGTGAAGTCCATTGAGATGTCATCCCACTTCCACTCGGGGACATCTAAAGGATGCAAAAAACCACTGGGAACATGGTGTTCAGCCTTCACTTGCTGACACACTAGGTATTTAGCCACAAACTCTAGCACTGCCCGTTTCAACCTGGGCCACCAAAACTGTTCCCTCAGGCCTTGGTACATTTTTGAAACTCTTGGATGTACCGCCAAGGCTGAGCTATGGAACTCATGGAGAACTCTCTCACACATCGCCTCTGGAACAAACAACCTTCCATGGAAAAGCATCCGATGTCGGCTGTCCTCTAACCATCCTTCTGAAGCGTTCCCCTGATTGATACGATCCCACATCACTTCTACTTCGGAGTCCCCCCACTGAGATTCTTCCACCTGCTTCAACAAGGAGGACTGCACCGTCATCTCAAACAAACAGCCTCTAACACCCTCTACCCTTGCATCCAAGTTCAAGGAAGCCAGCTCTCCCATCACTTTACAAGCATTAGTGGATTCCCGAACCACTTCCCTATGTGACTTCCTGCTCAAGGAATCAGCCACAATGTTGCCCTTACCTTCAGTGTAAGAGATCTTGAAGTCATAGTCTTGGAGAAACTTGACCCATCTCTGCTGCCGCAGGTTCAGGTCACGCTGGGAGAAGATATAAAATAGGCTCATGTGATTTGAGAAGACCACAAAGAACTCCCCAAAGATGTAATGTCGCCATAACTTCAATGCGAACACTACTGCTGCAAGCTCCAGGTCATGGGTGTAATAGTTATGCTCGTGAGGGCGCAACTGGCTAGACCCATAACAGATCACTCCCTTCTTCTGCATCATCACGCACCCCAGACCAAGGCCAGAAGCATCACAAAACTCCTCATAAAACAACCCTTCCTCTGGAAACCTGAGTACAGGAGCACTGACCAACTTCTCTTTCAGGTAGTCGAAAGCCTCTTGGTACTACTCGCTCCATAGGAAGACCTGGTTCTTCCTAATCAAAGCTGTCAATGGAGCAACAACTCGATAGAAGTTCGAAATGAACCTCCGATAGTAACCTGCTAACCCCAAGAAACTAAGAACTTCCGCCACGCTCTTGGGTGCCACCCAAGAAACAATTGAATCCACCTTTGACGGGTCCAATGACACTCCATGTTGAGACACCACATGGTCAAGGAAGTGTACTTCTTACATCAAGAACTTACACTTCGACAATTTCCCGTAAAGCTGGTGGCATCGAAGGACTTCCAAGACTACCCTGAGATGATCAACGTGCTCCTCCTATGATCTTGAGTAGATCAGGATGTCATCGATAAAAACAATGACGAACTGGTCCAGAAACTCTCAGAAGAAAAAGTTCATAAGTCCCATTAACAAAACCAGTGCATTCATAACTCCAAATGGCATCACTACAAACTCGAAGTGCCCATACATGCACCTGAAATCCATCTTTGAGATGTCACTGTCTTTTACCCTCAGCTGATGATATCCAGATCATAGATCAATCTTAGAAAACCAACCTGCTCCCCTCAGCTGGTCGAAGAGATCACCTATCCTTGGGAGGGGGGTAACAGTTCTTGACAGTTGCCTGGTTCAACCTTCGGTAGTCTATGCATAGCCTGAGACCACCATCTGCCTTCTTCACAAAAAAAACTGGAGCACCCCATGGTGATACGCTGGGTCGAACAAAACCCTTCTCCATCAGATCATCAATCTGAATCCGTAACGCTCGCAACTCCAAAGGTGCCATCCGATAAGGGGCCATCAAAATCGGACGGGCACCAGGCTCTAAGTCTATCCCGAACTCAACATCACGTCGGGGGGGGGGGGGGGGGGGGTAGAGTCACAACCTCCTCAGGAAAAACATCAATGAACTCCCCAAAAACCTCTGGGACATCCACCATCTCTGTATCAGTTGAAACCACTGATAACCCGCCTAACAAGGAAAGGAGAGGCTTCACATGTTGGCTTCCCACCTAATAGCTCCTCTCGCCAACAAAAGATATGTGCTGCCCATCTACGTCAGAGAACACAACTATTCTCCGGAATCAGTCGATAATGGCACTAACAGAAAACAACCAGTCGATGCCTAGGATGACATCGTATGGCTGCATTTGTAACAGAAGAAGTTCCCCACTAGATCGATGTGGTCCCAACGTCAGCCCACATCCCCGGCAAACACAAGATATGCTGGTCTAGCCTCTGACTGGTGTACTCATCACCAGTGGTACGGAAAGTCTCTCTACGTCTAGTCCAAAAGCATGGGCTATACCAGGTGCAAGAAAGGAGTGTGAAGCTATCGAATCGAATAAAGAAGAAACAAGAGTGCTGAACAAACAAATCGTACCTTGCACCACCTCTAGTCCTGTTGGAGCTTTCAACTCTGTTGCATGCATATTTCCACGACCATCTCCTCTGCCTCTCTGATGTCATCCACCTCCCCAACCACGCCCTGGTCGAGGTCCCTAAGGAGCAACCTGAGTTCGGCCTCCTCCCGCAAAGGCTGCCCTCGGAGGAGCATGGTCCTGCTGCTGCTGGAAGGGCCTCGCCGGAAACTGGTGCTGCTGAGGTGGGCGCTGAACCTGCCCACCTCCACCATACTGACTCAGGTCGGGCACCGACTCTGAATGCGCCCAAAACCTCCACAAGAAAAACACTTCGGTCCTGCGCTCGTGAAAAAGGGACGAGGACCTGAAGATCTGAACTGGAACTTCTGGGGCCTGCTCCCCATTGGCCTGAACCTGGAAGGTCCAGTCGCAGGAGACCTGCTACTGACTGCCTTCCCCTTCAACGAGCCCAACTGGATCCCCTCTCGTGGTGCACCTCTCAGTGAGTGCATCCTCTCTAAAACCTCTTCCTTCTTCTATACCGCCTAGTACGTCGGAAGGGTGAAGGGGGTGACAGCATACTGAAGCGAAGGGCGAAGCGCCTCCTCCAAACGTATCACCCGAGACTCCTCATTCAGAAAGAGATTCGGAGCAAAGCGCAAGATATCCTTGAACTTGATCCCCAAATCTCATACTGAAATACTCCCCTGCTGAAGGGAGAGTAACTCCTGCTGCTTCTCCGCCTTGATCATGGAAGAAAGGAATTCCTCTCGGAATTCCTTCTCAATGTCAGTCCATGGAACCTCTGCCTCTATCCTCTCTCCGAGGTAGAGCATCCACCACTGTCGTGCCGCACCTCTCAGCTGACTGACTGCTAGGGGAACCTAGTACTCCCTCAAAGCACGGATCAAGGTAAAAGCAATCCCTAACTCCTCAAGCCACCCCTCCGTCTCCGTATCCGAAGTACTACCCTCGTACTTCTTGAGGTTCTGCCGCTGGAAAGAACGGAGAGTCTTCTGCCACTAGCTATCTTCCTCCTCTCGGTCAATCCTCAACCGATCGACTGCCTGAATCTGCTGGGCCTCGGCCGTCTGAGCCACCCGGGGACAACGTCCAGGTTCCATAGCTGTACGGTAAACAAGGATCACCTAAGCCCAAGTAGTAAGGAAATTTCTCAAGGTTTTTATTTTATCATTTTTATTACAATTTATTTCCCAGAACACCCACATCAAGTAAAAAATAGTCATGATGATGCATGTACCTTCCCTAGGGTCTCTACCATGCAATCAATGTGGTCTCACTTGGTCGTTCGGTAGGCTCAGAGTCCTTACATCGGATCACATGGGGCCCTAAAATCTCGTGTCCTAGCTAGTCTTCCCTGGCCTATATCATGCACCAAGATTAACCAACACTGTTGCCCTACCATCCCATGAAATCCTCACAGTTCCAAACTCCAGACTCCATCCTATCGCTCAACCATTAGCTCTGATACCATTCTGTCACGACCCCCTCCAACCAAAGATGCCCCTCCAAAGCTGGAAATGGTGAAAGGGAGATAATGACCCCTGAGTCCCGCCTCCATTAGGCCCCGGGTTGGCGACTAGAACCAAGGGTATGAGTTTTCACAAATATGGGAGGCATTACCCTTTTTATTATTTTAAGATCGGGAAATAGGACAAGTCAACCACCAAAAAGGGAAAAGAACAAGTGTATAGAAATAAACACAAACCAAGCCCACATGCATGTTTAAACAATTTTATAACAAGGTACAAGTACAAGAAAGCTCAAAAGTACAATACCAAAAGAAAACAAGAGTACACCAACTACAAAAACTCCAACTGTCTGACTGGTAGGGTCCCGTACGGCCCTCGTAGTCCTCCTGGAAACCTGAAAGTAAACGTAGGGTGAGCATACAAGTATACTCAGTAGGGAAACCCAAATCTCTCGTGCACAAGTGGGGAAACATCCTAATGTCCCATGAGAACAACAGAAGAAACCTAGCAAGTAATTCTATCCACCCAACCTCACCAGCTACACTCACCAAAAACACAATCACAACAGGTAGTAGTATATAAGAAACAAGAGTATTGGGTACCCCGCACCATTTCCCAGTAGTTAGCTGCTCTTCCAAACGGCGAACATCCTGAAACTGTCACACTCTCCCCGCCTGCACACACCTGGGCCTCACAAACCACATATCCCGCACGCACACACCTGGGCCTCACAACCAGATATCCCACCCACACACACCTGGGCCTCACAACCACGTACCCCGTCCGCACACACCCGGGCCTCACAACCACGTATCCTGCCCGCACACACCTGGGCCTCATCCCTAAGAGTCTTGGTAAATAGTAGAACCTTCCCGAAAAGTCTTGGGCTAAAATCACCCCAATCGAAACCTACCCGAAGAGTCTTAGGTGTAAGGTCACCTCAAGCCATCACAGCCTAGGGGAGAAGGAGCAGGAAGGAGCTGGTAACTAAGGAAAAAACACCCTCTCCCATGAAATGGGAGTGTTTGGCACTAAGTGATCAACATGGGTGGGGTGCGATAAAACACAAAAGATACAGATATATATATGTATAACAAACACACAACCCAAACTATGGCTTCTATACAGAGAAAATGAGCACGTGCCTCAACACTGCTACTATAAATCATGCATACAACAAACAACCCCAACCCCATTTAGGTTTTCACGTTCTAGCAGAATTAGATTATTTAGTTCCTTAACTACTGGGCAACTATCCACAACCAACCACATCGATTGTTCATAAAACATATCCCTGACATCCAAAAATCAAGTTAGGAAAACACAAGCAACACAACCAAGTCCTTCTTATCAACCAACCAACCCATTGATTATTAATCTCTTTCCATTACCATGACCCACCATTCATTAACTCTTCCACTTTTTATTTATTATTCACAACCCATAGTTCGTTCACATTAAAACCCAACCCTGCAGCCCCGCTTCCAACCACCATAACCACAACCGTACCGAAACCCATACATCATTATCCCTTTAATACCATTTATCACAGCCCCGCTGCCCATCACCATCATAGAATTCACACCAACCCACAACCAAGTCAACCGCAGCCCCGCTGCTCACCTGATCCACAACAACGCACAAAACACCCCATCACATTCCACATAACCAAGCCAACACCCACATGTTCATTATTCCATTTTGTTTAACCAGGGTGATCATACAAGGGTTCCAGATTTGAAACTGCCAACTTTACATGATTAACCAATTTCTACATTCCACAAAGTTTCCATCCACAAAAAGGTCTTGAAAGATAGGGAAACATTTAATTGCACAAGCAAAGGCCCCCAACGACCGTTATTTTCAGTAGGAAGAATCTCATTCAATTCACAACATATCAATAGGATAAAAAATGATAAACATAACAACTTCCCCATCCCCGTTCTTTAACCAGTTATTATCTTTATTTAAAAGGTTCAACTGTTTCTCATGAAAACAAGAGGATAACCACCCCACATGATGCAAAAATTAGAGAGACTAAGGTAAGATCCCTACCTCAATAGGTTCCGATCGCAACGCTCCCCCAGATCAAACTTAGAAGATGTCTGTCGGCATCCGTCACTTCTGTCGGGTCCTGGAAAAACCTCCTCAGGTGGAAGTAGGAAAGGAAAGGCCAAAGGAAGGACAACAGATCCAACCTCGGATGTTACGCCTCATCATTACGATCCCATGGCCACTGACGGATCGAAAATCGGAGCTCAGAAGAAGAACTTACGGAAGAAAGAGCCTTCGAGTCTCTTGGGAGAACTCTGCTCAGAGGAAAGGGGAGGAGAGGGGTGAGTTGAAAAGGAGGAGGGGACCCCTCCTTTTATAGGTGAGAAAAGCAAAAGTACACGACGTGTAATTTATGGTACACGACATGTACTTGGTTATTTCACATGGTCTCCACGTGGCTTCCAACATGGCTCCGCGGCCATTGACTGGTCAACACATGGTTTGGAGGTAATGCATACGCGGGGAAGGACTACATGGCATGTAGTTTGGACACACGGTGTGTACTCATTTATTTCACATGGCAAGGATAGGGCCTTCAACACGGGGTATACCCGGAAAGGGGGTACACGACGTGTACTCAAACTACACGGTGTGTAGTTTCAAAATTCTGAAAAGTGTGGGAAAAGTCCATTTTACCCTCCAGAACACTTCGTGACCTTATTTTTGACAAAGGAAAGAGCCGGAGAGGTTTGGGACATTACACAAGTCTGGGTTCTGGTCGATGAGCCAGTTGATGTAAATCCTATTGGATGAAAATGGGTATTCAAGAGAAAGCTAGACAAGGAAGGTCAAGTTAGCACCTATAAAGCAAGGATAGTGGCTAAAGGATTCAGACAACGTCAAGGAATTGACTATGATGAAACCTTCTTGCTAGTTTCCATGTTTAAATCCATAAGAATAATAATTTCCATAGAAGCTTACCATTACTATGAGATTTGGAAAATGGATGTCAAAACAACATTCTTTAATGGGAACCTTCAGGAAGATGTCTATATGACACAACCAGAAGGGTTTGTGACACCAGGTGAAGCCAAATAGGTTTTAAAGTTGCAGAAATACATTTATGGATTGAAGAAAGCATCCAGGTCATGGAACATTTGATTTGATAAATCCATAAAGGAATTTGGTTTCATTAAGAACGAATGTGAGCCATGTGTTTATAGGCGGTTTAACGGGAATTCGGTCGTTATCCTAGTAGTATATGTTGATGACATATTGCTTATTGGAAATGACGTACCAGCCTTACAGTCAGTTAAGGACTGGTTGAACAAGTGCTTCTCCATGAAAGACTTAGGTGAAGTAGCCTACATTCTAGGGATCAAGATCATTCCTTATAGATCCAAGAGGCTCCTTGGACTAAGTTAGGGTATATACATTGACCAGATACTAAAGAGATTTAGTATGGAATAATCCAAGAGGGGATTGGTTCCAGTGTCACATGGCTTACATCTTTCTAAGAAAACGTGTCCTCAGAAACAACAAGAGAAAGATAGAATGAGTATGATCCCACACGCTTAGGCTATAGGATCCATCATGTATGCCATGTTATGTACCAGGCTTGATGTTGCCTATGCACTGAGCATGGTAGGTAGATATCAAGCAGATCCAGGAGAACAACATTGTACTATTGTTAAGACTATCCTTAAGTATTTGAGAAGAACTAAGGATATGTTCTTGGTGTATGGAGGAGACGAGGAGCTTGTCATCAGAGGGTATGCTGATGCTGGTTTTCAAACAGATTAGAATGATCTGAAGTCGCAATTTGGATATGTTTTATGTCTCAATGGAGGAGCTGTGAGCTGGAAGAGTTCAAAGCAGCCAGTTGTCGCCGATTCTACAACGGAGTCTGATTATATAGAGGCTTCTGATGTAGCCAAAAAAGCTATATAGATTTAGAACTTTGTCCAGAAGCTTAATGTGGTGCCTAGCACTAAAGATCCCATTAAATTATATTGTGATAGCACTACAACGGTGGCTCTTGCAAAAGAACCAAGGTCACATCAACGGACAAAGAAAATACTCCGGAAGTATCACATCTTGATGGATTTCTATCCAAGGGGTGAAGTTACAGTGAGCAGAGTGTCCATGGAAGAGAACGTGGTGGACCCAATGACTAAAGGCCTATCTCAGCAAAAGCATGAATATCATGTGAGAGCTAACGGGTTAAAGGTTGTTAGCAGTTGGATCTAGTCCAAGTGGGAGTCTGTTGGAGTTGGTAGCCTAGAAACAACTAATTTGTACTTTATTCATTAATAAATGCCTTATCACATCTTGATTGTTCTTCTGCATGAAAATGCTTGTGATAATTTCCTAAGGATAGCTGTTGCATTAATGGGTCATAGTGGATCCCTGCTATGATGAGAACCTGGAAGTTCCATAACACTGTTCTTGAATATATGTTCTATGGCCAGATGATATTATTTGAGGGACACAAATAATACAGGTCATTAGGGGTGAGGACTCATAAAACATTGAGGCACCTTCTCATGGTGTGCGCCCTTGGTAATATCTAGGAGGATATTATGAGAACGAGACCCGCCAGTAAGAAATCCACATTTCATAGTGTCATTGGATGTTGCTATCTGCGGACGTGTGTATTGGTCCTTATATTTTAAGATTATTATTAATGGGTATTACAACTCGTGCACTTAGATGTATTGATGAAAACTGTGATGACACACTGTTCACAGCGAGGTAGGATACGTTGGGTGTGTCACGAGTAATGATGCATTAATAGATAATGTGAGAAAGGATTTGTCCCTTCTGTTCCATAACGGAAGTAGATATCTCAGGCCCTTTGATGGAATTGATATAGCCTAAATAAATCCATGTCCATGGTAAGGTATGGGCGAGTTCAATTCTGGGAAGTCAAAGAAAGAATAATCGAGCACATGGGTTTATGGAACTAGCATGCAACCCGCTTAATTAGAGATATTGAGACAAAGGGATTATATTACACGGTAAGCGTTTGTAGGAGGTGATACGTCATTGCAGCATTAACAAATTTCTCTATGGGTGCCTTGGCATGTTTCTAGAAGCTAACCTTGAACTTTAGGCAGGATCTGCCTAATGCCACTAAGAAAGAGGCCTAGAGGGTCATACACTATGTGTGTCCATGTATCTCAGTTAAATATTAATTTAACAAGTTAAATAAATATTATTCCTGACTGTGGTTTAATAATTATTTAAGGATACCTAATCGCATTTATTTCGACACTAGTTATTCGAGAGAATATATTGTGGGCGAAATAATATATATATTTATTAGCGAGTAACACAGTTACATTTATTTAAGAAATAAATAGCCGTTACTCAAGGTATAATAAATATGGTGGAGGAAATATATAAAATGAAAAAATAAAAGTACACACCGTGTATATTTATATACACGCTGTGTAGTTTGTTTTTTCGGGATTTGTGAGAAAATATTGTTTATTTAATTAAATGATATCAAATGTAATATGTTGGGCGCATGTCAAGTAATAATGATAGTCAACTGTCATTATTAAGACATGGGGTATTACTAAGAAATAAATGAAATGATTAAATTATTTCATCCAATTAATTAATTTTATTATTCTAAGTATTATAATCCCAAATTACATTATTCTCATAGAGGAAGAGCCATTGCTGTGCACAACGGATTTGGAAATACTCTCAATTCAAGAGAGAATTCCCTTTCCACTAAGAACGCTTTCAAGTTACGAGAGTGAGATCCTCCACCTGATCAAGGCGGTTGAAGGCGGACATCGCAAGCGATGGATCTTCTACGCTAGCACATGAAGATCCCTTCGGTGGCGTCCAGAGATATGTGAGGCATGTGTGGATCACCGCTAGAGGAATCCTGTACTGGGATTCTACAACGCAACGATGGATCACAAGATCGTGATCGGAGACTCGAACGAAGAAATAATTCCATCGAGGTAATTCTTATGTATTAATTAAATTAATTATAACCAACATATGATGATCCTATCTTAAGGGTCCTGGGACTCTTCTTTTCTTTTTCATTCTTTATTCTATCTGAAGATTCGGCATTTTATATCATGACATATCTCGGATTGAACGTCGTTTGATGCTAAAATTAAAGTTGGGAAAACCCACCAACACGCTTCTGCTGCACCTGGAACCTACAATGGCCATGACAATATGGGTCATTGGAGTGCCTCGGTAAGTTTTTCAAGCTAGGATATACGTGCTACAAAAACTAGGCAGCATGTCCAGTGCATAGCTCAGCACATGCAGCCTTCTCATCTGGTGTTATCAAATCTGCCTTCGCCACTGTTTATTTTGCTTGATCAGGTGGAGCCACCTCGACAATGCTGTGATTAGCTGTGCTTTGCTACAAACCAGTCTCAGTCGTCAGGACCTCATCCAGTGAACACTCTACAGACTTTGACTAGTCATCAGTGGGATATTCCCAGCACCAGTCAGCCACAGGACTAGCTGACAGGGCCAACCATACCTCTTGTTATAGAGTGACCTCCTCTAAGTAGAAGCTCATGACTGGCATTGAAGTATGATGTCCTCAAACATCTTTCCAGAATTTCAGCAAATATCTCCAATATTGAGGCCCCTGGCCTGTCAGCAGATATGTGTGAAGCCCCTTCCAAGGCTTTTAGAAGCCCCCTACAGTTCGTGACAGAGGTAGTAGCTACAGAAGCCTTCCATGATGAGGCAATTGATCATGATGAATCTCAGTCTATTATCTCATTCTAAAGAGAAGATAAAGGCTCTACAATACTAGGGAAGATTCTCCCATGGTAAATCACAAGTCAGTTAAATGGTGTGGATGTTCGTCGTTGTCTAGTCGACACAGGCTCCGAGATCAACCTAATCCCGACATAGACACTGCATAAACTAGGGTTATCTGCGGATTATCTAAGTCCCTATGATATAAAAATTCAAGGTTATTATAGGACGAAATATTCACTAGTCGAAAATATCTGCCTGAAGACCCATTTCGGTGGCCTATTATACAGTACCATGTTTTGGTTGTTTTTCAAGACACTACCTACAATGCGTTGATGGTAAGGCCATTGGTCCACCTGCATGTAGAAATTCCTTCATCGTATCACCAGTGCATCATATAAACCCTTAATGGTCGAGTATGTGTACATAAAGGTGACACATATCCCTTTTCCTTTTTTGAAGCCCAGTATCTGGATGCGGATTATTACAAGAGAAATGACAAGAAAATTCAAGCTAACGAGGTTGAGCATGCTCTGGTTGCAACCGACCTGTGGACAGATCTTGATGATGCCTACATCTTTCCAATACACTGATTGGAGGATACAAACCCATACATGGGAAAATGATTTTTTGTTTATTTAATGAGTGGGGATCACATTCCCATGGCTCTGTGACACTGGATGATCACCTCATACTCCAACACAAATCAGGCTTAGGTGATCCCGAAGCCCCCTGCTCCCATAAGGTATTGGGATGTCCTCCCCATGGCGACAACAATACTTTATACTTGACTGTTTTTTCAGGATGGGATAAACCGGATCAAGTCGACACACTTCTATTGCTTCTATATCATCATGTGTGGCCCCTTGGGCTGAGACCATATGGGATCAGACCAACAGCCTTCATCGTTATGGTTTCGGTAGCAGAGGAGTCCCCTGATGCAGTGTCCACTGCTCCTCAGGCTAGTACTAGCCTCCCATCAGAATTTGTCGACTCAAAGGAAACTTCCCCTAATAAGGATCCCTCCTCCATAAGTGAAGAAGAAGATTTATAGGATGCTCTCCCCACCTTTGATGAGGGAATCTCCACCTCGGTCGATGAATTGTTACATGTGAACCTCGGTAGAGAGGTAGACCCGAAACCCACAATGATCAGTGCCACTATTCCTCTCAAGGAGAAACAATTGTACATGTACTTTTTCAAAAAACACTGTGATTTATTTTCATAGAGCTATAATAAGATTCTAGGACTAGATCCTCGGGTATCCATCCACCACCTCGTCCTCCCAGAAAACCACTGCAGGTTTAAGCAGCCTCTCAGAAAGTTTCACCCTTCTTATGGTGCCATTGTCATGGCTGAAGTCAATAAGCTCATCAGAGCCAATTTTTTTAAGGAGGTCCAGTAACCCAGATGGTTATCCAACATTGTGCTAGCTAGAAAGAAGAATGGACATATCAGAGTCTGCACCGACTTCCAGGATCTCAACCGTGATTGCCCGAAGGATGAATTTCTCCTTCCTGTGATGGAATTATTAATTGATGTTACATCTAGGTTCAAAGCCCTATCATTTATGGATGGGTACTCCGGGTATAAACAGATCTGAATAGATCTTGGGGATGAGGAGTCTACGACCTTAAGGTACTTTCTGTTACCAAGTCATGCCCTTTGGTCTAAAGAATGAAGGTTTCACCTATCAGTGGGGTATGCATTGCATATTTAAGCTGATCCTTGAGACACTGGTGGAATTATACGTGGACAATCTTGTGGTTAAATCTTTCCAGCATTAGGAACATCTCAAATACCTTGAGAAAGTGTTCGTCTTCCTTTGTTCCCACCAACTGAATATGAATCCATTGAAGTGTGCCTTCGGTGTCACCTATAGAATGTTTCTTGGTTTTATTTTTAGATTCATGGGCATCGAGATTGAACCATATAAGATCAAGGAAATTATCCAAATGTCACCCTTGAGAAACATTTGGGATCTTTGAGGCTTCCAGGGCCACATGGACTACATACACCGATTCATTGTGAATTTGACCAAAAAGTGTAAGCCCTTTTCTCAGCTCATGAAGAAAGGAACTATCTACGAGTGGGATGAAGAATGTCAAACTTCTTTGGAGGAAATCAGGTAGTATCTTCTCTAGCCTCTAGTATTACTTCCACTTATCTCCAGAAATCCTCTGGTCTTTTATGTGACTGCATTGGAACTATATCTCGATGCCCTTCTTGCCCAGAAGAACAATGAGGGAACAGAGAATAGTCTCTACTATCTCAGCCACATGCTCCTTGATATGGAGACTAGATACTCCCCTATTTAGAAGAGCTTCCTTGTGCTGGTATTCACAGTACATAAATTGTGACATTACATGCAGCACCATTAGTTATAGTTGGTGACTCAGGTGGATCTTCTGAAGTGCATCCTGAACCGCCCCATACTGACAAGATTTCTAGATCAATGGGTAGTTATCCTTCAGCAGTTCGACATCAATTTTTTCCCTCATATGTATATTAAGGGTAAATCATTGGCATATTTCCTTTATGATCATCTAGCTCATGTGAACCAGTCTATAGACCTTGACTTTCCGGATGAGGCAATCCTCTTGGTAGACCAATCCATTCCATGCTGGAAAAATCACATTGATAGTGCTTCCTTGAGACCAACTGGCAGAAGGCTCAATGCCTCTAGGCTCAACAGAGTAGGCCTGGGTATTATCTTCATTACCCCAGCACAAACCATTCTGTTGTATTCACCCCTGTTGTCAGACGGCTCCACCAACAATGAGGTAGAGTAGCAGGCTCTCATTACTAGCCTCGAGCTGGACCTCAAGATTCACGTTCCCCACTTTCATGTGAAAGGGAACTCCTAACTAGTCATCAGGAAGATCAATTGTGACAATGTCATCAGAAATCCAGAGATCATACCATTTTTGGAACACACCCTCTAGATGATGGCCCAATTACCATCCTGCCCAGAAGTTAATCATGTCTGTTGATCCCAGAATGGTCGAGATGATGACCTGGAAAGCCTAGTTTCATCACTTGTAGAGCATGAATAATATTATTTGATTATCCATGTGGAACACTAGAGAGTCATAACTCTTATCACTCCAGATGATAATGACAACCCATAGGTAAGCCACCTTACCACCGGTGCCTCAACATCGGGACCTCCAGGGAACCAAATTGTAGTGATTAAGGTAAATCATGACTAAAGAACCACCATATTCGAGTACCTTCAGAACGATAATCTCCTAGAAGATCAAGCTGAGCGTGAGCGAATCCGATGCCACGCATTACATTTTTCCCTCAAGAGTGGTCCCAGACATGATTAGATCCTCTTAAAGTGTGGGTTTTATGGGATTCTTATCTATAACATTGAAGGATATAAGATTAATCAAGTCATTTAGTATGTTCATGCTGGTTCCTGTAGGGATCATCATACCAGGCTAAAACTATCTCACCAGATTTGGATATTGGGTAATTTTTGTCCCTCTATGATCCGTGACTGCATCGAGTTTTCCAACAGGTTCCATGAATTCCAAATTCATGCCATCTTTATGCATCAGATTCTAGATCCTCTCCACACTACCAAGTACTCTTGGCCCTTTGCAGTCTAGGGAATCGATGTCATGGGACCATATCCACCAGCGATAGCTCGCCAATGCAGGTTCATCCTGACCACTACGGATTTCTTTTCCATGGGGGAAGAATTGATTCCTATCATGGAGTTCAAGACCCATTCTATCATTGACTTTGTAAGATCCAATATTATTTACCATTTTGGAGTCCCCCACACCATCCTCACCGATAATGGCACCAAATTCTGGGCTCCATAGTTGAATAAGTTTTACGCCAAGTAATACATCCATTTTAACCACACCTCCCGCTATCATGTGCAAGAAAATGGGCAGATCGAGGCATTCAATAAAACCCCCGATAATATTCTATAGAAAATGGTGGGTCTAAACAAGAATATTTGTTCAGACAACCTCCCCAATTTCATATGGGCTTTCCAGATGATGAATTTTAATTCCACAGAGTTGAACCCATACTCCCTGTTGTATGGAACTGAGTTTATACTTCCCATTGAGATTCAGTTACCTTCATTACGCATAGCTGTCAATGATCAGAAAGCACCAGATAAAGTAGTTGAATTCCAACTGGTTGAATTGGAAGCCCTCAACTAGAACTAGATCTGTGACTTGCATAATCTGGAGATGCATTAGAACAATATATCTAGATCTTTCAACAAGAAAGTTATCCTATGATATTTCTTGCAAGGTGAATTGGGGTTGACCTTGAGAACACCAATGATACCTGGAAAAAAACCACCCATGTTGTATCCGAAGTGGGAAGGACCTTAAATTATTCAAAAGGTTTATCCCAATGGCACATACTCCCTGGTTACCATGGATGGTGAGCATATAACTCCTCCCACAAATGCCATGTTCCTCAAGAAATAATTTTCCTAATAAAGTGTGGTCATACATGACCTTAAACTGGAGGGTCCTACATGAACTTAAAATGTTATGTCTTGCATGACATTAAACTGCATGTCGGTCCAACATGACCTTATACTGTCAGGTCCTACATGACCTTATACTATTATGTCCCGCATGACATTAAACTGTATGTCATTCATACATGAACTTAAATTATCGGGTCCTTAAAGACTTTAAACAGTTATGTCTTTCATGACATTAAACTATATGTCGGTCTTACATGACCATAAACTATCCGGTCTTACATGACCTTAAACTGTTATATCGCACCTGACATTAAACTGTATGTCAGTCCTACATGACCTTAAATTGTCGTGTCCTACATTACCTTATACTATTATGTCCTGTATGAAATTAAATCGTATTTCCTTCTGCAAGATATTAAACTACAAGAAAAATGTATATATTGATTCCCATCCTCTTGGGATACATAGGAACGCTCAGGCACTTTATCTTGAGTCCAAACCCCAATTTCCTCTTTAAAAATCCCCCTAGGTATAGTTCTCTTGGAGGATCTTGTATGGTGTCATGTAAGATTCTTTGGACCCACTAATGTCAGGATTATAAAGATCATACCATGTGCTCCCCTCCTCGTTCTTCTACTCTCCCACATCCTCACCACATGATGCTAAATTGTTTGCCTTCAAGAACTATGTATGGCTTGGTTCCCATCCTCATGGGATACGTAGGAACGCCTAGAAATTTTGACTGTTGTCCCAACCCCAACTTCAAAATCTCCCCTCAGGTCAGAAAACATGGTGTGGTGCAAGATTTTTCCCACCATTATGTCAAAATCATCATGACCACACCCTATATCCCCTTCCCTAGTGATCTCCACCTCTTTCATCATCTGACTTGACATTAAATTGTACGAGAACATTTATGCTCTACACATGCCTAGTACTTGGGACTCCATCATCTTTCACATCCAAAAGGCCCCATGAAGGGTAAGTATAATTGGACTAAGGGATCTCATATCATTTCAGACCTACTCCCTCGAGAAACTCGAACGAAAAGTTTATATAAGTTCTATGTTGCGAATATGATCAGTGGTTGATGCTCATTTGTTGTTTCCATTTCAGGTCACATGATATGGATTATATGTTTTCACCGGGTAAAAAATTATTCTTTGTTGTTGTCACCGCCCTCATATGTCCCAAATATTGCATGGGAGGAGTGTTAACCCAGATTTCATACCCCTATATGCTGCGGAGAGCCTAGTACTACTCTTTGATTCCCACACCAATCATGGATCACATTGTCTTAGGAGATGTGGTAAGGCAATACCCGCTTGAGGGGTCATATGGCTATAGTTGTTCAGGACTCCCAGCCTCAGGTCCCTTGACCCTTTTGACCCCCTGGCCCAAGTTCTCATCTAGGATTGTGTGGTGTGGTATGAACTCACGTCCTCATTCAATTCGGGATATTTTACTAAACCACACATTTCCATTTAAGACATCCCTCTTTCATTTATCATCCCTTCCATGAGCACAGGCCATTGCATGCTTCGTGTGCCCCATCATTTGTATTTCCATTATTTTTTATTTCCAAAATTACCCCTAAATGGCATGGATTTTTAGCCGAAGGGCTCTCCTACTATTTCAGGCCAACATCCCCAAGGATTTTGAGGGACAAATTGTTACAAGTCCCATGTTGTGAATGTAGTCAATAGTCAACACTCAATTGATATCCCTTGAACTCTGGTCACATAAATACAGATACTGTGTTGGTAACATGGTCTACAGTTATCCTCTATCATTGTTATTGTTTCTGTTTCTTCCATAGGCATGATGATTCTCCCTCTCCACAAGTCTGTACCATGAATATAACATTAAACTAGGAATCTACGGTCTGATCCCTTTGACCTTAAACTAAGAGCACCATTATCCTCACTGTAAGACGTCAAACTGCGAACTAGTTAGGACTTCCCATTTTAGGTCCCTTCACCTTTTTGTCCCCTTGATCCATGTGTTCATTCGGTATTGTATTATCTGGTATGATCTTATGCCCTCATACACCATTAGGATACTCGTTGTGCCATACACATCCCTCTTTGGGGTACCTTTTCCCTTTTTACATCCTTGTTGCATGACGTTAAACTACACATAATACTTTATCAGAACTACATGTGGCTTGATTTCCATCCTTATGTGATACATAGGACTGCCCAAATGTCTAGTATGTGGGTCCAGCCCCATCTCTTAGAATCCTCCCTCTCATTTTGGACTCTTGGTCTGAGTCTTTCCAGGGGAGGGGTACGCAGTGTGGTATGGGTTTATGTCCCCATTAATGATGGGTTTGTAACAACCACACCATGTGCCTCTCTCCCCTGAGTTATCTTTTCTCCCTTGCCCTACAATCATCATTTCAAGTCGGGTGATCTTAATTTTCATCCCTATACCCTCTTCAGTGATACACCAATGTTCCTAAGAGTACTCTAGTTCAGAAACTAGAGTGTCAGATTCTACCTGGGTATTCTCTTATCCATTCTTTAAGCTTCGTGTCCCCCTTCATTTGGGCTTTCATTATCTTTCACATATGAAGGGACCCCCAAATGGCATGGATGCTCAGCCCTAGGTCTCTCCAACCATTTCAGGACAAATTCCTTGAGGGTTTTGAACAAAAAATTGATATAAGTGACGCGTTGTGAATATGGTCAGTGGTTGACACTCATTTTTTGTTCCCATTTTAGGGCACACAATACCGATGTTGTGTTTCAAATAAGGTAAACAGTTATCCTCCATTGTCAGGCAACCCCTATCAATCCTTGAATGTCGGTTACATGATTTACATCAATCTCCAACCCATTATGCCCGAGTAAAATTTTGAAACTCTTGGTATTTTCCCTCAGTGTTCATTCGTATGTTAAGAGGAAAAAGTTATGGTAAGGCATGATTCAAGGCTCCGCACCAACTTCCCCTTTACGTGTATATCAAGTGTTGTAAAGACCTCTTTCTCCCTTGTTTACCACAATGAGTTTAACTCACGTGGACTTAGGGATCGGATTGAGGTATGTTCTCTCTTGGAGGACTTTCACTTCTCCATGGTCCAAGATCTAATACCGTAAACTAAGATCTTCTTACACATCCTCTTCCTCCGAAAAATATGGTGGGAATTCCTCAATTCATGAAGATTCACATACTCTGTGATTACTCTCCCTGAATCGTGCTTTATGCTTCATAGTGGATAATGAGTCTTCTTCATGATTGATCCAAGAGTTTTGGAGATTGACCCTAAAAATTTGACCCTCATTTTCTCCTCAGATCCAAGTCTGAGGGGGGGGGGGGCATTTGTTGGCACCAAAATTTGGAAAGATGAAGAGAAAATGAAAAGCCTTTGAGACCGCCTCACAAATCTTGTTTGTGGAGCCCCATAACACTATGGATGGCATGAATATACCCCCTTTTACAAGCCACCATGGAGCAAGGAGGTCGGAGGATCCTCAATCAGATTTGATGTTCTCGAAGCCACAATGCAAGAAGGAGGTGGGAGGCTCCACGATCATATTTGACATTTGCGAAGCCGCCGCGGAGCATGGAGGTTGGAGGATCCACGGTCATGAAAAAATGCCATGTGTATTCATACCTTGAAATATATGCTTTGTGGAGCCTCTTGCCTATAGATATCAAGCTCCCCTCGAGCCCAAAGTATGGATCCTCCGACCTTTCTCCTTCTTAGATCTCCAATCATGAAACAATTTCTACTCTGCGAAGCATAAGCTCTTCAAGGTACTGCAACATCGCGAAGTGCATTTCCCTTTGCTTAAATTCTACCCCTCTTCAAATTGGGATGCCCTTCACAGAGCCCATGTGTAACACCCTAACCCCAGAAGCCCAGAGTTGGTGCATTATTACGTATCATTGGAATGATCACAAAATATCAAGTCTTTAAATACCGATTAATTTAGTAGCCTTGGATGTACTAGATACATTCACAGGGTTTACATTATATCATAAAATGTAAAAATACAACAAAATTGTTTCCATAGACAGCACTGAGATCCCATAGGCTATCCTTGCAGGTTAGTCATAATATACTTCTTCCCATCCTGGGAAAAATAAAATATAGAAAGGGGTGAGATTAGACGCTCAGTAAGGATAACAATATAGCGAAAGCTTTCATAAATAAGCATAAACATTTAAGGTAATGTTTAAAACTAAAATACAATCCTTTTCAACATAAACTTCATCATAATATGGAAAATATAAATCAAAATAATTCCAATTACTTACTCACATGTATATTCTACTAGTAGAATAATCACATGAAACATCAATAGACACTTTCATAATGATGGAATGCATAATTCCAGACTTTGATAACCACATAGTCAAGGCCTTGTTCCAAGAATAAAAATGATATTTTGTCAAGGCCTTGTGCCAAGACACTATTTTGTCTCATGAGACCTACCAATGCATCAAGTAGATATATCGGGCTCCACCCATCACTTACTAAGTCTAATGCATTCCACATATGAAAATGTTTAAACATAACATAAACATTCATATTAAAACTGGCATACAAAATGTCAATTATTTATCCATAAACCATGAATGGTATGAAATAAAAAATCTATAGTCAAACATATCACAAAAACTTCAATACAATATGGAAGTTCTGTATCATAATAAATCAACTTCAAATAAGTTTTAAATCCATTAAAGGATATTGACATAGAAGAAATCAAAACCTTTTTTTAGAGAAATATATATTTATATTTTGAAATCATTTAAGAGTCACATAATTTATGAAGAAAACATTTATTTTGAAAATATTATTATAATATGTTAAGGGTAGCTTCGACGATGTTATAACGGCGGAAAATAGCCACACCCGCCATATAAGTTAAAAAAAGACATTCTTACCTTATTTTTGTCGAAAAGGTTATAAAGGACCTTATTTGGAAAACAACGGAAATATTTCTTTATAAACATCTTATAAAATTAAAAAACGGTCATAAATTACTTTTACCCATAGTCTATTAAATAGTAAGAATGATTTGAAATACATTTTTAAGAAACATGGATGTGGATGATAAAGAGGTCATAATAGATAATTACGTATAAACAACCTCGGATAATGAAGAGATTGTAGAATTAACCCTTAAGTTGTACTTTTACTTGGTCTAGGGTAGGTTAACCTCCTGTATAATGGTGAAATAATTTTTATTAAATTATACAAGAATCATATACATTAATATGATATCATATATGATATTTTAACATTTCTTTGTTAATAATATCTTAGTATCATCATCCTTTTAGGTGTTAACAGATTCGTTTTATAAGGCCCCGACCTTAAACCTTACTTAATATTGAATTAAATGAATAATTCACATTGAGGATCTTTTCAGGTTTAGAGTTTTAGAGAATTAGGACATAACTATTACATCTCAAAAGATTACAAAGTAGTCACTTCTACTAAATTTCTATAAAATAAAAACTCTTAAAAAGAAACATGTCTAGTTCCATGTTTTAAATAGCATGACTTTCCCTTGATCCCATCCTTGACCCTATTCCACATTAATTCCTGTGAAAAACATTTCAAAAAAACTTGGGGTGAGCATAAAAAGCTCAGTAAGGGATACACAAAGAATGAAAACTGTTAGTTTTTCAAAACAACAAGTAAACCATGTATACTTTATCAAAGTAATACCTTTCACCTTTAGGAAGTAGTAAAAACTATTCACTGAATAAAATATCATTACTTACCACTTTTTTTACCAAAATATTACCATAAAACCAATATAAAGAACACATAACATGTAAAGGTAACTTGGGACATAAATATACTTAAATGGAATAACCATACGGTCGACTTCCACACATATCACTTAATGCAATAGCCATACGACCGACTTCCATACCCAATGCATTGGAGGTTATAACATAACCACATGTCCTAGTATTCACGACACCAACCATCATATGGTTTATCACGTAACCACCCATCAAATGTCCAAGTACCATTACAAAATCATAAGACTTACAACAAATATAATGGAAAGAAAACATTTCCAAACTTTGATCACAATATATCACTTAAATTTATTGACATAACAAATCCATTATAAAAACCATTTTCAATACCAAAATACATAAATGTGTATATGGTATTTATTTCATTTTAAAAACATTACGGCTTATTGGGGAAGCCAAAGAACAAATAATAATCATGGCAGCGGAAAAGGTCGTTGTCACCGCGTACGTTAAAAGAAACATTCCTTTTTGTCATTTAGTAAAACGCTTCGTAGAAAAAGATTCCTTTTGTATAAAAGTAAAAGTAAAAGGTGTTTATACACCGTATAAAAGAAAGTTGTTTATAAAATGAAATATGCCTCAATGAAAGGATATTGAGATGAAGTCCCTTACCTCTAGTTCGACTTGACTCGATCGTTCTTTAACGTCCTGAATAATAAACTTGAGTTAATTTATACTTGATTAAGAACCTTTTTAAAGTTCATTATTCCTTTTATATCACTTATTACCATGTTATTAACACTATGTAATTTTTAAGTTAATAATAGTCGTTTTGTCGATCCTTGGTACTTGAGTAAAAAATAAACTCTTTATAATTACAAGTTGTTCATGTGGTAAAATATCCATTATATCAAGAATTATATTCATGATGTAGATATCATATATATCATATATATCCAGTATATACATGCATTTATAAAATTTCATAATCATTTAGAGGTAAGAAATGAAATACACCGTTCATGGAGACGGTAAGCCGTACGTACGCATGAACGCTACCTTCATTTCTAGGTCATATTAATGTATTTAAAACTAAATGAGAGGTATGTATATTTTAATTGCAGAATTATATTCATCACTTAGATGTAACATAAATCATATATATCCATTATATATATGTACTTATAATAGTACATTACATTTGGGGATAAGAAATGAAATGCATTGTTCATGGAGACGGTAAGTCGTACGTACACATGAACGCTACTTTCATTTCTATCTCATACTTTAATGGAGTGAAATCATAATGATATAAAGGTATATTATAATTCCAGTATAATATCATATATAATATCATTAAATCCATCCTTTATACGTCCCACGTATGACATTAACGAATCAAATCACTTTGAGGGGGCGGTAGTCCGCACTTCCTAAAATGAAATTATCGTGTTTACCCACAATGGAAACCATAAAGGTATGCCAAAAATGAAAAATACAGAAGCTTAAGTAAAACATAAACATATTATATATCATATATAAATATAGTTTCATCTTAATGGCCACCTTTGAATGTGTTATATGAGTGTTGAACAATCATCGTTTCGTGAGGCAGAAATTCGCCATCCACAGAAACAGTATGTTCTTTAACCATTAAGTGAAGGTGTGTGTAATTTTAGCTCTAATACTTCTTATTAAAACATCCTAGTATATTTAGGATACTGGTGTTGTTACAAAATAAATTAATAAAAAGAGTTTAGGAGGTTGGAGAAGCAAAATAAAACATAAGAACACAAGAGAAGACACTACCTTTAAAACGGGTAACTCTTTTTGATTTGAGCTCAAAGGCTTTCTTGGGAAGACTTCTGCCAAAAGTGAGGATTCTAGGAGTAAGAGAGGGATGTGGAGAGACAAATTGGTCAGGGGTTGGACGAGAAAAAGGCTTGAGAGGTGTGGGTAAGGAGGTAGAGGTGGAGGCCTTTTATAAGAGGAGAGGAGGGGCACCCTTGGAAAGTTAAGAAAAGATACTTTATTATAAAATGATTTTCAGATAAAAAGGGTCCCAAAATTATATATTTAGAGGATAATGTGATAAGGGTTCTAAATCCACCCATAAAATAGGTTTTTGACAAGTTTAGGTCTTATATTTTAAATTATCTTTTCATTTTATTTAAATCGTTAAATAATGATGTAATCGCTGCATCATCATGGTGTCATAAATAATTTAATTTATTTAATGTCTAAAAATTATAAAAAAAATATCATGATGTAAGAAATCTTTTTATATTTATAATAAATATTTATAGTCAAAATTATGACTTGTATAACCCCATTTAAAAATTGTTTTAGTAAAACATCTCATGTTTGTGACATTTTTATTTTAACATTAAATAAAAAGTTATTAATGTCATTTTCCTACCAAAGTGGCTCCATGGGGTCCCAAAGTTGACCCATGGATTGTATTGGTCGGCCATGAAACATCCAATAAGGTTATGACATGTATCTAGGTCATTTCATATTATTAAAACATTATTTTTACCTTAAACTACATTAATTACCTCTAATCGCGATTAAGAACATAAAAGTTACTATTCACCAAAAAATTATTTTAATCCCATTGAACCACATTTTAATTCCTAATTACAACCATTTATGTCAGATTTTTGGAATTCAAAACACAGAGGTGGAAAATTTTCATTTAAACGAAAAATCAGTTTCTTTAACTACCACTTAGTGGTTTCACTATTCATCAAAAATTGAAGTTTTTCAAAAAAATACCAAAAATTCAACCTAAGCTATATTTGACATTACAAAATCAAAAATTATGTCTATTTTACAAAATTCAAAACATATAAGTTTCATTAATTAATTTAGTAATTAATTCCCACTGTCAAAACAAATAGGGTGTTTTTAAGAAACAATATCTATTAAAAGATTGACACTAGTTTAAGTCCAATTTCAAAGTGAAATTAATTCCAATGACCACTATTGGATTAAATGGTAAAAATATATTCTAATTTTACTTTAAAAACAATTCAAAAGATAATCTAATCATATAAATTAATTATATTAAAAAGAAGTTTTGAATTAAAATACAACATTTTTCACTATTCATTAGAAAATGAACTTTATCGGAAAGATATCAAAAATTTACACAAAGTAAATTTTGATGTCTTGATTATAAAGAAGAATTTTATTTTGTCAAATATAACACATAAAATTTTCAAAAAGTGAATTTAAAAGAGTTTCGCCATCAAAAGGCAGTTAATCAACCTTCTAAAGAATATTAGAATGTTTACGCTTAAAATTGAATTCATTCACATTTTTAATCCTCTAACATTTATTGTAAAAAGTAAAAATATTTGACAAACATGTATAATCATTTTATAGTTAGTTCTGTTCATTCCCTCCATTACAACGAATAGACGTTAACTACCATTTAAAATAATATTATTTTATTATTATAGTGCAACGTAAGATTTCAAAGGAACTCATTGTTGCGTATTGGGTAATACATCAAGCATAGAGTTCCCTTTAAATCAATATTAACATTTTATTCACAAATAGGGATAAATATAAAAATGCCATATTATTTATTTACCTGGGGTGATACATCCTTCCCTCCTTTTGGGAGTTGCGTCCTTGCAATTTTAAAATTGGGCTCGGAAACATCCTTGAAAGTCCCACATCAGAACAAGAGTTGACAAAACAATCACTTTAAAATAAAGAAAGAGAAGTACAGAGGTCACCCGAGTTAACCCATACTAGGATTCCATGTAGGAAAACATGGACATGGAGGAGAAAACATAGGGTCATGTACTGATGGAGAGTGATGGAAAACATGTTTAGGAGAAAGTTAACCACAAGAAAATCAAAAACTTGTGATGGGTTAAACGGTATTCAATTCCCCAGTAGGAAAAGTTAATAGACAACATTTTTGTTTTAAGTTAATTTTTATTGAGGAATTTATTCATAAGGAAACATAATTACTTATCATGTAGACTTTCAACTTTTATTAGATTTCTTACACAAACTCATATTTTCTCCAAAAGACGAGTATTTAGGAAGACTTGTTCACATTAAGAGTAATATAATCAACTTCTAGAGAATCACTTAATCCACGAAAGAGAACTATATACTTCCCATGTCTTTATTCTTTAACCAAAACAAAAACCAAAAAGGTTAGTACAAAATCAGATGATCCAGAAAAGGATAACCCTTTATAAAAATAAAATCTATTCTTAATCTCCAAAATTTTTCCAACAAAACCCAAAGTTCAACGAGAACCATTTGATAAACAATTTGTCAATAAAATTCTTCAAAGTAAACCAAACTAAGATTGAAACCCAAATATTTTAAGGATTTATTCACATAGTCTTCCAAGTTAAATCATAACATTTATCTCCAAACAACATCAATTGCTCTTAAAGTCCCGTATTGAAAAGTAATTAACCTAATCACATATCCTCCATGATAGGTTAATAAATTTCCATAGATAACCCAAAATCAACTTAATCTGAATTCATAAAATCATCTAACTAAAAATAATCAGTCAAACTAACCAGGGACTTCACGTAGTCCAGTGATAGGCGATAAATACCCGTTGCACTTTGGTTGTGGGTTCGATTCCCACAGCTTTGTCCGACGCGACGGGTTGTCACACAGTCTGTGTGTTGTCCTTTTTCCAAAACTATATAATTCTTAAAACATTCCCCAACAACGAGATAAAATCTTCAAAAATAACCATAACATAATTTAACCTCAATTTTATCTCATGCCTTTCACTTTCCATCATAACATATAGCAACCCAAAATTACCTCAAAATTAAGGATCATATAAACCCAAATGGTTCTTTATAACCATGTCCACAAAAGATCATATAACTATTCCTTGAATAAAATTTTCATATAACAAACATCAGGGTTACACATACTATAAAAAGTCTTCTAATGTAACCCCATCAACAAAAGTGACTTAATACTCTTAAGAATTTTACCATAACTCTTGAATCCCTTATACGTTGACTTCTTACTCATTCAAAATTATTCATGATCCATTAACCATTCCTTTCCAACTTATTCTAAAATACTTCTTTCCTACATACAAAATCATGAATCATATCATAAGATTCAAAAATAGGAAAACAAAAGTTAAGAAATAATCCATACCTTTGACTGGTCATTGTCAGTTTCTTCATCCTCAATCGGAATGGCATTAGGTATTGGTAAACGAATATTTGTATGATCTTGGTGATCCCATTCCCGAAACATCTTAATAGGACATGTGTTTGTATAATGACCATGCACACCACATTTAAAACATTCAATTGATCCCTCAAAAATAACTTCTTTCCCTTTCCATGAGTCAACTGGATGCTTCCTTTTTCCATGGAAGGTTCTTGCTTTATGACCTCCATTTCCACATCTATAGCATATTTCTGTCCCTTTGAAACATTTTCCTAGGTGTTTCTTTCCACATCTTTGACACATAGGTTTTTGAACACACTTACCTTTATGATTATTACCAGTAGTTCCGTATGGATTTTTTTCTCGCATATATGATGCCTTATAGAAATAACCAAGGTTTAGGTGGTCAATCATGACTCCAGATAGTTGGTTGAGGATAAACACAAGAGTTCTCATTGCAGCTCCCATATCATTCAGTTTCTCGCTCAGAAAATTATCACAGTTTCCTTCACATCCATCGTTACTTTGGTGCCTGCTAGATCCAGCCATTTACTAAAACCAACAAGGTCAGTGTGAGCATATCAACAAAAGCATCATGTACTAATGAGGAAGATAAACACTAAGATATACTTACTCATTCACTTTATCTAAAACTAGGACTCTTTCTGAAATCCTAACTATTATGGTAATGTCACTTATGCTTAGAGAATACCCTAACCTCTAAAGTTATCTAAATTGACCTCTGATACCAACTATAAGGCCCCGAACTTAAACCTTACTTAATATTGAATTAAATGAATAATTCACATTAAGGATATTTTCAGGTTTAGAGTTTTAGTGAATTAGTACATAACTATTACATCTCAAAAGATTACAAAGTAGTCACTTCTAATAAATTTCCATAAAATAAAAACTCTTAAAAAGAAACATGTCTAGTTCCATGTTTTAGATTGCATGACTTTCCCTTGATCCCATCCTTGACCCTATTCCACATTATGTCCTGTGAAAAACATTTCAAAAAAACTTGTGGTGAGAATAAAAATTTCATTAAGGGATACACAAAGAATGAAAACTGTTAGTTTTTCAAAACAACAAGTAAACCATGTATACTTTATCAAAGTAATACTTTTCACCTTTAAGAAGTAGTAAAAAATCTTCACTGAATAAAATATCATTACTTACCCTTTTGTAACCAAAATATTACCATAAAACCAATATAAAGAACACATAACATATAAAGGTTACTTGGGACATAAACCTACTTAAATGGAATAACCATACAGTCGACTTCCACACATATCACTTAATGGAATAGCCATACGGCCGACTTCCATACCCAATGCATTGGAGGTTATAACGTAACCACCCGTCCTAGTATTCACGACACCACCTGTCATATGGTTTATCACGTAACCACCCATCAAATGTCCAAGTACCATTATAAAATCTTAGGACATAAAACAAATATAATGGAAAGAAAAAATTTCCACACTTTGATCACAATATATCACTTAAATATATTGACATAGAAAATCCATTATAAAAACCATTTTCAATACCAAAATACATAAAAGAGTATATTGTATTTATTTCATTTTAAAAACATTACGGCTTATTGAGGAAGCCAAAGAACAAATAATACTCGTGGCGGGGGAAAAGGTTGTTGTCACCGCGTACGTTAAAAGAAACATTCATTTTTTTCGTTTAGTAAAACACTTTGTAGAAAAAGATTCCTTTTTTATAAAAGTAAAATTCAAAGGGGTTTATACACCGTATAAAATAAAGTTGTGTATAAAACAAAATATGCCTCAATGAAATGAGATTGAGACGAAGTCCCTTACCTCGGGTCCGACTTGACTCGATCGTTCTTTAACGTCCTGAATAATAAACTTGAGTTAATTTCTACTTTCTTAAGAACCTTTTTCAAGTTCATTATTCCTTTTATATCACTTATTACCATCTTATTAACACTATGTAATTATTTAAGTTAATAATGGTCGTTTTGTCGATCCTTGGTACTTGAGTCAGAAATAAACTCTTTATAATTACAAGTAGTTCATGTGGTAAAATATCCATTATATCAAGAATTATATTCATGATTTAGATATCATATATATCATATATATCCAGTATATACATGCATTTATAATATTACATAATCATTTATAGGTAATAAATTAAATGCATCGTTCATGGAGACGGTAAGCCGTACGTACGCATGAACGCTACTTTCATTTCTATGTCATATTAATGGAATTAAAACTAAATTAGAGGTATGTATATTTTAATTCCAGAATAATATTAATCACTTAGATTTAAAATACATCATATATATCCATTATATATATGTACTTATAATAGCACATTACATTTGGGGATAAGAAATGAAATGCACCGTTCATGGAGACGGTAAGCCGTACGAACGCATGAACACTACTTTCATTTCTATCTCATACTTTAATGGAGTGAAATCATAATGATATAAAGGTATATTTAAATTCCAGGATAATATCACATATAATATCATTGAAGCCATCCTTTATATGTCCCACGTATGGCATTAACGAATCAAATCACTTTGAGGGGGCGGTAGTCCGCACTTCCTAAAATGAAATTATCGTGTTTACCCACAATGGAAACCATAAAGGTATGCCACAAATGAAAAATAAATAAGCTTAAGTAAAACATAATCATGTTATATATCATATATATATAATTATAGTTTTATCTTAATGGCCACCTTTGAAGGTGTTATATGAGTGTTGAACAATCATCTTTTCGTGAGGCAGAAATTCGCCATCCACAGAAAAAGTATGTTCTTTAACAATTAGATGAAGGTGTGTGTAAGTGTAGATCGAATAATTCTTATAACAACATCATATTATATTGAGGATACTGGTGTTTTTACAAAATAAATGAATAAAAAGAGTTTAGGGGGTTGGAGAAACAAAATAAAACATAAGAACACAAGAGAAGACACTACCTTTAAAACGGGTAACTATTTTTGATTTGAGCTCAAAGGCTTCCTTGGGAAGACTTATGCCAAAAGTGAGGCTTCTAGGAGTAAGAGAGGGATGTGGAGATAGAAAGTGGGCAGGGGTTGGCCGAGCCAAAGGCTTGAGAGGTGTGGGTAAGGAGGTAGAGGTGGGGGACTTTTATAAGAGGAGAGGAGGGGCAATCTTGGAAAGTTAAGAAAAGATACTTTATTATAAAATGATTTTCGGATAAAAAGGGTCCCACAATTATATATTTAGAGGGTAATGTTATAAGGGTTCTAAATCCACCCATACAATAGGTTTTTGACAAGTGTAGGTCTTATATTTTACATTATCTTTTCATTTTATTTAAATCGTTAAATAATGAGGTAATCGATGCATCATCATGGTGTCATAAATAATTTAATTTATATAATGTCTAAAAATTATAAAAACAATATCATGATGTAGGAAATCTTTTTATATTTCTAATGAATATTTATAGTCAAAATTATGACTTGTATAACCCCATTTAAAATTTTTTTTAGTAAAAAATCTCATGTTTGTGACATTTTTATTTTAACATTAAATAAAAAGTTATTAATATCATTTTCCTACCAAAGTGGCTCCATGGGGTATGAAAGTTGACCCATGGATTTTCATGGTAGTCTATGACAAATAAAATAATATTAGGATATGTGTCTAGGTCATTTCATATTATTAAATCATTATTTTTACCTTAAACTACATTAATTACCTCTAATCGCGATTAAGAACATAAAAGTTTTTATTCACCAAAAAATTATTTTAATCCCATTGAACGAAATTTTACTTCCTAATTACAATCATGTATGTATGATTTTTGAAATTCAAAACACAGAGGTGGAAAAGTTTCATTTAAACGAAAAATCAGTTTCTTTAACTACCACTTAGTGGTTTCACTATTCATCAAAAATTGAAGTTTTTCAGAAAAATACCAAAAATTCACCCTAAGCTATATTTGATATTCCAAACTCAAAAATGATGTCTATTTTACAAAATTCAAAACATATAAGTTGAATTAGTTAATTTAATAATTAATTCTCGCTGTCAAAACAAGTAGCGTGTTTTTAAGAAACAATATCTATTAAAAGATTGACACTAGTTTAAGTCCAATTTCAAAGTGAAATTGATTCCAATGACCACTATTGGATTAAATGGTAAAAATATATTATAATTTTACTTTAAAAACAATTCAAAAGATAATCTACTCATATAAATAAATTAGATTAAAAAGTGGTTTTGAATTAAAATACAACATTTTTCACTATTCATTAAAAAATGAACTTTATCGGAAAGATACCAAAAATTTACACAAAGTAAATTTTGATGTCTCGATTATAAAGAATAATTTTATTTTGTCAAATAGAACACATAAAATTTTCAAAAAGTGGATTTAAAAGAGGTTTGCCATCAAAAGGCGGTTAATCGACCTTCTAAAAAATATTAGAATGTTTACGCTTAAAATTGAATTCATTCACATTTTTTATACTCTAAAATTTATTGTAAAAAGTAAAAATATTTTACAAACATATATAATCATTTTCTAGTTAGTTCTGTTCATTCCCTCCATTACAACGGCTAGACGTTAACTACCATTTAAAAATAATTTTATTTTATTATTATAGTGCAACGTAAGATTTCAAAGGAACTCGATGTTGCGTACTGGGTAAGAAATCAAGCATAGCGTTCCCTTTAAATTAATATTAACATTTTATTCACAAATAGTGATAAATATGAAAATGTCATATTCTTTATTTACCCGGGGTGTTACACGTTTTCCTTCAGATTATTTGTTATGTGATTCATATTTGTTATGGATGGGATGTATCTTATTAATATCCCAAATTATATCAAGTATTTATACATTATTTTTAATCATAAAATGAAAACTAGTCTTGAATGGATACGATGAGGAATGAATCTCATCATGTTCGTGGAGACGGTAATCCGTACGTACGCACGGGTGAAAATATCATTCTTTTGATATTAAAATAATATATAATTGGATAGTAAATCATATATACAGAATCATTATCATGTTATATTTATTATTTACATCAATTACACATCATTATTATACCCATCCAAAAAATAATGTGTTGAATAACAATTATACCACGACGTGGGGACGGTAAGCCGTACATATGCACGCATGGTGACATGTCATTTAAAGTATGGATAGCATAATTAATATGGTTGTACCATATTTTTAATAAAATCACATTATATAGAATATACAAGATTTATTATTTTAGAATCGAAACAACAAATAAAGAGGAATTGGAAGAAGAAAGGAACTTGAAAGAGGTGATGAAATATTTACCTCTTCTTTGGGTTCTTCCTTTTGATTTGATCAAAAGGGCTCCTTAAGTTGGATTTTTGACTATAAAAAGGCCTCTAGGATGAATGGAGGACATTTGAGAGTGTATTTTGGGTAGGGTATGGCTGAGCCAAATGTCTTTGAAGGTGTTAATTACATATAAGGGGGAGTTCCCTTTTATAAGAGGGGTGAGTGGAAACTTAGGAAAAACAAGAAATATTATTTTATAATAAAATTATTATGGGTTTCTAATGGCTCAAAAATGAATTATTTAAATTATAAGGTGGGGATGAGTCGAAAACCACACAACCAATAGTTTTTAGACAGGTTTGGGTCACTATATTAACCAATCTCTAGACCTTGACTTTCCGAATGAGGCAATCCTCTTGGAAGACCAATCCATTCCATACTGGAAAAATCACATTTATGGTGCTTCCTTGAGACAACCGGCAGAAGGCTCAATGCCTCTAGGCTCAACAGAGTAGGCCTGGGTATCATCTTCATTACCCCATCACAAACCATTCTGTCGTATTCACTCCTGTTGTCAGAAGGCTGCACCAACAATGAGGTAGAGTAGCAGGCTCTCATTACTAGCCTCGAGCTGGACCTCAAGATTCACGTTCCCCACTTTCATGTGAAAGGGAACTCCTAACTAGTCATCAGGAAGATCAATTGTGACAATGTCATCAGAAATCCCGAGATCATACCATTTTTGGAACACACCCTCTAGATGATGGCCCAATTACCATCCTGCCCAGAAGTTACTCATGTTTTCTGATCCAAGAACGGCCGAGATGATGACCTGGCAAGCCTAGTTTCATCACTTGTAGAGCATGAAAAATATTATTTGATTATCCATGTGGAACAGTGGAGAGTCATAACTCTTATCACTCCAGATGACAATGACAGCCCATAGGTAAGCCACCTTACCACCGGTGCCTCAACATCGGGACCTCTAGGGAACCAAATTGTAGTGATTGAGGTAAATCATGACTAAAGAACCTCCATATTCGAGTACCTTCATAACGGTAATCTCCTGGAAGATCAAGATGAGCGTGAGCGAATCCGATGCCACGCATTACATTTTTCCCTCAATAGTGGTCCCAGACATGATTAGATCCTCTTGAAGTGTGGGTTTATGGGATTCTTGTCTATAACATTGAAGGATATAAGATTCATCAAGTCATTTAGGATGTTCATGCTGGTTCCTGTAGGGCTCATCATACCGGGCTGAAACTATCTCACCAGATTTGGATATTGGGTAATTTTTGTCCCTCTATGATCTGTGACTGCATCGAGTTTTCCAAGAGGTTCCATGCATTCCAAATTCATGCCATCTTTATGCATCAGCTGCTAGATCCTCTCCACACTACCAAGTACTCTTGGCCCTTTGTAGTCTAGGGAATCGATGTCATGGGACCATATCCACCAGCGATAGCTCGCCAATGCAGGTTCATCCTGACCACTACAGATTTCTTTTCTATGTGGGAAGAATTGATTCCTATCATGGAGTTCAAGACCCATTCTATCATTGACTTTGTAAGATCCAATATCATTTACCATTTTGGAGTACCCCACACCATCATCATCGATAATGGCACCAACTTCTGGGCTCCATAGTTGAAGAAGTTGTACACCATGTAATACATCCATTTTAACCATACCTACCGCTATCATGTGCAAGAAAATGGGTAGATTGAGGAATTCAATAAAACCCTCAATAATATTCTATAGAAAATGGTGGTTCTAAACAAGAATATTTGTTCGGACAAGCTCCCCAATTTCATATGGGCTTTCCAGATGATGAATTTTAATTCCACAGAGTTGAACCCATACTCCCTGTTGTATGGAACTGAGTTTATACTAACCATTAAGATTTAGTTACCTTAATTATGCATAGCTATCAATGATCAGAAAGCACCAGATAAAGTAGTTAAATTCCAACTGGTTGAATTGGAATCCCTCAACTAGAACTGGCTCTGTGACCTACATAATCTGGAGATGCATTAGAACAAGATATCTAGATCTTTCAACAAGAAAGTTATCCTATGATATTTCTTGCAAGGGGAATTGGGGTTGACCTTGAGAATACTAATGATACCTAGAAAAAAACCACCCATGTTGGATCCCAAGTGGGAAGGACCTTAAATTATTCAAAATGTTTATCCCAATGGCACATACTCCCTGGTTACCATGAATGGTGAGCATATAACTCCTCCCACCAATGCCATGTTCCTCAAGAAATAATTTTCCTAATAAAGTGTGGTCATAAATGACCTTAAACTGGATGGTCCTACATGACCTTAAAATGTTATGTCTTGCATGACATTAAACTGCATGTCGGTCCAAATTACCTTATACTATCAGGTCCTAAATTACCTTATACTGTTATGTCCCGCATGACATTAAACTGTATGTCAGTCATACATGATCTTAAATTATCAGGTCCTGCAAGAATTTAAACTGTTATGTCTTGCATGACATTAAACTATATGTCAGTCTTACATGACCATAAACTATCGGGTCCTACATGACCTTAAACTGTTATATCGCACCTGACATTAAACTGTATGTCAGTCCTACATGACCTTAAATTGTCGGGTCCTACATTACCCTATACTATTATGTCATGTATGAAATTAAATCGTATGTCCTTCTGCAAGATATTAAACTACAAGAAAAATGTATATATTGATTCCCATCCTCATGGGATACATAGGAACGCTCAGACACTTTATCTTGAGTCCAAACCCCAATTTCCTCTTTAAAAATCCCTAGGTATAGTTCTCTTGGAGGATCTTGTATGGTGTTGTGTAAGATTATTTGGACCCACTAATGTCAGGATTACAATGATCATACCATGTTCTCCCCTCCTCGTTCTTCTAATCTCCCACATCCTCACCACATGATGCTAAATTGTTTGCCTTCAAGAAATATGTATGGCTTGGTTCCCATCCTCATGGGATACGTAGGAACGCCTAGAAATTTTGACTGTTGTCCCAACCCCAACTTCAAAATCTCCCCTCAGGTCAGAAAACATGGTGCGGTGCAAGCTTTTTCCCACCATTACATCAAAATCATCAGGACCACACCCTATATCCCTTTCCCTAGTGATCTCCACCTCTTTCATCATCTGACTTGACATTAAATGGTATAAGAACATTTATGATCTACACATGCCTCGTACTTGGGACTCCATCATCTTTCACATCCAAAAGGCCCCCCGAAGGGTAAGTATAATTGGACTAAGGGATATCATATCATTTCAGACCTACTCCCTCGAGGAACTAGAACGAAAAGTTTATTTAAGTTCTATGTTGCGAATATGATCAGTGGTTGATGCTCATTTGTTGTTTCCATTTCAGGTCACACGATATGGATTATATGTTTTCACCAGGTAAACAATTATTCTTTGTTGTTGTCATCGCCCTCATATGTCCCAAATATTGCGTGGGGGGAGTGTGAACCCAGCTGTCATACCCCTATATGCTGCGGAGAGCCCGGTACTACTCCTTGATTCCCACACCAATCATGGATCACATTGTCTTAGGAGATGTGGTAAGGCAATACCCGCTTGAGGGTTCATATGGCTATAGTTGGTCAGGAATCCCAGCCTCAGGTCCCTCGACCCTTTCGACCCCCTGGCCCAAGTTCTCATCTAGGATTGTGTGGTGTGGTATGAACTCACGTCCTCATTCAATTCGGGCTATTTTACTACACCACACATTTCCCTTTAAGACATCCCTCTTTCATTTATCGTCCCTTCCATGAGCACAGGCCATTGCATGCTTCGTGTGCCCCATCATTTGTGTTTACATTATTTTTTATTTCTAAAAGGACCCCTAAATGGCATGGATTTTTAGCTGAAGGGCTCTCCTACTATTTCAGGCCAACATCCACAAGGATTTTGAAGGAAAAATTGTTACAAGTCCCATGTTGTGAAAGTAGTCAATAGTAAACACTCAATTGATAGCCCTCGAACTCTGGTCACATAAATACGGATACTGTGTTGGGAACATGGTCTACAGATATCCTCTATCATTGTTATTGTTTCTGTTTTTTCCAAAGGCATGATGATTCTCCCTCTCCACAAGTCTGTCCCATGAATATAACATTAAACTAGGAATCTACGATCTGATCCCTATGACCTTAAACTAAGAGCACCATTATCCTCACCGTAAGACGTCAAACTGCGAACTAGTTAGGACTTCCCATTTCAGGTCCCTTCACCTTTTTGTCCCCTTGATCCAAGTGTTCATTCGGTATTGTATTATCTGGTATGATCTTATGCCCTTATACACCATTAGGATACTCGTCGTGCCATACACATACCTCTTTGGGGTACCTTTTCCCTTTTTGCATCCTTATTGCATGACATTAAACTACACATAATCCTTTATGAGAACTACATGTGGCTTGATTTCCATCCTTATGTGATACATAGGACTTCCCAAATGTCTAGTCTGTGGGTCCAACCCCATCTCTTAGAATCCTCCCTCTCATTTTGGCCTCTTGGTCTGAGTCTTTCCAGGGGAGGGGTATGCAGTGTGGTATGGGTTTATGTCCCCATTAATGATGGGTTTGTAACAACCACACCATGTGCCTCTCTCCCCTGAGTTCTCTTTTCTCCCTTTCCCTACACTCATCATTTCAAGTTAGGTGATCTTAATTTGCATCCCTACGCCCTCTTTAGTGATACACCAATGTGACCAAGAGTACTCTAGTTCAGAAACTAGGGTGTCAGATTCTACCTGGGCATTCTCTTATCCATTATTTAAGTTTTGTGTCCCCCTTCATTTGGGATTTCAATATCTTTCACATCCTAAGGGACCCCAAATAACATAGATGCTCATCCCTAGGTCTCTACAACCATTTTGGTCCAATGTCCTTGAAGGTTTTGAACAAAAAATTGATATAAGTGACGCGTTGTGAATATGGTCAGTTGTTGACGGTCATTTTTTGTTCCCATTTTAGGGAACACAATACCGATGTTGTGTTTCAAATAAGGTCAACAATTATCCTCCATTGTCAGGAAACCCTTATCAATCCTTGAATGTCGGTTACATGATTTATATCAATCTCCACCCCATTATGCTGGAGTAAAATTTTGAAACTCTTGGTATTATCCCTCAGTGTTCATTCGTATGTTAAGAGGAAAAAGTTATGGTAAGGCATGATTCAAGGTTCCGCACCAACTTCCCCTTTACGTTTATATCATTTGTTGTAAATACCTCTTTCTCCCTTGTTTACCACAATGAGTTTAACTCACATGGGCTTAGGGATCAGATTGAGGTATGTACTCTCTTGGAGGAGTTTCACTTCTCCACGGTCCAAGATCTAATATCATAAAATAAGATCTCCTTACACATCCTCTTCCTCTGAAAAATATGGTTGGCATACCTTGATTCACGAAGATTCACATACTCTGTGATTACTCTCCCTGAATCGTGCTTTCTGCTTCATAGTGGATAATGAGTATTCTTCATGATTGATCCAAGAGTTTTGGAGATTGACCCTAAAAATTTGACCCTCGTTTTCTCCTCAGATCCAAGTATGAGGGGGGGGGGGGCATTTGTTGGCACCAAAATTTGGAAATAGGAAGAGAAAATGAAAAGCCTTTGAGGCCGCCTCGCAAATCTTGTTTGTGGAGCCCCATAACACTATGGCTGGCGTGAATATACCCCCTTTTCTAAGCCACCACAGAGCAAGGAGGTATGAGGATCCTCAATTAGATTTGATGTTCTCGAAGCCACAGTGAAGCAAGGAGGTGGGAGGCTCCACGATCATATTTGACGTTTGCGAAGCCGCCGCAGAGCATGGAGGTGGGAGGATCCACGGTTACGACAAAATGCCACGTGTATTCATACCTTGAAATCTCTACTTTGTGGAGCCTCTTGCCTATAGATATCAAGATCCCCTCGAGCCCAAAGTATGGATCCTTCGACCTTTCTCCTTCTTAGATCTCCAATCATGAAACAATTTCTACTCTACGAACCATAAGCTCTTCAAGGTACTTCAACATCGCGAAGTGCGTTTCCCTTTGCTTAAATTCTACCTCTGTTCAAATTGGGATGCCCTTCAAAGAGCCCATGTGTAACAACTTAACCACATAAGCCCAGAGTTGGTTCATTATTATGTATCATTGGTATGATCACAAAATATCAAGTCTTTAAAGATCGATTAGTTTAGTAGCCTTGGAAGTACTAGATACATTCATAGGGTTTACATTATGTCATAAAATGTAAAAATACAACAAAATTGTTTCCATAGATAGAACTGAGATCCCATAGGCTATCCCTGCAGGTTAGTCATAACATACTTCTTCGCATCCTGGGAAAAATAAAACATAGAAAGGGGTGAGATTAGATGCTCAGTAAGGATAACAATATAGTGAAAGCTTTCATAAATAAGCATAAAAATTTAAGGAAATGTTTAAAACTAAAATACAGTCCTTTTCAACATAAACTTCTTCATAATATGCAAAATATAAATCAAAATAATTCCATTTACTTATTCACATGGATATTCTACTAGTTTAATAATCACATGAAATATCAATAAGCACTTTCATAATGATGGAATGCATAATGTCAGACTATCATAACCACATAGTCAGGGCCTTGTGCCAAGACTACAAATAAGATTTTGTCAAGGCCTTGTTCCAAGACACTAATTTGTCTCATGAGACCTATCGATGCATCAAGGAGCTATAACAGGCTCCACCCGTCACATATTAAGTCCAATTCATTCCTCATATGAACAGGTTTAAACATAACATAATCATTCGTATTAAAACTAGCATACAAAATGTCAATAATTTCTCCATAAACCATTAATGGTATAAAAATAACACATCCACAGTCAAACATATCACAAAAACTTCAATACAATATGGATGTTTTGAATCATAATAAATAAACTTCAAATAAGCTTAAAATCCATCAAAGGATGTTGACATAGATGAAATAAAAACTATTTGAGAGAAATATCTCCTTTTTTGAAATCATTTAAAAGTAACATAATTATAAAATAAAACTTTTACTTTAAAAATATTATTATAAGATTATAAGGGAAGCTTCAATGATTTAATAACGGTGGAAAATAGCCGCACCCGCCGTATAAGTTAAAAAAAACTTTCTTACCTTAATTTTGTCAAAAAGGTTAAAAAGGACCTTGTTTGGAAAATGACAGAAAGATTCATTTATGAAAATCTTATAAAAATTCAACAAGGGTATAAATGACTTTAACCCATAATTAATAATGATTTGAAATACATTTTTATGAAACATGGATGTGTATGACAAAGAGGTCCCAGTAGATAATTACGTATAAACAACCTCATATAATGAAGAGATTGTAAAATAAACCCTTCCCTTGTAATTTTCCTTGGTTGGGGGTAGGTTAACCTCATGTATAATGGTGAAATAATTATTATTAAATTATACAAGAAACATATACATTAATATGATATCATATATGATCTTTTAACACTGCTTTGTTAATAATATATTAGAATTATCGTTGTTTCGAGTGTTAACTTACTCCTTTTCTTTTATATGTTTTGTTACATAAGCCATGTTTTTTGTGGATAGGTTGTATCTTATTCATATCCATAATTATATCAAGTCCTTAAAAATTATTTTTAATCATAAAATGATAATTATACTTGAATGGATACGATGGAGAATGAATCTCATCGCGTTCGTGGAGACGGTAGTCCGTAAGTACGCACGAGCGACAATATCATTCTTTTGATATTAAAATAATATATAATTGGATGTTATATCATATATACAGAATAATTATCATTTTATATTTATTATTTACATGAATTACACATCATTATTATACCCATCCAAATAATAATATATTGAATAACAATTACACCATGACGTGGAGACGGTAATCCATACGTACGCACGTATGGTGACATGTCATTCAAAGGATGGATATAATACTGAATATGGTAATAACATATTTATAATAACATAAAATTATATATAATATACTGGAGTTATTATTTTATAATGTAAACAACAAAGAAAAAAGAAGTTGAAGAAGAAAGGAACTTGAAAGAGGGTGGTGAAAACATTACCTCTTCTTCGGGTTCTTTCTTTTGATTTGATCAAAAGGGCTCCTTAGGTTGTCTTTAGGATCAAACTAAGGCCTCTAGGTTTAAGTGAAGGAAGTTGAGAGAGTATTAGGGTAGGGTTTGGTCGAACCAAAAGGCTTTGAAGGTGTGAAATAATGAGAAGGGGGAGTTCCCTTTTATAAGAGGGGCGAGGGGCACCTTTGGAAAAGCTAGAAATATTATTTTATAATAAATTCATATTCAGTTTCTAATTGCTAAAAAGTATATTATTTAAAGGTTAAGGTGGGGATATGTCGAAAACCACTCAACCAATAGGTTTTAGACAGGTTTGGGTTACTATATTTACCTTATCTTTAAGTATTAACTCTTAGTTAATTAGTTTCACTTTTACAATGTCTCTTTGTATTTTTATATTATATGGTTAATAAACTTACTATATACATCCAAGAGACCCCAAAGTGGTCCATTAATGAGACACCTATCATGATATTAGTCTCTTGGACGAACCTTATATTTTTATGAATTTAATATCAATTAATAATGTAATATTTGTTTTAAAAACTCTTTTATGTCAATTTTGACACTATTCAATAAATGATTTTTGTAAAACTCATAACAGAATTATTACTTCAAAAAAACTTTATTAAATCAATATTAACATGTCATATTAACCTAGAAAATTATTGATATTTATAAAAAGTCTCAAATTATATTTATTTGGGTATTTATAATATCAATTATTCTAATTTTTCATTAATTAGGTAATTACTGCGTCACCATTGTGTCATATATAAATTAAATTATTTAATGTATAAAAATTATAAATAAAAAACCATTATGTAGGAAATATTTTTATATTTATAATAAATATTTATAGTAGAATATCCAACATATATAACCCTATGTAAAAATTGTTTTTCTAAAAGCTATATGCTTGTGTCTTTTTTGTATTTATTTTAACTTAATTAAAATAAAGTGTCCCTATCACCTACAAGTCGCTCCATGGGGTCCCAAAATCGACCCCAATATGCCCATGGTCGGAAATTTATCCACCAATAAGGTTCGGACACGTTTTAGGGTAATTTAGTATTATTATAATATTATCATTTTAACCCTTATTTACGGGATTAACCATTTAACCATGGTAAATAAAATTTTTACTGAAGTAATTATTCAAAATGTCTGAAAATAAAGGTTAAATATTTACACAATTTGTAAATCATGATTCCAAATATAAAATACATTTTTCCAAATTCAAAATACATAAGTGGTAGAACTTAATTTGAAATTAATTCCCGTTGTTAAAACAAAAAGCGTGTTTTTAAGAGATAATAACTATCAAAAGATTGACACTTGTTCATGTCCGGTTTAATTGTGAAATTATGTCCAATGACCAAAATTGTATTAAATGGTAAAAATATATTCTAAATATACTTTAAAACCACTCAAATTCATAATTTATCACTATGAATTATTTCGATTAAAAAAATTGTTTTTAATTAAAATTTAGTAATTTTCACTATTCATCAAAATATAAATGTTATCCTAAAAGTTCCAAAATTTTACCATAGGATAATTTAGATATTACAAATCCAAAAATGAAGTCAATTTTGAGAGATGAAAATTATAAAATTTTAAAAAGTGGGTATTACTATTCATAATGGCTAGTTTGATTGGTCAAGGTGTGTTAGAACTCGAAGTTGCGTACAACACACGATACTGTTTTAATCAAAGATAAGCATACCATGGAAGCTTGGGGTGTAACATTATCCCCTCATTCAATAAATTGTGTCCTCACAATTTTTAAAATTGGGCTTTGGAATATAATGGAAAGCCCCACATCTGAAAAAGATTCAATAAAACTATCAATTTAAAAGAAATAAAGAGAAGTACAAAGGTCACCCGAGATAACCTATACTAGGATTCCATGTAGAAAAACATGGATAAGGATGATAAAATACGTGTGAAGTTATGATGGAGAGGGATAGAAAACATGATCAGGAGAAAGTTAACAACAAGAAAACCACAAACTTGTGATGGGACAAATGGTCATTAGTTTCCCAGTAGGAAAAGTAAACGGACAACATTTTTTTTATTTTAAGTTACATTACATAAAGATGAGGAATTCATTTTGGAGATTGACTAAGAAAATAAAGAGATATACTTAATTTTTATGTAGAGTTTCATTCTTTAATAAATTTCCACAACTAACTCATTTTTTTTAAATGAAGAGTAATCAAGAAGACTTGGTCACACTGGAAGAGCTAGAATAAACTTTTATAGAATCACATGATCCACGAAGGATAAACTATATATTTACATTATATTTAGAGATTAATCAAAACCAAAATGGTTAGTACAAGATCTGATGATCCCCTAAAAGGATATTCCATTAGAGAAATAAACACTAATCTTAATTTCTAAAATCAATACCCCAAAGTTAAATAAATACCATTCAATAAAAAATTATCCTTAAAATCCTTCAATATAATCCAAACTAATATTGAAACCCAAAACTTTGAAGAATTTGGTTATGTAGTATTCCAAGTTAAATTGTATCTCCAAATTACATCAACTACTCTTAAAGTCACATACTTAAAAGTAATTAACCTAATCACATATTATCTATTATAGGTTAATCGTTTCCATAAATAACCCAAATCACTATAAATCCACAATAAAAACGTAGATAAAAATACACCATTACTCCTCAAATGAAACCCCATAGTATTCTATTTTCTTTGGGCATATTGTGTTCCCAACAAAGTGAACATCTTCCAAAATAACATTTATCACTTAATCACCAAATCATTTTCCTATACTAAGGGTATTAATTTGATAAGACATAAGAACCCAAATCAACTTATTATTGATCAATAAAATCATTTAAATAAAAATAATTAGTCACACTAACTAGAGACTTTACGTAGTCCAGTGGTAGGTGATAAATCCCAATCGCACTTTGGTTGTGGGTTTAATTCCCACAGCTTTGTCCGACGTGACGGGTTGTCACACGGTCTATGTGTTTTCCTTTTTAAAAAACTATATTTTATAATATTACCAAAATGAGATAAATTACTCAAAATAACCATAACATAATTTTAACCAGAAATGCTATCTCATACCTTGCATTTTCATCCCAAAATATAATAACTTGTAATTGCCTAAAACCCAATGATCGTATAAAACCAAATGGTTATTTATAACTATATACACAAGGGAGAAGATAAGAATTCCTCAATTATCATTCTCACATGGAAAACTATGGGGTTACAAATAAAAGAGAAATTTATTCCAAAGTAATCCCATCAACAAGGAGCACTAATACATTTAAACATTTATCCAACCATTTATTTCCACATAGCTTCTTCTTTGACCAAGAAAATATCCTATAGAATAGGGCATTCACTTGGGTAATGGCCAGGTCCCCTACATTTATAGAAAATGACTATAAATGGATTCTTTGGACAATTTTTATCTTCTTCCATAGTACTCTTCATTTTTCTTCGGCAATTCTTCACTTTATGTCATTCCTTCTTGCACGTAAAGCATTTATTTATCCCATTGAGACACTTTCCTGGGTTTCTCCTTCCACATTTCCTGCATGATGGAAATTGAGTATTCCTTTCTCCATGGTCTCCACTACTGGAGCTCTTATCATTCATCACCTTTATCTTCTTTGTTGAGTCCAGAAATTGGTTAATATATATATTGTTGATTATATTTTTGGAAAATTGATTTGGCATGAAGACGATATCTTATAAGCCTATCAACATTCCATTTTTTTGCTCATTGCCACCACCATTCCCACCTTGTACATCATTCTCAAAGTCACTATGACTTCCTTGGAATCCAGCCATTGACTAAAACCAGAAAGCATTGTGTGAGTAATAGTAGTCATAAAATAATTTAGAGAACATCATGTCACTATATTCTCAATTTGAAACACATTATGATTAACCAAGGCCATTTACTCTCATCTTATATATAATAATTTAAATCAGTTTGTAAAGAAAATGTAAATTATCCTAAGAATATCCCCTGGGTGTGTCATAACCATGAGTGTAGCAAGGCCTATTGTCATGCACCAGTTCCCGTTCGAGTCTAGCTCAAAGCGGTGTTTTCGGGTTTTACCCCTAGGTACATCTATTCCAGATCCGCCTATAACTTCTCGTATCCAGACATGGATGTATTTCTCAGAAAACTCACAAAATCTCTACAATACCAAAATTCTAGGAAGTTCTTCTACACTAATCCTCAAATTCCATCTTAGGTCTATGTGATCTAATCAGAGTTTATCTAAATATAGATTCCAAGGTTTGTACTAAACTTCCTCTGATACCAACTATAACACCCCGACCCCAGTTACCCAGAGTCGGTGCATTATTACATAACATTGACATGATCACAAGAAAGATCAAGTCTCGAAAGACTGATTATTTTAGTAGCCTTAGAATAACTAGATACATTCATAAAGTTTACATTACATCATAAAGTAAAAAATACTAAAAAAACATCTTATCTTCATATCCCCTCATATTATTCCTGTGGGTCATTCATAAATTACTTCTTCACATCCTAGGAAAAATAAAACATTGATAGGGGTGAGCTCAGATGCTCAGTAAGGATAGCAATATAGCAGAAACATTCAAAAATAAACATAAATATTTAAGGCAATGTATAGCTAAAACAAAATACTTTTAAACTTAAACTTCAGCATAATATGGAAAAGATAAAATGAAATAATTCCATTTACTTATTCACATGGATATTCTACTAGTTGAATAATCACATGCAATATCAATAGCCACTTTCATAATGATGGAATACATAATGCCAGACTATCATAACCACATAGTCAAGGCCTTGTGGAAAGACTACAAATAAGATTTTGTCAAGGCCTTGTTCCAAGACACTATTTTGTCTCATGAGACCTACTGATGCATCGAGGAGCTATAGCAGGCTCCACCCATCACATATTAATTCCAATGCATTCCTCATATGAACACGTTTAAACATAACATAAAAATTCGTATTAAAACTAGCATATAAAATGTCAATACTTTCTCCATAAACCATGAATGGTATAAAAATAACACATCCATATTCAAATATATCAAAAAACCTTCAATACAATACGGAAGTTTTGTATCATAATAAATAAACTCCAAATAAGCTTAAAATCCATCAAAGGATGTTGACATAGATGAAATCAAAACTATTTGAGAGAAATATCTCTTTTTTTGAAATCATGTAAAAGTCACATAATTATAAAATAAAACTTTTACATTAAAAATATTATTATAATCTTTTAAGGGAAGCTTCAATGATTTTAGAATGGTGGAAAATAGTCTCACCCACCGTATAAGTTAAAAAAACATTCTTACCTTAATTTTGTCGAAAAGCTTAAAAAGGACCTTGTTTGGAAAATGACGGAAAGAATCCTTTATGAACATCTTATAAAAAGTTAACATGGGTATAAATGAATTTAACCCATAATTAAGAATTATTTTAAATACATTTTTACAAAACATGGATGTGGATGATAAAGAGGTCCCAGTAGATAATTATGTATAAACAACCTCGGATAATGAAGAGATTGTGAAATAAACCCTTACCTTGTACATTTACTTGGTTGGGGGTAGGTTAAATTACTGTATAATGGTGAAATAATTATTATTAAATTATACAAGAATCATATACATTAATATGATATCATATATGATCTTTTAACATTTCTTTGTTAATAATATATTAGAATTATCGTTGTTTTGGGTGTTAACTTATTCATTTTCTTTTATATGTTTTGTTACATAAGACGTGTTTGTTATGGATAGGTTGTATCTTATTCATATAAAGAATTATATCAAGACCTTAAACATTATTTGTAATCATCAAATGATAATTATACTTGAATGGATACGATGGAGAATGAATCTCATCGCGTTCGAGGAGACGGTAGTCCGTACGTACGCACGAGCAGCAATATCATTCTTTTGATATTAAAATAATATATAATTGGATGGTATATCATATATAAAGAATAATTATCATGTTATATTTATTATTTACATTAATTACACATCATTATTATACCCATCCAAATAATAATATATTGAATAACAATTACACCATGACGTGGTGATGGTAAGTCGTACGTATGCACGTATGGTGACATGTCATTCAAAGGATGGAAGGAATACTGAATATGGTTGTACCATATTTATAATAACATAAAAGTATATATAAGATACTGTAGTTATTATTTTATAATGGAAATAACAATGAAAGAAGAATTTTAAGAAGAAAGGAACTTGAAAGAGGGTGGTGAAAACATTACCTCCTCTTCAGGTTCTTCCTTTTGATTTGATCAAAAGGGATTTTTAGGATGGCTTTATGATCAAACTAATGCCTCTATGTTGAATTTAGGTAATTTTATATATTATTTGGGCAGGGGTTGGCCGAACCAAAAGGCTTTGAAGGTGTGAATTAATGATAAGGGGGAGTGCCCTTTTATAAGAGGGGTGAGGGGCACCTTTGGAAAAGCTAGAAATATTATTTATAATAAATTCATATTCAATTTATAATGGCTAAAAAATGGATTATTTAAAGTTTAAGGTGGTTATAGGTCTAAAAAAACTCAACCAATAGGATTTAGACAGGTTTGGGTTACTATATTAACCTTATCTTTAAGTATTAACTCTTAGTTAATTAGTTTCACTTTTACAATGTCTCTTGGTATTTTTATATTTTATGGTTAATAAACATACTATATACATCCAAGCTAACCCCAAGTGGTCTAGTAATGAGACACCTGTCATGTTATAAGTCTATTGGCCGAAAGTTAGATTTTTAGGAATTTAATATCAATTAATAATATAATATTTGTTTTAAAAACTCTTTTATGTCAATTTTGACACTGGTCAATAATTTATTTTTTGTAAAATTCATAACAGAATGATTACTTCAAAAAAAGTTACTTAAATCAATCCTAAAATATCATATTAACCTAGAAAAGTATTGGTATTTATAAAAAGTCTCAAATTATATTTATTTGGGTATTTATAATATCAATTATTCTAATTTTGCATTAATTAGGTAATTACTGAATCACCATTGTGTCATAAATAAATTAAAATATTTAATGTCTAAAAATTATAAATAAAATAATATTAGGTAGGAAATCTTTTGATATTTCTAATGAATATTTATAGTCTAAAATCCAACATATATAGCCCTATGTAAAAATTGTTTTTCTAAAAGCTATATGCTTATGTCATTTTTGTATTTATTTTAATTTAATTAAAATAAAGTGTCCCTATCACCTACAAGTGGCTCCATGGGGTCCGAAAATTGACCCAAATATGCCCATGGTCGGACATGTATCCACCAATAAGGTTATAATACATGTAGGGTAATTTAGTATTATTATAATATTATTTTTTTAACCCTTATTTACCGGATTTACCCTTTAACCATGGTAAATAAAATTTTTACCGAAGTAATTATTCAAAATGTCTAAAAAAAAAGTTACATATTTACACAATTTTGACATCCGGATTCCAAATATGGAATCCATTTTTCCAAATTCAAAACACATAAGTGGCAGAAATTAATTTGAAATTAATTCCCGTTGTTAAAACAAAAAGCGTGTTTTTAAGAGATAATAACTATCAAAAGATTGACACTTGTTCATGTCCTGTTTAATTGTGAAATTATGTCCAATGACCAAAATTGTATTAAATGGTAAAAATATATTCTAAATATAATTTAAAACCACAGAAATTCATAATTTATCACTATTAATTATTTCGATTAAAAAAATTGTTTTTAATTAAAATCTAGTAATTTTCACTATTCATCAAAATATAAATGTTATCTGAAAAGTTCCAAAATTTTACCCTAGGAGAATTTTGATATTCTGAATCCAAAAATGAAGTCAATTTTGAGATATGAAATTTATAAAATTTCAAAAAGTGGGTATTACTATTCATAACGACTGGTTTGATTGGTCAAGGTGTGTTAGAACTCGAAGTTGCGTACAACACACGCTGCTGTTTTAATCAAAGAGAAGCGTACCGTGGAAGCTTGGGGTGTTACACTATTTAAATCCAAGAGAACCTAAAGTGGTTCATTAATGATACACCTATCATTATATAAGTATTTTGGTCAATTCTTATATTTTCAAGAATAGAATATCAATTAACAGTATAATATTGTTTTTAAAAACTCTTTTATGTCAATTTTGACACTATTTGGTATTTTGTTTTTTCTAAATTAATAGAAGAGTTATTACTTCTAAAAAAATTCTTATAACCAACCCTAATAGGTCATATTAACCTATAAAATTATTTTAATTCATAAAAAGTCTCATATTATACTTATTTGGATATTTATAATAGCAATTATTTTAATCTTTCATTAATAAGGTTATTACTTCATCATCATTATGTCATAAATAAATATAATTATTTAATGTCTAAAAAATATAAATAAATTTCCATTATGTAGTAATCTTTTTATATTTATAATGAATATTTATAGTTGAATTTATATTATGTGTAACCCTATATTAAAAATGTTTTAGTTATTAAACTTTGATTTTAACTCTTTTAACTCTTCTTTGAATTAAATAATAATAAATGTCCTAATATAATCCAAGTTGACCTAAAGGATCTTATTTTATTTAGAAGGTTGTTTTTGGTCAAATTTCACATATCCAATATAATTAAGACATGTGTTATGGTAATAATAATATCATTTTTACCCTTAATTACCCTATTTACTTTTAATCGTGGTAAATAAAAGTAAAAAGTTACTATTAACCCAAAATTATTTTCATCTTATTGAACCAAATTTTACTTACTAATATCAAATGTGTCTCTTGGATTTTTGAAATTCAACTCACAGAATTGGTAAAACTAAGTTTTATGTTAATTTGTAGATGCTCCTAAGAGGTGGGTAAAAGGCAGTAAAAAGTTCAATAAAATTTTTATATATCTAAAATTATTATAAAATGACTCCAATGAATTAAATTGAACTTATATATGTATTATGTATCTATTTTTACCTAAAATAAATTTAAATAAAATAAATAATTATTTAAATAAAAATTTAGTTTTAAAAAATAGCTTAGTGTTTTTCACTATTCATCAAAAATTTAAAGTTTTCAGAAAAACACCAAATATTCACTCTAAACTATTTTTGATACTCCGAATCCAAAAATAAAGTCCATTTTTAAAGATAAAATTTATAAAATTTCAAAAGGTGGGTATTACTATTCATAACGGCTAGTTTGATTGGCTTTGGTGTGTTAGAACTCGAAGTTGCGTACAACACATGTAACCGTGGAAGCTTGGGGTGTTACACCATGAGCCTCCACGAAGGAAGGGGAGCCCCAAGGGGACTCGAGTCTTTTTGAAGAAATTATTCTTTTCAAAGTACCCTCCATGCACATGTAACCCACATGCCAAGGCAAGGTCATTGTGCTTCGCGAAGCACACCGCTTCACAGTGCTACGCTTCATAGGGCACCTTTATTTCGCAAAGCCCTGCTCTGTGAAAGCCTTTCTATTTTTTGAATCACCTTTCAAATGCACCTATTCTCCATGCCTAGGCAAGGCCACTTAATTTTTCGAAGCATACCCCTTCACGAAGTCCCTCCACTATATGGAGCATCATAGCTTTACAAGGCATCCTCCTATTAACCCCTTTTCTCTACAACCCCTTTTCTCGTGTGACCCTCCATGTTTGAACGAAGTGATTTCAATGTCCCTTGGGCAGTGCTTTATGTTGCGTTGCTTCTCCTTATGCTTCTTCTCATAGGCACACTAACAACTATTTCTTCTTCGCATAGCCACGCTAATGTGGGCCCCTCAATGGATCACTGCACGACACCCCCTCACCACGACATTGGTGATGCCTTCTCATCCCCAAGGCCAGGTGGGAATCAGTTACGTAAGTCCTAGGGGTGCGGAGTGGACCTACCTTGTACGAGATGTAGGACGTTATACTACCAAGTTCCATTGTCCTCAGGACATAACGTTAAACTATGGCCTCACCCCGTGACTTCTATATGGGGAGACCCATTATGGAAATTCTCTAAGCCTTCTTGTCTCTACAGGAGTGAGATATTCCTCACATGGAATGAGATCCTCTTTTCCAGAGTGGGGCCTGTCCGTAGGGAAGGAAACCATTTTAGTGTAAGCCCCCAGCTTTTTTGCACGAGGTAGTACCCTTAATCCTTATTTATTATTCTGTTCCATGTACCAAAGGGTGGATGGACACCAGAACCCTCCTCTATTCCGTTCCAATCCTTACTAGGCCTTACTACCACTTTGGCCTCCATCATGAAGTAAGTCCCAATCTTTATCTCCCTAGACTGTTAACCACACGTAAGTCCCTGTTTCCATTTTGGGTAGCCAACCACATGTAAGACCCACTTCACTTCCCATGTACGCACCTTTCATGATGTAATCATTATGTATTATCTGCCTCTTGATTCTCAAACCAAGCACGACACACGTGGTATTAAAGTAAGATTGACCATGACATCTTATCCGAGCCACCTTAGCATATTTTCCCAAAACCATCCTGAACTACATGGGCTTTGATCCTTTCTAAGTCAAGGTATATAGGAACCCTCCCTAAGGTTAAAGCCCAACAACCATCGGTCCCGAGTCCCTTCACATAGGATCACCAAACATTCCTGAACTATGTGGACTTTGATCCTTTCCAAGGAAAGGTACGTAGGATTCCACCCTGAGGTTCAATCCCAACAACCATTGGCCCTGACTCCCTTCATGTCAGCACACCAAACATTCTGGAATAACATGGAATTTGATCCTTACCAAGTCATGGTATGTAGCAAGCCTTTCAGAGGTTTAATTCCAACAACCATTGGTCTCGAATCCCTTCACATCGGCTCACAAAAAAGAATCAACGTAATTAATTGGCATTCATGGAGACATGGCACTGGGAAGAGTTTAACGAACAACATCTTAATCTATAAGGGAGACCCAGACTAGGTAATAAGTTCTGAGGAGGAATATATAGAAGGAGGAACTGACATCCCATCATCCCATTTTGATCAAGGAGAGAACATCCCTAAATAGGCGACAGATGCCACCCACTATTGGAAAGAGGGAATGTGGGGAAACAATTAGCACGTCCTCATCCTCCGAAAAGATGAATGTGTTTTCCCTGGAAAAAGCATCGAAAAAAATCTTCAGCACAATTTTTTTGAATCTTATACATTCACATGGTCATAGTTTATTTTTTAGGTTTATATAAAGAAGAAAAAGCTGAGAATATGAATATAAGAAGTTGAAAAATGGCCAATCATTATAGAATGGGTGTAATGATTTATTATTTTTTATATTTTTACATATCTAGTTCTATTTATCTCATATTTTTAATAAATATGATGAATTGTTTCATGAGCTTAATTGGGTAAGTTTCACCCACAAAAACACAATTTTTTTTATACTCACCGATATAGGTGACATCATTACTATGAGAAGTATTTAAACATGAAAAAAAATTCAAATTGTCATTCCCAAAATCATTTAGATATATATAGACTTTTTAAATGTTAGTTTCTAACTTACATTTGTAATTTTTTAAAATGAATTTTGATATTATTTCTTTTCTTGATATTAAGTATTATAGGATTATATTTTATTAAAATAATTTTTTATTTTCATGCTAAGAAGTGATTTATGTTTTATATGATCCAATTTTTGATATGATTCTTGAACTAATATTTCCTTATCTTTTAAAGAATATTTATTGAGAGATAAATGGGATATGGTAACCTATCATAACATTATTTAATTTCTTATCATATTAATTGTTAAAAAAAATCCATTTTAAAATTATTCTACTAAGTTTTTGATATGCCATTTTATCCTATAGACCCACCGTTACAATGATCATACTTATCCAATTAAATCCATTGATTAACTATTAGGTAAGATACATATTAAAATCATATTTATATTATCATTTCCAACCTTATATTTTTTATTTTTTAGGGTATTCAATTGCATGGGTTTGGATGGGTTGTTCATTGTGGAGATAAGATGTTTTTTCTTATTAGGATAACTCAGGGTGTTTCCATTGGTTTTGGGGATGATGTTTAATAGTGTCCCAATCCTTTTACACGTATGATTACATTATTTTTGTTTCATATATATCTAATATGGACAAGCCAAATATCATGAGGAATATTATATTTGGAAGACTAGGTTAATATATCATAATAAGATCCAAAACCAATTTGAGCTCCAAAAAAATATTAGGATAACATTGAAATATATAAAAGAAATGGGTGATCTAGAAATACCATTAAGGGAATAAACATGATAAAGAAACATAAATTGTTCGTAAATTGTATAATGTGATATCACAAAATAGAAATATCATGAGTAATCACATGGGATCATAACATAAATAACATAGTATCATGAAACCATATAAAAATTAAAAATGTGGTAGCAACATGTAAAATAACATAAACATGATACAAGGATAACTATCTAGATGATATCACATGGTGGGAAAAGTCCCATTATGGATTAGGTTTACCCAATAATCCCATACATAATAAATAATTACAATAAATTTTCATCCAATGATTTGGAGAGATATTTGGGGGCATCCATCATAATATGTTCTTGATTTATTCATTTCAAAAAAAAGAAAATCAATTATAAGTCATAATAATTAGAGTTTCCCATAAAAATAAATTTGGGTACATAAAATTTACTCATATCATAAATAAAGGAAGTTTTAAAATAAAATAATTTTAAAAAGGAACAAAAGTTATGTATTACTCCATTAAAATAATGGAGTATGTGTAATGACTTGAACAAATGAGGATGAAGTCGTGACTACCCCATGACCACCTCTATAGGCGAAGGGCTGGAATAATTTACTTAAAGGCATAATTAATATGGGAGGACTTTTCCTAGTATACCTATACACATTCACCCAACTATATCCATATATCATTACATAGGAATAATAGTAAAAGATGCAACATCTCAAGAAAAAATAATCGAGAAAAACATTTAAATGATACATGAGTAAAAAAGCATAATATGAGAATTAAAAGGGGGTGAATACAGATCCAACCAAAAATATGTCCCAACATGAAAAAATTTGGAAAAGTATCAGATGAGATAACCTAGATCTATCTCTCCATGATCCAACCACCATATGTATATAAAATCAATAGGGTATCCTTATGATCCACTGTAATCATTGTCGAAATTTTCATCGTCTGCAGAAGACATGAGTTGTTCGGTCAAATCCCATGTAGTGGTGAGTAAATACATACCCGGTAGGGAGACCCAAAAGACGAAGGGGATTAATAAGATACATGATATGAATAGAAAGTTCAACCCATTAAAATAGAGTATAAAAATAAAAAAAATGGATTTAGGTATATATATATGTGTATTTGTGTGTGTTATCATAAAAGAAACGAATTTAGGTAGAACTGGGATCACAATATCATCACTCATCCTAATAAAAGAGTCTTCTATTTGTTCCAAGTGGTCTAGTAATGATTCCAATCATCTCGCATGACTTTATGAAGAAAATTTCATATCAAGCCACACCTCACCACTATGATGCAATGTCAAGGGGGCCTAATCTATAGTTAGAGGACCCATGACATAGTTTTACAAGAAGCTATTAATAAATGGTTAGATAAAGAATCCTAGCCTCAATTTCACAGGAGGGTGACACTATAATAAATGATAGAGGAACCAAGTCATATCCAAGAAAGAGGTTCCCACTCTAGTGTTCAAGGTCACATGCCAGGAATCCACATGATGGTTTAACTATGATAGTAGATATAGGTCCCATGTATTATCCCAGTAAGAGGTTTCCACTCTTGTGGTTAAGGACCCATGCCCAGATTTCTTAGAAGGGTTCCACTATGATAGTTGATAGAGGACCCATTCTATAACCCAGTAGGAGGTCTCTACTCTAGTGGTTGAGGAACCATTCCTTGAATCCATAGGATGGTTCCACTATAATAGATAGATAGAGGACCCATTCCATTTCATAGGAGGAGGGTTCCACTATATGGGTAGAGATATAACCCATGTCCTTTCCCAACAGGGGCGCCGCTCTAATCTCTATGATGATCTTTCATGATCACTACCATCATTGAGTGAAGCTTAAAGAAGTAATAAAACTTTAACATCTCTCATCATATCAAAAAATACACCATGAATTATCCCATGATTCTCTATGTAGAAAAACACTCAAGAGAGGCTACTCATGGGAAAAATTCTTGAGTCCAAATGAATAAGAAATGAGAGGTATAATCTTCCAAAAAAATGATCATACATGAAATGTATGGGTATATAGACTATGTGTGGTCCTTATCCAATTCCTTGTAACGTACTTAAACAATACACAACTCACTACCCCAGTAGACAATGTTTAAGGGGACTACAAATCATATCTCAACCAACTGGGGTAATCCTTGTGCTCTTGGACATTTTGTTGTTCCTTGGTCTTCTCTGTGTACTCTGATACACAGTGTTTCCTGCCGCATGGGGTCCTTTACTTATCCTTCATAACATGCCTATGTACACTAGCCATTTTCCTAGTTTTTCCTCTATCTGTGTACTCCCATAGAACATGTTTGGTCTACAACACTATGTAAAACTACATGTGGGTTTCCCATATGATGTGTGATATTAAACCCACCCAAAAACCCTATCTATTGTATACAGGTACCTACAACATGTATATACTTTATACTGATCGATGTATAGTTGTAAATTTCATAGAAATATTATATTTTCTCAGTCATTAAAGATATAGTTCCTTAACCCACTAATCAACTTAATTAGCACTCAAAATTGAAGTGAATGGATAAAATTCATCGATTTCATTCATCTGGTAGATGAATATCAATATCCCCTGATCCATGGTGGTCTGTCGTATGCCTTGTGTGACTCATGTTTTCATCGTTTGGTTCCAGATCCCATATACATAGGAATCATCACCCAATTATTGTGACACATTCTGATCTATCCCCAAATCATCGATTTGATCATCACAAGTGAATATGCAGTAAATCTGGGGGTCCCATAGATATTTATCCCACTCAAAAATAGTAGAATCATGTCCCCATGGTCTAATGGTGGAGAACACAAAGAATAGATATAACTCTCCGAAAGTATAATGTAATTACATGGTATTTTATAGCATGAATAACATGCAACACCAAGAATAAAAAACGAATATAACATCCCAAGATTTATGTTATATATAATATTTTAAATAAATATATTCTATATCTTATAATGCACTAAACACTAAGTTAACTTGTGCTACATGAAATAATGAATTTGTTTGACAGTCTTTATTACACCCAAGAATTACTTTTTTCTATAATCTATGTTACAAGGAAGACCGAGTTTTAATGAAAAATGAAATATTATAATAAGATATAAACTATAAATTATATTAATTATTATGAAAACTATTAAATAACTTTTGGAAATATATTATTTAACTCATTGGTTACTAATTTATTTGAAATGGATATAAAAACTAATTGAATATAATGGAAACGACTTTATAAAATATTATTTATTTTCCCCTAAAGTCACATTGTCTTAATAGATGAAATTAATTAATATTAGTGAATGATATTAATATAATATATATATATATATATTATAAATTCAATACAATATTTTTTACAATCATTTGAAATATATTATAGAACTATTGTAAGAACAAACCCAATTTAACGTATAAAATCCTATATTTTTATAAAGTTAATATTATTGTATTTTAATGGCGCTTTAGTTTTGAAAATTAATTTTGAAAATATTATAAATTATATTTTTCAAAAAACATATTTTTTAAAATGGTAACATAAAAATTATCGTAGGGTTAATTTCTGGTATTTTGCTAAGATGTTTCATTTTTTAATTAATTGTAAAAATATTAAATTTTAATTGAAAACGTATTTTGGTTCTATATTATTTATTGTTTAACATTATATTTTAAACTATTTTTTGTGTTAAATTATTTAAATTTTAAATATATTAATATAATTAATTCTTTATAATAATTTTTATATTGAATTTAGATATAATAACATTGAAAACTTTTTACCATTTTCACTTCAAGAACATTATTTCCCATCCCAACATCGAGATTGATTTTAAATTTATATATTAAAATATTATGATTATAGTTTAGAAAAATGGATTAAATATTTTTATGAAGAAAAAATTATAATATCTGTTAACTTAAACATTGTTTTTTACCAAAAATATTATCAAAAGTAATTAAAGTTAACTAGATTGGTTATGAAAAAACTAACTTAATAAGGTCTAATCCTTAAACTTAAGGGACAAAATGTTATAAAAACATGTCAAAACGCCATTGGATTAACATATTTATACCATATACTCCACTGGATCTAATGTTTTTCATTATTTTAGGAACATTATTTATTGGATACCTCTTAATCTTGTTTATCTTTTTATATTTAAAATACTGCCACTCCTCCACTCTAAAAAGAAACTCACCCCTCCCACTTATTCAAACCTCTCAAGCCATTTTTATCTTAGAAAAAATGAAATAATTTCTCCTAACAATACCTAACCTCATAATAGAATCCTAAAATAGGGTCGAAAGAAACTCAATGACGGATTTTGGTATAAACCAAAAGGAGTTACCAAAATAATATGCAATTTTTCTCAATTGTCACTTTTGTTTCATTTATTTCTTCACCCCTTAAACTTTACATATATATTTATTATATAATAACCCAATAATCATAATAATTATTAGATTTTTTATTCTCATATTTTTATATACAATTTATAATACTTCAATCAAATGGGATAAACAATCATTATTCATGTGTATGAAAAACTACCACCTCGCGAACCGATGGTGTTTGTTCTTCCATTACCACCTCTCACGGTTGAGATAAACTATAGATTTATTGTTTATATATGATATTTATAATTTCATTATTATTATTTAATTTTTTTATTACACATACATTCACGATTTTTATTTTTTGGGAATATGATAACTTCATTTATGGACGTGTGGACTACCACCTCTTGAAAGCGATGTGATTCGATTATAAAATACATGGAATTTATTAAGGATGATTTTAACAAATAATTTGACATATATAACATAAATATGATATTTTAAATATAATATATAAATATATATCAATTAATTTTTATTATTTTAATATGATAATAAAATGGAAACATCATTCATGTGTACGTTCATCCAACCATCTCCATGAACAATGTATTTCATTTCCTATATCAAAATTTTATGGATAATAATAAATAAAAATATAATTACTATATATGATATTTAAATCGGGTTACAATTCATTTAAATTACCAAATCATGATATAAATACAAGGAATAAAAAAAAAATTCCAAACATACTGGAAAAACATGCTAATTAACATCCAAAATGTTGAAAATAATGAAAGATCATTAATGAAAGGGTTATAATATGTTATTTAAGGACTATATATGATATATTATATATTAATATGGTTACATTTTAAGTTAATAAAATTATATAAACTATTATACAAGAGTTTAATGATCTTTCAACCAAAAGGAAGCGTAAGGTAAATGATTTAATCACAATTTACATTCCATTGAGACATATATGTTATTATGCACCAATTAAAATTATATGGTGTATATAATTTGTAAATTAAATGTAATATCATTAATAAATTTTTATTCAATGTATTTAAGTATCAATTTGGATTATCTCATCAAAAAGGATTTGATTTAAAAATTACCAATTAATATAAGTTATTGTGAAATCTCACATTCTTTTGTGATTTCTAGCTTTCTCTTGAATCAATCACTTTATTATAATATTTATTCATTGGGATTTACATTTATCCTAAATATAAATATCAATATCATGGGTATTTTCATTTTAAAATCATATACCATTTTTACATAGGATATTTAATTTGATTTTTTTATTATCTAGGTAAATACTGATAAATAAAGATTATTTCCTCAATAAAGATATCTTATAAGGAATATTATTTATTAATTAAATTTATTACTCAATATATGTAGAATTATTTAGAATAATAGTGACATTTGGGGCCTATAAATTATATTTCCCCTCAATTAATCAATAGGTTCTACCGAAACAACTCATTTGGATAAATTAAACGGGGTTCTACCTTTAGTTTTAAACTATAAGGACCTAGCCTTAAAACGTTACATAATATTGACTTTTAGTCAAGAATTTCAATTATTTCACAATAATGATATTTTCAGGTTTATATATTTCGATTATTAGGACATAATACATACATAACCTCTCATATTTATATAGATTTGATACTACTAAAATAGTACCCATTTCTTCAAAATTATAAAACATTAAAAAAATCATGTTTTCTTTGACAAATATTCATAACATTTAACTTTTCTTCATTATTTATATTATACATCCTTATAAACTATGAAAAAAAATATTTAAAAACTTGTTCTGATCATAAAAAGATCAGTAAGGTATATAAGGAAGGAAATCCTTAATCAAGTGATAAAATAAAAACCATTAAAACCCTTTTCATTAAAACTCATTAGTAGGAATAGAAATATCATGAAAATGAATTGAGATATATTTACCATATAAATCTTATATATAACCTTACAAATGGAATAAACTTTTGATTGACTTCTATCTTCGGATTACCCAATGTATTAGAGAGCTATAATGGGGCTTACTAGTCATACCTTGAGCTACAATGGGCTCAACCCAACATATCTTGAGCAATAATTGGGATAAACCCATAATATATTAATCTATAATGGGATCAAACAAAAATAAACAACGTATAAGGAATATATCATAAAATAAAACACTTGATCATTCATTTAATCCCATGATAAAAACAAATTTATTTTTCAAAACATACTTTTCTTGTAAAAAATCACTAAAAAAAGCGTGCACATAATAATGAAATCATATTCTTAAAAAAACTATAAAAATATATAAATGCAACAATATTGTAAAAAAAATAATTAAATTAGAATAAAATTCTCATGACATTAACAAATAAACAATATTTTTGTATTTTATAAAAGATACATTTAAAAGGATTTTAAAAGAAAAGTCCCTTACAAATACAATATCATTAAAGAAAGAATTAATCAAATGAAAGGAGTATGTATGTTAATTTTAAATATATATAATACAACATAATATAATATAAATTCATTTTAAAATTAATCATAGCATGATAAAACCAATTAAGTAGAAGGTTAACCCAATGAATGGAAATTGGGTTAAGAATTCCCATACCTTGGGTTTTTCTTACTTTAAACATGCCCAAATCTCATGTATAAGGTTAAAAGAGTTTTATTAATATATTAAATAAATATAATCATAATTATAATACTTTATGTGAACATTTTATAACATGTTTACACCCATTTATTAAAATTATTTTTTTATTTCAATTGTTTTTTGTTGTTATTTACATGGGTTCCATGGTCGGTTCGTTATGGAATTTCTTCTCAAAAGGAAGAGAAACAAAATAAGTAGAGTGAAATTGAATTTAAATTACTAAATAACTTTAAATTATACCATATTTCGTTTTGTTTTCAGAGTTGGGGATGATTCATTATATAAAAACATTAATTATATTCATTTAAATCATTTTGGAGGTTCTGAAGATCATCATGAACTAGTTTCTTTATATAAATCAATATTATGAATATTTGATAATAAAATAAAATAAAATAAATTATATAATAAACATTACAACATGTTTAAATGTCTAAAATGTATTTATTACCATATATGAATGAGTTAATTAAAATTTAAAACACATCATCTGTGACGTCGGTATATTAACACATCACAGATGATGTTTTTATATTTAGAATAGAAGGGATTTGAGAAGAATTATGATGTTGAATTTTTACATAAACATGAAAAATTCATACATATATATGAGGTACTATATTTTTCATTCATCTTGAATATGGGTAGGCGAAGAACTTATAATAAAACAAAAAAAAAATTGAAAAGAAAATAAAAGAAAAATTGAAAGATGATTTTTACCTGTTGAATTATCATCCTTCAGAACCTCATTAAGGCCTTTGGAATTTACTTTTTGGTTACACCAATAGGTTTTAGACATGGGGAAGAGGGTTGGTAAGAATATTTGAATAAAATTGGATAAGAATATAATCTTGAGAGCTGTGAGGAGAAGAGGGGGTATTTAGAGTGGAGTAGAGGAGGGGTTTCCAACTATTTTAATCATTATTTTCAAATTTTTCTCCAGAAAAGAAATAGTGTCTATTATTATGAAAAAATACAATAATTAGTGCTTGTGAATTCTAAACAAGGGTTATTAACTCTACAAACCATCATACATGAGTCAATAATTCTTGTATTTATCTTATTTCGTAAATTATTATATTTCATTATTCATCAAAAATTCAAATACTTCAAAAAAATATAAAAAAATCAGCTTAATTTTTTTTAACATGTATAATAAAAAAATGAACTCCATTTTTCAAAAGTAATTTTCTAAATATTTTAAATTTAAATCTTAATTAATATCACAATTTATTCAAAAAAAATACCGAATTCAAAACTATAAATGATTTTACGAGATATTGAAAAATTAATTAATTTCTCATAAAATTATTTTATAATCATATGAAAATAAAATATTAATTCATGAATATATTTTATGAAAATATATTTTCTTTTAAATCATTAAATTAGTTATAAAATTGTAAATAAATATTTATGTTTTACAAAAAACCAACACTTAATCTATCATTTTCAAAACATTTATTTACTCATTACAAGATGTAAATATATCATATTTTACATACAATATTCATACATTTTATTTATATTTTCATAGGTTTTTCCACTATTAAATTTTATTATTTAATATTCATAAAGGTCATATTACTACTCCTAAGGTTATGTTACTATTCCATCAAAAAAGATTCCTTAAAATACAACTTCTACCATTATTCATATATAATGGATTTAACTATTTAATTTCAAAATGAAAACAATTTATTTTATAAGAAAATAGGTTGTTATATTCTCCCCACCTTTAGGAAATTGTTTTCTCACAATTTTTAATAACTTATTAAATAGTTGAGGGCCTCTTTCCAACATAAAATCTTCATATTATCAAGTTTTTTAATGAACTATGTGGTTTCTCCACAAAAACTTAACTTGGTGAACTACCTTATTCTACAATAATTTATATATCTAATTAACAATATATACAATTTTTTCTTTGTAAGAAAGTTTCTCTTCCAGTTGAACTACTTCTGGGCTCAAAACATGATAAGGATCTCGCACACACTTTCCCAACATTGAAACATGAAAAACCTCATGTACCTGAGATAAACTCAGAGGCAAAGCTACTTGGTCGGTAACAGGACCAACATTCTCCAGTATTTCAAAAGCTCTGATGAATCATGGACTTATCTTTCCTTTCTTACCAAAATGCATAACAATTTTCAATGGAATGATTTTAAGGAAAACATGATTACCTACCTCAAATAAAGGTCATTCCTCCTGTTATCTGTATAACTTTTTTTCTTGGATCTAAGTTGTCTTCATGTTTTGTTGATCAACTGGACTTTATCAGCCATTTACTCTACTAATTCTATTCTCATCAATCTATTTTCCCTGACTTCATCCTTAGAAGATGGAGTTCGACCTCATTTCCCATATAATGACTCAAAAGGTTCCATCTGTATGATGGAATGAAAACTATTATTATAAAAAAACTCAACTAAAGATAGATGTTGATCCCAACTTACCTGGTTATCCATTGAACAAACTTGAAGCATATCCTCCATTGTCTTAATTTTTCTCTTATATTTTCTATCAAATTGAGGATGAAAATTAGTGTTATAATTTAATTCAGTTCCCATAAAATTATGAAGGCCTTTCCAAAAGTTACAAATGAACCTAGGATATCATTCAGATATAATGGATAGAGGAACTCCAAGTAACCCAAAAATTTCATTGAGGTACAGCTGAGAAAGCTAATCCAAAGACATAATATCTTAAATTGGATGGAATTGTGAAGTTTTATTTAGTCGTTCAACAATAATCCAAATCACATTGTTATATCAAGAATTCATTAGTAGTCCGACCATAAAGTCCATGGATATATTTTTCCATTTCCACTCTAGCACTGGGAAAGGATAAAACATCCCCTTTGGTACTTCTTCTATGCTTTAACCTATTAACATGTCAAATATTTCATTGTAAAATCAATGATATATCTTTTTATTCCTTCCCACCAATAAAACTCTTCAAAGTATTTTTACATTATTTCGCTTCTAGGGTGAACTAAAAATAGAGAACTTTGAGATTCACATAACAATTTATTCTTATGATGCGAATCACAAAGAACACATATTCTCTTCCCAAACCTCAAAACACAATCCTTATCAATGTTTAACTTAGTAAACATACCCTTTTGGACCAATTCTACTATTTTCTACAACTCACATTCATCTTTTTGAGCATTCTTTATTCTGTCTGATAGAGATGATTTCCCTAAAACCTAAAAAAAATAGAGAAATTTCTTGTATCAACAACTATCAAACCAAAATTTATCAAATCATTAACCAAGGGGTCATGTTTTAAATTTTACATAGTTAATATAACATTACATTTCTAACTCAAATCATCAAACACTTTTTTTCTTTTCCAGGATGGTAATAAATCATAAAATCAAAATCTTGGATTAGTTATGTCTATCTTCTCTATCTCATATTGAATTCATTCTGAGTAAATATATATTTCAAAAATTTATGGTTAGTATATATTTCCCATTTTAGTTGCTAAAAACGATGCCTAAAATTTTTTAATGAAAAAACAACATCATATAATTCTAAATCATGTATAGGGTAATTTAACTCATGATGTTTCAACTGACATAAAGAATAAGAAATTATGGGATCATTCTGCATTAAGAAACAACCAAGTCCATTCAATTAAGAATCACTAAAGATAACAAATTCATCAACTCTAAAAGGCAGTGTAAAAAACTGGATCTTTCAACAATATTATTTTTCAATTCCTCAAAGAAATCAATGAATTCTTTGCTCCAAATGAACTAAACACCATTTCCAGTTAACTTAATCATTGGTCTAGAAAATTGGGCAATGTTTTCAATAATCCTCTGGTAATAGCTTTCCAAAATAAGGAATCTATGAAACTCTGTTATATTTTTAGACTTGTAAATTCTTCAAAAACATTTGTTTTAATAGGATCAACAGTTATTCCATCATTAGAAATATTTTTACCAAGGAATGATATTTTTTCAACCAAAATTCACACTTTCTGAATTTTCAATATTGTTAATTTTCTTTTACGGTTGAAAATTTTCACTTATATATCATTTATGCTTCTATTTTTTTTTAGAATATAATATACTTTCCTCAATAAACATGACCACAAACATATACATGAAGTCATGAAATATTATATTCATAAGAACCATTAATATAACTGGTTCATTAGTTAACCCAAAATGGCATAAATGAAAATTCATAATTCCAATTCCTAGTATGAAACATGGTCTTAGGAATATCTACTTCTTTAACATTTAACTGATGCTACCCTAACCTTAGGTCAATATTCAAAAAATATTGTGCTCTATAGATCTAATCAAACAAATCAATAAGGTGAGGAAAATGATACTTTTTATTATTATTGATTGAATTTAATTCTCTATAATCAATACATTGTCTCATTGAACCATCATTCTCTTTTGAAAATAGTTCTGCAAAACCCCATGGTGAAGTGCTAGGTCAGATGAAGCCCTTATCTAATAAATTGTGAAACTTATTTTTCAACTCTAAAAGACCCATTTGAGCCATTAAATGAGGGGATTTTGATATTAGAATAATATCAAGAACTATGTCAATATCTATATCAACCTCTTGATCTGGAAAATCATCACAAAAACATCAAGATACCTATTTACCTCTAGAAAATAATTAATCTAAACAATTCCTTTATTTTTAACATTATGTGCAATGTAACTTTAATTTACATATTTTAATAGTTTATTGGATTCATAATATGATATCAATGGTATGGGTTCATTCTTTTACATAAACTGGAATGATTTCTAAAAAAAATCTTACTTAGGTCCACAATCAATATTAAAAAGATAAACAGAAATCCATCTCATACCCATAATAAAATCAAACTCTACTAGAGAAATAACATTTTTTATAGGTAAAATATTTCCCTATAAAAAGATATGTAGATTCTTATAATTTCTTTTTGCCTCAATATTTTCTCTAAGTGTTTTTACCATGAGATATTCCTTCATTTCTTGAGGTGTAATTTCCAATTTAGTAGAATATTTCTCAAAAAATGAAGGAATGTGTAAACCCTAAATCAAAAAAAAAACATTGGAATATTTGGTTAAAATAATAAATGCACCTGATACCACATCATTTTATATCTCAAAATCATCTAAATTAGTGTCAAAAGATTTTTTTCACACCCTTTGGTTTTTAATATTGTTGATTTCTCACCTGAGTGACTAGATTTGGACACTCATTAGGAAAATGATCCAACTCTTTACAGTTAAAGCATCATGCCATCATCTTCTCAACATTATTATAATCATTTTACATGAAATCACAAGCCATGTTTCTGAACATTATGCATCAATAACACTTCCCAGAATTTACAAGACATTATCTTGGATTCTTTTTACCACACTTTTCACCAGAATGGAATTTTATTTTATTAAATCCAATTTTTTTGATGAACTCTTACATAAAGCATTACAACTTGAACAATTATTATTATTATCGTCATAAGGAACATATGTTTTAGAAAACTCTATTTCAGCATTTTTAGCAAAACAAACAAATTTCGTATAGCTTTTAAATTCTCATATAGCCTACATTATTTGTAAACCTAGTTTCAATCCTGAGTAAAACCAATTTATTTTTATATCAGTGACCTAAAAAAAATATGGCACATACCAAGACTATCTTGTGAAGTTTTCTTCATATTCATCTATGGAATCTTTGTATTTTTTCATCAATTCCCAAATTGTTTCCCATTTGGAGTTGAACAACCTTTGGGAATGATTTCTCATATAAAATATCCTTGAATGTTTCATATTCCATAGAATCAAGATTTTATTTCTCTCAGGTGTTTTAAACAAAAGAACACCCCCAATAATATTCACCTTCAAAACGATAAATGGTATTGGTTACCTTTTGATGTTTAGAATATCCCCTGACATCAAATATATTTTATATAGAATTGATCCATCATTCGTCTACCACCGAGTCAGGTGATCCATTGAATGATGGGGGATGTTGCCTCTTGAAATGATCCAAAAAATACGTGTTCCTTCATGATAGATTAGATTCCTCTCTAGTATGGACACCACCAACATTTATCGCCTAAGTCAACTAAGATATTACTTTTACAAACTGTTCAGTTCCAATTCCAACCATTCTATGCTCTAGATTCCGAAAGATGTCTTCCTCCCAATGGCTTCCTAATTCAACATCCCCAATTATTATATGAAAAACCATTATACACAGAAATATCTTAGTTGAATAAATATGATAATATTCAAATTCTATATCATTTTAAATTAAACATAAACTAAAAAACATTTATAGTGTTCTATTAACATCATTCGAACACCTAATGTTATCTAAACCATCATCTGATACCATCTATAAGGATCCATACTTAAAACATTACATAATCTTGAGTTTTAGTCAAATATTTAAATTACTTCAAATTTAGGATATTTTTAGGTGTATATATTTAGATAATTTGAACATATTACATACATAACATCATATATTTATACAAAGCATATACTACTAAAATGGTATCCATTTCATCAAAAAATAAAAAACATTGAAAAAATTAAACATGTTTTCTTTGAAAATTTTAATAACATTTAACCTGACTTATTTTTTTATTACAAGTCTTTATTACCAATTACAAACATTTTTGAATTTGGATGATCACAAAAATCTTAGGAAGGGGTATAAAGAAGGAAATCGTTAATCAAGTGTTAACATAAAAATAATTAAAAACTATTTCAAAAAATATCATTATCATGCATAGAAACATCATGACATTTCCTTGGGACATATTTACCATATCAATATTAAATTCACCATAACAAATGGAATAACAATTTGGTCAACTTCCATCTCTAGAGTACCCAATGCATTGGAGAGCTATAATGGGGCTCACCCGTCATATATTGAGCTATAGTAGTCACAACCCTACATATCTTGCACTATAATGGGGATCAACCCATCATATAATTTTCTAGAATGGGATCAACATAACAACTTTTTTTTCCAAGGAACGTATCATGAATAAAAACACTTGATCACTTATTTGGTCCCATGAACAAAACACCATCATATTTTAAAATACCCTTTTTCGTAAAATATCACTTTAATAACCATGCACATAATACTGAAATCATATTCTTAAAAAATAATAATAAATAAATATAAAGAAAATTTTATAGTAATAAAACAAGTTGAAATTAAAATAAAATGCTAGTGACATTAAAAATAAGAACAGTCTTTTTGAACTTCGTAAAAGAGATATTTAAAAGGATTTTAAAAGGAAATTATCTTACTAATACCATATAATTAATGAATGAATTAATAAAATTAAATGAATATGTATGTTAAATATAAATACAAATAATAAAACATAATAAAATTAAATTTCTTTTTAAAAATAATCATAGCATGATAAAATCAATGTAGAAGGTTAACCCAAAGAATAGAAATTTGGTTAAGATTTCCATTACCTCTGGTTTTTCTTACATTAAAAATGTAAAAATATCCTTTATAATGGTTAAAAAATTATTATTAATGTATTATAGAACTATATTAATATTTATAATAAATTATACGATCTTTCTATAACATCATTACACCCATTTTTTAATAATATTTTGTTATTTCCATTGTTTTGGGTGCATTTTTACATGGTTTCCATGGTCAGTTCATTATGGAATTTATTATCGAAAGGAGGAGAAACTCCAGAAGTAGAATGAAATAGTATTTAAATTTTTCCAAAAATTTAAATTAGACCATATATCATTTTTTCAGATATGATGATGAATAATTAGATAAAACATTAATTATACTTGTTTAAATATTTTTTTTGTTCTTTTATCATCATGAAAAAGTTTCTTTATATAATTAAATTTTATTAATATATGTTAATTTCAGAATATAAAATATGTTCCAATAATGAAAATGGTTTTATGACCTTCCATAATGGAATTAATGGAAATCTAAAGCACACCGTCCATGATGTTGGTAAATTGACACATCACAGAAAATGTTTTTATTTTTAGAATAAAACGGAGAGGAGAAGAATTATGATGATGAATTTTTTCATAAAAATGAAAAAATTAAATTATAAAGAAGATACTTGAGTTTTAATTCCTCTTGGATAAGTGGGTGTGAATAGAGTATAATAAAATAAAAAAAATTTAAAATAAAATAAATGAAAAATGAAAGAGGATTTTTACCTCTTGATTTCTCTTCCTTGAGATCCTCCTTAAATACATTGGTTTTGGCCTTTTGGTGATAATAGTAGGTATTAAATGTGGTGAAGAGTCATTTTAAGAATATTGAGAAGAAATGGGTCAATTATCAATGCTTGAGAGGTGTGTGGAGAAGAGGGGTGTGGGTGGTATTAATAGTGGAGGAGAGGACTGTTTTCCACTATTTTAGTCATTATATTATTATTTTTCTCTAGAAAATAAATTTTGTTTTTTATTATGCCTAAATAAAATAATTAGTGCATTTGAGTTCTAACCAATGGTGCTTACATCATAAAAACATCATCCATGACTCAATAATTTGTTTATTTAGCTTATTTTGTAAATTATCATATTTCACTATTCACCAAAAATTTGAGTCTTTCAAAAACATATCCAAAATTCATCTTAAATTTTTTTTATGTGTATACCTAATATATATAATACTTTTTCTCAAAAAAAATCCTAAATATGTGAAATTTATATTTTAATTAAAATCATAATTTACTCGAAAAAATACTTGTTTTAAAACTATAACTAATTTTACAACACTTTGAAAAATTAATTAAGGTATCATAAAATTTTATTATAATCAAAAGAAAATAAAATATTATTTCATGAATCTATTTCATTAAAATATATTTTCTTTTAATTCATTATATTAATTATAAAATTTTAAATAAATATTGAGGTTTTACAAAAAAACCAACACTTAATCTATCATTTTTAAAATATTTACTAACTCATTATAAGATATAAATATATTATATTTTCACATATAATATACATAAATTTTATTTATACTTTCATAGGTGTTTTTACTGCTCTATTATCTGATTTACAATTCATAAGGGTCAAATTACTATTCCTTTGGTCAAGTTACTATTCCATAAGAGAAGATTCCTTAAAATACAACTTATTTCATTATACATTTGTAATCGACTTAACTATTTAATTTTAAAAAGAAAATAATTTATTTTATAAGTATATATGTTGTTACATAAACCCTTTTATGAATAGTCTTAATGGTATGAGTTTTCATGTACCCCAGACATGATATCCACTAATTAATCATTTCAATTATTGAAAAATTAGGTAATTATTTTTATTATTATTATTCAATGATATTTTCTCATTGTCATTATGTATGAATGGATTTAATTCTAATATTATTTATTAAATGACATGTTTTCTCAATTATATACCTTCCCTTGTTGATTTATTCTCATTGATTCATTATTCCTTCAATTATACATACCCTTACTGAGCATTTGAGATCACCGTTAGTTTATTTCTGTTCCCCCGGTTATGAAAAAGCGATGTTTGAATATGTTTTCCAGGATTTAGTTTATTATAATTTTTAATGTAATATGTTTCATTTTATATTTCCCAATGTATTATGGGTATCATACTTGTAATCTGATTTTACAAAACTACTAAACTATCTATCCTTCAAGATTTGATTCCTTGTAATCATGACAATGTAATAAAGTAAAGCACTGACTTCAATCATATAGGATTGAGGTGATACAATAGTTAATTAGAGTAAATTTAGAAAAAAACTTGGATTCTAGGTTCAAAATAACATATATTATAGAACATGAAACTATGATAACAAATTGATGTTAAATATATAAGAAGACTCTAAAATTTTGGTATGGAAAATATTATGTGGGTAATCCTATAAATATATCCCTATATAGAAACTACAACTGGATGTGGTTTTGGAACTTATATAACGAAGAAAAAAAAAACTCCAAAAAAGTTGTGTCAGTCCTAACTCAAGCATGACATGGTACATGACAACAGGCCTTACTATACACCAGGATTGAAACTCCTAGGAGATACACTTAGTATGATTCATGTTTTCCTTATAAAACATTATGAAGGATTTTAATGTAAATATATCCCCAAAGAAACTATGTTTATTATAATGATATTAGTTATGGATTTTTTTTGAATTTATATTATGTATCTCACTAGTTTTTAAAATATACATTATTATTTATAGTGATAAGATCTATGCTAGTATATTCCATTGTGTTGAAATGGAACATGGATAGAAGAAGTGTATTAGTACAATTGAACAAGGAAGATGTTTCTCTAATGATAAAGATGATATATCTAGTATTGTAACTAAGATATATATGGATATATTAGGGAATCTTAATCAGTTTCTGACACAAAACCATATCGGGATAGAGAAACTTGTTCCATGATTATATTCTATGATGTAAGATTGCATTTTTTGGTAGGGGTCTCAGTAATTTAGTGAGAATACTAACCCAATAGCAGCTGAGAAATGGATTTAGTATTTAAAGATTATATTCATGGAATTGGGATGTGGTGAAAAGGAAAAAAGGATAAATTTTCAATTCATTTTATCAATAGTGATCATTTATCCGTAATTCAGAGAGGAAGAATAAAATAGAACTCAAATATTGGAAATCCTATAAAGACACATTCTTTGAGAAATATTTCTCATAGGAGAAGAAAACTAGAATGAAGATAAATTTATTTTGTTTAATGAAAAAGTGGGAAGATATTTTTACAGATTATGAAACTACCTATAAACGGTTAGTGAAGTATGCTATGAATTTCAAACATAACACAGAATACAAGATTGATCATTTCTTTGAAGGGATTAATCCAATTATCTAAAGGTAGCTGGAGTGAAAAACCTTTTTATTAAAATGATGAGTTAGTTTTATATTCAATCAAGATAGATGGATAATTCTCCATTTCATATGGATTCAAAGGGAATAAAGACAATAAAATGATGAAAGAGAAAATAATAGATATGGAGTAAGGGAAAGAATGATTTCCACCATGTGGTAACTGTGAAAAGAATCACCCCAGTAAATTATTGACATGATTTAGAGTTTTTTTATAAGTATATAGAAAATATTCACCCTAAAAAAGAATCCAAATGTAAGAAGTAAAATTTTTATATTCAATGATATAAATATAAAGAGATAGGCCACTATGAAAATAAATTCCCTAAGAATCAACGGAAAATACCTCATAAGAATCTATGGGATGAAGGGAAAGCATATTTTATTGACACAAATGAAGTGGAATGATTAATGTTCTCCTATATTTCGATCTATGAAATATGTTGTGAATATATTTTATTGATTATGTCTTATCGTGATCCAGCCTGAGTCGACCCTCAATTGGTCACCCAGGATAGCTTGTGATAAGTCCCAAAAGGCATTCTCGATCCTCCCAGGATGGATACAAGTACAGATGACATCAATATCATAAACAAGGTAATTATTTCAACCAAATATAAACACTAAGTAAAAAAAGAATAATTATTGGACATCCCAATACACATTTATATAAAAATTTAACATGTATCATTTATACAACAAAAATGAAAGTTCAACTGAATTATACAACTAAAAAAACCAGACCTGATGACCAACTAACTTTATGAGACCTCTATGGTCACTCTAAGAAAATGATCCTATTTTTCTCAAGGTTATATAAATCAAGCTGAAATCTTCATAAGGGCTAAAAAACTTAAGAAAACTATATGTGTGAGTATTAACACTTAGTAGGATAACAAAATATTATATCCTCAATGCACTTCCATTAAAATAAAAGAAACATCAATTACTAGTTTGAAATAGAATATATAAAATTATGTTTTTTAAACATAGTTCCATGCTATAATCATTAAAAATAAAATGGTTAAATATTTTCATAACTAGAAAATGATAGTAACCATTTTCAAAGAGATGAAGCTTCAAGATAAAAATAGTTTTCATGAGGGATACTTTAGAGAATGTACACTTGTAAATAAAACACAAAACTACTAAATTTATGAACCAAACACACCGTATGCTGATGGTGAGTACAAAATATCCAATGAGCTCAAGTCATGGGAACACCCCTAGGAACTTGTTTGTTGTGGGCCCCAGGTACCTTGTATCTCAGTGTAAAAGAAACCATAAAAAATATATGTTCTCATGCATGATTCAATAGTAGGGAAAAAATACCCATAACCTACTAGTCAACAATACTGTCATCATAGTTTAGTTAGTATTCTCATCTTAAAACTTGCTATGTGAAACATGGAAAAAACCACATTAGGTCACTAGCATACTAGTACACATCCACCCACCTAAATATCCAGGTTTCCCTTTAGTACTCAATCTGGTTCCAAATATTAACAAATAAAATTTTTACATGAAAATTTCATTCCCAAATCATACGCACACAATCATCCCTCAAACATTATTTACATTACTTCCACGGATCAATAAACCACTTGAAATTTTCATAAAACAATTTCAAGAAGTATTACGAGGATTGGAACATAAAATCCATTCACAAATTAAATTTTAAGGAAAAACACCAACCAATACCATATAAAACTAGATTTTTAATCCCTAACACCATTTAATAAATCAATTCCATGGATTATAAAATGTCTTCAACTGATAAAACATGAAGTACACATGAAAAATATTTTTATAAGAAAAATTCCAAACATGACTTTAAGAAATCTTCAAAAAAACATTTATTAAAAGAACCAATAATACTATTCATAAATAGATGTAAACAGACCATTGGATTAAATATAAAATTTACTTAAACCCCTCAAAAACCCATGTTACACGTTCAAAACCCATCCATTTCTATAAAGGTGTGAAATGAGAAATTTTCTGAGAACACATTCCAAAACACCCTAAAAACTGACACTCAATTCATTATAAAACCCAAAACCATATTGGTACCCACATAAGGAACCCAAAAATATTGATTCACATGCATCTAATATTTTTTATAAGACAAAACAATCATTTTATATCACCTTTAGAACATAAATGCCAACCTGGAACTTTACTGAAATCAAGGAATGAAACAATTAATAAAAAACTCTATTTAACACTAAAAATCATATAAAACCAAACATTCATGCCAAAAATTTATTTAACTTGATAAAAATGTTTTTAACATTATATATGAGCTGCGAAAGAAAATGGATCATTTAAAAAGCACTTAGTGAGCACACTTTAACCAAAAAACACAATTTTCACAAAACAAGGCATAAACTACCATTCATGCACACTAACTAATTAAACCAAAGGGGGAACAAATACCTAGAATATGTATAAGGTGAAGACCGAAAGAAAAAGATGAATAATTAATTATAAAGGTAGTTCTTTGGAGAACCTACCTCAAAACCAAGGCAGAATGGAAACACACACCCGACTATACCTTCTGAGGGATTATAAACCCTAAAACTATGAATACTAGTCCCAAACAAGAAAATAACCGATAAAAATTAATGTTATAACATAATCCTAGGTATTTCTTATATTGGGGATAATATATATCCATGAAAAATTAAAAGTAGGAGGAGAAAGGAGAAGGAAACTCACCTTTATAAAGAGAGAACTCTTCATCTTCCCTTAGATCTACACCTATAGAAGATAGAGAATGACGTCAAACTCAATGTAGAGGCTCATGAGGTCTATAATAACTAGGTAAATAATATTTTCTTGGAAATGAATAAAAATGAATGATTTATTAAAGAAACAAATTACCTTTTCAAATATGGATGATTTGAGAATCCTTGAGGAAGTTCGCCCTAATCCCTGATAAAGATGTGATCCAAAGTAAGAAAAAAGAACATGGGGAACAAATAGTTTTTGTGGGATCGAGTGAGAGATTGAATGACCAAAAAATATTTAAAAATAATAATATATAAAAAAACATTTTTTTAAACGAGAAATGGGCTCACGGGCTAGGCCAATACCTAAAAATAACTCAAATCCACCATGATTATGAATTTATAATGGGTCCAAATGGATAATTTGGTTTGAATAGGTCCAGATAGGCTATGTGCTAAGTGTAATGGGTGAAAAATGTTAAAAACGAAGGATTTATAAAAGAAACAACTTTTTTTTAAATCTACAATTGGGCTCACGGTTTGGACCAAATCTTGATGTAACCACTCTTTTCTCCAAAAAATTCCTAAAAATATATTTGGAAACCATGTTATATTGATTAGACATAGATGGAACTTAAAAACTCCATATTCATCTAACTCAAAACCCAATAAAATGATCGTGATTTCGAACAAATCAGATCAAAACCAAGACATTAAAAACTAGGTGTGGCAATTCTCTCCACCATTAAAGCTTTCTGACCCTAGAAAGAAATAATACATTCAAGATAATTGATCAATGCCTATGGATTCCTCATCAACACAATCAATCCTCTAAATACAAGAAAATTGCACCCACAAAAATAGAACTTATGCCTCTTACCTGAAACAAAACAACAACTCACATTCACTTTACAAGAATAAATGGAAGGATCAAGCCACTCATCCACAACCAATCCAAGACTATATTGTTTGGACTTCTCCCAAAGATACCAATAACCACCCCAAACAAAAGAACATATTGAAATTCAATAATTTCAATGAATCTAAGAACAAACTCCCCACCATTAATAACCAAAAACTAGTGAAGAAACAAAATTTCTACATGATCTTGAATTAGGATTCTCCCATAGAGGCCATCCAAAACTCCCTTACAATGGCCTACCTACCCAGGCCAATAAAAACACAACATGATCTTTTAAACTTCTCACTCCCAATTGGATGGGACAATAATATAGAGAAAACTTATCACACTGACAAAAAACCACCACCATACTGGGAGGGGAGGAAAGGGGCCTAATGACCGGACCGCTAAAACCAAAGTTAAAACCCACCCACCACACTTCACCTGTGGTTGGACAAAATCTAAGACCACACATGGTTCACATGGGTGGTCCACACAATAACACTAATTAGAAGCTCACATCCAAGATGGTATAACCATAAATGCTTCATGAAGGTTAAGTCCACCATTCCCTTTGCTGTGAAAGTAAATTTACAGTGATGAGAAACCATAATAAAAATGACAACACCACCTCATCACAATGGTGGAAGAAAAACATAATCAGACTCCCCTAACACTAGATTTCTTAAATATATACCATCTTTACTCTGAGACATATGGCCAATGCTCTGATGTTTGAGACATCCAATCCTCGCAGTATAAAGTTTAGGATCACAATACCCCATGAAACTCACTAGCTCAAAAAAAACACTTTTACCCAAACAAAGATTTGGAATATAAACATCACCATTCTCTCTCACTCTAAATAAGGATTAGAATGAACAAGGAACAGGAAAAGGCCCATCAATATCACTGATCAAAACTACCACAATCAAAAGAATCTCCATATTGAGAAGGTTCTTTAATCCAAGATCAAACTCTTTCCATTCCAAAAAATAGGTTGAAGCATCATTTAAAGAGGTGGATTGAACCCTTGAAATGAATCATTAGGCTTATCAACTAGAAATCTTGCCAATGGAGAACAATCTATGGCCACATCACAACATCCAACACATCTTTAGAAACCCACAAAACATTAATCCAAAACTGTGCCACCAATAAAATCCCATCTTAAGACACAAAAAGAGTATGACTTATATATAAAAAAAATTATACCGAATAAACAACACTACTAAGACATAGGAGAAACCAACCACATAACCATTAGTTTATAAATAATTTCCACAATTTTCCAACTCAAAACACTTTTTAAAAACAAACTAAAATGGTGGATTTCCATATTCACCAATGGTGTTTCATCAAGTCTCACTCATATTCACATTTTCAAGCCACCTCAGACACCCACCCACCATGCCATATCATCCATCCATCGAGATATCCATAAAACCATGTGTGTGAGCACCCATGAAAAGACCAAAGGCTTAAACAAAACAACATCATTCCAAAAAAAAATCATGTACCTTCCAATAGAACACTAAACACCAATCCAGAAAGACATTTGAGATTTCAAAAAAAAATACACTTCATAAAGAACCATTTTCTTAAAAACATACCCCTTTACTTTCTAACAACAATCAAAAAACCCAAGAAACTCCAAACAACACATTATCATTTTCAAAAATTCAGCAAGGTCTATTTTCATAATCTAATGGACACATAGACCAAAACCCTTTATATGAAAACACCAACCACTAAAAATAAATTTCCAAAACCAATTCATCAGATTCAAAAGATTTTCAATATCCCAAAACACCCCATTTAAAACAATGTTTTAGAATCACCTTAAAATTATCCACTCTTTCAACACATTTTATTTCAATAAACCACTTGTATAAATTAGGGAAAATACAATCCTGTTAAATGAATTTCACTTTATTCCCAAGATTTGTTTTACAAGACCCAATATTCCAAATCATTTATTATATTAAATTTTGAAAACCAATTTTGAAAATTCTCACATGTGGATTTTCAAAATAATATTTTAATTCAAGAAAGGTCTATGAGACCCACAAAAGGGAACTACTATCAGTGGGTGACTAGACCATATGGTTGGTGGCCACATGCCAAACACACTACCATCATAAAGAGCCTTCCCAAGACCATTCCCCATATCCACATGGCTTTTTGGGCCATGTGACATCATGGAAACCATTAGTACAACTCCCCTTGCCATATCCTAACACCAAAAAATCCACAAGAACCAAAGACACTAATAAAGATGGACTTCCCATGGATGCTTGAGGATCCGAATGAGAAAGAGTTCATGATTCTCTTCCCACAAATACCCTTAAAATCTCAACAATACAACTCTATCAACCTTTAAATTCCCCCCAAATAACAAGGGTGCTCTAAAAAGCATGTTCTGCTTTGATCCAACCTCCTTTGATACCATTTTTTCATGAAACAACATGAGTTGAACCGAAACAGGTCACCTAGGACAGCCTGTGACAAGTCCTGAAATGTGTTCTCAATCCTTTTGGGATAGTGAAAATCACTAAGGGAATCAAAAACGTAAACAAGGGAACTATTTCACCCAAATATAAACACTAAGTAAAACATCTGAAAGAATGGACAACCCAATACACATTAATATAAAAATTAAACCGATATCATTTATATGACAACAATGAATGTACAATTAAACTATACAACTAAAAAAACTAAACATTATAACCAACTAAATCCATGTGAACTCTCTGGTCACTCACCAAAAAAATGATCCAATGTCACTCAAGGTGATCAAACTTAGGTCGAAACCTACACATGGGCAAATAAATATAAGAAAACTATAGGAGTGAGTATTAAAACTCAGTAGGCTAGCCTGATATTCTATCCCCAATGAAATTCCTTTAAAATAAAAGAAAAATCAATTCCATGACAAAAATAAAATATATAAAAGTATTTTTTACAAAAATTGTTCCATCTTATAATCATTATAAAATAAAATATTTTCAAGTTTTTGTAACTAGGAAATGCTAGTAACTAATATCAAAGAGATGAAACTTCAAAATAAAAAACATTTTTCAAGAAGGATGCTTTGAAGAATGATTGATTTTAAATAAAAACACACACTATTTAATTTATGAACCAAACACACCATATGCTAATGGTGAGTAAAAATTATCCAACAAGCACAAGTCATGGGAACAACCCTAGGCAATAGTTTGTTGTGGGCCCCAGGTACCTCATATCTCGGTGTAAAAGTAACCATAAAAAATATATGTTCTCATGCATGAGACACTAGTATGAATCAATTACCCATAACCTAGTGGTCTCGAACATCATTATCATAGTTTATTTAGTGTTTTTATCGTCAAACATACGGCATGAAAAACAGACAAAACCACATTAGATCACTATCATACTAGTACATGTCTACCATCTTAGATACCTAGGTTTACCTTTAGTTCTCAATCAGATTCCACATATTATCAAATACACTTTTAAAAGGAAATTTTTATTCCCAAATCATACACAAAAAAATATCCCACAAACAGGATTCACATATCTTTTATGAATCAATAAACCACTTAAAATTTTCATCAACGAATTTCAATAAGTATAATGAGGCTTTACACATAAAATCCATTTAAAAATGATCTTTTAGGGGAAAACCCCACCATTACCATATCAAACTATATTTGGAAGCCCAAAAACCATTTAATAAATCAATTTAATGGATCTTAAAATAGATCCAAATGATACAACATGATTTACACATGAAAACCAATTTTATAAAAAAATGGAAAACAAACCTTTAAGAATTCTTCTCAAAAGTAATATTTATCAAAACAAATTCCACTATACAAAAAAAGGTTTGAAAACACCATTGGAAGAAATATAAAATTTACTTAAACCCCTAAAAAACTTAGGTTACACATTCAAAACCCATCTATTTCTATAAACGTGCCAAATGGGCCATTTACATAGAACATGTGCCAAAACAACCTAAAAAATGACACTCACTTTATTATATAACACAAAACCAGATTTTATCCTACATAAGGAACAAAAAAACATTGATTCAAATACAACCAATATTTTACATAATTAAAAACATTAATTTTATATCACCTTGATCACACAAAAGCCAACCGAGAAATTTCTCAAAAACAAGGCATGCAACAACAAATAAAATAAACTATAATTAACCCTAAAAATGTAATAAAACAAAATTTTCATGACAAATAATTATTTAAATAGCTAATCTTGGTACTAAACATTATAATTTATGTGTGAAAGCAAATCTATCCTTTAAGCAAACACTTAGTGCGCACACTTCAACTAAAACAACACAATTTTCACAAAACAAGGCATAAACTATGCTTCTTGAACACTAAATAATTAAACCAAAGAGTGAAAAACAATACCAAGTATAAATATAAGGTAAAAAATTAAATAAATATATGAATCATGAATTATGAAAGAAGTGATTGGGAGAACATACCTCAAAACCAAGGATGAATGGAAATGCACACCCGATAACACCTTCTGAGGGTTTATAAACCCTAAACCTATTAATACCAGACCCAAATGAGAAAAAAACCCATTTAGAATCATTTTATAAGATAAACCTAGTCTTTTTATTACCATGGGAGAATATAGAGACAATAAAAATTGTAAGGAGCAGAAAGGAGAAGGAAACTCAACCTTGATAACTAGACAACTCTCCATCTTCCCTTATATCCACAGCCATATATAAGAGGGAATGGATTAGATATCCATTTATAGGATCCTCATGTCTATATGAACCAGGTAAAGAATATTTGAGAGAAAAGAGTAACAAATGAATGATTTATGAAGGACAATTTTACCTTTTCAAATCTAGATGATTATAAAAACCTTGAAGAAGTTCTCCCTAATAACTGATGAAGATTAGGTCCAAAGAAGTGAAATGAAATGTGGGGGTGCACCTAGGGTTAGCGGTCTCAATTGAGAGGTGTAATAACCAAAAAATATTAAAAAATTAATAATATATAAAAGAAACTAAACATTTTTTAAAAACTGGAAATGGGATTACTGGATGGACCAATACCTGAAGAAATAACCCATATCCACCCATATTTTTAATTATATAAGGGGTAAAAATGAATATAGAGGTTTTAAAAAGTCAGTGGAGGCCAAGTGGGAAGTGAAATGGGTGAAAAATGTTAAAACAACAGAGTTTTGAATGAAAAAAACATTGTTTTTAAATATGGATATGGGATCGCGGTTTGGACCAAATATTGAAGTAACCACCCTTTTCTCCAAAAACACCCAAACAAGCTATGGGTTACCCAAGGTAGGACAATTATAAATAGATGTAACTTAAAACACAATATTTAGGTCACCCAAATCTCAAGAAAAGGATCATGATTGTCAAAGAACTGGATCAAAACCATGACATGAAAAATAGGGTGTGACATGTCCTCATCATATTATTTATGAAATATATAAGGATTATACTTTAGTAATTTTTTACTAAATATTTTAGATCATATGTTTAATTGTAATAAGAAATTTTATTATCAAGATAGTCAATATTTTTAGAAAATAAATGGTTGAGTAAAAGATATGGCTTAATATGATCCTAATGTTTATATAATGATTCTTGGATAAAGAGGTGATTGATATGGATAAATTAAATTGGATACTACTAAATGACTTGGAATAGATTATAATGTTTTGGATCATAATACTTTGTAAGAGGTATAAGGTTTACCATTTATGAAATAGTTTAAGTTGAATTTTGGATGATGTTTTAGAGATTATTTTATTACAGCACTATATGATGTATCATGTGCTAATAGATGATATAGAAATAGTTCAAGGCATAATAAATGGTTAATATTGTTTTTATAGAAATGTATATTTACAAATATTCTTATATAGTGAAATAATTCATCCACTCTATGAAAAAATGTCTTGAAATAAAAATGCTTCCTATAATCATCATTTTTATGATATAAATGACCTTTATTCACACCTCTAGTTTATAGTTTTGTGTTCAAGAAAATTCTCATGAAAATGTTCTATGTCACTCTCTATCAGAACTGGAGAGTTATGATTATCTTCCATGTCAATTTTTTCAATATTTTTCTACTATAAAAAATTCTTTTTTTTGTGGTGACATTCACATTTCCCTTTCTTTCAAACTCAAATGATGTGTTATTTACCCTATTTATGATGTGGTTTGATCAACAATAGTATTTTAAAATATCAAAACCTTGATTACCAAGATCTTGTTTAAATTTTTAGGATATGATTTAATTTATTTGGGGAGAATATAACCCCCGATATTATGAAGTAATAATATTTTATTTAATAGTGTGTATGACATGAAACACCAAGCATAGAATGGAATATAATGTCCCGAGATATTACGATATATATAAAATTTTAATTAAATATATTCTATAGCATATAATGCATGTAAAATTCATTTACCTTTCATTACACACATGAATGAGTTTTTTCTACAGTTTTTTTACACCTATGAACAACATTTATCAATAGTTTGTGTTATAGGCATAGTCATGCTTTACAGAACAACTATATATTATTAAAAAATTATTATTAAATATAATAAGATATAACAAAACTTGTTAAATTTGTGGTTATGAATTTTATTAATTAAATTGTGGTAATATATTATTGAATTCAATGGTTACCACATAATTATAAATTAATATAAAAACCAATTGAATATAAAGGAAAAGTTTTTTATAAAAAAACTATTTTTATGATTTCAACATCACATTGTCATAATAAATTAAATTAATTACTATTTATGAATGATAATAATAAAATATATATATTATAAAATAAATATAATATTTTTGACATTTATCCCATATTTTTATATACATTTGATAAGAACTAAACCAATTTTACGTATAAAAAGCTATATTTTTATAAAGGCAGTTTTCATTCCTTTTAATGGTTCACCTATTTTAAAACATAATTTTGAAAATTTTATAAATATTTTTTGTCAGAATAATCTATATTTTTTAAATCATAACATTATCTTTAGATTAGGGTTTATTTTTTCATGTCATTTTGATAAGTTTTATTTTTCAATGAATGATGAAAATAATGAATTTAAATTGAAAACTATTTTTTCATATAAATAATTTATAGTGTTTAATTTTATTTTCAATTAATTTTATTATTTATTTAGTTTAATTTTATATATATTATTAAAATTTAGTTCCATGGAAGCTTTTATATTTCATTTAGATATAAAAACATAGGGAATGTTTTAACATTTTTACTTTTAAAAACACTATTTCACGTCTCGTCTCCTAGATTACTTTTAAAATTATATCTTCCACTTATATTATCTAAATTTGAAAAAATATAATCCATATTTTTTAAAATATATATTTATAATATCTATTAATTTAAACTTATATTAAAAAAACAGTTAATGTAATTAAAATTAATTTCATCAATTAAAAAAAAACTAGTTTAAAAAGGGACTAAACCGTAATCTTATGGGTCAAAATGACCTTGAAAATTTTCCAAAATCCATGGATTATTTTATTTTTAACATAACCTTCATTTTAAAAATTAAATTTCAATATTGTAGGCATATGATGTCAGGGAGACCTCTCAATAGTGTATACTATTTTATATTTAAAAGAATGTCTCTCCTCTCCCGCTATAATATGTCACTCACCCCTCCCACTTAATCACACATATCAAGACATTTGGATCATAAAAAATATTAACCAAAAACTCCCCAACAAACCGACCCTCATAATAAAATCTTATATTTGGAAATAAATCAATCCAAGGAAATATTTTGGAATAAACTAAAAGGAGTTACACTAATAAGATGTAACATTCTTCAATGATCACTTTTCATTCATTAAATTCTCTACCACTTAATTATTTTATATATATTGAATATATAATAACATAATTTTATTAAAAATAAAAAATTGTATTTATTATATGATTCCATCATTTGACATCACACACTTCCATCAAATTCAATATGAATTCATCATTCAGGTGTATGGAGGACTATAACCATGGGAACTGATGTCCTTCATTCTTCCATTTCCAAAATTCAAAAATGGGAATAAATATATATATATATATAGTTTATAAATGATATTTATGATATTTATAATTTTTTTATTCATATTTAATTTTTATATAACACATACCTTCATGCATTCCTTTTTATAGGAATGAAATATCATCTTTTGTTGACGTGTGGACAACCACCTCCTCATTGTAATGTGATTCGTTCGCACTATACGTAGAATGTATTAAGGTTTGTTTTAAAAAGAATATGTGACATATTTAAAATAAAAATTATACTAGAATTATAATATACTTATGTATATCATTTAATTATTATTTATTTAACACAATAATTAGGTGCAAACAACATTCATGCATACGTATGACCTACCATTTCTATGGACAGTGTATTTTATTTACCATCTCAAAATTTTATGAATTATTATAAATAAATATATTTTAAATATAAATGTTATTAATATATTTTATTACATCCAGTAAATAATTAAATTATGATCTAAATATAAAAAACAAAAAAACAAGTAAAAAATACTCGAAAACATGCCAATTAACACCTGAAATGTTGAAAATGATGAATGATTATTAACAAACATGTTATAATATGTTATAAAAGGACTATATATGATATAATAGATGTTAATATGTTTATACTGTAATTTAATTAAATTATTTAAATTGTCATACATAAGTTTAGTGAGCGTTAAACAAAAATGAAACGTAATGGAATGGATTTCATCTCAATTTACATTCTGTTGAGACTTATATGTTTTTTACACCATTTCAATTTTATGTGATGTATATACTTACCCATTTAAATTTAAAATCAATAAAAATTTATTATTCATTTTATTTTAAGTGTAAAATTTAATTATCTCACATAAGGGGATTAGATTTGAAAATTTCTAAGTGATATAAGTTAGTGCAAAATATCACGTTGTTTTGTGATTGTTAACTTTCCTGGAAACAATCACTTTATTGTAACAATTTTTCATTGGAAATTAAATTTATCCTAAATATCCATATTAGTATCATGAATATGTTCATTTCTTAAACTGTATACCTTTCCATGTTTATTTGTTGTTATTGATTTATTATTTATTCCATTATACTTAACCTTATCGAGGATTTGATATCAACCTTAATTTCTTTCATTTCCTCAAGTTATATAGAATACATATTTGAATTATATTTCAAGGATTCGGTTCATTATCTTTTATTATGTACTTTTTTTATCTTCTATTTTCTCAATGTGTTATGGTTATCATTCATGTAATTTGGGTTTCAAAAATTGTTAAACATTCGGTCCTTTGAGATTTGATTCCTTGTAATCATGATAATGTAATAAATTAAGTCATTGAATCAAATATTCTAGTTCATGGAGTTACAAATTGGGGGAACCAAGATAAAGACGAGTGAACAAATTATTGTCCATGTGTTCTTGGACAATGAAATCAAATTTGGGATATACGGGGTGAGAAACATGTCACAACATGGATTAATGGAATAGATATACAAAATATGATGTGTGGGTGCATGGAAAGGATCAAATTTGACATAGATAAATGAAATAGGAATGATAATTCTCAATTATTTAATTATAAGGGAATAAATCCACTCCTGACGAGTCTAACCTCAAGTCAGATCATTCTTGGATAAAGAACACACTCGCTAATATAGGAGGAAAATATGTGGCATTCACTACGTCTCAATTGGAATTTATCTAGAGGCATGTTGTCATCTGATCATGATCCTCTAATAATGAACATGGTATTTACCTCTTAAATATCCCATGGGTATGGTGGATAACCAAGGAGATTTTCTATAATAGAATATTTATAAAAGGATTTTGTTCTAACATATTTATTGAATTAATTAAATATTTAAATATATAATCCACTGAATGCACCAACCAACTATCATATTATCTATACATTCTATGGAGACCAATAATAGGTTGAACATTGAGTAAACCTCACATTATAGATTCAACCTTTTTCTTTGTTTTGTTATTTGAGACTTCATTTAAGTGATGTCCAATATTTCTTGAAAATTGTTCATGCATAATATAAAATATATTTACTATCTTTAGAAAGTTAATTTTGGGTACACCGATCCATGTAGTCACATTCCATATGAGTTACGGGATCCAAAAATATTTCTAGATATATTTAATAGTCTTATAAAGAAAACATGTGGTCTCAATAATATTCCTCTCTTCAAGAAAATTTTCCTTGAAAATAATAAACTAAAAAAGGTTGTGATACTGAGCTTTCATCTATATATCCCACTACCAAAATCTCTCATGCAATATACTTTTATATAATAACACATGATACAAGGGGATAGTCTATCCATGTGGGATCCCCTCTTTTCTTTCCTTGATCACCACCCGATGCTCCATGAAAGTGGCTCCATAATCTATGTCCAAATAACCCTAGTCAATAAAATTTGTGGCATCATGCACATATCTCTTAATTTTAGATACATGGAATATATTGTCCAAATTATCCAAGTGTGGGGATAGGGTGAGTTGGTTGTCAACCAGACCAACCCTCTGTAAGATCTAAAATGACTCGGTGAAGCTTAGAGATATATTGCATCCCCATCAAAATATCTAAAATCCTTATTGTTGGGAGAATCTCAGGAGAACATGGTCTCCTTGCTCGAGCACCAAGGGCCTAAAACATCAATTTGGATAATAATTATATGAATTTTGGGTTGTCCTAATCAACTCACATATGACCTTTACCTTCTCTATCGTCATCTGATCCCTCTCTGTCCCAACAAGAGATGACTCGTCTGTCTTAGTCCAACATAAGGGTGACCTTCAGGGTATCCTGTACAGGGCCTCCAAAGGTGCCTTTTGGCTTGAATATTGTTATCATTTATTTTAAGAAAACACTACCTATGTAAATTGATCATCCCAGATCTATATGAAGTCTAACACGCAAGACCTCAGCATATCCTACAATACCTAGATCGTGTTATCTATTTAACCATATGTCTGGGGGTTAAAGGATGTACTCATCCTCACATAGGGATTAGATAACTCATATTGGCCTCTCAATAGCCATGAAATATGCCACACATTATATATAGGGAAAATACATGAATGATCACCATGGAGGAGGTTAATCTCCCATATATACAAATTTCCGAAACTCTCCACCAAACTCTACTCCCTTATATCAAGGGAGTTTTCCAACATTAAAAAGTAAGCCAACTATCACCTGCATTGTGATGAACCCATCTACATAATCCAAGAGTAGGTGACTTATATTATTACATTGGAATGATTATAAGGAATCATATCCCTATTTACTTATCATGTTATCAATTTTGGAGATCTATATACATACATGATACCCATTTTACATTGGTAATGGAGAATTAAATGAAATAAATTAAAAAATATAAGAAACTAAATCATCTAAAACTCTTTAAATAATATATTCTTCATAACCTATGGAAAGGGAAAAATAAGGTTTAGATCAATTTCTTAATAAGGGGTTTTTTATAGTTGAAATAATCATGAATCAATAAGTTCAATTGACATGGAAAGGTAAATAATTGAACTCACATGCCATTTAATCAATAAAATGGGAATGAAATTCATCTGTTGATTTTATCCTTGTTAAAAACACATGGATAATAATAAATAAATTTGGAATTAATTAACTAATTAATTATTGGACATCATGTCTCAAGAAAATGAAAACATCCTCTATCAATATATATCCTCCTGATATTTTAAAACTACAAGTAGAAACCCTTTTAATTTGTCCAAATGATCTCTATAATGAGACATATCGATGAATTAAGGGGTAATATAATTTTTGGGAAACACCCATAAAAATATTTCTAAATAATTACTCATATAACAAATAATAAATAAAATTAATGGAAAATATTATTTATTATAAAATATTTTTATTGAGAAAAGGATATATATTTTTAAATATTTCACAGTTAATCAAGTAAATTTCAAAGTAAACACTATATGAATAACTTTTATGCAGTTAAGGAAATTATCATATCCATTACACAATAATATGGATATATAAGAGATAATTAATTTCAAATGAAAAATTATTACAATAATGTTCTTGTTTTATGATAAAGATAACAATCACAAAATAAAGTGACATTTCATAATAACCTTTACCACTTGAAAAGTTTGATGTCAAATCCCCATGGATAAAATAATTTAAATTAGAAATTAAAATCCCATGATTTATTGATGATTAAAGATAATACATTTCAATGTGGGGAGTATATACACAACATGAATGTGATGTGTCGCATAATTATCAAATTATTCTCAATGAAATCTAAATTTATATGAAATCCCTTGACTTATGATTCCTATTGGTTGAACGCTATATAATATCTGATATAATGGTTTTAAAAATCTTATAATCTTATAATAGAAATATATTAACATTTATAATATTTTATATGATATTTTTTTAACATTTTATCACCTGTTTTTCAATAATTATTCATTATTTTCATTGGATTGGGTGTTAATTACCATGTTTTTCAAATATTTTTTGACTTGTTATTTTTTTCTTATTAATTAAATAATTATTTCATCACATATATAATGTAAAAAATGATGAAAATATCATATATATTCATTATATATGTGTTTATATTAATCTATAAAATTTTAGTGATAGGAAATGAAGTACACTGTTCATGGAGATGCTAGGCCATAGGTACACATGAACACTATATTCAATTTATTATTATATTGAGAGAAAGAAAAGTGAATGATATATAAGTATATTATAATTAATATAAAATATTTCTTATATATATATCATAAATTATTATTAAAATAATACGTAACATATTTTATTTAAATCATGAACAAATCACATCGCTTCGCGAGGCGGTAGTCCTCCGTACACACAAACAACATTATCATATTCCCATAAAATGGAAAGCATTAAAGTATATACTGTATAATAATTATGAAATAATAAATGAATCTATAATATCATAAATACCATATATAAACATTATTTTCATCATTATTTCTAACCCAGATAGGTTGTAATGAAAAAATGAGTGGTATCAGTTAGCGAGGTGGTAGTCCACTGTGCACGTGAACGATGATTTTTTAATCCATTTGATTAAAGTGTGTGTGTTTATAGTTCATACCCAAAAAATAAAAAAATCTTAGTATTAGTATATTTAATTTACTAAGAATATTATATAATAGTGATACAAAAATTAATGGAGGTGGAGAAGGAATAAAATAAAAACACTTTTAGAATAACATTACCACTACTTCAGGTATCCTCCATAGGTTTTCACTAATGCCTTCCTAAGTCGGGTTTCATCACAATATAATGATTAAAGGAAAAGGGAGGATATGTATAGAATATTTATTAGTAGTTATAGGCCTATAAAATTGTTTTTTAATGTGTGAATGGATGGGGATAGGGGTGGTCTTTTATAAATAGGGTGAGTGGAAAAATTGTAAATTCTCAAAATAGTGAATTCCACCCACGTTTGTTCCATGTTTAGTCGATACAATAATTCACCAAACTATATTATAGTAGTTATATATTCCAAATATGTCTATAAATGGTTTTATTAAATTTTCTAGGTCACTTGTCCCTTTACATTTAAATTTTAGACCCTTGGTAAACTCATTCTTCTCTAAACTACTGTAAATAATTTTACCTGATTTAACTTATCACTTTCGTAAAAAAATTATTTTTTTATTATTAATGATTTTAAATTATTTCAATTCCAAATATGGAATCCATTTTTTATAATTCATTTCAGTTAATTGAAATAAATTAATTTAAAAATAATTCAACATAATGAATAATAAAGTAGTTTTTTAAAATGAAAATGTTTAACAGTGTATTATGTTTTTGTATCTTAATTAAATATAAATTATATTATAAATATATAAATTGGATTTATATATTTATTTTTTATTTACTTTTACATTAAAATAACTTTAATATATAATTCTAAATTATATATTATTGAGATGATAATTCAATTTTCAATTATAATTTAGTATTTTTCAATTTTAATCAAAAAAAGATACCTTTTATAAAAATTCCAAAAATAAACCTAATATTAGTTTCACATTATTAATTCAAAAATTAAGTTCATTTTTTCACATAATATTTATAAATGTTTCAAATTTATGTTTTCAAAAAGTGTTCCATCAAAAGGTGGGGAACTGCCTTTAGAAAAATAATGCTTTTATGGTTAAAATTGGATTTTTTATTTTCAAATTCCTATAAAATCTATTGGTTGAATGTGAAAAAAAAACATTATTGAATATATAACATATAAATTTTATTATCTCCATCCACAAATACTAATTAATCTAATTAATTAATATAAAAACCTTTGGCACTTATTAATTGTTTTTAAATAAAAACATCTCCTCTATATCCAATTGGTTATTACATCCATTTATAATTAGTTGTTAACTAGTGAATTCACCCATATATTTTAATATGTTATTTAATAAAATTTATATCCTTCTATTTAATTAATATGAGATAATTATCATTTTAAATAATAATATTAGTTGTATTTGGTAAATCATGGTCTTGTGTGTAATGCAAGACATTGAATAAATTCATTGTAGCGTGTAACACAAGATAAAATAAATGATTAATGTAATGTAAGATGAACTCAATATTTTCATTAACACATGATATATAATAGAATGATTTTTTTTTAAAATAGTAATTGTATCAAAATGTATTAGGTTGTTAAATTACTTTTCATTCTTGGGGTTTCATGTCATACCCACTATTTAATATGATCATCATATTTTAATATTTTGGGGTGTTACATTCTCTTCACCTAATATAAATTGCATCCTTGAAATTTAAACATAATCTTGGAAATAAAGGTTATGTAATTTGGAAATATCACTCTTGAAAAACCCACGTTGCAAAAGTGTTAATAAAAAATTCTCCTAGTAAGTGAGAGAGGTATGTACAAAAGTAATCTGGAATAGAAACATAACTTGGTTTCCAGAAGGGTGAACATAGGTTTGAAATTATAACATCCCAGATACGGGATTCGCCCAAAGGTTCCCCAAACCTAGTTGGTCACATAAACTCAAGTGCATTTCCCCAAACGTGAGAGGCTTCTGACTACTAGTGAGGGCCAATGTGTGACAATAGAGAAACTATACCCTCATTGGTAGAGTATATATAGTGGAAAACAAATATAAACAAAAGTGAAAATAATAATACCAAATAGGAATAATAGTGGAAGACTAAAATTAAATCCAACAGAAGACATGATATATATATATATATATATATATGATGCATGGAATATGTATCTAATAAAATAGTCAAACAAGTCACAATTATAGAAAGAAATACTAAAACCAAAGTGCAAAATAACTAGTAAACTCCTACAGCATCACAAGCCTCATCTTGGTCCCATTCTCTCTAGCTCCAACAATAGTAAAGTAATTGATGAAGAATATAACTTTCCCTTATCTATACTTCCAATCATATAATTTTTTTTGGATAAAAAACCTTGACACAAATCGGGCGTGAGATGAGTCTCAATAGGAAACCACCAAAAGATCTCTGCCTATCTGTCAGTAAATATATATAGCAGGTAATATGGAAAAATGAATCATTAAACTGGGAAGTACTCAAAATTAAACAATAATACAATTTTAAATTACATTCATTTAACATTTATTATTCATCCTTTGAATCATGTAACCCTTGGATCTAACCTAATCTCTATATCCCCCATGTAATGTAATCAAAACAGATGTCTTATAAGACCAGCTAAACAATAAAGTAAGATTGAATCCAAGATTTTTCTTTGGCTTGGCAGTCTCATCACAATCATTAAATTTTTCACAATGGCCCTCTAGGAAAGCTCTCACAGTATAACCCCTTTGATATAACATCATCAATTAATTTAAATAAAGACCCTCTAAGAGAGCTCTAACGGTCTAACCCCATTGGTCCAATATATCATCAAGAAAATATAAACGACCACCTAAGAAATCTATCACGGTCTAATCCCATCAGGTCAAATATCTACACCAAGGCACTCATTGTTTTGGGTAAATAAAATAGAATCCCCCTTAGTTTTCCCGATTCAATTCTCTTACAGTGCATTAGAAAAATAGTGAATATATCAAATCAAGCAGTTCATGTAATCTAAAACTACTACTTGGAAAAAATATCAATGAATATCATAGGAATTTCATATAATCAAACAAACCCTATCCTAATCAAAAAAGTCATAGAAAAGATGGCACACCTCATAGGCAACATAGAACAAGTGGGCCTAAATAATATATCAAGGGAAACACACCAATGTGGTGTCCCTTAAACATGGTATATAACCTTATGCATAACCAAAAACCCTTTATTAATCAACCAGACCGTAACAGGTAATAATAGAGTTTAATTACAAAATCGCATTAATTCCTAAAACATGGGTATGTGGAACTTTTAGTATATATAATAACATTAAAAACAAAAAAAGTCACAAACCACCTACCATGATGTCATACAAATGATATACTTGAACGCCAGCCCTTGAATCGACCTAGATCGGCGTAGATCTATAAAAACCTGAAAAACTACCAACCTTAAATAACTCACAAGAGAGGATGAATCAAGAAGAGAGTCTCTAGGGGATTTGATAAATCATAAGTGGGATTCCAATGCATCTGATGGTGTCTCAATCGGAGCACAGATGTAGAATAGGGATATCAAACTTCGTTCGTCGTTCTAGAGTGCTCCTGTACGAAACACAGGAAGAAGAAGGTGTTTCTTGACATGTGACACCACCCTACTCTGATATATCAAATAAAAGAAAAACTACATGGCATTGTCTTTAAAACAACATGCTATGTAGTAGGCTCAACCATTCCCCGACTTTAGCGGGTCTGTCAGGTCACCAAAATTCCATGTACTCGGCCATTACATGGTCAGTATGCGGCTGTACGCAGATTTCTAGGTATACGACATGTACACAGAAGTACATGACATGTACTTAGAAAATCCTCTTTTTTCACCTTTTCCTCAAAACTACTCAAAAATAGGATCCATACATGAGATGAGGATTTGATTTCTAAAAAACATGCCCCCCTTAAAGAAAATCATCCCTGAATTATCGTTCAAATGTTGGTGAAGAAGAATCTATAAACAAATCTAGCCACACTGATCGTACATGGGACTCCCTCTCCCATTTCTAATCTTCCAATCATCCGTGATTCCATAGCACCCATACCAAAGGAATATACTGGCCATGAAGAACCATTTTGATGTGATCCACGATCTGAATAGGGTGCTCCTCGAAGGATGCATCCACCTCCAACATGACCTCCTCTGGTTGAAAAACATGAGATTGGTACGAAAATCAAATTCGAGATAAGAAACATGAATGACGTCGTTCATAGACAGGTACTTATAAGGTAACTACAAGTGATAGGCACTCATAATGACTCTTTACAAAGACTCAAACAACCTAACATATCTCGATTGAAGCTTCCCAGGTCACCTAATCCTTCTGTGTCCTAACCATGGTGTGACACGCAGGAAAACCTATCCTCCGACCTCGAACTCCAGAGGTCGTCTCCATCAATTAGGATAAGATTTATGCTAAGACTGTGTAGTATCCATCATCTTTCGAATAAACTCCACCTACTTAGTGGTATCCATGATAAGACAAGGTCCTAGTATAGCTGCCTCTCCTGCCTCCATCCAACATAGGGGTGATCAGCATGACCTACCGTACAAAGCCTCATAAAGTTCCATCTTAATAGTTGCCTAAAAACTGGTATTGTAGGAAAAATCTTATAGGGGTATGTGAATTTCCAAATATCCCCCAAAATTCTTGACGCATTCTCTAAGCATGTCCTCCAAAAAATGAATCATGTGCTCGAATGAGCCATCTGTATAAGGATGGTAAGTTGTACTCAGAAGTTCTTATGTACCCAAATCCCTATGTAGTTTTTTTCAGACATGAGAATTCAATCGAGCATCCCAATCCAAAATGATAGAGTGAGGAACCCCATACAATGTACTATCTCTTGGACATATAACCTTCCAGGATCATCAACATTGAAGGTATCATTAATTGACCAGAAATTTGAAACCTTCGTGAGCCTATAGATAACAACCAAAACCGCATCATTCCCTCAATGTGACCTTGATAATCCTATTACAAAATCCATCACCAAATCTTTCCATATCCACTTTGTAATCAGAAAGTACTATAATAGTCATTCCAGTAACTGATGCTCCACCTTCAACTACTGACAGGTGGAACATCTAATGAAAAAACTAGAAACATCCCTATTCATGCTTGGCCACAAATACTGATGATGTAGATCTTGATACATCTTTGTTACTCTAGGATGAAATTCCCATATGAAGGCATGAAAATCTAAAAATATCTCTTCGTGCATGTCTGTCAACACCCATACATGTCCATGAAGACACAAAACCTCATCCTTGCCTATTGTTCACCCAGGAATAGGGTCCTCCCTTGACGCACTATCCTGTAGGACTAGACCATCATAATCTGATCGTTTTCTCATTCGTAATAGATTCAGTAGAGTATATTTAACAACTATATAAGAAATAAACATTTGCCCCTATCTTTTATGCACCTCCAAATGCATCTTAGAGAACAAATCCATAATCCACCACTCACTTTTGGCCTCATGAACTGCATGTATCTATGTCCTCCTACTCAATGTATCTGCCCTTGCATTTCTATTCCCAGGTATGTAGGCAAGATTAAAGTCAAAAGACTGAAGGTAATTAAACCCACCTTTTTTGTCTCAAATTTTGATCTTGTTTAGTAAAGATATACTTGAGGATTTTTTGGTCTATGTATAACAAAAAACGCTCTCTAAGTAAGTAATGTATCCATCAGTGTAAATCATGAACAACTACAACAAACTCGCAATCATTTTTTGGGTAGTTCCTCTCATTTGAATTCAACTACTAAGACTCGTACACAATGAATCGTCTCCCTACACAAGCACAACTCATTTTCTGATACCTGAAGCATCACAGTAAACGGTGTAACTCTTACCTGATTCTGGAAAAATCAGTATTGGTGCAGAATTCAACTTCCCTTTTATCTCTTGAAAGGATAAATTGTAGGAATATTTTCTCAAGTACTTCACACCCTTTTTAGTTAGGCCTATCATTGGAATTTATATGTGTGAAAAGTACTAAATAAAGAGTCTGTAGTAACCAACCAGCCCCAGAAAACTCCATACCACAAGGATTTTCTTAAGCTACTCCTAGGAAACTATTTATCTCACCTTCTTTGGGTCTAATAATACTCATGTCTATGAGATGACATGACCCAAGAAGGGAACATGATCAATTTCAAAGTGGAATTTTTTGAGATTAACATATAACTGCTGCTCCATCATTATACTCAAAAGGATCCTTATATGGGTGTCATGGTCATGTAGAATGTGAGAGTACACTAAGATATAATCCGAGAAGAATACTACAAAATAATTCAAGTAAGGATGGAACACTTGGTTCATCAGTTCCGTGAAAAATTTGGTGCATTCGTGAAACCGAACGACATAAACAAATACTCGTATAGATCATACCTACCTCGAATGTCTATAAGATGTATATCTGATGATCGAACACAAAACAGATAATAACCAGATGTCAAGTCAATATTTAAGAACACCTAGGCTCCATGATGCTGATAAAAGATATCAGTAATCCTCATCAAGGGATATCAGTTTTTGACAGTCAATTGGTTTAGCTTTTGATAATCCACACAAAGTATGAGGGTATCATCTGCCTTATTCACAAAAAGGATAGAATAACACCATGAATAAGTATTTGGTCAGAATAAAACCTTTTCCTATAACTCTTATAACTACATCATAAGCTCCTAAAACTCTGGTGTATTTATCTTATATGGAGGAATGGACACTGGTGTCACTCCTAGAACATGCTCAATAGATAAATCCACCTCTCGATCTAGAGGTAAACCTAAAAATTCATCAACGAAGACATCCTTGAAATGATCCACCACTGGAAGAAAGTCTATCTGTAAATTCCCATGGTCATCCATATATACCCTAGAAATATGGTCAGTAATCTCTCCCAACCCATGATGCTCGAGTACAACTCTGCTCTCCTGAACATTCAATTCTCCATTGTGTAAAAAATATCCACTCTCAGGTGATGTGAAACTCTCCCTACGGTGATAGAAGTCAACAAAGGCCTGAAAATAGACCAACCCGTCCATTTTGAGAATGAAATATATGTATGTCATATCTAAGACATAGAGGTCCCAAAAGAAGTGACACCCACCAAACTCATGAGGGAAATCCTTACACTGATGTACACTAGCCATCAGAATCCCCAAAAGAGTTTCTAGAGTCATAAAATCATTAAAATTAAAGATACAGATACCATGGCTCTAAATAATAGAAACCGATATAAAACTATAGGATGCCAAATTATCCAAACAAGAAGAATCTGAAATTGAGGCAATTAGAATTGTACCTCTAAAAATAGAGGGTTCAGGATCCTGCTTCTACTAGGTCCATTCCATCTCAAAAGTTTGACATGTACTGCAGCCCTCTGATCCTTCCTGGCTACCCTGATCTGATCCATCCTGTTGGCACTGAAAACCTGTTATCTAGATACCATGACCACAACCACCTCTGTAGCCTGAATGGCCTGAAAAACCCTAGTTCTTTGTCCTATGAGGAACTGGTGGCCCCACTCTTGTAGGTGGAGTCATAACAGATCCCCTACCACAAGCTATTGGTGAGAACATCCTACAAAAACACAAAAGATGACCCATATTACCACAAGATCAACACTCAACAAGGTCCCTTTGGAACTACAGTCACATGTTCCCACTCTTCCTGCATTGGTAACACTTTTATAAGAAACTGGAGGAACCACTCTTGTAGGTGGAGTCATAATAGATCCCCTCCCACAAGCTGCTGGTGAGAACATCCTATAAAGACACTAAAGTTGACCCATATTGCCACAATATCAGCACTCAACAAGGTCCATTTGGCACTATAGTATCATTTTCCTACTCTTTATGCATTGGTAACACCTCTCCTTTATACTTGATGATATATACCTACTATTGGAATCACCAAACGAAGACTCTCTATGATGAATCCTACTATTAGTCGATGGAGTAATAGACCTAGATGTTGAACTTCCCTGGCTCACCACCCCAAACTCCCTCAAAATTTTCTCAGAAATCAGGGCCTATTTTACTATAGTAGTCACTAATGTTAGCCTGAAAAAATTCACCTTTGATCAGATGTCATACCTGAGACCATCCTCAAATCACCTAGACAGTGATAACTCATCACCCTCGGAATAAGTGTGAAGAGTTGAAGCTCTATAAAGTGAGAAGAGTAATCCATCACTAAAATATCACCCTACTCCAAATTCAAAAACTCCTAGGCTCGGTTTCCCCTCAATGTCCCGTGGTAGATGTAATCATACAAATTTATCTAAAACTATTCACTATCCATATCTCGATTACATCCTTCTTGTGAAACAATATCCCACCATCTCATGGCAGAATTAAGTAGCATGTAGGTCACGAGCTTCACCATTATCTCAAGAGGTATCTCTAGAAGCTCAAATATAGAAAGAATGGCCTTAAACCATGAATCTACACCCTATGGTCTTCTATACTATGAATATTTGGGAGGATTCTACTACTTGAACACCCACGTTAACTCTTCCATAGTCGGGGCAGGATGTGGGGCTCCATAAAAGGTCTGAATCATCTTTATAAAGCCTTCATAGAAATGTGAATTAGCACCTGAATCCAGTACAACAACTGGTGACAAGAAGGTTATGATAGGAGGATCTGTTGGTAGTCCTTGATCTACCATTTATGGTGTCAGATCATCGCCATGTACCTGGCATACAACTGGAGAATATTTTGGTAGAATTACTCTACAAGGTCAAGCACACACCTTAGTATGATATTAATGAAAACTAAAACTCAGATGTACATGAACAAAACATGTGAAAGAAAGAATTTATGTTTTTCAAACGAGGGTTACACAGTGTGTAGAACTACTATACAGTGTGTTCCCTTAATCCTTTACATGGGAGTGTACCTTGGTCAACTTGGTTGTGTAAAACCCCATACCACGATGTGTTTCTCCTAAGACATAGCGTGTACATGAATATTCCCTCCTGCCTAGGTACTTATACATGTCTATAACTACATTGTTTTTTCTGGTGTAACACTACATGACATGCACACTCTAGAAACGACATGTACAAAAATGTTTCTATCCACATGTGTCATTAGTCACACGACCTAATACATAGTCTATTTCAGCATAGTGTGTTCTCCATATACACAGTGTGTTCTACAAAAAAGATTACCCACCCAATGTCTTTGCTCACACAGTAAATCACATGGTCAAAAACTACATGGAGTGTACATATGTTACACATCGTGTACTTAAGAAAATGAATTTCATCCAGAACAGAAGAACACATGACATGTGTTCATAACATCACATGTCTTGTTTTCAGGGGTTTTGGACATTAAGCCTCTAAAACTTATTCGTAAACCCCAAAATCATAAAATTTGGCCATGGAATGACATGTTCCAATCTGTGTGTGCCCATACTCTCTTAGAGTCAAATTTTAGCATCCTTATTCATATCACATCTTAACAGAATTCGATTAAATTTCAAACATGATCCACCAAATTCCGATCCAAGAGGTCCCATAACACCTTAGGAACCAAATATTTCCCTTCATCCAAATTAAACATTACATATACCAATACCCTATCAAAATAAAATGCATTCTATCATATCATCTATCACAACATCATACATATCTAGAACAACATCTATCACAACTACATGAAATCAGTAATGCGCCCTAAAAGTTTGATAACAATTCATGACATGTGATCTCTATAAAGTTCCTATACGATGCATAAGATGGAGTTCCCTAATCTCAACGAGTTTCAAAAAAATAAAACAACACCAATATCAATATTAACATCAAAAAACAAGTGTGTCACCCAAAGATGAAATCAAATCAGCTATAATATTTCAAAATCAAAAAATTACAATTCAATTAGAGGTAATTTGGAATTTCCCTATACATGGGGAAGAAAATACTGAGCACAACTAATTAAAAACTTCAATTTCCTTCCTATCCCTTCATAATGTCACGAAACAATATTAAAAACTAGAAAATAAAACCACCTCTAATACCACATTGTAATATCCCAGATTCGGGTGCCACCCTAAGGTGCCCTGAACCTGGTTCGTCACATAACCTCAAGTGAATTTTCCCATATGCTAGAGGCTTCCAACTACCAGTGAGAGCCAATGTGTGATAATGTGGAAACTATTCCCTCAATGTAAGAGTATACCTATTGTAAAACAAATATAAACAAAATTGGAAGAAATAATACCAAATAGGAATAATAGTGGAAGACTGAAAGTAAATCCAACAGATGCCACAATATATATATATATATAATTCAAGAAATATGTATCTAAGAAGACATCCAAACAAGTCACAATGTTATAAAGAAATATAGAAACCAAAGTAAAAAAGAATAAGTAAACACTAGCATTATCACAATCCACATCTTGGTCCCATGCTCTCCATCTCCTATAGCACTCAAGTACCTGATGAAGAAGGGAACATTCAATTATCTATACCTACAATCATATAATATTCTTGGGTCCAAAAGACTCACCAAAACATGTTTTGAGATTAATCCTAGTAGGAAACCACCAAAAGATCTGTGCCTATCTTTCAATGAGTATATGTAGCAGGTAATATGAAAAAAAATGAAGCATTAAACCAGGAAGTACTCAAAATTAAACAATCCTATAGTTTTCAATTTTATTAATTTAACATTTATTATTCATCCATTGTATCATTTGATCCTAGGATGTAGCCTAATCTATGTATCCCCCATGTAAATCAACCAAAATAGAGGTCACATAAGACCTTAAAAACAATAAAGTAAGACCAATTCCAAGCTTGTGCTTTGACTTAGAAGACTCATCACAATCATTCAATTATTCAAAAAGACCCTCTAAGAAATCTCACACAGTCTTACCCATTTGGTCTAAAAATATCAATTCATTTAAATAACAGCCCTCTAAGAAATCTATCACGTTCTAACCCCTTTGGTCTAACATATCATCAAGAAAAATATAAACGACCTCTTGGGAAAGCTCTCATAGTCTAATCCCCTCTTGTAAAATATATACAAAAAGGATCTCACAGTCCTATGTAAATAAACTGGAAACCTCCTCAGTATCCCTAGTCCAAGGATCTCATGGTCCATTGGAAAAATAGTGCACATATCATAACATGTATCTCATGTAATCTAAAACTACTACTTGGATAAACCGTCGCAATGCATATCACATGATTTTCATATAATAAATAAAACTCTATCATAATCAAATAAGGCCTAGAAAACACAATATGCCTCATAGGACACCTAGACACAATGGTCCTAAATTATAAATCAAGGGAAACAAACCAATAGGGTGTCCCTTAGACAATGTATCTAATATTACACATTAGAAACAACCCTTTATCAATCAACTAATCCATAACAGATAATAATAGGGTTTAATTCCAAAATAACACAATACCAAAAACATGTGAATGTAGAACCATTAGCATATATAATACAAAGAAAAAAATGAAAGGCACAAACCACCTACCTCGAGGTTTTACAATCGATATACTTGAACGTTGACACTTGAATCGGCCTAGATCTGCATAGATCTATAAAAAGGTGAAAAACAACCAACCTTGAATAACTCACAAGAGATGATGAATCAATAATATCTTCTCTAGAGGATTTGGTAACTCATTGATGGTATTCCAACGCACCTGATGGTGTCTCAATCGGAGCTCAGATGGAGAATCAGTAGATCGAACATCATCTATCATTCTGGAGCACTCTTGTATGAAACTTGGGAAGAATAAGGTGTTTCCAGACATGAGTCATGGACCCGATATGATATATAAAATAAAAGAAAAACTACACTACATGTTCTTTAAAACTAAATGTTGTGTAGTAGCCTTAACCGGCCCCTAACATAAGTGGGTCGGCCAGGTCACCACACAACCTTATACTCGGCTATTACATGGTCAGTACACTACTGTATGTGGAATTTTTGGTCCATGGAGTGTACAAAAAAGTACATCGAGTGTACTTATAAAATTATCTTTCCTTCCTTTTTCTTATAAATAACTCAAGAATAAGATCCATACCTGAAATGAGGATTTGAGTTCTTACAGAAATGAAATCATGGACATGGAAGTGAAAATTAACACTCAAATACTCAATGAGAGTGATAAATAATATGTTCAACAGAATGATAATTACCACAATGACATAAAAATGATGTGTTAAATAAGTTATTTATATAATAAAAAATTATTATAATAGGAATAAAATCATGACCCTTGTTGCTATAGATTATGAATTATTTCACTCTCTTAGAATACAAAGAAATATAATTGCATGGAAATGTTTCTATTTCATAAGAGAAATCTTATCCTTTGGTTGTTACTTAATATATTTATACTTCATATATTAGAAAAAGATGCATAATATGGTAAAGAAATACATTAATCTCTAAAAACTCATCCAAATTTTGACATAAACAATTTCATAAATGGTTAACATTATGCCCCTTCCCAAATATTATGATCCAAAACATTAGAATCACTTAGAAGTAAGTTGGTATTATCTAATTTACTATATACATATAAATATCCTATTAATACAAACATCATTTCCTCAGCATTAGGAATATATTAATTCTTACCTTTTCCTCAATCATGTGTTTTTTCAATAAGATCAACTTGCCACTGAATTAAATTTCTAATTATTTTGTACAATATAATATAAAATTTAAAGTGGTTAATGAAATGTAGTCTCATATAGTAATTATACATTTCATTATTTTTATAACTAGAATATTATCAATAAAATACTTTTAAAACACATTCCAAGGATCCAAATACATATGGACATTAATCAAACCTCTTTGGTTGTATAAATTTAATATGTTTGAACTTGATCTCTTAGCATCAGATGATGTTTATTCCCTAAATTATTAGGGAATTCAATTTCATAGTTTCACATCTGCTTATAATTTAAACACTTGATGGTTGTGTTTTCATTATACCCTTTACATTATTTTTCATGTGGACCCTTTTCATTACACTTATAACAAACTCCTAATCTATTCCAGTATTTTCCAAGGATATTATTTCCATAGTTATCTCATGTGGGGAAAACCTTAAATCCTTTATTCCCTTTATCCATTATATTATCTTCCATCCTTTTCTATTATTCCATCCCTTCAAGATCCAAAGACTTGGAAAATTATTTCTCTGTTATGATATCACATAAAACAATTTCATTATATGATGAAAATTTTTAAGACACCGGTGTTATTCAAAGAATTGGCTTAAGACCTTTAATGAATTGGTTAATCTTGGAATCCTTGTTGCATATGTTATTAGTATCATACCTAGATAAACTTTTAATGGTAGCCTCATACTCCTAAACACTTTCTTCTTCCTTTTTATTTAAGCTAAGCAACATTCACTTCCTGTCGTTTTTCTTATCATGAGAAAAATATTTGTTGAAGATGTATCCTTTGAATAATTTTATTTTTTGTGATCTATTTCCACTTATTCCTGCATATTTTGGATCATTGACCACCATTAGTTATAATTTAAATTAAAATGATACACTGAAAGTGAAACCTATTCCCTTTCACAATATCTCAATTCCATAAATATATTCTCCAATGACTTAATATATTGCTCAACTGCCATTGGACCAATATTCCTGCTAAATGATTGGGAATATATCGCATAAGGTGATCCATCATCAGTGAATATATTTATGGAATTGGATAATCTATATGGGCAAGGATTTTTATCATAATGTGATTAATATTACATAAAATTTCCATTACATTCGTTGTTCCAATAGAAGACATATCATGTTTCTCTTCGGGGAAAAGTATGCATTGTCAATGAGTAATGATACACTTCATCCCTCCAGGTTCCGATTATAGACAATGGAATACACTAGATTATATCATAACATTATGTAATATAACATTTAATCAAAATATAGTGAAATGATTATCATAAACTTAAATATATATCCATAATTAATATTAAAATTATTATCATGGTTTCATTAGTATGTCTTTACTTTAAAATCCTTCATAATGGTTTTTAAATAAATTGTGGATTGTCCTAATAATATCCACCATTAGTGTCAAACAAGGTGCACAATAAGGTCCATTATTGAGGCTATTATTGAGTCAATCCCGACACACCCTATTCAGATTTATTACTCTATGTACATCTATCCCAAAACCAAATACACTTATAGTATCTAGCTAGGAATTTATTGAGAGGATGACACAAATAATATTTACCTTACCAAACTTTAAGGAAATTATTCTATACATATCCTCAAATTATTTCATAGAGTTGTGTTATATAATCTATTTTTACATAAATCTAGGTCCTAAGTTTTATACTATATTCTCTCTAATACCAATTGTAATGACCCCAACCCCAGAAGCCTAGAGTTGGATCATTACTTTATTAAATGTTATTTATTACAAGGAATAAAATCCTAAAGGGCTGATTAGTTTAGTAGTTTTAGAGAAACATATACATACATGATACCCATTTTACATTGGTAATATAAAATAAAACATAATTAAAAAAATGCTAAAAAACTGAATCCTTGAAAAATCATTCAAATATATCTTCTTCATAACCATGTAAATGGAAAAACATTATGGTGAGATAAAATTCATAGTATGGGATAAGAATAGTGGAAGAAAACATGTGTCAATAATCATAATCAACATGCAAGGTAAATATCCTAACACACATTCCATATAATAAATAAACCTAGAATGAAATACAACCATAGATTTTATCATAGTGAGAATCACATGTATAATAATAAATAAATTTTTAAGTAAGGTAATTCATAATTATTGGAATTCATGTATCAGGAAAAAGAAAACCACTAATGTCATGATCTATCTTCTAGATAGCTTCAAACTATAGGTAAAATCCTATTTAATCTAATAAACTAATTTGTCTAATGAGAGATTAAAATGCATCAAAGGGATATATAAATTCCATACCCTACCAATAAATAACTTTCTAAATCATTCATTATATATCAAATAATCAATTTAATTAATCAATAAAATGCCTTATCATCAAATATTCATACCGATTAAAGGGTATATATTAATCAATATTTCCCATGTTAATTGAATAACTATCAATGTAAACACTGTATGTAAAAAAATATAAGATTTAGGAAATAAATATATCCATTACACTATAATAAAGATACTTAAGGGGAATATAATTTCCTATGAGAAATGATTAGAATAATGTGACTATTTTAATAGAAATTTATCAATCACCAAAGAATGTGAGATTGCATAATAACATTTATGTAACGACCCAATGTTTTTTTATAGAAATTAATTTCTAATAAATATGTCATAAAATCACATGAAAACACAACATAATGAACTAATAAGTTCTTAGTGACCTTAAAAAATAAGTGGTTCCCTTCTGTATTTGGAATTTCGAAAATCCGACATACACGGTTTCAATCAGTAAGCTATTTGTAATCTGACAAGAAAAACATAATTTTTGGTGAATAGTAACATGCCCTTATGAATATTTACTTACCCATATGAATAGTTATATTACGTAATGAATATTAACCTTACCTATGATAGTATAAAAATAACATTCAAGTTGAATGTATGATATACCTATATTTTAGAATAAGTAAATGAATGTATTAAAATAGGTTTTCGATAATAGATTATGATTTTAATTAAATATTAAAATAATAATATTTATAAAATCATTTTTGAAAAATGAACTTCATTTTTGGATTTTACACATTGAAAATTGATTAGGGTGAATTTTTGGGATTTTTTTGAAATACTTGAAAATTTTATGAATAGTGAAATACCATAATTTACAAAATAAGATAAATAAGCTAATTATAGAGTTATGAATGATTTTCTTCTGATGTAACACCAATGGGTTTTGTATCACATGAAAAAATTACTATTATTGGTCATCGAAGACTCACTATTCCTTGTATTGTGGGGAAATAATAAATTAATGAATTTTATATTGAAAAATCCCCTCTCTCCTCTACTATAAAACCCCCCTCACCCTCTCTTCTATTCACTCCTCTCAAGCCTTTTTCCTTGCCAATATTCTGCCCAAATCTCTCCCCGAGTACCTCCTTCATGTCCAAAATCTTTTATCCTCTTCAAAATACTGAAACATGACCCCTTAAGAGGTTCTCAAAGGAGGAAGTCTCAAGAGGTAAATTCCCCTTTCCAATTCCTTCATTTCTTTTAAGTTCTTTTCTTTTTGTTTATTCCCTCACCTCCCTTCACCATAATAATATGATAAATCCAGTAACATACATGTACTTGAATGTTTTCATGCTAATGGGATATTTCATTATCTTCTATCCTTTCCCCACCCTTTATTTGAATGAAATGAAAGCAGCTTTTGAGATGTGCTAATTTAGCACATTCAAGGACAATGATTTATCAATTTATATTATATTTTTTAATTCGGGTCATGAAACCATTTGTGTTATAGTTGAAAAATATTATTATATAGGTAATATATCCTATTTTTAGTTCTATAATCCTTTTTTACAAATGTTATTAAGCTATAAAGCAAAACATGTTCTTTGTAATCAAATCCACCAATTAACAAAAACGGTTGTCACTATAGTTTAATATAATATTTTGACATCAATATAAGTAAGAAAATTAAATTTAAAACCATGTAACCTCCTGTATGTTCACTAATATCATATAAATTCATTTCTAGACAACCACTTCCATCTTTCATGTTTATCCGAACTTGAATATGAGTGAACCGATCTTTTAAAACCAAGTAAACTAATGAGCCCAAACAATGAAATTGAACCTTATAAATAATCCAAAAGACCATGAATTAAATAAAAAGGGTTGTAACAAATCAATTAAATATAAAATAGTTTCTGGAATTGTGAATTAATAATCCTAATTTGCTTATTGATGTCTTTAATAACAAGTGTAGAACACCAACAAATTTAAGGTAAGGGGTCATCTCTATTTCACTCTTAACCACGATTGTCCTCTATGCTATGCCTTTTTATGTGAAATAGAAAATGATGGGGTATATTTATGTGCCTCACCCATACTTCCCTCTTGATTTCTAAGTGATGAGAAACCTCTTTTTCTCTCATCTATCCCTCTTAGTTACACCCGATACAATGCTGATAAACCTTAATGAATTCTACCAAAACTTCCTTTATTCCTTCGAGTTGCTCTATCTATCTTTTTAACAATATTTATTTATATTTTATTTTTATTTAAAACTTTTAAATTCTATTTATATGCTAGAAATTCATTTTTCAAGATCCATATCTCAATCTCTTTCGGGGATATATATGCTTTTAAGTGAATCCCTCCTCGATACTTCCCAATAAGCACACTCGTTTTAAGGGAACTTCCCAAATTTTTACCCAATTTCAAGTACAATATATCCTATGTTTTAAGACACCATTTTATTTATAAAATCAGTATTTTTATTATGAAAACATTCTTGGTTCAATCCTTTTTTTATATAAAAAATTTTCCACTTTTCTATTTTAAAAGCTCTATAGTATTTTCCTTAAAACCGCACACAAATGTTTTGATGATAATGTTTCTCAAATAAATTATTTATATGTTTTCACTTTTTTACCTCACATACCATTTTATAAGCCTATTTTAACCTATGAACTTCCATTTATGTTCTAATCCCTTTCTTTCATGGACACTTTCATGAAACACTCATTGGTTATTCTTTATGTCATGATTGTGGTACCCAATTCTTTCCATGGGTGACCTTATGTTTATGTATGGTTAATTATGTATGATTATTTATGTGGCAGGAATATTAATATGGAAATAATATTCATGAAAATATTTATATGGGTGTTCCCAGATAGCGCTCCAATGCATTTGGTAAAGTTAAGTCTCACGAGATGTGATGTGAAATGGGATTGGCGATTAGCCTGGACCCGTACTAAAATGGGAAATGAGATTGGAAATTAGCCATGACCTCTACTAAAGAAATGTCTTATGATTCTACCATATTTATTTTATTCCATGTTTATATGATCCCATTCTTATATGATATGATTTCATATGTACCATTCTTTAGATATCATTATGTCATTCCTCCAAACTCATGTGCTTAAGACATATCCTTATGTTCTTTCCCTTATTGGGCTTTTCAACTCATCCCTTTGTACATGTATTCCCCAGGGTACCATATGTATTTGTAAGGGCTCAAAGGTAGTTAGGATCTCATTATGGAGATTAAATAAAGAATTGTTTTTTATCCCCGTGTTTTTTGTTTTATGTACATAGTCTTCCAAGACACTATACTAAACAGTCCTTGGCTTGTACTCTGATGTATAATTATAATTAAAATCATGAAATGTTATATGTAAAAGGCTAGGGTTGCTATAGTTGGTATCATAGGATGGTATAGTTATTTTTGGAGATTAGGAATACAACACCTTAGTGAGAACCTTAATGATTGGATTAAGTATAATACCATAGTCTTAAATTTTGGTGAGTATTGAGTAAGTGGTTTATCAAGAAAATACATCACAGTCTATATACGAGCAGGTAGAGGCGGCTCTGGCACAGATGTACCTAAGAGTGAAAACACTGACAATGAGTTTTGAGCATTACTTGGGGTATCCTAGTACATGACAATGGGCATTACTGCACTCTTGGTTATGACACTCCCAAGGGATATGATTTGGTAGATTCATGAGCATAGTATAAACCATTATTAAGGGACCAAAAAAGGACCATAAGAATATAATTTAAGAAATATATTGAGGATAAGTTGGATATAAACCTAAGTAATCACAAGTTATGATGTACTTATTCTTTATAATTTTATCAATTTATGTTCAAAGTTTCCTTTTTATGATCAATAGATAAGTATTCAAGACCTCTAATTATATGTTATTTTTCGTAGTTAATGGCGGGAAATAGAAAAACATGTTCCAACAACCAATGTGATAAGCAATGTGATGATTGCCCAAATGATATGCCTAATATGATAGGAGAGGGTGCTCAAAACGTCATGAAAGTACTTGCTCAGCTGGCTCGAGTTATGAATAATATCTTGAATCATGTGGAACTCCCTCCTCCTCTAAAAAAAGAGAAAGTTGTCGTAGAATCCTTCATGTGGCAAAGTCCACCCATGTTTAGTGGATCTTCTAATCCCCTTTTAATGGAACAATGGATTAACTACATTGAAAAGATATTCTTCGTCCTATAGTGTATGAAAGAAGTGAAAGTTGTACTGGAGGTCAATAATTTTGATGGGGAAGCTGATTAGTGGTGGACACTGATCAGGAATACAAAGTTCCAAGAGGAAATTTATTCCATGGATTGGTTGTAATTAAAGAGGATATTTTTCAACAACTATTTTCCTCAAAACCTCTATCTCAAGATGGAAAGAGAGTTCCTCAGACTCAAGAAAAAGGAAGATGAGTCCATCAGGGCATATAAAGAAAACTTTACATGGCTTTCAAGGTATGCCTCTGGATTTTTCATGAACACCTAAATTAAGGTGGATTGCTTCTTTAGAAGACTAAAGCCATGTCTATGAAAATCCTTGGTGATTTGAGACTTCAAAATTTTTGAGGATTTTGTCTGTTGTTCCCTCACGGTTGAAATGGAGATTATAGACTCTTAGTGGTCTCATAGACCTAATGAAAATAAGCAGAAAATAGAGAACAACACGGGTGGTTCCTCAAACAAATCACATGATGGAAAGAAGCGTAACTTTTCCAATTGAAAAACTTGTGGGAAGAAGCATCCTGGTAACTATCTGAAGGGAACCAAGAATTGTTTCAAATGTGGAATGTTGGGTCATCTGGCCAAGAACTGCCACTGGGATATGAAGAATCCCACTAATGAAGAAGAAGAAAAGAAGGTTCAAGTCAACACTTAGCCTATAGTGTAGTGTTACATTTTCTAAGATCATGGGAATTATGCGAACAATTGCCCTAAGCCGAGGGTTGTCGGATGCAATAAAAAACAACCTCCAAGGAAAAAAGGAAGGGCTTATTCTATCACTACTACTGAGGTGAAGCCGTACAACGATGTGATGACAGGTACACTTGTTATTTATTCAAGAATGGAAGATGTACTATTTGATTCTATATCTACGAATTCATTCATATCTTGCAAGTTTAGTAGAACTATTAAAACACCACCTAGAAATTTGGGGGAAAAGTTATCTGTGAGAACAGTAAGTGGAAAAATAATTGTATCCCTGGTTTATAACTCCTCCCCGGTGAATGTCTATAGACTAAACCTCCAAGAAAATCACTTCATACTTTCTTTAGTGGAGTTTGATTCTATCATGGGCATGGATTGGTTATCTTTATACAAATACAACATCAACTGTCTGGAAAGGGAGATCACTTTTCACATCCCAAATCATCCTCTAATTCATTACAAGTGTAAGGAGGAAGATGAATCTACTTTAGAATCCTCATCTCAATTGTGGATATTGTTTCCATGTGATAAAACATATCTAGCTCAAATGATGGAGACAAAGGAGAGAATAATTCTTGAAGACATGCCCATCGTGATGGATTACACTAATGTATTCCCTAAAGAGTTTCCTTGTCTTCATCCAGACTGAGAGGTTGAGTTATCAATTTAACTTATCCTTGGATCTCTACATATCTCAATGACACCTTATAGAATGGCCACCATAGAGCAAGAAGAGTTGAAGATGCAATTATAAGAGAATATGGAGAAGGGTTTTATACACCTGAGTGCTTAACTGTGGGGTGCTCCAATCCTCTTCATCAAGAAGAAGGATGAATCAATGTTCCTCTGCATTGATTATAGTGATCTCAATAAAATCACGATAAAGAACAAGTATCCCCTACCACAGATAGATGACTTGTTCAATCAGCTTTTTGTGGCCAATTATTTTTCTAAGGTGGACCTTTAGTTGGGATATCACCAATTAAATGTGATAAAGGAAGATATTCCCAAGACTGCCTTTCAAGTGAGGTATGGACACTAGGAGTTCATAGTTATTCCCTTAGAACTCACTAATCCTCTAGCAATTTTCATGGATTTAATGAATAGAGTCTTTAGAGATTACCTCGACAAATTTGTGGTAGTATTTATTGATGATATTCTGATATGCTCCAAGAGCAAGGAAGAATATGAGGAGCATTTTAATATTGTGTTACAGACTTTGAAATGATATAAGTTGTATGCAAAGTACAATAAATGTGAGTTCTGGATGGAGGAATTATCTTTTTCGGGGCATGTTATCACATGAAAAGGGATATTCATGGACCCTTCCAAGACAAACAAAATTGAAGAGTGGCCCATGCCAACTTCTGTAACGAAGATCCGCAGCTTTTTGGGTCTAGCTAGGTATTATCGACGATTTGTGAATAACCTTTCATGATTGTCGAACCCAATGACCAAAATGAAACAGAAGGGAATAATGTTTGTCTGTACACAGGAATGTGAAGATTGTTTCGAGGAGTTGAAAAGGAGGCATATCATTGTGCCAGTACTCATACTCCCTACAAGTGGAGAACTCTTTATGGTGTATAGTGATGCTTATAAGAAGGGATTAGGATGTGTGATAATAAAAAATGATAAAGTGATAGTCTATTCCTCAAGGTAACTGAAAATCCATGAGCAAAACTATCCCACGCATGATCTGGAGTTGGAAGTTGTGATATTTGTGTTGAAAATCTTGTGGAACTATCTCTATGGGGTTAAGTTTGAGATATATACTGACCAAATGAGTCTAAAATATATATTAACACAGAAAGAGATTAATATGAGCCAGCGAAGATGGATAGATCTCATCAAGGACTACGACTGATCAATCCACTACCATCGTGGTAAGGCAAACAAGGTGGCATATACTCTATGTAGAAAGGATCCTGTATTTTAATCAATGATGAGAATTGAAAAGGATCCGATCTTCTTAGATATGAAAATGATTGACATGAGAATAATTAAGGGAGGAACATCATCAATCCTTTCAAAAATTATTTCTCAACCATCCTTCATAGAAAAAATAAAGGATGCTAAAAGAGAATATTTGGAAATTTAGAAAAGGGTGGAAGCTGTTAAAAATGGGAAATCCTATGATTTCAAAATTGATGAAGAAGGAGTTTTAAGATTTGAGACACGATTATGTGTTCCATCCGATACAGATATAAATAAGGAGATATTGAATAATGCACATAGATCAACATTCTCTATCCACCTTGGGAGCACAAAGATGTATCGAGATATCTCAGAAAACTTTTGGTGGGACAATATGAAAAGGGAGATTGCTGAATATACATTAAAGTGTCTAGTATGTCAGATAGTGAAGGCTGAGAGACAAAAGTCTAATAGAACAATGCAACCACTACCCATACTATCATGGAAGTGGGAGAACATTACCATGGACTTTTTCACTGGACTTCCAAGGACATCCAGAGGAAATAATACTATATGGTTCATTATGGACCGTCTTACGAAGACAACTGACTTTATCTTAATTAGAGTGGACTTCACATTAGATCAACTTGCATGGATTTACATCAAAGAAGTGGTAAGGATGCATGGAGTACCACTGTCTATTGTATCTGATCATGAAACAAGATTCACCTAGAAGTTCTGGAAAAGTCTCCAACATGCTCTAAGCACTAAACTGAACTTCAGTATGCCCTATCATCCTAAAACTAATGGCCAATCTGAGTAGACTATTATGACACTGGTAGACATGTTGAGAGCATTTTCTATGAAATTCAAAGGAGGATGGGACCATGATCTTCCATTGGTTGAATTCTCCTACAACAACAGTTTCTACTCGAGCATCTGAATGGTACTATATGAAGCCCTTTATGGGAAAAGTTTCAGAACACCAGTGTGTTGGGATGAAGTCGGTGAGCGTAAGCTACTAGGACTTGAAATGGTTGAAGAAATCATGAATAAGGTGAAAACCATTCAACATCATATCAAGGGAGCCCAAAGTCAGTAGAAGAGTTATGTAGATAACCATTGACTATACCTTGAGTTCAAAGTCAGATACATGGTATTTCTATGTATATCTTTGTGGAATAAGGCCATGAGGTTTGGAAAGAAAGGGAAGTTAAGTCTCAGGTATATAGGCCCCTTCAAGATCCATGATCGAGTCAGAGTTTTGGCCTATCGACTGTCACTTCCACCTACCATGTCAAAAGTTCATGATTTCTTCCATCTATCTCTCTCAAGGAAGTACATACCAAACCCTTTACATGTACTCTCTTCAGAGGTAGTATAGTTGGAGGATTATCTCTCTTATGAGGAGCAGCCAGTGAAGATCATGGATCATAGAGACAATGTTCTACGAAACAATACTACTCATCTCTTCAAGGTACTATAGTGAAACTATAAGTATGAAGAGGAAACATGGGAACTATAGGAAGAAATGACAAAAATGTACCCACACTAGTTTTTGTCTTAGAATGTAAAACAAAATTTCAAGGGTGAAATTTTCTAAGGGGGGAAGAATGTAACGACCCAATGTTTTTCAATGGAAATTCATTTCTTATAAATATGTCATAAAATCACATGAACACACAACATAATGAACTAATAAGTACTAAGTGACCTTTAAACATAAGGTTGTCACTTCTGTATTTTGAATTTCAAAAATCTAAATACACGGTTTCAATTAGTAAGTTATTTGGAGTCCGATAACAAAAACATAATTTTTAGGGAATATTAACCTACTCTTATGAATAGTGATATTATCTAATGAATAGTAACCTTACCTATGATAGTATTAAAAAAATATTCAAGTTGAATGTATGATATACACATATTTTAGAATAAGTAAATGAATGTATTAAAACTAGTTTTCGATAATAAATTATGATTTTAATTAAATATTAAAATAATCATATTTAGAAAATTATTTTTCAAAAATTTACTTCATATTTGGATTCAACACATCGAAAAATGATTGGGTTGAATTTTTGGTATTTTTCTAAAATACTGAATTTTTTATGAATAGTGAAATACCATAAGTTACAAAATAAGATAAATAAGCTAATTATAGAGTTATGCATGATTTTATACTGATGTAACACTAATGGGTTTGGGATCACATGATAAAATTACTATTATTGGCCATGGAAGAATCACTATTCCTTGTCTTGTGGGGAAATAAAAAATTAATCAATTTTATATTGAGAAATCCTCTCTCTCCTCCACTATAAACCCCCCCTCACTCCCTCATCTCTTCACTCCTCTCAAGCCTTGTGACTTTCCAATATTATGCCCAAATATCTCCCTAAGAACCTCCCTCGTATCCAAAATCTCATAGCCTCTTAAAAATACATAAAACTTTCCCCTTAAGAGGTTCTCAAAGGAGGATGTCTCAAGAGGTAAATTCCTCTTTCCAATTCCTTCATTTCTTTTAAGTTCTTTTATTTATGTTTCTTCCCTCACCTCCCTTCACAATAATAGTATTATAAATATTATAACATATATTTACTATAATTGTTTCATTCTAATGGGATATTTCACTATCTTATCTCCTTTCCCCACACATTATTTGAAAAAAATGAAAGTACTGTTTGAGATGTGCTAGTTTAGCACATTCAAGGACAATTGTTTATCAATTTCTATTATAATATTTAATTCTAGTCATGAAACCATTTGTGTTCTGGTTAAACCATATTATTATATATGTAATATATCCTATTTTTAGTTATGTAATACTTTTGTAAAAATGGTATTAAGTTATAAATAAAAACATGTTCTTTATAATCAAATCCACCGATTAACAAAAATGGTTGTCACAATGGTTTTAAATAATAGTTTTACATTAATATAAGTAACCAAATTAAATTTAAAACCAATGTAATATTATTTATGTTCAATAATATCATATAAATTCATTTCTAGACAACCACTTCCATCTTTCATGTTTATCTGAACATAAATACAACTGAACCGTTCTTTTAAAACCAAGTAAACAAACTAGCCCAAACAATAAAATTGAACCATATAACTAATCAAAAAGACCTTGAATGAAATAAAAAGAGTTATAATAAATCAATTAAATATAAAAGAGGATATGTAATTATGAATTAATAACCCTAATTTTTTTATTCAGGTATTTAAAAAAAGTGGAGAACACCAACAGATTTAAGGCAATGGATCATCTCTATTTCACTCTTAATCAAGATTGTCCTCTATGATATACCTTTTTAGGTGTAATAGAAAATGATAGGGTATGTTTATGCACCTCTCCCATACTTCCCTCTTGATTTTTAAGTGATGAGAAACCCCTTTTCTCTCTCATTAGTCTCTCTTCGTTACACCTGATACCATGTCGATAAACCGTAATGAATTCTACCTGAACATTCTTTATTCCGTTAGGTTGATCTATCTTTTTTAAAAAAGATGTAGTTGTATTTTAATTTTATTTAAATATTCTAAATTATGTTTATATGCTCTAAACTCATGTTCCAAGATCCATCTCTCATTCTATTCTGGGGATATACATGCTTTTAAGTGAATCCCTCATCGATACTTCCCAATAAGCACACACTTTTTAAGTGAACTTCCCTAATTTTTACCTAATTTTAAGTTCACTCTATACTATGTTTTAAGCCCCCATTGTATTTATAAAATAATTATTTTTATTATGAAAACCTTCTTGGTTCAATACAGGTTTTATATAAAATAGTTTCCTCTTTTCTATTTTAAAATCTCTATAGTATTTTCCTTAAAACCGCACAAAAATGTTTTGATGATAATGTTTCTCAAATACATTATTTATATTTTTTAACTTTTTGTTGACATCACATACCATTTTATAAGACTATTTTACCCTATGAACTTTCATATATGTTCTAATCCCTATCTTTCATGGACACATTCATGATATGCTCATTGGTTATTCTTTATGTCATGATTATGGTACCAAATTCTTTCCATGGGTGCCCTTATGTTTATGTATGGTTAATTATGTATGATTATTTATGTGGAAAGAATATTTATGTGGAAAGAATATTCATAAATATTTGATATTGGTTCTCCTAGAGAGTTCTCAAATGCATTAGGTAAAGTTAAGTCTCATGAGATGCGATGTGAAACAGGATTGGTGATTAGCCTTGATCTGTACTAAAATGGGAAACGGGATTGGTGGTTAGCCTTGACCCGTACTAAAGAAATTTCTTATGATTCTACCACATTTATATGATTCCATGTTTATATGATCCCATTCTTATATGATATGATTTCATATGTACCAATTTCATTATTTCATTCCTCCTAACTCATGTGCTTAAGACGTATCCTTATGTTTTTTCCCTTACTAGGCTTTTCAGCTCATCCCTTGGTTCATGTGTTCCCCAGGGTACCCTATGTAGATGTAAGGGCTCAAAGTAAGTTAGGAGCTCATTATGGAGATTAAATAAAGAAGTGTTTTTTATCCCCATGTTTTATGTTTTATCTGCCTAGTATTCCAAGATACTAGACATAACAGTCTTTGGCTTGTACTCTGATGTATAATTATGCTTAAAATCATGAAATGTTATATATAAAAGGTTGGGATCGCTACATTTTATCAGTTGGTAATTTTAAATTCCAATACACTTGAATGACATAATTCCAATTGTAAATTAAAATACCATTAATTATTAATGTATAAGGATATTTCAAGTAAAATGAGGAAGTATATACACTAAATTAATGTGATTTGGTGAACAATAAAGAAATATGTCTCATTTGGATGTTAATTGAGATGAAGACCCTAAAAATATGCTTCCTTTTAGTAGAAAAATCATTAAAAACATATATAATGTCATTAAGAATGCTATTAACTTATAAAAGAACCGTATTAACATATATAATATCATATTTTACCCTTTTAAATCCTTATATCACCCAATTCTAAAGAATCATTGATTATTTTCATTGTTTTGGGTGTTAATTACCTTGTTTTTCTAGTTTGTTTTGACATGTTATTATTTCCTGTTATTTTTATAATTTTTTCATCATATATAGAATCTATTTTTTTTAAATATTTTATATATTCATTATATATTTATTTAGTTTAATATTTAAAATTTGGTGATAGAAAATGAAATACACGGTTCTTAGAGACTATAGGTCGTACGTACGCATGAACAATGTTTCTATTTTTTCATATTTAAAGAAAGAAACAAAAATGAAATATATGTATTAGATAATTAAATTTTAATCATAAGATTATATAAATCAAATATTTTTATTAAAATATTCCTTAATACCTTTGCAAGGTAGTAGTCCATCGTACAGACGAACAATGTTGTCGTATTTCAAAAAATTGAAAACATAGTGTTATGTGTAATAAAATAATTTAAAAACAATAAATACATCATAAATACCATATATATGATATATAACTACTTTTTTATCTTTATTCCCAACATTGATAGGTGGTAAATGAAAAATGAATGACATCGGTTCACAAGGCGCAGCCCACCGTACACATAAATAATGATTTCATAACCCATTTGATGGAAGTGTGTGTGGTTCTAGAAAATACCCTTAATATAAATAAATATAATTATATTTAAAATAATTATTTTTTTATATATTAATTATAAAATAATAATTTAATTATTTGGTCAATTAAATGAAACAAAAATGCTTTTAAAAAAACATTACCTCTTCTTCGGGTATCCTCCTTACGTTTGCATGAATTCCTTCCTAAGATAGATTTTTGTTGATGATAAGGAATAAAATATGCGTTTATTTATGTTTTTAAGTTATTTGGTCTGATATTTTTTAAACCAATTGGTTTTGATAATGCGAAGAGAGGGGGGAGGGGTTTCCTTTTATAAGTGCGGTGAGTGGAAAACATTCATATTTTTTAAAGAGTAAATTTAACCTATGTGTTTTCCATGTAAATTGGATATAATAATTCAAAAAACTTAAACATAGATGGTATATTATATATATATATTTCCTTTAAATTGGTTTTATATAATTTTCTTGGTCATTTGGCTAACAATATTAATGTTTAGTCCCTTAGAAAACACGGTTTTCTCTTAATCGATTTGATTATTTTTAAATTCTTTTACCAATAACATTGGTAAAAAACTTTGTTAGAATTAATAGACACCATAAATTATTATTATTATAAATATTTAATCTATTTTTTAAAATTTAATTAATAAAATTGGGAAAAAAATTATTTAAAATTAATTCTCAAATAGAACAAGAAAGCATGTTTTTAAAGTGAAAATGTTGAAAAGTTTACAAATATATTATATTGAAGTTCGATATAATAATTATTATAAGGAACTAAATTAGATTAATATATGTATAATTGATATATTTTTACCTTAATACTAGAATAAAATATAATTTAACATTATAAATTATTTACAGGAAAAGTCAGTTTTCAATTAGAATTCAGTATTTTCATTATTCATCAAAAAAATGAAACTTCTTAGAATGTTAAAAACAAACCAAAATATTCTAATATTGACATTAAAACATTAAAAATGAATATAATTTTGTAAAATAAATTTTATTAAATTCTCACAATTTAGTTTTAAAACCAGTGCATTGTCAAAAGGGCGAAAAACAGACTTTAAGAAAATTTATTTTTTTATGAGTAAAATTTGATATTTTTCTTATCATATTTATTTTAAAACTACTAGATGAATTTCCAAAAAATATTTATTATTTAATATATAAATTTTATTATTACCATAAATTCATATTAAATAATTTAATTTATTAGGATAAAACATCTCTATCACATAATAATAGTTTTTTCTAAAAACATGAGTCATCAAAGAAATCAATCTTGTGTGTAACACTAGTCATCAAACAAATTCCTTGTTGTGTGTAACACAATGTAAAATCTATGTTCCATGTGACTTAAGATAAACTCAAAATTTCGTGTGATAAAATCTATATAATATATTTAATTAATTTATTATTTGAATTATATCATAATTTATGGGGAAATTATAATCATTTCTACACTTGTTGTTACATGTCATAAATTCTATCGAATATAATGTTCATATTTTAAAATTTCATAGTGTTACATATATTGAATCATGGAATATTAGTGTCTACAGATGTGCTGTCACAAATTCCACGAATATTCCATCACATTTCCACTCTGTTATACTAAAACGCTGTAAAAATCTTTCTAAAACCTGGTGCTCATCCATTACATACTGAAAGGTGAGACACCGAGAGATGAACTAATCCATGATCTATATCATACTATCCTAACAAAACTATCACTGACGGTCTCTATACATCATCCACAAACCATGATGTACCTCCAAGGGTTGTATGGGAATGTCTCTCAGAACATGCTCCCACATGATGACTAGGACTACCATTCGTCCCCAAAAAAATGATGATGTGATTCAATCCTTCATAAAATCCATCTAGAGATTCTTTTAAGGATATCTGGTCATGTATTTCCACATATTTGATGTCTATAAATTGGTAATATCTCTCACAATATAGTATTTGTGGATTCAACAATGTATATTGAAGAAAATAAGCAAACTTCTCTTCAACTAAGGTTAGCTGCAAGGAAACATACTACTTAGAGGGATCCTAACCCAAATGATCCTAGCACTTCCTGTTAAGGGAATATACCACCATGTTTCCCTTCCCAAGGGAATAGACTATCTTAAATTTATATTCCTATAGGATCTATAACCATCATCTTTATATTTGTTTTATTTCTATCTACCTAATTAATTACATGAGACTCTGATGGTCTAAGTAAACAACCAATCTCTCTATTAAGAGATAGTTTCTCCACATCCTCATAGAGAAGACTACCATTGAAAACTATAGGTTAAGAGTTGCATAATATTTCTCATGGGGTGTCAACTACAATGACGCATACATGATAAATACCTATTTATACATCAACACACATTCAAATATATCTCCAGAAGCATCACAATATACTGTGTACTCCATGCCCTCCACTAATAGTCTAAAAATAAGAGTACTTGTTATACTCAAACTAAAATCTTCTATGTATATCTAGAACTAAATAGTCTAGGTAAATGGTTGACCTTTCTACATTAGTGTAGTCAATGGGGATAGAATCCAAGATATTTCATCCAAAAACCTTCAGTAGGATCCTACTAAGATGAGAAAATTCTTCACCTATGACACACTCTTTGGTGGATCCTAAGCAAGCACTACATATATCTTTGCTAGGTACACATATAATCAATACACAAAAATTAAATTCTCAAGGAAGTGATCTTTGTAGACCCAGAACTTGAACTTCGAGAGCCTACCATAAAGTCCATGCTATGAAATCGTGTGTCAGACCATCCTCAAGTGCTAGGCATGGTACTCCTATGATGTAGTGTATATAAGTATTTCATCAATAAAGACAATGAAAAATTGGTTCATGTATAGATGGATGACTAGGTTCAACAAATCTATAAACATGGTAGGTGAATTCATCACACTAAAAGGAACCAATAAAATATTATAGTGTCTATAGAAACATCATAATTCCATATTTGGAGTATCATCCTCATGAACTCACAACTAGTGGTAGATGAACCTGAGAGTGATCTTCAAGAACCATCTTTCACCACACAACTAGTAAAAGTGGTCATCAATTATTTTAAAGGGGTAATTTCTCTTCTGAAAATCTTGGTTCAAGTGATGATTATACACAAAAAGATTCAATTTTCCATTCAACCTTTCATGAGTAACTTCAAAGATAACATGAGGGAGTCACTAGGTTTGATGAATCCATTATATCAATGTTCCTCCAAATACAAATATAGGACCCAAAGCTCTGTGGGGTCCATATGATATTCCATAGAAGATATCAAATTGGTAAAAGTGGTCCAGTAGATACAAAACTCTATCTATCTCCATGGTGGTAGTCCTAGAACATCCTCAGGTAACACATCTATATAATATTTCATGGGTGAAGGAATTCATATGCATTATGATTCTGTTACACCAAAGGATACACTCTCCAATAGACGGGAGATTGGTTGTAGCCTCCTAGTTTAAAAATCCACTTATCATTCAATGTGATCTATCTAACCCATAAAGGATAATCTCGTTACATTGGTGTGAAGTCATCTGACTCATATATGATGAAATTCAATCTAGTCAGGGACCATGGATAACTAATCCAAACCCAAAATTATATCATAAAGTCTAATCATGATGACCTAAAGGTAAAATTAGAACATCTATCCCACAAGAAATTTATAACAATTCCAATAGATAAATGATATCAAATAACTATTCATTTTAGGAACCTCTAGGCAATGCTGATTGGGAAAATCCTCAACTGGGAGATCCTTCTCTCTTACCAAGATTAATAATATGAAGTATTTATTTTATCATGTATATAATAGTACTGAATAAAGAGTAGAATAAATATAGAGCATACCTCTTATCTTCTAATGTAATACGGGTTCATATGCATATATAGGTTTTATCTTATCTAGCTATGACCACTAGCTTCCTAAGCTTGACGTGGGAAGCCTAGTGTTGGTGTTGTAAGGATCACATATCATTTTCCACCACCCACATCTCCTCCAACTAGAGCCCCACTTTATCATAGTCTGGGTCCTCCTCCATGGGTTCCACCATTACCTCTCATGGGAGACCAATTATAATAGGGTTGCCTCTGTAGTGGAGATTCATTAGGTATTTACTGACCCTCCTTAACACATCAGGTTAGGAAATAACTTTCCAGGTGACCACTCATCACATTCATCGGACCTGCGCTCTCTAGGATTCCTTAGTCTTCTATGTCATCCATGTACTACTTGACCATGTTCCCGAGATTGGTCCCTGGAAGGTCCTACAATGAGATCCTATTGACTGTGGCTTGCTAGCTGATGCAGTCAACTCAGACCTATAACTGCCACATCTATCTCAAGCTTTATATAATCCCTCTAAAAAGAATATCTCCATCCCCAATTCCCACTCCAACACCCCATCATAATTCTAAATTCTTAGGGGTATCACACATACATCTTTACAAAGATCCTACTCAAACATCTATTCCAAGAAGTATCCATCCTAAATCATATCGAGGGAGTGTCGTGTAAGGTATGTGAACCTCACAACATAATATGTTTATATCATCCCTCCATGTTTTAGAACATTAATCTCAGGAATAAGAGATGATATCAAATAGGAGTGACAGTACTCCTCAAAAAATAGATTCTAGGAGTTATCCCCTCAGAGTTTCGACTCATCATGAATCTATATGACTTAAATCCACCATTTCCCAGCAATTCCATGGTAAATAATGTATTCAGGTGAAACCACATAATCATTTGGTTTCCGAATAATTCAAAAAAATTATATCATCGACTTTATCTAGTCCACTACTACTTAGTGATCTAGCTCACTGTGATAACTCAATGGCCTCTGGTGCATGAACTCACAGAGTGCACTGATCCTACGTGCATCCTCATACTTCCCTATTGTCACTATGATATTCTCTAATGGTGGGTATTTTTTTACCTATCCACCAAGAGGATGAATCTCATGTAATGGACCTGAAACTGAATAATTATCACTCATTATAACATTATCGTGATCTAGAATTAGTAACCTATATGGATGTCTTCCTGGAGGTATCATGAAAATTTAACCAAGACATAAAATTGTCAAATAATATATATATATAGGGAGATGAATCATGGAGGAAAGTCACAAGACTCAATCCTATATGATTCGTATACCATTAATGCCTAAAACCATTTTCATGGTATGCTGAGTCGACATGGAGGTAGTAATGGTCCCACTTAATGGATATATCTATTTCCATACAAACATTGGGTTCACTATACTGAAAGCTGCACTCAAAAAACATCGATATTGTTTCCCTAAATCCTAAAAAACTCATCATAAGTGGAAAACTATCAACATCATCCTATGGAATGAACCACCTATGATACCAATCTATCAAAACCAGGCCCAATGTGACTGAATTAGAAACTACCCCAAGCCCACCTCTATTGTCTAGGGGATGGTGAAAAGCACTAAATTTCATAACTAATATGGGAGTTATTTTCCCAATGTAATTTTATTTATGAACCCAACCATCCCTATAAATAATTGTATAGGAATAATAATAAAATATGAAATATATAGAAAAAACAATACATGTAAAATATCTAAAAGATACAAGAGTACAATAGCATAATGTATTATAGAAAACATGGAAAAATACATTCCCAAACTAAAAGTTTTCCCAACCTAAAAATGAAATGTAAAATCTGAGAGAGCCTATATCTAGATCTCAAAGATCTGACCACCATACAAAGTCAAATATTTTAAGGTTTCCCTATACTCCTTTGTAATCATCAGTGACCAATCTGTCATCTACATAAGACACGATGCATGTGGTAAAATCCCATATAGGTATGATTATATACATCCCACGTAGGACGCCCTAGAAGATTAAGGGTACAATAAGAGTGATGATGGGAATAGACAACTCAACCTTTAAAAATTGAGTAACAATATCCAACAACATTGATACAGATATATATTTATATATATATATTCATAAAAGAAACCCCAATGAGAGAGAAAGGGAATCCCTGTCTCAAATACCATCCCAACATAATATTCATCCATCAGTTCCAAGAGTTCCATCAATAATGCCCAACATCTAGTGCACAATTTTGAAAGAACATTCATTCCAAAACACACCTCTCCATTATAACGCACAGTCAAGGAGAAATAGTATCTAAGTAGATGTCCCATTCCCTTATATAGAAGGAGGATCCCACTCAATGAGTAAATATATTACCCATGCCCTGACCCACAATTAGGTTCCACTCTTGTAGAAGATATAGGACACATTCCATGTCCTAGTAGGAGGGTACAAATGTAGTGGTCGAGGACTCATTGCCTATATCCACATAAGGGTTCCACTATAATAGTTTATAGACCACTAATTCTATATCCCAACAAGATAGATCCACTGTAGTTTTCATGGAATCATTCCCTGTCTATGTATGAGGGTGTCACTCTGATAGTTGATAGAGGTTGATTTTCTTATCCAAAAAGGAGAGTTACACTCTTGTTTTTGAGAACCCATGCCCTGACTCTATAAGAGGGTGACTGTATAATAGATAAATAGATGAAACATGCCTTGTCACAATAGTAGGGTGAAGCTCTATGTGTAGATAGAGGACCCATTTTCTATCCCAATAAGATGGTACCACTATAATTTATCTACTGATCCATCTCAATCACTACCATGTTCAAGTGTCACTTATAGAATTGTCACCCTAGGAAAATCTCATATCATATCCTAAAATCCACTATTAAGGAAACCATTATGTTTGACAATGAAAAATACATAGTATTTTCTACTTTTAAGCCAAAATAAAATTCCAAATTAAGGAGATAATAGAGGTAAAATATTCTTGAATATAAAGGGTACACGACATGTATGTGTATCAACATTATATGGTGTCCCTCTAAAATTAATTTTCATGCCCTTTTACATTACATATCTCACTACCCATGTATCCCTACATAGTGTTTAATGGGAGTACATGTCATGCCTCCACCTCCCATGGTCCTCCCTGTGCTTTTGGCCATGTTTTTGGTCCTTGATCGTGGTCATGTACTACAATACATGGCATTTTCTCCCATATGGGGTCCTTCCCATATCTTCAGGTCATGTCCAGGTATACTGGATGTGTTTCTAGTTATGACAGTGTGCATGTACTCCTAGATTACATACTGATAATCCAAGACTAGGTCACACAACATGTGGGGGTCCCACATGGCGTGCGATATTTAAATCACTCGAAAACCCTATCCACTGTATCCAATTCCATACACACTATATGTAATTCAAACTACATGGTGTGTAGTCATGATTTTCATAGAAAAATATAGATCTTCTCTAAAATTCCAAATCTAGCTCCCACACCTCATAATCTACTTAACACTATCATTAAATCAATGGGAAAGGCTACTACGCATTTATTCTGGCCTTCTAGTGGATAGAAATTGGTATCTCATAATCCAAGGTGGTTTGTCACATTCCTCATGCACCTCATGTGGTTTCTATTTGGTCTTAGATCCTAGATCACTCGTAATCATCACCCAAATCCTACATCACATCATAATTTATCCTCAAATCATAAATCTGTTCATCACATGTGAATCTTCAACAAATACGGGGGGTCTGATCAAGCTCGATCTCACCAGAAAATAGTAGAATTAGGACCCCATTGTCCAATAATGAATAATTCAATGAATAGTGGGATAAAAGAACATTAAAAAGGTTAAACAATAATTTCCCAAGATTTAGTGACCAACGAAATCAAATTGGGGAAATTTTGGTTAAGACAGATGGTACAATGATGACTAATAAAATAAATAATTTAAATTAGATATTTTAGTGCATAAAAAACCTCAAACTTGATGCCGTTAAAAAATAGGAATGGTCATGATCAATAATTTAATCATATGGGTGGAAATTAAAATAGGATGAGTCTTTTCTCAATTCAGATCATTCTTTAATGATGAACACACTCTCTAGTGAGATAGAATGATCTGTTGTATTCGTTATGCCTTAATTTTCCTTGACTTGGAGGCCTGTTGTCATTCAATCTTTATCCGCTAATGAAGAATATCGAATTCACTTATCTATGATCCTAATGTTATCTAGATAACTATGTATATTTTATATAATAAAATATTTATAGAAGTATTTATGTTTTTGGTTGTAAATGAATTCATAAGAAATTTAATCAATTTATTCTAATGAACAAATATTCCAATGGTCATTTATCCAAATTCCCTACACAGTCTAGCTTTATGTCACTCCTATAGTAAACTTCACATTAAAAATTCAATTTTTGTCTTGAATTTCTGAATTGAGACTCTATTAAATAGAGGAATAATTTTCATAGAAATTTGTGTGCATGTAATATATAATATATTTAATATTTTTATAAAATTACTTTCTGGAACACCGGGACTCGTAATCTCACTCCATCTTAGTATCTAGATACAAAAAAAATTAGATATATTTAAAATTGTTACAATAAAAAATAGGGTCTCTATTGTATGATCTTAGTATATATATAAAAAATATGTATGCATAATTTAAATTCAATCAGTGACATTAAAGTTTTTCATTTTTGATTAAAACATCTTTAAAATATTAAATTGAATATTTATTTAAGAAAATACACCTTTTAATTTCAAATCACTTATAAATAATTTTATATTTTTAAATACATTGTAGAGAAGGTTTTATTTAAAAAGAATAAATGAAAGATTTAATGTAATGTATATATCATTGAGAATTTTGAATGGTGGATGTTTTATTACTGATGTATAAGTTAAAATAGATCATTCCGTTCATGAGTTTGTAAAAAAGTAAACAAGTAACTTGTTTGGTAAATGATAGAAAGGTTCCATTAAAAACAGTTTTTTCAAAAAAGTCAAAAAGGGAAAGAATGTCTTTAATAAATCATTAAAGAATATTAAAATCATTGTTTAAAATATTTTAATGATAATATTGACATGGATGAGAAAGAATATAAATCTAAAAGAAGATACAAATGCAGTATTGAATACAAACAACTTTACTAATGTTTTTTAATCAATAAGGGGGTAAATGGAATCCAAATATTAAAAAAATTTCATGACAAGAGTACTATATGAGATATGTGGTTCAAGAAATAATTTCATATGATTAACCCAAAAGAAACCTTGAACATAAACAATATCTAAAAGAACAAATATTGTAACAAAATACATTATAGCATTGTTAAATTTCAAATTAAATCACCTTAGATGAAGTAAAATATAATTATAACCTAAAATACCATGAGGTATGAAGAAGTTATGAAATAATATTAATAATGGGAAGCATAAAAAAATAAAAAATAAATTTTCATCATAACAAAAAAATATTCCTCAATAAAAGGAAATTGTGATGAATTCTCTAACAATTATCGTATCATTGAAGTAAGAATGAATAGATGGAGTTATTATGTGTCTCAAATTTAAATCTACATAAAACAAGTGTAAATAAAATATAAAATGATAAATTTTACTTAAACACAGAATCTAAGAATATCAATGATAATGAAAATTTAATTATACATAATGAATATGAATTGAGTTATTAAATCCCTCACCTTGAGTTCAACCCTTAACCTATGTAATTTATCTTCAAGAATAATAAAATTATGGTCATTATTTAATTTATTAAGAATATTTTCATTTTTTATAATTTCTTTTATTTTATTTATTACTCCGTAATATTTATTTACTCAATTAATTATGTTTATAATGTATGTTTTAATGATATTCAGTTCATATGTCCAAAATGAAATCGATCGATTGAATATGGTAAAAAATTCATTATTACATCATCTCCATAATAATGATCCATAAAATAATTAAAATTTTTATTTATAAATTAAAATTTTAAATTAAACTAGAAAATAATTTTATGAAAAATTAACTATATAGCAATCATAGAGATGGTTGGTCATACAAGCACATGAATAACCTTTCTATTTTTCAATGATCGAGATGAAATAAAGGTAAGTATTATTTTATATTTATATAATGATTATTATATAACAAATATCATAAAATTTATTTAAATAAACTTATATATACTATTCCTATGATGTGGTGATGAAAAACGAATCGTGTCCCATCGTGGAGGTGGTAGTTAACACGTATGCATGAATGAAATTTTAATTTTTTAGTGAATAAAAATTTTAAAAAAGATCTGATATATTACAATATAATAATTTTAAAATTTTCATTAAAATCATATATGTAAATTAAATCAACCATCATAAATACCTATGAAATGAGATTTTGGAAAAATAATTACAATGGTTCACAAGGTGGTAGTCGGTTGTACATACAAATGATGGTTTTCTATCCCATATAATGGGAGAGATGATAGATTTTGTTTAATATGTTAACATAATTACATATAGTTGATTTTTTTATATTATATCATCATGTTTGAGTAATATGTTAAGAAGGTGGAAGAAGAAATAAAAGAAAATCACTTTTTATGAACAATTCTTCCTCTTCGAAGTACTTTCTTAGGATTCCACCATACAAATTCCTATATTTGTTTTTTATCAATAGAATGAATATGGGATATTGTGAGGTGGTTAAAGAAGGTATTTAGAAATGTATTGGTGGATTTAAAAGCATTCTGAATTGTAGATAGGAGAGAAGAGTAGGTGTCCTTTTATAAGAAGGAGAGGTAAGCCACAAAGAAATTTCCAAAAAGAATACAAAATGACAATGTAATTTCCATATCTAATTTTAACAAATTGATATATATTCAATGTATATATATATTATATGGTCAAATAATACCCTTAAATTAACCCCCATGTAAACATGTTTTAAAATTAACCATGGTAAATGGTTTTTATTATTTTTACTATTCATTATGACTATAAATTAAGTTCAACATATTAAATAATATTAGTTATGATGATTCCAAATATAGGAATTTTTTTATAAATTTTAATTTATATATGTGGAAGAGTTTAATTCAAAATTAAACTCTCAAAAGGTGTTGAAAAATTATTTTTTAAGAAAAACATTTTCACGCATAAGATGATCTTAGATTGACTATATTAATAGTAATCATTTTTAGATGGATATAAATTAAAATATTTATATATATAATTTAAACATTTAAATTAAATATTTCTTTATTTGGCATCATTTTAATTAATTGAAAATAAAAACTTTATACACTAAAAATAGTTTTCAGGAAAATGTGTTTTGAAGAAAAAAAATAAGCCACTCAAGAAACATGAAAATTTTGATTAAAATGGAATTAAATAAATAAAATGGTTCTAATATCTCATTAATTACAAATATAAAATACAATTTTAGTTTTAAATTATTTATTTTATTTAAATAAATGTAATTAATTCAAAATCCTTAGTTTTTACAATTAACTAAAAATGAATTCATTTTAGAAAAATACAAAAATTTCACCCTAATTTAATTTTAATATGATGAATTAAAAAATGAAATTAATTTTTAAAAAAAATTATAACATTTACCTAAATTAATAATAATATTATCTCACAAAAAAAATACATTTTTTAACAATACATATTTCTGAAGCATAAAATGTATTTAACAAACATTTATGTTATTGTATTGTAATAATTTATCAAAAAAAATTGTATTTAATATAACCTTTATATTTATTTCATATTATATTTAATACTATTCATACCAGCCAATTTTATATCTTGGTTATAATGGTCATATTTAAATAATATCATTTCATGGTTTTTTTAGGCTCAGTGTCGCATGTAGTATATGCTATCAAAAATAGATTTATTTTTAAAACATGTGTTATACTCTTTCACACTTTAAAAAATTACAAACTTCTAATTATAAATGTTCTTTAATAATAAAAATTTTTCTATATGAAAATACCTTTATTAGAACCCCACACCCTAAATACTGTTAATAAAATATAATCTGGATAAAAGTGAAAGGGTGGTATGAATGTTATCTTGAATAAAAAATAACTAGGTTCCCACATATGATAAAATTACTAGGAATTGAAAATATAATCATAGAAAAAAATTGTAATCCCATAGTAATTATACAGAGTGAAAAATATCATTTTTAGAAGAAATTGATCGATTGTGGGAAAGTCAATGAACACAAAATCATAAACCAATGAGGTTTGAAAAAGTACATATATTCTTCATAAATAAATGTAATGGGATAATATATATTTTTAAGATAATTTTAATATAGTTAATACATTATTCTACCATCTATACTAAGAACATAAGGACCAATATTTACTTTAAAATTATAATTTCATCGTACAATCATTTTTCTCCACAATATCATCTTTTCTGCTAAATGGTGAGTATAATGGATGCATTTTTATACTTTAAGAACAAAAATAAACTTGATACTTATAAAATAATAACCAAAATAATAAAAATCTATTCATCCAATATTTATTCATTACCTAAAATCAAAATTCTTAGCATAAGGTAAGATAATTCTTAAAATAAATAAACTTTCATAAGATGAAATAAGTCATTATTCTAAAAAACCAAAACACAAATAGATAAACATAAACCATTTCATAAATAAATGGCCATATAATTCATCCCAATATTCCAATATATGATTTAAATATAATTAATAGATTGATTTGGTCACATAGTCTTCCAAGATAAATTTAACATTTATCTCCAAATAAAATCAATCACTCTTAATATCACATACCAAAATGTATATTACCTAATAATATTAAAAATATATTTTTATAAACAATGAAAATCACTATAAATCCATAATAAAATAATATTTTTTTCTAAAAGTTAACTCAATCCATAGATGTTTTTTATTCTTATAACAAATTCACAATTGATAAAAATAACTCTATAAAATAATTATTTAATACCAATACATAAATACTTTATTCTTAATGATTGGTACAATAAAATTTTTTCAATGTTCTAGGAGTTAAATATTAGAAGTGGGTATTAAATTTGATAATTCTCAGGTTTCCAATATTTATTAACAATAGACTATAAATAGATCTCAATGATGAAATTGATTTCTAACTCTCAAACTCCTCAATTTTTCTCAGAAATTTGATGTCATTTTCCATTAATTTCCACAAATAAAACATTTTCCTAATCCTTTGAGAAATTCTATAGGGTGTCTACAACCACATTTATGATATTAAGGAATGTAATCCTTTTACCCTATATCACCACCTCCACATGATCAATTCACTGACTCTATCAATATATTTTTTAGTGAGTCTAATATTGGGATAAGGTATAAGATTTTATTTATATATCATGATAAAAAATTAATAATAATCACAGTATCATTCATTTTATTTATCATCAAATTTTTTTCTTATAATCACAAAATTTTCTATCACATTCATCAATAAAACCCATTCCTCATAGTTCCATGCATTAACTAAAATAAAATATCATGTCTTGAGAAACTATACTATTAATCATGAAAATAATTTATTGGACATATAAATTATTACAAATTCCTTTCAATCTATGAGATATTAGGTTTAACTGGGTTAATCTTTGATTATCATCCTTTAAAATCATTCAATATGGATTATAGATAAAATATTAATTAACCCAAATATATCCCCCTGGAGTGACAAACAATGTGCGAGGTAAGGGAAAAATAACTGTTTATTAGAATGATGGTTGAGATAATCTCAAAAAACTCTTTGTTAGGTTATTAAACAAAGATACATATATTCAAAAATCATGTCAACTTGTAGTATCCATATAGGGATGTACAATTAGGAAAACCACATAATATCTTCTCTACCAAAACATTATTATGTTATCCCATACATAGACTTATCCCCTTGGTTTTTACTAAAGTTTTGTACTATTAATCCTAAAAATAACTAGAACTTCATCTGATACAAACTATAGTGACTCATGTTTTTACACATATTATTAAATTGTTTTTTAACATAAGATTTCCATAATTATAATCCAAAGTTCATGAGGCCTATTATCTTTTTAATACTAGGTTCATTATATATTTAAAAGAAACTAAAACATGAAATCCTTATTTTATTCTTCATAATGAGCTCCTAAATATTTTTGAGATCTTAAAACTACATTGTATAACATAGAGAATACATAAAATAATAGATTTAGTTTAAAATCCATGTAAGGGAATAAATATGATAAGGATACATAACATTTGATTCAATGGTAAAACATGATATCATAAAAGAGAACTCTCATATGTAATAATATAAGAGCATAGTATATTGAACATGGTATCATATGATCACAGTAAAGTAAGAAACATGGATGAAACAAATAAAAAGACATAAACCTGCTTCAAGGTTGTCCTCCAAGAAAATATCACATGGTTAATAGATTCACATAATCAAATATACGTACTCCTTAATCCCATATATAACATCTCATGAGTCATAATCATTACCTAATGCATTGGACCACTATCTGGATGCACCGATCAAAACTTGTTAAAGATTTATTTGTTTAAAAAAATTAAATCAATCATAACAAATAATCATTATAATTACCCATGGAAATAAAATTGGTTGTATAAACATTCCTCATATCATAATTAATTAATTTTAGTAATGAACACATGGTGTACATTACACCATCAATGGAATTGAGTATCAACTAGGATTATTTATAAGAGACATATATAAATAATTTAGAAGAAACAAATATCATCAATTTTAGTTTTTACTGATTAAAATATGATTAAAATAGTATATTGAATATTTATTTATGGACACACCCTTTTCACTTTTTAATCAATTGTTTAAAATCCAAATATCTCCAAAATATTTTAGAAAATATTTCATTAGAAAAGAACCTTGGAAACATTTTCTAGAACCATCGATGAATTAAGTGGTAATAATGGTATTAAATTATTCTCATTTCATATAAGATAAAATAAAATACTTATTTCACACTTTTGTAAAAATATACATAATATACAATGTTTTGAAAATGATAGAAAGAGTACTTTTAAACCATTTTTTAAAAATTTAAAAAATGGGTAAAAATTTATTTAAAAAATCATTGGAGAATAGTTAAACCAATATAGAAAATATATTATTGAAAATATATAATTGAAACTATTTACATGTAAGAGAAATATTCTGGATCTAAATGAAGATATGGGATTATTATTATATACAAAAAAACATTCTTGACGTTTCTTTATTCAATAAGGGAGGAAACAGAAACCAAACATTTAGGATAAATTCATGAATACAAGAGAATAATTAGGTATGTTTCAATAGAATAATTGTGTTCCATTTATCCCAAAGTAATGTTGAACATAAAAAATCTTAAAATAAATAAATATTTTAAAATGAACCCATTAATTCCTTTTTATCATTCAAATAAAATCACCTTTGATGGTGTTAAATGAAATAAAACCAATAATATCATGAGTTATGAATGATTATTTATATAATATGAAAAAATTCATTATATACACCATATAAAATAAATTTTCCATATAAAAATAATACATTCCTCAAGGAAGGGAAATTGAGATGAAATCCCTTAAAAAGATCATATCGTTGAAGTGAGAATAAATCAATGAAGTTATTATGTGTTAAAAATGAAAACACAAATAAAACAAGTTGTAATGTTTCGTCCTGGGTTCCACACACTGATGCCCTGAGTCACTTCACCACATAACCTCAAATACGCCTCCCCGCATGCTAGAGGCATTCAACTATAAGGGAGGGTATAGTAAGTCGATCATGGGGATATTATACCCTATTTTATTAGTGTAAAACACCAGAGAAAATAAATAAATAGTACTTGAAGATTTAATAATTATAAAAAATTATAATATATCAAGATAATAAAAGTAATAAATACAATATCCAAATGAAGTAAAAATTATTCCATCCTAATTAGGTGTCAAGTGTCTAAAATGAAAACTGAAAATAAAGACATTGATAACTCCCAAGAGGGTCATGAACCATGTTTGGTTCCCTCATCAAAGCTTCATCCCCAAATCATAAATCTATCCCAATGCCATTTCCCTTAACCTGTCCTACAACATTAAAGTCTATTCGGGTATGGATTAGAAAACCTGACTAGGGTGTGAGTACAACTCAGTAGGCCACCAACAACAGTGTCTAAAACAAATACATTGAACAATAGTGTATGTAGTTATATATATAAATAAATATAATGAATATATAAACAATATATCACATTATAAAATATTCTCTATTAAACAACATAAACCCTTGGGTTCATGAGGACACCCAACCCTCAATACCTGCTTTAGGCCATACTGATGGTTTAACCAATTCATATTATCAATGCATAATTCATTAAAATAAATGGGATTCTGTTATCCATTTCAATTAAATTTATTTTAATGAAACTTGGAACCATATTCAAATGCCAGCATTTAGGGTCGAGTTCTTCTTTATGATGACCCTGTGGGATTTGGAAACAATAGATTTTGTCCCACAGAATTTTATCACTACAAGCTTCAGAACTAGAAGATCATGTCCTGCTCATGTGGTCTTGGAAATAAGAGACCACATCCCATACAAATTTATCAACAATTATCACTACTAGATTTTGAATCAGCAAACCATGTTCCTTTCACATGGGATTTGGAAATAGCAGACCATGTTCCACACACATTTATGACACCCTTTATAAATATAGGCTTCAGAAACAACAGAACATGTCCCATACATAATTATCACTTCAATCAAGGTTACTCAATAGTAACCTTCCAATCACATTCATAATCAAAAATACAATTAATTAATTTAATAATTAATTAATTATTTTTGATCAATTTTAATCAAAACACTTTCTATTAATTAATCTGACAATTAATTAATCAATTCACATTCTTTATTTTCCATTATTAATTCCAAAATTAGTTATCTCATTAAAAATCACAATATCTCAAATCAAATATTAAATATCACATAATTAACTCTATAATTAATTATATCAAATCAATAATTAAATATCACATAAATAATTCTATAATTAATTATCTCAAATCAAAAAATCAATATCACATAATTAATTCTACAATTAATTATCTCAAATAAACAACTTTTTATGACATAATTAATTTTATAATTAATTATCTCAAATCACCAACAAAATATTACATAATTTAATTATACAATTAATTATCTCAAATAAACAACTCAATATCATATAATTAATTCTATAATTAATTTTCTTAATGAAATAACTCAAAATTACATATTTAATTCAATAATTAGTTATCTCAAACCAACAACTCAATATCACATAATTATTTCTATAATTATTTATCTCAAATCAACAACCTAATATCACATAATTAATTATATAACTAATTCTCTCAAATTAATAACTCAATATCACATAATTAATTCTACAATGAATTATCTCAAATAAACAACTTAATATCACATAATTAATTCTATAATTAATTATCTCAAATCAATAACTCAATATAATATAATTAATTCTTCAATTAATCATCACATATTGACAACTCAATATCACATAATTATTTCTACAATTAATTATTTAAAATAAATGAATCAATATTACAAAATTATTTCTAAATTTAAATATCTCATTTTATCAATTAAATGCCCCAATCAATCTACATTAATTAATTCACGGATTAAATAATCCAATTCATTAAATTGCATCATCAAAACAATAACCATTAATTAATTCACCAATTATTTAATCTAACCCATTCAACACCTTCATTTAATTCAACAATTTTATGTCAATGAAAAAACCATTAATTAATTCATTATTTATTAATCTCATCAATCCCATTTTAATTTAGAAATTAAATAATAACATTACACTCATTAATTAATTAATTAATTAATTAATCTCAATATAAAGATCCAAAATCACTAATTAACTCTTTAATTAATTTTTCCATCTCAGTAAATTCAATTACCACCATTTAATTCCTCAATTCACTATTCTCCCTCAATAAATTCAAAATTTCCCAATTATTCCCATTAATTAATTCTATAATTGATTAATAAAGTTTATCTATCTCAATAATTATATAATTAATTGAAAAATTAATTTTATAATTCAATCCCAATGTCTCATAAGTAATTTAAAAATTAATTATTTATGATCTAAAATCCTAATATCTCAATTTTACATTTCCCATGATTAATTAATTAACCAAATTAATAAATTTAATAATGAATGAAAATGATAAAAAACTAATAGAAAATATAATATTACATACACATAATTTTAATCAATACTATGGGATTTCAATATTTTACCACTTAAATCTATTAACCAATGTATAATCACCCAATGGAAAATTTCAAAAAAATGAGCGGCACAACAACGTAAATCTAGATTTGAATATCAAACCCCTAAATCAAAATTAAAGAAGACGATGTATATTAATTATATATCAAGATTCACAAGCATAGATATAGACTCAAAAAATTTAGATCTGGATCTAGAAAAACATATGATTACTTCCCACCAAGTGAATGAGAAAAGGAAGTAGGGTGAACTAAAAAGAAACAAAATATGATCTACTTAGAGTGGAGAAGAAATTTGATCCAGAAATTAATTTTCAAATAATGGTGATCAGGACGGATTATAATTTTCTTAGAGATCTCTAAAATCCTTAAATACCTCCTACGATCGAATAGTGATCAAAACATGTGAGTTCCAGGGGTTTTGGGAATTTTAAAATAAATTTTCTGGAGTCTTTAATTCCTAAACACAGTTTCCTACACAGGGACGCACGGTTATATCTTACCTTGAACCAACCGTGCTCTTGTAATTTTTAGTTGTGATGGTTTCTCCTTTTAGGGAACATTATCTAACAAACCATGTGCCAACCATGTTATTTCTAATTATACTGGGTTACATAGTTTGTTGGGTTGGGGTGTACAGTTTTCCCAAACTGTGTGGAAACTATGTACATCCCCATTTTCTTCTATTTTTGTTTCTTAAAATTCACACAAACATACCCCAATGTACAACCCATATAAAAATTACTCAAATCCAAAAAAAGGTTACATATAAACATGTCTGAGATAACTCCAAAAATGTTTGGGATCTTACAATCTCCCCACCTTATAACATCTCATCCTCGAGCTACACTCCCACGATTCTCTACGATTCTGAGCCAAAAAAATAGTGCCACTAATCCATCACATACATTTATCTCCCCTATGTTCCTTACTTCACACATCCATGTTGCAACTACACATGAACTAACAACATATTATTTCTCCACAACACCTTCTCACTATAATCTAACGCTTGTATCAGATGCTCCTCAAAGGATGAATCAGTCTCAAACACAACTTCAACACCACACCCCACATGTTTTCCAACTCACCATTACCAAAAAATATAATAACACTATCCATCATTGGTGCTCAAACTTGTTATCAAATACGACATATAAATTATGTATATCTACCACCTCTAAGTTCCACATGTCCTTTCCCTAAATAATTTAAAGATGCACTGAAATGGTTCCTTATTAGCATTATAAGGCTACTACTTCCAACCCATTGTATTTCTACACCCATTAACTAATGAAACATCACTCCCCAAATTATGATATTTTTTAACACCGCATTTTCAAACAACATAGCCACTATAGTCCATGGTCTATGGACCACATTATTCATCAACCTCTAGTCCCTTATGAGAACCTCATCCCTAATATGTCAATGGTGTAAGTCACACCATCCTTTTCCACATATACACCACTTCATAAGATCAACCTCAAAGAGCCCCATTATAAATCCTAAACATATTTAAGTAGCTAGGCATAAATATAAAGCTTTCTCAGCATACTCAATATGATATCAATGTATGGGACATGATCTTCACTACTTAAATTACAATAAGAAGTCATTGATTAACACCACCACAATTCTATATCAATAATTCCACCTTCTATTATAGAAACACCATAATATATTGAAAGAATCGGGTTTCCCTACCCATCAACACCTAACCATACTGATCCAAAACCAAATGGTTCCTCACACAACCTACAACTGTGTTATCAAAATAGGGCATTCTCACTACTCAAACCACCCACATCAAGGAAAAAATAAACAAAACAAATGATTCTCATTTAAAAAAATATTTTAGTTAAAAATAGGGATTCAAAAAAATTCATAAAAATTATTTTTTTCAAGTCACTTCTTACTGTCAAAAGTGAGGTACTATCACAACCCATAAGCATTCTAATAACAGGTATTAGTTAACACGTGTAAACATGTACTATTTATTAACATTTAACTATACATACATTTATTCACATTATTTATCTTTTTAAAATAATAAATTTTTTATTATCCACCATTTTCAATTTAATTTCACAAGAAAGGAAAATAGTTCATGTTTATCAACTTGCCCATAACTTGTTTTCCCTATAACTTAAAAATTATGCATGTCACAATGACTCAGAGTTCCAATAATTATGAATGTAAACTCAAATCTCATGCTATATCGGGCCATGGGTCAAATATTAAAGAAAAAATCATTGAAACAATAATCATGTCATACCATAATTGCATCACCCAAGGTGAGATAATATTCAACTGTAACAATAAATACCAATAACAAAAATTAGCACCATTGGTACTTGGGTTCCCCCAATACATGGGTTTGATACTCCCATTCACAAGATCATTACCAAGTCCCTACTCATCCAAGTCTCTTTTTTAAACTTCATAAATAGTAATAAAAATTTAGAAAAGAATGATGGATCCCTAAGACCACTTTGTAACATCCCGGGATGGGTTCCATGCAATAGTTCCCTGAGTCGGTTTTCCACATGACTTTAAGCGCGTCTCCTCGTATGCTATAGATTACCTACTAGCATTGAGGGCCTGTTAAGATGATCGTGGGGAGACCATACCCTCTTTAATCATAGAAATATGCAAGTAGAAATAAATAAACAATAGAAAATTCTTTTATAATCATAAACAATGCCCATATCTAGAGATAGTAAAAGAAGGAAATACAACATCCAACTAAAGTAGAAAACTTGTCATTCTAATGTCAAGTGTCTAAAATTAGAACTAAAAATGAAGACACTAAAAATGTACAAGTGTGTCCTGAACCATGTTGGGTTCCCTCATCCAAGATCCATACCTATATTAGAAATGTATCCTATGATCTTTTCCTATAACCAATACTATAAAAATAATGTCTATTTAGGTATCGATCAAGAATCTCGAGTATGGTGTGACTACAAATCTGTTGGACACCACCAATAGTGTGTATTATAAATAAAGTCAAAAATATTGTATAAAGTTATATAAATAACTAAATAAAATTAATAAATAAATATTTTATCATATTATAAAATATTATCTATTAAACCACATAAATGCTCATGTTTTCAAGGACACCCAAACATCAATACTATTAGGAATGTATTGTACCAACCATAATCTATAATTTATAATGATTTTGATGTTCAAAAATACCCTTGTTTGTTTTCTAATGAATTTTTGTTATGTGAGTTCTATAAGAATTTATATTCAATTTTAATTAATTTAGATTTATGGGAATAAATTAGGAAACACTATTTCAAACCCTACATTATGTTGAGAAGTGAAATTCTTGCATATTGTATCAACTATGTGTTATACAAAGGAGTGAAATGCTTGTATATGGTATCGACCCTACATTAAACTGAAAAGTGAAATGATTGCTTATGTTATCAACCATATGTTAAACTAAAATAGTTTGTGTTTGGATCAACATATTTATGTTCATAAAATCATCAAACATATAGATCAATGACCTTACGTTGGAGTCTGGTTTTACTATTCATACCCTACATGTGGAAAAGTTGAATGTATGGTTTATCAATTCTAAATTCAGGATTTTAAGATTATTAGGATAAAAATATGGATTATAATCCATACACTATTAAAAGTAACCATACGCTATGTCAAGGAACCCTATGATGCAGAATGGAAACCTGTGCTAGGAAAAGGAACACTATAATGTTCAAAGGAACCCTACACTACACATATAAACCCTATGTTGTGTTATCAACTGTGAAGTTTTTCAAGCCACGTTTTCAATATGAGATTACTGAAAAGTCAAGTCAAAATTAAAGATTGATTCGAGGATCGTTTTGATTATTTCAATGAAATGTGTTCATAGGATAAAATCACTCCAATATTTATGTGAATTAAGGGCTCCCCTACTCGATTGGAATTTCAATTTACGTGATCAATCAAGCTATACTTTTAGAAATGGAATACTGAAACAGATTTTATATATATATATTATTTTATATTATCTCTTTAAAAATATATATCAATGTGTGTGTGTGATAAGTGATTCACATATGCAACTATATTATTGAAATTATCATTTACAGTGCCCCCATAAGGAATAATAGATTTTGAAAGAAGATACACTTTGGAGATATAAATATTCAATCATTTATTGTTGTAATATTAATACTACTATTTAAGTTTCTACCTTATTAAATATCTTTTTACAACATAGATTTATTTAGAATATTTCATTATTGAAGATATTATTTTCTGAAGAAGTGGAATATATATCATTTTTCATTTTCTAGTTGTTGTAACTGTGAAGATCAACCATAACCTTTCAAATAAAACTATTTTGATTTATTGGAGTTTTAAATACTCTTACTCAGTTGTGGTGGAGTATCAACTTCATGATCTATTCTATGGATAATCAGTTTACTATTAAAAAACCCAAAAAAAAAATTAGTTTTTTTGTAAAGGTTTCAACTGCATGCACTCAATTGTGTATTATTAATCTTATGATAAGAGGTCCATACTTGTGGAATTTACCAAGCTAGTAGAGAGAGTGACTGGTAAAGTGGGCTAAGATATCTTTGTTCCCCAAACCACTATAAAAAATTGTGTTCTTTATTTCTTGTTATCGACTACATATTCTCATATATAAGAAAAACACTGCATATTCGTATAAATCATAGTGGGTGACAAAAGCCATAATTGTGGAAGATTTTTGAAAATACAAAATCCACACCACTATTTTGTTACATTGTATATTATGACCTAAAAAATGGTATCAGAGGAGAGATTTTGTATAAATCTATAATAAGTTGAAAAGTATAAGGTTTATACAGAGATAGAAATGGATAATCCGGGAGAAGTAATGTTAATGGTATGTGCTCCATACTTTAATGGTGAAAATTAGGTATGTTGTAAATATCGAATGATTATATATCTGAAGATTCTTGGATTCATAGTCTAATCCAAAATTATTACTCCTTATACGATTCTTAAAAAACCAGAAACCTGAGGTACAGTAACAGAGGATGAATATGATATGAATTCAAAAGAAATGAATGCTATTATTTTCATTCATGGACCAAATGATTCAATCGAATATCACAATGTACAACTACCTATGAAATGTGGAAAACTATTTCAATTTCTTATGAAGGAATAGATAATGTCAGATAGATGAGATATGCTGCATCCAAGAAAAATTTCGACACATTTATAATTTTTTATAGTGAAAGTAGAAAATTGATTAATTTAAGTCTTATAGAAATTATCAATAATATTAAATACTTAGGATAAAAAATCAAACAAGATGATCAAGAATTAAAAGTACTCAGATTAAAACCATAAAAAAGGTATGGCATATCTGCTGTTATTAACCAATTATCACCTATCAAATATCTGATAATGAAAAAAATAATTAGGACACTGATGAAGTATGAAGTAAAAATGTAGTCTTAAGCAAAAGATCGTAAAATTAGATTAAAGAAAGAAAATACTACTCTTAAAGTAGAATCCTAGAAACATAGTTGAATATCAAAGTAAGAAGTCAAAATAGAGAAGAATTTAGATTCATCTAATTTTGAAATAGAATTGGTTAAAATAACTAGAAAGTTCATCATGTTCTATAAGAAGAAAAGAGAATTCAGAAAATCCTTCAGGGAGGATGAAAAATAACCAGGAGAAGTTCGATGATATGAATGAAAGAAATTGCGGAATATCAAACCTGATTATCCTCTACTAAAAGATGAAAGAAAACATCCAGAAAAGGGATATTAGAAGAATGCTAATTATGAGAATAAATAAAAAGAGAAATGAAAGATACATGGAGTGTATTTTTAGACTCCAACAGTCCGTCAAAGTCTAATTTATAGAAAGAGTAATAAAATCTTATGGCCAACATGTGCATTATGTATAATGAGGAAATGGTACAAACTTAACACTCTTTTGATTCTAATACTAGTAGTTTCTCAAATGATAAATCTGTAGCCTACAGTTCTATGTTAGATGAAAAATATGATTCCTAATTAAAGAAACAAGAATATCTACAAAACATTCATAATGCTACTTTAGGTGAAAGAGACACTCTATTAAAACCACGTCAAGAGTTGATTGAAAAATTCAACTCATCTACTAAAAACTATGTTGATCATGGAAAAAAGATAAAAATAGTATAGGATGAGGTAGAATCCAATAAGTGATATTATCTTGTTTTTAGTAAAGAATAAAATACATTAAATGAGATTCTTATAAATAATGTCATTAAAATGGAAATATTTGGAATATGAAGTTAGGGTGAGAAATTAAAATTGTATAAAAATTATTTTGTGCCAAATTCTAAATATTCAACCTGTTATCATTGTAGTAAAAAAGTCGATATCTCTGCTAATTTTTATTTTAAAAATAGTAAAAATAGTGGTATAAAAAGAGAATTTATTTATAATTGTTTATCTAAATCAAGAGATATGAATTATTGAAAAATAAATCAGATCTTTATTCCTAGATCATTTCTTGATAACACTACTAGACCCATGAAAGTATGGGTACCAAAACAAATATATGTTTTAATGCTTTTGTGAGAAACAATCCACAAGAAAAAATTTCTATATAGTATATGGATAGTGTTTGTTACAATAATATGAGTGTAGATCCATCAAAATTTCATACACAAACTTAAATGGATGGAGTATTAGTCACATTTGGTAACAATTCCAAAGGAAAAATAATTGGATTTGGAACTATTGGAGATCCAAAAACTATCTCAACAAACATAGTACTGTATGTGCAAGGTTTAAAGAACAATCTGATAATTATATCTCAAATATTTGATGGTGGTTTTTATATTTATTTTTATAAAAATTATTACTCTATGTTTAATGATAAGTTACTTAAATTTAGATCACCTAGACCTGATAATGATTATACTTTAAATGTAAATTCATTATGTAAACAGAATGTGAATTGTTCAACTGCTAAGATAAATAAATAGTGGATTTGGAATATAAGACTTGGACACTGTAATATATAAGATTTACATAAATTATCCAATAAATAGTTAATTTTTGATTTTTTTAGTCTTATGTTTGACAATGATAGATTATGTGATGCATTCCAAATTGGAAGGAAGTACACAACTTGCTTCAAATCTATTGATAAAATTTATACATCTAATCCTTTAGAAATTATCCATATGGAATTGGTTGGACCTTCAAGGATAAATATTTTGGTTAGTAAATTATATCATTATGTTTTAGTATATAATTATTCTAGATTTACTTTGGTTTATTTTTGAAAACCATAAAGTGAAGTTTTTACTATTTTTGATTTTTTTTTGTAAAATTTTTCAAAATGAAAAAGTTTTCAAAATAATTTCATTATGAATTGATCATGTTGTAGAATTTGAGAATTCAGAATTCAATTATATTTTCTCAAATCTAGGTATTAAACACACCATCTTTGTACCAAGAACACCTCAAAAAATGGAATGGTAGAATAAAACAATATTATTATTCAATAAATGGAATGGACTATGCTAAATGAATACATTCTTACTACCTATATCATGAATAGAGTTTTAATACTACCTATCTTCAAAAATATACCTTATGAACATTGGAATAACAGAAAACCTAAAGTAAAGTACTTTACATTTTTTGGATGCAAGGTGTATATCTTGAATAATAAGGAAATCCTTGGTAAGTTTGATAAAAAAAATTATAAAGGAATATTTTAAGGGAATTCTTCTACCTCTATAGCATAGAGAGTATTTTATAAAAATTCAAGGATTGTTGAAAATTATTTCATGTGATGTTTGATGAAACATACACTTTTATTAAAGAGAAAGATCAGATGGAAGAAGTTACTGACTCTTTTGATAACATGAAAATTTAAACCCTTAAAAATGATTTTTAAAATGATATTAATACAATTCAATCTAGTTCAAAAAAACATGATACTAAAGAACCTGAAAGTGTATTTTCTAGACAATTTATTACTCTAAATAACCATCCTTTAGAAACTATTATAGTATACATAGATATAAGAATTAGAACAAGAAGAAATATAGGAAACCCAGCGGAATTCTCTTCCTTTCTATCTCAGTTAGAACCTATGACTATTGAAGAAGCCTTATAAGATGAGAGTTAGATATTATCAATATAGTAAGAACTAAACCAATTCAAAAGAAATGATTTTTGGTAACTAGTAAGGAGACCAACCAATTATAAAATTATTAGAACCAAGTGGTTCTTTAGAAATAAACATGATGACCAAGGTATAATATCCCAAAATAATGACATATTAGTTGATAAAGGATATAATCAAGAAGAAGGTATAGATTATAATGATACCTTTTTCCCTGTATCTAGATTAGAATCCATTAGAATCCTGTTATCTTAGGCATATAATACGAATTTTTAATTATATCATAAGTATGCTAAGTCTTCCTTTTTAAATGGTTATTTAATGGAATATGTTTATGTTTAACAACCCCATAGTTTTTAAAATTCTCAAAAACCAAACTCTTTTTTAAAACTCACTAAATCTCTATATTTCCTTAAAGAAGCACCTATATCTTGGTATGAAAGATTACATTCTTTTCTTTCAAAATATGAATTTATTATCAGATTAGCATATCCATCACTTTTTATGAAAATCATTTATTTTAATCTTTTATACTTTCAAATTTATGTTGATGATGTTATTTTTGGTTCAACTAATAAAAATCATTGTAATAATTTATTAAATTCAGTGAAAAATGAATTTGAAATGATTATGTTGGGGGAATTGAATTTTTTTTAGGAATCAAATTTACCAAAAAGATTTGGGAAATTTTTTAATTCAAAGAAAGTATATAATTGATTTATTGAAATAATTTGGACTTGATAATAACAAGACATTTACAAATTTTATGTGTACCAATATAAAATGTGATTTGGATGAAGTTATAAAACCATTTGACAAGAAGTTATATAGAGGTATGATTTTTAGTTTGAAATATCTTACTACTAGTAGACATGAAATTATGTTTTTTTATGTTTTTGGGATAGATTTCAATCAAATCCAAAAGTGTACTATCTTACTATTGTTAAAATAAGTTTTAAATATTTAAAAGGAACTATTTTTCAATCTCTTCTTTACCCTAAAAATCATGATATTAATTTAATTTCATATTCAAAGTCTAACTTTAGAGATTGTAGATTATATAAAAAAATTACCTTATAAACCAATCCCTTTTTAGTAAAATCATTACTTCCATGGTCTACTAAGAAACAATACTCTATTTCCCTATCAACCACTGAGGATGAATATACATTTTCTATAAATTATTATGAAAATGTATTATGGATGAAAAACACTCTAATAGACATTGGAGTAAACATTAATAGTATACATATTTTATTTGATAATACAATTTCTATAAATATTATAAAAATTCTAACAATTCATTCTAGGAAAAAGTAAATTGATATAAAACATCATTTTCTAAGAGATCATGTCCTTAAAAAGGATACTTATTTAGAATTTGTTAATACTGAATATCAATTAGATGATATTTTTACTAAACCACTTCCCAATGCAAGTTTTGATTTCATTAAGGGGGAGTTATCAATATTTATGTTTAAGTGATTGTTTATAAATTTATTTCCAGTCTCTCTGTTTCTGTTTTTGTAAAATTTATTAAATATGTTTTATTTTATTATTTTTTAATTTATAATTTCATTTAAATTTTATTTTATTTCTCTTTTCAAAATCAAAAACATAATGAGTACATCATAAATCAGAAAGAGAAAACTATTTTCCTTCTCCTTCTCTCTTTATCCTCTCCTACACATCCTCTCATCTTACAAAGTATCTCTCTATCTATCTATTCCCAAGTACCAAAATCCCTAAACATTCAATCCCTTCAGTCTAAAAATATTTATAGATGGAAACCTCATGTTGATCTATATATATTGTGTTAAACAACGTTGTATATGCTTTAGGGAAAGTTTTCAAGGTGTTTTAGAGAAAAGTAATTGATTTTAGCTATTAAGATTCTACAAATCTTTCTCCTAAGGAAGATATTTTATTTCATGGTTTAGTTTATTCTTTTATAGAAGATGACGTTCCAATAATATATGAAACATAAGAAAAGTAATTTTTCAAAAATGAATCATTTAGTATTGGATTTTAAGAAGACATTATTTTCTCTAAGATTAATGATTCAGAGTTTTCTTTGTCATTTATAGACATGGATAAGATGATATTTTGTCCCTGTGAGGGGGAGTTTCAGTTTGATTTAAGGAATATAATTAATGTAATAAATTAATCTGAGGATATTACCTTTCATTAGTTGTAATAACTATCAAGAATTTATTTACAAAGGAACTTTCTCTTTAATACCATAAGATTTTGAAGTTTATTTAATATAGGTTTTTTTCGAGGACTATTGAGATTGAGAAAGTCATTTAACCAACATGTATCTCATGTTTTTTCTTATAAACAATGTTAAGTTTAATTTTTGTCTGTTTAAGATAAGATAACTAATCCACTTCTTCCATGAATATGCAAATATGTGATATTATCCCCATATAAGAATAATTTAATTTTTGTTGTTAACGAAAGGAAATATTGTCAATATGTTTTTGGGTGGATCTTGTCACCATAGAAACTCTTTGAATGATGGGACTGTAAATAATCTTGGTTATGTTTGGATCAATTCATGCAACAATATTCTATCAGTTGGTATAAAACAATAGCATAGGTTGTTGACAGATCCTTAGGGGGAGAAAAATATTATTCCTTCATCTAGATCTATTCAAAAAAATCCCTAAAGAGGAAGGAACAGCATGGATAGAAGAATATTTTGTTCAAAAACAAATAATAATTCCTTTCAATGTTCTATATATTGTATTTGAAGTGGATGTTGGAGGTGAGAAAGATAATATAGTGGATGGGAAATTTGAGAAAGAGGCTCAAAGTCATGAACTTATCCAGGAAGATTTTTTAATCCTGGAACTCATGTAGTTCCTGATTCTGAAGCCACTAGATGTTCTACATTAAGAGATAGACTAACTGATAATAAAGAGCCAAGTTTGTCCTTAGTAGAAGTTGTGAATCCTTATTTATTAAAATAAATCTGTTGGAGGCTTAGAACTCATTTCTTATATAATAGTTGGAGATAGAGAAAAATAAATTTGAAGAATATAGGGTTGTTTTAGTGTTGAGATCTGAGTTTAATTCTCAGAGAATCATTTATGATAATTCAAAGAAAAACTCATTTCTTTTGGAGATCATAAAGATCTTATATAAAAAATGTCAATAAAATTATATTCATTAAAGGATTAGTTCCTTAAGAAGACAGAGTTTGATGAGTTTAAGCTAATGATTGGAAGATAATTTAAGTCTCCCAAGGAAATAAATAGAGCATCCACCTCTTCTCAACAGACACCGCAAGAACTACTCCGAGAGTTTAAAGCCATTACCTTTGTATTGGATGAGTTCAATGATAGACTACAAACTCTTCAGTGTGATATTACTTCTTTAAGTGTTGTATGGGAAATCAAAGAGATCTGATAATTCAAAAGACATTCAGTGAATCATGTTTGGGACCAATTATTAGTCATGGTAAAGATAATTTGGAATCATTAATTGAATCAGAAGAAGTTGTAAATGAGTTTCTAAAGGTCAATATTGTTGAGAATTTAAAGGATGGAAATAATTTAAGGGAGTTACTTTTTTAATGGTTATAATTATTCAAGAACCATTTCTAGAGACTGATTTTGAAGCTTCTTGATATTAGTAGTGTAGTTTAAGCCCTTCCCCATACAGATGATTCCTCTCTCCCTACAATTTCAGACTAAAACCCTTCATTTTGAAGACCCTTTTGTTGATGGAGGATTTTAATTTATGTGTCAAAATAGTTGAATTCATTTTAATTTCAATTTGCTTTCTTATAATGTTTATTTCCTTTTATGTTATTTAAATATTTAAACTTCCAATCCTAGATTTCTTTTTTCTTATTCCAATATTTATAACTTTTCAAAAATAGTTCATTGCTTTATTAAATGTGATTTATATTTTCTGATTCCTTTAAATCATCTTTTTTATATAACAAAAAGGGGAAGAAAGGTGGAGTGAGGGGAGAATTGAGAGTATCAATGAATACCCTTTAGGGAGAATATTTGTAAACCACAACATTTCATTAGAGAAAATATTTAATTTAAAAGTATCTATTTTTTATTCATCAAACTAATATTGTGAAATATAAATATAAAAATAATTTATATATCTATTTTTATATGTTTAAAAATCCAACATTCTCTTAAAATTTTCTTATAGATTATTTTATGGGTTTTGTGAACATCAAATAGGTGGAGATTATTAATAATGCATTGTCACAAAAATAATATATAATTTATGATGATTTTTATTTTCACAAATACACTAGTTTTTTCTAATGAAGTTATATTGGGTGAGTTTTCTAGGAATTTATATTCTGTTTTAAGGAATTTAGCTTTATGGGAATGAATTTGGAAACACTGTTTCAAACTCTGAGTTACTCTAAGAAGAGAAATGCTTTCATATTCTATCAACCATACATTACACTTAGAAGTGAAATTCTTACTTATGGAATCAGCCCTACATTATACTAAAACAGTTTACATTTGGATCAACATCCTTATATTCAAAAAATCATCAGACGTATGAATCAGTAACCTTATGCTAGACTTTGTATTTACTATTCAAACACTATGAATGGAAAAGTAGAAAAAATGATTATTCAATGAAACATTTGGTTTTTATGCTAAGAATGATAAATGTAAGGATTATATTCTCTACACTATGAATTGGAACCATACGCTATACAATGTAATCCTACGCTATGCATATCAACCATACATTGTGTTCTCAATGGCAAAGTTTTTAAGGCCACATTTTCAATATAAGATTACTACAACTATAAATTCAGAATTAAATACTGATTCAAGTATTGATTTGATTGTTTCAAAGAACCATGTTCATTGGGGAAAATCACTCTTATGTCTATGGGATATTACAACTCCCTTGGTCGATTGGAATCTGAATTTTGCGATTAATCATGAAATTATTTTGTATCTAGAATACCAAAGAAAGTTTTCTATTCTATTTTTTTTTCATAATATAACTTAAAATATATATGTGTGTGTGTGTTTGTGTGTGTGTCTATGTGTGTGATAATATTTTAACATATGTGACTGTATTATTGAAATTATCTTTTACAGTGTTGCTGCAATGAATAATTGATTCTGAGAGAAGCTACCCTTTGATGAAATATATGTTCAATATTTTATTATGTTAAGATTACTAATTCTATTTCAGTTTCTACCTTATTAAAAATATTTTTGAAATAAGGATAACTTTATAATATTTCATCCATGAAGATATTCATTTCTAAAGAATTAAATCTATCATTTGTTAGTTGATTGTTGCTGAAACTTGGAAGATCAGCCTAAACCATTAAAATCAAATCCTTTTAATTTATTGGAGTTTCAACTATCCTATACTCAATTTCGGTAGAGTATCAGCTTCTTGATTTAAGCTGTGGATAATTGGTTCTCTATTAAAGAACTAGAAGACTTTGTTTTTATCCTTTTTGTTAAGTTTTCAACTTCCTGCACTCAGTTGTGAATTATTGGTCTGGTGATAAGAGGACCACACTGGTGGAATTTACCAAGCTCACAATGGGAGTGATTGGAATAGGATAATTTTGTTCTCCAAAACACTATAAATATTTATGTTCTATATTTCTATTTATCTACTATATATTTTCATAAAGAATAAAAAACACTACATATTCACATAAATCACAGTGGGTGACAATATCCAGAATTGAGGAAGATTTTTGAAAAGAGAGAATTCACCCCCCCTCTTATGTTACTTTCTATATTCTGACCTAACAAACACCTGATTCGACCTATATCAGAGTATGAACTATTTAACATTTCCAATTCATAATTTATAAAATCAAATGGGATTTTATTATCAATTTTAATTAAATTTATATTATTTCAAATTGGAACTATAGTCCTCTTCCAAAGTTTAGGGTCTAGTTCATCATGCCTAAGACCACATGGGCTTTGGAAAGAGAATACTGTGTCCCACACATATTTATCACTACTAGCTTCAGAAATAGAAAACCATTCCCCACTCATGTGGTCATTGGAAACAGAATACCATGTCCCACAAAAATTTATCAATAATTATCACTATGGGCTTTGGAATTAGCCGTCCATGTCCTGCTCACGTGGGATATAGAAATTTCATACCACTTCCCACACATGATTATCACACAATTTTGTAAAGACCCAGAAATTCTATATAATTTTTTTTAAAATATTTGTTATTATTACGAGTTCGCGAAAATTAATGGCGCATGATTATGAGGCACAGTGTGCCTAGAATAGAATTTTGAAAATTTTAAGGTATGTTCACTAAACTTAGGGGCGGCTTCTTCAAACTTTTGAATTAGTGCTTAGAATTTATATCTGAGGGCACCATTGAATCTGCAGCACCGGGGTTCGCTTAAGGGAGGCCTAACTTGTACTTTAGTAGGTTGGGAGAAAAAAGGTAATTTTCAAAATTTTAAAAGAATAATAAAATAACATGTAATTGTTATTTTATTTTCCTCTAGTGGTTGAGTGGATGTGGTGGGACCATTGTGTTGTCAATCCATTTAATGGCATGACTCATTGTTTTTGTAACCTCAATGTTGGAATGTTAAATGTGGTTCATAAATGAATCGCATTATTGTTGTGTAACATGGTTGGATTCACGTCTATTTAAGTGAGGTTCAGGGTTTGGTTTTTGAGGAAGAAGTAAGGAACCTATGATGAAGTGACACGATGTCTTCCACTGAAGAAGAATGGGAGCTTGGACATCAACGCCGGAGGGATCAAACCGGGAATGAAGAACGTCGGTGGCTTCAACAAAGAATGGATTCTCCTTCCACCACTGCGATAGCATCAATGATTTTTGATGTATGGGGATTTTTATTGGTTTAATTCTTTGATTTGAAGATGAATAAACTGTTACTAGCTTGTTAAGATGCTAATGTGGAGGTCACAGGACAAATGAACAAGTTCCGGACCCTCCTTCGCTTCTTTTTTGTCGTGCTCTTCAAGGGAAGACTTTCCAACATGGTAGAACCTTGAATCCGGGAGCCGTGCAGTGACAGAGGCATCCCAAGATGCCCATAGGCATGAGCCGAAGGGAAAATGGACCACCAGATATCACCTGATGGCCCATAGAAGATCTGTCATTGTGACACCAGCGCAACAGCACTAGAGACTGAGTGCTTGCGGTGAAGGTAGTGGCCGGTGCTCGCCAGCCGTAGAATAGGTTGGCGCCACAATAGTCCCGACAAGGCATCTGGAACTTGGTTGACATCATTGGTGAGGTGGCGTTCCATCGCGCACCGCAGTGAAGGGGTTGCAGCATCGAAGCCACAGTGGAGGGGGACCCACAGACCAAATGGCGGTGTCACGTTGTGCCACTAATTGAAGAGTCGAATGACTCATTGATCCATTTGGGGAGACGTACAGCCACCCAGCTGGTGAGCATTACCAACGCACTGGGATGTGTCACCCAGCATTCCACACCTAGCCAGCAGCCCGGGCTGATCCGTGGCCTAGCAGGTCGAGCCCGCCACAGCCCAACCCAACCAGAGTGAGCCAGGCTAGTCAGCGGCCCAACGAGATGAACCTGTCATGTCCCATCCCAGGCCAGTTTGGGCCTAGCCTGGTTGACCCAAACCGGGTCGGGTCATCCCCGCCTAGGTCGGACCGAACCTGGACCCATTCAGGCCCAGTTTCACTTAAAGAGCTATATCTTGGGAACGAAACGTCCATTTGACGAAACCTGTATGGTGCTAGGATCCTAGAACTGAGAAGGTCCTTTTGAGATACACCACTTGAGTTTTGGAGAAAGTTAGAGCATGGCCAGGTTGGATTGTACTTGAATCTAACCAGGCCCTCGGCACAAAAATTCCAATAACTCACAGACTGGATGTCTGGTTTACCTGTCGTCTGTTGTGTTGGAACCCTTACGACATGAAGGTCCTTTGGGATACACCTTTGTGGAACTTTATGGTAGTTTAGGAACAACCGATATATAGAGGAGTAGATACTATGGAACTCAAGCGCACCGGGTGTGGGGAATCATGTGACTGGTTGTCATCTGAGTAGTGACCCTGTGTGGATCAGCATCATAATGACCCTCTATAAATCAGCATTATAGAGACCCTATGTGTATTAGCATCATAGTAAACCTATGTGGATCAGCATCTAGCAACCATGTGTCGATCAGCATCATAGCAACATGTGTGGATCATCATCATAGCAGCCCAGTGTGGATCATTATCTATTGACCCTATGTAGATCAACATCATAGCAACCCCATGTGGATTAGCATTCTAATGACCACGTGTGGATCAATAGTGTGCAACTAGATTAGGACCATCCATAGAGCGGCTCATCATGGATCAATGATATACGACCCTGTGTGGATAGAAAATGGAACAACTCTCATGTGGTTTAGTTGTGGAAACATCCTAATGGAATAAAATGATATAGCTTTGGAATAATAATCATTATTCCAAAACTATTAGTTGTATACCTAGTTTGAGCTAAGTTATTTGATTTGATCTTTGTGATTGAGATCATGATTGTGGTTTTCCTTTTTTAAATTTTGAGAGACCTTCAGGGGTCTCGGGGTCCTTAATGGGTATATTTATACTCACTCATGCATGGGTTTCACCTTCACCTTGTTGTATCCTATGCAGATGATGGGTAGCCTTGACTGAGACTCATGGATCTAGGAACTGACAGTGGGTGACAGTGACAGTTGACATGGAGAGCTTTGGATTCGAGCTATACATACCCTTCAGTTAGGAAACTTGGTGGACGATTCCAGGAGTTGTTTTCTATTGTAATTGTATCTTTCATTTGGAATTGTATTCTGGTCCCTTTACTTTCAGTACACACTTTTACTATTGTAGTTTTATTTTGTGGTTGTATCTTGTTGTGTTCTTGGGATGTGTGTTGGTATATGTTTAAATGAAATGCCTTCCCATTTTAGGGATACTCTTTCATAGTGCTCGTCTCCATCCCCACGCCTATGGGAGGTGGGATTGGGGTAGTCATATCATGGACCTTAGGGGACGGGTCGTGAAAAAGTGGTATCAGAGGAGTCGGTTATACTGAAGAAACATGGATCTGATCTTTCTAAGGGAGAAATAGTGTTAAGTGTTTGGGTGTGTTTTTTAGTTTGGGGAGTCCAATGTTGGTGCGGTAGCTGACGTATCCATACACCAGGACCCTAAATTCTGATTTCTGACTCGGTGCACGAAAACACTAATTGTGTGGGTTTTAGAAATATTTTACATTTGATGTCATTTGAGTTAGCTCACCAGGTATAACTTATTGACCTTTATCTAGCTGTTTCTTTTTAGGACACCTCCATGTAGATAGCCAGATATGATTTTAGAAAAATTTCATGATGAAGTCCCACCAAGTGATGAGGCTTCAGTGTAGGGCCCTCATACCGTGTTAGCACCTTCAGGTGGTGAACTAGCAGCAACACCACCTATTGGAAAGTAGTTTCCACCATCCCCACTGGTGGATGGTGCATTCTAACTGAGCATGTTTCCCAATTTCCAGAGAAAGTGGCCTCCGAGGTTTCGAGGCCAGACAGATCCCCTGGTAGTTGTGGACTAGTTAGAGGTTGTGGCCAGAGTTTTCCGCCTAGTTTGGACACCAGTAGAGTATATGGTGATTATTGCTACTAGTATTTTCCAGGGCACATCCAGAAGATGGTGGAGTATGATAATCCATTTGCATGAGGATGCGACACTTTCCTAGTGGGACTTTGAGACCCTCTTCAGGGAGGAGTTCATTCCAGTGATACTACGTTCTGTGCATATTCAAGAGCTCCTACACTTACAGTAGGGTAGCCTAACAATAGCCTAGTACTCATCAAGATTCACTGACCTCTCGTGCTACTCCACTAACATGATACGAGACCCATTCTTCATGGCCCAAACCTTTGAGAAGGGTCTCTGGTGGGAGATCAAAGCATCGATGATATTGCTGAATATCCCGACATAGGCAGGAGTTCTCAAGTGATCATTGTCGGTAGAGATCTTCTTGGCTGAGCAAGCACTGAATGTGAGAGCCACCATCAGGAGACAGGTAGATGATTCATCTGCAGTAGGTAGTAAGAAGATGATGCAGAGGCTTAAGTGGTCAAAACCTTCCAGAGGAAGACCCCAGGACACAAGGTTGGAGGTGCAGAGCTCACAAGGCTGAGGGGGTCAGCTGGGAAGAAGAATGTGCTTCATGTGTGGCTGGCAATGCCACATGGCTCACAACTACCTGACCCGCCATACTGATGATCAGCATACGGTTGATGGAACATTGAGTCAGAGGTATATATTCGATTGAGGATGTCCTTAGAGTTGTGGATGTGGTAGGGGAGAAGGTCGTGCAACAAGTAGAGGATGACGTTTTGAAGCTCTTCCACCACCACCCACAGGTGGTCCACCCCGAACACCGGGATTTGGTGGACATGGATGAGATCAACTTCAAGAGGAAGAGGCCTATGACCATGTCTCTCTAGATATGATTAGATGTACAATCTGTGTCTATTCCACCCTATTTGTACTTCTTATATATATATATGTGCGAGTTACTCGTTTATGTCCACGACACTCGTTCGGAGCTCAAAGATTTCGACAGAGTCGTTGGCTCGATCTTTACGATTAGAGACTCATAAGGGAGAAGATTATATGATTACAAACTGGTGAAGATAGTGTGATATCACTCTTGGAAGTGAGATCTTTAGATGGGTTCTTCTAGTAGCAGTGTCGAGTCCTTACGATGTCATCTTGGGTATGGACTGGCTATCCACAGTCCATGATCAGATCAACTATTTTAGTCAGAAATTGCGGTGTGTTCACATGGATGGGATCATATTTTTCTTCACTAGTGAGAAGGAAACCTTTGAAGCATAAGATAGACATTCTCGGAGGAGGGTTTAGTCAATCACTCATTATTTGGCTAGCCTTACCCTCAGAGTAGTTGACATGAGGATTCTAAGTTATCATGTAGTGGTGTACCAGTATGCTGATGTCTTTCCTAATGATATTCCATGACTAACTCCTCGTAGGGAGGTATACTTATATATCAACATGTACCCCAAGAAGACACTAATATCGACACCATAAAATAATATGGCTCTCACAGAGCTTCGTGAGTTTCGGGTATAGTTTGAGGACTTGTTGGGGAAGGGGTTTATAAGGCCAAGTGTTTTTCCATTGGAATCCCTAATTTTTTTCACCAAGAAGGTATATGGAGTATGATTCTTTGTGTGGACTATCAACGCTTAAACTATGTGACCGTAAAGAACAAGTATCCACTCCTAAGGATTGATGACCTCTTTGACCAGATGATGGGAGATCAATAGGTTTTGAAGATAGACCTCAGATCAGGTTGTCACCAGCTCAGGGTACGGGACAAGGACATACTGAAGATGGAATTTAGGTATCGATATAGCCATTATGAGATCTTGGTAATGCCTTTCGGCATGACCAATGCTCTGTCAGTGTTAATGGGTCTCATGAATATGATCTTCCATCCATACCTCGATCGCTTAATAGTGGTCTTCATTTCAATGAAACCCATTGTTGCATTGCACAATTTCCATAGATACTGGCCTCTGAGGTTTCAATGCGAGAGAGATTCCAAGGTAGTTCTGGACAAGATGGAGTCTTTGTCTAGAGTTTTCTACCTAGTTAGGACACCATCAGAGCAGATGGTGATTCTAGATGCTAGTATTTTCTAGGGCACATCAGGAAGATGGTGGAGTTTAATGCTCCAGTCACATGAGGAGGTGACGTTTTCTTGGTGAGACTTTGAGACCCTCTTCAGGGCAGAGTTTTTTCCCATGAAACTATGCTTTGTGCGTATTCCAGAGCTCCTGCACTTATAGTAGGGCATCCTGACAATAGCCCAGTACTCATCAAGATTTAATGACCTCTCACGCTACTCCAATGACATGGTATGGGACCCATTATTTAGGGCCCTGACCTTTGAGCAGGGTCACCAGTAAGAGATCAAAGCGTCGATGATATCACTAAATATCCTGACATAGGTTGGATTACTTGAGTGAGCATTGTCGAAAGAGATCTTATTGGCTGAGCAGGCACCAACAGTGAGAGCCACCATCAGGTGACAGGTTGCTAAGTCATCTAATGTAGGTAGTAGGTAGATGACGCAGAGGCCCAAGTGGGACAAACCTTCTAGATGAAAACCCTAGGACACAGGGTCAGAGTTTCAGAGCTCACGAGGCAGAGGATTTCGGCTGGGAAGAAAAATGTGCTTCACGTGTGGTAGGTAGGGCCACATGGATCATGACTACCTGACCCACCATACTAATGATCAGTAGACGGTCAATGGTCCACCAAGTCATAGGTAGAGATTCAAGTAAGGAGGTCCATAGAGTGGTGGATGTGGCAGGGGAGCAGGTCATGTAGTAGGTGGTCGGTGATGTTTTGAAGCTCTTCCACCACCACCCCCAGGTGGTCCACCCTAAACACAAGAAGAAGGTGGATAGGGGTGCGATTAGCTTTAGGAGGCAGATGCCTATGACCATGGCACTCGAGAGATGATTAGATGTACAACCTATGTCTATTTCCCCCTAGCTGCAGTTCTTATAGACATAGGTGTCAGTCACTCTTTTATGTTCACGACACTCATTTGGAGCTTAGAGATTCCAATAGTTTTTTTTGGCTCGATCCTTATGATTAGAGTATCCTAAGGGAGAATATTTTATGATTGCACACTCTTGAAGACAGTGTGGGCTCACTCTTGGAGGTGAGATCTTTGGCTAGGTTCTCCCAGTAGCAGCATCGAGGCCTTACAACGTCATCTTGGGTATGGACTGGCAATCCACAATCCATGATTAGATCGACTATTTTAGTCACAAAGTGTGTTGTTTTCACATGGATGGGATCATGTTTTCCCTCACCAGTGAGAAGGAAACCTTTTAAGTAGAAGATAGACATTCTTAGAGGATGTTGTAACCGATCACTCATCATTTGTCTAGCCTTACCCTCGGAGCAGTTGACATGAGGAGTCTAAGTTATCTTGTAGTGGTGGACCAATATGTTGATGTCTTTACTGATGATGTTTTATAACTACCTCCTCACAAGGAGGTTGAATTATATATCGACATGTACCCCAAGATGAAACCGATATCTACACCATCATGTCAGATGGCTCCCACGGAGCTTCGTGAGTTGTGGGTGTAGTTGTATGACTTGTAGCATAATGGGTTTATAAGGACTAGTTTTTTACATGGGAATCCCTGATTTTGTTCTCCAAGAAGGTAGATGAGAGTCTAAGGCTTTGCATGGACTATCGATGCCTAAACTAGGTGACTATCATGAAAAGGTATCTACTCTTGAGGATTAATAACCTCTTTGACTAGATGAAGGGAGCTCGATGGTTTTCGAAGATAGACCTCAGGTCATGTTATCACTATCTTATGGTACATGATGAGGACGTACCAAAGATGGCATTTAGGTGTCGGTATGGCCATTATTAGTTCTTGGCAATGTCTTTCAAAATAATCAATGCTTCGGTAGTGTTCATGGGGCTTGTGAACAGGATCTTCCATCCATACCTCGATCACTTCATAGTGGTCTTCATTGATGAAATCTTGATATACTCGGCGTTGGAGGAGGAGCATGCCACACACCTATAGATAGTTCTAGATACATTCCAAGAGCACTGGATTTACGGTATGTTCTTGAAGTTCTAGTTCTAGATATAGGAATTCCACTTTTTAGGGTATGTTATCTTGGAGGATGGAGTTGCAATGGATACAGTGGAGATATAAGATGTGCTTTCTTGGGAGCCACCAAGGTGTGTGACCTAGGTGTGGAGTTTCTTGGGATTGGTTGGATACAACCGGAGGTTCTTACCTGACTAATCCAGGGTAGTGACACCCTTTTCAGATCTGATGAAGAAGGGGCATCCTTTATTATTGACAGAGAAGTGCCATCGTAGTTTTTAGGAGCTGAGGTAGAGATTGACGACTGCACCCATCCTGAGGCAACCAGAAGAGAGTGTTTGGTATATAGTCTACTACGACACATTAGGGACTGGTATAGGTTGTTTGCTATTGCAGGAGCGAGCAATGATCACCTACATCTCACATCAGTTGAAACATAATGAGAAAATCTATGCTACCTTTGATCTGGAGTTAGTAGTAGTGGTCTTTGCACTGAAGATGTGGTGTCACTACTTGATGGGTGAATAGTTAATTGATTACTATAATCACAAGAGTATCAGGTATATCTTCTCCTAGAATGACCTGAACCTGAGATAGTGGTGATGGATGGAGTTCCTCTAGGACTATGAATTTGAGAATGTCTACACTCCTGAGAAGGTGAATGTAGTAGCAAACACATTCAGTAGGATTTCTAGTCTAAAATTGTTGAGTGAGGTGACATAGCACCTAGACTCATTGTAGATATACTTTGTGGATATAGATGGAGCAGTTTATCTCCAGTATATGATAGTTATTCCCCCACTCCTTCAGCGAGTCAGGGAGGCACAGCTTGGGGACATACACTTCGAGGCCTGACGTGCTCAGATATCCTCAAGAAAGGCTCCAGATGGATTTTCAGATGGTGGGGAGCATGTATTTTTCTTCAGAGGATGCACCATGGTACAAGAGACACTATGAGAAGAGCTGTTGAGGGAGTTACATATATCCCCTTTAGTGGTACATTCTAGAGTGGTGAAGATGTACGAGGACCTCCTATGTTAGTACTAGTGGAATGGGATAATGAAAGTAGTGGTAGAGTTTATATCCTGATGCGTCACCTTTCATCATGTGAAGGTCGAGCATGAGGTTCCAGCGGGCTTAGTACAACCACTTGAGGTAAAAAAGTGGAAGTGGGATGATATCTTCATGGACTTCATGACAGGGATACCACATAAGTTGAGGGTCCACGATTCCATCTGGGTGATCGTTGATCGACTCACCATGTCAAACCACATTCTACCCATTTGAGAGTAGGGATACGTAAAGGGATTGAGAAGTCTCTATGTACAATAGATTGTATGGATTCATGAGATGCCATTGAGGATCATCTCGGATTATGACGCTAATTTTATATTCTGCTTGTGGAAGGTATTGCATGATGTATTTGGGACTCAGCTACGCTTGAGCTCTGCCTTTCACCCTCAGACAGATGGTCAGACAGATCAGACTATATAGACACTCAAGGATGGGTTTCAAGCTTGTGTCCTTTATTTTGGCTGTAGTTGGGAGGACCACCTACCACTAGTGTAGTTCACATACAATAACAGTTATCACTCCACCATCAGCATGGCTCCATTTGAGGCCCTATACGAGTGACCCTGCAGATTGAATATATACTGGACAGACGCAGGGGAGTCAACACATATGGGACAAGGGTTGGTACAGGCTACCACAGAGAAGTTGAAGATCATTTAGGAGAGGATAAAGACTTCACAGAGTAGGCAAGACTCATACACTGACAGGAGATGGAGAACCTTAGAGTTTGAGGGAGGAGACCATGTTTTCCTATGAGTCTCACCCTGATGAGGATTACAGAGGTTCGGTCAAGGTGGAAATCATTATCTGAGGTTCATAGGACCTTTCTAGATCCTCAACAGAGTAGGTGTGGTGGCGTACCATCTAGCTCTTCCCCCACAGATGCATTGAGTGGATAATGTTTTCCACATGTAACAGCTGAGAATACATGTACATGATCCATAGAACGCTCTCGACTAGGGAGAGTTGAACATCAAAGATGGGGAAATGTTTGTGGAGTTTCCAATGGATATATAGGATCAACATGACCGGGTCCTTCGTGGGTATTTGATTCCTCTGATGCGAGTTTGTTGGCAGCATTGGACTCTCCAAGAGATCACATTGGAGTGGGAGGATCAGATACATGCTCATTACCCTTGTTTGTTTCCTGAGTTTTGTTGTAGATTTCTAGGAAAAAAATCCCTAAGGTGGGGAGAATTTAAAGACCTGGAAATTCCATAAAAATATTTCTAAAATATTTGGTATTATTACGAGTCTGTGAAAATCTACAACACTTGATTCTGAGGCCCGGTGTACCCAAAATGGAATTTTTATCTTTTTTAAATGAATGATCAGTAAACGTATGGGTGGTGTTTAAAAAATATTGAACCGGTGCTTAGAATTGATATTTGAGGGCACCATTGAATCCACAGCATCGAGATTCGCTGAAGAAAAAGCTTAACTTCAACCATAGTAGGTCAGAAGAAAAAGATAATGTTCGAGAATTTAAAAGAATAATAAAATAACATGTAATTGTTATATTTTTTTCTCCAGCAGTTGAGTGGTGGTGGCAGAACCATTGTGTGGTCAATCCATTTAATGGATTGACTCTTTGTTTCTGTAACTTATACATTGGAATGTTAAATGCAGTTCATAAATGAACTGCATTAATGTTGTGCAACATGGTTGGTTTCTTGTCTATTTAAGTGAGGCTTGGGGTTTGGTTATTGAGGATGAAGTGAGGAACCTCTAAAGAAGTTATGTGAAATCTTCCACCGATGAGGAACAGGAGCTTGGAAAGCAATGTCGTAGGGATCGAACCGGGAACAACGAACATCGGCAGTTTCATCAAAGCATGGATTATCCTTCCACCATTGCGGTGAATCCAACGATTCTTGAGGTAGGGGGATTTTACATGGTTTAATTATTTGAGATGAAGATGAATAAATTGTTACCCACTTATTACAATTCCAACACAGAGGGTGCGGGCCAAATTAACAAGGCCCATATCCTCTACCACTTAGTTCTTATTGTGCTCTTTGAGAGACAATTTTCCAACTTGGCAGAACCTTGAATCTGGGATCCGCGTAGCGATGGAAGCATCCCAGGAGGTCCGTAGGTGAAATAATTAGGAAAAACAGACCAATGGATCTCACCTGGTGGCTAGAAGAAGATCCACTGGCATGGCACCAGTGACCGGGTGTTGGCGGTGAAGGCAGCGGCCGACGCTTCCCATCTGTGGAAGAGGACGTCACAACTAGGCACCGCTGCAGACCCGAAGGGGTGGAAGGAACTCGGTCGGCTGTCTTGGTAAGGTGGCATGCCGTCGCGCTCTGTTGTGATGGGGCCATGGTGTAGGGGGGACCCTCACCCCATGGGTTCTATAGGCTATAGTGCTATGCCATGTGGCGTCACTGATTGAAGTGACGAATGACCCTTTGAGCAGTTCAGGGAGCTGGGCGGCAACCTGGCTGGCAAGCCACACTAGTGCTCTGGGTCGTGCCTAGCTGGCAGCTTGGGCCCGTCCATGGCCCATCCCATTTATGGCAGGGTGGGTAAGACTCGGACCGGGTCAGTTTGATCTGAACCGGGTCGTGTCGGCCTAGTCTAGGTCGTACCGAAACCGGACCCATCCAGACATAGTTTCTAGTAAAGAGTTCTATCTTGCGAACCAGACATTCATTTGATGAACTGTCTATGGTGCTAGGATTCATAGAGTGAGATGGGCATTTTGAGATACTCCACCTAAATTTTGGATAAAGTTGGAGGATGGTTGGGTTGCATCATATCTGAATCAAACTAGTCCCTTGGCACTAAAATGCCAATAAGTCACAGACTGGGTGTTCGGTTGACGCACTATCTCTTGTGTTGGAACCCTTACAACATGACGGTCCTTTGGGTTACTCCTTTGTATAACTTCTTGTAAGTTAAGGCATGACCGATATCCAGAGGATTAGATACTATGGACCTCAACTGCACCAGATGAGGGGAATCATGTGGCTGGTTGTCATCTGTGTAGAGACACTATGTGGATCATCATCATAGCGACCTTTTGTGGATTAGCATCATACTTACCTAGTGTGTATCAACATCATAGAGACCCTGTGTGGATCAGCATCTAGAGACCCTGTGTGGATCAGCATCATAGATACCCTGTGAGGATTAGCATCATAGTGACCCTGTGTAGATTCATATCATAGCGACTCAGTGTGGATCAGCATTCTAAGGACCTTGTGTGGATCAACAGTGCGTGACCCAATGAGGACCAGCCTCAGAGCAGCCTATCATGGATCAACAATATACAACTCTATGTGGATCGACAATGGTATAACTCAAACATGGTTCAGTTGTGGAAAATTCATAATGGAATAAAATAATATAGACTTGGACTAATCATAGTTATTCCCAAACACTGAGTTGTATACCTGGTTTGAGCTGAGTCTGTTTCTTTTTGTTTTGAAATTGATAGAATGCTTGAGGTTTTCCTTTGTGGAATTTTGAGAGAACTTCAGGGGTCTAAGGGTACCTATTGGGTATTTTTATACTCACCCCTATACGGGCTTCTCCCTCACCTTGTTGTGCCTTATGTAGACGATGGAAATCCTTGACTGAGACATGTGGATATAGGACCTGACGTTGGATGGCAGTGACAGTTGACATGGAGAGCTGTGGATTCGAGCTATATCTACCCTTCAGGTAGGAACGATGGTGGATGATTCCAAGAGCTATTTTCTATTATAGTTGTATCTCCTAGTTGTAATTTTATTTTGAACCCTTTACTTTCAGTACACACTTTTACTACTATAGTTTTAGTTTGTGGTTGCATCATGTTGTGTTCTTGGGCTGTGTGTTTGTATAGGTTTAAAGGCAATGCCTTCCCATTTTAGGGATACTCCTTTCTGGTGCTAGTCTCCAACCCCTAGCCTATAGAAGATGTGCTTGGGGTAGTCACGACATCGGCCCCGGTGATGGGATTTGTGGTTTCATACCATGTCCCCCACATGTTTATCACAAAATTTATTACAATGGGATTTAGAAATAGAAAACCATGTACTACAGACAATTATCACATCAGTCAAGGATAATCAAGATTAACCTTTTTATAACATTCACAATCAACCATACAATTAATTAATTCATTTCAATCAATTTTAATCACAACACTTTCCATTAATTAATCCAAAAATTAATTAATCTACTCACAATCTCACTTTTTAATTAATAAATTCCCCAATTAATTATCTCATTCATAATATCAACATCTCATAATTAATTTCACTATAAATTATCTCAAATAAAAAACACAATATCACACCATTAATCATCCCAAATCAAAAACTAAATATCTCATAATTAATTCTACAATTAATTATCTCTAATCAAAACTAAATTTTAGATAATTAATTCTATAATTGATTCTCTCAAATAAACAACTCAATTATACATAACTAATTGTACAATTAATAATTTCAAATCAATAAATCAATATAAAATAATTTAATTCTACAATTAATTATATCAAATCAATAATTCAATACCACTTAATTAATTATCTAAAACAAAAAAATCATTATAACATAATTAATTCTATAATTAATTACCTCAAATCAACAACTCAATATCACAAAATCCATTCAACAATTAATTATCTGAAATCAAAATCTCAATATAACATAATTAATTCTACAATTAATTATGTCAAATCAAAAAATAAATATCACATAATTAATTCTACAATTAATTTTCTCAAATCAAAAAATCAATATCACATAATTAATTCTAAAATTAATTATCTCTAATCAATAGCACAATGTCACGTTATTAATTCTAAAATTAATTATCTCAAATAAACAACTAAGTTTCACATAATTAATTATAAAATTAATTATCTGATTCTATAAATTCAACACCCCAACTATCCACATTAATTTTTTCACCAATTAAATAATCCAATTCATTCAATTGAATCATCACAAAAATCTCCATTAATTAATTTATCTAACTCATTCAAACCCTTTATTTATTTCACCAATTAATTTTCCAAGGAAAATAAATTAATTAGTTCATAATTAATTAAACACTTCAATCCCATTATTGCTTTCATAAATTAGACAATCACATTACACCCTTTAATTAATTCATAAATTAATTAATCTCAATATAAATATTTAATAACCCCAATTAAGTACTCAATTAATTTACTCATATCAATCAATTAAATTACCCCCAATTAATTCCTTAATTAATTTTCCTCTCTCAGTCATTTCAATATACCCCAATTATTCACATTAATTGATTCTTTAATTAATTAATCAATTTCATCAATCTCAATAACTCCATAATTAATTAAAAAATTAATTATCTAATTAAACCCCAATTTCCCATAAGTATTTTCATAATTAATTATTCAAGATCTAAAATCACAATATCCCAATGTCAAAGTTTTTCTAATTAATTAATTCACAAAATTAATTAGTTTAATCAAAAATTAAAATGATAAACATCTAATAAAAATTATAAAATTACATAAAAATAATTATAATAAAAATATGGGATTTTAATATAAAACCACCTACCAAAATTCTTTGATAGATAACCGCTCAACTAAAAAACCCCAAAAATTGAGCAACACAATGACGTAGATCTAGATCTAAATCCCAAAACCCTAAATCATGATTAATGAAAAACAAGATCTCTTAATTATAACTCTATATCTACAATCCCAGGTATAGATTCAATAAATCAAGATATAGATCTAGAAAAAAAAATATTACATCCCACCATATGAATGAGAGAAGTAAATAGGATGAATAGGAAACCAATAGAATATAATCCACATACTAGGAGAGAATCAGACAATCAATATGGGATCTAATTCATGAATAACAGTGGTCGTGAGGGATTTGATTTTGTCTTGAGAGATCCTAAATATTGAAAGAACTCCTAGGGTCAAATGGGGGTTGGAATAGGTGAGTTACAAGGGTTCATGTAATTTTAAAATATTGTTTTAGGATATATTAATTCTCATGCATGGTTTCCTACATAGGAGAGAAAGCTTTCCCCTAACCGTTTGCCTATTTTTTTAGGTGTGCACGGTTTTTCTTTTTATGGTGCACAATCCAAAAAACCGTGAAATTCTCTACTGTCTAGGGTTGCACCATTTTCTAGGCTGGGGTATATGGTTTCCACTAACCATGCACCAACTATTAGAATCCCCGTTTTCTTCCAATTTGTTTCATAAAATTCATTAAAACACACCCCAATGTATAACCAAAAGGAAAAGTACTAAAATATAGACAAGAGTACTTGTACACATGTACAAGAAAACTCTAGAAAAGGTCATGATCTTACAAAAATTTAAATACAACACAAAATAATAAAATTTCATTACAAAAAAAAAATCTTCTAAAATCAATGAAAATGATGAAGTAATGTAACTGAATGAAAAGAAATTGTGTTATAAAATCCCATACCTCAAGTTAAATTCCAAACATACATAATTTTTATTCCAGAATAATAAACTTATATTAAATATTTTCTTGATAAATAACCTTTTCAATTTTAAGATTCATATTATTTTATTTATTACCATGTTATATTTATTTACTTAATCAAATTAGATCACATTGTATGTTTTAATGATATTCAGTTTATATTTCCAAAATTAAATCACTAGTTTGACTATGGTAAAATAATTCATTATTTCATATTAACTAGAATAAAAATCATGAACTAATTATAATTTTTATACACCAATTATACTATTAAAACCAACAATAAAATATGGTTATGAAAAATGATCTATATCACTACCATGGAGAAGGTATATCTTATGTACAAATGAGTAACATTTATATTTTTCAATTATTGAGAAAGAATTAAAGTATGTATTATTTTAATTTATATAATATTAATTATATCAAAAATAAGATATTAATTCTTTAAATACACTTATATATACCATCCATGTGATGCACTAATGAGAAATGACTCACATCAATTTTTGGAGGTAGTAGTCAACACATACACATAAATGAAATTATTATTATTTAGTGAGTTGGAGGGTAAGGAAATATATGACATATTTATTTAAAAAAAATTAAAATATGTAATTAAAATAATATATATATATACATTAAATCAATCATAATTACTATTTATGATAGGTGAATAAGGAAAATGGATTGTATCGGCTCGTGAGGAGGTATTCCACCACACATATGAATGATCATTTCATTTCCCATTTGATTGAATTGGATGTGTGTGTCGGTTATTCCAGAAAAATAATAAAATATAATTTTTTGGTACATAAAAATTTTATTATATCATCATGGTTTATAAATATTTTAAAGAGGTGGAATACAAAATAAAATAAAAACACTTGGTTAAGAACAATAACTCTTCTTCGAATAACCTCCTTAGGTTTAAACAAGAAATATACCTAGGTTTTTATTTAATAAAAACAAGGAATATAAAAAAATTTAATGGGATTAGTTAATGTATTTTATCCTCTATTTTTTTATCCAAAATGATCTTGATGTTTTAGAGGACAGAGGAGAAGGTGTGTCTTTTTATAAATGTGGTAGAGTACCGAGATAGAAATTTCCTAAAATAATACAATATACTAAAGAAATTATGAATCTGAATTATTTAAAATTGATATATATTCTATGGTGGGATAAGACAAGGTTGAGATATGGATATTCAATTGGATTTAGAAAGGTTTTATAGGCTATATTATTCTTGTTCTTTTGTTTAACACCTGATAAATTTGTTTTAACCTTAACAGTAATATTTTTTAACTATTAAATATGACCAATAATGAAGTTTGACTTATTAAATTATATTAATTATTTGTTTAGGAATGGTATTTCATTTCATATAAGTTGTCTAACATAGTTTTATTCTTTAAATATCAGTTTATTTTATGTTTATGATTTTATTATGAATCGCCCTGATCCCAAAATCCCAGAGTCGGTACATTATTTTATTACATTGGCGTGATTACACAGAATCAAAACCTTAAAGAACTGATCTGTTTAGTAGTATTAGAAATCCATATTTCATACATGATACCCAAAATACATTGGTAATAGGAAAGAAAAACATGATTCATAATAAAAATAAATAAACAGCATCCTTGAACGCTTATTCAAATATTCTTCATCATAACCCGGGGAAAGGAAATATAATAATGGCGAGCTCAAATACACAGTAAGGGTAAGTAAATAAGAATAAATAATAAAACAATAAGAATAAATTAACATTTAAAGTTAAATCACTGATAACACATTCCATTCAAATAACTATTGTAACACCCCAAGCTTCCAAGGTACGTTTCCCTTCGAATAATGCGATAGCGTGTGTTGTACGCAACCTCGAGTTCTAACACACAACACAACTAATTAAACTAGCCGTTGTGAATAGTAATACCTAATTTTTGAAATCATATATATTTTATATTTCAAAATGGACTTCATTTTTGGATTCGGAATATTGAAATTAGCCTAGGGTGAAATTTTGGTACTTTTCGGATAACTTTTATATTTTGATGAATAGTGAAAATTACTAAATTTTAATTAAAATCAACTTTTTTAATCAAAATAATTAATATTGATAAATTATGAATTTGAGTGGTTTTAAAGTATATTTTGAATATATTTTTACCATTTAATTTAATTTTTGTCATTGGACATAATTTCACAATTAAACCAGACATAAACAAGTGCCAATCTTTTGATAGTTATTATCTCTTAAAAACACGCTTTTTATTTTAACAACGGGAATTAATTTTAAATTAATTTCTACCACTTCTGTGTTTTGAATTTGGAAAAATGGATTACATATTTGGAATCAGGATGTCCAAATTATGTAAATAGGTAACTTTTATTTTTACACATTTTGAATAATTACTGCGATAAATATTTTATTTACCATGGTTAAAGGGTAAATCCGGTAAATAAGGGTTAAAAAATAATATTATAATAATACAAAATTACCCTAAAACGTGTCCTAACCTTATTGGTGGACACATAACCGACCATGGGCATCCTTGGGTCGATTTGGGGACCCCTTAGAGCCACTTGTATGTGGTAGGGACACATTATATTAATAAAGTTAAAATAAAAATAAAAATGGCATAAGCTTACATCTTTTAGAAGAACAATTTTTACATAGGGTTATACATGTTGGATTTTCTATTATAAATATTCATTAGAAAGATAAAAATATTTCCTACATAATGATATTTTATTTGTAATTTTAGACATCAAATTATTTAAATTATTAATGACACAATAATGATGCAATGTTTACCTCATTAATAAATCATTTAAATAAATAAGATTATAATGATTAAAATATTATCTAAAACCTGTCCAATTCTTATTGGTTGATGTTATTTATAATATGAGTCATCTTATCTTCGACCTCAATGATTTTTGGACCATTATAAACCGAATATAATTATATTATAAAGTAATACTTTCACTCTTTCCTAAACAGCCCCTCCTCTCCCTTATAAAAGGAGACCACTTCTACTCATTCCTCACACCTCTCAAGCCACTTGGCTCGTCCAAACCCTGCCCAAATAAGCTCCCCACATCCCTCTCCTCCTCCTTGAAGCTTCCCCTTAGGCATAAATAATTTCAAGAAGTCCTTTGGTTCCAACCAAAGTGAGTTACCTAAATTAAAGGTAACGATTTCTCTTAAATTATTTCCATTTATTTTGCTTCTCCAACCCCCAAACTCTTTTTATTTACTTTATTTTGTAACAACAAAAGTATCCTCAATATACTAGGATGTTTTTATAAGAAGGATTCGAACTACACATACACACACCTCCATCTAATGGATGATGAACATAATGTTTCTGTGAATGGCAAACTAACACCTCACGAAACGATGATTGTTCAAATACATCTTACCGCCTCTCATGGTGGCCATTATGATGGAACTATAATTATGTGTGATATTAATGATACATATTATATATATAAGCTTCTGTAATTCCATTTTATTTCATACCGTTATTCGTTTATGTTGTATATACATACGATAATTTCATTTGAGGAAGTGTGGACTACCGCCCCCTTAAAATGATATGACTCGTTCATACCACACATAGAATGTATAAAGAATGGTGTTAATGAACATAAGTAACATATATAAAATATTATATTATACTGGAATAATAATATACCTATGTATCACTTGGATTCAATTCTTTTAAAATGAAAAATTAAATGGAAGTAGCGTTCGTGCGTACGTACGGACTACCGTCTCCACGAACACGGTGAGATCCATCCTCCATCGTATCCATTCAAGTCTTATTCTCATTTTAGGGTTAAAAATAATGTTAATATCATTCTGATTATGAATAAGATATAATATATCCATTAAAAACATGTCTTACGTAACCAAACATTTAAGAAGAATGAATCGATTATCACCCGAAATGACGATAATACTAAGATATTATTAATAAAGCAATGTTAAAAGATCATATATGATATCATATTGATGTATATGATTATTGTATAATTTAATAACAATGTTTTAATTATTATACAGGAGGTTAACAAACCATCTACTAAGGGAAAGTTCAAGGTAAGGGTTTATTTCGCAATCTCTTCATTATCCGAGGTTGTTTATACATAATTATCTACTGGGACCTCGTTATCATCCACGTCCATGTTTCTTCAAAATGTATTTTAAAACATTTTTAATATTTAAAAGAATATGGGTTAAAGTCATTTATACCCTTGTTTGACTTTTTATAAGAGGTTTATAAGGGAATCTTTCCGTCGTTTTCCAAACAAGGTGCTTTTTAACCTTTTCGACAGAATTAAGATAAGAATGTTTTTTTTAACTTATACGGCGAGTGCGGTTATTTTCCGCCGTTATAAAATCGTCAAAGATTCCCTTACAAGCTTATAATAATATTTTCAAAGAAAATGTTTTATTTTATAAATATATATCTCTTAAATGATTTCAAAATAGAAAGAGATATTTCTTTAAAAAGAGTTTTGATTTCATCTATGTCAACATCCTTTAATGGATTTTACGCTTATTTGAGGATGATATATTATGATACAAAACTTTTATATTGTATTGAAGGTTTTTTGATATGTTTGACTGTGGATGTGCTATTTTTTTTATATACCATTCATGGTTTATGGTGAAAGTATTGACATTTCGTATGCTAGTTTTAATACGAATGTTTATGTTATGTTTAAACCTTTTCATATGGGAATGCATTGGACTTAATATGTGATGGGTGGAGCCCGCTATAGCTCCTCGATGCATCGGTAGGTCTCATGAGACAAACTAGTGTCTTGGCACAAGGCCCTGGCAAAATCTTATTTGTAGTCTTGGCACAAGGCCTTGGCTATGTGGTTATGATAGTCTGGCATTATGCATTCCATCATTATGAAAGTGGTTATTGATATTGCATGAGATTATTCGATTAGTAGAATATCCATGTGAATAAGTAAATGGCATTATTTCATTTTATTTATGCCATACTATGTTGAAGTTAAAGTTTAAATGGCTTTTGTTTTAGTTATACATTGCCTTAAATGTTTATTCTTTCTTATGAAAGTTTCCGCTATATTGTTATCCTTACTGGGCATTTGAGCTCACCCCTTTTCTATGTTTTATTTTCCCAGGATGTGAAGAAGTAAATTATGAATGACTTGCAGGGATATTATGAGGGGTTAATAGTGTGGACTATGGAGACAATATGTTGTTGTAGTAGTTTTTTTATTTTGATGATGTAATGTAAAACTTATGAATATATCTAGTGTTTCCAAGGCTACTAAACCAATCGGTCTTTCAAGATTTGATCTTTCTTTTGATCATGATAATGTTATGTAATTAATGCACCGACTCTGGGTAACTGGGGTCGGGGCGTTACAGTTGGTATCAGAGGAAGTTTAGTATAAACCTTGGAAGCTAGATTTAGATAAACTCTGATTAGAGCACGTAGACCTAAGATGAACTTTGAGGATTAGTATATAAGAACTTCCTAGAATTTTGGTATTGTAGAGATTTTGTGAGTTTTCCGAGAAATACATCCCTGTCTGGATACGAGCAGGTAGAGGCGGCTCTGGCATAGATGTACCTAGGGGTAAAACCCGAAAACACTGTTTTGAGCTAGACTCGAACGAGAACTTGGGCACGACAACGGGCCTTGCTGCACTCTTGGTTATGACACTCCCGGGGGATATTCTTAGGATAACTCTCATTTTCTTTACAAATCATTATGAAGGGTTTATGAGTATATAATTCCTCAAAGAAAACATTTTTATGATTATGGATTATATCCATAAATAGTTCAATTTATGTTAAGTGTTTTATAAGTATGGGATTATGTATTTTGATTCATAAACTGATCTAGTTTATGCCATTGTTTAGAAATGGCGCCTAGTGGAAGAAATGGAAACCGTATCAATGCACGCACTCCATGTAGGGATTGCCCTCCTACTCAAGATAATTATAGTGGGGCTGGTGATGCAACTGGTGATGATCAGCTAATCACCATACTGGGACAACTTACTCAGGTTATGAATAATAACCTTACCCGTATGGAGCACCCTGATCCGCAGCGTGGAGGATCAATGTTAGATCGATTCATGAGGCAAAAACCACCAACGTTCAATCGGAGTACAAATCCATTAGTATCTGAGCAATGGATAACTTCCCTAGAGAAAATATTTCAGGCTTTGGGGAGAAGTGAAAGGGAAAAAGTTATCATGACAGTTTACCGCCTCACTGGAGATGCTGATCAATGGTGGTCATTGATTCAAAACATGAAGGAAGATGATGAAGTATCAAATATGGAATGGAGGGAGTTCAAAGATCTGTTTTTTGAAAAATACTTCCCTCGCGACCATCGAGCAGATATGGAAAGGCAATTTCTAAGTCTGAGACAGAAGGAGGATGAGAATGTCGCAAAGTATGAGGCTAACTTTACAAGGATAGCAAGGTACGCTGGTGATTATATACGTAACCAAAGAAGTAAGATTGATCGTTTCATTGATGGGTTAAAACCATTTCTCCGTCGAGCATTAGTCTCACAATCCTTTTCATCGTACGAAGACATTGTCTCATGTGCTATCAAGACCGAAAAGGAATTCTCTAAGTCTTATGACTTTAAAGCAAAGCAAGAGAAGAAGAGACCTGCTGATCAATCTGGGAATGGAAAGGAGGGGAAGAAGGGAAAGGTTGAATATCCATCCTGTGGTAAATGTGGGAAGAAACACCCTGGTACTTTCTTAAAGGGAATGGGAGTCTGTTACAAGTGTGGTGAAAAAGGCCACCAAGCTCGTGATTGCAAGGGGAAGAAGGAAGCTACCAAAGTTCAGTGCTACAATTGCAGGGAGATGGGGCATTATGCAAATGAATTTCCTAAGCGTCAGGAGAACTTACCTCAGAAAAGGCCAAGGGATCAAGGCCAGGATTATGCTATCACTACTGCTGAGGTAGAAGCTCCGAAAGACGTGGTGGCAGGTAATTTAATGGTTTCCTCAAGTTTAGCAAATGCATTATTTGATTCTTGATCATCACATTGTTTCATATCTTCCCAGTTTGCTAAGAAAATTAGATATTTCCAATTTGATTTAATAAGGGAGTTGTCAGTTAAAACTCCTAAGGGAAGTATCATTGCAACAAAGTTTTGTGAATCAGTCCCCATTAGAGAACATAAATGTTCTTTATCTGCTGATCTCATCGTCATACCTATGATTGAGTTTGATATAATCCTTGGTATGGACTGGATTTCGGACTATGATGCGAAGATTTATTGTAAGAAGAAAGAGGTTAAGATTCTTGATGATAATGATAAGGAACACCTTATTTTTAGAGCAGAATCGTCACCACCTAATTCTTATTTAGATCCACCCCCAGTAGCTCAACTTAATTCAATTATTGGGGAGGAAGAGAATGAAATAACTGTCGGTGAGGAAAGTAATGTTCAAATAGAGGATGCACCTATTGTGAAAGAATTTGTAGATGTATTTCCGGAAGATTTACCTGGACATCCTCCAGAACGAGAAGTTGAGTTTTCCATTGATTTGATTCCTCGATCAAGGCCTATATCAAAGACCCCTTATAGAATGGCCACTGTAGAATTAGTCTAACTAAAGAAACAACTAGAGGAATTGAGTAATAAGGGATTTATTCGCCCTATTGTTTCTCCATGGGGAGCCCCTGTTCTTTTTGTTAAAAAGAAAGATGGATCTATGAGGTTATGTATTGACTACAGGGAGATCAATGCTATAACGATAAAGAACAAGTATCCCCTACCTCGTATTGATGATTTATTTGACCAACTGCATGGAGCTCAATACTTTTCAAAGATTGACCTTCGATCTGGATACCATCAGTTGTGTGTGAAGAAGGAAGACATTCCAAAGACAGCATTTCGAACCAGGTACGGGCATTACGAGTTTACCGTAATGCCGTTTGGATTGACTAATGCACCCTCAGTATTCATGGATCTGATGAATAGAGTTTTCAAGGAGTATCTCGATGAATTTGTGGTGGTATTTATTGAGGATATCTTGGTATAATCCAAAACCTACAAAGATCATGAAAATCACTTGCGCATTATCTTGAAGTCTCTGAGGAGGCATGAATTATCTGGGAAGTTTAGCAAGTGTGAATTCTGGCTTCAAGATATTTCTTTTCTTGGCCATATTGTCTCTAAAGATGGAATCTCTGTTGATCCTTCTAAGACCAAGACAATCCAAGAATGGCCAGCACCTACGAGTATAACTGAGGTACGCAGTTTTATTGGTTTGGCAGGTTATTATCGACGTTTCGTCCAGAATTTTGCCCGATTGGCTAACCCATTAACGAAGCTCACACGTAAAGGGGTTAAATTTGTTTGGACAAAAGAGTGTGAAGAATGTTTCGAAGAACTGAAGAGAAGATTAGTCAATGCTCCTATATTGACTCTACCATCGGGGAATGATGGGTTCGTTATTTATAGTGATGCATCAAAGAAAGGACTTGGTTGTGTCCTTATGCAGAATGATAGAGTTATTTCCTATGCATCACGATAGTTGAAAATTCATGAACAAAACTATCCTACTCATGATCTTGAGTTAGCAGCTGTGATCTTTGATTTGAAAATATGGAGACACTACCTCTATGGTGAAAAATGTGAGATTTATACTGATCACAAGAGTTTGAAGTATATTTTCTCACAAAAAGAACTCAACATGAGGCAAAGGAGATGGCTTGAATTACTCAAGGATTATGATTGCACGATACACTACCACCAGGGGAAAGCAAACAAGGTGGCAGATGCTTTGAGCAGAAAAGACCATGGAGTTTTGAACATGATGAGAATTGAAAGGGATCCAATTTTCATGGATCTAGTGAAGATGGACATGGGAATAACCAGGGAAGGTGAAACATCAATGCTTTTTCAAATGGTTGCCAAACCATCATTACTAGAAAGGATTAAGAGTTCTCAGACCAATGATGAAGAATTTCAGAAGAAGATTAAAGCTGTGAATGATGGGAGATTGAGAGACTTTGTGTATGAAGATGGAATTTTGAAATTCGGGAAGAGACTTTGTGTTCCCGATTTACCTGATCTGAAAAGGGAATTGCTGGATGATACTCATAGTTCCAATTTCTCTATACACCCTGGGAGAACCAAAATGTATAGAGATTTGAAGGAACATTTTTGGTGGGACAACATGAAGAGGGAGATTGCTGATTTTGTGTCAAGATGTATGGTTTGTCAACAAGTGAAAGATGGAAGGAAACAACATGGAGGAGTCATGCAACCTCTTCCCATACCGGAGTGGAAATGGGACAATATTACGATGGACTTTGTCATGGGGCTACCAAAGACTCCTAGAAGGAACTATGCAATATGGGTTATTGTTGATCGTCTTACCAAGTCAGCACATTTTCTTGCTATAAGAGAAGATCTACCCCTGGAACGTCTAGAAAGACTATACATTAATGAAGTTGTGAGACTTCATGGAGTACCCCTATCGATTGTTTCTGATCGTGATCCCCGTTTTACTTCATGATTTTGGAAAAGTCTTCAGAAATCCCTGGATACTGAACTTCATTTGAGCACTGCTTACCACCCTCAGACAGATGGACAATCAGAACGGACTATTCAAACCCTAGAAGACATGTTGAGATCTTGCTCACTTGACTTTCAGGGTATGTGGGATCAATATTTACCACTGGTATAATTTTCCTATAACAATAGCTTCCATTCGAGTATTTAGATGGCACCATATGAAGCGTTATACGGAAAGAGATGTCGTACACCAACCTGTTGGGATGAGGTTGGTGAAAGAAAACTTGTAGGCCCAGAACTGGTGGAGGAAACAGTGGAAAAGGTGAAGGTAATCCAAAATCACATCAAAGCAGCTCAAAGTAGGCAGAAGAGCTATGCCGATAATCGAAGGAAGGATTTGGAATTTCAAGTCAGTGATCATGTTTTCCTGAAGGTATCTCCATGGAAGGGAGTCATACGTTTTGGTAAGAAAGGTAAATTGAGTCCTAGGTACATCGGACCTTTCGAAATTCTAGAACGAATTGGGGTTGTAGCTTACCGATTGGAAATGCCGCCAAGTCTCTCCAAAGTTCACGATGTGTTCCACGTATCTCTGTTGAGAAAATACATGCCTGAACCAACGCATGTACTCACCTATGAGGAATTAGAACTGGAACCCGATCTGTCTTATTGTGAAGAGCCTGTCAGGATTCTTGATACAAGAGAACAAGTACTGAGAAACCGGACGACGCGTCTGGTAAAAGTTTTGTGGAGAAATCATAAGATGGAAGAGGCAACGTGGGAACCCGAGGAACTTATGATGAAGAACCACCCGAGTCTTTTTATGCAGTAATACCCTAGAAATTGCGAGGACGCAATTATTTGAAGGAGGGGAGAATGTAACACCCCAAGCTTCCACGGTACGTTTCCCTTCGAATAATGCGATAGCGTGTGTTGTATGCAACCTCGAGTTCTAACACACACCACAACTAATTAAACCAGACGCTCTGAATAGTAATACCTACTTTTTGAAATCATATATATTTTATATTTCAAAATGGACTTCATTTTTGGATTCGGAATATTGAAATTAGCCTAGGGTGAAATTTTGGTACTTTTTGGATAACTTTTATATTTTGATGAATAGTGAAAATTACTAAATTTTAATTAAAATCAACTTTTTTAATCAAAATAATTAATATTGATAAATTATGAATTTGAGTGGTTTTAAAGTATATTTAGAATATATTTTTACCATTTAATTTAATGTTTTTCATTGGACATAATTTCACAATTAAACCAGACATAAACAAGTGTCAATCTTTTGATAGTTATTATCTCTTAAAAACACGCTTTTTTATTTTAACAACAGGAATTAATTTTAAATTAATTTCTGCCACTTATGTGTTTTGAATTTGGAAAAATGGATTACATATTTGGAATCAGGATGTCCAAATTATGTAAATAGGTAACTTTTATTTTTACACATTTTGAATAATTACTGCGGTAAATATTTTATTTACCATGGTTAAAGGGTAAATCCGGTAAATAAGGGTTAAAAAATAATATTATAATAATACAAAATTACCCTAAAACGTGTCCTAACCTTATTGGTGGACACATACCCGACCATGGTCATCCTTGGGTCGATTTGGGGACCCCTTAGAGCCACTTTTATGTGGTAGGGACACATTATATTAATAAAGTAAAAATAAAAATAAAAATGGCATAAGCTTACATCTTTTAGAAGAAAATTTTTTACATAGGGTTATACATGTTGGATTTTTGATTATAAATATTCATTATAAATCTAAAATATTTCCAACGTAATGATATTTTATTTATAATTTTTAGACATCAAATAATTTAAATTATTAATGACACAATAATGATGCAATGTTTACCTAATTAATAAATCATTTAAATAAATAAGATTATAATGATTAAAATATTATCTAAAACCTGTCCAATTCTTATTGGTTGATGTTATTTAGAATATGAGTCATCTTATCTTTGACCTCAATGATTTTTGGACCATTATAAACCAAATATAATTATATTATAAAGTAATACTTTCACTCTTTCCTAAAGAGCCCCTCCTCTCCCTTATAAAAGGAGACCACTTCTACTCATTCCTCACACCTCTCAAGCCACTTGGCTCGTCCACACCCTTCCCAAATAATCTCCCCACATCCCTATACTCATCCTTGAAGCTTCTCCTTAGGCAGAAAGCATTTCAAGAAGTCCTTTGGTTCCAACCAAAGTGAGTTACCTAAATTAAAGGTAACGATTTCTCTTAAATCATTTCCATTTATTTTTCTTCTCCAACCCCCAAAATCATTTTATTTCCTTTATTTTGTAACAAAAAAAGTATCCTCAATATACTAGTATGTTTTTATAAGAAGGATTCTAACTTCACATACACACACCTCCATCTAATGGATGATGAACTTAATGTTTCTGTGAATGGAAAACTAACGCCTCACGAAACGATGATTGTTCAAATACATCTTACCGCCTCTCATGGTGGCCATTATGATGGAACTGTAATCAAGTGTGATATTAATGATACATATTTTATATATAAGCTTCTGTAATTCCATTTTATTTCATACCGTTATTCGTTTCATGTTGTATATACATACGATAATTTCATTTGAGAAAGTGCGGACTACCGCCCCCTTAAAATGATATGACTCGTTCATACCACACATAGAACGTATAAATAATGGTGTTAATGAACATAAGTAACATATATAAAATATTATATTATACTGGAATAATAATATACCTATGTATCACTTGGATTCAATTCTTTTAAAATGAAAAATTAAATGGAAGTAGCGTTCGTGCGTACGTACGGACTACCGTCTCCACGAACATGGTGAGATCCATCCTCCATCGTATCCATTCAAGTCTTATTCTCATTTTAGGGTTAAAAATAATGTTAATATCATTCTGATTATGAATAGTATATAATCTATCCATTACAAACATGTCTTACGTAACCAAACATTTAAGAAGAACGAATCGATTATCACCCGAAATGACGATAATACTAAGATATTATTAATAAAGCAATGTTAAAAGATCATATATGATATCATATTGATGTATATGATTATTGTATAATTTAATAACAATGTTTTAATTATTATACAGGAGGTTAACATACCATCGACTAAGGGAAAGTTCAAGGTAAGGGTTTATTTCGCAATCTCTTCATTATCTGAGGTTGTTTATACATAATTATCTACTGGGACCTCGTTATCATCCACGTCCATGTTTCTTCAAAATGTATTTTAATTTTTTTTAATATTTAAAAGAATATGGGTTAAAGTCATTTATACCCTTGTTTGACTTTTTATAAGAGGTTTATAAGGGAATCTTTCCGTCGTTTTCCAAACAAGGTTCTTTTTAACCTTTTCGACAGAATTAAGATAAGAATGTTTTTTTAACTTATACGGCGGGTGCGGTTATTTTTCGCCGTTACAAAATCGTCAAAGCTTCCCTTACAAGATTATAAGAATATTTTCAAATAAAATGTTTTATTTTATAAATATATGTCTCTTAAATGATTTCAAAATAGAAAGAGATATTTCTTTAAAAAGAGTTTTGATCTCATCTATGTCAACATCCTTTAATGGATTTTATGCTTATTTGAGGATGATATATTATGATACAAAACTTTTATATTGTATTGAAGGTTTTGTGATATGTTTGACTGTGGATGTGCTATTTTTTTATATACCATTCATGGTTTATGGTGAAAGTATTGACATTTTGTATGCTAGTTTTAATACGAATGTTTATGTTATGTTTAAACCTTTTCATATGGGAATACATTGAACTTAATATGTGACGGGTGGAGCCTGCTATATCTCCTCGATGCATCGGTAGGTCTCATGAGACAAACTAGTGTCTTGGCACAAGGCCCTGGAAAAATCTTATTTGTAGTCTTGGCACGAGGCCTTGACTATGTGGTTATAATAGTCTGGCATTATGCATTCCATCATTATGAAAGTGGTTATTGATATTGCATGTGATTATTCGATTAGTATAATATCCATGTGAATAAGTAAATGGCATTATTTCATTTTATTTATGCCATACTATGTTGAAGTTAAAGTTTAAAAGGCTTTTGTTTTAGTTATACATTGCCTTAAATGTTTATTCTTATTTATGAAAGTTTCCGCTATATTGTTATCCTTACTGGGCATTTGAGCTCACCCCTTTTCTATGTTTTATTTTCCCAGGATGTGAAGAAGTAAATTATGAATGACTTGTAGGGTTATTATGAGGGGTTAATAGTGTGGACTATGGAGACAATATGTTGTTGTAGTAGTTTTTTTTATTTTGATGATGTAATGTAAAACTTATGAATATATCTAGTGTTTCCAAGGCTACTAAACCAATCGGTCTTTCGAGATTTGATATTTCTTGTGATAATGCCAATGTTATGTAATTAATGCACCGACTCTGGGTAACTGGGGTCAGGGCGTTACAACTAGATAATGCAATATCAATATTTCATGGTGAGAAACTGAAACTCATGCCATTAGAATCACTAAACTGAGAATAAAATGAATCCATAGATATATCGACGAAATATATCATGGATGAAAAATAAATTAATAGATATGAGGTAAATTCATAATTATTGGATTCCATGTTTCCTAGGTACATTCTACCTTTTCCATCAAGACCTTTTATAATATGATTTACAACATATCAAGTAAAAACCCACCTGATTTGGCCAAATGATTCATCTCATTAGAATACTGATGCATCACGGTGATATCTATAATTGGGTCCTAATTGTGTCATACTAATACAATGAATTTTTCTTATTAATGAACAATTTTCCTTATCTAAATGTATTGATATTAAATAGAAGATATATATTTATCAATAATTCACAAGTTCATCGAATAACTGTCAATCTGAACACCGTATATAAAGTGATATATAGTTTAGGAAAAAATAATATCCATTGTGTAATAATATAAAAATTAAAGGTTACATAAAATGAAAAATTATTCAAATAAATTTATTTTTCTAAGATAAAGTTGTCAATCATAAGATTAAGTGATATTTCAAAGATAATCATTTAGAACATTTTTGAGGAAATAATCATTAAACATTACAAAGTGTCACATACCACATGAAACATTAAAATACAAACCCCCATGAAGTAATGTTTTTAATACCATTATAAAAAAGTATTCATGACATAAAGTATCAAAAGGATATGTACTACACAAAAGAAGTAAGCGTTTTATATGGCGTATGCCTCACAGTAAGAAATGTAAGACAAGAATCTCTTACCTTATCCTTATTTTCCTTGTGTATCCATTATCATTTTATATAGTGGTTTAAAATATGTTACTAAATTATACCATAACCATAATAATGTTTATAAAATATTATATTAACTTATTATAATATTTTATTCCCCTTTTGTTAACACTCTTTCATTATTTTACCTATTTTGGGTATTAATTGCCTAGTTTTCTCAAGTATGTTTTGACTTGTTACTTATTGTTAATATTTATTGGATCATCATTTAATCATATCCATAATTTAAACCATTACTTTATTATCTTATATATTCAGTAAATATTTTTTCAAAATAGTCCATAGTATTTTAATATAAGAAATGAAGTGCACCTTTCATAGAGATAGTAGGTCGTACGTATGCTATAACACTGCATTCATTTCATTTTCATATTAAAATAATGAAAAATAAATGATAAAAATGTATATTAAAATTAAATTATCATATATATGTTAAATATATTACATAGGTTTATTGAAATCATCCATAATACATTCCATGTATAGCGTGAACGAATCACATCACTTTAAGGGAGTGGTTGTCGACATTTCTACAAACCATGTAATCATATTAACGTAGAATAGGAATTATTTATGATATTTGTTATAAAAGAATTATAGAAGCATAAATACATAATAAATTTTAAATATATCATATATAAACATATTTTTAATAATAATTTCCACCGTTAGAGGTGGTAAAGGAAAAATGAACTATCATTATTTCGTGACGTAGTAGTTCGTTGTACACATAAACAACATGTTCATTACCAATTAGATAAATGTGAGTTTAAATGTTGGAAGAAAACTTTAGATAACTACATAATTTTATATTTAGGATAATATTTTTATATAATCATGGAATAAGAAGAGTATAGCTATTGGATAAGTAAATGAATGAAAAGAGATCGTTGGAAAACGTTACCTTAAAATCAGGTAACACCTTTTGGTTTATACCAAAGAGATTCATTGAAAAAATTTATTCTTAATGGGAGGATTCAAGGTAGAGGGGAGGTATTTTGGGAGTCTATTTGGGAATATATTTTCTGAACCTATGTGGTTTTAGAGGTGCAAGGAATGGGTCAAAATAGTGTCCTTTATAGTGGAGGGGGAGTCCTACTCTTGAAAATACCAAAAGGTATTCATTAATGGGAGTTCTACAATACCTAAAGTACCTAAAAATGGAACAATAATAGATAAAAGGAGAATAATGGTCTATTAAAACCCCACCACACAAATATATGTTCATTTTAAAATTTTTGTTCCTTAACTTATAGGATTCCCCAATTTTAACATTTTGGTTTTTATTAAAGAATTTAGTTTTCCAACCAAAGTAATATAACCATTAGGAATAAAATAAATTCATATTGATTAGAAAATATATATTCACTAAAATATTAATATGATGTCTAATTTATAAAATAAATATACCATGTTTTTTAGAAAGTAATTTTAAAACATTTACGTGTGACGTTCTAAAACACTACTTAAACTCAGACCATGTTAACAAAAAATTTACAATTTATGGGTCAATATGTTAATTAAAAAAACAAAAAATGAAACAATAACATACCATATTTAATATTTATTAACATTTAAAAATAAATTTTTAGAAAAAATTATTTTTATTAATTTTAAATCATTTGATAAATAATCTTTTATTGTAAAACAACAATAACATCAGTTTTTAAATTATTTATTTAAATTGAATTTTAAAATATCAAAACTATATTGGAATTCAAATATACTAATTCTAAATCTGTGTAACATAATATTTTCATCTAATATATAATTATTGATAATAATTCAATCAATATATTTCACTTTTAATATTTAGAGTATCATTTCTTTTAGTTAACTATTAACTAAATAATCACTATGTAGACATTTCTTAGGAATTATAAGTTACTAATTATTATCTAAAAATTATTGATAAAATTATTATGATACAAATAAACAATTTATATTTAAAAATTAAAAGTATAAAATAAAATAGGATTTTTTGTACATATCTCAATGTTTAATAAATGTTAAAGGTAAGGAATGCTCCCTTTTTTATTTTTTCCTTACTTAAACATTTATAAACGGTAATTTCATTTAAGAGTATCCCAATATCCCATTAAAATTCTAACCAAAATATTATGGTTGATTTTTTATCATTAAATGTCATTTGGACAAGTTTTTTAGTTCATTTTGGTCCTTAATTTTACGGTTTTATCCATCGGTATGCTTAATTTTACCTCAGTCACAGTAATTAATTTTAATCACTTTCACTAATATTTTGGGTCAAAAATTAAGTTTATGTAATTAGATAAAAAATATTATACTTATTAAAACCATATATGAATATTTTTCAAAATTCAAATCATATAATTGGATAAGTTTAGAGGAATGATAATCCCATAGACGTGGTAAGAAAACGGGTTGTTAAAGTAGAAATGTTCAAAATTTCAATCTATTTTTATATCTAATTTCAATATAAAAATGATTCAAATGAAATAAATTAGATTAATATATGAATAATTTATCTATTTTTAATTTAAAATTAAATTAAAAATATAATTTATTATAATAATTATTTAAATGAAAATACATTTTTTCACTAAATTGCACTAATTTTCACAATTTTTCAAAGAAATGAAGCTTCTCATAAAAATAAAAAATAACCCTAAGATAATTTTGACCTTAACAGTTCAAAAATAATTTTTATTTTAAAAAAATAAATTTATAAATGTTTCAAAATTTAAATTTAAATTAGGTTCTCCATTGAAAGGTGGTAAAACTCGGTCTTTCATACAAGCAAATCATGTGTTTTATATAACATAATATTAACATAGTGTTGTGTATAAAGATAAATATTAACCAAATTATTGTTATTCTAAAATATAAAAACATTATTGTATTGGGGTGTTACATTCTCCTCACATTATTTAAATTGAGTCCATGTAATTTAAACGTGATCATAGTAATCAAGGGGTTGAATTTTGAAAATAAACTATTGTTGAAAACACTTATCGAAAATGGAGTTAATAACACATATTATAAATAAGGTTGAATGGAATGTATAGTGGTCTTGTAACTAAATTCTCAAGTAGGAGAACATAGGTTGGAATGAGAAACATTGATATGGAAGAAAAATATAAGAATCAACTTCTAATGGAGATTATTAAATAACATTATCTGGAGAAAGTTAACAATCCGAAAGCACTAAATATTTGATGGTATAAAGGCCATTTGATTCACCTAAAATGAAGGTACTATTAAAAAAATTAAAGACAAATTTTTCTAGAGTTTATTAATTCATTTACTCGCTAAAAATATAAGTAAATATTCTTTCTTGGAAGATTTCTATAAGATGAATATTATTTTTTTGGTCTTTATGCGAACTATTTCTACATTATATATTAGAATAAGATTCATTGTGAAGGTTTCAAGTGCAAGGGAAGTGTGGTTGGTCTGGTGACCAAATTTAAATTTTACCATTATTAATAATTATTTCGGGATCAATATGATGATGAATGGAAGTATCCATAAAATAGAATAAAATATTTAAATAAATAAGGAAGAGGCCCGAAACCTTTAGAGAGGATCTTGCACATCATGTTTCTAATTAATTAAATTAATTTCATAAATAAATGAATACCTAAATCTTTTGTAATTTCTTCATTTATGATATTTATTATTCAAAATGACCCTTCTATATTATCTTTTTGTGCTTTCAAGGTACCAGAATATAATCCTGCTAGAGGTGATCCATACGTACTCTGATGGCCTCTGATCGATAGCACTCGTTATCCGAGTTCTACAACGATGAAGAGATTGTCTTGTGTCGATCGTCCTTGATCACTTGTTCTTCTCCCTTAAAGGAAATTTCTCATTCTTGAGAGGGGCGGGAAGAGGGTTCGAGAGAGAAATTTTTTTCTCTACAATTCTCAATTCATTGGGCATGTAGTTCGGTACATGGAACAATAGATGTACATGTCTATTTATTAACATAGGACTTCAATTAGAATCATTAATTTCGTAATATCAATTAAATACATTCATAACCTTAGAGAAAACCATTTCATTTGATAATAATAAAACATAATTATTTATGGTGTACCAACTTGCACAGAATAGAATGATAAATAATATTTTATGTCACAAAATAAAAGCAGTATTATTATTATTATTTTATATTATGCCAACTAGTTAAATAATTACTTACCATCTTGAAAATAATTATTTTACTTCTGAACTAGACATGGTCCACTCAAACTCCACTTCCATTAACTGACCACCTAAATAAATAAATATATTATTTTCAATGTAGTAAATAAATATTTATAAATTGTTTAATAAAATAAATAAATATATTTTACCCACAATCCAGTGAATAAATATGTATTTAATTTATGCAATCAATTTAAATTGAATAAAATTATTCCACTCTCTTGATAATAATATTTATTCCATTAATTAAATTCAAATTAAATTTAATCAAGACCTCCAAAAACCCATAGTGTGTGACTCTATATGATTATTTCTCATTGGAATTAGGTGGACTTACCTAAAGTCCAAGAGTAGTGTTTAGAAATAGGTCAAGGCACCCAAGAGAAATAACATAAAGTAACAAGAATGGAATCCACATATGAATTCTTACTGTGTAATATAATCCCTTTGTCTCAATATCTCATCAAATAGGTTTCATGATAGTGACATCAACCATTGTGCTTGATACCTCATTCTTTGACTAATGAAAATAAACTCATCATTACAATATGTTCGTGAATTTTTCATGATGATTCTATTTCAATGATAGGGACAACATATCAACTTCTATAAATGGAAGGGACAAATCCTTCCTCGACTTATCCATTAATAACATGACACTCATGACGCACCTAACATACCTTACTTCATTCCAACTGTTTATGTGATGGTTTTCGATAGTAAATAAAAGTGCATGAGTCATGAAATATATTAATTATACTTTTAAAGTCTAAGGGTCATTACACATGCTCACAGATAGGAATATCCGATGACACAAAAACATGTGAAATTCCTACTGGCAGGTTTGTTCTCATAATCTCCCATCTTGGATATTACCAAGTAAAAATTCCATGGGAGGAAGTATAATATGCTTATGAGTACTCGCACTTGATGGTCTATATACTGTATGTACCATTATAGTATGTTATCCAACTATAGAACTATATTTAATAATATTTTCATTGCACTTCAAGGGTCACATCATAGCAGGGAACTACAATAACCTTGTTAATGAGACAAATACTCCAGGACATTATTACACTATAGTCAAGTGGAATAATGAACAATATGTAATAAGATGTTTAATATTTAAATATATTAAATATTCATGTAATTAAAGTACAACCATTTGGTTCTAAAACACCAACTCTTATAATCTCCCACTTGGACTAGAGACACCTACCTACGACTTTCAGTTCACTAGACCTTACATGATGATCATGTTTCTGATGAGTAAATGCTTTAGTAAACGGTTCCACCACATTTTCTTCCATGGAAATACTACTCACTACAACATTACCTCTTTGAGAAAAATCCCTCAATATATGATACTTCCGAAGTATGTGATTCGTCTACTGATGTGACCTTTGATCTTTTGCAAGACCCAACGTTGCAGTATTATCATAGTACAATGTGATGAGATCTTTAATGATAGATATAACATCTATCTACTGGATGAATCATTGAATCCAAACTACTTCTATATCTTCATTAGAAGCTACGATATACTCAGACTCTACTGTAGAATCTACTACCACACTCTGCTTTGAGCTCTTCCAGCTCACTACACCTCCATTCAAAGCGATGATGTATCCCATTTGCGACTTCATGTCATCTTGATCAGTCTAGAAACTAGCATCTTCGTATCCTCTAATGAATAGTTCCTCATCTCCTCCATAAAACATAATCATATCCTCTGTACGCCTCAGATACTTTAAGAAATTCTTGACTGCCATCTGATGGAATTCACATGGGTCAGCTTGATATCTTTCTACCATACTCAATGCGTAGGGGACATAAAACCTAGTGCATATAATGGGACACATGACTGACCCAATCAATTATGAGTACAAAGTCCTTGAAATTATATTTCTTTCCTCATGTGTCTGAGGCTACCTTTTCTTGGAAAGATAAATGTCATGTGATGGTGTCAACAATACACTCTTGGATTATTCCAAACCGAGTCTCTTTAGTATTTTATCAATGTATGTACTTTGACTTAGGCCCAAAAATATCTTGGATCTATCAAAATGGATCTTGATCCCAAGAATATATGCTACCTCTCTGAAGTCCTTTTTGGAGAAGCATTGATTCAAGCATGCCTTAACAGATTGTGAGACTGGTATCTCATTTCTAATAAGTAATATTTCATTAATATATACTATTAAGAATACTATTTTACTCCCACTAAAATATTTTTAGAGACAAGGCTCACAATAATTCTTGATAAAACCGAAATTCATTATGGATTCATCAAAACAAATGTTTCATGACCTGGATGCTCACTTTAATGCATAAATGCCATTCTGCAACCTCCATATCTTATTGTCATCCTTTGGAGTCATAAATCCTTTAGGTTGTTTCATGTAGTCATCTTCCTGAAGGTTCTTGTTAAATAAGGCTGTTTTGACATCCATTTTACAAATCTCATAGTCATGGTAAGCAGTAATGTCCAATAAAATTATGATGGATTTCAGCATCGCAACTAGTGAAGAGTTTTTGTTATAGTCAATGCCCTGATGCTGGTTGAACCCTTTTGCAACCCATTGTACCTTATAGGTACTTAATTGTCTTTACATGTCATGTATCTTCTTGAATACACATTTACAACCAACATGCTTAACATAAATTGGAGCATATACAAAAATCTAGGCATGGTATTGGTATATGGAATCCATTTCAGAATTCATGGCTTCTTGCCACTTGGAAACATTTGTCCCACTTAGTGCTTCCTTATAGGTTATAGGATAATTATTATCAACTAATAATGAGACACCATCCTCAATAACTTGAAAATTGTACCTTTCCAGTTCTCTAACCTCTCTTCTACTCATACACAGTTCTTGTGTCTTTAGAATAGCTCATTCTTCCACTAGGCTTTGAGGAATCTGTTCCAGTACCAACTCTTGTGTACCATGAGCCTTGAATTCATTGAAATATATATCTCTCCCATGATCTCTTTTGGATATGTTCTCCCTCTCAAGAAAAATGGTATTTATTTACACTATAACCTTTTTTTCTAAGGGGTTGTATAGGTAATATCCCCTTGTTTCCATGGGGTGTCCTATAAAGGTTCAACTTGTACATTGTGGTGAAATTTTGTTACCTAAAGAGGTTGCACTAAACTAATTGCTTCCCTAGACATATAAATTTGATAACATGGCTTTATTTCCACTCTAAAACTTATATGAAATACCATTTATTGATTTATTTGGTACTTGTTTTAGCGTGTGTTACACTATTTGTAACACATATCCCCAAAAATATAATTGAAGTCTCACATCACTCATCATTGATCTTACCATACAAAACAAGGTGCAATTCCTCCTTTAACTCAAACAATTCCACTGGGGTGTGTAAGGAGGGGTGATTTGGGATAGTATCCCAAACTCCCTTAAGTTATCAATGATGTCCTGATTAAGATAATCTCCACCTCGGTATGATCAGAGTTTCTTAATCTTCTTACCAAGCTAGTTCTCAAAATCAATCTTGTATTCTTTGAACTTATCAAAATAATCCTACTTATACCTCATTAAGTAGATATATCCATATATACTAAAATAATGAGTAAAAGTTAGGATGTATGAGTACCCTGATCTCACTTCAACTACAAATGGTCCACACACATTGATATGAACCAATTCAATAATCTCTTCATCTTTTTCACATTTCCCACTAAATGGGGATTTGGTTATTTTTATTTGTAAACATTCATGACATAGGCCATGTGGTTTTAGTTTGAAAGAATCTAAATATCCATCTTGATGTAACTTTTTCAAGAGTCTCTCATATACATGACATAGCCGGTGATTCCAAAGTTTGGTTTGTAATGAGTCATGTGAAGTATCTTTGTTATCGATTTCCATTACTTGGTTTTTGTAATTTAACATGTAAATTCCATTGTATAAATGTTCCCTAAAAAACAAATGATATATTTATAAAAGAAGAAACATTCATTTCAAAACATGAAAACAAATCCATTTGTATCTAATCAAGATATTGAAATAATGTTTTTAGTAACATATGGAACATAATAAAAACCCTTTATCACCAAGATCATCCCAGTTGGAAATGAGATTTGGTAGTCCTCGACAGCTACATTAGTGAGTATGGATCCATTGGCTGCTCATTGATCTGTCTCCCCTTGGTTAATATTCTTGAATCTAATTGGTTCTTGTATTTGGATATATATATATATGTGTGTGTGTGTGTGTGAGCACCACAAACTGTATCTAATACAAAATTTGATGAAATAGATAAATTTTATTTGATAACAAATGCACCTAAAGCATATCCTCTCTTATTAGGTCGGGTTAATTTCTTCTTCCAGTGGCCCTTCTTGCCACATTTGAAACAAATAGCTTCATGTTCCCTTGCCTCCCCTTTGAACTTCCTCTTCTTGTAAGGGATTGAAGAAGCTTTGGGCTTAAAGCTCTTCTCATTCCCTTTCCTCTTATTCACCATAAGAACATAAGGCTTTTCGATCTTAATATATTTTTATACTTGTAGAATGGGGTTAAGAGGTTAAAATATGTAATTATAAATGTTTTTCATATTAAAATTAACAATAAATCTAGAGAAGCTCTGAAGGTGTGATGCGAGAATGAGATCAGTGCCCATTTATTCATGGATTTCAAACCCTATAACTGTTAGGTGCTCAATGTAGCCAATGAGCATGAATATATGAGACCCATCTGGGGAACCCTATACAATCTTACTCTAAAATAGTTTCTTCGAGGTCTCAAAACTTTTTTGTTTTTTCTCTCATAGTAAATATTTCAGAGGTGCTCGAGCATGCTATAAGCATCCATGTTTTCATGAGACTTTATGAGATCACTGGACATTGATGATAGTATCAAACATTGAACGTCTACCACATCATTAATATATTTCTCATATACCATTAAATCCTTATCAATCACCTATTAGGTAGTCAGATCAGGTAATGATGACTCCAACACATAAGAATTCCATTCATGGCGTAGGATAACCTCAAGGTGTCTAAACCATTCCTGGAAGTTACAACTAGTGAGAATGTTGTATTTATCCATAATTGATCATAGGGATAGTGTGGTTGACAAGATTTTCAATTTTATTCAACAATTAAAATATAAGATCATTAGTAATGTCATGGTTAAATTTAATGAGAAATAATAAATAAATTTTATTAAGTCTCCAACTATTTTATCAAGTCCAAATGGCCCTCACCATTAAACTTCAAATGTACAGTTTTCATGACATTATAGTGGAAAAGATCCATATTACCCTTCACATAACCCCAACAAGAGTTAGTTAAGATATTTGAAGGTATTTAGGTAGGCTGGTATTTTCCAACTATTGGTTTGTAGCTCCATGATCTTTTGAGTGGACTCCCTGATCCTGAAATCCTGACTTTGGATTTCCAAAACTCTTGCCTCCAATATTACACCATGTCTATCAAGGGATACTCTTCTTGATGTAATATGGTTAATTCAACCTGAAACCTATCATAAGGTCTTATTTTATAAAATTATGTTTTTAAAAAAAGGGTTGGTCAAACACATAGTTTTATTGAGATTTTCCCTTAATCAAGTAAAGAATGCTTGGTCTAACTTATTATTTCAAAAGATGTATTTTTATATATTATGTTTGAATTCCTTATTATCACTATCACATGCTTGTTAATATTTAGTGGAACTTACTTAATTGATTAACCATATCATGGTTATATTTACACAAAATCCTGGTTTATTTTAGATCCATCTTTCATTATTGTTTAATTCATTAATTATTTGATCACAAAAACACATCCATAATGATAAACCATGAAATTTACAGAAATAAAATAAATCAATGGGAATGATAATGAGCTCTTATAATTATTTTTTTATCTAGTGGTTTATAAACTAACCCTGACCTAGGGTAGAAACAACTTGAAACTTTTGGGTTCGTGTTTACAACATTCCACCTATCCACCTCTGTATCTCTTGGGATTGGTTTCGTCTTGCCTCCATCTTGAACCACCTCCTCTAGCTTGGTAATTCCATCCAATACATATTATTTTTAACTCACATGAAGGTGATTAGTAAAAAGGAGTGTTTACCAAAAAAGAAACCATGGGCATGTCGGACTTACATATTAATGAGGAGAGATGGCTTGTAGGAAAAAAATTAATTTAATAAATAAATTAAAAGGAAACCAATCACATACAAAGGTCTTGGTCAAGATCATGATCACCCACATTCATTCAACAAGTTAAATATTTAATATAAATAGTATTCAATTATTTAATTGTTCTTTTTTAAGATAAATCACGCTTGAATAAATTAATTATCATCTTTAATTAATCAATTATTTTATCTTAAACCCTTTTTCTGAATTTTCTTGAGATTATCATACATCATAATTTTAAACAAATAAATTCATTTAAAATTATCTTTTTAAGTAATTTGTTCCTTGGAGGCAACCCGATGAATTCTCATTCATAACTACACAATGAGTAGGAATGAACATTACTTAGATGTTAAATTAAACACACAAACACACACACACACACACACACACATATATATATAACACCTATCACATGTTGTGCCCTATATTTACACCTACACCATGGTATAAATCTCAAGGTTTTGTATAATATAATAATAAATTTTAATAAATTTGTGTAATTTGGATGAGTACACAGCGTGTAGTTCCTACTACATAGCATGCACTATCAGTCACATCCATCTGAAGTACATTCCTGGGGATACATCGTGTATATGTAATTTGGAAATCCTTGGAGTACACAACATGTCCAGTGGGCCACACACTGTGTAGTATCTTCATTACACAGTCTCCAGTCTGGAAGCTATGTATGGGATAAAATGTCTAACCCTAACAAAAAGGGACTACACACCGTGTCCAATGGGCCACATAGTGTGTAATCCAGAAACCGTGTTCCACCTATTTCTGGTCAACACATGGAGTATTTAAGACTTAGAAAACATCTAATGACATAACATGGTTTGGTGGACTAGTCCCGATGCATTGAACCTTGATACACTACATGTGAATCCAACTACATGCTGTGTATTCTAGTTTTTTACAGCCAAGAACCTTGTGCAACTATGGATGAGATCCTCTATTTTATTTTAATCATAATTAAATGAAAATATTGTTTCTATAAGGTGAATGAAAAATAAAATAGGAGGAATAGATCTCAAGATTCATATTTGTAGAACGATTATCTTGAATTGAAAAACTAAATTATTAAATCATAAATCATCAATGAATTATATAAATAATTATAAACTATGATGTAAAATATACTCTCTAAAGGTTTTGGGCCTCTTCCTTCTTTATCTAAATCTTTGATTCTATTCTGTGGAGACTGGCGTTCATCGTCTTATTGATCCTGGAATAATCATTGATCATGGAAAAAATTAAAGTTGGGTTTCGGTCCAACTGCACTTCTGCAGTGCTCATAACCTTCAAGTTGTATCAAATGAGTTATATCACATCTTATAGTGGTTTAATATATCAATTGATAAAACCGAATAAAAATTAAAAAACAAATCATTTCATAAATGGTTAACCCTTCCAAAATATTTTGATTCAACACTTTAGAAAAATGAAAACTAAATTTTCAATATGAACCTATCATTAGCCTTTAATCAATATGAAGTAGTTAAAAAATTTCACATCCCAAACATGTGAATAAATTCAGCATGTCTCCTCTTAAAATATGTTAATAACTCAAATCACTGTAAAAACATATTGGAAAGATTAATTCTTCCATATTCCTTATGTAATAAACATGTTATTGGATATATTCCTTAAATCCAAAAGTGTTATAAACCCCATCTGTGATAGAATAGACCACCTATCAACAAGACATTAATCATCTCTAAGTTAGTCATCACTTGTCCAAATTAATCATTTATTTATAATTATACCAACATTAGGAATATATTAATTGTTTTATATCCATTAATAATTTGTTTTTGGAAAATTTTCACTTTCTATAGAATAACTTTTCATGGAGAAATTCAACAAATGATCTCAAATCCTTAATAAAAAGGTACTACAGTAGAATCCTCACATATTCCATAATTTTTATAACTAGTACATTGTTGATAAAATATTTAAATGAAATAATTATTTAATAGTAAATATAATCATTCCCCTTCATCTATGGTAGTTTCATAACATGATCATTATCCAATAGCATCATTTGGGGTATATTCCTTTGATGGTTTAGACAATGATTTGCATAGTGTCTCATCTTCATGTAGTTGATGCATTGTACATTGGAAACCTATTTTTTTACCATTGAAATCACAATCATGGTGGCCTTTATTTCCATACTTAAAATAAAATTTCATTCCCTTCAAGAATTTACAAGGGCAATTCTTTCCACAATTATCTCATGTTGGAAATTACTTCTTTTCCTTCTTCCCTTTATCCTTATTTTTCTCTCCCATCCTCTTCTTATCTTTCTTCCCTTAAAATCCATAGGACTTGGAGAATTTTTTACCTATCTCATTAGCACGTGATATTATTTCCTCATATGATGAAAATACTTGCTAGACTATTTACTTTAAAAATTTTAGGTTAAGGCTATGAAAGATATGGACTTTCTCACTCTTTGGATCACGTGCATTGGTGGAGTTCACATTCCTTTTTCTAAGAGCCATTTCTAAACAATGGAATTTACTAAATTAGCTCATAAAACCATAATGTATAATTAAAAATATGGTATAGCACATTACATAAATTTATGTATCATGAATCCAAAAAATATAATCATCAGTTACTTTGGGGGAATATTTACCTTCAAATCCTTCATAATGGTAGGTGTAGAAAATTTTAACAAATAATTGGAATATCCCTTGAGATTTTCAAACCAGTTTCATATTAAGGCCAGTTTTCATTTACCAGGTTACCAGAGTTGGGCTAGAAACACCTTATTCATTTTATTACTCCTTGGTACATCAATTATAGAACCATATCTACTTATAATATCCATATATGGATTTATTTATAATATTACACACATAGTTCGTACCTTACCAAAATTATAGTATTTTTTGTAAAATTATCCTCAATGTATATCTTAGGGTTATGTTCTTTAATATATGTTTTCTAAATGTAGTTTCCATAGTTGTTGAAATTATTCTGATACCAATTGTAATTCCCTAATCCTAGATGCCTAGAGCCAGTGTGATATTGTATCACATTATCATGATCATAAGGAATGAAATCCCAAAGAAATAATCAGTTTAGTAGTCTTAAAAAACATGATTACATACAATATACCCTTAATACAATTGGAAATATGATATACAAACATGATACATATTAAAAATAAATAAACAATATCCTTAAACGGTTATTCAATGATTTATTCTTTATAACCTTGGGAAAGAAAACATAATAAGGGTGAGATCAAATGCTCAGTAAGGATATGTAAATTTGAATCGATAATGAACCAATAAGAATAAATTAACATGGAAATATAAATAAATGATAATCAATGCCATTCAAATAACTTGATAAGGCAATATCAATATGGAAATGTAAGAAACTAAAACTCATTCCATTTAAATAAATAAACTGATAATAAAATAAATTCATATATATATTGATAAAAATATCATGAATAGATAATAAATAAATCTAAATGAGATAAATTCCTAAATATTGATTCTGTGTTTCCTAGGTACATGTTACCTTTACTATCAAGTCTTTTCACAATACAATTTTAAATATATTGGGTAAAAACCCACCTGATTTGCCCAAATGATTCATATCGTGTGATTAATGATACATAGAGGGGGTATATATAACGACACCCCACCCACGTCATACCATTACAAATAATTTATCATAAAAATGAATAACGTTCCTCATCCAAATGTATCCAAATTGAAAAGAATATATGAATTTATCAATAATTCCCTAGTTAATCAAATAACTATCAAAGTGAAAACTGTATATAAATTGATATACATTTTAGGAAATAATAATATCCATTTTGGGAAAATATGGATATTAAAGAATAAATATAATGAAAATTTATTATAATAAAGTTATTTTGTCCAATATAATGTTAAAAATCATAAAAGGAAGTAAGATTTAATAAATAATCATTAAGAACATTTTTGAGGAAAATAATCTTTAAACATCCCGATGTGTCCCATACCATATGAAACATTTAAATCATAATTCTATTGAATTAATGTTTTTCATACAATGAAGAATCATTATTCATGATATAATTGATTAAAATGGGTATTACTACACGTATGATGTTAGTGGTGTATATGGTGTATGCCACATGGAAAGAAAAGTAAGACAAGAATCCATTACCTTAACCATCCTTTTGGTGTGTAGAATTTATCCTCCTATATAGTGGTTTAAAATATGTTAATAACTTATAAAAAAACCATAATCATGTTTATAATATCATATATAAACTTCCTACAATATTTTATTAACCTTTTTTTAACACACTTTTATTATTTTAACTATTTCCAATGTTAATTTCCTTGTTTTCTCAAGTATGTTTTGACTTGTTACTTGTTGTTCCTATTTATTAGATAATTATTTCATCATATCCAGAAGTTAATACATGACTGAATTATCTTATCTATTCATTAAATATGTGTTTATAATATTCTATAAAGTTTGGAGATAATAAATGAAGTGCATCATTTTTTAGACGATTATTTATACGTAGGAATGAACGCTACTTTCATTTATATGTCATACTTAAATAAATGATACATATGTATATTATAATTAAATTATAATATATATGTTATATTTGTTACATATTTTTATTAAAATCATCTTTAATACATTCCATGTATAGATTGAAAGAATCACATCGCTTCGAGGGGGCGGTAGAACACACTTCTCAAAACGATGTTGTCGTATTAACACAGAATGGGATGTATTAAAGGTATGTGTTATAAAAGGATTAATGAAATATAAAGAAATAATAAATATCATATATATCATATATAAACATATTTTTCATCATAATGGCCACCAAGATATGTGGTAAAGGAAAATGAACAATCATCGTTTCATGATGCAGTAGTTCGCCGTACACAGAAACAATATGTTTGTTACCCATTATATGGAAGTGTGTGTAAGTTTAGGTTGAAACATTTTCCTAAAAAATTCTATAATATTTAGGATATTGTTTTTTTATATAATCATGTAATAAGAAGAGTATAGGTATTGGATAATTAAATGAAATAAAAAATATTGTTGGAAAATGTTACCATAAAATCAAGTAACTCCTTTTGGTTAAAACCAAAGGGATTCCTTGGATGACTTTCATCCCAAATATAGAATTCATGGTAAAGGTGAGGTATTTTGGGAGTCTATTTTTATAGAGGTTGGATGATTATAAGATACTTGATAGTTTTGTGGAATGGGGATAATTAGTGGCCTTTTATAGTGAAGGGAGAGTGTCACTCTTGTAAATACCAAATAGTATTCATTAATGTGAGGTCTATCTTACCTTATATGCCTCAATATTTAAAAAATAATATATTTAAGGAGAGTAATGGTCTATAAAACTCCCAACACACAATAATAGTTTCATTTTATTAATTTTTTCCCTAACTTCTATGATTACCTAATTTTTTCATTTATTTATTAAAACATCTAGTCTTCCAACATAAATAATTTGACCAACAGAAAAAAATAATGTGAGATTTATTATAAAATATAGATCCAATAAATTATTATTATAATATCAAATTTATAAAATAAAAAACATATTTTTTTTGGAAAATTTATTTTAAAATAAGTGCATGTGACGCGCTAAAACACTGCTTAAATGTGGACCACGTTAACAAAGTGTTTGCATTATATGGGTAAATATGTTAATTAAAAAAGATAAATTGATCCATTAATATACCATATTTAATATTTATTAACACTTAAAAAATTACTTTGAAAAATATATTATTTTTATCAATTCTAAATCATTTATTAAAATATCATTTATTGTAAAATAATAATAATGCCATTTTTGACATTATTTATTTAATTTTAATTTTTAAATATCAAAACAAAAATGGAATTGAAATATATTATGTTTAATTTTGTGTAACATGATATATTCATATACGTAAATTATTAATGACAATAATTCAATCAATATATTTCACTTTTAATATTTAGAGTATCATTAATTTAAGTTAATAGTTAACTAAATAATCACTACGTTGGTGTTTCTTAAGCATTTTATGAAACTAAATCATCTCTAAAAATAATTTATAAATTATTATGATTAAAATAACCCATTTATATTTTATAAGGATATGTATTACTTAAAATATAATTTTTTATTACATATCTCAATGTTTTGTAAATTTTAAAGGTGAGGAAAGTTCAATTTTTGTCTTTTTCCTTACATAACCTTTTATATAGGGAACATCGATTTAATAATATCATAATAAATAAAGAAAATTAAAAAACAATATGTGATATGGTGAAATTATTTTCAGAAAATGGATTTTGGAGAAATTTCTAGGTCATTTTAGTCTTTAAGATTGAGGTTTAGTCCCTTATTATGCTTAATTCTACCTTAATCACCGTAATTAATTTTAATCACTTTCACCACTATTTTCTTGTAAAAAATTAAGTTTATATTATTAGAACAAAATTATTATATTGATTAGAATATTTTATTTCCTTTTTTTAAAAAATTTAAATCATAGAAGTGGGGAAATTAAGATAGATGCTAATCTTGCAGACAATGTGAGAATGCAGGTTTTAATGTAGAAACGTTCAAAAGTTCAATAAGTTTTTATTTCAAATTTGAATGTAAAAAAGATTATAATGAAAAAAATTTGATTAATATATTCATAATTTATATATTATAATTTTAAAAACCCAATTTAAAATATAATTTAACACTATTACATATTTAAACGAAATGGTTCTTTATAACTAAATTGTAGTAATTTTCATTATTCATCAAAAAATGATGTTTCTTAGAGAAATCTCAAAATTTTACCATAAGATAATTCCAAAATTCTGAATTCAAAATATATTTCTATTTTTAAATATTAATTTTATAAAAGTTCCATATATTAGTTTTAATATAGGTTCTCCATTAAAAGGCAATAAAATTTGGTCTTGCATACAAGCTAATCCTAGATTTTATATAGCATAAGCATAACATTGTGTTTTGTATAAAGATATAGAGAAAAAATAATATTATTCTAAAATAAAAACACTATAATTTCATGGGGTGTTACACATTACCTATACATTATTTTTCATACATATTTTTTTTAAAAATAAAAAAAATAAAAAAATAAAAAGAAAATGGGAAAGAAAGTAAAAATAATGAGAAAATGGGTTATTCCTAGGTAGTTAAAAATGAAAATTAACATTTTAATTATATTTAAATAATATGGTTCTAGGTGTTGTATTTGATATATATCTTGGGAATATCTTTTGAAAAATATATAAAAAACATATAAAAATTTAACAATATGAGAGGTCCCTCATTCATTATGTTTACACTGTTTATGATCCTTTACATTACGCTTTGGGGAGTATGGGAGAAGAAATTCTATTTCATTGAAGAGAATTCCATTGAGCATATATTTTGAGTATCATGCATTATATTTTATATCTTACCGTCCACTTTGATACTTAGTTGATTTGTAACATCAATTCTTACCTTCACTTAATAAAAAATTCTTTTGATACTTAATGTGAAGCCCTAATGTTTAATTTTAATATTTTTCATTACAAGGTGATTAAAGTATATTTAATGAAAAAATATGGTTAGGATCATGTACTATAGTTATGATCATAACTCCATTAAAATAATAAATTATGTGATGAGAGAAACAACTCAAGGGGAGGTACATAATAAATGGAATGGATATTAATGAAAAATATTACATATGTAATTGGAAAAGGGTATAATGTCTTGATTTTTGAGTTATATATGAAGAATTAGTTTGGTATTATTTATTGAGTATTTTTTTACATTTTTAATTTTTAGTTATAACTTTTTATTTATTATCCTAATAAATTAAACTTTTCAATTATTAATGTATAATGTTTTTTGTGTTTCGATGTTGAGATTTTTCTTGATGAAAAAAAGTGTGAGTGTTTGTAGAATTCATATCATTATTTTATAGATATATTATTCATTGTTTTTAATTTTTTCTTACATTGATTTGTGATTGGTTTAATATGATATTTATACCTTATATCCTTGGTGTATGTTTTTGTATCATTGGATTATGTTTTAATAGAAATTGAAGAATTTCTATATACTTTTGGTCACATTTCATCAATATAAGGAGAATGATCAAATCCCATAGTTTTTCACAGTGTTAATAATAATCTTCACCACGAATATAGGCATGATAAATCCCAAGGGACTCAATAAAACAACTCTCAATCTTCAAATCAGAAGCCTTGAGCAGTTAAAGGAGGAGAATAACTATGGAATCTAGAGATACCTAGTTTAATGGTGTGACACCTAATTCACACCTTGGATATTAGGGATGTTTTTATAAATTACATGTTTTTTCCACTAATTCATTCACCTCTTGAACCACCGATTGATTTCTTAAATCTTAATCATCATTAGCTAGGAATGTTTGCTGTTTTACCCTATCAGGATATTTAATTGGGCTTTGAACCATGAAACTTATGAGGTACATAGAGAGCATCAATTAGAGGATCCAACCAATGGATGACGGAATCTTGGAGCTACGAGTTCAATTTTTGGGAGTTTACCACTTGGGTTCTGACCAAAATATCATTTTTTAATTAGTCTTTTGTATCAATATTTTCTATTTTTTGTAATTGTCTATAACATAGAACCATTTTTATATAAATTCCTTTATAGTATCTGTATCCGATTTAATATAATATCAATTCTATGGATTTTGTTTTATTCTTCATCAATGATCACCCACTGATGATTGTTTTAACCCCATAAGGGTATGTATATCTGGTTTCATAGTTTGTTTGTTATTTGTTTTGATTCTTCCTTTGTTTATTTTATGTCCTAATTTTATAATTTTTTCATTTTGATTAAAATTTAATTTAATTTGTTATTAAATAATTGAAAAAATGAACCCTAGTGTATTAGATATCATTGATCCATAAATATATGATTTTATTATTCACATTCATTGTAATGATCTAATTGTATTCTAGTTATTTTGGATTTTCAAATCAATAGGGTCATAATTCTATGGTAGTTTCAATATTAATTGGCCAAATTATAGTTCAATACAAATAATTATTTCACATATATCTAATCAGGTTGTTTTTGAGTTGAGTTTGATCAATTTTTTTGGAAACCCTCCCCTCAGAATAGGGTCCCATGCCTTCTACCATTTTTATTTTAATATATTTCTTTTTCTTACATGATGATATTAGAAATTTAATAGAATTCAGGTGACCTAACATCTGTTTTATTGTTTTAATTACACATTCATATTCTTTATAAAAGAAACTTCATACTTCCACTATTTTATGTCTACGTGGTTAGTGTGGTTCAGGAGAAAAATAAATTTCTAAATTGGTATTGATCCAAAAGAACTAAATATGCCTTCTGGTTGTATCAATAACCACTGTAAAAACTCACTACACTCTATAAATGAAACTAAGAGGGAAAGAATTATAAAATCTCATCATCTTCAATTCCATGTGTGCACAAACCATCCACATGGTCCAACTATCATCATCACCAATATATGAAAATTATAATTCTCCCAAGGGACCCTTTTCTCACTAGAATGAACACACTAACTAGGTATGTACCAATAATGAGACACCTCTCACCCACATACCTGAGATTGGGGCCATAACCAACTATATAATCCTACACATAACCATTCTTAATTTAAAAATCAATAATTAATATTTTATCTCTTATATCTCAAAGATCCTTTTTTTAATAGAATTAGAGAGTTAGGACACATCATTAACAAATAAATCCAATCATATTAGCATGGTAACCCCATGATATAAAAACATTTATTCTATAAAATGTATTGAATATGTATAAAAAATTATCCACAAAATCAACCCTATTATAAAGGTCATGTAAAATACAATTCTTCATAACATGGGTAAATGGAAATTTAAGAAGGGGAGACATCAAATTCTAGATAAGGGAAATAATTCCACTCGTTAAATAATGTTAAAAATATTAAATATATATTATGAAAGGAATAAGAAATCATCACAATCCCATAATCAACTGAACTGATATTATTATATATCTATGGATAGAAAAAAATAAATATATCACATGGATAAAAAAATCAAATTCATTTTGATGGAATACATAATGTATAGAATCATGAACAATCTATCACAACCTTTTTCAAAACATTATTCTTTCTATCGGGTTCATAGCAATGATAAAATTGTTTTCTTCTAGACCGCAACCAGGACATGTTACTGAATTGGGAAATCATACAATAAATATCCAAAAAAAGTTCCCCATGAGACCTACTGATACCCAAGGGGATATATAATGTTTCACCACACCCATAACTTTTTAAATTATAAACCATTCAATATATGAGATGATATATAAATAATACAAAATAAACTTTTCCCACAATCATCAGTATTATACTAAAAATAAACTGGAAACCAAAATTTTCACAATGTTAATAAAATAGATAACCTAGGTACACCCATTCTACCTAAATTTTGTGGGTATTTAATTGATATATAGTAAACATTATAGAGTAATGAATTAACTTACATATCATAATAAAAAATATAATTGTTATCAATAGTTCTCTAATCAATGAATGGAATAAAATTATTTGTAAGCATACCTCATATTGACACCATATAAAGTTATATATATATATATATATGTGTGTGTGTGTGTGTGTGTGTCTCTATTAAAAGTTTCTCAAATCAATTAATTTTGGTGAAATCCCTTTGATTAAATAAATATGAAACATAGTGTTCATAATGTAAAGGTATTGGAAGAAAAATTAGGTCTATTTAGGTTCGATAGTTGTGTAAGACAAAGGTACTGATGGTTCATATATTTAATAGATAACAACATTACAAAATCTGTTTATAGAATGAATTTTGATGGTTATAAGATAACATATATCCATTGTAATAGAGAATATATATATATATATATATATATGTGATTACATAGATGAAAAACATCCTTAAAAAAGAATGCTTTGAATATTATCACTCAATAAGTGATCAAGAATAAAATAGTTTGATATGACAAGTTCAACACCCTTATATATATATATTAGAGAAAAAATAAAGTAAAATAAACCTTATAAGTCTAAATAATTTTGAATATGGAATAGAAAATATATTTGAAAACATGAATGAAATTTTAGAAAACATTTTTACTATTGATGTAAATTAAAAAATAACTATCAGTTTCTATAGTAACTTTTGAAAAGGTCAAGTAAATGATTTTGAAAAAATTTATTTTTACTAAACTATTTAATAATGAAGGCTTGAATTTACGATAATTTTTTATATTATAAACGTGAACCTAAATATATAGAATTTTATAATGAAAGGAATGAAGCCTTTTTGATACTTTGAAAAATACCATTATTGAAATACCATATATCAAAAACTAATAAAACCAAAATTTTATCAAAATTAAATTTCGCAATAGATGGTTGTAAAATAGAAAATAATAAAATAATATAAATTTTTAGACAAATAAAGTAAGAACTATCTACATTATAAAGCACTATAACTCAGTGAAAGTAAATTTGAGCTATCAAAATTCCTTATAGGAAACATACACCATACAATAATAAATACTTGATAAGGATTTGTGTGGTTTGAATTTTAATCAACAGAAAATAATTATATAGTACACATAATTAAATTAATAGTATAATATAACCAACATAAATGAAATAATTATAATATAACGATAATAACTCAATTAATGAGGGTAAAGTTTTCAAAAATCCTTACTATTGGGGTAACAATTGAAAAAAAAGAAATTTAATGAAGGGAATATTATTTTTCATAGTAAATCCCATAAAATATAAGTGAACATTATTATATATATATATGGTTATTAGATACATTGTATAAGGAAAAATGGTTCAAAAAATTTATTATGTCTCAAAGAATCATAATTCAGACCACAAAAATGCTTACATTTAATTATGGATTCCACCAACTCCCAATAAACTACAATATAAAAAAAATCATAATAATTTATTTCATAAACAAACTCATATTACTTCCATTTACACTATTAATATATAATAATTCTCTACATTATTTCTAGTTAGTTATTATCTATTTTCAGTATTGGGTGTAAGTAATATTTTTTTGTTTTAAACCTCATTCATAAAAACATTGTTAGTAAAAATTATTTTTAAAAATATAATAATCATAATATCATTAAATGAAATATATTATAGGTAAAAAGATAGTTATAATGTCATAATGTTAGAGATTCTTAATGAATTAAATGTATTTTCTTAATTAATGAGTTTAATAAAAATGCTATCCTTTAAGAACAAAAAAATAATTATTTAAATATTCATATAAAATTAGACATTTAATTTTGTTCATATGTTCATCCAATATATAAATTTATAAAATATTTAAGTAGTGGTTGAAATAACCAAAAATTAACATTCTAAAATTAATGAATTATTATGTTTTGGTTTTGTTATAAATCATTATAATAGAAGAATATTGACATTTTAAATTTATTATTAGTGTAATATATTAGGACTTTAATGAATTATAGGAAGTAATGTGTATGAAAATATTACATAATATGAATAAAAGTATTTTCCTCTTATTAAAATTGTTTTAAATTATTGAATTATCATTAATCATTGGTTGATAATATCCTTAAAAGGTTCTCCAATTTTTCACACTTAACCCCTATGTATATCATTAAAATATTATTTATCCATTTAACAAATTATTATAACCACAAATTAAATTTAGTAAAAGAAAACAAACACATTTCTTCATGGAAGAAGTAGTCCACACATACGCAAGAATCAAATTTTCATTTTTCTAAAGGGAAGATGGGTAAGGTGGTTAATGATTATTAACATAACATAATAAAATTAATAGTACCAAAAATAATTATTTCCTTAAATTATTGTTTGGAAATTATAATTACAGCAAACCAGACCCAGAAATCCCAAAGCTAATGTCTATTATAAATTACATTAGCATGATTACAAGGAATCAATCCCCAAAAGACATATTAGTTTAGTATTATTGGAAAACTAGATATATAAATGATAATTGTATTAAAAATGGATACAATAATTAAAACATTTTTTTCCTTCTAAAAAAAATAAAAAATATAGAGGATAACTCTAATCCATCTATGATATTCCTGTATATATTTCATAGTACGATTCTTGGATTCCTGAGGAAAGAAACATAAAAAGTATGATCTCAAATTCTCAGTAAGGGAAAATTATATCAGAAGCCATAATGAATCAGTGAGAATAGTCAATTTGGAAAGGTAAACAATTGAACACACATTCCATGTAATCAATAAATTGAACAGAAAAACACAATAAATATGGCAAGGTAATATCTGGAAAAACATTCCTTTCAGATAAAATTATAAGGAAAAATAAATATGGAAAGGTATGAAACTAAAACACAAGTCATTAAGAAATGAATTGAAATGAAAGGTATCCATATATATGTCAATGAAAAATCTCATGGATGAATAATAACTAAATCTAATATGAAATAAATGATCAATTATTAGACCCCATGTTTCCAAGGTAAATGGTATCAGTACCACCAAGACCATTCACAAGATAGATTAGCTATAAGGTAAAACCCTATCTAATTTGGCTAGACAACTATTTCGTCTCATGAGACTACCGATGCATCGATGGTATTTCCTTAACTGGTCCTTAACTCATGTCTACCTATCTAAAAAATTCTTCATATTGAATAATAATATTCCTTATAAAAAAATTGTATTGAATGAGGGATATGAATTTATCAATAATTACCATTTAATAAAATAACTACAAGATTAAACATCATATGGAATATGTTATACAGTTTAGGCAATAGTAATATCCATAATAAATGATTTATATAATTATGACAAATTCAATGCTCAATGATCAAATGGAATTAAATACTTAAATATTACTAAAAATAAATGAAGGAAGGGAATTTAAATACTATCCTTGGAAAAATAAATAGTAAAACAACCTGAGGAAGAATAATTATGGTATCAACATAATAAATCCCAAGTGAGGTAAAATAGAGGGTTATTATCATTGATGAAATAGAAGAATAACTTTTAAAAATATTATTGAGAAAAATATCATTTTCTTTTGAAAAACCTATTGAAAATTATTTTCATTGAAAACCCCTTTTGAATATATATTAAAAATAACCATTTTTAACATGATAAGGATGATTCAAATAAATAATAGTTGATAAATTCGTACATGTCATACTAGGTAAAAAAGAATACTCCTTTTGTACAGTAAATGGGTAGATAATGCCTCATTTGGAAAGAGACAAGAAGATTCATGCAAATTTATTGGTTAAATTATGAAATGGTAAAACTTTCCATTAAATATTATAGGGGGTTGGAATAATAATCTTATAAACCCTTTATGGGAAACATGGTTTTGAATATATTTTTGACCGAAGTGAGGGTAAAGTCGGGCATTATTAGAAATATTTTCTTAACTATATTGAGTACCAAAGAGTGTAAAATGGTACCAATACATGATTATATCAATAAATAATAGATTATAAGTAATCTTATGAGTTTTCTTGAGAGATGGATCATAATATTTCATCTAAGTAAGAATGAAGATAGACAGTCTTGAAAAAGCGATGAGATTGTCTCAATAAACTCTTATAACTCAGTAACGTGGATCAAACACTTCATGCAATAACGTTATAGTACATGAAGCATATAATATCATTAAAATATGTATATTCATGATATATTATGTAAAATTTAAGTATATGAACCTCAAAAATGATTTTAGGTGCATAATAAAACATGGCTTCAATGAAGGCAAATTAAGATAAAACATTTTACCGATTTGGTAAATTTCTAATCATAGAACCCATGAAAGAAGGATCATAAAATGGATATGTTAATAGCATTATATTTATGTATAATATATATATATCATACAATCATGGTAGTATATACACCACAAAAAATTAAAGAGTGGTGAACATAACATGTATCTCACAGAAATTAAAAGTGAGATGAAATCTATTTACCTTAAGTTTCCTTTCAGGTGAACGTCCTCTAACTTCATGTATACTAAATTTATGTTAATTTTATACTTTCTTAGGAAACTTTTTTATGTTTATAATTACTTTTATTTCACTTATTAACATGTTGTTTACACTACTTAAATAGTTATGTTTAAGTTTGGAGTTTTTGACCAAATTCGGTTTATGGGTCAAAACAACTATTGTTGGTCAACTATGGTCAAATGAGTCATTATATAACATCTCAAGAATTATAAAAATAAAATAATTATCTTATTTTTAAATAAATTATAATTTTAAAATCAATCATTAAATATGGTTTTGAAAATGAGAATATGTAATAATCATGGAGACGATAGGTCGTACGTACGCAAGAGTTACATACTAATTTTTAAATGATCGGTGTGGAAAGAAGGTAAGTAACTAAAATCCTTATAAAATGATCATTATATAATAAATATCATATTCTTTAATCATATATACTTATATATATAATTCTGTTGTGTAAAAGGAATCACATCATGTCGAGGAGGCAGTAGTTTACACGTCCACGAACAACGATATCTCTTTTAAAGCATGTGAAGGGGTAATGAAGGATATATATATATATATATATATATTATTTATAGAAATTTAATAATTTCATTAATATATTATTGATTTTTTTATTTCACTTATGATTAATTATGACCATTCATTTATACATTCTATGTATCGTGTGAACGAATCACGTTGCTTTAAGGGGGTAGTGGTCCACACTTCCTTAAACAAGATTATCATATTCACACAAATTGAAAAGCATAAAGGTATGTTATAAATAAAAAATAGAGAATAATAAAACATTATAAATAACATATATACCATATATAAATATATTTTACATCATAATGGCAACCGTAAGACGTGGTAATGGATAATTGAACAATCATCATTTCATGAGGCAGTAATTCACTATTTACAGAGACAAAATGCTCGTTACCCATTATATGGGGGTGTGTGTAGTTTTATGTCAAAAACATAGCGTAAAAATACCTAGTATATTGATGATATTTATTTTTTATATAATAATAGAATAAGAAGAGTATAGGGAGTGGAGAATGGAAAAGAAACTAAAAAAAATGAGAGAAGGTGTTACCTCTTAATCAGGTATCTTCTTTTGGTTTGAAAAAAAATATTTATTGGATGGGATTCCACCCAAAATTATGCTTCTAGGTCTAGGAGAGTAATTATGGGAGACTATGTGGTATTTTCTTGTCCAAAAATAATAGGTTTTAGTGTTGTGAGAGATGGGTAGAGGTGGTGAACTTGTATAGGAAAGGAAAAGGACTCACATGGTATTTTTTTTAAAAATTAGGTGTGAACATATTTCTACAAAAAATAATAATAATAACCAATAAAACTAAATAATAAAAGGTTCATGTCCGATATATGTACATACAATGGGTTTTAGACAGGTGGATAGGTCATTTGGGCACATAAATTAAAGACATAGTCCTTTATTAAGCTTAATTTTTCCTTAATAATTGGAATTAATTTTAATCACATTAACTAATATTTTGGTAAAAAAAATGTTTTCATTATTAGAAATTTTAAATTATTCTCTTGCATGTAACAAATTCTAACTTTGTGTTTCATGTATGAAATCTATTATAAATATTAAATATATTATAAAATATCTGGATATTATATTACCTTACACACTTATTTTCATGTTTCATACACGCTATCGAATACAAGGTCTTACTTTAGTTTTTTAGGGTGTCAAATTATCCTCACATTATTTAAATTACATCCTAGAAATTTATTTATGATCATGGTGATATATTTTTTGATACTTTTTATGATTGGAATTGCACATTGTGATCAGGGTTCATAAGTAATCCTCTATAAAAGAGAGAATTTAAAGTACAATGGTCACATGGAATACCATGTAACTATGTATCTAAGTAAGAGAACATTAGTGGAATATAGAGAAAAAAACATGTAGGAAAAGAATAAATATTTATAGGTATTGAATGAGGTCATCAATAAAAAACAAGTGAATGATCAATTAAATGTTAAGGGCCTCAAAGCCATAAATCTTTGATGATTTAAAAGGACATTGGTTCAAGAGAAATTTAGGTATTTGAAAAAAAACAATTTCTAAGTCATTTTACTAATTTTGGGTAACCCTTTTACTAACCAAGAATATAAAGATATATTCTTACATTATAGGTTTCAATATTATATAAAAAATCAGAAATTTTGTTTGTTCTTTGACCAAATTATAATTCATCTCTTTACTCCCAAAAATTAATTACCTTTAATTCCTAAAGCGCCAAAATAAACATTTAAAGGATCGTAAGGCCTATAAAAGTGTGAAAAGTCTTATTATTTTTCTTTAAATATCTCTAAAAAATAAATATAGTTAAAATATTAATTTATAATCCTAAAAAGTGTTACAATTGGTTCATCACTAATAATTATTCATTAAAATTTCTAACTGAAAATAATGAAAATTAACAAGGAAATTGTGTAGGTCAGTGGTTGGCGTAAAACCCTTATCGTCCTTCAGTCATGGCTTCAATACCAGCATCCCTACCTTATTTTACTGTTTGTCACCTAGATTATAGGTTTTACTTTTCTAAAACAATATTAATATAATTTATAAAATATATATGATGGAAATCCTTAAAATTAAGTTAACCACTAAATATCATTTAAACTTAGGTTTTCAATAAAACCACAATACATAAATACATCATCCACTTATTTCTACATAGATCCTTCCATGTTATAGAGTTTATTCTCTTGGAGAGTGCATTGAATTGATTAATTTCTAGGTCCCACACACATACAACAAAAATTTATAAAGGATTTATTAGTATGAGCTTCATTTCTTTTAATCTCACTCTTCCTTTTTTCTTACTGATCCATTACTTTATGTCCCTATTTTCCACATGAAAAGAATTTACTTTCTTCATTGAGACACCTTCCTAGGTGTATCCTTCCACACATCTCACATGTTGAAACTTGAACTTTATTTTCTACATGGTCTCCACCACTCAAGCTCTAATCATCCTTTATCCTTCTCTTCTCTGGTGCACTCGGGAGTTTGTAAAGGTATATATTGTTAATCATATTTTTGGGAAAATTGATTTGGTATAAACATGATATCCTTCACTCCTTTCAAAAAATCATTTGGTTTCTCATATTCATCACATTTTCCTTCATGTTGTATGTTATATTAAATACTTTATGTTCCATCCATTGACTAAAACCAAAAATAATAGTGAGATAAACAACAGTCATAGTAGGAAAATTATATAATCATCTATAAGATCTCTAAATAATGACACTTTATTTATAAATCTAAAACATTTTAGGTTTAATATGAATTATTCATTTTCATTATCTATTCATATCCTTCAAAATAAATTTTTAGAAAAATCAAGTTATCCTAATCATGTCCCATGGAAGTGTCAAACCAGGTGCGTATTAAGGATCATTGTCGTGTACCAGGTTACCCTAAGTCAGGCCCGAAACACCTAGTTTGAGTTGTTACTCCTAGGTATATCTCTTCCATAACCACATCCACTTGTAGTATCTAGATAGGTATGTATTTCTAGTAATACCCACATAATCTAAACTTTACCAAAATTCTAGGGTTTTCTTCTATACTTCTTCAAATTCTACCTTAGTTTTATGTTCTCTAATCTAGGTTTTCCTAAATATAATTCCAAAAATTTCTTCTAAACTTCCTTTGATACTAATTATAGTGACCCAGACCCTAGAATCCCAGAGACAGTGTCTTATATTAATTACATTGGCAATATTATAAGTAATCAATCCCTGAAGGACCAATCAATTTAGTAGTCTTAAAAAACTAGATACATAAATGATAATTGTATTATAAATGGATAAACTAATTACAACATATTTTTTTCCTTCTAAACAAATAAACAACTTTGAGGATAAATCTAATACATATAGTATCTTTATGAATATATTTCTAGTATGCTTCTTGGATTCCTGGGGAAAGAAACATAATAAGGGTGATCTCAAATGATTGGTAAGGGAACAGTATTGTGGAAGAAATAATGAATTAAGGAGAATAGTCAATATGTAAAGGTAAATAAATAAACTCACATACCATGTAATCAATAAACTGAATACAAGTACATAATAAATATGTCAAGTTAATAACTTGAAATAAATTCCCTTAGGAAACTAAATAAGGAAAAATAAATATGGAAAGGTATGAAACTAAAACACATGCCATTAATCAATCAACTGAAATGAAATGTATCCATATATATGTCGATGAAAAATATTATGGTTTAATAAAAAAATATGAAAGTAATAATAAATTATTAAGTGCCATGTTTCCTAGGTACATAGAAATAGTACCATCATGACCTTTCACTAGAAATCTTATCTATAAGTAAAAACTTATATAATGCAGTTAGCTAACTATTTCATCTCAAGAGACCACCGATGCATTGAGGGGATTTCATTAACTATTCATCAACATGTATATACCTGTCCAAATCATTCTTTATATTGTATAATAATTTGCCTTATCAAATAACTTTGTTGAATGAGAAATATTGATTAATAAATAATTCATATTTAATCAAATACCTGTCAAAGTAAATACCATATGTAAAATGGTATACAGTTTTGGAAATAGTTATATCCATAATAAATGATATGTACGATTAGGATAAATTCAATGATCAATGGTCATATGGAATTAAATACATCAAGATGACTAAAAAATAAATCAAGGAATTAAATGTGAATACTATCCTTCTCTAAATCAATAGTAAACCATCTAGAGGACCAATAAAGATGGTATCAATGTAACAAATCCCATGGGGTGTAAAATAGAAGGTTGTTATCATTGATGAAATAAAATAATAGCTTTAAAAAATATTCTTGAGGAAAATAACTTTTTCTTTTGAAAAACATTTTGAAATTACATTTCATTGAAAATTCATTTTAAATATATTTTAATAATAATATTATTCAACTTGGGAAGGAGGCTTCAATGAAATGAGGGTGGATAAATCTGCATATTTTGTTTGAGTTAAAAATAATATTCTTTTGTATGATAAAAGTGTAAACAATGCCTCATTTGATAAGAGACAATAATATTAATTCAAATATATTGGTAAAAAATTGTTAAAAATTTCTTTTAAATTTTATAGGGAAATGGAATAAGATCCTTATAACCCCTTTCTGGGAAACATGGTTTTGAAAATATTTCTGGGAGAAGAGAGGGTAAAGTTGGGTATTATTAAAAATACTTTCTTAACTATCTTATGTACCCGAGAGTAGAAAATGATACCAATACATTATTATATCATGAAAAAACAGAGTATAAGGAATATCATGAGTGTTCTTGAGGGTTGGATCATAAGATTTAATCGAAGGAATCATAAATATAAACAATATCAAAAAAGCGATGCCATTGTGTCAATAAATTCTTATAACTCAATAACATGGATAATTCTATCCATGTAAGAAGGGTAAATTACATGAATAATATAATATATTTAAAATATTTTAATTCATGATATATCATGTAAAATGTAAATATATGCAACTCGAAAAAGATTTCAGGTGCATAATAAAAATGAGTTCAAATAAAGAAAATTGTGACAAAACATTTTACTGAATTTGTAACTTTTTTATCTAAAACCCCATGAAATAAGGATCATAAAATGGATTTTTAAACACCCATAAATTTAATTATACGATAAATATAATTCAATTATGGTAGTATATACACCACACAAAATGAAGGAGTGGTGAACATAACATGTATCTCAGAGAAGTTAAAAGTGAGATAAAATCCCCTTACCTTTAGTTTACTTTTAGGTAAACGTCCTTTAACATCATGTATAATAAATTTATGTTAATTTTATTATTGATTAATAACATTTTTAATTTTTATAATCAATTTTATTTCACTTAATACCATTTTGTGTACACTACTTAAACAATGAAGTTTGCATCTTCTGTTTTTGACCAAATTTGGTTTATGTGTCAAAACAACTATTGTTGGTCAACTACGGTCAAAAGGGTCATTATATAACATCTACAGAATAATAACCATGAATTAATTATCATATTTTTTCATCAATTAGACTTTTACAATCAATCACTAAATATTATTATGAAAATGAGAATATGTTACAATCATGGAGACGGTAGGTCGTACGCAGGCATGAGTAACATTACAATTTTAAAATGATCATTGTGGAAAGATAGTAAGTAACTAAAATCTTTCCATAATGATAATTATATAATAAATATAAAATTATTTAATAATATATATTTATATATATAATTATTTGGTGTAAAAGTAATCAGGTCAATTCGGGGAGGCGGTAATCCACACATCCATGAATGACGTTATCTATTTCAAAGTGTGTGAAGGGGTAATAAAAGAGAAGCTATATATATATATATATATTACATTTACATAAATATATTTATGTCATGAATATATTATTTATTCTTTTTATTTCACTCATTTTTAATTATGAATATTCATTTATACATTCGATGTATCATGCGAACGAATCACATCGCTTTGCGGGGCGGTAGTCCCCACTTCCTCAAACGAGATTATCGTATTCACACAAATTGAAAAGCATAAATGTATGTCATAAATAAAAATTACAGAATAATAAAACATTATAAATAATATATATCATATATAAATATATTTTCCATCATAATGACCACCATAAGAGGAGGTAATGGTGAATTGAACAATCATCATTTCGTGAGGTAGTAATTCCCCGTTCACAGAAGAAATATGTCTGTTACCCATTCGATAGAGGTTAGTGTAAGTGTAGATATAAAAAATTTCTTAACAACATCCTAGTATATTTAGGATAAGTTTTTGTTGTTTAATAATATAACAAAAATATTATATGATGTGGTGAATGGAAATGAAACTAAAAAGTGTGAGAGAAGATATTACCTCTTAATCAGGTAACTTCTTTTGGTTTGAACCAAAAGGCTTTGTTGGAAGGGATTATTCCCAAAATGGGTTATCCTAGGTCAAGTAAAGGAATTATTTGAGACTAATTTTTAAGGTATCGTCTGAACATTAAAGTTTTTATAGGTGTGAGGAATGGGTAGGTGTGGTGGCCTTTTATAGGAAAGGAAAACGACTAACTTGGTATTTTTGAAAAGAAGTTAGGTGTGCACATGTTATTACCTAAAAAAGTCATTACAAACCAATAAAAAACAATAATTTAAGGTTAATTTCCAATATATGTCTAGAAAATTGGGGGTTTAGAAATTTTTAGGTTATTTGGGTACTTAAATTAAAGTCTTAGTCCTTTATTAAGCTTAATTTTTCCTTAATAATTCTAATTAATTTTAATCACTTTCATAACAAATTTTGGTCAAATTTTTTTTTAATATTAGATATTATGAATTATTCTTATTATAAACATGGAATGATTTTTTCCAAATTCCAATCATATTAGTAGTATAAATTCAAAAAAATTTAATCCTGCAAACGGGACGACGATGTGGGTTTTTAAAGTAAAAACGTACAAAAATTAGCTATTTTTTATAGTCAATTTCAATATGAAATTTATTCCAATGAACTAAATTGGATTAATTTATTAAAATATTATCTAATAACACTTTAAAACTAATTAAAATTATAATTTATCCTTATAAAGAAATTAAAATTAAAAATCATTTTTGAACAAAAATTCTATAATTTTAATCATTCGTTAAAAAATGAAATGTCTCAAACAAATATCAAAAAACCTCCCTAACCTAATAGTTATGTTTTTATTTCAAATAAGAAGTTTATTTTGACACATTAAATCAATTATTTTTTAAAAATTTATATTTAAAACGGGTTCTCCATTAAATGGTTGTAAAATTGCTATTATTAAAATATATGTTTTTATGTGTAAAATAGGGTTTGTTCTTATCTTATAAATATCAAACCTAATGGATGAATATAAAAAATATTTTATTAATTTATACCATATATATTACATTAAAATAATTAAATAATTATAATTACATTAATTTATTTGGATAAAATTGCTTTGTGAGCATAAAAATGGTTTTATATAAAAACATTCCATTTATATTGAATTTGTTCAAAAATTCATTTCTAATTATTTTTTAACCGATGAATTAATATTATATTATTATAAACCATATATTTTCATAATTTAGTTAATATTATTTATATCCTCTAATATAATGTCTAGGTTATGTCATATTATATTAAATAATAATATTTTAATAATACATTGTTATTTGGTGAAATGTGATCTTGTGTGTAATGCAATATATTAAGGAAAGTTGATCTTGTATGTTATAAAAGCTAATGAGAAAGGGCTCTCTTTCATGTAAAACACACTATATTTGTGTTTCATGCATGGAATATATTGTAAATATTAAATATATTATAAAATATTTACATATTATATTGCCTTATGTGTTTGTTGTCGTGTGTCATACATGCTATCTAATACAAAGTTCTTACTTTAGATTTTTGGGGAATCAAAATTATTTTAGTTTTAAGATATAAATGATATAATTTATGAAAAAATGATTACTCACGTTCATAACTTTGAGTTTTCCTTAGATAATTCCCTGGAAAAAAGAGGGTATAGGCTAATCTCATTTGAATCGAAGCTAAAAGAGGGGAATAATGATAATATGGTGAGGAAAAAAATAGAATTTTTTAGAAGGAAACTGAATTTTTTGTGTGGTTTTTAATGGATAATGAGATTACATTTTCATGATTAAAAAGTAATGGCATTTTTGTAAATACCAATAAAATATTAATAATAGGAAGTTAGTGTCTTGGAAATTGGATCCATAATTGATAAATAATTTATTGTGGAATATATAGGGTCAAAAAATTACTCAAACACACATTATCACTCATTTATTAAAATGTTTTATCTTTTTAAATATTTTACTCCCATTAACACTAATTTACTCTTACCATAGAAACTAGTTTTTACAAAATTAATTTATCCTCCATGTATAAAAATAAAATTGTCCTTATTATATTATTAGGAAGCATGATTCAAAATTTAAAATCCATTTTATTTTATTTTATTTCAAAAAGTTATATAAAATAATTGTAAAATATTAAATGTATATTATATTAAAATCCATTTCTTGTGAAAAATATTCCTTATGTTATAAAATGTCAAATATATGTTCATAAAAAAGATTCAATACTTTCAGATTAATAATTTCAATTTTGAAATATATTTTTCTAAACACATTAAAAAAATTACATAACATACTAACATAATAATAATATCTTTAATTAATGATTATATAAAAATGGTATATTAAAATATTTACATTAAAAATATTATTTTTGGGAAAATACTATGAAATCATATTAAAAAAATAATACAATGATGAAAAAAAATAACAATTATATGAAACATAAAATCATAAATTTATAAATTTAACTTTTAAATAAAATAATAAAACTTAATGAATAACTATTTTATACAGAAAAGAAACTTTTAGACACAATATATTATTCTTCATATTTCATATTATTTACTAATTTTTGTTATCCAATTATTCATTTAAATATATATTAACCTAAATTAATCATTTTTTGATCATGATAAAAAATCATAACATATAGATATAATTTTCTAAAAAAATAAATTTTTTAAATGATCATATTTTTCATTTTAAATATACCAATTTAATTTTTTCATATTAAAAGTAGAATGTATTTTCATTGCATACATATTGCATAAATAAGTTACTCTTATTTTTTCCCAATAATTCTATTATTGGATTTTAATGGATATACATAAATATTTATATTTTATCTAAATATATCATGGTTTCATTTATGATTGTTTTTTAATGTAGAGGAAGATATTAAATTCTTTGAATTATTTAAAGGTGATCATATATTAAAATCTCAGTGTGTTATAAACTCCAAACTGGAGCCTATATGTGATTAGAAAATAGTTACCAACACTGAGTTGACACTGCTATTGTGTTCGAAGCATCACACTGCACTGATGGGTATGGACTCCCTATAAAGAGTGTATACAACCATTTATAAAGGAATAACTTATAACTTATGATATAGGGGTTTTAGGTATTATATCATATCATGTAGGACCCATTTCCTCCCTAATAGGATGGGTTCTTTCACCATCAACTAAAAAGAACTTCTAACACCTTGATCTATCATATAGCCTCGTTGAAATTATCTGATTCTATAACTCATGATCAAACTTATCTATGGAAATTGAATCCAATTGTAAAATAAAAAGGCACCATCATGGATTATTATTAGATGATGCTCCATCTCCCTCAATCAAAACCTATGATATATCATAGAATAGTGATAACATCTACTATCCAAATGAAGATTGGCCATGGAGAGAGTCTTGACCTTAGTGAAGTGGTCTAACTCCTCTATCCTTCTAATATAACCATTACGCACCAATACCAACTCTAAGATATAGTGGTAGAAGGGGGGATACTTCCACATGTCTCACGTTGATATAAGGACCATCGAACTACTATACTACAAAAGATGGTATTGATTATGTATGTCTAAACAACAATGTTGATGTACTATAAAAATATTTAAATGCACCACTACTTTCAGAGTTTATAGACCTCCAGATACATGTGAGGTTCCAATATCTATTATTTTTTTACATTATAAGAAGTTGAGAAACTTCACACCCACTCAACACCAATATTTGAAATCTATAATCATCACTAAGGCATTGATATCAGAAACCATACCAAAATAATCTCCCCAATATCCTCCAACAGAATAGAGGACCCAACCATCATGTTTTATATGTAAATATACTTAGATTATATTGGTTTCACTAAGAGAGTAGTCAAAATATAACAAGGGGTGAATTCAGTCTCATAAAATGGATTTTTTATTTAAAGACCCATATTTATTTCAAAAATATACTCTTCTCATTATTTAATAAGTTTAGTAGGTAAAATATAATAAAAAGAGATATTAAGACATTATTATTCATAGTGAATCTCAGAACAAAAATCTTCTACTCCACTCTAGAACCACTATCTCTATGGGCCTTTTGATTTCACTTCTCGGGTCCATTTCTATGGGGACCTCAACAATTGAGTGAATGAAATAACTTCTTGGTCTACCGAGTTTATAGGATTTCTAGATTCTTTGATAAGGGGGCTCAAAAACATAGAATAATAAGATAACAATCCACCATAACTGAGTATATAAATCAGCACTTAAGAAGAATGAGATAATATGTAGGATGTTGATATTGATTCAACACATAGTTTTATTTTTAAATGACAGATGTAAAATATTTTCAGTAATGAATAGTTGCAGCTTTAATCATTTACCTTAATACATGATTCATATACATTAAAATAAAATAAATGCAACAATTTCGCATAACTAATTCACAAAATGAAAGTAACAAAAAATATTTTTCTTCAATGTCATAAGATATCTTATTCTCCCTTATTTTTATAATAGATAAAAGAAATTATAAAATGTATCACTTGAAATATATTTCAAGTGTAGTGTTCATTCTTCTTCTTCCTCAGAACTAGAGAAAATAATCATAGATTTATTTTACATTCATTGATTCTTACTCTATCATTAATAATTCCAAAAATAATAATTTAAATTAATTTAGAATATTTCACCATAATAAATGCATCCCCTTACTGTAAATGATCATCAAGAAAAAAATAATATAAAATAAATAAAAATTCAATTAAAAAATAAATCATTGAAAATAATATTGCTAAAAACCATCCAATTTTAAGAAAATACCCTTGTTGATACAATTGGGTTTCCTTAAAAACCATAAACTCAAACATATCCACTATTTCTCTATTTTAATGTTTAAAATATTAATATAGAAGAATGTATATTATATGCATTCATTAAAATTAGAAATTGAAAACACCTCCTTAAAAAAATATAACATTAAAGTATCCTTTGAATTGTCTGATAAGTGATGTTAATATAATATGAAACTCATTTGATTATACATAAAAATCAGTTCAATGAGTTGGAATATCTTATTAAGGTTTTTTGGTAAATTATGGAATAGATAAAATAATAATAATAATCTATATAAAAAATTTTAAATTAAAATTCCAAAAATTATCATGAAATAGAGTATAGTGATCAGATTCTTTATATTTTATGTCATTTTTTCCATAATTTATAAGTATTTTTAACCTTACTATAATATAGAATCATAACATCTAAAATATTGATTACATGAATTGTAATATTTATCCCATCATTAGGAATTTCATATGCATTTAGCATTGTCTTCTTCATTTTGTAGTATAGAACATGTAGTGAGATATTCCTATAGCTTGAAATTTTAAAATATAATTGTTTTACATTACTATAAAAATACAACTGATTTCTATATGTCAAATATTCTAATATTTTTCATATTTCGGTGTGCAACATGAGTGGAGGCTTCATAATGAATACTTCTGAGACAAGTTTGTGGTAGAAAAAATCATATAGATAGAAAGAGAGACTAACATACATTAAATATATATTTACAAAAATTTTAGAGTGTTTCAGTATAATTTTATATTATTTGGAAATATAATACCAACTTCTTTATGTTTTGGCCTATAGTTTTTTTCAGATACTATGGGATGTAATATTCTTGTAGGATAGATTATCAATAGTTATTCTTCAAACTTCTTTTCAAGTAATTTTATATTGTGGGAATGTTCTCTAAATAATTATATTCACATGAGTTGTAGTATCAAGTTATTATTTATCTGAATATAAACTATGAAATAAATAGATATCATAGTGTTCAAATAATCCAATTTCAAGAAATACAAATAATCAATCTAATATGTCCATATAATGAATTAGTTCACTATCATGAGATTTTTTTCTCTCCTACATAAGAATAAAATCCATTAAATCCCCAATATTATCATATATATATATGACATCATTTTTTTAAAAATATTCATTAAATTACAAAAAAACATTACTAAGAGCCGTAATATTTTAGTTCCTTTCGAAACATGGAAAAATAAACAGTTGTTTCAAAGGTGGATTGCATCATCTCTCAAAAAGATATTCATAAGAACCACCCTTATTAGTAATATCACATGTAATGAATTTATTTATAACCTGGAGAAAGGAAATATAATAAATTCCTACCTCAGATGCTCAATAATAGTAAACAATGGAAATATGTAAGCATAACATTTACATAAAGGTATGAGAATATGAGAATAACATTTAAAAACCATACCCTCTATATAAATGATCATCATACAATGCCATGGAATAATTCATGGTAATTCATAATACAGGAATCATAATGGAATAAAAGAACATGATCCATGAGATAATAATACTACAATAAGACCATGAATTGTTATCATTCACATACGACAAAAAACAATTTCCAAATTATCAAATGATCCCAACCACATATATCATAATTAATTAATTCACTCCCAAACTATCCTATTAGTCATGGTTTACTCATAAATCCATCATAATGGACAAGGTCCCCTACAAAACATTGTTTCATCCATGTTCTAGTCCTATCTATCTCATGAGATATAAATCTTTACCCAATGCATTTTCAGGATATATTGGTCTAACCCAACACATAAGAAAAAACATATTTATATGTTCCACAAGATAAAAATCACACATAACACCATAACCGATGAAATGAAATGGGAATAAAAAATATTTCATTATTTCCTAACCTATGGAAAATATATAGGTTTAAAAATCATTTCATCATTACATAACCCATTAAAATAAGTGGGTTTCATAAGTATTTCTTCATAGTATAACTCAAGGAAGAGAAATAGATTTCATAATCATCATTTTACAAGAAATATAAACCATTTAAATAAAGAATATGAATGTTATATTTGGGTTATAACCCCAGTAAGTCACATGTAACATCAATGGATTTAATCTTTTATGGAGAAATATTTGGAAATATCATTCAAATAATTTATTGAGAAAAATATCATTTCCTATATGAAAAAAACTATTTAAAAAATCACATTGAAAATCATTTTATTTTAAAATAAGCATGAAAACATAAAATGGAATCATTTAAGAAATGATTGGTCATGATGTCTAAAAATTTCATTCAATCCATACACATTAGAATGAATATTCCTTTCACATTTTCAGTAAATGTCAAACATGCATTATTTGGAAAAGAACAAGAAAAATCCAATCAAATTTTTTTAAAGGGTAAAAAATGGATAAAATTTTCATTAATAAATCATTTATAGAATAATAAAATATTTTTGAAAACATTTTATAAAAAAATGGCTTTGAATGAAAAATCATTTCCAAATGAAGATATAAATAATGTCAGATTTTATGAAAAACACTTTATCATTTAATTTTTTATAAAAAGAGTTTAAATGGTATTATTACTTCAAGATATCAAGAATAAACCTATTATAATAAAAATAATGAGAACTATTGATAGGTAGAAAATGATATTTCAACATTTTATACTTAATCATAAATAATCCCAATAACGAATGGGATTGTAAAATAAAACCCTTAACACTTTTATAACATTGAATAATAATCCACATGAAAGGATACTAAAAATTTAAACATTAAAATAAAATAATGAAAAATAAATTCAAGATATTACATGTCAAAGGGGCTCTATAAAACCCTTATTAAATAATTTTTGTTCATAACATATCATATTTCTCAAAGAAATAAAATTAAGACAAAAATCCCATACCTCTTTGGTATATTTTGAACCGAAAGCCCCATGAAAAAAAGAGAATAACATGGGTATATAAATCCAAATAATTTTTATATTGTAATCATAAAATAAATTCATTTTTATTTTCAATTCACCACATAAAATATATAGGTGGTGATTATGGCACGTCTCTCGTATAAGTAAAATGTGAGACGAAAATAATTTTCCTTAAGTTCTAACATTCTTCATACTTGTTCAAGAATAATGTATAATAAATAAATATTTTTTAAAATATATAAAATAATGATATTAATATATATTATTCCATATTTTATTTTCTTATAACCTTTTATTACTCGTTTATTAACAATTCCATGATAAAGTCACATTTCGGGCAATAACTGCTTTGTTTTTTGTGGATGTTTTGACTTTTTATTCTTGGCTCTCTTACCATAATCATGGTTTAATTTTCTCCATGTTAATAGAAATTATATAAAAATTATATATATATTCATTATTAAGGTATTTATTGTAATTTATAAAAATTAGTGATATAATAAAAAATACACTATTCATAGAGACTGTAGGATGTACATTGGAATTAATATATTTTTTATTTTCTAATTGGATTGAAAGGAAAACAATAAATGCTATATATAATTATTTTAGAATAAATTTTATGTAATATATATCAATTATTTTTATTAAAAAAATCCTTAATACATTCCATGTAATATGTGAATAAATCTCATCATTTCGTGAGGCGATGGTCTATCTTACACATGAGTGACATTATTATATTCCCACAAAATGAAGTTCATGAATATACGTGTGATATAAAAATTTAATAATAAAAATAACATCATAACTATAATATATAAATAATAAATCCATCATTATTTTTATCTTTGATAATGTTCATGGAAAAATGAATGACATCGGTTTGTGAGGAGGTAGTCAGTTGTACACACGAACAATGATTTCATAACCCATTTTATGGAAGTGGAGATGGTTATAGGTAATGTTATAAACACAAAAATATCACAATAAATTAAATAAATTGAGGTTATTATATAATTATGGTAGAATAATAATCAAAGTAGGTGGAGGAAAAAATAAAAGAAAATGATTTTTGATGAACGTTGCCTCTTCTTTTTCTATCCTACTTAGGTTTACACCAAACGAATTCCTACGATGGTTTTCTTTCAATATTAAGGATTAAATTATGATGGGGGAAATTTTCATCAAAAAATGGATTTAAAATTTTAATTAATCGAGGGGGTGAGTGCCCTTTATAATTGAAGAGTGGAGGAATTTTTGTAAATTTCCATGTTTATTCAATTTTAACCTTTTATATTTTTTCAACGGTAACTATATTATTTTTATTTACAAAAGTAATTTATCCAATAAAACTAAAACTAATATGATATTTATTATACATTATTTTACATAATTATTCTAAATATTAAAATCAATTAAATTAAATTATTATATATATGTAAAAATAATCATAATACAAACGCATGTAATGCTCAAAAACATGTTTTAACTCTAATCATGGTAATTAATTTTAACAATTTCTACTAACAATTATGTTCAAAAATAAAATTAACCTTATTAGATAATATAAATTATTTATATTCCAAATAATTAATCCATTTTCAAAATTTCATTCACTGAAGTAGATGAATTTAATTTAAAATTAATCTTGAATATGCAATGAGTAAGTGAATTTTCAAAGAGAATATATTAAAAACTTTTCAAAGTTTGTATATCAAAATTAAATATGAAATTTATTAAAATGACCTAAATTAGATTAATGAATGTATAATTTAACTAATTATACTTTAAAACCAATTTAAAATATAATTTATCATAACAAAAAAAATTAAATGATAAAGAAGTTTTCAATTAATTTTTTGAATTTTTCATTATTCGTCAAAAAATAAATCATTTCAGAAAAAACACAAAAATTCACCAAAAGAATGTTTTTACATTATGGTTTGAAAAATATTTTTTTAATGAAATTATTTTTCTAAAATCTAAACAATGTAATTTTATTATTTTCCAAAAATATAAATAAATAACATTTTCTTAGAAAATATTATTTTCAAAACTTATAAATACTTTACCGGAAATTAAGTATTTTTTATCAATATGTTTCTATATATTTAAAACCTTTACATAGAATTTTTAAAAATAGTTATTAGTATTCATACCAATATTTTTAATGTCTTGGTTATAATGGTCAACTATGAATAGTAATAATAATATATTGTGGTTTTGTTAAAACTCGGTATCGTGTGTAATGAAAGCTAACCAAGTGTTGCGTGTAACACAGGCTTAACATAGTGTATCATGTAGGACAAGATATCATTGGAATTTAATTTATTCAAAAAATAATAATTCGTAAAAATTTATGGTGTCACATTCTACCACCTTCCCCTTTTTAATTAATTCCTCCCACGAAATTCATAACTATAATTCAAACAAATAATGACACTTATACCTCATCATTTCCTCAAGTTCCCACGTAGCTTCCTGTAACACCCAAGATTTTTATGAGAAATATTTTTTTATGTATTATGTTATATGCATCACCAAAGGAATATTTCACTACACACAACACTGTCTTGGCTTACATTATACACAAGAGCAACCTTTCTCGATAGCTTGCATTGTACGCAATACCGAGTTTCACTAAACAATGATATGTTATTAAAATATTATTAAAACTAGCCGTTATGAATAGTAATACCCAATTTTTGAAATTTTTTCTAAATTTTATCTTTCAAAATGGACTTCGTTTTTGGATTCGGAATTTCAAAATTAGCCTAGGGTGATTTTTTTTTGAAAACTTTCAATTTTTGATGAATGGTGAAAAACACTTAGTTATAGTTTAAAACTGAATTTTTATTTAAATAATTATTTATTTTATTTAAATTTATTTTAGGTCAAAATAGATACAAAATAACTATATAAGTTCAATGTATTTCATTGGATTCATTTTATAATAATATAGATATGTATAAATTTTATTGAACTTTTTGACCGACTTTTACCCACCTCCTATGAGCATTTATAATTGTACAAAAAACTTAATTTTACCGCTTCTGTGAGTTGAATTTTGAAAATACGAGGGACATGGCTAATATCAAGGAGTAAAATTTTGTTCAATAAGATAAAAATAATTTTTGGTTAATAGTAACTTTCTACTTTTATTTACCATGGTTAAAAGTAAATAGGGTAATTAAGGGTAGAAATGATATTATTATTACCCTAACACATGTCTTAATTCTATTGGATAAGTGTAATTAGACCAAAAACAACCTTAGGGAAAACATATTACCCTTTAGGTCCACTTGGATTAGATTAGGACATTTATTATTATTTTATTTAAAGAAGAGTTAAAAGAGTTAAAATCAAAGTTTAATAACTAAAAACTTTTTAATATAGGGTAATACATAAGATAAATTCAACTATAAATATTAATTAGAAAGATAAAAATATTTCCTACATAATGGTAGTTTATTTATAATTTTTAGACATTAAATAAGTTAATTACTTTATAACACAATGATGATGCAGTAATTACCTTCTAAATGAAATATTAACATAATTGATATTATAAATACCCAAATAAATGTAATTTGAGACTTTTTTTTGAATTTCACTAATTTTATAGGTTAATATGACATGTTATATTGATTTAATTAACTTTTTTCTAACTAATAATTCTTTTATGATTTCCACAAAAATCAACTACCAAATAGTATCTAAATTGACATAAAATAGTTTTTAAAAAAAATATTATATTATTAATTGTTATTTTATTCCAAAAAATATAAGGATCAACCAAATGACTTATATAAGGTTATATATTTTAATAATGAACCACTTGGGGTTCTTTTTTCTTGTTATAGTAAGTTTATTAACCATGTAGTGTAATAAAACAAGAAGACACGATAAAAGTTAAATTATTTAACTTAGAGTTAAATCTAAATGATATGGTTAAAATAGTAACATAAACTTGTCTAAAACCTATTTTTTGAGATTATTTCGACCCATCCCAACTTTAGATTCGAAATAAATCAACTTTGAGCTATTATAAACTGAATATGACTTTATTATAAAATAATATTTTAAGTTTTTCCTAAGGTGCCCCTCTCCTCCCTTATAAAAGGGCACCCCTCCCTCTCCTCCTCACACAATTTTGAGCCTTAAATCTTGGAAAAACCCTTCCCATTTCCCTTATAAACTTCACTAGAAACATACTAGAGGTCCTGGTCTTCTTCAAAGACCAATTTTAGTACCCTAAGAGGATGTTTCAAAGAGGTGTGTCGAAGAAGAGGTAATATCCATTACCGATTCTGTCAAATTTATTTCTTCTTCTACTTCTTATTCTCTAGTTGTTTAATTATGACATAATAACATCAGTATCACTCATATACTGATATGTTATTATAAATATGAAACAACCCTATTTCACCTTCTATCCATCCTATGGAAAACGAAATCACCGAGTGTGCGTACGTACGAAATACCGTCTCCACGCAGTGGTGTAATATGTTTTCCACCACCACCTTAATTGGATGGGTATAATGGTGTAAAGAATAACTATATATTATTATTGTAAAGTGATATTGATTCTGAAATAGTATACATACACTTCAATAGAATTCCACGTTCATGGGAACGATATCATCGCTCATGCGTATGTACGGCCTACCGTCTCCACGATGTAATGTGACTCGTTCTACATGATCTTCATTGAATAATGATTATATAAATGAATTTAATGAATAAATATGATATATATTACAAAAATAACATTCTTGAAATGAGGTATCTATAACCTAAAAATAATAAAAAGAATTTATTTGACAAAACATGCATAAGAATATAAAGCAATGAACACCCCAATAACAAGTAGCAATGAAATATTACTAATAAGAAAATAAGAATATGACCATATATGATATCATAACAGTGAATATTATTCTGTAATAAGTCAATGACATTATTTAAATCATTATACAGGAGGTTCAATCGGACCTAAGGTAATGGAAAATCTCACAATCTCATTTTTATCTGAGATTGTTTATACTTCAAAATTTCCTATGGAATATTTATCATCCACATCCATGTTTCCATAATATGTAATATTATTTATATCCTCCTAAAATTGTTTAAATCCAATTTTACCCAATGGTGAGTTTTCAGAAAAAGATATGAAAGGATTCTTTTTTCATTTTTAGTACGAGGTACTTTTTGAATTTTCCATCCAAAGTACGAAAAGAATGTTTCTTTAACTTATACGACATGAATGGATTTGTATGATTTCATAGAACATTATTTCCATGAAGATTCCTTTACAAGTTTTCCAGTTTATTTTGAATCAACTTCTTTTAGTTTAAAATTTTATGACATGTTATAAATGGAAAAATGATTTTGAAATAGAAATGATATTTTCCTCAAGAATGGAGTTCAAGTGTTTTATCAAAATTATTTTCCATATACGATAATATAGGGTTCTGTTTCTATCACTATTTTTACATTTATTTAATTAGGTTATGATGGAATTAATTTTATGATTTCCTTTTATCTTATATGGATTATGTTATGATGGCATGATGTTTAAGAATCCTATTTTTCTTACATGGGTTATGTTATGATATATGATTTATGATTTTGTGGCACACATACAAATAGTTTCATTATGATATGGATGGGACCTATATCTCCCTCCAATTAATTGGGTAAAGATTTATATCTCATGGGATAGACATTGCTGGAACAACAAGTTAATCCGATTCAGTGATACAGGACTGGAACGAGGAGTGAACTCGGTTCAGTAATGGAATTTCTCCGCTATGGTGGTCTTGACAATGAGCCTTGAATAATATGAAATGATTTTCTATGATTATGTGTTTATTACACAAAGTTTCATGTTTTAGTTTATGATTATTGGGATTACATTTCACTACTATGATTTATCCCATGCTATGATATTATGATCTCTTTTGCATGTTAAGATTTCCAAAATGTTATGTTCTTATGAATATGATGTGATTGATATTTCTTTTTTTTACCCTTACTGAGAATTTGATCTCACCCTTTTGTATTTTTTCTTTTCCCTAGGTCAGGAAGAAGGGTATTAAGTAGGATATTCCAAAAGGGACTCAAGATATGATGAAATAAATGGGAGACAATGTAGATTCTTTATGAACCAGTTGTTTATGTTTCCCAGTTTCTAAATACACTATACCTATATGGTTCTATTGTGGTTTTGTTATATGTTGTATTAAGTATGCTTTAATTATGAAGTAATAACAATGTATGTAAAGTATGTTTTGTTATAGTTGGTATTAGAGGAAATGTATAGTCAACCTTTGGAAACTAGGATGTAAAAGCCTCAGTAAGAACTCTAAGGATATGTCTAAGCATTGAACAAAATATTAGTGTTTTAGAAATGGACATGAACAACCTATTATAAGACCTAAATTGTGAAATTTTATTCTTGATTATGTGGTTTTCCTGTTATGATTAGTGTTTCTCACACTATGCTTCTTGGTTTTAGTCAATGGTTGAAACATGAAGGAACTGTGTTAATGCTGAATGCGACGTGCAATGAAATGATTGTCCCCCTGAGCAACCAAATGTTATGGGAGGTGGAATGAAAAATCTTATAGCCATGATCTTACAACTTTCTCAAGCTATGAATCATGCAAGACTTCCAAACGATCAAAGGAAGAGAAAAATTCTGTTGAATCCTTCATGATGCAGCGCCTACCTTCATTCAGCGGGTATTCTGATCCATTAGTGGCTGAACAATGGATCAGTACCACTGAAAAGATATTTTCAGTTCTACAATGTTCTGAACATGATAAAGTCATCTTAGCAGTATACCATTTGGAAGGTGAACTGATCAATGGTGGAATCTTATTAATAATATGAGGTAAAGGGATGAAATTGAGTCCATGGAATGAGACGAGTTCAAGAACTTATTTTTCAATAAGTACTTCCCTCATATTCTTTGAACAAAGATGGAGGAGTTTCTTGAACTGAAGCAAAAGGATGATGAATTTGTTGGTACCTATGAATCAAATTTTACAAGGCATGCAATGTACGCTTCCGGAATTATTATCCAACCTGAGAGTAAAATAGATCGATTCTTTGGTGGCTTAAAACCAAGTCTTCGAAGGGCGTTAGCCATAAGGGACTTCAATAGCTATGAGTAAATTGTTCGATGTGCTCTCAAGGTTGATATGGAAATTGGAGTAACCCATCAATCATATGGTTTTGATAAGAAGAGGAAAATGGAATTCAAATAAAAATCTAAAGACCACGCTGAAAAGAATATGAGTTTTCCCTTATTCTCAAAGTGTGGAAAGAAACATGGAGGGAGTTATCTTAAAGGGGCAAGTAAATGTTTTAAGTGTGTAAAAGAAGGTCATCGGGTAATTGAATGTCGAAATAATGGGAAGAATATGTCTAATGATGTGAATAAATAAAGTGATACACAGAATTCACCTCCTACACTTCAGTGTTTCAAGTGCAAGGAAATGGGGCATTATGCCAATCAATGCCCTAATCCAAGGGTTGTTGATGATGATCGACATCAAAAAACTCTTAAGGACAAAGATAAAGGAAAGTCACCTACAATTTATACCGGTGATGTGGAATAAAATAACGAAATGGTGAAAGGTATACTTAACATCCACTCTAAAGTAGAAAATGTTTTATTTGATTCTGGATCCACCTACTCTTTTATTTCTGAAGAATTTTCTAAGGGTATCTCTATATTATCTCAGCAGTTAGATATTGAGTTAGTTGTGATAACCCCTAATGGCACAACAACCGCATCAAAAGTATACAATTCTTCTCCGATTGAAGTTTGTGGGAAAGTGCTTCCTGCAAATCTTGTGATCCTTCCTATAGTGGAATTTGATGTGATTCTTGGCATGGATTGGATTTTCTTATATGGGGCTCATATCGATTGCCAAATAAGGGAAGTCACATTTCATATTCTTGATCAATCTATGATCATCTATTGATGCAAGTATGAATATAACCTTCCAGTGGAAATTTCTTCTTTCTTATGGGTCTTGATTCCAACAAATGATGGTTATTTATCTCGAATGGTTGGAGAGAAACTCACAATTAAAAATACACCCATTGTACAGGAGTTTGATGATGTCTTTTCGGAGGAATTTCCAGGTCTTCCACCAAATCATGAAGTTGAGTTTTCAATATAACTCATACCGGGTGCTATGCCCATTTCAAAGACACCTTATAGAATGGCCCCAATTGAGTTGCAGGAATTGAAGAAGAAACTCTAAGAGAATCTTGATAAGGGATTCATAATCCCTAGTGTGTCACCTTGGGGAGAACCTGTTCTGTTTGTTAAGAAGAAAGATGGATCAATGAGACTCTACATTGATTATCGAGAACTTAACAAGATCACTATCGAGAACAAATATCCTCTCCCACATATTGATGACTTATTTGACCAACTACGTGGAGCTCAATACTTTTTAAGATTGATCTTCATTCAGGGTATCATCAATTAAGGTTCAAAAGGGAGGATATACCAAAGATGACTTTCCATACAAGGTATAGACACTATGAATTTATAGTGATGTCATTTGGTATTACTAATGCCCCTACTATCTTCATGGATCTAATGAATAGAGTCTTTAGAGATTATCTTTATCAGTTTGTGGTAGTCTTTATAGACTGTATTCTTGTCCATTCAAAGAGTAAGGAAGAATATCAAGATCACTTGATAATTATATTGAAGACCCTGAGAAAGGATAAGATTTATGCCAAGTTTACCAAGTGTGAATTTTGGCTTCAAAAAGTTTCATTTTTGGGTCACATAATCTCAAAAGAGGGGATATCTATGGATCTAGAAAAAACAGAGGTTATTGAAAGATGGTCGAGACCAACAACAGTAACTGAGATCCGAAGTTTTACTGGTTTGGCTGGATACTATCGACGTTTTGTGAAATATTTTTCAAATTTATCTAATCCACTCACCAGGTTGACTCGAAAAGGAGTTAAGTTCGTTTGGATGGAGGAGTGTGAAGAGAATTTCAAAGAGTTAAAATGAAGGTTATCCAGTGCACTTTTTCTCACACTACCGTGTAGTGGAGAAAGGTTTTTGATCTACAGTGACGCATCCAATAAGGGACTAGGGTGTGTTCTCATGCAAAATGATATGGTGATAACTTGTGTCTCACGACAGTTGAAAATCCATGAGTAAATTTTCCCAACTCATGATTTGGAGTTAGTCGCGGTAATATTTGCATTAAAAATATGGAGGCATTATCTTTATGGTTAAAGGTGTGTTATTTATACTAATCATAAAAGTTTAAAGTATATTTTCACACAAAAGGAGCTAAATATGCACCAAAGAAGATGGTTGGAGCTGATTAAGGATTATGACTAATCAATTCATTATCACCCTGGGAAAGCAAAAAAGGTGGCAGATGCATTAAGTCGACAAGACCATGCTAGCTTATGCATGATAAGGATCATGAAAGATCCAATATTTATGGATTTACAAAGGATGGATCTTGGAATTATAATGGAAGGAGAAAAATCTTATTTTTCTCAAATTAATGTTCAACCATCTATACATGTGAAGATTAAAGAAGCACAAAAAGAAGATGTAGAGTTACAAAAGAAGCTGAGAAATGTTCCTAAATTCAACCTTTATTGTGATGGGATAATAGGGTTCAGGAATGGGTTTTGTGTTCCTCCCATCCCAGAATTAAAGAAGGAGCTACTGGATGAGGCTCATAATTCTTCATTCTCTATTAATCCTGGAAACACGAAGATGTATAAGGACCTGAAAGAGTTCTTTTGGTGGGATGGCATGAAAAAAACATGTTGCTGAATATGTCTCTCGATGCATGGTGTGTCAGCAAGTTAAAGCTGAGAGATAGAAGTCTAAGGGGATGTTACAACCAATACCCATACTCGAATGGAAAAGGGAAAAAATCACTATGGACTTTGTCACCGGACTTCCTAAAACATCCAAAAGCAATAATGTTATCCAGGTCATAGTTGATCATCTTATGAAGTCAGCACACTTCATTTCTATTAGAGAGGATTTATCTCTGGATCATCTTTTCAGGATATATGTAAAGGAAGTGGTAATATTGCATGGAGTACCACTTTCCATTATATCTGATCGGGATCCGAGGTTTACCTCAAAGTTCTGGTGAAGTCTTCAACATACTTTAGATACAGATTTTAGTTTCAGCACTACTTATAATCCTCAGATAGACGGTCAGTCTGAGAGAACAATTCAAACTCTAGAAGATATGTTAAGAGCATGGTCTATGGATTTCAAATGTGGTTGGGATCAACACCTACCTTTGGTGGAATTTTCTTATAATAATAGCTTTCACTCTAGTATTCAGATGGATCCTTATGAAGCTATCTATGGAAAGAAATGCAGGACTCCAACTTGCTGGGATGAAGTTGGGGAAAGAAAGCTATTAGGACCTGATCTTGTTGATGAGATGGCAGAAAAGGTCAGATCTATTCAACAACACATAAGAGCAGCTCAGAGTCGACAAAATATTTATGCCGAAAACTGAAGAAAAGACCTAGAGTTTGAAGTGGGTGATAAAGTGTTCTTATGAATATCTCCTTGGAGGAGAGTAATGAGATTTGGAAAGAAGGGAAATCTGAGCCCTAGGTATATTGGTCCTTTTGAAATACTGGATCGTATTGGGAAGGTAGATTACTTATTGGTGCTTCCACCGAATCTCTCTCAAGTTTATGATGTATTCCATGTATCTCTCCTGAGAAAGTACATACCCGATACTTCACATGTACTCAACTCAAAAGTTGTACCACTGGAGCAATATCTTTCTTATGAAGAACCGTTGATAGTATAAGGACTCGGCCTTATAACATTACATAATCATGAATTAAATGAATAATTCACATAGAGGATCTTTTTAGGTTTAGAGTTTTAGAGAATAAGGGCATAACTATTACATCTCAAAAGATTACAAAGTAGACACTTCTACTAAGTTTCCATAAAATAAAAACACTTAAAAAGAAACATGTCTAGTTCCATGTTTTAGATAGCATGTATTTCCTTGATCCCATCCTTGACCCTATTCATCTTTAAGTCATGTGGAAAACATTTAAAAAACATGGTATGGGCATAAAAAGCCCAATAAAGGATACATAAAGAAGGAAAACTATTATTTTTTCAAAAAAACAAGTAAACCATGAATACTTTATCAAAGTAATACTTTTCAACTTTATGAAGTAGAAAATACTCTTTAATGAATAAAAGATAATTACTTAACCTTTTGCAACTAAAATATTACCATAAAACCCATATAAAGAACACATAACATATAAAGGTAACTTGGGACATAAACATACTTAAATGGAATAACCATACGGTCGACTTCCACATATATCACTACATGGAATAGCCATACGACTGACTTCTATACCCAATGCAATGGAGGTTATAACGTAACCACCCATCCTGGTATTCACGGCACCACCCGTCATATGGCTTATCACGTAACCACCCATCAAATGTCCAAGTACCATTATAAAATCATAGCACATAAAATATTGAAAATGTAAATATTTCACTATTAACATTTAATTTGAAATCACAATATATCATTTCAAGATATTGACAAAATCAATGATTTATCAAACTATTTTAAAAACCATTTAATAAAGAGATTTTTGAATCAAAGTGTCCCACACCACTTTGAAGCTTTTAAATGAATAACATTTAATAAAAACATTAAAATATCATGTGAATAAAGGTATTCATGATATATTATTCCAAAGGTCAGTATAGACACTATATCAAAGTTAATTGGCGCAAAACAACAATGAAGTTTCAATGGAATGTAAATTGAGACGAAATCCCTTATAAAGATAGTATCCTTTGATTAAGGATAAATCAATTACATAATTATGTGTGACAAATATAAATACACCCAATATAAGTGGATATTAAGTGTAAAACAATAAGATTCATTCACACATATTCATAGAATTACATATTCAAGGAGTAAAAGTTTAACCCAAATAATTGAAATTGAGTTAAGAAGTTCCTTTGCAAAAATTTGACAGCCTAATGACGTCACATCAAATTTTAGAAAAAGAGTTGATGAGAGAGATAAAGGGTATCTCATCACTTGGACATAAAATTTATAGCAATAAGGATATATAAGAACATATCCCAAAATAATAATATGTAATTTAAAATACAAAATAAAAATAAGTCTTTTATAAATAGGAGGGTGAAAGGTTCCCTTACCGACTTGGGTAACTTTCAAAACGTACAATCCATGATAAAAGGACTATACAACATTAATATAAATACTCATAAACGAAATTATATTACAAAAATATTAGAATAATGGTCATTACATACACCACTCAAAGGAAATGGTGGCAAATGTATCATAAATCTCACGAGAATAAAATTGAGATGAAAAATCCCTTACGAAAACTCGGCAGCCTAATGACGCCACTTAAAACTTACAAAAATGGATTTATGAGATAAAATAGGGTCTCTCATAATATGAACATAGAAATTACAGAATGAGTAATAAAAAATAACATCCCCAAACATAAGAAATATGAGCTTAAAAGAAATGACATAAAAGAGAGTACTTGAAAAGAAAGAGAGAGGTAGGATCCCTTATAAAAATTCGGCAGCCTAACGACACCACTTAAAAATTATAAAAATGAAATTATGAGAGTAAGAGGGGGTATCTCATCATATGAAAATAAAAATTAAATTATGTTGAATATAAAAGAACATCCTCCAACATAATAACATCGAGCATAAATTAAATGACTTAAAAGAGGGTACTTGAAAAGAAAGAGAGAGGTCGGATCCCTTACCTGAAGTCTGACTTCTCTTGTTCGTTTCATTATATTCCTGAATAATAAACTTTTGTAAATTTATAATTTCTTAATGACCTCATTTAAATTTTATTATTAAATTCATATCACATATTATAATGTTATAATAATTAGTTAATTATACGAGTTCATATCAGTTGTTTTTTGTCGATGTTTGGTACATGAGTGAAAAATGAACTTGTTTGAAAATGATTGACCATGTAGTTATAAGTAAATAATCTCCAGAATAGTATTAATGATTTAAATATCATATATATCTAGTAAATATTAATTTTATACTATTCCGAAACATTTGGAGATAAAAATAAATGAAATTCACCGTTCATGGAGACGGTAGGTCGTACGTACGCATGAACGCTACTTTCATTTCTTTGTCATATTAATGGAATTAAAAATAAATGAGAGATATATATATTATAATTAAAGTATAATATATATGTCATATAGGTCACATATGTTCATTAATTTTATTATTTATACATTCCATGTATTGCATGAACGAGTCACAGCACTTGAGGGGGCGGTAGTCCACACTTCCACGTATGAAATTATAGAATTTGCACAACATGAAAAGCATAATGGTTTGTTTTAAATATAAAATACAGAAGCATATAGAAAACATAAATACCATATATATCATATATAAAATACAGTGACATCATAATGGCCACCATGAAAGATGTTAAGAGAAGATTGAACAATCATCGTTTCATGAGGTAGTAATTCGCCATCCACAGAAACAGTATGTTCTTTAACCATTAGACGGATGTGTGTGTAACTGTAGCTTGAATAATTCTCATAAAAAAAACCTAGTATATTGAGGATACTGGTTTTGTTAAAAAATAAATGAGTAAAAAGATTTTAGGTGGTTGGATAAGAAAAGTAAAACAAAATAACATTAGGGAAGACTTTACCTTTAAATCGGGTAACTCCCCTTGGTTTGAACCAAAAGGGTTTCATGAAGAGATTTTTTCCTAAGGTAAGGCTTCTAGGATTAAGAGAGGGATGTGGAGAGATAAAATGATCAGATTTTGGCTGATCCAATGTCTTGAGAGGTGTGGTTAAGGGGGTAGAGGGGGGGCCTTTTATAAGAGGGAGGAGGGGCACTCTTGGAAAGTCATGAAAAGTTACTTTATTATAATATGATTTTTGAATATTAAAGGTCCCGAAATTATATATTTATAGGATAAGGTGATAAGGGTTCAAAATCCACCCATCCAATATGTTTTTGACAATTGTAAGTCTTAGATGTTAGCTTATCTTCTTATTTTATTTAAATCGATCATTAATGAGGTGATTGTTGCATCATCATGGTGTCATAAATAATTTAATTTATTTAATGTCTAAAAATTATAAAAAAACAATAATGATGTAGTAAATCTTTTTATCTTTATAATGAATATTTATAGTCAAAAATATAACTTGTATAACCCCATGTAAAAATTGTTTTAGTAAAACTATACTTGTTTGTGACATTTTTATTTTAACTTTAAATAAAAAGTTATTAATGTCATTTTCTTACCCAAGTGGCTCCATGGGGTCCCCAAGTTGACCCATGGATTGTCTTGTTCGGCCATGATTCATCCAATAAGGGTAGTACATGTGTCAAGGTCATATCATATTATTATAACATTATCTTTACCTTAAATTACACTAATTACCTTTAATCATGATTAATAAAACTTAAAAGTTACTATTCACCAAAAATTATTTTCATCCCATTGAACCAAATTTTACATTATAATGAAAAACATGAATGTTGGATTTTTGAAATTCAAAACATAGATGTGGTAAAATTTCATTTAAACGAAAAATTAGTTTTTTTAACTACCACTTAGTGGTTTCACTATTCATCAAAAATTGAAGTTTTTCAGAAAAATACAAAAAATTCACCCTAATCTATATTTGATATTCTGAATTCAAATATTATGTCAGTTTTAAAAAATTCAAAACATATAAGTTGCATTAATTAATTTAATAATTAATTCCCATTGTCAAAACAAATAGCGTGTTTTTAATAAATATTATCTTTTAAAAGATTGACACTAGTTTAAGTCCAATTTCAAAGTGAAATTAATTCCAATGACCACCATTGGATTAAATGGTAAAAATATATTTTTATTACACTTTAAAATCAATTAAAAATATAATCCGACCATATAAATAAATTAGACTAAAAGGTGGTTTTGAATTAAAATACAACATTTTACACTATTCATTAAAAAACTGAACTTTATCGAAAAAATACTAAAAATTTATACAATGTAAATTTTGATGTCCCGATTATAAAAAAGAATTTTATTTTGTAAAATATAACATATAAAATTGTCAAAAAGTGGATTTAAAAAGGGTTCTCCATCAAAAGACGGTTAATCGACCTTTTAAAGAATATTAAAAGATTTATACTTAAAATTGGATTCATTTTCATTTTAAGCCTCTAACATTAATTTGAATAAATAAGAAAAATATTTGAGAAGAATATATAATCATTTGGTAGTTATTTCTACTCATTCCTACCATTACAATGGCTACATGTTAACTATCATTTAAAATAATATTATTATATTAATAGTGTGCAACGCAAGATTTCAAAGAAACTCGTTGTTGCGTATTGGGTACGCTATCAAACATAGCAACCCCAATAAAGTAAAATTAATATTTTATTCACAAATATTAATAAATATGAAAAAAGTAATATTCTTTATTTACCTGGGATGTTACATCCTTCCCCTCTTTTGAGAATTGTGTCCTCGCAATTTTAAAATTGGGATTGGAAACTTCATTGAAAGTCCCACATTGGAAAAAGAGTCAATAAAACTATCACTTAAAAGAAATAAAGAGAAGTACAAAGGTCACCCGAGTTAACCCATACTAGGATTATATATAGGAAAACATGGACATTTAAGAGAAAACAAAGGGTCATGTTCTGATGGAGAGTGATAGAAAACATGATTAAGAGAAATTTAACCACAAGAAAATCACAAACTTGTGATGGGTTAAACAGTATTTGATTCCCCAGTAGGAAAAGTTAACGGACAAAATTTTTGTTTTAAGTTACTTTTCTATGAGGAATTTATTTATGAGCTTAACTAAATCCTAAGGAAACATACTTACTTGTCATGTATACTTTCATCTCTGACTAGATTTCTTACACAAACTCATATTTTCTCCAAAAGACGAGTATTTAGGATGACTTGTTCACATTAAGAGCGCTATAATCAACTTCAAGAGAATCACCTAATCCAAAAAAGGGAACTATATATTTCCCATGTCTTTAGACCCTTACCAAAACCAAAATTGTTAGAACAAGATCAGATAATCCACAAAAGGATAATCCTTTACAAAAAGAAAAACTACTCTTAATCTCCAAAATTTGTCCAAAAAAAACCAAAAGTTCATCAAAGACCATTCAATAAACTGTTATCCATAAAATTCTTCAAAGTATTCAAAACTACGATTTAAACCCAAATCTCTGAAGGATTTGATCACATAGTCTTCCATGTTAAATTTTAGCATTTATCTCTAAATAACATCAGTTGCTCTTAAAGTCTCGTATTGAAAAGTAATTAACCTAATCCCATATTCTCCATGATAGGTTAATTATTTACCAAAATAAAATTCCACCGTTTCTTCTCAATTTAAATCCCAAAGTATTCTATTTTATATAGGTATATATTGTTTCCATGAAATAGAGAACATCTTCCAAAATAATCTTTATTATTCAGTCACCAAATCATTTTCCTACGCTAAGGATATCCATTTAATAAAACATTAGTTCCCAAAATCAACTTATTCTTGGTCCATAAAATCTTCTAACTAAAAATAATTTGTCATACTAACTAGGTACTTCACATAGTCCAGTGGTAGGAGATAAATACCTGTCGCACTTTGGTTGTGGGTTCGATTCCCATAGATTTGTCCGATGCGACGGGTTGTCACACGGTCTGCGTGTTGTCCTTTTTTCAAAACTATATAATTCTCAAAACATTCCCCAAAAAGAGATAAAATCATCAAAAATAACCATAACATAATTTAACCTCAACTTTATATCATGCCTTTCATTTTCTATCATGACATATAATTACCCATAATTACCTCAAAAGTAAGGATCATATAAACCCTAATGGTTACCTTTATAATTATTACCTGAACTTCCACATCGAGTTGGTCATCTCGTACATGATGCATTAGAGAACTCACCAAGGTTCAAGTGGTTAATCAAGCCTTCTGATAGTTGGTTTAGAATAACCATGAGATTTCTCATTAAATCCCTCACTTCATCCAATCTCCTAAGCAAAGAACCACCACAGTTTCCTTCAAACCAGTTGTCACTTTGGTGCCTGTTATATCCATCCATTTACTAAACTAAAAAGGTCTGTGTGAGTATATCATTAGAATCATCATATCATACTATGATATAATTATTCATGTTATCTTAAACTCATTCACTTTATCTAAAACTATGACCCTTTCTGAAATCCTAACCATTATGGTAATGTCACTTGTGCTTAGAGAGTACCCTAACCTCTAAAGTTATCTAAACCAACCTTTGATACCAACTATAATGACCCGGACTTATAACATTACATAATCATGAATTAAATGAATAATTCACATAGAGGATCTTTTTATGTTTAGAGTTTTAGAGAATTAGGACATAACTATTACATCTCAAAAGATTACAAAGTAGACACTTCTACTAAGTTTCCATAAAATAATAACACTTAAAAAGAAACATTTCTAGTTCCATGTTTTTGATAGAATGTCTTTCTTTTATCCCATCCTTGACCCTATTCATCTTTAAGTCCTGTGGAAATCATTTCAAAAACATGGCATGGGCATAAAAATCCCAGTAAAGGATACATAAAGAAGGAAAACTATTAGTTTTTCAAAACAACAAGTAAACCATGAATACTTTATCAAAGTAATACTTTTCAACTTTATGAAGTAGAAAATACTCTTTACTGAATAAAAGATCATTACTTACCCTTTTGTAACCAAAAGATTACCATAAAACCCATATAAAGAACACATAACATATAAAGGTAACTTGGGACATAAACATAATTAAATAGAATAACCATACGGTAGACTTCCACACATATAACTACATGTAATAGCCATACGGCCGACTTCCATACCCAATGCATTATAGGTTATAATGTAACCACCCATCCTGGTATTCACGACACCACCCATCATATGGTTTATCATGTAACCACCCGTCAAATGTCCAAGTACCATTATAAAATCATAGAACATAAAATATTGAAAATATAAATATTTCACTATTAACATTTCATATAAAATCACAGTATATCATTTCACGATATTGACAAAATCAATGATTTATCAAACTATTTTAAAAACCATTTAATAAAGATATTTTTGAATCAAATTGTCCCACACCACTTTGAAGCTTTTAAAGGAATAACATTTAATCAAAACTTTAAAATATCAGGAGAATAAAGGTATTCATGATATAATATTCCAAAGGTAAGTATATACACCATATCAAAGTGAATTGGCACAAAACAACAATGAAGTTTCAATGTAATGTAAATTGAGATGAAATCCCTTATAAAGATAGTATCCTTTGATTAAGGATAAATCAATTACATAATTATGTGTGAAAAATATAAACACACCCAATATAATTGGATATTAAGTTTAAAACAATCAGATTCATTCACACATATTCATATAATGACATATTCAAGGAGTACAAGTTTAACCCAAAGAATTTAAATTGAGTTAAGAAGTTCCTTTGCAAAAATTCGACAGCCTAATGGCGTCACATCAAATTTTAAAAAAAGAGTTGATGAGAGAGATAAAGGTTATCTCATAACTTGGACATACAATTTATAGAAATAAGGATATATAAGAACATATCCCAACATAAGAAGAAGTAATTTAAAAGACAAAACAAAAATAATTCTTTTATAAATAGGAGGGTGAAAGTTTCCCTTACCGACTTGGGTAACTTTTGAAAGGTACACCCCATGATAGAAGGACTATAAAACATTGATGTAAATATTCATAAAATAAATTATATTACAAAAAGATTAGAATAATGGTTAGTACATACACCACTCAAAGGAAATGGTGGAAAATGTAGTATAAATCTCATGAGAATAAAATTGAGATGAAAAATCCCTTATGAAAACTCGGCAGCTTAACGGCGCCACTTAAAACTTACAAAAATGGATTTATGATATCAGATAGGGTCTCTCATAATATGAACATAAAAATTACAAAATGAGGAATATAAAAGAACATCCCCAAACATAATAAAGATGAGATTAAAAGAAATGACATAAAAGAGAGTACTTAAAAAGAAAGAGAGAGGTTGGAACCCTTATGAAAATTCAGCAGCCTAACGGCGCCACTTAAAATTTATAAAAATGAAATGATGAGAGTAAGAAAGGGTATCTCATCATATGAAAATAAAAATTATGATATGGTGAATATAAAATAACATCCTCCAACATAAGAATATGGATCAAAAATGAAATGACATAAAAGAGGGTACTTGAAATGAAAGAGAGAGGTCGGATCCCTTACCTCAAGTCCGACTTCTCTTGTTCATTTCTTTATATTACTGAATAATAAAATTTGGTCAATTTATAATTTTTTAATGACCTAATTTAAATTTTATTATTAAATTCATATCACATATTATAATTTTATAATAATTAGTTAATTATGCGAGTTCATATCAGATGTTTTTGTCGATGTTTGGTACATGAGTCAAAAATGAACTTGTTTGAAAATGATTGTCCATGTAGTTATAAGTAAATCATATCAAGAATAGTATTAATGATTTAAATATCATATATATCCATTAAATATTCATTTTATACTATTATATAACATTTGAAGACAAAAGAAATGAAATACACCGTTCATGGAGACGGTAGGCCGTATGTACGCAAGAACACTACTTTCATTTCATTATCATATTAATGGAATTAAAAATAAATGAGAGATATATATATTATAATTACAGTATAATATATATGTTTAATAGGTCACATATTTTCATTAATTTTATTCTTTATACATTCCATTTATTGCATGAACAAGTCACATCACTTGAGAGGCGGTAGTCCACACTTCCTCGTATGAAATTATCACATTTGCACAACATGAAAAGCATAATGGTTTGTTTTAAATATAAAATACAGAAGCATATAGAAAACATAAATACCATATATATCATATATAAAATACAGTGACATCATAATGGCCCCCATGAAAGTTGTTAAGAGAAGATTGAACAATCATCATTTCGTGAGGCAGTAACTCTCCATCCACAGAAATAGTATGCTCTTTAACCATTAGATGGATGTGTCTCTAAGTGTAGCTCAAATACTTATCATAAAAACATCATAGTATATTGAAGATACTGGTTTTGTTACAAAATAAATTATTAAAAAGAGTTTAGGGGGTTGGAGAATCAAAATAAAACAAAAGAACATTAGAGATGACTTTACCTTTAAATCGGGTAACTCCCCTTGGTTTGAACCAAAAGGGTTTCATGAAGAGCTTTCTGCCTAAGTTAATGATTCTAGGATTAAAAGAGGGATTTGGTAAGATAAAATGATCATAGTTTGGCTGAGCCAAAGGCTTCAGAGTTGTGGGTAAGGGGGTAGAGGTGGGGGCCTTTTATAAGAGGGGGAAGGGGTACTCTTGGAAAGTCTTGAAAAGTTAGCTTATTATAAAATGATTTTAGGATATTATATGTCCCAAAATTATATATTCCAAAGATTAGGTGATAAGGGTTCTAAATCCACCAATAAAATAGTTTTTTGACAAGTGTAATTCTTATATTTTACCTTATCTTTGTAAGGGTTGGTGTCCTCAGAACCAACTGTTTTGTACTTTGATTACATAAATGTTCACTTATTATATATTGTTCATTGTTCTGCATGACTATAATATAATAATGTCCTGAAATATTTGTTGCATTAATAAGGTCATAGAAGATCCCCGCTATGATGAGAACCTTGAAATGCTATAACAATATTCTTAAATAAAGTTCTGCGGTTGGATGACATACTATGATAGGACACATAGTATACAGACCGTCATGTGCGAGTACTCATAAGAAGACGAGACTCTCTCTCATGGAGTTCTCACTTGGTAATCTCCAAGATGGGAGATTATGAGAATAGACCCGCCAGTAGTAATTCTGCATGTCTTGGTGTCATCGGATATTGCTATCTACGAGCGTGTGTAATGGTCCTTGGACTGGAAGATTATCATTAACTCATGTCATGACTCGCGCACTTAGATTTACTGACGAAAACTGTCACGCAGATAGTTGGCGGGAAGTAGGGTACGTTGGGTGCGTCACGAGTGACATGTTGTTAATGGATAAGTCAAGGAAGGATTTGTCCCTTCCATTTATGGAAGTTGATATCTCGGCCCTTTGATTGAAATAGAACTGTCGCATTAAATTCCATGGCCATGGTGTAAACGATGAGTTTATTTCAGGTAGTCAAAGAACGACATATCAAGCATATAGGTTTATGACACTGCCATGAAACCTGCTTGATGAGATATTGAGACAAAGGGATTAAATTACACAGTAAGCGCTCGTATGAGGTGATACGTCAATGCGGCGTCAACTTCTTTCTCTTGGGTGCCTTGACCCGTTGCTAGACAGTAATCTTGGACTTTAGGCAAGCCCGCCTAATGCCAACGAGAAAGAGGCCTAAAGGGTCACACACTAAGTGTATCCAAGTATCTCAAGTTGAATAAAGATTATTCTCGTACATGGTTTAATAATTATTCAAGGAAGCCTAAGTTGTTTTAAATGATGGAGGAAAAAGAAAATAAAACAAGTACACGTCGTGTATTATTATTACATGCCGTGTAGTTTTATTTTGGAAAGGAAATGAATAAATGAAAACAAGATATACACGCCGTGTACATTTAATGTACACACCGTGTAGTTTTCAATGAAAAACAAGTACACGCCGTGTATTTATTAATACACTCCGTGTAGTTTTTTTTAGTTGGGATTTTGAGGATATAATATTGTTTTAAATGATATTTATTATAATCAGCGTGGGCGCATGTCAAGGAATTATTTATTCGACATGGGGTTTTAAATAAAGAGTCAATGAAATAAATAAAATGCGTAACGCGTTTATTTATTGTCATAACTCTATAACCCCACACACCCGATTATAAATATCCTCACAACCCCAACTCTTTTCTGATACAAGAGAATCGTTGTGCACAACATCTCTGGAGAATTCTTTCAAGGCCGAAAGAACCTCTTCCTCCAAGAACGCTCTCAAGACCGAGAGAGATCCTCTTCCATCAGATCAAGACAATCTAAGGCGGACAACGCAAGCAAAGGCTTCTCCACGCTAGCACCTGGAGAATCTTTTGGCGACGTCCAGAGATACGAGGTACACGTGTGGATCACCGCTAGAGGGAGTCTACACTTGGCTTCTGCGACGCAACGACGGATCACATTGACAACGTGATTGAGAACATCAACGAAGAAAGAACACCCAAAAGGTATTTCTTTATAATTAATTAAATTAATTATAATCAACCTGTAACGATCCTTGTTTGTGGTTCCGGGAAAAACCATCTTCTTTGTCTTTTTCTGTGATTCGATCCGTGGAGACTGGCGTTTATCGTCGTATTGATCCCGGATTGATCATTGCTAATGACAAAAATCCAAGTGGGCACATCCACCCACGCGCTTCCACTGCGCCCGGAACCTCCAAATGGTATCAGAGGGAGGTTACAACGTTGATTATAGTTATTTAATTTTCGTTGATAATTTACGCATTCATATTTGATTCAATTCGAAATAAATCGTTCTATAAATCTGAATTAACGAGATCTATTCTTCCTCCTTCGTTTCTCGATTCATATCACAGAAACGACCTTTTAATTTTAATTTTGATTAAAATAAAAACGAGGAACTCATCCGGAGGAGCCGCTTTTTCTGTCTGTACAACACGGGATTACACGGCGTGTAATTAAAACTACACGTCGTGTACTTAGGTTCAACGAACCAGCACTGGTCCGCCAAACCACGTCGTGTGAATTGATTATGCCTAAGTTTTAATCACGCCGTGTTGACCAGAATAGAACGGCGCGTGGAAACCGGAATACACGACGTGTATGTTGGAACAACACGCCGTGTAGTCCGTTCCGACCCAGGTGAAACCGTGTACAAAGATAAGTCGCGTACCGCGTATACGGGATCGCCAGGCCGGTTACCGCGTAACAAGGAAGTACACGCCGTGTATGATTCATCTACATGCCATGTACTCTAAAATTTCCAAAGTACAGAAAAAACACGCCAAAGCCCCGACGTGTACTTTGGACAAAGGGTGAAAAGAAAAATACACGCCGTGTAATTATAAACTACACGCCGTGTACTTTCCAGAAATGGAATTTCACCAGGTTTCCTCCAATGTACAAAGACCCGTACAAGGAATATGGATGAGAAGAATCTCAAGGAAATTCAGAAAGGAATTTAAGATAAAGAATTGATTAATTATAAGATCATAATTAATTGAATTCGAGCGCGTCTTATCTTAAATAAAACGATTAAAAGAATTTGAATTCTAAATATGCGTAAATGTCATTGCATACTATGGATGATCATGAGCTAGACCAAAGACCCTTTGTATGTGTATGGTTTCATTTAAATTTATTTAATTTAAATTTGTTGGCCTGCGAGCCTTCTTCCAATAAAATGTAGGGCCTGCGTGCCCATGGTTTCTTTAATGTAAACCCATGTAATGGAGGATCTCCCAAGCAAGAGGAGACGGTTCAAATCCCGAATCCGAGGCGAAACCGACACAAGAAGATACAAAGGTGGACAGGTGGGAGCTGCAAAACATGAACCATCAGGTTCAAGGTGTTTTCCCTAGGTCAGGGTAAGCTTATCAAAACCGCTAGATAAGCTAACCAAATAGAAGCTCATGATCATGCCATCTTATTTTATTTCTGTCTGATTGCATGGTTTATATATTATGCATGTGTTGTCGCGATCACATAATTAATAAAATGAACAAGCATGCAAAGATGGAATAAAATAAAAACCGGTCTATGCGTATACATTATCGGAACATGGTTAATCACTTAAGCAAGTATCACTTAATATTAACAAGCATGTGATAATGCAAAGATACACATAAAGAATAAAATCCCTCAAATACCATATTAATTTAGACCAAGCCTTCCGTTACTTGATTAAGGGCAAGACTCAATAAAACTATGTGTTTGACCAACCCTTGTTGGGACACTTACTTTTATAAAGGAAGCCCTTATGAAAGGTTTCGGGTTGACTTAACCATATTACATCAAGAGAAGTAGCCCTTTCTAGACTTTATGTAATATTGGAGGCAAGAGTTGAGGAAATCCAAGTCAGGATTTCAGGATTGGGGAGTCCACTCAACAGATCAAGGAACTGTAAGCTCACAGTTGGCAAAAACCCGCCTACCTAAATACCTTTAAATAGCTTGACCAACCCTTGTTGGGGTTATGCGAAGGGAAATATGGATCCTTGCCATTAGAATGTCAAAGCAACTAGACATTCCGAGTTCAATGGTGAGGGCCATTGGGAATTGATAAAATAGTGGGAGACTTAATAAAATTTATTATTTCTCATAAAATGTAATCAAGAAAGTACTAATGAATCTGCTCTTTTAAATTGTAGAATCAAAATGACAAACACATCAACCACATTTTCTCTGCGATCAATTCTGGATAAAGACAACATCCTCACCGGAAGTAACTTTCAGGAATGGTTTAGGCGCCTTCGGGTTATCCTACGCCATGAACGGAAGTTTTATGTGCTGGAGTCCTCACTTCCTGATTCTCCTGCCCCAGGGGCAAGTGATGAAGATTTCCTAGTCTATGATCAACATTTGAACGATGCTCTCGACGTTCAATGTTTGATGCTGTCATCTATGTCTAGTGAGCTCATGAAGTCTCATGAAGACATGGATGCCTACAGCATGCTAGAGCACCTCCGTGGTTTATACCAGGAGAGAGAAAGACAGGAAAGGTTTGAGATCTCCAAGGCTCTGTTTCAGAGCAAGCTTGGAGAGGGTGCCCCAGCTGGGCCTCATGTAGTCAAGCTCATTGGCTACATTGAGCGCTTGGAGGTTCTAGGCTTTAAACTCCCTGAAGAACTGGGTACCGATCTCATTCTCGCATCACTCCCCCAGAGCTTCTCAAACTTTGTTATTAATTTCAACATGAACAATATTGAGAAGTCTCTATCTGATCTTCTTATCCTCATTCGCCAAGTGGACAATGACATGAAGCGTGAAAAACCTTCTGTCCTTATGGTGAATAAAAGGAAAGGGAAGGCGAAGAGCTTTAAGCCCAAAGCTTCTTCAAGGCCTTCCAAGAAAAGGAAGATCAAAGGGGAGGCAAAGGAACAGGATGCTGTTTGTTTCGCATGTGGCAAGAAGGGTCACTGGAAGAAAAACTGCACCCAGCCGAGGAAGCAAGGGGAAGCTTTAGGTGCGTTTGTTATCGAATGCAATCTATCTGTTTCTACTAATTGGGTATTAGATACTGCTTGTGGTGCTCACATCTGTATCCAAATACAGGAACCAAGTAGATTCAGGAAGATTGATCGAGGGGAGATAGATCTACGAGCAGCCAACGGAGCCAGACTTGCTGCTGTAGCTGTCGGGGACTACCACCTCACATTGCCTACCGGGATGGTCTTGGTTTTGAAAGGATGTTATTATGTACCCTCTGTAACCAAAAACATTATTTCAGTATCCAGATTAGATACTGATGGATTCATATTCAAGTTTGGAAATGAATGTTGCTACTTTTATAAAGATAGAATTTGTTTTGGTAGGGCACATTTATATAACGGCCTTTATGTGTTAGACTACACAAACCAAGTAATGGAAATTGATAACAAAGTTAATTTACATGACTCATACCACACCCAACTTTGGCATCACCGGCTAGGTCATGTCAATGAGAAACGTTTGACAAAATTACATCAAGATGGGTATTTAGATTCTTTCGAACTAAAACCACTTGGTGTATGTCATGCGTGTCTACAAGGCAAAATGAACAAAGCCCCATTTAGTGGGAAAGGTGAAAGAGCTAAAGAGATTATAGAATTAGTTCACACAGATGTGTGTGGACCATTTCCAGTTGAAGCAAGGGGTGGGTTCTCATACTTCATAACTTTTACTGATGATTTTAGTAGATATGGATATATCTATTTAATGAGGTATAAGTCAGATTCTTTTGATCGGTTCAAAGAATACAAGAATGAAGTTGAGAACCAGCTTGGTAAGAAGATTAAGAAACTCCGCTCAGACAGAGGAGGAGAATATCTTAATCAAGACTTCATTGATTTCTTATGGGAGTTTGGGATTCTATCTCAAATCACTCCTCCTTACACACCGCAGTGGAATGGTGTAAGTGAAAGGAGGAACCGCACCCTGTTGGACATGGTGAGATCAATGATGAGTCATGCGAGTCTTCCATTATCCTTTTGGGGATATGCATTACAAACAGCAGCACACATACTAAACCAAGTACCAACTAAATCGATAAATGGTATTCCATATGAGTTATGGAGTGGACGCAAAGCCATGTTATCGAATTTACACGTGTGGGGTAGCGAAGCATTTGTTAAGGCCTCTTCAGGTAACAAACTTGCACCCCGAGGCACAAAGTGTATCTTTATAGGATATCCCAAGGAAACAAGGGGATATTACCTATACAACCCCTCAGACAAAAAGGTTACAGTGGCAAGACACGCCATATTCCTTGAGAGGGAGCACATCTCCAGAAGAGATAGTGGGAGCGAGATAGACTTCGATGAAGTCGAGGCTCAAGATACACATGAGTTGGTACAAGAACAGATTCCACAAAGCCCCGTGGAAGAACAATCTGTTCCAGAGACACAATAACTGCGTAGGAGCACGAGAGAGGTGAGAGAACCAGAACGATATGGTTTTCTTGTCACTGAGGATGGTGACTCATTATTGGTTGACAATGATGATCCTCTTACCTACAAGGAAGCAGTTGAAGGCACATACGTTGCCAAGTGGCAAGAAGCCATGAATTCTGAAATGGATTCCATGTACCAAAACCAAGTCTGGATTTTGGTAGATCCTCCAGTTGATGTAAAGCCTATTGGTAATAAATGGGTATTCAAGAAGAAACTGGACATGGAGGGGCAAGTCAGCACCTACAAGGCACGACTGGTTGCAAAAGGTTTTAGACAGCGTCAAGGAATTGACTATTATGAAACCTTTTCACCAGTTGCAATGCTGAAGTCTATCAGAATCCTATTGGCCATTGCTACTTACCATGACTATGAAATTTGGCAAATGGATGTCAAAACAGCTTTCCTTAACGGGAACCTCCAGGAAGATGTCTACATGACACAACCTGAAGGGTTTGTGACTTCAAAGGATGCCAACAAGGTATGAAAGTTGCAAAAATCCATTTATGGATTAAAGCAAGCATCAAGGTCATGGAACATTCGTTTTGATGAAGCTGTTACAGAATTTGGCTTTGTTAAGAACGAATGTGAGCCTTGTGTCTACAAAAGGTTTAGTGGAAGTGCAGTCGTTTTCCTAATAGTATATGTCGATGACATATTGCTAATTGGAAACGAAGTACCTGTCTTACAGTCAGTTAAGACATGGTTGAATAAATGCTTCTCCATGAAAGACTTGGGTGAGGCGGCATATATTCTTGGGATCAAGATCCATCGTGATAGATCCAAGAAAATGTTGGGCCTAAGTCAAAGTACATACATTGACAAGATACTGAAGAGATTCAGTATGGAACAGTCCAAGAGGGGATTGTTGCCAGTGTCACATGGCATTCATCTTTCCAAGAAAATGTGTCCTCAGACACATGAGGAAAGAAAAAGAATGGCAAGGATCCCTTATGCATCCGCGATTGGGTCAGTCATGTATGCTATGCTATGTACGAGGCTAGATGTTGCTTATGCATTAAGTGCGGTAGGCAGATATCAAGCTGATCCAGGAGACCGCCCTTGGATGGCAGTCAAGACTATCCTTAAGTATCTGAGGCGTACTAGGGATATGTTCTTGGTTTATGGAGGAGATGAGGAACTAGTCATCAGAGGACATGTAGATGCTAGTTTCCTGACTGATCAAGATGACATGAAGTCGCAGACTGGATACATCTTCAGTTTGAATGGAGGTGCAGTGAGCTGGAAGAGCTCAAAACAAAGTGTGGTGGCAGATTCTACAGCGGAGTCCGAGTATATCGCAGCTTCTGAGGCAGCTAAAGAAGCAGTATGGATGCGAAGCTTCGTCCAAGAGCTGGATGTTGTACCGAGCAGTAAAGATCCTATCACACTCTATTGTGATAATACTGCAGCGGTGGCACTTGCAAAAGAGCCAAGGTCACATCAGCGGACAAAGCACATACTTCGGAAGTATCATCTCTTGAGGGATTTTTCTCAGAGAGGTGAAGTTGCAGTGAGAAGTATTTCCACGGAAGACAACGTGGCGGACCCATTGACTAAAGCCTTGACTCAGCAGAAACATGATCATCATGTGAGGTCTAGCGGACTAAAAGTCGTAGGCAATTGGCTCTAGTCCAAGTGGGAGTTTGTAAGGGTTGGTGTCCTCAGAACCAACTGTTTTGTACTTTGATTACATAAATGTTCACTTATTATATATTGTTCATTGTTCTGCATGACTATAATATAATAATGTCCTGAAATATTTGTTGCATTAATAAGGTCATAGCAGATCCCCGCTATGATGAGAACCTTGAAATGCTATAACAATATTCTTAAATAAAGTTCTGCGGTTGGATGACATACTATGATAGGACACATAGTATACAGACCGTCATGTGCGAGTACTCATAAGAAGACGAGACTCTCTCTCATGGAGTTCGCACTTGGTAATCTCCAAGATGGGAGATTATGAGAATAGACCCGCCAGTAGTAATTCTGCATGTCTTGGTGTCATCGGATATTGCTATCTACGAGCGTGTGTAATGGTCCTTGGACTGGAAGATTATCATTAACTCATGTCATGACTCGCGCACTTAGATTTACTGACGAAAACTGTCACGCAGATAGTTGGCGGGAAGTAGGGTACGTTGGGTGCGTCACGAGTGACATGTTGTTAATGGATAAGTCAAGGAAGGATTTGTCCCTTCCATTTATGGAAGTTGATATCTCGGCCCTTTGATTGAAATAGAACTGTCGCATTAAATTCCATGGCCATGGTGTAAACGATGAGTTTATTTCAGGTAGTCAAAGAACGACATATCAAGCATATAGGTTTATGACACTGCCATGAAACCTGCTTGATGAGATATTGAGACAAAGGGATTAAATTACACAGTAAGCGCTCGTATGAGGTGATACGTCAATGCGGCGTCAACTTCTTTCTCTTGGGTGCCTTGACCCGTTGCTAGACAGTAATCTTGGACTTTAGGCAAGCCCGCCTAATGCCAACGAGAAAGAGGCCTAGAGGGTCACACACTAAGTGTATCCAAGTATCTCAAGTTGAATAAAGATTATTCTCGTACATGGTTTAATAATTATTCAAGGAAGCCTAAGTTGTTTTAAATGATGGAGGAAAAAGAAAATAAAACAAGTACACGTCGTGTATTATTATTACATGCCGTGTAGTTTTATTTTGGAAAGGAAATGAATAAATGAAAACAAGATATACACGCCGTGTACATTTAATGTACACACCGTGTAGTTTTCAATGAAAAACATGTACACGCCGTGTATTTATTAATACACTCCGTGTAGTTTTTTTTAGTTGGGATTTTGAGGATATAATATTGTTTTAAATGATATTTATTATAATCAGCGTGGGCGCATGTCAAGGAATTATTTATTCGACATGGGGTTTTACATAAAGAGTCAATGAAATAAATAAAACGCGTAACGCGTTTATTTATTGTCATAACTCTATAACCCCACACACCCGATTATAAATATCCTCACAACCCCAACTCTTTTCTGATACAAGAGAATCGTTGTGCACAACATCTCTGGAGAATTCTTTCAAGGCCGAAAGAACCTCTTCCTCCAAGAACGCTCTCAAGACCGAGAGAGATCCTCTTCCATCGGATCAAGACAATCTAAGGCGGACAACGCAAGCAAAGGCTTCTCCACGCTAGCACCCGGAGAATCTTTTGGCGACGTCCAGAGATACGAGGTACACGTGTGGATCACCGCTAGAGGGAGTCTACACTTGGCTTCTGCGACGCAACGACGGATCACATTGACAACGTGATTGAGAACATCAACGAAGAAAGAACACCCAAAAGGTATTTCTTTATAATTAATTAAATTAATTATAATCAACCTGTAACGATCCTTGTTTGTGGTTCCGGGAAAAACCATCTTCTTTGTCTTTTTCTGTGATTCGATCCGTGGAGACTGGCGTTTATCGTCGTATTGATCCCGGATTGATCATTGCTAATGACAAAAAGCCAAGTGGGCACATCCACCCATGCGCTTCCACTGCGCCCGGAACCTCCAATCTTCTCATTTTATTTAAATCGGTCATTAATGAGGTAATCGCTGCATCATCATGGTGTCATAAATAATTTAATTTATTTAATGTCTAAAAATTATAAAAAAATATCCTGATGTAGTAAATCTTTTTATATTTCTAATTAATATTTATAGTAAAAAATATTACTTGTATAACCCCATGTAAAAATTGTTTTAGTAAAACAATACATGTTTGTGACATTTTTATTTTAACTTTAAATAAAAAGTTACTAATGTCATTTTCTTACCCAAGTGGCTTCATGAGGTCCCCAAGTTGACCCATGGATTTTCTTGGTCGGTCATGATTCATCCAATAAGTTTAGTACATGTGTCAAGCTAATTTCATATTATTATAACATTATCTTTACCTTAAATTACACTAATTACCTTTAATCACGATTAATAAAACTTAAAAGTTACTATTCACCAAAAATTATTTTCATTCCATTGAACCAAATTTTACATCTTAAAGACAACCATGTATGTTAGATTTTTGAAATTCAAATCATAGAGGTGGTAAATTTTCATTTAAATGAAAAATCAGTTTTTTTAACTACCACTTAGGGGTTTCACTATTCATCAAAAATTAATGTTTTTCAGAAAAATACCAAAAATTCACCCTAATCTATATTTGATATTCTGAATTCAAAAATGATGTCTATTTTACAAAATTAAAAACATATAAGTTGCATTAATTAATTTAATAATTAATTCCCGTTGTCAAAAGAAATAACGTGTTTTTAAGAAACATTATCTATTAGAAGATTGACACTGGTTTAAGTCCAATTTCAAAGTGAAATTAATTCCAATGACCACCATTGGATTAAATGGTAAAAATATATTTTTATTACACTTTAAAATCAATTAAAAAGATAATCTGACCATATAAATAAATTAGACTAAAAGGAGGTTTTGAATTAAAATACATCATTTTACACTATTCATTAAAAAACTGAACTTTATCAGAAAAATTCCAAAAATTTATACAAAGTAAATTTTGATGTCCCGATTAGAAAAAAAATTATTTTGACAAATATAACATATAAAATTGTCAAAAAGTGGATTTAAAAAGGGTTCTCCATCAAAAGGCAGTTAATCAACTTTTTAAAGAATATTAGAAGATTTATGCTTAAAATTGGATTCATTTGCATTTTAAGCCTCTAACATTAATTTTAATAAATGAAAAAATATTTGACAAGAATATATAACCATTTTTTAGTTAGTTCTACTCATTCCTGCCATTACAATGGCTATGTGTTAACTACCATTTAAAATAATATTATTATATTAATAGTGTGCAACATAAGATTTCAAAGAAAATCATGGTTACGTATCGGGTACGCTATCAAACATAGCAACCCCTATAAAGTAAAATTAATATTTTATTCACAAATATTAATAAATATGAAAAAGTAATATTCTTTATTTACCTAGGATGTTACAGATAGAGATTCTGGATCATAGCGAAAAAGTCCTATGGAACAAGACTACTCACTTGGTGAAAAGTTTTATGGAGGAACCACCAATTAGAAGAGGATACATGGGAACTTGAGGATATGATGAGGGAGAGGTATCCTTATATGTTTGTTGCAAAGTGACAAATTTTGAGGGCGAAATTCATTTTAAGGGGGGTAGAATGTAACACCCGAGATTTTTATGAGAAACATTTTGTTTTTATGGATTATGTTATATGCATCACCAAATTAATCTTTCACTACACACAACACTGTCTTGGCTTGCGTTATACGCAAGATCAACCTTTCTCAATAGCTTGCGTTGTACGCAATATCGAGTGTCACTAAACAATGATATGTTATTAAAATGTTATTAAAACTATCTGTTATGAATAGTAATACCCACTTTTTAAAATTTTATAAATTATATCTTTCAAAATGGACTTCATTTTTGGATTCGGAATATCGAAATTAGCCTTGGGTGAATTTTTTGTATTTTTCTGAAAACTTTCAATTTTTGATGAATAGTGAGAGACACTGAGTTATAGTTTAAAACCAAATTTTTATTTAAATAATTATTTATTTTATTTAAATTTATTTTAGGTCTAAATAGATACATAATACCTATATAAGTTCAATGCAATTCATTGGGGTCATTTTATAATAATATAGATATATAAAAATTTTATTGAACTTTTTGACCGTCTTTTACCCACCTACTAGGAGCATTTGTAATTGTACATAAAAATTAATTTTACCGCTTCTGTGAATTTAATTTTGAAATTTCGAGAGACATGATTAATATCAATGAGTAAAATTTGGTTCAATAAGATAAAAATAATTTTTGGTTAATAGTAACTTTCTACTTTTATTTACCATGGTTAAAAGTAAATAGAGTAATTAAGGGTAAAAATGATATTATTATTACCCTAACACATGTCCTAATTCTATTGGATAAGTTTAATTAGACCAAAAAAACCTTAGGGATAAAATATTATCCTCTAGGTCCACTTGGATTAGATTAGGACATTTATTATTATTTAATTTAAAGAAGAGTTAAAAGAGTTAAAATCAAAGTTTAATAACTAAAACATTTTTAATATAGGGTTATATATAATATATATTAGACTATAAATATTAATTATAAATCTAAAAATATTTCCTACATAATGGAATTTTATTTATAATTTTTATACATTAAATAAGTTAATTTATTTATGACCCAATGATGATGCAGTATTTACGTTATTAATGAAATATTAACATAATTGATATTATAAATACCCAAATAAATGTAATTTTAGACTTTATATAAATTAAACTAATTTTATAGGTTAATATGAAATGTTTTTATTGATTTAATTAACTTGTTTAGAACTAATAATTCTCTTATTATTTTCACAAAAATCAATTACCAAATTGTATCAAAATTGACATAAAATAGTTTTTAAAACAAATATTATATTATTAATTGTTATTTTATTCCTAAAAATCTAAGGATCGGCCAAATTACTTATATAAGGTTATATATATTAATAATTAACCACTTGGGGGTCTTTTGGCTTGTTATAGTAATTTTATTAACCATGTAGTGTAAGAAAACAAGAAGACACGGTAAAGGTTAAATTATTTAACTTAGAGTTAAATCTAAATTATAAGGTTAAAATAGTAACCTAAACTTGTACAAAACCTATTGGTTGAGAGTATTTCGACCCATACCCACTTTATCTTCGAAATAAATTAATTTGGAGCTATTATAAACCGAATATGACTTTATTATAAAATAATATTTTATGTTTTTCCTAAGGTGCCCCTCTCCTCCCTTATAAAAGGGCACCTCCTCCCTCTCCACCTCACACAATTTTGAGCCTTAAATCTTGGCCAACCCCTGACCATTTCCCTTATCAACTTCCCTAGAAACATACTAGAGGTCCTGGTATTATTCAAAGACCAATTTTAGTACCCTAAGTTGAGATTTCAAAGAGGCATGTCGAAGAAGAGGTAATATCCGTTACCGATTCTTTCAAATTTATTTCTTCTTCTACTTCCTCTTCTTTAGTTGTTTCATTATGAAGTAATAACATCAGTATCACTCATATACTGATATATTTTTATAAATATGAAAAAACCCTATTTCACCTTATATCCATCCTATAGAAAATAAAATCATCGTGCGTGCATACGTACAGAATACCGTCTCTACGCAGTGGTGTAATCTGTTTTCCACCACCACCTTACTTGGATGGGTATAATGGTGTAAAGAATAACTATATATTATTATTGTAAAGTGATATTGATTCTGAAATAGTTTACATACACTTCAATACAATTCCACGATCATGGGAATGATATCATCGCTCGTGCGTATGTGTGGCATACCGTCTCCATGATGTAATGCGACTCGTTCTATATGATCTTCATTGAATAATGATTATATAAATGAATTGAATGAATAAATATGATATATATTACACAAATAACATTTTGGAAATGAGGTATCTATAACCTAAAAAATAATAATAAGAATTTATTCGACAAAACATGCATAAGAACATAAAGCAATGAACACCTGAATAACAAGTAGCAATGAAATATTACTAATAAGAAGATAAGAATATGAATATATATGATATCATAACAATGAAAATTATTCTGTAAAAATTAAATGACATTATTTAAATCATTATACAGAAGGTTCAATCGGACCTATGGTAAGGGAAAATCTCGTAATCTCATTTTTATCCGAGATTGTTTATACTTTAGAATTTACTGGGGAATATTTATCATCTACATCCATGTTTCCTAAATATGTAATATTATTGATATCCTCCTACAACTTTTTAGATCCAATTTTACCCATTGGTGAGTTTTTAGTAAAATATATTAAAGGAATCTTTTTTCATTTTTAGTACGATGTACTTTTTTACTCTTTCAGCCAAAGTACGAAAATGATGTTTTTTTAACTTATACGGCATGAATAGATTTTTATGATTTCATAGAACATTACTTACATGAACCTTAATTTACAAGTTTTAATGTTTATTTTTAATCAACTTCTTTTAGTTTAAAATTGTATGACATGTTATGAAAGGGAAAATATTTTTGAAATAGAAAGGATATTTTCCTCAAGAATGGAGTTCAAGTGTTTTATCAAAACTTATTTTCCATATAAGATAATATAGGGTTCTGTTTCTATCCCAATTTTTAAATTGCATTGATTATGTTATGATGGAATTAATTTTATGATGTCCTTTTATCTTATATGGATTATGTTATGATGGCATGATGTTTAAGAATCCCATTTTTATTACATGGGTTATGCTATGATATATGATTTATGATTTTGTAGCACACATAAGAATGGTTTCATTATGAGATGGGTGGGGCCTATATATCCCTAAAATGCATTGTTTAAAGATTTATATCTCATGATATAGACATGGCTTAAACGACAAGTTAATCTGGTTCAGTGATACAGGACTGGAACGAAGAGTGAACTCGGTTCAGTAATTGACTTTGTCCGCTATGATGGTCTTGGCAATGAGCCTTGACTAATATGAAATGATTTTCTATGATTATGTGTGTATGCCACAAAGTTTCATGTTTTATGTTATGATTATTGGGATTAGATTTCACTACTATGATTTATCCCATGTTATGATGTTATGATCTCTTTTGCAGGTTAAGATTTCCAAAATGTTGTGTTCTTATGAATATGATGTGGTTGATATTTCTTTTGTTTACCCTTACTGAGCATTTAAGATCACCCTTTTGTTTGTTTTCTTTTTCCCCAAGTTAGGAATAAGGGTATTAAGTAGGATATGCCAAAAGGTACTCTAGATATGATGAAATAAATGGGAGACAATGTAGATGCTTTATAAACCAGTTTTTTATGTTTATCAGTTTCTAAAGACACTATACCTACACGGACCTATTGTGGTTTTGTTATATGTTGTAATAAGTATTCTTCAATTATGTAGTAATAACAATTTATGTAAAGTATGGGTTGTTATACTTCCTCAAACTAGTTTTTTCACCCAAAAAAACATTAAGCGGGTGAGTGGTCTTATTTTATTGAACATTATCTATATGATCCAAAATCTCCACTTGTTTTTTATCATAAGGAATATCTTTATCTATTGGTATGATCCTTGATTTAATTACATTTTTAGGTTCATGTATTTAATTCCTTAGGATAGATATATGGAAAACATCGTGGTCTTGAGAGATATATTCTAGAAGCTATAAGAAATAAAACATGGTCTTGATAAAATAAATAATTTCAAAGGGGTCGATATACATAGGGATTAGTATCTATTTCGTCTCAAATGTCCTAGAATTCTTCAATAGATAAATTATTAATAACAAATTGTCTCCAACTTCAAATTATAGATCACACCAGGGATTATCAGCTTTACTTTTCTGTTAATTATGAGATGCCTTTATGTGTTTCTCAATGGCTCTAACCTTGTTATCCATTTCAATAGTTATCTCAGGTCCCGATAGCTTTATTTCTATAACATCATTCCATTACAAAGGACCTCAATATTTATTGTCCTAGAGACCATCATAAGGACCCATCTGAATTGTTGAGTTAATGTTATTATTATATGATATCTCAATAGAAGGATGGTGTTGATATTAACAAACTTTTAAATCCAAAAAAAGATCTTTTCATATCCTCTAGGTTATGAATATTTATATTAGACTAACCATATTTTTGGATATGATACGTAGTGTTGAAACTCAATTATATATCAAGATATTGTTGAATAATTTTTATGAACATTGAGGTAAACCTTGGATTCTGATCAGACACAATGGAATTTCATTCTCCCTAAAACCATGCCTATTTTCAAATTTATGTCCTAGGAAGATGATATAGAGATGATAATTATATGATGGTGATTATCTATTCTGACTTAGTAAGGTGATCAACTACAACCCAAATAGCATTATTCCCTTTAGAGGTTTTGGGGAACCCAATGAAAAAAATCCTTGATGATGTTTTCCCATTCCCATTATGATATAGGTAATTTATGAAACATCCCATTATACTTTTTTATATCAGCCTTAACTATTTGATATACCAAGTATAAACATACAAACTCTATGAAATCTCTCTTCATTCCATCCTAATAGAAGTATTCATTCATATCTCTATAGATCTTTAAACCACCAAGATGAATAAAGAATAATTAAATATGATATTCCTCTAACAACACCTTCTTTAATTTTATTGTGGATAGAATTCATACAAGGTTCCCAAAACTTATCATTAGATCATTATCAATCTTAAAATCAAGAACATTTCCATCCTTCTTTTTCAAATCGACATCTTTCTTATGTGACTCTTTAATTTTCACTTGGATAGATGGTTGAACATTAAATTAAGAAAGATAATATTATTCCCCTTATTTCAGGATTTCCATATTTATCCTTTTAAAATAAAAAAATATTGTATTTTTTTTTCCTCGTCATGTATAAGAAATAATAATACTTTAGACTCAATACATTATCCGTATTCTTTTCTTTCTAAATGTGGTAATGTATTGACCATTCATAATATTTAATATGTTTTAACCTTATTATTTGGATTTTGTTCAACTATTTATATTTGAATATATATATATTAATATTTTTTTTATCGATATATATGTCACACTTTTCTCCATAATGATAATTCCTTAATCATTTTAATAAAAAATTTCCACATTTAACTTCAAATCATGATTCGGGTAATTTTTATCATGAACCGTTAGTTATTATTAAGTATAAGGTTTAACCATGTAATTCTACATAATGATACACCCCAATCCCTTCTTGGATAAATCAATATAAATTACAAACCCTTATAGAATATAGGGTATTTTAAGAACAAGTGTGTTGACTGATATTCTCTTCAACTCCCAGACATTTTCCTCACTTTCATCTATTTAGATGAACTTGGATCCCTTTCATATTTAATTGGTTAGAGTATTAGATTTTATTGATTTATTCTCTATAAAAGTTCATTGATATCGAGATATACCAAGAAAACTAAGGATCTAATCCATCATGGTTGATCTAGGACAATATACAATAGTATCTGTCATTGATGGATCTATGAATATACCCTCTCTTGCGATTATATAACCCAAAAGTGAAACATTTGGAATCAAAAAATCACACTTCGTAAATTATTATTATATTTTCTCATTATATAGGGTATTTAATATCATTATCATGTTTTATTCATGTTATTAATTGATCTCTAAATAAATAATAATATCATATATAAAGACTACGACAAACAGTTCAATGTAATATTTAATGTCTATATTCATTATATACATGTATATAGAAAGTGAATTAGTAATAAAGAATTAAATAACTATATTTTCATTGTGTTTATACCATGTTAAAAATTATAACTTTGGGATATCCTTCATCTTAGCCTCAATTAATGATATCTATAATGAAGGTCAATATTGGAAAATTACTGAGCTTCACACATTTGATTAAACAAGTCATCAATATAGGGAAGAGGATATTTTTTATTAATTATGATCTTGTTCAACTCTAGATAATAAATGTAGAGTCACAAAAATCCATATTTCTTTTTAACAGTGATAATATGTTCACCCCAAGGTGAAAAAACTTGTCCAAATTAATCCCATTCCAAAGTTATCATGCAGTTTCTACTTTAATTCTTGTAACTCAGTTGATTTTATTCTATAGGGAGTCTTTGAAATTTTTATGGTACCATTTATGAGTTATATTAACATCTCAACATAATTTTTTGGTGGAGGGAAATGAAAATATTTCCTAATACATAAACAAATTCCCTCTAAAATAATAAAATCATTGATGAAAAGTTTCTCCACAACTATTTGAGTCAAACGCCACTTCCAAATGGGAAGAAATACCTATAACATAAATGTGATATCTATCATATGTTATTACTTATTTTCACACACACACACACACAGATATATATATATATATATATATATATATTATCATAGTTCATTTTTTAATATCAAAATTTACATCTATTTCACAAAAATTGATGTGGGGATTATATAGAGAAACCTAATCCATGCACAAGATAACATCAAATTCAAAAATCAAATGATTGAAAAAAATAACTGGAAACTAATTCCCACAAAAATAGATCAAATAGAAATCAAAGACAGGATAATCAATAAAAATACCATTAAGGGTTCTAATTTCTCATTATACTTATAATCATTTGGGTGGCATCTTGAAACTGATAAAAAAATTAAGATATGGAAGAATGGGTAGATCTAGAGTTAAATAAAACATTACCAGTTATATTGTGGATGGTAGGTGTACCTTTCACCATGCTTTTATCTTAACCCTCATTAGAAACTATGATCTCATGATATTTACCCTTCTCCATTAGTTTAAGAGGTTACAAACATAGAACTTCATCATTAACCTTAGTATTTTGGAACTTGTTATCATATTAACAATACTCATTACATTTGAAACATTGGAGTCCCAGTGGTGCATTCTCTGTGTCTTTCTCACTATTCGAATTATTTACTAACTTCTTCCCATACATATGGAAATAAATTTCCAAATGACCATTCCATACACAATTGAAACATTCATTAGTCCCCTTAGAATAATTCCCATTATTATTATTCTCATATATTGAGCATAAAATAATGATCATATACTTCTCTCTATAGTTCTTAGTTTTTTTTTATACACCATATTCCTTTTCCTGTAAAGTCCATGATATTGATATGTTACTCCGACCTACATTCATACCTTGATAGAACATAAAAAATATCTTAATATCTACTGATGTCACTTATGTATAATGGCCTTCTGATACTTTTCTTAAGACACTAAATAATAGAATAGCCATAATTTAAAGTTAAATGATAATATCTAATGTGTAACTCAGAAGTTATGTAAAGTTTTCCTCATATTTACCAAAGGATTCATTATCCTTTTTATTTAAGTCTAGGAACTGCTTATCAATATTCATGTGAAAAATATAAACAATGTATTTATATAATAATATGGTGTCAAACTCATCCCAATCCATAGATCCATTTTTTCTTGTTTCCTCATATTCTTGATAAGATACAACCATTGATTTTCTACACCTTCCAAATGATAGAATACCAAAATTACATTTTACTATTCTGAAGACTGGTGAATAGAAAATTTATTTTCAATGGAACTGATCCATTATTGAATAGATACTAGATTATACAATCCAATGATGGATGGTGGATTTTTCCTCTTGAAGGACTCAACAAAATGTTGTTATCTCCTTTATAAGTTTGGATGTGTGTCATGATTCATATCTTGAGAATTTTGTGTTATTATATAATTGACATTTTCAATTCCATATCCCATAAAATGTGTATTATATGTAGGAAAATAATTTCACTGTTCATCTTACTTAGAATTAACAGAGTTACTTCCTATTAAATACATTTAATTAAACCAAAAAACATAGTGTACGAATCAATAATCATAGTGGGGAATAAAGTAATAATTAAAATTTACTTATTGGATGTCTAAATCATTATAACATCTTTATTCTATAACCCCATGTGTTTATCATAGGTCAATAATAGTCATCATCTATTTAAATAAATCATGAAGGTTCATAAACAATTGGTGAATTTCGAAATTGTGTCCCTTGGTAGTGTCGAACAAGGTGTGCCACAAGGTCCATTGTCATGAACTATGTGATGATCTAGTCTAGCAAAATTTTCCCTTTTCCATGTTTTTCCCCTAGGTAATACTATTCCAAAGACACATACTCTATTAGTATCTAGAGAGGGATTTAATTTTTTGGAAACCACTAGCCCTCTACTTTAACAAAATTCTAGGTTGGTTTTCTGTACTTTTTTTCATCCTTACACTTATCCTTAGAAATGTCCTTATGGATATCACTGTGGATTTGTCATCATAGTTTCTAATGGATAACTAAACCAATTAAATGATTCAATCTATTAAGACCTAGGATTATCATTCATAGATATTACATCATTTTTTATGAATATTAGTTACATTACACAAACACACAACTGATTACTATAATAGTTCAATTCCTTTAGAAACATTGAGACATAAAAAACTGGTTTATATGTGATCTAAATCATATTTCATTGATATCATAATAATTGGAACCCTTATAAGACATATCAAAAGTAATAAATTTCTTCATAGCTTGAGGAAAGGAATTACAAGAAATGGTGAGCTCAGATTCTTAGTAATGTTAAATAATGGAGATATGTACGCAAAACATGAACATAAGGTAATGAGAATGTGAAAATAAAATTTCAATACCACACCCTCTAAATTAAATATTATAATCCTGATCAATTGAATAAATATTGGTAGTTCATAAGACATGAATCATAATAAAATCAAATAACATGATTCATAAGAGCATAACATTGGAATAAAACATGGAATTTGTGAAAAAAGACATAATAATATAAATTCATTTTCATATTACCCAAGGATCATTTCCATGGATATCATAGTGGAATCGGTTCACTCACTATACAGTTATAGAAGTCAAGGTTCACTCCAAATTCCATCACAACATACAAGGTCCCTTAGTGAACTGTGTTCACTTCCTATTATAATCCTATCCATCCCTTTAGATATAAATATTTATTAAATTAATTGGATAGATATATAGGTCCAAGCCATAACATAATTAATACCATATTTATGTGTTCCACAAGATCATAAACACTAATCATATTGTTACCAATGGAATGAAATGGTTATCATAAAATTTTTATTATATCATGACATATATAAAATATACAGGTTACATATCTATTTAATCATATCATAACTCATGAAAATAAGTAGGTTTCAAAATTATTTCCTCTTGGTATAACCTATGGATGATAAATTGGTTTCATAAAATTCATGTAATTATAAATATAAACTATTCAGAGAAAGAATATAAACGGTATCCTTGAATCATATCCCTAATAAGTATTATGTAACATCAATATATTTCATCTTATATGGAAAATTATTTTGATATACCATTTATAAGTTTTTTTTTGAAAATAATATTTTATATTTAAAAAACAATTTTTCAAATAAAAAATGTAAATTATTTTTTTTTTGAAAATATTATTTCAAAATTATGAAGGAATATTTGAATAATTTTTTTGTTAGGATTTCATAAAATTTAATTCATGTTATATATACTAAAATAAATATTCCATTCACATTTTTGGTAAAATAAAAAAAGTCATTATTTCAAAAATGACATAATGGTTCCTATCAAAACAATTCGTACAAAAGTAAACAAAGGGAAAATATTTCATTAATGGATTATTTTTAAAATAATTAAACATTTTTAGAAAACATGGTTTTGAATGTATACATTTTTTAACTGAATATATAAACAACGTTATATATTCATAAAAATATTTTCCCAATTATTTTAAGTGCCAAATAGTGGTAAAATTGTACTATTACATGAAGATGTCATTATTAACTATATTATAATACAATTTATGAGAATTATTGAGGGGCAATTCACGATAATTCATCATTAGAGACTTGATCATAAACAACCCCGATAAATAATAATATTTTAACATAATACTCTTAAAACTTTGGTAACCTTGAAACATATTCTCCATAAAAGGATAAAATAAAGTAAAAATTTAAAATTTTATTATGATAAATAAATTTATTATATTAAATGTCAATGAGTCTTTATATAATCCTCATAAAAAATATTTGTGCACAACATAACATATTTCTCAAAGAAGTCAAATTGAGTAAAAAATATGTTCCCGCTTTGGTAAATTTTGAACTATGAACAAGATGAAAGTTATAGACTAAAATATGTAACTAGATCCCAGAAATTTTCAAGATAATAATCATAAAATACATTCATGTTAAGTATGTATACACCATATAAAATAAATTAGTGGTCAATAGGGCATGTGACTCACAGAAGGAAAATGTTAGACGAAAAGCCCTTACCTTATGTCATGACTTATGTCATACTTATTAAAACCATGTGTATAGAAAATATCTATTTATTATACATATATTACTGAACCATATTCATATAAATAATTCTATATATGATTTTATTAAAACCTTTTATTAACTTTTTATTATCAATTCCATGTTAAAGTTATGTTTAATGAAATAACTACTTTGTTTTCCGTTTATGTTTTGAAATGTTATTTTTGTCCCTCTAAACTTGATCATGGTTTGATCATCTAGTTTTTTTTAACATTGATATAAATATATAATTTTTTTACTGTATGTGTATTTATATTAATTCATAATATATGGTGATTGAAAATTAAATACGTCGTTCATGGAGACGGTTGGTCATGGGTACGCATGAACACTATTTCCATTTACAAGTAGGATTGAAAGGGGGGGGGGAATTAAAGGATTAATATTGTCATTAAAGAATTTTCATTATGTCACGTATACAAAATAATATTATTAAACCCATATGTGGTACATTTCATGTAAAGTATAAATAAATCACATCACTTCATGAGGTGGTAGTTTTCCACACACATGAGCGATGTTATCATATTAACACAAAATGGAGATCTTGAAGGTATGTGTGTTATATTAATTAAAAAATAATAATGGTATCATAAATAAAATATATAAATAATAAACCCATTATTATATCTATCCATTTGATGTGTTAATGGGAAAAATGAATGACCTAGTTTCGCATGGCGATAGTCTGCCGTAATCAAGAATACTGATTTTGTAAACAAATTGATGGAAGTGGAGATGGTTATAGGTCCTGATCATAAGCAAAAATTATTATATTTAGTATATTTATTTTATTATATCACTTTTTTATATTAATAATTGAAGGAGTTGTAGGAAGAAAGAAAACAAAAAATATTATTGATGAATGTTAAATCTTCTTTCAATATCCTCCTTAGGATTTAACCTAAATCCTTCCTAAGATAGTTTTTAGTGAAAGAAATGCACTATTTTGTATACTTAGGTAATTTTTGAAGTGATTTGGGAAGTTTTTTGTTGATCCTATGGTCCTGAAATATGTGAGCAAGTGAGGGGGTGAGTTCCCTTTTATAATTAGGGAGGGTGACATTTTTGTAAATACTCAACAAATTAAATATTAAGCATTCAATATTACCTCATATGAATTAAATATAGATAAATAAAGGAGTTTAGGGATTATGTGTTCAATAAAAAACCTCCTCCATAAAAAAACAAATTCTCTTATGATGTTATTCCTCAGTCTTTATGTTCACTTGATTTTAGCGTTATAGTTTCTTTTTCAATAGTAACATGTATCATTTAATTAATATAGAAAATTTATCATTTAATACTAAAATTATAATGATATTTATTTTATAATTTTTACCTAATTATTATAAATAATATATCTAATTGAATAAAAAACATATATGTGTGTAAAATTAATTTTAATATAAATGCATGTAATGTGAAAACCCACATTTTAACCTTAGTGGTGATAATTATTTTTAACCATTTTCACTATCCTCAGGTTCAAAAATATAGTTAACATTTTAGATGATATAATTTTTTATTATTAAAAATATAGAATCTATTATTCCAACTTATGTTAATATAAGTGGCATAATTTAATTTAAAATCAATCCCACAAACATGATGAGAATGTGGGGTTTCAAAGGGAAAATGTTCAACATATTATAATGTTTTTATATCAAAATCCAATAATAAAATTGACCAAAATGGCCTAAATTAGATTAATGGATTTATAATTGATCTAATATTACTTTAAATATAATTTAAAAAAAATAACTTCCTAAATAAATAAAATTAAAAGCTATTTTTCAATAGAAAATCATTATTTTTCACTATTCATAAATAAATATTCTATTAAAAACTGAAAAAATCCCCATAATATAATTTTTAAAATTTTATTTCCAAAATGATTTTTTTATAAAATTATATTTCAAAATTAATTTTTTTATAAAATTAATTTTCCTAAAATTTTAAAAATGTAATTTTATTATTTTTCACAAATAGTAATATAAAGCATTTTATTCAGAAAATAGAATTTTTCAAAGATATAAATACTTTACCAAAAATAAGTATTTATTATCAATATGTATTCTTTATATAAAAATATTTTATATAATATTTAAAATTTCATTGTTTTTATTCATATTTATTGGTTTAATGGTTAGGTTATAATGGACCTATTTGAAACATATTAATAATATATCATAGTTCTTTTAAAACTGAGTATCATGTGTAACGAAATCTGACCTAGTGTTAAATGTATTGAAATCATAACTTGGTGTTGTTTGTATCACAAGATAGAAATGAAATTTAATTTATTCAAAAAAAAAATATAACTCAAATAAACTTGGGCTGTTATAAATGCTTTTTCATAAAATCAAAACATCCAACACCATATGAAATTATACACGAATGTATGACTTCTGATGTGAACATATTAAATCCATTTATGAGCTTATGAATTATGATATGAAAATATGTATTCTTATATAAGAATAATACTTCAACATAAAAATATATCTCAAACATAATATCTCATCTATCATTTTTTAAAATATTACAAAACATCTAAAAAATTACAGCACATAAATATCACTAGACTCAAGAAATTTTTAGAGTCTATAGGCATCAAGTTTCGAATTGAGATCAATTTGAATATAATATATAATTTTTTGAAACATTATAATGTAATAAAAAACTCTATATTTCTATATATATGACTCAAGATATATTTTAAATGAAATAACCATCATATTCTGACAAACTATTGAACAAAAAATTGAAGTAGTGACTTCCGTCGAGTTTTAGAGAACCCAGACAACCATTTTAGCTTTCCTTATAATATATTGAAATATATTTAAACATATTTTATATTCATCACAAAAAATTGAAATCAATTTTGATTAATGTGGATCAAGTTATCATCCAAAAGATAAATCAACTATAAATTGATGATCTGTTGTCTAATATTAATCTTATAGAATCTTCAAGAAAAAATTTAATATCGAATAACTTATTAATCCTTTAATTTTTTTAAGAAATTATGGATACTATTCATTGGTTTATAATGAAATAATTGGTATAAAATCATGAGGTATATAATTCATGTTTTAACCAAATTAATGTGACATAATAAAAATTCTAATTTATGTTCTTCATTCACTATTTATAGAATATATAAGTTATTGTAGTATAAAATAATAAATGTATATAATAAATATTAAAAATATTGATCCAATAAAATTATTGTTTTATTAATAATCAAAATAAAAAATTAAGTTTCATGGGGGCACTCAATAATCTCTCTCATTTTTATAATTAAAAAACAAAACATTATTTCTAAAAAAGATCTCCCACTTTTTATAATGATTAAAAAGGCTAAGATCATGAAAAATAGACCATTTTTAAGTAAATAAAAAATAATCAAATTAGTTTCTATAAAATAAAATTTCATTTTGATAAAAATCCTTATTTAAAATAATAATCACAACATAAAAGTTTCTGATGCTTTCTATCGGGGCACGTCTTCTTGTCGCGCATCAATCACATTTGTTGATGGACTACATTGTACCAAGAATTCCCACATTCCAAAGGTAGTCAAAATTCATCACTTCTTAAAATATGTATACTCCTTGATCTAAATGTAATGATTGAATATTAGATCCTCCTTCCATGGATTTCTCCTTGGAACTAGTCAGCTAGTCTCATTATCCCTTTTAGATTAAGACATAGTTCTTGAAAATCATTCCTGGTTCCATCTCATTACAAATTACGATTAATTATGTTGCTTCTACCTGGAAATTCTAAAGGGTCTAGTTGGGTATAAACCTTTTTTCAAGATAGTAGTCACATTGGGTATCAGTGGAATGTCTCGACACCAGAACATTAGAGCACCTGTATTCTTCCTCATAAAAGGACTTATCAAGGGCATAGAACCTGAGGCATCCTTTAGTGGTTAGAATGTTTCTTATTCTAGAGGTATGTATTCCACGGTTTTCCTCAGGCATCCCATATTTATCATCGGGAAGAACTCCACTTTAACATCCCATAATGACAGATTGGACTGATCAAAATGTATCATAGGAATATATTAGGAAGGTGGATCCCTAAGAGGGAACACCTAGGAGGTTTACTAGATAGATGGATCACAATTCCAAATGAGACTGGACATGAGGTGGTGCATCTCAAAATGAGAAGGTTTTGTACCATGAAGGGGTACACCCCTATAAGGGAGGCACCAAGGTTTACCATAAGATCAGTAGGAACACCTATAAAAATGAACCTGGGAAATGTGTCCCATAAATGGAAAGATGTCATGCCATGAAGGATGATCTAGACATCACTAACAGTGGATCAAGGATGTCGAACCCAATGATGGGGACATCAAGGATTACCATTGGATGGGATTGAACCTCAGGGAGGCTTCCTACGTACCCTTTTTAGAAGATAGGGATCAAAATCCATGTAGTTTGAGTGGGTGATTTAGGGATTACATATGGTTATATACCTGTCACAAAAGGAGCACTCATGGTTAGATAAGAAAGAATTATGTGGGGCTTATACATGGTTAGATGCCTGAGTGATACTATGAGTAGAAATGATGTGGATGGTACTTAAGTTCTAATATGACCCAAATTGATGGCATGATCTCCCTAGGATGTGGTGGCCCATGAAATAATCATGATGTAAATGGATGAAGTGTCGAAAGGGAGTGGATGCAATAGAAGGAATGTGAGGGGTGATGGGATTCATCCTCGAGGAGGCTTCCTACATTGCCTATGTAGGATACAGGAGTCAAAATCTGTGTGGTTCAAGATGTAGTGATGAGACACCTAAGGAGGTGGCTCATAAGAATTGATGGCATGGATTGGGACATGATTGAAGTGTAAACTCAAGGATTTGTCATGACCATCCCAAGACATAATGAATCGGGGGAAAGACTATGATGGGAATGAATGAAGTGATAAAATACAGATCAAAACACCTTAGGGAGGTGGATCTGGGGTATGTTTCCCATAAAGGGAATATATCACATAATTAGGGTATGTTTCTAGGATTGAGTACTAGATTTTACATTTTATTGTAATTTAACCTCATAGAGGATTCCTAAGTACCATTTTTAGAATTGAATGACAAAACCCCGTGTAACTCAATAGCGAGGGGCATGAGGGTTGTGCATTGGGATGGCCCATGTTAAGACTGATCTAGACACCACTGAAGATGGATCACGGAGGTGAAATGCTATGAGGGGGGCACTAATGTTTACCTTTGGTTGGGATTGAACATTGGGAAGGATACCTACATATCCTATTTAGAATATAGGGATCAAAACCCACATAGTTTGAAATGAGGGGTGTGGAGATTATGTGCTAAGGCAGCTCGTGTGATGACTGATTTGGACACCATAGAGGGTGGATTATTGAGGTTCACCCCTAGGAGGGGGGAACCAAAGTTTAAATTTGGTTGGGATTGAACATCTTGGATACTTCCTACATTCCCTATTTAAGATCCAAGGATCAAAACCTTCATAGATCAGAATAAGGGGCATGAGACATACACACTACGGAAACCTATGTGGCCAATGATCTGGACACCACTGAGTGTGGACCAGGGAGGATCACCCCTTAGAGGGGGAATATAATTTTACCTTCAGTTTGGATTGAACCTCATAGAGGTTTCCTACATACCCTATTTATGAGACATGGATAAAAAACTGTGTACTTTGAAATGAGGGGAATGGGGCTTATGCACTGAGGCAGCCCATGGAAAGACTGATCTGGTCACCACTGAGGGTGTACCATGGAGGTTCATCCCTAGGAGGAGGGGCCTCAATTTTACCTTTGGTTGGTATTGAACTCTGTAGAGGATTCCTACATCTGCTGTTTAGGATATAGGGATTAAAACCCATGTAGTTCAAAATGTGTTGTTGAATTGGGGATTACACATGAATAGCTACATAGAGAAATTTTGGGGATGATATGTAGTTATCTACCAAGGTTCCACTCAACAGTGAATGGGTCTTATACATGAAAGTTTTCTGGGAGTTACTTGGGAGTGGAAATAGTGAATGGGGTGTACGAATGGAAGTTACTCGGGTTCCACTAGGGATATACAAAGGAAAATAGGGATTATGTGTGAATGTTTCCTGGTTTCCACTAGGGAGTCGAAATGGTTAATGTGAATTATTCATGGAATCTTACCATAATGTCTTCGTCATGTCTGTCCAGGAGGGAATCCCATGTGCATTTCATGAGGTAATATTTTAGTTTAACAACATGTGAATGGATGAGGTACGTGGGGCTTACTCATGAAGCTTCCAATTCAATCTTCCCCATGTCAGGTTATGATATAATCACAACTTTTTTGTAGGTTCAGGATTATGATTTGGGATTGCACCTATGATGGATTCCCATGGTTATTGTTTTGTGGTCATCCCATGATCATGTTATGAGGCATATTTTTTCATGGAACATAAGGCATATCATGTTTGTCATAGGAGGAATCCTATTATTGAATGATTGGGTATTTTATATTTTAATATCAATTAGTGATGACTATAAGTATCATATTATTGGTGCAAAAGGTATAACTTGTTTGGAACAACAGGTATACTTTTTTTGTCGTATAGTGTATGATACAATTAAAAGTCATATATTGAAAATATTATGCATAAGACACCAAGGAATGGATGTTGTGGAAATAATGCAAGATAGTCCCTTTTTATATCATCCCAGAAAGGGATTTGGGTGATATGGATTGAGGAGTTTCTTGAGTAATAGTTTAACTCAAGGTGCTTGGGGAACTACAGGAGATAATCACAACTCATTTCATGAGAAGGGGCCAAGAGGAGTATGCCGAATCATGGTATTTCATGGGGTGTAGAAGATTACCTTGAATCATAGTATTCCAGGGGTGAACATTGGGGTTTTATAAGGGTGTAACCCAAAATATTTATGACTGGGCTGTAAAACTTTGTCGGGAGACTCACAATTTTTACTGGGAGTCAGTGATGGTATCGATGGTACTGGTCCAGATGGTCGGGACCGTAACCCGACACTGATGTTGAGTGAGGGATGGGGGGTACATACCCTATGGTATAGACTCGTGGTTGTAGAGGTAGGATCTTAGTGATGTATAGTGATTCACAAATAATAGGGATTCACAGAGCTTAGGTTCTCATGGTAGATATCCTAATTCAAGGGGGGACTGCCTCATAAAGGTTGAATACATCAAAAATCCTCAAGGTACTTCATCATTCATGAAGGTAATAAGCCTTTAAAAATGAATATCTACCAATGGTAATGGCTCTGAATAATGTAATGGAGGAGGTTTTGTGGTTCCTATGTGATCGCGGAAGATTATCTCGCGTAGCATGGGAGCTCCGCGAATTGGGAGGGCGGGACTGCAATGTAACGACCCAAACTTTTTGAATAGTATTTTAATTTACTCTTAACAATTTAATAGATATTTTAATGGTTAATGCATAAATAATAGTCGATGGCTTCATCCAGTAGTGTCAAACCTTATAAATCCCACTTATCAGAGCTTGGGAAGGAGGTGGCATCTTTGGGCATCACTTTGGACCAAGCCCAAGCCGAACTCCAGCGTGTCAAGCTTGAACGGAGTCGCCTATGGGAGAAGTTCAATTTAGTGGAGATTACTACTAGGGAAATGTTATCCGAGCCTCCCCAAGATTCTCTCACCTTATCACACCTTACACTTAGGTCTTATGCTGGTGTTATAAGGGGCTATGTAACGAGACCGTAGCTACTTTGTGTAGTCCTTTGAGATAAATAAAATTGTGATTTCTTCCTTTGGTGAAGTTTGTGAATTTTCAGATGTTCGGATAAAAATATGATGTATCTTATTGATGAATTTTAGAAAAAGGGTATTTTAAAAATATTTATGTAAACCATAAATAATTATAAATGTGTAATGATTTTTAAAAAATGTTCTTCTACAATTGTGTTCAGTATGAAATTTAGAGTCTAATAAGATCAACTTAATTTTTGGTCAATAGTAAATTATGAATAGTGATTTTACGCTTAGGATTAGTAATGTGACCAAATTTATTAGTAATCTCACTTAAATAAAGTATTAATATAATTTAGGCACCATGATTAAGTAATGTGATTCAATAAAATATGTAAATAACTATTTCAGAAATTATTAGTTAAGTATTAGTTTTTTCAGGTGAATAGTGTTTTTTATTTAAAAATTAAATTAAAAATATTTAGAAAATTATGTTCATAAAATGGATTTCATTTTTTAATTTAGAGCATCGATATTATGTTAAGGATAATTTTTGGGATTTTTCTGGAAAAGTTGAATTTTCGATGAACAGTGAATTTTTAGTTTAGAGTTTCGGGTGTTTAATGACATCATTAAGGATGTAATAACTATGTAATAATTCTGGTTGACTTATGAATAGTAAGATAAGGTATTAGGTGTCCCAAGTGGCCAATACCATGGGAAAATACCATGGTCAAGTCCATGGTTTTTCCAATACCACCATTGAGGTGTCCCTCGGCCATTAATGCCTTGTCCCCTCACTTCCCCTATAAATACCAAGACATTATCTCATCCTTTCGATTAAAAAATCCTCATCAACTAAGTTCTGGTCTACTTACTTCCCAAGGAGTCCTCCCAAGTTTCCCTCAATCCTCTCAAGGTCCCAAACTTCACGATTTTAAAGTTACTCTTCAAGGTAAGAGATCCTACCTCTCTCTTTCTTTCCAAGTACTCTCTTTTATGTCATATCTTTTATGATCCATGTTATTATGTTGTAGGATGTTCTTTTATATTAATAATATTTTACCTTTCATTTTAATATGATAAGAGACCCCCTATTTCTCTCATCAATTCATTTTAAGAATGTATAAGTGGCGTCGTTAGGCTGCCGAATTTTTAAGGGATTCTTTCACCCTTCTCGTTTTCAAATTCTATTTTCATGTCAAGTCTTTGATGTTCCTTTTTATTATGTTGGGGTATTATATCTATATATATCATACTGATATTTTATTTTCATATTATTAGAGACCCTATTTGATCTCATCAATTCATTTTTTTATGTTTTAAGTGACGCCGTTAGGCTACCGAATTTTCATAAGAGATATCTTATTTTTGTCTTCCTTCTATGTTTTTAATTTCATATGGCATGTCTTTAAAATTTCATTACCATGTTATTATATCCTTTATATTCTATCCCTCTACTGTTTTATGGATTATTTATGATTGGGTGACCCATGTACCCTCTTTTTTCAATGTTATCTAAAACCCTGCAACATAGCCGTTATGCTGCCGAATTTTCATCTCTAAATGTCTCTCTCTTTTTCTCAAATTATTTTATTTTATCAAGCGAATACTCGAAACTCTTTATTCTAAAGGTTTATTCACATATATATCAAAATTTTATATTTTAAATTCTGGGATTTAAATACATTAAACCCACTTTCCTTTTTTCGTGGGTTTAAAATGACATAAAGATCATGTCTTAAAAGCAGTTTTTAAAACGTTATGATTATGAAATGAAACCCATTTCTTTTATGCTATATGAGTTATTTATGAAATTTTTTATGACGATATATGTGGATCACATGAATATAAAGGCAAATTTAATGGTGCACCCTGATAGCGCTCCAATGCATTGGGTAATGATGTAACCACTAGAGATTACAATTTTAACGATACCTTGGTGAATAACCTTGGTAATTTCAAATGACACCTTGGGGATGGAACTTGGTGATATGTTCATGATTGTCTAAGTTAAATGTTTTATCCACATATTCAAGTTATGAATCATGTTCTTTACATTATGATATGCCTCATGATCTCTCTCTCATTCCTTAAAGATATTTATCATGACTTTATTGATGTATCTCAAGTTCACATGAAAAATGTTTCTCTTGTTTCCCTTACTAGGCCTTCTGCTCACCCTTTCCTTTGATGTATGCTCCTAGGTTATGAGATTCTATAATTAACCTAGGATGGACAATTAATAAGCCTTTCAGGTGTTTAAAAAATAAAATTTTATGTTGTCATGTATTAAGTTCCTCGTTTCCAAGACACTAAACCTTAAAGATCCTCAGTTTTGTATTATGTAATGAAAGTTTATGTAATGAAAAAGGCAGGATGCCAAAGTTGGTATCAAAGGATGGTTTAGTTTTTTTTGGAAATTAGGATAAGAGAACTTTAGAAAGAACCCTATAGAAATTTTAAATATAGGAAATCTTCCTGGTATTTTGGTGAGTATAGAGTTAGTGGTTTATCAAACAAATACATCCCTATCTGGATAAGAGCAGGTAGAGGCGGCTCTGCCACAGATGTACATAGGGGTAAAACCCAAAAACACCTCTTTGAGATAGACTCAAATGGGAACTGGTGCATGATAATAGGCCTTGCTGCACTCTTGGTTACGACACTCCCAGGGGATATGTTTGGTTAATTGCAAGCTTTTTATGAATCCTTATGAAGGAATTATAGAGAAATATAATTTAAGCATGATGTTTTAAGACATAGAATCCTTTATAGTCAAAATATTCGTAAATGAAACAATTTTCTCACTAAGGTTTTATTCTTTTAGAAAATGGTGGGCAATAGGAGGAATCATGCAAATGGTGACCGAAATGCACCATGTGCTGACGACCCTCCGATGGAAGCTGGAATTGAAACATTCATGCGCATGATGAACCAACTGACTCATGTTATGGGAATAACTTTAATTAAGCTGAGAGGCCGATCTCACCATGAAGGGAACAACATTCTGTTGAGTCCTTTATGTGTCAACGACCACCAACCTTCATTGGATTTACTGACCCATTGGTTGTGGAACAATGGATAAGCTCCATTGAAAAGATCTTTTCTGTACTCCATTGTTCCGATCCAGAAAAATTCACCCTTGTTGTTTACCACCTAGAGGGAGAAGCTGATCAGTGGTGTTCACTGGTCAAAAACACGAATCCAAGAGGAGATATGGAAGATATGGAGTGGGAAGAGTTCAGGGGAATATTCTTTAATAAGTATATCCCTCGTTCCATGAGAACGAGAATGGAGAAGGAGTTTCTTGATCTAAAGTAGAAGGAGAACGAATCTGTCGGAAGATATGAGATGAACTTCACCCAACATTCATGATATACCTATAGCTTTGTCATGGACCCTAATGGAATGGTTGATAGATTCTTTGGTGGACTACGACCTCATCTGCGGAAGAATCTAGCCAATAGGGACTATGATAGCTATGAAGAAATAGTTTGAAGTGCTATGAAAGTCGAACTGGAGTTTGGTGAGACACAGTGGTCTCACAAATCTAATGAGAATAAGAGAGCTCTAGAACCAAGCCTGGGAAGAAGTTTTGATCAGGAAATATGTGGAAATAAAATTCAACATTCCACATGCAATAAATATGGGAAGAACCATTCAGGGAACTGCTTGATTGGAATTGGTAAGTGCTACAAGTGTGGAAGAGAAAGCCATATTTCTAATAATTGTCATAGTGATGTGAAGCCTCAACTTCCCAACACTAACGACAGAGGAAAGATGGTTATGGATCTACCCGAAGTACAATTCTTCAAGTGTGGACGACTTGGTCACTTTGCTAATCACTGTCTAAATCCGAGGATAGTGGAGGGGAATCACCATCAACCTAAGAAAAGTCCAAGGGAGAAAGGTCGTGATTTTGCTATCAAAAAAACTAAATTTGAAGCTCCGAATGACGTGGTAGCAGGTACTCTTGTTGTCCTCTCAAAACTAGCAAGTACATTGTTTGATTCTGGTTCGACACATTCCTTTATTTCCTCCAAGTTTGCAAATAATATAGAATCAATCCCCAAACTACTAGAGGTAAAGTTGTCAATCAAGACTCCAATTGGGATTATCAATACATCAACAGTGTTTAGAGACTCTAGTTTTTACTTTAGTGAGCACAATCTTATCGCAAATCTAGTAGTCATTCACATGATGGAATTTGATGTTATACTAGGGATGGACTAGATCTCAAAGTATAATGCTAAGATAAAATGCAGAAGTGAGGAAATATCAGTAGTCTTGAATGAAAAACCTACAATTATATTCCAAGGAGAGATATCCCGACCTGATCCTTGTCTAGAAGCACCTCCTATAGCCTCCTTTATGGAGTTAATCAGTGAGGATGAAGAAGGAAAAGGGAGTATACAAATAGAAGATGTTCCGATTGTTCAGAAATACATAGACGTATTTCTTGAGGAGTTACCTGGACCTCCCCCCGAAAGAGAGGTAGAGTTATCAATTGAACTCATACCTGGATCTCAACCAATATCAAAGACACCATATAGAATTGAAAATATGGAGCTATAGGAGTTAAAGAAACAACTCCAAGACTTGTTGGAGAAGGGGTTTATCCGACCGAGTGTTTCTCCTTGGGGAGCACCAGTTCTATTTGTGAAGAAGAAGGATGGATCAATGCGGCTATGCATTGATTATAGAAAACTGAATGGGATCACAGTGAAGAACAAATACCCTCTTCCAAGAATTGATGATTTATTGGACCAACTTTGTGGGGATCAATTATTCTCCAAGATTGATCTTTGATCTAGTTTTCATCAACTGAGGGTGAAGAAGGGAGATATTCCAAAGACTGCCTTCTGATCAAGATATGGGAATTATGAGTTTACTGTTATGCCCTTCATCTTGACTATTTCTCCTTCTATTTTCATAGATTTGATGAATAGAGTCTTTAAGGACTACCTTGATAACTTTGTGGTATTTTTTATTGATGATATTTTTATATATTCAAAAAGTCGTGAGGAGCATGAAGATCATCTGAGGGTCATTTTGAAAACTCTACGGAAGGAGAGGCTCTTTGTAAGGTTCATCAAGTGTGAGTTTTGGTTACAACAAGTGGATTTCTTGGGGCACATAGTAATCAATGAAGGAATCTCAGTTGACCCTGCAAAGACAATGGTTGTGAAGGAGTGTCCTTAACCCACAACAGTAACTGAGATTCATAGTTTCTGTGGTTTAGTAGGATATTATAGGAGGTTTGTGAAAAACTTTTCAAGGTATTCTAATCCACTAACCAAGTTGACTCGAAAAGGGGTTAAATTCATCTGGACAAATGAATGCGAGGAAAGTTTCCAAGAACTAAAGAATAGATTGGTTACTGCTCCTATTTTAACACTACCCTCTATCAGAGAAGGATTCATTATTTTTAATGATGAATCTCTAAAAGGGATTGGGTGCGTCCTCATGAAAAATGAAAAGGTCATTGCTTATGAATCTCGACAGTTGAAGATTCATGAGTAGAATTATCCTATGCATGATCTAGAGCTAGCAGCAGTTGTTTTCGCTCTAAAGATATAGAGGTAGTATCTTTATGGGGATAAATGTGATATATACACCAACCACCAAAGTTTAAAGTATATTTTCATGCAGAAAGAATTGAACATGAGACAAAGGAGATGGTTGGAGCTTATTAAAGACTATGATTGTTCAATTCATTATCACCCTGGAAGAGCAAAAAAAGTCACGGATGCATTAAGTAGGAAAGACCCTGTTGTTCTGGAAATAATAAGTATCCTATTAGATCCATTAATTAAGGATCTAGTAAAGCTGGACATGGGAATTGTAAGGGAAGGGACATCATCAACCCTATCCTAAATGATTTCTCAACCTTCATTACTAGATAGGATCAAGAAGGCTCAAAAAGAAGATCTTTTGTTTGCAGGAGAAGTGTGAGGCTGTGAAGGATGGGAAGTTTCCTAATTTCAATATTGATCAAGAAGTTGTATTGAAATTTCGTACAAGACTATTTGTTCTATTTATTCCGGAGATAAAGAGGGAACTGATGGATGAATCTCATAGCTCTACCTTCTCTATACATTTGGGAAGCACTAAAATGTATAGAGAACTTCGTGATCATTATTAGTGGGATAACATGAAGAGGGAGATTGCTGATTACACTCCAAGGTGCCTGGTGTATCAAAAAGGAAGAACGAAAACTTCCTAAGGGGGTATTACAACCTCTACCCATACCATCATGGCATTGGGATAATATCACTATGGACTTTGTCACTGGTCTCTTGAAAACTTCCAAAGGAAACAATGCGATATGGGTTATTGTGGACCATCTCATCAAGACTGCCCATTTTATCTCCATTCGGGAAGATTTTCCTTTGGATCAACTTACCAAGATATACTTGAAAGAAGTGGTAAGGCTGCATGGGGAACCACTATCCATCATATCTAATCATGATCCAAGATTCACATCAAAATTCTGGAGAAGTCTTTAACATGCTCTGAATATTGAATTGAATTTTAGTACGGCCTATCATCCTCAAACTGATGGCCAATATAAAAGGACTATTCAGACACTTGAGGAAATGCTGAGATTATTTTCAATGGAAGTTAAAGGTGGATGGGATCAACACCTACCATTAGTTGAGTTCTCATACAACAACAGCTTCCATTAAAGTATTCAGATGGCACCCTATGAAGATCTATATGGAAAGCGATGTAGAACATCTACTTGTTGGGATGAAGTTGGTGAGAGAAATCTTCTTGGGCCTAATCTTGTGCAAGAGATGACAAAAAAGGTTCATGCCATCCAACAACACATAAAGGCTTCTCAATGTTGGCAGAAGAGCTATGCTGACAACTGTCGAAGGGACTTGGAGTTTGGTGTTGGCGATAAAGTCTTCCTTCGAATTTCTCCATGGAAGAGAGTCATGCGGTTTGGGAAGAAAGGGATGCTCAACCCTAGGTACATTGGCCCCTGTGAAATACATGATCACATAGGATCAGTGGCCTATTTTCTAGCACTTCCATAGAACCTAGATCAAGTTCACAATGTCTTCCATGTATCTCTCTTGAGTAAGTACATACCCGACCCTTCGCATGAACTGAACCCAGAGGTGGTACAATTGGAACATGACCTCTATTATGAGGAATAGCCAGTGGAGATCTTAGACCGTAGAGACAAGGTTCTACACAACAAGACTATCCACCTTGTGAAAGTGTTGTGGAGGAATCATACGTATGAAGAAGCGACGCGGGAGCTTGAGGAAACAATGAAGCAAAAGTACCCTCACCATTTCAACTAGGCCTTTGGTTTAAAATTTCAGGGTTGAAATTTCTTAAGGGGGGAAGAATTTAACGACCCAAAATTTTTGAATAGTATTTTAATTTAATCTTAACAATTTAATAGATATGTTAATGGTTTATGCAGAAAGAAGAGTTGATGGCTTCATCCAGTAGACTCAAACCTTATAAAGACCACTTATCAGAGCTTGGGAAGGAGGTGGCATCTTTGGGCTTCGATTTGGACCAACCCCAATCCAAACTCCAGCATTTCAAGCTTGAACAGAGTCGCCTATGGGAGAATTTCAAGTTAGTGGAGATTACTACTAGGGCGATGTTATCTGAGCCTCCCCAAGATTCTCTCATCTTAGCACACCTTACACTTAGGTCTTATGCTGCTGTTATAAGGGGCTATGTAAGGAGACCGTAGATACTTTGTGTAGTCCTTAGAGATAAATAAAATTTATATTTCTTCCTTTGGTGAAGTTTGTGAATTTTCAGATGTCCAGATAAAAATAGGATGTATCTTATTGATGAATTTTAGAAAAAGGATATTTTAAAAATATTTATGTAAACCTTAAATAATTAAAAATATGTAATGATTTTCAAAAAATGGTCTTCTATAGTTGTGTTCATTATGAAATTTAGAGTCTGATAAGATCAACTTATTTTTTGGTGAATAGTAAATTATGAATAGTGATTTTACGCTTAGGATTAGTAATGTGACCAAATGGATTAGTAATCTCACTTAAAGAAAGTATTACTACAATTTAGGCACCATGATTAACTAATGTCATTCAATAAAATAGGTAAATAACTATTTCAAAAATTATTAGTTAAGTATTAGTTTTTTTGGGTGAATAGTGTTTTTTATTTAAAAATTAAATTAAAAATATTTATAAAAATATTTTTTTAAAATGGATTTAATTTTTTGAATTTAGAGCATCGATATTATGTTAAGGTTAATTTTTGGGATTTTTCTGGAAAAGTTGAATTTTCAGTTTAGAGTTTTGGGTGTTTAATGACATCATTAAGGATATAATAACTATGTAATAATTCTGGTCGACTTATGAATAGTAATATAAGGTATGATGTGTTCCAAGTGTAAAATACCATGGGCAAATACCATGGGCAAGCCCATGGTTTTTCCAATACCACCAATGAGGTGTCCTTTGGCCATTAATGCCTTGTCCCCTGACTTCCCCTATAAATACCAAGACATTATCTCATCCTTTCGATTCCAAAATCCTCCTCAACGAATTTCTGGTCTCCTTACCTCCCAAGGTGCCCTTAATCCTTTCAAGGTCCCAAACTTCAATATTTTGAAGTTACTCTTCAAGGTAAGGGATCCTACCTCTCTCTTTCTTTCCAAGTACTCTCTTTTATGTCATATCTTTTATGCTCCATGTTCTTATGTTGGAGGATGTTATTTTATATTCATCTTAATTTCCTTTTCATTTTAATATGATGAGAGACCTCATATTTCTCTCATCAATTCATTTTAAGAATGTTTAAGTGGCGCCGTTAGGCTGTCGAATTTTTAAGGGATTCTTTCACCCTTCTCGTTTTCAAGTTCTATTTTCATGTCAAGTCTTTCATGTTCCTTTTTATTATCTTGGGGTATTATCTCTATATCTATCATACTTATATTTTATGTTCATATGATGAGAGACCCTATTTTATCTCTTCAATTCATTTTTTTATGTTTTAAGTGACGTCGTTAGGCTGCCGAATTTTCATAAGAGAAATCTTATTTTTGTCTTCCTTCCATGTTTTTCATTTCATATGGTATGTCTTTCAAATTTCATTACCATGTTCTTATATACTTTATATTATTTCCCTATACTGTTTTATGTATCATTTATGAGTGGGTGACCCATGTCCCCTCTTTTTTCAATGTTTTCTAAAACCCTGCAATATAGCCGTTATGCTGCCGAATTTTTGTCTCAAAATGTCTCTCTATTTTTCTAAAATTATTTTATTTTATTAATTTAATACTCAAAACTCTTTATTCTACAGGGGTATTCACATATATATAAAAATTTTCTATTTTAAATTCTGGGATTTACATACATGAAACCCACTTTCTTTTTTCTGTGGGTTTAAAATGACATAAATATCATGTCTTAAAAGTAGTTTTTAAAACGTTATGATTATGTAATGAAACCCATTTATTTTATGATATATGGGTTATTTATGAACTTTTTTATGATGATATATGTGGGTCACATGAATATAAATACAAATTTAAGGGTGCACCCAGATAGCGCTCCAATGAATTGGGTAATGATGTAACCACTAGAGATTACAATTTTAACGATACCTTGGTGAAAAACCTTGGTAATTTCAAATGACTTCTTGGGCATGGAACATGGTGATATGTTCATGATTGTCTAAGTTAAATGTTGTAGCCACATCTTCAAGTTATGAATCATGTTCTTTCCATTATGATATGCCTCATGATCTCTTTCTCATTCCTTAAAGCTATTTATCATGACTTTTTTGATGTATCTCAAGTTCACATGAAAAATGTTTCTCTTATTTCCCTTACTGGGCCTTCTGCTCACCCATTCCTTTGATGTATTCTCCTAGGTTATGAGATTATATAATGAACCTAGGATGGACAATGAAGAAACCTTTCAAGTGTTTAAGAAGAATTTTTTTATGTTGTCATGTGTTAAGTTCCTCGTTTCCAAGACACTAAACCTTAAAGATCCTTGATTTTGTATTATGTAATGAAAGTTTATGTAATGAAAAAGGAAGGATTCCATATGCAACCCGGTGGGTTTCATGTATGTAAAAATGTCACTGATAAGGGTCGTGGCTCCATCAGAATCATAAAGCCTTGCATCAAAGAAATTCTCAAAGCTGTAGAGGGCTTTGTACTCGCGGAGCCATCCATCGAATATGTTCACACGGAGGGAATTATACTCACAAATAAATCCATCAAATATGAATTAATGGTCACATAGGGCATTAGAATCATGGATTCTTATGTCATTGTTGTGTGTGTGGTCGTGTAGAGAGCTCTATGGTCCAGTGCTCTTCAAATGGGGCTCAACAAACAATTATTCCATCCCAACATTGAGAAGCCACAAATTCTAATAATAAACTCTTTTCAGGATAAATAACCTATTAAATAGAATCTAGAGGAAGTTTCTGGGCTCTTGGATCATGTTTGGAAGAATTTGGTTCATTATTTGGACGTGTTTTTTAGTTCTGAAAAATTCCCCCTCGGAATGGGGTCCAAAGAGGACGAAGAGGGAAAGGTGGAACAATTATGAGGATTGATCTAAGGAAAAAACCTACCTCGAGGAAAACTATATCTCAATCACATTGAGGAAAAAACCACCTACAAATATAATCCCAAGTGATTTAGTCTTATTATGAGAATTAAGGGATAATAGACGATCATTCTCATGTATGAGAGTGCTAAACAATGGTGAATGTGTTGGGATCAGAATAGGACATGGATCACCATTGGGAGTGTCATGATTGAGAGGGAATGTGGATGGATAATGGGTATCTATGAAAAACTAGCTTACTTTTCCTAATACACCCTTGTTCATGAATGGGGTAATGCTATGAGCATTCGAATCTATAAAAACAAAGGGGATGTAAAGTGTGAATCACGATGCACAAAATTTAAAACATTGGGTGGATGGAATGCTAGTATGGGATGATTGTTGACCATGTTTGAAACATATTATCTACACCACTATCCTAAAATGGTAGAAAACAAATGAGGGTTGACTTTTGAACATGTTAAAAATACTGGACCCACTTAAAATTTTGTCTGATGTCTTCCAGAAACTTGTCCCAAGATGTTAGGTGAGACAATGAGGAATTGGACAAGACTATTAGGGGGTCATTCAAACATGAAAGTGGAAGATTATCTAATTGAGGGGCACAAAAAGCATGATATGGAGTAATGTGATGTTCAAGTAGCTTCAAACACTATCAAAATTATGCCACCATGGATTAGAACACACTGGTGTAAGCATACTATTATGAACAATGATCAATCATCTCTTCCAAGGGAGTGTCATATCAAATATCAAGTGATAACAGAAGATGTGAACTATAAGTTATATGATCATAACTATGGGAGAGGACCTTTCGTGTTAGGGAATAGTATTCTTTAATGTTTTACCTCATTAAAATGTGGATGAGGAACACTTAGTTTAACATCATACATTGATGATGATGTATGTTATAGTTTAGCGTTATATGATCAAATCATGTCATGTGGTTTAAAATTAGGCAATAGGGATATTACACATAGTTTAAGGTCATACTGCATGGAACCTGGACAATAGTTTAGATTCATGTTTTACAGACTATATTAATGTGTATTCCAATATTATTTGTGTCATAAAGGAAATAAACCTGATGTGAATAAGCCAATGGAGGCGTGTACACCACATAAATATCAAGGAATGGACAAGAAGGAATCCTATGTGACATGGAGAGAGGAAAATATCATAGTGAGTCTCTTAGTTTATGTTCAAAATGTTTTGACCATAATTGTGGCTGAAGGGACCTAAAAGGTTAATGAACCCATGACTGGGCCTAAGATAAGTTGTTTGAGTATCGATATGTATCCCATAATGTTGAAAATCAAGACATACATAGTTCTTGGAACATAGCATGGTAGGAGGCCAATCCTAGTGAGGGGAAATCCTATTTGGAGAGGAATCCAAAGAATCTCATAATTATCATGGGGCATCCAAAATTTGTTCAAGGTAGAGTCATAGTTTAGTGTCATGTGTAACGAACATCAACTTTTAGTTTAATTTAATAGATCATAGACCATGTTTGAGGCCAATGAGTCCTTGGATTGAAGAATTTTTTGTCTAGGAACACATAAAAAGTGTCCACACATTGCTACGTATCCCATACATATGGTAATAAATACATTTGTAGTTCTTGAATTCCTTGATGTTTAATGTCATGTTGTAAAGACAATGATGTCGTAGTTTAAGGTAATATGATAGTACCGGTCCATTCATTTTAGCATCGTGTAGTATGGAAGCTAAAGGATGTGTTCCAAGAGGTATGTGCATGGTGTGGTTGGTAGAAACCCAATGTGAATGGGAAAAAAAGAGGTTCAAAACACACCATGAACTTTTGAGAAAACCATGGAGAAGCTCTCCATTTATGGTTGGAGAGTTTGGACAACAGAGATCTTAGTTTATGGTCAAGAGTTTGGACCATGGGGTTGTGAAACTTCTCTATGTGGGTATAACCCTACCAAAACTCATAATCCCACATGATCCATGCTCGGTGTGGGAAACAAAAAGTGATTTAAGGCTTTCCCTATCACATGTAGAATTGTGCAACATAGTATCTTCTCACTCATTGTGTGTTTGTGAACTAAGGAGCAACACAAAGGGTGTTAGAGTTCTATAAAAATATGGGGAATTTTAAAGGATGAAAATAGAAACATTTGAGGTTTGAATCCATGAAGGGGAGAGTGATGGGAAGGATCACTATTGACCATTTTCACAACATAGGATCCACAATATCACCTGTCATAGGTGGGGTGTCCAAACACTGAATCAACAATTGAACAAATTCAAAAAACAATATCCACAATTTTTTCCAAAAATCTATTAGGTTTTTGGGAAAAGACAAGAGGATAGACAAAGAAACGTGATTCCATCACTGTTAGGGGGTCCTTCTATATGTTATAGATGGTGAAAATATGAAAATAAAAAGACTCAATGTGTGTAGATGGTTCGGGAATATATTCACATTGAACTTAAAACTTCCAGTCTCTCACCCCAGTGCATTATGGGTATGTTAGTCATATGATACAACTACACCCAAGATAAAAGACCCCAGTATTGCAAATAATTTATGTTATTATTGCTTGGACCATAGGATATTAGTTTAAAGGTCATAGATTCTGGTCCATAGGTTCTCAGTTCAATGTAGTGTTCATGGGATGTGTCCTTGAAATTTATCATTATGTTTTAAGGCCAAAGCATTGTATAGTTATAGTCATATATCTTGGAAAATAGAGTTCATAGATTAGGGTCATTGAATTTGGGACTATAAATATTGAGTATCTATAGTAGACATATTTAGTGCGGAGGAATGAAAAATATGATATGAATGATGTTCAAAGAGATCGAATTATACACAAAATGATCATGGGAGAACCATGAAGAGGATCTTACTTTAAGGTAATGGAGTTTTCACTACATGCCTCATAGTTTAAGGTCAAAGATTTTGGACCGTAGGTGCCGAGTTTAGCATCATGTACACTGGAAGTATCCTTGAATTTCAACATTATGCGGTAAGGATGAAGCGATGTAAAATTTTGATTCATATATATTTGAATATAGAGGTCTTATTTTAGGGACATAGAATTTATATTGATAAAGAGTATGTATCACAAGTAAAAATATATAGTTCGGAGGAATGAAAATTCTAACTTGAATGAGGACCAAATAGATTCAATTCTGCACAACATGTTCTAAAGAGAAACTTGAGGAGTATCTTAGTTTAATTTCATAGATTTTGGACCATAGGGATCCTATTTTAAGGTTATAGAGTCAGGAACATATGGTTTCCCAACTTCTCTATGTGGGTACAATCCCTACCAAGACTTATAAGCCTATGTGATCCATGCTTGGTGTGGGAATCAAGGAGTGATTTCGGTATTTCCCTATCACTTGAGATAACAAAAAAATGTAAAATAAGTGTCGGGAGGGAAAGTCCCAACTATACTCACATTCCCACTCGATGTGCACAGACGTATAGAGGAAAAACACCATGGGTGTTGGAGATCCACCAAAACATAAGGACGTGGAAAGTATGCATCGCTACGCCTGATATTAGGAAAACAATGATGGTGGAATGATGATGGAGGATAACTATTGAACCTATTTTAAACTTGGAATCCATATCGTGTTACTAGGGATGAGGATAGAAAAACGAGGGTTCACCACTGACCATGTTCAAAACATGGGGCCTTTCTCAAAATGTCTTTCAATGACTTCTAGGGTGTTGTCCCGTGATGATAGGTGAGCTGATATTTCATAGTCAACCCATTAGGGGGTCCCTTTAAACATGAATGATGATGGGGATAAAGGTAAAGGGATGCATGGAGAATGGAGATATATTGGGGTAATGTCCCTATAGAGTCCAACACTCCAGGTCTTGTACCACCACACATTCAAATATTTCTGTTCAAAACATCCATATGAGGGATCATGTCTATCCTCAAGGACCAGGTTCCTGAGGGGGACGAAGTCCAAGATGAAACTCAGGGTAAATGTTCATGGAATTTCAAATAGTTTAAGGTAAAGATCCTTGGTCCAAAATCACTTAGTTTAATAGTTTTAGTGTTTGGACTATAAGTTCCCAGTTAAATGTAATGTGCATGGGAAGTATTCATGTTGTTTAACATCATGTGGTAGGGATGAAAATGTCATGTAGTTCATCATTATACAACTACAACATTATGTGAGAGAGAGATGCATCTCAAAGAGGAATTATATGGTGCATAAAATAACTATATGTGAATGAGGACCAATGAGATCCATACTACACCACACATTCTTAAGAGGGAATCACACCAATGGGACCAAAAGGTGAAAGTGATTTTCTGGTTGGGCCTAGGGATTTAATGTTAGGGAGCCACAACATATCCCATAAGAATGGTAATAAATCCACAAATAGTTCTGGAGATCCATGCAGTTTAATGTCATGTATAATTCATGAAAATAGGATGGGTTATTTGAAATAAACATGTGTGGTACCACTAACATAACCCTATGTGAATTAATACCTAAGAGCTCCACACCACACCACATATTCCTAAGGGGGAAACCCAAGCTAAATGCCCAAAATGTTTTATGAATCTATGGCTGGTCATGTGGAAAAAAATTTGTGTGTCGCAACATATCTCATAAGGATAGAAATCATGCCATATGTAGTTCATAAAGATGGCATGAAAATTGTACAACACCAAAAGGGGGTGATATCCAATCAAATGTAAAAAATCATGGTTGTAACGTAGTCTATTTTCATGAAAACTATGACACTAAAAATCTTAGTTTAAGGTAATATAATTTGGACCAATTAACAAGGAGATGTGAAATGTATTTCCATGAGGAAACCAGGCATGCATGAGATCTATGGAGGCCTACAAGTCACACCACATACTCATAAATGATACTAAGGCCCTAGGGACAAAGGGTTAAGCTTGTGATTTTGTGGTTGGGCTCGAGGAGAAATTATCTAGGCATCGATATGTATCATATAAGTATTAGAGTCAATAAATATGTAGTTATTAAAGATGGCATGGTAGATGTCCAGTTCCATGTGGAAATGTCATCCCAGGTAAAAGCATCGTAGCATTGTGTAGTTTATCATTATATGACAAGGATGCAGAATACATCAGTTAACATCATACAATAAGGATCGTGTCTTTTATTCATTTTATAATTATGAAACTATGATGATGTAGGTCATAGTTTATGTTATTAGAGCTCATGCCATATGATGATGCTTCTAAATCTAAAATATACAGTACAATGCTACGATGATTTTACATGAATGGGGACCAAAGAGATCCAATCTACAACACACATTAATTAGAATAACACACACACAATTTAACATTATGGGGGATGAAGAAAATGGTTTAGGAGAGTTTGTGGCTGGACCCATATTTGAAGAGTTTGTCCATCACTATATATCCCATAAGGATGGGAATCAATAAATACATAGTTCGGGAATTCCATGTAGTTTAACATCAGAATGTAAGAACATGGGACACAGTTTAATTCCATGTTGGATGAAGTGGTTTCACATTATATAGGATAAGGGGCACATTACTTTTAAATTCATACAGAAATCACCATCAATGTGGTTCCATTTAACATCTTGTAGCTTAGACGTGGCAGTTTACTGTCATGCAGGATGCTACGGTATAAATTTTAAGGTCATGGTTCCTAGACCCTACAATAGTATAAAATTGTGTAGGATGACAGAGATCTTATTTTTAGATCATGGATCTAAGAACATGGGGGCATTTTGAATTTTATTATCATGCAACCAAGATGTTGTTTTATTGCATAGTTTAATGTCACACAAAAATGATGAATGTAATGTTTAATGTCATGTAGGATGATAGGCCCTTTCCTTTTAAGGTAATGTTGAAATTACCATCTATGTTACATAGTTTAATGTCTTTTATCTATGATGGAACAGTTTATAGTCATACAAGGAGATGCAGTAAAGTTTAACACCATACCCCTTGGATGAGTCCGAGTAGTTTAACATCATGCACTATGGGTGGTAGTGCAAACAATTTTAGGTCATGATTCATGGATCATGTCGTTGTCAAATTTATCATCACATGACTAGGAAATTGGTTTGTTATGTAGTATGAAATCATATAATGAGGGTGAAGAATCATTTTAGCATCATGAAAGATGTGTGGAATTTTAACATCATGCAACTAGGACATATTGGTGGAAGTTATCTAGAAGGGATTTTTGTATTGAGGCTACTATAACATGATGTTAATGAAGACCATGTAGGCCACATGTCACGCCATAAATTTCCTTGGGGAACATTCACACATTTTAAGTTCATGATGCTTATAATTAGTCACCCAGTTTAATGTCATGTTCCTGGGATGTGAACTCATGTTTTAAGGTTATAGAGTTTGGACTAAAGTGGTGGGTATCTGATATTAATATGTGTAGTGTGGAGGAGTAAAAAATTAGACATCAATGAGGGCCTAGGAGGCCCAATTCCAAACAACACATTCCTAAGAGAACCTGTATATAGTTTAAAGTCATGATGCTTAGACTTGGGTTCTTAGTTTAATGTTATAGAGTTCAGAATGAATTTTTGTGTGACTTTACCACATGGATACACATCCCTCCATGACTTATAATCCCACATGACTCATTATTAGTGTGATAAAAAATGAGTGGGGATAATTTTTTTGACACATGGAAGAACACATTATGGGAAAGAATATGTCATGTTTGGAATGTCCCATTGACACAAACCTACTTACACAATGTGCACAGGTGCACAGAGGGGTAACACTGAGGGTATTAGAGTTCCACAAGAGCATAAAAAGGTGGGGATGTGTAAATCACAACACCATATATCTTGAAAACAATTTGGGTGTAATGATGATGGAGGATAACCAGTGACTCTATTAAAAACATGGAATTCATATCACGTTACATGGTATGGGGATAGGAAAATGAGGGTCGGCCACTAACCATGTTTGAAAAATGGGATATATCTCAAAATGTTGTTCAATGTCTTCTAGGTAATTGTACTAGGATGGTAGGTGAGAAACTATAGTTAGGAACCATGTTATTAGGGGGTCCCTTCAAATGTGAAAGAAGATGGATATACAAATAAAGGGGGATGTGAAGAGTGGAGTTGTATTGGAAAAATACCCATGTGGAATCCAACACCCTAGGTTCTATTCCATAGTGCATTTGAGCACATCAATGGGAAGTATCAGAAAGAAGGAGTTGAACTCCTTCCCATGGACGAGGGTCCCAAGATAGTTTTTAATGTGGAAAAATAGTTGATCGATGCAGAATATAGAGTGATATATCATATGAGAGGTCATGGAATTATATATTTCATCAAACAGTTTAATTTCATGTGATTATGATAATTAGTGGTTTTCTTTTAAGATCAAAAAGCTTTAACAATAGTTGCAGTGATTTTAGGTCACATATATTTGACTATGATGTCTCATAGTTTAATGTTGTGTGACAAATAAATTGTCTGCAGTTTAACACCATGGGACCAAGATAATGATTATTGTACAAATTAATGTCAAAAAACTATGATGTGGGTTTTTATAAAGTTTAAAATCATGAAATTATGATGTTTTACTAAATGTATTTTGTTAGTAGAGGGATGTTCATCTCTACCCCATTTGATGGTATGGGATCCTTGAGACTAGAAGGAGTGGAAGTCTGGAGGGTTGGTATGATGGTGCGATGGAACCCAGAAGGTGTGGAATCCTTCTGTGTCTGTATGAAGGGGTGATGAATATTCTAAGGCATATAAGCTTGGAGCATTGGTATGATTTTTTGATGTATCCTAAAAGGAATGGAATCCAAGACCATCTTCATGCTGAGGTGATGGATCATAGAAGTTGTGGAATCATGGATCATTGATACTATAGGGTAATGTATCCTGGAATGTGTGGAATCCTTGAGTGTTGGTATGACAAGGTGATGTTGCCCATAAGGTGTGCAATCCTAGAGAATTGGTATGATGGGACGATGGATCTTGGGAAGCATTGAAGTCAAGAGTTTTAGTACGATGGGGTGATGGAGCTCAGAAGGCATGGAATCCTAGAGCGTCGGTGTGATGCCGCAATGGAGCTCGAAGGTGTGGACGGCTAGAGCATTGGTACAATGAGGTGATGGATCCTGAAAGGCATCAAATCCTATTGGGTTAATATTATGGGGTGATGGATCCTAGAAGTCATGGAATACTAGAGTTTCAATATGATAAGTCCATGGAGCCCAGAAGGCATGGAATCTTGAAGTGTTTTTATAGTGGGGTGATAGATCTTGAAAGGTGTGGAAGTCTAGAGCATCAATATAATGGGGAGATAGATTCCAGAATGCATGGAATCTTGGAGGGTCGGCACGATGGGGAGGGGGATCTTGAAAGGAATTGAATCCTAAAGTGTTAGTACATTGGGGTGACTGTCCCTAAAAGGCCCGGATTCCTGGAGCATCAGTACGACATGGTGATGGATCCAGGAAGGCATGGATGCCTAAAGTATTGGTACGAAGGGGCGATGGAGATCAGAAGGCATGGAATCCAGGATCATCGATATGATGGGGAGATTGATCCCAAAAGGTGTGGAATCTTGGAACATTGGTATGATGGGGAAATGAATCCTGGGATGCATGGAATCCTAGAGCATCAATACAATAAGGTGATGGATCCAGGAAGGAATTTATTCCTAGAGAGTCGGTAGGATTGGGTGATGAATCTCAGAAGGTCTAGAATCCTGGAGTGTTAGTACGATGGGATGATGGATCCAAGAAGTCATGGAAGCCTAGAGAATCTGTATGATGAGGTTATGGAGCCTGTAATGGATGAAAGCCTAGAGCGTCGGTATGATGGGGTGATGAAGCCTGTGGGTGTGGAAGCATGAAGTTTTAGTAGAATGGGGTGATGGTGCCTGAAAGGAATGGGAACCTAGAGATTCAGTACGATGGGGTAATGGAGGCCACAAGTAATGGAAGTCTTGAGTGTTAGTACGATGGGGTAATGGATCCTGAGAGGCATGTAATCCTGGTGTGTCGATACTATGGGGAGATGGAGCCTGAATGTCATGGAACCATGGAATTTTAGCATAATGGGACAATGGATCCCAGAAGGCGTGGAATCCTGGAGCAATGGTTGGATAGGTTGATAGATCCCGAAAGGTATGGAAGCCTGGATCATTGGTACGATGAGGTCATTTATCATGGGAGGTTTCAATGACTAGATTTTCAATATGATTGGGTGATATAGTTTGGAAGGAATGGACTTTTAGACCATTGACATGATGTGGAAATGGAGCATGGAATGCATGGAAGCCTGGATCATTGGTACAAAGCGGTGTTAGAGCCTGAAAGGTGTGGAAGCCTAGAGGTTTTGTATGATGGGGAGATGGATCCTGGGAGTTGTGGAAGCCTAGAGGGTCGATATGATGAGGAGATGGAGGTCAAGAGGCATGGAATCCTAGAGCATTGGTGTGAAGGGGTAATGGAGCCTGGAAGGCATGGAAGCCTGGAGGGTCGGTACGATGGGGTGATGGATCCTGGAAGGCCTGGAATCTTGGAGCTTTAGTACGATGGGAAAATGGATTCTAGGAGGCCTGGATGCCTGTAGATTTAGTACGATGGGGATATGGAACACTGGAGGCAAGGAAGACCGGAATGATATGTCTCTATTAAGAGCAAGAGGAGCAGGTATATAATCGGTCGGCCCCTAGTGTTGGTGATGACTAATCTTAATTGGAGAAACTATAGTAGAGAATATCTTTGGCACATGGAGGACCTCTGTGTTGGTTGATGGTAATGTGGGAAGGACCTTGATAATGGTTGTTTATAGTGATGGGGATGACCTCTGTCCCTGGTTGATTGAAATTTAGGGAGTACATCCACAATGATTGTTGATTGCACTTAGAAAGACCTCCATTCTAGATTATTGCAGTGTAGAGAGGACCTCCTCAATGGATGACGATGATGGATGGGTGGACCTTCATGTTAGATGATATCAGTATAAGGAAAACCTCTACAAGGGTTTATGATAGGGATGGGGAGGAACTATGTGCCTGATGATTTTAGTGTGAGGAGGACTTATGAAATGGTTGATAATAGATATGGGGAGGACCTTTGTGCCTGGTGATTGTATTGCAGGGAGGACCTTTGAAATTTCTAACGATGGAAATGGTGAGGGGCCTCTGTATCAAAAGATAGTAGTGCATGGAATACCACTACAACAACTGATAATGGCAGTTGTGAGGACCTTTGTTTTGGGTGAAGGTGGTGCAGGGATGACCTCTGCAATGACTAACGATGGTGGCACAGAGGACCTCCATGGTGGATGATGGAAGTGCGGGGAGGACCTCCAAAATGTCTAATAATGGTTATGGGGAGGACCTCTATACCAAATGATTTTAGTGAGGGATGGTCCTTTGCAATGGCTAATGATGTAGATAGGAAGGACCTCTATGACAAGTGATTATAATGAGGGGAGGACCTCTGCAATGGTGGATGATGGCGACGGGGAGGAACTCTGTGTCATCTAATAGCAGTGTGGGGAGGACCTCTACAGTGGCTAATAATGGATATGGGTAGGACCTCTGTGCCATGTTGATTACAGTGTGGGGAGGACCTTCATAATGGATGATGATGGTGAAGGGAATAACCTTCATGCCAGATGATGGTAGTTTGGGGAGGACATCCTCAATTGTTGATAATGGCGGTGGGGAGGACCTCTGTCTCGGGTTGATTGTAGTACGGGGAGGACCTCCACAATGGTAGACAATGGTGACAAGGAAGTCCTACAAGTTAAGCTTTCATTGTCATGGGATGACCTACAATAGTTTCTAGTGGTGTTAGTGAGTATCTGATTGGGTTGGGGTGAATGTACCTTGCACGAACCATGAGGGGTGGTGTCGGAAAAGAGTCAGTGGAGTTAGAGGTGGATGACCTATGCACGGCCCATGAGTGGGACTGTATTAGTGAGTATCTGATATTGTGAGGTAGAGGATTCCACCTATATGGCCCATTAGGGCGGCTTTGTCGGTGAGTATCTGAAGGAGTTGGTAGAGTATGGCCACTATGTGGACCATGAGGTAGGTTGTGTCGATGAGGAGCCAATGGAGTCGAGGGGGGATTCCTCCTATGTAACCAACAAGGGAATCGATTTCAGTGAGGAGTGATGGAGTGGGAGGATGACGCGGTTACGCTTCCCTTGATGGAGGTAGTGTTAGCATGAAGCTAATGCAGTCAGGGCGGGATACCCCATGTGTGGCCCAGGAGGGAGGCGGTGAGGGTAAAGAGTTGATGTAATTGGTGGGAGTTTGCCTCCAACATGGGCCATGATGGAGGTGATGTCGATGAGGATCCCATGGAGTCAGGGGTATTTTATCCCCTACACTTCCCATGAGGTTGGCAGAGTCGATTCAGAGCTGATGGACCCAAGGTGTGGTTTCCCCCTACATGACCCATGAGAGAGGATGTGTTTGTGAGGAAATGATGGAGTCGGGGGGAGGTTTCTCCTAGCGTGTCCAATGAGGTCGGAAGTGTTGGTGGGGAGCTAATGGATTTGGGGGTGTTATCCCCATTCATGGACCATTAGGGATGCAAATTCGGTTATGTGTTGATGGAGTCAGGGATGTTTTCCCCCTTTGTGGCCCTTGAGGGCAGCATAGTCTCTGAGGAGCAGATATATTTAGGGTGGTTTCCCCCTATTCAACCCAATAGGGTGGCGAAGTCAACACGAATCTGATGGAGTCAGGGGTGTTTTTCCCCTTGTGGGGCCCAAGAGGTCGACAGTACCGGTGAGGACATGATGAAGTTAGGGGAGGTTTCCCCTAAGTGGACCATGAGGGTGGCGGTGTTAGTGAGGATCCAATACAGTCGGGGGTGGTTTCCACTTGTGTAGCTCATGATGCGATTAGAGTCGGTGAGGACTCGATGGAGTCAGAGGTGGTTTCTCCTTGAAAATCCCATGAAGGCATAAAAGTCATTGATGATCCTATGGAGTCGGAGGTAGATACCCCCTATACGACCCTTGAGGGCGGTGGAGTCGGTGAGGAGATGATAGAGTCAGAGGTGATTTCCCCATTCGTGTCCCTTAGGGGTGGTAGAGTCAAACTAGATCTAACAGAGATTGGGTAGGTTTCCCCATGCGTAGCCCATGAGTGTAGTATAATTGGTGAGGAACTGATGGAGTCAAGGGTGGTGTCCCCCTGTGAGGCCCATGAGGGCAGCAATATCAGGGAGGAGCCAATGGAGTCAAGGGGTGGTCGCCCCATGCATGGACCATAATGGAGTCGATGTTGGTGGGGATACTATGGAGTCAAGCGATGTTTCCCCTTGCGAGGACCATGAGGGAAGCAGATTCACTGAGGTTCAAATGGAGTCAACAGAGTCAGGGGTTCCCATGTGTGGCCATTGAGATTAGTAGAGTCAGCGAGCAGGTGATGGAGTCGATTGGTGGTTTCCAATAGTGTGGCCCTTGGGGGAAGTAGATTAGTTGAGGATTCTATAGAGTCATGGGTGGTTTTCCCTATGAATTCCATGAGGACTGAAGTGTTGGTGATGATCTGATAGAGTCGGAGGTAGTTTCCCCCTACGCAGCACATGAGGGTGGCAGTGTTGGTGAGGTTTTGATGGATTTGTGGGTGGATTCCCCTTGTGTGGCCCCGAGGGGTATCTATGGTTGAGAGGGGGTGATGGAGTAGGGGTGGTTTTCCATTGTGTATCCCATAGTGGTGGTGGAGTCGGTGAGGAGGCGATGGAGTTTGGGGTGGTTACCCCCTGCACGGGCCATGAGGGCAGCAGAGTCGGTGATGAGACGATAGTGTCAAGGGAGGTTTCCCCCTATATTCCCAATTAGGGCAGCAGTTCCAGTAAAGAGTGTATGGAGTTAGGGGTAGTTTCACCATGTGTGTTCCGTGATGGCACCAGTGTCATCGAGGAGGTGATGGAGTCATGGGTCATTTCCTAATACGCAACCCATGAGTACAGTGACGTCAGCGAGGAGCTGATGTAGTCAGGGGTTGGATTCCCCCTGTGTGTCCAACGAGGGTGGCAGTTTTGGCAAGGAGATTATGGAGTCAAAGATTGGTTTCCCCCTACACAACTCATGAGGGCAGTGGAGACGGTGACGAGCTGATGGAGTCAGGAGTGGTTTCTCCATGTGCGACCTATGAGGGTGGCTGTGTCTGTAGGGAGCTGATGGAGTCAAGGGTAGTTCCCCCTGTGCGTCCCATGAGGGTTGTGGTGTCAGTAAATAGATAATGGGGTCAGGATAATTTTCCCCCTACATGGGCAATGAGGGTGGAAGAGTCAGTGAGGAGCCTATGGACTCAGGGGTGGTTTCACCCTACATGACCCATGAGGGCAGTAGTGTCGGTGAGGAGCCGATGGAGTTAGGTGATTTCCCCATGCACGGACCATGATGTCAGTGGCATATTCAAAGTTATTATCAAGTCTTGTGTGGATTCCCCATGCATTGTCTATACAAAAGACTATATATGTTAGAATCATATGGATTCGGGGGTGGTTTCTTCTTGCATGGCCCATGAGGGCGGTGAAGTCGGGGAGGATCTGATGGATTCATGGGTGGGTTCCCCCTACACGCCAAAGTGTACGGAGGGTAAGATGAGGATCCAATGGATTCTAGGGTGGTTTCCACATACACATCCCAAAAGGGTGGCAGGTTCAGTGAGGAGACTATGGAGTCATGGGTGGTCTCCCCCTACACGAACCATGAGGGAGGAAATGGAGGTGAGGATCCGATGGACTCGAGGGTGGTTTTCCCATGCACAGACCATGAGGTAATTAGTATTGGTGATGAACTGATGGAGAAGGTGGTGGTTTCCCCATGTGTGACCCATGAGGGCGGTAATGTCGGCGAGGCACCGATGGAGTCTGGGGTGGTTACCCCCTGCAAATCCCATGAGGTTGTTGATGTCTGGGAGGAGCCAATGGAGTCGGTTGTGGATCTACCTACAAGTACTGTGAGAGGAGTACTATTGAAGAGGATCTGATGGAGTTGGGGGTGGTTTCCCCCTATACAGACTATGAGGGCTGCGGAGTTAGGGAGGAACCAATGGAATTTGGGGTGGTTGACCCATACACATCCCATGAGGGATGCAGTGTCGATGAGGAGTCGATGTATTTGAGGGGTTTCCCCCTATGCATCACATAAGGGTGGTGTTGTTGGAGTGGATCTGATGGAGTGGGGAGTGGTTTCCCCCAACGTATCCTATGGGGGTGGTGAATTTGGCTAGTAAATGATGGAGTTGGGGGTGTTTTCCCCCTGTATATCCCACAAGAGTGGTAGAGTTGTCAAGGATCCTATAGAGTTGGGGGTTTTTGTGCCCTATGTGTCCAATGAGGTTTTCAGTGTTGGTGATGATCCTATGGGTTTGGGGGTAGTTTTCCCCTGTTCGGACCATGAGGGTGATAGAGTCAGCGAGTAGCGTATGGAGTTGAGGAACAGTTTCTCCAACCATGGCCAATGAGGCACAGTAGGGTCTACAAAGAGCCGGTGGGGTTGGGGATGGTTTCCCACTATGTGGCCGATAAGGGAGGTGGATTCAGCGAGGATGTGATGAAGGTAGGGGTGATTTCCCCCTAATTTTCCAGTGAGAGCAGCGTTGTCGGCGATGAGTATATGGAGTCTGGGGTGGTTTCCTCTTGCATGGACCATGATGGTGGTAGTATCATCAAGGGGGATTCATCATTATCTCTTGAGTACAATCTTTGATCTAATGAACAACATGGGTTTTTCCTATGGTTGAAAGAGAAAAGATTCACATCAGGTTCACCATTTCTATTTCTGATGTTTTTTTCCAAGGCACATCCACTTGTCGTGCGTTGTTCATATTCACTGCTGAACTGAATTATACCCCACATTATCACTTTCCAATTTTGGGTGGAATTCACTACTTCATATATTTCTTCTCCTTGATCAAAATGGGATGATGGTATGTTAGTTCCTCCTTCCATGGATTCCTCCTTAGATCTCATCCCCTAGTCAGTGTCTCCCTTATAGATTAATACATTGTTCGTGGAACTCATTCATAGTTCCATCTCTTCATGGATACTAATTGATTACACTACATCTGTCTGTAAATTCCAAAAGGTTTAGTCAAGGATTAAACCTCTAGTCCATAGAGTAGCCACGTTGGGGATTAGTGTCATGTCTATATGTTGTAACACTAAAGTTAATGCATTCTTCGTCATAAGAGGGCTTCTTAAAGACACATAACCTAAGTCATCCTCTAGAAATAACAAGGTATATTATTCTAGAGTAATGCATTCCAATGTTTTACTTAGGAGTCCCATGTTTCACATGGGCAAGGCGGCGAGTTTAATACCTTTTGGGGATGAATATGACTAATCGTAATGTCCCATAGGAATAGATTGGAGAGGTGGATCCCTAGGAGGGAACACCTGTATGGTTTACTGAATGGATAGATCATAATTCCAAACATGAGTGGACCTGAGGTGGAGTGTATAATAATGATAATGTCTCTCACTGTGAAAGGGTACATCCCTTGAAAGAATACACAGAGGATTACCATTGGATGGGTAGGAATGCCTCTGACGACAAACTTGGGCGATGTGTCCCATAAAGGGAAATATTTCACACCTTGAAGGATTATCGAGATACCACTAAGGGAGGATCAATAAGGTGGACCCCAATTAGTGGGACACCAAGGTTTACCATTGGCTAGGATTGAACCACATATAGGCTTCCTAAATACCCTGAATAGAAAGTAGGGATCAAAACCCACGTAATTCAAATGGGTAATTTTGGGATTACATATGGTAATTTTCACAACAAAAGATATGTACTTGTGGTTGGATATGATTGGATTACGTGTTTCTTATGCATGGTTAGCTACTCGGGTAATGCTAGGAGAAATAATGATGTGGATGAGACTTATGCACTAAATCAGTCAAATTGAACGACATGATCTCACCAGCATATGGTGTCCAAGGTAAGAATCTAGATTAAAATGGAGGAATTTTTGAAAGGTAATGGATGTAATTGATGGTATATGAGGGGTGATGGAGTTGAACCTTGAGGAGGCTTCCTACATATCCTATATAAGAGACATGGATCAAAATCCACATATTTTGAGATGGGGTGATGAGATACCTAAGGAGGTTTCTCATGATAATGAATCACGTGGATAAGGAAATGAAGGAAGTTTAACCTATATGCTAGGGATAACCCTCATAATACAAAATTAATTTGGGGAAAGACCATGATGGGAATGAATGAAGTGGTGTAAGATGGATCAAAACACCTTAGGGTGGCAGATTTGAGGGATGTGTCCCATATATGGATGTTGTCACGTAATGAGGGCACATCACTGGGATGGAGCACTAGAGTTTACCATTGATTGGGATTTAGCCTCATGAAGGCTTTCTACTTCCCCTATTTAGAATACATGGGTCAAAACCTACATAGTTCGACAATGAGGGGCATGGGGCTTAAAATTTGAGGCATCCCATGTAAAGACTTCTATGGAAAGTATTGAGGGTGGATCAAAGAGGTGAACTTATAGGAGGGGCATCAAGGTTTACCTTTGGATAGGATTGAGCCTTGTGGAGGCCTCCTACGTACCCTATTTAGGATTAATGGATCAAAACCCTCATAGTTTAGAATGAGAGGAATGCAGATTACCGTTGAGGTAGCCCATGTGAAGACTGATCTTGACACCAATGAGGGTGGATCAGGGAAGTACACCCCAAGGAGGGTGCACCAAAGATTACCTTTGGTTGGGATTGAACATCATGGAGGCTTATTTCATCCCCTATTTAGGAGAAAGTTATCAAAACTGACGTAGTTCATAATAATGGGTGTGGGACTTACTTGATGAGTCAACCTATGTGAATACTATTTTAGATACTGCAAAGGGTGGATTGGTGTGGTGCACCCCTAGGGGGCACTGAAGTTTCCCTTTTTTGGGATTGAACCTCATGGAGGATTCCTTTTTACCATGTTTATGAGACAGGGATAAAAACTAGTGTAGTTAGGAATGTGGGGTGTGGGGCTTAATCAATGAGGCAGCCCGTGTGAAGACAGATCTGGACACCACTGAGTGTGGATCTGGTTAGTTCACCCTTTAGAGGGGGGAACCAAAGTGTACCTTTTGTTGGTATTAAATGTCATGGAGGCTTTCTATATACCATTTTTAGTAGACAATGATCAAAATCAGTGTTGTTCCAAATGGGGTATGGAATTAGGGCATATGCATGTCAAGATTCCTAGATACATGTAGTGTCTTACACATGGCTAGCATCCTAGGTGCCTCTAGGAAGTATCAATGGTAATTAGGGATTACACATGGAAGAGTCTCATGTGTTCTAGTGAGTGTAAAAGGTGAATGGGGTTACATGTGGAAGATTCCTTGGTGCTGTTAAGGAGCAGAAACAATGAATGGGGCTTGTGTGTAGAAGTTTCCCAGGTTCCTCTAGGTAGGGACAATGGTGAATATGGTTTATTCATGGAATATTCCTGTAATATATTCCTTATGCATGGCAATGAGGTCATCCCATGTGCATTACATGAGGAAAGAGTTCAGTTTAATGTTATCTAAATAGATGAGGTGTGTGGGGCTTATGGATGGAAGTTTCACATTCTTACTTCCACATGTCAAGTCCTGATGGAAACTTGACTAGTTGGTGGGTTGCAGATTATGATTGGGGCTAACACCTAAGCTGGAAGCCTATAGCTGTTGTTTGGTGGTTCTCCCATGATAATGGTATGAGGCATCTTACAATTTTCACATAAGAAATCTCATGTTTTTCATTGGAGGAATTGTATTATTGAATGATAGGGTATACTACAGTTTAAATTCATATAGTGAGGACTATTGACATCTTATACTTTTCGCATAAGTCATATCTGGTTTTGAACAAGAGGCATCATATCTCTGTCATATAGGGTATGATACAGTTTAGAGTCATGTATTACAGACAATTAGGCCTAAGATTCCTAGATATGGATGGTTTGCAACTTAATAAAAAGATTCCCTTTCCGGTTCATCCCAGAAAATGATCCATGTGATAAAGTTTGAGAATTTTCATGAGGATAAATGGTTAAACTCAAGGTGCTTGGGGAACTACAGGAGGTAATCTCAACTCATTTCATTGGAAAGGGACCAAGATGAGTATGTCGACTCAAGGTATTTAATGGGGTGTACAGGAGTATCTCAAATCATAATATTCTAGGGGTGATTGTTAGGGTCATAAAAGGGTACAACCCAAAATGTTTCTGAATGGGCCTGAAAATTTTACGGTGAAACTCATGATTTTTCATGGGCATCAGTGATGGTAGTGGAGGGACTAACCCGATGGACTAGGACTGCAAGTCAACATTGATAATGAATGGGGATGCAGGGGAGTAGTTGATGTAGTGTAGACCAGCAGTTGTGGTGGTAGTATCTTTGAAAAGGATAGGGATTCACAAATTATGGGGGTTTACATAGCTTAGGGTCTCATGGTAGATATCCCAAATCAAAGAGGGAGTGCTTTGCGAAGGTTGTATGCTTCGTGAATCCTCAACTACCTCAAGGGATTTATTCCTTTGAAAAGGGAGTAAAACATCATGAAGGAATAACTATCTTAGTTATAGGGTCTAAATAATGTAATGGAGGAGGTTTTGCGATTCCTACAGGCTCTGGAAAAGATGGTCTCGTGAAGCATAAGAGCTACGAGAATTGGAAACATGGGGTCACGGCCCGAAATCTTCTCTCATAGAATAGAATTAATATGGGGTTATTTATAGTAATGGGGGTCTTGAAATTCTCAAAAGCACACCATGAAGAAAAAAGGCTGTCACGAAGGTCCGCAGATCCTTCAAACTCATGGAGTTGGGTGTCAAAGATGTTTGTGTGAATGCAGAGGGCGTCAGACTCATAGTGTCATCCATCAAAGATGTGTGCAAAATCGTGAAGGGTGTATGACTTGAAAATCCTTTCATAAAAGATTTTTATGCATTTAATGAGGGTTTTTGAATCACATAACCTTCCATAAATGATGTTTTTGTGGTTGTCGAGAGTTCTCCATGAACAGGAGCTCTACAAATGGGCTTGGCGAACCATTTTTACAGCCTGACTTCGAGAGACCATAACTTCTAATCTAAAACATCGCCCAGGCTCTACAACCAGTCAAATAAAAGCCTGAAAAAAGTTCTATGATCTTATATCATGATTATCATCATTTTTTCATGCTTTGGATGTGGTTTATAGCTCTAATAATAACATACATAATGTTTATGTGAAAATAAATTTCCCCTAACAACAAGAATTTTCAAAATAATCACAAGGATTGTGATAAGAGATTATATATGTGTATATGTATATAAACATACCCATTCAATAAAAACAAAAACAGGCTTTGAAATTATACAATATTAATTTATAATCATGCTTTCAAAATATTTAATAAAAAACACCCAACATGATTTAGTATTTTAAACAATTAACACAAAATAGTTAAAAAGGATAACTTAGTTATTTAAACAAAGATTTATCAGTAAGAAATAATTTTAAAAAAGGTAACATGTTTTCCTTAAAATGATATAACTGTAATATTTAAGGATCTATGAAACATAAATAGGTCTTATTAGGTTATGATATAGAAAAATAGTTTAAAATAACATGCTTAGCAAAACCAAACAATCATTCTCAAAATAATTAATTAATAATTGAACAATAAAAAAAGAAGATCCCCTAAAATATTTCATCCGTCATTTTGAATAATATGAAAAAGATTATTTTTATTAAGGTGAGATCTATGTACAAAATGTATTGAATTATAATGAACCATGAAAGATGTCAACAACATGTAAGTATTTCATTAAATTATTTTCAATGAATTAAAAATAAAGGTTTTATTTATTCTGATAGAATATATATTTTATGTATATTCCACTCATCAAAGATAATTTTGGAATCTTTAATAAAATATTTTCAAATAATTGAAAATTTAGTTTTAGAATAAACACAAATATAGGTTATATAACATGACATAAAATTGTTCGTTACTTCAAAAATTTAATATACTTTCTATAAATTCATGAAAACCAAAAGGTAAATCAATAAATTCATTATTAAAATCAAGAAAATGACCTATGCATTTTTACATTCCAGTAAATCATTATAAAAAACTTTAAAATATATCCATGCTAGCCAAAAATCCACATTCCAATACTAAACACACTTTGTAATGTTTAAATAGTTCACAATAATATAAACATATAGAGATATTAGTAAAAGATAAAGTATTTAATATATTCTCCGTTGTTTAAAACAATTTGTGATTTTTAATAATTTATAAATACTAAAATGGAAAGGAAATAAGAACTCTCTAGATATAAGTACCAAATTTTCATATTTTTCATTATAACTATCTTTACTTATTGAGCATCCACCATATGTATATTATATTGAAATATAGTGAAGGTGTCATGAAATTATCAAATAAATGTTTCTTTTGGTATCCATAGTATTTTTCATCTATTGATGTTAGTAGATAACTACTTAGGAAGCCAAATTTGATTTCATTTAGAAGAATATCCCGATTTAAAACATAGGTAACTATTTTAAAAAATTAACATATTAGAGTCCATAAATTTTAGTAATTTTATAACAATAATCATTTCACAGAGAAAACTTATTCCATAATAGAATCATTGAATAGAATCCACAATTTTACTTTAGAACTAGGTAAAATGTAATATCTATAAATTTTTTGGTTGTCCACTTTTACTACCAATACCCAATCTTTCATTATGAATTGTATTCTTATTAATAATTTAATTAAAATAATCTATACTCTGGTAAACATTAAAAAAACATGTTTTAAAGAATTAATTTCACTAAACAAAAATCATATTATCATATACTGAAAAAAATATTTTATTAAAATTTTATCTCAAATAAAAAATTTATTTATGTAATTTATCATTTCAATGAAAAAATCATCATATAATTTATATAAATATTTATTATTTACATTTAATGTTTTAAATTTTTATTTGTGTGTAGAAAAATATTCATGATCTTCATTAAATGATATAATTTTAGAAATTTAATTTTTAGAATAAAAAAGAATATTTTACCTCCTCAGCTTAGCCAAAATATATAAAATCTTTTTTTAGTATTCATTATATGTTTTGTAGTAATTTGTATATTCATTAATTTAATCTTTTGATTCACTACAAAAAAAATTATAGGGTTTATTTCTTTTTCTTTTATACTAATACTTACTTTGAGATTTTCACTCAAGATAGTGAGGTCTTAATTAAAAAATCATGAAGATTTCAAAACATATAACTTCATTATTCTAATTTTTCCTTACATATTCTATTTTTTGTTAAACATACTGAAATTTCTGGTAATCCTAGATAATGTTTCATTTGAACATGAACTATTAGAATCAGAATCAAAATATTATTCTGTTTACTCTTTAAGAGCATCATTATTATTTTTTATAAAAAATATATTTTCAGTTTCATCTTGCATCTTGACATCATTTCTATTCAAATAAACTTGTTCAACATTATATCATTATTAGTTATTGACTATCGAATAGATATAGAAATACCATTCCACTTAGTGGGTAAAATTAATAGAAATTTCAAGGCTTGTGATGATTCTAGAATTAATTTTTCTAAGGTAGAAACATCTTCTACTAACCTAGTAAGACTTCCATTCATCAGAGAGATACATTCCTCATTATGGATACTAACTGTATTGAATATTGTCTTAAAATAATTCTATCTTTTCTAACATACATTGTCAGTTCCTTCCTAACACATTAAATTTTCTATTATATTTCATATGTAGTAGGTATTTAATTATCATGATTAAAATATTTTGGATAATGATGAAAAATAATTTCATTCATAGCTTTGGAATTTAAATCATAATCAGTATTCTGAGTATCATTCCATGTCTTTGGTTCTCTACTATAAATATTATAATTTTTAAAAACATTAAAATAAATGGTTATTCCATGTTACATCAAATAAATGATCATCCTAGGTTTATTAAATCATTCATTTTTGACAATTAAAATTCAGAAATGGATCACACATACCTTCTTTAAGATCTTTCCTTAAAAATAGTATTCATGAAATGATTTTCCCCTATATCTTGTTAAGGACTACATAAATCTTATAGAATACCAAAAATTGTTTCAAACAAAATACTAAAATGTTTTATTATTAGTATATATTTAAAAATATCATGAAAGGGAGTCATAATTATGATACCAATTTTTGTCCCAAGATAAGTAGTTGAAGACTCGAGAGGGGGTATATTGAGTCCTGTTGGAAAATATTAATAATTTAAATACCCCTTTTGATTTATTATATAATACCTTCTCTTTATTTAATTATTTATGTAGTGGACAGGTATGGAAATAAATAGATGGAGACAAAAAATTGAATAGCGGTTTGGGGTACAGAAATACTATAACACCCCTGACCTACACATCTGGGTCCTGTACATAAAAATGCGGTATGTTTTTTATAAAAGGTGTCTAAAAAATATATAGACATTTACATATGAGGATATTTTCCTAAATATTATTTGGAGGAAAAGGACCAGTATTACATATTATCAAATTTAAAATAGTAATTAAAAATTTAGTGATGAAACTTTGCTTGTGCTAGCTCTTTGTCGAGCTAAATTCCAAGAAACCACTAAATGAACCTGAAAACATTTTATAATAAAATAGTGTAAGATAAATTTCCCAGTAAAGAGTTTTTAAAAATCAAGTGATACTTATTTTTGAAAATAAATATACCTTTTAGAAATACATTTTAAAATACTTTTGAAAATATCTTTTAAAATACGTTTATTAACTACTTTTATAAATATCTTTTGATAATACTTTTGATAAATAATTTTAAAAATAGATTTTATAAAACACTTTAGAAATATATTGAAAATAATTATAATAATAAAAACATAATTTTGAAATCACTTTTCTTAGTATAATATATTTTGGAAAACTATTTTGAAAATCCTCTAAATACATGATTTTAAAAATGAATTTGAAAATACATAAATCATTAAAAACATATATATATATATACTATTTTGACCATACCTATTCTTTTCAAAATGAAATAAATCCTGTGAAAATACTTATGTTTTGAAAAAATTATATTTATTTTGCACATAGTTACGCTTTGAAATCACTATAAAATAATCTAGTGGTTTTTCTGAATATACTAAACAACCCATCGAAAGCAAAACAATAGAGATACTTTGAACATTGAAGGTTTTCTAGGCCTACCCACTTGTCCTTAGGGATGGGTTCACTCCCCACTCCACTTGTTTATAATGTCTATGTAGCAATTCTATAAAAACTGTTATTCTTATGGTTTACATATATATAGATTTTCACTGTAGTTTTATCATTAAAAACATAAATTGTGAATTATATTAAAACATCAATTTATATATGATTATATAAATAATATATCCTTAAGAAATTTATTTAATAGATTTGTCTTAACCAAATCTCTTTTCATTTATCATTTCCAAGGATTGTTAATAATAATAAGCATCAATGTACTCATACTCTCATTTATAAATTCATGAAATACATTTATATAAAGTGATATTTGTTATTATTTAAAAGTCATCCTTGAATAAAAATAATAAAAACTCATTTAACTAATTTATTTTATGCATAAAATAATCACATGCATGAATAAACCATTCACATTAAATAATAGTAATAATAAATTATTGTTCACATAAAATAATAGTTTTATAAATTTTTATTCTTTAAATACTACTACATATTACACTTTTAAAAGTGATATAAATAGCTTTTAATAGTGCTAAAAAAGTATTTTTAAACTCAGTGAAGTTACCGAGGTACTTTATCGACTCTAAAAAATCACTAATAAAGGCCCCCCTTTATCAGTGATATTTTGATCACTAATAAAAGTCCACTTTATCATTTATTTAGTTTGCACTGATAAAATGGGTCCTTTATCAGTGCTTAAATAGCACTGATAAAGGCCTAGCTTCCTGAGATGTGATGCTTATATAATAGCACACCCAAAAAACCCACACAAAACAGTGGAAAATACAGCAATCTAAGCCAATAAAATTCTAAAATGGTTTCATTTTAAAAAATAATTAAGATTATAATAAATGTTATATAAGAACAAGACAGAACAAACGACTCACATACACGATGAAAATAGTGAAAAAACAAGCAGCATAGACAAGGGTTTGGAAAACAATTCAATATACATTCAATTGACATCATGAATACAAAAATATTCACCAATGATATATAGATAAAATACTTCTATATAAATTTAAAACAATGTTTTATATAATTACATTTAAAATTATCCATCAAAAAGTTAAAAACAATAATATTTCATCTTTTGGTGTTTGTTATCCCATCTCAATAATGTCCTCCCATGGTATTAGTTACCGAACAAATCATCCCGACTCCGAAAAAAAATATTACCCCTATATAATAAAACAACTATCATGTTAGTAATACTGTAAATAAAAAAATGCAAAAATAATATGAAAAAATACATTAAAAATTACAGTTTTTAATAAAAAACAATCATTTGGAGTTATACTTGTCACACCATGCGTCATATTGAGGTGGGGTAGATTTCTACACATCAAAAATGAGTTATGGACTGTTGTTATAAAATATCAAAACAATTTGAGTGGGTTTTATCGATTTTTGAGTATGACACTTATTCTATAACAAAAATTAATATCAAATTTAAATGATACATTTGTATTTATATTGGTCACATAATTTTTCAGATTGAGGTCTGGTTGATTCTTAAACATCACAAATAACACATGGATCATTGTTATAAAGTATCAAAACAATCTGAATGTGTTTTCTTAGTTTTCAGTATGTCAGTTGTATTTTTTACTAAAATATCATTTCAAAATGGAAACATGAATTTTGAGTCATTTTGGCTACATCATGCATCATTTTTTTGTGATACTACTTCATACACATCAAAAAATACTTAAACAACATTTCCCTAAATTATGAAGACAATCAGAGGGTGTTTTCTTGGTTTTTAGTGAGTGACACATTTTGAGCTAAAATTGCAATTTTAAAATGATAATACACTTTTAGTCATAACAATAACATCATGAATTGGATTGATGTTAAGTTTATTCCCACACATTAAAAATTAATCTTGGATCATTTTCCTAAAGTATCAAAAAATATCAATGTGTTTTCTTGGTTATCAATATGTTACTTGTTCTTTTTACTTAAATTAATGTCAATTTTAAATAAAAAAAGACACATTTAGAGTTATACTAATCACATTGTTCATTGTATTGAGGTGGGGTTGATTCTTACACATCACAAATGACTCATGGATCATTTTCATAAAGTATAAAAACAATCCAAAATTTTTTCCTCAGTTTTTAGCATGCCACTGGTGTATTTTTACTAAAATATCATTTCAATCTGGAAACATGCATTTTGAGTCACACCGGTTGCATCATGCATCGTTTTGACATGATAATAATTCATAAACATCAAAAAGGACTTAAAAAATTATTTCTTAAATTATTATCACAATTATAGTGTGTTTTCTTGGTTTTCAATGAGTGACACGTTTTTGAGTAAAATGTAAATTTTAAACTATTAATAGACACTTTTAGTCACACCGGTCACACCATACGTCGGATTGAGGTGAGGTTTATTCCTACATTTCAAAAATGAATAATGTATCATTATAATAAAGTATCAAAACAATCCAAATGATTTTTCTTGGTTTTCAGTATGTCACTAGTTCTTTTTTACTTAAATTAATATAAATTTTAAATAAAAAGACACATTTTGAGTTATATCTGTCACATCGTTCATTGTATTTTGGTGCAGTTGATTCCTATATGTCAGAAATAACTAATGGATGATTTTACTAAATTATTAAACAATATAAATGATTTTTCATGGTTTTTAGTTTTTTAATTTTTATATATTAAAATTAATGTCAATTTTAAATAAAAAGAGACAATGTGAGTCATAATGGTCACATCGTTCATCAGATTGAGGTTTAGTTGATTTTTACATGTCAAAAATGACATACATAACATTTTTCTAAAGTATAAAAACAATCCAATTGTGTTTATCAATTTTTAGTATGTCAATTCTGTTTTTTACTAAAATTTCATTTCAAACTAGAAACATGCATTTTGAGTAATACCAGTCCCATCATCCATCGGTTTGACATCAGAATTCTTCATACACATCACAAAGAACTTATGGATCATTTTCCTAAATTATGAACATAATCAGATGTTGATTTCATAGTTTTCAATGAGTGACACGTTTTGATCTAAAATGATTATTTTAAAACTGTAACAGAGACTTTTCATAATATTGGTCACACCATTTGGATTGAGGTGTGGTTGATTCATACACATAAAAAATGACCTATGGATAATTTTCCTAAATTATCAAAACAATCCAAATTCATTTTCTTGGTTTCTAGTATTTCACTTGTTCTTTTTTCTATATCTATTATTAATTTAATAAAAATACACACATAAAGTCATAATTTCCACACCATGCATCTAATTGAGGTGTCTTTGATTCTTACACATTAAAAATGACTTATGTATTGCTTTCTTAAAGTATAAAAACAATCTAAATGTTTTTATTCATTTTTTAGTATGTCACATGTTATTTTTAATAAAAAAGTGTTAATATTAAATAAAAAGAGACACTTTGAGTCATACAGGTCACATCAGGCATTTTTTTTATGGTGGGGTTGATTCTTATATGTTTCAAATATCTTACGGATCTTTTCTCTAAAGTATCAAAATAGCTGAAAGTGTTTGCTCAGTTTTTAGTAGGTAAGTTTCTCTAGTAACAATTATATTGACCCATAAATTTCATACATAGATATCAAATCTTAGTATATTAATATTCCTTACATAACATAATGATCCATTCCATAATATTTTAGGTCCAGTGCTTTTGAAAACATGGAAACCTAAAGAACTAGTTCATAAGAGTCTCTCATTAAGTTATTCTTTACTATAAATACACATCATTTCTAAAACCATTCTTCATAACCTAAATTTATGAAACATAAGAAAGGGTGATCAAATATAATTAATAAGTGTAAACAAGGGAGATATAAATGATCATATAAGGATAAAATATGTAGTATTAATTCACCTTTATACATTCTTGTCCCATTTACTTGTTGTTAGTATCTAAGTTGCAGCCTCAAAGTCCAATCTCTCACGAGCATGATTTGTTTAGAACAAACCACCCCAACTCAAATAAAGGAATTAAGCTATATAAGAAAACAATTATTATTTTATTGATACTAAAAAGAAGTAAATTAAACATAAATATAAAACAATTCTATACTTATATAGAATTAAAATCTTCATGTTATATGTGTACATTCTTTCATTAGGTATGTTGCCCATTCATTTCTAAAAAATTATATATCATCTTGTCAATATGAGTATTTTTGATAGTCAAAGTTATACTAAAATAATATAAATACACAATGTATTAATAAATATTTAAAATGAAAGATTAATTATATTCCAAAATACCTCTTTAGGGATGCTAGTTTGTTGATGAAATATGAACTCTTTCAAAAATTTAAAAATATAACAACCACATTCTTCTATATTTTTTTATTTCATAAACGGCAGAAACATTGAGAAAAATAATTAATTTTTTTTGATATATGATGGGATAATGAAAAATTAATATATATTCCCTGATACTTGTCTAGTCATAGTACTTTTAATGTTTCTCGTCCTTATCCCCTGGCTTCATTCCATGATGTAACAATATTGATGCATTTCCCTATCATACCAGAATCCTCATTAAAAGATAATATAAATTATATAACTAGATGTTCAGTTATAAAATGTTCGATGTAGTGTATTAAAAATTGATAAAATACATCATGTGTGGTCTGTTTGTTGGATATCCATGCATTGAATCCTGGAAATAAATCTTTCAAGTATCAAAATTGTCTACAATGAGCATCCAATACTGCCTAAAAACACAAAAATGAATAAGTAATGAAAGAGATGAAAATAGATTTTATATAATTAAATTTTAGAGTTTTACCCCTATATCATGGGTATTAAGAAGAGTCTGTCATCCTAATTTTTTCTTTAAAATCATTTGATCAGGTTTGCCACTATTTCAGCCTATTTCATGGAATATATATTTTTATTGTTCTGTATAGGTGATGTTAGGAGTAACGAGTCCAAAATTTTGTTCATGGGTAAATCCCTTCAATTATTTTTCATATATACGCCTGTGAAAATATAAAATGTATTTAGTTATAATTTACATGGTATATTAGTTTTGGTAAAAAAATAAATTCATGAAAACATACCTAATGTATAAATTTACAATTGAGCAGTATGGCCAATCATAATTGAGGATTACACATACATTATCAACACCAATGAATTCTAGATCTTCCCCTCCGTACATATTTTCTTCAAAATCAATTTTTTGAGTACTACCATATTTCAATTCCTTATCGACATGAGACTGCAATGATAATAAATGTGAATATAGAATGTGCAGGGTTAAGGTGCTTTTAGCAGACTGTTTCAATCAGTTGGTGGATCATTGAGATTGTTTTGAGTCATTATTTAATTTGACCACATTCTCTTTGTCTGTATATAATAACATTAATCATTTCAGATTTTTTTCATTAAATGCTAAAGATTTATCATGAAAAATTAATTGGAAATTTATACCTCCTTGTGGACATTTTTTTTCAGAATTTTATGACCATGCGATGAATGTTCCAAGAGCTTGTTTGACCTTATCATTATTTTATTCATCAATCGGAACTGGTATCTAAGTTCTCATCTCATGGGATATGTTAATCGACACTCTGACATGACCTTTTTGAAGTTGTATGTTGTGTAGCATGTCCTTCTGAATATTGAACACCGTATCTCTCACTACATGGTGATGGTAGGGTGTTGGTAGATATAAATCATACTCATTTTCACCCTGTAGAATATCATTACAAGAAAGGTATCAGTATCTATTTTATTCACATTTCACAAAAACAATTATTAGAACATTTATTACCTCATCTAAGATAGGTTTTTTAGGGGAATGGCCATCCTCAAAGCTGGTGGGGGTGGGCTGGGATCTTCACGCGTTGGTTGTTCATGAGTTGTTTCTTCTCTTTTCCTCCCCCCAATCAAAGTGTTTAGCATCTCTCTCTTCCATTGACATATTTCTTTAAGGATACCTACTCTTTCTCTCATATTTTTTATTTCTTCACTTTGATCTTCTTCTTGTTTTTTTCTCGAGATATATTCAAGGTGTCACCCCAAAACATGCACCTCTGACATGAATATACTATTATGGCCACTTCAAGTCCACCAAAAGTATGTTTGCATCTTGTGTGGGTGTTGTTGATTCCAGTGACTATGTTAGATAGAAAATATAGGAAAATAATTAATCATTGTGATGTAATAGCGATTTAAATAAAAGAAAATTTTTATTATGTCATACTGAAACATGTTTCCCACACTTTTTGTGTATATTCATCTATTAGTATCCCATATTTATTAACATGAACCTTCTTTCATAGCACATGGTATGGTATGTATGTGGCTTTGGATTTGGATTCATCAATTTTCATATAAATAGAGGAACATAGTTACGGTGTTTTTTTATGTTACATAAAATTATTTCTCTATATTTAAAATATATACCAATTTTTTATGAAGTAAAGTGTACACCATCATTACTTTATGGTAGGGGTACACTGGTTTTACTGGCCACTTCTTATTTTCAGCACTCAGATGTTGTTTCATAAATAAAAAACATCCAATCAAAGTGATGAATACATGTATCATCAAACAACATATTACTATATACAATATACCTAAAAATACTGCTCCACATGACATCTAATAAACACATCCCACATTTCTTGGGTTATAAGGTGTGCATAAATTGGAGGTGGGTGTGGGTTTATTTTCCCTTCAAAATATTTAAGATGATATGTCGTTAAAATTATGTGAAAGCCTCTGGGAATCATTCCAGAAGCCCTCAATACATATTCTTTATGAGATTCATCTACTTTAAATGCACTTTGCATGGTTTGATGAAGTGTAAGTCAATGTTTCATTATTTTATTTATTATTAAATTAATGAAATAATATCATAATGTTACCATAATCTCTTCACATATCAGTGTCTTAAGCCTGCCGACGACATGGTTCCACGAAAGTACATCAATCGGCACATGCTGTCGAGTGACGATTCTAATGTAACTATTAAACATAGCCTTATTTAGGATAACATGTTGGCCTCGTATATTCCATTTGAACATGTATTTGATGACTTTCTCTTTCACCATAATGATTTTTTCTAACACTGTTAAAATACGACACTCTTGTCTTTTATGCGTCGTCAGTACTTCATGACCTACCATTTCCTTAGATTCAACATCATCAATATGTTTCTCCATAGTGATAGCATCGTCATGTATATATTGTTGTTGTACCTCTGCACTAGAAGCAACAATAAGTTGAGAAACATGTTTTACCTCTGCACTGGGAGTAGCAGCAGGTTGAGAAACCTGTTTTTCCTCTACACTACCAGTAGTAGCAGGTTGAGAAACCTATTGTACCTCGGGATTGGGAGCACCATCACATGAAGAAGTAATTATCTACAGAAGTGGTTTAACATTTAATTTCAATTACATAAAAGTAGTAGTTAATATATAATAATATAAGGTAACATGATGTATATTAAAAAATATAACCTGATTGTTGAACTCTCATTCATTAAGGCTTATGGGATTTTATCCCTCTATAAACTATCAAAATACCTTAACTATGGTCACCATTGACATAAATAAGACCATCTACATTAGGACCACTGCAAAATGATTGCAACTTTCATATTAAAGGGTCATCCTTTGTTGAATTTTCATATGAACCTTTAGTGGTTTTAGTCGAAAACCGAACAATTCACCAGTTTTGGTTTGCGGGATCTAGAACATAAAATAATTTCCCTACCTATAATTTCATTATAAATGACTCGTATTTATACTCTTCCTTACTTAAATTAACTTTAATGAATCTCAATTCATCTATTTTAACAACACTCATGTTATCAACCCACTTTTATTAAAAAATCAGCAATTGGAATGTTATATAATCCAACTCTAATATTTGTTTGATTATACCGAAGTATGACATATTGGCATAAATTGGAACTATATCCTTATCATAAAAAACATGCATCACTTCATCCACAACTGTAACTCCACTATTTTTCATGGTACTTTCTTCATCATGTTCTTTAGTATACAGTATATAATAATTAATTACATAAGCATTGTAAGATAATACATACACACTTGGTCCTCTGACTAGACATCGAAGTCGTTCTGAAATTGAGTATGTATTTTGATCTATCTCCTTAAAAATATAGTCTCAAAACCATCCTATAAACAGTTGATTATGTGTATTTGATATCCATTTTCAGCTCTTGATGGATTCAAATTCCTAATAATTTATTTGTGGGATTCAACATATGGGTCAATGTTGAAACTATTATGAAAACATAAAGGTTGGACTTCTACATATCTGTAATATTAATTGTTACAGCCTTTCTTATAGAAATTACTACACCCACAATCCACAAAATGTGGTAATATTTTGGTAGACCAGTGATTTTCACATTGGATAGGTTTTTAGTATAGAATTCAATAGCTTCTTAAATAGTATATCACTCCGCAGTACAACCCTCTGGCCGACTTTGATTTTTGACATGCCCATAAAAATTATCATATACCATTAAATGGGGGTACATCCATTTATAGTGTACAAGACCACATAGTCAAATCTCTCTCACCAAGTGAACCAACAAATGATTCATCATATCAAAGAATGTCAGTGGGAAGAATATTTCTAATTCACATAATATGACAACAATTTTTCTTTCCATAATCATCAATTTTGTTGGGTCTATAACTTTTTTTTATATATCTTTGATGAAGATATAGATCTCAGTAAATTTATAAAAAAATCTTGTGAAAAAATTAATTTAAATATATAATAATTAGACCATGCATCAAAACATGGCAGTCATGTGATTTCGTACTCTTTAACTTTAAATTTATCATTGATATGATGTTCTTTATATTCGATGAATACCCCTATGGAACCTTTACATCATTCAAGAAGTTTAAAAAAGGATATCTCTTCTTCTTGGAAAGAGTGTAAGAAGTAGGAGGAAAGAATGTTTATTTTTCACCCTTCACTGGTGTCAACTCTTCTCATACCCCCATGTCAACTACGTCTAACCTAGAATTAATTTCATCCTTTGTTTTTTTGGGATCATTTAGTAATGTGTTGATGATACTATCACACACATTTTTTTAAACATGAATAACAACAATAAAATGTTTGAAAAATAGACAATTCTAGTATAGTAATTCAAAAAAATGATTTTTTTCCAACCGGTTTTCATGAGGTTCTTAGAAAATGGTTTACCAAAAGTACTGACCACATATTTTACTTTCTCAAACAGTTGATCTCCTGTTAGTGGAGATGGTGCTATATATTCTTTTAAAATTCCATTGAATGATGTCGTCCAAGATCGGTACATGTGTCATCAGGGTAGAAATTTGTGATGTCTTAGAAGCACTATTTTTTATGAATGTTTCATCCTAATTGACTTTGTACCATATTTAAAAATGAGACACCCTTGAGATCCTTTAATGCTATATCCTGAAAACTTTATATTATATGGAAGGTCATTTATCATCCTATCCATCATGGCTCTTAAAGTGAAATCTTCATTTCATTAATCATCATAAAATGTAGGACTTGATTCCCACAATAATTTCAAATCATCGATCAATGGATCCAAATAAACATCAATACCATTATCCAGTTGTTTTGGTCCTGATAAAAGCATAGATAACATTATGTATTTTAGTTTCATGCATAACCACAATGTTAAGTTATAATTTACCATCACAACTAGCCATATACTATGAGTGATTCATTAAAAACCAAAAGGATTCACTCCATCTGTAGATAATGCAAGACAAAGGTTTCTCGACTTATTTCTAAATTCAGGATACTGATGATCAATTCTCTTCCACTGAGGAGATTCTACCAAGTGACATAGTTTACCATATTTAATTCTTGTATATGTGTTCCACATTAGTTTCCATATAGTCTCATCACTTCCATATAGGCAACTAAACCTTGGAATGATTGGAATGTACCATACAACTCTTATAGGACCGGATTAATATTTCTTGTATCGATAACCACCACATTTTGGGAATTATGTAAGTGATTTTTTGTCTTGTGAAGTACTATATAGTCATTCATGAATGCATGTATTATTTTAAAGATCATACCCATCAACTGTATCATTCATTTGGTATTATATGCTCATCTCGGAATGTCATTATCTTTTGAGATTATGTCATTTATGAGATCAAGTAGTTCTATAAAACTATCATCACTCCATTCCTTGCCTTCTTTCAAATTTATAGCTTTAATACAGATAAAAATGTTTTATATTTAGTCCAACCAACATACAATAGAATATTTTCACAACTCTTTAACCTCTGAACCAATATTTTGAAATCAAGAAGTTCATCTTCAACTGTCCTTTTAATTTCCTCAATACGATCTTCATCATCATTTACATCTGTAATCACATCCTTGATATAGTCTTTTTCATTACTCACACTTATAATCATATCAGATGATTCCTAAAACACAAAGCAATCTCAGTCACTACCTACATTCAATTTTCCCTTGTGGTTATTCCAACATTTATAACATTGATCTATTCTGTGAAAGATCAATTATTCTTCCAACTCCTCTAGACTAATTAGTCTTTAATAACAACAGTGTAAACACAAGAAAAGAATTTGAGTAGGGTCATATGCATGATGTTTTATAAAATTTATGAACTCTTTCATATCATCTTAATACTCTTTTTTCAAATGATTGTAATCCCTAAATTATTGATTTATATCTATCCTATTTGACTCAATAATATTAATATCTAACAAAATAACTACACAAAACATTGATATAATTTAATGGTTTTACTAATTCTATAAAAATCTAAACATAAAATATTATAGAAAAACATCATTTCAAATATCCTTTGAAAAATATTTATAAAATAACATATTAAATCCCATTAAAAAAACCTCCCATTTACTCAAATTCCTCTTTAAAATAACACACCCTTTTTAAAATAGACCAATCAGTTCCAAATAATATTTCAAAAAACAAAAATTCCTTTTTTTAAATCATTCAAGGCAACATCATGACCCAACAATATTAATAATTTAAAATGAGTGAACACTCTATATTTTAAATTTTTTAATTTAAACCATCACACCCCCCTTTTTAAAATTAAACTGGTGTTAAATACACTTTCAAAATATTCACACCCCTTTATGAAATCCAATCAGGTGAGTTGAAAAAAAAACATATCATGCAACATAAATCCATGCCAAGTGTTTAAATCATCTTAAATATATTTACATACAAGAAAGGGTATGTTGAACACATATAATATTTTATGAAAAATTTCATAACACATGAATAATTTTAAAAGATCCACTTAGGAATTTTCATAATGACATATATCCCAATAGAGGAACTTTAGAAAAGATACATAGAAAACACCTCAATTTATCCCAAATCAATCAATGTTGTATGATTCCATCACATTATTCCTATGTTTGGTGAAATTATAATAATTTTCATAAGAATTTGATATTATGATCCCCACTATTTTATATCCTTTATCTATGATTCCATTGTCCAGTTATATCAATTATCCTTGACCACAACACCAGAGTCCCAACAAAAAATTTTCCATAGTCACTCACCACACTCACAACCATGAAACACTCATGTTCCAGTTTTACTACAAACCCTGAAATATCCCAATGATCATTGGATCAAACCAAATCAATTGGTCCCTTCCATTATAAATACACCTAAAAAGTCTATAAGTTTGAATCCATTACATAATAAATAATTTCTCAAGTTTCATTCCTTTTATAAAAAGAATTTACCTATGCCACTCATCACTAGAAGAAACAATGTTGTTTTCCCGATCATTTTATGTACATCATGTCTCATGTCAAAATAAGAAAATAAATATGGTAGTAAACTGATATATAGTATGATTTTTTATAGTTTATTATATAAAATCTTCAAAAAGACTTTATAAATTACATTACAAAGACTATTCATTCTATAATCCTTTACTGAACGCATATCAGTAACATCTAGAATCAAAGAGATGAGAGTATAAATATATGTCTCAAGTGAATTCTAACCTCTCTAAAATTAATTCATGAGGTTAAAAACATCATGTACCAAAATATTATATAACCATTTAAAATAATCATAAATAAAATTTAGATTAGGTACCTTTGATGGATTCATCAACCTAAATTCCATGACAACTTTATAACATTGTATATCAATAGTTAATGATTCATTCATATAATTTGTTAAAGTTGTAATAAAATTATAATTTATATATTTGGATATAAAATTATTCTATAAAGAAAATAAGATTTTATAATCACTTGAATTATATCATTTGTACCTTTGAGTGGATTCACCATAGAGTGCTTGTGGGTGGAAGGATTCATTACATGTGTTGTTGTGGTTATTTGACTAGGGTGTCCATAAAGTGTCTCATACAGCTTTGGATAGGTAGGGCTAACAAAATATATTTTTCCCTTATAACTTATTTTATCCCTTAATATAAATATCAATGTATTCCCATATGAAGTAGGATTGTCATCCAAACAACATAATATTCAGGTGGTGTTATTATTCCATTTATGTCATGTGTTTAATCTTTATTGATCATTTTCATTAGGGGAGGTATTTTCAAAACCCTGAGGTTGCTGGAACTAGAAGGTATAGATATGATGTAGTGACTTAGATGTATCTTTACTTCTATGTTATTGTATATCAAAGTTGTGGAATTGTTCCCATTCATGTATGTTCTGGAATTTCATCCGCTATGTGAATGTTTTGGGGGTTTAATTTATGTTTTTAGGGTTTAACATTAAGATTGTGGATGTGTAAAAAATCCAACAAGTGGTATCATATTTTTACTTATTCTACTATCAGTTACCAAAATTGATATTAAATCTTGTTTACATAATATATGGTGATTATTTTATCAAGACTGATAGAAAGTCTTGGTTTAAAGAATACTGGGTTTCCTCTAGTGAAGTGGTTTTATAAGATTCAGTGGAATTGTACTAATTACAAAGTGGTTGTGCCATTGAAATGGGTATGGTTTGGATTGATATTCAATGGTGGAGGATACAAACTTTGGGGGAAAATGGTCTTTCTAATCTTGAGGAGTTCAAAAGATACATTAATTTTTAATTAGTCGGAAGCGAGGTGTTTAGTAGAATGGGAAACCATGGGATGAAAGCATTAGGAATTTTTTTTAAAGGTGTGTCCAAGAGAATCTAGATCCAAGAGGGAAGAAGAACGTGCCTCAATGATGTTGATTATTAAATGTGGGTGTGCAGTAGAGGGAGGGGTCAAGGAGTATGATTCTTGCATATTCAATGGAGGAACCACCACTAAAATATGGTTTACCTGGAATACGGTTGTGGATAGAAAAAATGGAGAGAAAACCTTCCTTTGATCTAGAGCCTGTTGTAACTCAGTGGTGGGTCACTTCATATTCATTACAACTACCTCAACATAAAGACCAAACAAAGGAAAATTTAGAGTATACCTCAATAATTCAATCAAATTATCACCTTTATGTTGCAATCTTAAACAATGATTCAAGCATATGGGAAAATCCCCTTTTTAAAATCATGCTCACAAAAAAACTATTTCATAACATGCTTCACATTACTTTCACAATTCCAAGATGTATTTAAGGTACATAGCAAGGAAACCACCACACACTAAAAATCCACTTCCCTTTGAGAAATCCATTATCAACATATTTTCCCCTTTAAATATCTTTTGAAAAAACAAGTATCACCTTTCACATAAGGTATAAAATATTCTCGAGGAACACCGCCTCAAAACACATAAGAAATATAACCAATTTATTTTCAAAAATCAACTTTCATCACATATTCATGTCAATATATTTTCAAAATATGTTTTTCACCACATGAATAATCCATGGAACACATGTAAGAAAAGAAGAAAGCATATCATAACTCATCTAATGATGTAAAAGGATAGAATCACCTACATCACACTTGGAAACCTTCACAAATCAGTCTGAAACCACAACTGCACCTCAGCAAGGCCCTATTAAGGCATGATCCAAACACAAACATGAATATTTTCCCCAAAAACACAAGATCAGTCCAACATTATGTCGAACAACTTGCTAGAAAATAAGAACTCAATAAAGGGGGAAGAGAAACAATAAAAAGAGGGGGAAATCAAGCGAAATGAAACTTACTTGATGTTTCCTTGAAAAATCAACGTTAAACCACCTAACGATTGAAGAATAATGCATTTAAGAAAGCTTGGATGGCAGATCATGGTATAGGAGGGTCCGCGGCGGAGGAGGGTCCGCGACGGAGGAGGGTCCGCAGCGGAGGAGGGTCGGCGGCGGAGGAGGGTCCGCCGCGGAGGAGGGTCCACCGCAGAGGAGCGTCCACAGTAGAGGAGCGTGCCAAACCGAGGAGCGTTTGCAGTTGTGGAGGGGTCATAGGGGAGGTGGGATCGTGGTGGATGATGGTTCGTGCGAGGCGAACCTTCACAACAGAGGAGGGGTCGATGGCATAGGGGCGGCGACGTAGGGGTTGGCTTCAGCGATAGCTTGAGGGGTACGAGAATGAAGAAGACTATTCAGGTTTCATTATAAAAGAGGATGACCCTTTTATTAGCGCTAAATAAAAACCGTTGATAAAGGTATGTTTTATCGGCACTAAAATAGAAAGAGATGAAAAAATATGCTTTTATCATTATTTTTTTACCGTTGATAAAAATAGGCTTTTATTAGTGCTAAAAAACACTAATAAAGATATAATGTTAATAATTTATTCGTATTATTATATATATTTATAAAATTATATATATGTTAAATAAATACATATTTATTTATAATTATAACTATAAATATATATATATTTTAAGTTTATAAAATTATAAGAAATATACTTATTATATTTATAATCAAAGAAATATATATATTAATTATATTAATTATATACATTTATAAGATTATAGATTTATGTAACTATATTTCTTCTAATTTTATAATTATTTAAATAAATAAATATTTATTTATTTATTTAAATAATTATAAAACTATAACAAATTTATATTTCTAATATTTATAATATTATTAATAAATATAATAAATATATTTTTTTTATAATTTTATAATTATTTAAATATATCGGTGTTTATTTAAAATTATAAATATAAATATAAATATTTGTATTTATTTACCAATATTTGTATATATTTATAATTATATTTATTTAATTATATATAACATTATATATGAAAATAATAATATATTTTTTATAATTTAATATTTATTTAAATAAAATTTTATATATTTATATTTATAACGATAAATAATTATATATTTATTTATAATTAAAAATTATAATAAATAAATATTTATTTATAGTTATGATTATAAATATATATATATTTCTATTTAAAAAATAATAAAATTATAACTAATATATTTATAATTTTACAAATATATATATATATTTAATGTATTTATTATAATTTTGTAATGATTTAAATATATCTACATTTATTTAGAAATATAATTATAATTACTTGTATTTATTTATAAATATTTGTATATAATTATATATAATTAATATACATTTATTATAATTTTGTAATTATTTAAATATATCTATATTTATTTAGGAATTATAATTACAACTATGATTATTTATTTTAAAATGTTTGTATATATTTATAAATATATTTATTTAATTTTATATATTTACAACTTTATAAGTATAATAAATATATTTATTGAATTTTTATAAATATTTATATATACATATATTTATTTATAGTTATAATTATAACTATAAATAAATATATTTATAAATATTGGTCAATAATTATATATATATATATAATTATAATATATGTATTTATTGTAATTTTATAATTATTTTATATATATATAGAGTTGTAATTATATTTACAAATAAATATATTTAAAAAGTAATTATATATAATTAAAATTTAATAATTATAAATATATAATAAATATATATATTATTTAAATATATTTAACGTAATTTTATAAGTATTTTTAGAACATATATAATAGCTCATATGTGTAACATGAATTAATCATATACCTGGTAAAGTATACATAATAAAAAACGAGTCATCACATATAGAAAATATGAATTATAAAAAGGGCGTAATGTATAAATCAACATTCATGATGATACATAATGTATATGCAGTCTACTCATGCATGATCAATATATTTATTGACCAAATTTATTGGAAGTTAACACATATATTTATTTAATAATTATAATTATAAATATGTTTTTAAAAAAGTATACATATATATTAATTATAAATAAAATAAACATATAATAAATATAAAAATATAAAAATATAATGAATAAAATAAATCTACTAAATCTAATAAATCTAATAAATCTTATAAATCTAATAAATCGAAGGAAGTCGACGGTAATAAAGGGGGACATGGCAGGGCTGGTTGACGTCGACTGGGGGAGGTCGAGCGGCTGACAGTGGTTGGGGTCACTGGTTTCAGTGCAGCTCAGTGATGGCAGGTCGAGCGACGGTCCGCTGGGAGGACACATTTATTCTCTCTTCTTTTTTCATTTCTCATTTTATGTTTCTGTTTAATTTTTTTAAATGTTTTATTTATCATTTTTTCCCTACATTTTTTAAGTTATAATTTTGTGTATATATAAATATATACATATATTCCACACATTTCTTTATGCAGTTCTATTATATATATACATATTCCTTTATTTATTTACATGTTATATTTCTACTATAACTTATACTATTTATATATTTTTGTAATCTATTCCTATGATAAACTAAATTGACTACATAGTATGAGGGTTTAAGTTTATCACTCTAACAGAATTATTTAAATTAATATGACAGTTACTAAACGCTATGATTTCTCATTTTTCTCATAACTTACAATTTAATTATTTCAAATTGATTACTGTTTAAAATAAAGTATCAAATAATAATTTTTTATATCATTCAAGAATAAGGGTTTTATTATTACTACTCATATAATAATAATACATCCAAAGAAAGGCTAATACTTATTTTAAAATAAGAATTTCAAAACCAATATTTTATATAAACAAAATATAAAAATAAATAATCTAAAAAACAACCATATCAATATATAAAGTATATAAAGTATATGTATATATATGATGAGTAAGAAGGCTATTACTATTTATATAAAATGTAATTTTGTTAATAATTAATGATGTATTCAAAACATACAACATCAAACCATGAGGTTTGGAAAAATACAAATAATTGAAGAATTATATGTCTTAGATACTTTTAATAAAATTTGTTGGTTTAAAGAATAAATATACTTTATCCAAATTTGTAAACAAAATATAAAATGATTATGTAAATATATCTATGTTAATATTATTAATTTCTATTAATTATAAAAAAATTAATAAATAAACATTTATTGAAATAAAAATATACATAGAACACTACTACAAAAATGGGTTTTAACAGCGCTGTAAAGCTTAGTGCTGATAAAGGGGGGTCCCCTTTATCAACGCTAAAAACGCGCTAATAAAAAGGAGACATTATCATCACTAAAAAGGCGCTGAAAAAGGACCCCTTTATCACCGCTAAAAAAGCGCTGATAATTGTGTTTTTTACCAGCGCTCTTTTAGTGCTGATAATCTTATTCTTTATCAGCGCTTTTTTAGCACTAAAAAATGCCCTGTCTGCTGCAACAAAAAATTCTGCAGCAGCACACCCAAACAACACCTGCAAAAAATTCAGCATCTCAACAAGTATACCAATACAAAATTAACACATAATTCATAAGGTAATTACACCAAGTATACACATACAACAAGTATACCCATACACCATTAACACATAATTCATAATTTAATTAAATACATAATGAATTCAGGGGGTTGGGGGGTGTTCAAGTGTTTGGGGTGGCTGTCCAAGGTAGGGTAGGGGGTGTCCGGAGGGGGATGGGTGATTCTGGGGGGATAGGGGTCTTCAGGGGGGGGGGGGGTGGGGGCGGTCCAGGAGGTTGGGGGGCTGTCCAGGGGGGGGGGGCTGTCCATGAGGGTGGGGGTGTCCAGGGGGTGGGGGTGTCTAGGTGGTGGGCTGGTGTCTAGGAGGGTGGGGGGGGGGGGGGGCGTCCAGGGGTGGTGGGGTGTCAAGGGGGGTGGGGGGGGGGGGGGGGGGTTGTCCATGGGGTTGGTGGGTGTCCAGGTGGGGTGAGGCTGATGTCCAGGGGTTGAGGGTGTCGTCCAGGGGGTTGGTGGGTGTCTAGGGGGTGGGGGTGTCCGGGGGGGGGGGGTGTCCATGGGCATGTTCAGGGGGTGGGGGGTGTCCAGGGGGTGGGGGGTGTCCAGGGGGGTGGGGGGTCCAGGGGGTTGGTGGGGCTGTCCAAGGGGAATGTGGTGGTGTCCAAGGGGGTGGGGGTAACTGTCCATGGGGGTGAGGGTGTCCAGGGGGTGGGGGGTGGCGTCTAGGTGGTGGGGTGGTGTCTGGGGGGGGGGGCGTCCAGGGGTTGGGGGCCGTCTAGGGGGTGGTGGGGTGTCTAGGGGGGGCTGTCCAGGGCGGAGGGCGGGCTGTCCATGGGGGTGTCTATGGGGGGTGGTCTGGTGTCCAGGGTGTTGGGGGGGGGGGGGCTTTCCAGGGGGTGTCGGGTGTCCGGGGGGTGGGGGCGGTCCAGGGGGTTGGTGGGGCTGTCCAAGGGGGTGGGGTGGTGTCCAGGAGGGTGGGGGTGACCGTCCATGGGTGTGGGGGGGGGGGGTGTTTAGGGGGTGGGGGTGTCCAGGTGGTGGGGTGGTGTCGATGAGGGAAGGGGGTGCCGTCCAGGGGGTTGGTGGGTGTCCGGGGGGGGGGGGGGGGGTGTCCATGGGCGTGTCCAGGGGGTGGGGGTGTCCAGAGGGTTGAGGGGATTTCCAGGGGGTGAGGGTGTCTAGGGGGTGGGGGTGTTTGGGGGGGTCCAGGGGTTGGTGGGGCTGTCCAAGGGGGGTGAGGTGCTGTCCAAGGGAGTGGGGGTGGCTGTCCATGGGGGTTGGGGTGTCTAGGGGGGTGGGGGAGGTGTCCATGTGGTGGAGTGGTGTCTAGGGTGGGTGGGGGTGTCCAGGAGTTGAGGGGGCTGTCCAGGGGGTTGGGGGACGTCCATGGATCATTCTCTTAAAGAATCAACACAATCCGAATGCGTTTGATCAGATTTCCGTAGGTCAGTTGTTGTTTCCCTTAAAATTCTATCCATTTTAAACAAAAGAGAGACACTTTGAGTGATATCAGCCATACCGTGCCTCAGATTAAGGCGGGGTTGACTTTTACATGTCACAAATGACCCATGGATCATTCTCCTAAAGGATCAACACAATCCGAATGCGTTTGGTTAGATTTGTGTACATCAGTTGTTATTTTCATTTAAAATTTTGTCCATTTTAAACAAAAGAGAGACCCTTTGAGTGATTCCAGCCACATCGTGCCTCATATTGAGGAGGAGTTGACTCATACATTTCACAAATGACCCATGGATCATTCTCCTAAAGGATCAACCCAATCTGAATGCGTTTGGTCAAATTTGCGTATGTCAGTTGTTGTTTTCACTTAAAATTCTGTCCATTTTAAACAAAAGAGAGACCTTTTGAGTGATACCGGCCACACCGTGCCTCATATTGTGGCTGGGTTGACTTGTACACGTCACCAACGCAACCATGAATCGTTCTCCTAAAGGATCAACACAATCCAAATGCGTTTGGTCGGATTTCCGTACGTCATTTGTTGTTTTTACTTAAAATTATGTCCATTTTAAACAAAAGAGAGACCCTTTGAGGGATATCAGCCACATCGTGCCTCAGAATGAGGCATGGTTGACTCGTATACATCACCAACACACCCATGGATCGTTATCCTAAAGGATCAACACAATCCAAATGCGTTTGGTCAGATTTCCGTAGGTCAGTTGTTGTTTTCACTAAAAATTGTGTCCATTTTAAACAAAAGAGAGACACTTTGAGTGATACCAGCCACACCGTGCCTCAGATTGAGATGGAGTTGACTTGTACACGTCACCAAAGCACCCATAGATCGTTATATTAAAGGATCAACACAATCTGAATGTGTTTTGGTCAGATTCCCATAGGTTAGTTTTTGTTTTCACTAAAACTTTTGTCCATTTTAAACAAAAGAGAGACACTTTGAGTGATACCGGCCACACCGTGCCTCGGATTGAGGTGGGGTTGACTCTTACACATCAAAAATGACCCATGGATCATTCTTCTAAAAGATCAACATAATCCGAATGCATTTTGTCAGATTTGCATACGTCAGTTATTGTTTTCACTTAACATTCTGTCCATTTTAAACAAAAGAGAGACCCTTTGAGTGATACCGACCACATCGTGCTTCGGATTGAGGCCGGGTTGACTCATACACATCACCAACACACCCATGGATCATTAGTCTAAAGGATCGACACAATCTAAATGTGTTTAGTCGGATTTGCGTACATCAGTTGTTGTTTTCACGTAAAATTTTGTCCATTTTAAACAAAAGAGAGACACTTTGAGTGATACCGGCCACACCGTGCCTCATATTGAGGCAGGGTTGACTCTTACACATCAAAAATTACCCATGAAAAATTCTACTAAAGGATCAATACAATACGAATATGTTTGGTCAGATATACGTACGTCAGTTGTTGTTTTCACTTAAAATTATGTCCATTTTAAACGAAAGAGAGACCCTTTGAGTGATACCGGCCCCACCGTGCCTCAGATTTAGGTGAGGTTGACTCGTACACATCACCAATTAACTCATGGATCGTTCTAATAAAGGATTAACACAATCTGAATGCGTTTTCAGATTTCCCTACATTGTTGTTGTTTTTACTTAAAATTCTGTCCATTTTAAACAAAACCGAGACCCTTTAAGTGATACCGGCCACAACGTGCCTCAGATTATTGCGAGGTTAACTCATACATGTAACCAACTCACCCATGGATCATTATACTCAAGGATCAACACAATCCAAATGAGTTTGGATGGATTTCTGTAGGTCATTTGTTGTTTTCACTAAAAATTGTATCCATTTTAAACAAAAGAGAGATACTTTGAGTGATAGCGGCCACACCGTGCCTCGGATTGAGGTAGAGTTGACTCATACACATCACCAATGCAATAATGAATTTTTCTCCTAAAGGATCAACACAATACTAATGATTTTGGTCATATTTCCATGGTCATTTGTTGTTTTCGCTAAAATTTTTGTCCATTTTAAACAAAAGAGAGACAGTTTGAGTGATACCGGCCACATCGTGCCTCGGATTGAGGCAGGGTTGACTCGTACACATCACCAACGCACCCATGGATCATTCCTTTAAAGTATCAACATAATCTGAATGTGTTTAGTTGGATTTTCGTACATCACTTGTTGTTTTCACTTAAACTTCTGTCCATTTTAAACAAAAGAGAGGCCCTTTGAGTGATACCGGACACACCGTGCCTCGGATTAAGGCGGGATTGAATCATACACGTCACCAATGCACCCATGTATCATTATCCTAAAGTATCAACACTATCCAAATGCGTTTGGTCAGATTTCCATAGGTCAGTTGCTGTTTTCACTAAAAAATCTCTCCATTTTAAACAAAAGAGAGACCGTATGAGTGATACCGGCCACACCGTGCCTCATATTGAGGCGGGGTTTACTCATACACATCACAAATGACCCTTTTATCGTTATCCTATAGGATCAACACAATTAGAATGCGTTTGATTGGATTTGTGTATGTCAGTTGTTGTTTTCACTTAAAATTCTGTCCATTTTAAACAAAAGAGAGACCCTTTGAGTGATACCGGCCACACCGTGCCTCAGATTGAGGTGGGGTTCAATCGTACATGTCACCAATGCACCCATGGATTGTTTTCCTAAAATATAAACACAATATGAATGTGTTTGGTCAGATTTCCGTACGTCAGTTGTTGTTTTTACTTAAAATTGTGTCCATTTTAAACAAAAGAGAGACCCTTTGAGTGATACTGGCCACAACGTGCCTCGGATTGAGGCGGGGTTGAATCTTACATGTCACCAAATCACCCATGGATTGTTATCCGAAAGGATCAATACAATCTGAATGCATTTGGTCAGATTTACATAGGTTATTTGTTGTTTTCACTAAAAGTTTTGTCCATTTTAAACAAAAGAGAGACACTTTGAGTGATATCGACCACACCGTGCCTCAAATTGAGTCAGAGTTGACTCATACACATAAAATATGACCCAAGGATCATTATCCTAAAAATGAACACAATATAAATGCATTTGGTCGGATTTTTGTATGTGAGTTGTTGTTTTCGCTTCAAATTCTGTCCATTTTAAACAAAAGAGAGAAACATTGAGCGGTTCATCATTCTTGCATTTTGCTAGTGCATTTCATCTGTTAAAATGGGAAAATGAATCACTGTAAAAATAATGTTCTATTTAATAACAATTACAATTTTCCTATGAACATTTACATACAACAATGTTTCATCTTTTGATCCCCTTAACCCCTCTCAAAAATGATCGCCAATTGCACATGTTCCCAAGTTAGATCTTCATGTTATTTGTGTACAATCTACCATCAGGTATGCGGCACAATCATTTATGAAAAAATCTATATCATCTTGTGATTATGAGGCTTTTTGGCAGTCAGAGTAGTACTGAAAAATATAAAAATAAATAATTAATAAATAAATTAAATGAAATAGTAGTTGTTTTTGAAAATACCTCTTTTGGTATGCTATTTTTTTGATGGAAAATGATCTCTTTCATAAATATACAAACATAACAACCGCAATCATTATCATTTGTTTGTTTTGGACACTACAAAAAATTTATCATTAGGAGAATAATTAAGTTGTGTTGATATGTGTTTGGATAGTGAAATTTTATTATATATACCTGATATTTGTCTAGACGTAGTACTTGCTCACCTCCTTATTCTTAGCCCCTGTCCTTATTCCTTTTTTTAGATAATAATGATACACCTCCCTATCATAACAAAATCCTCAGTAAAAGATAATATAAATTATATTACTTGATGTTTAGACCTAAAACATATGATGTAGTGTCTTACAGATTCACAAACTCCATCATGTGTGGTCGGTTTTATGGATATCCTTGCTTGAATCCAGAAAATAAATCTTTGGAGTATCCAAGTTCACCGCAATTAGCAGCCAATTTTTCCTAAAAACACAAAAGGAATAAGTAATAAAAGAAGTGAAAATATAATTATTATGATTTAATCGTAGAGTTTTACACCTGCATGGTTGGTATTAGGAAGAGTCTATCATCTGTAATCTTACTTTCAAATGTTTTCAGAAATCCATTCACTATTTCATCCTTTTTTGATGGCTCTAATTTCCTTAGATGTGTTGATGTGGTATGAAGAATAACGAGTTCGAATTTTGGCTCATGGTAAAATTCCTTCAACTGTTTTTAATATATACGTCTGTCAATAATATAAAATGCATTTAGTAAAAAATTTTCACATTAGATCAGCTTTTTGAAAATAAATTCATGAAAACATACCTCATATATATATTTACAACTGTGATGCCTAGCCAACCATTTTAAAGGATCTCATTTACATTTTCAGCTGCAACAAAATATTGACTTTCCTCTCCGTATATATTCTTTTCAAAAACCACTATATGACTACTACCACCTCTTAGCTTCGTATCCACATGAATCTTCAATGCTATTAAATGTGGATAGAGAACATGTGGTGTTATTGTACTTTTAGTAGCTATTTGGGATTGGTTGGTCGATCATTTAGATAGTTTTGAGCCGACGTTTGTCACCCCCTTCCGTTTCTCTGTCTATAATAACATTCATTGGTTTGGACCATTTTTTCATTAATTGTTAAAAGTTTAGCTTGAAAAAAATAGGAAATAAATACCTCTTTGTCTGCATGTACTCTTACAAGTTGTGACAGCCATTCAATGAATGTACCAATAACCTTTTCGATCATATGGATATCATCGTCATCAAGTGGAATAGGTAGCTAGGCATTTGGATCAGGAGCTATAGTAATCATCACTTTCAGATGATCTTTTGAAAGTGGTCTATTATGCAGCATGTCATCTGGGATGTTGAACACTGTATCCCTCACTACAAGGTGATAGATGGGTGTTGACAGATATAAATCATAGTTATTATCACCCTATAGAAGATCATTATAGGAAAAGTATTAGTGTTTGTCTGATTCACATTTTATGGGAACAATTATTTGAATATTGATTACCATGGCTAAGACAAATATTTGAGGGGAATTGCTCACCTCAAAGCTAGTGGGGGGTGGGGTGGGATCTTCACGCGCTGGTTTTTCTTGAGTTGTGTCTTCTCCTAGCTTCCCACCCATAAAAGTTTCTAGCAACTCTCTCTGCCATTGCAATCGTTCTTCAAGAGTTTCTAGCCTTTCACTCATTTGTTTCAATTTTTCATCTATATTATCCGTTTCTTTTTTTAACTAAAAATATACTCGGGGTGTCACCCAAAACCCCGCACCTCTGACATGACCATATTGTTCTGGCTGCTTCAAAGCTGTTGATAATAGGTTTGCATCTGCTATAGGAGTAGCTGATTCCTGTGACTATCGGATATAGGAAAATAACTAATTATTTTTATGTAATAGAAATTTAAAACAAATCTTTTTATCATTGTGTCATACTTACACATATTTCCCACACTTTTTGTGTGTTCTCATCTACTAGATTCCCTTCTTTATTCATACATGCCTCCTTCCATAGTACATGATGTGGGATGGAAGTGTCTCTGGTTTTAGACTCATCAATCTACATATAAATATAGAAAGATAATTATGATATTGTTTATTGGCACCTAACAACATTACTATAAATTTAAAATACATATCATTTTCTTTTCTAGTAAAGCATACCCCATCCTTGCTTTACGCTGGGGGTATGTTGGTTTTGATGCACGTTCCTTATTTTCATTACAGAGTTGCTGTTTCATAAATGAAATATTGAAAATCAAAGTGATGAATACACGTGTACTCAAACATTGTATTATCACCCACAATGTACCTGAAACTTCTCATCCCCACGATAACCAATAAATGAATCCCATGCTTCTTGGGATATCAGGTGAGCGTATACAATGGGTGGGTGTGGGTTTATTTTACCTTTGTAATCTTTCAGGTGAAATTTTGTTAAAATAGTGCGAAAACCTTGATGAATCCTTCATGTAAGCCTTAGTACATAATTCTTGCGTGAATCATCTAATATAAATGTACTCTGCAAGATATTGAGAAGAGTAAGACATTGTTTCATTATTTTATTTGATAGTAAATTAAAGAAATAATATCATAATGTTACCGTAATTTCTTCCCAGATCACAACCTTCAGCCCAGACACAACATGGTGCCATGAATCTATGTCAATTAGCACACATTGCCGAGTGACAACTCCAATGTTACTACTAAACATAGATTTTTTGGGATTCACATGCTGGCCTCGTGTATTCCATCTGACATCAAATTTGATTCCTTTTCTTTTCGCCTTAAGAAATTTGGCTAACACTATCAAACTACGACACACTTGTGTTTTCTGTGACGTCGGTCCTTCATCCCCTACCATTTAATCGATATCAAAATAATCTATATGTTCATATAAAATGGTAGCAATGTCATGTACTGATGTTTGTTGGACCTCAACACTAGGAGTAACAACAGGTTCAGAAACTTGTTGTTGATCTGCACTGTGAGCAGCCGCAGCAGGAGCAGCAGCTTGAGAGACTTGTTCATCCTCAAGGTTAGGAGCACCAGAATGTGCAGAAGTCATTATCTACAAAAGTGGTTGAATAGTTAATTTAGATTACATAAATTCATTAATGATAAGATAATAACATGAGATAACAATATCTATATTACAAACAAAGTATAACCTATTTATTGAACTCTCTTTCTTTTTTTCAAAGGCTGAAGGGGTTTGACACCTCTATCGATTATCCAAATCCCTTTATTGTGGTATCCTCTAACATACAAAACATCATCTACATTGGGATCGCTGTGAAATTATTACGACGTTCCACTGAAAGGATCGTCCTCAAATGAATTTTCATCAGACCCTTCAGTATTTTTGGATGATAACAGAACAATCGACCACTTTCGATTTGCTGGATCTAGAACATAAAAACGTGTACTGCTTGTGATGCCATTATAAAATGTTCATCTTTGTACCCTTTACTAAAATCAACTTTCACAAATCCCCATTAATCTATTTTAACACCACTATTATTATCAACCCATTTTCATTGAAAAATCGGCAATTGGAATGTCGTATAATCCAACTCCCATATTTGTTTGATAATTCCAAATTATGAAATATTTTCATAAATTGGATTTCATTCCTTAATACAAGAAACATGCATCGCTTCAGCGAAAAGTGTAACTCCACTATTTGGCATAGTACTATCTTCATCATGTTAATCTGTAAAGAATTTATAACCAATAATTACATGAACATTGTAATATAATACATACACACTTGGTCCGGGGGCTAGACATTGAAGTCGTTCTGAAATTGAATTTGGATTTTCATCCAACTCCTTAAAAATATGGTCCAGAAACCATCCTATAAACTGGTGATTATGTGTATTTGATATCCATTTTTCATCCCTTAATGGATTCAACTACCTAATAATTTCTTTGTGAGTTTCAATATATGGATCAAACTCCCAACTGTTATTCAAAACATAAAGGTGGGCCTTCTCCCAATCTGTAATATTGATTGTCACAACATCTCGTCCAGAAATTTCCTCACCCTCAATGCATCCAGTGTGATGAGATTTTGGGAGACCAATGATTTCCATATCAGATAGGTATTCAGTACAAAATTCAATGGCTTCTTCAATAATATATTGCTCTACTATACAACCCTCAGGCCGACTTCGATTTTTGACATACCCTTTCAAAATTTTCATATACCATTCAACGGGGTACATCCATCTATAGTGAACAGGACCAAAAAGTCGAATCTCTCTGACCAAGTGAATCATCAAATGAACCATCATATCAAAGAATGTTGAAAGGAAGAACATTTCTAATTCACATAATATGATGACAATTTCTTTTTCCATAGCTGGAAATTTCACCGGGTCTAAAACTTTGCTACATATAGCTATGAAAAAGAAACAAAGTTTGGTTAACGTATGACGCACATTCTTGGAAAAATGCAACATAAAGCTATAGAAATTAGATCTTGAATCAAAACATGACAGTCACATGATTTCAAACCTTTTAACATCAAATCATTCATTGAAACGATGTTCTTGATATTTGATGAATACCCCTCTGGAACCTTTACATCATTGAAGAAGTTGCAAAACTGATATCTCTCTTCCCTAGAAAGAGTGTAAGCAGCTGGAGGAAGAAACATTCGATTTTCACCCTTCACAGGAGCCAACTCTTCTCGTATTCCCATGTCAACCATGTCCAACCGTGCCTTAATTCAATCCATTGTTTTTCCAGGGGCATTTAGCAACGTTCTGATAACACTGTCACATACATTTTTTTCCACATGCATCACATCAAGAAAATGTATGACGTACAAACAATTCCAGTATGATAATTCAAAAAAAAACTGATCTCTTTTTTCAATCGATTTTCGTATGGTTTTTCGAAGATGGTTTAACAAAAACAGTGTTCACATATTTTACATTCTCAAAAAGCAGATCACCTATTAGGGGAGATGGTGCTGCGTGTTGTTCTGAACTTCCATTGAATGATGTCATCCAAGATCGGTACTTATGCGGATGAGGTAGAAATCTATGATTTCCTAAACACACAGATTTTGATGAATGTTTCAAACTAATTGATTCTGTATCTTCTTTACACATGGGTCACCCTTGAGTTCCTTTAATTCTATAGCCTAAAAAATTTCCATAAGTAGGGAAATCATTTATTATCCCATACAACATCGCTCTCAATGCAAAGTATTCACTTTTATAATCATCATACAACATAACACCTTAATCCCACAATAAATTCAAATCCTCAATCAAAGGAGCTAGATAAACATCAATATCATTATCTGGTTGTTTTGTTCCTAATATAAGCATATAAACATAATGAATTTCCGCTTCATGCATAACCAGGGTGGCAAGTTATAATTTACCAACATAACAGGCCATGCACTATGAGTGTTGGTTTGAAAACCAAAAGGATTCACTCCATCTGTAGATAACGCAAGATGAAGGTTTCTTGTCTCTTTTCCAAATTCAGGATACTCATGATAAATTTTCTTCCATTGAGGAGAGTCGACCAGATGACATAATTTCTTATCTTTATTTCTTTTATCTGCATGCCACAACAATTGTCTTGCAGTTTCTTCACTTCCATATAGACGCATAAACCTTGGAATGATTGGAAAATACTATACAACTTTCATAGGATTGGATTCATCTTTCTTGTATCGAGAAGCACCACACTTTGGGAACTCTGTAAGTGATTTTTTCTCCTTGCGAAACAATATACAGTCTTTCAGGCAGGCATGTATTCTTTCATATGTATGTTCGGCTTGGAAGATCATTATATTTCGGGATCATGTCATTCAAGAAAGCAAGTAGTTCCATAAAACTGACATCACTCCATCTGTTTCCTGCTTTCAATTTATACAACTTCAGTACAGCTAACAATGCTGTATATTTAGTGCAACCAGCATACAATGGCATCTTTACACAACTCTTTAACTTCTCAAACAATTTTGGGCAATCACGGAGTTCATATTCAATTGTATTTGTCATTTACTCAATATGATCTTAATCATCATTGAAATCTGTAATCACATCCTCTATACGGTCTTCTTCATTATCCATATTTGTATTTATATCCGATGATCCATAAAACTCAGTTTTATCCCAACCAGTAGCTACATTCTTTTTTTCTCAGTGTTTATTCCAACATTTATAACTCTGATCTATTTCGTGACATATCTAATATTCTTCCAACTCCTCTAGAGTAATTATTCTAGAATAACAACAATGTAAACATGGACAGAGGATTTGAGATGGATCCTTTGCATGATCCTTTGCAAAATTAATGAAATATTTCACTCCGTTCTCATACTCTATTGTCAAATGATTAGCATCCATACAATATTTATTCATCTCCATCCTATTTGAATCTCAAATATTAGTATTTATGGTTCAAATACACAAAAACAGACTTCCAAATATAGTAGAACAGAACAACTTCCTTATAAAAATAGATATTAATAGAGCCTAACCATTTCCAATAAAGATTTTCAAATCAACAGAACCAGGATAGACCCCCCATCAAAATGAACACAGTTTCCAAACACAAAGGGGTTAGAAGGGGTTAATCACTTGTGTCATAGATGGTAAAACTCACACGGCATCATCCTCTATGGCTCATCCTCCTCTATCGGGTAAACCCTTCTATGGTTAACTAGTCCATCCTTTTATACCTGACCGACCTAAAATACATATGGATGAAAACCAGTAGCCAGCTTTATAAGTAAAGAAAGTATTCTCATAATCTCTACAATATGGAATTCATTATATATAATTATATTTGATTCATTATAGTTTCCTAAAATAACCCCAGTCCAAACACAAGAATAATCAATAATGATTCATCTACCACTCCTAGGTCTCTACCCTACATTCAATATCATCATGCCTAATATTTTTAGTAAGCTCAAGTTACTTACTTTAAATCACAGGGGGGTAATCACGTGTGTCATAGATGGTCTCCCATGTTATTCCATATAAAAATTTAAAAAAATATTATTGACCTATCATCTCATTAAATCCTCATGAGTGTCTAATTCCAAACTCCATCTTAAGTGTAATATCAAAATAATATATATTAATAAATTACCCCACATCCACTTCCCCACTAATCTGGTCATTCTCACACTCTAATGGAATATTTATTATGCTTCAACCACTTCTATATAATCTCATAACCATATATCCACACATACACATGTCACAAACACATAAAAAACCATATCCACATCAAAACCACACATCACATCCTCATCACAGTATGATATCATGAACATGATGGACATAAACATCATACTCTCCTCCTATAATGCACAACCCCCACCATGTACCCACACCAAATACACATAATCATGTCAACAAGAATATATATACACCAAAACCTAAAATAGTTATAGGTCGTATGTATACACCCAATGTGAGCCATTAAAACTCATACTAAGTGTGAAGGGGGAGAAGGGAAGAGGGAGTGGTTCTAAATGTGTTCCCTTTATAACCTAGATATTGAGAAAAAAACTCAGAACCAAAGTACCCATATGGATTTCAATCTGGTTACTCGACTCAAGTGGTGGTGCATAAGAAATAATAAGAAAATTTAATAAGTATATAGTCACAGATAAATATTTCCTAATGGTTCACACCAAACTAACACTGCAAACACCCTCATCAACCATTGCCTTGTTACTACCACCCTCTTATAACCACTTCCATTATAATGCCACAAATAATCCCCAATAAATCACATAAGCATCAATATCAACATTACCGACTTCTCATTTCATTTAACATTATAATTTCATGGATTTTTATTACCATATGAATTTCAATTGTTAACCATTTTAATGTAAAACCAATCATAAAATCACCACCCACTATAATCTATTCATTAATCATTAATAACATTTATTCTATCTTTAACCATTTATTAAACATAATTATTCCAATCATTATCATTAATCATTTAACAAACCATCATTTATCATTTCCAACCCATCACCCATTACTATTTTTATTTATTCTATTCCATGCCAAAACGAAACTATAACACCACCCAAAAACAACTAAATTTTCATCACATAAAATACAACTAAACACATTCTAAAATCCATAAAACCACTTATTTTCTGCCTAAATAGACATATCATTGCTATCATAACCACACAATAATCCATCCATCACTACTATATTAATTACCACACCACATGCTCCCAACCACATCAATAAACCATCACCCTTATAATAATAGGGATAAATACCCCATACATAAAATCATGAAATGGAAAACATATAAGAAATTCACACTAAAAACTACCCCTTAAACACTCTATCATATTGAAGTAGAATTTATAGTTTAAATATAACACTTTAATTATAGATTTCCATAAAATCAATTCATTACCTACCGTAAGTGACTAAAAAATAATAAAAGGTGATTATAACATATTATTATTAGTAAGAAATTTCTTTCAAAACATCAAGAATAAATCACTTAGAAACAACACCAATAAATACATAAATATATAAGAAATATTATGGAACTTAATAAATCACATGAAAAAATCCCTCTTCACATTAATTTCCTTTAGTGTAATTCATTATAGTATTTAGGTTAATCAGTACTATCCATCCAATGGAAACAAAATAACATGATAATTCCAAAATTTACACATAATAAAGAAAAAGTAATTTTATGTCGCCAACCTCAACTAAAGATTTAAAAAATATTTCATAAGAATGAGAAGAATAGTCAAATAAAACATGACTTAACACATGAGGGTAATCTAAAAGTCCAATGTATGACCATTAACCATTAAAACCATAAACAAATAACACAAAAAACGAATCAGCATTGTTGTCACATCCTTCATAAGAAGAAAGTTCAAGAAGAGAATCAAGAAAAAGAGAAAATAAATTCACATTAGAGGGGGAGAAGTAGGGAGCCTTTTACGCTACGTCGGGAGGGGGAGGCGTGACCACCAGAGGGGGAGGTGCACAGGAGGAGCCGCCAACCATTGAGAAAATGAGGACTAGGGTTCATTGGGAGTAGGGTTGAGAAGAGAGGAGGAGAAGTAGGGTTTGCAGGGAGGAGGTTCTGATGAAGGGGTTCGAGGGGGAGGATAAGGAGTAGGGATAACAGCGGAGGTCTGGCAACCTGAAGATTAGGGGGCAGTGGAGGTCTAGAAATGTGAAGATCAGGGGGGGGGTTGTTGTTGTAGGGGTACAATTCTGTGGGAGATTTAGGGAACGACAAAACAGAGGACATTGTGTGAATAATTTTATAAAATATGGGACTACAGTTTTATTAGCGCTAAAAAAGCACTGATAATGGTAGCCTTTATCAATGCTTTTTTAGTGTTGATAAAGATACCCTTTATCAATGCTAAATAAGCACTGATAAAGGGTACCCTTTATATGCACTAAAATTTTAGTGATGATACAGGGATTCTTTATCAGTGTTTTTTTCTTAGCACTGATAAAAGGTGGCGCTTCCCTTGCCCATTTTTGTAGTAGTGGAATTTCTGGGGCATTACTCTTGACCCCCCTTAAATATAATTTCATCCTCTAAATTCATGTTTCTTAGATAAAGAAAAACACTGAAATTCCATTTTTCAGAATTTGGAAAACTAATACTACTAGATTTCAATATTTTTAAAGGTTACTTAATTTCATAAGAATTCAAATGTAGGTTTCTAACTCCTAGATTTTTCTTAATCTAAAATGTTAGAAAATAGAGGTTTAACTAAATGAATATACTTGGAAACTAATCATATTTTAACTAAATTTCCTAATATATAAATTTTTCTAAACCATCCCTTAGATACCATATGTAATACCCTAGACCTTCAATTCCGGGTCTGATAAATAAAATGTAATATATTTTTTATAAAAAGTATCTAAAAATATATATATACAATTATATTTGAGGATATCTTCTGGTTTAATTTTTATTGGAAAATAGAATTCTTACATATTATCAATGTTTAAATAGTCATTAAAATGTCAATAATGAAACGTAGATCAAACTATCTCCTAATTAAGCTAAACCTTAATAACATCTAAATAAAACTGAAAATAGTTTATAAAAATATAGGGTGAGAAAAATTTCCCAGTAAAAAGTTTTCAAAAAACCAATGATTTTTTTTGAAAGTACTTGTATCATTTGGGAATACTTTTGAAAATAATTTTTAAAGTAATTTTGATAAATAATTTTTTAAAAATTTTATTGACAATACATTTGATAAATAATTGTAAAAGTAAATTTTGGAAAGCACTTTATAAGTACTTTGAAAATACTAATAATTTTAAAAACCAAATTTTGGAAATAATTTTCAAAGTATAATATATTTTTAAAAAATATTTTGAAAATCCTTTGAAATCCTGATTTTGAAAATTTCTTTGAAAATAATTATGCCTTTTAAAACATATAAATATACTAATTTGAAAATACATACTCTTTTGGAAATGTTTTAAATCTTATTAACATACTTTTACTTTTGAAATTATTTTATTTCTTTTGAAAATATGTATGTTTTGAAAACACTTCAAAATAATCTAGAGATTTTAAAAAAAATACTAAACAAGATTTAAAAAAACAAATGGGGACACTTTAAACATTAGAGGAATTTTGGGCCTACACACTTTTCCTTAGGAATGGGTTCACTCCCCACTCACCTAGTTTACAATGTCCAAGTGTAAATTTTATAAAAAACATTTTCAAGCTTTCTTTACATTTATGGAGCTTTTCAGTAGAGTTTTTTCATTAAAAATTATAACTCATGCAGTGAGTACACACTTGAATTTATATATGATTATATAAACAATAACTTCTATAAAAAAACAACTTAAGTGATTTGGCATAACCAAAACTCATGTAATTTATAATTTCCATGGATTTTTAATAATAATTAAAATCAATGTACTCAAACTCTCATTCAACAATTCATGAAATACATTTTATATAATCTGATAACTTTTATCATTTAAAAATCATCCATGAATTAATATATTAAAAAATAATTTTCTTAATTTATTTTATGCATAAAATAATGATATTCATGAACTATACCTTCACATTAAATAATAGTAACAATATATTGTTTTTCAAACAAAATAATAGTTAGAAAAACTTTACTTCATTAAAATAATCATAAACATATATATTCATGTATCGGATAAAAAATTATAAAAAAATACATTTAAAAAATACATTTCATTTCTCCATGATTTAAAAAATATCAAATTGAGTAAGATTATCACCTAGATATATTGTGAATTTTCATGCATATGAAATATTACTTATTTCAAATTATGAAATGATATTTAATATATATATATATATGTATACACACAAAGAGTGTAAATATCTGGAAACTTTTAGAATACTATCAAAGTCACATAACATATAAGAACATAAAACAATGACATACATAATAGTAATTGTAAAATTAATATTTTCATAAAATAATTCTGTTAATAATATATACTTATATAATTTTACTTTCATGAACAATTATAAAAAATAAAAAATATACTATTAAATTATAATTTTGAAAACAAAATTTTATAACACACATAAAAATTATAAGGGAAACATTTTTGAAATAAAAAATTCTTTATTGCTTAATTTAAAAACTTTAAACACGATGAAATTATGTTTTGAAATTAATTACCTTTTCATTTCAAATCATACAATGATCCACAAACAGATAAATATGTAATCTTAAATTATAAGTCTTAGAATTTAATATTCATTAACATTGGAGTAATAAAATATACATATATATGTTTGTATTGTATTTAAATATAGTTAATACACCCATAAAAAATAGTATTTACATGATTTTGAGGCAAATAATTATAAAGTATAGAAAATACTACTTAAATATTTATTTCAATCATGAATTCAAGAATACAAACTTGGAAGATATTGTAAATAATTTCTTATATGAACAGCTTAATATCATAAACATAAGTATAAAATCACTTATATAACATGTGGTTTATTCTCATAGAGTACTTATATGTAAATATAGTTGATAAAGGTGTACTAACATGCATATATATATATATAAATCAAAATTTAAATTCTAAAACCTAAACATGAAGTAACTGCAATTATCATAAAAATATGGAATTTGAAATAAGAAAAATTTCCCATTACATGTTAATTTGAAAACAAACTTTCATAATTTAAAAGAATAAAATATAACTTAGATTTAATACATGTATAATCATAATTTAATAAATTGAAAATAATATATATATATATATATAGATTTATTGAAATCTAACAATATTATATGTATTGGTATATATGAAATAAAAGTGTTCCCCTTACATACTGTAAACTGAAGGTAGAATTCGATGGAAATGGTGGGTTTTTCTTCTCACTGAGTGCAGGTGTGGCCTTTGGAATGGTTTTGTTTGAACCGTTGGGTAAAAAATGGGATGGAAAGACTAGGGTTTGGATTGAGGTGGGGGGGGGGGTTCCAAAGGTGTCAAGTAGTTCTACCTAAGGAATAAAATATATCAATTCACAGATGTGAGAAGCTTCTTGGAGAATCTTGAATCTAAAAAAACAGATTTCAAAAATAAAACTCAAAATCATATTTTCAATCTGATAAGATTCTTTTGAGAATCAACTCACGTCACATGTGGATTTTTTTAGCTTATCCATAGCTTGCTGGTGAGGGTGTTGTATAGTTGTAGAATCATGTCAGATACGATGTGTGTCTGGATCAATGCCTAGAATTCCTCCAAGTCGTACAGAGCATCGATCATTTCAAAAAACTGATACTTCATTCTTAAACTCTTTTATATTCATAAATTCGTTGATGGTTCATTAAATAAAATCTATGATAATAAAGATATCTTATTTATATCCTCTCCACACCTTGATTTCTTTAAGAATCATGTCTTCCTGCACTGCGAAGTCTGTCAGATGTGCCATTTCCACACACTACAAATCTCTAGAGTTGATAGAGACTAACCATTATCTCCTATAAAGAATGTTTAATCTTTACTTATTTATCTTGATTCAATTAAATAAATACTTCAAGCTATTTGGATTCAATCGTAATGGCTCTTATTCAAACTGAACTCTATCCAATCTTCATCACCAAACTATGAATCTTCAAATTCTTTTTGGATAGGTCCTTTATTCCAGTGCCCTCGATACAGATTTCATAGCATAATCACTATGTATTGAAATAGGCTAAATATTTTCATCCCACCATATAAAACTTGGATATTTATTGTTATGAATCTTTCTCACCACTCGAGGTACCGAATTGAATGTGGAATTTATTTTCTTAAATCCGAAGAATTGTACTGCTCCCATGCTGAAAGCATTTTGGTAGTTATTGAACTATTTTGTTTCTAATGTCATGTCTGGTATGTGGAGTTTTGGAATCCCTTTTCTTGAAATTCTCCACAACCTTTTTAATACCTTACATTCTTCCATACCTGTCAGCTTGATTATTCTAACTTCTTCAAGGAGACCAGAAACATGGACCTTCAACCTGATCTCTTCACTGATGATCATACTGATCATATCTCGATCAATATTTATATAATCATCAATAAGATTTTAGGATGCATCAAGAATTTATAAAACATGGTTCAAACCACTTTTGAAAATTCATCTATCTTTACTTTTCTGGATTATATTTTAAATAGCTATAGATTTATTCATTGAAATATTTGGAATCCTATGCAAATATTTCCATATCTCATTTACTGGATTAACCTCTTTATATAGCTCATCATGCACACATTCTTGATCTTGTTCTTGATTAACATTCTTTCGCTGAGGTTCTTTATTATACCTTTTCTAATTTTCAATTTCTTCTTCTATGTAATCAGCCCTACTCTTAATGGTTTTATATTTTCTTTTCGATCTTCCATTCATTCAAATCTTCTGGTTCTTCCAAGCCTTTCTATTTCTAAAATTATCTACACATTGAGTACTATAATAGAATTTTTTTAATGCATAAAAATAATTCAATATTAATTTTATCCTTAGACTTGCTATATAGAGGTCTCTTTAAAGAGTTTTTTGGTTTTTTAGCCTTTCTAGATGAGGAACCTATTCTTTATAATCATTCATCCTTACAGGATGAAGATCCCTTCTTCTAAAGGTGATTATCTACTAGTATTCCCCTTTATCTGTTCAAGTCTATCAACCCTTTCATTTATTTCTTTGATAATTGGGCATTCTGTCACAGAATGATTATCAATGAAAACATGACATCTTATAGATTTTCTACTTTCTCTCATCGCACCTGCAAGATTCAAAATAGCATGTTCGTGTATTTGGAATGGCAATATCTTTTTTTTAATATTTTCTATATTAACGTTATAGTACGTCAACTAATTCCTCCACTGTAAAATCTATGCTTGGGTAAACCTTTTTAATTTAATTCTCATAAAATTATATATATAAGAACAATATGTTCTTATAGTAAATTGTTTTCCCAATAAAATTTCAATATCCCTAATTCCATTAATGACTGCACAAAATTCTATTTCATGGATAGGATAATTCTTCATTGTCTGGTTAAAACATCTACTATAGTATCTACTAATACCATATTTATGGGTTTTAATTATTTTTAAGATATATCCACATGATTAGTTTGATGAATTTGTTTCTAAGATAAGATGATCTTCACTCCCATATGGATAATCCAATTCTAGGAAATTCTGTGCTTTCTACTTCAAAATTATTATTACTTCAGAATATTTTTATTTCCAATCCCAAGGTACCTTACTAGACACCATTATCTGTATTGGAACTAATATTTTTGCTAAATATTTGATGTATGCTTTGACATAACTTAGTATACCCAAAAACACCTGTATCTGCTTACGATCTGTAAGCTCATCGGGGAATGTTTGTAACTTTTTTGTAATATTTGGTTGAAGCTTTTCTCTACTTACTTGGATCTACAATACCAATAATTTTATATTTGGTTTCATCCAAATTATCTTTCTTTCTAAAAGTATCATCCCTTCTTCTCTGAAAACTTCAACAACCTACTGTAAATGTTTTATATGCTCTTTTGTATCTTTACTAAATATGAGCACATCGTCAATATAGACTACCAAAAACTGTGATAATCTTTTGAATGTTTTATCCATTTTTTTCTAGAATATTCATGGTTCATTCTTGAGTACAAATGGAATCACTATCCATTCAAACAAACCAAATTTCATTGTAAATTCTATCAATGTTATAGCCTCTTCTATGATCTTTATCAACCAATATCATAACTTGAGATCAAATTTACAATATATGATTGGACTTCCATTCCTAATCCTGATTCTTAAAGCTTCTTGATTATAAATATTTTTTCCATCATCTTTTGTGGAACAATTAATATCATGATAACCTATAACTATTCTAGCCTTACCATGCTATTTTCTGTATGATTCATTACCATAAATTCCACACTCTTGTGAGGACTTTTGCTATGCCTGATTAGTCCAATAATGATTAGTTCTTAAATTTGTTCCTCAAATTCCACAACCATCTCATCTATATAGAAAATTACCCTACTTTTGATTACTGTACTAGGTTCATTTTGGGTGATTGTAGCCTCTGTAATGATTTTATTCCATAGTTTCAGAGGGTTTTATGACAAATTTTCTAATAAATTATCTTTTATCTTAGCTATTGCATCTTCTTCATTAATCCTATGAACTTTCAATCCAACTATCTCTTTTCACTGCTCAATCATCCTATGGGATTCTCTATCTTTATATGGATAGTTTTCCACTTTTATAGTAGATAGATTTTTTATGGAACCATTTCGGTTTTTCCAAAAGTGGTTGGAATCAGAAAATTATTGAGGATAATTCCTTCAGAAAATATCATTACATGCTGATATCTTCTAAGAAATATATTTCCAATCAAGAATTCATCTAGAAATTGAGGAATAAAACAATGAATCTTTTCTATAAAAATCCTTCCATCGAGTTCAATCTTAACATCCTTTGATACTTCTTGAATCATTCATTGTTACTAACTGTAACTTTCAACTCTGAAGATTTCCAGGTTACGCCTGAAATTTGGATTATTGTACAAGTGAATTTACATCTTATATCAACTAGGGAAACATATTCAGTTTAATTAATACTTAATTTTACCATTGTATCCCACTCCTATATCTTTTCACTGAGTAACAAAGATCCATATATCCTACATGTGTTTCTTCATCCTCATAGATTGGTTGTCGAATAGTCCTTTTTCCAACTATCTTTCTAGAAACTAATATTTGGTTACTTCTACTGAAGTACATTAATCTTTTCAAATTGATATCCTTGTATTCTCCAAAGGGTTCTCTAATATTTATGATTTAAAATATTCTATATTCAAATATGATATACCTGATCTTGATCATTCTAATCATAGATCATTTTCATCTTCTCTAACTTCAGAGATGAGAAGTCTATTTCTGAATTGTTTAATAACATCTGGAAGAAGTTGTTTTTTTCCTTCATTCTTCCTCTAGATCTGGTGAAACCCAATCTTTAGGCTAAGTTAGTCTCTTTGGGTTTATCACCTGTGGTGTCATTGCTCTAATTGATGTCCCTTCATATAGAAAAATATTTTTAAATCTTTCAACACCCTTCCTTAGAGCTGGCCTTCTAGTATTGTAGAACATTACAAAAAGATGAGTAATCACTCTAACACATCTTCTGTTGGGTGGAAATCATAATGATTTATTCCATTTCCTCGTGTTGATCTTTACTTATATAGTTATACTAATACTTTTATCCATAAGAACTACATGTAAGTCTAGAATCACCAATAACCATACTGCTCATGCATACAAATTTACTCGTTCTCCTCCTAATAGTGTATTGAAGAAATTGGATAAACTGCCATCCACAACTACCATTAGGACTGGTAGATATGTTCCTTTTATAACAAGAGGATCTACTCCTATCTAAATTATTCCAGAATACACATACTTATCATTTTTCTAGATTGTGTTTTTAACCCTTTCTAGTTTTAGTAAAGGAATTGTAAATATTCCTCTATATGTTTTATAGACTTTAGTTGTCTCTTAATCTTCAAAGATCTTGGTCATTTCTAAATATAGTGCCCAAGACTTCTGGTATAACTCGGACTAATCAACTCTAGGAATATTCTATTCTTGAAAATCTCTTCCTTCTGATGGGATTTTAGTTTCTAAAGAATGAACCAAATATCCTTCTATCTCCTCTAGTTTTACTAGTTCTAGAGATTCTTTAGATGCATTATCTCCTATTTGAACCATATATATTCAAAGCTAGCTCAAAATAGGGTTATTTACATTGTCCTAATCTGAGATATATTCCTCATTATCTGGATACATTTAATATAAAGAATATAATATTTCATCATCTAATTCTATATATTCTCCCCAGATATGATCAAAGAATATCTCTGATGAATCTTATATCATTATTATTTTGAGACTTCTCCTTCTTCTTTATGAATCTGTGAAACTGTCAGCTCTATGACATTTCTTTCCATAAAACCAACAACAATCACAACTATATAGAGATTTTCCTTTAGGGAAACTGTGATACTTCCCATATTTGGCCTTAATGTTTTCTCTCATATCCTTCTGTATTCTACTTAGTCTAAGAAACCTCTTTTATTTTTCTGGATTTTGGCCTGAAAATATACTTGATTATTTTATATTCCCAAATCATTTACAAAATTCCTTGAGAGATTTATTTTTTTCACACTGGCCATCCTGACTCTATGTTTTGAATGATCTTTGTTGAGTTTTTTGAAGCTCCTACCTGGTTCGACTGCACCGATACATTCCCGCAACACCCCTACTTTTGGGAAACAAGCAGAACTCATGTATGACATGTTTATTACATCCTGTAAGACATTAATCTACATAAAATAGATTCTTATCACTTTCCTTAATGTTTTTACTCAAACTCCTAGAGTGTCTTATAGAACTTTACTCTAGGAAAGAGAAGTCTTCAACTCTTGTTGATCAATTTCAGGCCAACTTCATGCAATATTCTAGATAAATACACCTAGAGAATATGCTTGATCTCCTAGTCCTAGAAGATAATACCAATGCTGAAAATCACAATTTTTTATTCAAAGTAACACATGTCAAAAATTTGGATCTTGATTAATGATGCTCTATCTTTTTCTACCAATTCTCCATCCCGATCTACCAGTGAATTTCCCACAAACTCCTAATTAAGGAATTATACTACTACTAGTGTAACATCAATTTGGAATATAATATATTCCTAGATATTTGTTCTTAATTATGAGTTTCTCAATAGCATATCCCAAAATCTCCATGTATTAACTCTCAAGGTAGATCCTATGTAATTAAGTGCACTATCTATGGTCCTTGACTATAAACCAACTAACAATATATAATATCCAAGGTCTATAGCCCATTCATCTATTGATACTCTTGGATCCTTTTCACAGTCTAGATTTAGGATCTCCCCATTGAGAAACACCTTCTGGATGTGTTTTCATTAGCCTATATTCTTCCAGAATATAGCTAGGATATGAGGGATTATCTTCTCTATTGATCTTCTGAAACAATTCCTTGAATGATCCTTTCTGTCGTTCCTAAGGAATTAGTTTCTAGGAGATCTCTTTCCATACTATGTTGTCTTCCCAAGGATTTACATTGAGTGTTTCAATGGGATATGATGTAGTATATTTCTTTTTACACTTCTCCTTGAGTTTGTTATGTAGGTCTTCAACTTTATTGAGCTTTTCATTGAGATTTTTGGAGACACATTATATATCCCCAAGTTCCAATTTCTCCCAAGTAATAATATCATGGGTCTTTTTCTGGTATTAATGGATACTTTAACGAATACTTGAAAGTTGAGTGTAAGTAACTAAAATACGTTATATGGTTTTTACTGGGCTTCAAGGTTCTTTTACAAGTGTCTTAAAAAAATGGTAACACTCCTCAAATATTGAGTAAAATAATATTGTAATTAAAAAGGATTAGATGAGATGTAAAAGGTTGATTTGGGTTCAGAACAAAATTTCCTTTATAATTGATAGATATAAAAGATATTTAAGAATGCATAACACAAAACAAATTGAAAATTATAGAGTAAGTGATTCATCTTGATGAACAATCTATAAATACAAATATGTATATAAACATAACCATCCAATGAGAGTAGTAGTCAAATATTATTTTTCCTCTTTAGAATAGTTTTTTTTCATTCATCACATAGTAAATTGATAAATTATATGATGTAGAATATTTAATATATTTCACACATTGTATTCCTCCTCCTCCATCCTAAAAACTAGATATAATTTCTATAGATATATAATATATCCATTTATTCTTTCCCAATTTTTGATAAGACCAAAATAAAGGACTGAAAATGATTCCATAAATTTTTACATAATAAATTTTTCCATTTATTATAAACGATCCTCATGAAAAAATATTCGAAAATCATTCAATATTTAATCCTAAAAAAATCTTTGAAACATCTCGGTTGACAAAATTCATATACCATGAAAATATTTCCATTAATTAACTTAGGAATCCTTAGAACTAATAGTATAAAACATATCCTCCATTCATATATTCTAAAAATTTGAACATTTATACACAAGAAATTAGTTTTTATCCTTCTTATATATTCAGCAATGGTTGACACCTCCATTGAAAATATTTTAATTTCAAATATCCCCTTAATTGGTTGTAAAGTGAATTAAATGTAATGTAATTAGGGAACTCATTTGAATATTCTCCAAATATTTCAAAACTATTTTCATAACTTAATAAGGATTTAAGAATAATTATATAATATATAAAATAGTAATAATACATTAGGTAAAACTACAGTGAATTGTAGTACCAAATTATTTCAAGAAATAAAGTATCATGATCTAAAATTTTGCATTGTATGTTCTGTAATCCCAGGTCTATAACTATATTCAACATTACCATAAAACTAATTCATAACATATGAATCCTTGGTAACATAAATCATAATCCTTATACCATCATCTTGCATTTCATATGCATGGATCTTTATGAAACTCAATCTGTTTATGCTTCTATAAAATAAAAATTGATTTCCAAATGAAATAACTTCTGATATTCATGATACAATGGTATGATACATATGGTGAGATATGTGGAAATTATTCATATAGAATTCATGTGAGAAATGTTTATGGAAGAGTAAAAAATTTAGAGAGAGAGAGATATTAGTAATGTAATTATATACATTTCTATATATTGAAACATGTTTCAGTATAATGTGATAAAAATGTCCAAAAATACTAAAAAAATAATAATTTATTCTGAACATTGTTTCTTATGGTTTTATTTTAGTTCATATATGAATTAATATGCATGTATGTGATATTATCAACATTTATTCTTCAAAAAATAGTTCAAGTTATTCAGAAGCTTGTCCATGTTCACATTATATTATTACTCACATGAGTTACAACAACATGTTTGTATTGAGTTAGCTATAACGTGGGAAATTATTTGATATTTTAGTTTACAAATAATTTGATTTCTAGATATCAGATTACTCATACTAATATGTATATGTAAGAATTTATTTTACCATCGTAAGACTTTTTATCTCACCTATATGACATCAAAACTTTTCCAAAATAAAAAAACATGCATTATTAAAGGACTTTATACCAAAAAAACTACTTCTCATATGAATGTATGACTTTCTAACTGAACATATGACTTCCTTATATGATCATATAATTTTTTGTCTGAACATGTGACTTCCATCAATGATTTTTGTCTTTAATTATATTCGTTAGATCAACCATAATACATCATCAATACTTTTCCAAAATATCACACAGTATTATAAAACAAATCATATCAAATTCATGTCACAAATTTTAGTGATTTTTTAGTTCTTCTAAACATCATATTAAACATTTAGACTACCCCACTTGTAAATATATAATTTAATAAGATTTAAAAGGGATTAAATGGATTATTATATTGATTAAAATAGCTTGACCTATCATCCAAATATAATATCCATCTTATTATGGAAAACAAAAAAATTTCATAAATGCTGTAGTAACTTCATTTAATATATAGAGAACCCAAATAACCATTTCATCAGTCCTTTTATTATAATAAAATAAATATAATATAATTGTAAATCCCTCACCCCATGTTTTAGTGTATTTTTATATCATTATTTGATGATATCATCTATATACTGAAGAAAAAATAAATTGATGATCTGTTATATAATGATAAAAATTATAAAACATGAGGCTAAAATATGTATATAAAATTACTAATTTAGATTTATTTAATGTTTTAAAAATCTAGGTAATATTCTAATTATTACAATAAATTAAAAAAATAAAATTCTATGTTTATAACTCATTCTATGGACAAACTAAAGTGACCTAGTTAAACATGTAAATTATGTACCTCATTCACTATTTATGGAATCTGTAATATAAAACATGATAAAATAATATATTAATTCATTAATTTTTGAATAAAAAAAGATTAAAGTGAGTGTTTTAGTAAGTATCCATCTAAAAGTTAATTATTCTAGAGACACTAAATATGCATTACTCACATTTCCAAATCTATCCCTGAGGTAGGGAAAAAAGGCCAAACTCATCCATAGAGTTAGTACGCATCATGTCCACCCAAATCCTACCCTTAGGAGTCTACCTATAAATGGAACAATTTATAAATCCCAAGTATGAGGCATGTATTAATACAACACCATGTGTGGGATACGGGGGTGTATGTCTATTAACCATTAACCTAGGTTGTGAAATGTAATCTACCATGGCGTTTACTTATATGCACCAAGATGCAGATGTGGTTTCTAGAGGTGTACATAGATAGACCATATGTCATGTATCAAAGTTTACTAAAAATAATTTTCATATTTTTATCATTCCATAAGGATTATTTCTTTAACCAGAGTTGCACTGACCAACTATATGATGCATGTTCCTGGGAACACAAGGAATGTAGTTTGGATTTCCATGTGTATTCTGCATATGATCTATTAAAATCTCCCTAAAAACATAGTAATTGATATGAAAAAATACAAATAGTAAGAAAACATAGATAAAAATATTACCTTCAAAATTTATGTCACAAATTATGTATAATTTAAATAACAAACCTCACCACATGGTTGATTATATCAACCATGATTTTCTTACATTATAACTACATGAATTTAAAGATTAAAAACAAAAACCATTACACAATTAAGATCCAAAGGTTTAGTGTCTTAGGAAAATTAGGACCATACATAACATTTAAAAATTAAAACATAAACATTTATTTAATTCCTTCATCTCTAGATTCTTATTGGCCCTTTAATTCTTCTTAGTACATCTAATCACCTGAGGATACACATCAAAAATGGGTGAGATAAAATCCTAGTAAGAGGAGAGATAAGAACATGAAACAATATAACATTGGGTTATAACAATCTTTATCATCATAACATAGGAATTGGATCATAATAATGATAGGAAGCATTAAGAAATGGCTTGGAATGTGGCAATGCATAAAAATAAAATATATAGTTTTAGTGGTCAACTACCACACATAGTTGTGAATAATACTATAGTCATTATCACAAATATTTCAATTTTCTCATGAGATACATCACATTATACAATGCATTATAGCGCTATATAATTCTGGTTTCACCTGTCACATCATAAAATTTACATTATGTTATATAATTATGGGCACACCTGTCACATCATAACATTTACATTAGCATTCATGACACATATTACATATATACATTTTGAACATAAAATAACACATGGAAAGTAATGGGTTTTATTTTATAAATCATTAATATACAAACATTGGGTTCCAAAATGAAATAGGGAAAACATACATGATATAATAATCATCAACCTTGAGTGCCCAAATGGCCCGAATGCCTTTTTTTATTATAGATAATCCCCCCTTTTAAGGGATTAAGGGGAACCCATACATGACCCGTATGCCCAAGGCACAAGGCCCAACATGACTTACAATACATGACCCGAAGGCCCAGAGGAATACTATGCCCAATACATGACCCGTATGCCTAACCCACAGGAACTGCCCCTCCCCTAGATTCTGCATCATTGATCACCTAGCTCCCCACCTTGAATTAATGATTGGATAGCATTACCCCGTACAAAGCTGCATAGTGCCTGGTCCCGATGGTGGTTTCCATACCCTCTCATTCTTCCAATCTGGTAGCTCGGCTTCTCGTGACTGTCAGTCTTGTGTCCGAATTCATTCTTCACATTAATCTTCTATATAATCAAATTATATTAATTAATTAACAATTAAAAAACATTTTATACATTATTTTGATTAATTATGTTTTTTTGTGTTCATTTATGGACTTTTGATGAGTTATAGAGTTTAATTTCATCATTCAGGATCATTCATTTTCTTAGTTTACATGATTAGTTCAATTGTATTCATGAATGAATGTTCGTGTAAAATGTGGACAAATATACATGATTGTTATTATATGTTATTAATGATATTACATAAGTTTAAATGATATTATAATGAATTTGGTTATATACCATGATTATGAATCATTTGATAAAAGTTAATAATGATCATTTTAGGTTAATTTTGGCGGTTTTTCGATCACAATGAACTCATTTTGTTTTATCATTTAGTATTACATATAAATGCTAGTTATAGAACATAAATAGGGATGTATCATACACATTAAAATATTATTTAAGGCATTTAATAGTTTTATTAACATCCTTTAAGGCATTTAAGGAAAATAAATGTGCATCGCCTAGGATGTCGGTAAATTGACACATCACGGGTGACAATTTCGTTTTTATAATAAAAGAGAAGGAGGGAGGATTTTAATGATGTATCTTCCATTAACATGATATAATTAATGTATATGTATGTTACTAGATTTATCATTCCATTTGTATAAAGGTGAGTGAGTAGAGAATAAGAAAAGAAATGAAATTAGAAGGAAATTAAAAGAAAATGAGAGAGGATTTACCTATTGAATTCTCTTATTGAGATCCTCCTCAAAGAACATAGGCTTGGTATTTTGATGAGACCCAGAGATCATTGAAGTGGGGGAGGGTCTTAGGAAGAGTTTTGGGTAGAATTTAGTCAAGCCTCAAATCTTAAGAGGTGTGAGGAGAAGAGGGGCGAGTGGTGGTATTTATAGTTGATGAGAGGGGTGTTTTCTCATTATTTTAATCATTAGTTTATTATTTTTCATAGGATAAGAAATAATGAGGATTACTAAGACTAAATGTAGTAATTAGTGCATTTTATTTAGAACCAATGGTCACTTACATCATCCATGACACAAGTATGACTCCAAAATTTAGGTTTTTTGCATTTATCATAAATTATCATATTTTACTATTCACCAACAATTCAAGTAAATGAGAAAAATACAAAAAATTCACCCTAAATTTTTTTCAACATGTATAATTAAAAAATTAAATTCATTTTATGAAAATAATTTTCTATATATGATTAATTTAATTTTTAATTAAAATCATCATTTACTTGGAAAATACTGATTTTGAAATTAGAACTGATTTTATTACACTTTGAAAATTTACTTATGGTCTCATAAAATTATTGTAAAATCATAAGAAATCAAAATATTAATTTATGAAAACATTTTATGAAAATATATATATTTGAAATTATAAGATTAATAATAAAAGTTTAATTAAATATTTATGACTTAAAAAATTCAAACACTTAATTAATAATTTTTTTAAAATTAAATTATTTAGTCTCTGATATTATTATACCATAATTTCATTTATAATATTCTTACATTTTATTTATACTTTCAAGGGTGTGGTTACTATTAATTTTTAGGTTTACTATTCATAAGTGTCAAATTACTATTCCTAAGGTCAAGTTATTATTTCAATTGTATTTGTTTCTTGACTTCCAAAAACATTTCTTATTTCATGAATTATTAATTTATAATGTTTTTATTGTTTATAAGTGATTTTATGAGATTTATAAAATGTGGAATTACTATAAGAAGGGATAAATTCCTTTGATAAATGTTTGGGTCATTATATTCTTCCCCCATTTAGAAAATTTTCACTTGAAATTTCATTTTACAAAAAGGTAAGAGTACTTATCCTTCATAGTCTCCTCTAATTCCCATGTTTCTTCTTCATACTTATGGTTCTTCCACAACAATTTGACATGGTGGGTTTTTTTGTCGAAAAAAACCTTATCTCTCTGGTCTATAACCTTTACATTATGATCCTCATAAGATAGATCATCTTCAAGCTATACCACCTCTGATTTTAATAAATATGAGACATCTGGTATGTACTTCTTCCAGAGTTATATATAGATTGCATCATGAACTTAGACCATATTTAGTGGAAGTGAAAGTCAATAGGCCATGGATCAAATGCGATCAAGGATATCAAAGGGGCCAATGTACCTTGATCTTTGCTTCCATTTCTTTCCAAACCACATGATGCTCTTATATGGTGATATTTGAAGAAAGAATTTATATATAATGTGGAAATCTAAGTCCTTTAGAAGGTTGTCAGCATATCTCTTTTTTTGACTCTAATCAGCATTTATATTTTTATAGATGGATTGAACCTTCTCCATAGTTTCATACACAATATCTAATTCAAGTAGCATTCTTTCTCCAACCTCATCCCAACATGTGGGAGTTATACATCACTTTTCATATAAAGATTTATATAGAGAAATAAGAATACTCGAGTGGAAACTATGGTTATATAAGAACTCAACCAATGGGAGATACTGGTCCCATACACCTTTGAATTATATAGATAGGTATCTTATCATATCTTCAACTATTTTAATAGTTCTTTCATATTGGCCATCAGTTTGGGTGTGATTGGCTGTGCATAAATTTTGTTCAGTTCTTAAAGCATGTTGAAGAATCCTCTGGAATATAGTTGTAAACTAGGGATCACGATCAAAGACAATCAAGGGTGGATCTATATATAGTCTCACCACTTCATTCACATATATATTTTCAAGTTTTTAAAGTGAGAGATCTTCCCAAATAGAAATAAATTGGGTAGTCTTGGTGATTCGGTCCACCACAAACCATATCAGATCATTTCCATTGGATGCCTTTAGAAGACCCATAATGAAATACATGGTATCATTCTCCAATTTCCACAAGGTTATAGGCAATGGTTTCATCATCCATTTAGACTTATGTCGGTCTGATTTAACTTGATGACATATCAAGAACCTTGAGATATAGTGGACAATCACCTTCTTTATGATATCCCAACAAAAGTGTTCTTGGAGATCAGGGTACATCTTGGTACTCCCAATATGGATAGAGGAATTTGATCTAATGTGAGTTGTATAATAGCTATTTATTTATCCCAGGCGATGAAGGCACATAATGCATTGTTATAAACCAAACCAAACCATCATCATCAATATAGAAATCTCTAAACTTCTCTTCCTTTACTTCCTTCACCTTATTTAGTAAATATGGATCATCCATTTATGCCTCTTTAATCTTCTCTTAGATAGATGGTTGGGAAAGCATTTGGAAAAGGTAAGATTTATTCCATGATGTTATGATTTCTAAATCCATTATTTTAATATCCATGAATATAATGTATTTCTCAATTTATATCATGGATATATTAGTAGGTTATTTTCTACTAAGAGAATCAGCTACCTTGTTTTCCTTTCCAGTATGATAATGAAAAGAGAAATCATGGTCTTTGATTACCTCTAACCATCTCCTTTGACACATGTTGTGCTCCTTTTGTGTGAATATAACTTTTGTCTCTTGTGATTGGTATATATGTCACACTTATCACCATAGCGGTAGTGCCTCTGGATTTTCAAGGAAAAAATCACAGCCGCTAACTTCATATCATGTGTTGGGTAGTTCTACTCTAGGATTTTCAACTGAAGATAGGTGTAGGTTATCACATTTTCATTTTTTCATGAGTACACAAACCAATAATTTCTTTTAAGCATCACTATATATCACAAAACATTCCCCAATTTTTTTTAATGTTAGTACAAGTGTAGTGATCATCATATTATTTAGGTCCTTGAATATTCCCTCATATTCTTCCATCCAAACATACTTTACTCCTTTCCTTGTTAACATAGTTAACGGTCTTTACAATCATGAAAAATTCATCACAAAACATCAATATTAAACTTATAATCCAAGAAAACTAAAAATTTATGTGACACTAGTGGGTCTGGGCCATTCCTAAATCACCTTTTTTGAAGGTTCAATAGAAATTCCCTCACTTTTGATCATGTATCCCAAGAATGTGACTTGCTGCATCCAAAAGCCACCCTTGTTAAACTTGGTGTACAAGTTCTCTTTTCTTAATGTTTCTAATACAATCCTTAGGTGTTCTTCATATTCCTCCTTGATCTTGAAGTAGATGATAATATCACTAATAAACACTTCCATAAATTTGGTGAGGTAATGCCTAAATACTCTATTCATCAAATCCATGATGATTTTAGGGGAATTATTAAGTTTGAAGGGAATCACCAAAACACATAGTTCCCATAATGTGTATAGAAGGTAGTATTATAAATATGATCCTTTTTTATCTTCAATTAATGATATCCATAACAGATATACACTTTTGATAAGTACTGATATCCTCATAGATAATCAAAAAATTCATCAATACTTGGAAGATGATACTTGTTATTTATAATTATCTTTTTTGAGTTCTTAATAATCGATACAACACTACGTTACCCCATAATTATACTTAGCAAAGAGCACTGGAACACCCCAAAGTGATGTACTAGGGCATATAAACCCTTTGTCTAAATTCTCTTGTAGCTGATTCTTTAACTCCTCCATTTTTATAGGATCCATCCTATAGGAAAACATTAATATAGAAGTAGCTCCATTTAGGATTTCTATTGAGAACTCCAAATCACGAACAGGGGGGAGTCTAGGTAACTCTTTGAGAAACACATCATTGTATTCCGTCATGAGGAGAATTTCTACTAAGTTGGTGGCTGATGATACTGATTACCCTTGAGAACTCTAGGTTTAGTGCACTGGCTTGCATAGTGTCCTTGATCACTACAGTTGTATCATTGGACCATGGGTAGTAACCTCCTTTCCTCCAAAACATTATCCATCTTCCTTATGAATTTTCTACATTCATGAGATTGGTGTCTTTCTCTCTCACACATGAAGCACTTACCAATACCTTTGTGGTAGTTAACGTGGTGCTTCTTCACAAATTTTGACATTTGGGTGGTTGAGTTTTCTTTCCACCTTTTTCATGAGATCCTCTAACATGAAAATCCATCTTTTTTATCTTATAAACACAGCTATGGAATAATTCTCCAAAATTCATATCCTCTTTGAGTGATGATAAAACAACTTCTTCATACCTCCCAAAGTCTCTAATTTCAAGATCCATTCAAAGGTGTGGTTTTAAACCACTAAATAATCTATCAATTTTTCAATTATTTTTTATAACAAAACTCGAAGTGTACATTGGAATCCTTGTGAAATTTTCTTCATAGGCCATGATAGATTCTCCATCCTTTTTCTTCAACTATATCAATTATCTCTCCATATTTCTACGAAGAGTTAGAGGGAAATACTTGTTAAGAATAATTATCTTAAAGTCTTCCTGCTCATCTCTTCAATTCATTACTTCATCTTGGGGTTCTTAATCATAGCCTACCGTTGATCGGCCTCTCTATCTAGAGGATAAACAGTGAGATTCACCTTCTCTATCTTAGAATAGTGAGGAACATAAAATATCATCTCCATATATTTTACCCACTTTTCTGAAACTAGTGGATTAGACGATCCACTAAACATTGGTGGTCATTGCTGCATAAAACACCTGATATCCAGTTTCTCCATCTTAAGTGAAGTTGGACATTCGATATTATTCATTTTATTGTTCATAACCTATGAAAGATGGGTAAGCATCACCATGAATGTTTTAACACCTCCTTACAAAGCATTTGGGATGTCATTTGGGAAATCGATGCATTATACCTCACACAAATTGTTGGCCTAGTATCTCCAGGTTTCAATAATTTACTAAAATAGAAAAGGATAGAAGAACACACAAGTCAACAAGTCATGAATAAATAATATATTCATTTTTTTCTTTTAATTTTAAAGGAATATTTTGTGGGATCCCTATGTTTATAATTTTATAACACAAATCTTCTTGGTTTATTACTTATACTTTGTCTCATACTAAGGATTTTCACTAAGGTTCTCTAATCCTAATTCCAAAATTTACTAAACTATCCTCCGATACTAATTATAGTGACCCTGCTTTTCTTATATTACTATTACATAAATTTAAATATAATCAACATAAAATCATTACACAATTAGGATCCAAAGGATTAGTGTCTTGGTAAAATTAGTACCATACATGAAATTTAAAAAATAAAACATAATAATTTATTTAACTCTTTTTCTCTAGCTTCTTATTGGCTCTTGAATTCTCTATAGTACATTTATTCACCTGAGGATATACCTCAAAAAGGGGTGATATAAAATCCGAGTAAGAGGATACATAAGAATACGAAACAATATAACAAGGGGTGAAAATAATCATTATCATCATAACATATTCATCAGATCATTATCATGAGAGGAATCATTAAGAAAAAACTTGGAATGTGGCAATTCATTAAAATGAAACATCATGTCTTAGTGGTCAACTACAAAAATTGTTATAAACAAAGATAGCATCATGTTCATTCATATTTCAATTTTCTGATGAGATGAATCACATTAACCAATGCATTATAGTCCAATATAATTCTGAGCACACCCATCACATCATAAAATTTACATTGTGCTATATAATTCTCAGTGCACCCGTCACATCATGACATTTACATTATCATGCATGCCACATAGAACATATATCAATCTTGAGCATAAAATAACCCATGGAAAATATTGTGTTTCATTTTATAAATAATAAATTCATAAAATTTTGGAACCCAAATGAATGTAGTAAAACATACATGATATAAGAATTATTATCCTTGAGTGAAGAAGAAACAATCTTGAGAAGTAAAAGGTCTGTTTTTTTTAAAAGAAAATATCTTTTGAAAAACATTGTTTTTTGTAATAAACATATGTAGAAAACATTAATATCACATTAAAGGTAATATAATTATTATGGAATAATATTTTAGGAATATCTATACTAAAAATGGAGTGAAATAGTGAAACCTAAATAAAGAGAGTTGGGTTTGAGAATTCCCCTCACCTTATGTCAGAATGCTTTCCTCACCTTAATGTCTTATACAATCACATTATATTATTTAATTAAAAATTACATAACCATATATACATGAAAAATATTCATTATTATTTTATTAATTTCATTTACTATCCTTTCTATGAGTTAGTGAATTTAATTTCTTCATTCATGAGCATTCTGTTTCTTAGCGTTCATGATCGGTTCACTTATATCCATGAATGTAAGTGTGTGTAAAATGAGGATAAATATACAGAATTGTTAATATATGTTATTAATTATATGAAACAATTTTATATTATATTATAAATAATTTGTTTATATACCATGATTATGGATCATTAGATAAAAGTTAATGATGATCGTTTTAGGTTAATATTCGCATTTTTTCGATCACAACAAACTCATTTTGTTTTATTATTTAGTATTATGTATAAATATTAGTTATAGAAAATAAAGATGGTAATATCATAAAAATTAAAATCTATTTTAAACCATTTAATGTTTTAATAACATCCTTGAATGCGTTTACAGAAAATGAAAGTGCATCGCCCATGATGTCGATAAATTGACACATCACAGGCGATGAATTAATTTTTATAATAAAAGAGTGAGAAGGAAGAGTTTAATGACGAATAAAACATTAACATAAAAAATTTATAGTGTATTTATGTTATTGGAGTTATAATTCCATTTGGATGAAGGTAGGTGGAGAGGAAATAAGAAAATAAACGAAATTGAAAGGAAATTAAAAGAAAAAGAGAGAGAATTTACCCCTTGAATTCTCTTATTGAGATCCTCATCAAGGCACCTAGTCTTGGTATTTTTTGATAAAAATAGCTCTTGGATGTAGGGTAGGGGATAAGGAAGAGTTTTGGGTATAATTTAAAAAATTATAAAATCCTGAGAGGTGTGAGGAGAATAGGGGGTGAGCGGTGGTATTTATAGTGGAAGAGATGGGTGTTTCTCATTATTTTAATCATTAGTTCATTATTTCTCTCAAGAAAAGGGTTGATCATCATAAAAATTATCATAAATCCTACACTTATCATCTTTGATTCATGGTATCATTGAAATGGATTCCATACATCCATTAGTGGGAACATCCATCTTGATAATGTTCCAAAACATGGAATCTAACTCACCAGACTGATCTCTCCACAATCAAAAGAGCCCATTAGACAAAATCAATCTAAATCACATATCATCCTATAAAATAATCTAGGTTAGAAGATCAAAATATAACACAACACTGATCCAAAATTTCTTATATAATTGATCCAAGGTGAGAGAACAACACCTCACCGAGTATCTATATACTGGATTACGGAGTGCCAACATCACCAGTGATAGACCTCACACTTCAAATCATGGTGGAGGTACCAAACTATATGTTAGAACAACCTCACCCCACATTTCATATAACAATGATCTATTTAGGTAGATTACATGCTCCTTGTCTTATAGGGTAGTACCACCTTCTATATAGGATGGAGGGACCGAACCTCTTTCAGATCAATGGAGTATTAACCCCATGTTTGAATGGAATGTACATTAACTAAGGGGGAATCCAACTCCTCTGGTGAAGGAACCACACTCGTACTAGTAAGAGAGTACCAATTCACATGGATAAATAACCAAAAATATATAATTATTAACATCATCCCCAAAAAATGGAGGACTTGCACCCTTTTTGATTTGGGAGTACCAAAACCGATGTAGCATCGATGACCCTCACATCTTCAAATAAAGGGAGTACTGACCCCATGCATGAATTGAGTACCCACACCACATGAATAGTAGTATAAGCCTCTATATCCATGGGGTAATACTAAAATCCAAAATTTCATATGGATAACCCACACTTATACTAACAGAACATGATAGATGAAGGGTTTTGACCACATTAGTGGATCCATATCACATTTTATCTTTATAAAATGCATGAATCAATCTTTTTAGATTGGAAATCCTTTACTTATAAAAGTGGGTGAGGTAAAGTCTCTATCATATATATATATATATATGATTTCAACCCCCAAATGGTTGAAATTCATATCATACATGATGATAGTTTCAAAAATCACATTATAAATATACCCACTCAAATAGATCAGATATATGTGCGTAGTTTTAGGGCCCTCATCATCTATGAAATGGTATATTCAGCACAATGAGAGAAAATATTTACATGAGGGAAAATAGATCCTCCCCATTTTATGGAGACATCATGTAAGGATAATATATCTTTCCATGAAATAATAAAATTTAAGAACCTTATATGATTAATGGGCCTATTGAAAATTTAATACATGTTATAAAAGTCAGACAACTAATTTATTAGAGACCTTATATAAAAATGAATCATCCTCTAAACAATAGCTTGGTTCTCTAGTTAAACAACTAAACCTAAGTACCTTAATCCTTGTTTCTCAACATGCCCATAACTAAACTTATGATACACATATATCTAAACTGAATCCCTAATATAGACATTCTATGAGACCAATCTATTATAAATGGACCACTAGGGCTCCACCTGGACTAGTGGTAAGCCAAGTTTAGAACCCCATGTCTACATCCAATAGGTCAGGCACTAGAGACTAGAACCAATAAGGTATAATGGACATATGGGAGGCCTTCTGTTAAACATATAGTTGTAGATAAAAACCACTAATCCAACAATAACAACCAAAACTACACTGAATATACTAGTTTATATGGAATGTATGATATAAGAGGTCCATCACACTACTTCATCTCCAATCCAAACTATTCCAGCTCCTGAACTTCACCATTTCAAATAAGATCCTTCCCTATAGTAGTATTAAATAAAGGACACCAACCTGTATGACATATTTATAGAAACAATACGTGTGATCATTATATAGACCCTACTTTTCATAGTAAAATATTACATCATTTTGAAGATACAAAAAATGGGATCCAAAGGATTAATATATCGGGAAAATTAGGAACATACATCACTTATCCATAATAAAAAATATACATTTACTTAAAATCATATTCTTTATCCTTCTAAATATCACAATCTCATTAAAACCTTTAGTCACCTAAGGATATACATCAAATAATGGGGTGAGCTAAAATCTTATAAGATGATAGATAAGGACATGAACCAATATAACATCTGTGAGTGTAGTCATAATCATTATATTTTAATCATGGTATCATCATCATTATCATGATAGTAAGAATTAAATAAAGGTAAGGAGTGTGGAATTGTATAAAAATCAAACATCATGTCTTAGTGGTCAAATACCACACATAGTTGTGAACAAAGATACGATCATGTACACACGTAACATAAGTGCATAATCATAAAATAATCTTTGTGAACAATACTAGTTTCATGTTCATGAATATTTCATATCATATCATGATATTCATCACGTTACCCAGTGCATTGGAGTTCTATATAATTCTGGGCATGCCCTTCACATCATGACATTTACATAATCATGCATTCCACATAGAACATATATCTATAAATTTCATTAAGTAAACCATGTAATGGAATTAGTTTTATAAGTATTATATTAATCAACGATAAAATTTGGGTTCCTGAATGGAAATTGAGAATCATATTTGGTATATGATTCACCATTCTCAAGTGAAATAGAAACAATTCAAGAGGAGTCAAATTGTGTTATGGAAAGAAGAGTTCTTTTGGAAAATCATTGTATTTTTCATAAAATAAGTTTGGAAACATATATCTTCCTAAAAAGAAAAGGTAAATGGGGAAGAGTCTTGGTAATAGGATTGGGAAGAATTTGTAAAAGCTTTAAGGTTTTAGAGGTGTGAGGAGAAGAGTTGGTGAAGGGTGGTATTTATTGGGGAGGATGAAGTTTTTTATTATACTCATTATTTTATTATTTTGGATCAAGACTATAAATAGTGTTGAATATTATCCCTAAATATATTAAATAATTATGTTGATTTCAAGATTATGGGCCTACATAATCCAAATAATAGCCATGAATAAAAAAAATTAATTTATCTTATATCATAAATCATCGTATTTAACTATTCACAAAAATTAATAAATATTAAAACAATCCGAAAAAATTACCCAAAACATTTTGTAATGTGTATAATTAATGGATTGAATCATTTTATAAAAATAATTTTCTAATTATGAGAAATTTAATTTTTAAATAAAATCACCATTTATTTGAAAAATACCGACAATAATACTATAATCGATTTTACAGTACTTTTGAAAAATTAATTAATGTCTCACAAAATTATTTTATAATCATAACTTAAAGCAATATTAATTTATGGAATTATTATAAGACAATAAATTTTATTTTAAATCATTAAATTAATTATAAAATTTAAATAAATATTTTTGTTTTTTCAAAATACCAACGCTTACTTTATCATATTTTAAAACATTTATTTACTTATTATATGATAAAATTATATCATATTTTCATTTATAAGATGAAATTTTTTTTACATTCATAACTAAGGTTACTATTCTATTGGATGGATTGATACTCATAAAGGTCATATTCTTATTCCAAGGGCCAAGTTATTTTTCCATCAGTACAGGTTCATTAATTTATTTGAATATTACTTATTTAATTATTGATTTTTGATAATAATGTTTTTATTGGGCTTGCTATTCTATGTATGTGTTTTAAACCATACAAAAAAAACTATTAGAAGGTAAAAATTCTACTAATAAAAGTTTCAGTCATTACATTCTTCCCCTATTTTTATATTTCTCTCTTAAAATATCATTTTAGAAAAAAAGTGAAAACAATTTCTCCTTGATTAATTCCTCTGATTCCCAATTTGATTCTTTATTCTTATGGTGCATCCATAACACATTTACCAGGTGAGTTTTCTTGGTTCATATGAACTTTTCTCTTTGATCCAATATCTTTACCAACTTCGTTTTATATGAGAGGTCTCTCTCTATGTGTACCACCTTCAGATTCAGTACATGTGGGGGTTCAACTATGTACTTCCTCAGGAGTGAAATTTGGAACATTTCATGAACATGATCCATACTTGGTGGATGTACACAACAACAATAAAATCCTCCTACATTTTCAAAGATTTCAAAGGGACCAATATACCTTGGGATACACTTACATTTCATTACAAATTGCATGAATCTTTTCATGGTGATATTTGAGAGAAGAATTTTTCTCCAAGATTGAACTCTAGGTCCCTTAGATGGTTTTCAACATAGATACTTTTAGGACTCGAAGAAGATTTGATATTTTGCTTAATGACTTGAACCATCTCTACTATCTCTTACATTATATCATGTCCAAGTATCTTTTTTTATTCAACCTCATCTCAACTTGATGGATTTAAACATCACTTTCCATAAAGAGCTTTATATATTTCCATATTAATGCTTGAGTGGAAATTTTTGCTGTATGAGAACTCAAACAATGGGATATGTTGATCCCATACACATTTTAATTCCATTGAGTAGGATCTTATTATGACTTTGAGCTTCTGAATAGTCCTTTCATATTGAACATCAATTTATTGGTGATATGTCATAATAAAAATCATTTCAGTACTCAAAGAATGTTGATGAATTATCTAGAATGTAGGTGTGACCCTTTTATAAAAATCAGAGATGGTCAAAAGTGGAACCCCATAAAACATCACCACTTCTTTCACATATAACTTGGAATGTTTTTCAAGTGTGAAATAATGATGAATTTTACTATAGTGGTTAGTTTTTGTGAGTCGATCCACCACAACCAATCTCACATTGATTCCTTTGGATGTATTTGGGAGACTAGTGAAAAAGTCCATAGTGAAATTCCCCATTTCCACATGGTTATAGGAAATGTTTTAATCATACCATTGGATTTTTTTCACTATTCTTTAACTTTTTATCTTACCAAACATTATGAGATAATTTCCTGAATATTATTTTTCATGTTATCCATCCAGAAGTGTTTTCAAAGATCATAGTACATCTTGGTACTTCTAGGAAGGTTGGAGAAAGGTGAGATATTTGAATAATCTAGTAGATCATTATCTATATTATGAGATCATGGAACACATATCCTCTTTCCAAACCAAATCATGTTATAATCATTGTTATTGAACTCTTGAAACTTCCCTTCATTTACTGTAGTTACATTCATTCAAAGCACTATATAATCACTTCATTTATCCTTGATCTTCAATTGGATATATGGTTGGTAAATCATTTTATAAATGTATTATGTATTCTATAACTTAATAATTTCAAGATCCATCCTTCACATATCCCATCATATATGTTCCTCTTCAATCTATATCATAGATAGAGAAGCAGGTTAATTTCTTCTATGAGAATCATCTACATTGTTTTTCATACCAGGATGAAAGTGAATAGAGAAATTTTAGTCCTTGATTATCTCTAACCATGTCCTTTTATCCATGTATAGTTAATATTTTTAATATATACTTTATACTCTTGTGATCAGAATATACGTCACATATTTTACCATCGATTTAGTGCCACTAGATTTTCAAGATAAAAATCACAATTTATTACCTTTAGATATTGTGTTGGGTAGTTCTTCTTATGAATCATTAAATTACATGAGGAATATCCTATCACTATATCATTATTTATGAGTAAAAAACCCAAGCATTTCTTTGAAGAATCAATTTATATTGCAAAAGTTTCTCCATATTTTGGTAATGTGAGTACATGTGCAGTGATCATCTACTTCTTTATCTCTTTGAACCTTTCCTCATATTCTTCCATACAGACATAATTTAACCCTTTACTTGTTAACATGGTTATTTGGATAGTAAATAATGAGTATATTTTTAAAAAACTTTGGTAGTACCCTTCTAATCCACAAAATATGTTTATTTCCTTGAGACTAGTGGGTCTAAGCCAATACTCAATTTTTTTCTTTGAAAGGTCTATAGAATTTCACTCGCTTGTGATCATGTTTCCCATGAATATGACTTACCACATCAAAAAGTCACATTTTATAAACCTTTAATATAATTCATCCTTAAATAATGTTTCTATCACAATCCTTATTTGTTCTTCATGTTATTCTTTGGTCTTGGATTGGATGATAATATCATCAATAAATAGTACCACAATATTGTTAAGGAAATATCTAAAGACTATAATAATCAAATCCATGAAGATCATGAGGGAATAAGTATGTATGAAGGGAATAACTATAAAATCATAGTGACTATACCTTGTGTATAAAGTATTCTTCTAAATATATTCCTTCTTCACCTTCAGTTAAAGATATATGGAACAAAGATCTACCTTTGAGTATTACTGATCTCTTTGTTGTTGATCTACCAAGTCATTAATCCTTGGAAGAGGGTAATTTTCATTATGGTGATCTTGTTGAGTTATTGATATTTGATACAAATCCACATTGATCCATCCATCTTCTTTACAAATAGAACCAACACACCCCAAGGTGAAACACTAGGGAGTATGAACAATTTGTGCACATACTACTAAGGATGATTCTTTAATTACTATAGTTTGATAAAGGACATCCTATAGAGAAATGCTTACATAAAAGTATCAATGGGTATGCGTTCTATCCATAACACTACATTATGATATGGGGAAGTCCATTTAACTTTTCAAGAAATACATCATTGTATTATCTCACAATGGGAATTCCCTCTAGGTTGATATCTTACTTTGACTTAACCATTTATGCAAGGTATGCTTCTTCACATGGAATAAACACCCACACTGTTGAGGTATTTTTTTAAGGAGATTCATGGTCTTACTTCCATTTATATAGGATCACGGGTTGGTTAGGAATTTAAAAATATATTTTCTTTTCTTCAAAGATGATATTTTCTCTATATAACGTTAATAAATCTATGCCCAATATAGCAACTATTCCACCAAGGTAAGTATCATTAGATTCACTAGGAAAATCTTCACACATATACCAAAATGAGAAGAGTCCAATGCATGGGTTGTAATGATCTCCCCACCAGTTTTTTCTACAGACATCTCTAATATATGGTTTCAGGTAATCGATTCAATAGTGCTAGAAAACAGGAAATATATAAAGGAATGCATAGAACCAGAATGGAATAAGACCATTAAATTATTTAGTAATTTTGAATTTTACCTTATAGTAATTTGTTTTCATTCTCCACTTTTGTAGTAGTAATGGCATAAGATTCCTCTCACACCTTTGGATTTGGTGGATCATGATGTTGATTACCCTTGAGGACTCAAGGTTTAATGCATTTTCATCTACAGTTTCTTTATTCTCAATAGTTAAAGCATTTAACCATTGGTTTTGATCAGATTTCCTCTATAAAATTGTTCAACTTCTTCATGAATATTTGACATTCATGATCATGGTGGAATTATCTTGAACACATAGAAAATTTACCCATCACTTTGACATCATTCTAATGATGCATCTTCCCACATTTTTTACATACAATTTGTTTAGCTTTCCCTCCACCTTTATTATTATATCTTCCATCTTGAAACAACATATTTAATTTCATATATCAATATCAATGGGATAATTCTCCAAAAATCGTCTCCTCATTTAGAGAAAATCTAATAACTTGTTTATAACTCCCAATATCTATAATATCAAAAACCATTCAAAGGTTTGGTTTTTAAACCACTAATGAATGTATAAATTTTTATATTATTATTAATAACAAAACCTGATGAATAAGTTGAAATATTTGTGAAGTTTTCTTCATACTCCGTTGTAGATTCTCCATCATTTTTTCATCTCTATGAATTATCTCTCCATCTTAATATAAAGAGTTTAAGAAAATTATTATTAAGATATATTTTATTAATTACTCCCCAATCTATCTCTTCAATTTTGTCATTTGGATTGGAAATATTAATTAGTTACCAACTTTGGTCATCCCTCCATAAAAATGATAAACAAATAGAGTCACCTTCACCTTCTTATAATAGTGGATCATAGAAAAGTTCTTCACAATTGAGTTAACCCAATTTTCTACAACAAGTGGATTAGAAGATCCAAAAAAATCAGTGGGTTTTTCCTCATAAAATAATTGATATATTGTTTTTCCCTCTTAGGTGAAGGTGTATGTTCCATATTATTTGTGTTTTTGTTCATAGCCTGAGATATCTGGGTAAGAATCACCGTGACATTTTAAAAACCACCTCCCAAGGAATTGGGGATGTCCTTTGAGCATTCACTGTATTGTCCCTAATATGTGTTTTTTGGCCTGGTTTCTCCTAGTTCCCACCATTTTCTAAAATTGAAAATGTCTGAAAAAGAATAAGTAAAAAATTCATGAATAAATATTTTTTTCCGTTTTGCAATTAGCTATAAAGGCATATCTTTTGGGATCTCTCTTTTTAGATTTTATTCTCAAACAATGCTTCTTTAGTGATTACATATAAATAGTCTCATACTTTTGGTATTCACTAATGTTATCTATCATAATTCCCAAACTAACTGAACTATTCTATTATACAAACAATAGTGGTCATACATTTCTTTCAAAACAATTTCATTATTTTAAAGATAAACAATTGAATAGAGTTACAAAACCATGATCCAGTGGTCTTGTATCTTGATAAAATTAGGACCATACATCACTTATACATAATAAAACATAAAATATATATAAAATACTCAACATTATCTTATAATGATCATGATCCCCTTATTACCTATAGTAACCTGAGGATATATATCAAATAAAGGGGTGAGATAAAAGCCCAGAAAGAGAATATATAAGGACACAAATCACTATAAAATGGGTGATCATAATCATCATCATCATAACATAAGTGAAGGATAATCATCATAATTATGAGAGGAAAAATTATATACATTCATGGAATTCATCAATGAATAAAAATAAACATAATGCCTTCATGGTCAAATACCACACATAGTTGTGAACAAAGTTATCATCATGTCCACACAAAAAACATGTGCATAATCTCAATATAATAATATTGAACAAAGATATAATCATGTTCATAAATATTTTCAAACATCTCATGATATACATAACATTGCACAATTCCTTGGAGCACTATATAATTCTAGGCACACCCATCATATCCTAACATTTACATAATCATTCATGACACATAGAACACATATCAATAAAAATCATGAATTAACTCATGTAAATGAATGAATTTAAGTTGACTTACTCAAATAATGGATAAAAATGTTGTTCTATAATGATAAGTGTGAAATATATTTGGAATAAGATTCTTAATTCGTGGGTGAAAAATAAACCACTCAAGAAGAGTAAAAATGTGTTTTGGAAAGAAGAGTATTTTTTGGAAAATATTTTAATTTGTCAACAAATAAGATTGGAAACATGTTTATCCTAGAAATAAAAAGGTACGAGAATTAAAATTAAAATTTATGAATATTAAGAGAATATCCACACTGAAATTTTTCATGATAGAGGAATCACCCAATGAAAATTTGAGGGGTTTGAGAATCACCTTACCTTATGCTATATGATTTCATCACATTAATTTCGTATGTCAAAAATTAAATTCATTAATTACTATATAAAGAAACTGTTATACATGTATTTTATTTATTATATTTTTATTAGGTACATTTATGACCATTTTGGTAAGTTATATAGTTCAATTTCATTATTCTGGGAGTGTTCTCTATCATGGTTTTCAGGATTAGTTTGCATGTATACAAGTATATATGTTCATGTAAAATGGGAATAAAAATACCAAATTGAAATTAAATGTTACTAATGAACCTATATAAGTTTAAATAATCTTATATTTCATTTTTTTCTATGGTATGAGTATTAATCATTAGATAAAACATTAATGAATGTGATTTAATTTATTTTGGCGGTTTGTACAACCATCATTACCTTAATCATTTTATTTTATTTAATGTATATATATTGGTTCCAAAACATTACATAAAATATTATATGTATAATAAAATATAATTTAAAATAATAATGGTTTTATGACTAGCCATGCAGGTGGTAATGAAAATGCATCGTCCATGATGGTGGTAAACCAACACATCACAAACTATGTTTTCATTTCTAGATTAAAAGGGATAGTGAATGGGTTTGATTATTGATATACAATTAACCTAATAAAATTAAACTATATAAAATATTATAGAGTTACCATGAATGTTTTGATAGAGGAGGTAAGGATTGGATAATAAAAGAAAATAAATTAAAAGAAATTAAAAGAGAATGAATGAGGATTTTACCTCATCGATTTCTTATTTTTGAGAACATCAGTAAAAAAGTTGGATTTGGTATTTTTTTGAGACTTGATGATCCTGGACATGGGGTATAAAATTTGAAAGAATATTGGGTATAATTTGGAAAATCTTCAAGTCTTTATATGTGTGAAGAGAAGAGGTGGTGAGGGCGGTATTTATAGGGGAGGAGAGGAGTGTTTTTTATTATTATATTCATTATTTGATTATTTTGACCCAAGAATATCAATAGTGTTGAACCACAACACTAAATATATTAAATAATTGTTGATATTTCAATATAATGAGCATACATTATCTGTTCATCATCCATTATCAAAAAATTCATGTTTTAGCTTATATCATAAATTATCGTATTTCACTATTGAACAAAAAATAAACTATTTTAGAACAATCATAAAAATTAACCATAACCATTTTTTGACATACAAAATTAAAAAATGGCTTAAATTTTATGATAATAATTTTTTAACTTTTATAAATTTAATTTTTATGTAAAATCATCACTTATTCAAAAATTAGATTTTAATGTTATAACCGATTTTACTACACTTTGAAAAAATTATTAAAGTCTCGTTAAATTATCATATAATAATAAGAAAATAAAATATTAATTTATAAATATATTTTATGAAAATAAATTTTATTTTAAATCATTATATTAATTATAAAATTGTAAATAAATAATTATGTTTTAAAAAATTACCAACACACACTTTTTCATTTTTAAAACATTTATTTAAATGTACAATGATATAATTATCTCATATATTCATTTATAGGATGCCTAAATTTTATTTATACTTTCATAAGTGAGTTTACTATTATATTGGATGGATTAATATTCCTAATGATAATATTACTATTCCAAGGGTCAAGTTATTATTCCACCAGTATATGTTCTTTAATTTCAATGAATATCACTTTTTTTATTCTTTATTGATGAGAATAATATTTTCATTGGGATATCTATTATATGTATCTATTTTATACCATATAACATAATTAAAATAAGGGAAAACTTCCACTGATAAAAGTTTGCATCGTTACACATATGGGTCCTATGAAAGAATGAGTATAGAAATACCCAGTAGAAAATCCAAAAAAAATTGAAATTGGGTTGAATATCAATACACAAGTAGTGATGAACCATAAAAACACCCTATAAAACTATATGGAACACTAAATAATTGAGACTCCATCACTCGAGTCCCATATAATATCCCCACCTTATCAGAATGGGGATAACTTTGGTCAGCCCAAATTCTCACTTTTCCACACAACAAGGAAACCCTTAAAAGGTCACACACCTCAGGGAAAGGAACCTACCTATTTACTAGTCCACCACATAAGACTAACTCAATCAGTATTGTAAATGAAAAATCCTCACAACACCGTCAACATATGCTTGGAAATTTGATGATATTCCTTATCAATAAAGGAATAATAAACTATGAACTATGTGTGCTATGATTAGAATTCGAGTGACACATATGGTGATTAATTGGAACAATAGTTATGCAACCATTCCTAGAATAATACCACATGTCACTTGGAGTTCACTAGACTACACAAAAATCAGTGGTTTTTTCTCTTGGCTAATCAAATATAAGGACACAATTCAGAAAACACCCATGGGAAGGGAACTCCTCATCCAAACCACACATGATAGGAAACCACCATCTAAGACCCACTTAGAGGGGAACTAAAAAAATATTTTGATATTAACCATTTCCATAGTTCACTTCATTATATAATGTAAACTAAGTGGGAAATAACTTATGTAACTCTCTCTTCAAAATCCAAAAAATTCAATAACTATCTATAGGGGTTTAGTATCATCATTGGAAATCCATGAAAATAGTAATCACTGTAGGGGACTCATTCTTCATCAGAACACACACACACTACCCAAGGGAGTACTACCCCATAAATGAATATATATATATATAATGAAACAACCTCTGCCAATACTGAGTCACAATACCTCCATGTTGAAAGAACCATGCTATATTAAGGGGGAGGATTGTCCATAAAGATGACCAGTCTCCATTTACAAAGGAATAACCCACATCTCATAGTAGTGGGCTCTAAGAGATAATAGCTTAGAATGAAGGGACATAATCCTATTTAGTAGGGGGATGTCATATCTACCAACTGAATTAAATTGTCGACTCCTTGGCCTAGCTCATTGGATTAGGGAAACTATATGAATATATATTATATCTCACTTTCAAATGATATGGATTGAATTAGATGGTATGGTAAAAAGGGGATATCAACAATGCTTGATAAATACCACTTCATCTCCCACAATCACAACTAGAGACATTTTGTGTAAAATAGAATACATCTACAATCCAAATTATGACTTTTTATAGGGTATTTGAGGACCAAGGTGTGATTTTCTGACTCATGGGTAGAACGAGGGATCCCACCATGAGTATTCCACTTTTCTAAGACATGTTGAACTACAGTGCCACCAAAGAGGTTAATAATAATTCATGGATTAACACTAGACTCTTTATTCCCCCAACTTATGAAAACCCAAAGCCCTTAAAATCTTATAGAGGGAATCATCCAATGATGACAGGTGAGGTGACCATGAACAGTGTTTGATTGTGCAATGGGAAGTATATGGTTGTTGTAGAAACTCTACTATAACATTTGAACCCTATCACAAGAAAAATATATTAGGATCCCAACTAAAACCTAAATTATCTCTCAAATGTCCCATAATAGTGTAGAAGATCACACTATCACCTTATATGCAAAAATATACTCAAAATGGACTACTAGCTTGTCCAAATCTGTCCCTAGGGTGAGAAAATAACCAAAACCTAGCAAAGGATTCAGTACATGTCGTGTACCAAGAGTATATGATATGTATATCCCAAAACGCACTCTATAAATATACATGGTCATGACCTTGTACTTCTTAAGTACACTATGTGTGCCAATACTATAATGGGTGTGAACTACATCAACGCCTATGTTTGTACCCATAACCCATGTCATATCATATGACCTAGAATTGTCTGTAATTATACACACCATGTCCCACATATGAGGTATCTGTACATGTTCATGGACATACCCAATTCCATGTATCAAAGGATCCTACCTGGAGTGCTCATATAGCTGTCAAAATGCATTTAAATTTTCTCCATGATGAGATTCACTGATCAACAACATTGTGTATGCTCTTGGGATCACACTATGTGTAATTGGTATTTCTAGGCATAGTATACCTGGGATCTAAATAAATCACCCAAAAAACTCAGGAATCGATCCAAAACAAAATAAGTGATAAAAAAAGAAAAAATATACATGAATAAAATGTAGATTCAATAATTATATAAAAACATTATAAAATTGACATAACATTCCCAACCTAATAGAGAATCATTATTGCTATATAATCATACATTTTTTATCTGAGATCCATGGTATCTACACCCATATTTACCCTATGATCATCCCCAGAAGAATACCTCATCCTTGGTCACCTCCTCGTAGATCCTCATTGTCAATGAAGAGAGAGGGGGGATATGTTTAATAAAAAACTTTTTTTAATAAAAGGATAACCCACTACATGGTCCCAATACCAGCCCCAAACCTAAATAAAGATAAATCTTATCTAAGGTAATAACCCATATCATGGACTCAATAATGAAGTCACACTTTTAACAAATAAAATTCATATATATTCCCATTGATGGGGACCCCACAAGGATATAATCAAATAAAGTTACAATAGAGATCACATGAGGGCTTAGATAATGAACTCCTATGTGTAGGGTATATCACTGCAGGGTTTGTCTAACTAGAGACTATGTATGGGACCATTCAACATAGAATGCACCATGGAATGACCTCATGGTTCACTTAGACTGAAAAAGCAGTTTTCTAGAATGAAGATGGATGTGCTTCATGCCATCTAATGAGGAATTCTGTGGACTGGGTGAGGACACAAGGTTTTCATTACAAAATCCTATGTTCACCAAATATACAATCTGGGATAAGTGTTTCTGACTCATTCGTGCACCTCTCTAGGTAAATCAACTATGGTATTGAGAAAATGAGTCTGTGGTTTCTTGGTGTCCACATGGGAGTCTTTCATAGGGGAATCCACCTCAAATCATTTATCTACATCCCAAGAATTTCAAAATGGTGTCTTGGAGTGGTGCCTAGTGTAAGTACATTATCACCTATTCAATTAGGTTATTTCTCAAAAGTTTATGTAAAAAAAGTCCCTTATCAAAATTTGGGATGATTTCCCTCAGTTATCCACCTTTCAAAATTAATAGACACCAACAATTACCCATCCCCCTTATAATTAGGTCTATTAAAAATGATAAGGATATATTTATAAGTAGATTATAGGAGACTGTGTAGTTAACATGTTTTACATAGTGGAAAAAGATAATTTATTTGAGTCAAAATTTTAAAATAGGGTTCCCCATTTCATTCATCTAGATTATCTATTAAACCAAATATCTGAAATGTGTTTTTGTTCACATAGTGGAGTTCACATACTAATGATAAATTAGTGAATCACAAGTAAAATGCCTCATATACCTAGAGTAGTCATCTACTATTGATCACCTATTTCTCCATCACTTTCCAAGCTAGTCCACACAACACACATATGTGAATTCCATGTGCTTACTACACACCATCATATAGTTTAGAATAAAAAAGTTTCAAACATAATCCATTATTGACTCTTGATTATTTTGTCATCTTCCACAGATGACTATGGAATAACTTTAACGTTATAACCCAAACAATTATAAACCAATTTCCATTCTTAATGAATAAATTCTTTATTAATAATTGTAGTTACAGAAAACACAAGAACTATATTTAATTTTGTTTTATTGGGGTATTATAAAATATGGATATAATATTTTTCCTAGCATTAAATACTCTCAATAATAATAATAATTGAAATTATATTCATTCTATAGATATCATTAATAGTATCATATATTAAGGTTTATGATAAATTCTAATTTAAATTGATAGAAGAACTGATGTCCTCGACTAGCAGGATCTTACCATAAGAAGAAAATTTATTAGTTTTTTAGGGAGATGTCGTCACAAGTATTTTACCTTAACCAAGATGAATATGAGATTAAACAATGGAAACATGAGTAAAATCATATATATTAGAAGTTCATTCTCATAGAGATTACATGAAAAACCCCTTTTTCTGAACCACCCCTAAAAGTACAACCATAACAAAGCTTACACTTAGGTCGTATGTTGGTGTAATAATGGGTTATGTATCTAGACCCAGATAGAATGTATTTTTATATTTATTTAATAAAATAAAGATTATATTTATCCCTTTTTAATTATTAATTAATATATATATATATTATTAAAGAACGAGTTTGATAAAAAATAGATTTTGATATGAAGAAAAATTCGTATTTTTGGAAAAAAATTATTTTTAATTAAAATACCTTTTTTGATAGATTCAATAATTTTTGAAATAAATTTAATTTTCATGAAATATTATTATTAAATAATATTTATTTAAATATAAATTATAATATATTTTAATAAAGTAAAATGTAATTGTTTAATGGTCAGAATGTTTTTATTATCATAAAACTAGGTTTTTGTAGTAGGTTATGATTTATATTTCAAACTTTACATTCTCATATTTAGAAAATTATTTTAGAAAAATAAATATTATTTTTTAAATAGATACATCAAAATTACAATATTCTGAATTCAATAAAAATTTCTAAGAGTATCAAATTTTTGGGTAAAAATAAACATCGTATAAATATACACCATATATTAAGATATCATAATGTCATAAAAGAGATATAATAAAAACTATAAAGGGAATATATGTGGAAAAATAAATTTCCTCTCTAGAATAATATTTTTTGGAAGTTATTTGATTATTTTCTGAAATCGATATTGAATCCTCCAAAACCTATATAATATTTTGTGGTTTTAAATTTAATTATTTATGAACATGTCTCACTTTCACATAATTAACAGAATTATTTGAATAGTTTTGGTTCTTAACCTAAAAAAATATAAAAAAACTACTCATCTTTAGAAGAAACCATGGGAAAATTCATGGTAAGGTTTTTGGTTTTTTTATTTTATCTTATAGATCCCAAAACCTATGTTTAGATATTAATAAATAATTTCTTTATCTTTTTCAATAAATACCCCAAACCACCTTTTTTTCACTCAAAACCATTTAAGAAAAACTTTAGTCTCCCTTCTTCTCTTTGAAGTCCTCTTATATTTTTATCAATCTATTATGAAGATCATCCCATGATTTTATAAGTTTCTTCTCAAGGTAAGGAATTATTTCCTCTTTTATTAGATTTATGAATATTTTTATACTAAAAATGATGACTTAAAATTGTTCATGTTGTACTATTTTTTCACACATAACTATATTATCTTTATGATGAACATTTAATGAGAGGCCACCTTTCACCCTCATTAACCCCTTCCCGGAATCGTAATGTACACCTATTATGTTGTAGAAATAATTTCAATATTTTACATGAAAAAATTTGTATTATGAAAACCCATCTCCATTCCCACTCAAGGGTATCTAAATAGTTGTACCAACCCTTAATTAATTGTGTAATAACATCTATGAAATACACATTCCTTAATCATGAGATTAAAACGTATTAACGATGTTCTTATTTTGTCTAATCTACGTGGAACCAAAATGAATGTACAATTTATAATTGTGACAGATAGGTAAATAATTATATAGTTATCTAATGCATTGGTAAATATTTTTAACTCTTGAGATTCCAGGTACGTTTCATGGGTTGTTAGCATTTGTACACTACATTTTTATGTCATGGAAGTCAACTATAACTTATACTTATGATGTCATGTTTTATGATGTTGTCCCATTACTGCGTTACCTGGATGTTTTCATCCTATTTCATTCTTCAATATTCATATTTTTTATTTTTACCATTTTATATCATATTTATATTCCTCCTAAATCACATGTATTACATTCATAAATTAATTTTTTGGTTATTCTCTTACCTAAAATTGTAGCTCACCCATCTATTATGTACATCCATAGGTTATCCCATGTAATATTATAAGATCAATGGATTTTAAGGGAATATTATATAGTGGTAAATAATGTAATTATATCCATGATTAAATTTAATGTGATATGAATGTAAATTACCAACATAAACTATCCCTCTCCTTTTTTAGGATTTTATAATGTGTTTCTTTATGTAATAAGTCATGAATTATAGTGTATAAAAAATGGGTTTTCATAGTTGTTGTTAGAGAAAGGAATATTTATATTTTGTGATTATAAATAGAAATACATATTGAAAACTATAGGAAAAAGACCCAACATTGGTAAAAATCTATTATTTTTTAATGAAGTATATAGTGAGTGCTTTAAAATAAATAAAATCCATTTTTAGATACTATAAGTTGATGTGGATTTGGGATAGTTGTGCCTATAGGTAATAATTCTGAAAAGGGTACATTGAGCATTAACTCGATCATCAAATGGTGAAAAATTAAAATTCCATGCTGAAAAAATAGTTTGAAATCCCAGGAGTATATGCATGGGTAAATTCAAAAGCTCTTTATGAACCATTATGATGGGAAAAAATATTTATGAAATTTTATATTTGGAAATAAAAAATGAATAACTGACATTGAAACATAGAAATTTATAGTCTAAGTAATATGTGTCATTGAAGATTTATCCCTTAAATGATCATATTTTACATTGTATGTTTCTATTAGGTTAAAAATTATCATCTCTAATTTTTTGATTACTATAGTTATTAGATATAAATATTAGGAAATTACTCAACAACCAGTGATATGAGCTATGTAATGCCTACCGAAATGATATTTCCAACCCAATAGGAGTAAGAGAAGATAAATTTATGATAATAGTTACTCAACTAAACTAAATATTTAATATAAACATGAATCAGGGAGAAAACCCAAATCCACCTAAGAAAGAGAAACATTCAATTGAGTACATTAAGTGGCCGAGACCTATGAATTTTAGTGGATCTTATGATATATTAATTGCATAATAATGAATCAACTCCATTGAACTAGTATTGTCTATTCTTTACATTTTTTAGAAAGTGAAGGTATTACATGTTGTTTCATTAATGGATATAGAAAATAAAAAATAGTGTGTATATATCAATAATATGAAACCCAAGAAAGGTATCAATGTGACAGAGTGATAAGAAATTTGGAAACTGTTTTGAGGTAAATATTTTCCTCACCCAATCCAACTAAAAATATAGAGGAAGTCTCTTTCCCTCAAGGAAAAATAGGAGGAAACTATCTATGTGTATAATGGAAACTTCAAAATAATTTCAAAATAATCCTATGAATTTTCATTAACCCCAATAGAGAATTTTACCACATCTTTCATGGGATAAAGATGAATCTATGAAAATATTAAGAGATTTGAGACCTTGAAATATATAATAAAATTATCGGATTATCCCACAAATTCAAAATGGAGATATGTGATTCTCAAGGTTCTCATGGTTCTAAATAAAGAAAGAAAAAATAGATTTTAATTCTAGCGGAATTATGGAGAAATATCATTGGAGTAAGAAAGTAAAACATCCAAAATTTCAAAAGTGTGGGAAAAAGTAGATGGGAAATTGACTAAAGGGTAAAATGAAATGATTTAGGTGTGGGAAAGAATTCAAACTATAAAGTGGATGCGTATAAGATAAACCAATAAATATGATGTAATAATGGAATTCTCTAGTCAACACATAACATTTTTACAATGTTTTAGCTACAAAGAAGAAGGACACTATGAAAAATAATGCAGTAATACATGTTTTGTCGATGATAACCAATATAAGAAACCTCCAAGGCCTAGTGACCAAGGGAGATCATATTCCCTCAAAACATATAATGTTGATCCCAATAAAAAAGTGGAGATAGGTATGAAATTTATTCATTTAAAAATAGAAAAGATAATATTTTATTCTTGTTTTATGCATTCTTTTATATCATGAATGTTTAATAGAACTATGAAAACATAAAATCTAAAATGGTAGTCAATGTATCCATTAAAATGAAAAATGGGGCAATAATTTCATCCCGTGAATTTAACATATTTTTTTTGTAATTATTTGTGAGATTAATTCCCTATAAACCTTTGTGATTCTCTGTTTAGTTGAATTTGGTGAAATTATTATTATAGATTATCTTTCATTATATTAGTAACAAAAATTAATTAAAGATGTAAATCACTATCTGTATCATAAATCTCCCAACTATTCTATACAAATATAAGGAGGAGGAAAATATAATTTTGAATCATCATGTCAAGACTATATATTATTGCATTATGATAATTAATTTCTAGCTCAAATTATTAAGACTATGTAAATGATCATCTTTGATGTAATTCCCTTTGTAAGGGAACATATTTTTGTGTTCCCTAAAGAGTTTTCTTATCTTCATCATAATTGAGAGATTAATTTCTCAATTGAAATTATACCCATATATATTTATAACATCTGAGACCCTATCAAGAATATCCATTATTGAACATGAATATTTGAACAATAAACTATAAGGGAATGTAGATAAAGTGTCGATATGACCATGTTCTTCACCATGGGTAGTATCATAATTTTTCGTCAATAATAAGTATGGTTAATATTTCCTCTTTATTGATTATCATAGCTCAACAAAATTATGATAACTTAAAATTATCCTCTAACATAGACCAATGTATGATCATCTATAGGGATCCCAACACTTATATAAGGAGGATCATTGGAAAGGATATTATTAAGTAAAGGTAATGGAGGATATACCAAAGTATTTGTTTTGTATAATGTATGGGCACTATGATTTCATTGTGATTCCATTTGGACTCACTAATGATCCTACTATGATCATGGACTTAATAAATACAGTCTTTTTTAATCTCCACAATAATGTTTTTGTAGTCTTTATATATGATATTCTTATCTTCTCCAAAATAAATGATGGACATGAGGAGAACATAAATGAAGTACCAAATACCATATCGAAGGAAAATTAATGTGCAAAGTACAGTAAATGTGGGTTTTGGATGGAGAAAGTAACATTAATATAGAATTATATCACTAAAAAACATATATCCATAGATCTCTATGAGATAGAGGAAATTGGAAGATATCCTAGACCAAATTTTATGATGGTGATCTATAGTTTCCCTGGATTAGATGGTCACTATCATTGGTTTATAAGAAAATCATCATGTTTGTAAATGATAGTATCCAAAATAAATAATAATGGAGTATTATTTTATTGGAATGATGAATAATGGTTGGAAATTAAAGTGTTAAAGAAGATATCAATCAATTCACCTATGATAACATTACAAACTTTTAGGTAATGATTTTATATCTACACAATGAATCTAAATAAGGGTTGGGTTGTGTATTCATTCAAAATTATAATGTGTTAGAATATTACCCCTCAAATTAAATATCCATGAGAATAACAATGAAACACAAGATATAAAATTTATTGCAGTAATCTTCACATTCAAATTTTTGAAATATTATCTATATAGGGAAATGTGTGACATATATATGAACCATAAATGAATCAAGTATATATTCTCAAAAATAGAGATTAATATGCACAAAAAATGTGGTTAAAGATGATTATAGATTATAATTAGTCAATATTTTACCATCCCATGAAGGTGAAAAATGTGTAAGATGATCTGAGTAGAATTGATATCACAACACTATCCACAATGATTATTGAATGGGATCCAAAAATCTTTAAGATGAAAAGGATGGGAATGAGAATAATAAAAATAATTACATCTTACTTAGATTAAATAACTTATCTACCATAAATTTTTGAGAGGATAATGGAATCTAAAAGTTGTGTTGAGGAGATATATATAATGGTAGAAAATATTCCAGAGTTCAACATTATTATAGAAGGAGTCATAATGTTTGTAACTTGAATATTTTTCCCATAAATACTAGAACTGCAGATGAAAAATCTAGATGATGCACATATATTATCATTCTCTATTGTTCAAGGAATCAATATGATGTATATATATTTTAAGAAAATGTTACATTGGCTTAACATGATGGTGGTATCATGACCCCGAAGTGAGGTCGGCTCTGCGTAGGGTTCCTCCGCAACTGGTGAAGACGGAGGCCTCTACGCCGGCTCCTCCCCCCTCAGTGGGGGAGAGGGTTTTTGTTGTCTCATGGAAAACCTAGGCCTTTTCGTCCCTTCTCAAACCTTGAGTTTCTTCCTCAGTTTCCGAAATCTTCCTTAAACCCTAAAGTTCCAGATTTAGTCGATGGCTTGCTGAATCTCCCTATTTCCGATTCGAAGTTCTTGGAATCCTCGGCACTGCTGAATCTCACCCGGGTGGCCCGGTTCAAGCACATGAGACCTTCTATGGATGATTTCAACCGCTTCATCTTCGGATCTTGTGATCTTTGAGATAGAGCATTGGTCGGTTTACTAGACAGAAAACAAATTATGATTAGGTTCGATTTATAGGAGTACCTCATCCGAGCTTGCGCGAGGTCTCCACGAAGCTTTAATGGATCTCTTTTCCTGCTTCTGTGTTGGTCCTTTGATCTACATATGAACCGTGATGCACCTTCAATTGCGGTCTGGGTATGTTTTCCATCTCTTCCTTTACCGTTCCAAAACCCGTAGATTATATGTATGTTGGGAAATATTCTTGGTCGATACCTCTACTCGGATAGTCGTACCAAGGCGGTATGCCATCCGGTGAATCCTCAGGTGTGTGTTGAGATGGATGCATCCGGTATCCCTTTTGATTATGTTTGGATAACTATCGGTGAGGATTATCGGTGCAAACATAAAGTCATCTATGATAACTGGACCAATTTTTGTGGTTATTGCAAGCGATTGGGCCATTCAATTGAAGTTTGCCGAAGGGAGCGTCAGTAACGGTTGACACAGGCCCATGGTGATGGGAATTATGTTTCAGTGAGATATGAGTTTGGTGTTTGTAATGGCGTTCAAGAGGGATTGGTTTCAAGAGCTACATAACTGGCAAACAAAGGATGGGGTCCATGTTGTTCAGGTGAGAAGGAGGCGAGTTCTCGTCGGGTGTCTGAAACTGCCGGTGCTAAGACAACATAGGGTAATCCGCTGGTGTCTGAGGTTTTCCAATAGTTAGGGAGGGACATGGGAGTACCCATTTCTCCCATGGTTGATCTGTGTACATTGAAAAGCGAGGAAGGAAGGGTTTCCAGTGTTGCGGAGATTGTCTCCACGAGTATAAAGGCAGCTAAAGGACTCGACCCGTTGGATAAACCTTTTTTAGCTTTGAGTAACAGGTTTCAAGGGCTGTCCGAAGATGTGTTTGATGCGGGTTCAGAGGAGGTTGATATGTCGGGAGGTGATGTTAGACTGGAGATTGTTGATGACCAGCAGGTTGATTGTAGGGTGCATGATCCTGCTTCGGTTGGTGAAGAAGACAGGGAGGATCAACAGACAAAATGTCAGGGATAGGAAGCAGGTGTCATGTATGAGGAAAATAATTCTAATGGGGCAAGGCGCGGACCATTGGTGGTGAGCACGGAACAGATGCTGGGAGCCATACTTCCTGTGGAAAATGCTCCTATTGAAGACTAGCAGCCACCTATGATGGAGTGAAATACTCCAGTTCAGAAGCTAGGAATCAACATAGAGTATACTACTGCTAATTTAAGGGAGAGAGATGGAACTGAAAGGGAGGTTTTGGGGGGATGGAAAGAGAACATGAGTGGTCCAGTTGGTAGATCCTTTAGTGATGTTGTTAAAAGTGGGTATCAGATGATAGCCACAACAGATGGTCCTTTGTTCGCTACTCCAAGAAGAAGACCTAGGAAGGATTACTCATTTCTTCCGAGGCCGATGCGGACTAGATCTTCATCAAAGCGGAATAATGAGGTGACATTGGCTTTTAAGAAGGGTATAAAGACCAAGAAGGCTACCCCAGATCAATCTGTTCTGGAACAACTTCACAGCCAGGTTCAAAGTAGAAGTTTTTGTAGGAATCCAGATTGGGAATCAGCTACCAGTGAAGAGGACTCCTGCTTGGGTTACGGAGATGAATCCAGTTATTATGATGTGTAAGTCTACGTTGTTTCTTTTTGCTGTCTGACTTATCTTTGGTTGTATGTTTGGGTACCAAGAACCCATAAACCGGCTTTTAGAAATGGGAAAAAAATGAATAGCAGGAAGGCTTAACATGAAGAGGGATATTATAGAATTCATATCTTGATACTTGGTATGAAAAAAATACAAGGATGAATGAAAAAAATTATATTACTATGATGAAACCATTGTCCATTCAAGAGTGGAAATGTGAAAACATAACCATGGATTTCATCGTTGGACTCCACCGAGTATATAATGGAAATAATGCCTTCTTTATGGTATTTTAATTCCTTAAAGAGTCAGAACATTTCATTATGATCAAGGTATATTTATCTGTTTTCTAACTCGATATGATATAAATAATAAAAATTCAAAGATTTCATGGAGAATAAATCCCCAATGTATCTTATTATGATCTAAGGTTTACCTCGAGGTTTTGGCGAATCCATCTATATGTGTTGAATACATAGCTGATTTCCAGTACATTATATCACCTTAGATATATGATCAATTTGATAGAACAATTCAAACACTAGGAGATATAATGAGATCATGTTCAATGGATTTCCATGGATTCTAATTTCAGAACCTTTCCATATTGGATTTACCATTTAAGACCAATTTATATTCTTTCATTCAAATGGATCCCTATGAGGCTCTATATGGGAAGAGTTTTCAGAGTTCAACATGTTGGGATTATATAAGAGATTGGAGACTTATGAAACCTCATTTTATCAAAGAGATGAAATATAATATTCAAAATATTCAATGCATTATGAAATCTCTGCAAATTCTATAGATATACTACTTTGAAAATCATTAATGATATATATAGTTTATGGTCAGAGATAAGGTTTTCATTTATATTTCATCATAAAAAAAGTCATGATGTTTTAGGAGAAGGATAATATTATTATAAGATACACAAACCTCTTTGTGATCCTTGATCACATTAGAGTTATGGATTATTGATTTGAAATCCCATAAACCTCTCTCATGTAAAATAATTATTCCATGTATCCCTCTTGAGGATGTATATATCATACCCCTCAGATGTACTAAATCTAGAGGTAAAACCCTTGGGGAATGATCTATCACACGAGGAACAATTAGATAAGATCTTAGATTATAGAGATAAGATTTTACAAAATAAGAAAACTCACCTAATCAAAGTATTTTAGATGAACCACATGTTTAAGAATGTAACATGGGAACTAGAAGAGGTGATAGAACAAAAGTGACATCATCTATTTTTTTATGAAATTAAATTTTTATGGTGACATTTTGGAATGGGACAAGTGTTAAACAACCTAAAATTTTATAAATTAAATTATCTTTTTAATAAATAAATACATTTTTAGAAAATGTAGTTATAGAAAATACATGAATTATATTTCATTTTTTTTATTTTAGACTATAATAAAATATTCCCATAATTTTTCCACTTGGATTAAAAGACCATTAATAATCATAACTAATATTAATATAGTTGTTCAATATTAACTATTAAGATTTTTATATATTAAGGGTTATAAAAACTATAATTTAAATGTAAGGAAGAAGTTATGGACTCAACAAGATTTTACCATATGAACCTCATTTTTTTGATCTTTCGTGCGAGATAATTCACCAAGATTTTCCCTCAAAAAGTCCCAAGAATAGATTCAACAATTGAAACTTGTGTGAAACTATTTATGGGAGATGTTCATGCCCACATGAATCATGGCCCAATGCATATTCACCGAACCACCCTAATAAAGTAACACCATCACACACCTTACCCTTAGGGTGTACACATGTGTAATATGGTGTTATATATCTAGAACCTAATAATATAAAATTTAATATTTTCATTTCAATAAAATAATGGTAATATTTATCTATTTTTTATTACATTATATATATTATTAAATACCATTTTTGATAAAAATTATATTTTGACATGAAAAAGATAAAATTATTTTTTTGGAAAATATATAGTTTAAATTAAATCACATTTTTTTATGAAATCAAGAATTTTACAAATAAATTTTGTTTTCATGAATTATTTTAAATTAATTAATATTTATTTAAAAATAAATGATAATATAATTTAATGAGGCCCAATATGATTTTTATGAGGTTCATAAAGTGGTGAGTGTCGAAGAACTAATATTTTAAAGTAAATAAGTTTTTTTATTTAAAATATAAAATTATCATATTTGAAGAAAATGGTAAAATAAATATTATTTTTTAAATCTATAAGTCAAAATTATCCAATGGTGAATTTTTTGGAATTTTCTAAGATAATTTACTATTTGGATAAAAACTAAATATGATATAACTATATGGTATGTTTTATAAAAACATAATACCCAAATGTGTTGTAATAAATACTATAAATAGAATAAATGGCCCAAAATTTATTTTACATTTAAAAATCTTGGTTTTTGATGGTATTTGATTTATTTTATAATCCTATAATGAATCCAAAAAATCCAATATTAAATTTTATTGTTTTAAAATAATTCTTAATTAACATGAATCCCATCCATATCATCAATAATATTATTTTAAGGAGTTATGATCATAACATAATAAGATATTGAAATAAAATAATCTTTTCATGTAACCATTGGAATACCCATGGGAAGGTTTGTGGTTTTGTTTATTTTACCACTTACATTACAAAACCTAAGTATATAAATTAAAAAATAATTCTCATATATTATATAAATACCCATCCAAACTCCATTTCATATCCCATAAAAACAAATTGACCAATAATTTACTCCCCCTTTTTCTCAAAACATCCCTCCAATGTGGTTTCCAATATCTTATGATTCTCTTCCAAAGATTTTATAAGCATTGTTATAAGGTAATGGATTCTATCATATTCCTTTTTATTTGAGTGTGTTTTTTGTACTATGTCTTTTTATTTCCAATTATTCATTTTCTAATGTTCATTTTGGCATCCATATACTATCAGTATGGTTCACATGTAATGACAGACCAAAATTCCCTCTCATTAACCCCATCCATGAATCTTAATGTACACCTGATATGTTTCTGAATGTATTACATGATTTTTCATACTAAATGTTTTCATTTTGAATACCCATCTACAGTTCTACTCAATGGTATCCACTTATTTGTACCTATAATTCATTGATTGGTTACATCCATGTATGGAACAAAATATACATATTCATGTCATTGAAATTTATGAAAGGTGTTCTTATGTTATATGATCTATGTGTCCCAAAAAATCATGTGAATAATATCAATGTGATAGATGGGACTAGAATTTTATAACCCTCTGATTCATCGGGTAATATTTCTATCGCATGATATACCATGCATGGTTCATTTAATTTTAAACTAAGCTTGCTGTGTTATGATTTATTTGTGGTAATCCTTGACTTATGCTTATGATGTCATGTTTTATGTTTACTATAAATTCATATGATTCCTTTATGTTATCAAATTATATCATTCCATTATGTCCAGGTTTAGGATTTTTATCTTTTATGTCACCTTGATATTCCTCTTGACTCCTAAGAATTACTTTCATCATGATATTATTTTATTATTCCCTTATTGGGGTTTTATATCCTACCCATTTCTGATGTATCTCCCCAGGTTATCCCATAAAGTATTAGAAGATCAATTTTTAAGGGAATGTTATAGAGTTTCAAATATTTTTTTATATCCCAGTTTCAATTTATTATGATGTGTATATAACTACCCAAAGTCACTAGGCCCCTAGATATTTTCACACTATATTATATGTGTATTTATGTAATAATTCATGAGTTAATTTGTATAAAAGATATAGATAATCCTATTTCACATTCTTGGGTAGTGTCTTCAATGAAACAAAAGATGATATAGATCATTGAACCTACCCACTATCAAAGATTAATCCAAAAACATCAAATTCTATAAAATATGATGGGATCTGGACTACAGGATTATCGTTTATAATATGGGATATCATTTTATAGTTTTCTTTTACTATGAGATTCATCTATATGAACACCAGAAATAGATCATTAACCATTAATCTATATTCATAAAAATAAAGAGTTAGGTCATGAAAACATTTAACAATCCAAAATATTTATCAATGAAATTGAATACAATATTTTTTTGTGATGTGATACACTATATTGTCTCAATAGGGGGATGTTGGAAAATTGAACAAGATGTTCCTTATTATAGATCCATCTTGAGAAGAGTGACTGGAAGCCCCATACTCGATTGGACCCTAAGCTGGGATCTTAGGTCCAAGGACTATTTTTTAATAAATTTTGGATGTCCATTATGGGTGAACCATACCTAAAATGAATTTGATATGGAGATAAAAGTGGTGGGAATTTATGAAGCTTTAAATATCTCATAGAATCTCAACCATAATACCAAGTATCTTAATCCTAACATCATTCGTAGATAAAGAATGAAAATAAAATTTTTTCACTAGGATATGGAAAAGGGAGAATAATTTTTTGGAATGAATGGATAATAAAAGGGTAAAAATCCTTAGGGATATGTATAGTGAGTTTATTATCCTAGTTTTTAAATGGGATAATCCTATGAACACTCCACCACATTATAAATAATTTCTTTGGTTATAAAAGCATGTTATGGGAGAGGAGCTTCATATCAAGGTCGATAATCCTTTAGAGATGTGGGATAATAAGTTTATCATATTTAACAAGGAAGATAATAAATCTTATATGCTTAAAAAACCTATACACATGAATTATATGGGCTTCCTGATGCATATTTTATCATTTTTTAAAGGGTTAATTTCAAAAGATAGACCAATATGTCTCCATTTAGTTTAGTGAATTAGTTCTCCTAATGTGATTATACGAAATTTATTTGAGTGAATATATCCTCCTAGTATGAGATCAATGTGGGGTGATAGTCTCGTATTTTATGAAATCTACACAATTAGAAATCAACAAGAATATAAAATTGGATATACCAGTTCAATCCAAGCTATATTTTAATTCGGAGAAAGTTTCCAATGGAAATACCTCATGTAGAGTCATTGGTCCTATCGAGGTATTATGAGGATAGATAGTGGAACATGATGGGGTTATGAATTCATAAACCTTATGGTAATTCCTAGTGCTCTCTTCATGACCTACATTAATAGAATTAGTAGAGTTAGTTCTTTATAATTTTAAATGAATATAATATCATGAATTGGTATAATAAATATATCCACTATATATACATGAATTATAAAGATAAAATGGGGATAATTATTGAAAATGGATCTTGAATCCATGTGGATTATGATTACTTTATATCCCTTCATGAGGAAATTATAGACATCAAAATTTATGAGAATATCATATGTGATGGTTATGTGACCTACAAGTTCAGGTAATAATTAAACTGTGTTTAGAATAAATTTCATGATTCTACTTCAATCATTCATGTTGACCAAATTTTAATGGTTTAACACCAATTCTAATTGATAATGGTGATATCGAATACATTGATTGATGTTTCATTCCATCCAGATGATGTTTTCATTGTCTTAATATATAATTATGAAACAACCTAGAACCACTAATATCTTGAGTGATAATAAGAAAGTCTATTTGAGAATTTTAAGGGTTCCTAATCTTTTGTCAATGGGGGAGATCGATGAAATCTAATATAGAAGGGGATACTGGTAAAAATAGTTTCTCTAGAGCCAGCGGAGGTAGTGAGGCCAGGTAAAAGTGTTTGCTTAATAGATTTATCATTATCTCAGATTCACTAAAAGTGGTTGAAACATATATCTATACAACTTTTATAGGGTCAAGAAGTTACGCTTATTAAAATTTCTACAAACAACTAATATCAAAAATCATGGAAAGAATGGTGTGATTAAATAGAAATTTCTTCTGCTAAGGAAATTTTGGATGGTCTCTAAGTAGAGTATGTAATGTTGATAAGGATCGGCCATGTAACGCCTCTCTAGATATTTCCTTTTAAATACCTACATGAGGTGGTGGAGAATTATATCAAGGATCTATAAATTATTATTCCTTCATTTAAGGATGTATCACTAAAATTAAAGTGAGTTGAGGAATTTATAATGCTGATATCGATAAGTGAGAGTAAAATAGATGATTATAATTCTTCCAATGAAGAGAAATAATAGACATATAACCTCATTTATACCATTATTTAAAACATTTTTGCTATCCTTTCTTATTATCTATACATAAATTATAAGGGAACCCATTTTCTATTGAATCTATGATGAGCATTTATAGTTTTATGGTATTTGATCTTGACACTCCACTAGATAATGATATGAACAATATAGGTTAACTAAAAACAACTTATCACATTAAAATGTGCTCTCTGATTAGTCCATAGTAATACCAATTCATCTACCATAATTATTCCTAGTAGAGTTATATCCTAAGGAAATATGATGAGTATATCGACTAAGGATTGAATTATTTCATTGTCAACTAGAGGAAACATGAAAATATTTCCAATGTTGACTTTTTTACTTATTTAGATGAGCATAAATTCACTCTGAGCTAATGTTTTGATTTATTTAGGCATAAATTTAACCCTTTTAACACTAGGAGTACTAAACCCTCAATGGTATGAAAATAATGTGTAGGATAATGGATAATTTAGAGGATATATGATATATGGGGTTCAATAGGATCTTGATTTATGTATCTATAAGAATGTATCATCCATCACTCTAGCTGAAATGAGTTTAATAGATGATCTTATATATTTCGATCATATGTTTTCTAATCCTAAGGACAATGTTACTACTACCAGTGAATCTTTTCAAGAATTTATGGTTTCTAAAAACATGTTTCCCTAATTCATTATAGGTATTTACTTATATCAATTCACGTATAAAAAATTATAGGGAGATACAAAAGATATTCTTAGGGTGGACTGGAATTCTAAACTCGCATCTCTGCATGAAGAGGAATGTGATTTGTATTGAAATTTACTAAATATTTTCCAATAATAAACCCTTATTATCATACCCCATGGATTGTTTATGTTAGTTGAGACCCATCTTCTGAAAAGTGATAGAATGTATCAAAAAGTTTATTTTTTTTGGTTATATCTAAAATGTTTCCTAATTAATTTTTTTTGTTTTCACATATTAGAAACTATATCACATGTTCAATAGGGATGGTCTGTTATTTATTCATCATATCAGTTATCATGCGATGAACAATTTACACTACCATAGAACCAAGTCCTATAAAAGAAATTAAGACTATTTATAACCTAGCTGATCTGGACCCCCTGAACATATGTCAATCTTTATAATTTATTAAAACATAGACATGAAATACACACTTATCCAAAAAATTTAGCAACAATAGGTTTGGTGGAGAATAATAATGTAGGTTCATGAAAAAGGCCCCACAAAATCAGGAAATTATTAATATCATATCCTCTAGTGTTTTATCATCTTTTTTGGTCGATTTGATTATAGTGAAAGAAACCAAGTCATGAATAATATGATTCATCATACATAATAGTGGGAAGCATTAAAAACATCTCATAAGGGAAATGTTTATGTAACAATCTCCCCTTCTATAGTTGTTGCCTACAAAATGATTTAAACTGAGACAATATTGTAGTATAATAATAATAATCAGTTAAGAGGAAGGATACTAAAGTGAAGAATCTTAAAAAATAATTACCTGCTTCAAGTTGATGGTAAAAGTTCACTAAATACTTCTCAAGAATGTATAATATGGAAATAGGAATGATTATTTAGATATAAAGAATGATTACCCAACTAAAGAATCTGGAGTTTCTAAGATTAACAAAGTTTAACACCATATTGAGAAGTATTTTCAATAAATTGGTGAACTGATGAATGTTATGAAAATATATCTTCAATTTTATACTATATAAAAATATCTAACGATTCTTCAACATATGAATTTTGGATTCCCTTTACCTTTTGTTATGACTGAAAATTTTTTTTGATTTTAAACATCATCTGGCCTGATTATTTTTTCTTTTCATAAAATAAAATATTTAAATAATTTCTCCTTATTAATGGACCTGATGATAATATAAATTATTCCATGACTTGGGTAGGGTGATTTTATTTTGATAACATAAAAAAATTACAGAAGTGTTATGTATTTTCAGGTCATGATACAAGGAGCATAAACTGTTGGAATTTATGATCATGTAGTTTGGACAAATGTGTGATGAAATTTATGGTCACACAATGTCTATTATATAATACCAGTTTTTAATATCATACATCATAGAACAATGGTTCATGTCATTTAAGGTAATGTGAAAAGGACCAACACATGTTCAAACTTGAAATGTAACATCCTTACATCAACTTATTAGTTTTTGATAATATTCAAAACAAACAAAGAGTAGAAAAAAAGGATAAAAGAATAAATTTGAACATTAATATAGGTTTAATGAAGTCAATCATGATTCTAAGAAACTGACTTATGGAATTTTCCTATTAGGCATGGATCATGGATTTGAATAAAAAAAATTGAATCACAGAAACACTAGAGTTGATCTAATTATATTAATTAATTCATATTGGGCATGGATAATATACTAATATAGGCACAAATAATATCACTGTAATATAATATTTAGTCTATCTAAATGAATTAATTGACACTTTGTGATAGGTTCTCATAGGGTAAATTTAGAATAATGATAATCATGTCATATATGTCTTAATTATCATGAAATCATATATATGGAAAATTTCATGAATACATTGAGTTGATATTCTAGGGATGAGGGGAAAAAATAATGCTCTAAATGTTTTCTATGATAAGGGGAATAAAGTGCAAAAATTGACTTTAATTGAGGTCATATATATATAACCCAAAATAATTGTGACTTTTAATTTATCACCCTACCTTTTTTATAAGATTCATATGGGAGATGCCTAGTGAGTATGAACTCATATATTTTGTAACGCCCTAATATTTTAAAATAGAAACATCATTTTTGATAGTATATATGACATAAAATACCAATATTATTAGAATATATAACAACCCAAGACATTATTATATATTTATTTTTAAAAAAATTTAATCTCTTTGCTATCATGTGATGCACTCTACATCGGGTTTAAACTACACATGACACTCAATTAAAATATTATTCATTAAACATGACAGTTATAACCTAGTTGTTAAGTTGGGGAGTATGTATATGAAAAAATAAATTATTGAAATTTTATTTTTATAAATATATAAAATATATTCTAAGGTAATTTTATTGAATATAAATAAAATAATACCCATTTCAAAAAGAAAGAAATGTTTTCTGAACAATTCATTTTTCAGAAAGGCATATTAGTGACACCTTGCACACATAAATAGAAATTAATGACTAACAAATTTAGAATATTTAATTTTAAAATTAATCTCTATTTTGGGTATCTACATGTAAAAATTATCTTTTTTTTTGAATTTTTATATTTTTTAAATAAATTGATTGTTTAGAAATAGTGAAAAAACTATATTTTAATTAAAACATCATTTTTTAAAATTATTGTAAAGACCCGCAAATTTCAAGGAAATTTTTTTTCTTAAATTTTCTTTGGAATTTTACAAGAGCGCAGCTTCAGACGGCACCTGATTCCGAGGCCCGGTGTGCCCGGAATCAATTTCCGAAGTTTGGCTCGGGTACGTTCAGTGAACGGACGAGCGGGTTTTTCTATCTTTTGAACCGGTGCCCGGAATCAAATTCTGAGGGCACCGATGAAATCGCAGCGCCGGTATTTGCTTAGAAACGCCTCTTCCGGAGTTGCGTTTGCTCAGACGTGGTTTTTAAATTTTGCGGCTTTAAGTCAGAAATAAAATAGATTTGTGCGACAACTTTATTTTATTTCACTTAAACTGCTTGGAAGCCACTTAAAGTCACTTAAAGGCGGCTTGAACTGAGTTGAACTGGATAGGATGCTATCCAGAAATGTCCAACCCCTTGGTAGGATATTTGTGCGGTGGGACCCGCACGAGCCCCGCCGTTTCTTTCGCTAAGTAACGCACCCGCGAAAACCCGTCAAAGTAACTGAAAAGTCAACCAACGCGTTTTCTTTAATTCTTAACAGACCATTTAATTGGGCGGTTTATTTCGTGAATTAAATGGACTGTTTCTTCGTGAATTAATTGGGTCGTTACTTATGCGTTTTACGTTTGTTGGCAAAATAATAAAATAGACAAACTTGTCTATTTTGGAGGATTGCTATCGTTGTGTAATTCCTCTGAGCCTCCACCCTCTCCGCGAAGAACGCGAAGAACGCGAAGAACGCGAAGAACGCGAAGAACGCCGGAACCGGAATCCGACGACGCACGATCCGCGACGTCAACAGCTTTTCCGCGACCTTCTTCTTCTTCTTCTTCGGTGCCTCTTCTTCCGCGGCGAACCTGCGATCGGCGGTTAAAGGTGAGAATCGAAACTTCTAAATTCTCCCTTGTTAATTTCAATAACAACGGATTTAATTAATTAAATCTGTTTGTTCTTGATCCGGAGATTGGCGATGCGACGATCTCCTTCTTCCGCGACGAGCGAATCCGCGACGACCTCTCGTCCGACGACGACTTCGAGGTAGGGATTTATTTTGGAAAAGTTACCCCTTTTAAATTTTCTCGTGAATGTTCTTGAAAATTTAAAAAGCCGGTTTCAAGCGAACAATTTTATCTTTAAATAAAATTGTTGGATCATGTGTTGATCATCTTATTTCTTTTCTCCCGTTGTTTATGATTAACGCGGAGGGAGCGGGTCTAACGAACAAGACCCGACAACCCTCCGCCGATCTTCCCTTTTTGTGCGGATTTGGCGGACGACGACGAACCTGGTGGCAAGGGCAATCCGTTGTTTCCGCAGTGAAGATCGTCCCCCGGGAGGAGCAACGGCGCAGACGGGAAAGGAAACGGGCCACCGGAGCAACTCCGGCGGCCCGCAGAAGGAGGCGGCGGCGCGGGTCGCCGGCGCGGCGGCGCCGGCGACCGGAGGCGGCGGCGCTCGGCGCGCCGCCGTGGAGATCTTCCGCCGCGGCTGAAGCCGCGGCGGCGGCGGCCGGTTCCGCGGCCGCGCGGAACCGGGAACGGACGCGGCGGCCCGGCCGCGTCCGCGTGACAGGCGGCCCCCCGCGGGGGCCGCGTTTCTCCAAATGCCGCGGGTCAAACCCGCGGCGGTGGCCTGCTCGGCCGCTCGGCCGAAGCCGAGCCGGCCGGTCCGGTCGGTCGGGCCGCGCCCAGGCCGGACCGGACCCGGCCGAGTCGGTTCGGGCCGGTTCGGGCCGGCCCGGTTTGGGCCGACCCGGTTCGGCCGACCCCAGGGGGGGTTCGGGCCGGGTCGCCCCGGACCCGGAACCCCCGTTTCGGGCCCTCTTCGGTCCTTCGCCCATATCTTGGGCCTGAGACCTCCGATTGACGAACCGTCAGCGGCTACGCGATCCTTGGATCGAGACGGTCGTTTCGGTATATTATACTCAAGGTTTCGGAAGACTTTGGGTTCGGCCGGGTTGGTTCGTACACGAAACCAACCGGGCCCTCGGAGCAGAAACGCTCATAACTTGAGCTACGGACGTCCGAACGACGTACCGTCAGCTGTGGTAGTTTCCTCTAAGTGAGACGGAACTTTTGGCATACTGCGCCCGAGGATCGGATACATGCGGAGTACGGTCGGGTCGGTTTTTCCCTAAAAACCAACCGGGCCCCTGGGACGAAAATGCCAATAACTCTCAGACCGGGCGTCCGATTGACGCGCCGTCTGTTGCGTTGAGATCCTGTTGTCGATACGGAACTTTTGGATACATCAACTTCGGACTACGTGTCAGTTGATGTATCAGCCTCTCGGCTCGTGGAGCGGACCCTCCTAAACGAGCTCGCTATGTGCGGGAACCCTAGCGCTGGCTGTGACTTCGACGACAGAGCAGAGATCCTTCGTGGACTGCGACGACGACAGAGCAGAGATCCTCCGTGGACTGCGACGACGGCAGAGCAGAGATCCTTCGTGGACTGCGGCGACGACTGTGCAGAGATCCTCAGTGGACTGCGTCGACTACTGCACTCAGCGATCCTACGTGGATCAGTGCTACAGGTTCTGTGTGAGCCCGATCCTATGTGGGTCCTTACTACCGGTTCTGTGTGAGCCACTGCCTACAGGTTCTGTGTGAGCCCGGTCCTATGTGGGTCTTCTGCGGGGGTTAGTACCTATCGATCCTTTGTGGGTCCGACGACTTAGATGGATCAGTGATCATCTTTGACGTCATCTGAAAAAGTATACCTGGTTGAGCTGAATCGTATGTTACTCTCCTTTGTGGATTGTGTTGAACTATCCTATGTGGATTTTACTGTTTACTCTCCTTGTGGATTTGAGTCTTGCTTTCCTTTGTGGATTGAGTTGTTCTTGAGCTCGTGAGCAGAGCTAGAATTGGGAACTTAGGTATATGTATGGGCATATACCTAAGTCGAGTCAGATGTTACTTCGTGATTGCATCTTTCTTTTGTGCTATATCCTTTGTGGATTTCGGGAGACCTTCGGGGGTCTCAGGGTCCTTACTGAGTAGCTTGTACTCACCCCTGCACGGGCTATGCCCGCACCTTGTTGTGTTGGTTGCAGACGACGGACAGCGCTGATCACGGTTGGGGCGTGGAGCAGGACGGTACCTGGAGGTGGACCACTGGGCGGGACGTGCTCGGAGCGGACGTGGGACCCAAGGAGCCTGGAGGCTATCTGTACCCACCCTTCAGGTGGGATTGCCAGTGGACGACACGAGGCCGCGGTCTTTTCTTCAGTTGCTGTACTTTACTTTTCAGTTGTACTTTACAGTTGGGCTTGTATTTCCGGCCCCCTTTACTTTTCTGCACTTTACTTTCCGCTTGCTGACTCTGTGTGGTTGTTACTTATTAAGGCAATGCCTTCCCTGTTTACTGGGATTCTACGCCTTGGTGCTAGTCGCCAGCCCCTGGCCTATGGAAGGCGGGCTTGGGGTAGTCACGGCACGGGCCCCGAGGACGGGTCGTGACAAATTGGTATCAGAGGTGGTCGGTTCTACCGCAAACTCTGATCGTCCTTTCTTTCTATATGAAGCAATAGTGTTTAGTGTATTGAGTGTGGTTATCAGTTCAGGGAGCCCAGTGTTGGTGCGGCGGCCGACGTATCCGTACACCAGGACCCTGACTCCTGATTTCCGACTTAATGCATGAAAACATTGATTGCGTGTGTGTTTCAAGTTTTCTTTGTGATTACTTGTGTCAGCTCACCGGGTATACTGATCTGCTTTATGAAAGTCTCAAGTTTTCCTTGTGATTACTTGTGCCAGCTCACCAGGTATACTGTTCTGACTGTGGTGCTCTTGTTCTCCTTTTCAGGATGGCCCCGCGACGACAGCCAGCTAGGGTTCCGAGTGTAGGGCGCGACGGCAGCCCACCGAGCGACGAGGCCTCGGTGCAGGGCCCTTTGCCAGCAGTGGCACCGGCGGTAGCTTTACCCGCCGAGCCACCGATGCTGCCAGTACCAGACGCTGACGATGCACGTCGCCTCAGGGCACTGCACGAGTTTCAGGGCCAGCGACCGCCCAGGTTTCGCGGTGAGGCGGACCCCCAGGCCGCCGAGGACTGGCTAGAGGCGGTGGTGCGGACCTTTAGGCTAGTGAGGACACCAGCGGATCTCATGGTGATTCTCGCAGCGAGCCTCCTGCAGGCGGCGGCAGGACGATGGTGGAGCCTGATGCTCCAGGTTCACGATGAGGCATCCCTGCTCTGGGCGGACTTCGAGAGCCTCTTCCGCTCTGAGTTCGTCCCGGCCACCCTCCGAGCGGTGCGCATCCAGGAGCTTCTCCAGCTGCGCCAGGGCAGCATGACGGTCGCTCAGTACGCGGCGAGGTTCACGGACCTATCTCGCTACTCGACCGACATGGTACGGGACCCCTTCTTCCGGGCCCGGACCTTCGAGCAGGGCTTGCGACAGGAGATTCGGGCGTCGCTGATCTCCCTCAGCATTCCGACCCAGGCGGGAGTGCTGGAGCGAGCCCTCCTGATCGAGAGCTTCCTGGCAGAGCCTTCTTCAGCGGCGAGACCTAGCACAGGGCGACAGGTAGCTGAGTCTTCAGCAGCAGGTAGCCGACGGATGACTCTCGGGTCCAGGCAGACCAGACCCCCACGCAGACGGCCTCAGGACACCGGCTCAGCAGTGCGGGGCACACAGCGGAGTGCCAGCCTTCCGAGAGGCAGGTTGTGCTACTCTTGCGGCGGGCAGGGTCACATGGCTCGTGATTGCCCGACTCGCCGACCAGAGGAGCAGCAGACGGTGGAGGGGCCACCCAGGCAGAGGCAGAGGGTCGACCGTGGCGGTCCGCAGGGAGGAGGCGGACGAGGCAGAGGAGCTGGCCGAGCAGCGGGTGGTGGGCGACGCTTCCAGGCTCTACCCCCACCACCACCAGGAGGGCCACCTCGACCACATGGAGCTGGCGGGCAGGGACAGGCCCAGCTCCAGGCAGTGGAGGCCTACGACCCCGACTTGCCAGAGATGATTCGAGGTACGATCTGTGTCTATTCCACCCTTGCTGCAGTACTTATAGACACAGGAGCGAGTCACTCTTTCATAGCCTCTGCCCTTGTTCGGAGCTCGGAGATTCCGACTGAGCCGTTGGCTCGATCCTTACGGCTAGAGACTCCTACGGGAGCAGACTCGACGATTACGCACTGGTGCCGGCAGTGTGAGCTTACTCTAGGAGGCGAGAGCTTCGGCTGGGATCTCCTTGTAGCGGCGTCGAGGCCTTACGACGTCATCTTGGGCATGGATTGGCTATCCACGGTTCATGCCCAGATTGACTGTTTTAGGCGCAAGGTGCGATGTGTTCGTACCGACGGGAGCAGGTTTACCTTCACCGGCGAGAAGGGAACCTTTGCAGCACAGGATGGACTTCCGCGGAGGAGAGTGCAGCCTATCTCTCATCAGTTGGCTAGCCTCATCCTAGGAGCAGTGGACGTGCGGAGTCCGGCTTTTCCTGCAGTGGTGGACCAGTACGTGGACGTCTTTCCCGACGACGTTCCAGGGCTACCTCCTCGTAGAGAGGTAGACTTTTACATCGACTTGTACCCTGGGACAGCCCCGATATCTACTCCAGCATATCGGATGGCCCCCGCCGAGCTTCGGGAGCTTCGGGTACAGTTGGAGGACTTGCAGAGCAAGGGGTTTATCCGACCCAGTGTTTCACCCTGGGCTTCCCCGATTTTGTTCGCCAAGAAGGCGGACGGGAGCTTGCGACTATGTGTCGACTATCGTCGCCTGAATCAGGTGACGGTGAGGAACAAGTATCCGCTGCCACAGATTGATGACCTCTTCGATCAGCTCAAGGGAGCGCGGTGGTTCTCGAAGATAGACCTCCGGTCAGGCTATCATCAGCTCAGAGTTCGAGACGAGGACGTACAGAAGACGGCCTTCAGGTGTCGGTATGGCCATTATGAGTTCTTGGTTATGCCGTTCGGCGTAACCAATGCTCCAGCAGTGTTCATGAGCCTCATGAACAGGATCTTCCAGCCATACCTCGACCATTTTGTCGTGGTCTTCATTGACGACATTTTGGTATACTCGACGACTGAGGAGGAGCATGCCTACCACCTGCGAGTTGTGCTAGACACGCTCCGAGAGCACCAGCTTTATGGCAAGCTCTCAAAATGCCAGTTCTGGTTACGTGAGGTTCATTTCTTGGGACACGTCATCTCTGAGGCGGGAGTCGCAGTGGATCCCGCGAAGATCGAGGCAGTGCTATCTTGGGAGCCACCCAAGAGCGTGACAGAGGTGCGGAGCTTCTTGGGCCTAGCGGGATACTATCGGAGATTCGTGCCAGACTTCTCCAGAGTTGCGGCACCACTCTCAGCCTTGACGAAGAAGGGGAAACCCTTTGTGTGGTCAGACAGATGTCAGCAGAGCTTCCAGGAGCTGAGACAGAGATTGACCAGCGCACCTATCTTGAGGTTGCCTGAGGAGGGAGTTGGATACGTAGTTTACTGCGACGCATCAGGGACTGGACTCGGGTGCGTCCTGATGCAGGAGCGGGCCGTGATCGCCTACGGATCACGTCAGTTGAGGCCGCATGAGCAGAACTACGCCACTCATGACCTGGAGTTAGCAGCAGTGGTCTTCTCTCTGAAGACTTGGCGGAACTATCTGATGGGAGAGCGCTTCACTGTCTTTTCTGACCACCAGAGTCTCAGGTATATCTTCTCTCAGAAGGACCTGAACCTGAGACAGCGGAGATGGCTTGAGTTCCTCTAGGACTATGACTTTGAGATAGTCTATACTCCTGGGAAGGGGAACGTGGTAGCCGATGCCCTCAGCAGGAGGACGGGCATTCAGCTACTTGAGGAGGCGACGGAGCAGCTAGCCTCCTTGCAGATATCCTTCGTGGATAGAGACGGAGCAGCCTTTCTTCAGTCTCTCACAGTCTCTCCTCCACTTCTACAGCGGGTCAGAGAGGCCCAGCGTGAGGACGCTGACTGTGAGACCCGGCGTGCACTGATATCCTCAGGTCAGGCGCCTGATGGTTTCTCCCTTGGAGCAGAGCACGACATCCTTTTCAGGGGGCGTAACTTCGTACCAGTTGCTTTACGAGAGGAGGTGCTGAGAGAGTTTCACACTTCTCCCTTGGCGGTGCATCCCGGAGTGGCGAAGATGTACCAGGATCTCAGACGACAGCACTGGTGGCCGGGCATGAAGAAAGCTGTGGCAGAGTTCGTTTCACGATGCCTCACCTGCCAGCAGGTGAAGGCAGAGCATCAGGTACCAGCAGGTTTGGTACAGCCCTTGGAGGTCCCGGAGTGGAAGTGGGATAGCATATCTATGGACTTCGTGACTGGACTTCCACGCACTTCCAGAGGTCACGACTCCATTTGGGTGATTGTCGACCGACTTACCAAGTCGGCACACTTCTTACCCATCAGAGAGCAGGGCTCAGTGGAGAGCTTGGGACGTCTTTACGTCCAGGAGATCGTACGGCTTCACGGTGTGCCATCGTCTATCGTCTCCGATCGAGATGCTCGTTTCACTTCCCGGCTTTGGAAGGGGTTGCAGGAGGCGTTCGGGACGCGGCTCCATCTGAGCACAGCCTTCCACCCTCAGACGGATGGTCAGACGGAGAGGACCATACAGACACTCGAGGACATGCTCCGTGCATGTGTTCTCGACTTTGGTCGCAGCTGGGAGGACCACCTACCCTTGGTGGAGTTCGCGTACAACAACAGCTACCACTCCACCATCGGGATGGCACCATACGAGGCGTTGTACGGCAGACCCTGCAGATCACCGTTGTGCTGGACAGACCCTGGGGAGTCAGCACTCGTGGGACCAGAGATGGTCCGAGCCACGACAGAGAAGGTCCAGATCATCCAGGAGAGGATGATGACAGCTCAGAGCCGGCAGAAGTCATATGCTGACAGGAGGCGGAGGCCACTAGAGTTCGAGGATGGCGACCACGTCTTTTTGCGTGTCTCACCTCGACGTGGTTTACGGAGATTTGGCCGAGGCGGCAAGTTGTCTCCACGCTTCATCGGGCCTTTCCAGGTCCTCGGCAGGATAGGAGAGGTGGCTTATCGCCTGGCTCTACCACCTCAGTTGCACCGGGTGCACGACGTCTTCCACGTGTCTCAGCTGAGGAGATACGTGCACGACCCGACGCACATCATCGACTTTGGGGAGCTGGACGTGGACGATGGGGAGACTTTTGCGGAGGTCCCAGTGGAGATCGAGGATCGACAGGAGCGGGTCCTACGTGGGCGGTCGATTCCTCTTGTGCGCGTCAGATGGCAGCACGGGAACCTCCAGGAGAGCACTTGGGAGCGGGAGGCTCAGATGCGTGCTCAGTACCCCCATTTGTTCCCCTAGTTTTTGATGTATCTTTACGGGGACGTAAAGCCCTGAGGTGGGAGTAATGTAAAGACCCGCAAATTTCAAGGAAATTTTTTTTCTTAAATTTTCTTTGGAATTTTACAAGAGCGCAGCTTCAGACGGCACCTGATTCCGAGGCCCGGTGTGCCCGGAATCAATTTCCGAAGTTTGGCTCGGGTACGTTCAGTGAACGGACGAGCGGGTTTTTCTATCTTTTGAACCGGTGCCCGGAATCAAATTCTGAGGGCACCGATGAAATCGCAGCGCCGGTATTTGCTTAGAAACGCCTCTTCCGGAGTTGCGTTTGCTCAGACGTGGTTTTTAAATTTTGCGGCTTTAAGTCAGAAATAAAATAGATTTGTGCGACAACTTTATTTTATTTCACTTAAACTGCTTGGAAGCCACTTAAAGTCACTTAAAGGCGGCTTGAACTGAGTTGAACTGGATAGGATGCTATCCAGAAATGTCCTACCCCTTGGTAGGATATTTGTGCGGTGGGACCCGCACGAGCCCCGCCGTTTCTTTCGCTAAGTAACGCACCCGCGAAAACCCGTCAAAGTAACTGAAAAGTCAACCAACGCGTTTTCTTTAATTCTTAACAGACCATTTAATTGGGCGGTTTATTTCGTGAATTAAATGGACTGTTTCTTCGTGAATTAATTGGGTCGTTACTTATGTGTTTTACGTTTGTTGGCAAAATAATAAAATAGACAAACTTGTCTATTTTGGAGGATTGCTATCGTTGTGCAATTCCTCTGAGCCTCCACCCTCTCCGCGAAGAACGCGAAGAACGCGAAGAACGCGAAGAACGCGAAGAACGCCGGAACCGGAATCCGACGACGCACGATCCGCGACGTCAACAGCTTTTCCGCGACCTTCTTCTTCTTCTTCTTCTTCGGTGCCTCTTCTTCCGCGGCGAACCTGCGATCGGCGGTTAAAGGTGAGAATCGAAACTTCTAAATTCTCCCTTCTTAATTTCAATAACAACGGATTTAATTAATTAAATCTGTTTGTTCTTGATCCGGAGATTGGCGACGCGACGATCTCCTTCTTCCGCGACGAGCGAATCCGCGACGACCTCTCGTCCGACGACGACTTCGAGGTAGGGATTTATTTTGGAAAAGTTACCCCTTTTAAATTTTCTCGTGAACGTTCTTGAAAATTTAAAAAGCCGGTTTCAAGCGAACAATTTTATCTTTAAATAAAATTGTTGGATCATGTGTTGATCATCTTATTTCTTTTCTCCCGTTGTTTATGATTAACGCGGAGGGAGCGGGTCTAACGAACAAGACCCGGCAACCCTCCGCCGATCTTCCCTTTTTGTGCGGATTTGGCGGACGACGACGAACCTGGCGGCAAGGGCAATCCGTTGTTTCCGCAGTGAAGATCGTCCCCCGGGAGGAGCAACGGCGCAGACGGGAAAGGAAACGGGCCACCGGAGCAACTCCGGCGGCCCGCGGAAGGAGGCGGCGGCGCGGGTCGCCGGCGCGGCGGCGCCGGCGACCGGAGGCGGCGGCGCCCGGCGCGCCGCCGTGGAGATCTTCCGCCGCGGCTGAAGCCGCGGCGGCGGCGGCCGGTTCCTCGGCCGCGCGGAACCGGGAACGGACGCGGCGGCCCGGCCGCGTCCGCGTGACAGGCGGCCCCCCACGGGGGCCGCGTTTCTCCAAATGCCGCGGGTCAAACCCGCGGCGGTGGCCTGCTCGGCCGCTCGGCCGAAGCCGAGCCGGCCGGTCCGGTCGGCCGGGCCGCGCCCAGGCCGGACCGGACCCGGCCGAGTCGGTTCGGCCCGGTTCGGGCCGACCCGGTTCGGCCGACCCCAGGGGGGGGTTCGGGCCGGGTCGCCCCGGGCCCGGAACCCCCGTTTCGGGCCCTCTTCGGTCCTTCGCCCATATCTTGGGCCTGAGACCTCCGATTGATGAACCGTCAGCGGCTACACGATCCTTGGATCGAGACGGTCGTTTCGGTATATTATACTCAAGGTTTCGGAAGACTTTGGTTTCGGCCGGGTTGGTTCGTACACGAAACCAACCGGGCCCTCGGAGCAGAAACGCTCATAACTTGAGCTACGGACGTCCGAACGACGTACCGTCAGCTGTGGTAGTTTCCTCTAAGTGAGACGGAACTTTTGGCATACTCCGCCCGAGGATCAGATACAGGCGGAGTACGGTCGGGTCGGTTTTTCCCTAAAAACCAACCGGGCCCCTGGGACGAAAATGCCAATAACTCTCAGACCGGGCGTCCGATTGACGCGTCGTCTGTTGCGTTGAGATCCTGTTGTCGATACGGAACTTTTGGATACATCAACTTCGGAATACGTGTCAGTTGATGTATCAGCCTCTCGGCTCGTGGAGCGGACCCTCCTAAACGAGCTCGCTATGTGCGGGAACCCTAGCGCTGGCTGTGACTTCGACGACAGAGCAGAGATCCTTCGTGGACTGCGACGACGACAGAGCAGAGATCCTCCGTGGACTGCGACGACGGCAGAGCAGAGATCCTTCGTGGATTGCGGCGACGACTGTGCAGAGATCCTCAGTGGACTGCGTCGACTACTGCACTCAGCGATCCTACGTGGATCAGTGCTACAGGTTCTGTGTGAGCCCGATCCTATGTGGGTCCTTACTACCGGTTCTGTGTGAGCCACTGCCTACAGGTTCTGTGTGAGCCCGATCCTGTGTGGGTCTTCTGCGGGGGTTAGTACCTATCGATCCTTTGTGGGTCCGACGACTTAGATGGATCAGTGATCATCTTTGACGTCATCTGAAAAAGTATACCTGGTTGAGCTGAATCGTATGTTACTCTCCTTTGTGGATTGTGTTGAACTATCCTATGTGGATTTTACTGTTTACTCTCCTTGTGGATTTGAGTCTTGCTTTCCTTTGTGGATTGAGTTGTTCTTGAGCTCGTGAGCAGAGCTAGAATTGGGAACTTAGGTATATGTATGGGCATATACCTAAGTCGAGTCAGATGTTACTTCGTGATTGCATCTTTCTTTTGTGCTATATCCTTTGTGGATTTCGGGAGACCTTCGGGGGTCTCGGGGTCCTTACTGAGTAGCTTGTACTCACCCCTGCACGGGCTATGCCCGCACCTTGTTGTGTTGGTTGCAGACGACGGACACCGCTGATCACGGTTGGGGCGTGGAGCAGGACGGTACCTAGAGGTGGACCACTGGGCGGGACGTGCTCGGAGCGGACGTGGGACCCGAGGAGCCTGGAGGCTATCTGTACCCACCCTTCAGGTGGGATTGCCAGTGGACGACACGAGGCCGCCGTCTTTTCTTCAGTTGCTGTACTTTACTTTTCAGTTGTACTTTACAGTTGGGCTTGTATTTCCGGCCCCCTTTACTTTTCTGCACTTTACTTTCCGCTTGCTGACTCTGTGTGGTTGTTACTTATAAAGGCAATGCCTTCCCTGTTTACTGGGATTCTACGCCTTGGTGCTAGTCGCCAGCCCCTGGCCTATGGAAGGCGGGCTTGGGGTAGTCACGGCACGGGCCCCGAGGACGGGTCATGACAATTATTTATAAATTTTAATAAAATTTAAAATAGTTATTAAATAATACATAATTAAATTATATTAAAATTTAAATAATTTATGCCACTATAAGTAATTTAATATTTAATTTTCATATTAAAATAATCTATACTAATGTAAATTTTATCGTAGGAAAAATGGTTTTTGTTCATGTATTTGGGTATAATTTTGAATTGGATTCTAGAACATTAGAGAATTTAATTTGGAAAAAAGGATTTAATATTTGAAATAATATTAATTAATATTATCTAATAATTTAAAATGAATTTTTTACCATTATAAATAGTAAAAATAGAAAAAACTAATTATCACTATTAAGTTAAAAATGGATATAATGTGTGGTTAAACGAAAAATATAATGATTAAAATGACCTACCAACTTTTAAAAATCCCATTTTATGGACATAGTTACACCATATAATCTATATGTATCAATAATGACCAATTTTTATAGCTTTTGGATTGATAAAACATGGGTATAATTGATTATTTTGATTAAAAATACAAAGTGTGTCCACTGCGCCACTTATAAAAGGACACCCCTACCCCCTTCCACACTCCCAAAGCCATTTTTTAAGAAAATAACTATCCCAATATATTCATTAAATACCTACATAAATCCTAGAGGAATATTTTATATCATAATGATAATCTAGGATGGATTTATGTTAAACCTAAGAAGGTTTCTCAAATAAGATGTAATGTTTTTAACTATGCATATTCATTTTAATTGTTCTTAATACTCCTAATAATTTCAAAATATTCCAAAAATCGCAACACATGTATCTATTATATACACATATATAATTATTTTAATTTAGTAAACTATATCTATATCCAATTTCATCAAATGGAAATCTAAACTTTCGATTGTGTGTACGGTGGATTACCTCCTCGTGAACCGATGTAGATCCTTTTCCATCACCACTTTTCAAGGGATGATATAACAATTTATTTGATATATTTATATGATATATATGATATTATTATAATTATGGGATTATAATATCATATATACATACTTACATTGAAATCAATGAGATATACAATAATGTGGCTCATGTGTATGGTGGACTACAGCCTCACGAAGCAATGTGTTTCGTTTTTTGGTAACTATTTACATGGAAGGTAGGAAGAATAAAATATAATAAATATATGGGATATTAACGATCTAAATTAAAATTTCTAAATATAATGTCACATATAACTTCATACCTTCCAATTAAATGGAAAATAAAAATGTCACTTGTGCATATGTGTGGATGGATCCATGTAACGATGTAAAATATTTTTCATTTTATTTTTAAAATTGATGGAAATAATGATGGATTTTATTTATAAAAATGAAATATATTAAATAATAATTATCTAGGAAGGTTAATTAATATTAATTATCATTTCATTCCATATGTTGAGAAAAAATGTAAACAATGTTCTTGCATACACACGTCTTACCGTCACCATGAATAGTGTAATCAATGTTATATATATAACTAGTATAGATTACACAAAATAAATATATAACCAATATATATGATATTCATATCATGGTTAAAATTATTTATGTGATGAAAAAATGATCATATTAAAAGGATAAAAATTACTTAACCAAAACCTACATGAAAAATGAAGCAATTATCCCTTGGATACTTGTTCTGCTGCTCTAACCCCTTGTTCCTCAGCTCCCTCCAGGTCAGATTTGGTGTAGTGGTTCACACAGGTTTTGGGATTTGTGATATAGTGCTTGATGGGTCTCAAGTCAATACATGGGTAAGTTTTAATCTTCTTTAAAGGCTTCTAGTTCCTTGCCTCGTCGACGATGCCAACACTCAAAACCCTCGACCTCTCTTACCCCTGCTCTGATATCTCGTTCTACTTATCCTCTTCTATTTGGATCTGGAGAAGTGGTGACATAGATATTTTGGAGGTGTGGTTTGGAAGCCTCTAGTGTTCTAGGAGGGCGCCTATCGTCAATGGATTTGGATTTTCAGGTTTCTTCCTCATGATTTTGTTGAAGGTTTGGTTGTTTCTTATCAGTGATCGATCCGTTTATTGATGTTTTTTGCAATTCCATTCATGGTCTCAGTTCATTTTTTTTCAAATTTGGAAGTGGTAATAGCTGTTGAGTTTCTCTTGAGGTTATAGTGTTGATTTATTTTCAAGAAGATGATGTTGATTTGTTTTTGGTGGTCTCTGTCACTGGTTTTCTGCGGGACGATGATGCTGGTGTGATGATTTTGGTGGTTTCAGCAGGCTTCGAAGTTCTCCAATGGCGTGGTGGTTGAATGATGATTTCAAAAATAGTGATAGATGGTGATGAAAACATGGCATCATGTTTTTGGCAGCATGAAACCAAACATAGGGTGATGTGGATGAATCTGGTTCATGATCTTCTCTGTTGTCATGGATGTTTTTTATTTTGAATTGTGATTTTGGGTTCCTTTATTTTTGTTCCCACTCATCCATAAAGCATGTTTAGAAAATCAAATAAAAATATATTTTCAGTTAGTCTAATAAACCAGTGATAAAAGACTATAAGTAAATCACATATGGTATTAGATATATTATTATTTTTATATAGTTTATTATTAATAAATCTATTTTTATTATAAAGGATGATCAAACACATTTTAAGGAAGTCAAAACTTTTAAGGGTTTATTGTATCACTATTACTTCTGTGAGACATACTTCATAATCCCTAATTATTACATTTTTTGTTATATATAATAAACCTTATAACATTTTATACTATGAATCTATTTATATATGTTTTATTTAAGGGTTAATTTTTTTTATTTCTTTCATGGGGATTGTTATTAAATGGTTACCAAAGTAGTATTGGTTTATTTCACAATCTCATCATTATTTCAGATTTTTTTTGGTATCTCTTGAGGGTATTATTAGATATTTTTATATAATAACAAATATATTTTATTCTCCTATAGTTAATAATGAATTTTTTTCATGTAATAGTACCATTTTAAAAGTCTTTATCACTTAAAATATTATAGAAAATTTTATTAATAAAATATGACTTCATTTATCTCTTTATTCGAAAATACTTTTTCATCAAAATCCATGTTTTTATTAAATGATATTAATTTCTTTTATAATTTAAAAATTATTTAAAGATGATACATTTATGTATTCTGACTATTTTAAAAAATTTAAATGAATTCCTATGTATTTTTAAAAACAAGTTTCATTTATCTTTTACACAAAATTTGAAAGAAATATTTGTGTTAAATTATATAGCGTGAATGATATTTTACACCGTTATGGACAAAGAAAATTTATATTTTATTTTACATTTTTTAATAGATTTTTAAATAGAAAATTATTTTTAAACATTTTTCTACCATTTAATTTTAAAAATATATTCAATGTTTATTGGTTATTTTCCTCAAAATAGTTTTAATGACATTTTTATGGTATTTATATTCATCAACACCATCAACCATTTAATATAATTATAATCCAATAGGGAAATGTTTTATTAATACTATTTTTTATTTCTATATTTGTTTTAGGATTAGTTTTACTGCGTGTGAAAAATTTTCTTATTTTTCATCATATTTCTAGGGATGGTTTATTAATATGTTTATTTATTAGGTAAAATATTAACATTTCATATGTTAGTTTCTCAATATAGATGTTTATATTTATTTTGTTTCACCCTTTTCATTTGAAGAAATGCATTAGAATTATTATGTGATGGGCGCGTATCGAAATTACATATCCTCATGATGCATCTCTAGGTCTAATGAGACAATTAGATTTGTTATTAGGATGTGGCCTTACCCATTTATGTAATATGTCATAGCCAAATGCCTTGATGGTAATAAGTCTTAGTAAGAGTCCATGATTTCATGTTCAAGGTGTCTAGAATTTTGAATTACATAATTATGAATTCATTAATTGATATTCTATGTTATTATTTTATTTGTTTGAATAGATATGGTTAATTTCAAAGATCATGTGACTATATATATAGAATTTTTTGATAATAATTTATTCCTACCATATTATGATCATGATATTAATTAAATTTCATATGTATTAGTTACTTACCTTTCTATATTTATTATGACTTATTTATTCATAGATTCCATTGTATACATACACTTATTGATCAATAATACTCACCCATTTCTTATTTTTATTCACCCCATGATACTAGGATGTGTTATGTCATTCATATATAGGGATACACTAAGGGGAATAATGACAATATCAATGAAACTTCTTTGTATATTTTATGTTTTAAAATGTATTGTTAATTCAAATTATTTATCAATTTTAGTAAGTCTACTAAAATATTCTATTTTTTGGAATGATATTTCTTTGTTTATAGTGACAATTTAATAAAGTAACCACTATCTCTGGGCTACTGGGGCTAGCGTCACTATAGTTATAATCAATGGATGTTTCTTTTGAAACTTTGGTAACTATATTTAGAAAAAACGTATATTAGGGAACCTAACCCTATGATATACATAAGTAAATGTATTAAATAATTTCCTAATGTTTTTGTAAGGAATATATTATGTGGTTTTACCTAGAAATATATCCTTTTCTAGATACTACAAGTAGATGTGGTTTTGGAATAGATGTAACTTTGGGAAATAACTCTAAAAAGGTAACATTGGTCATAACATGATTATTAATAAATTCATGAAAATATGACTTACTACGCACCTAGTTTGATACTCTGGGGGGATATGCTTAGGGTAATTCACATTTTCATTACAAACCATTATGAAGGACTTCAAAATAATGATATCCCCATAGAAACCATTTTTTTATTTTGAGATTATATATACATAAGTTTTTCATAGTTTTTAAGTATTTCACTACTTTTGGTATTATAAATAATGTTTTATAATGTTTTTATATAATCATATAAGACATTGTTTTGAAAAGGATCATAATGTAGTTAATGGGAACTATGTCAATGCACATAATTTATGTAGTGATTGACTTCCTAGGAAGAAAATGAGGCTAAAGCTAGATCTATAGTTAGAACTAACCAAATTATTACCATGTTAGGGTAGCTGACTTACGTTATGAGTAATATCCTTTCTTTTATAGAGTACCAAACTATTCTACCATGTGATGTAGCATTTTTAGACCACTTCATGTTTCAGAAACCTCTATTATTTAATGGGACTAAAAATCCAATTTTAGTCAATAAATGGAAAAGTTCCTTAGATAATATATTTATCACTCTAGGAAGTAGTGAAAGGGGGACTGTATTCATGTAATTTTATCATATTTTAGGAGATTGGAATAAATGTGGGTCATTAATTAAAAACACAAATGATTAAGAAGAAATAGAAAACCTAGAATAGATGGATTTCAAGGTGAACTTATTAGAAAAATATTTTAACCATGAGAAATGAGTGGATATGGAAATCCAGTTTGTTAGTATAATATGGAAGTAAGAGGATAATGTTACTATGTATAAATCCAACAATAAATAGATATAAAGGCAAGTTACAGACTACATATTTAATATAATAGAGAATAAATGACTGCTAGTTTTATTGGGTTAAAATAATCAATTAAAGGGAACTATTCTCCTAATATTTCTCATGATACATGAAAATAGTATCATGAAATATCAATATAGAGAAATAATTCTATAGCTCTTATGGATTCATGGGAAAGTAAAAATTGAGGAGGATGAAATAACAAAAAATTGATAAATGGAATAAGGGAGAAAATGATTTTCCCACATTTGACTTATGGAATGAATCACCTTGGTATATGAATAAAAGTAAATATATATGTTTTCAAGTGTAAATAGAAATCCCCTCATGCTTATAAATGTAATGGTAATGTAGAAAAATGCAATGTATAGTTCTTTAACTATATTAATATGGGGGAATATTTCAACCAATGTACTAGTGTAAGGGGAATAAACCTCATATGAATCCAAGGGATCAAGGTCAATATTATGCTATTGATACAACCAAAGTTGAATGATTAATGTGATTGTGTATTTGAATCCAATATATATTTTTAAAATATTTTATTATTGAGAGTATCATTATATTAATCATTAAATGAAAAAGGATTGCAATGTAGTAATAATTTTTTAGGATCTCATTTCAATTGTAAAATGGTACTAAGGAAAGAGATTTAGTGGAATGTTGATATTTTTGGGAAACACATGATTAAGTTATGATTTATTTTAATATGTTCTCTATATTGAGATGATAATTATAATGAAATATTTATGGGAGAGTATTTTTAACAATTAAATGAGTTAGTTATTTGATGGTTTATGTTTTCGTTGCCAGATTTTACCTCATTTTTTGATGTAAGGAATATATTCAATAACTTTATATTTTATTTTTGCGGAGAATTAATTTTTTACTTATGGGTATTTAGTGATAATTTTATTCACATTTTTAAAATGTGTCATTAATAGTCAATTTATATTTTTTGGGGAATATAATGCTGATTTAGTGACCATACTTATGAAATTTTGAACTGTGAATTTAGAGAGACAAATTTTAGACATTATTAAGGTTAAATATTTATGGGATGGATTATGATAAAATTTGGGTATTATTGGATAACTATGTTCTAACCATTATCATTTTTTAAAATATATAGATATAGGTGGAGTGACTTGGTATTCTAGAAATCTGTTAAATGTGCTTCTATCATAAAAATTCATTTTAGATATTCATTTCATAGAGTAATAAATGAAATGGGAGTTGATCAAAGACAAAAAAAAGGATGAACTCGTGCCTATTAAGTAGAAATATTTAATTAATTTACATTTTTATATGTTCTCAGTATAGATAGTATATGAATTCTTAAACACTGTGGAGAAGATCTTGAAACAATTATTTTATCCTAGTACCATCAATTTTGATGAATCAAATTGTCCCTTAACTCAAAAAAAATGTATGTATGAAAGTTTTTTACTTTATATTAATCATTAAACTTATTTTTATTAATTAATTATATCACTTCATCATTATTTGTGTATTAAAATTTTCTTTCATGTCCATATCATCACTTCCAACCCATGTTATCGTAATTGTAAATATAGTTATATAATTATTCCCGATGATATTACAAATTCCCATTATATCTTATCAACAGAATTATTTATCAAACCCTCTCATGATGTGAAATTTAAATAATAGGAATTATAAATTTTAATGCCTTGATTATCATGATCAAGATTAAATTTCAAGGATATAATTAATTTAAGGGGTTAGAATGTTTCACCCTTATATTTTAAAATAGGAAAATAATGTTTGATAACATGTAAGAAAAACAACACCAATTTTATAATAATATATCACATTGAGTTTTTACAATAAATTAATTTATAAATAAAATCTATATCTTTGATTTATTATAATGCATGGAACATCACGTTTAAAAAACAAACATGTCACTCTATTAGAAAATAATTCTGTAAACATGAACATTATAAAATAGCCTTGAAGATAGAGTGTATTAATATGAATTAAATAATTTTGTTAATTATATATTTTACACATCTATAAAACAAATTAAAATTTTATATATTAATTATAAATAAAATAATATCCATTTTAAAGATAAAGACATGTTTTTTGAAAACTGCATTTTTTCAGGATGAAGGATTAGTTGTACTTTTGAAAAGTAATTTAAAATTTATTTTTACAAATTTAGGATATATGTATGATAGAATAAAATTAATTTTTTAGATATAAATTTATAAATTATATTTGGAGAAATTTTTTCTAATTTTCAAACAATTTTAAAATTTTAATGAATGGATATATATACTAAATTTTAATTGAAAACATCATTTCCATTTATATTATTTATAATGTTAAATTATATTTTAAATTGGTTTAAAGAAAAAAATAGTTCTATATTATTATAATTTATTTAATTTAGTTCATTGGAATCAATTTCTTATTGAATTTTGATATTAAAACATTCTCTAGTTATGTGAATTTTCTATTTGGTAACCTTCTTTTTCATCGCGTGTGCGAGTATAAATTTGAATTGGTTTCTAAATATTAATGAATTTAACTTTTGAAAATTTATTTCATATTTGGAACATGAGTAATTTATATTATAAAAAAAATTCAACTTAATTTTTTATAATTTTGAATAATAAAATAGTAATAATAAATTATTGTTATTATTGTAAAAATTGGTTTTTTGAGGGTGTTAAAAAAAATATAATGGTTAAAATGACATAAAAACATGTAAAAAATAATTTGATATCCATATATTGACACTATTATATTTTTTTAATTACCCATTTGTGAGTAATGTTTCATGATAAACACATAGTTTAAAATAATTTTTTTCAGTAATTAAATGTTTGACCTCTCCCCCATTTACAAAATATTTCCCACAATACTCCCCCTTCCACTCCCAAATCCCTTTGGTTTGGATTGAACCTTCCGAAATATCATCCTTATGTACCTAACCACATAATAGAATCCATTTTAGATCAAAAATCTAATCTAGTATTGCTTTAGGTTAAACATAATGAGGTTTCTCAAAGAAGAGGTAATGTTTTGAACTATGTGTTTTCATTTTATCTATTATTATAACACATTCTATTTTTTTTACAAATATGAAAAATATAATAAAAATTTATATAATATATAATTATATATTATTAAAAAAATATCATAACCTATGTCCATCTACCCTTCAATCAAATGTATAATTAATTCATCAATTATGTGTATGGTGGACTACCCCATCATGAATCGATGTAGTTCATTTTCCATCACCACCATTAATGGATGAATTTAATAATGTATTTAAAATATTTATATGTTATATATTATATTATTATAATATTTAAATAGTGATATAAAATATAAATTATGACTTTCCATTGGGTAAGGGATAAGATAACGTCACTTTTGGGTACAACCGACTACCGCCTCACGAAGCGCTGTGATTTGTTTATTTCATACACTTTAAAGGGAATGTAGTAAGGATAAAATTTAAGTAATATATGTTTTATTTATGATTTAATAATACTTATGGAAATATAATATCACATATAACTTTTTTACCTTACAATTTTTTAGAAAATAATAACATTTCTCCTACATATGTGTGGAATACCGCCTCCACGTAGCGATGTGAAATGTTTTTCATTTAATTTTTTCAAGGATAGTAATAAAGATCTATTTGATAAATATAAATGATTTATATAATATAATAATTATTTTATAAAGGTTAATAAATATTTATTTTCCTTTCATTCCATCCTTCCAATAAAATGGATGCAATGTTCTTGCATAAGTATGACCTACTATCTCTATGAACTATGTAATCCATTTTCTATCCCTAATTTTTTATATTATTATAAATAAATATATAATAAATATATATGATATTTATATTTTCGATAAAATTATGTACATTATTTAACCATGATCTAATTAAAATGACCAAAATTTCCAAACCAATACATAATTAAAAAATAAACCAATTATCACTCGAAATGGTGATTTTAATAAAATAACTACTAATAAAAGAGTGATATAAGAATATAAATAAATAATATATGGTAATATATCTATTATTTCGGTTCATTATCATATTTATAAAAAACTTTTATTTATTATATATGAGATTTAGACACATACGAAGGAAGTCAATCAATTGTTAAGGTTTTCTCGTCTCACATTTACTTCCAGGATACAGATGACAAAATCACCACTTATTATTCTATATAGATTATATAAATCCCCTTTTGATATTTTATAACATGAATATACTTATTTTAATGTTATTTATTGTCTAATTTAATGTTATTTCTTCCATTTTCCTTTTGATTCATATGTTACTAAATTGGTATGAGTTTATTTCACAATCTCATCATTATTTGAGATTGTTTTTATTTAAGTCTACTTGGAGGAATTATATTGTATTTTTATATAAAAATAAATACATTTTAGTATACTATGGTTATTAATTTATTTTTTTCATATAATATTAAAGTTTAAATAGATTTCAATACATAAAATTATTGAGTAAATATTTTTAATAAAGTCAAACATTATTTCCCTCTTCTGTCAAATATCCATTTTCATCAAAATAATTGTTTTCTAAAAGTGATTTTTAAATTTTTTTTATCCTTTTCAACATAATTTTTAATTTTTTACCCATTTTAAATATTTAAATTTTTTTTAATTGAATCTTTTTTTCTTTTTCAAAAAATGGCCTATTTGGATTTTACAAATAGTATGAAAGTAATCAATGTTTTAACGTGTGTAAAATGAATTAAATTTTCCACAATCATGTATAATAAATGTTCCAAATATTATTTTACTATATTTTAAAGGAAATTTTCAAAGAAATTTATTTTCTATTTTTTTAAACTTTTATATTTAAAAATATCTTAAAAGTGAAAATGTTATTTTCCTCAAAAAAGATTGATATGATTTTTTTTTGAATTTTTTTATACATCAATGATATCTACAAATTATTGTAATTATAATCCACTAGGGATATGTTGTTAGAACTTAAAACTTTTGATATAACCAAGATCAATAATGGTTGCTATAACCTATAGCCATAGTTCATGCAACTGTGTCACCTATTGGCATGACTATTAGGTCTAACCTATAACCAATGTTTGAAATCGTGGATATATCCTTATAGTAATGGATTCAAGTCATAGATATATGGCTATAGACATGGATTAAAAATATGGAAATATGGTTATATCCATGGTTTCAGACTATTTAAACAGGTCTATTACCATTGTTTTAAACCATCACAATTAGTCTATAAACATGTTTTGAAACCAATGTGTTATTATAGGCTCCAAATAAATTACCAATAGCCAGATTTAAACACCTAGCCACTGTTGTCGACACCGCAATCTTAACCACTACACTACATTGAATATTATGTAATAATGTCTATGTTTTTAATATATATATTGAGAAAACATGTACAAATTTAGAAAAATATAGATATAGGTCTTATTATGAATTTATAATGGGAAAATATTTATCCCATGGTTTTATTGGAAACCTATAGCCATTATTTTCAAGAACCATCTCTATAGACAAGGACTAGTAGCCATATTTCTCTAAAACCAAGGCATAACTTATAATATAAAACATTTAGTCATGGTTTATGAAAAACATGGCAATAAAAATTACCTCTATCCATGGTTTTAACTAAACCATGGAAATATCTAGGGTATAGAAACAATTATCCATGGTTTTGGAAAACCATGGCTATAAGTATGTATCTATAGCCTTATTTTCAAATAGTGTTTATTGATACTATCCATATTATTTTTTCAAATGACTTATGTTTAGTTTGACTATGGATGTGATTTTTTATTTCCATTCACCATATTACTATAGATGGTTTACGATTATGTTTATTGATTGGGTTATTTATTAACAATTCATATGTCCATTTTTTAATAATATTTTTAGGATATTTATTTTTTACCCCATTCGTATGAGTAATTATTTAAAAAAATTTATTGATGGGTGGTACTATAAATATATACCACCTTAATATATTGGTAGGTTTCACGAGACATGGTATCTTGGGAATTTGGTTGAGGCATTACCCATTTATATAAGATGTCTTGGCATAAGGACTTAACTATTAAAAGTATTGGTATGGGGACTTGATGTTACATTTAAATTTTTTAACATTATTCATTCCTCCTTTATAATTTCATTCAATAATATTCCGTGTGATTGTTTGATTATTTAGAATATCCAAGGTTAAGTTTCAATATCATGTGATTATTTATATATAATTATTTGATCATCATTTATTCCTATTATAGTATGTTCAATATATTAATTTAATTTCACTTGTTTTAGTTATTTACATTTATATATTTTTTATTCCTCATTTATTCATATATATTATTATATGCATACCCTAAATCAACATATAAGATCACCACTTTCATAGTTTTATTTTCCCTGAGATACCAAAATGTGTTTTTGCTTTTTATGAATGGATATGCTAAGGGAAATAATGGAAATCTCAACCAATTTTTTTATGTTTTAAAATGAAATTTGAATTCCAATTATGCATATAGTTTACCAAGAATAATAAATCATTCTATCCTTTGGAATGAAATTTCATGTATTAAGTTCCAATGAAAAAAATAAACCACTGGATTCGATCTACTGGGGTTAGGGCTGTTTTTTTACGGAACCCTTTATAGATTTTCAATATGAACAGTTTTGTTCAATTTTAATTTATCAAGATCAAAGATTATGAAATCATAGGAGGCATGCATATATCGATTGAAAGATTAAATTTTTCTTAGGAATCCATTTGTAGGTATTTGACATGGTGAATACCATGTCTCTTTCAATTGGTAGTTTTATGTGATTCAATTCAATACAAAAAAGTTGGTGTTTATGTTCAAACAACATTGACCTAGTTTTATTGATTCTTGAGATCATACATCTTTAACCTAGTATCAATGAAGTTTAATTTTATATAGTTTTTTCATAGGCTGAGGTAGCCTACATTTTATCAAGGGTAATGAAAACATTATTTGAATGATATCCTAATATAATGTATGAAAATAAACATAGATAATGGTGTATATAGTTTAGTAACATGTTTCTTGGACAAATGCATTATGTGGTTTAGGATTGTGTGACGATGAACACAATATATTCATGAATGAGATGTCATATTCATTCCTTAAGAATTGGTATGGTGTATGGATTCATAACACAAAGGATATACAATCCAATTGAATAGTTTTATTTTATGTTGTTTAAATCATGGCACAATGATTTTGAACCACGGATGATGAGTGGGATGATTAGAAAAAAATATAAATAGTGATATATTTAGGCGACAAGATTGACTATGATGCTACCTATGCATATTGAGATTATAGGTACGTCCACTCATGATAATCTGCTTATAGTCAATACATCACAAAGGGGAAACATATTTATATAAGTATTGGGGAATATACACATAGAATTTTTTTTATTCCCCTTGGATTCAAGTATTGTCATTATTGACAGCTATGAAAAGGTTTTTAAAGGCTCCAACACTTGGGAAATGAATTATGATATGGAAGAAATGTATTCAAGGATGGTTCTAGTACCTTATAAATTATGTGTCTATATATTGAACACATTATCAAGTTGAAGGGGTATGATATACCATTGCGTTTAATTTTTATTAAAACAAGGGATCCAATAATAATATGTAGATTTTACTAGAGTAAAATTGTTGTCCAAATAATATTAACACCTTTTTGATTTACAATCTAAAATTTTCTTTTTTCTTGAAATAGGAAACTTAGAGAATGGATACATGATTTTTTCATATGCCACTGATTATATTTTTAGTACTATAAATTTATTTTAGTGAAATTACCTAAACGTTTAATGTTACAAAATTTATACCACTAATGTATAGAGCATAATGTCATACAATTTTGACTTAACATATTGAGATTAGGGTCATAAATCCTTGACCAAAAGTGATAAGAATCATATAGAAAGTGAAAGGTAAAAAATCACCATGAAATGAGATCCCAATGTTATGAATGTAGAAAATATAAAGAGTTTTTATGTAGTTTAGGTTTATAGTACTCAGACCAATGTGAACGGGGTGAAATATTACCATATATATGGCTATCAAGTGACATGGAAATACAATTTTTTTTGAAAGGGAATGCAGATGATGATGTATGTAATAAATATAGTTTCATGGATTGAGAGTACTTATATAAGAATTTTATGTAGATAAGGACGACTGATCATATTAAGATGATGGGTTTCTTAATAACACTGTTAGGGAATCTGGATATTATTAGTTTTACCCTATAAGACAATATGACTTTGGTTGGAAGGACATAATTGGGGGGACATATTTCAAACTATACTAGGGAAAATAAGTAAAACAAAATAAATTTCCCCTACAATCGAGTATACCTTTTACCAATTGTCATGAAATTTTCTTTTAAATCTAAGAAAATTGAAATGAAATGTGTGGTTTGTGGAAGAAGGCTATTCAAAGTAGGTGGTAGAATTATTTTATACATCACCATATCATAACTTAAATTTTTCCATCCTTTTTAAATAGTTAATATGGATGATGTTTTGAGGAAGGGACTAAAATTATTTGGTCAATATGTCACTACATGTGTCAAACTATTCATGAATCATTCAACATATAGTTTTCATATGTCATGTAGTTTAATGTGATGTGATAAGGGTGAATGATTTTTTTAATTTATTGTAATATACTGTGGAATTTTAAATTTTTGATTAAATTCATAAATAATGGACTTATATAAACCCCACAAGAAGCCCAGATATGAATGTGAATACCTCATGTAGGGAGGTGGAATTTTGGATTGATGAAACTTATGGTTGGATATAGGATAAGGGATCCAGTCAGAGCTACATCCTAAGAGAACATGAATAAATCCACATGCTGTTTCTATAATAAAATTCCTTAAAAATATCTATCTCATATTTAGTGGAAAGGGGGATTTAATTTTTAAAGTATGATAATGTCCCAAAATCCCTCACATGAATCTGATTCACTAGAGGGGAGTAATGAATTATGGATAAAAAATACAAAGTGGTTTTAAAACTCAAAAATAGTAAACTTTATGTTTCATAGTTTAACATCATGATACATGAATCTGATTCCATATCTTTTAGACACATTAAACGACATTCGTACATGTTAGGAAGATTCACTAGAATATTTAATATCCACGAGTCATGCTTGGTGTGAGAATCAATATTTGTAAAATATAACTCCCCTATCACTTAAGAGTGAATGATGAAGGAGAGATATAAAACATGGGCCATTTATATTTTCACTCCACAATAAAATGTGTCATTCATCATCTAGAATGCTTATACATGTTTAGAATCCAAATTATATGAATTTTTGAAAAATACATACCTTGTTCAGGATAATAAAGCTACATGGGGTAAACAATTATACATTTTTACGATCGTGTGGAATAGGCTGAAATAGTTCCAATAGGATTGACCAATGTATATGGGAAATTTTTCCACTCAGGGTTACTGGAGTATTTTATAAACAATGGGTCATGGCATGGGGGGGGGGGGATATGGTAGGATCCAAGGTAGGTGACCCCATAAATCATTACATATAATATGATTTCATCAATAAATCCATGTATATTTACTATAAATCATATACCCATATCTAGATCACGTAAAAAAATTGCTTTAGTATCCTTACATTGAGGTCAAGTGATTACAAAGGACCTTACGTGAATAAAGAGTGATCTGATCACTAAATATAGTGTCGATGATGTTTGTGTATGGATTCATAATGGTGATATAAACTTCACTATGTAACATGTGAAATAAATAAATATGTAACGCATAGATCATATAATGAACTCCTATATAGTTCAGGTTCATATTAAGTGTAGAGAATCATTTTCATAGAATAGATTCATAATTGAGGTAAAATATATCGATGAATTATGTGAAGATCTAGCTCATAAAAGGACATGAATTTTAAATGTTAATGTTTTTCATGGATTCTATTCACATGAAAACTCAAAGAAACCCATTTTATTTTTGAGAAATGAAATTTACTGATGTGAATTAATGATGTTTCGGGCACCAATATGGGGTGGGCGAATTTTATATTTCTACAGCTAAATCTAGTTTTGTTGATTTTGGGAATTACTATATATCCTGTGATATCCGGACATAATCCACACATAGTTATTAAATGTAATGAAACAAGATACAATCAAAGTGGGCATAATATCCTCTTGAACAAAGATGATGACCACAATTTTTAATTTCTTGTTTAATGGACATTTTCATGTTGTTCAATGTTGAGTGACTATGATGTTTGTAAAATAGTTTAACATCATGTAACCTCAATGTTTAGTATATAGTTTAGCATATTTTTGTAAGGTTGTTTTCATACAGTATAATGATATATCAATAGGTTGTTTACTATGAAATTTATTATCTTGTAGTAGGGATGTTTGAATCGATGTTAGATTAACCAAATAATTCATTTGGAAAGATTACATTAGTAGTACGAGTGATATGCCTACAATCTATAGTGATTAGGGAATAATCACTATTGGATAAATCTTTGTGTATCATATATGGTGCCTCCTACTTGTTCTCCAACTTCAGAGGATTATTACCAAATATAATTAGATTTATGATAATTACTATAACTATACATATAAAGACAAATAAATTATAAATTTATTATTAGAGGCTAATAAAATCATATTTTCTATGTATTTATAGGTTTTACAGTGTAAAACACCTCTTTTTTAATGATATTTAATATGAAATATAGACATTTATTAGATTTTTAGTCTTTAGATAGCTGTTTGTTGATAGTGACATGAATTTAGTATAATTGAACATAGATAGGTAAAACTGCCCATGTTATGTACACATGTGAGTATGGGGCGGATTGTATGAAATTACCGATTATGGTATGATAATTTCATAAGCCATGAATGAGTTATTTGGTTCAAGAATTATAATTATTTACACCACCTTATAAAGGATATTATATATTCTAATATAAAGATTAAATATTACCATTTATCATTTCATTATAGTAGGAGGAATAGTTGTATTTTAAGTTGTATTGTAGATAAAGATCATTAAACTAAGATTAAAATAAATTGATGACATTTTACTTCAATATAATGTGAGGGAAAGAATATTTAGTTGTGAAATCCAACGTTAAAAATATAATAATATCCTTTTTATTGATGTCCATTAGGGGTATATCCTCAGCCCATTTGGAGAAGACATCAATGAAAGTAAATATATACTTGAACCGCATTGCTATTCTTGGGGGATATGGTTTAGTTTTGGATCCTAGTGTAATTGTAGCGACTCAGGTTTTGGCCCTGTCAGACTTTGTAATATTCCTACGAATATTTCCAGAGCTAGGCGTGAAGACGGGGTGCGGTTCTGAGGCCTGGTGTGCCCGGAATAAATTTTATAAAAATATTAAGTATTTTTATACTATACGCAAGGTGAGAACGAGTTATCTCTTAAACAGTATCTCGGATCAAAAATCCTAGTGAACAATTGCATCTAGAGCATTCCGTTTACCTTAGTAGGGGTGTAAAAGTTGTGGGCACAGGATAGCTGTAAGAGATGTCACCCAGGGGAAAATCGTCATTTTGAAATAATGACTTAGTGATTTGTATTACTGGAGTTCTTTTCGAATAACTTTCAAACGAAGTCTCGGAATGGAAATCTGAGACTTCTGTTGAGTTCAAAATGGGGTGTTTTGCCTAAGCATGATATGAAATAGGCGGCCACGGAGGTTTCAGAATCCGCACCCGTCAGCAGAGTTTAAGAGAGTTTATAAATTCTACTTAAGTGTTGGAATTAAGGGGAGAACCCCTTTTCCCTTCTCTCTCTCTCTCTCACTCTCTCTCATGAACGTTCTTCGGAGTTCTTCACCGTTCTTTTCCGGATTGAGGAGCGAACTACGGTGGATCAAAATGGGATCGCAGTGGGTATGTCACCAACGATGAATGACTGGATCGAGGTAGGCTTTCAGTTGATTTTTCCACTCCATCGTAAATTTATTGAGTTTTTTTCAAATACGTCAATTTAATTCTATAATTTTAGAATTGGGATGATGGACGAACAAACACAGTCATCGTCCGAGTCCCGTTCTAAATCTTGTGTTTGACATCTTCTTCGTCATTATTTGACCAAATTTTCGGTTGCGCTAAAACTCCTTGGGATCATTGATCAGGGGAAGGCGCTGCAAAGGCCTTGTCCCGAGGATTCCAAATACTCCTTTAGTTTTGAAATCGGGTCGCCAGAGCAGTTGTGGTGGCTGGTGGAAGCCTCGCTCCAACGAGGGCGGTGGCTAGAGATTGGGGTGGCACAGCGGTGGAGCCGACCGAAGGTGTTCGTTGCGGCGCGGTAGGCCAAGGCGGAGCTCAGAGGGGTCGGGCATCGCGTGGAGTGGGCAGGAACAAGATTCTCAGGTGAGGGACGGTCGGGGGTTTGGAATGGGTTGGTGGCATCGGGTATGGTCGGTGCGGATGGGATAGCTCTAGGAAGAGCCGAGCGGGTCGACAGAGGGCAGTGCAGGCCAGCCGGTGTCATGACGGTGCGCCCTGCAGGCGAGAGCGGTGACATCGGGCGGTGCAGTGCTGATGAGTCCAGGTGGCTGAGAAGAGGTGTCATGGAAGTGTGCTCCATAGGAAGTGGTGTCACCCTCATCCTTTCATGGCCGGGAGAAAACCCTGAGGTCAGCGTTGCAGGGGGTGCTGCAGACAAGGACCCGCATCACGCGGGTCCTGCTGGTGCGGCGCGCGGACAATGACCGACCGCTCGGTCGGTCTGGTTGGAGGAACCCAACCAAAGGGGTCCAGTGGTGTTCGGATGGGCCGTGGCCAGTGGGCTGCGGTGAGCTGGACCGGACCCATGGCGGGACCGCAGGCCGGCGGTCTGGACCGACCCGGTCGGGGTGGACTTGCCCGGTTGGGCCCCTTGTGTACAAAGGGGCGTAACTTTTAAATGGAGTGTCTATTCGACACACTGTCTATGGACATGGGCTCTTCGGGATGGACTTTTTGAGATGAGTTTCTGGGTTTTGGGGTTCTGCACCAAAAGGTGGGTGATCTGAAACACTTTAATTTAATAATAATAAATTATTATTAAAGTTTGCAATGAACGTACCTCGCGAACCGGACGTCCGATTGACGCACCGTCAACGACAGCCTGACCCTAGTCCTTGTGAAGACCTTTTGAGATGCTACTATCAGTGTTCGGGCTAAAGATAGGGTGTGGACCCCATAGGGACCAGCTTGCACGTTTTACGATGAAATGTCTCTTTTTTCACCCGGCATCCGGTTGAAGCATTTGAGCACTCGATCCTGTGTGTTTTTTTGAGGGGATCGCAATGGTGAGATCTATTTGATGAGTCTTGGGAGCATGGTGTGGGCCCCACCCAGACTGGCTTCAGTGAATAGTACCTTTTTCACTGGGTGTTTGTTTGGGATGATCGAGTTGTCGATCCCGTGTGTTTTTTCGGGGGGATCGTAGTGGTATGATCTGATTGATGAGTTTCGGGATCCTAGTATGGGTCCTACATGGGCTAGCTAGGGTGAATAGTTCCCTTTTCACTGGTTGTCCATTTTGGAACAGTATACAACCTTTCCTGTGTATTTTTCCACGTGGATAACAATGGTGGCCTCAGTATCGGCCTTGGAGGTGTGCGTTTTAGTGTTGTGGCAGGTCGCTTGGGTTAGCGATGTCTGGAGCAGCAGTGGTTGAGGGTACTCCCTTGGTTCATTCCTACAAGGGTTCGTGCATCATCACAACCTTATTATAGGTTGTGATCTTCTTGATGGGATGTTTAATCTGTTAGAGTTGTGGCATTCCTCCGGTGGGCCCAGAGCAGGATCCTCTAGCATCATTTCCCTATATCGGTTTCTTGGTATCGTTGTGACCGCTTATCCACAGGTGGCAATCCCCTATCTAGCGGGTTAAACCAGTAGGGTTTGTGGAATCATTGAGAATATGATCCTCTATGCAGTGGGCCGTGCTCAGTAGGGTTGTGGCATCATCGGGTATATAATCCCCTACTCAGCATGAGGATTATAGTGGGGTTGTGGTATCGTTGGTTATACAATCCCCAACTTAGCGCGTGGTTTCGGTAGGGATGGTGGATCGTCGGTTCGATTCCCTACATTGCGAGTTATACCAGACAGGGTTCCGATATTGTCATGACCACCTTTACACGGGCGATAATCCTCTATTTGAGTGACGTGTTTCCCCACAGGTGCCAGAGCAGGTTGTGGTATCCCCCAATGGATCATGGGAGTGATCCTCTATCTGTGAGATCTATGAATGCCAGATTGGGTTGTGGTATCCCCCAACAGACTCTGGGAGTGATCCCCTATATGCGAGATCTTCGTATACCTGTGTGAGTTCTGGTATCCCCCAGTGGACCCTAGGATCGATCCCCTATACAAGGAGTTTGGTGTTTATGTTGTTTTAGTGTGATGTTTTCAGTGACGATATTCGATGAGCCTATATCTCTTGGACAAGTGTCATCTGGAATGATCGAGCTCATGGAGTGTGTTATCCTAGTTATGTACCTGTCACAGGTTACAAGGTCAGAACCTCGTGAGGCTTGGTGCATGTTTGAGTATATCTAGATTGCTCATGGTATATGTATGGGAATATACCTGAGCATATGTTCATGGTGTATGTATGGGCATACAACTAAGTTGTGCTGACTAGTCGTGTTTAGCTAGGGATGGTCTCGAGGTGGAGTTTCTCTCTCATTTGGGTTCCCTCTCGTTGAGACAAGATGACTGTTGCCTTTCAGTTACTCCATTTTTATTTTGGGTTTTTTGGGGTGCCTATTGGGTATTTTATATACTCACCCCTGCACAAGATTTTCCCACATATTTTTGTGTCTTGTGCAGACCACATGCCTTTCGATGGAGTTCCAGGAGGACCCGGAGTAGGCGGAGCTTAGTGTGCATGACCGACCGAGGGGTTTACTAGATCTTTTTTGAGGATGTTACCAGTAAGTGATTTTGGTATTGTTTCCCTACTTCTGATCAGGTTGGACGCCTTTGTAGTTTTCTTTTGGTGGGCCCTATTTTTGCCTTTTTGTACTACTATTGTACTCTGGTTTGGGATAGTTGTATGCATGCATTTACTATTCAGTTTTATATATCTCTGCACTGTTGCGTGGAGGTGTATGTGGGTGTGTGTGTACAGGTACCTTAGGTTAATGCCTCCAATGTGTGTGATAGCCTACTCGGTGTTAGTCGCCAGCCCCTGGCCTATTGGGGGTGGGCTTGGGGAGTCATGGATCGAGCCCCATTGGGTCGGGTCATGACAGAGTTGTATCAGAGGAGGTTCCACCTTTGGGATCTCAGAGAGTAGCAGGTCTAGCTGTGACTTTGGTTTGGGTTTCATAGCAGCAATTTAAAGATATTTTGAGTTCGTATTTCAGGCCAGGGAATCCAGTTTTGGTGCAGCGGCCAATGTATCCATTCACTAGGACTCTGTTAACCTTCTTTTCGACTCAGGATGTTTGGAAACTAGTCTTAGGGACATAATGTTACATGAATCATATAAGACTGGGTTTTTGGGTTTCCCTTGTTCTTTTTGAGTCAGCTCTCCAGATATACTCTTTGACTATGGTGCGTCTTGATTGTATTTCAGGATGTCTCCCTGACGATAGCCATCGAGGGTTCTACAACGGGATTGTGGTGATGATACACCCCTTGTAGAGGCTATAGACCATGGTGTAGGTTCAGAGGCTGCACCTCCAGGTGGTCCACCAGTTGAGCCACCACCTATTGAGTAGCTGGTTGTGCCGGTAGTGTAGGATGAGGTTGCGTGTAGGCTGAGTGTGCTGCACGAGTTTTAGAGGCAGTAACCTCTGAGGTTTTGGGGTTTTCCAGACCCCCAGGCAGGTGATGACTGGCTCGAAGCAGTCACCTGAGTTTTCTGCTTGGTGAGGACACCCCCAGATTAGATGGTGGTCCTAGCAGTGATTCTTCTGCATCGTTCGGCCTGGTGATGGTGGAGTTTGGTGACACATTCCCAAAATGAGGAGACACTCACATGGGTAGAGTTTGAGCAGCTCTTCAGGGAAGAGTTCTATCAGGTGACACTGAGGTTAGTGCAGATTTAGGAGCTTCTACAGCTTCGACAGGAGGGCATGACTATGTCGGAGTACTCAGCAAGGTTTACAGAACTATCACGCTACACCATGGATATGGTTCGAGACCTGTTCTTTAGGGCTCAGACCTTCGAGAAGGGACTACACAGAGACAACCGGGTAGGTGTGGTTTCCTTGTGTCTACCCACCTATGCTGGAGGGCTGAAGCGAGCCTTGGTGGTGGAGAGATTTCTGGCTGAGCAGATTCAGCCCGTCAGTGTTGGGCGTGTGGTAGCTAAGACATCGGCAACAGGTAGTCGGCGTCAGGCGCAAGTTCCTGGATGTGGCTGAAGTTTTAGGAGGCGACCCCAAGATGAAGGATCTAAGGCTCAGGGCTCATAGGGCTCACATGCCAGTTTTGGTCAGCCGTAGGAGAGGCAGTGTTACACTTGCGACAGTCAAGGACATCTTGCTAGAGATTGTCTGACCCGTCGTGCTGTTGAGAGGGAGCCGGTCGATAGGCCGCCTTGGCAGCGACAATGTCTTGAGTTTGGAGGTCTGCAGGGCGGCATACATAGAGACAGAGCTGGTGCAGCAGCCGGAGGTGGTAGGCGGTATTAGATGCCACCAACACCACCCCCAGGTGGTCCACGCCGAGCCTAGGGAGCTAGAGGGCTAGGGCAAGGACAACTGTAGGCCTTAGAGGCTGTTGACCTAGAGGCTCCACGGATGGATAGAGGTACTCCTTATGTCCTTTCTACTTTATGCAGTAGTTTTGATAGACATTGTTTAGTGGTACTCTTCCCTTTTCATTGCTTTCTTGAGTTTGGTTCAGGGCGTTGGTAAGACCCTGTGTGGGTGTTGTTCAGCGTGCTTCAAATGCATGAGGAAGAGGGATCATTCCCCCACCAAAACGCGTTTTTGTGATGCGATTAAAACTATACGGGAAAGTCAGTTCTGCCCAAAGCAGATAGTGTTTTGGTGTGGTGGATGAGTCCCTCTAACTTATGTGTTCGGGCAGGGGTGTTTGTTGGTGAACTCGCTGGCGTGAGAGACCCAGTTGAGAGTCTAGTTGCTTTCCTTGTGCTTATGGCTTTTCGGGGATGAAAAGTTCTAAGGCGGGGATGATGTAGCGACTCGGGTTTTGGCCCTTTCAGACTTTGGAATATTCCTACGAATATTTCCAGAGCTAGGCATGAAGATGGCGTGCAATTCCGAGGCCCGGTGTGCTCAGAATAGATTTTATAAAAATATTAAGTATTTTAATACTATACGCAAGGTGAGAACGAGTTATCTCTTAAAAGGTAGATCAGATCAGAAATATGAGGGCATGGTTGCATCCGGAGCATGCCATTTAACTTAGGCGGGGTGTAAAAGTTATGGGCGCGGGCCAGCTATGAGAGATGACACTCAGGGGAAAAATCATCATTTTGAAATAATGACTTAGTGATTTTTATCACTATCATTCTTTTCGAATAACTTTCAAATGAAGTCTCGGAATGGAAATCTGAGAATTCCATTAAGTTTGAATTGGGGTGTTTTGCCTAGACGTGATATAAAATAGGAAGGTGCAGAGGTTTTGGAATCCGCGCCCGTCGGCAGAGTTTCAGAGAGTTTATAAATTCCAATTAAGTGTTGGAATTAAGGCGAGAACCCATTCCCCCCATCTCACTCAAATGTTCTTCGGAGTTCTTCACCGTTCTTTTCCGGATTGAGGAGTGAACTCTGGCGGATTGAAATGGGATCGTAGTGGGTGCGTCGCTAATGAAGAACGTCCAGATCAAGGTTGGATTTCAGTTGATTTTTTCTCCTCCTTCAAAAATTTCTTTAGTTTTTGTCAAATATGCTGTTTGAATTCTATAATTTTAAAATTGGGATGATGGGCAAATGAACATGACCACCATCTGAGTCCCGTTCTAAATCATGTGTTTGATGTGTTTTTCATCGTTCTTCGACCGAATTTTTGGATGCACCAAAAATTCTTGGGATCGTCGATCGAGGGCAGGTGCCACGAAGGCCTCATTATGAAGATTCAAAATCCTCCTTCGGTTTTGATATCAGGCCGTTGGAGCGGTTGTGGTGGTTGAAGGAAGCCCGACTCTAGCAAGGGTGGTGGCCAGAGATCGGGGTGGCCCAACAGTGGAGCCAGCCGGAGGCGTTCATTGCGGCGCGGTAGGCCGAGGCAGAGCTCAGAGGGGTCATGCGTCACGTGGAGGAGCTGGAAGCACGACGCTTAGGAAAGGGATGACCGGGGGTTCGGAATGGGTTGGAGGTGTCCGGTGTGGCTGCCACAGGTGGGGTAGCTCCAAGAAGAGCCAAGTGTGTAGGCGAAGGGTGGTGCAGGCCGGACGATGTCGCGATGGTGTGCCCTGCAGGTGAGAGCGGAGGCGTCGGGCGGTGAACCACCGACGAGTCTAGGTGTCGGAGTGGAGGTGTCATGGAGGTGTGCTCCACAGGCGGTGGTGTCGCTCTCGACCTGTCATGATCTGGAGGAAATCCCGAGGTTAGCGGCTCGGGGGGTGCTGCGAACAAGGACCCACAACACGTGGGTCCTACTGGTGCAACGCGCGGACAAAGACCGGCTGCTCGGCCAGTCTCTTTGGAGGAACCGGACCCAAGGGGTCCGATGGTGTTCGGATGGGCCGTGGCCAGCGGGCCGCGGTGAGCTGGATCGGACCCGCGGTTGGACCGCGGGCCGGGCGGGGTGGACCGACCTGGTTGGGCCCCTTGTGTACAAAGGGGCGTAACTTTTAAATGGAGCATCCGTTCAACACGCCATCTATGGCCACGAGTTCATCTCATCGGGACAGAATTTTTGAGATGGGTTTCGGGGTTTTGGGGTTCTGTGCCCGAAGGAGGGTGCCCCAAAATGCTTTAATTTAATAATAATAAATTATTATTAAAGTTTGCAACGAACGTACCTCGTGAACCAGACGTCCGATTGATACGCCGTTAGGGGCAGCGTGACCCTAGTCCTCGTGTGAACTTTTTGAGATGATCCTTTCAGTGTTTAGGCTAAAGACAGAGTGCGGGCCCCATAGGGCCCAGTTTGCACGTTTTACGATGAAATGTCGCTTTTTCACACGACATCCGGTTGAAGTGTTTGAGCACTTGATCCCATGTGTTTTTACGAGGGGATCTCAATGGTGCGATCTTCTTTAAGATTTTTGGGAGCGTGTTGTGGGCCCCACCCTGGCTGGCACTGCTGAATAGTACATTTTTCACCGGGTGTTCGTTTGGGATGATCGAGTAGTCGATCCCGTGTGTTTTTCTGAGGGGATCGCAGTGGTATAATCCTCTTGATGAGTTTTGGGATCGTAGTGTGGACCCCACATAGGCTAGCTATGTTGAATAGTGCCCCTTTCACCGGTTTTCCGTTTCAGGCGAGTAAATAGCCTTTCCTGTGTGTTTTTCCGCATGCATCACGATGGTGGCCTTGGTATCGGCCTTGGAGGTGTGTAGTGTGGCATTGTGGTAGGTCGCTCAGGTTAGCGATGTTTGGACCAGCAGTGGTTGAGGGTACTCCCTTGGTTAGTTCCTACGAGGGTTCACGCGACATCACAACCTTAGTACAGGTTGTGATCCTCTCGATGTGATGTTTAATCTTTTAGATTTGTGGCATCCCTCCGGTGGGCCCAGAGCGGGATCCTCTTGCATCGTTTCCCTAGATTGGGTTCTTGGTATCGCTGTGACCACTTATTCATGGGCGGCGATCCCCTATCTAGTAGGTTTACCTAGTAGGGTTTGTGGAATCATCGACAATATGATCCCTTACACAGTGGTCCTTGATCAGTAGGGTTGTGGAATCATCGGGTATACGATCCCCTACTCAGCATGAGGATTATAGTGGGGTTGCGGTATCGTTGGTTATATGATACCCTACTTAGCGCGTGGTTTCGGTAGGGTTGGTGCATCGTCAGTTTGATCCCCTACATCGTGAGTTATACCAGATAGGGTTCCAGTATCGTCGTGACCACCTTTACATGGGTGATGATCCTCTATCTTAGTGACGTGTTTTCCCACAGGTGCCAGATCGGGTTGTGGTATCCCCCAGTGGATCCTGGGAGTGATCCCCTATCTATGAGGTCTACGAATTCCAGATCGGGTTGTGGTATCCCCTAGTGGACCCAGTGAGGGATCCCCTTTCTGTGAGATCTTCATATACTGGTGTGGGTTCTGGTATCCCCTAGCGGACCCTATGAGCGATCCCATATCTGAGGAGTTTGGTGTTTATGTTGTTTCAGCGTGAGGTCCTCAGGGATGATATTAGATGAGCCTATATCTCTCAGATGAGTGTCATCTGGGATAACCCATATAGTGGAGTGTGTTCTCCTAGTTATGTACCTATCACAGGTTACAAGGTCGTAACCTCATGAGGCTTGGTGCGTTTTTGAGTACATCTGGATTGATCATGGTATATGTATAGGCATATACCCGAGAGGATGTTCATGGTGTATGTATGGGCATACACATGAGCTGTACTGACTAGTTGTGTTTAGCCGAGGATGGTCTCGAGGTGGAGTTTCTCTCTCGTTTGGGTTCTCTCTGGCTAGGATGAGCTGACTATTTCCTTTCAGTTTCTCCCTTTTTATTTTAGGGTTTTTGGGGTGCCTACTGGGTATTTTATATACTCACCACTGCACGGGATTTTCCCACACATGTTTGTGTCTTGTGTAGACCACATGCCTTTTGATAGAGTTCCAGGAGGACCCGGAGTAGGTGGAGCTTAGTGTGCATGACCGATCGGGGTGTTTACTTCAGCTGTGCTCAGGAGCTTACCAGCAGGTGCTTTTGGCAGCGTTTCCCTCCTTTTGAGCAAGTTAGACACCTTTGTAGTTTTCTTTTGTGGGCCCCGTTTTTCCCTTTTTGTACTGCTATTTCACTCTGCTTTGGGATAGTTGTATGCATGCATTTACTATTTAGTTTTATATATCTCTGCACTGTTTCATGGAGTTGTAAGTGGGTGCACGTGTACAGGTACCTTAGGCTAATGCCTCACATGTGTGTGATACCCTACTCGGTGCTAGTCGCCAGCCCCTGGCCTATTGGAGGTAGGCTTGGGGAGTCACGACTCAAGTTCCATTGGATCAAGTTGTGATAGTAATTAATCCATCAGTTTATAGAAAATATCAAAAATAGTGATTAATTCATCCTTTATTATGGAATATATACCAGTGAATTTATTAATTACCAGCAAAAAATTTTATTTAATTAAATGTGTTTAAATAAAAATTGAATTTTTTACTCTATTTATACGATGAGGGCTTGATATTCAATATCATAATTTGTGAAACACTCTAAAAGAATAAAGGAATATTATTATACTTAATTGAATGGGGAGTTGAACACAATGCCCAATCTAACAACGAATATCCATTGGTTCATCCATTTTATTTCATATGGGGATCCTATAATCTCAATCAATGTATATATACCTTATTTAGTATCACTATTTAATGGAAATGTATTATTTGTTTGGAATCTCTGTATCTATCGATGCATCATTTTCCATTGGACACGTTGTAAGAAATACTAATAATGTCCACCCCTTGATTTCTTTCTAAGGTATGAATTTTATATCAACCTATTTGTTTGTGGCCACTAAATATTCTTGTAACACTATTAGTAATGTAAATATGATTATATGATTGAATAGTTCAATGGGAGACACTTGAAAAACATGTTGGTGCTTCAAATAATTCATGATCTTCTGTATTGCAGTGATCATCACAAGAAAATTTTAACAATGTCGAAATATTGATCCTCAACATTGATAATTTTTATTTTAATATAGGTTAATCTATTTTATTTTGTTTTATTATTCCATTGGGTAAATATTATTCCATGTCACCACTCTTGAGATACGAAATAAATAATGGGAGGCTTCCCTTTGATATGATCCTTCAGGAATTGTGGGTTAAAATGTTTTTTTGTAAAATCTAGTGATTTTTTTGGAAATATTCATCTCACTTATAGAGGATTCCTTTCTTTATAAAAAATGTGAAGGGTCGTAATTTTCTATAAATATTGGTGAAAAATTTTATTTTTATAATAAATACTTCCATATAATCCACTCAACTCATTCAGGTTTCATAGTGGGGGAATATTGATGATTGCCCATATTTTTTCAGGATCAAGTAAAAAACTATGATGGAATACGATGAAATTATGAAACATTTCTAATGTTAACCTAAAGGAACACTTAAATGGGTTTATTTTATAATTTTTTTTGTCACAACATACTTATCACCTTGTTAGGATCATTGAGATGATCCAAGGACTATTGAGATTTGACCAACAGATTAACAATATAGTAATGAATTGTATTACATAATAGGGGCTCGAATATATGGTGCATAGCGCATTAGTATGTGGAACTAGTATTCTTAAAAATAAAGTTAAATATGAAATAATAGTAATACCTTTCATGATATTTATATGAATTATCCACTTTTCCTTTATAGTTCATCCAAATAGGATTATAACTAGAGTATCCATCCATTAAGGAAAGGGTCTGAAATCATGATGTTGCAATAATAAATAGCTTTGTTATCTAGATATAGGAATAATTATTCAAGAAATATCAATTGAGATATCTAAAATAAATTCATAACTAGATTTATATATATTTTTTATTATCAATAATAATAATATCACCACATTTTAGATATTGTACTTCCCAAATAATGTTTTACATGATGATCTTTCAACCTCAAAGTCTACTCTGGTAGTGAGGATCATTTGTGTTCTTCTTGACGCCGAATTATAACATTGGTGATCCTATAGAAGTAACATTTAATGGGTGGATACCTTATTGTATAACTAACAAAAAAATATAATTCCTATAAAAAAAACTTCCTCATTATATTTCATGAAGGAGATATATTTCTCCAATTCAACAAGATTCAATGAGGTGCAAACCATAATAGGTCATGGATCATCATCTATGTCAACGTTTACCTTTTTTAGCTCGTTTAACATAGTTGATTAACCTTTCTAAAATGTTGTAGGGGCATTTCTAAGATCCTCCTTGTCTTCTTCTTCTTATCCTATATTTGTTAGGGGAAAGAAATATTTGGGTATGATTACTAGAAGTAATATCATATTTGGGAGTAGACGAGTCGATTTCCTATGATGTAGATGATGAATTCTCATTAAGGGAATAAGATTGGAAAACCTATTGAGATTCTAAATAATATGAAGGTGAAAATTTATTATAATATTTTTTTCCATGGGTGAATTATGATCTATCCACAGTGGGAAAAAGGTGTGGAAATAAATGAGGAACTTGACATAAACTATCTTATACTAATCTTGGAAGGGATTTTAATGTTAATATATTAGGGAATTACAATCAACTTGATATTTAATTAATGCTTGAATCTAGTTATTTGGGACATGGTATGGAGGCACTTGTAAAATCGTCATATTTTATAATAATAAAATCATGTTCGATAACATATGCATCATGAAACACAGAACTTAAATGAATAATGAATCTTTATTTATTAAATAGTATTTTTTAACCTAGATGTTAAATTAGTGATAATGAATAGGATTAAATATATTATGAATTATATAAAATTATTATACACAATATAAAAATATATATTAATTATTAGGGAATTATCATTCAATTTTTATCAAGGTAATATTATTCTTAAATTCTATATATCCGTAAAAAGTGTTTTTTATTTATTTTATGGGAATATTTTAAATTTAATTTTCTAAACCTTTAAAATTTTTACTCCATAAAAATAAATTCATTTTTAAATTAATATATTAAAATTTTCTCTGGATGAATTTTTTTACAATTTTCTAAAAATTGAAATTTTCAAGTGAATAGTAAAGATTACTTATTTTTATAGAAAACTATAGTTTTGTTCCAAAAATGTACAAAGTTAATTTTTAGTTTTAAAGTTATTTAAAAGTAAATTTTTTTTCTAGTATTTTAAAAAATCTTTTATGTAATTTGGAATCAAATTTATATTTGAATTTAGTATAAAAATATTTTTATAAATTAAATGGAATTTTCCTGAAAAACTGTTTTTATGCACTCAATGTGTTTTAGATTAACAAATTAAATTTCTTAATATTATTAAATTATATTTATTAAATTTATATATTAAATATTACAAATTTTTTGGAACACTAATTTAATATTTTACTAAACATGAGAGAAGAATAAACCATGTTTTTTCAAAACAAAGTAATTTCCCTAAAAGCAATTTTCATCACATTTTTCATAATTATTTTAAAATTAATTTTACGAGTAAATTAGTATTACATTTATAAAATTTATTCCATATTTGGAGTCTTGAGTATTAAATTTGGTAAATCACCTCCTTTTATTTTTGTTTAAAGTGAATAGTTACCTTGGTGAAATTTATCATCTCGGTAAAGGGTAAGTCAGGTTTATATAAAGTGAAAATAAGTTTAAAGGTAATAGTCTTTCATACTATCCATCCAATAGCCTAGAGGCCTTCATTTTTTTTATTGATTTTGATAATCCACCTTTCAAGGGGTGAGGTGGAACCCTTACAAGGACCATAGGCGTAAGTATTACATGGCCCGTAGGCCTTAGAGGAATTCATTGCCCATAGGCTTGAAACATTACATACAACCCAGACTAACTACTTGGAACTACTCCTCCCCAGCATCTTCATCATGAAATCATCTCTCCATCTTTGCATGGCTGTTCAAATATGCTTTCTCGTGCATGCACAGGCTTGTCCCGATGGCAGGTGCCATACCCTCTCATTCTTGCAATCCGTTTAGCTTCTGCACTAATGAAAGCTCCTTGCTCATCCTCCTTATGATGCTTGTTCTTTTTAGGTTTTCTGGTCTGCATCTGCACTTAATGTGGCTTGAAGGCCTTAAGGTGGCCCGAATGCCTTACTAACCCGAAGGCCTGGGTGGTTCGATGACCTTAATGGACCTAGGGACCAAATCGGTGGCCCGAAGGCCCAAACAAGGGAATATTCTCGGCTACTACAATGCCAAACAATGCCTGCTACAGTTCCCACTACAATGCTTACTATGGTACTGCATAGTTCCTGCTACAGTACCTACAACAATACTACTACAGTACCAAAAAATTAGCCTCCACCTAGATTTGATCCTAGGTCATCTAGATGCACTTAAGGGGAAAAATGTTATGACTGAATATAAATATCTATTTAGATATTAATTTAGTCATTTTCATGGTATCAATTTATTTAAAAAAAAATTAAATTATATAATTATCATAAATTATTATACAATACTATTGTAATATTTATTTAATTTAAAAAAGAAAATAAAATAAACGCTTTTTATAAATACCAAAATTAACATAATTTGACTGAGTTATAGAGTTATATAATTTTTTTAGATAACTAAAAAAATATAGTGACTTTTAAAGTGATTATAATTGAATTAAATATATTTTATTTATGTTTATTAAGTAAAATTAAAAGAATAGTGTCAAAATTAACATTTGTGATTTTTTATCACGATTCTATTTTATTATATTATTTATAAATCATAAAAAAATTTCAATAGGACATGTTGAAAAATATATATCCAAATATTTTATCCATTTTCCTTTTTTTATCCTTCTTTTCACCTTAAATTTAATATTTTAATCTATTAAGAGTGAATAACATGTTACAGTGATTAATTTGAAAATAGGTTAACTAAATGGTTAAACCAAAAGATAAGGTCTGCAAAACCACTTAAATCGGATTTTTTTCAATTATTATTCTATTTAAACCTAATAGACGCTTATTTTAAAATTTTTGTCTATTGTTAATCTTTATGGATATATAATCAACTTACTATATTTTAAACTTTTATCAAATTTAAAAAGAGAACCTTACCTCAACTATAAAATGAAACTTATCCTTTATATTATTCACACCACATTGATACTTATAACTTGAATAAACACTACTTAAATATCTTCTAAACATCTTTATACACATTCTATAGTTTATTGTCTTCCAAAAATTCCAACCCTAGTTTCCTTAAGAGGTGATCTAAAGGTGTTGTTTCAAAGAAGAGGCAATCCCCTTGACAAGTCACTTTCTTTTTTAATTAATCATTTATCACCTTTAAATCAGTAATATTTTTCATAAAATAATAACTTAATTATTATAAATATTCTTAATTTTTATAATTATTATAAAACCAAAATTATTCATCTAGTTTCCATCAAAAGGGAAGTGAAAGTATTGCTTATGCACACATACAACATACCATCTCCACATAGTGATACAATTTATATCTAATCACCATATATTATGTACATATTTTTTAATGGGTTTAATGTATATATATAATTAATAGGAAAAAATATACTTCAAAAATTATAATACCACATATACAATAAGGCCCCATCCATAAACATTACATAATCTTGAATTAAGTCAAGAATTCACATTGGGGATCTTTTCAAGTTTATAACATTAGAGAATTAGTCCAAAATTATTACATAACAATACCTTATAAATACAATGTGGACACTTCCAAATGTATCCATTTCTTCCATAACAGATTTTTTTATAAAAAAACATGTTTTTTTCATTTTTAATCATTATACCTTTTCCATGACTCCATCCTTGAATCTTTTATCCCTTAAATCTTGTGAAAACATTTAAAAACATGGGATGTGAATAAAAATATCAATAAAGGACATAAAAATAAAGATAAAAATAAATCTAGTTAAAATAGGGTAGCCCATTTAATGTTCTTTGAGTGGAAGAAACAAAATATTTTCCCTTGAATAACACTCATACTTTTTCCTCAAAGAAAAACAATAAAACCAATAGCAAGAAATTAAAATTCTATTAGGTGACTTAGAGAATCATATACATTAAATCTTTTAGAACCCCTTTCAACTGGAATAAACAGATGGATGACTTCCAATATTATTATTAACTAATGAATTAGGGATCTATAATGGGGATCACCCATCATATAATCTATATCGGGATCACTCGTGAGCTATAATGGGGCTCATCCCTTCATATAGGCTATAACGGGATCACTTGTGAGTTATAATGGGGCTCAACCATTTATATAAGTTGTGTAAAGAACACCCTTGAGTTATAATGGGTCAAACCCTTTATATAAGCTATATCTGTCTCACCCGTTTAATATAATTCTCAAGTACCATTTTATGAATAAAACACGTTCCTCACAAAACCCTTTTTAAAACTTTTTCCAATTCAATATGGAAAACACTTTGATATAAAAATAAAATTTTAATTTAATAAACCATTTTTAATACCATGATACCCAAAAAATGAATAAGGGATTTTTTTTCCATTCAATAACATTAAGGTTATAGTGGAAGCCATGTATCAAATAATGGTTTTGGCGGTAGATAAGACATTGTCCATGTATACAAAAAAACATTCCTTTTGACATTTTTAATGAAAGTAAAACACTTCATATCAAAATATTCCTTCTTGAAACATTTAATGAAATTCATGATAAACATAAAATGTCTTGTATAATCCTTTTATATCCATATAAGTAAATATATAAATTAATATCATGATGAATAGATTTAGTAATTAAATATTTAAATGTTCATGGGGTCCTATACCATGCTGAACATTTAAATATTATTCTCCATGAATAAATACATTTTACAATATAATAAATAACATTATTATAGATAAAATATGGATATAAAATGTCATATTGGCTATATATACATCTTATAAAATAGTAAAGGTGCATATTATCAATAAATTCCTCAATGAAAGGTGATCGAAATGAAACCCATTACCTCAAGTCTAAACCATCTCATACATTCTTTGTATTCCTGAATAATAAACTTGTGTTAATTTATACATTCTTTAGAACTTTTTTCAAGTTTATTATTAATTTTATATAACTTATTATCATGTTATATTAATTACATAATTATTTACGTTCATATCAGATGTTTTATCGATATTCGGTACCTGAGTCGAAAATGAAATTGGTATAATGTCAATAATCAATGTGATCATAACTAAATCATCCCAAGAATGAAATTAATGACATAATAATCAATTTTATACATCAATTTTACTTTTTAAATTAAACTATTCATTAATGGTATAGAAAATGAACAACGTTACAATCATGGAGATGATAGACCGTACGTACGCATGAGTAACATTTCAATTTTTCATTGATCATTATGGAAATAAAGTAATTTTTATTTAATCTTTCTAGAATTATCATCATATAATTAACATCATCATAATAATTTAAATATACTTTTACATATCATACAAGTAATGTGGTGAATAAAAATGATTTGCACCGCTTCATGGAGGTGATAGTTCACACGTATACATGAATAAAATTATCATTTTTATGTGAATGAAAAGTAAGAAAATTATTATTTTATAAAATCACATATTTTCATTTAAATAGTTTTTTTAGGAAAAAAATCCTTTATTTTCAGTTGGTTTTTATTTTGGATTATAATTAATTTTCTAACAAATAAATAATTATATAAACATGTGTAAAACCTATTTTCATAATTTAGTTAATATTGTTCATTGTCACCATTATAGTGTCTATGTGATAACTACAACTTAAAATAATAATAATATATTATTTTTTGGTATAAATCTATCTTGTGTGAAACGTAATATTTCAACAAAACCCATTTTTTCATGTCGGGTGCACTATCTAAAATAGATTCCCTTTAATGTAAAATATAATTCATACATATCAATAAATATGAAAAAGTATTATTCTATAATTACATGCGATGTTACATCCTTCCCCACTTTTGGAAATTTCATCCTCACAGTTTTAAATTGTGTCTATGTATCTATGGTTTTACTTTTCAAAATTACTTTATTGAATCCAACATTGTGAAAGGATCCAATAAAACCTCTACATTATAATAAATAAAGTGAAGTACCTAGGTCACCTGAGATATCACAAACTATGGTTCCATATAGGAAATCATGAACATGGATGATAAAAATAACTCTCAAAGAATTATATAGTTTGATAGAGAACATAGTTATTTAAAATTTGTCCATAACAAAATAATAAATAGTTTATGGCTCAAAAGACCATTGAGAAAAGTAAATGACTAACATTTTTATTTTAAGATCCTTTTGATTGAGTTGAGTATTTCCTTTACATTATAGAATAAGAACATAAAGAAACATACTTATTTAATGTATTTATATTTTATAATCACAATTTCATCCTGATAATATTCCCTAAATTGTGATGTACATCCCTAAGAATACCCTTAATCATAGAAGATAACATAGACCATAAAGTATATCAATATCTTAAAAATGAGGTCCAAAAGTAATGGAAAACTTCCACATTAAACAAACTCATTACATAAACATAACCCCCCAAAACATCACCTATAATGTTACTTAATAAATTATTCTAATATCACATAAAACCTTATAATGTGTGTTTAAAACCTTGAACTTATGGTTATCTTTCGAATAATACCGGGCTCTCTAGAGCTTCCATCACTACACTAGATGTCTCAACATTAACTGTAGCAGTAGAAAAAGATTTTACCGATCCTTTTTGTTTATGATTATAATTATTCCCTCACTATGTAATTAAATTTGGTCACTTATTTTCAAAATGTCCCAAATCATTGAATCTAAAGCATATTATTGTAGACTGGCTATCTGTTATCACATTTTTTTATTGTTCAGGACCCTTTTTCATACAGTCACTATAAGAACCTTTCTCTTTATCTCAAATTTAAACATGATTTATTATATATATTTGAACTTAATATAACATAGAAGATCAATATTTCTAGTGTCTTGGGAAATTGAGAACATTACATATTAACTTATAACATGAAATACAACATCTTTATTGAAAACATATTTTACATGACCAAAAAATTCCTTCGTACTTAACATTGCATGGGATAACCTGAGGACATACATAAGAAATGGGTGATATATAAGGACTAGTAAAGGAATAAACATTGCATTACATGATGAAGACAAGACATGTTAGTCAATAAACATATCAATAGATCACAAAAAAACATGAAAACAAGGGAATGATATAACATGATATTCATAACATGGAAAAGTTTAAACAACATACAACATGATATTAACAAGATCCAAGGAACATTACACATGGATTAACATGAGTAAACCATAATTTCACATCAATTAGCATGACTAAAACCTAAATTCAAGAGTATAATTATACTAAACATTACCCAATGCATTGGAGAGAAATCATGGTGCACCCTTCATAATCATTTTAATCTCATGCTTAAGTGTTCCACAAAGATAATTTAACATGGATTCATTCAACATCATCATTTTTTACATGATAAGTGAATGTGTAGTATATACATACAAGTCCTCAATTAATTAGTATATATGCATAAAGGAGAAAACCCTTGATAGAAGAATGGGTATGATATTCACTACATGATGATTTTCACATTGAAAATTGTGGTGCAATTTCGGCAGCATAACGCCATCATATGGAAATTCATAAAATTTGTTGATGATAGATAAAGGGGTATATCATATTTTATTCATGAAGTTTATTTTAATAATATCATGGAACATAACATCCCAATATATGAAATGGTGTTTAAGATGCATAATATAAAAGAAGTGTTTTAATGTAAATGAGAAAAGAGAAATCTGTTATGGAATTTCGGCATGGTAACAGGTGTATATTAAGGATCATGAATAGATTTATGTGAGTGTAAGGAAGATATAATTATTTATAAATAAAATGGAAAGTAAGGGGAGTATTTATGAACATATCCTAACATATGAAAATTTAAATTAAAAGGCATATCACAAAAGGAGTGCTCGATAAAAGATGAAAGTGAAAGATCCCTTACAGAATTTCAGGATAGAAACGGCTTAGGTAAGAGTCAAAATGGGGGAAGATAAATGATCTATCATTGAAATAATATCTAATGTAAATTATTTAATTGGTTATAAAAGGATGTAAATATAACCAATTTAAATTAAAAAAATTCTAATTTCAAACAAGGATCTTGAATTGAAGGGAAGATGGAAGGTAAGAATCACTTACTTGGATATGTGATCCCAATGAATTTGGAGAGGCTTCTTGGGTGATTAGGGGAACCATGGAGTGATATAGGGTTCTGAGAGTAATGGTTTATCAAGATTTAAGGAGATTTAGTGAAGATAAATGGGAGTTTGGATTGTTTTATATATATGAATGGATGAGGATTTCATTATTATTTTGGTTTTGGACACTACACAATAAAATATTCAAAACCACAGACAAGCCAATGGTTTTTACCATAGTATCAGGAAAGGAGGAGTGTAATAACTTATTTTATAAGTCTAAGGGCCTAAGATATTATTAAATTTCCCATAATTATGTGGAGGTGAGCCACACTTTCAAGGAAATGATTTTAAAAATCATAAAGTATTTAATAAGTCTTGGAGGATTCACTAAGGCTTTATAAAAAACCAAAAAATATAAAATCAAATTATTTTAATGTTAAAATGAATATTTTTCTGAATATACCTTTTATATTATTTTATTACATCACTAATGTGCCATTATGATGTCATAAAACACATTATATATTTATAAGGTATTTAATTATTACCGAAAAATTCTGCTGTCTCAGAAAATTATGAAAAATTCACCATTGGATAAAAATGACATCCTAATTAAAAAAATAATATTAATTTTATCTAAATAACTTTATTAATATGTGAATTTTTACTATTAAAATAAAAACCTACATTTATTAAAAATTGATGGGTTTTGAGAAAAAATGTTTTCAAACCTTAATAAAAATTACATTTGACATCATAAAAATTATATGATCATTTATATTTAATAAAAATTATTTAATGATTATATTTTATTAAAATATTATATATTAATGAATTTAATTTATTCATCAATATAAATTCTTTAATTAAATTTAAATATACAATATCTATTTTATAGTATAAATATATAATTCTTATCAAACTGATTACTTGATCATTTTTAGAGTAAAAATGATAAGGCATAGATATAATAATAATTTATAATTAAAGTAGTGTTTTATAAAAATATTTATTTAAAATAACACTATTAGTAAAACCTTAGTTTAATATAACAATTTATACATTTTTGAAAAGTACCATTTTATCCAAAAAATCAATTTATCGAATTCATTATATTTTAAAGAACGATTATTCTCAGAATTGAGTTGATGGAATAAGACATTTATTTATAAAAATTAATTACACAATAAGTAACTAATACCTTGTTATATGACCCTGTATAACTCTCTCATATGACTTAATTATAAGTTGGGCGATGGTGATAGACTCTTGGGGCCGCTCTAATAACATCTCCCCAGGGGTGATTGCCACCAACAAAAATTTCTCATATAGGTGATTTCATTCAAGATTAACATGTTTATGCTCAAATTCAGATTTTTTTAGTGTTAAAACCAATGAGGCTACCTCCATCTTGACCTCTGATAAATGGTCTTTTTATGAAAAAATTTTACTAGTAGAGGTCGTCGAATCTTATTTATGAATTAATTTTTCCATTGTCTTTTTTATTTATAAACAATACTTATAATGCTAAAATTATTATTCTTTCCAATGGTCATATTGATATTTTGTCATAGTTGACCAATGGTCACATAATAGTCGAAAAAATATAGTTACATTTAAATTAATACTTATATTGATTTAATGAATGTAACATAGTAAAACATACATTTTTAGGAAACAAAATATTATTCAAAAGTTTGGGACATTACATTCTTCCTCCTTTAAGAAAATTCTTCCCCGAAATTGTCTTTCATACTAAGGTGAAAAAAAGTGAGGGTACTTATCATTAATCCCATCAATGTGGTCTTTCGTCATTCTTATTAGCAGTTCCTGTAATTAGAAGGGTTTATGCATCACAGTGGTACCTCATGATATTTTCAAAATAATCTACTTCATTTAGCTAAAAACACGTTAATCATCTTGGATTATATCAATGGAAGCACCGATAAGTCCTTAGAAAGTATTTTCTTATATATAATTTTGAAATATCTTCTTGAACTTATTTTTATCAAAAAATGTAATACTTATTCATCTTCAAATATTCTAAAATAGGTTTATAGTATTTCCTTAAAGGCATAAATATAAAATTTGATACATATATGTTTCTTGAAGGTCACTCTCTTTTGTAGCAGCTAAAAAATAATTTATTGATCAATCATTTTGAAATAAAGAGAATAATTTAAGAAGACTCTGATGGTACATCCCACGCTTAGAAAGGTAAAAATGTTGTTGGGAAAAAATCCCTCAAGGCATCACTGAAGTATTTTTGAGGTGATTGTGTTTGTTGACAAAGTGAACATCTGTGTTGTGATTGTTGACAAAGCAAAACAATGACATACAAATTTGTTGAAAAAGAGGATTTCATGATGGAATGTTGAGTTCAAGAGCTGAGGTCAATGATCCATGTTTGATTCAAGAATGTTGACAAAAGGAATGGATGATCTGGAGGCGGTACAAAGAAACAGATATAAGGTGGCGCTGTTTTCCAGTGTTTGCCAAATTTTTGGGCCTGAAAATCGACAAATGAAGAAAAGTGTTTTTGGAAAAGGGACTTGCATACTGAGGACTTTTAGTATAGGAAAATTGCATGCCATATGTTTTTCAAGATCATAAGATCAAAATATTTCTAAGGATATAGGTTTGCGCAAGTTTGGGAGTTGGTCGCGCAAGTGTCTAGGAGGACAGAAGACTTGCGCGCCGAGACTGGGTCGCGCAGGTGACTTGCGCGCCTTCGCGTAGGATGGTCAATTTGCCTATAAATACTAGACCACACCTCTTCATTCTTTACTGGAGTTCAAAACTTTGTGAAATCAGAGCTCCCGCCACGCATGTGTGGTGGACGCGCAAGTGGTGTGTGGGTCGTGAAAGTGAAGTTGCGCGCCAGTGTGAGAAGCTGTGGACCGGTTGGCAGTTGCACACCAATGTTGGTTTGGGCATAAAAGGAAGAGAGTCGCGCAAGTTTGGAGTTGGGGAAGATTGTGTTGCGTAAGTTCCTGAGGTGGACTTTCAAGCCTGTTGAGACTTGCGTGCCGATACTTGCGCGCCAAGTTAGACTTGCGCGCCAAGTAAGGTTTATTTCCACCAGTGTTTTTTGGGCTGCGTGGAAGCTGGAAGTTTTCCCGATACCTTCGGTGCAAAGATATATTCATCTACAGGTGAAAGTTGTACTTCAATAGAGCATCTACATAAAGAGGAATATGCATTCTATCATGCAAATGAAGATACCTACAGGTCTATAAACTGTGAGTGGATTTCTTCCAAGATTAGTGAGAAAAGGAAGAGAAAGAAGGTGATCCTCTCCACCGGCAGTGAGCCAGAGAGAGAGAAACAGGGATTGACCCTTGGGGAAGCAGTGAGCTAACCCTAAACATTGTAAAGGTAGTGAGCCTGGGCATAGAAGTGATCTAGCCCGAACATTGTAATCCACAGCTAGTGAAGTTTAGTGGAATTGGTACGACCGACAACTTGTTGGCGTATGCTCCTTGGACGTAGACCTTTGCGGTGAACCAAGTAAAATTACTGTTTCCTATGCATGATTTACTTTCTATTTACTTTGTGCAACAGGAAAGAGAGAGAAGAGTGTTTTGTTTAACAGCGAAACAAGATCAGAACGGGCATTAATTTTAAATTAGTCATACCCTGATTAACCCCCCCTCTTAGTGTATTCAGCCTTGTGGACCTAACAATTGGTATCAGAGGGAAATGATGATATTAGTTATTCTCTCAATGGAGGTCACCCATCACAAAGGGATTCAGATCATCGACGGGAACAACTTTCAGCTATGGAAGAATCAGATGCAACACTACTTCCAATCTTTGGGAATGGATGTATTCACAACAGCAATGCATGGCATAACGGCTGATATTAATAGTTGCGCATTATCAGAAGATGAACGTAGAGAGTTGGATGCAGATTCCAAAGCAATTAATGCCTTAGGGGGAGATCTATCCAATCCTATCTATACAAAGGTTATGTCATGAAAAACGTCATGTGCCATGTGGGAAAAGCTATTAAATATATATGAAAGAAGATATAAAGTTCAGAGAGGCAAAGCAGCAAGTGTTGTGGAATAAGTATAAAGATCTGATGATGAACCTGAATGAGTCTGTTGATGCATTTTTTGACAGGGTAAATATTGTTGTGGAAGATATGCGAGGTCTTGGAGAAATTATCGAAGATATAAAAATTGTGAAGCGCATATTGAGAAAACTACCACCTCGATTCAATCTGAAAGTGTCTGTTTTGGAAGATAATGACCCAAAAGAACTGACATTGGATAACCTGCACAACACTCTTGTTGCATATGAAATGAGAAACGATGATAACAAGACTGTGGAAGAGGAGAAATCCAAAGATGTGGAATTCAAGGCCATGAAAAAACTCACCATTGAAGATTCTAATGAAGAAGAAGATACAGGTGAGGTTATGTCATTCCTTTCTTCAAATCTGCAAAGAGGAAGAGGAAAGTTTAAAGGTAAACTTCCACTAGCATGCTTTCGATGTGGAAAGGTTGGTCATCTTGTGGCAAGATGCCCCATGAAATTTCAAGATAACGACGATGATGATGATGAAGTTGAAATTCCCAAGAATAAGACTTTAGCGTTTGTGAAAGGGAAGAAGCAATTCAAGAGAAATTTATTCAAGAAAAATAATCTTCTTTCACAAGAATTTGAAAGTTTAGATGAGTTTGAGGTTGAAAAGGTTGAGGAAATAGAAAATTGCAGAGATCGTGGGGTAAATGCCTTGGTGGCGATTGTTGGTAGTTCTCAGAAAAAGGAAGAAGATGACGCTGAAGAAGAAGAATAAATTGAAGGGAGAGTTGATATGGAAGCCGAATTGGAAGCAACTCTTGAGGAGATAGACGTTTGGAGAGCCAAAAAAAAGAAAGCCAATAAAGTGGTTCGTGATGCCAAACTCTATATGAAAAAACAGGATGAAGAAAAGTCTGAGTTATTAGAAGAAATTGAAAGACTAAAATCCTCAACACTAGAGAGCTCAGAAAATATTGTTGAGTATAAGCTTAAAATTGAGCATCAAAAAAAGAAATTGATTGTTTGACTAACATAAGAAAGGAGTAGGCCAGATGTATTAATGATCTTGAAAAAGAAGTGGTCAGTCTGTGACAAAAAATTAATGATCAAGAAAAACTATTGACCCCAAATGTGATATCAGAAAATCAGGTCATTCAGAAGACATAGAAGATGAAAGAGGAGCCTATTAGTTTAGCAGGGAAGAAGCAGCAATTGAGCTCAGATGTTAAGGTCATTTTAGGGCTAAATCAGGAACAAAAATCTGTGACAATTTCAGTCAGACCGCAAGCAACCGTCCTGAAAATGAAGGTTGATTTGGGCACAAAACAGAATCAGAATATTCAGAGATCCCAAAGGGAAAATCGTAGTGATGAAGTATCATGAAGGAATTTATCCTATATCAGGTGTTATTGCTGTGGGAAAATGTGACATTCATAGTATGTGTGTTCCATAGCCAAGAGATATAGAAGGGGACAGGAACAGAGGTGATAGCAAAACAAAGAACGGTTTTCCAGAACATATTTTAGAGGACACTATTTTTGGTGCGGAGGATTTGGACACATGGCTAGGTACTGCACTTCGACCATTCAGAGAAATTTGCCAAAGTAGAATCAAAATGTTCGCAAGCAGCAGATCAATAAACCGACAAGAGAGTTAAAAGTTCAGAATAGATTTCCAGCTTTGCAAGATGAAGCTGGTCCATCATACTCTAAGAATGATCATGAGTCTCAATCTATACCAAGTATGGAGACAAAAATATGGACCAAGAAAAAGAGAACAAAGAATGCAGTAGTTGCTGAAACTTCCCTTAAAGGGTCAGATCGTTCTGGTGTGTGGATTCTTGATAGTGGTTGTACATCTCACATGTCAGGCAACAAAGATTTTCTTACAGGCATAAAATATGACAAAGAAGGAGTAGTCAAGTTTGAAAATGATGAAGGCCTGAAGATAATTGGATCAAGAAAGGCTAGGTTTGGGGGAAAAGAAATCAGATGTGCTGATGTCTTGGTTGTATAAGGTCTCAGTCATAATTTGCTCAGTGTCAGTCAATTGTGTGACTCAAGACATTCTATACGGTTCACCAAGAAGACCTGTACTATCACGAGAAAATATGGGGCAGTTGTTCTGCAAGAAAAAAGGGCAAAAGGGAATATCTACCTTGTAAGTGGAGAAGAAGATATGTGTCTCTTATCTAGAGAGGAAGAAAACCAGTTGTGGCATAAGAGACTTGGTCATCTATTCCAACCATCTATGAAAGATCTGGTAAAGTGTGATGCTGCTAGAGACCTTCCTAAACTATCACGTGATCGCACTCATACGTGTGATTCTTGCTAACAAGGGAAGATCACCAGAAAGACATACAGGCCAAAGGAACAGAAATCAACTAGAGTGCTTGAATTGGTGCATGCTGATGTATGTGGACCTATCTCACCACAAGTTATAAATGGAAAAAGGTACTATGTTCTTTTCATTGATGATTATAACAGAATGTCTTGAGTATTTGTTGTTACCCATAATATTGAGGTGTTCAGTTGCATAAAGCAGTTTAGGATGGAATCAGAAAAGATGCTTGGGCAGAAAATTTTGACGTTCCTTACAGATAACGGTACATAATTCACAAACAGTAAAGTGGAAGAATATCTTAAGAAACACGGGATAAGGTATCAAGTTTCATTAGTGAGAACTCCCCAACAGAATGGATTGGTTGAAAGGAGAAATTGGATCATCAACAACATGGCGAGAACGATGCTTATTGAAAAATACCTACTAGAGAAATTTTGGAATGAAGCAATTTTGACATCGGTCTACGTTTTGAATAGGTCTCTGTTGTGTCTGAAGTAAGGGAAGACTCTGTATGAACTATGGTACAGAAAGAAGCCAACTCTAAAATACTTTTGAATCTTTGGAAGTAAGTGTTTCATTCTCAATAAAGAAAATCACAGGAAGTTTGAGGCACGAGGAGATGAGGGGATATTTCTTGGAAACTCAGGGAAAATCAAAGCATATAAATGCTTCAACAAGAGGCTGGGAAAAATTGTTGAGAGCAATGATGTAACTATAGTTAAAAATTAACAGAATACTCAACGATCCAATGAATAGTTCTTGGATGAAAGTGATGATGAGGTAAGAACCACAAGGGGAGCAGAAGTGGTAGAGGCTGACTCAGAAGAAGACACTGATGATGAAAAAGAAAGTGTCAAGTCTTTGTCTACAAGGAATCCAAAGAGTCGAGCTGAAATTGATAGGCAGAATATCATTGGTGATCAGACAGCTCCAGTTCAGACTCGAAGAATGAAATCATTACAACAAACATCGTTTTTGTCTCAGGTGGAGCCGAAATGTTTTTCCGATGCAGCTGAAGATGAAAACTAGGTTCAGGATATTAATGAAGAGCTTGATCAAGTTGAGAAGAACCAAACATGGGAGATTTTTTCAAGGCCAGTAGATAAGAATGTCATCGGGACTAAATGGGTCTATCGTAACAAGATGAATAAGATGGAAATGTGATTTGAAACAAATCATGACTAGTGTGCAAGGGATACTCCTAGATAGAGGGAATAGATGTAGATGAGACATTTGCACTGGTTGCAAGGCTGGAGACAATCAGATTATTTTTGGCCATAGCAGTGCAAAGAATGTTCAAAGTGTTCCAGATGGATGTAAAATCCACATTCTTGAATGGGGTTCTAGAATAATAGGTGTATATTGAGCAGCCAGATGGTTTTCTCATTCATGAGGATGAGAACAAAGTTTTCAGGCTGAAGAAGGCGTTGTATGGGCTGAAACAAGCACCAAGGGCATGGTACTCAAGACTTGATCAGTACTTAAAGAAGCTTGGTTTTCAGCATGGGGGAGTTGATTACAATATTTATTTCAGCAATGAAAGTAATCAAAGAATGATAGTGTTGATTTATGTTGATGACAAAATATTTGGCGGATCAGATGAAGCTCAATGCAGACAGTTTTCTGAATTCATGAAAAATGATTTTGAAATGTCAATGATTAGAGAGCTAACATTTTTCCTTGGTATATAGGTGACACAAGGAAGGAATGGAACATTCATTTCTCAATCTAAATATGCCGAAGAGGTCCTGAGAAGGTTTGTAATGGAAAATTACAAGGAGATTAAGACTTCGGTTGCTACCCGGATGAAATTATCAAAAGATGAGGATGGCAGGATAGTTAATATCATAGAATACTGGCAAATCATTGGATGTCTATTATACTTAACCGCAACAAGGCCTAATATTGTTTTCACCACATGCCAAGCAGCGAGATATCAGAGTAATCCCAAGGAAATCCACATGCTTACAGTGAAAAGAATACTTCGGTATATCCAGGGCACAGTGGATTTCGGCTTGACATATACTGACAAATCTCAGACAGAGTTATTGGGATATACTGATGTAGACTAGGTCGGTTCAGCAGATGATAGAAAATCAATGTTAGGTGGTGCATTCTATCTTAGTGGATTGTGTATTTCTTGGATAAGCAAGAAGAAAGATTGCATTTCGTTGAGCACTACAGAAGCCGAGTATATTGCGGCCACTCAATCATGCACACAGTTATTGTGGATGAAGCAGCAGCTTGAAGATATGGGAGTTGAAGTGAAGTCTCCAATCGGAATCCAGTGTGATAACTAAAGTGCTATAAATCTTAGCAAAAATCCCATCCATCACTCAAGGACAAAGAACATTGATATAAAGTATCATTTTATCAAGGAGAAGGTTGAGCAGGGAATCGTGAAGTTGGAGTATGTGCCTATAGAGCTCTATGTTGCAGACATTCTGACAAAGGCCTTGCCCAAGGAAGCTTTTGAGAGGCATCGACTGGCTCTGGGAGTTCAGTCGATTCCTCGCACTTGAAATAGTGTGGATGTGGAACTACCCCCCCTCTCCCCAAGTTATGATGTATTTTTACCTAATGTGCTGATATGTGTTCTCTACTCTGTTACAGACTCCAAAGGAGTGTCCTTTGGGTTCGTTGACAAAGGGGGAGAAAATAGTGATTGTTAAAGGGGGAGAAAATGTGGAGATTTGATAAATCGTGAATGATATAGGGAGAAGATGACAAGTGGCACAACCATATAGGGGGAGTTGAAGCTAGTTGAATGTGCTTAGCCAAAGCTTAGCCTAGACAATATAGGAAATAGTGCTAAAGAGGAGTTGAAGCTGCGAGCAGAAAGGGGGAGCGTATTAAATCTGACGATGCTAGAAGTGATCGATCAAAGAATAGATATCACGACAGCTGTGGATCATGATAAAATTAGAAGAGTAATGTTGAAATGTGGTAAAAATATTTCCAAACAAAAATTGGTCTTCCAACAAGTCCTTCAAATATTGGTATCAGTTTAGTACAAATTGGTATCAGTTTGGTGTCAATAGTGGATGTCATAGATGAAGTGATTCATTGATGAAATTTTCATTTACTCTTGTTTCTCACACCAAGAATTTCTCATGTGGGCTTAGATTATGTGTTGTGTAAATCCTTGATCGCTATCAGAATCAAAAAAGGTGAATGGTGGATGAAGAATCAATGATGTATATTTTTATGGAAGAGTTGTCAACAAACCCAAAGGGGGAGATTGTTGGGAAAAAATCCCTCAAGGAATCATTGAAGTATTTTTGAGGTGATTGTGTTTGTTGAAAAAGTGGACATCTATGTTGTGATTGTTGACAAAGCAAAACAATGAAATACAAATTTGGTGACAAAGAGAATTTCATGATGGAATGTCGAGTTCAAGAGCTGAGGTCAACGATTTGTGTTTGATTCAAGAACATTGACAAAAGGAAAGGAAGATCTGGAGGCGGTACAAATGAACAGATACAAAGTGGCGCCATTTTCCAGTGTTTGCCAAATTTTTGGGCCTCAAAATCGACAAATGAAGAAAAGTGTTTTTGGTAAAGGGAATTGCATGCTGAGGACTTGGAGTATAGGAAACTTGTGTGCCATATGTTTTTCAAGATCATAAGATCAAAATATTTCTAAGGAAATAGGTTCGTGCAAGTTTTGGAGTTGGTCACGCAAGTGTCTAGGAGGACAGAAGACTTGTGCGCCGAGACTGGGTCGTGCAGGAGACTCGCGCGCCGTCGCGCATGATGGTCAATTTGCTTATAAATACTGGACCAACCCTCTTCATTCTTTACCGGAGTTCAAAAATTTGAGAAATCATAGCTCCCGTAGCACAGGTGTGGTGGACGCGCAAGTGGTGTGTGGGTCGCGCAAGTGAAGTTGCGCGCCAGTGTGAGAAGCTGTGCGCCGGTTGGCAGTTGCGCGCCAATGTTGGTTTGGGCGTAATAGGAAGAGAGTCACGCAAGTTTGGAGTTGGGGAAGATTGTGTCGTGCAAGTGTCTGAGGTGGACTTGCGCGCCCGTTGAGACTTGCGCGCCGATACTTGCGTGCCGAGTTAGACTTGCGCGCCAAGTAAGGTTTATTTCCAGAAGTGTTTTTCGGGCTGCGTGGGAGCTGGAAGTTTGCCCGATACCTTTGGTGCAAAGAGATATTCATCTACGGGTGAAAGTTTTACTTCGATAGAGCGTCTACATAAAGAGGAAGATGCATTATTTCATGCAAATTAAGAGACCTACATGTCTATAAACTGTGAGTGGATTCCTTCTAAGAGCGGTGAGAAAAGGAAGAGAAAGAAGGTGATCCTCTCCACAGGCAGTGAGCCAGAGAGAGAGAAACAGGGAGTGACCCTTGGGGAAGCAGTGAGCTGACCCTAAACATTTTAAAGGCAGTGAGCCTGGGCATAAAAGTGATCTATCCCGAACATTGTAATCCACAACTAGTGAAGTTTAGTGGAATCTGTACGACCGGCAACTTGTCGGAGTATGATCCTTGGACGTAGCCCTTTGCGGTGAACCAAGTAAAATTGCTATGTCTTATGCATGCTTTACTTTATATTTACTTTGTACAACAGGAAAGAGAGAGAAGATTGTTTTGTTTAACAGCGAAACAAGATCAAAACAGGCGTTAATTTTAAATTAGTTATACCCTGATTCACCCCCCTCTTAGGGTATTCAGCCTTGTTGACCTAACAAATGTTGAGAGTGCAAGATTCTCTAATAGACAATACTTGATCCCTGAAATAATCATGCAATACTAGAGATATTGGATACCTCATAAAGTATTTTTCATGTAACTTGGTTATTAGAATAAGTTTCAAATTCATCTGAGCATGACCTTAAGATAATATATCCTAGTAGGTCTTCAGGAAGAGAGAGAAGAGTTGTTCGTGATCTTCTTCCTTCCATATTTTAACAAAGAAAAAGAACATACAATTAAGGTTTTTTACTTGGTTGATAATAATGTAAAAAACAAAACATTGGACATATATGGATAAACTTGTATAGTATATCCAAACTTGTGATACACTAAGTTTCAATCAAGGTTATCCATGATCATCTTCCTAACATATATTCATAGGGGAATTTTTGTGTTTCCTTAATAATAGATCATATAGTGATTACAAATTTTCCAAATAATACCCCCCAGGAGTGTCAAACCAATAGTGCAGTAAGGCCCATTGTTGTGCACAAATTCCCTTTTGAGTCTAACCCAAAGTAGTGTTTTCATATTTTACCCCTAGATACATTTATGTTAGATCCACCTCTACTTGTTTGTATCCATAAAAGGAAATATTTTCTTGATAAACTACTTACTATTTTCTCACCATAATTTAGGGAGGTTTTTATTATACTTTGTCTTACCCCTAAGGGTTTTTACTTGGGTTTTTTAATCCTAATCCCAAAAATAACTAAACATATCCTTTTATACCAACTATAAAAACCCTGCTCCTTAACTAAAATTTAAACATGATTTTTTACATATATTTTTATTTAATTTATCCTAGAATATCAATAGGTCTAGTGTCTTGGGATGTTAGAAACATTAGATAACAACTTAAAACATGAAATAAAACATCTTAATTGAAAAATTCTTTACATGACCAAAACATTACTTTATACTTAACACTACATGGGATAAATTGAGGAAATACTTAAGAAATGGGTAAGTTATAAATCCCAGTAAGGGAATAAACATGGAATAACATGAGGAAGAAAACACATGCTAATAAATAGTCATATCAATAGAGAACAAAAGAAACATGATCACAGATGCATGATATTTATAACATAGAAATGTGGAAACAACATACAACATGATATTATTATGAGCCACAAATCATTTCACATTGATTAGAATAATTAAACCCTAATTGAAAATTAATTATCATGAGTAAACCCTCATTTCACATGGAGTATTTTGATATCAAACATTACCCAATGTATTTGAGCACAATCAGGGTGTACCCTTCATAATCATTTCAACTCACGCTTAAGTGTGCCACAAAGATCATATAACATGGATTCATTGAAAATCATCATTATTCCATGATTAAGTAATGTGGAATAAATCAATGTCATTATTTAATCAATGATTATATGTGCATAATTTTGAATACCATTGATAGGGTAATGGGTATGGTATTAACTACATGATGATTTTAGCATGGAAAGTCATAGTTCAATTTCGACAGTGTAATGACGTCATATGAAAATTATTAAAATTGATTGATGAGAGATAATGTGGTATCTGATAATTTTTACATGAAATTGATAGTAATGGGATCATGTAACATAATATCAAAATATATGAAATGTAATTTAATATGCATTATATAAAATAAGAGATTTAATGGGAATATGGAGAGAGAAATCCTTTACGAAATTTATACATGGTAACAGGAGTATATAATGGATCAGGAAAAGATTAATGAGGGTGGAAAGACGATATAATTATTTATAAATCAAATTTATATTAAGGGGAGTATGTATGAACATATCCCAACATATTAATATTGAAATTAAAAGGCAAAATCCAAAAGCTGTTCTTCATAAAAGAGGAAAGTGAAAGGTCCCTTACAGAACAGATTATTTAAAGGTAAAAATGGGAGAGGATAAATGATACCACATTAAAATAATAAAAAATAGATATTATGGAATTTATTTTAAAAGTATGGCAATATAACCAGTTTAAATTAAAAAAAAATACAAATTTCAAACAAGGTTCATGAATTGAAGGGAAGAGAGGAAGGTGAGAATCCCTTACATGGATGCGTAATCCCAAAGGCTTGGGAAATGAATCTTAGGAGATTAAGGGAACCTTTGGAGGGCTCTATGGAGCATGGAGTAGAGGTTGGATGAGATTAAAAGAGCATTAGTGAAGAGAAATGGAATCTTGTGTGGTTTAATATAGAAACAGAGGGGAATTTCTTTATTATTGGTGTTTTGGATACTATACAATAAAATATTCAAAACAGGAAACCATAACTTGGTTTTAACCCATGTTTTTTGGGAAAGGGGAGTGGTATAGATTATTTTATATGTATATGGGCCAAATAAATTAAAATATTTCCACGCATATGTGGAGGTGAGTCACACTTTCAAAGAAATAATTTTAAAAATATTAAAATATTTTATAATTCTTGGAGGATTCACTATGGATGTATAAAATAAAGAATTTTTTTTTAAAATTACATTATTTTATAATTAAAACATATATTTGACCGAATATACCTTTTAGAGTATTTTATTACATCACTATAAGGTCATTATGATGTCATAAAACACATTAAATATTTATACAATATTTAATTATTACCCAAAAATTCGGCTATCTTAGAAAATTATGACAAATTCACCGTTGGATAATTTCGAAATCCTAATTACAAAAATAATATTCATTTTATCTAAGTAATTTTCTAAATATGTGAATTTTATATTTTAAAATAAAAAAATTAATTTATTGGAAACTGATGGGTTTTGGCAAAAATAGTTTTCAAAGCTTAATAAAAATTATATTTGACTTCATAAAAATTATATGATATTTTAATATTTAATAAAAATTAATTAATAATAATATTTTATTAAACTATTATTTATTCCAAAAATTCAATAATTCATCAATATATATTCTTTAATTGAAATGAAAAATACAATTTATGTTTTATCGTATAAAAAATAATTCTTATCAAACTGATTAATTAATCATTTTTACAGTACAAAAAACAAGGAATAGATATAATAATCATTTATAATTATATTAGTGTTTTAATAACACTCTTTTTTTTAAAATAACATTATTAATAAAACCTCAGTTTAATATAAATGTTTTTATATTTCTAAAAAGAAACATTTTACCCCAAAAATCAATTTATCAAATTCATCATATTTTTAAGAAAGGCTATTCTCATAGCAGAATTGATGGAATAAGAATTTTATTTATAAATATAAATTACACAATAATTAACTAATACCTTTTTATATAACCCCACTTAACTCCAGCATATGACCAAAGGGTAAGGTTTACGATGATGATAGACTCTTGGGGAGGCTCTGATAACATCATCCCAGTGCTGATTTCCAACAACTTGAACTTATTTTGTATGCTATTTCATTAAATATTAACATGTTGTATCTTGTCTTGGTCTTAGTCTAGAGTAAAGCCTAGTTATTCTACCTCCTTATTGATCTCCAAAAAATAAGCTTCGTATGACACAATTCTACAAGTAGAGGCCATCAACTCTTCTTTCTAAATTAATTTTTCCATTTTTTTATTTATAAACAATAATTATAATGTTAAAATTATTTTTATTTATTATGATCATATTGATCACAGGTCATAATTGACCAACCACTACATAATGGTAAAAAAAGATAGTTACATTTCAATTAATACATATATATTTTCAATAAACATGACGTAGAAAAACATTCATTTTTAGAAAAAAATAGTATCCAAATATTTGGTTCATTACAGTCACAAACCTTATGAACAAACACACCACATAGGTAAAATTTTATAGATCCTAACATACAATATTGAAAATGTCTTTTGACACACTTAGAAAAAGTTTTATATTTACCTCTATAATTATTAGTTAGATGATTCTCCATTTCCTTACACCTTGACAATTCCTTACTCTTATCATCTTGTGGAATTTAAGTGTCGAAAAACACCATTTTAACTTTCTCATGAAAACAAACCACTTTTTCATAACTTTTAAATTCTTGGGAGGCCAGATCTTTTTATATCCCTAGTTTCAATCCTAAGTAAAATCTATTTATTTTATTGTCAATGTATAAAATAGAATCTAAAACATACCTGGCCAATCTTGTGAAGTTCGCTTAATATGCGGCAACTGAATTGTTATCCTTTTTCATTAATTCTAGAATTTTATATCCATCATAAGACAAGAAAACATAGAGAAATATTTCTCAAAGAAAATATACTCAAATTATTCCCATTCCAGGGCATCAAGATCATTTCTCTCTATTTTATTAATCAATGAACACCATTAATTAGCTTCACCTTCAAAATGATAAATGGAAATAGTTACCTTTTGACGTTATGAACATCCTATGTCTTTAAATACCTTCTCCAGGGTATTGATCCACCCTTTAGCTACCACTAGGTTATATGATCCATTGAATTATGAGGGATGTTTCCTCATAAAATGTTACACTACTGAAATATTCTTATACAGTGGATCTGGATGATCTAATGCATGAATACCACCACCATTTATAAAATGAGTTAACTGCACCATCACTGCAACAAAATATCCAGTTCCGATTCTAACCACCTCAGGATTTTTATTTGAAATGTTTTTTTTTTCTCTCAATGCCTTCCCATTAAACCTTTATTATTTTCTTTGTGGAAAACCATTCTGAACAAACATATTTTAGATAAAGCAACAACGTAATATTAAAATTCTACATCATTTCAACTTAACCATAAATTAAAATACCTTAATGGAAAGAAACTAACACCATCCAAACATCTAAATTTATATAAATAAACCCTTGATACCAACTATAAGGCCCCAACCTTATACATGGCATAATATTGAGTTATGTCAAGAATTCACATTGAGGATCTTTTCAGGTTTAGAGATTTAGGTAATTAGGCCATAACTATTTCATAACAACACCATATAAACACAAAGTGGACACATCCAATAGTATCCATTTGTTCCAGAAGAGAAAAACATTTAAATATAAACATGTTTTATTTTCATGTTTAATCATCATAACTTTTCCTTTATTCCACCCATGACTCTATTCTCCCTTAAATCATATGAAAACATTTAGAAACATACGATGATAAAAAAATATCTATAAGGGACATAAAAAAAGGAAGAAAAACATTAGTATAGTTAGAACATGGAAACATATTTAATTTTATTTGAGTGGATGAAAGAAAACTTTTTCACATGAATAACACTCATAATTTTTTCTCAAAGAAAAACACAAAACCAGTAGCATGGGTGACTTAGAGAATCACATACATAAAAACCTTTCAAATCGCTATAAATTGGAATAATCATATAGATGACATCCAATATTATTATTACACAATTAATTGAAGATCTATAATAAGTATAACACTTCGTATAAGCTATATTAGGCTCACCTGTGAGATATAATAGGGCTCATACCTTTATATAATCTATTACGGGCTCACCTGTGAGATATAATGGGGATCAACACTTCATATAAGCTGGTTTGGGATCACCTGTGATCTATAATGAGGATCAAAACATCATATAAACTATATTAGGCTCACCCATTTCATATAATGATCAAGTACCATTTCATGAATAAAACACATTCATCACCAAACCCTTTTGAAAACATCTTTTAATCCCATATGAAAAACATTTTCATATAAATATACTATTTTCATTTAAGAACCCATTTTAAATACTATGATACCCAAAAAATGAATTATTTATTTCTTTTCTATTTAAAAACATTTTTCCTATAGAGGAATCCAAGTATCAAATAACGATTATGGTGGTAGAGAAGAAATTTTCCCCATCTATAAGAAAAAAATTCATTTTGTCATTTTATAATAAAAGTAAAACGCTTTGTATAAAAATCTTCCTTTTGAAAACATTGAATGAAATTAAAGGTAGACCTAAAATGTCCTAAATAATCATTTTACTTCCATATAAACAAATATTAAAATTAATATCATTAAGAAAAGATTCGATAATTAAATCATTAAGAATTCAAGGTGTCACATACCACTTTAAAAAAATTAAATCGTAATATCAATGAATTAATACATTTACCAAAATAATAAATATCATTTTTATAGATAAAATATTTATATTAAATTACATAGTGGCTGTATATACATTTTATAAAAGAAAAAAGGTGCATGTTATCAAGAAATTCCTCAATGAAAGGAGATTGAGATGAAATCTTTTACCTCAAGTGTGAATCATCTCGTACGTTATTTATATTATTGAATATTAAACCCAGGATAATTTATACTTTCTATATAACCTTTTTCAGGTTCATTATTCTTTATATATAACCTATTATCATGTTATAATAATTACAAAATTATTTATGTTCATATAGGGTGTTTAGTCGATATTCGGTACATGAGTCGCAAATAAACTTGGTACGATGTCAATAGTCCATGTGTTAATCAATAGATCATCTATAGAATGAAATTAATGAAATAATAATAAATTTTATACATCAATTATAATTTTTAAATCTATCCATTTTTTTAGGATATTAAAAATAAAAAACGTCATAATCATGGAGACGGTAGGCCATACATACACATGAGTAATGTTTCCATTTTTAATTGATCATTATTGAAACAAGGTTATAATTATTTTTGTATTTCCAAAATTATAATAATTTAATTAACATCATTATTTTAATTTAAATATACTTATATATATCCTAAAAGTTATGTGTTGAATAAAAATGATTCACACTGCTTCATGGAGGTGATGGTTCACACATACGCACGAATGACATTATCATTTTTACGTGCATGTAAAGTAAGAAAATAATTGTTATAGTATTCTATTATAATCAGATATATGTCATGATAATAATATAAAAACATTAATTTCATCATTATGTACTGTCCTGAAAAATGGTAGTGAGAAATGAACTAAATCAATTCGCGAGGCGATAGTCCACCGTACAAACGAACTAAATGTTCATTTCCCATTTGATGAAATTGGATATGGATTTGGGTGATTATATTAACATAATAACATATCAGTATATTGAGTATACTGGAGTTATTATTTCCTCTTGGATGAAATATATTTAATGGAAGTGGAAGAATAAATAAAATTGAAGCACTAAAATTAAAACAATACATCTTCTTTAGTTTACCACTATCAAAGAACTCCATAGAACCTCTAAGGATGGTGTTTTGCCAAAAATAACACCTCAATAATTTGGGGAGGGATTCTAGGAAGGGTTTTTGGTATATAATGGACAACCCAATTTTTTTTGGCTATGTTAGCAAATGATAGGAATGAGTGATTTTTATAAGGGAATAGAGGGGTACCCTTGGAATGATTAAAACTATAAAATTAATTTAGATTCAATTTTGATTCTAAATGGTCCAAAACTAATTTATTTATAATATTATATTACTTTGGATCTAATACCCATCATCCAAATAAAATTAGATAGTTTTAAATATTTTCTAATCATTATCATTTTGTTTTAACCGTTATTTTACCCTTTTTAATCGTACCCTAATATCATGTTATTTATAATTCGTGGGTTAATGTAATTACAATAATATTCCAAATTACCAAAAAATGCATCATTTATTAAATATTAGGACTTATCCTACCATTTTTTGAATCTTATATTACTATAAATTTAATAAAATTTAATAAATTATTATATATTTTAAAATACAAATAATTTAAATTATGACACTATTCATCACTTGACTTTTAAAAAATATCATAACAGTAAGATAAATTCTAAAAAAATCACTTAAATCGTCACAAACATTTAAAATATTTCTATAAAATTCATGGATGACATAAATTATGTCAAATAATATTTATTTTAATATTTTTAATATCATTTATTTTTTTCTTTCATTAATTAAGAAATCACTACATCATATTTGTGTTATAATTAAATTTATTTATTTAATTTCAAAAAATTATAAATAAATATCCATGATGTATGTAATATATTTTTCATTCCAATGAAAATTTATAGTTTAATATAATATCTTTATAACTCCATAATAAAATACTTTACTTTTAAAAAAAATGTGTAACAAAAATAAATATTCATTGAATATAATATTATAAATGTATTAAAGTCATACAATTGGATCCAAGTGGTCCTAAAATCAACCAACATATTCTCAGATTCATAAAAAACTAAAAACAATAAATTATGAAATATTTTATGGTAATTTTTTATTATTATAATATTATTTTTACCTTTCGTTACCAGATTTACCTTTAACTATGGTAATAAAAATAATTACTAAAGTTACTATTTATATTGTCCAAAAATAAAAGGGTCATATTTATATAATTTTTACCGTTAAATTCAAAATATGGAATACATTTTTCCATATTCAAAACACACTTTTAAATAATAAATTTAAAATTAATGCCTGTTGTCAAAATGAGAAAACAAAAATTTTAATGTAAAAACCATCAAAAGATTAACACGTGTTTATATCTAATTTCTGTGTGAAATTAGTTAAAATGAACAAAATTAGATTAAATAATAAAAACATAATATAATTATAATTTACATCCAATTAAAAATATAATCAAACTATGTAAATAAATTAGATGAAAAGGTAATTTTAATTAAAAATACAATTTTTTTCACTATTCATTAAAATATGAATTTAATTACAAAAATACTAAAAATTACACCAATGTAAATTTTGATGTGTCACTTTTAAATAATAAGTATATTTTATCAAATATAATATATAAAAGTGATAAAAACTATATTTAAAATGGTTTTTTCATCTAAAGGTGGTAAAACTTCTATTTTTGAAAAATACTTGTTTTATCCCAAAAATTGAATTTGTTCTTATATCTTGTCTCGAAAACATATATGATGAATTTAAATATTTATTTCATTAATTAAATGGATCAATAGTTATTTTAATATTCTATAAACTCACGTATATTCATTTAAATTGTTTTTTTCATAAAAAACTTACTTTATATTCAATTGGATTTTATTTTCATTTACAATTAATGTTATGACCAATGAATCATTATATAAACATGTGTATACCCTATTTTCATAATTTAGTAAATATTTTTCATTCGTTTCATTATAACGGCTATGTAATGACTATAACTTAATATAATAATATTAATAATATTTTATTTTTTGGTATAACTCAGTCCTGTGCAATTTAAGATTTTGGAGAAAGCCATTGTTGCTTGTCAGGTACGTTATCAAACATAGAGTACTATTAAGGAAAAATATGATTCATAAATGTTAATAAATATGAAAATTGTTATTCTATAATTACCAAGGATAATATATATACCTTTATAACTTACAAACCATTGAAAAATGACAACCTTACTCATGTGTATGTGTGGACTACCACATCCAAAATATGAGGTGGTTCACATTTAACTTATTTTTTATCTAGATAGTAATATGTATGAATTTATTGAATATATATGATATATTTCATGTAATAAAGATTCTTGAAATTTTATTTATTAAATAAATATATTTGGCTCTATCCGTTGAAAAATGATAACAATGTTCATGTGTACGTATGGAATAACATCTCCATGAACAATGTAATTCATTATTTTGTCTCTTATTTAATGGATTAATATAAACTAGTATATAGTAAATATATATGATAATTATTTCATTATTAAAATTATTTATTTTATGTAACCATGATCAAAGTACAATGTCCAAAAATACCAACCCAAAAATAGTCATGAGAAGCGAATAAGATATCAGTCATAACAATGATTTTAATAAAGAATTATTAATAAACTAATAAAAAAAAGTTTATAAATAAATCATATATTTTATGGTAAATATGATTATTGTTCTGGAATATTGGTATAATTAATATAGATTTATAAATTTTTTAATGATGGGTTTTAATATTATTCTATAAAATTTTAATGTAAATTGTACACATGTTCTACTTTTTAAAAAATTATTCACAATTATTCTTCTTGTACTTTATTGAATGGGGAACTTTAAAAAAAATAAAAATGCATAAAAGGAATGATTTACCCAGAAAGTCCGATCCAAGCAAGCTTGGACCACCAAATTTATTAATAAAATAAAAGTGCAGAAACAGGAGAAAGAAGAGAGAGAGATTACAAGTCAAAACATTCATAGTCACCACCCCCATACCCGATCGTGTCATCAGCATCAGCTGATTCCCATTCTGATTGGGTCTCGTATTGTTTAAGAAGCTTCTTATAGATCTTCCGTTTGTCCATATTCTACTTTGATAGCTTCTCAATCTCCTTCTTGGCAGATGCCCTAGTGGTCACGGTCTTCGGAACTGCAGAGTAGTCCTTCCTTGGTTTCCTTGAAACAGGGGCAGATCTGACACCCTCACTGTCAGAGCCTCTTTTCTTTTCTCCTCGGACAATATCACTATATGATATCGTAGTTTCATCCATACCTCTTCCCTTGGTCTCAACATGAGAGGCACCCCCTTTGCAGAGGGTTAGATCCCCAACTCCAGGAGTGGGTTCCTCCGCCCTTCCTTTCTCAGTAGTCTTTGACTTGTCACCATTGCCCGAGACCCTGATCGGTGTACACACCCTCCCCTGTTCATCTTCAGAAATGTTCCCCCATTCCTCATGTAACTCAGATATCTGAAATTGCTTCTGGATTTCATGATGATAATCAACATGTAAATGCACATCACACTGATTATAAACATCAACCTGGTGAGAGTCAGGGATCAAATTATCAGAAGTGATAACCTCATGATCTCTGGAAGGGCCGCTATATGATCTTTTCGGAGTAGAGTCAACAATCAACCCTTTGCCCTTTGAAGGAGTCGGCACATCAGGGACTGCCTTCATAGGAGGGTCGCTGTCCTTGGTGACATGCTTTGGAGAGGACAATTCCTTCAAAGTATCCTTTTTTCGACAGAGATTGGAGGGGTGTCCTCGCATCCCACACTCTTTACAAGAGTTGTTTTTCCGACACAACTCCAAAGAGTGCCCCACAATCAAGCATTTAGTGCAGAAAAGAGGCATCTTTTCATATTCAACATCAATTTGAATTTGATCAGACGGAATAGAAAGAGTTACCGTATCAATGAGAGTGGATCTGAGATCAACTTCCACCAGCATTCTAGCAAAGTGCCCAAATCTGACATCAGTTGTTTCCTTGTCAAGGCGGATGGGAGTTCCAATTGCCGTTCCAATATCATGCAGGATCTCTGGATGCCAAAGAACCCAATTAAGACCATGAAGACGCACCCATACTTGTGCGAAGACATTTTTTGCATTCGAGACATTAAAGTCAAGTGACCATTTGTGCAGATGAAGCCATCCCGGTTTTAGAAACATGGAACCAGAACTCCATGCCCTAATCTTGAGATCCGCCGATGGAAACAAGCAGTGAAAGAATCCCCGCCCAAGGGAGACACATTTCCAGCTAGCAAAGCCCCACAACATCGAAATTCTACGGAATAAATCTTCACATTTCCAGGGTTGCGCACCTTTAGGAAGAACAATGCGAGCAATCAATGAGTTCTCACCCAAAGCCAACCTTTCAGCAATCACACCGGGGTTCGCCTCAATGTGAGCCAAAGATCCCTTTCGGAGAATCCTTCTAAAGCAGGAATTGTCAATCTTTTTCTGATCCGATAGCGAATCCTTCATCACATCAACAAATGAACGTTGTCCACATGATGCGGCACCAGAAGGAACCCTCATAGATTCCTGAAACTGACCAAAATTGACATCGGAAGAGGAAAACTTCAAAACCTCCTTTACCTTGGACCTTGAAGAATCCCAAGCAGACTGATTAAGGGGTTTGCCGGGCAGCGATTTCGCAGCGTTCAACCGGTCCACCCTCGCCGCATCATCCTCCGATCTCAGCAAAGCAGTCCCACAAGAGGAGACCTTCGCGCCACCAGTAAATATGGATAACTCATGAAGTAAATAATATATGTGTGAATATGTTTTAATTTTTACAATTTTATGTTTGGACTTGAATTTCATGTCAGATAGAATAATCATTGACTTAGAGTTCATGTCAATAAAACTATGTTTTTACCTAGATTTCATGTCTATAATATTATTTATAGACCGGGTTTTCATACCCTTATGTTTATGCATGGACCTGACTGTTATGTAAAAATTATTATTTATGGACATGTTTTGATGACCACATGTTTATGTGGGGCTATATTTCATGTCCTTAACTTGATGAGAAGAATTGTTTTTTTATGTGTTGAAAAATATATAAAATTATATATATGCCACAAAATCATGTATTTTTACAATGTTATTTTATCATGGATCATGTTCTTTGTTTTCATTACGATTCATTACATTTGAACTCCCATGATTTACCCCATGACACAACTTTATGATTGATGATATTCAAGGTATGAATTTCCAATTTTATGAGCATGATTTTTTACCATTAGCTCTTATTATACTCATGTGATCATTAATATCTCCATTTTTACCCTTATAAAATGTCTCATCTCACTATTTTATATGATACATTTTTCATAGGATATGAAGAAAGGTTTTTTGGATTATATGTTCAAGTAGGATGCCAGTTATGAATAAATTAATGAGAGAGGCTTATAAACTAGTTTTATGTGTGTCTATGTTTCCAAATTCACTTAACCTATACAATTATAGTGCTGATAGTTATTTTCTCAAGTGAATATTCATATAAAAAGTTTATATATCTATTAATGATATGTATGGATCATTATAGTACACCAATTAGAAAATTTTTCATCATTGGGGACACTATCAGGTGTAAACCCCAGTTCTCTAATGGATGGTTGGGGATTATCATTCATATGATAATTCCAAAACCCATGAGGGTATGCTTTCTCTATTGGTTACATAAATAATAAATTGAAAATCAGATTATTCATAACATGGTTGTGTGGGGATTAGAAATCTTGTTGTATAGAATGGTTTAGAATCAAATACTTAAATTGTTTTTAAAGAAACACATAAACATCTCCATAAATCCTTTATGAATTGAGAGGTGCGTCTTTAAATCCATTTCCTGAAGAAACCTGGTCAGCGCCATTTATTTCTAGTTTTATCTCAACCATTTTATAGTAGAATGTTTCTATATACTGAGACACCAAATCATCAAATGAGTATATTTCACTATATAACACTCATATTTTCTCATTGAATTTGTATTTCAATAATTTATATTATGATGATAACACCATAGCATACATGTGAATCTATTATCTTTCTAACTGAACAAAAAATGTCATATCCTGAGTCATGACCTCGAAATAAAGGTTGGATATAGGGTCCCCATACTAGGCCTTTAACATGATCATCTTAAAGGTCCTTTTTCAATATTATCATGCCCTAGGATGGTCAATTTTTACAGGGACAAATCCGTTTCACTGAATCCTAAGAACCAAAGTGTTTATAGTGGTATAAATTTAATTATGTTTCCATTATATATGGGGGATTATTTAACATCAATTTTATTATTATTTCTACTAAATTATGGTGGTATTAAGTGACCATAAATAGTATCTTCTTGAATATATTCAATAAATGAGAATCCAATTTGAAAATCATCTGGATCAATCTCTTCTAATATACCTTCACTATAGAAAATTCCGCATACAATTCCCAAGTTATAGAAAGGGTCTGGGTCAATGCTTCTCAATTTTCTTTTGAGAGAAAAAGGATATCCATGATCTAATGCTTATCTATGCCAATATACAATTGTATTAGTATTTCATATTTCCAAGCTAAGGGCCTTTGTTTATTTGAGGATAGATTCTCTTTGATTTAACTCTTTAAAGCTGATATATGTCACGATAACAATTTCTAGACATTATTAAAAGATGTATCCATTCATAAAATAAACTGAGAGAACTATTCTATAATTTGATAAAGATGCCTAGTTGGAGGGGGAAATTCCAAATTGTCTTCTGATACAAAAAGATTTTGTTGAGTTCTTAATAATCCATGATTTCATTAATTATCCTATTTGGGCCAGTGTATTTCCTACACAAAAGATTTGACTGAATTTATGTTTTTATGACAGTTATTTCAACATGATATTAACATCCATAATAAATTATTTCATGGAACAATTATTTTATTTTTCCTCATCTCATTCATCTTCATCTGAAATTATATTCTGGGTGTTGAGAAAATTATTCATGTGAAGTTTAATCATCAGAAAATGGGTTGGTCTAATAATTGAAGTTTATTAAATCATATAAATATTTTTCATATGATGATGGTTCTATTTTTTGGGAAGGGTCTTGTAAACCTAATGTTAAGGGTGTGATGTCCTTCAAATTTTGATCCATATTAAGGAATGTACAAGGATTTTCATTTTCTTCATATTCCTTAAATTTTATTTGATGAGTATGCCTACTTTTTTGTAGACTAGAATGCCAAAATATGAGGTTTTTTGGAAATTGGGGCCAAAATTTATTGATTCAATTATTATTTGAGTAATTAATTATCTCAATAAATTATTATTTATGTTATATAATCATAAATATTTTTGTGTGTGTTTTCATGGGACTTATTTTCATTCTCTTTCTTAATTTTCTAGAATAGTGAAGACACAATGGACCTATTTTTTATGTTTTCCATATTTATCTTCTCCAAAGTCAACTATATTCTATAGTTTGTCATTGAAGACAAATTAATCTTTATTTTTAGATACTAAAAATTAATTACATGGAAAACAATATGGTTGGACATTGAGACATGCCTCCTTTAGTTTTTTTATTTCAACAAATTGAAAAAATTTAAAAGGGCCCAAAAAAATCATTGAACCTAATCCCTCTTGAATGAATAATAATTATTTTTTATATCTTTATAAATTGAATGTACATACTCTTTCCACCCTTATTATCTAGGACACTATTGTTGTTATATTCATTAATGTTGGAGGTGCTTCATGATATTTAGAGGGATTTAGATATATAATCAAACTTAAAACTGAAAAAAATGTGATAGTAACTAAATCTATATTTCCCACTTTTTTTCCTCATAGGAAAAAATGGGATACGCTTTGGCCCCACTATGGTAGAGGGTATCCTCCATTTATTGGGTTGTTGAAGCCAATTCTTTGAACCCAATGGGAAATTTTTATGGAATAAGAAGTTTTTGATGTCCAACATAGAATTTATATACACATAAATCTAATAGATTCCCCCATGAAATCTACATTTATAGGAAATTACTTTGACCTTTCCATCAAACGATAATATTTTGGACTCTCACATTATAAATTTTTAATCAATTTATGCATTTAGTGATTGTTTTATTCTTCAATGTAGAGCAGAATTGATATTGAAATTAGTGACATAAGTCTTCTAAATTTATAATTAATCTTCAGTGAAGATTAATGTAAAATAATTAATTATATAATCCTAAATTATACAAACATCTATGTTTAGAAACTTCTTATTACTCAAGTATTCCTATCATAGCGACACATCAAGAAAAAAAATGTAATTTTTTTTGTTCTAGATCACTAGAATTATTGAATAGTGGGAATGTAAGAAATTAAAAGTTGAGTGGATGAGGTATCATTTCCATTTATTTAGGTAAGATTTTCTCCCTAGTTATATCTTATTTTACATTATCTATATGGCTTTTATTATAGTGATGAGTGATTAAATAATTTCAAATAACTCTTTTGGTATCTTCAATAAAGGGGGAATTTGATTATTTACAGTGGGTGTTTCCTAACATGACTAAATTTATTGTGTTTTCTATTAATATTTAATTTTTATGGTTTTGGGAGATTGGTATGAACTGATGAAACCTGAGTTCTAAGATAGGTAAATTTAGATAGTTCATAGCTCTTAGAGTTAGGTAAATAGAATTTATAGGACCATAACCAATAGGGTTACTACACCCTTCCCAAGTTGGTGGAGTGGTTCCTTTTAGGAAAGGAACTCCCTTTGAAGGGGATATATTAGTTTACACTGTGGGATTATAATTAGTGAGAGTATTTTTCCTAAGAGGGTCTGTATTGATCCATTTTAATTCCTCTATCTCTGCTCAATATCATTCAATTTCATGGTCAATGTATGGTTAACAAACTTACTTAGGATTCTATTGAGACTATGCCACTCCTTTATCAGGATATTTAATAGACACTCTTCGTGAGAATGATAATTGAGTGATTTGGGGGTGTTATGTAATGATTCTCTCTCTGATAAAGAGTATGGACATATTCCTCATGTAACTCAGTGTGAACATTATGTTGAACTGTCACATCTCTATGATATTCCTCTAGATTAGAATGGTCATCATCCAAATTGGTATTGATTCCATTAACAAAATAATATGCAGATCCTAGAGTCATTCCATCGTCTTCTTTTTAATTGTATATTATCTATATTGTCATCTAGATATTCATCTGGGTATTGTTTTGACTCACCTCTATCTCTTTCCATCGTGGATGTTTTTTTGGATTGTTGATCCCTTTGGGGTTTGATTTTTATTCCAGCTTCTTACCCATGAAGTTTCTTTTTAAGAGTAGATTTTAGCGAGTTTTTAAAACATTTTTTCAGTGTGACCCTAATTTTGATGATATATCAGACATTATAAAGAACATTGTAGATACTTTACCTAATAATTATCCAAAAATTGTGAAGACTAACTTCCTTAGTGGGGATCCAGTAATGATATACACTCCCAAAGACTTTCAAAATATGGTTTTATTGATACCATCACTACCAAATTTGTATATCAATATGTATTTGATGATCTTAATGGGGGTGGGAAAATGAAGAAGATATAAATTTCTCTATCATTATAGGAAAGGGATGACTTAGCCCTTTCACCAAAATATCAAAAATTCATTGAGGTATTTGATAATCCCTAACATGATGGCCATGTTAAATAATATATAAATCTTTATAGCCCAATGGAATGGGATTTTTACTTGATTTCTACTAATATTGATAATATGTAGGTAAATTTATTGTGATTTTACTTACGTGTGGGTAGGGTGAGGTGTGAATTATGGATTGTTCTATAGCTAGAGTCCTCATTTTTATTAATTTAGTGGCTTTTTCAACTTTCAAAGAAGCCTGATACATAAACCTACTAACATATTATTATCAACGAGAATGTATTATTTAGGCTTTACATGTAGTAAGATTTCATTTAAACAACTAGTCAGAATATGCACTTTCAGGAACAATGATCCGTCTTATGGAAATTACATTACATTATTTCTATCTTGCATGTACTTTATAACTTATGATTAGGGTAAAATGTAGTGCAATATATTCACCACACTATCTAATGTTCACATCTTTCAAAGCATTCATAATTAACTATTGGAGTGTCTTCAAGGTATCAATGGAATAATGCTACAAATTCTCATATTTTATTTAGGCTTTGGATCTTACACTAATTATAATTTATCAAATCAACCTAGTGGAAGAGATTTCTTATCACCCTAATATGACTAAAATATCCCTTATGGGATATATGTATTTCTTTTAGGAGTATATTGGTTTTCCATAGGTTAAAATAATGATAGTGTACATAATCTTATTTTATTTCATGGGGACCCTCACATTGGGGGTAGATGATGAACATAACATGACTAGAATATCATGATTGAACAAATCTATCAACATATCCATGGTATTTTCCTCATTTTCATAGGAATACTAATCTCCATGAAGATACCAAAAGAATTATTTTTCTAAAGATGGTGACACACAACCTATGGGTGGAAGATATGATTATATTCACCCCTAAAAATTCACTTCCCATGGTGAAGGTTAATTAGATGATCATGAGAATTATATGTACGTGACCATTATTTTTTACATACCACTTTACACTAACGTACTTTGAAAAGTTTCAGATATCCTTGTTAGTATATGATATAAATCCAGGGAGAATTTCCATAATAGACATTAGGGGAGGATTACCAATGATCTATATCTATACTATAGTGGGGATGACATCAGTGGTAAATATAACCCCACATTCTGATGAGGATTATATAGATCCTTAGGCTACTATTGATAAGTATGATACAACCTCAAGAAAAGATGCATTGATTAGGATCAGGAAATCATCATAATCTGTATCTGTATTTGGTACCCAATGATAGTTTTCCTTATATTCTCTTCATCCGGCTACTAGGTTTGTCTATGGTTGGTTGGAACCATTATGAATTAGAACCCACCAAAATTATCACTGTTTCACTACCGAAACATGAAAAAACCTCTAACTAATTTTTTTGGGTGTATGTTTTTATTGTTGGATAACATCTAGAATATGATGAGAAAGTTTAGAGTTATTTTCAAGGATATGATAATTACCATATGTGACTTCCATAATATTCAAAAGAACCTTAGTTGTAACAAGTATTTTCACCTGATCCTAGTTTTCATTATTCGCCAAATATATTAATAATCCTATATAATAGGATATGGTATATATATCCCCACATGTATCACCATTGAGGTTTCTGGATCTGCTCCTTCATCAATAGAAGTAGTAATATGGGTTGGATTCCTATTCACCACTTGAATATTCTACTGATCATCTCCCACTAACACTAGAGTATATAGGGAAATTTGTGGAATTTTAGAATGGATATAATTATTAGCTTTATTTTTCATTTAAATATTCCTATATCTATCTGATATATATATATATATGAATATTATATTCTCATGTCCTGAGGTGATTGAAAGATTATATTGATAAAACCTAGTTGTAATGGGGATATGGTCCTAATATAATTCCTTAAACTTTAGCAAAATATATTAGTGACATTATGAATGAGATAAAGAATATGTTCGAGATCCCATGCAGCTACCTAAATATGTGGTAGAGAAATTCCAATGATGGGAGAAGGAATATGAATATGTCCCATTGTGATTTTTTAAATATTCTAATGGATCTCCTCTATTTCTACCAGAATATTCTAGTGGTTCTAAAGAGTTTAGGCAGAGATAGAGAAACTCCCCTATGATATTGTTATGATATGGGTGTATATGTATTTGATTCTTGTGTGTATATATTCCCACCCACTTCCTCTTTCTGCTAAAGAAGTATGTCCACAAGCTTGATATGAGAGATAATTAATATGTTCATTCCCCTTAGTTGTCACCAAATATATATTAATTACATAAATAGGAACTAAAATATGACCAGGATACTAGGGTTCTACCATGATGTATGGGTGAGCTTCATCTGTGGGAAGTATAATATGTTCTCCTTCCATACTAAAAATATAAATTTTCTGATTGGATTTTCCAAAGGAAATAGAGGTATGTACTCTTCCCATGGATGTTTCATCTTTCTTCCCATAATGAAACCTTCAGGTCACCCAAATATGTGTAGCTGGGTTGAGTTTATAGTGAATAGCCACATCATTATGATACCAAGGAGTAATAATTATATAGAACTAGTGGAATTGGATGTTAGGGGAGACCATTGAGAGGACATGTTGGGGATATGTTATACATTGAGAGGGTTGAATTAGTGTATGTGTCAAATTTTTTACTTTTCAAATAACTTCACTCTTTTACTACATTCCCTATAACATGAAGATCCTTTTGTTATATATATCTCTTATGTTTTTAAACAACACTATTTAACACACAAATATAAGAGACATGATGAATTATAATGTTTACCATTGAAAATGAATGTATAGTCCTTATTATGATCTTGGTTCCATCAAGATCACATGATGCACTGGTATGACCCTCTGAATACAGTTGGATGTGGTGTTTCTTTGTAACCATGTTGGGTGCATCCTATAATCCATAGTATCCTGATGATTATTTATAATCTTATCACTAAAATTTACAATTGTAGAGACAATAACCAATGATTCATCTTCACAACCACAACAAGGTTGTTGATGCACAATTTTACCATCTTATTCGACCTGTTATTGCACATGAATAGCATCATTCATGTACTTATTCATCTATATGAAAACCATTCTATACATAATTCAATCAATTCATAATACTATAAGATATGTTCCATTCCTTCACAGATTATAAGACTTCTTATTATTCACTATTCAATATCTTTTTTTATAACACCTCTTATTATCCTTTTCATCTACAAAATTAGTGAAAAACAACCTATACTAGTTATTATTATTTTACTTCAACAGAAAATAAATTCTCTTATTGAATAGTGTGTCTAGTCAATATTATTCCATGTCATTCAGATATTAATCTGTATCACATATAGAGGATTTATCACTCTTCTTCCCCTTATAATATATTCAATGAATACTCTAATAATAAAACACATTCAAAAATGGCAGCATGTCTGAACTCTATTTCCAAAATAATGAATCATGTGACCAATAATTAGAGACTTTTCATCATCAAAATAGACTGTTCAAATCACTCATAATGTCTCTAAAACATCCCCATGATATTTATAATAGCATAAAACCTTAATTTTATAATTCTCAACTACTTTCGACACTCTTTTAGTGTGAATTATCCACCTTGAAGCCACATAAATAAGGTTTATTCCTCCTTCAATTTTATAATAGGCCACTGTTTAAAAAAACCCAAGATAGGTGTGACATTGATGATCCATTCATGAATCACATAAATGAAAACCTCTAAATTTTCTTTTCCAAATCTTGACACAACTTAAACCATGACTTGGTGAAATTTATTTATCTATTTTCCTCAAAATCACTAAGAATCATTAGTTTAGTCCCTTAATTCTAGTCAATTTTTTCTACTAATCCAGTAATCCTCTACAACTAGTTATTCAATAGTTAAAGTCTCATTCTTTTTACTATTTTGGAATTCTTGTCCACCTATCAACCACGAAATCATTTGAAACCAACATGGACATATTGGATAGATCATTTTTTATAGGTTCACTGAATGACCACCACATGGAAAACCATGGCCATGGTCCATTTATAGTTTCCAATTTTGGGCATACTCCTTTTTAATATTCCATGTGCTCTAGGTGTCGATAAAACTTTCCATCATCTTCATCATCATAACAACAAAATCTAGGTCTCGGACTTCCCCATGTTAGGAATTAGTCAAATCAACATGCCCTCCAAAATAGGAGTGGTCTTACTGGATTGGCCCCTCTTTATCATAAGATCTAACTTCATAAATAGAATGAATAATTATCAACCAACGATGATATATATCAAGGAACAATATCTTACCAAAAATCAACTGATTTTTATTCACCAAATATCTATGGGTGACCATTATGAAAACCCCATAATCATAGAGTTATTTATATAATCACTATGGAACATAAAATTTTTAGACCAACATTTTTTGAATTAATCATTAAATAAACACCACAATATATAGGATCTCATTCTTCTCCATGATTTCTGTTTTTATTATTCATATTAAGTAGATAATAATCACAAAGAGTCATCTTCACTTCAATTTCTCATTCATAATACTAAAATCAGTTAATCCTATATATCTAATAATAATCAACAACAATCATTTTCAACAAATACAATATAGAAAAAGTGTTCTTAACAAACTCATCCTTCATATTTATTACCAATAGCATGTTACAATGGTATGCCAATATGTGGTCATAAAATATTTTAAATGACATTCATTTCATTTGTCACCCCCTTTCACATACATAATTTCACTGTAATTTATCTACCCCTTATTGAAATGAAATACAAAGTATTAGGGAAGGAGTAGAAATTCATACATAAAAATGTGTCATTAGTCATTCCATTCTATGTCTACTGATCCATGATTATTGTAGAGAACAAGATGGTTTGATTTAGACAACTCAACTATCCATAATATATTGAACATGATACAAATGTGAAATGAATCCTCTTATAATCTATCTTCATGATTTGTTCAGTCTCTATTCAGGTTAAGAAAAGTGATATATATCAATTGATATATATATTCTCATAATACATGTCAATCCAAATTTTTTATTTCAATGACACCACCGTATATCACTTTATAGAATGTTCATATTTACATGATATAATATTTTATAGATATTTATTGATCAATATTATCTCTTATTCCCCTCAAGGGAAACAATCCTCAACATATTTTTAATTCTGACTATATTTGAGAAGGGAGATTAGGATGTTTCAATAATGATAATAAACCAAATATAATACTTAATGTGGATATCTAAATTTTATAGCTTCCTCAACTTCATCAATGATGGTATTATTTAATGCATACTATAGAGAATAGATAGATCACTCAATGATGGTGATTTCTTCAGCATTTTGTTCACGAAATGAAAACACATACTCATTCTTAGGTTCACCCTCAGAGATCATTTATCAGCTTAAATTCAATAAAGTTTATTTTTAAATACAACACATAAAATATATAAGGTAATACAATTGATCTCCATACTCTATAAATTTGAATAGAAAGGCTGAAATTTTATCAAAAAAGTTACTCCAATTTCTTTATTATGAATTCTTCAACATTTGACCTTCAATTATGATTTATCTTGAAGAATCAAGGTACTAATATCTTTTAAAATTTCATTATTTATGAATTTAATCTTCTTATGAACCTGTATGGAACTTGTATCATCCAGTAAAACTTTCAACATCTTTATGAACCCTTTTTATGCTAGGATAAGGATAATGAACTCTCTAGTAATGTTTCTAATAGTGTTCAACATCATACATAAATCTTATTCAAAAAAATAATTTTAATTTTTTAAGAAAATATCATGAAATTTGATTTTCTTATGTGGAATTTATTTTTCTCTATTATCAATGGTTTTTACTTGGGCTTTAACCATCGTTCATTACATCAATAGATCTAATCTCCAAAAAAAAATAATTATTTTTTTCCATTGGTATTATTCATGGAGTATGTACATGGAAACTAATGATTGTTATTCTTAACACTATTCACTCTTTATGATTCTTTATTAATGGCCATCTTGTACTTTCCAGGAACATGGTCATTCGTTTCTTTGTTGTTTAATGATGACTCTTCAATCATATCAACCCTTATAGAAATAATTTATTGTTTTGAATTATTTGTTTTATTTCCCAAGTATAACCCTACTTTATTCACTAAATCATGTGGTATTTTATTCCCATTATCCTTTTATAAAAGTTGAGAGTAACACACATCACTTTTGTATCCATCCCCACTACAAACACCACAGATATCTCCATGCTTCTAAAATCAATTTATATCAATATATTTTTTTGTAAGTTATGGTTTTTTGAATATTCTCACACCATCTTCACCTTGAAATTGGATTCCACATTTCTATAAAATTAAAATTATTATACCAACAATCGAATTTATAATGTCCAAAATGATTATAGTACCATAAAATTCAATGAAACATTATATTCTCTACATAAATACACACATTCAAGAATTTATATATTTCTGACCAATTATTTTACCCTTATTCACCGCTTATTATGATTGTATTGGGAACTAGATTTATCACACATTATTATAAATATAATAGTCAATGTAGTGGGATTCTCATCACCTCTTCTTATCCATATTTTTACAGATTTTTATTTTAACCCTACATTTTTTTTAAAAAATATATATAATCATGAAATTGTAGATGAATGATACCTTATTATTTTATATTTCTTGGGATATATCATCAAATTATTTCATGATATCCATGTCAAATAACATAGGTATTTTGAAACTAAAATACATATTATAGTTTTCTATGATAGAATATCCATATATCTTTGATTGTTATGACTATATATGGGTTATTTTCATGTTTTCCAACTTGATTCCATATTCAATACACATAATATTAAGAGAATTGATTTGGTAATTAGCAAATTATATTCTATATTATTTGGAATTATTAATTTTTTTAACATTATATTCACACATTAAAACATATTCTTTTAATAATAGGACATGATCATGGATGTTGTTGGTATTAATAAACAATTGTACATTATGGAAAACAATTCTATCATTCATATATTTTCTAATGAATGGATTTTATTTATAAATTCTGTAGATCCCTCATCCATCACTTAGGTTTTACTCCTCAAATTCTCTTAGATTCATAGAATGTTTCTTCAAACATCTCATAATCTCTTTCTTTGACAACAACTTTTTTAGAGATATTTATGTAAGTTAGATATATTTCTCTACTTCCCAAAAAATGTAGAGGTGATAATGAATTTCAATGAGAGTCTCCTCGTGATCAGTATTTTTTTTCTCTAACAAAACTCAAAAAAACCTATATCTATGACGAATTATAGATATAATTTTCAAATGAATGAGTTTATTTGTGTTTCAGATGCAAAAAATTATTAAGAACTCACATTATTCAAGAGGATAGGAGGTCAGGCTCATCACACCCTTTAAGGGGAATTGTTTTATACTTTGGGATTCTCCAATGGATTTATGATATGTTCATAAATCCTTCCCTATCCTTGATATAGTTCTGGTAACCCCTATTTTAATGACATGATTCAAAACATGTGTTGATGAGAAAAACTATGTGTGTCATATGATCACTATTATTCTCTTGTCTAGTTATAATTCTATAGTTTATAGACATATTTTTATCCCAACTAGGTGAAATACCCTAAGGGTGGGGGTGTATTAAGGTATGTTTGATTAAAATAGTATCCTCTTTGGATCTAATTTCATCATTAAAAACACTATTTTATTCCTTTATAGTAGCAATTTATGAATAGAAATGAAATCATGCATGAGACATAGTGTTTTTTAATTTTTTCACCTTCATTGGGATATTTCCTCTGAGCACACAACAACAATGTCTCAATGTACATTAATTAATATGGATCACTTCCAAATATTGGTTCAGGAAAGATCATTTATATTCCTAGGTTCATTGACTTACATGGGTTGGGGATCTCTCACTTCCCACCCAATTGTCACACCCTATCTACCTTTCGATGGATCATTGTTGGTGGAAAGGATCACAATATTCCTCTTCCATTTCTCATTGGTCTAGATAGGATTCACAAATTTTTTATAGATATTTTGGTTCCTTAATTATAAATCATGAATATATCCTTAGTTATAGATAGATGTAGTATTTTATTTCTACTTTCATACACTAGATGAATACCATATTACCACATATTCATTGTGAAATCTCTTTCACGAATCATACTTACATCACAAGCCTCCTTCCTTTTATGAAGCCCAATTAGCCTTTTTGAAGCCCATAACTTTCACAAAGATCACCTCTTTTGAAATGCTCAACAAGACTCTGTAAAGCATCTTAATTTCATGAAACTCATTCCTTTTTCAAATATCACTTTTCCTTTTCAAAATAATTAACGTTCCATCATCTATAGAAAGCCTTGATGAACTACAATACTTTCACGATGCTTATAATTTTTCATTCCTCTTTCATAAACTATGTAAACATCCTTTATTCATAAATTATTTCTCAATAACAACCTTCACTTATCACCTTCATGAATCTAGATCCTTATAATCATTGTTAAGACCTTTTCTCCTTTTCTATGGGGGGTGGGGGAGAGGCCTATTTATAGGCATTGTCTCCTATTCCAGAAACCTTCATCCACATAATCACTTTTCATGATGCTCCCCAAATTTGTTTTTAGAGATACCTATTTCACAATTTCTAATGAAATTTCACCATTTATGAAGCTTTTAATAGTCATGGGGAATACTTTGAAATCATCACACATTAACTATGCCCCACTTCTCATAGTCACATAGATGTTTCATTTGTCATTGCGTGTTTGTAATGATCCACACTATTGTGAAAACTAGAATTATTGATACTAAAATCATTTTCTAATCTCCATAACTTCACAAAAACCCTAGTCATTATGAAATTTATGACTTTTACATATTTTTACTATGAATTAACTGATATCCAATTTTCAGGATGCTGATCTAAGCTCCAAATTTTGGTCCCCAATATTTTTAAAAACACTGGTAAAAGGTACCACCTTGTATAATAATTTTTTTGTAGTTACTATAGGGAATCCATTCCCTTTTATTATATATTTTCCATGTTACCTTATCAATAGTCTATCTGGAACTCCAAAACTGACCATAGAAACCTTCTTTATTAGAAAAGACAAAAAACCCAAAAGCACTACAATGATACCTTGGGGGATTTTTTCCTAACACATATTTTAGAAACATGTAGTTTATCACTATATTGGGAGGTGGATGGTGTCTTGGTGATGAAACTAAGAATCCTCGAGGAATATAATGTATCCTATGAGAATAGGATTGAAAATCTACATAGAACATCTAACATAGGTTAAGGTTTTATGATACAAATACATGGTGTAGTTTAATGTCATATATAAAGGATATAAGTGATGGTACTTGAAAATTGGGTATAGGTCTTGAGCTATCGAGAGGCATCAATTTTTCCTATAATGACATGAATCAGTTTCCACATATTTTTTGTTACGAGTGTCTACATTGTAAATGCTTAGACAATAGAGGCCTTGAGTGAGACTTGTGCATGTAAGGATTGTAACAGCCCGAGATTTTATGAAAACTATTCTTTTTAATTTTATTAATGTCTTGTGTTGTACGCTACACCAAAAGGAGCTCACACAACACGTATCCTTGACTTGCCTTGCATTACACGCAATCGCAACCTTCCTCGATAGCGTGTGTAGTACGCAATACCGAGTTTCACTAAACAACGATATGCTATTAAAATATTATCAAAACTGCCCGTTATGAATAGTAATAACCACTTTTTGAAATTTTATAAATTTTATTTTTCAAAATGGACTTCATTTTTGGATTCGGAATACCGAAATTAGCCTAGGGTGAAATTTTGGTATTTTTCTGAAAACTTTCAATTTTTGATGAATAGTGAAACCACTAAGTGGTAGGTTAAAACTGAATTTTGCATAAAACTTAATTTTACCGCTTCTGTGAATGGAATTTCAAAAATCCGAGAGACACGGTTAATATCAAGGACTAAAATGTGGTTCAATGAGATGAAAATAATTTTTTGGTGAATAGTAACTTTTTACTTTTTTTACCGCGGTTAATAGTAAATAGGGTAACTAAGGGTAAATATGATATTAATATTACCCTAACACATGTCCTAATTCTATTGGACAAGGTTAATTCGACCAAAAACAAACTTAGGAATAAAATATGACCATTTAGGCCCACTTGGATTAGATTAGGACATTTATTATTAATTTATTTAAAGAAGGGTTAAAATAGTTAAAATCAAAGTTTAATAAGTAAATCATTTTTAATATGGGGTTATACATAAGATAAATTCTATTGTAAATATTCATTAGAAAGATAAAACGATTTCCTACATGATGGTATTTTATTTGTAATTTTTAGAAATCAAATAATTTAATTTATTTATGACACAAAGATGATGCAGTAATTATCTTATTAATGAAATATTGACATAATTGACAACATAAATATCAAAATAAATGTAATTCAAGACTTTTTATGAATTCCACTAATTTTCTAGGTTACTATGATATATTATTGTTGATCTAATCAACTTGGTTAGAACATATAATTCTGTTATGACTTTCACAAAAATCTTATACCAAATAGTGTCAAAATTGACACAAAATAGTTTTTAAAACAAATATTATATTATTAATTGTTATTTTATTCCTAAAAATCTAAGGTTCGGCAAAATGACTTAGATAAGGATATATGTATTACTAATAAACAATTTGGGGTTCGTTTGGCATGTTATAGTAAGTGTATTAACCATATAGGGAAAGAAAACAAAAAGACACGGTAAAAGTTAAATTATTTAACTTAGAGTTAAATCTAATTGATAAGGTTAAAATAATACCCTAAACTTGTCTAAATCTTATTTGTTGATAGGATTTCGACCCGTACCCACTTTAGCTTCGAAATAAGACCCTTTGGAACCATTATAAACCGATTTTGACTTTAATATAAAATAATATTTTGAGATATTCCTAAGGTGCCCCTCTCCTCCCTTATAAAAGGGTACCTCCTCCCCCTCCTCCTCACACCAAATTGAGCACTAAAGCTCGGCCAAAACCTGCCAAAATCCCTTCTCCACTTCCCTAGAATAATCCTAGAGGTCCTGGTCTTCTTAAAAGACCAATCTTAGTTCCCTAAGTGAAGGATTCAAAGAGGCGTTTCAAAGAAGAGGTAATATCCATTACCGATCTTTTCAATTTCTTTCTTCTTCAACTTCTTCTTCTTTAGTTGTTTCATGATAAAGTAATAACATAAGTATTTCTTATATACTGATATGTTATTATAAATATGAAACAACTATAATTAACCTTCTATCCATCCTACGGAAAAAGGAAATCACCGCGCGTGCGTACGTACGGAATACCGTCTCCACGCCGTGGTGCAATCTATTTTCCACCACCACCTTACATGGATGGGTATAATGGTGTAATGAATAACTATACATAGTTATTACAACATCATATTTATTATGATATATTGTAAAATCCACTCCAATTCAATTCAATATTTATGGAAATGATATTATCGCTCGTGCGTACGTACGGACTACCGTCTCCACGACGCGATGAGATTCATTCTCCATGTTAACCATTTAAGAATGATTATAAAGTATATATAAGAAATAATAATGAAATATATGACATTATAAAGCTACTGGATTTATGTATATATATATGTATGTCATCTACTTACTTCCATTCAAGACAATAAGGAAAGGAAAACAGCGTTCATGCGTACGTACGGACTACCGTCTCCATGAACGGTGTTTTTTATTTCATTTATCTATCTATTATATATATATATATATATACTGAATATATATGATATATAAATCATATATTATATTCTGGAAGTAAGTAAATCATGATATAAGTAATAATAATGTCAAGAACAACAAGTCAAAACACCTACGATAAATGAAACGATTTTACCCAAAACGCTTCTTTAACATGGAATTTACAAAATAACGGGTAATATAATGTCATAAGTGAACCATATATGATATCATAACAATGAATATGATTCTGTAATAAGTCAATGACATTATTGAAATCATTATACAGGAGGTTCGGACACATACGAAGCAAATCGGACCTAAGGTAAGGGAAATATCACAATCTCATTTTTATCCGAGATTGTTTATTCGTAAGTATTTACTGGGGTGTATTTTATCATCCACATCCATGTTCCCTCAATATGTAATATTGTTTCCATCCACTTACAATAGTTTAAATCCAATTTTACCCTTCGGTGAGTTTTTAGTAAAGAATATGAAAGGAATCTTTTGCCGTTTTTTTTATACGAGGTACTTTTTGACTTTTCCGACAAAAGTACAAAGAACGTTTTTTTTAACTTATACGGCACGAATGGATTTTTACGGTTTTATAAAGCCCTATTTTCATGAAGCTTCCTCCAAAAGATTTCATGACTATTTTCAATAGAATATATTTCTTTTAAAATTGCATGATGTTTTGTGAAAAGAAATTGATTTTGAAGAAGAAAGGATATTTTCCTCAAGAATTCAATTCAAGTGTTTTATCAAAATTACTTTCCATCTAAGATAATAAAGGGTTCTGTTTTTATCCCTATTATTACATGGATTTGATTATGTTGTGATGGAAACATTTTTATGAATTCCTTTATCTTATATGAATTTTTTTATGATGTCATGTTGTTTAAGAATCCCATTTTTATTACGTGGATTACGCTATGATGTATGGCTTATGATTATGTGGCACACATAAGAAAGGATTCATTATAAGATGGGTGGGACCTATATCTCCCTCCAATGCATTGGGTAAAGATTTTATATCTCATGAGATAGACATGGCTGGAACAGAAGGTTATTTCGGTTCAGTGATACAGGACTGAAACGAGGAGTGAACTCGGTTCAGAAAGGGACTTTGTCCACTAAGATAGTCTTGGAAATGAGTCATGACTAACAAGAAATGATTTTCCATGATTATGTGTGCATGCCACAAAGTTTCAAGTTTTATGTTATGATTATGGGGATCTCATTTTCACTTCTATGATTTATCCCATGTTATGATATTATGAGCTCTTTTGCAGGTTAAGATTTCCAAAAGCTATGTTCTTATGTATATGATGTGATTGATATTTCTTTTGTTTACCCTTACTGAGCATTTGAGCTCACCCTTTTATGTTTTCTTTTCCCCAGGATATAAAGAAAGGTTTTAGGTTAAAAAAAAGGGAAGATCTTTATGGGAGATATTGAAGATCTTTCACCACGATTAGAAGATTACGTTCCGAGTTTCCAAAGACACTAAACTATTACGATCCTTGTGTGTGTCTTTTTGTTATGTACTAAGTATTCCGCAAATGTAATGTAATGTCCATGTACGTCAAGATACGGGTCTCTACAGTTGGTATCAGAGGAAAGGTTTAGTCAACCTTTGGAAACTAGGATGCGAAAACTTTAGTGAGATCCCTAGAGATATTTCTAAGGTATGTCTAGGGATGTCCCTAAGGTTAAGTATACGTATAGGTTATAGTACTAGAATTACGCTAACGATCATAGAATTAAACCTAAGATGTTAGATATTTAAGGTACTCCCCCTTTATTATGTTGTTTTCCCTAGCATGATTTTTGCCTCTCACACTATTCTTTTTGGGTTTTAGACGATGGCTGGAACCCGAAGGAACCGTGTTGATCATTGCAATGGACAATGCAATGATTTCCCTCCTGAACAAACAAATGTTATGGGAGATGGAGTACAAAATATTATTGCTATACTTACACAAGCTATGAATCATTCTGGACTTCCAAATGAGCAGAGAAGGGAACAATATTCTATTGAGTCCTTCATGAGGCAACGCCCACCTTCTTTTAGTGGGTCTTCTGATCCACTTGTTGCTGAACAATGGATCAGTACCACTGAAAAGATATTTTCAGTTCTTCAATGTTCTGAACATGATAAAGTCATCTTAGCAGTATATCGTTTGGAAGGTGAAGCTGATCAATGGTGGAATCTTATCAAGAATACGAGGCAAAGAGATGAAATTGAGTCCATGGAATGGGACGAGTTCAAGAACTTGTTTTTCAGTAAGTACTTCCCTCGTATTCTTCGAACAAAGATGGAAAAGGAGTTTCTTGAGCTGAAGCAGAAGGATGATGAATCTGTTGGTATATATGAAGAAAATTTTACAAGACTTGCAAGGTATGCATCTGGCATTATCATCCAACCTGAAAGTAAAGTTGATCGATTTTTCAGTGGCTTAAAACCAAGTCTTCGAAGGGCATTAGCTATAAGAGACTTCAGTAGCTATGAAGAAATTGTGCGTTGTGCTATCAAGGTAGAAATGGAAGTTGGTGTTACATATCCATCTCATGGTTTTGACAAGAAACGAAAGATGGAGTTCAAGGAGAAATCTCATAATAATGGTGAAAAGAAGATGAATGTTTCCTTATGCACAAAGTGTGGAAAGAAGCATGGTGGAGATTGTCTTAAAGGGACTAGAAAATGTTTTAAGTGTGGAAAAGAAGGTCATCGAGCAGCTGAGTGTCGAAGTAATGGAAAAAGGGTTTCTAATGATGTGAATAAAGCAAACACTGCAGAGAACGCACCACCAACACTTCAATGCTTCAAGTGCAAGGAAATGGGGCATTATGCTAATAATTGCCCTAATCCAAGGGTTAGTGATAATCAACATGAGCAACCACTGAAGGCAAAGGACAAAGGGAAGTCACATGCGATCACTATTGGCGATGTTGAATATGATAACGATGTGGTGGAATGATTAAGTGTTTATGTAATGGGATTCCAAAATAATGTTGTATCATTGAGTATTGCAATATTTATTGATGTGGTATTCAAAGTGATTGAGATATTTTTTTTTGGAAATAAGATGATATGCGCATAATGAAGGGAAAACGAGAAAATGAAATTTTTAATAGTATTCATGAGCTCATGATTGATATAAGGACTAAGTGATATCATGGTTTGAGTATATAGAATTTTGAGGATTTTGGTATGTGGAAAGTGTTAACTTTAAACTGCATTCATGTTTTCACTAAGGTATTCAAGCGAATACATGATTAAGGACTTTGAATGTTTAGAATGTGACCAACAAGACATATCTTATGGGGATCGACGATGGTGTTAAATCTCTGGTAATCGTTTTCACTATGTTATGAGAATGGACTGAAGTATTATGGATAAGCCTAAAGATTGGAATGGATTATGTTGGACATAAGTTAGTATTGTTTAAGGATAGAAGTTTTTTCGATATTATTGATGGGATGTTATAGTAATATAGTTTTATAAAAAGGACAACCTGCAGGACGGGCGACAGCCCATCGCTTCGGGCAAGGCTGTGGGAATCGAACCCACAACCGAAGTGCGACTGGCCTTTATCGCCTACCACTGGCCTACAGGAAGTCCCTGTTTAGTAGAAACTAGTTTTATTATATTAAGCAGTATGATATATGAAATATAAGTCCATTTTAGGAACCATATATGATTAATCTCATTATAGAATGACTTATGTATATTTAATAACTTTTGCTAACCTTTTGTTTGAGACAGATGGAATGAACAGTCATTCTATCACATGATCTGCTAACACTTCACGAATAACAAATTCAACTTCATTTATTTAAGAGATGAAGTGTAAATTGTTCAAGGCATGAACAACAGTGAGATTGTACCAAAATAAAGTAAGTATTTATTCTAATTCAAATTTTCAACTTTAGGGAAATGATCTTGAAAAACAAAAATGTTGTCCTAGTGATCTTATACCTGATGAATCAGATGGTACCTTATATCATCACAAATCTATGGATTTGTGATTACTGGATTTTCCATAGCCATGTTCTCTACCACTCTCCATCAGAACATGATGGTTAGATTTCTCTTCCATATCCATATTTTCACCTATGTGGAAACCCAGTGATTAGTTTATTTGGGTAATCGTTACATTTCATACATTAGTTTTTAAAGACAAGTTTTGGTATTCCTTTTTACGATGTGGGTTTCTATTAAAGAAACTTTCGAATAGTAAACTATTTATATCCCCGACGAATTTCGAGGGCGAAATTCATTTTAAGGGGGGTAGAATGTAACAGCCCGAGATTTTATGAAAACTTTTCTTTTTAATTTTATTAATGTCTTGTGTTGTACGCTACACCAAAAGGAGCTCGCACAACACGTATCCTTGACTTGCCTTGCATTACACGCAATCACAACCTTCCTCGATAGCGTGTGTAGTACGCAATACCGAGTTTCACTAAACAACGATATGCTATTAAAATATTATCAAAACTACCCGTTATGAATAGTAATAACCACTTTTTGAAATTTTATAAGTTTTATTTTTCAAAATGGACTTCATTTTTGGATTCGGAATACCGAAATTAGCCTAGGGTGAAATTTTGGTATTTTTCTGAAAACTTTCAATTTTTGATGAATAGTGAAACCACTAAGTGGTAGGTTAAAACTGAATTTTGCATAAAACTTAATTTTACCGCTTCTGTGAATGGAATTTCAAAAATCCGAGAGACACGGTTAATATCAAGGACTAAAATGTGGTTCAATGAGATGAAAATAATTTTTTGGTGAATAGTAACTTTTTACTTTTTTTACCGCGGTTAATAGTAAATAGGGTAACTAAGGGTAAATATGATATTAATATTACCCTAACACATGTCCTAATTCTATTGGACAAGGGTAATTCGACCAAAAACAAACTTAGGAATAAAATATGACCATTTAGGCCCACTTGGATTAGATTAGGACATTTATTATTAATTTATTTAAAGAAGGGTTAAAATAGTTAAAATCAAAGTTTAATAAGTAAATCATTTTTAATATGGGGTTATACATAAGATAAATTCGATTGTAAATATTAATTAGAAAGATAAAACGATTTCCTACATGATGGTAATTTATTTGTAATTTTTAGAAATCAAATAATTTAATTTATTTATGACACAAAGATGATGCAGTAATTATCTTATTAATGAAATATTGACATAATTGACAATATAAATATCACAATAAATGTAATTAAAGACTTTTTATGAATTCCACTAATTTTCTAGGTTACTATGATATATTATTGTTGATCTAATCAACTTGGTTCGAACATATAATTCTGTTATGACTTTCACAAAAATCATATACCAAATAGTCTCAAAATTGACACAAAATAGTTTTTAAAACAAATATTATATTATTAATTGTTATTTTATTCTTAAAAATCTAAGGTTCGGCCAAATGACTTAGATAAGGATATATGTATTACTAATAAAAAATTTGGGGTTCGTTTGGCGTGTTATAGTAAGTGTATTAACCATATAGTGAAAGAAAACAAAAAGACACGGTAAAAGTTAAATTATTTAACTTAGAGTTAAATCTAATTGATAAGGTTAAAATAATACCATAAACATGTCTAAATCTTATTTGTTGATAGGATTTCGACCCATACCCACTTTAGCTTCGAAATAAGACCCTTTGGAACCATTATAAACCGATTTTGACTTTAATATAAAATAATATTTTGAGATATTCCTAAGGTGCCCCTCTCCTCCCTTATAAAAGGGTACCTCCTCCCCCTCCTCCTCACACCAAATTGAGCACTCAAGATCGGCCAAACCCTGCCAAAATCCCTTCTCCACTTCCCTAGAATAATCCTAGAGGTCCTGGTTTTCTTAAAAGACCAATCTTAGTTCCCTAAGTGAAGTATTCAAAGAGGCGTTTCAAAGAAGAGGTAATATCCATTACCGATCTTTTCAATTTCTTTCTTCTTCAACTTCTTCTTCTTTAGTTGTTTCATGATAAAGTAATAACATAAGTATTTCTTATATACTGATATGTTATTATAAATATGAAACAACTATAATTAACCTTCTATCCATCCTACGGAAAAAGGAAATCACCGCGCGTGCGTACGTACGGAATACCGTCTCCACGCCGTGGTGTAATCTATTTTCCACCACCACCTTACATGGATGGGTATAATGGTGTAAAGAATAACTATACATAGTTATTACAACATCATATTTATTATGATATATTGTAAAATCCACTCCAATTCAATTCAATATTTATGGAAATGATATTATCGCTCGTGCGTACGTACGGACTACCGTCTCCACGACGCGATGAGATTCATTCTCCATGTTAACCATTTAAAAATGATTATAAAGTATATATAAGAAATAATAATGAAATATATGACATTATAAAGCTACTGGATTTATGTATATATATATGTATGTCATCTACTTACTTCCATTCAAGACAATAAGGAAAGGAAAACAGCGTTCATGCGTACGTACGGACTACCGTCTCCATGAACGGTGTTTTTTATTTCATTTATCTATCTATTATATATATATATATACTGAATATATATGATATATAAATCATATTTTATATTCTTGAAGTAAGTAAATCATGATATAAGTAATAATAATGTCAAGAACAACAAGTCAAAACACCTACGATAAATGAAACGATTTTTCCCAAAACGCTTCTTTAACATGGAATTTACAAAATAACGGGTAATATAATGTCATAAGTGAACCATATATGATATCATAACAATGGATATGATTCTGTAATAAGTCAATGACATTATGTAAATCATTATACAGGAGGTTCGGACACATACGAAGCAAATCGGACCTAAGGTAAGGGAAATATCACAATCTCATTTTTATCCGAGATTGTTTATTCGTAAGTATTTACTGGGGTGTATTTTATCATCCACATCCATGTTCCCTCAATATGTAATATTGTTTCCATCCACTTACAATAGTTTAAATCCAATTTTACCCTTCGGTGAGTTTTTAGTAAAGAATATGAAAGGAATCTTTTGTCGTTTTTTTATACGAGGTACTTTTTGACTTTTCCGACAAAAGTACAAAGAACGTTTTTTTAACTTATACGGCACGAATGGATTTTTACGGTTTTATAAAGCCTTATTTTCATGAAGCTTCCTCCAAAAGATTTCATGACTATTTTCAATAAAATATATTTCTTTTAAAATTGCATGATGTTTTGTGAAAAGAAATTGATTTTGAAGAAGAAAGGATATTTTCCTCAAGAATTCAATTCAAGTGTTTTATCAAAATTACTTTCCATCTAAGATAATAAAGGGTTCTGTTTTTATCCCTATTATTACATGGATTTGATTATGTTGTGATGGAAACATTTTTATGAATTCCTTTATCTTATATGAATTTTTTTATGATGTCATGTTGTTTAAGAATCCCATTTTTATTACGTGGATTACACTATGATGTATGGCTTATGATTATGTGGCACACATAAGAAAGGATTCATTATAAGATGGGTGGGACCTATATCTCCCTCCAATGCATTGGGTAAAGATTTTATATCTCATGAGATAGACATGGCTGGAACGGAAGGTTATTTCGGTTCAGTGATACAGGACTGAAACGAGGAGTGAACTCGGTTCAGAAAGGGACTTTGTCCACTAAGATAGTCTTGGCAATGAGTCATGACTAACAAGAAATTATTTTCCATGATTATGTGTGCATGCCACAAAGTTTCAAGTTTTATGTTATGATTATGGGGATCTCATTTTCACTTCTATGATTTATCCCATGTTATGATATTATGAGCTCTTTTGCAGGTTAAGATTTCCAAAAGCTATGTTCTTATGTATATGATGTGATTGATATTTATTTTTTTTACCCTTACTGAGCATTTGAGCTACCCTTTTATGTTTTCTTTTCCCCAGGATATAAAGAAAGGTTTTAGGTTAAAAAAAAGGGAAGATCTTTATGGGAGATATTGAAGATCTTTCACCACGATTAGAAGATTACGTTCCGAGTTTCCAAAGACACTAAACTATTACGATCCTTGTGTGTGTATTTTTGTTATGTACTAAGTATTCCGGAAATGTAATGTAATGTCCATGTACGTCAAGATACGGGTCTCTACAAGGATACCCTAAGCTTGAAGATATATAACCGAACATACATATAAAAGGATGAACATATTGGGGGTCATCCACATCATGTTATTAGTACATTTATTATCAATCTCTAAGCACACATGAGTCATGATCAGTGTGAGAAACAAAAGATAGTGGAAGATTAGACAAATCACATGAGAGATAATTATAATGTGGCTTACACATGATGTCTCCCATGATATTTTATTACCATTATTATTCAAACACTGGTATATATCCTAGGCCTTAGAAAGTTATCCTACATATCCTATTTATAATAGAAATCAAATTCGTCATATTTCAAATTTTCCCAAACCGACAGATGGGTTTAATGTGCTTGATGGAATGTATAGAAAGTACACAAAAGATGATTTCCAAGTATGAACCCACTTCTAAACTGCTGATTCTCTAGGATGGATTATATATCCATAATATAATATCATTTCTATGAACTAGAGTATTTTTAATATTGAGGCATATATACCAAGGTGGATTCCCAAGTCACATAATCATTCTATATCCAATGATGGAAGAATATAGATTCTGACCTTGAAATTCCATTCAAATATTTTTATGTGTAATAAAGATAAATTTGAGTTAATGACATGTAAAAGGTTGTATGAGTACATGAACTTAGCCCAAAAGGAAACTACACTAACAAAGGGGGTGTTTGGATGAGGCCCCATTGTCAGAGGTTAACATGGTATATATATAATTGTGCATAGCTGACAAGGATGGCATGTCCTAAGGGGTATACCTAAAAAGGCTAACATGTGTGAGGGTGTCAACCTAATATTCCCATGGGTGTCTTCTGAACATGTCTAAGTGTGTCTATCTAACATTTCTAAGGGCGTCTTACTGATAATACAAACATATATGTTAGTCTTCTTGCAATCTTAATGAACATGTCCAGGTTGGTTTGTGTGATAAAATTCTACATGTCTAAATTTAATTGCATGATTGAAGGTGACATGTCTAGGGCATTTAACTTGATCAAGGATTATATTTACAATAAGATTCAAATGATCAAATATGGGATGTACATAGTGATTCATAGGACAAAAGTAGACATGTTCAAGTACTTTCACATGATTGACGCTGACATGTCCAAGGTACATCAAGTGATAAAATATGAAATGTCCATGATCATTTTCATGATTAATGTCAACATGTATAGGGACACATGATGGGATCATGAGACCAATAAGGTGTCACATGATCGTGTGATATTTAGATAGTCATGTGACATGTTATTGAAATAATTTCCATGATCCCACACATGAATAGGGGTGAAAATCCCATCGATGAAGTTTTATGTCCAAGGGTACCATGCTAACACCACACGGATAATGGTTTGTACAATAGTATGGGTGATTGTCCAATAGTTCAGGTCATGTTTCAACATCTTAGTGTTTTCATGGAAATAGGATATAATTTCCATGGGTTCACATACATGTAGAGGTTACACTCAAATGTGTTTTTAAATTAAAAATGATTCATGTGATCAAGTGACCTTAAGGAAGTCAGGTGATGAGGTCTCATGATGGGATATCACAAAATTGTTTGGGGTTCTTTTCCAATGGATTATAGTTGAGACACACAGATAAATGGTTTGTCATCCTTTCGGTATAAGTAATTATCTTCAATATAATAGTAGGGAACATGACCAAGGATACATAACCCAATCCAAATGATCACATGACATTACTGATGAGGAGTTATGTTATCACATGACCGGGGGTGTCCACATGAATTTGTCACATGATCTTCAATTAATCATCTAATAGTGTGATAAAAATGGGTTCTTGTGATGGTTTATCAAGATGGTGTCTCACAATATACTAGATAATACTCTTCAAAGTAATTATACCACTACAATGCCTAGGCTTTCTTCCATCCAACCTTTCCGAAATCATACATCTATTTTCAATGTGGATAGTAGGGGATTATATTGTAAGTGAACGATATATATATATAATTTCTTTTCTTGGTGAAGGTGTTACATCCCTAGGTTGAGGTGATGGACATCGAATCTCTAAGGCACCAAATATATTGGACCTCATCAAGGGTGTGTGATGTTGAGGTAGATGCTCAATCACATTATCACTTTCTTGATCTCAATATTCATGATGGATTCACATGATGGGACTTAGTTGGTGTTACATGATCTTATAAAAACTGTAAATGATAAAATGATCCATTTAATGGATGTTATGTTTTTCTTCAGGAAAAGAATCAGGGATATCAATGGATTCATGTTATCACTATTAGTTGATTATGTGATCCTTTGTATCCCCTAAGATAGATTCTCATGATCATTTGATTAGCTTCATGTGGTGGTTTGTTGGAACTTAGTGACTACCCATGGATACTATTTGATTTTCATCTATTCATGTGACAGATTCATGGGACATGCGTGGTAGGATTCAAGGTCCTCAGGTGATTGATTGACATTAAGTAAGACAACCACTTGACAACCATTTGGGGCTTCACCTAATAATTTCAAGAGATTCATATGATTTTGTGGCTTTTCATTAGAAAATTTCTAAAAAACAATAGAGGTTATACTGTTCGGGAAGTCTATAAAATGTGGAAGGCTCTCACAAAGTGAACATAAATTATTTTTCCTAAAAACCATGTTATGTTAGTGTTATTTATATTATCATCATCACACTTTTACATCTCCGTTATTCCACCATAAAATGGTTTTATCAATATTGTGTTATCATCATGGTTGATCATATCTTTATGGTGTTAATGCCTCAGTAAAATAAAATTCTTGATGGATACATGTGATCGTGTATGGTGTAATTGTGATATCAAAGTTGATTTTTAGCCTGTCCATATAATACCTTAATGATTATCTCCATTTGACCATATGATCCACTGTACATCCTATAATAGCATCATATGATGTTTTATTCTTATTTATGATTCAATTTCTATTATTTGAAACAATATATGCATTCAAGAGTAACATTCATGGAAACTTTAATGACTTTGAGCATGAATCGATTATCTTGGTTTTATAACTAAATACTAAAAGGATGTGGGGTTGATGAAGGGATTTTTGGTTTGATTAGTTTGTGGAGTTATGTAAACTTCCATCATGGATCATGGTATAAATCCAAATGTTTCATTTTGAGTAGCTGGCGAGTGGAGTTTTAATATGATATAGGGGAATATACAAATAAAATGCATTATATACATAAGTTTTAATTTATGAACAATAACCATGTCACATATTTGTCCCACATCATCATTATGAACTATCTAGATCTTATAAATTATTCTAACCATGGAATCCATTCATTAATCCATGGTACTGAAGTTGATACCCATATAAACCTGCACCCACTCCCTCACCGACCATTCAACACCCTTGAAAAACCTTCCTAAGAACTCTTATTTTGTTATGCAAGCCTAGTGGTCATTTTACTATCACACACCAGGATTCTTGGTTAGATGGATATGATGAATTATGATAGGGGTTGTTGAGACTCCCAAATTGGCCATTGGTTGAGCTAGTTGGCCTACTAGCATGGATGAACAATGTTTTGGATAAGGGAATACTCATAAATACATAGAATAAAATATATAAAAATTTACTGAAATAAGGACCATAAAAAATTCTATTATAAAAAAATTCCCATTCCCAAGGTTTTATTATTAAGGAATTTCACTTCCACTCTTCCTTTGATCTCTTTCATGAGATACATAAATTGTATTTTCATGGGATTCACATATCTCAAATCAGAAAAATCAAAGGTCTTGGTACACAACTATAGTTGACAACCCCCCCCCATGTAGAATTAGATTCATTTGGAATATAGTGAATTGTATTATATAGAAAATTTAGATCAATGTTTTGTGCACTTGATCATCTGAAGGGATTTCATATTGAACCATATGAGATGATTTTTCATGAGTTCTTACTAAGATATTTTATGTTCTATCACGATGAAAATCCTAACCCTGAGTGCTTGGATAAATCCATGTTAAGGATTAGACATGGATTCAAGCACATATATCCTAAAATTAGAATGTAAATAAATTCAGGGATGGAAAAGGTATTGGAATGGAATGTATTTTTTTATTGGATCCAAAAATAAAGAACTTTTAATTCTCTACATATCTCGATGGAATAGGAATAAATCCATTTGTAATTTTTATATGAAAAAAATACTATATAGATCAAGCTCGTTTATAAGGGATATAGGTTCATGGATAATGAAATTTGTTATGAAATTACCTATGTATATTTATTTCGTATATAAAAAACGGGATATCAAAAATTTGTGAAACAACCATGGTTATAGACCATTTTTTAGTGGATATTTCTCAAAACTATGACTCTTGTTCCACATTTTAGGTCATATAGTGTAGGCCTCTCTATGTAGTTTATGGTCTGGTTGGATAGAACTTGTATTATGTAGTTTTAAGACATTATATTACTATGTACCATGTTCCATTACAAAAAATAGTGATGTGGACTAATTATTTCGTATATTAGTGGACCTAGAGAGCATAGTTTAATTTTTTCTAGGTATATATAATGGTCCTGACAAACTTGGTAGGACTAATTTTCATTTGTTTCATTTTCCAAATCCACTAGGTGAATGAATAAGTAGGAATACACATTGGTTCTACTTTCCCAATCCTTTAGGGGTTTTCATCCTGAAATGTTTTATGAATTTTCTATTTCATAAGTTCTCAATGTTTCATGAATAAAAAATATTCATGTTAAGCCGCAAGGAACTAAAATTTTAATTAGGGTTCCCTTTTCTGGGTTTCATCATAGTTATCATTGTGTCTCTTTCAATTTTATGTTTATGGTCTTAAAATACCGATGAGATTCTACAATTTATGGTCAAATAACTTGGACCTTATATTTCTATTGTTTAATGTATTCTATCCCAGATCATTTTTTTGTTATGGTTTAGGGTATTTTAGCTCGAACATAAGGCTTATTTGTACAAAAAAGACATAGATTAGGTGAATGATGGGTATCCATGAAGGTTTTGAGTACCCAACATCTTTACTTCGATTATGCATGATAGGTATTCGTGAAGGGTTAAAAAACCCCACATCATTTTATAGTTTATGAAGTATGTGTATTCATGGAGAGTTTTGAAATTCTATATCTTTTATGAGATAGTGAATGATTGGTTTTCATAAACTATTTGGACACCATGCATCAGTGCTGAAATGATGAAGGATGGATATTCATTATGAATTTGGACACCCCATATCCTCGTTGTGATAATGAAGGATTAGTATTCATGAGGGGTTAAGAACCCTTCAGGCTTATTAATATATGGTTTGGTATATGGTTGAATTATTTTAGGGATTCCAAAATCCTCATGGATTGTTGGAATATGGGTTTTATAAATAAAAAATTTATAATTTTGATCCAAGGGTGATGGGATGAGAAAAACACATTAGGGACGATCACAATAAAATCCTTGGATTGAGTTCTACTGTGACATTTATAGGGATCACGAGAATTGGAAGTCCTTTCCTCTTAGGAGGATATTCTTTTAGTTGATGATTCTAAGACCGATATTAAGATACAACACATAAATGGTAAAATAGATGGGTTGATGGTCCTTTACAAGGTCCGTGTGAGATTTATGGAGATTAAAAAATTTGGATAAAGTGTGGAAGAAAGACTATTCAAGGAGGGTTTGGGAACCCTAGGGGTAGTTTTGTTTAAGGATATGTTGCTTGGACCCATAATCATTATATTTTTTTGCCATTCAGTGAGGTCCATTAAAAGGTTTTAAATTTGAATATTTAAATCCATATTTTTGAATTGATACAACACATAGTGAAATTATGTCAAGTATGTCAAATCTAGATAAATAGTTTCTTTATTGGAATTTTAAATCATTGTCTTGTAATATGTGAGTGAACTGAAAATGAGGCCTAGTGTATAGAGTTCAACCATTAGTAATGGTGGAAAATATTGTCACATGTAGCTAGAAAAATGTATCATGGATTTAAGGTGGACCTTTAATCCATGACCAAAACATCCTCAAAGCTCATATTTAAGGGAATTCTATATTTCACCAGGGAATCCTAGTAGGGTCCCATTAGAGTAGTATGTACATATTAAAAATGCACTATAAGGAAGAACAATGATAAATAAATCAAGGATATAGGGTTCTGAGAGAATTGTATCAACTTAAGTGATGGTTTAATCTCATCTTATAATTGAAATACATGAATATGATTTGTGGAAAAGGTAATATTAGAGAAGGGTTTCAGAAGCCTAATTTTTTTTCACTACATAGTGTTCATATTATCATGGAAGAGTTTGTGACAAATCATTGTTGTGTCTTTTCTGGGACGAGGTGGTTTATATTATATAGATCATCTTTTACTAGGGATAAAAGATAGAACCTGAAAGATTTATGAATTTTTTAATTAAATTATATCTTTTTCATATACTTAATATATTAAGAGTTTATTTCACAGAGAAATGATTTTTTCATAAGATTCACATTGTGGGTTTTAACATGATATTATTTATGTTTCCTTTGCTAACAGTTCAAGGTATTTAGATTTAGACCATCAAATGAAGAATTTTAATGTCACATAACATTGAGAAAAGTTCATATAGATTATGGTCATGATGCATGGAGACCAATCATCAAGAGAGTGTTAAGAATTAGTCTAATTTTGGTTACTATGTTCATGAGTACTCCAACACCCTTCTAAATAGAGGATTAATATGAGGTAATTTGTGGCTCAATGTTCTAGAATCATGAGTGATGATATGGGATTGTTAAGCCAAGGATGATCATAGATCACACTATAGTTATTAGTACCACTAATATGATTCTTGGTCTCATAAGGATTAGAAGGCCCTTCCTATATGGTCAATATTCCTCTAATTGATAGTTTTAGGTACCTTATTCAGATCTAGATAGTACATGGTAAAAAAGAGACATTTTATTCTTTTAAATGTCTATATAATATTTTTTTTTCAAATTAGAGACACTCTAAAAATGAATCTTGATTTATGGATTCAAGTGCTTATAAAGATGATTGAAGAACCCTGAACATTGATTGATTGGGGTCAGAATCTTGTGGAACATTGATAAGGAGTGATGGTGGAAGATAGTCTACATAATTTAATTTCATTAAATGTGGTGGAATCTGTCATGTAGTTTAACATCATGTGAAGAGGAATATATCCTTCCACATTAATGTTATATGGTAAGGATGTGAAATTTGATGTGAAATTATACATGATATCTTTAAGGACACCATGCATTGGTTGATGGAATTTTGATTTGAGAGACACATCTTATCCTTACATAGGATTACCAATAGGTTATAATATGTTGGATCCCATATTATGTAGATGTACATAAATAAAAATAAAGTAATACAAAAATATGATTCATAAATAAGAGAAGCGAGTCTATATGATTTATCTAACCTATGGTCATGAATGGTGGACCATAGATTGGGGGAATATGAAATTTCTATGGCTGGGATTATCTGAGTTTACCTATGTATATGGTAAGGGTAGAAATCATTCCATGGTCTTCATTCCCATCTAGATCTCCACGAGGATTGAACTCTTATGTGAGAGGGTAATATTGACTATAAAGTCCATAATATTTCTGAGACTTCCTATGCATGGATTTAACAAATGTTATTGTAAAGAGGATTAATTATTATCTTAGTGAAAAGCTATCAAAGATGTGAAGTATTACTACAAAGTCTCAGAAATTAGGGTTGGAGGGGTATGGTTTTTTGAAATTCATAGCGGGGCTTGTTGAAAAGTGGAATGATATTCACAATATATCCAATATGGATAAGAATAATTATACATGTATTTTTGGGGAATTTTATGGTCCCCCTAAAAATATATGATTTGTTTGTAAGGGATAAGGGAATGTTTCCACCAAAATGGAGGTCCCACGCTACTATTCAGGTGCACAATCTCCTACCGTTGATGGTATCATTGAGGTAAATGGATCTAATATTGGGAGATTCCTTCATTAGTGGGGGAATTTATATAGTCTAATGTATAATGGATATTGATAGCTTTCAATATGGATCTAGCACCTGGGAAGGATGTGATAGTGGAAAACCAATAGTTGTGACTAGGAAAATATACTTAGGCATCACATTGTATTCTGATAGGATATGAATAAATTCACACATAGTTCTTACAAAAATAAACCCCTACATAGATCTACATCATATATAGGGAGGTAAATTTTTTTATTTTCCATTAGATAGCCTTGAAAACATAGTCAGTATAGGGGTACTCTATTTAGATTCAGCTTGTATATAGGGAAATGTTTTCTCCGCATTTCATTCTATTATGGAGATGAAAAATTCAAATATTATATTGATATATTCAAAGGATTTACCACTCAAAGAATTTTTTTGTCTTTCATGATGGACCATATGTGATGTAACTTAATATTGCAAGACTAGGACATTGTTGTTTAGTTTTACATCATGAGACAAGGACATTTTCATGTAGTTTAATATTTTGAGACTAGGATGTTGTTATTTAGTATAACATCATGATACTAGGATGTTTTTCTATGAGTAATTACTATCATAATACATTTATATCTTCAAAATAGATGAAAACCCCCCGAATAATTATTTAAAAGAATATATTATTATAATCTTTCATTAAAAATGAGTATGATGCATAGATGGGTAACATCAAGTGTATGTATACCCACTTTAATATTTGGGTTATGGGACATGAAAATCGTATCCAAAGAGTGTATAAGTCAAATGGATGTTGATACCAATGAGTATGGGTTAATTACTTGTAATTTAAAAGATCCCATATCCCATCTTGTCAGGATTACAACTCTTGTATTTATGGGGGTCCATTCCTCTAGGATTAGAATATCCACTAGGTGAAATATCTAAGGTGTTGTGTTATTCACTAGTGATTCCAAACATGGTCACTTTATATTAACCAATACCTATTACCAATTTTATAGAAGGGAGAACCAAGAGATGTGGGGTTTCAAGGTCCCTGGGTTTCCAAGAGAAGGATATAAATCCGAGGAATTGGTAGGTATTAACGTAATGTTCAAAGATATGAAGTTTATTTAGGGAGAGTGTAAAATTAATGAAGGGTTCAGGAACACTGAAGTCTATACAAGAGAGTTTTGAACACATAATGTAGAAACAATATAAAATAGGGAATTCTTTACTACACAATCATCAGAGGGTATGATATTTTCAATTTTAATACCTCTAGTTGTGAATTTTAACATAAAATGAAATGGATGTGGTTCCAAGTATTTTGATATGATTCACCTCGACTGATTTAGTCATAGAACCTTTTTAGGTTCTCTGACCTCACATGATTCATGCTCATCATGAGAATCAAGTGATAACTAGATAATTTATTGATCTATATGAGGGTGAATAAAATGGAATATGTTGTGGTTTTCACATTATTTTGTTAGTGGTAACCCCCCCCCCCACAAATTTGATTCTCCTTGAAGGATATAGTTAGGGGTGTTGAAAATTTGTAGCTAGTCTTGAAATAAAGGATCTATTCCTTACATCACATCACATAGTTTGGTAATAAATCTACTCTTATTTAACATAAATAAATTTTCACAAACAAATCATGATCATATTCATGTAATGTTGGCACTATAAAATTTAAGAACTGACTTCCTATATACCAAATTCTCACACAATTAACTATTTATCATGTAGGGGATAATTCATGGATGACAATAAAAGTAATATCTAGAAATCACTATATATCTCAAGGGAATGAGAATCATAACAAAACTAGTTATTACATTGGATCCCTACATAGATCGAACTCATATATGGGAAAGGGGAATTTTATCATTGCATAATAGTATGATGAAATATTGGAATCCTAAATTTTACTATTTATCATGTGGTAAGAAGAATCAAGTCACACATAAATATTATTTATTGTCATTATTTAGATATTATTATTACATAAGAATGGGGTTTTTTATTTTATAACTTCATTTTTTAGGATTGTATCTCAGAAAAGAATTAGAATATTTGGACATTTCTATATATCCTATAACAATAAGAATCAAGAAATATATATTTATTTTATGGAAAAATTACACCATAGGTCTAACCCTTACATTTTGTGGGAGTATTTTTCATTTTATATTATGGTTGGGACAAGGATGGGATATTCTAGGATAGTATATTTCATGTGGTAATGAAAATAATTACATAGTTAGTTATTATCAATGTTTCATGCTATTTTATTTCTACTTCTAGAACATTTATATTAATTCATAAACCACTAATTCATCATTTATCTATCATGGATGTTAAATGTGAGAAATAAATCTTTTCTATAAATGCCTATATCAAGGATTATCGTTCGATGATTTGTGGGACTAGATCCACACCATTGAATATCCAAGGGGATCAAGGGGGGCCTTTACTCTAGAATAGAAATATCTACAAGTAATAATCCCTTTGATATTAGGTTATTCACCATCGAATATTAGTATGACCCCTTTAGGAAACAAAATATTCCATAGGCATAAGCTCTTAGGAAGTGTTTTATTCCCCAATGAATGTCTGTAGGGTTTTTTTAGGAATGGTCTGTCCCTATTACCAATATTCCATGAAATTCAAGTATATTATGTTCTCATGGTATCCAGGGAGTTAGACATGAGATGGGGTAATGGTGTTTTTATAGTGGAAAAAAGGATGGTGTACAAATGGATTTTAAAGATCAAGGATATTAGGTATTTATAGAGGATATATATAATGAAATAAAAGGGTAAAATAATGCGATGTCATAATATTATTTTTAGAATGGATATTATACACAGATGAGTAACATCAAAGGTATTTGAATCCACTTAAATAGATTGGTTATGTGAAGTGTAAATCATAACCCAAGAATATCTAAGTCAATTGAGAGTAGAGATTGGAAGTTATGGGGAAAACATTTGAAATTGAGGTTATATCATATCCAAAATTTTCAATAGAATAGATCATAGATTTAATTGGGTCCTCTTCTATACAACCCAAAAAATCTTCTAGGCCCAAGATTCGTATAATTCCATTATTCACCAGTGAGTCATAAAGGGGAACCTTTGGATTAACCTGTCCTTGTTAGAAATTTTCAATAGAGGGGAACTAAGAAGAATAACTTAATGTTTATGGTGTTACTATATAAGTGTATAAAATCAAGTAATTTTTAGTTTTTAACTCAGATATCAAATATGTGATGTCTATTACTGAGAAATGTAAGATTCAAGAAGGGTTAAAAGATCATAAATAATACACCAACATGCAATGAATACCTTTTTTATGATAGGGGATAAAAAATTCAATTCACTAATACACAGTTATTAGGGGGATTATCTACATTGAATGTTAAACTCTTGTTGTGTAGTTTAATGTCACGTGACTAATAAATTACCATAAATTTTAACATCATGTGACTAGGATGTTATTTTTTTGTTTAATATCATGTGACTAGGATGTTTTCATGTAGTTTAACATCATACAATAAGGAAATTGTCATGAATTTTAATTTCATACGATTAGGAAATAATTACCTATATGATAAAAACTCAATAATTCTATTTAGAATAGATTTATAGTTCCCTAATCTCACTTAAGTCATTCTATTCATGAGAAACAAGGGATAACTTGGATGTTGGTTGAGCTATGTGAGAGTATGTGATAAGGAATATGTGGGGTGTTCAAAATTTAATTTCGACTGTTTCATCTACACAAATATGAGTCTTAAGGATTTACATGATTGGGAGTGATGGAATTTCATGAAAAGTCCAATAATGAAGGATTCAAGTGTCATTTCATATCCTATGATGAGAGGAATTAAGCCACATGTAGTTCTAATACAAACTCCCTTGTGTAGGTCATACCAATAAACATGGAATGGGGAATTTTCATTATATTGTGTCTGGACCGTGGAATTGAGATATTTTCATCACTAAGTATATTGTGATAACATTAATCAACAAACAGATAGGTCGTAAGAAATATCTTTCCATAGGTATTGACTATATGCATATAGGGGTGTATTTATTTCGTTCTCTTTCTGTAATATTCTGTCTAGAACCATGATTTAACATATATGAATCATTATGTATCCTATGGTAATTATAATCAAGACACATGTATTTTAGGAATAAAAAATTCTCCACAATACTTGGTTTACTGTATGGGAGAGGTAATATTTATCATACTAGAGATAGGTGAAAGACTGTGGATCTAGGTGTCACTATGTTTCATATGATAATGGGAATCAATCCATTTGTAGTTATTTGAAGGAAAATTCCTTCTACATGTTTTAACCACACATAGATTGGGAACATTTTTCTATTTATATTATTGTTGGACTTAGTATTTAAGATCTTTGCGTCACTACATATCATGTGATAATATGAATCAAGCCACACATGGTTCTTGAAAAATTTCCCTCCATAGGTCTGACCCATATATTGGGAGGGGTTAATTTTCATCTATATTGAGGTAGGTCCCATGATAGAGATCTAGGCATCACTATAAATTTTTGATAATAGGAATGAAGACATTAATTGTTTTTATTTGGAAAATTCTATATGTATGTATGAACCATATGCAGGGAGGGTAAAATTTTCAATTTATATTGTGGATAGGACCAAGATTTGTGATTTGGGAAACAATATGTTTCCAGAGATAATATTAATTAAGACACATGTTGTTATTATATGGAAAATTCCATAATAAGTTCTGGCCCATATATATAGCGGGTACATTTTTTTATTTATATTGCGGCTAGACCTATGATTTGAGATTCATGTATCACTATGTATCCTATGATAATATGAATTAATCCACAAACCGATCTCATATGAAAAATTACATGTGTAGGTCTATCCAATACACAGAGAGGGGAAATTATTAAATTTATATTTTGGATGGACATAATATTTAATATTAGCGTGTCACTACATATCATATGCTAATAGAAATTGAGCCACATATAGTTCTTATTAGAAATAATTCCCTGATGCAGATTTGATTCTCACATATGGATGGGGGTATTTAATTTTCTTGTACATATCCAACTCATTTACAATGAATTTTCAATTTAGGGATGCTTGAGATCAAAAAATAATGGAACCTTTTGTGGATCTTTTTTTAGTGCTAGGATCCATGCAAGACTCCCTTGTTCTCTTATAGGGTTATGGGAATGAACTCAGTGTGTGATTGAAAATCCCTAAACTTGAAATAATTTCGGTAGATCTAGATAACATATATGTTGGGACACAAACCCCAAATAGTAAACACATATTGTGTAATTTATGTTCTTATGACTAAGAACATTTCATGAAGTTTAACACTATATAAATAGGACATGGTCAAGGAGGATAACATCATGTGACTCAGGCATGTTGGATATATTCCTTAATATTTCCATACCATATAATTTTCTTCTTTAAGTCTCCTTCTAACCATGGTGGGGAATTTCAAACAGCTCATGGGGAACTCTATATTTTTAACCAATGTTTTTTGAGAACCCATCTACATGAAGGTGTCTTGAAAAGGAGATTATTTCCTCAAGAAATTGCTAGAGTATGTTATTGAACTTCTATATTTTGGTAGGATTTTGGTCTAACATTAGGGTGGTTTATATATTATGTTAGTGAACCATTAGTGAAGAAGGGGTATGAGCCTAGTTCATATGTACCTTCACCATACGAATATGCTAATGTATCTCTAGATTGGGATAGGGGATATTTAACTACACCTATATAACCTTGGAAGGAAGATGATTCAGTCTTTCATTAGTAGGATTAGGGATATATGCTCAGTCTTGTTATATGGTGGATTATTTTATATAAATCCATTGTTAGGGATGTGAGCTATCCTGGAGGTATTTTCTCTATTATACTGAAAGGCCTAACATTGATATGGGGTATGAGACCTATCTTGTGTCATAGAAGTATACTGTTGACTTTCTTCAGTGGGACTATACACCTATATAGATAAGATTTTCAAGATAATTTTAAAGACCCCATTCATAGTAGGGGTATGATACTATTCATACACCTTATCCTTTATTGGAATATAGAGATAATACACCTGTGTGGGATAAATAATGTGTTCTTTCTCCAATGTCGTAACCCATTAATGATTATAAAGTTGATATATTTCTCTTGATTTGGGGTAAGAATGTGTGAATGTCCATATATCATCATATAAATATACTATCAGAGATCTTATATCACTTCCAAAATTTATTGGCACTCTTGTATGGTTTGTCTAGTGATATAGGAAAAAATTATCTCGGTATTGAGATATATTGGATGATGTATTTGATTATAGCATGAATATATTCATAATAATCTTGTCATTGTGTCATTAGAATATACCGATAGGATATACACACAGAGGTGTGAATATATTCCTACGCCATGCCTGTTTCCCTAACATGATAGAAGGATTTGTTTGAGAAAATTGGCATATAGGCCCACTCATTAATTTCCACTTGAATATGTCAGCTGTCTTCATAGATGGAGGGGGGAATATGAGACCACTCTCTCTAGTCGGTGCATTTTTGTATCTAGAGAGATGTCTTTAGTTATAAAATAATTGTGTCCCCAGAGGTGACCTATCAAGTAATTCTCTCAGTATGTGACTGAGGGGCATTGGTGGATTTGTGATATTACTTGAATTGAGAATTTATTGTATCAATGGTACTTTCCTAGTGACTATAATTTATTTGTGATGTTTAAAATATCTCTTATATATTTTTATGTCACACATTTAGCTTTCTTGTGATTAGTTCATTCTCCATGATGTTTAAAGTCATGTGCTAAGGACATTGTTGTGTAGTTTAACGTCATGAGACCAAGATATTGTCATGCAGTTTAACATCAAATAAATAGGATGTTTTTGTGAAATTTATCATCATATGAATTGGATGTTTTTATGAAGTTTAATTTCATATGAATTGGTAATTCTTTAGAGTTTAAAATCATGTGACCCGAATGTTTTCATGAAGTTCTGTGTCGTGTTTATAGAACATAGTAAAGTAGTTTAACATCATCAACCCATGACATCTTAATGACACAACCTATTAGGAGGTAATATTTTTTTATGGATCTTGGATGACTCTTATATATGTTGCAATGGTTTCAGTATCCTTAAACTCTATCCTTCCTTGGTTTTCTTGTTTTTTAAAAATTCAAAATGACAAATCATCCTTCAATATTATTCCCCATGAGTTTGTAATAAGGAAAATAATTGATATGTAATTTCAAGGATGCATCACAATGTCACTTGTAACATGGTATCTTTAGAATTTTGAGTTCTAACACATGAACAATGAGCCATATTATTAGTCATAAAGGAGTATACCTTGCTTCTCATATAATTAAGAGATAATATTCCATCACTAAGAGATAAGTGGTCCATATTATATAAAATGATTTTTTTATTATTTTAAAAGTTCTAACATGACTAGAGTAGGGATTCATGTTTCATTGGTTCCATAAGTCCCTCATATATCTTATTATAAATCTAGTCCTTGATGTTAAAGAAACCCCATTTTATAATCCCAATACATTGGTGGTATGGGAAATGATTTTAATGGCCTACCAAATCTACCACATTTAACTCCATCATTTTTTATAAAATAATTACACATGGAATAATCAATCTTACTAGGGAAGTTATTTTGCTGGAAGGAATAAAAATTTCCCTACCTATCATAAAGAGATGAGTAAACATGATACTTATCAAATGTGTAACCTATACCTTTGTTGGAACAATAAGAAGACCATTTTTAGATCTTGGGACATGGATCACAAATATTTATTATTTTAGGGGAAGGTTATAAAGCATCGTGGGCCTTGGATGATGTAGTTTCTTCCCACTAATTAGTGAAACCTGCCTCTCTTGGAGGCTTTGTTGTAACTACTGAGGTTGGATGGTGTACAGAGTACACCCAATGAGGGGGTGGAATTTTTCGAAATGAACCTAGTCCTTTGGGTTTAGTTTGGTGGAATAATGTCCAGATTTAACCTAATTAAGGGGTGAATAATATATAAATTCTCTCATCCCTATGGGATAAAGCACTTTACTACAGGGAGGCTATATATAGTATTGTGTTAGTTTTTCATTCTACGGAAGATATCCTAGGATGATACCATGATTATTTATCAAAGATCATTATTTTTTCATTATATTTAAGTGATATTTTATTCTATATAAATCTACATATCATCCCTAATGGAATGACTTGAATAATAATGATAACACACATTCCCATGTCAATGGTAGGGTGGGGGATTATGATGGGACTCTCAACATAGACCAAGGATATTAAATATTATAAAATAATTGGGAATATTCACCATTGATACCATATATAGAGTCTTTAAAAGGTTTTTAGGGAATTATATAGATTCAAGAAAGGTATCATTAATATCTTCTTCATAAATAATGAGGTTTAAAGATGGGTCAACCTACACAAACCTGTGTGATTTCAGATGTGCACAATTATCCTCATTAAGAGTGTTCTTATTTTGATATATTGGAAATTCATCATATATGTTTGATATCATGTTGATGTAGATATATACGGATTGGTTCTCCTCTACAATAGAGTTTCTTATTTGATGGGATGGTTCCAAATGTACTATTTTTTGGGATGGTGACCGTTGTACGATTTAATGGGATGATACCCATATTATAGATGATACTAGAGTTAAAAATGACAAATATTACCCCATCACTATAGTACGAGGTTATCCATAGGTGTCCACAGTCACTAAATCTATCTATGATATAATCTGAGACATTTGGATAATGGTGATCTAGGACTAATTTCAAGACACTATTTAGATATTCTGCTATGCCACAGATACATTCAAAGTAGAATGAATGTGGGTTTGCTATGTCATAACATCGTTTGAAAACCCCAATGTGGGATCTCTTATTTGATTCCCAGTCATGGATGATTGTGGTAGTCACAACTTCTTCTACAGCTTGCAGTGGACTTGGGGTCATATGTTGATGATGATGACCATAGTGTATATGATTCCTCCTATGAATCTCCAGAGTTATTGAGTTGATGTGGTGATTTTCCTTATCCACATTATTAAGATAGGGAAGGTGTATATTACAATTCTCTAAGTATAATATCTCAAATATGTTGAATGTTTTAACAAGACCCCCTCATATTCTATGGCCTATCATGGGAATGATTACGTATGGTTTTACTAACCATTATGAACACATTTTTATTTATTAAATTTCACTATTATATACCAATTCTAGAATATGAATCATTATATAATATCATTATTAAGATTTTATCTGATAAAAAAAAGGTTTATTATAACCATCCATGAAGTAGGTAATTGTTGATTTATAATATCATCCATGTGGAAGGTTAAAACCGTCCATGACAGGATGAGTGTTATAAAATACTTCAAAAATGGATTCTATGAATTTTATGATGATATATTTCATATTAAAATAAAATTATATTTTTAGTTATATTCTTTTATTCATGATTATTATATTTATAAAGAGTGTGTGGAATGAATAATTGAAGGAAATTAAAATGTTTGAGAAATATAAAACACACTTTATCACTTTGACATTGCACTTTTACACCACTGCTTATTTATTCTTAGATTAGTTGATTTGTGTGGCTATAAGTTATAGTAAATTTCTAATATTGTTAGTGATGTATTTAGGAAAGTTTTTTAGAATGTAAATGTGATTTTAAATTGAAGAGAAATGGGTGGAGGTTAGTGGTATGCATTTGGAGATGTTAAGGGTGTCTTAGAATAAAATATTAAAATATACTATTGTATCATCATATAGTGACCAGACATGTTATTAAATAGTAATATGGTTGTAATTAAATTCTAAATGAGACATTTAAATATTCAAATAACTTCTAGAAACCTCAAAAAGTAATTATTATACACTATTACGAAATATGTTATGTATATGATTTTTACTATTAACCTCTGTATTTTAATAGTTATAAAAAGAAAAAAATCACTATAACCAAATTTAAAAATGATGATTTAAAAACTGAAAACCATTTTATTTATATAATTTTATAAATATTATATGTTTATTTTTAAATAAAATCCTTCATTTTAAAAAAAAATTAATTTTTATGAACTGATAAAAAATTGACTTTTGAAAAATTAATTATGATTTATTAAAATATATAATTATTTATAGAAAACTATAATTGTTTAAAACCATTTTGTTGAAATAAGTTTTTAATTTAAATTTGAAAATTTATAAAAAGTGGTTTTTATGAAAATAAAACATATATATTTTCTAAAAATACTATTATGGATTATTTATATATAATATATATTTTATCATATTTAATAATTTTATTTATTTGTATTATTATATAAATTCATTATATTTTTATTTCCTAAGATACACATATAGTGATTTACTAATCAAATGGTTAGTTTATTATTTCAAAGGTCATGTTATTATTTCAACTGTTATATAAGTTTAATACATCCGATAAATACCTCTAATTTCCTTACATTATAATTCACTTAATTTCCACTAAATGTTATATTTTTTTTAAAATGGGTGAATTTCATTACTAATGTTTGGTTTGTTTACATTATTGTTCACAAGTGTGATAATTCATAGATACTAAAATAATTTAAATATTTCTATTCATTTTTTTTATCTTTACTATCCAACTGTATTATTTTCAATTATATTATATATATTTTTTATATTCAAATGATTTTATAAATTAATGAAGTAAATTATTCTTTTATTATGTGATGTGTATGTTTTATAATACACTATATTTCAAAATATTACACTCGTGATTATTCATATGGAAAATTAAAAATATAACGTATGGTCGATTATAGGAACTCTCAATGGCCTTGATGTAGGTATTTGTCTTATATAGTATGAATGTTACTTAATAATATTTTTTAAGAAATATGTATCTATTTGGATCATAATTAATCCAAATATAGCTTCTAGGTTCTTGGGTAATATGGGATTGTTCCTCTATATCTCTTTGGGGGAGTCGACTCAACATCCATCTCATGAACACATTTTTTTTATTTGTCTTCAAATTATCAAAGTTTTACTTTCATCCCACTATGTCCTTGAATAATATATTTTTTCTCAATAAATATACAAGTTTTAGCCAAAATAAATTTTTGTTTAATACTATTATAGATTTTATATCCCAAAGTTTCCATTGGATAAACATAAAATAATAATTTCTCATATTTAGTTTTAAATTTATCAAAATAATCATTGCATGAGTTCATTATTACCCCAAATGTTAATAAAATATATTTATGTACATTTCAATTTCCATATCTCGAATGGTTTATTTACAACTATTTTAAATAGAACACAATTAAGTAGGAATACTGATGTTTCCAATATATAACTGCAAAATGTAATAAGATGATAACATCGACTCATCATTGATTGATCCATATCTAGAAGGGTATGATTTATCTTCCCAGCCACACCATTCCACTATGGCGTTTTAGGTGGGGTGAATTGAAGAACAATTACACAATATATGTGATGTATACTGAATTCCGAGCTCAAGTATTTAACATCCTGATCTAATCAAATAATATTAATACTTGTTTCTAGTAAAGTCTATACTTTTTTATGTAACTCATTTAACCTTTCAAATGATTCATACATGTATCTAATTTCAAACACACACCCATACTAAACAAAATCATAAATAACAGTAATGAATTACCTAAAATAACCACATTTGTATGTACTCATTTCACCACATATATCACTATGTTTAAAATACAATAGTATACTATCCATTTCACCTTTTCCATCAATTTTTTTTTATTTTACCTAATAAAAATTATTATCACTTATCAAATTATTCATAATTATATGGTTCTAACAATTTATTTTATGGATAATTTGATTATTTTTCTAATTTATATGTACAAGGATGCAATAACAATTGTAGGTAGGATTAAAATCTACCTTAACCTTATTATTCTAAATTATATAGAACATATTATCCATATAAAGAATATATAAACCATTTAACATATTCCCAATGTCATAAAAAAATTCATTCTCATATATATAATAACTCATGTTCTAAATAATGAATTAAAATACCATCTTTTTAAAATAAGATATAGAAATGAAATTTCTATTCATTTTAGAACATAATAACAGTTCTTATTTTCCAGAAAAAATTACTAGGTAGACTTGGATCATAATTTTAGACAATAAATGCATGAACTCTTACCCCACCACCAACATAAAGATTTATTCCACCCCTTTTAAATTTAATCCTATATATATGTATATTATAATCATATTTTTTTATTCACACTCATTATACAATATCTATGAGCTAGGGTCAGATAAATTGATCTATATAACATTCATATTTAGATTTTTAGAATGCTTCTATTTGAGAACATTTCCAAAAAGATACACAAATAGATAATTTTTTACAGGATGAACCTATTAGATATCTCAAAATTATATACATGATTTATTTCATACTCTATACAAATTAAATATATAATGGTGTGTTTCATGTGTAATATATTTTCAATAAGGAATTTTATTATATTTTTTCCATCTAAAAAAGATGCAACTACAAATCATATATATTTTATGATACATGATAAATATTTCAGGGATTTTTAGGTGAATTTAAGGTTTCTCACATCACTTAGACATTTAGGTAAGAAATCATTCCAATAAAAATAATTGCAACTCTTTGATAGCTAAGTGGAAACATCTTTTCCCTCTCCATAATATTTAAAAACTAAACTCTATTCCTGTGGTGGTATAATACTATTATTGTATTTTTAATAATTGTAACCCATATAAAACTCCATGAATGGGGACCTAATACTATTAGTATCTCTCACTTCTTTCATGAATTATACAAGATAATATAGGGGTAAAAATATTTTTCATGACCTTCATGGTTAAATGATAAAGGTATTAAAATTTACACATTGGAAGAAATATAACCATTAGTATTTGCGGGAATTTGTATTAAATGTTTCCCCAACATAATATACATAAATTTTATATTAAATTCATGAAATTTTTATCACATGAGTTTTTTATCTATTATCTCATTTCATTATGTATGGATTTTTATAATGACTATGTTTTTAATCCATATTCCAGCCACTAAATTAATATCATCACACAATATTGATGTGTAATTCTTTACAAAACCCATAGGTTTTTTACTATTCAAAAATATAAAATCCAAACCAATTCATACATATCCAAACTTAACCTACCCAAAAGGTATTTGAAAACATTATATAAATGTTTATAATAATATGACATTGAAAATATATACAAGAGTAAGATCGAAGCTACCAATAGCCATCCCGCATGTTTCTTGAACAAGGTATAAGCCTCCAAGATAATGACAAGACTAAATACAAGTACCTACACCTAGGTAGACATTACTCAAGAGATATTCCAATTAATCATAACTCTAATACCGAATATGTATAATCTATATTCAATAACTAATTTTAAGATAATAATATTAATTAAAAACTATGGTTATGGAAGATGAAAATTGAATCTTATGTTTTAATATCTAGTATGTAATGTATTTCTGGACAATTTTATATGAACTAATTTATCTTATAAATAAAAGATAAAAAATATTAAAATTTTATTAAATATTTATATGCTAGAATACTCTAAGAAAATAATAAAAAATTAATCTCTTTATTTATTCTTCAAAACTTGAGATACAAATATATACTTTTCATATTTAATTTAGGTATGGAAAATAAATTTTTTAGTTCCTAACACTTCCCATTTACAATTATTTTATAAACCATATGATAATTTATCAAATTATTTATTTATTAACATTTTTTGGCCTATATCATAATTTTTATCTGATATTTGGATTATCAGTTATAATATAATATTTATATTATGTCTTATGATAGCTGTTATTGATTGAATCCTATATTATTTGAGTATATCCTGTATATTTCCAATATGATATGATGCTCAGTTTTTTCTTAACCTGGGTTTTATTTGTATCATACGATATTTTATATCATAACCTATAGAATATAAAAACATGTTATTCTTTCATATTATAACATATGATATACCATATTATTAATCTATGAACAATAATAAAATAATCATATATTCATATTTTACACTTTTGTTTGACTTCATGTACATCACAACATTGATTTTCATTGAAAAAATGAAAGAAGAAATTGTTAATCTACTAAAGATCAAGGATTTTCTACCACTAATGGGTTAAGGGTGATCATCTAATGATATTTCTTATAGAGAAAAACCTATAATATACTCAATCTTCATTCAATAATATTAAATAGGAATAATAAGAAGAACATAGATACAGATGTACCTCAAGAGTATTAAGATCCATCTTTTATTCTTTTATAGAGTAATATTGATGTATATCACAATAGTGGAACCCTAATTACTACTGCATTTGAGGGATTACTCCAGATTTTTGGATTTTTGTTCTTAATGTGAGGATCCCATGATATAAAATGTAGTGATACAACTTTATTACCTTTCATCCATATATGGTACTATCAATTGGAGGGATTTCAAACCTTATATAGGCGCTCTTCATTTTGAAAAGAGAGTTAAAGCATTTGGATTATAAACTACCATCTCGTGGAATATAATATAATACTTCATACTATATATATTTAATATTTTCCTATTTAAATTACTAATATAAAGTATAAATATTCATAATGAATAGATCTCATTGATTCATAAGTGATGAAACAATACAATAATATACAGCCGTGACCATTTACTTTCATTCCATGCTTCTCATATTGTAATTCTTATCATACAATACAATATTTTATGAAAATGGAATCTAATTACACATTATGATATGGGTGTATCCTAATATTTGATATGAATATCATGAATATTACATCTTACAACTCTTGGGATATTGTATTTATTTTATACCTTAATATATTTTTTATATCCAATAGAAATAAGTATATCATATTTAATTAGAATAGATCAATTATTATATAATAATAAATAATAAATTTTAACAACTATATAAAGAATGTTAATTTTTAAATATTAAGACACATTTGAGTAAAATAAATCAATAATATTTCATGTATGAGTAAAAAATGTTTTGTGTAAAATCTTATACATTGCTTATTTTTCAAATTTCTGATAAATAAATATATTATGTATCCCACATAAGAATAAATTAATGTAATATAAGATATTTTATTCAAAAAAACCTTTTAAATAAGACTATCTCCAAAAATATGTATGAGTAATCCAAACATACCCAATATTTTATAATTGTAAAATTTTATACAAAAACCATCAAGATAAAAAATTGGAAAATAATATAAAATTTATAAATTATTTTTATTAACTGATTTGGGGTTATGAAAAATTTAAAAGAAACATAAAAGATAAAATGAAGGTGATGGGGTCAGATGTGAATGAATCTTCCCTCATCAGAAAATAAACCATCAACAGTCATCCTGAATAAACATCCATATACCACAATATATTTCCCATGTTGTGATGAGAAAACTATCCTCCCCTTCAACAAGGGGGAATCTACCTCCTCTAATTAATGTGTATTTTACATGGTCCCCCTTCATCATACATATACACATTCTTTATACCAACCTCCATGTTGCTGAGTGAAATCTGGTCATCCCTATTTATATTTGATGATCTTGTATTTAGTTGTCATAAACTAAGCTCCCTTGAATTTTTCAAGAAGAGTTGTCCACTAAGATCCTACATATAATTAGGTGTATGAACATGGATCACCTCATAAACAGACTCCATCAAATCATCACTAGAATTACAACCTTGTATATCATCCTCAAAGGCAACATGTAACTCCAATGAGATATGAGTGTGAGCTAAATATATAAGGATGACTTTAAGATTTAAATATTTCTCTTACTAGGCATGAAATCCTAACCACCAAGTTCAGTTTCAACTTCTGAGTAGTTAGATCATGTCCCATCAATGTATTGTCATAGAACATATATAGTGTTCCCTAAAAAATCAAGGACATCCATCATTAAAGAACTTATAGGTGAAGAAGGAAAATCCCCATGACAAGAAATAGGCCATCCTCACAGCCTCTGGGTGTCATATCCTCCTTTGATCCCAATTTCCATTGCATCAATAATTTTTGAAGATAATATCCACTGAAAATAAATCTTGATGTGTGCACTGTTCATATCCAGTTTCCACTATTATCAAATTATTAGAGATGTTGGCCCCTACACACTAAGTATTTGTGGAAGATGAATATTTATTACTTCAAGAGTTTACTAACTACTCCATGTATTCATTGGTATGTTTCCAAATGAATCATATAAAATATATCATTTATCATAGAAACAAAATTTTCCTCTTATAAGTTGGCATCATCCAGAGAAGCCTCATTATAATCTAAATTCTCTAGTTGTCTATCAACCACATCACCCATATAATTATCCCATTTTGGATTCCTAGTTATTGATAACCTATGAAACCTTTTCCATTTAGGAAGTTATAAAATTACCAATTATAAGTGTTTTGGTATCATCTCTAGCCGCGACATTAGAATAAGTTGTAAAAAGATTATTTCTTTCATTATAATTCTTATAATTATGGTTTTATAACTACTAAGAGGAATTTTTACAAGAGGCCCCTTCTATTGAATCATCAAAAAATCCTTGTTTCTTTCACTAATAAATTTTTTAGTGACTTTACTAATCAATGACTTTCACCACATCCAGTATTTGTCTTACCCATGCCTAAATTTATTTCATAGGGAAAAATGAAATCTCTTCTAATTTTTTCCATTGTGTACCCAATAAATTTGTAGAAATTACAAAAGAGATTTGTTTTATTAATTTCAATTTAATGTTAAAAATGAATATCCATAAAAATGTGAATAACTATTTCAATTATGTATGAGAAAAGATAAATATCAACTAGGATTTTGGGAAAAATCCCTGAATCATGATCTATCAGTTTTATGATCAATCTTGATTAGAACACTACAAGAATATAAAACATACCATAATATTTTAGTATTGATAATAATCAAATAAGAACTATAAATATGATACCAAATTGGCTAGTTTAATTTTTTACTTCTCTAGATTGGAGAAAGGGTCCCACTATTGATGTTTCGAAGTACCTAGCCTGAGAAAGTTAAATATGGATTCCCAATCATGATACATGAATTTAGCTGAGGTAAAGTAATTATAGGATAAAACATTCCCAATTCATATAAATATAAAACATTTCAAACCCCAAAAATAATAAACCCTTCATTTCTAAGAGTCAAAGTAGAAATTCTGGTCACCAAATAAAATTAGCTAACCGATGAACAAAAACAAATTACTCGATTATCTCATCAAGTAAATCTTGATCCAATTAAACTTGTGGTTGGGATAAATAAATTTTTATGTATTACAACAAATTAATATCCACTTCTCTGTAATCCTCAAATTCTCTAGAAAGATAAGGCAAGGATTCCAAAAATCTCATCAAAATATTTGAATAAGATGGAAGGCCATGAGTATTTAAGGAAGTATTCTATTGATTTTAATCTCTAATAGTTTCTTTAACATTTAAAGATAAAATAAAAACCTCCATATGGTTTAAGTAAAAAAAATTATTTTCTGAGCATTAACACATTGGAAATGTTAGGGTATGTTTGATTTGAAAAATTGTGGAACGATAATTTTTCATGGTCAATAATAGAAATACTTATGGTCAGAAATGTACACATCACGGTTATTTTCCATGTTGAAATTATATTTTATTTGACCATAGTTCCATTTTAATGATTTAAGAATAACTATTTTATTATTCCATGTTTTTACTATCTGTGTTGTGGTCTTTTTTCTTTAGAGGTCGTGGTTTAATGGACCACATGATTAGAAAGATTCTAGTTTAAATAGAGAAGAAAAACACAGAAATAAAATTTTCAATTAATTATAATTATCATTAATTTTAAAATAATCAAGAGGATTTTCAAGAAAGACAGTGTGGTTAAAGGAAATCATGTCATGTTTCTTGACACTAAGTAATTTATTTTCATTGAATGAATATTGATGTGGATTTATTTTTGTGGATTGGTGTATATCATATAGACTACTAAACATAATTACCCAATTTTAATGGTAACATATATGGTTATGTGATTTCATTAAATGATATACTGATTCAAATTAATGTAGGGGCTGATGAAATATGATGATATAATTCTTGTTTTTAATTGAAATTAAAAATTCTAATGATTGAGTTGAAGAACATAGTTTTAATAGAGAGTATTATGAAATTAAGAGTGAATTAAGAGTAAATTATATTATATAGGAATAAAATAACATCAAAATAAGATAAGTAAAAGTATAAAATCATTAATAAAATTATAAAAGTATGAATCATATAATTTAATACTGAAAGATTAATTTTAATTGAAGATATATTTATTTATTTTTTGAAAATTTAAAATAATGTTTCACTAATTATTTTATAATTTAACATCCATATAAAAAAAAGATATACTATTAAAGAAGGATGCACAATGTTGTGTGATCTAGGAGTGGTCTTCATTTTCTAAATTTTATAGTTTCAATGTTTGAAGAAGAATAAAAAAATAAATAACTTGTGTATACAATTTTAAATTGATACTTGGTGATGATGAGTGAATTAGTTTTTCATTAAAATAATTATATATTCATTCTATAAGAGTAAACCTATTATTTGTGAAGGAATTTTTTTTCACATGAATTCAAGGATAATCCTTTATTTTTATAACCATCGAATGATACTAGTGTATTATATTTAAATGGATGATACCATGTCATGCTAAGGATGAAACCATTTATTAATAATGGTTAACATTGCATATCAATTACTTAACTAAAATTTTGTGGATATTCAAATGGTATCAGTTAATTAAATTGATTAAATTCATAAAATTTGTTTTTTATGAATAAATTTTTGAAGTAAAATTGGTTTTTGGTCATTTGAATAGGTGAAAAAAGAATATTGTGGAAGAAATCATAAAAAAATATCCATTGATTAACCACCCCCTATTAATGAATACATGAAATAGCCCTATATAAAATTGAATATTTATTATGAAATATGAATCATATGTAAACTCTATATTCATAATGTAAACAATTTTATTTATTTAAATATGATATACTATATATTTATTAAACCTTGACCTCAATTACCAAAAAATAATTTTGGCATATTCTAAAAAAATTTCCATATCCCTATATAGAAATATATAGTCATGTATCAAATATCTGAGAAGTCCATATGATATAACACTACCCATTATATCATGGATGAAAATGACTTTAAATCACTCTGTGTTATATACTTATTTATCACTATTTATAGGCCCAATAGAGATATACGCTAACCATTAAGATAACTAAAATGTGGTGTGAATCATTGATTATTTTTTGTCACAAAATGTTTTCCTTTCCAAACTCCTTATAAAATGAGTTAGTGTAGGGAGATCAGGGAAATAAATATAATGGTTATGATATTGATGATGAGATATAGATAGAGAAATTTATGTATATAGAACCAAGTGATTACAAGGTTCACACAATCTTTTTATTGATCAGTTATATCCTTGGTGTTCAATCATTTTTACCTCACATACCAATTTTTTTATTAATAATAATAAATATAGTGGATGGATTGGTATAATTGTATTTAAATCCTTAGATTATAAATAAATAAATAAAATGGAATAATAATATCAATAAAATCTCACTGACATGTTTGATCTTAATCCACCTTCTTTAAGTTCCTCCACTAAATAGATGTTGTGAGCATAATTATTCTCTAATTAAAAACCTAGATTATTTTAATCTTTAATGAATATTTCATGACATCACATATTCATCAATAGAAATATCATCCATATATATAGTTATCTAATATATTAAAGTATTTATTAATTTAAATGATCAATCCATGAACATTGAACTATGTCATTTATTATATCCTCAAAGTCTATATTCCCCTAGGAGAAGATGTCTAAAATAATTCCAATCAACATGAAATACTCAATATATACAAACAATATATGATAAAAAAAATATTTTTCATCTAATTTAATTAATGAATTATAGGTTGTTTCATAGTGAAATTCATGGTAAAACATAGATTCTAAAATATCATATCAAATTTCATTCTATACTATATAAAATATTCATCAAAATCATTCAATTCTTTAAAGACCCCACAAACATTTCATTATGATGATTATGATCATGTCGTAATTATTACAATATTTTAATTATTATATAATGAAAAAAACATTATGACATGAAACAAATATCATGATTCTTCTGATCACTAACTCTAGTAGATATAAAAATTTATTACATCCTACCCATTATGAAATAGTATGATGGACCATAGATCAATGCACTAAATTATAACATGAAACCTCCCAGTTAATGAAAATAAATTCAAAAATTTTATCTCCTCTATTATAAAAATTTAATGATATTGACTTTCAGTATAAATTTAAGTCTATGCACCTTCTCATTTTCTCTCCTATGTCCTTAAGATATTTGAATATCAATTATGGTTCCATTAAATCACCTAAAACTCATCATTAAATAAGAGTCTCAATCTTACTCATTCCTTAAACATCACTCAAGTGGTAAATATATAAAATGTAAAAACATTATGGTAAATGAAAATGATATACTCTCAAGAATTCCCATTTCATATAACTACAAAAAATATAAATATGATTTTTAACAATATTTCATAAAATCCTCATAAAAGGTAGTATCAATATCTGGCTCATTTCAATGTTTTATTCCACCACACCAATAGTTTGTATATAATATATGACACATCCACACCACTTAGTGATAAGTCATTCTTATTTCCAAGGAAAATACCTTCAAAATCACAATGTGTCACAAAAACCATCTATACCATCAATAAAGAAGAAAAAAATTAACTAATATCATTCCTTATTTCTCTTTACATCTCTTCTCATAATGATACTTTTTATTTCATATTTAATCCAACATGATGAATCTAATATTCATGTATTAATAGAAAATCCCCAATGTTTCCATAAACTTAAAATAAAGATGCATGTTCCAACAAATATGCCATGATCATATCAATCACCTAAATGTATAAAAAATAAATTACATATTTATATTGACCAAAAAAGAAACACTTAATTCTTTATCATCATTTATATCTAACTACATGTTATGAATGATCAAATGAATATACCCTTTTGATTTCATGTAAATACAAGATAAATCATATGAATTAAAAATTACAATATTCTCAATAAAATATCATGAATGAACATTAATCAAGATTAGAAATAGAAAAAAATCATTTCCCTTTCCATATATATACTCCCCCTTTGAATTCAATAAAAAACAACTTTGTATTTATGTACATTTTCTCCCCCTTTCATAACTCATTATAAGGTAAAAAATTATGGCGTTTCTGATTTGAATATCCACCCATTATCTCCTCTTGTAATAGTTATATACTTTTACTCTCCTTTGAATGTGGGTACTTCAAAATCTCGTAATTTTTTTCTCCCTTAGGGCTTTAATACAACTTTGATAAAGAAACAATGTTTTTCTATACCTTTAAAAAATGGATCCACTTAGAGTATATCATGAAAAAAGAGTTTTAAAAATAATTTTCATTTATTTTTTTGTGGAATAATTAATTTCATTACCATATTTTGTCAATTTATCCCCTTTAAATTCTCTAATAATAATTTTTCCTAACAATCGGTTTAAAGATTTGATAAAAATGATATTTATTAATTGTTGAATTTTGATATAAGAAAACTCATGGAAGGAAACAAAGTAATCAATAAACAATCATATGTTTTATAAAAAATATTATTAATAGAAGTTATCAAGATCCATGAAATAATGACACCACTTGAGGGATATATTTGGTAATGAACTTAGCACTGAGAGAGGCAGTGAATATATATTGGATAATTTAAAAATAATTTTATATTTTGAACCCATTCTATTTTAACTCTTTCACTAGTTAAGGTAAATTTTTTCTCTTTTTTCATTTATTATAGTTTTTCATGCATGAAACATATTAAAAACCAACACAAAAACAAATGATATAATGATATACAAGGTTCTATTCCCATTTCAAGAGGATAGCCCTTGTTGTGATTCGGCTCTCAATGAATAAATAATACTTCCTTAAATAATAAAATGAGTCTAAAAAAGTATCGTGTAACCTTGATGTTCACATTTTCTTGTTTCCAAAAATCTCTTTGTTGTATCCAATAATCATGTGCCTCTAACTCCTAGAATGATTAAATCTTGGGTAGTAACGAGAGTGTCTACCACCAATTAAGACATATTAAAAGTTATTAAAACAATTATTATTTCTTTCACCTTACCCTTTTCATACTTACTTAGTAGCTTACATGTACTCCGTTTTTTAAATACACAGTAGTTAATATAACTCTTTCATTCAATTATAATCAATAATACTCAACATTGACTTTATTTCATTGAAATGATAATTATTCTATCTTTGAAAATATGAAACGCACAACCATATATTTTTTATTTTTATCTTTCATTGATTTTAGGATTGTTCTTTTACATATAAAATCATTTTATGAATATTATATTATCCAAATTATTCATTTATTTTCAAATAGCTACCCTAGATCTATATATTTTTTTCTTTGAACAATATAGATTCTTTAATATTAATGGTGTGTCAATGATTATTTTTTTCAGTAATAAAAAAAGTTTTTCAAATAGAATAGTACCATGTCATATTATTCTAACACCTTTTCCTATAAAAAAATATATCTATACACACTTAAAATAAATAGTATCAGTTACCAATATATTATTTTCTATTTACCGTACTTTGTGAATATGACATATTTTAAGTACGAAGAATTTTGTGAATTTATATCCTTATGAAATCCCACTTTAATGTCTTCAACCAAATTTAGAAATATCATCATTGTCTTCTACCCATAAAACATATTTATAAATTAATATTGTATATAATTTTTAGTAACTATCATGAATGTATCTAGTATCTCATCCTAATTCTTTATCTTCCATAAAAATTGGATCTAATCTTATTATCTCCAAATAAATTTACGTCTATTTGAAATACATATAATTATATATTAATTCTTGAAAAAATGACTATGGAAAATCCTTCTGTGGAGTAAAATTATTTTAAAATTTCTACATCATCTATCATGGATATTTATTCTTATTTAATAAAGAAAAATAATTATGATATTTTATTTTCCTTAAGTAATAGCATACCTTGAACCATTTGGATTCTTCCCTCATTTATTTATCTCCCAAATAAAATAATGAATCAACTTAAAAACCAATACCTTAGGATATTTATAGTTTAAAACCCAGTAGACTCAACATAGTATAAATTTATTTTATCCCAACATATGATATATAATTAGTCTTTATAAGTCATATGAATTATTAAAGTCATACACTTTCATTAAAGAATCTAGATTCCTTAAAAGTCATATGATGCTCAATGTATTATGAATTATGTATATAGAAAAATTTATATAGCCATAAATTCACACGATGTATAAATTCATATGATCATCACAACATCCATTTTTTATAAAGAAATTCACATGATATATAAGTTATAAGATCAAGAAGTATGATGGAAAAGTAAAATGATCAATGTCATATGGTCATAAAATATTGCGATCAATGTCATATAATAACATATTAATATGAAATGTTTGTCATTTTGGATCCTTATAACTATTATACACATCAATTATCATTAAACAATTCTTATTATCTTTTGTGTACATGTTAAATCTTCCGATGATTCTTGAAAACATATGCACACATGAGATTCATTTGATCATTCATACTTTTATATTAAATCGATGACACTGAAACCATTTATCTATGTTTTAAAGACATGGTTAGAGGTTGATGATAGTGATGTCATCCCATTTAGTTTCTCATGTGTATATATTTTGAATAGATGAATATTACTTTATTTTTTAGAGTCATTGATTGATGATTTAGTAGGAATTGTGATTTATCGAAACCAGTCAAACTCCCTTCAACTGATCGAGGAGGTATATATTTTGTTGGTGAAGTCTAGTGTCCCATTATGCTGAAACACATAAAAGAGGATAAGTACTCTCTACCAACCAGTGATTCTTTCCAAGTATTTCTAACATTCACAGTCACTATGTTACTTTCAAATCAACTCTAAACTGGATCATCCTTTATGTTTAGTTTTCATTTCTCTATGATGGTCTGGATTCCCATGTTTTAAGTTGTTTAAAAGATGACACATTTTTTTCATATCCTCCTTAACAAAAATAAATTACAATATATAACTCTAATAATCAAGGGGTAAACTTTTATCCTCCTCTAAACCTATTGTTAAATATTTCATATCATCTTCTATATTCTAATTTCTTATCATAAATAACCTAGATTGAACTTTTTCCTGAATTCACCACAAATTAAACTCACTAATCATTATAAACTCTCCATGGAATAAAATCTCCAAAAAAAACTTTTCCCTTTAATAATATATAGATATCCTAATACTTCCATGGAAATAATTCATTTTTTATTTAAATAATTATAAGAATATTTAAACACTAATCATCCAATATATTTCATATAATCCATATACCCTTAATATAATAGTAAATTTTTATGGGAACTATATCATGACATGATGGGGTTCTCCCTCCAATTTCTAAGTTCTCATACTTTAGTTCATTTAATATTCGAAATATTTACAAAATTATTTATCAAAAATCAATTTTTATTTACAACAAATACAACATCAATAAAAGTAGTCACAACAACCAACCCCTTTATATTTATTATCAATACAACTAAAATGATATTTAAATATGTAATCCTATTATAAATAATATTTACATATCTCTCCATTTAATTAATTCCTATTTTCATATATATATATATATATATCCTTTTTGTCATTTCTACCCATATTATTGATTAGTAATACAATTTCCATAGAGAGACGATGGAATAATCTCATGATTAATCATTATTCTATCAACCAATAAAATATAATTATATGTTATATATTATTGGTGTAAAATAGAAGGCCATATTTAGTGAATAAATTTATCCATTATAGATGAGTATGATACCAATTTGAAATGAATCATCTTAAAAATGTCTTCATATACTATTCATCATTTTATTAGGCTAAGATAATAAATTAATACCAAATGAAATAAAATTTATCAAGAAATATATAAAAATAAATTTCCTACCCCTACATGAATACACATATTATATGATTAAAATTTTTTGGGATTCACAACATCCTTGGTATAATTAAAATGTAATGCAATTTAGTCTTATATAATTAGTTTACTGCGTCTACGACAACTTGAATTCTGTTATTGCATAAAGAGATGATTTTGATGATTTTATTTAAAATTTGAATTAACAGAATTTATAATTTTAATATAATTATGTTTTAATTATTTCTAGATTCTATACATTGATATTAAAATAGGATTAAATTTTTGTAATTTTTATAAATAGTTGATATTTGAGTGAATACTAAAAAATAAATTTTTTTCAAATACTGTTTCTTTTATGACATATTCATGGTATACGATTCACATGGATGTTGGTGAAATATTTTTTTATGAAAAAATAAATATTTACTAATTAATATAATGCATTTAAAAATATAATATATTTCTTATAAATCTATGATTGATATTTTTAAAATATAGTTAATGTTTTTATTCAAATAAAAATTATTTTTGATTTTTTTTCTAATAATGTATTCATACTTTTTTAAATAGATTATTGAATTAAATTTAATATCATTTTATTAAATTTTAATTCAATTAATTCTCAGAGAATTTTCATTTTATTTAATTTTGGTATAAAATCATTTTTACCCAAAAAAATGATTTTTTATAAATGAAAAATTAATCATGAAATGTGTACTTGTTTTCAAATTAAAATAAAAAAAAATAAAAATACTATTAAGGAATGTATATCATTCTTGAAATGCGGGGTTGGGTCAAATTTTTTAATGAGTTTTTTTGATTTTTTCCATAATTAATTATAACTTTTTAAAAAAACTATCTTTTGGTAATAGATAGAAAAGTCAATGAGTGAGGTAAAATTAAGATATATAGTTTTAAATATAAAAAATTATCATCAATTTTTTTTCTATGAGTTTATTTTTAATATTCCTCATCATGTATTAAAAATAAATCAATTTTTTTCCACTTTGATGTGAATAATAAAATTTTATTATATTAAAAATAAGAATATCTACAAGTGTTCTTATCCCATTACTTGTATAAATTATCCTCCTATTATAAATTATTTATACCATTTGTGACAATTATCTTGGTAATGAACTATGAAAATTACTCTCCAAATATCCTCCCCATTTCATAGATGTCCTGATCTCCTCAAAATATCTACTTAAGAAGTTGTTGTACCTCTCGAACCCCTCAAGGTTTTATTTTCATGATCACAATCACCCTCATATTTATCTAATACTTTTTCAAGTGTTTTTGGATGATAGGAATCAATTCAGGTGGCCAAGGAATTGGGCCAAGAAAGAAAGGAGGCAAAGTGGACTGAAATTCAGTCCACCGGCCAACCGATGGAAGTGCACCGGCCGACCGATAGGAGCCTGGACAGAAGGCATCCTTCTGTCCAGACCACCGGCCAGCCGGTGGCTTGACCACCGGCCAGCCGGTGGCACCTGCACTCAAGAGGGAGCCACTGCCTCCCCACCGGCCAGCCGGTGGCCTCAGCACCGGCCAACCGGTGGCCCTCTCTCCAAACAGTGCCAGCTACTGTCTTGGCACCGGCCAGCCGGTGGCTCTGGCACCGGCCAGCCGGTGGAACCTGCTCTCAAGAGGGAGCCACTGCCTTCCTTCCGGCCAACCGGTGGCCTCAGCACCGGTCTGCCGGTGGCACCCTCTCCAAATAGTGCCAGCTTGTGCCTCACCACCGGCCAGCCGGTGGCTCCTCCACCGGTCAGCCGGTGGTGCCTGGAAAAGAAGAGTCAGCTACTGCCAAGGCACCGGCCAGCCGGTGGCCCTGCACCGGCCAGCCGGTAGCCCAGTCAAACTAGCCGTTGGCTTTGACCAGTCAACCCTCTTTTGGCCTCCAACGGCTCCGAAGACCTCTCCAACGGCTTCGAAGACTCCCCAAGGGTTCCATGCCTATAAATAAAGGCCAAGGAAGCCCCGGACACCCACAGGAACACTTGTGAAGCCAACGTACACAATTCTCATCATTTGGCCAACCTCCGGTGCATTCCTCCAAGGGAACCCCAACATCTCCATCCAATTCCACATCCAAGGAGCTCCTTCAAAGAAGCTTGGAAGCTGCCTTCAACATCTCCATCCAATCAAAGGCGCCCAAGACTTCCTCATATACGGTTTTGCTTGTTTATTTATTTTGAGCTTAAAATTGGGTTTGTGCCTACAAACCCCAAACTCTTTTCTCATCCCTCTTTCTTTTGGGTTCTCACACCACCACTAAGGTGTGAAGAGGTTGTCAAGCTTTCCTTTAAATAGCTTGAGTTAGGTGAGCTAGCCTTCACCCGTAAAAAGGCTAGTGGGTTCTTGCTAAACCATTAAAAGCAAGTGGGTTCTTGCTCAACCATATAAAAGCAAGCTGTAATAGGTCCTAGTGCTACCTCAAATCCTAGTGGGTTTCTTGCTAAAACCATTGAAAAGCAAGCGGTAGGAATCTCTCAACGGTTGAGTTGGGAGCGGAGACGTAGGCCGGGTTTTTGGCCGAACTCCGTTATCAATTTGCGTGTCTTGCCTCTTTATTTCCGCTGCATTTATACTTTGATTTTTAAATTGTTAATCAATTTTTTAAAAGACAATTCACCCCCCTCTTGCCATCTTTTCCTCGTTTTCTTCCGACCCAACAATTGGTATCAGAGGGAGTATTTGAATAATTCCCTAAAACGGTTTCAAATTAAAGATCATATTTCTTTTTGATGGCATCAACCTCTTTCGCCCCCGAGGGCCTCTCATTGGGTCGGGCTCCATTTTTTGATGGGACCGACTATAATTATTGGAAAACCCGCATGACCACCTTTCTTAGAAGTATAGGTTATCCCATTTATAAAATAGTCATGCAAGGTTACACCCTCTCCTCTCCCGATGAATCCAAATGGACCCAAGCCGACATTAGAAATTTTGAGCTTGATGGCAAAGCCATGAATGCTCTTCATTGCGGCCTTGACCGAAATGAGTTCAATCGAGTTTCCACATGCACCTCCACACATGAAATCTGGAAACTTTTGGAGGTTACCCATGAGGGGACCAACAAAGTCAAGGATACTCGGTTAGACATGTATAGACAAGATTTTGAGTCATTTTCAATGCATCCAAATGAGTCTATTTCTGAAATGTTTACTCGATTTACTGATGTGTGCAATGGTAGAAAATCTCTTGGAGATAACATTTCTGCAGAAACGATGGTCAAGAAGATCTTATGGGTCCTTCCGAGCTCATGGGCACCAAAGGTGACGGCGATCCAAGAGGCTAAGGACGTCAAAAATATGCCGGTAGAGGAGCTCATCGGATCTCTCATGACGTACGAAATCACGATGAGGAGGCAAGCTCAAAAGGAGGGCACACCAATCAAGACACCAAAGAACATCGCCCTCAAGGTAAAAAAAGAAGTAAGCTCCTCCTCATCATCATCATCTTCATCTTCTTCATCATCAAGCGGCGACTCGGAAATGGAGAATCTCGCCCGCCAAATGCAAAAATTTATGAAGAAGCACAAGAAGAAGAAATCCCGCAAGCATCGAAAGCAAGAACCCACCGAAAAATTCGAGCCCAAGGTAAAATGCTACGGGTGCGGTGAAAAGGGCCATTACAAGCCCGATTGCCCACTCAACAAGAAACGGGCCAAGGAGAAAGGAAAGAAAAAGGTCCTCAAGGCCACATGGAGTGACACCTCATCCTCCTCCTCCTCCTCCTCCTCGAGCGACCAAGGTACAAGATGCCTAATGGCATTCCATGAGGTAACATCTTCCGACTCCTCCTCTTGTTCTTCAAATTCTTTCAATCATTTGTCGTATGAAGAACTCCAACATGCTAGAGACCAACTTGAAAATGGATTTCATGAGCTTTCTTCAAAATTCGTTGCTTTAAAAAAGTCTTTCAAAAAGCTTTCCTCCGAAAAAGAACAACTTCTCAAAGAGAAGGAGGAACTCACCCTTAAAATCCAAAATTTTCCAAATGTTGATTCTATGGAATCAACCATCAAAGACCTTAGAGAAACCCTAGCTAAGTTCACCCAAGGGGAACAAAATTTGAACAATCTCCTAGGTTCTCAACGAATTTCAAGAACCACCCAAGGGCTAGGATACACCAACCAAGCTTCCTCCTCCCATGCTCCCACTGTTTTTGTAAGGGGGAGCTCTAGCTTTAAATTTTGTAACTATTGCAAAAAGCCCGGGCACCTCATTTATGAGTGTAATTGTAAAAACGCTCGGTATGGTCAACCAAAGTCTATTTTTTATTCGGACGAATTTTATAGGAGAAGACCCGCTATGAGACAAGTTTGGATTGAAAAATCCCTTCTTGCGAGTCTCTTCGGGCCTAAAATCATCTCTTTTCAAAATCCCTCTCCCCGGTGATTAGTTCTTTCTATTTAGGGGGAGTTAGGTTTGTTTAAGACTTTTCAAACTTTCAAATTCAACACTTGGTTTCAAATTTTTCAATTCAAAAATTTCTATTCAATATTTGATTCAAAACTTTCAATTCAAACTGTTATTCAATTTAATTTTTCATTTCAAAATCTTTGATTCAAAACTTTCAATTCAAATTTCAAAAATTTCAATTGGTTTAAAAAACTCTATCTTGTTTTTCAAACGATTCCCTCAATCAAGTTTTATGCCCCATTCTATTTTGATAATCACAAAGGGGGAGAAATTTCTTGATTGATTGGGGGAGAATCCTTTTTCATCATGCTTTGATTTATTTTCAAATTATCTTTTAAGAATGTATTTAATTTCAGTATTTTACATTGTTTGTTTCGGTGATTGTGATCATCAAAATAGGGGGAGATTGTTGTACCTCTCGAACCCCTCAAGGTTTTATTTTCATGATCACAATCACCCTCATATTTATCTAATACTTTTTCAAGTGTTTTTGGATGATAGGAATCAATTCAGGTGGCCAAGGAATTGGGGCAAGAAAGAAAGGAGGCAAAGTGGACTGAAATTCAGTCCACCGGCCAACCGATGGAAGTGCACCGGCCAACCGATAGGAGCCTGGACAGAAGGCATCCTTCTGTCCAGACCACCGGCCAGCCGGTGGCTTGACCACCGGCCAGCCGGTGGCACCTGCACTCAAGAGGGAGCCACTGCCTCCCCACCGGCCAGCCGGTGGCCTCAGCACCGGCCAACCGGTGTCCCTCTCTCCAAACAGTGACAGCTACTGTCTTGGCACCGGCCAGCCGGTGGCTCTGGCACCGGCCAGCCGGTGGCTCTGGCACCGGCCAGCCGGTGGCACTTGCTCTCAAGAGGGAGCCACTGCCTTCCTTCCGGCCAACCGGTGGCCTCAGCACCGGTCAGCCGGTGGCACCCTCTCCAAATAGTGCCAGCTACTGCCTCACCACCGGCCAGCCGGTGGCTCCTCCACCGGTCAGCCGGTGGTGCCTGGAAAAGAAGAGTCAGCTACTGCCAAGGCACCGGCCAGCCGGTGGCCCTGCACCGGCCAGCCGGTAGCCCAGTCAAACTAGCCGTTGGCTTTGACCAGTCAACCCTCTTTTGGCCTCCAACGGCTCCGAAGACCTCTCCAACGGCTCCGAAGACTCCCCAAGGGTTCCATGCCTATAAATAAAGGCCAAGGAAGCCCCGGACACCCACTGGAACACTTGTGAAGCCAACGTACACAATTCTCATCATTTGGCCAACCTCCGGTGCATTCCTCCAAGGGAACCCCAACATCTCCATCCAATTCCACATCCAAGGAGCTCCTTCAAAGAAGCTTGGAAGCTGCCTTCAACATCTCCATCCAATCAAAGGCGCCCAAGACTTCCTCATATACGGTTTTTCTTGTTTATTTATTTTGAGCTTAAAATTGGGTTTGTGCCTACAAACCCCAAACTCTTTTCTCATCCCTCTTTCTTTTGGGTTCTCACACCACCACTAAGGTGTGAAGAGGTTGTCAAGCTTTCCTTTAAATAGCTTGAGTTAGGTGAGCTAGCCTTCACCCGTAAAAAGGCTAGTGGGTTCTTGCTAAACCATTAAAAGCAAGTGGGTTCTTGCTCAACCATATAAAAGCAAGCTGTAATAGGTCCTAGTGCTACCTCAAAGCCTAGTGGGTTTCTTGCTAAAACCATTGAAAAGCAAGCGGTAGGAATATCTCAACGGTTGAGTTGGGAGCGGAGACGTAGGCCGGGTTTTTGGCCGAACTCCGTTATCAATTTGCGTGTCTTGCCTCTTTATTTCCGCTGCATTTATACTTTGATTTTTAAATTGTTAATCAATTTTTTAAAAGGCAATTCACCCCCCCTCTTGCCATCTTTTCCTCGTTTTCTTCCGACCCAACAGAAGTCTCATGATGTAAGAAAAAGTAGTTTGTCCATTGATGAGGTATAACTATTCACTGAGTTCTATCAAGATTGTCACTCATTACACCTCTTAAAACCAATAAAAACCATGATGATATAATAAATATTTTTTTATTTCTATGGTATATCTATTTTTATACTCCTTTAATCCATTGTAAAATGATAATGCCATGGGCTTACAAATGGTGTACCAACACCATGAACTGATGTGATTCATTTTTTTATTTATGCTTTACATGTATGGTAAATAGAATGGTTTTAATGATTTTTTAATATTTATAATATGTTTCTGAATCTTAAAATTTAATCTTATAACAATTTCATTTTCTTTTCATCCTATAGAAAAAGAAAAATATCTTTTATTTGTACCTAAAAACTACCATCTCCATGAAATGATGTATTCATTATGTAAGATCACCATTCACAGGATGTTATAATATTGTAATTAATGTATAAAAATTATAATTTTAAAATGTTTCAAAATATGAATTTAATGATACCCTAACCAAGGTTCAAAAACTAGAACCTTTTAATCGAAACATGTATGGAAAATGAAACAATTAACATTCAAATATCATTTTTAGAAAAATATTATTGATAAATAGATATGAAAATGTTAATACTATAAAGAATTAAAAATAAAAATATGGGTTTGATATATTTTTATAATTAATATAAATTATAATACATTATATTATAGTATAATTGACATAAAAAAATTTAGAGGAAATGGTTTATTCTAATATATCATATTTTTTGACGATTGTTTATGTTTAAATATTCATTGGTTGAATTAAAAATAATTAATCTACCAAAAAATTATATTTTCTTATCCTCTAGTAATTTTTGGCGGTTATATTGTTTTTTTATTTTATTTCTTCTCTTTTGTACTAAAAATGATTGAGAATTTGTTTTATGAAGAATCGATCTAATTTCCGCATTGGTCGGTGAACTTTTTCTTCCATTTAAATTTTATTTAAAATGTTCCCAAGAATATTAATTTATATGATCCAATGATTATTTAATTTTATTTATAACCATAGTTTACATATTTTTGAAATCATTAAAATTAATTTTTGAAATAATTTTTCAATAAGTAATTTTTTGGCTTTTTAAATTTTTTTGAAAAGAATATTTGTTGTAACATTTACCTCATGAAATTTTTTTACCTCCATCATCACCATTCTATTATTTTAAACTTCCTTCATAATTCCCCAACATTATTTTCCTAGAATTTAATTTTCATAATATTATGATAATTTTTATTTATATTTTACAATAAGAAAATGCATTTTTATTATGTATTTAAATAATGGTTTGAATGTTATTTTAAATGAATTTTAATAAATTTCAAAAACTATTTTGGATTATTATACGTCACTAGGGATGTAAATTAACAATACCATACACTTTATCTCTGTAGTTGGATTGTGTTGATGTATTCTATTTTTTAACTGTGGAAAATATTAATATTTCATATGCTAGTTTTTTGTACAATTTTTTTATGTTGATTATGTATTATATTATAATTCATTTCATTCTTTTAATAAATGAATTTTACTTTATATTTAACAATAATGGCCCATTATAACCCCCTTGACCAATCATTCAGTCTCATGAGATGAACTGTTTTGGGTATTTGGAATATTACTTATCTATTTTAATATTATGATTTCAAGTAATGCCTTGATTGAAGGATTATGATTTCTTGATTTATTAATTATATCATTTTGAAACCAGTTATTGTTATTCATGTGATTATTTTTGTTGTTATGTCAATAATAATATATTCCATGTTTATTTTATTTATTTTATGGTATATTTAATTATTATTTACCTCTTCCATATTATTTATTATTTATTAATTATATGATAGATTCTATTGTATGATTTATCATACAAAGCTTTTTGTCCTCACCCATTATTATGTTTTACATTACCTAGGGTACAAATAATGTGATAATTGAATGATGTTAGGGATATACTAAAATAAAAATTAAATTTATCATTGGACCATGAAGTTTTATTACATGTTTTCAAATGTAATGTTTGAATAATAAATGTATCTAATCTAATAAGACTACTAAAATATTTCATCCCAGGGGATCTGATCTCTTTCATTTTGTACCAATGTAGTAAATTGACTACTATCTCCAGGTTACTAGAGTCAGTTTGTTATAGTTGCTATCTAATAATGTTTTGAAGAGACCATTGGAAAAATATCTATAATAAATCATGTAAAATATTGAGAAAATAATGGTAATAAGTTAATATATTTTTTAAAACATTCTAGAATATTTTTCTTACATTGGAATAATATTTTATGATCCAATTATCATGATTTTATAATATAATCTATTATATATCATTATTTATAAATGGTACTCATCAAAAGAAATGAAAACCACATCAAAAAATTCAACCTATGTAGGGTTTAACTCATGATCATGATAATGATTTCAATGAGTTTAGTGTTGTACATGAGTGTATTATTACTATATTGGGTTAGTTAACATAGATCGTGACATATTATATTTACTATTTAGCAACACCTACTGATCCCTAAAATGTTGGAATAATATTGAACTTCATCACATGAAGAAAACTACTATCATTCAACGGTACCAATAATAATTAGATAAGTAGTTGATCAAGTCCCAGTAAAAGATATATCTTATGTTGGGAATCACTGAAATAGAGAAAGTTATCATAGATGATTATCATCAAAATGGAGAGGATGATTAATTGTGGCTATAGATCTTGAGAGACAAATAGGATGATGAAATATATACTATGGAGTCTAAGTATTTTAATGATATATTCTTATAAAAAACATTCATCATAGGAAAAAAGATGATATGGATTATAAATTACTCAATCGAATGAAAAGGAAAGAGGAAAGCTTACTAAATATGAAGATAAATTTACATGGTTGAAAGCCCCTGCAATATATTATGTAAATAATATAATAAGTATGGTTGATCATTTATTTTATGGGATAAAAAATAAATTTATAAGGGAATTAGTCATGCAATATTTTTTTATATAAGGATATAATATCATGTTCTACCATGACACAGAATTAATTCATAGAGTCATATTTTTCTAGATAAATTATTAAAGGATGTAGGTATATGAGCACTATGTAAAAGGAGATATATAAATAGGGAAAAAAGAAAAGGGAGAATTTATAAAATGAAATAATTTTATAAATAAAAATTACGGAACATTTTTTAATGGAATGGTAGTTTGAATATATGGTGTAGTTAAAGACCATTAGACTCATTATTTCAAGGTAAAGAAGGAATTTTCAAATCCTAAATGATTAAAATATTAAAAAATGTCACACTATATGAATTAATTCCCTAAGAATTAGAAAATTCTTTATAAAATAAGTACAAGAGGGAATGGACAAGTTTATGTGGTCACTTAAACAAAGTTTGAAGGTCCAAATTATAGGATATAGATTACATTAATCATAACCTCAAAGTTATATAATTCTGTATTATATTTTTAATATAAACACTCTTTTATATAATTAATTTTTTTTGGGATCATTAAATCATCCCCTAAAACTATGATTAATGTATTTTCAATCAATAAACGAAAAGGTAATCATATTTCAACATTGATATATCAATAACTATCTATTCAATTATATAATATTACTTAGTTGTTGTCTTGACTATCAAATATATGATTTAATTTTACATAACCCTCGGTATGGATTGGATTGAAATGTATAATGATATAATTTATTTTCATGAGAGTGTTATTAATATTTTTGAATGGGGGTATATAATCCATTGTTTTTATGGGAGAAAATTAATTATTCAAATATATTATGGATCCAACTCCCATAGATCAACATAATGTAATTCTGAGAGAAGTTAAAGATAAAATTATATCTTTTGATTGAGAATACACACTAATGAGAGAGGATGTGGCTATTATAAAGTAATATAATAATTAATTTAAATATGTATTTCTGGGACATCCACTTGACTGTGATGTTTATTTTTTTATTGAACTCATAACTACTAAAAAGTTTATAACCTTGACTCCCAAAATAATGACACTAGTGTAATTTTTAATGTTGAATAAAAAAATACATGAGTTATTGGATAAGGGTTTTATATTCCATATTGTTTCAAATTGGGAATAACATATCCAATTTGTGAAAAATAATGATCTTTTAATGAGGTTTTTCATAAATTACTAGGATATCAAGACATTAAAAAAATAAGTATCATTTCTCATATATTTGGTGAATTATTAAATAAAATTCATTGAGATGAGTATTTTTTAAATATATATATATTTTATCATGTTATATTCAATTAAGGGTGAAAATGATGATATACCAAATATGTAATTTCATATGAGGCATTGACATTATGTGATTATGGTAATTCCCTTAAAATTGGTTAAAGCACATTCCTTTTTATGAATATGATGAATAATGTTTTTGTGGATTATCATTAAAACTTAATTATGGAATTAATTGATCATATATCGATATAATATAATATTATTGAAGATCATGAGAATAATTTTGAGAATAAATATTACGATTCTCATAAAAAATTAATTACTTTGGAAATTTAGTATGTATGAATTTTGGCTCCATGATGTTTCTTTTAATGAATATATTTTATTTAAGTATAGAGTATGTATAGATATTTCAATGAAAAATGTATTCAAAGTATAGAGACCTATAATTTTTATATATGGATATATAATATTTTTGGATAAATATTAAAAAAATTACACAAACTCGTGTATTAGTATAATAATTGATTAGTGACTTTGGAAACATAGAAACATAAAAACTTGTCCATAAGTGAACTATATCACCCCATTACATTATTCATAACTTGCTCCATTATTAGACATATCATACATAATAAAATTTTTTATAACCTAGTGAAGGGTAAGATAATAAAGGGTGACCTCAGCGGATCATTAAGGGTAAATTTAAAAGATACATAAGAAAAACATGTACCTAAGGGTATTAGAACATTAGCACAACATTTAGAAACCATACCCTACAAATCAAATATCATAATCTTGAGTCATAGAATAAATATTTGCAGTTCAAAATATATTAATCATAGGGAAATAAAATAACCTAATCAATGTTGGCATAACATTTTCATATTACATGGAATTTTTGGCATACAAATAAGTAGAGAATTTTTTTACATATTAGTCAAGTGTCACTGCCAAATTTAATAATGGTATTACATAGTCAGCTACACCTCCTAGGCAAAAAACAAAAGAAACCCTAGTGGTATCCCTTTTATCAAAGTTCAATGGGTTGACTCCCAAAACTATCATAGTTTTAAAGGTTCACTCCTATTGAGACCCTCTATTTTCATACACTAACACTACATTAGATTTTTGTAATATATAGTACATTACACAAACTAATGCCCAAAGAATATATTATTTTTTTGCATTTTGAAACATAGAAACATAAATACCTGTAAAAAAGTGAGATACATTGTATCCCATTAGATTCTTATTAACTAGAACCCTTCTTAGACACATCAAACACAATACATATTCTCATAATTTTGGGAAAAGGAAACATAAAAAGGGGTGATCTTAGATGCTCAGTAAGGGTATAAAGAGAGATATGTAATCATTATCATGATCATATGGGTATAAGAACAATATTAGGAAAATTGAATATCATTATTTGTATATCAATGATCATAAATATGAATCTTGGAATAAATTATGGAAGTTTATAATGCATGAATCATTAGGAAATAAAGAACATAATCGATGAAAGTATAACATAGGAATAAGACATGGAATTATGGAAGACACATAAGAATATAAAATGATTTTCATAGTATTCAAGGCATCACTACCAAAGCCATATTATTAGTATGGGTTAACTCCCTATATCATTATGGTAGTCACGGTTAACTTCCAGGTCCATATTAGTAGTATAATTTCGATCCCCAGTCTATCTTGGTAGTCATGGTTCACTCTCATGGCCATCATAATAGTCAAGGTTCACTCCCAAGACCATATTTTTCTATCTCACGAGATATAAATATTTACCCAATGCATTGAAGGGAGATATCAGTCTCACCCATACCATAATAAAAGTATACATACATGTGTCACAATATCACAAACAATCATATCATAACCCATGAAATGAAATCGGTGTCATAAATTTTTTTATATCATAAAATGTGGAAAACGATACCTTTTAATAATAATTTCATCAAAGAATAACCCATAAAAATAAGATGGTTTTATAAGAATAAAACCTATGTAAGAGAAATGATTTTTGTAAATGTATAACATGTGAAATAGAAACATGTTTCATAAACATCACACTATAAAAATATAAACCATTCAGAAAAATAATATGAATTGAAACATATAATAATTTAAAAAAAATTCATGAGTAAAACTAGTAGATGTAATATTATATGGGACATAATTTTTAAATATTTTTTATGTTAATTTCTGGATGAAAACATCATGCCTTCATTAAAGAGTAATTTTTAAATAGGAATTAATTTTTGAAAACCTTTTTCTTGGAAAATCCCTTTGAAAAATTATAAATTAATCTTTGAAAGACATATTTTTTTTTTCAAAATACTATTTCTTTGAAATTTCGTTCAAATATCATTTTAAAACATTTTTAAAAACATTTTTGAAAACATTATTTTTTGAAAAAAAGAATATTTTCGACCGAAGAGAGAAATATAGTTTAATTTTTCATAAAAAAACTTAATTATTTTAAGTGTAAAAGTGTTGAAAATTGGTACTTATATATGAAGATATATTGAAAATAAATAGGATAATAAAACTCTTGAGTGTTCTTGAGATATATACCCTAATATTTCTTCAATGGAAGCATAATCTTAAAAAACCCCAATAAATGATGTGATTATTATAATAAACTCTTACCACAAGGTATATTTGGATCATAATGTCCATGTAGAAAATGAAATTACATAAATCTAAAAATATCATGAAAATAAGGATATTCATGATATAACATGTAAAATATATGTATATAAACCTCAAAAAATAATGTAGGGGCATAACAAAACATGTGTCTCAATGAATGTAAATTGAGAGAAATTGAGAGAAAAATATCTTACCCATTTGGTAACTTTTGAAACATAAACCCCATGAATGGAATATCATATAATGGATATGGAAATAATCATAAATATAAGAATAAGAATAATATAATAAATTACGAGAAATTATATACTCAATTCAAAAGAAAATAGTGGTAAACATGCCATGTATCTCACAGTTATAAAATGTGAGATGAATTTCCCATAACTTATGTATTGAGTCTCGTTTTACTCAATCAATATTTCTATATAATATATGTATGTTTATTATAAAATTTTTACATAACCATATTATTATACTCAATACCATATATAATTTTATTATGAATTTCTAATAATTAATTATTAACAATTCCATGTTAAGGTTACACTTTGGGTAATATATTATTTTTTTATTCTCACATGTCTTAATTGGCTATATCTTTGGTCCTTATACTTATATAATTATTTATTTAATGTAAACCATGATATAAATATCCTTTATATTCCATATATTTCTATTATAATAATATATAGAATATATAAGAATGAAATGGAATACACTGTTCATAGAGACGGTAGGTCATACGTATGCATGAACACTATTTCTGTTTTACAGTCATATTGAAAGAAAGAAGGTAAATGACATTTACATATATATATATATATGTGTGTGTGTGTGTGTGTGTTTGTGTGTGTATAATTATTCCATTAGAATTATTATATCATATAATTTCACTAAACCCTTCTTTAATACATTTTATGTTGAGTGTGAATGAATCAAATGGATTTGGAGAGGTGGTAGTCCACCCGTCAAAAAACAATGTTATCATATTTAAAAAAGATGAAATGTATAAAGGTATGTGATAAAAAAAGTTACATAAGAATAAATACATTATAAATATCATATATATTATACATAAATAGTGTTTCCATCATAATTCCCAACAATGAAAGGTGGTTATGCAAAAAATAAACACCATCATTTCGTGAGGCGGTAGTTCACTGTACACCAGAACAATAAGTTTTATACTTGTTAGATGGAAGTGTGTGTAATTTTAGGTCAAACCATTAATATAAAATATTCTTAGTATATTTAGGATTCTTTTGTAATTATATAATCATGGATTTAGGAGGGTTGAGATGGTGGGGAAATAAAATAAAAAATGGAGATTGTGGAAGGATGCTACCTCTTCTTTGGGTAAATACTTTCGATTTTCCACTAAAGGGATTATATTTATAGATTTATTAAAAAATAATTGATTAAAGGAGTAAGGGAGGGCTTTTTAGTATACATTATAAGAGTTTTGGTGACAGAAATGGATTGAGAGGTGTGATAGTGTGGGAGGGTTGATTTACTTCTATAGTGGATGAGGATTGGCGGCCCTGTAAATTTTTGGAAAGGGATGATTCAAGGTGGAATGGAGGGTTGTTTGGAGTATATTTTATCTTATTTTGTCCGAGATAAAGGTATTTAGAGGTGTGAGGGAGTGGGAGGGTTGAGTTCCTTTTATAGTGGAGGAGGAGTGGCAGTCTTGTAAATTTTTGAAAAGGGAATTCCACCCACATTATTCCCATGACATGTGGCTCGTATAATGATCAAAATTATATTAAAGAGAGTATAGGGTCAAATTTGGACATAAAATGGCTTCTGGAGAATTTTATAGGTTTTTTGGACACTATTATTAATTCTTAGTCCACTATTAAGATTAATTTTTGGTTAATCATTGTAATAAATTTTAACTGCATTAACTAATATTTTTGGATAACAAATATGATGATATTATTAAATATAATGAACTATTTTGATTCCAAATATGGAATAAATTTTTCCAAATTACAATCATATAATTGGTAGAAATTAATTTAAAATTAAACCTGTAGATAAGATGACATTTTTGGGTTTTAATGTAAAAATGATCAATTATTTGTAAAGTATTTATATCCAATATAAATGTGAAATTAGATTTAATTACTTAAATTTGATTAATTGATAAATAGTTTATTTAATTATATTTTAAAAATATTAAAATAAAATTTCACTATATAAATAAAGTATATGAAAACTATATTTGAATCCAAATTCATTATTTTCATTATTCATCTAGAAATGAACTTTCTCAAAAAAATCCCAAAACATCACCCTAAGATAAATTAGAAATTAAAATTTAGAAATGAAGTTTGATTTATAAAATTCAATTTCTAAATGTTTCTAAAATTAGTTTTATTATTTTCCATAAAGGTCATCAAAAGCAGTTCATCTGAGAAAAAGTGTTTTTAAACATATAAGGACTCCAAAAATTATATTTTTCATTATAGATTTTATTTATTTATATAAAACCATTATAAAGAATATTTTAATTTCTTTTAATATTTATATTACAACGATTAATGCCTAGTTTTAACTATATTGTTTAAATTAATATAACACTAAAATGATTCTTCATAGAAACTCAATGTTGCATGTAATGTATGCCAAGTCACTGTTGTGTATAGCATAATTCAAGTCAGTGTTTCATGTTATTCAAGTCAAGTTAGTGACATGTGACTGGAATGTTTAACTTATTTAAATGCAAGAAAAGAATGAAAATTAAATCATTCAAGGAAAGAAACCAAAATAGGTTCATAAAACATGGGGTATTACATTCTACCCCCATTAAAATTAATTTCACCCATGAAATTAGTAATTATGATATAAAAAATGAGGATAATTATACTTTATAATATCCCCATATTCCACAAAAAATTCCTCTAATTAGTGATTTATCCACAAAACATTGACCCGGTGAGTGGTCTTGTTTCATAGAACATTCTCTGTACGATCAATAATTTGAACTGGTTATTCCTCATAAGAATAATCCTACTCTAGAGGTTTGACCATTTAGATTAGGAAATGTGAAGGGTTAGGTATGTAATTCCTCATGATAGATACATGGAACACTTCATGGACTTGATATATTCATAAAAAAACCTCTCACAAACATCAAACTCCAAATATCATTGTTATTTATCAACATAACATTTCTACCCACTTTGAGTTTTCTCGTTATGCTACTGAATGGTTTTAACCTTCATGATCATTTAATTAGATATATCCAGTTCCAATATATTTCTTTCTCTAAATTCATCCAATAATGTTGTGTATTTACATTTATTCCCATATATTTTTCATAAGGATCCATCAGAATGCTTGAGATAAATCTATTTTTGTATGAAAATTCAACTATAAAAATTTGTGAATCCCAACCACCTTTAAAATCCAAAGAAAAATATCTCAACATATCTTTTAGGGTTTGAATTTTTCTTTTATTATGACCTTCCATCTATGGATGATAAGCATTGTTGAAACTCAATTCTATATCATGTTCCTTTTAAAGACATTGCTAAAATTTTGTGGTAAAACTAGGTTCCTGATTAGATAAAATGGAACACTGTACTCAATGTAGCCTTACGACATCCTTAAGGTATATTTTAAAAAGATGATCCAAAGAGAAATATTATCTCATATAAATGAATATTTCTTATATAGTAAGGAAATAAACTACCACCCATATTTCCTAAAACCCTTTATGGGTTTTCTAGAGTGCGATGATAAAATCTGTAGTGATGTTATCCCATTTCAATTATGGTATGGGTAATGGATAAAACATCCATTTATACCTTTTTCTTTCAGAAATAACTTTATAGAATACCAAACACTGAGATGAAAACTTAGTGATAACTATTTTCATGTCATCCCACTTGACGTAATCTTTAAAATCTCTATACATCATTGTACTTATATGATAAATAGATAACGAAGAACTATGAGCTTCCCCTAATAGATCCTTTTTCAAATCCAGTTTGAATGGAAGATATAGAAATTTCATGACCCTTATCATTCAATCCTTATTATGAATAAAATTAGGAACATTTCAACCTTATTTTTAAACTCTACATCATCCTCATGTGCCTTTGTAATATTTATATGGTTAGAATGTTGGAAATTCATTTGAGAAATATTTACCCCCTTCCTTTATGACATCTAGTTCCATCAATTGAAATCCTCAAATATTGAATTTTTTTTATCTTCATTATGGAGAATATATTATGATCCTTTTGACTCAAACCATTATCCAAATTTTTCACTTTCATAGGGTGGTAGTATATTGAGCATTCATAGTCTTTTATCAACTATAACCATCTTCTATCATGCATGTTCAACTCCTTCCATGTGAATATATATTTAATACTTTATTCACCGGAATATATATCACACATTTCTCCATAAGGAAAATTCCACAATACCATTAATTCAACAATTACAGTTGCTAACTCCAAATCATGAGTTGGATAATTTTTCTCAGGAATCTTCAAATGTTGTGAGAAATAACGATTACAATGTTATTAAATATACAAATACATAACAATACCTTCTATTATGAATAAATAAAAACTAAAATCCCTCCCCCATGATAGGGTAATGTAAACACATGTTCTCTAAACAATCATGACTTCAATTCCTTGAAATGTTACTCACATTCATCTGTCTAGAGGAACATGAAACCCTTTAGAGTTAATGTGGTCAAATGGTTTGATAGTAATGGGAAATTATCCAAATCCCATTGATAATATCATGTTAAACCAAGAAATCTATGGATCTCAGTCATTGTGGGTGGTCAAGACCAATATTCAATAGCACCAGTCATTGAAGGATCCACTACAATACCCTCTCTTGATATTACATAACCAAAAAATGAATCATTTTTCATCCAAAATTAACAATTTTTGTAATTGTTTCAAATAGTTTCTCAATCCATAGAAAATTTAGTATAATTCTTATGTTTTTAACTTGATCTTTCTTCAATATATAAATATATGATAATATCATCTATAAATACTACCACAAACTAATTGAGGTAATACCTAAAGACTTTACTAATTAAATCCATGATGATAGAAGGAGCATTAGTAAGACCAAAATGCATTACTATATATTCATAGTGTCCATAACTTGTACATAATTTCATCATGGGTATATCTTCCTTAAGAACCATAAATTTATGATATACATAATAGAGGTCAATCTTGGAAAAATTATTGAGCTCTATATAGTTGATCCAAAAAGTCGTCAATATGGGGAAGATGATACTTGTTCTTGATTGTGACATTGTTCAACTCCAGGAAATCAATAGAGTCAAATTGATACCTCTTTATTTTTCAAAAAGAGAATAAGTGCACCAAATGGTGACACACATTGATAGATTAATCCCTTATAATGGTATTCTTGAAGTTATATCTTCAAATACAACAACTCAATTGGGGTTATTTATTAGGGAGTCATTGAAATTAGTATGGAACAAGGTCTGAGCTATAACATCACTTCTATTTATTACAAGTTAATACATGATTTAATTATATAAAATTAAACATAATAAAATACTACATATAGAGAAGTCTAGTTTCTTTTTTAATTAGGTACATTTCATTACAACATTAAACATGAAATACAAAATTGTTTTTGAAATTGTTTTTTACATGCTTGACCTTAAAAATTTATTGGATAACATGGGGAAATACATATGAAATGGGTGATCCATAAATCCTTGTAAAGGAATAAATAGGGAATAAAATGAATATAATAGTAACTTTTAGAGAAGTAATATGAATGAGAAATAAGGGAACATGAATAATAAGGCATTATATTTCATGATAATCATAACATGAGAAATGTGCAAACAACATAATGTACTACATTATAGGTCGTGGATAAATCGTAAATAATACATGGTGGAAAAAATCCCATAAACAAATTAAGTACACTGCTATCCCAACATGACATATCATGATACAAAACATTACCTAATACATTGGAGTGATATATAATTCTGGGCAGACCCACCACTTTCATTTCATTCTCAAGCTTATATGTTCAACATAGATCATAAAACATGGATTCATTCATTATAAAAAATTATTACATAATACTAGAGTGGAATAAATATATTTAATTCCACAATAAAAAGGTTTATTTTTATAAAAGTTAACATCCTTAACATGAAATGGGTATGGAATTCACTACACAATTGGTTTGTCATGGAAAATCATGGTGGAAATTTTGCAGCATAACGACATCACATAGAAATTCATAAAATGGGTCAATGAGAGTGAAATGGGTCTCTCAGAATTTGGAAATGATGTGGTCAGCAATAGAAACATGTAAGGACATTTCCATACATTTAGAATTTGAAAAGGAAATCATATGATAATAAATAATCTTGAATAAAAAAAGAAAGGAAAGGATGTTCATGAAATTTCAGCATAGTAAAATGTGTTAATTGGAGGGATTAATGAGAGTGAAATGGTTCGATCATCATCTATAAATAATTAGGTAAGTATGGGGGAGGTGATAAAATATACCCCATCAAAATTATTTTTAAATAAAAGGGCATAACAAGATAAAGAAACATGGATAATAATGAGAATGTAAAGAACACATACTTGAATGTGTGGATCCAAAAGCATGAAAAGGGGATTCTTGAGAGATTTGAGAACCGCGAGAGGATGATAGAGATGTAAAGGAAGAGTCAAGATGTGTCTATAGTATTTTTAGTGACAGGAAGTGGGATATTGGGATTGTTTATATAAGGAATGAGTGGGTAATTCTTTAATATTTCACAAACATAGGTTTTGGACTCTATAAAATAAAATATTCAAAACCACAAACCTTCCCATGGGTTTTCCATGGTTATTTCCAAAGGGGATTATTTTTCATTATTTTATTAGGAAATGGTCCAAACCTATTAAAATAACTTCCTTTTTTATGTGGAGTTGAGTCACAATTTTAAATAAATTAAATTAAAATCATAAAATATAGTATATAATTTAGAGAATTCATAAATGAATTATAAAAATAATAAAATAAAATAAAAATAAAAATTATTTTAAGGGTAAAACATATATTTGGTCTAGGATAGAAATTATTGTATTAATTACATCAGTTTTTAGTTACTTTTTATGTCATAAAACACACCGTATATTTATTTGGTATTTAATTTTTACACGAAAATTAAATTCACTCATAAAAGTATGAAAAATTCAACATTATATAATTTTGACATTATGATTCCAAAAATTAGATCTATATTATATAAATAATTTTTAAATATATTCATTTCCAATTTTAAAATAATTTTTAAATATATTCATTTCCAATTTTAAAATAATTTTTGATATTTATTGAAAATTGCTTATTTTTGGACAATAATAGTTTTTAAACTATTATAAAAACTATATTTAATTTCATAAAAATTATACGATCATTTATAATTAATTAAACTTATTTAATGATAATATATTTTTTTAAAAAAACTCTTGATTTCATAAACCCATTAATTCATCAAAATAAATACATTAATTGGATTTGAATATTACCTAAAAATAAAATTTATGTACAATTGAATAAAAATCACAATCATTTAAAGAGTAAAAATAAAAAAGAAAATAGATTCATTATTATATTAAATATATATATTCATTTTATCGATGTCTTGACTCATATCATTTTATTACACCAGATTACTCCCTAAGAGTAATGTATGTGATAGTGAGACTATCATGGGGTTGTTCAACAAACATGGTCTGGGTCATGATATTGATGATCTTGAACTACTCCTATAAAAAATTTCTCTCATGATTATTTTGTTAGATATTATATTGATCTTTCTCAATGGAAAATTCCAATGATGCTATCTCCTGCAGAATCTCTGATAAATGGGCTTCATAGGGAACAATTCTCTTAGTTGAGGATATCACATTCTTTTTCTGAGTCAATTAGATATATAAAATCCTTATATTTATAATAATCATGTGATCACTATTAAATGGATATATTAATAATGGTAATATTTTTAATGATATTTTAAATAAATAGTTATAACCAAAAAAGTGCATAGGTTTTCGATAATCGTATAACATAATTAAACATTAAATCATAAGGGAATTTTATTTATAACAGTTCAGGTCATTAAAATATTCCCCCCTTGAGAAGTTTCACCATCAATATTTTCATTCCACCCCCTTAAAATAAATGATGGAAATTCTTCCTCATCACTTATTTTGGTTACCATGATGATTCTTCAATATTGTGGGTTCTCCACAACACTTTGACAAGGAGCATTATCTTATTTCATAGAACATTTTCTCTACGATCTAAGATCATTAATGGCTGCTCCACATAGGAATGATCATTATCCAATGGTACCACCTATGGATTGAATACATTTGTGGTGTTAGTTATGTACTTTATCATGAGTTATAATGGAATACATCATGACCTAGAGTTAGTTCATGTGGGAGTCTAAGTAGATAGGCCACCGCTTGGATGTGATCAATGATCTCAAAGGGGATGATGTATCTTAGAATAAAATTTCCCTTTCATCTCAAATCTCGTCACTTTCTAACATAGAGATATTTGGAGGAATACTGTGTCTAAAACCAATAACTCTAGGTCTCATAGACAATTGTCATCATAGCTCTCAATATGTCTCAACATTTTTTTGAGTGTCTTGATAGTTTGCTCTGATTGGACATCAATTTGATGGTGATAAATCATAATGATGTTCAACTAAATTTTTACATCATTTTAAATACTTTTCTAGTACATGGATGTGTACATTAGATCTTAATCAGAAAAAATCTATAGTGATAATCCATGTAGCCAAAACAATTCCATGATGAATATCCATTTATGTATATCCACTGAGAATTTATCTCATATCATAGTGAAGTATGCAATATTTGTAAGATAATACACTAAAACCCATATATCGTTATCCCCTCTTGATATCTTTATACGATTAGTGAAAAATAATATGGTGATGTTTTCCCATTTCCATGTAGGTATGGGTAATGCTTTTATCTTTCCCCGTGACTTTTTACCTTTCCGCTGTTAGTTGTTGACATACAAAACATCTTGATGTATATTATGTGATGTCCTTCTTCATATTGTCCCACTATTACTATTATATGAGATCTCAATACATATTTTTTCTTCTTAGGTGGATGGAGAGTGTTGATCTATGTGCATCATCCAATAGCTCCTTATATAACATGGGATTTTATGGTACACATACTATTGACCGAAATCTCACAACACCTTCATCATTAACATTGAACTCAGACAATTTCCCTTTCCTTATAGCTTCCAATTTCTTGTGAATTCCCACATAAACTATATTAGTATCCTTTAAACATTCCAAAAGAGATGGTTGAGCAATAATTTGTGAAATGATTTTTGATGTTCATTCCTTTATGATTACCATGTCCATCATTTCCAAATCAACAAAGATTGAATCCTTCTCAATTCTCATCAATGACAGAATTTCTAGATAATTTATACTTAGAGAATCTACAATTTTATTATCTTTCTTAGGTTTGGAGTGAATTGAGAAGTCAGAGTCTTTGATCATCCCTAACCCTCCTCATTGGCACATATTCATCTATTTTTGTGTGAATATATACTTGAGTCTTTTTTAATCCATATATATTTCACACTCCTCTCCAAATTGAAAATGATGCCAATTTTTTAAATAAAAAATCACTATATCCAAATCAATATCATGTTTTAGGTAGTTCTATTCATGAAATTTCAACTACCTTGTATCATAGGCAATGAAATTTTCATTTTGCATCAACACATAGCCCAAAACCTTATTTGAAGTATCACTGAATTCCATAAAGATATCTCCATTTGTGGGTAGTGTGAATATAGTAACAATGATAAACCTCATTTATAACTCTTTGAATATTTCTTCACATTCACCATTCAAGTAAATGTGACTCCCTTCTGAGATAGTTTTGTTAGAGGGGTTGACAATCACGAGGAATTTCTCACGAATCAGTGATAATATCCAGCTAACCCATGGAAACTATAGATATCTATCATAGATGTTGGACTTGAACATCATTAAATTTCTTCTATTTTCAAAAGATATATATATATTCCATTTCTTTTGATGATATTACCCATGAAAGATACTTACTTCAACCATAATGCATATTTTATGTACTTTCCATAATGATTCTCCTTTCTCATGGTTTTTAGGATATTTCTCTTATACTACTCATGCTTCTCCTTTATTTTTTATTATATTAAAATATCATCTATTTATAATTTAAAAAATTTGTTGATGTAATACCTAAGGACTCTATTTATCATGTCTATTATGATTTAGGTAGAATCAGGGAGTCTTCAAGGCATCATTTTGAACATATAGTGCTCATACCATGTATGAAAGTCTATCTTGGGGATATCCTACTTCTTCACCCTAACATAGTTATATCATAAGAGAATATTCACCTTGGAAAATTATTGTGCTCCATGTAGCTAACTAAACAATTCATTAATACATTTAAGAGGATACTTGTTCTTTATTTTGATCTTGTTGAGCTCATGATAATCAAGGAAAAGGCACATTGAAAAATCATTCCTCTTAAAGAAGAGGACTGATGTACCACATGGAAAAGAACATGGGTGTATGAAACCTTTATCCAGACTCTTTTATTATTGGTTATTCAACACCTCAATTTCCACAATATCAATTCTATATAATTTCTTGGATAGTGGTAATTCCCTGGGTATAATCTTCATTAAAAATTAAACATCTCGTCTAGGAGGAATGCTGGGTAATTCCTAGAGAAACAAATTAGTGTATTCCCTCATTATGGACATGTATTAAAGGACAATTCTTTCCTTAGACTCAATCATTTGAGCTATATATTCTTTCTCATAGGGTAATAATATACATTCTTAAGATTATGGTGATAAAGAAGGTTCATCATTGTCCTTGAAATTTTACAGAATTGGGGGTAGATTCATAATACATAGATTTATTTCCATCTCATGATAATATATGTTGGATTTATATAAATAAAATCAATCCATTCCAATAATTGCATCAAATTCTACCAAATATAGGTTGAAAATGTTCTTTAAAAAATTCATCCAAAAAATTGTGATAGGGGAGGATTTATATACTTTGGATGTGATAATTTCCCCATTATCCATTTTAACCAACATCACTACATTCATGATTTTTGTTGGTGTTTAAATAGTTATACTAAAATTTTGTGATATAAATGAATGTGTAGAACTAGAGTCAAAAAATACATTTTCTTGTCTTGAATGAATAACTAGTGTACCTATCACCACTTTGTTGATAGGATTCACTTTGGAGATAGTGATGGAAAAAAGATCACCCTTTCTACCTTAGAGGTTGTTGGTTATCTATGAAGAACCTTATATTTTTTAATTGGTTTAAAAAATTCCTTGGTTCCTTATATTTATAAAAATGAACAATACGTAGAGAGTATAATGGAGGATTCCTTTCCTCCATCATAGTAACTGGCTTTCCTACCTGCAATCAATAGTTATGTGCCCTTACTTCACCTAAATCATTTCCTCATTACATTCAGGAGATTTCTATGGTGCTTCTTTCCACACCTTTTGAAAGTGGGATGTTGATATTTCTTTACACAGTTAAGTCTCTATATTAGTCTTCCAGAATAGATCTCCACTTTTCCATTCTTATCTTCTTGATACCACTGAGATACATCAATATCCATTTCAAATTTGAGGGAACATCGAACAGTTATCTCAAAGATATCAAAGTCAAATATCTATAGTTATTTTCAAAGGCAAGGTTTTAACCCACCAAAGAAACAACCAACCATACACTTGGGGGTAACAACAAAGCTGGAGGCATATTGTGAAAGCCTTGTGATATTTTCCTCAAACACCCTAATAGATTCGTCATATTTGTTTCTTTATGTAATGGAAATACCATTCCATTTTAAGTTGGAGGGTGCATAGAAAATAATTATCTAAAAACATTTTTGATAAACCCTTCCATACCATCCCCTCAATATCTTTATCAGGCTTCACATTTTTTATCAATGTATAACACTGATCAGCTTCACCTTCCTTATGAAAAACTTCTAAAATAACCTTCTCTTATTAAAATCATTGAGGGATGGAAAAGATCATCTCAAAGTATTTGATCCATTAGTTTCTGATTAAGGGATGAGATGATCCATTGAAAATAGGAGGCCTTTGTCGCATGAAGAATTCAAATGCATCTTGTTCTCTTTTAGGGGAATTTAGACACTCAACTTGATCTAGGATTATATTTAGATCATGAGTATTCTGAGAGAGTATCTTCACGAATTTCATGATTCTAGCTCTTATCAGGTTTGGAATCTTCTTAGGGTTGTCTTCACATTTCCCTTCAGGATTATTTATTCCCCGATTCCTCCTACTTTCAGCCATTGGATAGAATAAAAGGAAAATTAGTGGTGAGAATTTTCTAACTATTAAACATGTAAATGGGAATCCAATTATAATAATGGTTCAACTAATAAATTACATGTATTTTCTTAACTTATTAATTTATATGCCTGAATCTATGTTATCTGTGATATATTTAATAACATATATTATTATGGGAATTTTGTATTCCCTTAATAATGGTTCCTACTATGCTCATGAATTTACTAAATAATATCCACCAAAAGTTTCAAACTAGGCACATAGTAAGGCCCATTGTCGTCTACCATGATACCCCAAGTCAGGCGTAGGACACCATTTCTGAGTTTTTACACTTAAGTACATCTGTGTTAGAACCACATCAAATGGTAGTACCCAAACAAGGTTGTATTTTCTTGATAAAACACTTACACTATACTTACCAATATTATAGGGATGTATTCATATACATATTATTATCTTTAAGACTTTTTCAATAGTTTGACAATCCTAATCCAAAAAATAACTACACATTTCCTCTCTTACCAACTATAACAACCCATCTCATTATTACACATTAATACATGATTTAATTACATAAAATTAAAATTAATACAACCAAAAATATTTATAATTATAATTTATTTTTAAATTAGGTTCATTTTTTTACATTGTTATACATGATTTACAATGTCTTTATTGAAAACTTATTTTACATGCTTGATCTTAAAACTACAATGGATAACCTGGGAAAAAACATAAAAAAGAGGTGAACCATAAATCCCAGAAAGGGAATAAACATGGAATCACATGAAGATAATAATACATTTTAGACAATTAATATTAATGAGTCATAAAGGATCATGAATAATAAGGCACAATATTGCATGGTAATCATAACATGAGAAATATGGAAACAACTTAAAACACTGAACCATATATCAATGATAAAATTATAAGACATGATAGTGGAAAAAGTCCCATAAAGGAATTAGGTAAACCCATGTACCAACATGACATATTATGATACTAAAAATTACCCACTTCATTGGAGTACTATATAATTCTAGGCACACCCATCACATTAATTTCATCCTCATGCTTAAGTGTGCCACATGGATCATAAAACATGGATTCATTAATAATCATATTTTTTCTATGATTATAGAGTGTGGAATAAATAATTTTATATGCCCAAGGTGTATGTTCATAAAATTGAACCCACTTGATAGGAAATGGGTATGAAATTCACTACACAATTTGTTTGGCCTAGAAAATCATGGTGAAAATTCAGCAGTATAACGACATCACATAAAAAAATCATAAAATGGGATAACGAGAGAGAAATGCATATCTCATCATTTTGAAATGTACTGGGTTGTAATAATGATATGGAAGGACATTTACACACATTCATAATTATAAAACATGGGAAATGATAATAAATAATATTGAATAAAATGAGAAAGGAAAACATGCCCATAAAATTTTGGCATTGTAACGCGTGTACATTGGGGAGATTAATTAGAGTGAAAGGGTCCTCTAATCACGTATAAATAATAAGGGAAGTATGGGAGAGGTTCAAAAAAATACCCCATAATTATTAATATAAAATAAAAGGGTGTAACCAGATAAAGAAACTTTGATAAAGATGATAAAGGAAAGAACCCTTACTTGAATGTGTGGCTCTAAAATCATGAAAAGGGGTATCTTGGGAGCTTGTAGTGCCTTGGTTGGATTCTAGATAGGGAAAGACATATTAAGGATGTTATCCAAGGATTTTTAGGGAAGTGAAGTGGGATATTGGGTGGGTATATGTAGGGAATGAGTGGGTAATTCTTAAATATTTCACAATATTAGGTTTTGGACTCAAAAAAATAAAATATTCAAAAATACAAACAATACCATGGTTTTTGTCCATGAGTTTTTCCAAAGGGGTGTTTTTTTCATTTTTTTATTAGGAAATTGTCTGAAATTTTTAAAATAACATTCTTTATTAGGTGGAGGTTAGTCACACTCTTAAATAAATGAATTTAAAATCATAAAATATATTATATAATTTGGATGATTTATAAAGTCATTATAAATTTAATGAAATAAATTTAAAATCATAGTATTTTAAGGGTAAAACAAATATTTCAATTATGATACCCATTATAGTACTTATTACATCATTTTAGGATCATTTTTATGCCATCAAACACATAGTATATTTATATGGTATTTAATTTTTACCCGAAAATGTGACTCTCTCAAAAAATTGTAAAAATTTTACCATTAGATAATTTTGACACTCTGATTCCAAAAATATTATTTAACTAATTATTTTTGTAAATATTTTAATTTTTTCTTTTAAAAATTATTAGTAATTTGTTGGAAATTTTGATTTTTTTTCAATAGTATTTTTTGAACCCTTATAAAAAGTACATTTCACATCATAAAAATTATATAAACATTTATATTGAGTAAACCTTATTTAATGATACTATTTTATTAAAAAAATATTTATTTTAAAAATCCATTAATTTATCAAAATAAATCTCTTAATTGAATATAAATATTACCCAAAAATAAAATTTGTGTTTAATTGAATGAAAATAAAAAACATTTAAAAGTTACAATAAAAATGAAAATGGATTCTTTATTCAAAAAAAATATATATTCATATTATTATGGTCTTGATGCATATCCCTTTATTACACTGAAATAAACCATAAGAGTAAGGTGCGTGATGGTGATACTTTCATGAGGTCGTTCATCGAACATGGTTTGAGTCGTGATCTTGCTGAGCTTGAACATCTCCCATAAATGGTTTTGCTCATGCTTAAGTTGTTAGATCCCTACTAGGGATCAGTGAATGGAAAAGCCTATTGTTTCTATCTCCCTTATAATCTTTGATTATAGGGCTTTATTGGGAACAATTATAATGGTTGATGCCATCACTTTCTTTCTCTGAGTTAATTGGATATTTTAATAGCCCTATATTTATACTAATCATGTGATCATTGTTTAATGGCTATATTAACAATAGTAATATTATTAAAAATATTTTAAATAAAAATATATAACTATTTAAGTGCATATTTTTTCTATAAACATATTACATATTGAATCATTAAATTTTAAGGGAATTTAATTTATAACAATTTGGGTCATTACAAGAGTTCTATTGAGAACTCAACTCACACTTTGGTGAAAGGGTACACAAATAGTTTGAAAAAAACGTCAAAACTTTCATGTAAAATAGGCATATCATCAATGTCAATTTCCTCTCCAGCCATTTTAGATCAAAAACCATTCTGAATGGGAGTTAAGACACACATTAGATGTAATATATATAGGAAGTTCATACTTTTTGTAATATTGATAGACTATCATAGATTGGTTTGAAATATCAAATGTAACTTATCCTCTTCAAAAATATATATGGGATTTATGCTGAGAAAGAAAATCTATAACTAACATGACACCAAATTTAACCAAAGTAATAATAATATATTTTCATGAAGCACATTCCCACAAATACTATATAGAAATGAATAACAGACTTGGGATAAAATCGTCATAACATTAGGGGTTTTCACTGCTTATTCCATATTTAAACATTTTTTGGGAATCCTAAAGCCCTTAGAAAATTCATTATACATGAAAGAGTGGGTAGATCCAAAATCAAATAAGTCATTATCAGTGATAGAGTGGATGGTATGTATACCTTTCACCACCTCATTCTCACACCCCTCACAAGAAATATCGATTTTTCATGAGATTTCACCTTTTCTATTGGCTTAAGTGGTTTTTGACATGGATCATCATAAATAGCCAATGGGTTTGGGAACTGCTTCTCATTATTCCTATTCACCTTAAGCTTGTATTACTAAAGTTTGGGAGGTTAATTTTATGGAGATTTTTCTCCATTGAAACTGTTAGCAAACTTCTTCCCCCAACATCAACAATCAAAAGCCCAGTGGTCTTTCCTTCCATAGTAAATTTTTTAATTAGAACCCTTAATGATATTTGCTTCATTCTTCTTCCCACACTTAGAGAATAATATAACGGTCCTCCTCTTCTATTCATGGATTTTATAATTTCTCTTATACTGTATTTTACTTTTCTTTTCAAAACCCTAAGATTGATGCATGAGTAAAATCTCCCTTTCAATCATGATTTCATAATGAAAAATATCTTCATAGTTACTAATTAATATTATGGTAAACATCATTTTGATACTTTTTTTAAAGCTATTAAAGAACCTATATACTTTACATTCGGGTTGGATGAAAATTCATGAATTGTACCTCACAATCATTGGGAAATTTGCCTCATGGTTAATAAAAGATTCATCATATATTTTATTCAACTCAAGGAACTAATTATATAAATTTTTAGAAAGAATCCATGGAATGTAGTTATTAAAAAATAATTTCATGGCCTCTTCCCAATTGATGGATTCATTTCATATTGATTCATCATATTCAAAATTAGATTCCCAAACTATTCTGCTTCACCTTCTAAATGATAACGAGTCTTAATAACTTTCTAATATTATGAATAATTAGGGACCAGAAATATATTTTCAGTGGTACGAATCCATTGTTTAGAAACAAGTAGATCAAAAGACCCACTGAAAGACTATGGATGTTTCCTTATGAAGGACTCAACATAATGTTGTTCCCTCCTTCACTCATTTGGATGTCCTGCATTATTCATAGCATAGGAGAGATGTGTGATTATAACAACAAGGATTTTCATTCAAAATCCCATAACATTCAGTTTCTCATGAGGACAATTATTTCATATCCATCACAATCATCAATAACATATATCCTTTAGGTTACATCCATTGACAAAAACCGAAAGGCATAGGGTAAGAAAAAGTTATCATAGTTGGTACTACATAATCATAGAAGCCCACTTATAGGATGTATAAATTATGACACCACATTTAATATATGAAACCTTAGGTTTATCCTTAGTTATTAATATATAAAATATATTTAAATCATTTATGATTTTTTATGTATAGTTTTGGAATTTAAAAAGCATATCCCCCTAGAGTGTCAAACCGGGTGTGCAACAAGGCATGTTTTCATGTACCTAGTTATGCCGAGTCCTACCCAATACACCTTGTTATAGTTTTTACCTATAAGTATATCTATTATAGAGCCACATAAACTTATTGGATATAGACATTGATATATTTTAAAGAAACTAATCACTCTATCCTTTACCTAAATTTCTGTAAATTTTCCTTTACATTCCCTTATCCTTAGATATATCCTTAGACATGTCATTAGTGTTCTCAAAATGATTTAATTATCCTATATTCCAAAGGATAAGTACAATTTTTCTTGGATACCAAATATATATACCCTCCCTTTTTATAAATTAAAATTACATTACTTTTTTGGAATACTTAATACATTACACATAAAGATTCCCAAATACTCTATTAGTTTAGTGCCTTTGGAATAATGGAGACAAAAACACTATTACAAAAGTGAGATACATTATCTCCCACTAGGTTATTCATGAGTAAAAAACTTCTTATAAACATCAAACATAATAAATATCGTTATAAACAAGGGGAAATGAAACATAAAATGGGATTAACTCAGATGATCAGTCATGATAAAAAAGGGATATAGGTAAACATAATCATGAACATAAGATTTTTAGAATATGATCATGAAAATAGATGGTCGTACCCTACATATTAATGATTATGAATAGGAATCGTGGAATAAATATCGGATGTTCAAAATAATTAAATCATTAGAAAATAAATAACATAATCTATTAAATCATAATGTAGGAATAAGACAAGGAATTATGAAAAACACATAAGAATAAAAAATGTTTTCCATAGTAGTCAAGGCATCACAGGAAATACATCTTAGAAGTATGGGTTCACTGACTATACTATCATGGTACTCATGGTTCACTACAATGGGAATATTAGTAGTTTGAGTTCACTACATGTTCTATCTTGTTTTTCATTGTTCTCTCCCATAGCCATTAGTCAAGGTTCACTTCCAAGACCATTATAGTTTATTTCATGAGATATAAATCTTTACCCAATGAATTGGAGGGAGATATAGGTCTCACCCATCTCATACTGAAATCATAAATACATATTTCACAAGATCACACATAATCATTTCATAACCCCAAAAATGAAATATTTGTCAAAAACATGTAATTATATCTTAACCCATAGAAACTGAAAGTTTTCATAATCATTTCGTCAAATAATTATATATGAACTGAAGATTGTTTATTATGTATAAAACCCATGGAATCGGAATGGTTTTCATAAAAATATAACCCATGAAAGAGAAAAAATTATTATAAACATCAAGACATCAAAACATAAACTTTTCAGAGAAATAATATGAATTAAAACATAGAATAATGACCCCAGAAAGGATTGAGTAACAAAAATGAATTTCTTCCAAGATTGTAAATAATCATAACATATCTTTTAAAAAAATTTATTGAGAAAAATATCATTTCTACATTGAAAAATGAATTTTATAACATAAGAAAATTTTAAAAATATTTTTCTTGGAAAGTAGATTTGAAAATATATAAAGGAAGACTTGAAAACCATAAAAAAATTAAAATCCTTTTTCCATGAAAATTATCTTCATAGATCATTTGAAAACATTATTGAAAACATTATTTTTAAAATAAATAAAATTTTTGATCGAAGAGAGAAATAAAATCTTATTTTTTTTAAAATAATTATTCATTATCATTAGTAAAAAAGAGTTGAAAAATAGTACTACTACATGTATATAACTTTAATAAACAAATGATAAGAAAACTCATGAGTTTTATTGATAGATTTATCTTATTATTTCATCAATTGAATCATAGACATAAATAATCCTGATAAATGATGACATTGTTTTGATAAAGTCTTACCACATAATAAATTGGGATCATACTCTAAATATTAAGAATTGTATTATAATAAGTTTAATATAATGTTAAATCAAGTATTTTAATTATATAAAATGTAAAATATAAGTATATACACCTCTAAAAGGAATGAAGGTGCCTAACAAAACATGTGTCTCAAATTATGAAAATTGAGACAATATTATCTAACTGATTTGGTAACTTTTTAAACATAAAACACATAAAATAAATATAATATAATTGATATTTAAATACCTATATATTTATAATAATAAAAATTTAATATATTCATGGGAAATATATGAACCTTTCAATAGAAAAGTGTGTTGAACAAGGAATGTATCTCACCAATATAAAAAGTAAGATAAATTTTCTTTTCATCATGTCTTGAATATCATCAAACTCATACATGATTCCTCTATTATAAATGTAAGTGTATTATAAATATTTTACAGAACCATATTCATATATAAACTACTATATATTATTTTATTATGACATTATATTACCATCTTATTAACAATTATTTAATAATATTACGCTTCAGGTAATATCCACTTTGTTTTTCGCATGTGTATTATTTTTTTTATATTTGGTCAACATAATTATACCATGATTTCTAGAATTTAAACCATGATAAAAATATCATGTATTTTAAGTATATGTGTGTTATAATAATCCATATAATATAGAATAATGAAATGGAATACACTATTCATGGATATGGAAGGTCATACGTACGCATGAATGATATTTCCATTTTATTTCCATATTGAATGAAATAAAGTAAATGAAATATATGTATATATATTTATACATAAAATTATTCTATTAACTTGATTATATCATATATATATCATATAAATTCACTGAACCCATCCTTAATACATTCCATGTTGAGTGTGAATGACTAACATTGCTTTGAGGAGGCAGTAATCCACACATCCACAATGTTGTTTTCATATTTACACAAGATGGAATGTATAATGGTATGTGATATAAAATAATTAATGAAGAATAAAGAAATAATAAATATCTTATATATCATATATAAACATTGGTCCATCAGAATTCTCAACCATGAAGGGAGGTAATGGAAAAATGAAAAACATCATTCTGTTAGGTAATATTTCACTGTTCGTAAGAACGATAAGTTAGTTTCCCATTAGATGGAATTGTGTGTAAGTGTAGGTTAAACCCTTAACATAATAACATCCCAGAATATTTACCATACTAATATTATTATATAACCATTGAATAAGTATTGTTGTGTTGGCGTATAAAGAAAATAAACGATTGATCTTGAAGAAGGGTGATACATCTTCTTTGGGAAACACATTTTTGGTTTGAACAAAAGGGCTTTATTGGATGGATTTATTCCCAAAGAGAGGCTATATGGAGAAATGGGGGTGAGTTTATTTAAAAGATATTTTAATATATTTTAACAAAACCAAATGGCTTTATTTGTGTAGGGATGTGGGAGGGGTGAGTGCCATTTAATAGTGGAGAAGGAGTGGAATTACTTTAAATTTTCTAAAAAGAACTTCTGACAATGTTTTCCCTTTCTATGTTTATTTTATCATATTAAATTTCTAAAAGTATCTAAAATTAATTTTTTTTTCAGAGAAGGACATGAATGCACATCATTAGTGAAAATAATATTTTTAAATATATAAGGACTTTACCATATTTTATATATTTCATTATAAATATGTTTTATTTAAATTAAACCATTACAAACAATATTTTATAAGTAGTTAATAAAATTAATATTACTTTGTTTAATGGCTAGGTTATAATTATATTGTTTAAATAATTATAATAATAAAATGATGTTTTTTAGAAACCATTTTTTATATAATATATTCCATGTTGGTGTTGCGGGTAGCACAAGACAGGTTGGTGTTTCATTAAGCACAATACAAGTCAATTACATGTGAATTGAATATTTGACTTAGTGAAATTAAATACATAAATTAAAATTAATTTATTCAAAGAAAGAAATGAAAAAATATCATTAAACATGGCTTGTACAGCACCCAAGACCATTATAGTGTAAAAAGTCCCTTACTGAATCGAGTTTCCTCCATATTCCATTCATTATTACCTAATGAGATGTAAAAAATTTCTCAATTAATTGTAGGGAGATATATTTCCCACTATTCTTTGGTTATAAAAAACCATCATCCCTGGTTATAACATAAACACCTTCCTTGGTTATAACTTAACCACCATTATATAATTAAAATCATACATTGGTGTCCCATAAGATCATAAAGCATTCATCATATCATAATCCTTTAAATGAAGATGGTTTCATATACATTTCACAATATCATAACGAATGGAAATGAGACCAATTCATAATTATTTCATCATAGCATAACCTATTAAAATAAGATGATTCCATAAGATTTATATCATGGTATAACATATGGCTAAAAACGGGTTTTATTAATATCTTTTCATCATAAAAATTTACCATTCCTATAAATAATGATAATGATATCCTTAGATGATATCCCTATTAAAGAATAAATTATATCGAAAGATGTCATCTTAGACAGAGAAGTATTTTGAATGATCATATGGAATATTTCTTAATGAAAATAACCTTTCTTGGAAGATCAATTTTTAAAATATAAATTTATTTCAATATTCTATTATCTAAAAATTACATTGGAAATGAAAAATGAATGATTTGAAAAATCATTTAAAAAAATTATTAACAAAAATTTCATTTTTCCTTATGATAATTTTAGAAAATAAATCATTTTAAATATAATTTAAATTGAAAATAACATTTAAAACATTTATTTATATTTCTTCAAATTATGTAAAGGTCATGATTATGTGATGTTCTATTCATGTAGTGAATGTTAAAATAAATATTCCTTTCACATTTTCAGTAAAAGAAAAATGCGATTTTTTTAAAATTTCATGAAGATTCATTTTAAATAATTAATTAAATAGTAAAATATTGGTAAAAATTTATTTAATTAATAATTATATATATATATGTTTAAAAAAATTGAAAACTTTTTTATAAAACATGGTTTTTGTTGAAAAAATTGTTTTTGACTGAAATGGTGATTTTTCTTAAAAATGTTCTTTTTGAACTTTTGAGTACATAAAGAGAGAAAACTAAGGGAAAAATTTATTGTCATGAAATAAATATATAATAATAAAATTCAAGTTTTTCTTGAGATTTATGACACATTTTTTAATTATCAGAAGCTTACTGATAAACAATCACGATAAATGATGAGATTGTGACATTAAACCGTTACCACTTTTGTAATATTGGAACATTTTTCTCTTGGAGGAATTAAAATTAAATAAAAAATAAAATATAATAATTATTAATAATTTCATGAAATTACATGTCAAAATATATTTATAAACACCTTATAAAATAATATTTTTACATACCATAACATATGTTTTAATGAATAGGAAATTGGGGGAAAATCCATTCCAGATTTGAAACTTTTGTGAAGTAAACTAAATTAAAGATATATCACCAAATGGATATGTAAATACAATTTATTTTAAGGATAATAATCATATAATACATTCCTGGTAACTATATATTTTACATAAAATAAATATGTGTTGAATATGACATGTGTCACACAAATGTAAAAAATCTAGACGAAAATCCCTTACCTCGAGTCCTAAAATCTATAGTAGACATTCCATCCTAATGTATAAAAATGTAATTTTATTTTGAATATATTACATAAATATATTCACATATTTAATACCAAATATAATTTTTATATAACCCTTAATTACCCATTTATATCAATTCCATGTTAAAGTTACATTTCAGGTAATAACTGCTTTGTTTTTTATATATGTTTCGATTTGTTATATTTATTATCCTACTAAATTAATTATGGTTACATAATCTCCATATTTATAACAATTATATAAATATAATATATATTTTCTACATATTTATTTATATAAATCCACAATGTCTTGTGAAATAAAATTAATTACCCCATTCAGGGAGACGATAGGTCGTACGCATGCGTGAACATTGTTTTCATTTTCATGTTGGATTAAAATAATTAAAGATAAAATGATATATTATTATTATATAATATTTTTTATTTCATATATACCATATATTTTTATTTAACCCATCCTTAACACCTACCATGTAATAATTGAATGACTCACATCACTTTGTGAGGTGGTAGTCTACCATACATGCTAACATCGTTATCGAATTCTCACAAAATGGAAAATATTATGTTATGTGTTATATAACAATTATATAATAATAATATCAAATATATCAAATATATATCATATATAAAAAATTTATAATTCATTATTTCCAACCACTCTAGGTGGTAATGAATTAATTAATGACATTGGTTCATGATACAGTCATCCGCTATACAAATGAGATATGACTTAGTAGCCCATTTTAAGGAAGTGGATAATGTTGTTGGTAATTTACATTATATAACCTTATCTTTATATATTATATATAATAAGGTTATTATATAATCATGATATAATATGAACATATGGTTTGTAGAAAGAAATAATATATAAATTTTTGATGATTAATGTTGCCTCTTCTTTAGGTATCCATTTTAGCTTTTCACCAAAATTCATCCCATGTTTATTTATATAGAAAATAAAGATTCCATTATTATTATATGTAATTTTTTATGTTATCTTAAAATTGGGTCCAATGGTGTGAATAATATCAGAGAGATGATGGCCTTTTATAAGTGGGGGAGAGGACACCCTTGGTATTTTTAAAACAAATTGACTACTCTAATGTTTTTTATGAGAAATAATTGTAAAAATGTTTTAATAATAAAAAGTAGAGGTTTAATTATTTAGATATGTCAAAAAAAATATTTTTTATAAAATTTTATTTGTCTTGTTTACCAATATCTTTTTATTTTAACCCCTTGTAAACAAACATTGACCTTAAATTTAATTATAAATTTTTAATATATTCCAAATTAATTTATATAAAAAAATTAAGTTAAACTTATTAGATAATATAAATTATTATTATTCTAAATATGGAATAATGTTTTCAAAATTACATTCATAGAATTAGAAAACTCTAATTTAAAATTAATCTCATAGATCAGACAAGAAATAGGTTTTTAAAGTGAAAATGATCAAAAGCATACAATGTTTTTATAAACAAGATGGATATAAAATGGATTATAATTACTTAATTTGTATTAAAAGATATATAATTTAACTAAATTTATATTATAAACACTTTAAAATAAAATTTCACTTTAAACATAAGTTAAACAAAAATCTGTTGTCAATTAAAATTCAGTATTTTTTAACAACTCATAAAAAATAAAACTTTTCAGAAAAATCCAAAAAACAACCCTAAGATAATATTGATATACCAATTTTAAAAAATAATTTTATAAAATGTCCAAAAATTATTTTTATATTAAGTGCATCATAAAATAAGACAGAACAAATTTTTAGGAAATATAGTTTCATGTTTTAAAACAGATTTATTCTTACATACTCAATTGAAAACAAATAAGATTAATGTCAAACATTTAATTGAACATATAATATATAAATTTAACTAAAATAATTCACAAAATTTAATTCATTTAAAATATATTGACAAAAAACATTTGACTGTATTAAAATAATCTTTTTTTTAAAATAAATCCTTTATTTTCAAAATGTTTTATATTCATTTTTATTTAAGATTAAAACTCATAACTAATTACATATACATGTTTAAAGCATATATTTTTATAATATAGTTAATCCTAATCATACAATCAATTCCAATGGCTTGGTCATAACTATCATGTTAAATAATAATATTTTAATTGTGTGTCATGTTTCATTTAAAGTCGTCGATTCATGTAAAGAAAGAAAAAAATATTATTGTATGTTACACAAGAAAAACATAGTGTTCAATGTAATGAAATATATACTCCAGGTTGTGTGTAAAATAATATAATCCTAGTATTCCATGTAATTTGTCCTTAACTCAATGTTTCATGTAACAAAAAATATCAAAAAGATTAAATTAATTTTAAAAAAATATTTCACAATATTATGGTTCATTACATTCCAACCCTTTAAAATTAATTTCATCCAAGGAATTTATCTTTTTCATAAAGGGTTTAAAATGTTGAATTTCTGTCACAGATACATGCATCATAAAAGGGGTTATGAAAACATCCTCGTGAAAAATAAAATGGTATTTTTGAATGTAATATGGAATAACACATATTAGGTTTCCAAATATGAGAACAAAAATAAGATGTTAAAAACTTTACACAGAAGAAAAAACTAAATTCCAAAAACTAGATGATATTGATAGAGAACATTTGTACCAAGAATGTTGGTGATCCATATATGGTTTATGACCATAATTATATAAACCAAAGAAGCATGAAAAAGTTCATCGATACCATGAAAAACAATGATAAAACAATGTATTTTATTTCAATATGAATTTCCTAATATTGGGGAATTCATTTTCCATGTAGACTGAATACATACAAAGATGTAAATATTTGATATATTTTTATTTAATAATAACAATTTCAACCTTCATTTGAAACTTGATCAATTTATAATTAATATATTACTCTTATAATTTTTTAAATGTTTGAATATCTATATAAAATCTGTAAAATAATGACAAGGCATTACTTTTTTATCTAGTTAAAAAATCATTAATAATGGTTATCAAATATGGATAAATCTTTATATGGTGATGAAATATGTTATATTTTAAAACTTCTTCCAAAGTTAATCTTTAACCGTTCCATAAATCATTTTCCTTATAACCCTTCAAAAATTTCAAATTTATAAATAAGGTCACTAAAGTTATCTAAATAAAATAAACATTAAACCCCCATATATCATAAAGCATATCATGATTTTAAAATTCCAAATTATTGAATACCTTCAACATTTTTATTTATTAAAACAATGTAATAAACTAAATAACCATATAAACACAATGAAAACATGCATATTTCCTAAAACCATGAATTAAACCATAGACTATTGAATATATTACATAAATCCAATATTATGGTAAACCCTGTCATTGATAACATAAACTAATTTTGAACAAATCATTAATCATTTCAATGTTAATCAGTACAATATAATTTACCTTATTTATATCCAATATCCCTTTATACCATTAACATTGTCTAAAAATCTAAAACATATTAATATTTATCTTCCATTAATAAAAATATCATTGTTCCACTAGATCACTTTTCATGTACATAAGTAAATTTTAACATATTCTTGTAAAACATTTCAAAAACATTATTATAGAAAATAATTATATATTTTATAATTCATAATATTTGAATTAAAATACATCAATAATTAAATTATTCCACTTCATCCTTAATCCAGTAATTGGGATTCAACATCTAATTACTTAATACACCATTCTTTTTATATGTTATTTTTAGTCTCTTTTTCTTCATCAGTACAACCATTAGTCGCACAACCTTAATGATTTTCATCACGAGATTTCCCCCTAGGACATTGATTTACATGATTACTAAAGTTTCCAAATTTAAATAATTCATTCATTGATGATACCATAGTGGTACCAATATTACCATCCATTGTGTTAACTGATTTTTTCATTTTACCTTGAAAATTTATTACTCTATTTCATTCTTATCTACACATAAAATAACTTCTCATTCCATTAATAAATTCCTTATCTTATTTCCTCCTACAATTTCAATATATAGAAAACGTAATCTTCATTCTTTCGTGGTCTCTATTACCTAAAATCTAATAAAAATCTATCCATATCTTCTTGGGTGAGTATACGAGTTGGTTCATGTGTATGTTATTAATCATCTTAATTTATAATTGAATATGAATAATCACAACATACTTCACCCCATTCAATATCCCATTTGGATTCTCAACAAATAATTGGACATCACATTCAATGTTATCCCAGTTTCTTCGGGTTCCCACCATTGAATAAAACAAAAAACATAGTTTTGGAATCACTAATCATAGTGTTAAACCAAAAAATCATTAAAACTGACTTATAGTATTTCTAAATCATGAACCCTTAATTTATATATAGTAAACCTTACTTCTATCCTAGGTAATCTATGATCATAATCTATTTAAATCCTTCATTTTGGGTTGTAAAGAGTTTGTGGATATTAAAGGAAAATCCTATGAGATATTCAAACCAAGTGTGCAGTAAGGAAAATGTTGTTTACTAGGCAACGATTGAGTTAAGATAAATGTTTCCTTTTTATAGATATTACCAATTAGTACCTCTATTCTAGAGCCACATCCACTTGTATTGTCTATAATGTGATCTAATTTCCTTGAAATAACTTTTTATATCTTGTAACAGAATTTTAGGACATTTTCCAACACGTTGACTAATCTGTAGACTTATAATTATATATATCCATAGAAATATCATTTTAAATATAAATTGGTATCAAACTAAAGTTTTCCATCCTAGTTTCTAAAGGATAACTAAACCAACATTTGATACCAACTATAAAAACCTCGGACATTCATACATGGATATTACATATTTCCATATGAATATTCAATTCATTAATAAAGTAAACTCCAAAGGACCATAACAGTTTATCTCCCTTAGAAACATGGAAATATAAAAACTGGTCCACAAGTGAGTTATGCCATCTCCTAATATGTTATTTATAGCTATCACCTTTCATATACATATCATATATAAAAATTCTCTTACTAAACTGAGTTAACTCTCTATTCCATTCATGTTTATATCATGATATATAATTTTATAACCAATTCATTTGAGAGAGATATATGTACTACCCATATTTGGTTATAATGTATCCACCATCCTTATTTTATTGTAAACTTAGTACTTGGATATAAATTATCCTCCATCACATAATGAAAATCATAAATATGTGTTACAAAAGTTAATAAAAACATTCATCATATCACAACCCATGAAGTGAAATGGGTTTCATATACATTTCATCATATCATAACCTATGAAAAATAAATTGGTTTCTTATTCATTTACAAATTTTAACATTTAATAATATATTAATCCCTAAAAAGAATAATTATTCATAAGTGTTATATCATGGTATAACCCATAGAAGAGAAAAGGGTTTAATAAATATCCTGTAATCATAAACATAAACCCATTAGATAAATAAAAATAATGGTATCCTTGGTTTATATACTTAGTGAAGTAGAAATTTTATCAAATAATTTCATCACATATTGAGATGTATTTTCAAGGATCACATGGAATTTTTATTAAGGAAAATAATAATTCATTGAAATTTACATTTTAAAACTTATTTTTTTTTTCAAAATCCTCTCCTTTTACAATAATATTAAAAACTCATAAAGAATTATTTGAAAAATCATTTAAAACAATTGTTGAGGAAAATATTATTTTCCTCCATGAAAAACTATTTTTAAAACATATTTTTTGATAATAAATTTATTTAAAAATAAAATTTCAAAAATATAAATCTGTTTTAAAATCATATAATATTCATAATGATGATAATTTTTGTTAATTTGTACACATCAAAATTGAGTTTTATTTCATATTTTCTATAAAATACTAATAAAAATTTATTTTGAAAAGCATAGGAATATTTATTTTAAAACATTTAGTTAAATTAAATAATTCGTAAAAATGTCTTTATTAAATCATTTTAAATAAATTTAAAATACATTATTGAAATTATTTTTTTAATACATTTTTTTAAAAGAAATATGCATTTTTGATTAGAAAGATGATTGTTTTTCATAGAAATATTATTTTTAAACTCTTGAGTATGTAAAGAGAGGAAAATAAATGGAGAAAATTTATCCCAATGAAATATTCATAGAAATATAAAATTCATGAGTTTATTAAGATATATATCATAGGATTTTATCTTTTTAACGAAAATCTTCAACTATCCTAATAAATGATGAAATTTTTACATAAAACTCACCCTCTTTGGAAAAATTGAAATGTAAGCACCGTGAAGGAATAAAATTTACATAATCATAAAATATCATGAGTATAAATAAATAAGTTATATTACATTTCAAATAGTGTGTATATAATCCTTATCAAATAATATAGGTGCATGACATAACAAATGTGTCAATGAAGATAAATTTGGACAAAAGTCCCTTACTGATTTGTTAACTTTTAACCTGTAAACCATAAGAAAGAGAGGTAAAAAAATTATATGTAAATTTGCATAATTTTAATGATAATAATAATAATATAAATTCATGGAAATTATATACACCACATAAATGAAATATGTGGTGAATATGACATGTGTCTCATAGAGGTAAATGGTGAGATGAAAATTTCTTACCTTAAGTCATGATATCCGTTGTACATGTTCAAAAATACCATATAATAAATAAAATATTATAATATAAGTATTGAAGAAGTATATTTATATATTTTATACCATATATACTTTTCTCAGAACATTTTATTACATGTTTATTAACAATTTCATGTTAAAGTTATGGTTCAGGTAACAAGTACTTCGTTCTTCAGATATGTATTGATTTTTTATTTTTTCAGTCATATTAAATTTATATTTATTCCACAATATTAATATTTATAACCATGATATAAATATAATATATATTCATTATATATGTAATTATATAAATCCATAAAATTTAGTGATAGAAAATGAAATACACTGTTCATAAAGGTGATAGGTCGTTTGTACCTATGAAATCTATTTCAATTTTCCTATCAGATCGAAAGAATGATATTTAAGTGATTTATTAATTCTAGAGAATATTTTTCATATCATATATATAAAATATATTCATTAAATACATCTTTAAATACTTTCATGTAAATCATGAATGAATCACACTACTTCATGAGGCTGTAGTTTGTCGTACACATGAATGATTTCATCATATTCCCACAAACAAAAAAATATGATGGTTTGTGTGAAAGTATAAATAAAGTATAATAATAAAATTATAAATATCATATATATCATATATAAAAAATATATTCATCATTATGTCCATCCTTGAGTATTGGAAATGGAAAAAAGAACGACACCCGTTTGTAAGGTGGTAGTCCACCGAACACACGAACGATGATTTCACAACCCATTTGATATAAGTGGAGATCGTTATAGGTTATAACCTTAACAAAGAAAGATATAATTAAATTTAAGATAATTATGTTATTATATAATCATTATATAAAATATATTGAAAGTGTTTGAAGAAGAAATAATAATAAAAGGTGTGTTGATGAATGTTACCTCTTCTTCGTGTATCCACATTTGGTTTCCACCAAAATCATTTCTAGTGTGAATTTATGTCTATAGTATATAATTTTGGATTAGGAAACATAAGTTTGGAATTTATATTCTTAGTTATTTTATTAACCAATAGTTGTGAAGGTGTGATGAAAAGAGGGGAGGGGTGGCCTTTTATATGTTATAGAGAGAACATAATTGTTATTTAAAAATAAGTTGACCACTCCAAAATTTTTAATCTATAAAAAAGATAAAAAAAATATATCATTATCAAACCTTATAGTTTTAATGGAAAATATGCGTTAATAAAGTAGTTTTTAAAACATGTTTATAGGTCATTTTCTTCTTATTTTTTTTAGTTTAACCCCTATTAAAATCATTTTTTACTTTAACTCTGTTAATTAATTTTTACTTCATTCACAAATAATTTTGGTAAAAAAATAGGTTCAACGTATTAGATAATATATATTTTTATTATTTAAAATATTTAATCCATTTTTTTAAAATACAATAACACAAGATTTATACATTTTTTTAAATTAATCATACATATGTGATGAGAAACATAGTTTTTAAAGTAAAAATGATCAAAATCTTACAAACTTTTTATAACCAATTTCAATATAGAATTTCTTAAAATGTAATAAATTATATTAATACATGAATTATATAACAAATTATAATTTAAAAAAAATGAAAATATAGTTAAAATTTATAATAAAATTAAAAAAATTCAGTTTTCAATTTGAATTCAGTATTTTTTAATTATTTCTCAAAATATGAAAATTTTCAAAAATATATCTCAACAAATAACCCTAAGAAAATTTTTATATACCTATATAAAAATTGAATATTACTATTTCAAATAAATTTCATAAAAAATTACATAATTATTTTTGAAATAAGTGTTCCATAAAAAAGAGACAAAACAACTTTTTTGAAAATGCATTTTTAAGAGTAAAGATTTTTTTTATTCTTACCTATTATATATATAAAACATAAGATTAATGTTAAAATTTTTTTTAGTATAAAATATATAAATTTAATTAAAATAATTCACCAAATTATTTTAATTTAATTTATTGATTTGAAACTTATTTATGTTCACAAATATAGTTTTTTAGAATAAGATTTCTATTATCTTCAAAAGTTTTTTTTTCATTTCACATTAATTTAAAAAAAAGAGTTATATATATATTTAAAAAATATAAGTTCATTATCAATTTAATCTTACTCATACACACCATTCCAACATTTTGTTGGTAACCATCATATTAAATAAATAATATTTTAATAGTGTATAACATTTCGTTTAGACTTACTGCTCTCTGAAACATAAGATAAACTTGGTATTGTGTGTAACACAAGCCATAGTTAGTGTTGTGTGTAATGAAAGAAAACATAGTGTTATGTGTAATGAAATAGAAACTCATTGTTGTGTGTAAAACAAGGTAATATTCGTGTCGTATGGAACAACAAATACTAAGTATATTAAATTTTTATGAAAATAATATTTCACAAATTATCTGGGTGTTACACAATGAATTTCATATACTCGTGAATATAACCAAGATACTCACTCAAAATTATTATTTTTTATTATCAAACAATTTTAAGGATAAAAGTGAGAAACCAAATATTTAAGCATAAAAAGAGGGCACCGAGTCATTAAAATGAAAATACAACCTACCAGATTTAATCTCCCTAAAAAGTTTCCACGAGAAGGTATTTACCTGAGTTTCTGGTTCCTCCTTCAGAACAGCTTCGAACTCTAACACCTACTTGTCCTAGGAATAGATATACTCCTTTATGCTTATCATCCCTTTGTTGAAGCCTCGAATTAAAATCAAGTCTTTTTATCAATCCAGTTGCTTTGCTCCTTATTGGGAAGATCCCTTATAGCCCTTTCCATCATTCTTTCAGCCTCTGCATTAGAAGCATTAATTGTTAGGACATATTCAACCATTACCTCTTCCGAGCTCATAAGCCATTCTAAATGATGTTCAAGTGTAGGATCAGATTCTTATTATTCTGTCTCATGCTGCTGGCCAGGAGGGGGACCATACCCATTTCCCAGTACCCCATCATCCGAATGCAAAGTTTCCTTCCCCTTCATATCCTCTAACATCTTGTCACCATCCTTATGGGGGGTCACCAATCCTTATAGGCCCTTTGTCGTTGCAAACTCCTTGTCTAGATCTGGTGGCACGGTGTCTCCTACTCGCTGACCCACCCCACCTTACACTATCTGAGTCCCAAGTGCCTTTGATTTACCCTCTTTTTTGGCTGACCGGGTCTCCATCGGCCGAGGTAGATAAGATTAGTCTTTGCAGCCTTTTAATTTCTGCTTCTTATTAACAACATGGCTCTCCAGATCCTTGTTTTACTTATTTCCTTTCTTCCTCCTTGGACTGTGTAGGACTTTAATGGATCCCCCGCTATTATTGTCATCCAATAGTTGTCATTTGCCCTTGGGATCAGCTTCAGAGGGACAAATGGTGTTTTCCTCTATCCCTTCATTGATACGATGATAAAAATTGTTGTTTAAGTTGAGATAGGCCAGGGTTCCCCTCATATCTGTTCCCTGTTTGGAATTCAGCTTCCTCTTTTCCCCATGTGTTGGTTGCTCCCACTCCTGTCCAACTATAGGATTTCCCTCACCAGTTATATGTATCACCCTTTAAGTGATGTTATAACTTCATACATGCACCATCATATCATAGGTTTAAGAAATTGGGTTCACATCGCCCATAGGATTTGAGATATCAACTCCAATAGATTCACCCAGAGCTTTAGCATCATCTTTGTGTGTATCCAAAGTTACTTCAACCATTGTACTGGACTTACCACCCCTTTCAATTTCACCAGGGGGACTTGGCAAATCTTTCTTTAGCCTCTTAAAAATACCTGAAACACTCGACTCAGGAGTTACTACCCTAAATTGCTTTTAGTGCACTGCATCACCCAAACCTAAAATTCCAGAAATCTTGCTAGTTTATTGATTGGATGTTTTACAACCATCAATAAATCCCTCATCAACCATATTCATTGTCTTACTGTACTCACCAGGAAAACCACCCGGGGCCCTGTGCTCCGAATCACTCTATCCAGACAAAGCCTCATCGCCTTTAGACCCCAAGACCTTGCCTTTAACTCCTACATCCACACTCTTCTATGTCTCAAATTCCTTCGACCCTATTAGGTACACTAGGCTAGATACCCTGAGAGGGGGGTGAATCAGGGTATGATAGGTTAAAACAAATGCCCCTTTTGATCTTGTTTTGATGTTATACAAAACCCTATTCTCTCTCCTTCCCAACGCAGAGTATGAGAAAACTTTAAAACATTCACAGGACACAACAATTTTTACTTGGTTCACCCTCACTGGGATACGTCCAAGGAGAATACACCGGCAGTGTGCAGATGCACCAATTCCACTATAAGAGAACTGCTGTTTACACGTTCGAGATGGAATCATTGTCCCTCCTAGTTTACAACCACTCACAATTTGAGAACTCACTGCTCTCTAAACTGAAGTGAGCTCACTGCTTCTTCAGAAGATCTACTCACAGTTTATAGACCTGTAGGTCTATTCATTTGCATGAAAGCATGCATCCTAAACTGTTGATAGATTCTCTATTGAAGTTAAACATTCATCCACTGATGAATACCCCTATTTCCCTCAAACACCTGGAAATTCCTTTTGGAAATACCTTCGCAAAGAACCCTACTTCGTGAGGCTCCCAATTTTGCGAAGCACAAACAAGTCTTCGCGAAGCTCCTGCCTTTTCACGAAGCACTCTCGTGAAGCTCAAGCCTTCACAATGATTCGGCCATCGTGGATCTCCTGCATCTTTGTGAAGCACACTCCTTAGAGCATGCAACCTCCTGATGTGCACCTTTCGTGGAGATAGATTAGCCGCCGCGAAACACCTCTGTTTCACGAAGAACATTGGCTTCACGAAATACCTTCACGAACCGAGAGCAAAATATTTTCTCTGAAAATTCTATCTACTTATCTCGAGGGGGGTGGCCTCTATTTATAGGCAATTCCACAAACCCTCGACTCTTCCATGCGATGTCAGCGCGACATCATCGCCAATCGTGAAGCTCCGAAATTTCTGTAGGAATTCCGTCAAAATCGCAAAGCACCATGGAAATTTTTGATCGTGGATTTCATCGTAATCATGGAGAATCGCCATCAACATTTTTTTCACCTTCTCCGTGAAGATTCCTCGCAAAGCCCTTCACTGCCACGATGCACTTCAACCTCTGCTGTTCGCGAAGATTTGATGTAATCACGAAGAATCATCGTCATCATTCTTATGGTCTTTGTAAATTCCAAACCATGAAGCCTCTCTTCGTGAAATTCATGCCTTTCCCATATTTAATTATGATATTCTTTGAAATCGTATTTTCGTGATGCTCACAAACCTCCAAATTTTGGACCCAAAAAATTTGGTAAACACTTAAAAATGACGCCACCTTGTACTTATCTTTTGTACCGCCTCCAGATCGTCCTTTACTTTGTCATCGTTCTTTTTTCAACACATATGTTCAACAACTTCTTTAGAACACGACAATATTTCATGGAAACCTGATTTTTCAACAAACACAATCCACCCAAAAATACTGCAATGTTACCTTGAGGGGTTTTTGCCCAACAATCTCCCCCTTTGGGTTTGTTGACAACTCTTCACAACTCTTCTCAGAATGATTTTCTGCACGTTGATACCTCACTGAGTCTTCTTCCAGCCGCAACCACCATTTGCCTCTTGCGATTTTGATAGCGTTCAAGTACTCACTCAACACGTACTCTAAGCCCACATGAGCAATGCTCAGCGTGAGAAACAAGACTAGTATCAAATGTTCATCAATGAATCACTTCATGTCAAACACCAATTGTCGATTCCAAACTAATACCAATTGAAAAATTGATTCCAATTGTCGAACCATACAGATACCAATTGGTGATAGCTGGAAACCTTTTCTCACTATTCTAATCTAACTATTCTGCTTTTATCACGATCCTCAGCTGTCATGATATCTATGCTTTGATCGATCACTTCTTTCATCGTCAGATATGAAATGCTCCCCCTTTCTCATTGCTATCCCCCTATCTTGTTGCTCCACCTGTCATCTTCTCCCCATATCATTCAGGATTTCTCAAATAGCCACACTTTCTCCCCCTTGAACAATCACTATTTTCTCCCCCTTTGTCAACGAACCCAAAGGTCACTCCTTTGAAGTCTGTAACAGAGTAGAGAACACATATCAATGCATTTGGAAAAAACACATCATACCTTGGGGAGAGGGGGGGGGGGGGTCCCACATCCACACTTTCTCAAGTGTGGGGAGTCGACTGGACTCCCAGAACAAGTCGATTCCTTTCAAACGCTTCCTTTGGTAAGGCCTTTTTCAGAATGTCTTCAACCTGTAGTTCTGTAGGCACATACTCCAACTTCACAATTCCTTTCTCAACCTTCTCCTTGAGAAAATGATATTTTGTCTCAATGTGCTATGTCCTTGAGTGATGGACTAGATTTTTGCTGAGATTTATAGCACTTGAGTTATCACAACGGATTCCGATCGGAGACTTCACTTCAACGCCCAAATCATCAAGCTACTGTTTCACCCACAATAACTATGTGCAAGCTTGAGTGAAAAAAATGTACTCAGCTTCTGTGGTGCTCTATGAAATGAAATCTTGTTTTTTTTGAGCCAAGAAACACACAGTCCGCCATGATAGAAAGCACCTCCGGACGTTAACTTCCTGTCATCTGCTGAACCGACCCAATCTGCATCAGTATATCCCAGTAATTCCGACTGAGATTTTCTATTATACATCAAGCCGAAGTCCACTGTGCCATTTACATACTGAATTATTCATTTCACTGCAAGCATTTGGCTTTCCATGGGATTACTCTGATATCTCGTAGCTTGGAATGTGGTGAATACAATGTCAGGCCTTGTTGTAGTCAAGTATAAAAAACTTCCAATGATTAGCCTGTATTCTGTGATATTAACTACCTTGCCATCCCCATCTTTGGAAAATTTAATCTGGGTAGCTACCAAAGTCTTCATCTCCTTGTAATTTTCCATTCCAAATCTTCTCAAAACCTCCTTGGAATATTTTTATTGTGAAATGAATGTTCCATTCATTCCTTGTGTCACCTGTAGACCAAGGAAAAATGTTAGCTCTCCATTAATTGACATCTCGAAATCACTTTTCATGAATTTAGAAAATTGTCTTCACTGAGCTTCATCTGATCTGCCAAAGATTATGTCATCGACATACACCAAGACCATCATCCTTTGATTACTGTTGTTGTTGAAATAGAAGTTGTAATCAACTCCCACACACTGGAAACCATGCTTCTTCAAGTACTGATCAAGCCTTGAGTACCATGCTCTTGGTGCTTGTTTCAACCCATACATCTCCTTCTTCAGTCTGCAAACCTTGTTCTCATCCTCATGAATGAGAAAAACATCTGGCTACTCAATATACACATCTTCCTCTAGAACCCCATTCAAGAATACAGATTTTACATCCATCTAGAACACTTTGAACTTCATTTTCACTACAATGGCTAGGAATAATCTGATGGTCTCCAGCCTTGAAACTGGTGAAAATGTCTCATCAACATCTATTCCCTCGATCTGGGAGTACCCCTTGCACACAATTCGTGCTTTGTTCCAAATCACTGTGCCATATTCATTCATCTTGTTGCGATAGACCCATTTAGTCCCAATGACATTCTTATCTGCTGGCCTTAAAACAATCTCCCATGTTTGATTCTTCTCAATCTGATCTAGATCTTCATTCATTTCCTGAATCCAGTTTTCATCTTCAGCTACATCAAAAAGCATTTCGGTTCAACCTGAGATAGGAAAGATGTCATCTATAGTGATTTCATTCTCTTAGTTTGAACCAGAGCAGACTGGTCACCAATGATATTCTGCCTATCAATTTCAGCTCGAATCCTTGGCTTTTGTGCGGATTATGACTTTACTTACTCATGCTCATCATCAGTATCTTTTTCTGAATCAGCATCAGCCACTTTTGCTTCTCCTACGTTGCTTTCTTCCTCATCAGTATAATCAGGAAATTATTCACTGCATTGTTGAATGATGTACTCATTCTCCACTACAGTGACATCATTGCTCTCAACTACTTTTCCCAGCCTTTCGTTAAAGCATTTATATGCCTTTCGTTTTCCAGAGTATCCAAGGAATATCCCCTCATCTCCTCGAGACTTGTAATTCTTATGTTTTTCCTTGTTGAGGATAAAGAACTTACTTCCAAATATTCGAAAGTATTTCGCCGTTGGATTCTTTCCATACCACATCTCATATGAAGTCTTTCCTTCCTTCAAACACAACATATCCCTGTTAGAAATGTAGACCGATGTTAAAACTGCTTCCTTCCAAAATTTATTTGGTAGGTCCTTTTCAATGAGCATAGTTCTGGCCATGTTGTTGATGATCCAATTTCTCCTTTCAACAACTCCATTCGGTTGGGGAGTTATTACTGAAGAAAAATTATGCCTTATCCCTTGTTTCTAGAGATATTCTTTCACCTGACTATTTGTGAATTCCATACCATTGTCAGTATGAAAGTTCAGAATTTTCTGTCCAAGCATCCTTTCACACTCCCTTCAGTATTGTTTTAAGTAGCTGAAAACATCAGAATTATGGGTAATAAAAAATACCGATACCATTAAACTATAGTCATCAATGAAAAGAACATAGTACCTCTTTCCGTCAATTCCTCTGGGTGTGATAGGTCCACACTCATCTGCATGCACCAATTCGAGCACTCTTGTTGACTTCTTTTCTTTTTCCTTATACATCTTTCTGATGAGCTTCCCTTGCTGGCATGCGTCGCACGTGTGAGTACGATCACGTGATATCTTGGGTAGGTCTCTTGCTGCATCACACTTTACCAGATCTTCCAGGGATGGTTGGAAAAGATGACCAAGTCGTTGAGGCCACAACTTGTTTTCTTCCTCTCTAGACAAAAAACACATATCTTATTCTCCACTCACCAGGTAATGATTTCCCTTTGTTTGTTTTCCCTATAGAACTATTTCCCCATCTCATCCTTTGATGACACACATCTTCTTAGTAAACTTTATAGAATTTCAGGAGTCACATAATTGACTGACACTGAGTAAATTGTGACTGAGGCCTTCTACTACTAAGACATCAGCATGTCTCATCTCTTTTCCCCCATACTTGGCCTTTACTGAGCCAATAATATTCAGGCCTTCATCATTTCCAATGTTGAAAACTCCTTCTTTGTCATATTTCACACTTGTAATAGGATCCTTATTACCTGTCATGTGATATGTGCAAACACTATCAAGGATCCACACACCAGAGCGATCTGATGCTTTAAGGGAAATTTCTATCACCACATCCTTCTCATCCTTCTTCTTCATGGTCCATATTTTTGCCTTCACACACGACATGGATTGAGACTTCTGTTCTTTCTCAGAGTATGATGGACCAAATTCATCATACATAGGTGAAAATCTATTTTACGTTTTCAACTCACCTGTTGGTTCAATGATCTACTGTTTGAGAACATTTGGGTTCTGCTTTGGCATATTCTTTTGTATGGTCAAAGTGAAGTACCTATCCATGTGCCCGAATCCTCCACACAAAAAACAATGCCCTTAGAAATATGTTCTAGAGAAACTTTCTATGTTTTGATTCCACCTCTATTCTTATGCCCTTCGATATCTCTTGGCTATGGAACACACATACTGTGAATGTCCCATTTTCCACAAAAATAATACCTGATATAAGGTGCATTACTTCATGTTACTTATGCACTGATAGTTTCCATTTGGTATCTCTGAATATTATGATTCTGCCTTGTGCCCAAATCCACCTTCAGTCTCGGAGTGGGTGCTTGCGGTCTGACCTCAACTTTCACAGCTTTCTGTTTTTGATCAAGCCCTTCATTAGTATTAGCATCTAAACAAAGTTGATTCTACTTTTCTACTGAACCACTATTCTCCAATTTTAGCTTCTTGGTTTTATGAGTGATCTGCTTTGTTGATGACCTAGTAGGAGTCAGGATTTTTTCTTGATCTTTAACCTTTTTCCGAAGACTGACAACTTCTCCTTCAAGTTCATCAATACGCTTGATTTGTTCTTTCCTTGTGTTATTAAAGCTATCAATCTCCCTTTTCTGTTATTCAATTTTTATTTTATACTCACTAACTGATTCTAAATCCTCTGGTGTGGATAACTTGAGTTTCTCAATTTCTTCCATCAACCCAGACTTCTCTTCTTCCTGCTGCTGCATATAGAGTTTGGCGTCACGAACAACTTTTTTGGCTTTCTTTGTTTTGGATCTCCAAACATATATCTCTTCAAGAGAAGCCTCTAATTCTACTTGCATATCAACTGTTCCCTCAACTTATTTTTCTTCTTCATCAGCTTCGGTTTCATTCTTATTCTGAGAACTACCAACAACTGCCACCATGGCATTTTCTCTTCGGTCTTTGCAGTTCTCTATCTCTTCAACCTCCTCATCCTCTGACTCATCTGAACTGTCATATTCTTTTGAAAGAAGGTTATTTTTCTTAAAGAAATTTCTCTTGAAATGTTTCTTTCCTTTCCCATAGGTTGAATACTTCTTTATCGGAATTTCTATTTCATCGACATCATCATCCTCTTGGAACTTTTTGGGGAACCATGCCGCAATATGTCCAACCTTTCCACACTAAAAACAAGAAAGTGGAAGTTTCCCTTTAAACATTCATTTTCCTCTTTTAAGGTTTGAGGAGAGGAATGATATCACTTCATATGTCTCTTATTCTTCCTGAGAGTCTTCAACGATGAGCTTCTTCATGGCCTTGAATGCCACCTCTTTGGATTTCCCCTTTTACACAGTATCGTTATCATCATTTCTCATTTCATATGCAACAAGGGTGCTGTGTAGGTTATCCAATGTCAGCTCTTTCAGGTATTTATCTTCCAAAACCGAAAATTTTCGATTGAACTGAGGTGGAAGTTTCCTTAAGATGCACATCACAATTTTAATGTCTTCAATAACTTCTCCAAGACCTCACAAGTCTTCCACTACAACATTTACCCTGTCAAAGAATGCATCAACAGTCTCATTCGGGTTCATTCTCAGATCTTCATACTTGTTCCACAACAGTTGAAAATTTGCCTCTCTGACCTTTGTATCCCATTCATATATATTCAATAACTTTTCCCACATGGCATGTGAAGTTTTGAAAGACATCACCTTTTTATATATAGGATTGGATGGGGCTCCCCCTAAGGAATTTATTGTTTTGGCATCAGCATCCAACTCTCTATGCTCAACTTCTGATAATGCACCACTAATAATATATGCTGTTATGCCATGCATTGCTGCTGTGAACACATCCATTCCTAATGATCAGAAGTAGTTTTTCATTCAATTTTTCCATAGCTGGAAATTGTTCCCATCGAAGATCGAAATCCCTTTATGATTAGTGACCTCTATTTGAGAGAGAAACACCGATATTAACCTTTCCCTATGATAGCAATTGTTAGGTCCACAAGGCTAGATACCCTGAGAGGGGGGGTGAATCAGGGTATTACAGATTAAAAAAACTGCCCCTTTTGATCTTGTTTTGATGTTAGACAAAACTTTATTCTCTATCCTTCCCGATGCAGAGTATGAGAAAACATTAAAACATGCACATGACACAACGATTTTTACTTGTTTCACCCTCACTAGGCTACGTCCAAGGAGCATAAACCGGTAGTGTGACGAGGTACCAATTCCACTATAAGTGCAATGCTGTTTGCAAGTTCGAAGCAGACTCACTATCCCTCCTGGTTTACAACCACTCACAATTTGAGAACTCACTTCTCTCTCAATTGAAGTGAGCTCACTGCTTCTTCAAAAGATCCACTCACAGTTTATAGACCTGTAGGTCTCTTCATTTTCATGAAAGCATGAATCCTCAACTGTTGATAGATGCTTTGTTGAGTTTCTACTTTCATCCACTGATGAATACCCCTCTTTCCCTTAAACACCTGACAATTCCTTTTGGAAATACCTTCAAAGAGAACCCTACTTTGGGAGGCTCCAAATTTTACAAAGCTCAAACAAGCCTTCACAAAGCTCTTGCCTTTTCACAAAGCACTCTCGCGAATCTCAAGCCTTTGCAATGCTTTGGCCATCGCAGAGCTCCTGCCTCTTCGTGAAGAAAACTCTTTAGAGCACGCGGCCTCACAAAGTGCACCATTCATGGAGATAGATTAGCCGTTCTGAAGCACCTCTCTTTCGTGAAGAACACTACCTTTGTAAACTACCTTCGCGAACCGAGAGAAAAATATTTTGTCTGAAAATTCTCTCTGCTTCTCTCGAGGGGGTCGGCCTCTAGTTATAGGAAATTCCACCGACCCTCGACACTTCTATGCGATGTCAGCTCCATGTCATATCCAATCGCGATGCTCCGAAATTTCCGCCAGAATTCTATCAAAATCGTGAAGCACCACGACAATTTTCTAATCTTGTAGCTTGTCATAATCATGGAGCATCACCATCAACATTATTTCGCACCTTCGCTGCGAAGCTCCCTCGCAAAGCCCTTCACCACTGCAATCCACTTAAACCTATGTCGTTCGCGAATCTTTGACGTAATCGTGAAGAATCACCTCCATCATTATTCTGGTCTTCGCGAAATCCAAACCATGAAGCCTCTCTTCGAAAAAATCATGCCTTTTCCATAGTTAATTATGATCTCCATGGAAATCCTATTTTCGCGATGCTCACCAACTTCCAAATTTTGGACCCCAAAAATTTGGAAATCGCTGGAAGATGGCGCCAACTTGTACCGCTCTTTTGTACCACCTTCAGATAATCCTTTCCTTTTTCATCATTCTTTGGTCAACATGGATTGTCAACAACTTCTTTGGAACATGAAAATTCTTCATGGAAACCAGCTTTTTCAACAAACACAATCCACCCAAAAATACTGCAATGTTACCTTGAGGGATTTTTTTCCCAACGGACCCCCACATGTAGGTTGCCACTATGTGTCCCAATCGCTTATAGTGAGAACAAAAATCGACCCAGGATTCATAAACAATAGAATGTCTACAATGAAATTCTTTACCCACTAAAATCCACACATCCTCAGCAAGCACTATTGATGCATCAATTTCCACACATATTCTCAGATTAACAGAGTGACAGACAGAATAAGTTCTACTGTCAGAACATAAGAATCTACCAACAAGGTTCCACAACACTCTAATGATCGAAGGATTCTGAAATGGTAAAGGAAGTTCAGGAAATCTTACCCAGGTTGCCACAACTGGGGAGTCACGCTTTATATGGAAGTCATAAGACCATCTGAAGAGGAAGAACCGGGATCCATTAAAGCTATGAGGAGCACTGGACTATGCTTTGATAAGGTCATCCTTCGATGCGAACGGAATCATTATATGTCTATTATCAAGAAAACCCACCATATCCCTTTCATGTAAATCCCAAAACACATAAACGAACCTGTGAAATGCTTCAACTGGAGGCCATCTTTTATTGAAATGAGTGATCATGGTCAGATCTAGGAGAGAAGAGGCCTCATTGAATTTTGTAGTAGAAATCGGAAGGTTGGGGCTACCATCAAATATATCATGGACTTTAGGGAAAAGAGAGATTTGTAGAAACGGGGGAAGAAGGCCAGGGTTTGAAAAGGTGGTGAAAGGGGACGTCGCTCCATTGAGAGACGTCGAAGGACCCTCCCCCATCAGGGGGGAGGAGCCAACACGTTGGCCCCGGCCGTCACTGATCTAAAGCTAACCAAGATACGTAATTTCCTGAGTTAAGTAGTATATTATTTGTTTTAAATTAAATTTTTTTATTAAATATTTATCTCATTATCCATATTTACATATATTAGGTTTAAATTCACATGGTCAAAAGAATGTGAATAATGTTATGAACATTTAAATAAGATATTTGTTAAATATATAAGATACTATGTCTATAAGTGAATTAAAATTCATGTAAAATTTTTATTTTCTATTTACGTGACATGTTAAATTTTTAATCCAGACTCAAAACATAATTCTGAGAGTTATAGTGCCTAGAAATGTTGTTTTTTAGATGAGGAATGAGGCTTGGATGGTATCACCGATTCCTAGATGTGATTCATAGATTTTAGGTTGTGTATAGTCAATCTTAGTCTATTTTCCATAGGTTTACAGTTTAGGATAAAATAGAAGAAACATTGATCATCATGGTGTTTTAAGTTCATTTTAACTAATCATGGTAAAATTACAATGTTTAATAATATTTTATGATAAAATGTGAGATACCAAGGTGAAAAATTTTGAGTTAGTGGGATCTTATTACATGGTACATGCTCTAGGAGTGGTTGTAGAAAAACCATTCTCTTTCTGATAAAGGTGTTTTCTATGGTGTTTCACAATTGGAACATTGTTTGAGAATCGTTCAACCAGTACATACTGGTTATCTTAGTAATGTATAGTTCCAATAACATGGTTAGTTCATGATTTGAAATATAGTTTTTCCTACCTATGAGGCTTCCCATAACATCATTAAATAAGGGATTTTACAAATATCTTGCAACATCTTATTTGTATTCGCACACCCATATTTTTATTTTGTGTGAGTGGAGATCTATAGGGTCTCATCCTATAATTCTCCTCCTCCCCTCCTTTAATTTTTGGTGTATTTGGATTGTTTCTTTAGTGGTTTCATTGATTTATTCTCCTCTATTTGTTTAATTTACTCTTCTACTTCCTCCTATCTAATTTTGGAACACCTCCATTTAGGTTTTTTGTGGCGATTCCACCGGATCATGGTGTAATCACCGCTTTCACCTAGAAATTTTAGTTTTCTTATTATAGGCACTCTTGAAAGGACTTCCTCACATCATTTAATGGAATTTATTTATGTTATACATTCATAGAGAACATTATTATGATTTTTAAAGCAAATTAAGTTAGTTATTTTTTTTAAATAGTGGCATGTCTTAGGTATTTTTCCATTAATAGTCACAAGAGTGTCTTAAAGACCACCTATGGTGGTTTCTTGGAGTTTTGATTAGGGGTTCCCACCCAATATAAATGGATACCTTTATTCTAATTTAATATAAATGGTTAAGTTAATTATTAAATTAAGAAATTGAATTTCCATGGTGTTTCCCTGAAGTCAGAGCTCATGTGGTCAAGACAAGCTCATTTGTTTACTAGGGAGTCTAGAAGAGGCCTAGACAAGATTTTTAAAATCTTATGAGCCTATGAAAAGATTGGTAATGCTTAATTATTCTGGTTGGTGGTAAAGGAACATTTCCATAGTATTGATGATTTATTTTCATGTGTATGTAATATGCGTAATAGTTTCATTTTGATTCATTTTTTCCATTTATTATGAAAAATGTTTTGGAATTTATTTTGATACATTGGAACTCCCGACGATCCCATATGTTCTTTTTTTATGAGACTTACTACCTCTGAGGGGGTGTTACCACTCTTAAAAATGGAATATTTTTATGTGGAGAGTTTTATGAAATTCATATGAGGCTTTTGAAATGGTTAAAATAATTTTTTATTGGTTTCAGTCTAGTATTCGATTTAAATGGGTGAAAATTAGGTTTTAATGTGAATATTATTTAAAAAATACAAGTTGAACGCAACTTATTTCAATAGGGGTTCTAAATGAATTTTAAATTTTGATTCAAAATGGATGGGTTTTCCACTTTGGTGAAAATTCCATCATGTCTATTAAATTAATTTTGATGGATATGATGGATTTGGACATAATTTTCATGTTAAATAGGAATATGTGTGTTTAAATGGTGTAATATAATGTATTTAAAATGTATGGGTGTGATAATGAACATTTTCCAAAGAGTGTTTTGAATAGTGTTTTTGTTATGTCATATGGCTTGGTATCTTGATCCATGTTGAATTTTTAATGGTTTGTTAGGACCTTGGTACATAATTATGGTTAAAATGGATTCATCATGGTTATTTAAATGTTTTGAAAGGTGAATATTTTAGGCCTTATAAATTTTTCAATGATGGGATGATTTAAATTTCAGGATGAGGTCCTGGGCACTATAAGTATTTTATATGGGTGAGGATCTTGGATGTGGAACTCCATATCCATGGTTTTGGTGTTGGGATGGTGTTTTGGGAACTTATAACAAGTTATATAGATTGGGATGTTGGACATGGAGCTCTTGATTTCTAGTACAGGGTATGATATGTGGCATTCTGTATCCCTGGTTTAGTGTATGGGACATGGTGCTATATATCCCTAGTTTAGAGTTTGGGAAACGGTGCTCCACATTCTAGGTTTAGGGTATGTGATACGGGATGTGACACTATGTATCACTGGTTTAGAGGGTTGGACATGACATTATGTGTTCATGATATGGGTGATAGACTAAGGAATTTGGAACTTTTTTTCAATGCATGGGTTAGATGTCGAACTGATACCTTGACACAGGAACCATTAAACAATAGTATGAGGACCTAGGACTAGTGTATCTAAGTAATAAGAAAGAGATAGAAAATGAAAACCCATGTTTTATATATATTATGTAACACGACATTACTTCCATATTATATGAAAAGGGTTGGCCAAATTAGGTTTGGTTGGACCGGGTGTCAGTTCCAAAATCGATAGTCAAAATGATAAATAATAAGTGGTTCTAAAAAAATAAATTTCATTTATATATCTTTTACTATTCTATTGTTTATATTCATACATTATTCTTAGAATGGATATTGATTTAGAAACCATTTATGGAGGCCTATCAAGTTTTAATCACACCCTGCTCGAGCCACCACTACACATGGGTACCTGAGTTACTCTCACAATATTATTTTAGGCATAGGCTAGGGATGAGACATGGGTTGGATTTTTCATGATTGGGTATGATTGTAGGGATGGTATCAGGTGTTGATATGTGGTTCATCATAGATATAAAATGCATATATTTTGATTTGTTTTTTATCATTATATGTTTATATAACTAAACCAATGGGTAGTCAGATTTACGATAACATGGTTGCTCAGACCCCCACTATACTTCATTATATATAAAGTCATATTTATATTTACTTTCCTTAATTTCAATATTTTTAAATATTTTTATTTTTTATTATTAAATACTCTTATTCTAATCATTGTTATATGATAATTGGATATTTTATCTCTTATTTCACACAATTATTAGTGGGTGTAAGATCCCCATGGTTCTACCCAAGATCACTATTTATAGTCAGAATTCACTAGTATATAGGGAAAATGATCAATTTTATGTATATATTGGGTTGGTTTACTATTATATAGTGAAATTATATGGGACATTAGAAATTAGAATTAAGGAATTTCAATTTATATTGTCTTTTGGTTTTGGGACATAGTATGTTGGAAAATTTGGGATATGTTAGAAAATGTAATGGATATCTATTTGGCATGTCAAAAACACATATTTCAGAAGTAAGTATAGTTTACTAGGGATATGTTCTTGTTGTTCTTTTATTTGATGTCATAGTTGAATGTAATACTCAACTTGGGAGATGCACTTGTGGTCTAGTTTTTTTGATTTGTGATGGATTATGGATCTTGTCTCATTGGAAAGATTCTAATGATTTTGATTTTTATTCCAGGATTTCAATGGAAAGAGGAATCAAATGAATCATGATAGGAACATATGATTTATATGTTATATGTGTTATAGTGTATGATTTCAATGATGCCTAAGGATCTATTGTATAATGTATCCACACCTAATTAAAGAAACATTTCCCATATATTTACTTGGGGGAATTATACTCAACTATAATGGACTGTGTATAGATTTTCTTTTGATTTTAGGTTTTTGGATCTATGTTTAAATGGTGTATGATGAGGAAAATGACATGATACTCATAAACAGAAACTATATTGACCCCCGTGGGTCATCTTTGCATAGGTTCTTATCAGTTTTATCCCATAAGGGAGGTTATTGTTTGAGTTAAGGAGCTTTTATTTCTACAAAAATATATTCCATGGTTCTTCAATGATTGGTTTGAAATGCATATTATTAGAGAGTATTGATGGTCTAGGTATGTTCAGTTTTTTTGGATTATGATTCCTTTCATATGTGATACCATTGATTGGGGTGTTTGGCATGATTATTTCATGTGGTATGGTGAAAATATTGTGCTTGAAACTCCATGAGCTATGGAATTTTGAGATATAGACAAGACTATAGTGTTGGGACCTAGATATTTATTATTATACTTGGAAGATTGGGCTAGGTAGAAGACCCTAGGGACTTTCTTTGACAATAATATGAGTTTTTGAGTTTGTGTTGGTTGACATTTAAGGTCACCCATGAGAGTCGTTAATTGAGTTGTGAGTGCCTTTGGGTTGATGAGGCATAAAAGAGGTTTTGGTTCTTGAATATGGGTAATAGAGGGTAAAACCTAGTGTAAATTTTAAGCATGTAGGATTGTTTTTGTTTTCAATATAAGTTACATGTATAATTATACTTCATCCTTTTGGTTGGTTTCTAGTGGGGTGGTTTTTTTCAGGTTTATTACCCAAGTAATGGTTCTGCATGTGGGTTATTATATGTTTTTATGATATGGATTAGTATCATAGGATGTGCTTAAGGGTATATTGTTTCCGACATGTTGAGTTTCATTGGGATGAAACCATACAACTTGGGTATACTTGGAATGTTCGAGTATGAGTGAGAAGGTTCTACTTGGGGACAAAAACATCCTAAAAAGGTTTTTGTGTGAGTTATATAAAGATTTCAGGTTTCAATAAGATGATAAGAACTTAAAATGTTGATTCTTTAGGTGTACATGCATCTCTAAGTGTTGGACTAGTTTTGTGCCTAGCCTAGTCAACCATGTATGCATCATTATGAATAGAGTGATAGAATAAGTAAACCTAGTATAACATTTTAGAAAGTGATTGGTTCTTGGGTGGTCATGAAGGTGGTTTCAGTGTGGTGAGTTTATCTGGTTTTGGGAAGCAACAACGGTGATCTTTGTTTGGGGAGAACATACTACAGGAAGGCATGGCCAATCTATGTGGATTGAGAGCCTGGTTTTTGAGGGACATCACTCTTTAGAATCAAAAACAATTTTTTGGATAAGTTATGAAACAATGTGTAATGGTAGCACATTACTAGAAATTTATAGGCTTGAATGCATGGTGACATGCTGTTTTGTTTGACATGTGGATTGGGCTCTATGGAAAAATATGAATGTGATGCTTGGATCAAGCAATCAGTCAGGAGAAGGTTGATAACTATTTAGGGTTTCATGATAGGCATACAATAATGGAGGCTTGAGGCTCTCTAGTGTGAATTGGGATATTTTGGGATTAATATTGAAAATGTATAAGGATCATATTTTAGGGAATGGGTGATATGGGTTGAACCACATTGAGAGTGTGAGAGGTTGACATGTTGAGGAATTAATTTTTACTCAAATGGAGCGACACACATGTCCTTTTAGGGAGACTATTCAGTTTTAGTGGTCTAGGATATGGTTAAGGATGAATCAGGTGGTGTGGATTATGCCATCAGTTGTTACAAAATTTTTAACCTCTTTTTTGGATGAATTTTTGATAGGAATCATCAAGAGTCTTCCTATGAGTTTTGAGTAGGATTAAACTACCTTTTTTCAGAGTTTATTTTGAGTGAGTGGTCTCAGACCCATTGGAATAACATATTCTATGATGTACAATGTGTGGGTTATAGAAATAGATAAATAGTTTAAAAATGACATAACATGGATGATCCTTTGGTGGGGAGAGAAATTTTCATCATTGTAATACAACCCATGCATGATGGGGGTAAAAAGTACATGAAGCTGATCAATATAAAATTGTTGTGTTGTTATGTTATCAATGATTTTGTGAGGTTGAGTACATAATGACTCCTCTGGGAATGACACATATGGACATGGATGGGATTTGACTATTTTTTTTGTTTGTGAAGGTTTTTGGGGACACAATCATGGATAAGGTGATGTGGTATCATTGTTTCTAGTGTGGTAAAATGGAGTAAATGGATGGTTTGCGGATCAACCATGTAAATTTCAGTAGAATTAAGGTAAAAACATCTGTTTTTTTGGAGATCCTTTTATGCCTTATGGTGAGATGGCATCAAGATCTCGTATGTTAGGGATGTAGCGGAAGTGGAATATAGTTTTTTGGATGATTCAACTAGTGATGGTTCAACTTATATAAGAATATTATAAATATATTTCTAGTCATGAACAACATATAACATGTCACTTTGGATATAATGAATGAGATATAGAAATCAAAATGAATTTTAAAGTGATGATGGTTTTTTTGAGTTCATGTATGAATGGAGAGTATGTTCCCTCTATTGTTTTTTTATAGTGATGAGGTTAGGTGATGATGTTGGAGTGGTATTACCATGAACATTTAGGAATGGTATGATGATAACCATATCATGCGTGTTATGGGAAAAAAAGTTCATATTTCTAATGGGATTTCTTGAAATGGTTGTTCCAGGAATAATAAGTTGTTGGTTGTTGAGTTAGAAATATGGTGGGGATAACCATGGCCTAGAAGGGTGATTTGGTGATGACATGATTTGTGTTTTTGGGATGGATGTGCTTGATTAATTTCCATATTTGCGTTTGATTTTGGATATGGTCACTGGATCACGTTTTTTTGGTTATGTTCCTTTGGTTGTAGGTTATGCCTAGGAACATTTCTATGAATTTAGTAACAGTATGAGGTTATTTATCATTTTCTAGGCCAATATTGCTTGTAAGATTCCAATGGTTTACCATGTAGATATTATAGGTATAGAGGAAATTATGGTGGGGAGGATGTTAGATCACATGTCTATAATAGAGATTAATATCCTGATGAATTGACACTATTCATTAATTTAAAGGTTCAACTTTTAAATTTAGACTCATAAAGGTATTACATGAGTTTTAATTCCACTGTGTTTTGTTTTTAATTGAGGAAGGATGCTCGGGGGGTAGCTAGAGTTCTTAGGTGAGATTTATATGTTTCATGTTGGGTTTCAGGAAGGATTAGTATATTTTAAATAGATGAATAGTACGGTTTGCATGGTTGTGGAGATACTATGAAATGAAATGATTCTCAGGGTGTTTCTATTTATTATGAAACGAGGATGTTTATGTTTCTTGGTTAGTGCACGATTTAGGTTAAACATCGTGAAACCAATGTGAAACCATGCAAGGTGGTGGGATTATGAGACACTATAAATGATTTACACCATATTTTTTAAAAACCATAAACCATACTATTGTGGGGTCCATTAGGGAATTTCAAAATTTTGAACAGTTAACCAGACATGCATCTTAACCATTTGGGTGGTATTGTTATTTGAAAATACAAACTATACTATTGGCACATGGCCTAGTAAATTTTGTCTACCCAAAACATCATTAAAAGTGGGATTTTAGAAAACATCTCTCTTGGGATATTTCCCCCCCACCCCACTTCCTACCGTGTGTGTGTGTGGACTTGGAGGGTTTCTTATACTATTTCTCCCCCTTCCATCATTTGATTGTGGATGGCTCAAGTTCGTTACATTAGAGTTTTTGGTGATTCTTTCTGCTATAGTAGTTTCCATTCCTAATCTTCTTCCTCCTATATATTTTTAAAGATCCCCAATTTATGTTTTTTTTGGCCATTCCACTAGATGAAGGCTAAATCTCCCATTTCTTATGGTGATTTTGGTTCTCTTGCAATAATGAGATCTAGATACAACTTCCACATATCATTGTTGGATTTTTTTATAGTCTGCATTCTTCATGACTTTTATTTTGTTTCTTATATTGAATATTATTAACATATTTTTTAATTGTGTTTAATATTATGTATTTCCTAGGGAATGATTTTAGTAGTAGGTTTTTGACCACCAGTGGTGGTTGTATGGAATTTCAATAATAGGTGAGATCTTGATGATATTGGAGACCTTTATGATAAATTAATTTCAATGGTTATATTAATTAGTAAATTAATATATTTATTTTTTATGGTTTATTTGAATAATATTAGAGATCAGGTGGGTGAGATGAGATCGTTTGGATGTTAGGGGTTATATTGAGTCTTCAATGGGACTTATCACAACCAATGGTTTTTGGAAATTTTTGTTAAGGAATTATTATTTAGGTAAGTTTTATAAGATATTTTTCCATAGTCTTGATTATTTTTTTTCATGTGTATGTACTTTGAATAATAGTTTCATTCTTAGGATCATTAGTTACCTTTGTTAGTAAAATAAATTTAGACACTAGGATGATACCTTAGTCCTTCCATGGATCCCATAAGTTCTATTGGTGATTATTATCTTGGAACCATGGGGATGCATGGGGTGTGCTGGATCATTAAAATTGAAGATTTTTATGTGATGTGTCTTATAAAATCCCTATTTGTTTTTTTGAAATTTTATAGATCTTTTATGTTGTATTCTACTCTAATTTATCATTTTAATGAGAGAAAACAAAATTTTATGGAGGATATTATTTAAAAATGAGTTGTTAATATCGAATGATTTAAATGGGGTTTTAAAATGACTTTCACATTTTGATTAGAAATGGTTGTCTAGTTTCCAAAAAGGTGAAAATTACTTTATAGACCATTTAATTATTTTTATGGAAATAAATGGTGGAATTGTATTTTTAATTTTAAATAAGATGACCATTTTTTTATTAGTGTATTTAAAATATTTTAAAATAGATATTTTTGATGACCATTTTTTTCAATGGGTGTTTGGAATAACGTTATTGTTAAGTGAAAGGGATCAATATCCAGAGACATGTTGAAGTGTTAAAGTCATATTGAGAACTTGGTATGTAATGAAGGATGTAGTGGTACCTTATTGATTTTGTAAATGTTTTGAAAGTAAAATTTATTGGACATCAGAACTTGGTAAAATATTCGATAGTCTAAATTCCAGGATGATGTCCTAGGTACCGAGGGTATTTTATGTGGTTTAGTATGTTGAAAATGGTACTCAAAATAATATTTTTAGGTGTATAATTATCATTTTCTACACCAATATCATTCTATGTGTATTGGTATGTAATACATGTCACTATTCATTCCATTTATAGGGTATGGAAAATGGAACTAAACATACCTGGTTCAGGGTATGTGACATAGAAGTCTTCATCCCTACTTCATTGTATGAGACATTACCTATAAATCCATGGTTTAGGGTATGGGAAAAAATGATTTTCATCCCTAGTACATGGAATGGGACACAACACTCCATATTCATGGTTTTGAGTTAATACAATATGATTTTTCTTCATGTTATAGGCTTTGGACCGAGTGTCTAGGCACTTTTTACGATTCATTGGATAGTTTTCAGACTCAAACCCTAACATGGGTTATATTTAAATATGGAATGGGGAATTGGGACTGATTATTATATTTAAAAATAAATATATTGAAACTAAAAACCCCTTCTTTACATATATTATGTATCACTCTATGAATTCTAGATCTAATGACTGACATTTTTTGAAGAAGGTTTGGTTGGACCATGATTCATTTTAGAACCCAAGGGCCAACATGACAAATAATTAATGGACATTTTAAATTGTTTATTAATATATGTATTTATTATTATTTTATAGTATATCTGTATATACCATTTCCATACATGATATTTCATTATACACCATTGGTGGTGGTTTACATTGATTTAATCACACCATGCTTGGAATGCCACTACACATGAGTACCTAAGAATATCTGGTATATTTATTATAGGAGTAGGTTAAGGATTAAACAGGGGTTAAATTTTCATGATCAAGCATGTTAGATCAGATGTTATAGAGTGATTGGATGAGGTATATATTAGATTTGTAGTGGATCACTATGGATTGTAATATTTTATTTTAGTATGTGTATGTAACCAAAATATTGGGTAGTTAGATGTTTGATGACATGGTTTTCCAATAACCTGGTATATTTCATTATATTTTTAGTCATTTTTATTTTTATGGCTTCTATTTTTTGATTATTTTGAGTTGTTTTTATTTTTTCATGTGTTCTCTGATGTGTATCATTGTTATATGATAATTGTTTATTTTTATCTTTTATTTTTCACTCTGTTTAGGGGGAATAATCTCTAATATGTACTACCCCAGACCCACAAATACTAGCCATAATCTTATATAATATTGGTTGTCATGAATAAGGATATGTGGTGAAATAATCTGGTTACTATTATAGAGTGGACTGGGGTGGGATGTGAAAAATAAATTGGTATATACTCTACCTTTAAGGAAGGTAGGGATTGTAATGTGGCATAAAATGAATAAAATACATTAATAAATGAAATTTACTCTAAGAAAATGGATTTTTCATAGACCCAAGGAGTTTTGAAATAGAGAAAAAAGTTGTGAAACATTGGCTAAGTTTTGTGATATAGCCAAAATAACTACAAATATGGAATCAATCCTTCATTTACAAGGAGTAACTCAAGGATTATATTTTTAAAGCTCTCTTTCATGAAAATTGGGGATTCACGCTTAACACAACCACAAAATTTTTAAAATTATAGATATAACCTTGAAAAGTCCCTCAACAAATGGGTTTCTACTTGATATTTTTTCATGCAACATTCTCTATTAGGATCCCTATCTCATGTAGTGAAAAAAAATTGAAAAAATATAATTTCAAACAAATCAACATTTTCATGGCACAATGTTAACAAAAAATAATGATCATAGGCTATTCCTCATAAAAACTTATTTTCACATAACCCTAAAATTTGTGCAACATAGTTCCTAGCTACATGACAGAGAAACTCATTAAATAAATCAGCACATAGTTGTGTGACCTAGTTCAATGTTTCCCAAAAAAAATTTTATAAATAAACCAATTGGTCCATACTATAAGGGTACAACCCTTGTTCACCTAATTAGGATAATTGTTGGGATAAACTCCTAGGCCTATAACCCAATCCATTAATTACTATCACTGTACCTAGTGAAAAATGGAGACTCACACTAATATTTTTTGCCATGTCAAGTACATTTTGGGTTGTGATATATACATCCCCACCTCTCATCACACATATTACCCTTGAGTTGGAATATTCCTCACAGATCCAAAAAATACCTTGAGTTGTCATACTCCTCCTGGTCCCTTTCCTATGCCACGAGTTAAGATTCTCCCCATAGGTTCCTTGGATATCTTTTGTATAAATAATCCTTGATAAATTCTTTAAACCCCATCAATAGACTCGTATACCCAAATGAATGATAAAGTGACTCTTTTTCATATGTTCCAAACCATCAATTCCTTGGAAACTTCAACCTCATAATTTTCAATATATCATTATAAACTATAGTATACCCCATATGATGATAATACTACGACTCTGGTGAATTTAATGTGATTTCATATGTTTCAATTATAATATTCCTCATGTAATGATCATGATATGACAACAAGAAAACCAAAAAGGTCCTCCTCTTATAGTTTAGTACAAATTGTATTACCCCTCCAATTAGTGGGTCAAAATTCCATCATGACTCGACATAGATATGAAGAACCAATTGACCTAACTTGCATGCCACTAATATAACTATACTTCTCCCAAGCTTCCCTATTAGGACTACTCATTTAGTGTAAGCCCCCAATCATATTCTAAGACCATCATTGATTCCAGAATCCCTTGACACCCAACAAGATGAATAATGAATGGTAATTTCAATGTTTAATACCCACACAAAACATCCTTGAACATGAATTTATATTGTGTTTAATAATCACAATATGCCTCATGTGATAACAACAAGATTCCTTGTGTGATAATCATGAGATGTTATGCCCCTGTTGATGATCCTAGGTTCACCTGGGCATCCCAGCTATATAATATCTATTCATACCATCTCTTCTTTTAGAATCACCTGGGAAGATTCCATTCATAAGTCACTATCTCACCATAATTGATCCTAGATTCTCTCTTCAAGAATATATGAACAAGTCCAAGACACATGATCCTTTCTCCTAGGAACACATGGGGAGCTTCTACGCATAATCCACAATCACTCCATCCCTAATCTTAGAAGATCCTTGATAGTTTCCATGAATAATAACCAACCACACCATCATTTATCACAATAGAATATGGTTATATTCCATGTATAAGAACCAACCACACCTTCATAGCTCCTAGAAGAATCTATGTAGACCAACTGTGTATTATCTCTTCACATCATCAATGCTTCTAATAGTACATGTAAATACCTCATGTGTAATCCCCCCATAAACCTAAAACCAAGGGAGATACACAAAAAATAGGGTAGCGTTCATGCATAATCCCTTACATTATCCTTTTTTACACCTTGTATAACGTGATCACTCTTAACACATGATGTTAAGTAGGTTGGTTTGGTCATGTCACATGACCTTAAACTAAGACATAAATCTATGTGGGTTTTGATACCTATATCTTAATTAGGTACGTAGGATTACTCCATAAGGATAAGTCATGCATATCTAAAAAACATGGGGCAACTACCTAAGGTTTAGTCACATTCTCCTATAATTCCCATTAAGTATTCATTTATCCTCTATAGAAGATGGAAACTCCAAATTGTGATTATGTTACCCATCGTAACACACTAAAAATGACTTATTTTTTCATATAATACAATAAAAATGTGACCCACCTATTCCCAAAATATGCCAAACCTATAACCTAATCAATAATATTTACACCTAATAATAAATATGAGATAACTAATGTATAAATCCATGGAATCATTTTTCCTCTGGCATCAACTACCATATGACTAACACAAGATGACCCTGGTTCTGCTCAAATATTCCTAACAAATTATATGTCCTATATAATAAAATTGAAATTATTTATAGATGATAAAAATGACAAATTCCCAAAAATTCTAATACACACCAAACGTTACCATTTACTCAGAGTGTAGGTTGTTACCCCATCTAGATAGAAGATGCACAAATTACCTATATCCACCTTGATATTGAGCCCGAAATGAGTTTCAAGAACATGACTCAAATATTTTTGTGAGACGTAAACTAAGAGACAAGATACTATAAATATTCAATAGATATTGGTACTGACATACCATCATACTGTTTTTAAAAAGTAGACAATATCACTATCCACAGTGGTGGAGGCCACCTGGCTTGGGAATGTGGGAATGTTGGTAAAAGAAGAAATGTTTTTATAGGATGATGTTTTCCTTGGAAAAAATAATCCAAAAAATATCTATTAATTTATTTATTAAAGATTTATGTGGTAATTGTTATGAGATGTGAAACATAATTCTTCTTCCAAAAAATATTATATGATATATTTACCTAAAAATATAGTGATGTCATAGTATAAAAATAAAGAGTTACATGGGAACATCAAAGTAGTAAATGATTGTAAATTGTTAGACTTCATCTATAAGGTAAGTGGGTTGATTTTTGGTAAGAGGATATGTTGTATATACTTACCAGGGAAATAAAATGGATATAATAAATTAAAAATATATATAAAAATTATTTATACTCCTTGATATCACTTGATTTGTATAGATTTAATAGAAAACATTAGGTACAATAGTCTTTAGTGGTAAATTATAGACTTTTCCAAGATGGTTGGTGTTACATTTGGAATTTTTTTTTAAAACATCCTCATGGAGTCATGGAACCTATTCTTATAAAAAATTTGAAGTGGGAAAATGATTCAAAATAATTTCACCCTAGAATTCCCAAAAATACTAAGAAGAATAATGTAGTATGAATCATTATGTATATTCTATTCATGTATGGCAATTTTATATAATTACGTTAATATCGATCCCTTAAGTGCCTTACCTTGTTCTAAATGATCCATTTTTTTGATAAATACTCATATTAGGCCCATTGTATTTCATATACACATATTTAAAATGATTATATGGCCTCTGTTGGAATTTTCCTACATGATATGATCTTACATATCGACTTCATTCATCGACCTAGTATCCTTTTTGTCCTATGTTGTAATTCCCCAACACTAGAATCCTAGAGCCCGTGCATTATTTTATTATAATGGAATTATTATGGGGATTCATATACTGAAGGTCCAATCTATTTAATAGTTTTGTAAATCCATATTATATACATGAAACCCATAATACATTGGGAAATTGTAAATACAAACATGATACATAATAAAAAATAAATAAAAATAATCCTTGAATGCATATTAAAATATTCCTTTTTCATAACCTAGGGAATGGAAACATAATATGGGCAAGCTCAAATAATCAATAATGTTAAGTAAATAAGAATAAATAATAAACCAATTTGAAAAAATAAACAGGGAATGGATAATAACTGATAAAACATTCCATTAAAATAACTACATAAGGAAATATTAATATAGAAAGGTAAGAAACTGAAACTCATGCCATTTAAATCAATAAACCAATAATAAAATGTATCCACAGATATGTTGATTAAAAATATCAAGTATGAATAATAATTTAATCTAAAAGGGGGAAATTATTAGTAATTGGAATCTAGGTTTCCTAGGAACATGTTACCTTTACCATCAAGACATTTAACAAGATAGTTTATAACATATCAGTTGAAAACCAACATGATTTAGCCAAATGATTCATCTCATGAGTCTAACGATGCATCAGAGGGATATCTATATTAAGACCCACACATTTTTTACTAGTCTAAATAATTTCTAATATTCATGTAAAATTTTCCTTATGAAAATGTATATTTATTTAATAGAAGATACAGATTTTTCAATAATTCCATAATTAATATAATAACTATCAATGTGAACACTATATGTAAACTGGAATACAGTTTAAACAATAATAATATAAATTTTGGAGAATATGGATATTAAAGGTGACTTTTAATGAAAAATTATTATAATCAAGTGATTTTTTCAAAGTTAAATTTAACAATCATCTAAGAAAGTGAGAATGAAAAGATAATCATTACAAACATTTTTTAATAAAAAAATATTTAAACATTTTAAAGTGTCCCATAACACTTGAAACATTTTAATAATAATTCACATGAATGAATTTTTTTCATAAAATTAAGAAAAAAAATTAATGATATAATTTATCAAAAGCGTTAGTACTATAGAAAAGAAGTAAGTGGTTTATATATCATATGCCTCTTAGAATGAAAATTAAGAAAAGAATCCATTACCTAAAACTTACTATTATTTTTTCGTTATTATAATCATTTATAGTTGTTTAAAATATGTTATTAACTTATAAAAGAACCATACTAATGTTTATAATGTCATATATTAACTTCTTATAATTTTTTGTTACCCATTAGTTAACACTCTTTCATTATTTTAACTATTTTGTGTGTTAATTGTCTATATTTCTCAAGTATCTTTTAACTTGTTAGTTGTTGTTCATATTTATTAGATCATGATTGAATAATATACTTAATTTATAAAATGACTTTATTGTATTATATATTAATTAAATGTTTATTTATAGTATTCCATAATATTTGGAGTTAAGAAATGAGGTGCATCATTCATGGAGATGGCGGTAAGCCGTACGTACGCATGAACGCTACTTTCATTTCATTACCGTATTAATAGAATGAAAAGAAAATGATACATGTGAATATTATAATTAAATTATCCTATCTATTTTATATTAGTTACATAATTTTATTAATATCAACATTCACACATTCCTTGTATTGTGTGAACAAATCGCATCACTTTGAGGTGCAATAGTCCACACTTCCAAAAACGATGTTATCATATTAATGTAGAATAGAAAGCATTAATGGTATGTATTATAAAATTCTAAAATAATTGAAAATAAATAATAAATATCATATATATAATATATTAATATAGTTTCTATTGTATAATTCATCCTGATATGTGGCAATGGAAAAATGATCAATTGTTGTTTTGTGTGGCAGTAATTTGACACACACAGAAATCGAATGTGCGTTACCCGTTAGATTGAAGTGGGTGTAACTGTAGGTCAAACCATTTACATAAAAACAACCTACTATATTTATAATATAGTTTATATTATATAATGATGGAAAAATAAGAGTATAGGTAGAGTTTATGTAAATGGAATAAAATAGATCATTGGTAAACATTGCCTTAAAATAAGGCCACTCCATTTGGTTTATACCAAAGGGATATCTTAGAAGGATTTATTCTAAAGGGGATTCAAGGTCGAGTGGAGGGATGATGGAATTTTTTTTGGAAATATATTGGTTGAACCTATGTGGTTTTAGAGTTATGAGAAATGGGGTGAAGTTGTGGCTTGTTATAGTGGAGGGGGAGTGGAACTCTTGTAAATACCCAAAGGTATTCATTAATGGGTGGTCTACCTTACATATAGTGCATCAAAAATGAAAAAAATAAAGAATTAATGGATAATAATGGTCTATTAAAATCTCTATCACACAAAAATATGTGCAATTTAATAATTTGGTTGCTTAAATTCTTTGATTCCCTAATTTTAGTATTTTGGTTTCTATTAAAGCATCCAGTCTTATAACCTATGTAATTTAATAATTATGAATAAAATAAAGAGAGATTTATTTGAATATATATATATATAATTAATTATTAATATGATATCTAATTTATAAAATAAAAATCCCTTGTTTTTTGGAAATTATTTTTAAAACAAATGCATGTGATTCGGTAAAACACTAATTAGACCTAGACTGTGTTAACAACGTGTTTACAATATGTGGGACATTATGATGATTTAGAAAGATAAAATGGAACATTAATATAACATATTCAATATTTATTAACACTTAAAAATAAATTTCAATAAAATATTACTTTAATTAATTTTAAATCAGGTAAAAAATAGAATTTATTGTAAAATAATCATAATATCAATTTTGAAAATATTTATTTAATTTTAATTTCTTAATATCAAAAAATATTATTATTAGAAAACATTAAGTTTATTTATAAGTAACATGATATATTCATTAAAAAAAATAATTAATTAAAATAATTCAATTAATATATTTCACTTTTTATATTTATAGTGTCATTTATTTTAGTTAATTATTAACTAAATAATCACTAAACTTGAAATTCTTAAGCCTTTTAAGTAAATAAATCATCTCAAAAAATTATTGATAAAATTATATGATAAAAATAACCCATTTATATTTAAAAAAAATATTTATAACTAAAAATAGGATGTTTTCTAGAAGTCTTAATGTTTTATAAATGTTAAAGGCAAGGAATTTTTCCTTTTTGGTCTTTTCCTTAATTAACCTTTTATATAGAGAACTTTCTTTTAATAAGATCCCAAAAACCCATAAAATTATAAAAAAGAGGTAATATGGTCAAAACATTATTTAAAATGGAATTTTGTAATGTTTTTAGAACATTTTGTTTCTTAAGATTAAGGTTTAGCCCCTTATTATTCTTAATTTTACCTTAATCATAGTAATTAATTTTTTTCACTTTAACTAATATTTTTTGTCAAAAAATATGTTGATATTATTATAAAAAAATATTATAATGATTAAAACCATGTATATAAATTTTTAAAAAATATAATCATAAAAGTGGGGAAATTAAGATTAACTCTAATCCTACATACATTGCCAGAAAGCATAGTTTTAAGGTATAAATGTTCAAAAGATCAATAATTTTTTATATATAATTTCAATATAAAAATGATTCTAATGACCTAATTTGGATAAATATATTCATAAGTTGTATATTGTGACTTTAAAATGTAATTGAAAATATGATTTTACACAAATCATTATTTAAATGAAAATGATGCTTTTAACTAAATTGCAACAATTTTCACTATTCATAAAAAAATGACGTTTCTTAGAAAAATAACAAACAATCACCCTCAACAAATTTATACATTATAAATTCAGAATATTTTTTTATTTTTAAAAATAAAATTCATAAATTTTACAAAATTTATTTTTAAAATAGGTTCTTTCTAACATGGTGTTGTGTATAACGATAGATAGTAAAAGAATTATTTTTATTTTAAATTTAAAACATTTTAATGTCTTGGGGTGCTATATTTTCCACATATTATTTAAATTGTATCCTTGCAATTTAAACATTATCACTTTAATCAATGGATTGATATATGAGAATAAAATATTTTTAAGAAACCCTCATTATAAGTAGAGTTAATAACACATCTTCTTAATAAGAGAGAAATGGAGGTACAATGGTCATGTAACTAGGTTCCCTAGTTTGAGAATATGTTTTGGAAAAGGAAACATTGATACAAAATAAATATCTAATAATCATGTTTTGATGGAGAGTTCTAGTGAATATGGTTTAGAGAAAGTTAACATTCCGAAAACCCTAAATCTAAGAAACTCTAAGGCCCATTTGAGTGATCAGAAAAAAATGTACATGGATATTTTTTTTTGATTTCAAGATAATTTTTCTTAGTATTGAGTAATTATTTAACTCTATAAAGATATAAGTAAATATAATTACTTGTTATGTTTCTATAAGAACAATATTATCTTTTGGATTCTCCTTGAACAATTTTTACATCATCTCTTAGAATAAGGTTCATCGAATAGTGGTGTAATATATCAATATATAAAATCACATCCAAAGTAAAACCTAAAATATTTAATAAATAGTTAACCTTTGAAAAATATTAAGATTCAACACTTTATAAATATGGTCAATGAATTTTTAAAATGAACCTATCATTATCCATTACTCAATATGAAGCAGCCAAAAAGTTTCACATTCTTAACATGTGAATAACTTCATCATGTATCCTGTTGAATTGTTGTAAAAACTAAAATCACCATAAAACATTATTAGAAACATGAATTATTCCTTATTATTTATGTAAGACACATCTTATTGGATATATTACTAAAATCCTAAAGTGTTGTAAAATCCATCAATGATTGAAAAGACCAATTGTGGAAAATTTATTAATCAACTCCATGGTAGTCAGAAAATGTACAAATTAATCATTTATTCACCAATATCTGAACATTAGGGTCATATTAAGGGTTTTATTTCCCTTAATAATGTGTTTTCCAAAAAATTTATCTATCTAATAATTAAAGTTTATTTGTACCATTCAACATATGTTCTCATATACTTGATGAAAAGGTAATACAGTACAATCCTATTATATTCCATAATCATTATAACTAGTACATTACTGATAAAATATTCAAATGAAATAATTATTGAATAGGAATACTAATAATTCCTCATCATATGTGGTAGTAGAATAACATGATCATTATCCAATAGCTTCATTAAGGGGATATTCATTTGATGATCAAGATGTTGATTTTCATGGTTTACCATTTCCTTGAATTTGAAACATTTGGAAACCTTTTTAATACCCATGAAATCCCAAGTATGATCGAATTTATTTCCACACTTATAAAAAACTCACATTCCCTTCAAGAATTTACCAGGGCGATTTGTTTCACAATTATCACATGTGGGAAATTAATTCTTTCCCTTATTCCCTTCATCCATATTTATCTGTCTTAGTCACTTTTTCACTTACATCCCTTAAAATAAATAGGAGTTGTATAATTTTTTACCTATATTATTAGCACATTATACGATTTACTCATATTATGATAATACTTGGGAGAATATTTCCCTTCGAAATGATTGGTTAGGACCATGATAGTTATGATCCTTCTTACTGATGGGATTATGTGAATTGGTGGAGTTCACAATCTTTTCTCTAGGATCGATTTCTGTACAATCGTATAAATGAGATTAGCTCATAGCAACATAATTTTTAATTTAAAATATGTTATAACACATTGAATAAATTTATGCATAATGAATCCCTGAAAACCTTAAAATTTGTTACATTGGGGAAATATTTATATTCAAATCCTTCATAGTGGTATGTATGTAAAATATGAACTATCTTAAGTATGTCCTCCAAGATTTTCAAACCAGGTTCTCAGTAAGGCTCATTTTCATGTACCATGTTACCTAAAGTCAGGCCAAGATCACCTTATGAGATTTATTATTCTTAGGTACATAAGTGCTTGAACCACATAATCTTGTAGTATCAAGACATGGTTGAATTACTACTAATACCCACATAATCACCAACATACCAAAATTATAGGATATTTTTCTAAAATTATCCTAAATTTATATCTTAAAGTGATGTTACTTAATAAATGTTTTCTAAATATTGTTTAAAATGTAATTTCTAAACTTCCTATGATACCAATTGTCACACCCTACCCCTAGAAGCCTAGAAATAGTGCATTATTTTATTAAACTGGCATCATTAAATGGAATAAAATCCTGAAGTACGTATCAATTTCATAGTCTTTTAAATCTATATCACATACATGATATCCATAAATAATTGTGAAATCGGAAATACAGACATGATTCATAAAAAATAAATAAAGAACACCTCGAAATCTTATTCAAAAATTTATTGTTCATAACATATGGATATGAAAAATAATAATGTTGAGATCAAATTACCATTAAGGGTAAGTAAATTTGAATAAATAATGAACCAATAGGAATAAATTAACATGTTAAGGTAAATAACTAATAACACATGCCATTTAAATTTTTAGAAAAGGAAATATCAATATGGAAATGTAAGAAACTTAAACTCATTCCATCTAAATCAATATGACGAGAATAAAATCTATCCCTATATATATATATCAAAAAAATATAACAATTTAATAATAAATTATTATAAATTGGGTAAATTCTTAAATAATGGATTTCATGTTTCCTATGAACACGATACCTATACCATTAAGACCATTCACATGATGGTTTGCAACTTATTGGGTAAAATTTCACCTGATTTGGCCAAGTTATTCATTTCATGAAACTATTGATGCGTTGAGGGGATATCTATGACTAGGAAAAACCCATGTAGTACTAGTAAAAATAATTTCTCATATTCATGAACAAAATACCATATAAAAATGTTTCCAAATTTAATAGAGGATATAGGTTTATAAAAATTTTCCCAGTTAATCAAATAATTTTCCCTCTAAACATTGTATGTAAAGTGATATACATTTTAGGAAATAATAGTATCCATTGTGTGAGAATATGGATATTAGAGGATAATTAAATTTAAAATTATTACAATAAAGTGATGATTTCAAAGATAAATTTAACAATCACAGAAGGTAGTGATATTTCAATAATAATCATTAAAATCATTTTTGAGGAAAATAATATTTAAAAAACACAGTGTCCCATACCATTTGAAACATTTAAATACAAATTCCCATGATGGAAATTTTTTCATACCATGAAAAAAAGGATTTAATATTTAATATATCAAAAGGGGATGTACTAATCAAAATAAGTAAGTGGCATATATCATGTATGCCTCACTGAAAGAAACTTAAGCCAATAATCCCTTAGTTTAACCTCCATTTAGTTGTGTGGTATTTATCATCCTTTATAGTGGTTTAAATTATGTTAATAACTTATACAAGAACCATAATCTTATTTAAAATATCATATATTAACTTCTAATAATATTTTATTTCAATTTTGATGAAACTCTTTCATTATTTTAATTATTTCGGGTGTTAATTGCCTAGTAATCTTAGGTATGTTTTGACGTGTTACTTGTATTTAATATTTATTAAATAATGATTTCATAATATACACATTTTAAACCATGAATTAATTACCTTATATATTTATTACATATTTTTTTAGAATAATCAATAATATTTGGAGATAAGAAATGAAGTGCACCACTCATTGAGACGATAGGCTGTATCTACAAATGAACACTACATTCATTTATTTATCATATTAAAAGGATGAAAAATAAATGTTAAATATTATATTATAATTCCATTATCATATATATTTTATATATGTAACATATTTTTATTAAAATCATCTTTAATGCGTTACATGTATAGCATGTATGAATAACATCATTTTGAGGGGTAGTAGTCCACAATTCCTCAAATGATGTTGTCGTGTTAATGAAGAATGGGATTCATTAAAGGTATCTGTTATAAAGTGATTAAATATGTATAAATACATAATAAATATCATAAATATCATATATAAACATATTTTACATCATAATTCCCCCCATGATATGCGGTAAAAGAAAAATGGACAATCATCATTTTGTGAGGCAGTAATTGACCATACATAGAAACAAAATATTCATTACCCATTATATCTAAGTGAGTATAATTATAGGTTGAACCCTTTATATAACAATACACTAGTTTTCTTAGGATATTATGTTTTATATAGTAATTTAATATGAAGGTTATTGTTAGTGTAGAACTAAATAAAAGAAAATAGATCATTGGAAAACATTGCCTTAAAATTCGGTACCTCCTTTTGTTTTATAATAATGGGATTTCTTTGAAGTATTTATTAACAAAGGGAAGAATACAGGTATAGTGGTGGTGTATTGGGAAGATATTTGTGTAGAAAATGTAATATCCTATATGGTTTGGGAGCTGTGCGGAATGGGGAGAAGTTGTGGCCTTTTAAAGTGGACGAGGATTGGTACCATTGTAAATACCAAAAGTTATTCATTAATGGGAGGTACAACATACCTAAACTGCATTAAAAATGAAAAAAAAATATTTTAAATGATAATAATGGTTTATTTAAACCTCTACCATACCAAAATATGTCCATTTTAATAATTTGGTTCCTTAGCTTCTAAGAACCACAATTTTATTATTTTAGTTTTTATTAAAGAGTCCAATTTTCCAACATTGGTAATTTAACCCTTATAAATAAAATAAAGTGGAATTTATAAGAAAATATAAATACACAGAATTATTAATGTTCTAACTAATTTATAAATTAAAATACCATGTCTTTTAGAAGTTAATTTTAAAACAAACGCATGTGACCTGCTAAAACACTACTTAAACCCAAACCATGTTAACAATGATTTTGTAATATATTTGTCAATAGGTTAATTAAACTACATATGTTGGTCCATTAATAGACTATATTTTATATTTTTTAACACTTAAAAATTACTATTCATAATATAGTATTATTATCAATTTTAAATCATTTAATAATATATCATTTATTGTAAAATAAGAATAATGTCACTTTTGACATTATTTATTTAATTTTATTTTTAAAATATCAAAAAATATTGGAATTAAAATATATTAAGTTTAAATATGTTCACCATTATATATTCATCATAAAAAATAATTAATGGCAATAATTTAATCAACATATTTCACTTTTAATATTTATCATATCATTTATTTTAGTTAATTATTAACTAAATAATCACTACGTTGGAATTTCATAAGCATTTTAGGTCACTAAATCATATCTAAAAATTATTAATATATTATTAGGATAAAAATAACCTATTTATATTTCAAAATGATATGTATATGTGAAAATATGATTTTTCTTAAATACCTCAATGTTTTGTTAATTTTAAAGGCAAGGAAAGTTCCCTTTTTTGTCTTTTTCCTTACTTAACCATTTATATATGGAACTTCCATTAATTAATATACTGATAATAGATAAAATTAAAACCAATATGGTATATGGTAGAATTATTAGAATCTAATGTTTTTTTTAAATTTTATAGGCCATTTTGGTCCTTAATATTACGTTTTAGTCCCATATTATGCTTAATTCTACTTTAATCACGATAATTAATTTTAATCACTTTCACTAATTGTTTTTGTACAAAATTATTTTGATCTCAATAGACCAAAAATATTATACTTATCAAAAATATGTATGTATGTTTTTCAAAATTCAAGTCACAAAAGTGGGGAAATCAAGACTAATGATAATCCCACTGACATGGGAAGAAAGAGGTTTTTTAAAATAGAAACGTTCAAAAGTTAAATAATGTTTTTATCGAATTTCAATATAAAAATGATTCCAATGACCAAAATTGAATTAATATTTGAATAATTGATCTATTTTGACTTTAATACCCTATTTAAAATATAATTTAACACCATCACTTTTTAAACAGAAGAGTTTTATGAAACTAAATTGTAGTAATTTTCAGCATTCATAAAAAAATGATGTTTCTCATAGAAATATCATAAATTTACCATAAGATAATTTATACATTCTAGATTAAAAAATGTTGTTTATTTAAAAAAAACATAAATGTATATTTTTTTTAAATAGGTTCACCATTAAAAGGTAGAAAAACTAGGTCTTGCATATAAGCCAATCCCCTGTTTTTATATCATAATATTAACATGGTATTATGTATAAAGAAAGGTAGTAAAAAAATAACTTTATTCTATAATTAAAAAATATAGTTTCTTGGGGTGTTAAATATTTGTATTCATATACATCTGCAATTATATGTTGGGGTTTGAGGCCTATATTGATGTATAATTTGTTCATCAGAAAAAGTCTCAGAAGAATAAATTCTGTTTACTAAATCATAAAAATATTTTTCATGATAAGACAATTCTATTTGGTGGGATAGTTCTTATAATCATAATGTTAGGGTAAGGAATCCATTTGAGTTTGATTCATTTTAGTGATAGGTCAAATCGATCCTTCTTCTTCCTATACCTTATATTTTATTTTTTTGAGTATGCCAAATTTTTACAGATTAGATTTCCGCTAAAGGTAAAAAGTTTTTTCAAGGAATAATTTTCACAATTTCCCGATTCAATTAAGAATTTAGTGTATAATTCTCTCAATAAATTATTTTTTCGGTTATTCAATTATCAATAATTTTTGTGTGTTTTCCTAGGAACTAGTGTAATTGTCTTTATTCATTTTTTGGAATGGTTGATAGACGTGCGACCTATTCTTGATATTTTACAAAGTTAACTAAACTAAATTCAACTAAATTATAGAGTGTTCCATGAAAGAAATGAAATCTTGGATTTTATGACCCAACAATTAATTAATAGAACAACAATATGGGTGGAAATTTATATTAACCACCTTTCATACTATGATATCTATAAATTTGAGAAACAAATTTACTATTTTTGGAATATAATTTCATTGATCCTACTCCCTCTTGAAATAATAATAATCATTTTTCTATATTTAATATTGATACATCCTTACTCATTTCCCCATTATTGTCGTGGATTATTTTATTTATTTTTCATACATTCAAGGTGTGGGTTTTCTTGATATTGAATGGTATTTAGAGACAAATTATAAATTGTGATTAGAATAAGTGTGACAATACCTTCTTCTAAATTACCAATTCTCATTTCATAATAGGCCAACATGGGCTACATAGTTTTTCAACTATGGTGGAGTTTTATCTCTATTAATTTGTTTGTGGAATCCAATTCCCAAAAACAACATAAAAATTTTAATGGGAAATAAGTTCTTTATTATCACAACAAAAGTTATATACACATTAATCTATATGATTCTCAATGGAATCTACATATCTAGGGGATATTTTTGACCCTTCCATCTATCTAAATTATTTTGGACTCTATTATTCTCATATTGTATTCAATTTAAGTGTTTACTGATTTCGTTCTTCATTAATGTAGATCAAGAATTGATGTTGAAATTGGTTACACAATCATTCCAAGATTCAAATTTTCCAAGAAGGGATATTGATGTAAAAGAAAAAATTCCATCACACTAATTTATATACAAAAAATATATGTTTATACACTTATTTTCACTCATGTATTCTTAACATGGTTCTACCATGATATAAAAAATGTTTCAGATGTTGTTTCAAAATCTAATCTTCATTTAATAGTGGGAATATAAGAATTTAAATTTCTAGGGATGAAGGTTCATGTCCACCATTTTAGGTAAGGTTTTAAATTTTTTATATCATATTTCACTTACTCTATATGATCTCCATTTTAGTTTTGAGTGATTAAATAGTGTTAACTATATTTTGTGGTATCATAGACTAAGGAGAAAAATGGTTATTGGTAGCCAGTGAGGCCTAATATTAACAACTTTACTATGTATCTTATTGACTTAATTATTTTAGGGTTTTGGGTGATTGACATTATGTGGTGACACTAGAGGTCCAACAATGGAAAATCCAGATAGTTTGTAGCAATTAAAGTTAGGTAAAATAGAATTCCTGTCCTAGAGACAATAGGGTAAATGGACCCTTCCCTCGTATGTAGGGTGGATCTCTCAAGCTAAGGAACTCCCATTTAATTGAATATATTATTTCCCGATGTTTTATTGTATTTAGTGGGAATATTTCCCCTAATAAGATCTACTTTAATCCATTTCAATTCTTTTATATCTAATTTATATCATTGTAATTTATCATCATTATAAGGTACACCAACTACTTCAGGATGCTCTTCAAATAATGCCACTCCTTTCCTTTAATCATTCACTTTCACTCATCATGTGAGTGATATTTGAGTGCTTGGGGGTGTCATGTTATGAGTCTATCTTTGGTTTATAGTATAGATGCATTCTTCATGTAATTTTGTTTGATCATTATGTCGAACTAAAACTTAACCATACTATTCCTCTATATTAGTATTATCACAATTTGAATTGTTATTGATTCCCTTATCTTAATATTACGAGGAATCTAGAATCATTCCACCATATTTCATTAAATTGTATGGAGTTATACTATTATATAGATATTCATCAATGTATTTTTTTTCAATTCATCTCTATCAATTTCATTCAAGGAAGTTTGATAGGTATTTTGATCCCTTTGGGGTTTGATGTTTCCGACAATCAGTTCCCCATGAATTTTCTTATTGAGAGTGGAATATAGAGTGTTTATAAAAATTTTTTTTATTGTGAACCTAAATTGGATCTTATATCACACTTTATAAAGAATATTATTTATAATTTATGTAAGGATTCTATCAGTCTCATGAAGACTAACTCCCTTGGGGGGAAGATCGTAATGAAATAAATTCTCAAATCCCATCATGTAATGCTCTGACCCCAGTTACCTAGAGTCGGTGCATTATTACATAACATTGGAATGATACAAGGAAATAATTTCCTAAAAGACCGATCAGTTTAGTATCCTTAGAAATACTAGATATATTCATGAGTTTTACATTACATTATAAAATGAAAAACTATAACAACATTATTTCCATAGACCACACTCATATCTCCTCAGACTATCCTTGCAGGTCAGTCATAAAATATTTTTTCACATCCTGGGAAAAATAAAACATAGAAAGGGGTGAGCCCAGATGCTCAGTAAGGATAACAATATAGAGGAAACATTCATAAATAAGCATAAACATTAAAGGCAATGTATAATACTAAAAAACACTTTTAAACTTAAACTTCAACATAATATGGAAAAGATAAAATTAAATAATTCCATTTACTTATTCACATGGACATTCTACAAGTCGAATAATCACATGTAATAATTAATTTCATAATGAGGGAATTTTTAGTACCAGACTTTAATTTCTATGTCAAGGCCTCATGCTAGGACCTATGCGCTAACTATAACCGAACCCAAACCCGGAGAGCCTCTTTACCCAGACTCCATCCTAGAGAGCCTCTGTAACCGAACTCTAACCTAGAGAGCCTATGTAACTAGACTCCAACCTGAAGAGCCTCTGTAACTGGACACCAACTCGGAGGGTTTGATATAACCAGACCCCAACCCAAAAGGGCTTACTTTTACCAGTCCACAACCCAGAACATACTAGTCCAATACATTCATCATAAGAAAAGGTTGAAATATAACATAAACATTAGTATTAAAACTATCATAAAAATGTCAATACCTTATCCATAAACCATGAATGGGGTCAAAATACCCAATCCATAGTAAAATTTATCACAAAACCTTCAATACAATATGTAAGTTTTGTATCATAATAAATAATCTTTAAATAAGCTTAAAATACATCAAAGGATGTTGACATAGATGAAATCAAAACATTTTTTATGGAAATATCTATTTCTAGTTTGAAATCATTTAAGAGTCACATAATTATAAAAAACATTATTTTGAAAATATTCTTATAATCTTGTATGGTATGATTCAGCGATGTTATAATGGTGGAAAATAGCCCCACTAGCCATATAAGTTAAAAAAACATTCTTACCTTAATTTTTTCAAAAAGGTCATAAAGTACCTTGTTTGGAAAATGATGGAAATATTCATTTCAAAATAAATAAGGTAAAATAAGGGTATAAATTACTTTAACCCATTGCCTATTAAATATTAAAAATGATTTGAAATACATTTTTAAGAATCATGGATGTGGATGATAAAGAGGTCCTAGTATATAATTACGTATAAACAACCTCAGATGATGAAGAGATTGTGAAATTAACACTTACCTAGTTATTTTCCTAGGTAGAGGGTAGGTTAGCCTACTGTATAATGGTGAAATAATTTTTATGAAATCATACAAGAACCATATACATTAATATGGCATCATATATGATCTTTTAATATTGCTTTGTTAATGATATTTCTGTAGTATCATCATTTCGAGTGATAAATGATTCGTTTTACTTTATACGCTTTGTTATGTAAGTAATGTTTTATGTGGATAAGATGTATCTTATTCATATTCAGAATTATATTAATCCTTTAAAAATTATTTTTAATCATCTATGAAAATTAGTCTTGAATGGATACTATGAGGAATGAATCTCATCGCGTTCATGGAGACGGTAATCCGTACGTACACATGAGCGACAATATCATTCTTTTGATATTAAAATAATATATAATTGGATGGTATATCATATATAAATAATCATTAACATGTTATATTTATTATTTACATCAATTATGTATCATTACTATACCCATCCAAATAATAATGTATTGAATAACAACTACACCACGACGTGGAGACGGTAAGCTGAACGTACACATGTATGGTGACATGTCATTCAAAGGATGGAAAGAAGAATAAATATCATTGTACCATATTTATAACAAAATAACATTATATAGAAGATACTGGAGTTATTATTTTAGAATTTAAACAAGAAAGAAAGAGGAAGTGGAAGAAGAAAGGAACTTGAAAGAGATGATGAAATATTTACCACTTCTTCGGATTATTCATTTTGATTTGATCAAAAGGGTTCCTTAGGTTGTCTTTCTGACTAAAAGAAGAACTACAGGATGAAGGGAGGATAGTTGAGAGGATATTTGGATAGGGGTTGGCCGAGCCTAAGGGATTTTTAGATGATAATTTTAGAGAAGGGGAAGTGCGCTTTTATAAGAGTGGTGAGGGGCACCTTTGGAAAAGATTGAAATATTATTTTATAAGAAACGCATTTTTGGTTTATAATGGCTCCAAAAAAAGTTATTTCGAGGATAAGGTTGGGATGGATCGAAAAAGACTCAACCAATAGGTTTTAGATAGGTTTGGGTCACTATATTAACCTTATCTTCTTGATTTAACTCTTAGTTAATTAGTTTGACATTTACCATGTCTCTTTGTATTTTTATATTATATGGTTAATAAACATAATATAAACTTCCAAGAGAGCCAAAAGTGGTTCATTATTAACATATATAATATTATTTAAGACCTTTGGCAGAACCTTTTATTTTTAGGAATAAAATATTAATTAATAATATAATATATTTTTTAAAAATTATTTTATGTTAATTTTGACACTATTTACTATTTTGTTTTTTTAAAATTCATGACAACATTAATAATTAGAAAAAAATACATTTAATCAACCCTAAAGTGTCATATTAACCTATTAAATTAGTTTAATTCATAAAAAGTCTCAAATTACATTTATTTTGATATTTATAATATCATTTATTGTAATATTTCATTAATAAGGTAATTACTGCATCATCTTTGTATCATAAATAAATTTAATTATTTAATGTCTAAAAAATATAAATAAAATACCATTATGTAGGAAATGTTTTTATCTTTCTAATTAATATTTATAGTTGAATTTATCTTATGTTTAACCGTATATTAAAAATGGTTTAGTTATTAAACTTTGAATTTAACACTTTTAACTCTTCTTTGAATTAAATAATAATAAATGTCCTAATCTAATCCAAGTGGACCTAAAGGATCATATTTAATTCCTAAGGTTGTTTTTGGTCGAATTAAACTTATCCAATAGAATTATAACATGTGTTAGGGTAATAATAATATCATTATTACCTTTAATTACCCTATTTACTTTTAACCGTGGTAAATAAAAGTCAAAAGTTACAATTTAAGAAAAATTATTATCATCTCATTGAACCAGATTTTAGTTACTGATATTAGTCATGTCTCTAAAATTTTCTAAACTCAACTCATAGAAGTGGTAAAATTATGTTTTATGTCAATTTGCAAATGCTCCTAGGAGGTTGGTAAAAGACGGTAAAAAGTTCAATAAAATTTTTATATATCTAAAATTATTATAAACTGACTCTAATAAATTAAATCGATCTTATATAGGTATTATTTATCTATTTTGACCTAAAATAAATTTAAATAAAATAAATAACTATTTAAATAAAAAGTTGGTTTTAAAAAATAATAGAGTGTTTTTACTATTCATCAAAAAATGAATGTTTTCATAAAAATACCAAAAAAATAACCCTAAGCTAATTTTGATATTACTATTCCAAAAATGAAGTACATTTTGAAATATAAAATTTATAAAATTTTAAAAAGTGGGCATTACTATTCATAACGACTAGTTTGATTGGTTGTGGTGTGTTTGAACTCGAAGTTGCATACAACACAAGCTACTGTATTATTAAAAGGGAAACATACCATGAAAGCTTTGGGGGTAACATTCTCCCCTCCTTCAAATAATTTTGTCCTTGAAATTTATAAAATATTACTGCATAAAATGATTCAGGTGGTTCTTCATCGTATGTTCCTCGAGTTCCCACGTTGCCTCTTCCATCTTATGGTTTCTCTATATAACTTTTACAAAATGAGTCATTCGGTTTCTTAACACTTGTTCTCTTGTATCAAGAACCTTGAAAGGCTCTTCACAATAAGATAGATTGGGTTTCAGTTCTAATTCCTCATAAGTAAGTACATGCGTTGGGTCAGGCATGTATTTTCTCAACAGTGATACATGAAACTCATCGTGAACTTTGGAGAGACTTGGGGGCATTGAAAAACGATAAGCTACAACTCCAATTTTTTCTAGAATTTTTAAAGGTCCGTAGTACCTGGGAATCAATTTACCCATCTTACCAAAACGTATAACACCATTCCATAGAGATACCTTTAAGAAAACATAATCTCCTACCTAAAATTCTAAATCCTTCTTTCAGTTATCGACATATCTCTTCTTCCTACTTTTAGTTTATTTGATGTGGGTTTGGATTACCTTCACCTTTTCCATCGCCTCCTCCACAAGTTCTACGCCTACGAGTTTTCTTTCACCAATATCATCCCAACATGTTGGTGTGCGACATCTCTTTCAGTATAACGCTTCATATGGTGCCATCTGAATACTCTAATGGAAGCTATTGTTATAGGAAAATTCTACTAGAAGTAAATATTGATCCCACATACCTTGAAAGTCAAGGGATAAATATCTCAACAAGTCTTCTTAGGTTTTAATAGTCCATCCTGATTTCCATCAGTTTGGGGGTTGTCGGCATTGCTCAAAAGAATTTCAGTATCCATGGATTTCTGAAGACTTTTCCAGAATCTTGATGTAAAATGGGGACCACGATCAGAAACAATTGATAGGGGTACACCATGAAGTCTTACAACTTCATTAATATATAGTCTTGATAAACATTCAAGTGGTAAATCTTCTCTTATAGAAATAAAATGTTCTGACTTGGTAAGACAATAAAAAATGACCCCTATTTCATCATTCCTTCTAGGAGTCCTTAGTAGCCCCATGACAAAGTCCATTGTAATATTATCCCATTTCCACTCAGGTATGGGAAGAGGTTTCATGAATCCTCTATGTTGTTTCCTTAAAGCTTTCACTTGTTGAATAACTATACATCTTGACCCAAAATCAGCAATATCCCTCTTCATGTTGTCCCACAAAAAATGTTCCTTCAGATCTCTATACATTTTGGTGCTCCTAGGGTGTATAGAGATATTGGAGCTATGAGAATCATCCAAAAATTATCTTTTTAGATCCAGTATATTGGGAACACAATGTCTCTTCCCAAATTTGAAAATCCCATTTTTATATACAAAGTCACTCAATCTCCCATCATTCAAACCTTTAATCTTCTTTAGAAACTCCTCATCATCATCTTGAGAACTTTTTATCTTTTCTAGTAAAGATGGTTTGGAAACCATTTGAAAAAGCATTGATGTTTCACCTTCCATGGTTATTCCCATTCCATCTTTACTGGATCCATATATATAGGATCATTTTCAACTCTAATCTTGTTCAAAACTCCACGATCCTTTCTACTCAAAGCATCTGCCACCTTATTTTCCTTCCCCAGGTGGTAGTGTATAGTGCAATCATAATCATTGAGCAGTTCAAGACATCTCCTTTGCCTCATGTTGAGTTCTTTCTGTGAGAAAATATACCTCAAACTCTTGTGATTGGTATATATATCATATTTTTCACCATAGAGATAATGTATTCATATATTAATAGAAAATATTACAGCTGCTAGCTCAAGATCCTGAGTGGGATAGTTTTTCTCATGAATTTTTAGTTGTCGTGATGCATATGAAATAACTCTATCATTCTGCATAAGGACACAACCAAGTCCTTTCTTTGAATAATCACTATTTATAAAATAACCCATCATTCCCCAATGGTAGAGTCAATATAGGAGCATTGACTAATCTTCTCTTCAGTTCTTCAAAACATTCTTCACTCTTTTGTCCAAACAAATTTAACTGCTTTACGTGTGAGTTTGGTTAATGGGTTATCCAATCAGAAAAAATTCTGGATGAAACACTGATAATAACCTGCTAAAGCAATAAAACTACGTACCTCAGTTATACTCATCGGTGCTGGCCATTCTTGGATTGCCTTTGTCTTTGAAGGATCAATAAAGATTCCATCCTTAGAGACACTATAGCCAAGAAAAGGAATCTCTTGAATCCAGAATTAACACTTGCTAAACTTCTCATATAATTCATCTCTTCTAAGAGACTTCAGAGTAAAGAAAAAGGGATTTTCATTATCATCATAGCTCTTGGAGTATACCAAGATATCATCAATAAATACCTCTAAAAAGTCATCAAGATATTAATTTAAAACTCTATTCATTATATCCATGAAGATAGAGGGTGCATTAGTCAATCCAAAATGCATTCCTATAAACTCGTAATGCTCGTACCTAGTTTGAAATGTTGTCTTCAGAATGTATTCCTTCTTCACACACAACTGATGGTATCCCGATCGAAGGTCAGTCATTGAGAAATATTGAGCTCTATGAAGTTGGTCAAATAAATCATCAATGCGAGGTAGGGGATACTTGTTCTTTATTGTTATAGCATTGATCTCCTTTTAGTCAATGCACAACCTCAAATATCTATCTTTATTCTTAACAAAAAGGACATGGGCTCCCCATAGAGAAATACTAGGGCCAATAAATCCCTTGTTACTCAATTCCTATATTTGTTTCTTTAGTTCTACTAATTCCACAATGGACATTCTATAAGGGGTCTTCAATATAGGTCTTGAACCAGAAATTAAATCAATGGAAAACTCAATTTCTCATTCTAGAGGATGTCCAGGTAAATCTTCTGAAAACACATCAACGTATTCTTGCACAATAGGTACATCTTCTATTTGAACATTCTTTCCCTTACTCAAAGTTATTTCATTCTCTTCCTCCACAATAATTGAATTTAGTTGAGCTACTGGGGGTGGATTTAGATAAGAATCAGGTGGTGACGACTCTTCTCTAAAGATAAGGTATTCCATAACATCTTCATCAAAAATAGTAACCTCTTTCTTCTTACAATAATTTTTTTCATCATGGTCTGAATGCAAATCCATACAGAAGATTATATCAAATTCAATCATGGGTATGACGATGAGATCAATAGATAAAGAACATTTATATACCCTAATGAGAACCGATTTACCAAAATTTGTTACAATGATACTTCCTTATGAGTTTTGACTCACAAATCCCTTGTTAAATCAAATTGGAAATATCTAATTGTTTTAGCAAAATGGGAAGATATGAAACAATGCGATGATAAAGAATCAAATAAAGCATTGGATAAACTTGAGGAAACCATTAAATTACCTACCACCATGTATTTCGGAGCTTCAACCTCAGCAGTATTGATAGAATAATATTAGCCTTGATCCCTTCGATTTTTCTGAGGTAAGTTTCCATGGCGGTTAGGACATTCGTTCTTACAATTCCCCCTTTCTCTACAATTTTAGCATTTAACATTGACATCCTATTTCTTCCCCTTACAATCACAAGCTTGGTGGCCTTTTTCACCACACTTGTAATAGACTCCCATTCCTTTCAGGAAAGTACTAGGGTGTTTCTTACCAGATTTAATACATGATGAATATTCTAATTTTCCCTTATTACCCTTATTTCCATTTATAGAGTGTTCATTAGATCTCTTCTCCTCTTTCTTTTCTTTAATGTCATAAGACTTAGAGAATTCCTTTTCTGTCTTGATAGCACATGAGAAAATATCTTTGTACGGCGAGAAGGATTATGAGACTAATTATCGATGGAGAAATTGTTTTAAACCATCCAAAAATGTTCAATATTACTTATTTGGTTACGTATATAATCTACAGCATGCCTCGCTAACCTTGTAAAGTTAGCTTTATACATTGTGACATTCTCATCCTCATTTTGCCTCAGACTCAGAAATTTTCATTCCATATCCGCTCAATGGTCATGAGGAAAGTATTTTTCTAAGAAAATATCTTTAAACTCCCTCCATTCCATATTTGATACTTCATCATCTTCCTTGGTGTTTTGAATCAATGACCACCATTGATCAGCATCTCCAGTGAGGCGGTAAACTACCATGACAAAATTTTCCCTTTCACTACTCCCCAAGGTGTGGAATATTTTCTCTAAGGAATTTATCCATTTTTTACATACTAATGGATTTGTACTCCCATTGAATGTCGGTGGTTGTTTCCTCATGAAGCCATCTAACATTGATCCTCCACGGTGTGGATCAGGGTGCTCCATATGGGTAAGGTAATTTTTCATAACCTGAGTGAGTTGTTCCAGTATGGTGATAAGTTGATTAGCACCAATTGATTCACTAGCTCCGCAATAATTATCTTGATTATGAGGGAAATACCTACATGGATTACGTGCGTTGATATGGTTTCCATTCCTTACACTATGCACCATTTCTAAACAATGTCATAAACTATATTAGTTTATGAATCAAAATACTTAATTCCAAACTTATAAAACACTTAACATAAACTGAACAGTTTATATATATAATCCATAATCATAAAAATGTTTTCTTTAAGGATGTATATACTCATAAACCCTTCAAAATGATTTGTAAAGAAAATGAGAATTTTCCTAAGCATATCCCCTAAGAGTTTCGTAACCAAGAGTGAAGCAAGGCCCGTTGTCGTGCACCAGTTCCCATTCAAGTCTATCTCAAAGAGGTGTTTCTGGGTTTTACCCCTAGGTACATCTCTACTAGAGCAACCTCTACCTTCTCGTATACAGAAAAGGATGTATTGCTTCAAAAACTCACAAAATCTCTACAATACCAAAATTCTAGGAAGTTTTTTATACTAATCCTCAAATTCAATCTTAGGGAAATGTGCTCTAATCAGAGTTTATCTAAATCTATATTCCGAGGTTTTTACTAATCTTTCCCTGATACCAACTGTAACACCCCGACCACAGTTACCCAAATTCGGTGCATTATTACATATCATAGTATTGATACAAGGAATTCATGTCCTGAAAGACAGACCGGTTTAGTATAATTGGAAATACTAGATAAAGTCATGAGTTTTACATTACATTATAAAATGAAAAACTACAACAACATTATTTCCATGGACCACACTCATAACCTATCAAACTATCCCTGCAGGTCAGTCATAAAATACTTCTTCACATCCTGGGAAAAATAAAACATAGAAATGGGTGAGCTCAGATTATCAGTAAGGATAACAATATAGTTGGAACTTTCATAAATAAGCATAAACATTTAAGGCAATTTATAAGACAAGAAAAACCTTTTAAGCTTGAACTTAATTATAATAAGGCAAAGATAAAGTCAAATAATTCCAAATAATTATTCACATGTATATTCTACTAGTCAAATAATCACATGTAATGACTAATTTCATAATGTAGGAATGTATAATACCAAACATTAATTTCTATGTCAAGCCCTCGTGCTAGGACAAATGGGCTAACTGTAATTGGACCCAAACCCGGAGAGCCTCTATAACTGGAATCCATCCCGGAGAGCCTCTGTAACCGGACTCCAACCCAGAGAGCCTCAATAACTGGACTCCAACCCAGAGAGCCTCTGTAACCGGACTCCAACCCAGAGTGTCTACTGTAACCAGACCCCAACCCAGAGGGATTACTTTTACCAGTCCCCAACCTGGAACATACTAGTCCAATAAATGCCTCATAAGAAAAGGTTGAAATATAACATAAACATTCTATTAAAACATTCATATGAAATGTCAATACTTTATCCATAAACCATAAATGGTGTGAAAATAACACATCCACAGTCAAACATATCACAAAACCTCTAATAAAATATGGAAGTTTTGTATCATAATAAATCAACTTCAAATAACCTTAAAATCCATCAAATTATCTTGATATAGATGAAATCAAGACCTTTTTTAGAGAAATATCTCATTCTGTTTTGAAATCATTTAAGATTCACATAATGATAAAGAAAAAACTTTATTTTGAAAATATTCTTAGAAGCTTGTAAGGGAAGATTCGATGATGTTATAACGGTATAAAATCGCTGCAGTCATTGTATAAGTTAAAAAACATTCATACCATAATTTTGTCGAAAAAGTTATAAAGTACCTTGTTTGGAAAATGACGGAAAGATTCATTTCAAAACATATAAGTTCAAATAAGGGTATAAATAAATTTAACCCTTTTTCAATTAAATAGTAAAAATTATGTGAAATACATTTTTAAGAATCATGGATGTAGATGATAAAGAGGTCCCAGTAAATAATTACATATAAAAACCTCGGATAATGAAGAGATTGTGAAATTAACCCTTACCTAGTTATTTTACTTGGTCGAGGGTAGGTTAACCTCGTGTATAATGGTTAAATAATTGTTATTAAATTATAGAAGAACCATAAACATTAATATGATATCACATAATCTTCTAATATTGTTTTTTTAATGATATTTCAGTAGTATCACCATTTTAGGTGTTAACTGATTAATTTTCCTTTATATGCTTTGTTACATAAATAATGTTTGGTGTGGATATGATGTATCTTATTCATATTCATAATGATATTAATTCTTTAAACATTATTTTTAATCATCAAATTAAAATTAGTCTTGAATGGATATGATGGGAATGAATCTCATCGCGTTCGTGGAGGCGGTAATCCATACGTATGCAGGAACGACAATATCATTCTTCTGATATTAAAATAATATATAATTGTATGGTATATCATATATACCGAATCTTTATCATGTTATATTTATTATTTACATCAATTATACATCATTATTACACCCATCCAATAATAATGTATTGAATAACAACTACACCACGACGTGGAGACAGTAAGCCGTACGTACGCATGTATGGTGACATTTCATTCAAAGGATGGATAGAAGAATGAATGTGGTTGTAAAATATTTATAATAACATCACAGTATATATAATATACTAGAGTGATTATTTTATAATGGAAAAAACAAATACAGAGGAAGTGGAAGAAGAAATGAACTTGAAAGAGGTGATGAAATATTTGCCTCTTCATCGGGATTTTCCATTTGATTTGATCAAAAGGGATCTTTAGGGTGACTTTATAACTAAAGGAATACCTCTAGGATAAAGGGAGTATAGTTGGGAGGATATTTGGTCAGGGTTTGGCCGATCCAAATGGATTTTAAGGGTTGAATTTGAGAGAAGTGGAAGTGCCCTTTTATAAGAGGGGTGAGGGGCACCGTAGGAAACGATTGAAATATTATTTTATAATAAAATAATTTTCGGTTTCTAATGGCTCCAAAATGATTTATTTCAAGTATAAAGTGGGGATGGGTCAAAAAACACTCAAAAAATTGGTTATATATTGGTTTGGGTCACTATATTAACCTTATCTTCTAGATTTAACTCTTAGTTAATTTGTTTGACATTTACCATGCCTCTTTGTAGTTTTATATTATATGGTTAATAAACTTACTATAAACATACAAGAGTACCTCAAGTGATTCATTAATAACATATATAAACTTATTTAAGACCTTTGGCCGAAAATTATATTTTTAGGAATAGAATATCAATTAATAATATAATTTTTTTAAAAAACTCTTTAAAGTCAATTTTGACACTATTTTCTATTTTGTTTTTTTTAATTCATAACAGCATTATTACTTCAAAAAAAATTCATTTAATCAACACTAACATGTCATATTAACCTATAATTTAGTTTAATTCATAAGAAGTCTCAAATTATATTTATTTGGATATTTATAATATCAATTATTTTAATATTTCATTAATTAGGTAATTACTGCATCATCTTTGTGTCATAAAGAAATTAATTTATATAATATCTAAAAAATATAAATAAAATACAATTATTTAGGAAATATTTTTATATTTCTAATGAATATTTATAGTCGATTTCATCTTATGTGTAACCCTATATTAAAAATGGTTTAGTTATTATACTTTGAATTTAACACTTTTAACTCTTCTTTGAATTAAATAATAATAAATGTTCTTATCAAATCCAAGTGGACCTAAATGATCATATATTATTACTAAGGTTGTTTTTGGTCGAATTAAACTTATCCTATAGAGTTAGTACATGTGTTAGGGTAACAATAATATTATTTTTACCTTTAATTACCCTATTTACTTTTAACCATGGTAAATAAAAGTCAAAAGTTACTATTCACCAAAAATTATTTTCATCACATTGAAACAAATTTTACTTACTGATATCAACCTTGTCTCTCATATTTTTGAAATTCAACTCACAGAAGTAGTAAAAATAAGTTTTATGTAAATTTTCAAATGCTCCTAGGAGGTGGGTAAAAGACGGTAAAAAGTTCAATAAAATATTTATATATCTAAAATTATTATAAACTGAATCCAATGAATTACATTGAACTTATATAGGTATTATATATCTATTTTGACATAAAATAAATTTAAATAAAATAAATAATTATTTAAATAAAAAGTTGGTTTTAAATAATAATTCATTGTTTTTCACTATTCATCACAAATTGAAAGTTTTCAGAAAAATACCAAAAATTCACCCTAAGCTAATTTCGATATTCCGAATCAAAAAATGAAGTTCATTTTGAAAGATTAAATTTATAAAATTTCAAAAAGTGAGTATTACTATTCATAATGGCTAATTTTGTAACACCTCAAGCTTCCACAATACGATTCTCTTTGAATAATACAGTAGCGTGTGTTGTACGCAACTTCGAGATTCAAACACACTACGACCAATCAAAGTAGCCGTTATGAATAGTAATACCCACTTTTTAAAATTTTATAAATTTTATCTTTCAAAATGAACTTCATTTTTGAATTCGGAATATCAAAATTAGCCTAGGGTAAAATTTTGGAACTTTTCGGATAATATTTATATTTTGATGAATATTGAAAATTACTAAATTTTAATTAAAAACAAATTTTTTAATCAAAATAATTTATAGTGATAAATTATAAATTTGAGTGGTTTTAAAGTATATTTAGTATATATTTTTACCATTTAATTCAATGTTGGTCATTGGACATAATTTCACATTTAAACCGGACATAAACAACTGTCAATTTATGATTATGGATTATATCCATAAATAGTTCAATTTATGTTAAGTGTTTTACAAGTATGGAATTATGTATTTTGATTTATAAAATGATCTAGTTTATACCATTGTTTAGAAATCGTGCCTAGTGGAATAAATGGAAATCGTATCAATGAACGCACTCCATGTAGGGATTTCCATCATTCTCAAGAAAATTATAGTGGTGCTGGTGATGCAACTGGTGCTGATTAGCTAATCACCGTATTGGAACAACTCACTCAGGTTATGAATAATAAACTTACCTGTATGGAGCACCCTGATCCACATCGTGGATGATCAATGTTAGATCACTTCATGAGTCAAAAACCACCAAAATTCAATGGGAGTACAAATCCATTAGTGGATGGGCAATGGATAAACTCCTTAAAGAAAATATTCCAATCTTTGGGGAGTAGTGAAAGGGAAAAGGTTGACATGGCAGTTTACCGCCTCACTGGAGATGCTGATCAATGGTGGTCATTTATTCAAAACACGAAAGGAGATTACGAAGTATCAAATATGGAATAAAGGGAGTTCAAAGATATGTTTTTAGAAAAATAATTTCCTTGTGACCATCGAGCAGATATGGAAAGGCACTTTCTAAGGCTAAGACAAAAGGAGGATGAGAATGTCGCAAAGTATGAGGCACAAGGATAGAAAGGTATGCTGTAGATTATATATGTAACCTAAGAAGTAAAATTGATCGTTTATTTTATGGGTTAAAACCATTTCTCCGTCGAGCACTGGTCTCACAATCCTTCTCTTCATACGAAGATATTGTCTTGTGTGCTATCAATAAAGAAAAAGAATTCTCTAAGTCTTATGACTTTAAATCAAAGCAAGAGAAGAAGAGATCTGCTGAACACTCTGGGAAAGGAAATAAGGAAACAGGGAAGAAGGGAAGAATTGAATTTCCACCTTGTGATAATTGCGGAAGGAAGCACCCTGGTGCCTGTCTAAAAGGAAAAGGAGTATACTACAAGTGTGGATAGAAAGGCCATCTAGCTGGTGATTGTAAAGGAAAGAAAGAAGCTACCAATGTTCAATGCTATAATTACAGGGAGATGGGACATTATGAAAATGAATGTCCTAAGCGTCAGGGGAACTTACCTCATAAAAGGCCAAGGGATCAAGGCCAAGCTTATTCTATTACTATTGCTGAGGTAGAAGCTCTGAAAGACATGGTGGCAGGTAATTTAATGGTTTCCTCAAGTTTAGCAAATGCATTATTTGATTATGGATCATCACATTGTTTCATATCTTCCCAGTTTGATAAGAAGATTAGATATTTACAATTTTATTTAACAAGGGAGTTGTTAGTTAAAACTCATAAGGGAAGTATCATTATAACAATGTTTTGTGAATCAGTCCCCATTAGAGCACATAAATGTTCTTTATCTATGGATCTCATCGTCATAACTATGATTGAATTTTATATAATCCTCGGTATATATTGGATTTCAGACTATGACGCAAAAATTTATTGTAATAAGAAGGAGGTTACTATTTTTGATAATGATGATAAGGAACACCTTATCTTTAGATCGGAATCTTCACCCCCTAATTCTTACATAGATTCACCCCTAGTAGCTCAACTAAATTCATGTATTGGGGAGGAAGAGAATGAAATAACTGTGGATGAGGAAAGGAATGTTCAAATTGAGGATGTACCTATTGTGAGAGAATATGTTGATGTGTTTCTAGAATATTTAACTGGAAATCCTCCAGAACGGGAAATTGAGTTTTCCATTGATTTAATTCTTGGTTCAAGGCCTATATCAAAGACCCCTTATAGAATGGCCACTGTGGAATTAGTTGAACTAATGAAACAACTAGATTAATTGATTAATTAAGGGATTTGTTTTCCCTAGTGTTTCTCTATGGGGAGACCCTATCCTTTCTGTTAAGAAGAAAGATGGATCTGTGAGGTTATGTATCGACTACAAGGAGATCAATGCTATGAAAATAAATAACAAGTATCCCCTGCCTCACATTGATGATTTATTTGACCAACTGCATGGAGCTCAATACTTTTCAAAGATTGTCCTTTGATATGGATATCATCAGTTGTGTGTGAAGAAGGAAGTCATTAACAAGACAGCATTTCGAACCAGGTACGGGTATTACGAGATTACAGTAATGCCTTTTGGATTGACTAATGCACCCTCTGTATTCATGGATCTACTGAATATAGTTTTCAAGGAATATCTCTATGAATTTTTTGTTGTATTTATTGATTATATCTTGGTATAATCCAAAAGCTAATAGGATCATGAAAATCACTTGTGCATTATCCTGAAGACTCTGAGAAGATGTGAATTATATGGGAAGTTTAGGAAGTGTGAATTATGGATTCATGGGATTTCTTTTCTTGGCCATATTGTCTCTAAATATGGAATCTCTATTGATCCTTCTAAGACCAAGGCAATCCAAGAATGGCCTGCATCGACGAGTATAACTTTGGTATGCAGTTTTATTGGTTTAGTAGGCTATTATCGACATTTCATCCAGAATTTTTCTTAGTTGGCTAACCCATTAACAAAGCTCACACGTAAAGGGTTTAAATTTGTTTGGACAAAAGAGTGTGAAGAATGTTTTGATGAACTGAAGAGAATATTAGTCAATGCTCCAATATTGACTCTACCATCAAGGAATGATGAGTTCGTCATTTATAGTGATGCATCGAAGAAATAACTTGGTTGTGTCCTTATGCAGAATGATAGGGTTATTGCCTATGCATCACAACAGTTGAAAATTCATGATCAAAACTATCCTACTCATGATCTCGAGTTAGCAGCTGTGATCTTTTCTTTGACGATATGGAGACACTACCTCTATGGTGAAAAATGTGATATTTATGCTGATCACAAGAGTTTGAAGTATATTTTCTCACAAAAGGATCTCAACATAAGGCAAAGGAGATGGCTTGAATTACTCAAGGATTATGATTGTACGATACACTAGCACCCGGGGAAGGAAAATATGGTGGAAGATTCTTTGAGAAAAAAATATCATGGAGTTTTGAACAATATGAGAATTTAAAGGGATCCAATTTTCATGTATCTAGTGAAGATGGACATTGGAAAAACCATGGAAGGTGAAACATCAATACTTTTTCAAATGGTTGTCGAACCATCTTTACTAGAAAGGATAAAGAGTTCTCAGACCGGTGATGAAGAGTTTTAAAAGAATATTAAAGTTGTGAATGATGGGAGATTGAGTGAATTGTGTATGAAGATGTAATTTTAAAATTTAGGAACAGACTTGGTGTTCCTGATATACCTAATCTGAAAAGGTAATTGCTAGATGATGCTCATAGATCCAATTTCTCTATACACCATGGGAGCACCAAAATGTATAGAGATTTGAAGGGACACTTTTGGTGGGACAACATGAAGAGGGAGATTGCTGATTTTGTATCAACATGTATGGTTTGTCAACAAGTGAAAGCTGGAAGGTAACATCCTGAAGGAGTCATTCAACCTCTTCCCATACATGAGTGGAAATGTGATAATATCACGATGGACTTTGTCATGGGACTACCAAAGACTCCTAGAAGGAACAATGCTATAAGGGTTATTGCTGATCGTCTTACCAAGTCAACACATTTTCTTTGTAACATCCCAGGTAAATAAAGAATATTAATCTTTCATGATTATCAATATTTGTGACTAAAATGTTAATATTACTTTAAAGGGAATGCTATGCTCGATGGCGTACCCAATACGCAACAATGAGTTTCTTTGAAATCTTACATTGCACACTAATAATATAATAATATTATTTTAAATAGTTAATGCCTTGCCGTTGTAATGGTGGGAATGAACAGAACTAACTAAAAAATGATTACATATGTTTGTTAATTTTTTTTACATTTATCCAATAAATTTTAGAGGCTTAAAATGCAAATGAATCCAATTTTAAGGATAAATACTCAAATATTTTTAAAAGATTGTTTTACCGCCTTTTGATGGCGAACCTTTTTTAAATCCAAATTTTGAAAATTTTATAAGCTCTGTTGGTCAAAATAAAAATATTCTTTAGAATTGGTATATTTAAATTTACTTTGGATAAATTTTTTGTATTTTTCTGACAATGTTCATTTTTTTAATGAATAGTGAAAAATACTGCATTTTACTTCAAAACTGCTTTTTCATCTAATTTGATTACATGGATAGATTATATTTTTAATTGGTTTAAAATTTAAAATAGAATATATTTTCAAAATTTAATCCAATGGTGGTCATTGGGATTAATTTAACTTTCAAATTGGACATAAACAATTGTCAAACTTTTGATAGAAATTGTTTCTAAAAAACCCGCTATTTGTTTTGACAACGAGAATTATTTTTAAATTAATTATTGGAATTTATTTGTTAGGAATTTGGTAAAATGGATTACATATTTGGAATCATAAGGTCCAAATTATGTAATTAAGACTCTTTTGTTTGTGGATATTATGAATAGTAATGATGATAATTATCTTTAATTGTCGTGATTAATTAGTAATCAGGTAGTTAAGGGTAGTAAAATAATATCATAATAATAAAAAATGACCCCAAAATGTATCCTAATGCTACTGGTTGTGTCATGTAAGACCATGGGATTACTTGTACCAAACTTTGTACCCCATGGACTCACTTTTGTGGTGATAGTGACACTTTTTAATTTTATGTTTTTAAAAGGAAAGTATAACCAAAGTACGTATCACCCAAGTAAAACAATTTTAGTTTTTTCTACATAAATGATATCTTGTACTATAAATATTAATTGTAAATCTAGAAATATTTCCTACATCATAGTATAATTTTTATAATTTTTAGACATTAAATAAATTAAATTATTTATGACACCATGATGATGGAGTGATTACCTCTTTAATAAACGATTTAAATACAATGAAAAGATAATGTAAAATATAAGACTTAAAATTGTCAAATACCTATTGGATGAGTATATTTATAACCCTTATCACCTTATCCTTGAAATAATTTAATGTGGGGACTTTAAAATCCGAAACGCCTTTTAATATAAAGTTACATTTCTTGACTTTCCAAGAGTGCCCCTCCTCCTTCTTACAAAAGGCCCCCACCACTACCTCCTTACCCACACCTCTCAATCCATTGGATCGGAAAAAATATAATAATTTCATCTCTCTAAATCCCTATATTCATCATATAAGCCTTAACTTAGGCAGAAAGATCTTCAAGAAACCCTTTTGGTTCAAACCAAGAGGAGTTACCCAATTTAAAGGTAAAGTCTTCCCTAATGTTCTTTTGTTTTATTTTGCTTCTCCAACCCCATAAACTATTTTTATTCCTTTATTTTGTAACAACAACAATATCTCCAACATACTAGTATGTTTTTACGAGAAGGATTCGAGCTACAATTACACACACCTCCATCTAATGGTTAAAGAACATACAGTTTCCGTGGATGGCGAATTACTACCTCACGAAAGGATGATTGTTCTATCTTCTCCTAACACCTCTCATGGTGGCCATTATGATGGAACTATTTTTGTATATGATATATATTATATTTATGTCCTCTCTATGCTTCTGTGTTTTATAATTAAAGCATTCCTTTATGCTTTTCATGTTGTGCAAATGCGATAATTTCATTTAAGGAAGTGTGGACTACCGCCCCCTCAAGTAATGTGATTCGTTCATGCAATACATGGAATGTATAAAGAATGAAGTTAATGAACTTATGTGACCCATATAACATATATATTATACTATAATTATAATATATATATATATATCATTTATTTTTAATCCATTAATATGACAAAGAAGTGAAAGTAGCGTTCATGTGTACGTACGACCTACCGTCTCCATGAACGGTGCATTTCATTTCTGTTTATCTCCAAATATTATGGAATAAGTATAAAAAAATATATACTAGATATATATGATATTTACATCATTAATACTATTCTGGATATGATGTACTTACAACTACATTGACAATTCTTTTCAAACAAGATCATTTTTGACTCATGTACCGAACATCGACAAAACGTATGATATGAACTCACATAATTAACTAGTTATTATAAAATTATAATATGTGATATGAATTTAATAATAAACTTAAAATGATTTCCTTAAGAAATTAGTAATTGACCAAAGTTTATTATTCAGGAATATAAAGAAACGAACAAGACAAGTCGGACTTGAGGTAAGGGATCCCACCTCTCTCTTTCTTTTTAAGTACTCTCTTTTATGTCATTTGTTATAAGATCATCTTTCTTATGTTTTTGGATGTTATTTTATATTCCTCATAATTTGATTTTTATTCTAATATTATGAGATTCCCTATTTTATCTCATAAATCAATTTTTTGAAGTTTTAAGTGGCACCGTTAGGCTACAAAGTTTTTGTAAGGGATTTTTAATCTCACTTTTATTCCCGTGAGATTTATGCTAAATTTGAAACCATTTCCTTTAAGTGGTGTATGTTATACCCATTATTATACTCTTTGTGTAATATATCTTCTTTTATGGGTATTTACATCAATGTTTTATAGTATATCTTTCATGGGGTGTACATTTTTAAAGTTACCTAAGTCGGTAAGGGAACCTTTCACCCTCCTATTTTTAAAAGACTTATTTTTTGCTTTGTATTTTAAATTACATCTTCTTATGTTGGGATATGTTATTATATATCATTATTGCTGTAAATTATGTGTCCAAGTGATGAGATATACTTTATCTCTCTCATCAATTATTTTTCTAAAATTTGATGTGACACCGTTAGGCTATCAAATTTTTGCAAGGGAACTTCTTAACCCAATTCCAATTCTTTGGGTTAATCCTCTACTTCTTGATTATTTCATGCTATAAATATGTGTGGATGACATATGCTTGTTTTACACTGAGTATCCACTTATATTTGGTGTATTTATATTTGTCACACATAATTATGTCATTTCTTTATCCTTTTTCTAATGGCTTGATACTTGATTTGGATTACATCTCAATTTCTTCTCATTGAGACATTTCTTAACGATATGCACTTTTATTCTTTTATAAAGTGTATATACAGCCCCTTTGACATTCCATATCCATATTATGTGTATAATAAAGTCATTTAAATGTTTTGAAAATGGTCTACATTCATGTGGATTATAATTTAATTATTCAAAATGGAAAAGGACTCTTTTATTAAAACATTGTTTTAAATGGTATTAAAGATTTATTCTTTTAAACATTTATCATTCATGTCCATGTTTTTAAAATGGTTTTAAGGATTTATTTATATGGACATGAATGATTTAAAACCCTTTCAAAAGTTTCGAAGTGGTATGAGACACTTTGATTTTAAATTCTCTTTTAAATGTCTTCTTTTAATATTTTCAAATTATAAAGGGATTTTTCTCTCATAGAGTTTTAATGATTTTATTAGATGTTTTTATTTATGATAATATCATTATGTGATCTCTTGTGATTGAAATGTGTAAAATTTATGTTTCTTTTATGCATGTTTTATGTTTTAGGATTATGTTATGGTTCTTGGGAAATGTTTATGAAATTGGGTGGTTCCGTGATAAAGTAAGGGTGGGTGAGCCCGAGATAGATCTCCAATGCATTGGGTAGCGTGAAGGAGTTAAATTTGGAGTTTTTCCAAAGAGATTTAGGGGATATACTGTGATGGGTATTCCAAACGTAACCATGACGGTTACTCCCTACGTAAGAATGTTATGAATGCCTCAAGTTAATTTTATGTCTTATGATTTCTATGAGTTATTCATAAATCTTATGATATCATGAGGTATGTTAAAGTGCTTATGTTTTAAGTGTAAATTATGATTTCATTGATTCTTATCTATACATGGACTAATGTTTTATTTCGATATTTTTTTTATATCCCTTACTAAGCTTTTTATGCTCATCCTATGTTTTTTTGAAATGTTTTCCACAAGACTTAAAGATGAATAGGGCCAAGGATGGGATCAAGGAAAGGCAAGATATCTAAAACATGGATGTAGACATGTTTCTTTTAAGTGTTTTTGTTTTATGATGGAAACTGAGTAGAAGTGTCTACTTTGTAATCTTGTGATATGTAGTAGTTATGTTCCAATTCTCTAAAACTCTAAACCTGAAAAGATCCTCAATGTGAATTATTCATTTAATTCAAAATTAAGTAATGTTTTAAGGCTGGGTTCTTATATTATTACTATAATAGAAGATATACCACTGGAACGTCTAGAAAGACTATATATTAATGAAGTTGTGAGACTTCATGGAGTACCTCTATGAATTGTTTCTGATCGTGATCCCCATTTTAATTCAAGATTCTAGAAGAGTATTTAGAAGGCCTTGGATACTGAACTTCATTTGAGCACTGCCTACCACCCTCAAATAGATGGAAAATCAGAACAGACTATTCCAACCTTAGAAGACATGCAGAGATCATGCTCACTAGACTTTCAGGATATGTGGGATAAATATTTACCTATGGTAGAATTTTCCTATAACAATAGCTTCCATTCAAGTATTCAGATGGCACCATATGAAGCGCTATATGGAAAGAGATGCCGCACACCAACCTGTTGGGATGACATTGGGGAAAGAAAACTTTTTGGCCCAGAACTGGTGGAGGAAACAATGGAAAAGGTAAAGGTAATCCAAAACCACATCAAAGCAGCTCAAAGTAGGCAGCAGAGCTATGCCGATAACCGGAGGAAGGATTTGGAATTTCAGGTAGAAGATCATGTTTTCTTAAAGGTATCTCCATGGAAGGGAGTTATACGTTTTGGTAAGAAGGTTAAATTGATTCCCAGGTACATCAGACATTTTCAAATTCTAGAACAAATTGGGGCTGTAGCTTACCATTTGGAAATGCCGCCAAGTCTCTCCAAAGTTCACGATGTGTTCCACGTATCACTATTGAGGAAATAATTGCATGACCCAATGAATGTACTCACCTATGAGGAATTAGAACTGGAACCCGATCTATATTATTGCGAAGATTCCATAAGGATTCCTGATACAAGGGAACAAGTGCTAAGAAACCAGACGACTCGTCTGGTAAATGTTCTATGGAGAAACCATAAGATGGAAGAGGAAACGTGGGAACTTTAGGAACTTAGGATGAAGAATCACCCGAGTATTTTCATGTGGTAGTATTCTAGATATTTTAATGAAGAAATTATTTGAAGGAGAGGATAATTTAACACCCCAAGCTTCCACGATACGATTCTCTTTGAATAATACAGTAGCATGTGTTGTACGCAACTTCGAGATTCTAACACACTGAGACCAATCAAAGTAGCCGTTATGAATAGTAATACCCAATTTTTGAAATTTTATAAATTTTATCTATCCAAATGGACTTAATTTTTGGATTAAGAATATCTAAATTAGCCTAGGGTTAAATTTTGGAACTTTTCAGATAACATTTACATTTTGATGAATAGTGAAAATTACTAAATTTTAATTAAAAAAAATTTTAATCAAAATATTTAATAGTGATAAATTATAAATTTGAGTGGTTTTAAAGTATATTTATAATATATTTTTACCATTTAATACAATTTTGGTCATTGGACATAATTTCACATTTAAACCGGACATAAACAACTGTCAATCTTTTGATAGTTATTATCTCTTAAAAACAGGCTTTTTGTTTTCACAATGGGAATTACTTTAAAATTAATTTCTGCCACTTATGTGTTCTGGATTTATAAATATTGATTCCATATTTGTAATCAGTAGGACCAAATTGTGTAAATAAGTGACTTTTATTTTTATACTTTTTGAATAATTACTTCGGTAAATATTTTATTTACCGTGGTTTAAAGGTAAATCCGGAAAATAAGGGTAAAAAATAATATTATAATAATATTAATTTACCCTAAAACGTGTCCTAACACTATTGGTTGATACATGTCCGACCATAGTCATCTTTGGGTTGATTTTGGGACCCCATGGATCCACTTGTAAGTGATAATGACACTTTATATTAATTAAGTTAATGTAAATACAAAAATGACATAATCATATATCTTTTATCAAAACAATTTTTACATAGGGTTATATATATTATAGTTTCAACTATAAATATTAATTAGAAATATAAAAAGATTTAATACATAATGGTAATTTATTTATAATTTTTAGACATTTAATAATTAAATTTATTTATGACATAATAATGATGCAGTATTTCCTTATTAATGAAAGAATAAAATAATTGGTATTATAAATATTAAAATATATATAATTTTAAAGTTTTCATTCTATAAAAAAAATTCATTGATTAATATGACATGTTATGATTTCTTAAATGATTTGTTTTAGAATTAATAATGTTGTTAAGACTTTATCAAAAATCAATTATTAAATAGTGTCAAAATTGACATATAAGAGTTTTTAAAACAAATATTATATTATTAATTGATATTCTATTCCTAAAAATCTAAGGTTCAGACAAAGAATTATAGCATGATAGTTGTATAATTAATGGACCACTTGGGGGTCTCTTGGATGTATATAGTATGTTTATTAACTATATAATATGAAAATACAAAGTGACATGATTAATGTCAATCTAATTAACTAAGTGTTAAAAATAAAAGACAAGGTTAATATAATGACCCAAAACTGTATAAAATATATTGTTTGAAAGGATTTAGACCCATCCCCACCATATAATTTTAATAATCCACTTTTGAGCCATTAGAAACTGAATATTAATTTATTATAAATTAATACTTTATGTTTTTCCTAAAGAGCCCCTCCTACCCCTTATAAAAGGACACCACTTCTAACCAATTATTCACACCTTAAAAGCCTTTTGGTTTGACCAAACCCTAAAAAAATATTCTCTCAACTTCCCTCACTTCTACCTAGAGGACTTCTTTAGTCAGAAATCTAACCTAGGGAGCCCTTTTGATCAAATCAAAAGGAAGAACCCGAAGAAGAGGTAATGTTTTTCACCACCCTCTTTCAAGTTTTTTTCTTCTTCAACATCTTCTTTCTTTGTTATTACCATTATAAAATAATAACTCCAATATATTATATATATTATGATATTATTATAAATATGGTACAACCATATTCAGTATTCTATACACCCTTTGAATGACATGTCACCATACGTGCGTACGTACGACTTACCATCTCCACGTCGTTGTGTAATTATTATTCAAAACATTATTATTTGGATGGGTATAATAATGATGTGTAATTCATGTAAATAATAAATATAACATGATAATTATTCATTATATATGATATAACATTCAATTATATATTATTTTAATATCAAAATAATGATATTGTCACTCGTGCATACGTACGGACTACCGTCTCCACGAACACGATGCGATTCATTCCCCATCGTATCCATTCAAGTATAATTATTATTTGATTATTAAAAATAATGTTTATGGACTTGATATAATTTTGGATATGAATAAGATACAACCTATCCATAACAAACATGGCTTATGTAACAAAACATATAAATGAAAACGAGTAAGTTAACACCCGAAACGACAATAATACTAAGATATTATTAACAAAGCAATGTTAAAAGATCATATATGATATCATATTAATGTATATGATTCTTTTATAATTTTGTAACAATTATTTCACCATTATACAGGAGTTTAAACTACCATAAACCAAGGAAAATTATAAGGTAAGGGTTTATTTCACAATCTCTTCATTATTCGAGGTTGTTTATACGTAATTATCTACTGGGACCTCTTTATCATCCACATTCATGTTTCTTGAAAATGTATTTCAAATCATTCTTAATATTTTAAAGACTATGAGATAAATTTAATTATACCCTTGTTTACTTTTTATAAGAAGTTTATAATGGAATCTTTCTGTCATTTTCCAAACAAGGTCCTTTTTAACCTTTTCAACAGAATTAAGGTAAGAATGTATTTTTTAACTTATACGGTGGGTGTGGCTATTTTCTACCGTTATAAACTCATCAAAGCTTATTTTACAAGATTATAAAAATATTTTCAAATTAAATGGTTTATTTTATAATTATTTTACTCTTAAATGATTTCAAAATAGAAGGAGATATTTCTCTAAAAAGAGTTTAGATTTCATCTATGTCAATATCCTTTGATGGATTTTTAGTTTATTTGGAGTAGATTTATTATGATACAAAACTTCCATATTGTATTGAAGGTTTTGTGATATGTTTGACTGTGGATATTCTATTTTTATACCATTCATTATTATCGTTAACATATTGACATTTCGTATGCTAATTTTAGTACGAATGTTTATGATATGATTAACCCTTTTCATATGAGGAATGTATTGGACTTAGTAAGTGAAGAGTGGAGCCCGCTATAGCTCCTCGATGCATCGGTATGTCTCATAAGACAACTAGACATGGAATTGTCTGAGGCCCTTTCCCAATTTTATTTCTGGTTTTGGCCGAGGCCTTAATCATTTTTAGACGTCTTGGCCGAGGCCTTGAAAAAATGTTTCAGAATGTCTAGTATTATACATTATCTCATTATAGAAATAATATTGATGGTTCATGTGGTCATTCGACTATTAGAATACCCATAATTATGTTTTATTAGGGAATTATTTACTCAGCTCATATACTTGCCATAAAATTATTTATGTTTATTATTGGTAAAGGCATGTGGTTTCAATTATTTACATGCTTAATATTTATGTTAATTTCCGTTGTATTAATTACCCTTACTGAGCTTTTGAGCTCACCCCTTTATTATGTTTCATTTTCCTAGGATATAAAGATGTTAGTTATGAGTGACCAGCAGGAATAATCTATTAGGCTTGGATGTTTCTAATGAAATATATTTGTGTTGTATTTCTTTTCAAGTTGTAATGTTCAACTTATGTATGAATCTTGTTTCCAATAATAGTAAACTGATTAGTCTTTCGAAACATGATTTCCTTATAATCATGCCAATGTTATGTAATAATGCACCAACTCTAGGTAACTAGGGTCAGGGAGTTACATATTTGATTGGTTGTGGTGTGTTTGAACTTGAAGTTGCGTACAACACAAGCTACTGTATTATTCACAGGGAAACATATCATGGAAGCTTGGGGTGTTGCACTTCAATATAGGGTTTTCTTGAGACCTCCACTACAAAATATTTATATCTATTGGTATTTTAAATCCCAAGGGTGGTTGTAGTAATGGTGATCAAATAAATGAACTTAGGACTATAGGTAAGGTATAAATTCTCCATATCACTATTATATCCAAAATTCAATGAGGGGTTTGATGATCCCAAATATTATAGTGGTGGTAAATACTATGAAAATTCTTCTAGAACATTAGGTTGGGATTGTTCCTTGATATATTATAATTTTTATAATATAAATTCATTTAGAATTTATTATGTTATTATATTGGTATGGGTAGGGTGATGTGTGTATTGTGGCTTATTCCATTGCGAGATTTCCATTTTTTTTCATAATTGGGAGGCCTTTTCAACTTTCTTGGAAGCCCAATGAAAAAATATATTGAATGATAACTATCAACAGGCATGTAGTTTTTAAGATTTAGAATTAGTAGGATTTCATTGAAAATACAAGTTGGAATATGTACCATTTGGCATTATGTCTGGGATAAATGAAATAACATTATAGTATTTCTATCTTGAAGGTATACTCTAACTCATGAGTAATGTAAAATTTAGTTCCATATATTCAAAACACCCTACGATGTGATTATTAGTAAAATTATTCATTATTTTAGAGTAGGATATCTTCAATTCATCAAGGAAATAAGGACACAAATTGTTATGTTGTTATTTAGATTTTCGATCTTGCACTATTGAAAATTTATCAAATCAACATGGTGGAAGAGCCTGATTATCACATTCATATAACTAACATATCCCATATAGGGTATATTGTTTCCTTGTGGTGGTAATTATTTTTCCATGGTATTAAAAAAATATATTTTATACATTCTTCTATTATTTTTTGAGGAACCTCACATTGGGGTTGATGTTGGCCTGAACCTGAATAGAATTTCACCCTTGAACAACTCTTTCAGAATATAAATGGTAATTTACTATTCTAATTAGCATATTAATTTCTATGAACAAATAACAACATACATTTTTCAAGAATTATAATAAGAAACTAATTGGATGAAGATATGATTGTTGTCACCCATATCTATCAATTGTTTATGGTGATGGTTTATTAGCTAGTGGTTGGAACTATATATACATGGACGTTTTTTTCACAAAACAATTTATACTAAGGTACATTTATAATTGGAGGATATCCTGGTAAAGAGATGATATCAATTTGTGGAATATTTCCATAGTGTATATTAGGGGAGTAATCCCCATGGTCCATCTCTATACTACTGTTGGAAAAACATCAATGGTAAATATCACCCCTCCTATTGACTAGGATTCAATTGATCATTGGGATACTGTTGATAAGTATTATATATCTTCAAGAATAAAGGCATTTATTAAGGTAGGAATATCAACATACCCCAAATATTTATTTTATTCTATGTTATAGACTGGCATAGACGCTCCTCATTAGGTTAATGGGGTTGTGTGTGAATAATGGGATCCATTAAGAATCAGAAAACTCCTATATAGTCTCTGGGTCCCCACCAAAACATGCCAATAACCATATCTATTTTTTTGGGTATATGTATCAATTTTTGTATAACTTCCATAATATGATGGGAATTTTTTGGTTTGTTGGCTGGTATAAGATAATTCCTTAATGTGACTTCCATAATATTCAAATGAACCTTAGTTGTAATAGGAATTTTCACTTGATCCTTGTTTTCATTCCTAAATATGATTATGATCCTATATAGTGGGATAATGTATATATGGACCCTATTTTTTCAACTATGAGGGTTCCTGATATTCTCCTTCATTAATAAGAGTGGGAATAAGGGACTGATTCCAATTGACTATTTGAATATGCCAATGATCTTCTCCCACTACCACTAGAGTATGATGGCCACATTGGGGAATGTGGGAATGGATATAGATATTATCTATATTTTATTTTAAATAATCTTATATCCCTATGATATATATATTTATGTGATATATGGATATCTGGAGGTGATTTATATATTATATTGATGAAACCTAGTAGGAATGGGGATATGAGCTTGATCTAATGCCCCAAACTTTACCAAAATATATATATGACCCCTAAGAATGATAGAAATAATATATTCTCAATCATAAAAAGGTACATTCATATGCGGACATGCTAATCGAGTGACAAGAGAGGGAATATTTGTCATTCCCATTGTGTTTTTCGAAAAATACCAATGGATATCCAGTGTTCCTACCAAAAATTTCCAATTGTTATGAATAGTTAAGATGGGGATTCAAGAATTCCATTTTGACATTTTTGTGATATGTCTGTAGATGTATTTTATTTTTATGTGGTTATATTCCCACCAATGTTCTTCTTATGCTGACTATGTATACTTGCATGATTGATATGAGATAGAATAGACATGTTCTTTCCCTTCAGTTGTCACTATATATGGGTGATTTCCTTCACTATAAACTAGAATATGATCTAGCTAATGGGTCTCTACTATGATATATGGGATATCATACTTTGTGGTAATTGGAATTTATTCCGCTTACTTGCTAATATAAAAAATATACCGATTGGATTTCCCATAGGGAATAGAAGAATTATCCCTTGCCTTGTTTGTTGCATCTTGCTTCCAATGATGAGAGCTTCATGTTAACCAAAATTGACTAGCTGGGGGAAGGTTCTAGTGAATAGAATCCTCAGTATGATACTGAGGATTAAGATCTATACTGAATTGGTCAATTTTACTAATAGGGGGATCCCATTAATATGACCAATTAGGGTTATGTTATACATTGGGAGGGGTGAATCAGTCTATGATTACAATTTATGACTTCTCAATACCATCACACTTTTATCTATTTCACAATAAGTTAGTAATAATTTTGTTCTCTCTCCATCTCTTATTCTTTTTAATTTCAAACAATAGTATTTAACACACACACAAATGATACTGGAGGATTTATATGGATGACCATTCAAAAATATAAGATAGTCCTTGATATGATTTTGGATCTATCAAGATCACATGACCCACAAGTATCATCTTATGAATAAAATTGGGAACTGTTTATCATTTTACCTATGTTTGGATCATCCCACAATCCTTTGTATTGTGATGATTATTTATAACGTTATCCAAAAAATTTACAATTTTAGAGACAATAACCAGAGAGTCTTTTTCATAACCTCAATAATGTTGTTGATTCACTTTTACCCTTCTTATTCAAACTCTTCTTTCTATTTTATAACATTATGATTGGACTTATTCTTTTAAATTAAACATTTTATGAATATACCTAATTTACTCCACAACAGTATATGATTAGTGTTTTTACTTCACTGATTATTAGAATTATTCTTCTTATTCACTACACAATGTATTTTTGTACAATACCACTAAGTTTGCTTTACATTTTTAACATATGTGAACCAAAACCTATACCATTTGTTTTTCTTTTACTTCAATATAAAATTACCTGTCTTACTAAAGTTGTTTTGGGTATCTCTTGTTCTATATATTTCATATATGAAAGTGTATCACATATATAAGTTATCTAACTCTTCTTCTTATAATATACTCCATCAATACTCTGATCTTAAAACACATAAAAATGGCATCAAGTCTGAACACTCTTTTAAAATGAAGGAATCATGTTAAAAATAATTGGACACATTTTAACATCACAGTGGACTATTCAAATCACCAATAATGACTCCAAAACTTCACTGTGATCTTTATAACCAAAAAACTCCATAATTTAATCACGTGCATCTACTTTCTCCCCTTTTTTATAGTGAATTATCCACAATTAATCCACATAAATAATAGTTTAACCCACCTTCAACATTATCTAATCTCATTTTTTATACATGACATAAGATATATGTGTCATTGATGAACCATTCAAGAATCACCTAAATAAAAACCTCATAAATTTCATTTCCAAATTCCAAAACACCTTGTACCATGAATTGGAGAAATTTCATTAACTATTTTCCTCCAAAACAATAATAACTATGTGTGTATTCTATTACTTATTTTGTTTTTACCTATTTATCCACCCATCATCCACACCACGTTCTTCCATGTTAACTGTATCATTTCATTTCCTATTCTAATTTTATATTCCACACATTGACCACAACTACATTTGACACCACCATGGACATATTGGTTGGATCCTTTCACACAGGTTCACAGGATATCCACCATAAGGAAAACCATGGTCATAGTCTATTTATACTTTCCCATTTTAGAAATACTCTAATTAAACATTCCATGTGCTCTAGGTGTGGCCAAACATGTCATTATTCACTATTATTATCACAACCACCTCTAGGTCATGGACTTTAACATACTGGAAAATATTCACACAAAAATTCCCCCCATAATAAGAGTAGTTATCTTATCTTTACTCCATTTCTCCTAAGGTCCGACTTCATAAAAGGCATGATTCACGATCAACCAACCATGATATATATCAATGAACAAGATATTAATTTTAATCAACTGATTTTTATTCACCAAACATCCATGGATGACCCTTCTATGAAATCTATCATCATAGAGATATTATGATAATCTCTATGGAACTTGAAATCTTTATAACAATCTTATATGAATTAACCATTAAAAAATGAATGAAAAACATAGTATCTCTTTCTTTTCCATCATTAAGTTTTTTTATTATTTATAGTTGGTAAATAACAATCACAACGATTAATCATCAGTTCAATTCCTCATTCACTATATTGAAATCAATTAATGATCCTTATTCATTAAAAATCATCAAAAATTGCAGACAAAAAATATAATACAAAAAATATTTTCTTAAAAAACATATAATTTTTAATTATTATCAGTAGAATATAAAAATAGTATGTCAATATGTGGTCATAAAATTTATTTATCAACATGATTTTCATTTATCTCTGCCATTATCCCCAATATTTTCATCATCCTTTCTATCCCCCTTGATGAAATAATGAATAAAGTATTCTGCAAAGGGTAAAAATTTATAATTATAAAAGTGTCATTAATAATTCCACTATATGTCTATTAATACATGTTCTATGTATAAAAAAGAGGGGTCTATTTAGAAAAATAAGTTTCCCATAATCAATTTAACTTGATTCCAATTAAGAATGAAACCACTTAAAATCTGACTTCAATAATTGTTTAGTCTCTATTCAGGTTGAGAGAAGTGATATATATCAATTGATATATAATATTATCAAAATATATGTTAGTGATGATTTTTTCTTTCAATGAAACAACCTTCAAGAACATTACATAAAATTCATATTTCTATTATATAATTTTATTTGTTGTTTCTCCCTTAATATTCACTTTTTCCCCTTAAGGGAAAAAACCACAACAAATTTATAGTGGTGAACATATTAAATAATGAATTTCAAGATGTTTCAATATGAATAATACAGAAAATGCAATCTTTTATGTTACTATCCAGACTTTGTAGCTTCTACATCTTCAATAAGGATAATATTCCTTAATGTATACTATATAGAATAGATAGATCACTCCAAGATAGTGATTTTGTTAACATTTAATTCAAAAAATGAAAACACTCACACATTATCAGGTTCTCCCTCAGAGATCATATATCACCTAAAATTACCTAACTTTTAATTGTAAATAAAACACTTAAAATATATAAGGGTACATTTTTGGTCACCTAACTCCTTAAATCTGAATAGAGAGGTTGAGATTTCTTGAACCAAGTTACTCAATTTCCTCAATTTTTCATGCTTCAACATATGGCATTCAATTATGATTTATCTTGAGGTATCATGGTACTCATATCTTATTAAATTTAATTTTGTATGCATTTTCTCTTCTCACAAGACATTATGGATGTATTATCATTTGGTGATACATTCATCTTATTTGAGAAAAATTTTTATTCTGGAATAATGATAGATAAATCTCTAGGAGTGTGTCTAACAATATTTCACCTCATAAAAAAAATTATTAAACACAAGGGTTTTATGTTTTCAATAACCAACCATGAAATTTAATTTTTATTATGTGGAATTTTTGATTCTCCATTAGAAATGGATTTTACTTGTGCTTCATCCATCATTATTTACATATATAAGTCTAATATCCTAAAAAATAATTATTATTTGTGTTCATCAGAATCCCTCTTGGAGTTTCCACATGGAACATAATGATTAATATTCTTCACACTGTTCACTCTTAATGATTTTCTCTTACTAGTCATCTTTGAATTTCCTTGAATCTGACCTTTCTTTTCCTTTTTTCCTAAGGATGAATTTTCACTATTCTCAACCTTATTTGAAATAATATATTATTTTTATTTTGTTATTTATTTTCCATGTACAAATACCATTAATTCACTAACTCATATGGTTATTTCCTTACATTCACTTATGATATTTATTGACATGAACATGAATCAATTTTATAACCACCACCACTACAAGCACCATAGATATCTCTAATCTTTTAAAATAGTTTTTTATATTAATATATTATTCATAGTATATATTTATTGAATCTTATTAGGACTTACCCACTTTAAATGGGCTTCCTCATATCTACAGAAATAAAATTATTCTTCCAACCATCTTACTCACAATGTATAAAATAATATAGCATTAGAAAATCTAATAAAATTTGATCTTCTGTTCAAAAAAACTTTTGGTCTAGAATTTACATATTTTTGACATTTTTTAGTTTGAACCTAATTCACCACTTTTTGTGATGATATTGGAAACTAGATTACTCACACATCTTATATCCAAAATAATCACTATGGTGGGATTTTCATCACTTCTTATTATACATATTTATATATATTTGTATTTTTACACTATATATTTCATAAAAAATAATTTTCTAAATTCATTAATTTTTATATGTATGATACCTTCTTATTTTTGATTTCTTGAAAGAGACCATAATATTATTTCATGATTTTTATGTCACATAAGTTAAGTATTTTGAAACTATAATACTTATTAAATTTATCTATGATATAATCATCATACTTATTTGATTTTTAAGACAAAATATGTGTCACTTCCGAGATTTCCAACATTATTCCCAATTCCAGACCCTTAATGTTTGGAGCATTGATTTAAACCTCAGTAAATTTTATTCTATATTCATAAAAATTTCTCATTTTTAATACATTATCTCCATACATTAAAACCTATTATTTTACCAATCTGGAATTCTCATTGATTATATTCATTTTTAAAAACAATCGTACATTCTAGAAATTAATGTTGACATTTTTATTTTTTTTATAATTCAATGATTTCATGCTTAAATTCTTTTATATCCTCATCCTTCTATTAGATTTTACTTCTTCAATTCAATTAAAATTCATAGTATCTTATTTCAAGGTCCTCATATACTAAATCTTTGACAAGGACATTTTAGAGATCTTTATTTATGTTAGATATATTAATCTATTTCATAAAATAATATGGAGGTGAGCTATTGTTTAAATGATATTTTCCTCAGGTTCATAATTTTTACTCTAGAAAAATTCCCAAAAAATCAAAAATTCATGATGAATTATGGATACAAATTCCAAAATAATGTGTTCATTTGTGATTCATGCTAAAAAATTCTTAATAACTATCATTTTTCAAGTGTATGGGTTGTCCAACTCATCACATCCTTTGGGGAGAATTATTGTCTACTCCATGAAACACTTAATGATATTTGATATATTGATAAATTCATCCATAGACTTGATATGGGAATGGTTACCCATATTACAATGACCTGATAAAAACCTTGTGTTGATGAGAAAAACATAGTGTGTCACATTTTCTAAATTACTCTCTTTTATATTTATGAAGCTCTAGCTTAAAGACATAAGTAAGAAACAAAGAGTTTATCTTTTTCCATATAGGGGTTTGGTTCCTTGGTGATGAGATTTATCTTCCATGAGGCACCCAATGTATCCTATTATAATAGGATTGAAAGCCCACATAGTTCATCTAACATAGTTCAAGGTTGTATGATAGTACTACAAGGTGTGGTTTATTGTTATCTGGAAAGGAAATATGTGAGGGCATTTGAATATTGAGTATTAGGTTGGATCCATATAGAATATCCTACATATCCTATAAATATAGGAATTTTAGTCCACATAGTTCATGTTACATGAAAATACATTGTAAAAGGAATGAAAACTAAGGCCTTAATTATAACTTATGCATGTAAGGCCACCCAAAGTTACCTTATCGAGTGCGTGACTTTTTGGGTGAAGATGATATGTAACTATACTTAAATATAAAATGTGGTGCATATTAGTGGGCATACAGATCATGTTATTGACCAAATATTTTGTTGATACCTAATCCCACATGAGTCATTATCTATGTGAGAAACAATATATTTTGTATGATTCGACAAATCACATGGGAGATGATTATCATGGGTTTTACACACTAATGTTTCCCTAATATTTTTTTACCACTCTTGTGGAGATCCTAGTATATAGATCAGTCCTAAAAATGGAATCCTATATATCTTATATATAACAGGAATCATAGACCTCATATTTTAGGTTTACAAAAAAAACTAATGGGTTTAATGTCTTTGAGGGAATAGTCGGGACATACACATAAGTGGATTCCAACGTATGAACCCATTTATCACAAAATGATAATTTATGATAGATGATATAACCATAATATAATTTAGGTTCTATAAGATAGAGTATATGGAATATAGAAGGATGTACACCAAGGAAGATGCCTAATTCACATATTCATTATTTATCATATAATAGAGAAAGATAAATCATTACCATAGAAAGTACTTTGTATATTTTTATGTAGAATAAAGGAACTTTTGAGGCCATAAAACAAATATGGATTATTGAGTACATAAACTTATCCCATTAAGGATACTTCATTTATAAATGGGGTTCTTGGTTGAGGCCCCATGATCAGATATTTGCATGGTATATATCCAAGTGTGCCCACATGAAATAGATGACATGTCCTAGGGGGTTTACCTAAAAAATGATAACATGTCTAAGGGTATTTTGTTTACATATACAAGGGTGTCCAATAGACATGTTCAAGGGTCTCTTCCTGATAATGTTGAAATTTTTGCGGTTCTTCTCATGATCAAACACAACACATACTAGTGTATTTGTGTGACTAAATTATACAAGTTCAGAGTTCTTTGTGTGATCAAAGAAGAAATGTCTAGGGCCTTTAACTTGATTATGGTCGACATGTCCAGTGTTCTTGACATGATTGAAGATGAAGTATACATGGTGATTCATATGAAAAAATTATACATTTTCATGTCCTTTTACATTATTGATACCAAACATTCTTTGTTACTTCATGTGATCAACGGTGAATGTCCATGGACTTTCACATGATCAAGGACAACATGTCTAGGTACACATGAATACATATTGAGACCACTAAGGGGTCATGTGATTATGTAATCTTAAGAGAGTAATATGATTTTTCATTGAAAGCATTTTGATGATTGGGCACATGTGAAAGGGGTGAACTTCTGATGGATTATGTTATATGTCCAAGGGTACTATGCTAAGGCTACATAGACAATGGAATTTACAACAACATGGGTTCATGTCCAAGATTTCATGTCAAGGTCACAAATAATACTATTTTCTTCAAAAGAGTAAGGATTATCGATGTTTTTATTGGAATTTAGAGGTTTCTTTTCAAGGAGTGTTTAAATTAAAAGGGTTCATGTGGTAATATTTCCATAAGGGAGTCACGGGGTGGGGTCTCATGATGGTATCCTATAGACATGTCTGGGGTTCTTTTCCAAGGGAATATAATAAAGCCACATAGATAGAGGGTTTCTCCTCCAATTATAATGAATATTTAGTTACAAGGTCATAGTAGGGAACAAATCCAAGTTCACATAACCTAGTCTGCATGATCTCATCACATGAGTGATGAGGAGTCATGTGATCACATGACAGAGGATGACCACATGATTTTTTCACATGATCATTAATTGATCATGCAATAATTTAACCTAAATGGGATATTGTGATGTGTTATAAAAATGGAGACTCACAATTACCTTGGAAATATTCTCTAACTAATATATCCCACACACTACCTCTTCTATGTTCATTCCTCCCTTTCCACACTCATGCATATTTTTTTAAAATAGGATGGTAGGGGTTCGTACAGGTACAGGTAGCCAAATATATAACTATTTTTGTTGGTGATGTTTTCACATCAAATGGATTGATTTTATGAGAATCTAATATCCATGTCACTAAATATATTTTTTCTCATCATGAATGTGTGATTTTGAAGAAGATGAACAATCACATGATCACATTCCTGATCATAGGATGCTTGTTGGATTCACATGATGGACCTTTATTGGTGTCACATGACCTTTTAGATGCTATAAATGATGGAATGATCTCATGAAGGGTTGTTATATTATCCTTAATTATATGACTTAGGGATTTCTTAATATATTTTTGTGGACATCATCACTCAATTAAGTGATCTTCATATACCTTATGATGTATTCTCATAATTGTATGATTAGATTCTTGTGATGGTTTCCTAGAACTCAGTGACTATCCATGGACACTATTTTATCATTGTTTATTCGTGTGATTACTTCATGGGACAATAATTATAGTAATAAAAGTCCATGTGTGATCTCTTAATAGTACGTAAGACAACCAATAGACAACTATTGTGGGATTCATGTTATCACTTTAATGGAATCACATGATGGTGTGATTTATCAATGAAAAAATTATTGAAAAGCAGTGAAGATTTTACTGTTAAGGGAATATATAAAATATTGAAGCCTCCAAAAATGGAACATAAAATATTTTTCATGAAATACATTTGATGTTAATGTGATTCACCTTATAATCATCACATGACTACATGATCATTATTCCACATTAATCTGGATCTATGCTGCTCATGTGGTCATCCTGGTTGATATTCTATTGGCAGTGTTAATGACCTAGGATGATCAAATTTGTGATGGATTCATGTGATGGTGCACAACATTCCTGGGATGTCAATGGTGAATATCAACATGTACTTAGGATGACACAATGATTTTCTCAATTTGATTGTGTGATCCACTGGACATCATATGACAACTTCAAGGGATGATTTGTTTCTTTGGGTTATTTCTATTCATTGAAATATTAAATGATTTCAAGACAAGTTTTCATTCATGACATAAGGACATAGAGCATGTATCAATTATCATGAGTTTGTACATACATCATTGAAGGATGTGGAGTTGAAGAAGGGTAGTTAGTTGGATCAGTTGGTGGAGTCCTACAGACTTCATTCGAGATCATGGTATCAATCCTATGGTGTTAGTGTGTATGGTGGGTATGTGGGGATATATTCAGATAGAATACATTATATATATATATATGTGTGTGTGTGTGTGTGTTTTATTAGGTTATCAAATCTCATGTCATGGATTTTTCCCACATCAGACTTATGCACAACCTAGATTCACTTAATTATCCTTTCTATGGAATCCCTTCATCGTGCCATGGCTCTAAGGTCTGTACCAAGACACACATGCACCAATTACCTCACTGGAAACACCACACCCATGGGTAGCCTACATAATAACTATTTATTCTTTATTTAATCCAAGATGGCGTTATTCTCCCCCACACCATGATTCTTGGTTGGATGGATATGTTGTCTCCTTGTCGTGGTTGAGGCATATCCCACATGGTCTATTAGTTTAGTTGTCCAACCTACTATATTGTATGGAAAATGTTTTGGCTATATTAATACTCAAATATAATTTTAAAAAATCTATCTAATATTTTTGAATTAGGGGACATAATTTATTCCCTTAGATAATAAATCCAATGCCCAAGACATTGTTCATAAAGACTACAACATCCACAAATACTTATAGATCCTTTATTAGAAATATAAATCACATTTTGATGGGATAAACACTTCTAAAATATATAATATAAAAATGATTTTTAACCAATTATGGGTACCAAAAATTCCCCCTATAATTGGATTCATTTCGAATATAGTGAATTTGACTCTATGGTAAATTTAGAGAAATTTTTTATGCACTTGAAAATTTTAATGGATTTTATACTGAAAACTATGAAATTATTTGTTAGGATATTTTATTGAGATATTCTATGTGCTATCAAGATGAAAATCTTAACCTTGAGGGATTGGATAAATTCATGCTATATAGTAGACATGGATTCAAGAAAAGATATCCTAAAATTTTAATGTTCACAAATTACAAGATAGAGAATGTATTTGAATTTTAATGATTTTCTTGTGGGATTCAAAATATGAACATGAAAGTCACTAAATATCTTAAAGGGGAATAAATCGATTTTTTATTTTGATATGGAAGGCTCCAATGATGATTAAGCTCACGAAAAGGCGATACAGTTTCATGGATAATGAACTCTATGATGAAATGTCCAATTTTGAACTAGTTCATATGTTGAAAAGGGGAATTCACTAAATTATAATAGAATCATTGGTATGGAACCATGTTTTTTGGGGATATGTTGCATGAATCTGAGTCACGTTCCACATTTAATGCCACATAGAGTATGCCACTCTAAGCATTTTAAGGTCCTATAGGATGGACCATGACTCATGTAGTTTTAATACCTAATAGAACTATGTAACCTATTTTGTGTCCCAAAAAATATAGATGTGCCATAATTTTTTCCTTGGTTAGTGGACCAAGTAGTGTAGCATGATTTTTTCTAGGTATAGATAATGGTCCCTAAAATCCTTTAATCTATAATATTTATCCATGTAACTTTCCTAAGCTAATATGGGAATTAATTAGTATTAATAAACTGATTTTTTTATAGGATACCCTTTATGGGTTTTAATCCTTAAAATTGTTATTCCTTTTCACTTTTATGAGTGCTCAAGGTTTCTTGAATCACACAAAGTGTATGTTTGTAAAGAAGATACATGAATTTTACCTAGGGTTCCCATTTCATGTTTTCAACATTTTCAGCACTATATATCTTTTAGTTGGATGTTTTTGGTCTTACAAGACTTACGAGAATCTATAATTTTATGTTGAATAACTTGGAAATTATAATTCTATAGTTTGGTGCATTCTATCTCAGACTATCTACTGTTATATTTTACGGTCTTCTAGCTCAAACCTTCTACTATTATTTATTTCTAACATATAAGTTGGGTGTTTTATGGGTATTCATGATGGGTTTTAGTTCAATATATCATTTATTCAGATATAAAGTATAGGTATTCATGAAGTGCTCATACACCCCACATCCTTACTAAGATGATGCAAGACGTGTTCTTAAGAAGGGTTTTGACACCCCGTAACCTTGATGAGATGATGAAGTATGGGTATTAATTAATTTTTTGGACACCCTAAATCATTGTTAAAATGATGAAAGATGTGTATTCGTGAGGTATTTGGACACCCCCTATCCTTGTTGACATAATAAAGGAAGAGTATTCATGAAGGGCTCAAGAACCCTACAACCTTACGGAAATATGGTTTATTGTATGGTGGAGTTATATTAGGGATTCCAAATCTACATGGATAGCAGGAATGTGGGTAATAAAAAGAATGAAAACAAAATTTTAACTATCGGTTCTGGAATTTGATAGACACATTGGGGATTATCCCATAACAATCCTAGGTATTGAGTTCCACTATGATGTTTCTAGGGATTCTGATAATCTAAGGTCTTTTCTTATAAAGAGGAGATTTATATAGTCTATAAGTCTAATGAACTTATGATGTTCCAACTAAATTATGGTCACATGTAGGGGTACTTGTTCCTTTACATGGGTTGTGGTATTTTTATGGAGATTTAATCACTTGTAAAATAATGTATATTATGGAAGAAAGACTATATATGGAGTGTTCAAGAACACTAGGGGTAATTATGTTTATGATTGTGATGCATATGCACTAAAACATGTGGTTTTGAGTCCAGAAATAAGGGACATCAAAGGGTTTGAGAGTAGAATATTACATTTCATCTTTGATAATGGGTACAATACATGGTGAAATTATGTCAATGATTCTGAATCCCCATAAATAGTTTCTTTATGAGGACTGTAAATCATGGTATAGGAATATGGGATTCAACATAAAATGGGTTCTAGTGGATAGTGTTTCAAAATTAGTAATGTTATATATGAGTATCACATATATCCAGGAAAATAGATCCAAGATTTAATGGGGGGGGGCTTTCATATGGGACCAAAACATCCGATAAGCACATGTTATGGGACATTACATATTTAACTAGGGAATCCTAGTGGGGCCCCTTCAGAGTGGTCAATCCCTGTTTCCAATAAACTATAGTGAAGAATAATTAGAAATAATGAAAGACTATATATTTCCAGGAGATGTTTATCCACTCAAGGAATTGTTCAGTTTCAGCTTATAATTCATTTTCCAGAATATGATTTATAGAAAATTAATATCCATGAAAGATTCGAGCAAGCAACATGTTGTTTCACTGCCCAATGTACACATTATCATAGAAAGTGGATATGAAGAATCATTCATATAACATTTTTTGTACAAGGGGATCTAATTAGAATAGATAATCATATTCTAGGGATAAAAGATAGGCCCTACAAGATTCATGCCTTTTTTAGTTAAACTCTAACTTTTTCTAATGATCCGGGTATAAAAATTATAGCTAGTGGAGACTTGAATTTATCTCAGAATTATTATTATAGAGTTTTAACGTGATAAAATATATATTTATTTCAACAATTATTTATTTTATTTCAATTTATACTATTAAAGGAAAAATTATAATTTCATACAACATTGACTAGAGTGCATGTGGTTTAAGGTCATGATGCTTGTCTACCAAAAATCAAGAGAGTGTTACACATTAGTCTAATTTGGTTTCTTAATGTCATGAGTACTCCAAATACCTTATAAACATGGGATTAATATGAGGAAAATAATGACTCAATATTAAAGAATCAAGATTGATGATATGGTACAATGATTTCATTGTTGATCATGGATCACACTATAGTGAAAAGGACCACTATGACAGTTTTTGGTCTCATAAGGATTAGAAGGACCTTCCTATAAGGCCAATATGCCTCTAATTGATAGGTCTAGGATCCCTGTGAATATATATCATATACATGATCAAACAAATAGATATTTTCTTCTATAAATGGTCTATAGAAGGTTTTTTTTGTAAATCAAAGTCATCGAAAAAATGATGTTTTGTTTATGAATTGAGGTTCCCATAAAGTTGATGGATGTACCCCAAACTATGATTGAACATGGTCAAGATATTATAGAATTTTGATAAGGTGTGATTATGGAATATGGTTTTATAGTTTAATTTAATATAATAGGAATAAATATGCTATTTATTTTAACATCAATCGCTAAGAGATACTTACTTATAGTTTAACATTAAGTGGTAAAGATGTGAGAACAAATGTTAAATTATATAATATGTTTATAAGAATTACCAAAACTAGTTGAGGTAATTTTGATTTGGGAGGAATGTTATATGATTATACAGGCTTACTGGTCATTGTTCATGTGTTGGAGACAATATTTACTAGATCTATATCATACATAAGAAATTTATACACAAATATGACTCATACATAAGATAAGGTAGTAAATATGATTTGGATTCCCTACAGTTTTTCAAGGTGGACCATAGATTTGGGGAATAATAAATTTATATGGTTGGGATTCCCTGGGGTTTCATATATATATGGTAAGGGTATGAATTGTTCTATAGTATTATTTCCCACATGGCTCCCCATTGGTATCAAACTCACATGTAGGGAGGGGAATTTCCACCGGATTTTCCACAATATTTATGAGGCTCACTCTTTATGGATTTAACACATGGGAATGAAATGAGGATTAATTATTTTCTTACTATAGAGCTATCAAGGAGGTAACTATTACTAAAAAGTCTCAATCTTTATGGTAGGAGGGGAAACTCTTTTTGAAATTCATGGCCGGTATTAGTGAAAAGTGGTCTAAGAGTCTCAATGTATCCATTATAGATTGGAATAAATACACACATAGTTGTGGAGAATTTAGTGGCCCCCTTAAATTGATATGATTTTTATGTTGGGGAGAAGCACATGTTTCAACTAAAAGGTAAGTTATCCACTACTGTTAGAGTGGTTGATTCTTGACTATCGATGGTACTATTAATGATAAGGGTTCTGATATTGTGATAGGACTTTATAGGTAAGGAAAATTATATATTCTTATGAACAATCAATGTTGATATATTTCAATATGGATCCAAAACCTTTGAAGGTTTTGATAGTGGTAATCCCGCATCTAGTCCTTCGACAATATACTCGGGTGACACTATGTATCTTGATAGGTTAGGATTCAATCCACACATCATTCATATAAATGTGGCTACCTACATAGATCTATATCGTATGTAGGGAGGGGAATTTTTATATATATGTTTTGTTAGCCTCGACATCGTAGTCGACTTAGGGGTCCTCTACATAGGTTAGGCTCATACGTAGTGAAATTTAATTTCCATGTTTTATTCTTTTATGGAGAATAACCATCAATCCATATATTATATTTATGGATACGATGTCAGACTATACTAATTTTTTGTCCTTGATGATGGAACATATGTCATGTAGTTTAATATCATAAAACTAGAATTTTATCGTGTAGTCTAACAACATCATACAAGGAAATTGAAATCCAATCTAACATAATGTTACTAGGATGTTTCCATATAGTATAACTTTATGAATCTATGTTGTATTACTGAGAGGGATGACTTACTCAATTTATTTGGGTCTTCATAAGAGATGAAAACCCTAGAATGGGTGTGTATAAGAAAACAATATTATAATCTTACATGGAAAATGGGTATGATTACAGATGTGTAACATCGAGTGTATTAGAATCGACTTGAATATTTGGGTTATGGAAATTAAAAATAATAACCCAATAATATAAAACTCAATTTTATAAGGAGACCAATGATTATGTGTCAACTATTAATTGGGGAAGAGAGCATGTATCCCAAGTAGTTAGGATAATAACTATTGGATTTAAGGGGTCCATTCCTATAGGATTATAAAATCCAATAGATGAAAGATCTGAGGGTTTGTGTTATTCATCAGTGAATCCAAACGGGGTCCCATTGGATTAAATGGTCCCTATTACAAATATTTTTTGAGGGTAGAACATAGAGAAAGGGGGATCGAGTTCCATGAGTTTCCAATAGAAGCATATCAACTCAAAGAATTAGATATTATTAGTAAAAATATCTATTATATGTAGTTGATTAATGTAGTGTGTAAAATTCAATAAGTTTTTGATAACACTAAATCTAAACCAGTGTTTGTTTGACACATTTCAAGGAAAAAATATAGAAAATGTGATTATTTATTAAACAATCATAATATGGTATGCCATTTTCAATGTGAATAACTTTATTCAAGCACTTTAATATCATCCGACAAGGATATGGTGCCATATATTTGGATAGGATAAACCTCGACCTATTTGTTCATATAACCTTGTATGGTTCTCTAACATCACATGAGTCATTCTTATCATGAGAAACATGATATAACCAGACAGTCAGTTGAGCCAAGTGAGAGTTAGAGAAAAGCGATTTGTGGGGGTAATCACATTTTTTATGAGTAGTAATACCCACAGTTTTTTTCTATTTGATGGATACAATTGGTAGTATTGATAAATTATATCTTTTAATGAAATAAAGGATCTACACATTACTAAATATCCCATAGTATGCTAATAAATCCACACATAGTTTTAAAATGAAATTTTTATACCCAAATTAGGCTAAAGATCAACGAAAGATGGAATTGACACTTTCAAGCCCAATCCTTCTATATACCAAAAGCATCTACTTGGATATAGTTCTCTTATAGGGAATATTTCACTAATGATACTGAAAGTGATATTCAGACATCACTCCATGTCTCAAGGGAATGATATCACTTCCCACCTAGTTCTTACATTGGTTCCCTATATAGATCGAACACATATGTGGATAGGGGAATTTTATTATTATTTCTCAGTAGAAATCAATATTGGAGTCTTGAACATCACATTGTATCCTATGGTAAATGGAAAAAATGAACACATAGTTCTTATTTTTTGTTGTCATGTAGATCCCATTCTTACATAATAATGGTGTTTTTTATTTCTTCTGTTTTAGGATTGGGATTGGTCCTAGTATTAGTATAATTAGAAATTGGTATGTATCATATAATAATAAGAATCTAGTCGCACATAGTTATTTTATGGGAAATTACCTAAATAGGTCCAACCCATACATAGGGAGGGGGGATTATTATTTTATTTATTATAGTTGGGTGAAGTATTTGAGATTTAGGAATCACTACATATCTTGTGGTAATAGGGTTCATTCCTCATGTAGTAATTATGGTGTTATGAAGTTTAAATTCATACTCCCAGGATATAGATATGAAGTCATAAACCCATGAGACATTCTTGATCCCTCTTGGATGTTAAAAAATATGTGAAATAAATCATGTCTGTAAATTCCAATATCAAGGATGATTCTTCGATGATTTGTAGGACTATCTCCACATGATTATAGAAATACCTCCTAAGATCAAGGGGAACCTTTCATCTAGAACCAAAATATACCCTAGGAATAATCCTTAGACATTAGGATTCCCAAATGAATCTTAGTAGAGTCCCTTTAGGATCCAAAACACCCTATTGCCACATGCTCTTAAGAATTGTGTTATTCACCAGTAAATCTCACTATGGTTCCAATATGATTAATCAATACATATTTCCAATTTGAAATGAAATTTTAATAGAATATGTGATCATGTTATCTAGTGATTTATATATGATAAGGGGAAATGAATTTTGTATATTTGGAAAAAGAAGGGCATCCAACAGGATTTTGAAGGTATAAGAATTTAGGTATTTATTGTGGATACATACCATGAAATTAAATTATACAATAATGCTACATAATAATTTTACTTTGAAAACAGATATTATGCACAGATGAGTAATATCAAGGTTATTTGAATCAACTTGAATAGGTGGGTTATAGGAAGTAAAAATCATAATTTAAGAATATATGTGTTTACTGGGTGTAGAGAATGCTAGGTATTGGTCAATCATTAGAAATGGAGTAGATCCTATATCCCAAAATATTAGTACAAAATATCCTATATTTAATGGGGCCTCTCCTCTATAACCAAAATATATACTAGTGCAAGCTTTATGGCATTCCATTATTCACCAGCATATCCTAAAGGGGTAGATATGGATTAACCGGTCCTTGTTACCAATTTACAAAATATGGTAATTGAGGGAAATTACTTAAAGTTTATGGTATTCCAAGATAAGTCTTTAAACTTAAGGAATTGGTTGTTATTAACTCAGATATCGAGGATATTGTGCTTGTTCATGTGGATCATAAGATTCAAGAATGGTTCAAACATACAAAATGCAACACCAATATGTTTTTAGCACATTTTCTAGGAAACAGGATAAAAAATTACATTCATGAATACCTAGTAATCATGATAATTATCTATTTCTCATGATAACTTCTTGTTTTGTAGTTTAATGTCATGCGACTAGGACATTGTCATGTAGTTCAACAACATGCGCTGATGAAGTTGTTGTGTAGTTTAGCTTCATGTGACAAAGATAATGTCATTTAGTTTAAAATCATGTCACTAGGAAAATTTCATGGGACTAGGACATAATTTCTATCCAAAACACATCATGATAATTCTTTTTAGAGAGGTATCAAGGTTCCCTAGGACCACTTAAGTCATGCTCTTCATGAGAAACAATGGATAATTGGGTAGTTAGTTGAGCTAAGTGAGAGTAATTGATAGGGAATATGTGGGGTGTTTATAATTTAATATGCTCTTGAGCCTCTATACATATCTTAATCTCAAGGAAATACATGATTGGGAGTGATTCAAAGTCATGACTAGGGCATGAATAAAGGATTTAGGGGTCACTGCGTGTCCTATGATGATTGGAATAAAGAAAAATGTAGTTCTTATATAGATTCCCCTGCACAGGTCTGACCAATACACTAGGAAATGGTATTTTTAATATATCATGGATAGACCTAGGAAATGATATTTGGGAATCACTAAGTATATTTTATTAATAATAATCAACCAACACATAGGTCATAAGAATTCTCTTTACATAGGTATAAACCATATACATACATGGGTGCATTTCATTCGTTATCTTTCTAATATATTGTATCTAGACCTAGGATGTATGATATGAGTGACACTACAAATCTTTTTGTGACATGAATCATGGAACACATAGTTCATTTATGGGAAGTTCCTAAAACTATCTAATTTTCTTTTTCGGAGAGTCAATTTTTTATCATATTGCAAATGGGCCTATGATTTGTGATCTAGGTTTCACTATATATCTGGCAATAATAGTAATCAATCAACATGTATTTATTAAAAAGAAAATTCTTTTTGCAGGTCTAACCTATACATGGATAGGGAAACTCTATTACCTTTTATGTTGTGGTTGGACCTAGGAATGGAGACCTGAATATCACCACATGTCCTATGATAATAAGAATGAATCCACAAATAGTTCTAGAGAATGTTCCCTACATAGGTCCATCCCATATTTTGGGAGGGGTGAGTTTTTATATATATTATATTAGGTCCCATGATTTGATATTTTTTCATCACTACATATCATGTGATAATAATAATAAAGACATGCATAGTTATCATATGAAAAATTCTATGCACAAGTCTTACCCATATGCAGAGAGGGTATATTTCTCAAATTATAGTATGGTTGAAATGAATATTTGATATTTTGGAATCACTACGTTTGTTGTGAAAACATGAATAAATATACATATAGTTATTATATAGAAAATTACCTATGCGAGTATCACCCATATGTATAGAGGGATATTTTTTCATTTATATTGCGGTTGGACCCAATTTTTGAGAATATTGCATCATTTAACATCCTATGATAATAAGAATTCATAGACATGAATTTTTTATATGTAAAATTACCTTTGTAGGTATAACCCATTACTATAGTGAGGAAATATGTCCATTTAGATTTTGTTTGGACTTAATATTTAATATTCTAGTGTCAATAAATATCCTATGATAACAGGAATCAAATCACATGTACTTCTTCTTGGAGAAAAGTCCCTTATAATGATCTAAATTTCACATAGGGATGGGGGTATTTCATTTTACTATTTAGGAAAATGACATTTGTAAGGAATTAGTAATGGATTTATGTCTTATATTGAAAAATAATGACAAATTATATTGATTTTATTTTACTACTAAGATAAAATAAGGATTGCATTTCCCCAATAAAGGGTTATGGGAATGAAATTCATGTGTACTGATAAATCCACATCCAATAAAATGTTTACAAAAATATTCATCCCATGTAAGTGTGGAAGTAGGTCCCACATGGTAGACACATATTTTGTAATTTAATATTTTTTAACCATGAATGTTTTATGAAGTATAAATCTATAATATTAAGACATGGTTGTGGTGGACAAAAACAGGTGACTAGGGAATGTTTGACATATTCCTTCACCTTTAATGACCATATCACTCTCTTATCTAAGTCTCCTTCTAACCATGGGGACCCATTTCTAATAGTTCATGGGGAACTCTATATTATTAAATCTAGTGTTCTGAGAACCTATCGACATGATGGTTTCTTAAAAAGGGTAGGATTTACTTAAGAAACTACTAGAGTATACCATTGAGATTCTATATTTTTGGTATTGTTATGTTCTAACCATTGGGGTTTAGAGAGTATATAAATTGATCTTTTTTGAAGTAGGGATATGATCCTGGTTTATATATACCATTCCCATTTAATAAGCTAGCCTACCTATGGAAAATGATATGTGCTATCATCCCCCTCTTGTAAAGACTTGTAAGGATTATGATATTGTCTTTCATTTGTAGGATCTAGGATGTAATCACAGTACTGTAAGATGGTAGAATATTTTGAGTAGATCCATCAAAAGGGATGTGAGCCTTCTTTGATATAACTACTAAACTAATCGGACAAACCAATATTGGATAGGCTGTTTGAGCCCTGTCATGTGACTTAGGATTATGTCGTCAAATTTCCACCATAAGAGTGTTATCCTATCTAAAGGTAATTTCCAAGATAATATGAAAGACCCTGTTTGAAACACAGGTATAATCATATTCCTATGGCTCATCATTTACTGGAATATAGAGACAATTCACCTAGATGGTTGAAATAATGTGTTAATTCTCAAAAGTATCTACTCATTTATGATGATGATGTATATATATTTCTCTGTAATTTGGGATAGAAATGTTTTCCCACCCCTATATCATCATCAGAATATACTAGAAGAGATCCTCTATCGCTACCAATAGTTATTAGAGCATTAGTAGGGTATGATAAGTGATATTGGACAGTATGCTCTAGGTTAATGGGATATATTGGAAGATGTATTTTATTGGAACATGGATGTATTCTCAATCATTTTATCCTAGTATCATTGAAATATGGTTATGGGATATATGTAGAGAGGTTTGGATATATTCCTACTCCATGGTTGTTGATTCGATATGATAGCATAATTTATTTGAAAAAGCTGGGATATAGGTCCACTCACTAATATCCAATTTAATATGTTGTTTTTCTTCAATGGTGGAGGTATGGATATGAGCCGACTCTCTCTGGTCTGCAACATTCTATATCTGGTGAGATATCTATAGTTTATAAATATCAGTGTCCAGGGATGTGACCTATTAGGTAATTCCGTCAACAAGTGACTGAGGGGAATTAGTGGTTTTATGATATTTCTTGCATTTTGGATTTATTGTATCATAGGTACTATTCTAGCCACTTTAATTTCCACATGATGCTTTCAATATCTCACAGGGATAGATTTGTCACATATTTGACCTTACTTTGATAAGAAAATGTTCCATGTAGTTTCACATCATATGGTAAGGACTCTTTTATGTTGTTTAAGATCATTTGACTAAGATATTTTAATGAAGTTTAATGCCCTATTACTGGGATGTTGTTATGAAATTTAACAACATGTGACTTGGGTTTTTTCGTATAGTTACATTTTATACAATGAGGATATTTTTTTAGGTTAACATCTTGCATCTATGATGTTTTCTTGAATATGAAATTAATTTTTATGACATATTCTTGTAGTTTTACATCATGCTATTATGACATATTAATTCCACAACCTCTCATGAGGGAATATTCTTTGATTGATCTCATATGTCTCTTATGTAAGTTACATGAAATTCTAGATCCTATAAATCTTTAAATCCTTTATTTGCTTTATTTTTATCCAATTCCTAAATAAAAATCATCTTTAATTATTATTCTCGATGATTTTTTGGTAAGGAAAATAATAGAGGTGGTAATTCATGATTTCCTCCAAGTGTCACATAGAACATGGGATCTTTAGAAGGTTGTTTTCTTTAGAAAACATGATGTATGATACATATTATTATCCTTAGAGGATTATATATTCTTTCTCATAGAACTGTGAGATGGTATAATATCAGTAATTGATAAGTGTCCAATATTATGTATCATGAATGTTATGCTCTATTTAGAGTTCTAACATGTCTAGAGTGGGGATTCATGTTCCATTAGTTCTGTCATCACCTCATCTATCTTATTCGGATTCTAGTCATTATTATTAAAGAAAAACTCTATTGTATTCCCAATACATCAGTGGTAGGTGAAATGATTTTCATGGCCTATCAAATCAACCATGTTTTATGTTCTTATTATTTGTAGTTATATCAACACATTCTCCATGGAATAGTCAAAGTGACTGGGTGAATTTTTTAGCTCTATGGAATATACTTTTCCCTACATGTCATCAAGAGATGGGAGACCACATTGTGTCAAGAATGTGTAACCTATAACTCTATTTTTTTGGAACAAGGCTAAGTATGGAGGTTGAGATATGGAGATCTATTCTTTATTGGTTTGGGGGAAGATGTTAAATCATTGGGGTCCTAGAATGATGTAGTTTATTCCCACTAATTAGAATAAATAGACTCTCTTGGATGCTTTACGAAAGTTGTTGAGGTTAGATGGTGTCCGAAGTGCACTCGATGATGGGGTGGAAAATATAGAAATTACCCTGGCTATATGGGATGATTTTTGGTTGAATAATTTATGCACTTCACCCAATTAGGTGGTGAATAATATAAAAATTACACCATCCCCGTGAGATAGGGAACTTACCTATAAGGAGAACCCATATAAGAATGTGATAATGTGTCAATATAGAAAAGATATCCTAGGAGAATTCTAATTATTATTTATCGTAGGTCCTCATTATTTTCATGGAGTTTAACAATATGTTCTTACACATAAATTTTTCTATGATCTTTATTGGACTGGCTAGTAGAATATATGATTAATAACTTTCCTATGTCAATGGTAGGGTGGATGGATGATAATGGAATCCTCAATGTAGACCTAAGATATTGACTCTTCTACAACAATTTTGAATATACCCCATCGATACCACACAATGAGGATTTTATAGGTTTTTTATTTCCTTCTATAGATACAAGAATTGTGTCATTAACCCCTTCTTAATTAATGATGATATTGAATGAATGCTCAACCTTCTAAGGCCCATGTAATTTCAGAGGAGCACAATCATCCTCATCAAGAGGGTGCATATCTGGATGTAAGGGGAAGACTTGAAATCTAATTGATATCATGTTTATAGGGATATAGTTGGTTTTTTGATCCTATTTAATGGTGTATCTTTTTTATGGGTCAGTGCCTGGTGTATTGTTTATTGGGGCAATGGCCATTCTACCGTTTCATGGGATAGAACCCATATTATAGATGATACAAGGGGTAAAAGAATTAAACATTTCCCTATCATTAGGGGTAGGGGTTCAACCTTAAATTCCATAGTAACCAACACTATATATGAAACATAACAAGACTCATTTTTAAAGATTATCTAGGATTGATTTTAGGAAACTACCTAGATATGTTGATATGACTTAGATACATTAGAAGTTGCTGGTTTGTGGTACTGCTATGGAATGACATTATTTGAAAACCCTAAGTGGCCCACCTATTGTATTCATTGTGTTGTATGGTTGGGGTAGACATAACATCATCTATGACATCCGGTGGACATCTGGCCATATGCTGATGATGATGACCATAGTGGATAGGACCCCTACTAGGAAGCTTCTCAGTGGTTGATTTGATGTAGTGATTTTTCTTCATCCACATCCATGAGACATGGAAGGTTCATGTTACAATGCACTATGGATAATATTACAAATATGTTGAATATAGTAAAAGGGACACGTCCTCTTTTGGGGCCTATCGTGGAAGTGACAACCTATGGTGATTCATCCTTTGGGGGGTTTCATAAGATTTCTCCAAATTTTTGATGGAGCTGTTGATGTAGTACACTCGAACCAGGATTTATACCAACTAGCACTAGAGGTTTTGAGTCAGTGATAACATGTATCATGTCCTTTGGTCCAAGGCATCTATAGTGGAAAATTCAGATAATCGGTGTGTCAACTAATTACTGATTGTAGCTTGAGTATTTTTGCCGGTATTACCATATTTTACAGTGATCTTGGAATCTTTTGGAACATTAGGAATTTACACTTGGATTGGTAGAAATATAAAAATTCATAGGTAGGTAAAATACATTTTGAGTGAAGAATCATATATATAAGTGCATGTTCAATAAATTATTTTCGCAGTTAATGGATAAAAAGGTGGTCCATTTTTGTATTTAAGATTTGATAGTGTTACAAGAATTATTTTGTGTTCATTGCTTCTATGAGTGGAACACCTAGAAAAAATATCATAATGGGAATTGGAAAATCTATCATTTTATACTCATGAAAGGGATGATTCAGTTAAATAATTCTTGTCAGGTTCACTATTTTCTTTCTTACAAATGTGGATGTGATCGATCATTATAATGATATTCTCCAAATGTTCCCCATTTTTGTTTATAACTACAACTCCCAATGGGTCACACAACCCTAATGAATTTATATCTGACATACCAATGGAATGTGTTCACTAGGGTTTGGAATCCAACAATATATAGAAACTCACATTGGTGAGAGGAAGTGATGTTAGGTCCTTTCAATTATTTGGGGGGGATTATTTCCTACTTTGATACTCTTTTAATGATTTATTATATGTCTATGAATACTTTCCAAGACCTAATATGTGATGGTTACCCATGTTTTAATGACATGATCTAGACTAATTGTACATGATAACCACTATGTGGGTCACAAGTTATCTACTATTCCACTTTCTATTTATGATGATCTAGTTTATAGCCATATTTGTGTAGACTAGATATTATCATCTATAATATCCCATATTTTAAAGAGGTAAGGATTATTTAAATATTTAGTAGACCCTCAATAAAATTTTATTTTTTTAGACCATAGTGACCGGGAATTTGGATGATCAGTATTCCTCTAGAAAGAAAGTAGTTGTTTGGGTGGATAGATCTTGACTATAGGAGAAAAACACAGTTTGAATTAATTTGATTATATTATTACTAATATCTAGGCCTCATGAGTTTTTAATGGTGTAAACTCAATACATTTCATAAATTCAATGTTCACGATGTGTAATTGTATTAATAGGCCTAGTTCAAAATGTGTGTTGGTTTTTATGAATGGGAAAAACCCAAGATTTAAATGAAGTGAATTAGATAAACACATCGTGAACAATACATGATGTGTATATATAAAACATTCTATGAAAATATAGTGGATAATTTATAATGGGTGAATAAACCCTTATTCTAGGAAGGGGATCATTTATTCTCCCTCGCATAGTAGGGACTTTTCAATTAAATCTCTCTCATGCCTAACCTAGACATTGAAGAATACTTCTCATCCAAGATCTGTTTTCTTTACTGTAAGATGATTTGGATAGAAAATAGAAGTTTTTCCACTCCTATTACTTACATTCATAATTTAACAAACTCTTTCTTAAACTATTTTGGTGAAATCTTACATTCATTATTTTATAGTCTTTTGTCGATTCTTCCGATATATAATATTGCAGTTCAATTGATTGTCTGATACCAGATGATGAGACTAATACAAGAATAAGGTCAGTGGATATTTAAATTTCCATAAATGTGTAATTATAATTTATCATGAACCCTTGACCCCTAAACTAGGAACTTCTTGTGTCACCTTAATAAAATTCAATTTAGTAAATTAAATGTTATTATCATGTGTAACATATACCTAGATGTGTGTGAATAAATGTTGTCGGGTCATTAACACAACATGATCCAACCCATGTCTGTTCCCTTCTTTAATTATTAGATCATTGTGACGTAGAAATAAATTTAATTTCATTTATCTTGGATGTGGGAATTAATCTAAGAGAGATGATACGATATGTTTTTTGATCCTCATTCATTATGCCATAGGTTTTTCTATTTGAAGTGAATAAATTATAAAACATGATTTTAGTATAATGGATGCAATAAATTTCTGAATGATATGAGTTCTTAATAGCTAACACAAACCTTCATGTTTTTCTAGGGGTGATATAAGTGTCCTTACATGTGGATCCCTTGGACATGCTCATCGGGCTTTATAATTAGAATTTCAAATAAATTTTAATGCATTAGTTTGATGCTTGGATTCTATATATGATTCATTAGATAATCCCACCAGGTGGATCAATTACCTACCCATGAGCGATATTAGTTCCCTATGGGATTTACCTTGGATTGACATAGTGAGAAAGATGGTAATACCATTCTATGAGTGATAATTATTCCGCTATGTGGTATAATTAGAATAGGGTCTAGGGGTTATGACTTTACACCATTCCAAGGGTGATACTTGGTATTCCACTTACATATTTCCATAGTAAAACTCTTATAGTGGTGGGTATTCATAGTGTGCATGGAGAAATACTTGGGTTCATTTTATAAATCACTTTGTATGGGATCATGATGACATTTAATAAATTTTAAGAATATAAAAATATTATCCTAATGAAACATCTTCCAATCCAAACAACATGCCAGAGTTCAGTTAATTATTGATAAATTATTTTTGATGATCATTTATACACCCATATTATATCTATATAGGTTGACCTTGGTATAAATATTTTTGACTTAATCTAAAGTAAGTATTGTTTGTTGGGGTCCCATGTGGAACCCATTCTGATGTGGTTTATTTATTTATTTATATATTTACTTTTACATAAACTCTACTCATTTTTAATGCAGAGAGTGGACTACTCTAGAAACCATTAGTAGTGGCCTACTAAGTATACCACTCACTGTATTTGGCCCACCTATGGTACCTAAATAGATTTAATGACTACAACAATAGATAATAGGAAGTGTCTTTCTTCCAATGGTTGATTTCTTATGCTTAGATAGAGTATGGGAGATGTTTACCAAGACTATTTTCATTATGATAGTGTTGGAAAAATTTGTTGTTTATGTATTTATCTTTATAATATTGTATATAATTGTTCCTTAATATCCTGTGTACATTCCATTTGTAAAGATACATGATATGATCATCATGTTTTTATACTTTCTATTGATTTTTCTTCCACATATTTAATATCAAGATAATTTATTATTCTAATAATGATTATTTATTACTACTTCTATTGTTTCCATTTATTATTTACCATAATGGATTACTCTAGTCATGATTGTATATTCTCCAAACTGTTCCATAACATACCCTTTCTTCTAGTGTTTCGCCTCTGTATATGAGGAGGCAAGCATGATTTCATGTTACCAACCATCTCAGGGAACCACATAGTGGATTCCAGGGTGGGACTCTATAAAGTGGTATTATAGGGGTTTCTTATTCATTTGGTCTTAAATAATGGGTATTATATAAAATAATACAAATATTTTGGAATTTGGTAATGAACCTATGCATGGGACTAGCTAACCCATGTCTAGGGGAAACCCAAATTACCTACGACGAGATATTACTTTTTTTTGTTTGTACCTGTTATAGTTGTACTAATTTCCCTATTGAGTGATACACATGTTGTCTAAAATTATTAGGTTTGATATTATTATTATCGAATTCATTTTCCTTGGACTAGTATGCTATGTAGGTATCATTTTATGCATCATTATAGGAATTTGAGGATTCAAATATCATGCATTATGACATACCATAGAGGTATATTTCATTTTTTAATTGCATATATTTCTTGTGATTTTTGTGAGTGCTTGGATTATTATATAGTGAAATTTTCTAATGTTTCTTTCATGGATTAAATATTATGATTAATTAATTATTTTACATCTATATAACTGTAATTCTTCATTATATATTGATTATACAACATTAATTAGGCAAATATGAAACATTTGAGCCATGAATCCCCGGTTATATAGGCTGAAATGGTAGTAGATATGATTTAATGAAATCTAATTGTAATATATAAATAATTTAAATATATAAATTATGAATTGTAGTTCAAACAATAATGTAAATTTACATGGATTGTTACATCCTAACACTAGATGTAAATGTTGGGTCGAAGTTACTTAACACATTAAATTTAATTTATAAAGAGCAAGATACTTTATAAATTGGGAATGGTGAAGAAAATAACTAAAACATGATAACTATATGAATATAAATAATGATGAACTTAAATAAATATAAAATTATAATGGAAATGGTTACTTATAAATGCGGAATCCAATTGAAATGTAATGGAGGTTTTCCTCTTCTAGACCATAAATTTGACACTCCATATATCAGAACCTATGTTGTGTTTTGTGGGACCTTGACCCTGACCAATCCTTAGTAGTGGGAAATAAAAAATGTCTCAAATGATCTATTTTAATATTATTGATCATGTAGACCTTATGTAAGGAGTTGAAATAGATGTTTGTGTTATTATAGAAATCCTTGTACCAATCAATTTCAATTATCATTGATACTATCTATTTTTAAATTATATATAAGGTTTTCATTAAGAAATTGTTTAAGTATGAAACGACGACAACTTTGAGTGATATTGTAGAAGGGTGGAGGCGACTAGGATTCAAAGGTGGTTGGCCCTAAGCCCCTAGTATTACCATATGTAGTTCCCCTTGTTTAAACTAATGTTAATCCTCTACTGGGAGATGATTCTTAGTTTAGAGATAGCTTCTTACATTTAATGTAGTATTTAAAGGGATATCTAATAATAAAGACTTTAATATAAGAGTTTATGTGGGTATTATTGCACTATAATCATTCCATATTCTCGGGTAATGATGGTCACTTGGATGTTGAGTCATATATGGAGGCCATGTAATCGATATTTAAGCATTTGGAGATTTTTAAAGATTGGAGGTCCAATATTTCCACCTACATGCACTGTAATTTATCCAAAAATTGGCGGGTTGTTATCTCTCAAGCTGATAAATATCATGTCATGGTTGAAGGAAAATTACATATGGTCTTCTATGACTACATATTTCTAAAGGTACTGATATCAAACCATAATAGTGTTCTTATTAACCTACCGTAAGGGAGTTATTTCCATGATAGAGTATTCAGATACATTCATTGAGCATCAATGTTTTCCACTAACATAGATAGTAATTGATTTGATTACTATGATATAGTTTGAGGATGGGATTGTGTATGTTATCTGATCATAGGTGAATGTCTTCACACTAACCACTATTTTAGATATAGAGAACAATGACCTCATCACTGAGTGGAACTTGATATAATATAGTAGTGCGAGTCAAAGAAGTTCATCTTGGAGTTAGGGAGTTGGTCCAACTAGTGGTACAAAATGTCATTTTTGAGGTTACTCATAGGGAATAATCCAATAAAATTTTGTGCGACAATATTTAATTGGTGTGTCACCAGTGTGGTTGGATGGAAAATAAAAATACCAATTGCATGAGGAACCCAATTGAGGGTCAATCTTGTGGAAGAATTTTTTTCCTTTAATGTTTCATGTTAATATTCACACTAGCACCTAGTGAGAAGGGATATATAATGATGATGAATTTGGGTACAGGATTAGTAGCTCCATATTAGGCTGGAATTTAGTCTACTACAATCCTTTAAGGCTAAGGAGGTGGTCATGGCTGAGGCCTTATGACATCTGAGGTTCAACACCAACAGAGTGGACCTACCCAGGCTAGTTAGGTAACATCTCAAGGTCATGGATCGAGCCATATATATGCAGTGAACCCTACTCCGGATGAAAAGAGTATAATGTATTCTATAGTACGATGTACAATTACAGTAACCTTTAATTTATTTTTTTTCCTTATTTTATACAGGCACCTCACACACCTTTATTTCTATAAAAATCCTGGAATTTTTGCGACAAGAAATTGAATAGTTTTGTGGGGTGATGAATTTAGAAACATCATTAAGGGAATGATCAGAGATTATACATCTGTTCAGGGATTACCCTATTGAGATTAGAATATATATCTTCCACTAGAATATATTTTTCTTTGAGATGACATGATTTGATTTAATTCATAGGTTGGACGAGTTGGTTCCATACCATGATCATGTTGATTTCAATCACTAAATGATTTATTTTACATCACATAAGTGTAGTACATTTTTTCATAAGGGATAATGGAATGTCCAAGTGATTTGATCTTGACCAAAGCATAATGTCATGGGAAGATTGATTTCACAGATGTCTACACACATTATGAGTGATCATGGAATGTGATTTATGGAATAAACTCCTGTTTTGGATCATTATAGGGATTTATTCCTAGAAATATTTTATAGATTACTTCATATAAGAGACATTGTGTTTTCCATTGATTTATCTATCATGACCAATAGTAGTGAAAACTCCTCTATACAAGATGGAATGTATAGAGCTCTAGGAACCCAAAAATAATTTTTAGGGAGTGGAATTTAAGGGTTTAATATGACTTAATACATCATTTAGGGGATTACATATCCTTTTAAAAAATAATTTCGATTGTACCGTCAAATGTTTCATGCATTATAGATGGTTGAACAAACATATGGCTAAAAATCGGTATCTAATGCTTCCTATATATTACCACTTTCACCATTTATAAGGAGTGATAGTTTTTTATATGACCAATTTGAGTTCAGGATTCCATAATTTACATATTATATCATAAAACATACCATATATGGAGTTATAGAGAAGATATAAATTATTTTAGTTTCTTCTTATGAAATTAAATTTTATAAATGTGCAATAAATATTCATGTTTTTAATGTACTAGGTTTTTTTACTCATACATGAAATCATTTGTCGTAGTCTTTAGGGATGATATCTTGGTATACTATCACAGTAGATACCACCATGAAAAACATCTTATTATCTAGCTAGATACACTGATAGAGAACTAGATATATACTTAGACCACCATATTCTACTTTTGGATTGATAAGGTTAACATTATGGGTCATAAAATTTTAGTAAAAATAGTATTTATTGTCCTAGAAATGTTGAGTGTCGTAGTTTCCCAGGAGAAACCAAAGATTGTCTTTGATTAATATTGTTTCTTGGTACAAGTTTCCTATTACTGTAATTTTATTCAAGACTTATCACACCTAGTAGTGAGTCTCAATATATTAACTAAATATTGTGTGATGTTATTATCATATGAGGTAGGGGTGTCCATGGGTCAGGTTGGGATGGGTTGAGGGCTATTTTGGACCCGACCAAAGTGAAATAGGTCGGGTCGGGTTGGGTCAGGTCAGAGATGTTTTGGATTCAGACCCGACCCATCTCAAATTGGGTTGGGTCTAGTCGGGTTGATCGGGTTATGGAAAAAAATTGGTATTTTTTATGATCCCAACCCACAAGTTGACCGGGTTATGACAAAAAAAATTATTCAGTTATTTTTTTGGATATCGCCCCATGGGTTGATCGGATTACATATTTCTCTGCATCATCTTCTTCTCCGCACTAGGGAACACTTGTATCCTCTACCCTGTAATCAATAGACCCAAAAAAATGTCAGTCTGTGACTCTATGGTGTGATTTGATTGGTTTTCCTGCAAGTAGTTATCAAGGTTTGATGAGGTTCAAGGTGAGGCCCAGAGGGTGATGAGAATGGGGTTGTTCCTAACACTGATAGATTTGGCACCGCACATAGTCACGATGGATATGGAGGTAGTGGTAGAGGCAGGGTGTACATGAAGGTGCGGTGCAGTGGATACACTGGACTTTTGAGGGTGAGGGAGATGTTCAATGATCGTTTTCTTAGTCGATCCTCTACCATCATATCTTCGAATCATTAAAATTATTCTATCTTCTTTTGGTTTTTTGCTTGTTCTTTAGTTTTCATAGCAAAATCGAATAAAATCCAGTTATCATCATGTTTTTGTTTGTTGATCGGGCATTGTTTTTCCACTGATTTTACATGTCCCGATTCCTTTGAATTTATTTTATGTTTGTCTTAGAAATGACATGGAATATTCAATCATCTATGTGATTAATAGAGTATTAATGTAATGGTGGGAGATTGCATGGACTCAATGGATTGTGTAGAAAAGGATAAATACAACGGTGTGGGGCGAGGGTGAGGGGGAAATGAGTTAAGAGGAAGGGGGAGAGGGAGAAGTCTTAAGAGGAGACTCACAGTAGTCGGGTTGGTTGGGTTGGGTTGGGTTAATTTTTTCCCAACCCATGACCCGACCCAACCTGACCATGATATAACCCAACCCAACCCAACCCATGGTATAAATATTTTAACCCGACCCAACCCGGTCTGGTTGAGTCGGGTTGGTCGGTTTGGGTCGGGTCTGGACACCCATAATCTGAGGCCTATAAATAAGCCTTTTGGTATTTGAAAGGGATACATACATCCACACTGATTTTGATTCTACTAGAGTTGGGAAGAACCTATATGGTTTATTGTGATGTTTTATGAATCAAATAGTGAGTAATCTTGGTGTTGGTAGATCATTTAGTATTCCACATGTACATCTAGTTGAAACCCCTTGACTGGAATTACCCTATTAGTGTCCTCAATATAGATTTCATGGTTTTTGATTTACAATATTGATGGAATTATCATTTGGGATAATAGTTCATCTTTATAATGACCATAAAATTATCAAATACATTTATATATAATTTCGATTGAATATTAAGCATCATATGAGAGGACAAGTTTGGGATATACCTAAAACTGAGAGGGGGGGGGGTGAATCAGTGATGGGGACTTTTTAAACCAATTCAAACTTTTATCCCTTTACCTCTTGACCTGTTAAGATCTTGATTCTCTTATTCTCTTTTCCCTATCGCATGCATTAATATAATGTAGTAAATATATGCACATGATATTTTTACAAGGTTCACCACTCAATAAAAGAAGCTACATCCTTGCCATGAATGGGTATGCCCAGGGCATGGATTATCCACTATAATAAGATATTATTTTACAATGGAGTGTCTAGGAAAATAATCCTCTAGCCCATGTGAGTGCCTACACTTTGAAGGGGGGTGGGAAACAATCAACTTCCCTGGACTGGTGATGGCCTTGTCCAACTTGCAGTGTCTAGATGGTTCTTTATACTGCCTATGGAGACAATATTCTTCCTTCTTGAGAAAGTAGGTTCTGCTATTGATCTATTTCACTGCTCTTCACTTGATTACTTCCAAAGCAGTAGGCAAGCAATTCTTTTCTTTCTTCCTCTTCTTCTCTAGTTCAAAAACCTACTGCACTAGTTCTTCTTTTTTACTCTTTGTGAAACAACTGACTGCACTAGTCTTCTTCTATCCTTAGCAAGAATCACATACACCAATGTGATAATTCAATCACTGAAGATCTTCTCACATAGCATCATCTTAATTTAACTGCCCTAAACATTTTTCAGCATTCAATTGGGAATAATCTGTTATTCTTCTTCTTCTCTCCTTTTTATTTTACACAGTCGAATATGGAATGGTACTACAGTGTCTAAATCTCTTTCTTCAGTTATCAATACCAACACGTAAGTGTGTCGGCATACTAGCTTCCTCCTTTGTGAATATGTGAGTTTGATTTCACGTCTATTTCTTCTTTACTTCGTAAAGTACAACAAGGGTGATAAACACCAGTCGTGTGGGTGCGGTTCAACTTCCCTTTGTGAAACTGAATGGTTCACAGTTCTTTTTTCTTCGCAAAGCTACATTGAGAGTGTTATTCACTTATCGAATGCCCTCAAGACCCCCAAATTTTTCGCGCACCCTTCTAGGTGGCTTGCGCATAAAATTCAAACCTTCGCGTAAAAACACCTCTTGGCACGAAAAACCCATTTTGTGAAACTCTTACTTTTCGCGCAAAACTTCCCTTTTTCGCACATCACTTCCTTTTTCACGCATCCCTTATTCTTTTCGTGCAATACTCTATACTTCAATTTTCCACGCGTCAGAGCTTGGTATTTTTCTAAGTGTTGAGTATTAACAAATGAGAGGGGTTCACCTCATATTTATAGGCATTTTTGAACCCCGCGTGAAAAACACTAATCCGTGCATAAAACCTACTTCATGCACATAAAAACTATTTCACGCAACTTCATATTTCGCGAAATGCTCAAATATTTCATGCACCTCATTCCTTTGCCAATTTTAGAGCTTTGGATCTTGAAACACCTTTTGCATGAAAATATTCTTTCCTCTATTTCACACACCACACTAATATTCCATGCAACCATTCTTTTTTCCGTGCATCCCGCTGATATTTCGCGCATCCCGCAACTATTTCGTGCACCACATTATTTTTTCACGCAACCTGCCTAAATTTACACACACTCCATGAATTTGCCGTTATTCAATGTTATGACCTTAAATTATGCCTTGCACGCAAAATTATAAAACATATTCAATCTTTCGCGCAACATCCATTTCCAAAAACACATCTTCATCTCCTGATTTTCAGGCCCTAAAAATTGGAAAACACTGGAAAACGGCGCCACCTTAAACTATGATTTTGTGCCGCCCCCAAAATGTCCATTTCGTTGTAATTTATCTCTTCACTTATTCCCATAACCATTCTCCAGCTTTCATAAAAATCTCCACTATCATGATATATATCATTTGATAGATCATCTTTAGCATCGTCAGAGTTACAATGGAAAGTACTGAACCTTCCATATCTTCCCTCAACATCATTCCTTCCAATCAAAACTGTATATGACTAGAATCATCATTTATCCCCCTTTCCTTCATAAGGCGTGCATCACATGGTCTCCTAACTTATGATATATGTGAAATACATATGAGAAACGTATCTTCTAGTTTAGTCCATTCTTTTTGTAATATGAATTCCAAAGTACTTCTTCATCCTCACTTCAAATCCTCAAATCCTTTTGGAGTGTTAATTCCAGAGAACTCCAATCATCTCTCTTCATTCAAAAGTGGAGGATTGAGGCTTCCTAAAACACCTTTAATCATTTAGACAATGTATCACCTTTGATACATATATTTTGAACTTCTAATCACAGTGCAATAGTCCTCTAACTTAATGAAAATGTATAATGCATGACCATCTTAGAATTCCAATCCCTTCCGCACACTTTATTCTTCTTTAATAATCATTCTCTACTTCATGCAGATCATATGATTCTTTTCTTCAAGTCATCTCTTGCATAGTTCTCATGCAATAACGAAGCATTACATGGTCTTCTTTAAATCCTCATTCATCTTCAATCGTCCTTATATGGATGACAATTCACCATTCTTCATTGTTGTAAACAATGTGTCACCTTTGACGCAAGTTCTTTGAACTTAGGATCAGTGCATCAATCGTCTGAATTAGCTTCATAGAGAATTTCCCAAGTATGACATTCAATGATAGGATTTCATAACAATTCTCCAGGCATCCTCACTTCATCCGATCTCCATTAACTTTGGAATCCCTCTTTATTTTGACCGATATTGACAACTGTTGACAAAAAATACAATATTCATACATAAGGTGGTCCCAAAAATCTCCCATTTGTATTTTTTTGTCAATACCACAAAGTATCTTCAAATGAATGTGTCAATGTCAAAATGAGAATCTTATCTCTCCCCTTTACTTCTGTCTATCCCATAGACTTTCATATCCTTTATCTCCCCCTTATTGATAAGAAATACAAAGTTCATGGTAGAGAGGGTATCATTCCATACTTAAGCAATGTGCCATAAATCATATTACTCTAAGTCTACTTGAGCAATGCTCGGTGTACAAAACAAGAGGATTTGATTTAGACAACAAAGCTGTCCATTACCCAATGACCGTGATACCTCCTGAGATGAGATCTCCTACACTTGTCTTCAAGGGTTTTCCACTTTCATTCCAGGACAAATATATTGAATTTGATAAGAAATAATCAACCTAAAATTCATGCACTCACTTCAACAAATAGATCAACAACATTCAAGTGAAAATGGCAGGATAAGTGGCCTTGGGGCACTTTCACTCTTCTTATGTCATTGATTATCTTTGTTACTCCCCCTTTGTAGAATAATCTTTATTTTGAGTAAACAAGGATGAGAGATTTAGAAAAAACATACCATTTCCAATGACATTGTAATGCCACGACCCCAGTTACCCAGAGTCGGTGCATTATTACATAAAATTGGCATGATCACAAAAGATCAAGTCTCGAAAGATCGATTAGTTTAGTAGTCTTGGAAACACTAGATATAATCATAAGTCTTACATTACATCATAAAGTAAAAAAACTACAACAAAATCTTATCTTCATATCCCCTCATACTATTCCTGCAGGTCATTCATAAATTACTTCTTCACATCTTGGGAAAAATAAAACATTGAAAGGGGTGATCTCAGATTCTTAGTAAGGGAAACAATATAGCGGAAACTTTCATAAATACACATAAACATTTTAGACAATGTATAACTAAAATAAAAGCCTTTTAAACTTTAACTTCTGCATAATATGGAAAAAATAAAATGAAATAATTCCATTTAATTATTCACATGGATATTCTACTTGTCAAATAATCACAAGCAATATCAAACACAACTTTCATAATGATGGAATGCATAATGACAGACTATCATAACCACATATTCAAGGCCTTGTGCCAAGACTACAAATAAGATTTTGTCAAGGCCTTTTTCCACGACACTAGTTTGTCTCATGAGACCTACCGATGCATCTAGGAGCTATATCGGGCTCCACCCATCACTTACTAAGTTCAATACATTCCTCATATGAAAAGGTTTAAACATATCGTAAACATTCGTATTAAAACTATAATACGAAATGTCAATACTTTAACCATAAATCATGAATGGTATAAAAATAGCACATCCATATTCAAACATATCACAAAACCTTCAATACAATAGGAAAGTTTTGTATCATAATAAATCAACTCCAAATAAACATAAAATCTGTCAAAGGATGTTGACATAGATGAAATCAAAACTCTTTTTAGAGAAATATCTCATTCTATTTTGAAATCATTTAAGAGTCACATAGTTATAAAATAAAACATTTACTTTGAAAATATTCTTATAAGCTTGTAAGGGAAGATTAGACATGTTTTTAATGGTAGAAAATAGTCGCACCCACCGTATAAGTTAAAAAAAATTCATACCTTAATTTTGTAGAAAAGGTTAAAAAGGACCTTATTTGGAAAATGACTAAAAGATTCCTTTCAAACCATTTTATAAAAATTATAACAAGGGTATAAATGATTTTAACCCATAGTCTAGTAAATAGTAAAAATGTTTTGAAATACATTTTCAAGAAACATGGATGTGGATGATAAAGAAGTCCCAATAGATAATTACATATAAACAACCTCAGATAATGAATAGATTGTGAAATAAACCCTTAAATTGTACTTTTCCTTGGTTTAGGGTAGTTTAAACTCCTTTATAATGGTGAAATTATTGTTATTAAATTATACAAAAATCATTTACATTAATATGATATCATATCTGATCTTTTAACCTTGATTTATTAATAATATCTTAGTATTATCATCGTTTAGGGTGTTAACATATTCATTTTCTTTTTCATGTGAGCCATATTTGTTATGGATGAGATGTATATTATTCATATCCATAATGATATCATGTCTCTAAAATTATTTTTAATCATCAAATGAAATTTATTCTTGAATGGATACAATGGGGAATGAATCTCATCGCGTTCGCGGAGACAGTAATCCGTACGTACGCACGAGCGACAATATCATTATTTTGTTATAAAAATAATATATAAATGGATGGTATGTCATATATACAGAATCATTATCATGTTATATTTATTACTTACATTAATTACACATCATTATTATACCCAAATAATAATAATGTATTGAATAATAATTACACCACGACGTGGAGACGGTAGGCCATACGTACGCACGTATGGTGACATGTCATTCAAAGGATGGATAGAATACTGAATATGGTTATAAAATATTTATAATAAAATCAATGTATATAGAATATACTGGAGTTATTATTTTATAATGGAAATAAAAAAGAAAGAAGAAGTGGAAGAAGAAAGGAACTTGAAAGAGGGTGGTGAAAACATTACTTCTTCTTCGGGTTCTTCCTTTTGATTTTATCAAAAGGGCTCCTTAGGTTGGCTTTATGATCAAAATAAGGCCTCTATATTGAAGTGAGGGATGTTGATAGGATATTTGGGAAGAGGTTGGCCTAACCAAAAGTCTTTGAAGGTGTGAATTAGAGAGAAGGGGGAGTGCCCTTTTAAAAGAGGGGTGAGGGGCACCTTTGGAAAAGCTAGAAATATTATTGTATAATAAATTCATATTAGTTTCATAATGGCTCCAAAGTGTATTATTCAAATTATAAGGTGGTTATTAGTCTAAATCCTTTTAAAAAATATATTTTAGATAGGTTTGGGTCATTATATTAACCTTATCTTTTAGTTTTAACTCTTAGTTAATTAGTTTGACATTTACCATGTCACTTTGTATTTTTATATTATATAGTTAATAAACATAATATATGCATAAATGTGACCTTAACGTGGTACATTAATGATATAAATATCATGATATAAGTCCTTTGGTTGAACCTTATATTTTTTGGAATAGAATATCAATTAATAATATAATATTTCTTTTAAAACCTCTTTTCTGTCAATTTTGACACTATTGAATAATTTATTTTTGTTAAAGTCTTAACAAAATTATTAATTAAAACCAAATTAATTTAAGCAATACTAAAATGTAATATTATTCAACAATATTAGTGGATGGGATCAAAATTTTCAAATTATATTTATTCAAATATTTATAATACCAATTATATGATTCTTTCATTAATAAAGAAAATACTGCATCATTATTGTGTCATAAATAAATTTACTTATTCAATGTATAAAAATTATAAATAAAATACAATGATGTAGGAAATCGTTTTACCTTTCTAATGAATATTTATAGTCGAAAATATAATATATATAACCTTATGTAAAAATTGTTTTTCTAAAAGATATATGATAATGTCATTTTTGTATTTACTTTAACTTAATTAATATAATGTTTCATTATCACTTATAAGTGGATCCATGGGGTCCCAAAATTGACACAAAGATGCCCATGGTAAGAAATATATCAACCAATAGGGTTAGTACATGTTTTAGTGTAAATTAATATTATTATAATATTATTTTTTTACCCTTATTTACCGAATTTACCCTTTAACCATGGTAAATAAAATATTTACCGAAGTAATTATTCAAAATTTCTAAAAATAAAAGTTACCTATTTACACAATTTGGACCTCCTGATTAAAAATATTGAATCCATATTTCTAAATTCAAAACACATAAGTGGCATAAATTAATTTAAAAATAATTCTCGTTGTTAAAACAAAAAGCGTGTTTTTTAGTGATAATAACTATCAAAAGATTGACAGTTGATTATGTCTGGTTTAAATGTGAAATAATGTCCAATGACCAAAATTGTATTAAATGGTAATAATATATTCTAAATATACTATAAAACCACTCAAATTCATAATTTATCACTATTAATTATTTTGATTAAAAACGTTTTTTTAATTAAAATTAATAATTTTCACTATTTATCAAAATATTAAAGTTATCTGAGAAGTTCCAAAATTTTACCCTTGGGTAATTTCGATATCCAGAATCCAAAAATGAATTCCATTTTGAGAGGTAAAATTTATAAAATTTCAAAAAGTTGGTATTACTATTCATAACGGCTAGTTTGATTGGATGTGGTGTGTGTTAGAACTCGAAGTTGCGTACAACACACGCTACTGTACTATTCAAATAGAAGTGTACTGTGGAAGCTTGGGGTGTTACATTCTCCCCTCATTCAAATAATTTCATCCTCTAAATTTCTAGAATATTTCCGCATGAAAAGACTTGGGTGGTTTTTCATCATGAGTTCATCGGGTTCCCATGTTGCCTCTTCCATCTTACGGTTTCTCCATAGATATTTTACTAGACGAGTTGTACGGTTTCTCAACACTTGTTCTCTCATATCAAGAATCATGACAGGATCTTCGCAATAAGACAGATCAGGTTCCATTTCTAATTCCTCATAGGTGAGTACATGCGTTGGGTCCGTCATGTATTTTCTCAACAGTGATGCGTGGAACACATCATGAACTTTGGAGAGACTTAGAGGCATTGCCAATCGGTAAGCTACAACCCCAATTTGTTCTAGAACTTCGAATGGTATGATGTACCAGGGACTCAATTTACCCTTATTACTGAAACATATAACTCCCTTCCACGGAGATACCTTCAAGAAAACATGATCTTTTACCTGAAATTCCAAATCCTTCCTTCGGTTATCGACACAACTCTTCTGCCTACTTTGAGCTGCTTTGATGTCGTTTTGGATTACCTTTACCTTTTCCATTATTTCCTCCCCCAGTTTTGGGCCTACAAGTTTCCTTTCACCAACGTCATCCCAACAGGTTGGTGTGCAACATCTCTTTCTGTATAACGCTTCATATGGTGCCATTTGAATACTTGAATGGATGTTATTGTTATAATAAAATTCTACCATAGGTAAATATTGATTCCACATACCCTGAAAGTCAAGTGACCATGATCTCAACATGTATTCTAAGGTTTTAATAGTCCATTCTGATTGTCCATCTATTTGAGGGTGGTAGACAGTGCTCAAACGAAGTTCAGTATCAAGGAATTTCTGATGAATTTTCCAAAATCTTTATGTAAAACGGGGATCACGATCCAAAACAATTGATTGGGGTACTCCATGAAGTCTCAAAACTTCATTAATATATAGTCTTGTAAGACGTTCAAGTGGTAGATCTTCTATTATAGGAAGAAAATGTGCTGACTTATTAAGACAATCAACAATAACCCATATTGCATCGTTCCTTCTAGGAGTATTTGGTAGTCCCATGAAAAAGTCCATCGTGATATTATCCCATTTCCACTAAGGTATGGGAAGAGGTTGCATGACTCCTCTTGGTTGTTTCCTTCCAGCTTTCACGTGTTTACAAGCCATATATCTTGACACAAAATCAGCAATCTCTCTCTTCATGTTGTCCCACCAAATATGTTACTTCAAATCTCAATACATTTTGGTGCTCCCAGTGTGTATAGAGAAACTGGAACTATTAGCATCGTCCAACAATTATCTTTTTAGATTAGGTATATTGGGAACACAAAGTCTCTTCCCAAATTTCAAAATTCCATCTTTATACCCAAAGTCATTAAATCTACCATCATTCACAACTTTAATCTTATTTTGAAACACTTCATCACCGGTCTGAGAACTCTTTATCCATTCTAGTAATGATGGTTTGGAAACCATTTGAAAAAGTATCTATGTTTCACCTTCCATGGTAATTCACATATCCATCTTCACTTGATCCATGAAAATAGGATCCATTTCAATTCTCACTATATTCAAAACTCCATGATCTTTTCTTCTCAAAGAATCTTCCACCTTATTTTCCTTCCCCGAATGGTAGTGTATCGTGCAATCATAATCCTTGAGTAGTTTAGGCCATCTCCTTTGCCTCATGTTAAGTTCTTTCTATGAGAAAATGTACTTAAAACTCTTTTGATCACTATAAATCTCACATTTTTCACCATAGAGATAATGTCTCTATATCTTCAAAGTAAAGATCACAGCTGCTAACTCAAGATCATGAGTAGGATAGTTATGCTCAGGAATTTTTAGCTGTCGTGATGCATATGAAATAACCCTATCATTCTGTATAAGGACACAACCAAGTGCTTTCATTGAAGCATCACTATAAATAACGAACCCATCATTCCCAAATGGTAGAGTCAAAATAGAAGCATTGACTAATATTCTCTTCAGTTCTTAAAAAAATTCTCCACACTCTTTTTTCCAAACAAATTTAACCCATTTACTTGTGATCTTCTTTAATAGGTTAGCCCATCGGGCAATGTTCTGGACAAAATGCCGATAATAACCTGCTAAATCAATAAAACTGCATACCTCAGTTATACTCGTCGGTGCTGGACATTCTTGGATTGCCTTGGTCTTAGAAGGATCAACAGAGATTCCATCCTTAGAGAAAATATGTCCAAGAAAAGAAATCTATTGAATCCAGAATTCAAACTTGCTAAACTTCCCATATAATTCAGGTCTTCTCAAAGTCTTCAGGATAATGCGCAAGTGATTTTCATGATCCTCATAGCTTTTAGAGTATACCAAGATATCATCAATAAATAACACCAAAAAATCATCGAGATATTCCTTGAAAACTCTATTCATTAGATCCATGAATACAGAGGGTGCATTAGTAAACCCAAAAGGCATTACTGTAAACTCGTAATGCCCGTACCTGGTCCGAAATGCTGTCTTCGGAATGTCTTCCTTCTTCACACACAACTGATGGTATCCAAATCTACGGTCAATCTTTGAAAAGTATTGAGCTCCATTTAGTTGGTCAAATAAATCATCAATGCGAGGTAGACGATACTTGTTCTTTATTGTTATAGCATTGATTTCCATGTAGTCGATACAAAACCTCATAGATCCATCTTTCTTCTTAACAAAAAGGACAGGGGCTCCCCATGGAGAAACACCAGGGAGAAAAAATACTATATTACTCAATTACTCTAGTTGTTTCTTTAGTTCAACTAATTCCACATGGGCCATTTTATAAGGGGTCTTCGATATAGGCCTTGAACCAGGAATTAAATCAATGGAAAAATCAATTTCTTGTTCTGGAGGATGCCCAACTAAATCTTCTAGAAACACATCAACATATTCTCTAAAAATTGGAACATCCTCTATTTGAACATTCCTTTCCTCACCCACAGTCATTTTGTAAAGACACGAAGCTTGACATACATGGAAATTACATTACATTAGCGGAATACGTAGTATATAACAAAAACAGACACACAAGGACCATAATAGTTTAGTGTCTTTGGAAACTTGGAACGTAATCTTCTAATCATGGTGAAAGATCTTCAACATCTCCCATAAAGATCTTCCCCTTTTTTTCTTACCTAAAACCTTTATTTATATCCCGAGGAAAAGAAAACATCAAAGGGGTGAGCTCAAATGCTTAGTAAGGGTAAGAATGGATAAAATAAAACATACCATATACATTATAACTTAAAAACATGAACATAATGTTTAATCATCAAAAGCTTGAGAAATGACATAAAACATGGAAGTAGATAAGGTATAGATCATAAAGAAACATTAAGAATGATAAAATAGCATGGGAATAAAACATGCAATTATGACAACCATTAAGCACATGTAATGATATCCATATTAGCCAAGGCATTGCTTCCAAGACCATCTTAGTGGAAAAAGTCCCTTTCTGAATCAAGTTCACTCCTCGTTCCAGTCCTGTAATACTGAACCGGATTAACTTACCGTTTCATCCATGTCTATCTCATGAGATATAAATCATTACCCAATGCATTGGAGGGATATATAGGTCCCACCCATCTCATAATGAAATCATTCTTACTTGTGCCACAAAATAAACATACATCATTCAAAATAACACAACAAATAAAATGGGTTTCATAAACATCATCCCATCATCACATAATCCATACAAATGAAATGGATATCATTTCAAAATCAGAAAAGTGAAACCATGTAAATCATAGAGACATTATATATGAAACATACACATATGAAATATTGTCATCTTATATGGAAAATGGTTTTGATAAAACACTTGAAATTAATTCTTGAGGAAAATGTCCTTACTTCTTCAAAATCATTTTCTTTTCACAAAATTACATGAAATTTTAAAAGAATAGAACTTTGTTTAAAATAGTCATGAAATATTTTGTAGGAAGGTTCATAAAAATAAGGCTTTATAAAGCCGTAAAAATCCTTTCATGCCATATACGTTAAAAAAACATTCTTCTCGTACTTTTGTCAGAAAAGTAAAAAAGTACTTCGTAACGTAAACAAAATAAATATTCCTTACATAACATGTAGTAAAAGTAAAGAATGGGTAAAAAGGAAGGAAACACTTTTATAAAACATGGACATGGATGATAGAAATAACCCCAGTAAATACTTACGAATAAGCAATCTCGGATAAAAATGAGATTTGCAAAATTATCCCTTACCTTAAGTCCGATTTGATTCGTAAGTGTCCGAACCTCCTGTATAATGATTTAAATAATTTTATTGACTTATTACAGAATCATATTAATTGTTATGATGTCATATATGGTTCACTTATGACTTTATATTACCCGTTCTTTTGTAAATTCCATGTTAAAGAGCGTTTTGGGTAAAATCGTTCCATTTGTCGTCCGTGTTTTGACTTGTAATTATTCATATGATTACATAGATCATGATTACTTACATTCAGAATGTAAAACAAGATTTATATATAATATATATTCAGAATATAAATATATATAATAGATCGATAAATGGAAATAAATACATCGTTCATGGAGACGTAGGCCGTACGTACGCATGAATGTTGTTTTTGTTTCCTCATTGAATTGAATGGAATTAATTGGATGACATACATATATATATATACATAAATCCAGTATCATTATTATGTCATATATTTAATGATTACTCATTATATATACTTTATAATCATTTATTAATGGTTAATCAGTGAGAATGAATCTCATCGCGTCGTGGAGACGGTATTCCGTACGTACGCACGAGCGATGATATCATTCCCATGATCGTGGAATTTTATTGGAGTGTATTTATACTTTTAAAGAATCAATATAACTTTATAATAATCATATATATTTATTATTTACACCATTATACCCATCCAAGTAAGTTGGTGGTGGAAAATAGATTACACCACGGCGTGGAGATGGTATTCCGTACGTACACACGCGTGGTGATTTCTTTTTCCGTAGGATGGATAGATGGTGAAATAGGGTTGTTTCATACATATAATAAAATATCAGTATATGAGTGATACAGATGTTATTACTTCATAATGAAACAACCTAATAAGAAGAAGTGGAAGAAGAAATAAAGGTGAAAGAATCAGTAACGGAAATTACCTCTTCTCTGAAGCGCCTCTTTGAGACCTCCTCTTAGGGCACTAAAATTGGTCTTTGAAGAAGACCAGGACCTCTAGGATGTTTCTAGATAATTGGAGAATAGAATTGGTCCGGGTTTGGCCGAGATTTAAGGCTCAAAGTGGTGTGTGGATGAGAGGGAGGAAGTGCCCTTTTATAAGGGAGGAGAGGGGCACCTTTGGAATTCTTAAAAACATTAATTTATAATAAATCAAACACCACTTAAAAACCTCCAAAAATTACTCATATTCTAATATTATATGAGATAGGGTTGTAATATCACCAACCAATCAAATTTATACATGTTTGGAGCTTATTTTAAACCTTATCATTTTGATTTATCCTTATTTAATCTATTTAAGTTTATTTGGGGTAATAAATTTCTAAATTTTAAATTATGACAAATAATTACTTATTTGTTGGGAATTTTCCATAAATGTTTACTTTATAACATTATAGACCATATAAATTTAAATTTATAATTTTTAAATATTTTTGTGATTTTTAAACAATTTTATAATATGTTATTTTTATTAAATAAAAATAGTGTCAATTTTGACACTATTCATTTATTTGAATTTAAATAAAATATATACAGAAGATATATTCAAAATAAAAGCTTTAATAGATTCATAAAATGTCATATGTATCTATAAAATTAGTGGATCACATTAAACAGTTCATATAATATTTATTTTATTATTTTTAAAACCATTTATTTGGTTTATCTCTTAATAAAATAATTACTACAACATTTTTGTATAATTATTTAATATACATATTTATTGCATAAAAATTCAACATAAAATTATATGATGAATATAAATCTATTAAATTTCACAATAATACTTTTACACGAATTTATGTTCTTAAAATAATAATATTTAAATTGTTATATTTATTAAATTATGAAGGAGACAACTTTGGAATCATTTAAAATAAAATAATATAAGTGTCATAATCACTTTTATAAGGCTCCAAACGGTTATATATTAGGTAATTGGATGATTAAGGTGTATATATACACTAAAAATAAGTTTTGTTCAGGTTTATGGGCCTTTTAATGGGTATTAGTATTTCCATAAAAACTATATTACTTATTTCCTACTTAATAAATAATTTTTGTATCATTAATGTATCACCATTAATGACAATTATTTAATCCCTAAAAATTCTAAAACAATTATCATGATGTAGATAATTTCATTATCTTTCTGGAGACTATTCATGTTTGAAGTTTTATAATGTTTATAACTAAATTAAAATTATTATACTTATAAGATTTAAGAGAGTGACTTGTTGTCACTTTCTTTGGTTTTAATAATAATTAAATTATTTTTCATGGTAAAAGGTCCCTAAAATGAATCCAATCTGACCCTTAGGTTATATGGGTCTACTTTAATCCATAAAATAGAATTTTGGCGCGTGTTAGGGTAATTTTATAATATTATATTTACCCTTAATTACCCGATTTAACTTTAACTATGGTAAATAAAATTTACCGTAGTTACTATTAATAATTTCCAAAAAATAAAAAGTAGGTTATTAACATAATTTGGACCCACTGATTCCAAATATGGAATTAATTTTTTCAAATTCAATACACAAAATTTGCATAAATTAAATTAAAATTAATCCCGTTGTCGAAAGAAAAATGGTTTTTTCTTTAAAACATTACAAAAGATTGAATTGATTTAACCTACGAATTTAATGTAAAATAAATGCTAATGACATACATTATATTAAATGGTAAAAATATATTCTATTTTTACTTTAAAACCATTAAATATTATAATTTAAACATATAAATTATTGCGATGAAAAAAGTTGTTTTTAGTTAAAATATAGCGTGTTTTTACTATTCATCAAAATATGAAAGTTACCAGAATAATATGTAAAATTTAACCAAAGTAAATTTTTATTTCTTGATTCCAAAGAAGATTTTTATTTTGTCAAATTGAACTTATAAACATGTCAAAAACTAGATTTAAAGTGGGTGTGCCATCAAAAGGCGGCAAAACTGTATTTTTTTGAAAAATACTTATTTTACCCGAAAAATTTATTTTGTTCTTATACCATGTTCTAGAAAATGTGTAAGATGAATAATAATGTTATAAAATTCAAAATTTAGTTAATACTATTCATAACGGCTAGTTCATAATAATATTATAATAATATATCGTTGTTTAGTAAAACCCAGTATTGCGTACAACACACGCTATCGAGGAAGGTCACAATTGCATGTAATGCAAGCCAAGTCAGGGTTACGTGTTGTGCAAGAATCCATCGTTGTTTCGTATAACAAAATCCAACCATATTTCATTTATACATTGAATATATATATATATACTCAGTGTTGCGTAGAATAACTATTATCAAAATTGTGTGTAACACGATCCAAGAATAGTGTTGTGTATACTGCAAGCTAATACGATGTTGCGTATAGTGCAAGGTAATCTTGTTGTAGCATAAAACACAAGACATTAATGAAATTAAAAGAATATTTTTCATTAAATCTCGGGGTGTTACATTCTACCCCCCTTAAAATGAATTTTTCCCTCAAAATTCGTCGGGGTTATAAATGGTTTACTACTTGAAAGTTTGTTTAATAGAAACCCACATCGTAAAAAGGAATAACAAAACATGGATTTAAAAAATAAAGTATGAAATGTAACAGTTACCCAAATTAACTCATCACTGGGTTTCCACGTAGGAGAACATAGGTGAAAATATGGATATGGAAGAAAAATCTAATCATCATGTTCTGATGGAGAGTGGTAGAGAACATGGCTATGAAAAATCCAATAATCACAAAGCTATTGATTTGTGATGATCTAAGGTACCATATGATTCATCGGATATAAGGGAACTAGGACTACATTTTTGGTTTTCAAGATCATTTCCCTAAATTTGATGAATTAAAAGAAATACTCGCATGATTTTGGTACAATCTCACTGTTGTTTGTGAATTGAACAATTTCCGCTTCATCCCTTAAAGAAATGAAGTTGAATTTTTTATTCGTGATGTGTTAGCAGATCATGTGATAGAATGATGGGTCATTCCATCTCTTTCAAACAAAAGGTTAGCAAAAGTTATAAGTCCATCTTATGGTTAGATTAATCTTATATGGTTCCAAAAAATGAACTTATACTTCATATATCATACTGCATAATAAAAATAGTTTCTACTAACCAGGGAATTCATGTAAGCTAGTGGTAGGAGATAAAGGCCAGTCGCGCTTCGGTTGTGGGTTAGATTCCCACAGCCTTGTCCGACGCGATGGGTTGTCGCCCATCCTGCAGGTTGTCCTTTTTCTAAAACTATATTACTATAACATCCCATCAATAATATCGAAAAAAACTTCTATCCTTAAACAATACTAACTTATGTCCAACATAATCCATTCCAATCTTTAGGCTTATCCATAATACCGCAGTCCACTATCATAATATAGTGAAAAAGATTACCAGAGATTTAATACCATCGTTGATCCCCATATATCATAAGATATGTCTTGTTGGTTGCATTCCAAACATTAGAAGGCCTTAATCATGTATTCTCTTGAAAAATGAATACCCATTGAACCTTAGTGAAAACATGAATGCAGTTAAAAGTTAACACTTTCAACATACCAAAATCCTCAAAATTTTATATACTCAAACCATGATATCACTTAGACCTTATATCAATCATGAGCTCATGAATACAATCAAACATCTCATTATCTTCTTATTCCTTCATTATGCGCATACCATCTACTTTACAAAAATATATGAATAACCTTCCACGGTTACTGGTACCATTCCACATATACTTTCAAATAATTTTAGGAAAAACAATAGTGTAACAATCCTTAGATGTTTCTTTATTCCATATTACCATTAACTACACAACATAACTCTCGATAAACATATAATCATTCCACTACCTTCTAAAACAACCAACTGAGCTTCAAAACTTCTTTCAGCTCATTTATCATTTGTAGTCTCCTCATCATCATCCACATAAATACTACCCATATGACCATGCTGATTATCTTTATGAGATTTTTCATTAGGGGATTGGTTTGCATAATTCCCATACATTCCAAATTTAAAACATCTAATCATTGTTGATGTCGTAGCAATACAATTATCCTTGTCCATGGTGTTAACCGAACCTTTTCCTTTTCACTTACTGGCTTTGTGTCCTTCTTTTCCACACCAAAAGAATATTCCAGTTCCTTTGAAAAAATCTCCCGGATGCATCTTCCCACATGATTTACATGAGGGAAATTGAACTTTCTTTCCTCTATGATCATCATGAAACTCCATCTTTCTCTTATTATCTCAGTCGGAAAACTTACCAAAGTGGAGATTATTGATCATATTATGAGATTGCTGATTAGGCATAATAACAATGTTTGGACTTCCAGATCCCGTTTCATTTAGTTTCTCATGAAGAAAATCATTCCATTGTCTATCATATCCTCCATTACCATGAATCTTCCTATTTCCAGCCATTTTCTAAAACCCAAAAAAAGTATTCTATGATAGGCAGAAATCATGCTAGGGAATACAACATAGTAAAGGGGGAGTACCTTCAATATCTATCATCTTAGGTTAAATTCTATGATCGTTAGCATAGTTCTAGGACTATATCCTATACGTATACTTATCCTTAGGGACATACCTAGACATAACTTAGAAATATCTCTCGGAATCTCACTAACGTTTTCGCATCCTAGTTTCCAAAGGTTGACTAAACCTTTCCTCTGATACCAACTGTAAAGAACCGAAACTTGACGTACATGAACATTACATTACTTTAGCGGAATACTTATTACATAAAAAAAACAGACACACAAGAACCATAATAATTTAGTGTCTTTGGAAACTTGGAACGTAATCTTCTAATCGTGGTGAAAGATCTTCAACATCTCCCATTAAGATCTTCCCCTTTTTTTCTTACCTAAAACCTTTCTTTATATCCTGGGGAAAAGAAAACATCAAATGGGTGAGCTCAAATGCTCAGTAAGGGTAAGCATGGATAAAATAAAACATACCATATACATTTGAAATTAAAAACATGAACATAATGAATAAACATCAAAAGATTGACAAATGGAATAAAACATGGAAGTACGTAAGGTATAGATCATAAAGAAACATTAAGAATGATAAAATATCATGGGAATAAAATATGTAATTGTGGAAAACATTAAGCACATGTAATGATTTCCATATTAGCCAAGGAATTGATGCCAAGACCATCTTAGTGGACAAAGTCCCTTTCTAAATCGAGTTCACTCCTCGTTCCAGTCCTATAATACTGAACCGGATTAACTTACCCTTTCAGCCATGTCTATCTCATGAGATATAAATCTTTACCCAATTCATTGGAGAGAGATATAGGTCCCACCCATCTCATAATGAAACCATTCTTACTTCTGCCACAAAATAAACATACATCATTCATAATAACCCAACAAATAAAATATAACGACCCATACTTTACATACATTGTTATTACTTTAGAATTCAAGAACACTTATTACAACATATAACAAAACCAGGAAAAGACCGTATAGGTATAGAGTCTTTAGAAACTGGGAAACATAAACAACTGGTTCATATAGAATCTACTTTGCCTCCCACTTATTTCCTCATATCTAGAGTCCCTTTTTGGAATATCCTACTTAATAACCTTTGTCCTGACCTGGGGAAATAAAACATACAAAAGGGTGAGCTCAAATGCTTAGTAAGGGTAAACAAAAGAAAAATCAATCACATCATGAACATAAAATTTTGGAAATCTTAACCTGTAAAAGAAAGCATAATTTCATACCATGGGATAAATCATAGAAGTGAAATATAATCCCAATAATCATAACATAAAACATGGAAATTTGTGGCATACACACATAATCATAGAGAATCATTTCTTATTAGTCAAGACTCATTTCCAAGACTATCTTAGTGGACAAAGTCCATTTCTGAACCGAGTTCACTCCTCGTTTCAGTCCTGTTTCACTGAACCAGTTTAACCTGCCATTCCAGCCATGTCTATCTCATGAGATATAAAATATTTACCCAATGAATTGGAGGGAGATAGAGTTCCCACCCATCTCATAATGATACCATTATTATGTGTGCCATAAAATCATAAACCATACATCATAGCATAACCCATGTAATAAAAATGGGAATCTTAAACATCGTGACATCATAAAACAATTCATATAAGATAAAGGAATTCATAAAAATAATTCCATCACAACATAGTCAAATCAATGTAATAATAGTGATAGAAACAGAACCCTTTATTATCTTAGATGGAAAATAATTTTGATAAAACACTTGAACTCCATTCTTGAGGAAAATATCCTTTTTACTTCAAAAACACTTTTCCTTTCTTAACATGTCAGACAATTATAAACTAAAAGAAGTTGATTAAAAATAAACTTGAAAAATTGTAAAGGAATCTTCTTGGAAATAATGTTTTAAAAATCCATTCATGCCGTATATGTTAAAAAAAACATTCTTCTCGTACTTTTGTCGGAAACGTCAAAAAGTACCTCGTACAAAAAAAAACGACAAAAGATTCCTTTCATATATTTTACTAAAAACTCACCGAATGGTAAAATTGGATTTAAACAATTGTAGGTGGATGGAAATAATATTACATATTGATGAAACATGGATGTGGATAATAAAAGACACCCCAGTAAATTCCAAAGTATAAACAATCTCGGATAAAAATGAGATTGTGATATTTCCCTTACCTTAGGTCCGATATGCTTTGTACGTGTCCGAACCTCCTGTATAATGATTTAAATAATGTTATTGACTTATTCCAGAATCATACTTATTTTTATGATATAATATATGGTCATATTCTTAGCTTCTTATTAGTAATATTTCATTACAAATTGTTTATTTGGGTGTTTATTACTTTTTGTTCTTATGCGTGTTTTGTCGAATAAATTATTATCCTTCTTTTTAGGTTATAGATACCTCATTTCCAGAATGGTATTAGTGTACTATATATCATATTTATTCATTAAATTCATTTATATAATCATTATGCAATGAAGATCATGTAGAACGAGTCACATCACATCGTGGAGACGGTATTCCGTACGTACGCACGAGCGATGATATCGTTCCCATGATCATGTAATTGTATTGGAGTGTATGTATACTACTTCAGAATCAATATCACTTTACAATAGTAATATATAGTCATTATTTATACCATTATACCCATCCAAGTAAGGTGGTGGTGTAAAATAGATTACACCACGGCGTGGAGACGGTATTCCGTACGTACGCACGCGCGGTGATTACGTTTTCTATAGGATGGATAGATGGTGAAATAGGGTTGTTTCATACTTATAATAACATATCAATATATGATTGATACTGATGTTATTACTTCATAATGAAACAACTAAATAAGAAGAAGTGGAAGAAGAAATAATGTTGATAGAATTGGTAACAGACATTACCTCTTCTTTGAAACGCCTCTTTGAGACCTCCTTTTAGGGCACTAAAATTGGTCTTTGAAGAAGACCAGGACCTCTAGGATGTCTCTAGGGAAGTGGACAGGAGAAATTGGCAGGGGTTGGCCGAGCCTAAAGGCTCAAAGTGGTGTGAGGAAGAGGGGGAGGAGGTGCCCTTTTATAAGGGAGGAGAGGGGCTCCTTTGGAAAAACTAAAAATATTATTTTATTATAAAGTCATGTTTGGTTTTAAATAGCTCAAAATTGATTTATTTCGAAGATAAGGTGGGGATGGGTCGAAATCATCTCATCCAATAGAATTTATACAAGTTTAGGTTCCCATTTTAACCTTATCATTTAGATTTAACATTAAGTTAAATAATTTTACTTTTACCATGTCTTCTTGTGTTCTTATACTATAAGGTTAATAAACTTACTATAAGCAGCAAAACGAACCCCAAGTTGTTTATAATTAATATATATAACCTTATCTAAGTAATTTGGCCTAACCTTATATTTTTAGGAATAAAATAATAATTAATAATATAATATTTGTTTTAAAACCTATTTTATGTCAATTTTGACACTATTTGATTTTTGTGAAAATCATAACAGAATGATTAGTTTGAAAAAAGTTAATTAAATAAATAATAACATGTCATATTAACCTATAAAATTAGTGGAATTCATAAAAAGTTTCAAATTATATTTATTTGGGTATTTATAACATCAATTATGTCAATATTTCATTAATAAGATAATTACTGCATCATCTTTGTGTCATAAATAAATTAACTTATTTAATGTATAAAAAATACAAATAAAATATAATTATGTAGGAAATCTTTTTATATTTCTAATTAATATTTATAGTCGAATTTATCTTATGTATAACCCTATATTAAAAATTATTTTCTTATTAAACGTTGATTTTAACTATTTTAACCCTTCTTTAAATAAATTAATAATAAATGTCCTAATCTAATCCAAGTTGGCCTAAATGGTCATATTTTATTCCTAAGGTTGTTTTTGGTCGAATTAAACTTATCCAATAGAATTAGGACATGTGTTAGGATAATAATAAAATCATTTTTACCCTTAATTACCCAATTTACTTTTAACCGTGGTAAATAAAAGTAAAAGTTACTATTCACCAAAAATTATTTTCATATCATTGCACCACATTTTACTTAATGACATCAACCGTGTGTCTCGGATTTTTGAAATTTCACTCACAGAAGTGGTAAAATTAAGTTTTATGAAAAATTCAGTTTTTTAACTACCACATAGTGGTTTCACTATTCATCAAAAATTGAAAGTTTTCAGAAAAATACCAAAATTTCACCCTAGTCTAATTTCGATATTACGAATCCAAAAATGAAGTCCATTTTTAAAAACAGAATTTATAAAATTTCAAAAATTGGTTATTACTATTCATAATGGCTAGTTTTAATAATATTTTAATAGCATATCATTGTTTAGTGAAACTCGGAATTGCGTATGACGCAAGCTATCGAGGAAGGTCACGATTGCATCTAAAGCAAGCCAAGCTAGTGTTGTGTGTAGTGAAATATTCCTTTTATGATTTATAAAAACAAAAATATTTCTCATAAAAGTCTCAGGTGTTACATTCTACCCCCCTTAAAATGAATTTCTCCCTCAAAATTCGTCACTTTGTAACAAACAGATGAGGATACCTCTCCCTCCTCATATCCTCAAGCTCCCATGTAGCTTCTTCTAATTGGTGGTTCTTCCATAAGACTTTCACCAATCGAGTGGTCTTGTTTCGTAGGACTTTTTCGCTACGATCCAGAATCTCTATCGGCTGTTCTTCATAAGAAAGATCTTGCTCCAGCGGTACAACTTCTGAGCTGAGTACATGTGAAGGATCAGGTATGTACTTTCTCAGGAAAGATACATGGAACACATCGTGAACTTGAGAGAGATTCGGTGGAAGCGCCAATCAGTAAGCTACCTTCCCAACACGATCTATTATTTCAAAAGGACCGATATATCTAGGGCTCAACTTCCCCTTCTTTCCAAATCTCATGACCCTGTTCCAAGGAGATATTCGTAAGAACAAATTATCACCCACTTCAAACTCTAGGCCTTTTCTTCGGTTGTCGGCATAACTTTTTTGTTGACTCTGAGCTGCTCTTATGTGTTGTTGAATATATCTAACCTTTTCTGCCATTTCATCAACGATATCGGGTCCTAATAACTTTCATTCCCCAACTTCATCCCAACAAGTTGGAGTCCTGCATTTCTTTCCATAGAGAGCTTCATAAGGAGCCATATGAATACTGGAGTGAAAGCTATTATTATAAGAAAATTACACCAAAGGTATGTGTTGATCCCAAGCACCTTTGAAATTCATAGAGAAAGCTCTCAACATATCTTCTAGAGTTTGAATCTTACTCTCAGACTGGCCGTCTGTCTGAGGATGATAAGCAGTGCTGAAACTCAACTATGTATCCAGAGTATGCAAAAGAGTTCGACAGAACTTTGAGGTAAACCTCGGATCCCGATCAGATATAATAGAAAGTGGTACTCCATGCAATCTTACCACTTCCTTTACATATATCCTGACAAGCTGATCGAGAGAGAAATCCTCTCTAATAGTGATGAAGTGTGCAGACTTTGTAAGACGATCAACTATGACCCAGATAGCATTATTGCCATTGGATGTTTTAGGAAGTCCGGTGACAAAGTCCATAGTGATGTTTTCCCATTTCCATTCGGGTATTGGTAATGGTTGTAACATCCCCTTAGACTTCTGTCTCTCAGCTTTAACTTACTGACAAACCAAGCATCGAGAGACATATTTAGAAACATCTCTTTTCATGCCATCCCACCATAAGTACTCTTTCCGATCCCTATACATCTTCATGCTTCCAGGATGAATAGAGAATGAAGAACTATGAGCCTCATCCAATAGCTCCTTCTTTAATTCGGGGATGGTAGGAACAGAAACCCGATTCTTGAACATTATTATCCCATCAAAATCAAGGTTGAATTTAGGAACATTTCTAACCTTCTTTTGTAACTCTATATCTTCTTTCTGTGCCTATTTAATCTTCACATGTATATATGGTTGAACATTCATTTGAGAAGGATATGATTTTTCCCCTTTCATTATAATTCCAAGATCCATCCTTTGTAAATCCATAAATATTGGATCTTTTGTGATCCTCATCATAGATAAACTGGCATGGTCTTGTCGACTTAATGCATCTTCCACATTGTTTGCTTTCCCAGTGTGGTAATGGATTGAGCAGTCGTAATCCTTAATCAGCTCCAACCATATTATTTGGCTCATATTCAGCTCCTTTTGTGTGAAAATATACTTTAAACTTTTATGATCAGTATAAATGTCACACCTTTCTCCATAAAGATAATGCCTCCAAATCTTTAATGCAAAGATTACCGCAGCTAACTCCAAATCATGAGTTGGGTATTTTTTCTCATGTATTTTCAACTGTCGTGAGGCATAAGCTATCACCATATCATTTTTCATAAGAACACACCCCAAAATCTTCTTGTATGCATCAATGTAGATCACAAACCTCTCTCCACTACAAGGTAGTGTGAGCACAGGTGCACTGGATAACCTTATTTTCAACTCCTTGAAATTCTCTTCACATTCTTCTGTCCAAACAAACTTAACTCCTTTCTGAGTCAACTTGGTTAGTGGATTAGATAATCGTGAAAAATCTTTCACAAAACGTCGATAATATCCAGCCAAACCAAGAAAACTTTGGATCTCAGTCACTGTTGTTGGTATCAACCATCTTTTGATAACCTATGTTTTTGCTGGATCCACAGATATCCCCTCTTTTGAGATTATGTGAGCCAAAAATAAAACTTTTTGAAGCCAAAATTCACACTTGGTAAATTTGGCATAAAGCTTTTCTTTTCTCAGGGTCTTCAATATAATTCTCAAGTGATCTTCATGTTCTTCCTTGCTCTTTGAATAGACAAGAATATCGTCTATAAATACTACCACAAACTGATCATTATAGTCTCTAAAGACTCTATTCATCAGATCCATGAAGATAGCAGGGGAATTAGTAAGACCAAATGGCATCACTATAGATTCATAGTGTCCATACCTTTTACGGAAAGCCGTCTTTGGTATATCCTCCCTTTTGACCCTTAATTGATGATACCCTGAACGAAGATCAATCTGGGAAATGTATCGAGCTCTGCGTAGTTGGTCAAATAAGTCATCAATGCGTGGGAGAGGATATTTGTTCTTGATAGTGATCTTGTTAAGTTCTCGATAATAAATGCAGAGTCTCATTGATCCATCTTTCTTCTTAACAAACAGAACATGTGCTCCCCAAGGTGACACACTAGGGCGTATGAACCCCTTATCAAGATTCTCTTGGAGTTGCTTCTTCAATTCCTGCAACTCAATTGGGTCCATTCTATAAGGTGTCTTTGAAATAGGCAAAGTACCCGGTATGAGTTCTATTGAAAACTCAACTTCACGATTCGGTGGAAGACCCGTCAATTCCTCTGGAAAGACATCGTCAAACTCCTGTACAATGGGAATATTCTGAATCGTGAGTTTCTCACCAACCATTTGAGATAAATAACCTTCATTTAGTGGAATCAAGACCCATAAGATGGAAGAAATTTCCACTGGAAGGTTATGTTCATCCTTGCATTGATAGACGATCATAGATTGATCTTGAATATGAAATGTGACTTCCCTTCTTTGGAAATTGATATGAGCTCCATGTAGAGAAAGCCAATCCATGCCAAGAATCACATAAAATTACACTATAGAAAGGATTACATGATTTATAGGAAGCACTTTCCCACAAACATCAATCAGAGAATAATTGTAAACTTTTGTTGCGACTGTTGTGCCATTAGGGGTTGTCACAGCTAACTCAACGTCTAATTGTTGAGGTAATACAGTGATATCCTTAGATAATTATTCAGAAATAAAGGAGTGGTTGGATCTAGAATCAAATAAAACATTTTCTACTTTAGAGTGGATGGTAATTGTACATTTCACTACATCGTTATCATACTCCACAGCGCTGATAGAAATTTCATGTGACTTTCCTTTGTCTTTAGCCTTAAGAGTTTGTTGACGTCGACCATCATCATCAACCCTTGGATTTGGGCATTGATTGGCATAATGCCCCATCTCCTTGAACTTGAAATATTGAAGTGTAGTAGGTTCATTCTGTGTATCCCTTCCTTTTTTTTCATCATTAGACATCTTCTTCCCATCATTGTGGCATTCAAATGCCCGATGACCTTCCTTTCCACATTTGAAACATTTACTTGTCCCTTTAAGACAACTCCCTCCATGTTTCTTTCCACACTTTGAGCATAAGGGAAAACTCATATTCTTTTCAGCGTGTTCTTTAGATTTTCCTTTGAATTCCATTTTCCTCTTCTTATCAAACCCATATGACTGATGGGTTACTCCAATCTCCATCTCAACTTTGAGAGAACATCGAACGATTTCCTCATAGCTATTGAAGTCCCTTAGGGATAATTCCCTTAGAAGACTTGGTTTTAATCCACTAAAGAATCGATCGATCTTACTCTCAGGTTGGATAATAATACCAGAAGCGTACCTTGAAAGTCTTGTAAAATTTGCTTCATAGGTACCAAAAAATTCATCATCCTTTTGCTTTAGTTCAAGAAACTCCTTCTCCATCTTTGTTCGTAGAATACGAGGGAAGTACTTATTGAAAAATAAGTTCTTGAACTCGTCCCATTCCATGGACTCAATTTCATCTCTTTTCCTCGTATTATTGATAAGATTCCACCATTGATCAGCATCACCTTCCAAATGATACACTGATAAGATGAATTTATCATGTTCAGAACATTGAAGAACTGAAAACATCTTTTCAGAAGTACTAATTCATTGTTCAGCAACTAATGGATCAGTAGACCCGCTGAATGAAGGTGGACGCTGCCTCATGAAGGATTCAACAAAATGTTGCTCCTTCCTTTGCTCGTTTGGAAGTCCTGAATGATTCATAGCTTGAGAAAGTTGTGTGAGCATGGCTATAAGATTTTTCATTCCAGCTCCCATAACGTTTGGTTGCTCAGGGGGACAATCATTGCATCGCCCGTCACATTCCGCATTAACACGGTTCCTTCGGGTTCCAGCCATTGACTAAAACCAAGAAGAATAGTGTGAGAAACACTAATTATAATAGGAAAACCACATAATCAAGAATAAAATTTCACACTTAATATCTTATCTTCGGTTATTCATGGCCATTTCTAAAACACTAAGATTGTGTTTTATGCTTAGTCTTATCCATAGGGTTCTTACTAAGGCTTTCACATCCTAGTTTCCAAAGGTTGACTATACCTTTCCTCTAATACCAACTATAACGACCCATAATTTGAATAAATTGTTATTACTTCAGAATTGAAGCACACTTATTACAAAATATAACAAAACTAGGAAAGGACAGTATAGGTATAGAGTCTTTAGAAACTGGGAAACATAAACAACTGGATCATAAAGAATCTACTTTTCCTCCCACTTAATTCATCATATCTAGAGTCCCTTTTTGGAATATCCTACTTAATAACCTTCTTCCTGACCTAGGGAAATAAAACATACAAAAGGGTGAGCTCAAATGCTCAGTAAGGGTAAACAAAAGAAAAATCAATCACATCATGAACACAACATTTTGGAAATCTTAACCTGCAAAAGATATCAAAATTTCATCCCATGGAATAAATCATAAAAGTGAAATGTAATCCTAATAATCATAACATAAAACATGAAACCTTATGGAATACACATATAATCATAGAGAATAATTTCTTATTAGTCAAGACTCATTTCCCAGACTATCTTAGTGGACAAAGTCCATTTCTGAACCGAGTTCACTCCTCGTTTCAGTCCTGTTTCACTGAACCGGTTTAACCTGCCGTTCCAGCCATGTCTATCTCATGAAATATAAAATATTTACCTAATACATTGGAGGGAGATATAGTTCCCACCCATCTCATAATGATACCATTCTTATGTGTTCCACAAAATCATAAACCATACATCATAGCATAACCCATGTAATAAAAATGGGAATCTTAAACATCATGACATCATAAAAAAATTCATATAAGATAAAGGAATTCATAAAAATAATTCCATAAAAACATAGTCAAATCAATGTTATAATAGGGATAGAAACAGAACCCTTTATTATCTTAGATGGAAAATTATTTTGATAAAACACTTGAACTCCATTCTTTAGGAAAATATCCTTTCTACTTCAAAAACACTTTTCCATTCTTAACATGTCATACAATTATAAACAAAAAGAAGTTGATTAAAAATAAACATGAAAACTTATAAAGGAAGCTTCTTGGAAATAATTCTTTAGAAATACATTTATGCCGTATAAGTTAGAAAAACATTCTTCTCGTACTTTTGTCGGAAAAGTCAAAAAGTACCTCGTACGAAAATAACGACAAAAGATTCCTTTCATATCTTTTACTAAAAACTCACCGAAGGGTAAAATTGGATTTAAAAAATTGTAGGTGGATGGAAATAATATTACATATTGAGGAAATATGGATGTGCATGATAAAATAAACCCCAGTAAATTCCAAAGTATAAACAATCTCGGATAAAAATGAGACTGTGATATTTCCTTTACCTTAGGTCTGATATGATTTGTACATGTCTGAACCTCCTGTATAATGATTTAAATAATGTTATTGAATTATTACAGAATCATACTTATTTTTATGATAACATATATGGTCATATTCTTAGCTTCTTATTAGTAATATTTCATTTCTACTTGTTTATTCGGGTGTTTATTACTTTTTGTTCTTATGCGTGTTTTGTTGAATAAATTCTTATCATTCTTTTTAGGTTATAGATACCTAATTTCCAGAATGGTATTAGTGTACTATATATCATATTTATTCACTCAATTCATTTATATAATCATTATTCAATGAAGATCATGTAGAACGAGTCGCATCACATCGTGGAGACGGTATTCCGTATGTACGCAGGAGCGATGATATCGTTCCCATGATCGTGTAATTGTATTGGAGTGTATGTATACTATTTTAGAATAAATATAACTTTAAAATAGTCATATATATTCATTATTTACACCATTATACCCATCCAAGTAAGGTGGTGGTGGAAAATAGATTACACCACGGTGTGGAGATGATATTCCGTACGTACGCACGCGCGGAGATTTCGTTTTCCGTAGGATGGATAGATGGTGAAATAGGGTTGTTTCATACTTATAATAACATATCAGTATATGAGTGATACTGATGTTATTACTTAATAATGAAACAAATAATTAAGAAGAAGTGGAAGAAGAAATAAAGTTGAAAGAATTGGTAACAGACATTACCTCTTCTTTGAAACGCCTCTTTGAGACCTCCTTTTAGGGCACTAAAATTGGTCTTTTAAGAAGACCAAGACCTCTAGGATATCTCTAGGGAAGTGTAGAGGAGAAAGTGGCAGGGTTTGGACGAGCGTGAATGCTCAAAGTGGTGTGAGGAGGAGCGGGAGGAGGTGCCCTTTTATAAGGGAGGAGAGGGGCTCCTTTGGAAAAACTAAAAATATTTTTTTATTATAAAGTCAATTTCCATTTTAAATAGCTCCAAATTGATTTATTTAGAAGATAAGGTGGGGATGGGTAGAAAACCTCTCATACAATAGAATTTAGACAAGTTTAGGTTCCTATTTTAACCTTATCATTTAGATTTAACATTAAGTTAAATAATTTTACTTTTACCGTGTCTTCTTGTGTTCTTATACTATAAGGTTAATAAACTTACTATAAGCAGCCAAACGAACCCCAAGTTGTTTATTATTAATATATATAAAATTATCTAAGTCATTTGGCCGAACCTTAGATTTTTAGGAATAAAATAATAATTAATAATATAATATTTGTTTTAAAAACTATTTTATGTCAATTTTGACACTATTTGATTTTTGTGAAAATCATAACAGAATGATTAGTTCGAACAAAGTTAATTAAATCAATAATAACATGTCATGTTATCCTATAGAATTAGTGGAATTCATAAAAAGTCTCAAATTATATTTTTTTGGGTATTTATAACACCAATTATGTCAATATTTCATTAATAAGATAATTACTGCATCATCATTATGTCATAAATAAATTAACTTATTTAATGTCTAAAAATTACAATTAAAATATCATTATGTAGGAAATCTTTTTAGATTTCTAATGAATATTTATAGTCGAATTTATCTTATGTATAACCCTATATTAAAAATTATTTTCTTATTAAACTTTGATTTTAACTATTTTAACCCTTCTTTAAATAAATTAATAATAAATGTCATAATATAATACAAGTGGGCCTAAATGGTCATATTTTATTCCTAAGGTTGTTTTTGGTCGAATCACACTTATCCAATAGAATTAGGACATGTGTTAGGATAATAATAATATCATTTGTACCCTTAATTACCCTATTTACTTTTAACCGTGGTAAATAAAAGTAAAAAGTTACTATTCACCAAAAATTATTTTAATCTCATTGAACCACATTTTACTTACTGACATCAACCGTGTGTCTCAGATTTTTGAAATTCCACTCACAGAAGTGGTAAAATTAAGTTTTATGAAAAATTCAGTTTTTTTAACTACCACTTAGTGGTTTCACTATTCATCAAAAATTGAAAGTTTTCAGAAAAATACCAAAATTTCACCCTAGGATAATTTCGATATTCCAAATCCAAAAATGAAGTCCATTTTGAAAAATAAAATTTATAAAATTTCAAAAGTGGTTATTACTATTCATAATGGCTAGTTTTAATAATATTTTAATAGCATATCATTGTTTGGTGAAACTCGGTATTGCGTACGACGCAAGCTATCGAGGAAGGTCGTGATTGCGTGTAAAAAAAGCCAAGCTAGTGTTGTGTGTAGTGAAAGATTCCGTTTATGATTTATAAAAACAAAAATATTTCTCATAAAAGTCTCGGGTGTTTAATAAAATGGGTTTCAAAAACATCATCCAATCATCACATAATCCATATAAAAGAAATGGATATCATTTCATAATCAGAAAAGTGAAAACATGTAAATCATAGAGAAATTATACATGAAACATAAACATATGAAATAATGTCATCTTAGATGGAAAATGGTTTTGATAAAACACTTGAAATGAATTCTTGAGGAAAATATCCTTTCTTCTTCAAAATCATTTTCTTTTCAAAAAATTCCATGCAATTTTAAAAGAATAGAACTTTGTTTAAAATAGTCACGAAATATTTTGGAGGAAGCTTCATAAAAATAAGGCTTTATAAAATCGTCAAAATCTTTTCATGCCGTATATGTTAAAAAACATTCTTCTCGTACTTTTTTCGGAAAAGTAAAAAAGTACTTCGTAACGTAAACAAAAGAAAGATTCCTAACATACCATGTAGTAAAAGTCAAGAATGGGTAAAAAGGATGGAAACACTTTTATAAAACATGGACATGGATGATAGAAATAACCCCAGTAAGTACATACGAATAAGCAATCTCGGATAAAAATGAGATTTGAAAAATTATCCCTTACCTTAGGTCCGATTTGATTCGTAAGTATCCGAATATCCTTTATAATTATTTAAATAATGTTATTGACTTATTACAGAATAATATTAATTGTTATGATATCATATATGGTTCACTTATGACTTTATATTACCCATTCTTTTGTAAATTCCATGTTAAAGAGCGTTTTGGGTAAAATCATTTCATTTGTCATCCTTGTTTTGACTTGTAATTATTTATATGATTACTTAGATCATGATTACTTACATTCAGAATGTAAAATAAGATTTATATATAATATATATTCATAATATAAATATATATAATATATTGATAAATGGAAATAAATACACCGTTCATGGAGACGGTAGGCCATACGTACGCATGAACGTTGTTTTCGTTTCCTCATTGAATTGAATGGAATTAATTGGATGACATACATACATATATATATACATAAATCCAGTATCATTATTATGTCATATATTTCATGATTAATTATTATATATACTTTATAATCATTTATGAATGGTTAATCATTTAGAATGAATCTCATCGCATCGTGGAGATGGTATTCCGTACGTACGCACGAGCGATGATATCGTTCCCATGATCGTGGAATTTTATTGGAGTGTATGTATACTATTACATAATAAATATCACTTTATAATAATCATATAAAGTTATTATTTACACCATTATAACCATCCAAGTAAGGTGGTGACGGAAAATAGATTACACCACGACGTGGAGACGGTATTCCGTACGTACGCAGCGTGGTGATTTCTTTTTCTGTAGGATGGATAGATGGTGAAATAGGGTTGTTTCATACATATAATAACATATCAGTATATGAGTGATACTGATGTTATTACTTCATAATGAAACAACCTAATAAGAAGAAGTGGAAGAATAAATAAAGGTGAAAGAATCGGTAACGGAAATTACCTCTTCTTTGAAGCGCCTCTTTGAGACCTCCTCTTATGGCACTAAAATTGGTCATTGAAGAAAACCAGGACCTCTAGGATGTTTCTAGGGAAGTAGAGAAGAGAATTGGGAAGGTTTTGGCCGAGCGTGAAGGCTCAATGTGGTGTGTGGAAGAGAGGGAGGAGGTGACCTTTTATAAGGGAGGAGAGGGGCACCTTTGGAATTCATAAAAATATTAATTTATAATAAATCTAACCCCACTGGAAAACCTCCAAAAATGACTCATATTCTAAGATTATGTGAAATAGGGTTTTAATATCATCAAACAATCAAATTTAGACATGTTTGGATCTTATTTTAAACTTTATCATTTTGATTTATCCTTATTTAATTTGTTTAAGTTTATTTGTGGTAACAAAATTCTAAATTTTAAATTATAAAAAATAATTACTTATTTGTTGTGAATTTTCCATAATTGTTTACTTTATAAACTTATAGACCATATAAATTTAAATTTATAATTTTTAAATATTTTTGTGATTTTTAACCAATTTCATAATATGTTATTTTTATAAAATAACAATAGTGTCAATTTTGACACAATTCATTTATTTGAACTTAAATAAAATATATACAGAAGATATGTTGGAAATAAAAGCTTTAATAGATTTATAAAAGTTCTTATTTATCTATAAAATTAGTTTATCACATTAAACAGTTCATATAATATTTACTTTATTATTTTTAAAACCATTTATTTGGTTTATCTCTTAATAAAATAATTACTACAACATTTTTGTATAATTATTTAATATACTGATTTTTTTGCATAAAAATTAAAAATAAAATACTATGATGAAGATAAATATATTACATTTCACAATAATACATGTACTCTAATTTAGAATATTAAAATCACAATATTTAAATTGTTATATTTATTAAATTATGAAGGTGACAACTTTGGCATCATTTAAAATAAAATAATATAAGTGTCATAATCACTTTTATAAGGCTCCAAACGTTTATATATTAGGGAATTGGATGATTAAGGTGTATATATACACTACCAATAAGTTTTGGTCAGGTTTGTGGGCCTTTTAATTGGTATTTTTATTTCCATAAAAACTATATTACTTATTTCCCACTTAATAAATAATTTCTGTATCATTAATGTATCACCATTAATGACAATTATTTAATCCCTAAAAATTCTAAATAAATTATCATGATGTAGATAATTGTATTAGATTTCGGGAGACTATTCATGTTCGATGTTTTATGATGATTATCACTAAATTAAAATTATTATACTTATAAGATTTAAGAGAGTGACATGTTGTCACTTTCATTGGTTTTAATAATAATTAAATTATTTTTCAGGGCCAAAAGTCCATAAAATGAATCCAATCAGACCCTTAAGATATATGGGTCTACGGTTATCCATCCAATAGAATTTTGGCATGTGTTAGGGTAATTTTATAATATTATATTTACCCTTAATTACCCAATTTACCATTAACTATGGTAAATAAAATTTACCATAGTTACTATTCATAATTCCCAAAAATAAAAAGTAGCTTATTAACATAATTTAGACCCACTTATTCCAAATATGGAATCTATTTTTCCAAATTCAATACACAAAATTTACAGAAATTAAATTAAAATTAATCCCATTGTCGAAAGAAAACGAGTTTTTTCTTTAAAACATTGCAAAAGATTGAATTGATTTAACCTAAGAATTTAATGTAAAATAAATGATAATTAAAAACATAATATTAAATGGTAAAAATATATTCTATTTATAGTTTAAAACCATTTAATATTATAATTTAACGATATAAATTATTGCGATGAAAAAATTTGTTTTTAATTAAAATATAGCATGTTTTTACTATTCATCAAAATATGAAAGTTAACAGAATAATATGAAAATTTTATCCAAAGTAAATTTTTATTTATTGATTCCAATGAAGAATTTTATTTTTTCAAATTGAACTTATAAACATTTCATAAACTATATTTAATGTGGGTGCACCATTAAAAGGTAGCAAAACTGCATTTTTTGAAAAATACTTATTTTACCCGAAAAATTTATTTTGTTCTTATACCATGTTCTAGAAAATGTGTAAGATGAATAATAATGTTAGAAAATTAAAAATTTAGTTAATACTATTCATAACATCTAGTTCATAATAATATTATAATAATATATCGTTGTTTAGTAAAACCCAGTATTGCTTACAACACACGCTATCGAGGAAGCTCGCGATTGCGTGTAATGCAAACCAAGTCAGGGTTGCGTGTTGTGCAAGAATCCTTCATTGTTTCATATAACAGAATCCAACCATATTTCATTTATACATTGAATATATATATATATATACTCAATTTTGCGTAGAATAACTATTATCAAAATTGTGTGTAACATGATCCAAGAATAGTGTTGCGTATACTGCAAGCTAATACGGTGTTGCGTATAGCACAAGGTAATCTTGGTGTAGCATAAAACACAAGACATTAATAAAAATAAAAGAATATTTTTCATAAAATCTTGGGGTGTTAAACATTTCATTATCTTCCTCCCCAATAATTGAATTTAGTTGAGCTACTGGGGGTGGATCTAGATAAAAATTAGGTGGTGACGATTCTGCTCTAAAGATAAGGTGTTCCTTATCATCATCATGAAAAATAGTAATCTCCTTATTCTTACAATAAATTTTTGCATCATGGTCCAAAATCCAATCCATACAAAGGATTATATCAAATTCAATCATAGGTATGACGATGAGATCTGCAGATAAAGAACATTTATGTGCTCTAATGGGGACTGATTCACAAAACTTTGTTGCAATGATACTTCCCTTAGGATTTTTGACTGACAAATCCCTTGTTAAATCAAATTGTAAATATCGAATTTTCTTAGAAAACTGGGAAGATATGAAACAATGTGATGATCCAGAATCAAATAATGCATTTTCTATACTTGAGGAACCCATTAAATTACCTACCACCACGTCTTTCGGAGCATCAAACTTAGCAGTAGTGATAGAATAAGCATGGCCTTTATCCCTTGGCCTTTTTTGAGGTAAGTTCCCCTAACGCTTAGGATATTCATTTACATAATGTCCCATCTCCCTTCAGTTGTAGCATTAAACATCGGTAGCTTCTTTCTTCCCTTTGCAATCACGAGCTTGGTGGCCTTTTTCACCACACTTGTAATAGACTCACATTCCATTCAATCAAGTACCAGAGTGTTTCTTCCCACATTTACTGCAGGATGGATATTCAACTTTTCCGTTCTTCCCCTTATTTCCATTACCCGAGTGATCAGTAGATCTATTATTATCTTACTTTTCTTTAAATTCGTAAGACTTAGAGAATTATTTTTCTGTCTTGATAGCACATGAGACAATATCTTCGTACGACGAGAAGGATTGTGACACTAATGCTCGACAAAGAAATGGTTTTATCCCATCAAAGTAATGATCAATCTTACTTCTTGGGTTACGTATATAATCCCCAGCATACCTTGCTATCCTTTTAAAGTTATCCTCACACTTTGCGACATTCTCATCCTCCTTTTGTCTCAGACTCATAAATTGCCTTTCCATATTTTCTCGATGGTCATGAGGAAAGTATTTTTCTAATAAAATCTCTTTTAACTCTCTCCATTCTATATTTGATACTTCATCATCTTCCTTTGTGTTTTGTATCAATGGCCACCATTGATCAGCATCTCCAGTGAGTTGATAAACTGCCATGATATCTTTTTCCCTTTCACTACTCCCAAAGCCTGAAATATTCTCTCTAGGGAACTTATCCATTGATCAAATACCAATGGATTTTTACTCCCATTGAATGTTGGTGGTTGTTTTCTCATTAAGAGATATAACATTGATCCTACATGCTGCAGATTAGGGTGCTCCATATGGGTAAGTTTATTATTCATAACCTGAGTGAGTTGTCTGAGTATGGTGATTAGCTAATCAGCATCAGTTGTATCACCAGATCAACTATAATTATCTTGAGCAGGAGGGAAATACCTACATGGAGTTCATGCATTGATACTATTTCCATTTCTTCCACTAGGCTCCATTTCTAAACAATGGCATAAACTAGATCAGTTAATGAATCAAAATACATAATTCCATACTTGTAAAACACTTACATAAATTGAACTATTTACGGATATAATCTATAATCATAAAAAAATGTTATCTTTGAGGATGTATATACTCATAAAACCTTCATAATGGTTTGTAAATAAATTGAGAATTATCCTAATCATATCCCCCGGGAGTGTCGTAACCAAGAGTGCATCAAGACCCGTTGTCATGCACCAGTTCCCATTCGAGTCTAGCTCAAAGCGGTGTTTTCGGGTTTTACCCCTAGGTACATCTGTGCCAGAGCCGCCTCTACCTTCTCGTATCCAGACAGGGATTTATTTATCGAAAAAATCACAAAATCTCTACAATAACAATATTCTAGGAAGTTCTTCTACAATATTCCTCAAAGTCCATCTTAGGTCTATGTGCTCTAATCAGAGTTTATCTAAATCTAGCTTCCAAGGTTTGTACTAAATTTCCTCTGATACCAACTGTAACGACCTGACCCCAGTTAACTAGAGTTGGTGCATTATTACATAACATTGGAATGATCACAAAAGATCAAGTCTCAAAAGATCGATTAGTTTAGTAGTCTTGGAAATACTAGATATATTCATAAGTCTTACATTATATCATAAAGTAAAAAACTACAACAACATCTTGTCTTCATATCCCATCATACTATTACTACAGGTCATTCATAAATTACTTCTTTACATACTAGGAAAAATAAAACATTTAAAGGGGTGACCTCAGATGCTCAGTAAGGATAACAATATAGCGGAAACTTTCATAAATAAGCATAAACATTTAATGCATTGTACAACTAAAACACAAACCTTTTAAACTTTAAATTCAACATAATATGGCAAAAATAAAATGAAATAATTCTATTTAATTATTCACATGTATATTCTACTAGTCGAATAATCACATGCAATATCAAAAACCACTTTCATAATGATGGAATGCACAATTCCAGACTATCAAAAGCACATAGTCAAGGCCTTTTTCCAAGAATACAAATAATATTTTATCAAGGACTTGTGCCAATACACTAGTTTGTCTCATGAGACCTACCGACACATCGAGGAGCTATATCGGGCTCCACCCATCACTTACTAAGTCCAATAAATTCCTCATATAAAAAGGATTAAACATGTCATAAACATTCGTATTAAAACTATCATACAAAATGTCAATACCTTAACCATAAATATTGACTGGTATAAAAATAGCACATCCACAGTGAAACATATAACAAAACCTTCAATTCAATATGGATGTTTTGTATCATAATAAATCAACTCCAAATAAACTTAAAATCCGTCAAAGGATGTTGACATAGATGAAATCAAAACTCTTTTTCGAGAAATATCTCATTATATTTTGAAATCATTTAATATTCACATAATTATAAAATAAAACATTTACTTTGAAAATATTCTTATAAGCTTGTAAGGGAAGCTTTGATGAGTTTATAACGGCAGAAAATAGCTTCACCCTCCGTATAAGTTAAAAAAACATTTTACCTTAATTTTGTCAAAAAGGTTAAAAAGGACCTTATTTGGAAAACAACAAAAAATATTCCTTTCAAACAATTTTATAAAAATTATAAAAACAGTATAAATGACTTTAACCCATTTTCTAGTAAATAGTAAAAATGTTTTGAAATACATTTTCAAGAAACCTGGATGTGGATGATAAAGAAGTCCGAGTAGATAATTACGTATAAACAACCTCAGATAATGAAGAGATTGTGAAATAAACACTTACCTTGTACTTTTCCTTGGTTGAGGGTAGGTTAAACTACTGTACAATGGTGAAATTATTTTTATTAAATTATACAAGATTCATATACATTAATATGATATCATATATGTACTTTTAACATTGATTTGTTAACAATATCTCAGTATTATCATTGTTTAGGGTGTTAACAGACTCATTTTCTTTGTTATGTGAGTCTTATTTGTTATTTATGGGATGAATATTATTCACATCCAGAATGATATCATATCTCTAAAATTATTTTTAATCATCAAATGAAATTTATTCTAGAATGGATACGATGAGGAATGAATCTCATCGCGTTTGTGGAGACGGTAGTCCGTATGTACGCACGAGCGAAAATATCATTATTTTGTTATAAAAATAATATATAATTGGATGGTATATCATATATACAGAATAATTATCATTTTATATTTATTATTTACATGAATTACACATCATTATTATACTCATCTGAATAATAATGTATTGAATAATAATTACACCACGACGTGGAGACGGTAGGCCGTACGTATGCATGTATGGTGACATGTCATTCAAAGGATGGATAGAATACTAAATATGGTTATACCATATTTATAATAAATTCACAGTATATATAAGATATTGGAGTTATTATTTTGTAATGGAAATAACAAAGAAAGAATAAGTGGAAGAAGAAAGGAACTTGAAAGAGGGTGGTGAAAACATTACCTCTTCTTCAGGTTCTTCCTTTTGATTTGATCAAAAGGGCTCCTTATGTTGGATTTTTGATCAAACTAATGCCTCAAGGTTTAAGTAAGAGATTTTGAGAGGATATTTGGGTAGATTTTATCTGACCCAAAAGGTTTTGAAGGTGTGAATTAGAAAGAAGGGGGAGTTCCCTTTTATAAGAGGGGTGAGGGGCACCATTGGAAAGGCTAGAAATATTATTTTATAATAAATTCATATACGGTTTGTAATGGCTCCAAAGTAGATTTTTCAAAGTCTAATGTGGGTATGAGTCGAAATACTTTCAGCCAATAGATTTTAGACACTTTTGGGTCATTATATTAACCTTATATTTTAGTTTTAACTCTTAGTTAATTAGTTTGACATTTACCATGTCACTTTGTATTTTTATATTATATAGTTAATAAACATACTATATACATCCAAGATACCCCCAAGTGGTCCATTAATGATACGCCTATCATGATATAAGTCCTTTGGTAGAACCTTAGATTTTTAGGGATAGAATATCAATTAATAATATAATATTTGTTTTAAAAACTCTTTTATGTCAATTTTGACACTATATAATAATTGATTTTTTTAAAGTCTTAAATACATTATTAATTCTAAAAAAAATTAATTTAAGAAATCCTAAAATGTCATAATATGTAATAAAATTCGTGGATGGCATCAAAACTTTCAAATTATATTTATTTTAATATTTATAATACCAATTATTTGATTCTTTCATTAATAAGGAAAATACTGCATCATTATTGTGTCATAAATAAATTTAATTATTAAATTTATAAAAATTATAAATAAAATACTATGATGTAAGAAATATATTTATCTTTCTAAGGAATATTTATAGTAGAAAATATAATATATATAACCCTATGTAAAAATTGTTTTTCTAAAAGATATATGCTTTTGTCATTTTTGTATTTACTTTAACTTAATTTATATAAAGTTTCATTATCACTTATAAGTGGATCCATGGGGTCCCAAAATCGACCCAAAGATGCCCATGGTCGAACAGTTATAAACCAATAGGGTTAGGACACGTTTTAGGGTAAATTAATATTATTATAATATTATTTTTTACCCTTATTTACTGGATTTACCCTTTAACCATGGTAAATAAAATATTTACCGAAGTAATTATTCAAAATGTCTAAAAATTGAAGTTAACTATTTACACAATTTGGACCTCCTGATTCAAAAAACGGAATCAATATTTCTAAACTCAAAATGCAGAAGTGGCAGAAATTAATTTAAAATTAATTCATGTTGTTAAAACAAAAAGCATGTTTTTAAGAGATAATAACTATCAAAAGATTGACAGTTCTTTATGTCTGGTTTAAATGTGAAATTATATATAATGACCAAAATTTTATTAAATCATAAAAATATATTCCAAATATACTTTAAAACCACTAAAGTTCATAATTTATCACTATTAATTATTTTGATTTAAAATGTTGTTTTTAATTAAAATTTAGTAATTTTCACTATTCATCAAAATATAAAAGTTATCTGAAAAGTTCCAAAATTTTACCCTAGGATAATTTCGATATTCCGAATCCAAAAATGAAGTCCATTTTGAGAGATAAAATATATAAAATTTCAAGAAGTGGGTATTACTATTTATAACAGCTAGTTTGATTGGTTGTGGTGTGTGTTAGAACTCGAAGTTGCGTACAACACACGCTACTGTATTATTCGAAGAGAAGCATACCGTGGATGCTTGGGGTGTTACAGAAATGATATTCAGACAATATTCAGAGTAGTTGTATTTAGTATCAACTGAAGTTGATACTTATTGAGATAATGACTCTAGAAGCTTCTTTATGTATCTACCTCTAAAGAAAACACTTCTCCTCACTGAATATCAGGTTCTCACCCTAAGATCTTGGATCACATTTAATTCCCTGCATTTAAAGAACAAATACAATACACAAAGATTGAAGGGAATAAGGTGAATCCTCCATGCTTCTTCAATGTGAACATGATGGATGAGATGATTTTCTCAACAAAGATACTATATTTTCTCCACTCCTCACACTTTTACATTTTATCATTAATTTTGAATGTGGTTGTGTGGATTTCAATACTTATTCAATCTCTTTGTGTTTGAATCTTATTTATCCAAGATCTTTCCAAGAACTAGAATCTCCCAGTGTAACTTTCATCCTCTTTATGAATTCTTGTTGGGTTGGAATAAATTCAAAGCACTTTCTGATAGTATGACTAACCTTGTTGTACATCACACAAATAACTTATTGTTCTTCATCTAGAATCTTCTTTTTCTATTTTAGCACAAGACTTAGCTTATGCATCTTCCATTTTCTTCATTCTGTCCAAATATTCTGGCCAAACAACCAAAATATCATTTGGGATAGAGGCATCACGATTGGATCTTCTACATGGATTCTTCTAAGTGGATTCTTTCTTAGTAGTTCTTTTGGATGCACCACCCTTTACCTTCTTGGATTTAGAATCCAAGGAACTATCATCTTTCCTTCTTGAAATCTTGTTGGGAGAATGTTTTTTCATATTATTCATTTGATTTCTTCCCAAGGATGCTTCTTCATTCTTACCCAGCTTCTATAGTCTTCTTTTCTTATCAGTTTTGGGTACCTATTGAAATGAACATGCACCATTCATATGACCACTCCCATTGAATAAATCACAGATGTTATCTAACATTCCAAATCTGTATGCAGTAAATAAATGTTTCTGGATCTGTGGATGTTTCTTCTTTTTCTCTAGATTTCTCCGCCTTGAGATGGTCCTTTTTTGTGCTCTTACATTTAAGGGGTTGTACCAAAAATATAGCGCACAATTCCCAAATCTATTACAGCACCAGCATTGACCAACAAACCTTTACTTCTTGACATCTTCTTTATAAGGTTGCTGAATCTTCTTCTTGAATTGTTATGCTTTACGTGGGGAGCTATCTTCCACACCCTTTCTCCTATCCACCATAGCCATGGTGGTAGGTTTGTTCTCACTTTTCTTCATCCATGCTTGTTTAGAATTATTCTTCCAAACTGTACTTTTTGTAGAAACAATTTTAAAAATATTAGTAGAAGTTGGTATGGATGATACCTTTACTTTCTCAGCTAATTTTTATAGATCAATGAGTGAATAGATGATCTTATTATCACTTGATGGAGGTCTTTTGGTAGTAGAATACTTCATTGAACATTGAGTACTAACAGTAATTGTTTCCTTCTTTTGTGGAGACACAATATGTGTCTTCTCAAGATTGGTCAACTGAGCTTCAAATTCTAGAAATCCCATATTGAGGATGACTTCCCGATCTTCAATCATAGTCATATTCTCTTCAGATGCTTTATTTAATCTTTCAAATTCATCTCCATGTATCCTTACTTTATTTTGTAAAAAAGATTCATGTTCTTTGATCTTCTTGGAGTCTTCTTCCAAATACAACTCCATGAAATCACTGCTCTTTTTCGGCTCATCTTCAAGTGCATGGATCTTCTCTTCTAGAGTCTTATTGAATCCCACTTTCTCTTCAACATCTTTGAGCCATTTTGAAGAACTTACTTCAAATTCCCTCTTTTTTTCTTCAAAGGATCCAACCTATCTGGAGAGCTTTAGACATTCAACAATTTTTGCTTGTAAGCCTTTCTCCAAAATATTAGTTTCTTCTTCCAACTGAGTGATATTTTCCTGAATGTATTGAAATACTCCACAAACCAGGGACATAATCTCTTCAATAATACCTTTCATAATCATTCATAATCTATGAACTGATATTTCTTGAGATGTTATAGATTGATCATCACCACTTGTGCCAGTATTTTCATCATAAGAATATTTTCCAAATGTACTAATAAATAACTATTTATCATTTGTGGTTGGAAGGTTTTACATCTTCTTGGTGGTTACTTGAGCCACCTTCTCATTACATTCCAAGTCGGGTGTGTCTTCAATGTCATCTAGAAATGGAAAACCAGATGCTTCCTCTTCTTTAGATAAGAGGGAATTCTTCTTCAACTTTCTCTTCTCTTTCTTTTTCATGTTCATCATGGTCTTGGTAGAGATTGCCTTCTGATCATTTTCAACTGAATCTTCACCAAAACTTCTCTTCATTGATGACATAGGAAAGGATCTCAAGTCTTCAAAAGGGAATATCTTCACTATAGAGAATACAATAGAGGGGAACCTTACTCTGATACCAATTGAGAGGACCAGTTTGGGATATACCTAACATTGAGGGGGGGGGGGATGAATCAGTTTTGGGGACTTTTTAAACCAATTCCAACTTCTATCCCTTTACCTCTTGACCTGTTACGATCTTGATTATCTTATTCTATTTTCCCTGTTGCATACAATAATAGAAAGCCGTAAAAATATGCACACGATATTTTTACAAGGTTCACCACTCAATAAGAGTAGCTACATCCTTTCCATGCATGGGTATGCCAAGTGCATGGATTATCCACTATAATGTGATATTCTTTTACAAAGGAGTGGCTAGGAAAACAATCCTATAGCCAGTGTGAGTCCCTACACTTTAAAGGGGGTGGGAAACAATCCTCTTCCTTGGACATGTGATGAACTAGTCCAACTTTCATCATCTAGATGGTTCTTTATACTGCCTACGAAGATAGTCTTATTCCTTATTGATAAGTTAGGTTTTTCTATTGATCTATTTCAGTGCTCTTCACATGATTACTTGCAAAGCAGTAGGCAAGCAATTATGTTATTTCTTTCTCTTCTTCTCTAGTGCAAAAACCAACTGCACTAGTTCTTCTTCTTTCTTCCACTTAGTGCAAAAACTGACTGCACTAATATTCTTCTATCCTTAGCAATAATCACATACACCAATGTGATAATTAAATCACTGAAGATCTGCTCACATAGCATCATCTGAATTTAACTGCCCTAAAAAATTGTCAGCATTCAATTGGGAATACTCTGTTATTCTTCTTTTTCTCTCCTTTTTCTTTGACACAGTAGAATATGGAATGGTACTGCAAAGTCTTTATCTCTTTCTTCAGATATCAATACCAACACGTAAGTGTGTTGGTATACTACCTTCCTTTTATGTGTAGATGTGAGTTCGATTACACCTCTAGTTCTTCTTTACTTCGCAAAGTACATCTAGGGTGATAAACACCAGTCATGTGGGTGCAGTTCAACTTCTCTTTGTGAAACCGAATGGTTCACAGTTCTTTCTTTTTCGCAAAGCTACTTTGAGAGTGTTATGCACTTATCGAATGCCCACAAGACCCCCAAATTTTCATGCACCCTTCTAGGTGTCTTGCACAAAAAATTCAAACCTTCGCGTAAAAAAACCTCTTGGCACGAAAAACCCATTTCGTGCAACTCTTCCTTTTCGCGCAGAACTTCCCTTTTTCGCACATCACTTCCTTTTTCGCGCATCAATTCTTCTTTTCATGTAATACTTTATACTTCAATTTTCCACATGTCAGAGCATAGGATTGTTCTAAGTGTCGAGTCTTAACAAATGAGAGGGGTTAACCTCATATTTATAGGCATTTTTGAACCCTGCGCAAAAAATACTAATCAGTGCGTAAAACCTCCTTCATGCGCATAAAAACTCTTTCACGTAACTTCAGATTTCACGCAATGTTCCAATATTTCACGCACATCATTGGTTTTCCAATTTTTGAGCTTCTGATATTGAAACACCTTTTGCATGAAAAAATTATTTCCTCTATTTCACACACCACACCAATATTCCGTGCAACCATTATTTTTTCCATACATCCCGCTGATATTTTACACATCCCACAACTATTTCGTGCACCACATTATTTTTTCACGCAACCTGCCTAAATTTCCACGCACTCTATGCATTTTCCATTATTCGATGTTATGACCTTAAATCATTCCTTGCACGCAAAATTATAAACCATATTCAATCTTTCGCGCAACATCCACTTCCATAAACACATCTTCATCTCCCGATTTTCAGGCCCTAAAATTTGGTAAACACTGGAAAACGGCACGACATTAAACTGTGCTTTTATACCGCCCCCAGATTGTACATTGATTTTTCATTTATCTCTTCAATGCTTCCCATAACTATTCTTCATCTTTCATCATGAAATCTACTATCGTGATATATATCTTTTGATAGATCTTCTTTACCATCGTCGGAGTTACAATAGAATGTATTGAACCTTCCATATCTTCCAGAAACATCATTCCTTCCAATCAAAATTGTATATGACTGGTATCATCATTTCTCCACCTTTTCTTCATAAGGCTTGCACCAAAAGTTATCTTAAGTTATGATATATGTGAAATACATATCAGAAAATCATCTTCTGGTTTAGTCGATTATTTTTAGAATATTAATTCCAAAGTACTTCTTCATCCTCGCTTCAAATCCTAAATTCATTTTGGAGTGTTAATTCCAATGAACTCCAATCATCTCTCTTCATTCAAAAGTGGTGGCTTGAGGCTTCCTGAAACACCTCAAATGTTGTAGACAATGTATCACCTTTGATACATGTATTTTGAACTTTTAAGCATAGTGTAATAGTCGTCTGATTTAAAGGAAATGTGTAATGCATGACCATCTTAGAATGCCAAGACGTTCCGACTCTTTCTTCTTCTTCAACAATCATTCTCTACTTCATGCAGATCATATGATTCTTTTCATCAAGTAAGCTATTTCATGGTTCTCATGAAATAGTGAAGAATTACATGGTCTTCTTTAAATCCTCATTCTTCTTCAATCATCCTTAGATGAATGATACTTCACCATTCCTCATTGTTGTAAACAACGTGTCACCTTTACACAAGTTATTTGAACATATGATCAGTGCATAAATCGTCTGAATTCACTTCATAGAGAATTTCCCAAGTATGAAATTCAATGATATGATTTCATAACAATTCTCCAGGCATCCTCACTTCAGCTGATCTCCATTAACTATGGAATCCCTCTTCATTTTGACTGATATTGACAACAGTTGACAACAAATACAATCTTCGTACACAAGGTGCTCCCAACATCATTGGTGATTAGAGTAGTTGTATTAATTCAATTATGAGATTTAATATTCACTCAAAAAATAAATATAGTATCTGACACCCTAATCTAGATGACTAACAGACATGTCTTCTAGGAGGCCAATTGTGAGTGGTAGCTGATGGTTCTGGTTTTTTGAATCACATGAAGGTTTATGAATATGGTGGGATACCTATTTTAGAAGAATTAGAAGTGAAATCCCCTCTTCTAAAATGGTCGATGATGAGATAGATTTTAGATCCTAAGGGACTAGTCCTAGGGGAGAGTGTATCATGTGAGGAGCCAAAAACTTGTTGGGATATCGATAAGGATGAGATTATTCACTTATAAGGATGTGTTTGGGTCCCTTAAGACATATGAAAAGAGTTAGTGTGGGAATATTGTGCCTCTATTTGGGTTTTTAACTCTAGGATCTCCAATATGTACTAAGACATACATTATCAGTATTGGTGGAAATTTACAAGGAGGCAAATTGTGGGTTTTATCACCCAATGTTACACATATCAATAGGCAAAGTCAATGAAACATAGGATTGTCGGAGTTTTATAGCCGATGACCACTATATAGTGAAAAAAGGATGGTGTCACTAGGGGCATCATGATTGGATTTTCTAGATCTCCTAAATGTAGTGATGTAGTATGGGTGATCATCGATAGGGTGACCAAGGTATCACACTTCCTATATATCCAAGAGACATTCTCAGTTGATGATTATAGGAGGATTTATATTCGAGATATTGTAATCCATAATGGTGTTAAATGTTATATAATATCATAAGGAGATTATATATTTACATCATATATTGGGAAAATGTTGAAAAAAGAATTGGATTCATAGGTGCTTCTCAGTAAAAGATATCACCCTCTGATCAACAGGAAATATGAGCATAAATATAGTTGTTAGAGGACATGATATGGACATGTGTCCATAATTTTTGAGGTTCTTTCAAGATACACATTAATTCCATATATTTTTAATATAATAATATATTCTATGAAATGATTATGATGGCTCCTAATGAGTCACTTTACAATAGTTCATTCCGTTCACCCATGTGCTATTTAGAGGTAGGTGGAGCAGTGTTACTAGGTCCACATCTCATCTAGAATACTTCAGAGTAGGTAAATTTTATTTATATGTTTACAGATACTTCTTAGTATTGGAAGAAGTCTTATACTGATATTCACCATTGAACTCTATAGTTCGTGGCTGAATATCGGATCTTTCTATGAGTTCCACATATAGTGGGTGATAGACAAACTCGGAGATGTGGAAAGTTATCACCTCCTTAAATAAATCAATTAAATATCATATACAGAGTCATCCTGGTAGCCTATTAGTTGAATTTACCTTAGATGTATCGATCCATAAAATATTTATTCTATGTATCATAACTTCTTCATTATCATTCTGATTCATCACATTCATTTGATCCTTATGATATTGGGCCTGATAAGGATGCATCCTTTTAGGAGAATCAAGTATGAATCTTTGATCATAAAATTAAGGCTCTATAAGGATGGTCAATTCCTCTTGTATGAGAGATACAGAAACATAGAATTGTATATGATAAGACATGGCCGAGAGGGGATAACATATGTTCATATAGGATTGAAATTTTCTCAGACAATGCTTCACCATTGTTGGAAGGAAAACTCTGGGATGTGTTTTTTTAAGGAGGGGATTTTGTAACATATTAGTTTTTTTAGAGTGGTATAGATTCATTACTTTTTAATTAGAACCTTTTTATGTTTTTCCTCATTATTATACCCTTTTAAATGGGGCTTTAGGCTGATTAGTTTTCTATTGAAGGAAAGTAGAATGTGGGATCGATGGAGGCTACATGTAGAAGAAATACATGACACTAATTATACTGTTGAAGTGAATATAATTCATTATGGGAATTCAAAATACATGAAATGATTCACACTATCTGTCCCCCATGAGTTTTGATGTGAGAATATAGAATAATTCATTGAATCCAATATTAATTACTTGTAATGGTCTGGGTAGGCCTTGTTAAAGACTTGTGTTGGTTTTTCCAAAAAGGGGAAAACATGGGATTTACATAATGTGTATTACATATAAATATCATGAAAAATAGATAACATATATATATAATAAACAATGTATAAATTTCATGGATAATTATTAAATGGGAAGGATCCCCATATTTTTTGGTAGAGGGTCATTTTTTCTCCCTCCCAAAGCAAGGACACCTCTATTGGAGTTCTCTCATGACTAACCTAGGAACTAAAGGATATTTCTCATTCAAGATCCATTTCCTTCACTTTTGGATGTGTTAGATAGATAATGGTTTTATCTCTACTCATCGTCCTTCCATTTTTCATTTATATCTTAATGTGTTATGCTATATTTGTGCGATTTCATATATCCTATTTTAAGGAGTTTTCCTATTCTTAAAATCTCTTCCATTTTAGTTTGATTCAAAGGTTGATTCTAGATGAGGAGAATTCTACAAGAATAACTAAAAATTTCTATTCCTTTTCCTTGAAATTCTCAATGAATTTTGTAATGTTTCATTGAAATTCATGTTGGACTCTTCTAATTTCACCTCTATAAAAGTTAATTAATTTAATTTAATTTAATTATCATCTATTACATAGCCCTAGTTACCCACAAATAATTATCATGTGGTTATTACCTCAATGTGATCCACCCCATGGGTGTCCCATTATTTAAGTACTAGATCCTTATTCCATAAAACCAAATTAAATATCTTTTTTCTTAGAAGCGTTAATTTATCTAAGAGAGATGATAGGCTAGGTGTTTTATAACTTTTTCATTATGTCACAACTTACTTCACTTTAATTGAATAAAATGTATACTGGATTAAATAATTATGGATGAAATGACTTGTTAAATGATAGGAGTTATAAATATATAACCCATTATTTTAGGTCTAGCCTAGAGCGATAGAAGGTTCACAAATTAAGGACACCTTAGACAAGCTCATCAAGATTTATTATTTGCATTATAAATAAACAATAATTCATAAAGAGTGGTACTTGGATTCCACAAAGTATCATTGGGATGGGATCACTAGGAAGATCACTTACCAACCCATGAGTAATTCCAGTTCCCCAGTAGAGTTACCTTGGATAGGATTACTGGGAAAGATGGTAATACATTGACATGAGCAATACTTGGTCCCATACATGGTATACCTAGGATGGGATCTAAGGGGTCTGTCATTACACTATACTAAGGGTGATAAATGGAAATATTCTTACATTTTTCCTTTTAAGGACCGTTATAGTGAAGGTTGTTTATAGTCTACCAAGAGCGATACTAGAGTTTTTTATAGATCACCTTGGATGAGATCAGGATTACATTTTTTACATTTTAAAATTTTAATATTATTAAACTAAGCACATGTCAGCCAAGAAAAATAAAACTATTGGGTTTGGTCCATTCAAGATGTTTAATATTTTTGATCATTTATATACCCATATCATATCTGTATAGGATGACCTCCGTTTTTAGATTTTTAATTTACACAAAAGTAGGTAGTGTTGGTCGGGGTCCCATCAGGAACCTGTTCCGATGTGGTTTATTTATTTATTTATTTTTTTACTTTTACGTAAAGACTTATAATTTATATCACAAACTACATTTATCTAAAAACTATTGTTGATATCCAGTGAAGTATGTCTTAATGAAAATTTGGATCGCATATGGTACCTGAATAGATTTTATCACTATATGTATAAATATGGTGGAACATAGCTTATAATTTCCAATTTATAATGCTTCGATAGAGTATGAGTATAGGGGAATGATATTATTCTCATGATGCTATTGGTGGTAGGTTTTGGTCTTTTTTTATTTTTGTTATCATGTTTTATCTGTTTCCCCCTCAATATCCCATGTACTTTATTTTTTGTATAGCTTTAAGAAATGATTATCATTTTTTAGCATTTTATTTATTTTTCTTATGAATATTTATATATCTAGATGATTTATTATTCCTCTACTGATTATTTATTACTACTTCCACTAATTTGATTTATTATTTAATGTTCTTTTTAACTCTAACCATGGGGTTATAATACCCCCAAATTACCATTATAAACCATTTCCACTAGTCATCTACCTCTAGCATATGGGGAGGTGTGCTAGAGGTCATGTTCCCAACTGTCTTTGGGAACCTCTTATATTCATTCAGGGTGGGATGATACATTATCATATAGGGAGGAAATTAGTTTCTTGGATATGGGATTGAGCCTCGAGGAGGATTTTAATGATTATTTTGATAATAGGAATAAAAACCCATATTAATTTTTGAAATATTTCATGGTTGTAATACTGGACTAGATCATGCAGTTTTAAATCTAGAGGAAAGAAGATATGTGAGGACATTATAATATTAAGTATCAAGATTAAGCCTTAGTTAGGTGTCCAATGTTTCCTATAAATATATTAATCAGATTCAATGTAGTTAATGTTATGGTAGTAAATGATGCGACAATAAGGGCCTTATGCACTACTTATGCATGTCAGCCTTCCCTGAGATTCCTTCCCAAGAGTGTGACCCTTTGAGTGAAGAATAGTATTTATCAGACTTACATATAAAAATAGGACCATAATGGGGAGAATAAATATAATTATATCATTAAAATCTTCACTGATTTATAAAACCATGCGATTCATACTCCATGTGAGAAAAAATAGATTGTGGAAGATCAAAAAATTGCATGAGAGAGAATTTTCATGGGGTTTACACACTGTAGTTTCTATGATATTTTATTACCAGTCTTATGGATAATATAGTATGGGGATTTGGCAATAGGAAGGAATCCTAAATATCTTTTTTAAAACACGAGTCAAAAACAACGTAGTTAAGTTTTTCCTTAAACCACTTATGGGCTTAAGATTCTAAAGGTAATATTTAAGAAATTCCTTTAAGAGGATGCATGTGTATGAACCCATTATATATATGTTTTTAAACAAGGACAGGTGATACAAAAAAAATAGAATTATGTTCCAATGGGTTATAGTATTTTGAAAATGGAAGGAATTGCACAATGGAGGATTGTAAAGTCCCAAATTCATTCTCAATCATTTGGTGGATGAAGAAAAATGATGATCATGAAAGGTATACTAAATATTTTATATTGAATGGATGATATTTTTAAGGAATGATAAAAATAAGGTTTCATTAGAAAATAAACCTTTCCTATTAATGATAATACCCTTATAAAGGGGGTTCTTGGGGGAGTCCCCATAGTCACTGGTTCACATAGTTTATGTTCAAATGTTACCACATGACAAGGATGACATATCCCATGGTGTTTTATAGAAAGGGATGTTGCATTTGAAGATGTTTAACTGAAATTTATAGTGGTTTATACACAAAATTTCCAAGGTTATTCATTTTAACATTTCATAGGGTGACTTTTTGAAAAAGATAATATGTCTGGGGGTATTTGTGTGACCGAACATGACCTGCTCAGGGGGCTTCATGTGATCGAAGCTGAAATGACCAAGGTGCTTTACATGATTGAAGCTAACATGTTCACAGACTTTCATGTGATTAAGGTTGACGTGTAAGGGGGTAATTCAAGTGATCAAATATAACATACCCATGGTGCTTCACATGATCAAAGAATACATGTCCATGTACTTTCATATAAATGAGGCTTCCATGTCCATGTTGCATCACATGACCGATGATGACAATTATAGGGTCATTTGTGTGATCAATAATGATATTTATATGTTTTCAAGATGGAATTATAAGACTAGTGATGGATCATTTGATTGTGTGAACTTAATAGAGTCACATAATAGGGTTATTCAAACATGATCATGATCAAACAAATAGTAATGGGGAGGGAATACAATGTTTGAAATTTCATGTCCAAGGGTATCATGATAGGGTTACATAGAGTATGGTTTATATGATGGGAGGGGTGGATATATAAGGCTTCATTTTAAGGCCAAATATTTAAGGGTTTTCCTGGAATGAGGATGAAATGTCCATGGTTTCACATACATGTAGAGGTCACATGTCAATGAATGTTCACATGAAATGTGTGCATGTGATCATGTAATCTTATGGGAGTCACACAGTGGGGTCTCATGATGGGATCCCATGTACATGTCTATGTATATTTTCTATGGTCTTATAATGGATACACATTAATAGAAAATTTCTCTTCCTCTGTCCATGAATAATTTTTGGCAAGGTAATAGTTGGGGGTAAATCTATGGTCACATAACCTATGATCACATCATATGAATTATGAGGAGTCATGTGATCAGAAAACGAAGGGTGTTTTCATGATTTTCAATTTATTTTTCAATTGTGTTTCCTCAAAAGGATATTTAGATAATGTATCATGACAGTGTCTCGTGACTACATGGGTAAAATTATCTAATGTCAGTATCTCAATCCTCCTCCTCTGATCTGTTCCCTCCTCTAGTTCCCTTCTTATGTCTCTCCCCATTTTTAAATAGTAGGTAAGGGGTTTATATATGAATAGGTGGACATATATATCTTATCTATTTATGGTGAATGTGTCGTGTGCACCGACTTGAGGTAATGGGTGAGGTATCTCTGAGGCACCAATGATATTTTTACTATCATGATCATGAAATGCTGAGCAAGATACATGATTTAAAGATCAAAAGCATCATCACATGATTCATGATGGTTATTCATGATGGGACACAATCATATTCACATTATATTGTGGAATATGTAAGTGACAGAAGGCTCTCATAATGAGAAGTTACATTCTTATTTGTGTGAAGCCTCAAAAATGTCTGAATGTATTTGTCTGATAATTATCAAATGATCATGTGATCCTCCAAATGATGTGTGATGGATTAATGTGATCATTTAATAGAATTCATGTAATTGTTTCATGTAACTCTATGACTTCTTATGACCTATACCTGATTTTGACTTATTTATGTGACTACTTCACATGATATGCATGATATGATTCAAAGGATTCACATGATCTCTTAACATGTTGGTGGGAAACCTCTTGAAAACCATAAAGGGATTCATGCTATAACATCATGAGAATTTAATGATTGTTCATCTTGTTAGTGGACAAGTCCATGATAACCAACCAGGGTATTCACATGAATAGAATCTATAAAAGGTTGAATCCTCTCATTAATGGAACATTGGGGGGGGGGGGGTTATGCAAACAATATGATGTCAATGTAAATCAAGTAATCTAAATCATGTGACTACGTGATCCTTAGTCGATATTGTAATGAATTCATGTGTCTTCTGTGATTAGCAGGGTTGCTCATTTATTGAACATTTTATGTATATAGTATGATATAATCCATGATAGCTTCATATGACAACACACTATGTTAATGAGATGTCATGGGTTATTGTCGGCAAGTCCTTATGATAACTCATTGATTATCTTTATTACATTTATTGATCCAATAAAAATTCTTTGATGTCTTAATTTGAGGATTTATGTTCATTGAAACGCTTTACTAATTAAAGGGAAAGTTGAATTCATGACATCAGGACATTATCTTTGTCTCAGTTGTCTTGAGATTGCCCAAATATCATTAAAGGATGATGATTTGAACATGAGTGTGCTGGTTTTATTGGGTAGTGGAGTCAAAAATATGTTAGTCATGTCTTATGGTATCTAAAAATGTGTTTCCGAAAGTGTGGAGGTTGTACAATGGTTTAAAATGATGTGGGGGCACAATCAGATAGCTTAGTTCTGCTTGATCGGATGAAACACGTTATGTATATATGTTTTAATGGGTGAACAATACCAATTTCATGGAATTACTGCACATTATACTTGCTTACTATTTATATCAAGTTAGTAATCCACTCCATGTCATACCTTCGTCTATCCATATAACTGGGGCTAGCACATGGACACACATGCACCCACACCCTCCCAAGTTGTTTCATACCCTTATGCAGTATTCCTAAGAATTCTACACACACTATGCATACCTAGTTGGTTTTATAAATTACACCGCCTCTCCTCTTAGGTAGTTGGTTGTGTTGGCTCCGAGTCATGGTTGAGGAAACTATAACATGTGCTAGTGGTTTTGCTCGCTGAATTTCCAATTTGGCTATTAAATATTTTGGGAAAATGAATACTTGGAAATTCATAGAATAAAATCTATGTTGAATGAGTTAAATAAGGTCCATAATATGATTCCTACTAAAATGAATCCTGATCCCAATCCTTTATTATTCAGGAATTCCACTTCCACACATCCTTATATGGCCTCTATGAAATTAGGAATTGTATTTTCATAGGGTAAACCCATCTTAAACATTTAAGGGAAAAATATTTCATATAAAATTATGTGTACCAATATTCTCTCAAATAATTTTCCAAAAAAATATTAATATTCATGATGAGTGAATTCATACAAAAAAGTTTTAAAATTACCATAATTGAAAGAAAAATTGTCTAGGGGTGAATAATGTAGTACATAGTTTATTTAATAAATAGATTAATATATTAACATATTATCACAACAACTTGATTAATATTTTTATGAACTTTCTAGACCAAAATATACACATACATTAGAATCAATTCAATCCCATGATCCGTTTGAGGTAGAAATGGTTCCCATGACGTTTTTGTAAAATCCTATACATGTTCTTGTCCTTCCAAGAAAGATCTATATTCCATGCTCAGATAACATGAAACTTCTCCATCATTTGATAAGAGGGATACCTTACTCATATTATTATTCTAATTTATTTTCATTTTCATCATAATATTTTTAGAAACTATGACCTGCTATTTTATAGAAATGCATTCTCCAAAACTAAACTTTATTATGGATACATGAAATAAAATTCATTTTTTCAAAGAGAACAATAATATATTTAGAATTAAATAGACGTAAACCTCCTTTTGAAACTACTTGAATGGATTGGTTATAGAGATATTATATACTGAATGGACGGGAAAATTACTATTGATTTCTAATTTATCACATTCCAATCCATTCACACTTTTACCTCATTCACAATTACATGATAATTCTTGTCTTCTCCATATATATTTCCATTTTTCTTTTTTTCAAGAAACATAATTGAACAAACACACACACAAAAACTTGTGAGAGGCATTAAGATTTACATAGTCAACCTTTCAAAATGAAAGGTTATCCCTTGGTGTGATTTAGTTTGGATTAAAATTATTTGGTCAACTAGAATAAACTTATGAATACAATTAGAAATGGTATACCTGTTTAAAAGTGTTTATTAAAAATCACATAATGTAACATAAAATTTATTCATCATACTATCCTTCTGACAATTGTAAATATCGTGATAAAAACCAAAGAGTCTTCCTAATAAATTTCACAAGTTTATTAGCGCACTACTCTCTATTATTATTCTTATACATATTTTACAAACACAAAAAAAATTCTGAATATTTTCTTCTTTATGTAAACTATAATGCGCACAACTCCATATGTTTATAGTATATGATGATCACCACAATTATTTCACTATTATCCAGGTTTATTCCACTAATATTCGGGATAATCCCTTTTCTCATAACAACTATTATTCTTTTTTCCACTTAATTTCACAATTTACAACACCAGATATTCTTATTTTAATTACACAAATAATAACATCTATTTCTGGATATTGTGTTGCGTCTCTCATGTTTTCTAGCATTTTTTTATGAAAGAGTGTCATAGAAAAATGTTCTCTTACTACTCTTAATATAAGTTATGAAAAAAATATTATCTTAATAGAGGTAAAAAACTATATAAACTTTTGAACTCCATTTAAAAATAATGGAATAAAAAGACCATTAGTTATATAATTGTTAGAATCAAATTGGACCATTTAAATATCCGATAATGCTACCAAGGATTCCACCACAATCCTCATTAAAACAGACTGCCATATATTCTTCATGGCCTAATATTTTCCTCTCCTTTTCCAGTGAAAATTATATATATGAAATCCATTTAAATAACATCTAAAATCACATAAATATTTTGCCTATATCATGATATATAAAACAAAAAATGTGATACATGGATAATTAATTGACCATTTCTATGTCAACTCAATAAAACCACTTAATTCACTAGGAAAATGCCTGAGATTCCCTATACCAGAACCTAGTTCCATTTTCTATTCTTTTCCCTCCAAAATAATGGGAACCATAGCCATGGTCACCTACATATTGCCATTGTTTCCTACAAAATCAAATGTTAACTACAACATCTTCTCCTATTAGTGTAGTCTCCTGCCTCAACCCATTTTTGTTTTCCACTCCAACTATTGACCAAGGAATCATTAAAAAAACAATTATCATATTATATTTATCAATTTCTATACTTACACTAATATCCAACAACAGGTAACAATATGATTGTAGTCCCATTTTAGTTTCTTATTTTGGGCATACGCCTCTTAAAGATGCTATGTGATATAGGTTTGGCCCCACCTGACCTTCTTATACATATTCATCATAACCACCTCTTGGAGATCGGCTATCCCATGGTAGGAAAACATCCCATCAAAAACCTCTTTACCTTGGGCATGGGCTTCCTATCATTGATATACATTATCTTAAGATCCAAATTCATAAAAGTCCTAAATCATGATTAATTTATCCAGATATATATCTATGAAAAAAATCATACATGGAATGAACTATTTTTTCTTCATCCGAAAATACTTTGATAAACCATGTGAAAGATTCACTATTGTAGAGAAACTAAGATAATATACATTGAGCTTAAAATACATAGACAAAAAATTCTAATAATTAATCAATAAACAAGAACCACATCAAATGGGATGTTATTCTTCTCCAAAATTGTGATCTTCATCATTTATAATCAATACACCATGATCACTAATCGTTTTCTTCAATTAAGTACTACATTCAACAAGTTAGCAATAATGAATCATTTTTATGCATAAAAAACGATTAATACAAATTGAAAAAAGATATAGCATAGATAAATGGGATTAACACCCTCCATTTTCATCATGAATAGTGGTTCCACGAAAGGGTTCTCCCATAAATCTTTGGTAAGGAAGGTATTTATTATTATTTTCTATGGAAAGGATAACAAAGTTGTTTTTGGTGGAAATGGGAGACACATATTTATTCCACATCTTCTATTTATGAGTTAGGTTATTTGAATATAGATATTATCTAGTATCCTATAGGTTCATGATGCTACCATTACTACTATTCTCCCAAACCATATTTTATTATAGCTTATCACAATGGAGGTTGAGTATATGATGACACATATTTACCTATAGTTGATGTAGAAGAACAATAATATGATTGTGATTCGATAACTTTGTTTCCAAGAAAGCTGCAAAATACTTATTGTGGATTGATAGAAAACTAAAAACATAAATACAGATGAGTGTTGTGTCAGATATATAAATTTAAACATATATACTACCTGAATTTTATTCAAGTTAATTATAATCAGCTATTTTTATGATTTTAATATTCATGGGTTGTTAAAAAATTTGGTCATGATAAAGACAAAAAATGGTGATATTATTTTAACATTTATCACCTTCATGATTATAAAATTCATGTTTGGTTCACCATTATCATATTTATCATGCATCTTACTCGTAGGTTTATTGTAACTCTACGATACTACTTTCCTAGGGTAGGTGGTCAATAAAATAAACAAGAGAATCCTAAAAATCACATCAAACTGAGAGGACGGAATTCATGCTCATCCATACCATTTGGGGGAATAATTTCTTACTCCAAGAGTCTCTTATAGATTTAATAAATACTAGTAAATCATACCGAGTAATGTAAAATATTTATACTTGTTACCCTTATTAAATATATTTAATTGAATGTGTATTAAGGATTGAAAACACATTTTTATTTAATAATGGTTTTCTATATCCACCCTTATCAAGTGAATGGATTATATTTTTATATTTATCATTGTTATTGGGAATAGTGAAATAAAATTTCATCAAAGTATATAATTTTTTCTTGATGATGGGATTATGATTGTAAAATAGTATTCCTTTATACCCCTATTAAAGATATCCAAACCCATATAGTTTAGTTCCATTTAGTGGGACATGTATTACCTTTTATGGTCGATTGATAATGACAGATTTCAAGCATTTTAATGTCATGAAGAATGGACTTTCTAGGATAAAGGTTCTTAACAATACACGATGTGGAACATACACATGAATATACCTTTATGGTTTACCTAATTGAAAATATATCCCTACAGAGACATGGATGATGAATACTAGACAAGAATATGGCCATTTGGTGGGGATGGGGGGGGGGAATTGCATCAGGGATATAGAGTGATGAAGTAATATGGTTTTTCTGGTAAAATGGCATATTATGGAACTTATAAAATAACAAATATATGGAAATATTGTATTTAATCCATGATGATATATACTATATGTAATATTGGTATCATAAATCAGAGCCCACATTGTTTTAGTGACATGGTTTAATGTAATATAACAACACAATACCAAGAAATTTAATATCATGTGTTGTTGAAATTGTCAGGAATTTTTACACCAAGTGACTTGGAATATTATGTCGTGAATGTTGTGATGGTAGTGGATGGATTGGAGATTAAATATGTTGTTATAACTTGGTTTAATTCATTTAGAATATATCTCTATAAATGATTTTCCCAATTTTAATATAAAACATTGAGAAGGAGAAGATATGGTTGTTGGGGATTCCACCTAGAAAGGAGGCCCATATTGGATGAATTTTGATGTGTCTAATGATATTATAACCACATGTATTTAATCCATCATGATCCATTATCAATGTGATAAAAAGGATATAATATAATATCAATCAAATTCCTTGAGAAAATAAAATTGGATTAGTGTGGGTCTTACACATTGATGCATCTTGGATGAATGATGTGTTGGGTATTTCAACATGGTAAGGTGATCAAACTCACATATTACTATCCAAAAATTATTAAGTTTAGTTATAGAAGTAATAGGAATATATAATCTATAATGCAAGAATATTATATTACCCTAGGATTCATTCCCACACAAACCCATCTCATTGAATGATGAATAAACCCATCATAGTTCCTAGAATTTGGACATATGCCATGAGGATTCCCTTGTTGGTAAAAAATGGGATGTACATGGTATTAGAGGACCATGTGGTATTTAATGAGTAATTTAATATCAATAGGAATACCTTGTGGGTTATTTTTTTAGATTACACCTAAAATGGGTATAATAGCTCCATACTTGCACTCCCATATCCAGTAATAAAATCATAAACATTTCATTTCTAGATGTGATACTGATAAATTTGACCTAATTTTTGTTATCCAAAAATTAAAACATCATGAATAAATATTTCATAACTTATAATCTGAAGGAACTTTCATTATTATATTTTTAGAGAATCTGGAAAAAAAATTAATATCATGGATTTATAAATGACCGGTTCATAAATATAGGCTTCACCTTCCACTATGCACTGATATTAATATTTCTTATTATGTCAATAGTTCCATTAATATGAAACCCTTTTAGAAAATTTTTATTAATAATAATTCTTGATAACCATAGGAAAGGTAAGAATAATAAGTGTGAAATAAAATACCCATAAAATGTTTAGATCATCATTAATAATTGAATGTCTTTAATTAGATTAAGATGACAATAAGGGTTTGATGATTTCATAAATATGGATTTGTATAAAATAAGTGAACTCATGCCCATAAATACCTTGATCATCAAACAAGACAAACATGGAATAAGAATTTAACAATGATCAGAGTAATAAGAATCAATAATCATTAGTCATGTTATATTAGTCTTGATAAAAAAATATATTTATTACCCATAAGAAGTATAACAAAAACATGTTGGTATCTTGGGACATTGTCTTTATTGTACATATACAGAACTCTTATAGAGACCTTACAAATGGAATTACAATATGATAGACATCCATAACCAATGTATTGGAGTTTGGTCTTGGTGCACCAATCATATAAGATATACCAGGATCACCTAGTTCTATCTAGGAACACCGACAGTCATTAATAATGTCCATATACCACTAATGAATATAAAATTTGGAAATTTTCACATTTCAATATAAAAATGATCATTGTTCTTCCACTGCTTGATTAAACTCTGTAAAATAAATTTTTTCCATAATAATCCCATTGAATCATGATTATCCCAAGGAAAATAAATGTGTTCCATAACAATCTCAATGAAACATGATTTACCTATGGAAAATGAATGGGTTCCATAATAGTCGATTTGAAATAATATTAACTCATAGAAAAGATATATGTTCTACAAAAATATATTTAATATAATCATAATTCATCCAAAAAATTATTAGTATGGTATCATTAGAAAATACCTCCATTAGATTATAAGTAACAAAAAGGGTTGTTCATATTGATGAAAGGTAATACCACGAAAATATTTCATTTTTTGGGAAAATAAAATTTTTATTTTGAAAGAAAATTTGAAAATTCAAAATTCAAAAATATTATTAAAATAATAACCTTTGTAAAAAACCTTAAAAACATATATATATGAAACACCAACGAAAATAATAGAAATGATAATACTAAAATCATTTCAGGTAATAAATGTTTAAAATAAACATCATTTTCAAAACATTTTGAAAAAGAGAATCAAAAGTTATCCATTTGTAGAATGTTAATAAATATTATATTAAAACCTTTTAAAAGAAGGTAAAAGATATTTTAAAATGAATTTAAGAAAAAATATATTTTTACAAAAGATAATTTATGAATTTTTCTTTTTGAAAAGATGCATATGAAATAGAAGGATACATGATCAAAAAGAAAACTCAAGATCAGTATCATATAAAAATGATATTCTTGATATTTATTCAATCAATAAGGGAGTAAATATAAATCAAAAATTTTAACTACATTAATATTCAATGTATAATATTGATATGTGGTTAAATATAATAATATCATCTGATTTCTTCTAAAAGAACACTAAACATAAATAATCTACAAAGGAATGATTTTATAACATAATTCAATTTCCACTTTGGTAACTCGTTAATCATAAGCACCATAAAGAAATAACATAAAAATATATATTAATTATCATGAACATATTTTGTTTCATGATATAACGTTTAAAGGGTATTATATACACCTCACAAATGAATATAAGTTCATATCATAAACATATATCTCAAATAACAAAAATTTACATAAATAACCATTACCAAAAATCATACCATTGTATTTGTGAATTAATAAATTAATAGATTATATAAATAAAATGTAAAGACACACAAAACAAGTAAAAATACAATTTTATGTATTAAAAATTTATTTAAACCATAATCATAGAATATAAAATACAATGAAGAAGTAATTTAACCCAATAAAAAAAATATTGTTATGAATTTATTTATTACTTGGTAACTTTCAATATATATCCACTTGGATGAAATAATTAAAAATGAAACACAATATACAGTCATTTATGAATTATTAATGTTATTAAAGGTATAAGGGATAATATATACATTATATAGAATAAATTTGGTGTATAAAAATAAATTATTCTTTAATGAATGTAAATTGAGATGAAATCACTTATGACTTTGGTAATTTATGTATCAAAACACTATTAAATAGAGAAACTCAAATAGAATCTTAAATAGAAATAATTTTTATAAAATTAACCATAAAATAAATTCATGGGTAGAATATTCACTACAATGAAAAAATAAGTGGTTAATATGTAATATTTCTTAATGAAAATAGTGGTACTAAAAAACCATAACTTCTATCCAACATTCTTTATATGTGTTCAAACCTCATATATAAAAAACATTTAGTAAAAAAAATTATAAAACAACATCAGTTCTAATAACATATAAATACATCATTTATTTTTTTTTCTTTCTAATGATATATTTAAAAAAAATAGTTAGTTATGTCCACATCGTATGTTTTGAGGACGTTCAGTTCATTATTTCAAAATGGTTTTAGTGTCTTGACAATGGTCAACGTGGTATTTATTATAACATATACATAATAATAATTAAATATTATCATATTTAAACATAAATTATAATTTTAGAACTAACCATGAAATAAGGTAATTATAAATGAACTACATTACAATCATGAAGATAGTAGATAGTATGCACACACAAGTAACGTTCCCATTTTTCGATGATCCTTAGTTAAATAGGGTAAGAAATATTTTATCATTAAATAATTAAATTCATATTATAAATATAAAATTTTATTTCATTAAATATATATATATATATATATCATCCATGTTTTTGGGGAAGAAAAAATGAATCACATTTCTTCATGGACGTGGTAATCCACACATGTACATGAACGACGTTATCATTTTTCAGTATAAGAAAGGAAATGATATATTATATTTTCAAATTAACATATATTTCATGGATAACATAATTATATCATTTCTATCATCTATAATAATTAAAATTATCTTTATTACCTTCCCTATAATGTGTAAGTTAAAAACAAATCACATCTTATCGTGAGGCGGTTGTCTACTGTACACACAAGCTAAGTAATTGTATCCCCCATGGAATGGAAAAAAATTATATATGATATCATATTTTCATTAATATAAATATTTTACAAATATCATAAATATATATAATTTTAATTCATCATTTTCTCATGTTGTGGGAGGAGACGATGGAAAATGAATGACATCAGTTCACAAGGTGGTAGTCCACCGTATACACGAATGAAGATTCTTTATCCTAGTTGATGAAGGAGTATATGGATTTAGTTTATGAAACTAAAAAATAATACCTGGATATATTTTAGATATTTTTTCTCATATAATAATTATTTATAATGATTTTAATGTTGTATAAGAAGAAATAAAATAAAGATACTTGGTTTTTCATGATAAGTTTTCTTCGGACAACCTGTTTATGTGAGCATAAATAGGAAACATAGATTTCCTTTCTGATCAAAATAAGTGTTACAAGATATGGTAATGGAATTATAGAAGAAATTTGGGTAGGTAATAGATGATAAAAAAGGGATATTAATGGTTTAATGATAGATTATATAGGGTGTCCTTTTATAAGTTAGGCTATAGGCACACATGTAATATTTGAATAGAAAAAGGTGTACCCACATTTTTTAAATTAAAAAAATCAAAAAAATGGACCATTACAGATTTTTATACTTTATAAGGTATAAATATGGCCATGAAGTTGTTTTTAGAAAATTATTTAAGCCATTTTTACCTCTACCATTTTAGTTTGACCCCTCTTAAACCTGTTCTCACATTGACCATGGTAATAAATTTTTAATGTTTTTACAATTATTATGATCAAATAATAAGTTGACCATATTAAATAATATAAATTATTCTGATACATATAATAGAATCCATTTTACATAATTCAATTTACATAAGTTGAAGATATTAATTTCAAATTAAACTTGCAGATGTGATTAAAAAGTGGGTTTCATTAAATTGTTTTTTCAAGAAAATAACGATTTTATATTAACTCTATGAAAAATAAAAATCATTGTATGAATATAAATTAATATTAATTGATATAAAATCAATAGATATAATTTAAATAATTCCTCATCATGTTTATTTAATTAATTAAAAAGGGAAAACATTATTCATTTTAAAACAGTTTTCAAAAGAAAAAAAACCTTTCTAAAAAATAATAATTACTTATACGAAAATCCAATATTAATATTATAAAATTATCATCAAAGTTATTAAATAAAATTAAATAATAATTATTTCATTTTAAATAATATTTAAAACATATTGGGTCTTTTAAATTAAATTAATTTAATGAAATTAAATGACATTTTTACAAAAAATGGTATTTTCACTATTCCCTGAAAAATCAATATTTTCGGAAAATTAAAACAATTTCACTAAAAGTAAATTTTGATATGAAAATTTCAAAAATAAATTTAAATTTATTAAATAAATTTTCTAAAAATAAAAATATAATAATAATATTTTTAAATAAGAATAAATAAAAATAATTTTTGAAGAGAACTTATTAATTGAAATAAAATTACATTACAAAAAAATATTCATTATTTACTAAACTTTTATCAATAATTTAATTTGATTATGATATATATATATATATGTATATATATTTAATAATTTACTTAATACTATTCATATTCACAAATTTAATTGTTAGGTCACAATGGTTATATATTTCACGTGTTATCTAAGATCAGCGTTTCGTGTCGAATATTCTATTGAATATAGATTAATTTTATAAAATAGTGGGAATAATAAATCATCCTCCACTCCTTTAATAAATTTGGAACTCATAATTAGAACTTTTTCATAGTATTAAATTTTATTATATTTTAAAATCATATTATTGGAAACCCACATCGTAAAAAGGGATAATAAAAAATCCTATGGAAAAGAGAGAAAAGGAATTTTGATGGTTATCGGTAATAACACATACTAGGTTTCAAAAAAGGAGAAAATAGGTGGTAAATGAATATTTGAACATGGAATAAAATTTACATTCCAAAGTAATGGTATGTAGAGATAGTTATTGTAACACCCTGAGATTTTAGGAAAAATATTATTTTTAATTTTATTGATGTCTTGTGTTGTGAACTACACCAAAAGGAGCTTGCAGTACACACATACCTGACTTGGCTTTAATTACACGTAATCGCAACCTTCCACGATAGTGTGTGATGTACGCAATACCAAGTTTCACTAAATGAGATATTATTATAATATTTTTATGAACTAGCCGTTATGAATAGTAATACCCACTTTTTGAAATTTTATCTTTCAAAATGGACTTCCTTTTTGTATTTGGAATATCAAAATTAGCATAGGGTGAAATTTTGGTATTTTTCTGAAAACTTTCAATTTTTGATGAATAGTGAAAACACTGGGTCACTATTTAAAAACCGACTTTTTATTTAAATAATTATTTATTTTATTTAACTTTATTTTAGGTAAAAATTGATAAATAATACCAATATAAGTTCAATGTAATTCATTGGAGTCATTTTATAATAATTTTAGATATATAAAAATTTTATTGAACTTTTCACCGTCTTTTACCCACCTCCTAGGAGAATTTGCAAATTTACATAAAACATAATTTTACCGCTTCTGTGAATGGAATTTCAAAAATCCAAGAGACACGATTGATGTTAGTATGTAAAATGTGGTTCAATGAGATAAAAATAATTTTTGGTGAATAGTCACTTTTTGCTTTTTTTTACCACTGTTAAAAGTAAATATGGTAATTATGGGTAAAAATGATATTATTATTACCCTAACACATGTCCTAATTCTATTGGATAAGTTTAATTCAACCAAAAACATCCTTAGGAATAAAATATGACCATTTAGGCCCACTTGGATTAGATTAGGACATTTATTATTAATTTATTCAAAGAAGGGTTAAAATAGTTAAAATTAAAGTTTAATAACTAAATCATTTTTAATATAGGGTTATACATAAGATAAATTCGACTATAAATATTAATTAGAAATCGAAAATTATTTCCTACATAATTTTAGTTTAGTTATAATTTTTAGACATTAAATCATATAATTTATTTATGACACAATGATGATGCAGTAATTATCTTATTAATGAAATATTGACATTATAGATGTTATAAATACCCAAATAAATTTAATTTTATACTTTTTATGAATTAAAATAATTTAATAGGTTAATATGACATGTTATTATTCATTTAGTTAACTTTTTTCGAACTAATAATTCTGTTAGGATTTTCACAAAAATCAATTACCAAATAGTGTCAAAATTGACATAAAATAGTTTTTAAAACAATTATTATATTATTAATTGTTATTTTATTCCTAAAAATATAAGTTTCTGCCAAATGACTTAGATAAGGTTATATATATTAATAATATGCATCTTGGGGTTCTTTTGTCTTATTATTGTAAGTTTATTAACCTTATAGTGTTAGAAAACAAGAAGACACGGTAAAAGAAAAATTATTTAACATAAAGTTAAATCTAAATGTTAAGGTTAAAATAGTAACCTAAACTTTCCCAAATTCTCTTTTATGAGCGGATTTCGACCCATCCCCCCCTTAGCTTCAAAATAAATCAATTTGGAGCTATTAAAAACCGAATATGACTTTATAATAAAGTAATAATTTGAGTTTTTCCAAAGGTGCCCCTCTCCTCCCTTATAAAAGGACACCTCCTCCCTCTCTTCCTCACACCACATTGAGCCTTCAAGCTCGACAAACACCTGAAATATTATCTTCTACACATCCCTAGAAACATACTATAAGTCCTTCTCTTCTTAAAAGATCATGTTTAGTGCCCTAAGAAGAGGTATCAAAGAGGCGCTTCAAAGAAGAGGTAATGTCCGTTACTGATTCTTTCAACTTTATTTCTTCTTCAACTTCTTCTTGTTTAGTTGTTTCATTATGAAGTAAACAAATCAGTATTAATAATATACTGATATGTTATTATAAGTATTAAACAAACCTATTTCATCATCTATCCATCCTACGAAAAAAAAATCACCGCACGTGCGTACGTACGGAATATCGTCTCCACGCCGTGGTGTAATCTGTTTTTCCAACAACACCTTACTTGGATGGGTATAATGGTGTAAAGAATAACTATACATAGTTATTATAACATCATATGGATTCTGATATATTGTATCATCCAATACAATTCAATTCAATAATTATGGGAATGATATCATCGCTCGTGCGTACGTACGGACTACCGTCTCCACGACGCGATGAGATTCATTCTCAATGATTAACCATTCATGAATGATTATAAAGTATATATAATAAGTAATCATGAAATATATGACATAATAATGATAATTTATTTTTGTATATATATATGTATGTCATCTATTTAGTTTCATTCAATTCAATAAGGAAACGAAAACAACATTCATGCGTACGTACGGCCTACCGTCTCCATGAACGGTTTATTTCATTCCTTTTATCGATCTATAATATATATGTATATGATGAATATATATTATATATAAATCATGTTTTACATTCTGAAATTATTTAAATCATGATATAAGTAATAATATCAAGAACGACAAGTTGAAACACATAAGATAAATGAAATGATTTTACCGAAAACGCTGCTTTAACATGGAATTTACAGAAGAACGAGTAATATAACATCATAAGTGAAACATATATGACATAATAACAATGAATATGATTATTTAATAATTCAATGACATATTTTAAATGATTATACATGAGTTTTGGATCCATACAAATCATATCGGACCAAAGGTAAGGGATAATTTTGCAAATCTCATTTTTATCCGAGATTGCTTATTCGTAAGTATTTACTGGGGTTATTTCTATAATCCATGTCCATGTTTTATAAATGTGTTTTCATTTATGTTTAATTTCCCTTTTAACCATCTTTGACTTTTACTACATGGTATGTAAGGAATATTTTTTTTACCATACGAGGTACTTTTTGACTTTTCCGGCAAAAGTACGAGAAGAATGTTTTTTAACTTATACGGAATGAAATGATTTTTACGGTTTTATAAAGAATTATTTTAATAAATATTAATCCAAAATATTTCAGGACTATTTTCAAAAAAATCATTTTCTTTTAAAATTGCATGAAATTTTGTGAAAATAAAATGATTTTAAAGAAGAAAGGATATTTTCCTCAAGAAATCATTTCAACTGTTTTATTAAAACTATTTTCCATCTAAGATGGCATTATTTCATATGTGTATGTTTCAAGTATAATGTATCTATTATTTACATGGTTTCACTTTTCTTATGATGAAATGATATCCATTTGTTTTATATGGATTATGTTATGATGTAATGATCTTTATGAAACCCATTTTATTCTTTGGGTTATGATGAATGATTTATGTTTATGTTGTGGCACAAGTAAGAATGATTTCATTATGAGATGGGTGAGAACTATATCTCCCTCCAATTCATTGGGTAAACATTTATATCTCATCAGATAGACATGGATGGAATGGTAAGTTAATCTGGTTCAGTGTTACAGGACTGAAACGAGGAGTGAACTCGATTCAGAAAGGCACTTTTTCCACTAAGATGGTCTTGGCAGCAATGCCTTGGATACCATGGAAATCATAACAAGTGATGAATGGTTGCCAAAATTACATGATTTATTCCTATGCTATTTTATCATGATTGATGATCCATTATGATCTATACCTTATGTACTGCCATGTTTTATGTCATTGCTCAAGATTTTGATGTTTAAATATTGTGTTCATGTTTTTAAGTTCAAATGTATATGGGCTGTTTTATTTTCTCCATGTTTACCCTTACTGAGCATTTGAGCTCACCCTTTTTATGTTTTCTTTTCCCCCAGGATTAAAAGAAAGGTTTTAGGTAAGGAAACAAAATGTGGAAGATCGTTGTGGGAGATGTTGAAGATCTTTCAATATGATTAGATGTTTATATTTCGAGTTTCCAAAGACATTAAACTATTACGTTCCTTGTGTGTCTGTTTTTTTATGTATTAAATATTCCGCAAAAGTAATGTAATATCCATGTACATCAAGTTTCTAGTATCTACAGTTGGTATCAGAGAAAAGGTTTAGTCAACCTTTGGAAACTAGGATGTGAAAACGTTAGTGAGATCCCTAGAGATATTTCAAAGGTATGTCAAGGGATGTCCCTAAATATAAGTATACAGATAGGATATATTCCTAGAACTACGGTAACGATCTTAGAATTTAACCTAAGATGTTAGATATTGATGGTACTCACCCTTTATTATGTTGTTTTCCCTAACATGATTTTTACCTCTCACACTATTCTTTTTGGGTTTTAGACGATGGCTGGAACCCGACGGAACCGTGCTGATCAATGTAATGGACAATGCAATGATTTTCCTCCTGAACAAACCAATGCTATAGAGTGAAAAATCTTATTTCTATACTTACACAAGATATGAATCATTTTGGACTTCCAAATGAGCAGACAAGGGAACAATATTCTATTAAGTCCTTCATGAGGCAACGTCCACCTTCTTTCAGTGGGTCTTCCGATCCACTTGTTGTTGAACAATGGATCAGTACCACTGAAAAGATATTTTTAGTTCTTCAATGGTCTGAACATGATAAAGTCATCTTAGCAGTATATCATTTGGAAGGTGAAGCTGATCAATGGTGGGATCTTATCAAGAATATGAGTCCAAGTGATGAAATTGATTCCATGGAATGGGATGAGTTCAAGAACTTATTTTTCAATAAGTACATCCCTCGTATTCTTCGAACAAAGATGGAGAAGAAGTTTCTTGAACTAAAGCAAAAGGATGATGAATCTGTTGGTATATACGAAGAAAATTTTACAAGGCTTGCAAGGTATGTATCTGGCTTTATCATCCAACCTAAAAGTAAAGTTGATCGATTCTCCAACAGATTAAAACCAAATCTTCGAAGTGAATTAGCTATAATAGACTTCAGTAGCTATGAATAAATTGTTTGTTGTGCTATCAAGGTATAACTAGAAGTTGGTGTAACATATCCATCTCATGGTTTTGACAAGAAACGAAAGATGGAGTTCAAGGAGAAATCTCATAACAATGGTGAAAAGAAGATGAATGATACTTTATGCTCAAAGTGTGGAAAGAAGCATGGTGGAGATTGCCTAAAAGTTACTAGAAAATTCTTTAAGTGTGGAAAAGAAGGTCATCGAGCAGTTTATTGTCGATGTAATGGAAAAAAGTTTGCTAATGATGTGAATAGGGAAAAGACTAGAGAGAACCCTCCACCAACACTTCAATGCTTCAAGTGCAAGGAAATAGGGAATTATGCTAATAAATGCCCTAATCCATGGGTTAATGATGATCAATGTGACCAACCTCTTAATGAAAAGGATAAAGGGAAGTCTCATGTGATCACTATTTGTGATGTTGAGTATGAAAACGATGTTTTTTAATGATTAAGTGTTTATGTAATGGTATTTCCAAATAGTATCATGGAATCTCATTTATGGTATTGTGGTGTTTTGGAATATCTATGTATTGGTTTTCAATTATTATATGGTACTGGTAACCATGAAAAAGTGATTAAAATATTTTGGGAAAGCAGATGAAATGTGCATATGGAAGGGATAAGGAGAAAATAATATGATAGTAATCATGAGCTCATGACTAAAATAAGGACAAAGTGATATCATGGTTTGAGTATATAGAAATTTTGGGATTTTGGTATGTGGAAAGAGTTAACTTTTGACAGCATTCATGTTTTTGGTAAGGTTAAATGGGTATTCATTTTTCAAGATAATACATGATTAAGTTATTCACATGATTGGAATGTGATCAAAAAGATATATCGGGGATAAATGATGGTATTCACATGCTCGGTAGATGACATTTCTAATAATTGTTTTCTTTATACTATAATCTTGGATAGAAGTATTTTGGGTAAGGCTAAATATTTGAAATGGATTATGTTGAACATAAGTTAGTTTAAGGATAGAACTGTTTTAGATATTATCGATGAAATGTCCTAATGATGTAATTTTAGAAAAAGGACAACCTGTAGGACGAGCGACAACCCGTCACGTCAGACAATGCTGCGGGAATCAAACTTACAACCAAAGTGCGACTGGCCTTTATCGCATACCACTGGCCTATAGGAGGTCCCCGGTTAGTAGAAACTAGTTTTATTTTATTATGCAGTATGATAGATAAAGTATAAGTCCATGTTTGGAATCATATCTGATTAACCTCACAATAGATGGACTTATGTATATTTGATAACTTTTGCTAACCTTTTGTTTGAAACAGATGGAATGACCCATCATTCTATCACATGATCTATTAACACTTCACGAATAAATAATTTAACTTCATTTCTTTAAGAGATGAAGTTGAAATTGTTCAATTCATGAACAACAGTGAGATTGTACCAAAATCATGTAAGTATTTCTTTTAATTCATCAAATGATCTTGAAAACCAAAAATGTTGTCTTACTGCCCTTATATTCAATGAATCTGATGGTACCTTAGATCATCAAAAATATATGGCATTGTGATTGTTGGATTTTTCATAGCCATGTTCTCTACCACTCTCCATCAGAACATGATGGTTAGATTTTTCTTCAATATCCATATTTTCACCTATGTTATCCTATGTGGAAACCCAGTGATTAGTTAATTTGGGTAACCATTATGTTTCATACTTTAGTTTTTAAAGTCAAGTTCTAGTATTATTTTTTACGATATGGGTATCTATTAAAGAAGCTTTCAAGTAGTAAACCATTTATAACCCCGACAAATTTTGAGGGCGAAATTCATTTTAAGGGGGGAAGAATGTAACACCCCGCGATTTTATGAAAAATATTCTTTTCAGTTTTATTGATGTCTTGTGTTGTATGCTACACCAAAAGGAGCTTCCACTACGCACATCCCTGACGTGGCTTGCATTACATGCAATTGCGACCTTCTACGATAGCGTGTGTTGTACGCAATACCAAGTTTCACTAAAGGAGATATTATTATAATATTATTATAAACTTGCCGTTATGAATAGTAATACCCACTTTTTGAAATTTTATCTTTCAAAATGGAGTTTATTTTTGGATTCGGAATATCTAAATTAGCTTAGGGTGAAATTTTGGTATTTTTCTGAAAAATTTCAATTTTTGATGAATAGTGAAAACACTAGGTTACTATTTAAAAACCGACTTTTTATTTAAAAAATTATTTATTTTATTTAACTTTATTTTATGTCAAAATTGGTACATAATACCAATATAAGTTCAATGTAATTCATTGGAGTCATTTTATAATAATTTTAGATATATAAAAATTTTATTGAACTTTTCACCGTCTTTTACCCACCTCCTAGGAGAATTTGAAAATTTACATAAAACTTAATTTTACCGCTTATGTGAATGTAATTTCAAAAATCCGAGAGACATGGTTGATGTTAGTAAGTAAAATGTGGTTCAATGAGATAAAAATATTTTTTTTGGTGAATAGTAACTTTTTGCCTTTTTTTACCACGGTTAAATGTAAATAGCGTAATTAAGGGTAAAAATGATATTATTATTACCCTAACACATGTCCTCCTTATATTGGATAAGTTTAATTCGACCAAAAACAACCTTAGGAATAAAATATGACCATTTAGGCCCACTTGGACTAGATTAGGACATTTATTATTAATTTATTTAAAGAAAGGTTAAAATAGTTAAAATTACAGTTTAATAACTAAATCATTTTTACTATAGGGTTATACATAAGATAAATTAGACTATAAATATCCATTAGAAAGATAAAACGATTTCCTACATAATGGTAGTTTATTTATAATTTTTAAACATTAAATAATTTAATTTTATTATGACACAATGATGATGCAGTAATTATCTTATTAATGAAATATTGACATAAGTGATATTATAAATACCCAAATAAATGTAATTTGAGACTTTTTATGAATTCCACCAATTTTATAGGTTAATAAGACATGTTAGTATTCATTTAGTTAACTCTTTTCGAACTAATCATTCTGTTATGATTTTCACAAAAATCAATTACCAAATAGTGTCAAAATTGACATAAACTAGTATTTAAAAAAATATTATATTATTAATTTTTATTTTATTCCTAAAAACCTAAGGTTCAACCAAATGACTTTTAAAAGTTTATATATATTAATAATAAAGAACTTGGGGTTCGTTTGTCTTGTTATAGTACGTTTATTAACCTTATAGTGTAAGAAAACAAGAAGACACGCTAAAAGAAAAATTATTTAACTTAAAGTCAAATCTAAATGATAAGGTTAAAATAGTAACCTAAACTTGTCCAAATTCTATTTGATGAGAGGATTTCGACCCATCCTCGCCTTATATTAGAATTAAATCAATTTGGAGCTATTAAAAAACGAATATGACTTTATAATAAAATAATATTTTTAGTTTTTACAAAGGTGTCCTTCTCCTCCCTTATAAAAGGACACCTCCTCCCTCTCTTCCTCACACCACTTTGAGCCTTCAAGCTCGTCCAACACCTGCAAAATTCTCTTCTCCACTTCCCTAGAAACATCCTAGAAGTCTTGGTCTTCTTTAAAGACCAATTTTAGTTCCCTAAGAAGAGTTCTCAAAGAGGCTCTTCAAAGAAGAGGTAATGTCCGTTACCGATTCTTTCAACTTTATTTCTTCTTCAACTTATTCTTCTTTAGTTATTTCATTATGAAGTAATAACATCAGTATCACTCATATAATGATATGTTATTATACGTATGAAACAACCCTATTTCATCATCTATCCATCCTACGGAAAATGAAATCACCGCGCGTGCGTACGTACAGTATACCGTCTCCACGCCGTGGTGTAATCTGCTTTTCGAACACCACCTTACTTGGATGGGTATAATGGTGTAAAGAATAACTATACATAGTTATTATAAAATCATATGGATTCTGATATATTGTATCATCCAATACAATTCAATTCAATAATTATGGGAATGATATCATCGCTCGTGCGTACGTACGGACTACCGTCTCCACGAAGCGATGAGATTCATTCTCAATGATTAACCATTCATGAATGATTATAAAGTATATATAATAAGTAATCATGAAATATATGAAATAATAATGATACTGGATTTATGTATATATATATTTATGTCATCTATTTAGTTTCATTCAATTCAATAAGGAAACGAAAACAGCGTTCATGCGTACGTACGACCTACCGTCTCCATGAACGGTGTATTTCATTCCTTTTATCGATCTATAATATATATGTATATGATGAATATATATTATATATAAATAATTTTTTACATTATAGAATTATGTAAATCAGGATATAAGTAATAATATCAATAACGACAAGTCGAAACACATAAGATAAATGAAATGATTTTACCCAAAACGCTGCTTTAACATGGAATTTACATAAGAACGAGTAATATAAAGTCATAAGTGAAACATATATGATATCATAACAATGAAAATGATTATGTAATAATTCAATGACATTATTTAAATCATTATACAGGAGGTTCGGATCCATATGAAGCATATCAGACCTAAGGTAAGGGATAATTTGGCAAATCTCATTTTTATCTGAGATTGCTTATTCGTAAGTATTTACTGGGGTTATTTCTTTCATACATATCCATGTTTTGTAAATGTGTTTTCATTTATGTTTAATTTCCTTTTTAACCATCTTTGAATTTTAATACATGGTATGTAAGGAATATTTTTTTACCATACGAGGTGCTTTTTGACTTTTCTGGAAAAAGTACGGGAAGAATGTTTTTTTAACTTATACAGCATGAAAGGATTTTTACGGTTTTATAAAGCCATATTTTCATGAATCTTCCTCCAAAATATTTCATGAATATTTTCAACAAAATCATTTTCTTTTAAAATTGCTTGACATTTTTTGAAAAGAAAATTATTTTGAAGAAGAAAGGATATTTTCCTCAAGAATTCATTTCAACTGTTTTATTAAAATCATTTTCCATATAAGATGAAATTATTTCATATGTGTATGTTTCAAGTATAATGTCTCTATTATTTACATGGTTTCACTTTTCTTATGATGAAATGATATCCATTTGTGTTATATGGATTATGTTATGATGGAATAATGTTTATGAAACCCATTTTATTCATTGGGTTATGATGAATGATTTATGTTTATGTTGTGGCACAAGTAAGAATGATTTCATTATGAGATGGGTGGGACCTATATCTCCCTCCAATGCATTGGGTACAGATTTATATCTCATGAGATTGACATGGTTGGAATGGTAAGTTAATCTGGTTCAGTGTTACAGGACTGAAACGAGGAGTTAACTCGATTCACAAAGGGACTTTGTCCACTAAGATGGTCTTGCCAGCAATGCCTTGGCTACTATGGAAATCATAACAAGTGCTAAATGGTTTCCACAATTACATGCTTTATTCCTACGCTATTTTATCATGAAGGATGATCCATTATGATCTATTCCTTACGTACTACCATGTTTTATGTCATTTCTCAAGATTTTGATGTTTAAATATTATGTTCATGTTTTTAAGTTCAAATGTATATGGTCTATTTTATTTTCTCCATGCTTACCCTTACTGATAATTTGAGCTCACCCTTTTTATCTTTTCTTTTTCCCCCTGGATTAAAAAAAAGGTTTTAGGTAAGGAAACAAAACGGGGAAGATCATAATGTGAGATGTTGAAGATATTTCAATATGATTAGATGTTTATATTCCGAGTTTCCAAAGACACTAAACTATTACGATCCTTGTGTGTCTGTTTTTGTTATGTATTAGATATTCTGAAAAATTAATGTAATGTCCATGTACGTCAAGTTTCGGGTCTCTAAAGATATAATTGATCACAAAAAGTTAATGGTGAGGAGAACGTTAACAACCAAAAAAGCAGACACCAAAGAGTTTTTGTAGAAGGTCATATCATCATAAAAGATAGTAATATGATAACATTTTCTTTGATGATCAATTTACTAGTGTTTAGGAATTAATTTTTCATATAGGCTAAGATAATAATGATATATACTTGATGAGTATAATTTCATATTATTTTCAATTTCCACACAAATATAATATTTTTCACTAAATTTTGAGTTTTCAAGAAGCCTTTTTCATGCATATAGTACAAAAATACTTTGAAAGGGTCAAATAACCCAAAAATACACAACAATATATTTCACATAACATTAAACATTAATAAAAATAAAATGTTTAGAACATGGTAAGATAATTCCAAAAATTATTAAAACTTAATATGATGAAATAATATATTAAGATCCAAAATTATATCATAATACCCAAAGTCAAACAAATTCATTCCTAAATAACTTCAAAATTAAATATTGTTTTTACATAAAATGTTATATCATTAATTTTTAAATAATACAAATATGTTGACCATCTTTTGATTTAATACTAATTTCATAGTCAACAAGTGAATTTTAAATTAATTCGTAATCTATATGATTATCCTTTTGTTCTCAATATCCAGGATCATATAAACCCTAATGGTTATCAGTAACTTAATTCTTTTTTCCAAAAAAAATTAAATTCATAATTCATGTTAAACTAAAGCATTACACATACATAAAACTATTAAAATTTCACCAAATATTTCATTAATCACATTTAGATTTTATTTCTTAAAACTGAAAGGGGGTGTCTACGAAATTGAACTTATGATCATCCTTAATATTGTAAACATACTAAGGAATATATAACTTTTATGATAACCAAACCTGAAAACAAAAAAATTTAAAAATTTATCTAACACCATCTTTGATATCTACTATAATAGCCTGAAAAATTCACTCCCAGGTCTAGTGTTGAAATCAGAAACCTTACATTTATGACTTTGATAATGATGAACAATACACAATTTTCAACATACCAAACATTCTATATAAAAACAAAATATTAGTTCACATATATTCTCAAGAACTATTTCGGTTTAGAGTTTTATATAATTATTAAACACTCTTAAATTCATGGATTAATAAATTTTTTGTTCATAAAGATGAAAATAATATCATACTATACCCATTAATTCATTTTGTACATTTGGTTATCATCCCCACTCATATGAAACCCCTCCAGACAAAATTCATTTAACACTATTATTAGTAACCTATGGAAAATTAAAAAAAATATGGTTGAGCTCAAATGATCCATAAGGATAAAAATAATCATTAAAAATTAAATTTTAGCAGTGAGATTAATAAGAGATTAAGGGTGTGATGGAATAATCTAAGTACAGGAGCATAACATAAGATAACTCATATACTTCAATTACTAGATCATCAAATATGAAAACATGGACTAAATATTTAAGAAATATAGGAGCCATTATAATCAATAATGATGAGCCATATCAAATAATTCTTGATCAATGGAAACATTTAAACCCAATATAATGCATAATGAAAACATTTTGGGATATTGAGACATTATCTTCATAGAATATTTCTAGAACCCTTAAAAATAGAATAACCATACAATTGAATTCCATACCCAATGCATTTGAGTATTGTTTTCACCATTATTATAAGATATATTGATTCACCTGGCACCATATGAGTACACGCATGATCATCCATAATTTCCAATCACTTTTCATAAATAAAACATTTTAAATAATTCACTTGTTGACATAATAATGATAATTTTTCATTAATTTCATTACTTACCCATGAAAAAATAATGTGTTATAAAAAAATAATATTGAAACATGATTAATCCATGTAAAGGAAAAGGTTTTTACAAAAATATCTTTGAAATTTAATAAGTCATGGAAAATATATAAATTCTATAACATTCACATTAGAATGTAATAAACTCATGGAAAATAAATAGGTTCCATAACAGTCTCCTTATAAAATATTAATCCATATAGAAAAATAGTGAGTGTGGTATCACAAAAAAATATTTCCATTAGAACATTTTTACCAAAAATATTTGTTTAAATTGATGATGTTAACTACTATAAAAAGATCTTTAATAACATAATAAAGAAAATAACCATTTCATTTTGAGAATCAGGTTTTAAAACTAAAAATTAAAAAATAATGGAAAAATTATTTTCATTGAATGAAACCATGTAAATATATATAGTAATGTTCAAGGAAATCAATGTATATTTTTTAGGGATAATAAATTCAGGTCATAAATGTTTGAAATTATTATTTTTAAGACAATTTTAATTAAGAGTTAAAAGAGACCCATTTTGAAAATGTTAAAAAAATTATATTAAAAACTATTAAAATAAGGTAAAGTATCATGTAAAATTAATTCATTTAATCATTTAATTTTAGAAATTAATATTAAAAAAAACTAGAAAATATGGATATGGAGAAGAAATATACCTCATTTAAAAGAAAATAAAAGACTGATATCACTTAAATATGATTTTCCTAACATTTATTTGATAAATACACAAGGAAATTGAACATAATTACATTAACCACATTCATAACTAGTGGATAAGAAATGGATTTTATTTATTAAAATTATTTCATATGATTTCCTTCAATGTAACCTTGAACAAGAAGAATCTCAAAAGGATGGAAATTGTTACATAAATCTTTTTCTACTTTGGTAACTCTTCTATTATAATCCACATGAAAACATAACATGAATTGAAACTTTAAATATCATTTCCAAAAAGAGTTGTATGATATATAATTTCAATGGTTAGTATATTGACCAAAACAATTAATATTGGTTCTATCCTAATCTTATACCTTAATGAAAGAGTATTTGTGATAAATATCCCTTACAGAACTCATACAGTTGAATTTGTGAATTAATTAATTGATAAATTATGTTTATAAACTATAAATACACATAAAAGAGGTGTAAATAAAACATAATATAATAATAATTTATTTCATAGATAACCATATAATATCAAATTTATTGAACAAGTATCTTCAACCAATGAAAATAAATTGAGTTATGAAATTTTTTACAACTTGGTAACCATCAATTCAAATCCCCTTTAGTGAATTAATTTGAATTGAAGTTCAGAATACAAATATTTTAGAAGGATAAATGTTATTACATGTAAAATGTGATGTATACACTCCATATTAACTAAATTAGTTTATAACAATAAAATATACATCAATGAAAGTAAATTATGGTCTAGACCCTTACAGATTTGATAATTTTTGGATAAAAAACCATGAATGATATAAAATAATATTTATTTTTAAATAGAAATAATTTAATTAAGAGAATAATATAGTAAATTCATGTTAAATTTATACATGAAAATATAAAAAGTGGTGAATATGGTATATTCCTCAGAGAAATAAAAGTGAGATGAGAAAATATTAACTTTCGTCTGAATTTCTTCATACGTGTTTAAAAATCATTTAAGATAAACATATATTGTTTATTTTATTTATTTATATAATTTTATAGGATTAATTAAATATATTTAAATAATTTAGTTAATGTTTTCTAATGATATATTTAAATACTTGATTGCTTATGTCTGCGTCAGGTGTTTTAAGGATGTTTGTTTCATTATTTCAAAAATGTTTCAATGTTTTGACATTGTTCGATGTAGTTATTATTTAAAATTATATATAATAATAATAAAGAAATATTATATTATATATAAATAAACTATACTTTTAAAACAAGTATATAAACATGGTTAATATAAAATAACCATGTTATAATCAAGGAGAAAGTAAGTCATACATATGTGTGAGTAACATTTCCATTTCTCAATAATCATTGTGGAAAGAAAGAAAGTAATATTTTAACATTATAGAATTTTTTGAATAAAACAATACCATATTATCTCTTTAATATACTTATATATATCATGCATGTGTTTTGTTGTTGAATAAAGAACCGAATTGCTTCGTGGAGGCAGTAGTTTACGTGTGCGTATGAACGACGTAATAATTTTTTGTGTAATATAGAAAAGGATATATTATTATATGATAATGATAAATATTTTATTAATACAATTTTTTTTTAATTAATGTCACATATAGTCCTTAAAAGTATCCTTACTACCTTCCATTTAATGCTTTATGGAAAACCAAATCGCATTGCATCACGTGGCGGTAGTCCACCATAAATATGAGAGACATTATCATGAACCCCGTGGAATAGAAATTAAAAAATGTATATATTATATAATTATTATAGTTGTTTAAATATGTTACAAATATCATATATATAATTCTAAAACACAATTATATCACGTTTTTAGAGGTAATGATAAAAAAATATTGACACCAGTTCGTGAGGCGATTGTTTGCGTTCACACAAATAATGATTTCCATACCATTTGATGGAAGAGATGATGAATTTATGTTATAAAATTAACATAATAACATATAAATATATTATATATATATATATATGTTATTATATAATCACAATTGAGTAATATTTTAAGGAGGTGGAAGAAGAAATAAAATAAACACGTTCTTGTAAGACCGAAACCTCTTCTTCAAAGAACCTCTATTGATAAGAACCTAAAGGCATCCTAGGATGGATTTGTGATAAAAATATGTGATATATAATGTTGGGATATAAGTAACTAAGATATTTGGGTATTTATTTTTTGATAAAATTGGATCTATTTTTTGAATAATAGTTGAGGGTGTTGACTTTTATATGTGAGGTGAGTGGAACTCATGTTATTTTAGAAACTAAAACAACGTACTCATGTTTTTAATGTGAAAAAGGCTCAATTATGTATCATTTTAGAGTATTATACAAGATAAAATAAATATATGACCATAAAATTGTTTCTATACTTATATATGTGGTTATTTTGACCCTTAAAGTTTTATTTTACTCCCCCATATTAAAATTGTTTTCACATTTACTATGGTAATTAAATTTTAACGCTTTCTCTATTAATTATGGTAAATATATAAGTTTAAATAATTATATAATAAGAATTATTATATATCAAAATATGGAATCAATTTTACAAAATTAAATTCATAGAAGTTTAAAATTTTTATTTTTTAATTAAACATACAATTACGATGAGAAAACCGATTTTCAAGATGTGTATGTTTTGTGAAAAATATGATTTTATATTAACTCAATGACTAATAATAATAATTTAAAGAATATAAATTAAAATTTATCATCAAATAATCTTTAAATTTCATTTAAATCATTCCTCTTTATATATTATTTTAATTAATTAAAAAGGATGAATAATATGCACTTTAATACATTTTTGATGCAAACAGGTTTTTAAACCCAAAAAATTACTTATAATAAAATAAAATATAAATATGATTAAAATTTTATTAAGTGAATTAAATATAAATAAATAAAAATATTAAATTTTAAATAACATTTAATAGATAATGGTTATTTCAAACTTACCTAATTTATTTTAGAGAAATGTCATTTTCCAAAAAAAAGTATTTTTCACTATTCATTGCAAATGATTTTTTTCTGAAAAATCAAAAAAATTCACCCAAGGTAAATTTTAATAATATTATTATAATAATGATTTTATTTTTTTTTTAATTATTTTTCTAAAATTTTCAATAATTAATTATAATATTATTCTTTGAAAAACAGTAAATATCATTTTTGATTAAAACATATTTTTGAAGAATAAAATTACATTACAGAAAATTGATTGATTATTTAATTAAAATGTACCAATAATTTATATTAATTAAGAAATTAATATATATATATATATATATCATACTACAGTTAATCTTATTCATACCCACCAAATTATTGTCTATTTTATAACTGTTATATATTTCTCACGTCGTTTAAACTCAGTGATATGTGTTGAATACACTATTGAACATAGTTTTACTTTCTAAAATAGTAGGGTGTCACATGGATTGTCATATTGTATTTTTTAATTATAAAAATAAAATTATCCACTCAAATATCTAATCACACATGAGTCATTCTTGGTTCTAGAAACAATAAAAAACAGAAAATCAACCATAGGGCACAATTAGATTTGGATAAAACATAAACCTCAAGAGGAATCCTATATAGTATATTCATTTATTATTTGTGGTACTTACCACTGGAACTATCATGGGTCTTACACACAAATGTGAGTCACATCATCCCATATTCAAACATCTTGATAGGATGGGTTGGGTATACATGAAGCTCAAATATGGATTCCAATAAGAAAGACTAGTGAATTACTCTATGATAGATTCTATTCTGACCCAATTCATTTAATAAAGTAGAAATCATTTATTGATCTATGAATTAAGACATATATATGGAGGATACAATTTCAAAAATATTTTCTAATTATAAAAAATTAGTAGATAATCATTAGGAGTTACATTAAATTGCAAATTTTTATATCCCATCACTTATTCATCATGTGGATCAAGTGGATCCACTTGATGACTGTGAAGTCAATATATAGAGGGGTTTTATAAAAAAATTTCTTTCATGATATGGAGAGGATATTGTCCAAAGAATCCCAATATTATGAACCCCATTATTAGTTTAATACATGATATCTAATGAAAAAGAGGCTCAACTAATCTATTTTGATGATCCCTGAATATACTCATATCATGGGAATACACAGTAAATGGGGTGTATTCTACTATTCTTTCACATGTCATATATTTTTTGTGGAATTGGAGGATAATTTAAGTTATAATTTTGGTATTTTGACCATGGTGGAAAAAATACATGAAGGTTTCAATGGTTTCTTTAATCCATATATTCATCTTGTATGAAAGTTGTTACATAAGAGAGTTCTTCTCTTCTATTGTGGGGAGATTTAAGAACTCCATTATATAAGGTCTTGTCTTTTCATTTATGATTAGTAATTATAGTGTTTGTAACATGAAATATTCCTAGTTTAGTAATAATTTACCCAGTGAATATTCAATTCTCCTGGTTCAATAATAATCCTCATTGTACTAGTATAATTTTCTTCATTCAAGAATTATATTCTTGGATCAAGCATAAGGAATAGAGTTTAAAAATAATTTTTCTCACTCATTACAATATTCCTATTGTAGATGAAAATTTCCATGTAAATTCATGACTTTCAAAGTAATATTTTTAGGAGATTAATTGTGTGGATTATATGGAGAGTATAGAAGTGGGTACGACTGATGTTTGATCCTTTTAATAGAGGCCACAAAGTACATAATGTATCATTCACACAATTATACATTCTTTATACTTGATTCTTAATGAGTGTTACCAAGATCAAATTTCTTGGTACAATTATCATAGTAGTATTATCTTAGTATTTTTTCATAGCCACTATAACAACATTTGGGTAACCATTATAAGTCTATAATGGTAGAGTTACTATCTCATTTATCCTTCTCTCAATTATTTTTTCTACCTGCTTTATATGTTATTTTCTAAAAATGTAAATGGTGTATTAATTGGCAAGGTATGGGAATATTCCATTCAAAGTAGGTTTTTTACTTACGCTATCTATAGTTTATGGTCAGATACTAGGAGTTTCACATCATCAATTACTCTACTTGGATTCAATAAGAAATAGATCCTGGTGTGATCTTATAAGGGCATAGTGGAAAACTATGGATGAAATGGGTGTGTCACCGCATGGTTTGGTGAATAGAGATCACCTTTAGGCTTAGTCATTACTGTGTATAATTCATCATGGTTTAATGGTTCACATGGCTGGGGAACATAGTTTACATGGTAGATAATGGTTAGAGATCACACTTGACAATGACTAATTCTATGATGTGGGTGTGGACACATAGTTTTCCAGGAATCTCAAGTGATTATATAAATTTTTTACCTAGGTTCCCATTCAGGATTCACATACGTGACTCAGTTTCATACATCACTGGGAAAACCCCTAGGGGACTGATTAATCATCAATTATTGTTGGTCATGTATGTGAGTATGTGGTCACTCTGTAGCGACCAGGGAAACATTCATCAAGGATCCTCCTAATAGTGTTCACCTACTTCCCTAGTGAAACCACATGGTAAATTATTGTAGTTCTTAATGAAGTTACTCATTCATCTATTCACTAAAGTAAATTTCTCAATGGATCATGCAAGAATATTACATTGTCAGGTTTGAGGACGATTTACTTTATTTATTCTCATTTAAAAATTCACACATGTATATTCTAAAATATCAGTTATATTAACCAGATAATCTAAATAAACTATAGGTATTTTTTGAATATATTTTTTAGTCCATTCCACAATTTCCTTTGAATGTTATAGATATTTTAATTTCCACTTTTGGTTGATGACATACCCAAAGAATATTACTTTCTCCCTAAAAAATCCAATTTACTATACTTTTCATATATCATCCCCTATCTCAAATTCTTCAAAATAATATTTAAATTCTCATTATTTTCCTCCTCTTTTTTAGATTACATGATAATATCTTATATAAAGACCATGAAAAACTCATTAAGGTAAACTCTAAATACATTGTCCGTCAAATCTATTAAGATTATTAGATAATTTTTGGGTCCTTAAATAATCACTATGAACTAATTGTTTTTTAATATTTTATAAAACAAAATATTGGAATTATTCTCCTTTATCACCATATATTGATGTTATAATAATTTAATATCCCTCTAGATATGTAATGATCCCCATATAGTTGATTAAACAATTCATTAATCTATAAAAGAGTATGATGGTTCTTTATCATGATATCTTTGAGTTTATAATGAACAATGTAGAGATACAATAACCCATCATTATTCTTAATAAAGATGATTGGAACACCCCAGGGTAAAGCACATGGTTGTATGAAAATATGGTCCATATTCTCCAGAAGAATCTTTTTCAGTTCATTGAATTTAATGGGGGTCATTCTATAGGGTCACATAGATATGATAAGTGCTCCTGGTATAATTTAAATTTACAAATAAACCTCTCCGTTACTTGGAATAATAGAAAACAATTAATGGAAAATGTAAATCAAATTCTTTTATAATTGGAATATATTATAATATTATCCTCTCAATTGGATCATCCAATTTAGCTAGATATTCACAGAAATAACTTAATAATATCCATGAACTAGAGAAAATTTATAAAGGGTATTTACCATCATCCTTGAACTTTTATAGAATCAAAGAATGATTTACATGGAAAGTGAATTCATTCTCTAATGAGTTGATGTTGGTTCGATATAAAGATAGAAAATTCATGACTAATATAGCATTGAATTATTCTAATGGGAATATAATAATGTTTGAGGGGATATTTTCCCAAAAATTATTATTAAGGAATAGTTATATACTGGGTATGCAATAATATCACCAAATGGGATTTTCATTGACAACTCAACATATATATCTTGAGGTGGTTTATGAATAATTATACTAATATTTAATGATATGAAAGAATATATAGAACAATAATCAAATATAACAATTAATGTTAATGAATAGATAATGTGAATACCTTCATCTATTTTATTATAATTCTAATAATTTCTTGATTACCATAATAATTATAAGGATTAGAATAATAAAATTTGATAAACATATAAAAAGTAAATATATCAAGTTACAAAAAAATAACTAATAAATGGAATATATATACACTAACATATGAATTTATAGGTTTCAAAATTGGTTATTCTGGTCATTTTTATGTTGGTGTCTCTAAAATAATCCTCATAATAGATAATCCATTATTTGATAAAAACTATAAATTTATGACTTTTATAGACATATTATTACATGATTTTTAATATCAAAACACATAAATTGAGACTCAAAAATCGATACTTCTTATTTATTTAAGAGATTTGATTAATAATAAATCAGAATAAAAATACCTAAATTATATTTATTTTAAAATATAAAATTTAATTCTAATTCCATTTCAGCATAAATTACTAGATTTAATACCCTAGGTACATATATAAAAAAATTGGGGATCCATAAATCCAAATAAAGTAATAACACAGTAATTAAGTTTAACATATGAGTCAATGGTTGAAACATGGCATTATAAAAATAGAGGATAATATATAATTACTCATAAACATTTTTAAAAAGATTCTAATATCATAATATCTTGACATAATAACAAGGTGAAAACAATATAAAACATGACAATATATTGAAATGTTGAGTAACACTTCTGTGACAACATAACATAATATGCTTATATTACATCACATAGAAGATACATTGTATCACATGGGATGAAAAAATTACCCAATGTATTGTGGATGTATAATTCGTGTCCCAACCAACACATCATAACTTTTATATGGATGGTTTTCCACATAAATAAATGCAATAATACATAAATCACATGCATGGAAAACCATGAAATGGAAATGGATAACATAAAATTATCTCAAAACATATCCAAAATTTATTTTGTAATAATACACAATAAAATAATGGATTAATTATTTTTTTAATTTTCATAACTAAATAAATAATTATTTATCATGAATATAGAGTTCTAATTAAGGCATGCTTATAAAAAAGGATTGTATTGGTAGGTATAGAAGTGAACCAATTAAATTATACTTTAATAAATGGGTAAATTACATTAAAGATGGTAAGTTCATAGATATTTTTATATAATAGTTAATATTTTCAAAAAACATGGAAATATAAATTATTTAATAGTGTGACACAAAAAGTGGATTAAGGAATGAAAAACCACAGTAATTGGGATTCCTTTAAATAAATAATTGAGAACGGAAGTTTGAAAATTTTTATATCCCAGGAAAATAAAGTTAAAAAAATATTGGTGTATATATATATATCATATATATAAAACATAAAATAAGTTCAATTTAATAATATATATAAAAAGTGAGATAATTAAAGAAATATTGTAACTCAAATGAAGAATATGGTGGTTTGAAAGTTCCAATTAATAGGGTCTAGAATCACTTGGTACAAATGTCTAAACTATTTAATTATCGAATAAAATTTATCATTGTCTTTTTTAATAAATTTCCAATGTATAATTTATTTATCGTGCTCTTTAATGGAGTTTTATAACTATTTTACTATGAAATTGGTCCCATGTTCACTATCCTATGGAATATTGTTTCATGGTTCCGAGGAATTATATATTTATTGATAATGATGGATATTAATAAAAATATATTATGACTCTATAAGTGTTATTATATGCTGATAATTTTATTATAAAATCTAAATACATCCAAATAACTGTGATAATACACATGTTTTTTTGATTATAATTGTAATTGTTTAACAGATTGTTTTGAGGTGGTTTTACTAACCATTATGAACATAATTATTTTATTTAAATTGATTATTATTTATAGATTATAGAATATGAATCATCTTTTAATATCATTTTTAAGATTATATAAGATTATAAAATGGTTTATTATTACCATTCATGAAATAGGTAATAGTGTTTTTGAAATGTCATCCATGTTGGCTGTTAAAACTATCCATGATTGGATGAGTGTTCTAAAATACTAAAAAAATAGATTGTATGAATAATATGATGATATATTATACATAAAAATAAAATTATATTTTTAATCAGATTATTTAATTCATGTTTACCATATTTATAAATATTATGTGGAATTAAAAATGAAAATAAATTGAAAGGTGTAAGAAATAGAAATCTTATGTTATCATTTTTCCATAGCCCTTTAACGAATCAACATAAGTATTCTTAGATAATTTTGTGTGTCTAGAACTAATAGTAAATTTCTATGATTTTGGTGATGCATTTAGGAATGTTTCTGCAATGTAAATGTGATTTAAATATGAAGAGAAATCCGGGGAGGTGGGTGGTATGTATTTGGAGAGGTGTACAATTTTTTAAAATAATATTTCAAAATAAAATATTATATATTTAAATAGTGATCAATAATCTGATTAAAAACTAAGATGGTTGTAATTCAATACTAAATGTGACATTAAAATATTCAAATGAATTCTAAAAACTTCATAAATTAATTCTAAAACACTATTATAAAATTTGGAACATATTCAATTTTTTCAATTAAACTATGATTTTCACTAGTTATAAAAAGTAATAAAAACATTACCCTAACCAAATTTTAACATGGTTATTTTGAAAATTACATCCATTTTAATTATATAATTATATATATATGCGGTGTTTTATTTCTAATTAAAATCAGATTTTTTTTAAAAAAATAATTTTTATGACTTGATAAAGATTTTAACACTTTAAAAAATTACTTACGATTGATTAAAATGTATTATTATTTATATAAAAATAACTATTGTTTTTTTATCCAATTTATGTAAATAATATTTTATTTTAAATTTATATTTTTCCAAAATTGTATTTTTAAGAAAATTAAACATATTTGTTTTCCAAAAATACCATTATGTATTCATTATATAAAATATTATTTACCATATTTAATAGTTTTATTTATTTCTATCAGGATATAAATTCCATATATTTTTATTCCAAAGATACTAAATTAATTTTCTCATCATCACATATTTAGGATACAATGTCAACTCTCCAGTTATTATTTTTACGATCATATTATTTTAATACTTTGAATAAATATATCCCATTAATTTATATAATAATTAAATTAATTTAATCTTAAGGTTATATTACCTTTTTAAAAGGAAAATTAAAATACTGATGTTTTGTTTTTATACATTTTTTCACAGGTTTCATTATTCATGGAGGCTAAAATCATCCAAATATTTCAATTCAAGTTATGTTTTTATATTTATAATACCATTATACTAATTTCCATTTCAATAGATATATTTTTAATCTACATATAATTTTATAAATTAATGAAATAACGTATTATTGTTTTATATTATGTGTTTTTAGTTTTATATATTATACTATATTTTAAAATATAACACTCATGCATATACCAAATGAAAATTACAGATATAAATTATGGGCCATTACAGGAACTCTCAATGGCCTTGAAGTAGATAATAGTTTTATCTATATTGAACATTACATCATAATAATATTTTTTTAATAAATCCATATCTCATCGGATCCTAATGAATATAAATATAACATCAATGTTCTAGTGTTACCTAAGTCCATTTTTCTTATAGAGCTCCTTTTGAGACGAATCAACATCCATCTCATCAACACATCTTTTTTATTGGTATTTTAACTAATTAAAGGTTTACTTTCCTACCAATAACTCCCTAACTTATATATTACTGCTCAAAAAGATACCAGTTCAAGAAAAAATAATATTTTTACAAGTATAATAGAAATGGTATCTTATTGTTTCATTTGGACAAATATAAAATATCAATTTATCTAATTTATTTTTACATTTATCAAGAAAATAATTGTACGAATTGTTTATATGTCCAAAACTTAATGAATTACATTTTAGACATTTGAAAGTCTATATATCAAATGTATTATTTATTACGACTTTAATTATAACATATATAAGTAGGAATTTTTATGTTTTGAATGTATAACCCCAAAATTTAATAGGAATATCACATTAAATCATCATCATTTAAACCATATCCAACACTATATGATTTTTCCTATAATGTAAATTTTTTTACAATGGTGTTTTAGGTGGATTGAGTTTTTGAAAAATTCCACAATATATGTGATGTTTATATAATTCTAAGCTCAATCATTCACCACATTGCTCCAATCAATGAATCTTAATAATTTTTCCCAATTAAATCTATAATTTTTTTGAAACTCATTGAACTTTTCAAAAGATTAATAATTGTTTATAATTATAAATACACACCCATATTGACTAAATTCATCGATAAATGTAATTAAATACTTAAAATAACATCTTTCATGCATACTAATTACACCATATATATTATTATATGAAAAATTTAATATGAAACTATCTATTTTACATTTTACATTGATTTATGTTTTTATTTTACATAAAAAATAATTTTCAATTATCATATGATTCATTATTATATGGTTTAAACAATCAATTTTTTTTTATTTGGTTATGTTTCTCATCTATATGTACTAGGTGACAATACCAATGGTATGTAGGACTAGAATCTACCCTAACGATATTATTGAAAATTTAATAGACATGATTATGAATATCAAGAATATATAAACCATTTAACATATTCACAATTACATAAAACATTTATTATTATATATATAATAAATTATGTTCTTAGTAATGAATGAAAATTTAATATTTTAAAATAAGATAGAAAAAAAGTTATATTCGTATTATATCATAATAAAAGTTCTCCATTTCCATAACAAACTACTAGATAGGAATATATCATTAGTGTACACATAAAATTCAATATCTATTAAACCACCACCAGCACAATGATCTATTCCCCCCTTTCAATTTCTTCATATATCTAAGTCTATATTAATCAGAAAAATATGTGATTCACACTCATTATGAAAAATCAATGAGTTATTGTTAGATAAATTGATATCTATAACATTCACATATAGATTCATAGAATGTTTCTTTTTTAGAACATTTCTTAAACATAGACACCAGTCATTAATTTGTTTTACAGGTCATGCCTATTAGAGATCTCAACATGATATTCATGTTGTATTCAATAATCTATACTATAGAAATATATAGGGTGATTGTATTGTTTAATATATTTTTATTTAGGATTTTTATTGAGTGTACTCCCACTAAAAATAATTCTTCTATAAATCATATACATTTTTTAAGCCTAGATAAATATTTCATATTGTTTTAGGTTACTTTAATGTTTCTCATGCAACATAGTTATTTAGGTAAGAAATAATTCCAATGAAACAAATCATTGTTGTATGGAAAATACTTTTCCAACTCCATAATATAAACATACTCAACTCTTATACTTTATTGGAATAATCCCAATATGGTCTTTTAGCTAATGGAAAACCGTAGAAAAATCCATGAATTGGAACCTAATACTATTAAGATCGCGCATTATTTTCTTAAATTATACATGATAATCTATGGTTCCAAGATTAAAAATCACATACCCTATTAAATGATCGGTTATTAAAATTTACATTTTGGAAGGAATATCAAAAAAAGTATTTAAAGGGTTTTCTTTAAAAAATTGTCACCAATAAAATATACATTGGTTTTATATTAAATTCATAACATTTTATCACATGAAATCTATTTTATCAATAATTGTATTCCATTATGTGTGCATTATTCTAATTATTATTTTTTCTAGTCCATATTTCAACAAAATAATTAATATATTTACACCATATTAATGTGTAACCCTTTAAAAACCCATTGTTTTTTTAATCAACAAAATATAGGAGAAATTTTTTTATCAATGTCTTAATTCACCATACACATAATTTATATGAACACATCATGTAATCGTTTAGAATTATATAAGATTGAAAATATATAAATGAGCAATCTAGGAGCTGTAAAGATCCAACCCAAATCTATTTAAAGAAATGTATAAGTATCCATGCTAGTGATATGTCTGAACCCATGTCCCTATTCCTAAACAGACATTACTCAAGATAGAATCCAATTCATCATAACTCAAATACCTAATATATAACATATATTCAACAACTGATTTGAATATAATAACATTAATTAGAAAAATGGTCAATATAGATGAAAACAAAATATTACATTTTCATACCTATCATGTAATGTATAGACTGAAAATTTTATAAGAACTATATTATCATATAATGAAATGATACACAATAATCAAATTTTAAAAAATATTCATTAACATGAATATTCTAAATAAATAATCAAATAAAAAACTCTTTATTTATTTTCTAAAACATGATATACAAATATATGATTTTCATATTTAATTTTGTGATGAATATAAATTTTATAATTCCTAAAAGATCTCATTTATAAAAAATTAATAAACCATAAGATAATCTATCAAAATATTAATTTTTTAAAAAAATTTACTATATCATATTTTATAAATGATAATTGGATTATCAGTTAAAATATATGATTTATATAGTAGATTATGAATTCTATTATTGTATGGATCACATATATTTTGAGTATATCTCTTATATTTCCAAAATTACATGATTCCCAATTTTTCATAAATAAGGGTTTTAATTGTGTATTGATCTATTTTATATCATAACCTATAGTGTATAAAAAACATGTTAATTATTTATATTATAAAATATGATATATGGTAGTCACGTTCTACGAGCAATTATAAAATTAGAATTTATTAACTTTAAAAACTTTATTGGACTTAAAGTTCCTAAAAACATTTATTTTGTTTGAAAAAATTCACAAAAACATGTTTATCTGTTAAAGATCAAAGATTTTATACCACTTATTGGTTAGGGGACCATCTACTGATCTTGGTAGTGGAAACAAGCCAATAATATGCTCAATCTATCTTCAATAGTATTAAATATGAATAATAATAAGTATATAAATATAGGTGTTCCTTAAGAGTATTATAATCATTATTTTATACTTTGATGGAGTAATCTTGATGGATATCACTATAGTGGCACCCCAATTAGTAGTTAATTAGAAATATTGATCCATATTATGGATAATTTTTCTTAATTACATGATCAAAAAATCTTATATAGAGTGATAACACTTTATTACCATGTATTCATTGAAGTTTAAGTCAACTCGAGGGATTGCATCAAATTTATACATAGTATTCATTTGAAAAAATAGATTTTATGCATTTGGATTGTAAACTACAGTCTCATTGAAGCCAATATAATACATCACATTTGATTTATATTATCATTTATTAATTCCATTACTAATATCATATACATATATCCATACTGAATCAATATCATTGATTCAGAAGTGATGATACCATACAATAAGATATTACAGTGACCATTCACATTCATTCCATGCTTCTCATATTCTAAATATTATTATACTATATAATATATGAGGCTAACAGAATTTAATTACACTTTATTATATCAGTGTATCAAAATTTTTGATATGCATCTCATGTATATAAAATCTTACAAATCTAGGTATATTTTAAATTATGATATTCGTTAATTTGATTTTTCTCTAACAAAAATAAGCATCTCATGTTTCATCGGAATATCTCAATTATTTTATAAGAATATGTCTCAAATTTTACTAACAACATAAGGAATATTACTTTTTATATATCTTGATATATATGATTAACCTAAATTAGTATTAGTTTATGTTTATGTAAAAATTATTTTGTGTAAAATACCATACCTTACTGAATTTCCTTATATAAGGTAAATATATCTAATATAAATCTCATTTAACAATAAATTGAAGTAATTTAAGAGATTTTATTTTAAACAACTCTTTATGTATGAGTATCACCTTAAATATTTATGAGTAATCCAAACTATAAATAGTATTTTATATTTCTAAATTTTTTTACAAATAACATTAATAATAAAAAAAATAAAAATAATTTAACCTTTATAATTTTTTTAGAAAAAATTAGCTGTGGTTACACAAATTTATTAAGTAAAATAAAAATATTCAATGTGGGATATTGGGTAAGATGTAGAACCATGTAAACTAATCAAAAAATAACCCATCAATAGTAATTCCAAATAAACATCCATAGCCCAAGATCTATTTCCCATGTTGTGATGATAAACTGGTCCTCCCTTTCTGTAAGTATGCATCTGCCTCCTCTAGATCATGGGATTTTTTGACAAACAATTATCATATATATAGACATATTCAATAGGTTATTTTATACCAAATAGCATGTTGCTATTATAAATAGAGTAATTCAAATTGTATTTGATGATCCATTGTTTAGTAGTCATAAACTATTCTCCCTTGATTTTTTCAAGAATCCTTCTCCACTAAGAGAATCCATTTCAATAGGTGTGTGAATAGGAATAACATCATCAACTATCTCCATAAAATCATTCTTAGAATTATCCCTTTGTCTATCCTCATCATAGGAACAATATAACTCAAAAGAGTTATGAGTGTGAACCGGAGCCTTATATAAAAAATAAGATTTATAGATTCCTACTCAGGGGAATGAAAGTCTTAAAAACCTATTAATTGTTATAATTAGAGGTGAAATTTCATTTCCCATTAAATATTAGTTGTATACCATAACTAGTGTTCTCTGAATGATCAAGGGCATTCTTAATTAATGAAGTTAGAGGAGAATCTGGGAAATCCTCAAGACAAGCAAGAGATATTGGTCGATTCCACTAGGTGTCAACACGTCCTTTGATCCTAATATCCGTTTCATCGAAAATTTTCTGAAGATAGAATACATTTCCACCATTTCATGTGGTGTGCACTATTTATGTCCAGTATCCACTATCATCAACTTATTGGAGAAATTGGATAACAACATACTATGACTTTTATAGGAGGAATATTTCTATATTGTTGAGTTTCCTCATTGATCCATGGATTCATCAGTAAATTTATAATAGAATAATATAACTTTTTACTATTATCATTGGCCAAATATTGGTCCTCTTATAAGACGACATCATCCCAAGAATCCATACTATTTTCTAAATTCTCAGGTTCTACATCAACCACATCAGCCATCTAATTCTCCCATATTGGGATACCATGTTAGTGATATTCGGTGAAATTTTCCCATTGTGTAGTATATAATATTACCCAAGATAGGAGATTGGGTAGCATCCCCAACCAAACCATTATAATTAGTGGTAAATAGATGTTTTTATTATAATTCATAGAGTTTAGGTTTGATAACTAATAGGAAAGATTATAGAAGACTCCCCCTCTATTACATAATTAGTAATGTCATTTTTTATTTCACTAATAACTTTGTTAGGGACATCATTAATTGAGGACTTATTCCCCATCAAACATTTGTCAGACCCACGACCAAATTTATTACAATTAGTGAAAAAAAATTATTCAGTATTTCTCCATTTTGTGTCCAATACATTTAGAGGACAAACAAAAGAGAATAATTTACATAATTACAATTCAATGTTAACAATTTATATCCGTGGAAAGATTAATAATAGATTAAATTAAGGATGATATATGATAAATTAAAAATAGTATTCTAGAAAAAATTCCAAATATTTCTCTTTAAATTTTATGATAAATCATTATTATATCCAAAATAGAAGATGAAACATCCCATAAGTTTTATGGATTCCAAAAAACCCAACAAAGACCTATAATTATGATACATACTTGGGTTGTTGAATTTATTTATTTCTCTGGATTAATGAAAGGGCCCCATTACTAAATATCTAAAGTTCCTAGATTGAGCTCGATAAATCTATATCCCCATGTATGATACTTGAATTAAGTATAGTAAAAAACAAGATGGATAATCCATTCCCAATGGATATCATTCTTTAATACTTCGACTCCCAAAAATAATCAATTCATTATCTCAAGGACTAAAAACACCAATTTTGATCACATGATTAAATTGCCAACCCATGAATAAAAATATTAATAAATTCTATCACCATGTGAATAAAGATACGATTCAACATGAGAGAGGGATTGATTCATTTTTATGTATTTCAATAAAGTCATATCCATTTCTTGGTGTTCCATAAATTCCATATAGTTGTTAGACATTGAATTCAAAAAACTCATAATGACCTTCAAAGTATATGAAAGTTCATGAGCCATTAATACTTTATTCAAATTATTTTAATACTATAGAGTATATCTAACCTTTAAAGGTTGTATTAATTCTTTTGTGTGGTTAGTGTAAAAAATAATTTGATTCTTTAATCATTAAATCCTAGGATATGTTAGGGAGTATTGGAGTAGAAAAAATATCCAACAGTATTTAGACATGGTCAATGAAGTAATAATTATGGTTAAGGAAAAAAAATTCCCAGTGATGTTTCATGATGATATTAAATTGGGGTTAACCATAGTTCTATATAAATAGAGCACTAGTATAGAGTTAATTACTCTATAGATTTACAATCTGTGTCATGGTCTCTTTTTCTTTAGAGGTTGTGGATTTTTGGACAATGTAATTAGAAATATCCTAGTTTAAAAAGATAATAAATGAATATAAATATATTTTTCAATTTCATAATATTTTCCATGATTTTAAAATAATAAAGAGAAGTTTCATGAAATATAATTAGGTGAAAGGAACATATTTCTTTTTTTATCGCAATAGGTAAGGTTTTTTATGGATTTCATATTTATGTAGATTGAATCTTGTATATTTTTTACATCATAATGACTAATAAACATAATTCAGAACATTTATTAATAACATATATGTTGATTTTATTTCATTGAATATTATACTGGTTTAAATTAATTCTATGGTTGATGAATGTAGAATAAAAAAATCATATTTTTAATTGAAAAAAAATAAAATGATTGAGATAAAGAAGGATGTTTTTGTAGAGAGTGGTATAAAATTAAGGGTGAATTAATAGAATATTAGAATATATAGGATGATTATGGAATCCAAATAAAATAAGTATAAGTATAAAAACATTAATAAAATTATAAAATTTTGAATCCTTAGAATGTGAATACCGAAGGATTACTTTGATAAGACGATAAATTTCATAGGTTTTGTAGTGTAAAATGAGGTTTTACTTATTATTTTATAATATAAAATTCATCTAAAAACCAATATACATTATTAAAATAGGAGGTAAAATGATTTCTGATCTATGAGTGTTGATAAATTTCAAAATTTTATAGTTTAAATATTTGAAGTTGAAGACAAAAATAAATATTTTGTTGATAAAATTATAAGGTTTACACTTAGTGATGAAGAGTGCCTTATCTTTTCATAAAAAAAATTTTAATTCATAAAGCATACATTTATTATGTAATGAGAAATTTTTATTCTTTTCAATTCAAGTATAAAACATTATTTTTACAATAATTGGATGATATAGGTTTATTATACAGAAATGGATGATAAAATGGCATTCTATTGATGGACCCGTTTAGTTTTAATGTTGAACATTGTATATCAATATGTTGACTATTTTCATATGGATGCTAAAATGATACCACCTAATTGAATTTATTAAATTCATAAAATTCATTATTATGAATAATTTTTGGAATAAAACTTGATTGTTACTTATCTTAATAGGTGAATAGGGATTATATTTGAGGAAATCATAAAACAATATACAATAGTTTTCAAACCTCCCCACATCAATGAATACATTTAGAACACCTATATAAATTTGAATATTTATTAAGAAATATTCATCATATATAATCTCTATATTCATTATGCAGACAATTTTTTCTTTAAGTATGTTATACTAAATATTTTTAATACCATAATATCTTTTACCAAAAACTAATTTTTGAATACTCTAAATTTTTTTCCAAATACCTACATGAAATAGGTAATCTTGTAATGAATATCTGAGTAAATAATTATCATATACCGCTACCTATTATATCATAGGTGAATTTTTTTTAAATCGCTTCATGTGATATACGTAATGATTACTATTTATTAGACCAATCAAGATATACACTATCAACTGAGATAACTAAGATGCGGTGTGAATCAATGATTTTTTATTATCACTAAGTTTATCACTTTTCAAACTAATTAAAAAAAATTAAAATTAGTTCTATGATATCATGATAATAAAGATAATGGTTATGATAGTGATAATGATAGATATTTATAGAATGTGTAGTATATAAAAAAAATGCATTACAAGGTCCAAAAACTCTTTTTATTGAGGGGTTATCTCTTTAGTATTCAATGATTTTTAGATCATGGAACAAATTTTTTATTATTAATAATAAATATATTGGATGTAGTTTGATAATATTATTTAAATAATTAATTTATAAAAAAGGAAAATTGAATAAGGCCAGTTGTGAAAGCTCACTCGCATGTGTGATCTTCTTCAACTTTCATTCGATGACTCCAGTCAATGGATATTGGGAGAATGATTCTTCTGAAAAGAATGACATTGTTTAGGTCACTCATTAATCTCCAATTCATTACATCACATGTTCATAAACAGTAATATCATTCATATATATATATAGGTATTTACTATCATGGTGTAATTATTTTTTTATTTTATTTCTTATCTAAAAAAATAATTATGGCATGAAACAAAAAAAAAGTGTCATTCATTTGGGAGTTAACTTTACTAGCTATGAAAATTTATTAAATCCAAACCATTTAGAAATACTTTTATTTTATATAGATCAATACAAAAAATTATGACATGAAAATTCCATTATAATGAAAATATATAAAAACCTTTTATCTCTTATATTCTACATATTTAATGATATTGACATGTAGTGTAATATAGGTCACAACACCATAAAACCTGCAATTTTAGTGTTATTACTTTTCCTATAACAACCATATATTCATATTACATAAAACCTTTACACTTATAGATTTTATGAATGTTGTTAAAATAAAAAAATGGTATTATTGTATAAAATTTACACATAATTAATTATATAATCATCATATACCTCAAACACTAAGATTTCATTGATAATTTAGGATGTAATAAATGATTTTTATAAAATTATATAGAAAATATATAAAATATTTCTTACTCACTATTGTATTATGTAGTCTTACCTTTTTTAGAATCCATAAATTAAAATACCTCAATAGTTTCCTTAAAAATAAAATTTAGTATAACACTTGTCTATTGAATATTTATTTTAATCAATAATGTGATCTAAGAAATTAATTTAAATTTATGTCTTTTCACCTTATCATTTTTCTACAGTGTATTTAAGATATTTCAACCTCTATCCTGGTGGTTTCAAATCAGCTCAAACTAATCTTTCAATTAAATCCTCAATCTTCACCTTTCATCAAACATCTCTCAAGTGGTACATATATAAGATGTTATAACGTTATTGTTAACCAAAATGAAATCCTCTCAAATATTCCGATAATACAAAACTAAAAGAAAATATATGATTTTTACTAGTCTTTCACAAACTCCCCATCATAGGTAGATCTCGTATCTAGCTCCATTTAAAGTTTAATTCTAGCACACCGAAGGTTTTGATAAATTTTATGATAGATTCACATCCCTGAGTAAAAATACGTTATTTTTTCTAATAGAAATAATATATAATATCAAAAAATGTCACAGAAACATTCCCTATCATAAAAATCTTTGAAAATTTTTAACTAAGAGATCTCATACATTATCTTTACTTCTCATATAATATTGACACTTTATTTTAATTTTTAATCCAACATGATGAATCTGATATGCATGTTCAGATAAAAACATCATCATGATAACATAAACAAAAAATCACCATGCTTGTGTTGATCAGTATCCCATGATCATATAATTCACCTAATAATATATAAAAATAACTTACATATTCATATTGAAAAATATCAACACCTAATTCTTGAACAACATTAATCTCTAACATCATGTTATGAATGGTAACATAACTATCACCCTTTTGGATTTCATAGAAATACATGATAGTTTATAGTCATAATTAATTATTCTATACTCCCTTAAATATCATGAAAGAATATGAAAACGATTAGTTATAGAAAACAATAAATTATCTTTCAATTAAAAAAAATATCCCTTTGAATTTAGTAAAAAAACAAATTTGTATTTTTTTACCGTTTCTCCCAATTTCACAATTCATTATAAGGTATAAAATTAGATAGTAAGTGATTGTAATATCTCCTCAGTATCTCCCCTTGATGATTTAGAGACTTTTCTCCTCCTTTTAATGAGATTTACCTCAAAACCTTGGGGAAGTTTCATTATCCAATGCATATTTAATCACTCATTGATAAAGATTCATTAGTTCCACACCCTCAAATTGGAATCATTTAGATTATATCGTGAACATAAATTTATGATAGGAAACTTTTATTAACTTTTTTAGGTGATAATTCATGTCATTAAAATAATTTTACAATTTCTCTCTATAAAATTACCCATCAATAATTTCTTGTATCTATAACACTAAATAATTTCTAATATATTTATTAAATAATCACTATATATTAAAAAATGAAAAATTATTGTAGGAAATATTGCTAATAAATCCTCAATCCTATGCTATCTATAAAATATTCACAATAAATATTTTAAAGATCCATGACATAATGAATCCACATGAGGGATTTGTTTTGTAATGAAAGCAGTACTGAGAGAGGGGTGGATCTGTGTTGGATACATTTAGTCTAATTTAATATTTTAATCACATTCCATTTTACCACTTTTAGTAGTTAAGGTAAATTGGTGCTCTTTTTTAATTTTCCCACCATCTTTTTTTACGAAGAACATTCCAAACACACACACACATGGAATAATGATATAAAATTTTATCTTCTCAATGTGAGGAGGAAAGTCTTCATTGTGATACAGGACTCACTAAAACAATAATACCTCATATAATCATCCTATGTGTCCAAACATGAAGGGTATAACCTTGAAATTCATATTTTCATGTCCTGATTTTTTTATCCAGAAACCATGTACCTCATTCTCATACAGTGAGAATATTTTGGGTAATTCCAAGTTAGTCTACCACTAATTGAGACCTCTAAAAATTTATTGATGAACTAGTGGTTTTTGTCTCCTTCCCTTTCTTATACTTATATCGATTCATGAAACCAGTCCTTCTATTTAATACACAATAGTACATAAAACACTTTTTTTCACTTCAAATTAGTAATATTAGGTACTATAATTCTTTCATAGAAATGATAATTCTTTTATCTTTGAAAAAATTATAATTGACTACCAGAGTAAGGATGGTGACTCACATCTTCATAGCGAAGGTGATTTTTCATCATGATCTTTAATGTGGGGAATTGAGTATAAAAATGATTCTACTAAGTTATAATATAATCCCATTTAGATAATGGGTTCATTTCATCATACCTGTTAATGAAACCTTAAGGAGGAGGTTCACACTCCTCATAGGGCCAAAAGATGAGTAATAGAAAACTAATTTCCTTATGAGGATCCAAAAATTCAAAAGGCAACAATATCTATTTCATGGAGTTGATCTATGCCATAGATACTTCAAGAACAATTTTCCCAGACTTTTGGATTTAAAAATAATGGTTGATGTTTGTTTCTATGTTGCTACGAACCTAGAAACCCTTTTATAATGACATGAATGATGTAAATTCTTTATTTCGTGGAATATTTCATCCAAGGGAGACAATCCTTTGTCTATTTTAGATATATAGAATACAATGAATAATTGATGAGGTATTTGTGAATAGGGAATTAATATAATTGAAAGAGGTTTTTTATAATTTTCATGGGAAAAAAGAGTACCGTAATATGGTATAAAGAAATGGAAACATTCACTTGAAACCTGGATATCTTTGAAATTATGAATGGGATCTAAATTTCACTCCCATATACCAATGCAACATCACATCTAATATCTAGATAACATTATAATGTTTAAACTAGGTATAATTACACAAGTAAATTCATTGTGATATTTCATAATACTTTTGTATATCCATGAAGTTAGATTATCTAGACATATTTGGGGATTGTTGACTCTATTCTAGAATTATATTAGACTCTAACAATGAAAATAATATTTTTAATATGATAAATTTCATGTTCAATAATCAAAAAATTAAAATTAAAATTTTTTATGAATATACTCCACCATTTTATGAGTTATATTGGATTTTGGGACAAACTATTTCAAACTAAAGTGTGATAAACAAGTAGGATAATCTCCCCCAATGATTATAACAATTTTAAAGAGGCTAACAGATACAAGAAATTTATTCACCCTACTATTTATAGAGGTGATCCATCAAAGAATAATATTTAGAGAAAATGTATTAAGAATCATGCTAGTTCTTTTGATTTTAAAATATGAAGGGTGGAATTAGGATTCTGTTATTGATGAATAATAAATGCAAATTGAAATGGAAATTCATTCTAAAAGTCCAAATATTCTTGATATGTCATCTGATGATTTAAAGAAAACAAACTCCAAACTATGGGGGTGAGCCCAACTCAGTTGATCATACCCAAGATATCACCTCAATTATTATAACTTTGAAAATAAACTACTATGTGGAAGCTCCTATAATTAATGAGGACTCACAATAATCCCATATAAATGGATGAAAATAATCCCCCTATTCACATAAAATTGTAGGCAATGATATGTGATGGGTGCCTGTTGTGATTCCTAGTAACGACACCTATAATCCAATTACACACCTAAAAAAAACATACCATATATTGACATGAATCAATGATATGTACTCGATTTGGATGGATTTGGAGAAACTAATAGCTCTGCCTCTAATCCTAAATAATTTTTCAAAGTTGTAATGACATATTTTGTGCATTAGGACAATAATTATACTAGTCACATTCTTACACTGATATGTAAAAGTTATTAACATTTTGGTTGATTATCAAATAGAGACACTACGACCCATGAAATCAACTCATTCATCCATCCATCTATTTGTGTATACACTAATATGAATGTCTTGATTACTGAAACATAAATCCAACAAAATAGTGCATGTAATTTGGTGGACACACATAATGGAAGAAACTCACATGGATCATCTTTGATTCCTAGTGAGGATATCAATTTTCTCAGTGACTTATCTCATGACATAATGGTTGACAATAAGGGTAGTAGTAGACATGATATTTCTTCTATTCCATTTTTAAAAGTTAAGGTTCTTACACTTTCTTCTCATGCATCTCCAGATCAAGGAAGGTAAGTTAGTTTACCAAGTTTATATATCCAACATATAGACAAATAAGATATCCTTATAAATTATGGAACAAAATCACTGATTATCAAAAAGTCAACCAAAAACAAAATATTTGGTGGGAAGTAAAAAATGGGTCTCTTTCACTAAATGTATGTTTCAAGGATGATTAATTTTTAGAATTTTTAGGGAATGTCCAATCCTAGCACTATCATCTCTCTTAGTATTTAATCAACAAATACATGCCTTTCCTTCTTGGAATCTTTGAGCCAAAAATTGTTTTTTGAAGATAATCCTATCTTTTTATAAACCGGGTTATCAAATCATTAATACAAACTAGTCTAGAAAGAACACTAGAAGGATTTGGGTTTTAGCTTATTTAATATTTAATGGATTATCCTATTTCATCACTTCAATTCAGATGTTTAGACTCAATTATAATAATTTGGGTACTCAATTTTTTTTCCTTTTTTCTATTCTTATATTGGATATCTAGATAGAATAGATTTGGAATAAAAATTCAGGTTACAAGTATTAATGTAATGGCTCGTGAAAAAATCTTGGATACATCAATGGTATCCATAATTCTGAGGATAACGTTTTCATTTTTCAACTCCTATATTTCATGTTTGTACTTCAATATATGAATTGAGGATTTCAATATATATTAAGCTATTTTTCTTATTTCAAAATTAACTTGGTATATTAATAATATCAATAAAATTGTATCTTTGTATTTGGATAGAGTTTTTATCCTTGACATTTATCTTGATGTATGGAACTCTATATCAATCACAAATAGCGAGTAATTAAATTATGAACATCATCCTATATTGACAAATATCAATCACTAGAGAAGTCAAACCCTCTTTTCCATTCAAATTCAATAGTGCTTGTACCTTGAATCCTGATATTAATAACATAGTTCAAGACACCTAAAAGTCATTGAAATTTTAGAAAGATGTGTTAGCTTGAGTTCAAAATCTTAAAATCCTTAAAAAATAAAAACTTGGAGTAGGGAATTATTTATCAATACTGATGATAATTTTACTCATCCCGAGAGCTTTCATCAATATACATAGGGGAATGACACTCAAGCTAACTTCTCCATATGTCTTGATTAGAAAAATAGGATTATTGAAGATATAAATTGAATTCTTAATCAGAAGTAGGGAATAGAAAGAGATTAATTCAATATCAAATAGCTAAAATACAGTGAAAAAACACAAAATTTATCAATTCTATTCAAAGAGTTAGGAAAATCAACATGAATCATGCTATTCTAAATTATAAGGGGTTGTTTCAAGAAAAACAATAATATTTGGTTTCACATGTTTTCTCTTATTATATAAAAATATTCAAAGGAACCAATTCTTGTGTGAATATCATAGAAGAAATCATCCATAAACATGTCTCTAATGAGGATACTTTTATTCCCTAAAATATTACTATGTAAATAGATTTTAATGAATCCATATTTTGCTTACATCATGGATTTTATCCTAGACTATATTGGTTTAAAACACTTTATGTCAAACCTACTGGGATGTTTTTCATCTTTATGTATGCAGACTAGATATTAATTTTTTCAATGTGGGGCACCTAATAGAAATAAATAATTCTAAAATTATATCCCTTATTCCTAATGTTGAGAATGAAAATAAAACCCATATTTTCCAAATATCCTCTCTTGTCAAAAAAAGTTATTAAATCATTGGTAAAATCATTAGTATTATGATAGAAATCATTTCCAATAGACTTTTGTCTGAAAATAAATTATTTTTAACCAATGATGAACTATTCAAGACTATCTCATTACTCTCTATGAATGTGTCAACGTTCATAAAAATCTCTTAAGGGGAGGTAATATTTCTATAAATCATGATGTGAAAAATTATTTTCCCACTTTAGATTAGTGTTTCATCTCTATGGTTTTACCTAATTTTAGATTTTATGATACCATCACTAAATGGATAAAAACTCTCTTGAGTTCTCCCCATAATTATATGCTTATTAATGTATCTCTTGAAGGTTTATTTAAAATGCTCCAGAGGTGTCATACAAGTTGATACACATTCTGTAATTATTTATTCTATTACTGTAGATTACATGACCATAATATTTCTTAGCAAGTTGAATAATAGAAAATTCAAATCCATCAGAGATGGAAGAGGTCTTGCTGAACCTAGACATTTATTATATATTTATAACATTATTTAATTAAAATAAGGGAAAAAATATGAAAACCCAAGAATTTTCTCCTTCATTATATACTATCTTCTGGACAAGAGATTAGTTTGGAAAAGTCCTTATGTTTTGGAATGAATATTCCGGAGGCTAGAAAAGTGTACTTTCCCAATGAGAGAAGCATTAATAAGGGTTCACTTCTTTTCAACTATCTTGGTGTTCCCAAGTTCTGAGGTAGACTGCATATCATCCACTTCTCCCATATATGAGTAAAATTAAAAAAATGGCCTCTTAGAAAGGTGATACTCTCTCGATGGAGTAAAAAATAAGTCTTTTGAATGAAGTAATTATTTGAAAAAAAAATCTATTCATTCATTGTTTATAAATTTTTGGGTTCTCTCTTAGAATATATAACAACATGTATCATGAAATTTATCTAGAGTGGAATCATTATTCAAAGAAAAAATTTCATTTTCTCATGGAAACAATGATGTCAACCAGTTGATCATGATTGGATTTGTTAAAAAAATATCATTAAATTCAATCATTCCTTGAAGATAAACATTATGTGGAGACTCATCACTGAGATATCGTAGGCTCTTTTCATTCCCGGATTCAGATTCATTATAAGTATCAAAGATAGAACTAGTAACATGGAATCTTCTTTTAGTCCAACATTTAAAACCCCATTTTCCATGATTACATTGAATCATCAATGGTTGGTAAACATGACCACTTCCTGAGTTCCCTGTAAGATAATTAGTAAAGTAATCCTCTAATTAATCTTACAATATCCCCTGATCCTTCACCTTAAACAATAGTGATAATAAATGTGAAAATAAAGTCATCTATGGGATATATTACCATTTATTATAGAGAAGTTGTTATAAATTATACCTTCATAAATAATGAATACTCACTTATTTTGGATTCAGCAATAAATGGAAGGTTTTAATCCATATTATCCTACATTAAAATGGTGCAAATACTATCTAAAATCCGGTCTTAGTACCTTAATTAGTTCTGGAAAATCCCTTCACGAATTTCACTTTATTTGAGGATCATGCACTCATGGTTGTCCAATAATAATTTCATGTAGAATTATGGAATTTACCTATGCTCACATTGTATGTTGTGAAACTAGAACCATGAACACCTTGATCATTTATTCCTTAGCTACCAAAGTACATTTACTCTTAGGTCCAGTTCATCTAATCTAATTGAGCTTCATATTCCATGGGATACAAAAATTAAAGACCAAATTATTTCTGGCACTAATATGTCATTTTCTTAGTATTTATGGAATCTATTTGTAGATACAATCATTGAAATGATACATGTCACATAGACCTCTCTGGACAAAATGATCCATGACAGTTCTCCTTTCTCTTTACAATTTTCCCTAGTTCATGTTTCCAAGAATATAAAAAATGAAAATGTCCCTCAAAATAGTTTTTTTGATAACTATATCCATGATTTTACTATGATAAAGAGTTTTATAATTATAAGAAATTATTATGCCCCTATGGGGACCTTGGATGTCATATGAATTCACCCGATTATGGGTTGGACTAAATGAAACACTGATGGAGATTTGAGATTAAATCTAGGTCATTATGGATATGGATTTATTTTCAAAAATTAGTTTGGCGGTTCAGTGGGCTACTTATATAGTCTCTATGGAATATCAACCTCTCAGGATGCTGAACTGCTTGGGTTGAACAATGCGGTCGATATCAAAAAGGAACATGGTTCAATTATCTTATGGATTGAATTTTATTCTACTACCATTATGAAGGAAATAAGGAATGATATTATTCATATTTATTAGAAGATCACCACACAATGGAGTAACTTCTTGGATTATCCCTCTTCCATGAATTATGTATTCACCCATGACAACCACAAATAAAACTACTAATTAGATGGGATTTACAATAAATGGATATCATCTTTTGAGTTGATAATACTGAATGACATTTCAGAGGATCTTTTATCTTTCATGCAAAGTGACTATTGTTAAAAATCCATCTTTCATTTTTTGTAATCTTGTTTCCTTTTAATAATAGAGACCTATCAATTTAGGAAATATCACAATTTCCTTAAGAAATGAGTAACCATATATTTTTTATTATTGCATTCAATTTTCTGTATATGTTTTTTCTTATAAATTAAGTCATTGAATGCATATAAAATTATCCTCCTTCTTTAATTTTAAATAAATATCATTGGATCTACCTATTTACATTTTTATTGAAAAATATAGATTCTTTAGGATAATTGGTGTGTAAAATATCCCTTCTTCTATACAATTTTTTTTAAAAATAGAATAGTATCTAGTAAAATTATTCTAAAAAATTTGACCTATAATATATATATATATACACTAAAAAAAGTATCATTTACCTCTCTATTTTTATCTGTTTACTATAAAATGTGACTATATTAGTTTGGAAATAAAATGAATTTTGATAATTGAAAACCTTATGAATTCCAACTTCAATATATTCATCCAAATCTAAAAATACCATCCTCTTATTCTCTCCAAAAAATATTCCTAAACAGAAACTATATCAAATGTGTAGTAGGTATCATAAATGTGGCTGGAATATCATCCTTCTTCATAATTTTCCAAAAAAATTGGAACTATTCCTCATCTATCCATAATGATTAAAATTTATTTAAAACATATATAATGATATATAAATTCATAAAAAACTTAAAACGTAAAATCCATTTATGGAGTAAAAATATTTTTTAACTTCTTATTCCTCTATCATCAAAACCCATTCTTCATGAATCAAGATAAACAGTTATGGTATTTTATTTTCATTAAAGAATAAAATATATAGAAAAATATATATTCTTTCATCCTTTATTCATCTCCCAAATAATATCTTGAATCATCACACAATCCAATGATTTATGTTACTTATTGTTGAACACATTTTATACTCAACATCATATAAATTTATATTTTCACAACATATGACAAATCATAAAACATTATATTTCATAAATTGTATCAAAGTAATAAACTTAAATTAAATTCTATAGATTCCTTCAAATTCAAATGATTCTTTATGTCATATGAACAAATTATTTGGATAATTTAATATATCCAAAGAGTCACATGATGTCTAAAGTCACATGATCAACACAAAATCATTGTTTTACAAAGAAAATAATATGATATAAAAGTTATATTCTCAATGAAAAGGAGGGAAAATTCATATGATCAATTTCATGTGGACATAAAATATTATTATCATAGTTAAAACAATAAAAAAGTCAAATATAGTTTTTTTATTTTGGATTCTTATAGATTTTATACGCATCAATTATCATTCCACTTATCTTGTAAACTTTTTTATACATGTTCAATATTCCGATTATTCTTGTAAATTTATTAACACATGGGATTCAATTAATCATTCATCCTTTTATATTAGATGAATATTACTAAAACCTTTGATCAATGTTTCCAAGATATGTTTGGAGGTTGAAAAAAATGATTTCATCCCATTTGGATTCACATGTGTAATGATTTTGAAAAAATTAATAGTAGTTTATTTTTAAAAAGTATCCCATTGATGATTTGGTGTGAATTCAAATTTCTCATAATAATACAAACTCCCTCAAATGATCAAGTATGCACATATGGTTTTGGTTGACATTAATGGAAAATATATTGACATATATAAATGTGGTTAATTACTCTTTGCCTACCTATGTTTCCTTATTAGTTCTAATAACCTACATAGCCATTAATCTCTATTAAAATACATTCTAAACTCAATTCACCTTTAAGGTTGATTATTATTTCTATATGAAGGTATTCCTTCTCAAGTGTTAATTTGGTATATATTTATCATTTATTTCATATCCTCTTTAACAAAAATTAGTAACATTAATTAATTCTATTCATTAAAGAGTAAACATTTATCCTCCTCGTCTTTTCTTCTTAAATATTTTAAAACATATTCTATGTTTTTATTTCTTCCCATAAATAACATGTATGGATATAATTCATGCATCAACCAAGAATACAAAAAATACTCATTAAAAACTCCCTATGGAACAAAAATATCCAAAAACGATTTTTATTTAAATAATACATGGATCTCCCAATGATTCCAAGGAAATAATTCGATTCATTCATTTAAATAATGATAATAATATTTTTACACACATCAACCAATATATTACTTCTAATTAGTATACCCTTAATATAAAGGGAAATTTTACATGGAGATGCTTCATAACATTATTGGGTTCTCCCTCCAATCCTCTAAGTTCACTTTCTTCAATTAATTTAATCTTACACATATTAATATAATGATTTTCCCAAACATAAAATTTGTTTATAATGAATACAACAAACATAAATGGGTAATAATAGCCTACCCCTTTATATTTATTTTTAATACAACTAAAAAAATATTTCAAAATATACTCCTTTTATAAATCATATAGACATCTCTACCTCTTTAAATTATTTCACCTTTTCAAATCAATTTACCATTTTTTATTTTTTCTTATTATTATTGATAAGTGATAAATTTTTCACAAAGAGATGATTGAATATTTTCATGCTTAAACATTAGGCTACCAACCATTTTAATTTAATTATATGTGATCCGTTCTTGGAGAAAGAAACTAGAAGGTTTGATTTAGTGAATACTTTTTTCATTATAAAGGATTAAGATACCAATTTGAAATGAAATTTCTTAAAATGTATTCAAGTACTATCCAATAATTTTTTCGTCTGAGATAAATAATTAAAACTAATTGACATAAAATTTATCATGAATTATATCAAAAAAAATTTCATTCCCCCACATGAATACATAGATTATAACATTCATATATATTTGGATTCAAAATATAATTGGAACTAATTTAAATTAAATACTTAAAATTATTCTAAAATAAGTAAACTAAATATATTGTAATGCACATTCTATTTTTTCATAAAGATATGTTTTTGGGGATTTTATTTTTATGATGAATTTATAGAATTTTTTATTTTAAAATAAAATTTTTTTAATTATTTTTAGGCTCTAAAAATTGATATTAAATGATAATTAACTTTTGTGATTTTTCCTAAATAGTGGATATTTGAGTGAATACTAAAAAATAACATTTTTTCATATAATGCCACTTCTATGACATATCTATGGTATAATATTCACATGTAATTATGTGAAATAATTTATAAATAAAAAAATAAATATTCTATAATTAATATATTTCATTTTAAAATATAATATTGAACTTAAAAATCAAGGATTGAAATGTTGAAAATCTTGGTAAAGTTTTTTTTAAAATTAATATTCTTTTGGATATTTTATTCTAATCAAGTATTCATAAGATATTTTTTTTGAATTTGGTTAGGTATTAAAGTAAAATTAATATATTTTTGTTAAATAATAACTGAATTAAATCTATTATATTCAAATATTAATTTCATTTTGGTATAAAATCAAGTTTACCCTTAAAATTATTTTTTATATAAAACTATTTTCCATCACGGTATGAGTACTTATTTTAAAATTATCATTTTACACTTAAAAATATTAATATTTAGAAATGGATATAATTTTTTAAATTTGGGTGTTAAAATTTTTTAATTAGTGATTTTTCATTTTTGGTCATAATGAATAGTAAATATAGTAAGATAATATCATATAGTAATATATTAAAGAGTATGTGAGTGGGTTAAAACTATGATATAGAGTTTTAAATATCACAAATTATTTTTTAAATTTTATTTGATGATTTCATTTGGAATCATACTAATCCTATGTTAAAAATATATCGATCTGGTTCTTTTTTAATGCGAGTAGTAAATTTTTATTATTCTAATGATAAGGAAATTTACAAGTGTTCCGCTTTCCAAACTTGTAAAAAAATTCATATTATAGATTATTCATAAATTTTATGCCACTTATATGTGTAAATACATATCAAAATAACTCCCCAACTATACTCCTCATTTCCTAGTTGTCCAGGTCTCATAAAAATACTATCCTTGGAAGCCTTCAGATATAATCCTATAATGATTTTATAAATATTAGGTATAGATCATAACTGATTTCCTTGAAGATTATAACTTCCTACACCTCCTTTAAACCTATAATAACCATGATGATATAATAAAATAATTATATTCAATATAATGAAATTTGATTATTTCTATCACAAAACCATTTTTCATCTCTATCAATCCTTTGTAATGTAATAACGTCGTTGATTCTTACATTTGGAGTTCCAGCTCTATGAAGTGATGTGATTAATTTTTCATTTAATCTTTACATGTATACTTATAAGGATGCGATTAATGAAAAAAATGTTATTTAAAATATGTTTTTGATTCATTTAATATCACCCTCTATATATTTCATTTTCTTTTTATCCATTTGAAGAGTGAAAACATTGATCATGTGTAAGTAAATACTATTGTCACCATGAAACGATGTTATTAATTATTCATGACCACCATTCATGGTATGATATAACATTGTATTTAATGTATACTAATAATTATAAAATTATTAAAAATATGGATTTAATGAAACCAGTACTATGGTTGAAGAACTGGAACCATCAAATTGAAACATGTATGGAAAATGAAATAGTTAACACTCAAATATCAATTTTAGAAACAAATAATTAATAAATTAATGGGAATAAATTAAAATTATTATGATTTAAAAACTAAAATATAGTTTTGATATATATTTATGATAATTATAAAATTAATTCATAGGATTTTATATTATTACCACCAATGAGAAGGTCTGGCTAAAGGGTTTATTTTACAATATAAATTTGTTTTGGGAATTTTTATGTTGTTATTATAGATTGGAGAATTATAAACTATTTATCTCATAAAAAAATCTATATCCTTCTAATTTGTTTATTTTTGGGGGATCTAGGATTTTCTTATAATGTCTCCTCTCTTTGGAACTCAAAATTAAAGTGATTTTTTAATGAAAAGTTGACCTTATTTCCTCTTTAGTTGGTGTACTTTTTCATCCATGTCTATTTTATTTATAATTTTCACAATAATATAATTTTTAAAAATCCAAAGATTATTTAAATTGATTTAATCCATATTTTAATTTATTTATAATTGATTAAAATTAATCTTTGTAGTGTTTTTTGAATATGTTATTTATAAATTTTCACCAAATAACGAAAGGAATCATTATTTTGGCATTTATCACATGAAAAGATTTTCCCTCCATCATCACCATTATTTGATTTTAAGAATCCGTTAAAAGTTTCCAAAAATTTTTCAAATAAATTAATTTTCTCTATTTTATATAATTTTTATTTTAATTTTACAAAAATAAAAGGCATATTTCTCATGTTTTTAAAGAATGGATTGAATTTTCTGTTAATGGTATTTTTTATCTATCTAAATATCCTTTATTGGTCATTATACTTCATTGGGGATATAATTTAATGATACTATACACCTTATCTCAATGTGTGTCTTATAATTATGTTGTTCTATTCTTTAACTATGGAAGCGATCAATATTTCATATTATAGTTTTTGATTAATATTTCTTTATTTTAATTATGTGATTAATTATTATTCATTTGATTCTTATAATAAATAAATTTAAATAAATATATAGTAATAATGGTCTATTAAAAACCATAAACCCATTAGTATGTATCAAGAGAAAAACTAGTATGGGTATTGGGAATATGCCTTATTTATTTACATATTATGTTTTCAAATAAGGATTTTATAGGAAGATTATGATTTTTTAAAATTACTCATTCTATCATTTTGAAATTTTTTATTTTTATTCATGTGATTATTTATTTTTTATGTCATTTACAGATATATTCCATGGTTATTATGTTTTTTATATGGTATATTTAATTACTATTTAATCCTACCATATTATCCATGAATTATTTATTCTATCATAGATTCTACATTATGCATTCCCTTAATAATCATCTAAGCTCACCCTTTATTATGTTTTACATTCCCTAAGGTATTATGAAGTGAGAATTGAAAGATTTCAAGGATATAATAGAATAATAAATTAAGGTACCATTAGCTGATTATGTTGTATTTCATGTTTTTTATTATAATTTGAGAATAATGTAAGTTTATTCTCTCTTAAGACTAATAAATTATTCCATCCCATGGGATGTGAACTCATATATCTTGTGCCAAATTAATATGTTAACCACTATCTCTAGGTTACTGGAGTTCGCATGTTGTAGTTGGTATCAGATCAAGTTTAGATGAGACCTTAGAGAATATATCTAGAAGAACTTAGTATAACATGTAAATAACATTATGATAAGAATTATGATATTCAAGAAACATTTATAAAATATTTTTATTACATGGAAATAATATTTAATGAGTCAATATTAGTGATTTTATATGATAACCTTTTATATGACAATATTAAGAAGTGGTACCAAGTAGAAGTAATGAAAACCACATCAACACATGCAACCTATTTAGGGATTTATCTCACGATCAGAATAATTATTTTAATGAAGTTGGTACTTGTTAGGATTATAGTACTATTATTTTGGATTAGTTATATTAGATCATGATATATAATCTTTCCCATATAAGGAATCTTGATCCCTAACATGGTGCATCAATGTTGGACATATTTATGTGATGAAAACATATATCATTCAACGGGACAAATAATTATTATATGAGTAGTGAATAAAGTCCCTATCAATGATTTCTTTCACCTTGGGAATTAGTGAAAGATAGAAAATTATCAAGTAATTTTATCATGAGAATGTAAATACTGGTCAACAGTAGTCTTTAATACTGAACACTAAAGAGATTAATAACATAGAGTCATGGAATGAATGATGTTAAGGATATATTCTTAAGAACAAAACATTCATAATGAGAAATAGGATGACATGGAATAGAAATTACTAAATATAAGGAAAAAAGGAAAAGTAAAATGTTACTGAATATCAAATTAACATTAAAAGGATGGAAACTCGAACTATAGATTATATACATAATCTAATAAGTAATATTGATCAGTTATTTTATGGGATAAAATATTGATTTATAAGGGCATTATTCATTCAATATTTTTTATTTTATAAGGATATAGTATCATGATCCATGGTAATAGATAATGAATTATTATAGTTCATTTATTTTAGAGAAATTAACAAAAGAAGTTTTCAGTTGAGAACTATGCAAAAAATAAATATAGAAAAAAAGAATAATGGAAGGGAAGAACTTAAAAAATATAATAGTTAGAAAAATAAAATCCCTATAACATGATTTAATGGGATGTTAGTTTGATTCTATTTTGGTTGTAAATACTATTAGACTCATTATTGAAAGGCTAAGAAAGAAGATGCCAATATTAAAGGATTCAACTGTAAGAAAATGGGACATAATTTAAATTAATACCCCTAGAATAAATGGAATTTAAAGTAAAAACATACACAGAGAAATACCTATCTTTTTTGGTACCTAAAATAGAGTTTTAGGGTCCAAATGAAAATATATAAATTATAGTAATCATAACCATGATGTTAGATAATGCTTTTTTTAATCTTTTCATTATTTTGTATCATTCATGTTTTACGAGATCATTAAATCACCACAGAAAAATAGAATAATTCTTTTGAATCAAAACACTTAAAGGTAGTCATATTACCCTAATGATAAATTAAGAAATATTTATTCAGATACATAATATTCCTTAGTAGTTTATTTTCAAACATATTACTTACTTTTACATAATCATCAGAATCTAATAGATTTGAATATTTAATGATATAGTTTATTATTGATAGAAAGAGATTAATATTTATGAGGGGGGATGGAATCCCTTATTTTTATGGGAGAAACAAAATTTTTTAAATATTTTATGGATCCACCTCTATTATCTCATTGAAATGAATCTCTGAAAGAAATTAAAGAGAAAATAATATCTTTTGATGTAAAATAATTATTTATGAGTGATAATTTGAATGTTATAATTGAATGCAATGTTATATTTATAAATTTCATCCTGGGAAATTCACCTGAGTGTGAAGTATATATATTTTTATTAAAATCATCCTTGACGAAAATCCAGTATCCGTGATTCCAAATATAATGGAACCAATGGAATTGGTGGAGTTGAAGAAGCAAATACATGAGTTTTTAAATAAGGGTTTTATATTATTAAGTGTTATACATTAGTGATACACTATCATATTTTATAAAAATAAGGATATTTATATGAGTTTGTGCGTCCATTACTTGGAGATCAATGTCATTAATATAAATAATATGTATCATTTACCTTATATTTGATGAATTATTTGATCAAGTTCTAGGAGACATTTTTTTTCAAATATCTATATTTTATCAAGATACAATAAATTATGGGTGAATAATGATGAAATACAGAATATAAAATTTAATATGATGTGTTGACATTATGAGTTTATCGAAATTTCCTTCATATTGGTTAATGCACCTTGTATTTTTATGAATATAATGAATAGATTTTTTAATGTTTATCTTCATAAATTCACTATGGTATTAATTATCGATATGTTGATGTAATTCAAAATTCACGAAGATATTGAGAATAATTTGAGAATAATTTGAGAATAAATATTAATAATCTCAAAAAAAACATAATTATAAAGGAGATTTAGTATGAGTGAATTTTTGATATAGGATGATTCTTTTCATGGACATATTGTATATAATTATTGAATATCTACTGATCTTTCAATGAAAAAGGTAGTCAAATTATTAAGACCTATACTTTTTATATATTTATATGAGATATTTTTATATAAATATTCATTACAATACACAAACATGTGCATGAGGATTGAAATAGTGACGTGCCTTTACAAACATAGAAACATAAACATTGTTTCATAAGTGAGCTATGTCATCTCCCACTAAATTCATTATAACTAGAACCCTTCTTAGAAATATATTATATAATAAATTTATTTATAACCTAGGGAATGTTAAAATAATAATGGTTGATCTCGTAGGCTTAGTAAGGGTAAATAATTGAGATACGTATGCATAACACGAATGTACGAGTATGAGAACATGACCACAACATTTTAAAACCACACCCGACATATAAGAGAACAAAATAAAGAGTTATTGAATAAATATTGGAAGTTAATAAGATATGAATCATAAGGGAATCAAAGAACATGATCCATGAGAGCATAACATTTTCATATGAAATGGAATTTGTAGCCTACACATAAGTATTGAAATCATTTCCATATGAGTAATGTATTACTTCCACAACACATCATGATACCCCATGGGTTGATAAAACTCAAGGTAAGGACACACGACCATCCCCATCGCCATCCCACCCCTCATAGTGGAATCATTTCACTCCCTAAACCATCATAGTAGTCATGGATCACTCCCAAGACCTTCATATTGGATAAATCCCCTTACCTAACCATGTTCACTACCTATTCCAGAAATTTCTGTCTCATGAGATATAAAACTTTTACCTATTCATTGGATAGAGATACAGGTCCCACCCATATTTAGATATAACATAAACACCACCCTTGGATATAATATAATGACAATCATTGGTTATAACATAACCACAATCACATAATGAAAATCATACATATGTGTGAAACAATATCATAAAAAATTTATCATATCCTATCCCATGAAATGAAAAGGTATTAATAAACATTTCATCATATCATAACCTATGAAAAAGAGAACGGTTTCATAATTACTTCATCATATCATATCCCATGTAAAGAAACATTTTTCATATTAGTTTTATCATGGTATAACAAATGGTATTGAAACATGTTTCATAAATATCTTGTCATCATAAATATTAACCATTCTAAGTAGTAATAAGAATGTTATCCTTGACATATATCCCTAGTAAAGAATAAATTATATTAAATTATGTTATCCTAGATGGATAAGGATATTGAATGATCATACAGAACATTTATTAATGAAAATAACCTTTCTTTGAAAATCCATTTTCAAAACCTATAACATTTTCAAAATACTTTTTTAATAAAATTTATAACCTATAACGAATGATTTTAACAATCCTTAAAAACATTTCTTGTGAGAAATTTAATTTTTGCATTGAAAAAAATTCTAAAAATAAAACATTTTGATATTATTTAAAATGAAAATAAACTTGAACATTTATATTGTATTATTCAATTCATTTAATGTTTACAAATATGTGATTCTTCTTTCATTCTAAACATGTTAAAAAAATTCATTTAACAATTTTATCAAAAGGAAAGAAAGAATTTTTTTTAAACAACATTAATATTCAATTTAATTTTTTTAAAAGAAATATATTAGCAATAATTTATTTAATAAAAAAATTTAAGTAAATTCTAGAAACATTTCTGAAGACATTTTTATTAAACGTGGTTTTGGAAGAAAAGGGGGTTTCGATTGGAAAGGAAATTGTTTCTTAAAGATACTATTTTGGAACTCTTGAATACATAAAGAGAGTAAAATGATGGAAAATATATTCTAAGGACTCAAAAAGAGGATAATAAAATTCATTATTTTCATGAAAGGTATATCATGGTTGTTCATCATTATAAGCATAAAGATAAATAATCCTGACAAATGATGATATTGTAACATAAAAATATTACCACTTTTGTAACTTTTAATCATAATCCACATGATGGAATTACATTATATAAAACATAAAAAATCAAGAGGATAAATAAATAAATTAAATTTTATATCAATTTTGTTTTATAAACACCTAATAAAATAATATTGGTATATAACCTAACATATGACACAAAGAAGGAAAATCTATAAAATTCATTTCATGACTTATAACTTTGAGATGTAAAGTAAATTAATGAGATATCATGAAATATATTTGTTTATCCACATAATTTTAATGATAAATGTCATAAATTAAATTTAATGTATGTATATTCACCACATTAAATAAATAGATACTGAATATGGCATGTTTCTCATGGAAGGAAAAAGTGAGACAAAAATCACATAACTTGAGTCCTGACTTTCGTCGCAAACATTCAGTCCTCATATATTCTAAATATAATTTTATTATATATAAATTAAAGAGATACATTTATATATTTTATAATATATTCTTTTCTTATATATCCCTTAATTACTCATTTATTAAAAATTCCATGTTAAAGTTATATTTCGTGTCAGAAACACTTTGTTTTTCGTATATATTTTAATTTGGTATATTTTTGGTCTTATTACTTTGATCATGGTTCCATTATGTCCATATATATAAAAATGATATAAATATAATATATATTAATTATATATTTATATATTTTAATACATAAAACTTTGTGATAGAAAATGAAATACATCGTTCATGGAGACAGTATGCCATATGTTGCATGAATATTATTTCCATTATTTTGTTGGAGTAAAAGAGATAAATATAAATTATATATTATTGTTACATAATATTTCTATGTAATATATATCACATATTTTCATTAAACCCATCTTTAATACCTACCATGTAATGCGTGAATGAATCACATTACTTCGTGAGGTTGTTGTCTTCCTTACACAGGAACGATGTTATCATATTCTCTCAAATAGAGAATATTGATTTATGTGTGATATAAAATTTAATGTTTAATAATAATATATTTCATATCATAAAAATATATATAAATAATATATCAATCATTATTTCTTACCTTTAGAGGTGGTAATTGAAAAAATGAATAACTTTGGGTCGTGAGGCGACAGTCTGCTTTACACACCAACGATGATTCCGTAACACATTTGATGGAAGCGGAGATGGCTGTAGCTGATTTAATTAAAATTACCACATATAAATATATTTAATATATCATGGTAATTATATAATAATTATATTATAAGAAATTAATGTTTTGGAGGATGAAATAAAATTGAAACACTCATTCATGATTTTAACCTCTTCTTCGGGTATCCTCCTTAGGTTTTCACCAAAAATCATCCTAGTTTGAATTTATATCCAAAATAATGATTATATAATGTTACTAGGGATTTTTTAAGTTATTAGGTCATATATTTAACAAAACACGTGGTCTTAAGGTGTGAAGAAGAGAGGAGAGGGGCTGTTCTTTTATATGTGGGGGAGATGACACACTTGCTATTTGTAAAAATAATTGAGTGCCCTCACATTTCTCATAAGTCCAAAGGGTATAAAATAAATAATTAATGATCATTATAGGTTTTTGTTTCTAAATATGTCATGAAAATAGATTTTATAAATGTTTATTGGCTAAAGTTTCCCTTATCTTTTAAGTTTAACCACCAATAAACCCATTTTTACATTAACTGCATTAATTAATCTTTACAACATTCACTATTGATTTTTGTAAAAAATTATTTTCACATTTTTAGATAAAGTAAACCTATTTTATTATCTTTATGGAATTCATTTTACAAAATTAATTCATATAATTAAAAAAAATTAAAAATTAATCTCGTAGATCTTATAAGAAGGACATATTTAAAGAGAAGATGGTCAAAAGAATACCATGTTTTTATATCCAATTAGGAAATAATATTTATTGAAATAACCTAAATTGGATTATTGGATGAATAATTGAATTAATTATAATTTAAAACCATTTTAAAATATAACTTATCATTATATATCAATTAAACAAAAAGGTATCTTACAAATAAAATTCTGTATTTTTTTACTAATAATAAAAATGAAACTTTTCAAAAGAACCCCTAAAATTAAACATAAGATAATTTTGAAATAATTATTTCAAAAATTAAGTTTATATTTTGAAATAAATTTTATAAAATTTTAAGATTTTTTTTAAAAAGTTCACCACAAAATGCACAAAACTATTGTTTAGAAAATACACATTTAAGTGTAAAAGTGGATTTATTCATACCTATTATCTTGAAAACACATAAGATGAAAATTAAATTTTTTATTTAAAATATAACATATAAATTAAAATTAGATAATTAACTAAAATTTATTCATTTAATTTATATTGACAAAATACATTTAAGTTCATAAAAATAGTTTTTTCATAAAAGAATATCCTTTATTTTTTAAAGGATTTGATTTTCATTTTTAAATAATTTGGGACCAAATAAATCATTATATATATATATATATATATTTATTTAAACCATATTTTATTGTAATTTATATAAACCTACTTATACCCTCCATTCTAATGGATAGGTGATAACTATCATATTAAATAGTAATATTTTAATAGTATTTTATGTTTCATTTAATATTGATGTTGCATGTAACACATGATAAAATAGGTATTGTGTCTAATATAATTGAATATTTTTGTTTCTTTTATTGATATATAAACTCAATGTTGCATGAAATTCAATCAAAACATAAAGTTTTATATATTTCCATATTAACTTAATGTTTTGTGTAACACAACAAATCAAAAAGATAAAATTCTTTTGAAAAAAATATTTCACAAAATAATGGGGAGTCACATTCCATCCTCTTTAAAATGAATTTAATCCTCAAAATTGATATCTTTTATCAATGGTTTGAATATCTAAAATTCATCCCTATAAATCCATATCTTAATTTTTTTTAATCAAACATTTTGATGAAAAAGAGAAAGGGATGTGTGAAAGTCATATTGAATAACACATACTAGGTTTCGAAATTGGAGAACATAGGGCGGAATTGAAAATGGACCTACAAGAAAAAAATAACACTCATGTACTAATCGAGAGTGATAGAGAACATTGACCCCAAGAATTCTGGTGTTCGAGATATGGTTAACTACCATAACACTATAAACTAAATATTAATAAAAAAGGTCATTGAAATCATAAAAAATAATGAAAAAAAGGAAAACTATTTATTTCAATATCCTTTTATTAATGTTGTGTAATTAATTTTCCATATATAGTGAGAACATATGATGATGTACTTATTTGATATATATTTTATTTCATAAGAACATATTTATCCTTTTTTGCAACTTGATCAATTTCTACTTCATATTTAACTTTAAGAGGCAATTTTTTCATGTTTTAATAACTAGATAATATCCCAAAAGAATGATAATTCCATCCTTCAATATATAGTTAAAAAAATATTAATTCTGGTTATCTAATATGGATAAATCGTCATTTATTAAATTAATACATTAATTTCTAAAACCCCATCCAATGTTAAACTTCAACCATTCCATAAATCATTAACTATATTACCTTCCAAAAATAAGAATTTATAAATAAAATAACTAAATTTATTTGAATAAACTAAACATTAAACCCCCTTATATCATAGTGTATCTATGAAATCTCACATACCAAACAATTGATTAACTCTATCATGTATTCTCTTGAGATATGGTAATAACATGGATATCCATAAAACCTCAAAGAAATCCTGCATGTTTCCTAAGACTTTGAATAAAACTACAGATTATTCAATAGATTCCATAGATCTAATATTATGGTAACCTCCATAAATGCTAACATAAACCACTTTTCCAACCAATCATTAATAATTTCAAATTTAATGAGTACTATCCAATTTACTTTATTCATATACAACATATATTTATCCCAAAATCATTATTTATGAATCAAGAACATATGAAGTGTTATATTCCTTTAATCAAAACATCAGTGTTCCATTAACTCACATATCAATTCCATAAGTTCCTTTTAACATATTATTGTAAATATTGTTCAAAAAACATATAATAAATAGTTATTATATATTTAATGAGTCATAACCCTTGAATTATAATACATAACCACTTCAATTATTCCTCATAACCCTTCGTCCAATAACTAGGATTCATCATCATATTCCATAACACATCTTTACATTCAAATGTTATTTTAAGTATATTTATCTTCGACTGTATAACTATTACTTTTAAAACCATTCTGATTTTGATTCACGATATTTTCCCTAGGACATTGATTTTAATTATTCCCATACTTTCCAAATTTAATAAATTCATCCATTGATGATACATTAGGGTTTCTAATATTCTAATTCATTGTGTCAACTAAACATTTATTTTTACCTTGAATATTGATTACTTTTTTTCCTTCTTCTCTATACATAAAAAAATATCATTCCTTTGTTACATTCTTTATAGTTCTTCTTACCACATTTTCAATATATAGGAAACTAAATATAAATTCCTCCATTGTCTCTATAATGTAAAATATCATCAAAATCTACCCTTGTCTTCTTTAGTTAGTTAGAGAGTTGGTTAAGGTTCTCATTGTTAATAATGTTCAGTGATAATTTAATAGATATAATCATAATATAATTTACTATAATTAATATCTCATTTGGATGATCATAAAAACTTTTTCAATGCATTCAATGTTAACACATTTTATTTTTGTTCTCACCACTGACTAAAACAAAAAAAAAACATTGTTTGGGAAATACTAATCAAAGTGGAAAACCACATAATCATGAAAAATAACTTATTGTATGACCAAACCATGACACATTATTTTATTTCTTTGGAACATTAGTCTTATCCTATTAAATATATAGTCATCATATATTTAAATCATTCATTATGGTTTATAAAAATATTATGGATTTCCAAAATCATATCCATTGATAGTGTCAAAGTAGGTGTGTACCAAATCATATTGTCATGCACCAGGTGATGATCAAGTCCAACTCAATTTCCCTTTTTATAAATATTACCTGTAAATACCTATGTATGACATCCATATCCACTAATAGTATCCATAGATAGATATAATTTCATAGAAATAACTTGATATATCCTTTACTAAATTTCCAAGACATTCTCATATACCTTGACTCATTGTTAGACATATCCTTTGAGACATACCTATACATATCCGTTGAAATATCCTTATGGATCACAGTAAAGTTTTCCCATCCTATTTTCCAAAGTTTTACTAAAAATCAATTTGATAAAAAATATAGAAACCCATTATTTTCAAATATATATTTCACATATTTTTAGATGAATATTAAATAAATTAAACAAACACACTCCTATAGACTGTAATTGTCTAGTCCCCTTATACACTTGGAAACTTAAATAGTTGTCCATAACATGAAATATCTCAGATAAATGAATAATATTAAAATTTTATATTTATTAATATTGTTAATTAAATATTACTTTTACTTTAACGGGGTTGCTATGTTCGATAGCGTACCCGATACACAACAATGAGTTTCTTTGAAATCTTACGTTACACACTAATAATATAATATTATTATTTTAAATGGTAGTTATCTCTTAACCATTGTATTGGTAGGAATTAAGAAAACTAACTACAATATGATTATACATGTTAGTTAAATGTCTTTACATTTATCCAATAAAAGTTAGAGGCTTAAAATGTGAATGAATCTAATTTTAATCATAATTTAAATTAAAAGGTCGACTTACCACCTTTTAATGGAGAAACCTCTTTAAATATAGTTTTGGTCACACTAATACATTATAATTTAGCAAATAAAATCCTTCTTTAGAATGGGGACATCAAATTTTACTTTGGGTAGTGTTTTTGTATTTTTCTGATAAAGTTCATTTTTAATGAATAATGAAAAATATTGTATTTTAATTCAAAAGCCCCTTTTAATTTAATTTATTTATATGGATAAATTATATTATTAATTGGTTTTATAGTTTAATTAGAATATATTTTTACCATTTAATCCAATTTTGGTCATTAGAATTAATGTCACTTTGAAATTGGACAAAAAAAAGTGTCAATCTTTTGATAAATATTGTTTCTTAAAAACACGCAAGCAGTTTTGACAATGGGAATTAATTTTAAATTAATTAATTCAAATTATATGTTTATAATTTGGTAAAATAGACAGAATTTTTTAATTTGGAATATGAAATATATATTAGGCTGAATTTTTGGTATTTTTCTGAAAAACTTCAATTTTTGATGAATAGTGAAACCACTTAGTAGTAGATAAAAAAACTAAATTTTTCCATAAAATAAATTTTACCACTTCTGTGAGTTGAATTTTAAAAATACTACATATATGGTTGTTATTAGTAAGTAGAATTTTTTTCAATAAGATGAAAATAATTATTGGTGAATAGTAACTTTTGACTTTTATTTACTGTGGTTAAAGGTAAAATAGGTAATTCATGGTAAAAAGAATATTATAATAATTCAAAATTACCTTAACACTTGTCCTAACATTATTTATTGAGTCAGTTTCAATCATGGTCATATTTGAGTCTATTTTGGGATGCCATTAATCCATTTGGAAGTGATAATGACAATTTAGATTAATTAACTTAAAGTAAAGGCAAAAATGACAAAAACTACTATCATTCATTAAATTAAATTTTGAAAAGGGTTATATAAATTATATTTTCGATTATAAATATTCATTAGAAATATAAAAATATTTCTTACATCATGGTATTTTTTAATAATTTTTAGACAACAAATAAATTAAATTATTTATAACATAATAATGATGCAGTGTTTACCTCATTAATAAATCATTTAAATATATAAGATTATAAAGATTAAAATATTATCTAAAACCTATCCAATTATTATTGGATGATTTTATTTCTACCATGAGTCATCTTATATTTGACTTTAATGATTTTTTGACCTTTAGAAACTGAATATGATTATATAATAAAATAATATTTTTACACCATCCAAAAGAGTCCCTCCTCCCCCTTATAAAAAGAGACAACTTATAACCAATTAATCACACCACTCAAGCCTTTTGGATCGTCCAAACTATGCTCATTTTATCTCCATACACCCCTCTCCTCCTCCTAGAAGCCTTAACTCAAGAAGAAGGTAGTTCAAGAAGTCATTTGGTTCAAACCAAAGGGAGTTACCCAAATTAAAGGTAACTGTTTCTCTTAACTTGTTTTCTTTTATTTTACTTCTCCAACCCACTAAAATCATTTTATTAATTTATTTTGTAAAAACACCAATATCATCAATATACTAGGATATTTTTATGAGAATTATTAGACCTACACTTAAAAACACCTCCATCTAATGGGTGAAAAACATAATGTTTCTGTGGATGGAAAACTAATGCCTCAGGAAATGATGATTGTTCAAATATCTCCAACCGCCTCTCATGGAGGACATTATGATGGCACTATATTTATATATGAAATATATTATGTTTGTGTTTTCTTTATGCTTCTGTATTTTTCCTTTTATATAAATACTTTATGGTTTCCATAGTGGGTAAATACGATAATCTCATTAGAGGAAGTGCGAACTACCACCCCCTCGAAGTGATATGACTCGTTAATGCCTTATGTGGGACATATAAAGGATGGAGTTAATAATATTGTATATTATATTATACTGGAATTATAATATAACTATGTATCATTATGTTTTTAATTCCATTAAAATAATAAATAGAAATGGAAGTTACGTTCATGCGTACATACGGCTTACCGCCTCCATAAACGGTGCATTTCTTTTCTTACCTTTAAATGTTATGTACTATTATAAATACATGTATATACTGGATATATATGATATATATGATATCTAAATCATTAATATCATTTTGAAGATAAAGTATATCTTACCACATGAACAACTTGTAATTATAATGTGTACATTTTTTTACTCAAGTACCAAATATCGACAAAACGACCGTTATTAACTTAAATGATTACATAATGTTTATAACATGATAATAAATAATATAAAACGAATTATAAACTTTAAAAATTTTCCTAATCATGTATAAAATAATATTATTTTATTATTCATGAGATTAAAGAATGAACGGGTCAAGTCGGACAACGAGATAAGGGATTTTCTTATCTCACTTTTAATTCTATGAGATTTCTGTTGTTCGACACTTATTCATTGAATGTGGTGTATTTTGTACTGCCATTTGATATATATTGTCTTTATTATAACTATATTCATGGTATTCTGTGATTAATTTGGTGGTTATTAACTTTTTTACATACAATTCAGTAGATTACAACGTGGTAAAGGGTTTCATCTCACTTTTTATTCCAGTGAGATTCATGCTATATTTGCCACTATTTCCTTTTGTGTTGTGTATGTAATGCACAATATTGTACTCGTTGTGTAATATAATTTCATTTATTAGTATTTACATCTTCATTGTATGGTCCTTCATTGATGTGGCATATGTTTTTTAAGTTACCAAATCGGTAAGGGAACCTTTCACCCTCCTCTTTTTAAAAGACTTATTTTTGTTATGTCTTTTAATTTACATCATAATATGATGGGATACGTTCTTATATATCCTTATTGATATAAGCTTTATTTCAAATTTATGAGATACCCTTTTTGTCTCATCAAATCATTTTCTGAATTTTAAAGTGACGCCATTAGGTTGTCAAATTTTTACAAGGGAACTTCTTAACCCAATTTCGATTCTTTGGGTTCAACTTGTACTTATTGAAAATGTCATCCTCTGAATATGTGTGAATGACCTATGATTGATTTACAAATAATATCCACTTATATTTGGGGTATTTATATTTGCGACACATAATTATGAGATTGACGTATCCTTAATTTAAGGATACCATCTTTGTAAGGGACTTCGTCTCAATCTCCTTTCATTGAGGAATATTTTGTTTTAACACACCACTTTATTTTATATACTGTATAAAAAACCTTGAAATTTCAAAGGGAATATTTTTCTACAAATATTTTAACTATACAACAAAAATGAATGTTTCTTTTAATTTAAGCAGTGACAACGACCTTTCCACCGCCATGAGAATTATTTGTTCTTTAGCGTCCTTAACAAGCAGTATTGTTTTTTAAGGAAAATGAATACCATATACTCTTTTATGTATTTTTGTATTGAAAATGGGTTTGATAATAGATTTTTTATATCAGTATATTTATGTGATATATTTTTATTGAAATATGGAAATGTTTTCTTTCCTTTATATTTGTTTTATGTGTTATGATTTTATAATGGTACTTGGACATTTGATGGGTGGTTACGTGATAAACCAAATGAAGGGTGGTGCTGTGAATACCAGGATGGTTGGTTACTTTATAACCTCCGATGAATTGGGTATGGAATTCAGACGTATGGCTATTCCATTTAGTGATATGTGTGGAAGTCGACCGTATCATTATTCCATTTAAGTATGTTTATGTCCCAAGTTACCTTTATTTGTTATGTGTTCTTTATATGAGTTTTATAGAAATCGTTTTGTTACAGAAGGGTATATAGTGATATTTTATTCAGTGAAGAGTATTTACTACTTCATAAAGGTGAAAAGTATTACTTAATTTAATGTATTCATGGCTTACTTGTTGTTTTGAAAAACTAACAGTGTTCCTTCTTTGTGTATCCCTTACTGAGATTTCTATACTCATCCCAAGTTTTTGAAATGTTTCTCATAGGATATAATGTGAAATAGGATCACGGATGGGATCAGGGAAAAGTCATGCTACCTTAAATATGGAACTAGACATGACTTTTTTTAAAGTTTTTATTTTATGAAAAAAATGGATACTGGGTAAAAGTTTCTACTTTGTAATCTTTTGAGATGTAATAGTTATGTCCTAATTCTCTAAAAAACTAAACATAAAAAGATCCTCAAAGTTAATTATTTATTAAATTAAATATTATGTAAGGTTTAAGGCCAAGTCTTTATAGTTAGTATCAATGGTCGATTTCGATAACTTTGAAGGTTAGGGTATTCTTTAAGTATACGTATCATTACCATAATGGTTAGGATTTAAGAAAGAGTCATAGTTATTTTGGATAAAGTAAATGAGTTTAATATAACATGAATAAGTATATCTTAGTATTTATACTCCTCATAAGATATTATATGATGATTTTACTGATATACTCACACTTACCTTTTTAGTTTATTCAATGTTTGGATCTAGAAGGAAACGAAGTAACAATGGATCTGAAGAAAACTATGACGGTTTACTAAATGAACAATTGAATGAAATGGGAGATGCAATGAGAACTCCTATGTTTATTCTTAACCAACTATCTGGAGTAATTATTTACCACTTGAACCTTGGTGATTTTTATAAAGCATCATATATGCGAGAAACAAATCCCCACGGAATTTCAGGTAATAATCATAAAGGTATTTATGTTCAAAAACCTATTTGTCAAGGATGTGGAAAGAAACACCTAGGAAAATGTTTAAAAGGGACATGAAGATGCTATAGATGTGGAAATGAAGGTCATAAATCAAGAACCTGCCTTGGAAAAAGGAAACATCCAGTTGACTCTAGGAAAGGGAATGAAGTTCTTTCTAAGGGATCAATTGAATGTTTTAAATGTAGTGTGCATGGTCATTATAAGAACACGTGTCCTAAGAAGAAGTTTTGGGAATGGGATCACCAGTATCGTAAAAATATTTGTTTACCAATACCTAATGCCATTCCGATTGAGGATGAAGAAACTGACAATGACCAATGAAAGGTATGGATTATTTCTTAAAATATGTTTTGACATTATTGAATATTAGGATACGATTCATGATTTTGTTTGTAGGAAAGAATTATTTCAGAATAATATAGAAAGGAATGGTTAATGGATCATGAATAATGTTGAATGAGTAATAAGTCAACATATATGGGATTCAAGTGCTATGGTAGATTTTAGTATGGTGAAATGATTAAAAGTATTAGGGCACCTTTGATGATGGGAATTACATTAGATGACTTTTTATAGTATGTGTAACCCTATAGTCTGATATATGAAAATAATATTCAAGGAATAATTATCTTTTCTTTTGTGGATATAGTTAGAAAGAACCATTTGGGTTTATATGATCCTTGAATTTGAGGAAATTATAGGTTAATACATTTTTGGGATGAAAAATGAATGTTATTAGAAAAAATTCGTGGTTAAAACATGTTATAGTCATTTTTGATAAATTTATCTCTTTTTGTGAATGCTATAAAATTATATAGTTTTTGGAAAAAGGACAACACGTGGACCGTGTGACAACCCGTTGCGTCGGAAAAAGCTGTGGGAATTGAACCCACAACCAAAGTGTGACTGGTATTTATAGCATACCACTGGACTACCTGAAGTCCCTGGTTAGTATGACTAATTCTTTTGAGTTAGATGATTTTATGAATCAATAATAAGTTGATTTTGGGTTATCTATGGAAATGATTAAACTATCATGGAAGATATGTGATTAGGTTAATTACTTATCAATATAAGACTTTAAGAGTAATTGATGTTCTTTGGAGATAATGGTTAAGATTTATTTTGGAAGACTATGTGATTAGATCATTTTGAGATTTGGGTTTCAATATTAGTTTGGATTATTTTGAAGAAGTTATATGGACAATTGTCGGTTGAAAGGCATTTGTTGAAATTTGAGTTTTTTTTGTAAAATTTTAGAGATTAAGATTAGTTTTTCTTTTTGTAAAAGATTATGATATTTGTGGATTATCTGATCTGGTGGTAACCATTTTGGTTTTGGTTAAGGCCTAAAGACATGGGAAATATATAGTTCATATTTTGTTGATTATGTGATTCTCTTGAAGTTGATTATAGCTCTCTTAATGTGAAAAAAAACATCCTGAATACTCATCGTTTGGAGAAAATATGATTTTTTGTTAGAAATCTAGTAAAAGATGAATGTATACATGAAAAGTAAGTATATTTCCTAATGTTTTTAGTTATGATCATAAATAATTTCCTCAACTAAAATTAACTTAAAACATAACCTTGTATCTTAAATTTTCTTACTGGGGAATCAAAGACTGTTTAACCCATCACAAGTTTGTGATTTTCTGGTGGTTAACTTTCTCCAAAATATGTTTTCTATCACTCTCTATCGGAACATGATGGTTTTTTTCTCATCCATATCCATTTTTCATGGAATCATAGTCTATGTTGTCTCGGGTAACATTTGTACTTCTCTTGCCATATTTAAAAGTGGTAGTTTTATTGACTATTTTTTCGATGTGGGGCTTTCAATGAAGTTCCCAAGCCCATATTTAAAATTATGAGGACACAATTCCCAAAAGGGGGAAGGATGTAACATCCCGGATAAATGAATAATATGAAATTTTTATATTTATTAATATTGTTAATTAAATATTAATTTTAATTTAACTGGGTTTCTATGTTCGATAGCATACCCGATATGCAACAATGAGTTTCTTTTAAATCTTACGTTGCACACTAATAATATAATATTATTATTTTAAATGGTAGTTAACTCCTAGCCATTGTATTGGCGGTAATGAACAAAACAAACTACAATATGATTATACATGTTTTTTAAATGTCTTTACATTTATCCAATAAAAGTTAGAGGCTTAAAATGTGAATGAATCTAATTTTATGCATAATTTACATTAAAAGGTCGATTTACGTCCTTTTAATGGAGAACCCTCTTTTAATATAGTTTTGGTCACTTTAATACATTCTAATTGACCAAATAAAATCCTTCTTTAGAATAGGGACATCAAATTTTACTTTGGGTAATTTTTTGGAATTTTTCTGATAAAGTTCATTTTTAATGAATAGTGAAAAATATTGTATTTTAATTCAAAAGTCCCTTTTAATTTAATATATTTATATGGTTATATTATATTTTTAATTAGTTTTAAAGTTTAATTAGAATATATTTTTTCATTTAATCCAATGCTGGTCATTGGAATTAATTTCACTTTGAAATTGGACATAAACAAGTGTCAATCTTTTGATAATTAGTGTTTCTTAAAAACACGCTATTTGTTTTAACAATGAGAATTAATTTTAAATTCATTAATTCAAATTATATGTTTATAATTTGGTAAAATAGACATCATTTTTGAATTTGGAATATCAAATATATCTTAGGCTCAATATTTGGTATTTTTATGAAATACCTAAATTTTTTATGAATAGTGAAACCACTTAGTAGTAGTTAAAAAAAACTGAATTTTTCAGTAAAATGATTTTTACCACTTTTGTGAGCTGAATTTTGAAAATCCGGCATAAATTTTTTTTATTAGTAATTAAAATGTGGTTCAATAAGATGAAAATAATTTTTTGTGAATAGTAACTTTTGAATTTTATTTACCGTAGTTAAATTTAATAAAGGTAAATTAAGGTAAAAAGAATATTATAATAATTAAAAATTACCTTAACACTTTTCCAATCATTATTTTTTGATTCATTTACGACCATGGGCATATTTGTGTCGATTTTGTGACCCTATTGAGCCACTTGGAAGTGATAATGACAATTTAGATTAATTAACTTAAAGTAAATGCATAAATGACAAAAACAAATATTTTTAGTAAATTAATTTTTACAAAGATTTATATTAATTATATGTTCTACTAGAAATATTAATTGTAAAGACAAAAATATTTACTACATCATGGTATTTTTTTATAATGGTAGACAACAAATAAATTAAATTATTTATGACATAATAATGATGTAGTGTTTACCTCATTAATAAATCATTTAAATAAATATGATTATAATGATTACAATATTATCTAAAACCTGTCCAATTATTATTAGATGGATTTATTTAGACCATGAGTCATCTTATATTTGACTTTAATGATTTTTGGACCTTTTAAAATTGAATATGATTATATAATAAAATAATATTTTCACACTTTCATAAAGAGCCCCTCCTCCCCTTATAAAACAAGACCACTTCTAACCAATTCCTCACACCTCTCAAGCCTTTTGGATCATCCATACTCAGACCAATTAATCGCCCTACATCCTTATACTCCTTCTAGAAGCCTTACCTTAGGCAGAAGGCGCTTCAAGAAGTCCTTTGGTAAAAACCAAAGGGAGTTACCCAAATTAAATGTAACAGTTTCTCTTAACCTATTTTCTTTTATTTTACTTCTCCAACACTCTAATATCTTTTTATTACTATCTTTTGTAACAACACTAGTATCCTCAATATACTAGAATGTTTTTAGGAGAAGGATTAGAACTACACTTACAGACATCTCCATCTAATGGGTGAAGAACATAATGTTTCTGTTGATGGAAAACCAACACCTCATGAAACCATGATTGTTAAAATATCTCCAACAGCCTCTCATGGTGGATATTATGATGGCACTGTATTTATATATGATATACATTATCTTTATGTTTTTTTTATTCTCCAGTATTTTTCATTTTATATAAATACTTTATGGTTTCTATAGTGGGTAAATACGATAATCTCATTAGAGGAAGTGGGGACTACCGCCCCCTCAAAGTGATATGACTCGTTAATGCCTTATGTGGAACGTATAAAGGATGGAGTTTAAAATATTATATATGATATTATACTTTAATTATAATATAACTATGTATCATTATGTTTTTAATTCCATTAAAATAAGAAATAGAAATGGAAGTAGTGTTCCTACGTACGTATGGCTTACCGTCTCCATGAATGGTGCATTTCATTTCATACCTTTAAATGTTATGTACAATTATAAATAAATGTATATACTGGATATATATATGATATATATGATATCTAAATCATTAATAAAATTATGAAGATAATGTATATCTTACCACATGAACAGCTTGTAATTATAAGGTGTTCATTTTTTTACTCAAGTACCGAATATCGGCAAAACGACCGTTATTAACATAAATGATTACATATTGTTTATAACATGGTAAAAAGTAATATAAAAGGAATAATAAAATTTAAAAAGGATTTTTATAAAGTATAAATTAATATTATTTTATTATTCATGAGATTAAAGAACGAACGGATCAAGTCAGACAACGAGGTAAGGGATTTTCTAATCTCTCTTTTAATTTTGTGAGATTTCCATTATTCGCCACTTATTTATTGAATGTGGTGTATTGTGTAATGCCATTTGATATATATTTTCATGATTCTCATTATATTCATGGTATTATGTGATTAATTATGTGGTTATTAACTTTTGGTCATACAACTCAGTTGATTACAACATGGTAAAGGGTTTCATCTCACTTTTTATTCGAGTGAGATTCATGTAATATTTGCCACTATTTCATTTTATGTGGTGTATGTACTGTCCATGAGTATAATCTTTGTGTAATATAATTTCATTTATGAGTATTTAAATATTCATTGTACGATCGTTATTTTATGTGGAGTATGTTTTGTAAGTTACTAAATCAGTAAGGGAACCTTTCACCCTCCTCTTTTTAAAAGACTTCTTTTTGTTGTGTCTTTTAATTTACATCGTATTGTGTTGGGATACATTCTTATATATCCTTATTGATTTAAAATTTATTTCCAAGTGATGAGATACCCTTTTTTTCTCATCAACTCATTTTATGAATTTTAAAGTGACGCCGTTAGACTGTAAATTTTTTACAAGGGAACTTATTAACCCAATTTCGATTCTTTGGGTTCAACTTGTACTTATTGAATATGTCGTCCTATGAATATGTGTGAATGAACTCTGATTTATTTACACATAATATCCACTTATATTTGGTGTATTTATATTTTTCACATATAATTATGAGATTGATTCATCCTTAATTTAAGGATACCATCTTTGTAAGGGACTTCGTCTCAATCTCCTTTCATTGAGGCATATTTTGTTTTAATAAACAACATTATTTTATACACTGTATAAAAAACCTTGACTTTTCAAAGGGAGTATTTTTCTATGAAGAGTTTTAATAAACGACAAAAAGGAATGTTTCTTTTAATATAAGCAGTGACAACGACTTTTCTGCAGCCGCGAGTATTATTTGTTCATTGGATTCCTTAACAAGACATAATGTTTTTAAGGAAAATGAATACCATATACTCTTTTATTTATTTTGGTATTGAAAATGGTTTTGATAATGTAATTTTTATATCAGAATGTTTAAGTTATATATTGTTATTGAAATGTGGAAATGTTTTCTTTCATTTATATTTTTTTTATGTGTTATAATTTTATATTGGTAATTGGACATTTGACGTGTGGTTACATGATAAACCAAATGATGGTTGGTGTTGTGAATACCAGGATGAGTGGTTACGTTATAACCTCCAATGCATTAATGGGTATGGAATTCGACCGTATGGCTATTCCATTTAGTGATATGTGTAGAAGATGGCCGTATGGTTATTCCATTTAAGTATGTTTATGTCCCAAGTTACCTTTATTTGTTGTGTGTTCTTTATATGAGTTTTATTGTAATATTTTTGTTACAAAAGGATATTTAATGATCTTTTATTTAGTGAATATTATTTATTACTTCATAAAGGTAAAAATTATTACTTAAGTTAAAGTATTCATGGATTAATTGTTGTTATGAAAAACTAATATTTTTTTTTCATTGCGTATCCCTTACTGAGCTTTTTATGCTCATCCCAAGTTTTTGAAATGTTTCTCATAGGACATAATGTGGAATAGGTTCAAGTATGGGATCAAGGAAAAGTCATGCCGCCTTAAATATAGAACCAGACATGACTTTTTTTAAGAGTTTTTTACATTATGAAAAAAATGGATACTGGGTAGAAGTGTCTACTTTGTAATATTTTGATATGTAATATTTTTTTCCTAATTCTCTAAAACTCTAAATATGAAAAGATCCTCAATGTGAATTATACATTTAATTCAATATTATGTAAGGTTTAAGGCTGGGTCCTTATATAACTGATCCATGTCATGTCCACCTATGTTCTTCAAAACTTCTACCCTTCTTCTACAAATCATACGTTAAACATTTCTTCATAACATGGGGAAAGAAAACAAAGTAAAGGGTGATATAAGATGCTCACTTTGAGAAAAAAAGAGAGATATGTAAGAATAACATGAACATAGGGGTATGAAAAAAATTTAAACCCAACACATGGATATCAAATATCATAATTTTCATCCATGGAATAAATATTTACAGTTTATAAAACATCAACCATATTGAAATTAGAGAACATGAGCCATGAAAACATAACTTTTCCATAATACATGTTGTTTTTTTCACACACATAAGCTTAGAAAATAATTTACATAGTTGTTATAGATCACTAACAAAACATATCTTGGAACTCTATGGGTGGGTACACTTCCTAGAAGGTACATGACACCATCCTCAGTGGAATACCCTTCCTCATAGTGGAATGGGTTAACTCCCCAAACTATCCTAGTAGTCACAGTTTACTTCTAAGACCATCATAGTGGAATGGGTTGTTACTGAATTTATTTAACTCTTTATTCGAGTCCAATTTATCGCATGAGATATAAATGTTTACCCAATTATTTTGAGGGAGATATAGATCTCACTCGTCTTTAGTTATAATGTAACCATTTCCCTTAGTTATATTGTAACTAAAGTTCTTGGTTATTTCCTAACCATGGTAACATAATGAAAATAATATATATATATATATATATATACATATATGATAAAATATAATCAAAACATTTATCCTCTCATAACCCATGATGTGGAGTAGGTTTTCTAAACAATTAATCTTATCATAACCTATGAAAAAGAGATAGGTTTCTAAATCATTTTAATATTAAATGATATCTTAATACATGAAAAGAATTAGGTTTCATAAGAGTTATATCATGGTATAAATTGTGGAAGATAAATGGTTTTAATAAATATCGTACCATCAAAAACATAAACCATTCAAATAAAGAACAATAACGGCATCCTTGGTTCATATATCTAGTAATGAAAAAATTATATCAAAGGATTCCATCATAGATGGTGAATGATTTTTAAATATCACTTGGAACATTTCATAATGAAGGTAATCAATCATTTAAAATAAATTTTTAAAACATAAAACATTTCAGAAATATTGTTTTGTTGAAAATAACATTGAAAACCAAAAAATAATGCATTGTAAAATCATTTAAAACCATTATTTTGAAAAATATTCTTTTCCCCTAGGAAAAAAATTAAAAAAAACATAATGAAAATAAATTTATTTAAAAATAAAATTTTTAACATATAAATGAACTTCAAATCATATAATAGTCACAAATATGGGGAATTTCATTCATTTTTTACTTGTTAAAACAAATATTCCTTTTACATTTTTGGTAAATGAATAAAAACGTTTTCTAAAAAAAGTGTTGAAGATTTATTTTAACAAATTTGGTAACATATAAATCGTGGTTAAAAAATTAATTAATAGATCATTTTAAATGAATTTTATCAAAATTTTTAAAAACATGTTTTTAAAAATGGGCTTGGAATAAAAAGGGGTTTTCAAATGAAAAGAGGATTTTTCTTAAAAACGTTCCTTTTGAACTCTTGAGTATATAAAGAGAGAAAAATGAAGAGAAAACATATTTACAATGAAATAACTAGAAAAGAATAAAACTCATGAGTTTCTTTATAGATATATTATATCAATTCGTATTTTGAATCATAGTCATAAATAATCATGATAAACAATGATATTGTTATATAAAACTCATACCACTTCGGTAACATTGGATCATAACCTCCTTGAAAGATTAAAATTAACTTAAAAATAAAATATCTAGATTATAAATAAATTCAATATATTAAATTTCAAATATTATTTATATACAACTCTTAAAAGAATATAGGTTCATGACATAACATATGTCTCATTGAAGGCTAATTGAAAAATAATCCTTTTCTGATTTATTAACATTAGAACTGTAAGATCCATAAAAGAGAGATCATAAAATGGACATTTAAAACACCATAATTTTAAGTAAAATAATCTTAAAATACATTCATGGTTATTATATAGACCTTAGAAAAGAAAAATGTAGTGAATATGTCATGTGTCTAAAATAAGTAAATAGTGAGATGAAAATCACTTACCTTAAGTCATGACTTATAGTGTACATGTTCAAACCACCTGTATAAAAAATATAATATCATTAAACTTATATTACATACAATTATTTATATATTCCAGACCAATTGTTATTTTCTTATGACCTTTCATTGCCTATTTATTAACAATTTGTGGTTAAAGTTGCGATTTGGGTAATAACCTCTTTGTTTTTCATATTTGTATTGATTTTTATATAATTGGTCCTATTGCATTTATAATGGTTACATAATCTCCATATATATAACCAATATATAAATATAATATATATTAATTATACTTTTTTATTAAAATCCATAATATTTAGTGATATATAATGAAATACACTGTTTATGGATATAGTAGATCGTACATACGCATGAATGTTGTACCCATTTTATTTTTTGATTGTCATAAATAAATATAAATGATATATTATTATTATACATTCCTTTTCAAGTAATATATATATAATATTTTCATCAAATATATCTTTAATACCATCTAGGTAATGTATGAATGAATCACATGGATTCGCGAGTCGGTAGTCCCCTATACACACAATTGATGTTATCATATTCCTAAAAAATGAAATTTTTGAAGGTATGTGTGATATAATAAGTAAAAAGTAATAATAAAACTATAAATATAGTGTTTATCATATATAAACAATATATACATTAGTATTTATATCCTTGAATGGTGGTAATGGTAAAAAGAATGGCATCGGTTCATGAGGCGGTAGTTTACCGTACTCCCGAACAAAGATTTCATGACCCATTTATGGTTTTAGATAATTAACATACCAAAATAATATAAAAGTATATGGAAGAAAATTAGTTCATTAAATAATCATTATATAATAAGAATTGAAAGATATGGAGTATGAAATAAAACTGAAAATCTCGTTGGTGAAAGTTACCTCTTCTTCTGGTATCCTCCTATATTTGAACAAAACTCCTTCCTAGTTTTCCATTATGTCCACACTAAATCATCTATGATTATAGAAGGGAATATTGTAAGTAATTTTTCATGAATTGGTAGAATAAAATGGGTTTTAATTTGTGAATAAGGGAGGAGATGGGAGACCATTTATAAGCATGGGAGGGGACACACTTTGTATTTTTGAAAAGAATTGTGTGCTCTCACATTGTTCATATGTTATAAGGGAACCAAATTTTATATTATGAAAACATAATGGTGTAATGGTAGACATATTTCCATAAAATAGTTTTTATACAATTCTATATTTTATTTTTAACCTTATATTTTTAGTTTAACCCCTGATAAATCCATTTTTACGTCAACTACAATAATTGATTTTTACTGCATTCACAATTAATTTTAGCCAAAAATTTTATTCATATTATTATATTAAATAAATTATGATGATTGAAAATATATAATCTATTTTTTATAAATCTTATTAACACGATTGGATTTTTTTAAATTAATCACGTGAATGTGATCAGAATGCACATTTTTAAAACAAAAAAGATCAAAAGTTTACAATGTTTTTATATAAAACTTTTATAGGAAATTTATTGAGATGGAATAAATTCTATTGATATATATATAATTGAAATAATTTTAATTTATAACAAATTTAAAACAAAAGTTACCTTTATATATAAAATAAATGAAATATAAGTTTTTTATTAGAATTTAGTATTTTTTCACTATTAATCAGAATATGAAACTTTTTAGAGAAAAACCAAAAAATCACTATAGGATAATTTTTATATGAAAATTTTAATTTCATTTATTTTTTGAAATAAATTTTATAAAAATGTAAAATAATTAATTTTGAAGTAATTTTACATTAAAATGGAGTCAAAATTGTTTTTTATAAACATTGTTTTAAGAGTAAAAATAGATTTATTATAAAATATTGTATATAAAAAAAGATTAAGGATAAAATTTTTATTTATTATATAATATATAAATTTCATTTTAATCATTAAAAAAAATTTATTCATTTAATTCATTTAATTAAAACTCGTTTATGCTCATAAAAATAGTTATTCAAAGAATGATTTCCTTTATTTTCAAATGTTTTTTGCATTTCCAGTTAATATTCCACTTATGATCTCACTATATATAGTTGTATCAACCATATATTTTAATAGTTTGGTAAATAATACTCATAAAAAATGATTCAATTATTTGTGGAAACTATCATGTTAAATAATAATATTTAATTAGTATATCACATTTTATTTAAACTCAGTGTTGTGTGAAACGCAAGATAAACTCTATATTGTTTGTAACAAATTACACGTTTATTATTGTGTGTAATGAAATCTAAAATTAGTGTAATTTTTAATGCAATCAAAACATAGTGTTCCAGGTAACTCAAGTTAATATTAGTGTGGCATTTAACACAATATATCAAAAATATTAAATTCACTAGGAAAAAGTATTTCAAAAAATATGAGGGTGTTAAAAAAATAATTTCACATACATATAATTATAAATAATATAAATATATTCCTTGGTATAGTAGGAAAATATCGGTGGTTCGTTAAATATTTTTTTTAATTATCTAACCCTTTAAATAAATTACATGTGAAGGTTCTAAATTCACATGGTAAATGTAATGTGAATAATGTTTTAAAGAGGTAAATTGAATATATAACAATGATATAAGATACAGTGTCTATAAGGGAATGGAATTTACAGTATAATTTTAATTTTTCTTTTATAAAATTGGGTTTAATTTTAAATTAAGACTACAAAAGGAATTAACATAGGTATTGCACCTCAAAGTATTATTTTTAACATGATAAATGAGGCTTCGTGGGTATCTCTGGTTCTTAGATGAGATTTATATGTTTGAGGTTGTGTATTAGATTTTTTAGTCTATTTTACCCATGTGTATGGTTTTGGATAAACTATATGACACATTGAAGATCCTAGAGATATAAGTTCATTTGTAACTGATAATTGTTAATTTTCATATTTAATGAGTGGTTTAGGTTATATTGTGAGAACACTAGGTGAAACCATGTGAGGAAGTGGGAGCATGTTCCATGGTTCATGATCTTTGAATGGTTTCATATAAACCATTCACCTTCCCATAATGAGGTTTAGAGTGGAGTTTCATGGTTGGAACATGGTTAGAAAACCATGCAGTAAAACCATGCTTTTGGTTTTGGTCTTGGACAATGCCAACCAAATGGTTGGCACATGATTCATATATGACCAGACAATTTTCCTTCCCATTACATCATTAAATTTGATATTTTAGACAAATTAATCGTCCTGGTATTGTGTTTCCCCCAAAAATATTACTCTATTTAACATATGTAGACAAATAAGGTCTAATACTCGCTTTCTCCTCTTTCCCTCATTTAATTTTTGCTGGCTTTGGATTGTTTATTCATTGTTTTTGTTGATTCATTCTCCTCTAGTGGTTTATTTTACTCATTTTCTTCCACTTATCTAATTTCATAGCTCTACATTTTAGTTTTTTTTGATATTCCATAGGATCATTGTGTAATAATACATTCAACTAGGGATTTTAGTTTTCCTATGTATAGAAGATCTTCAGAGGACTTCCTCAAATAATTTCTTGGAATTTTATTAAGGTATATAATATTTTAGACTTTTATTAGTTTTTTCAAATTGAATTTAATTAATTAATTACCAAAATGGTGTCACCTATTTGGTCCATTCCCTAGACTGGTTTTTTGGGTTTATTGTAGACCACATGTGCTTGTTTTAAGGAGGTAAATATGATGTTCCCACTTGTTATAATTGGATACCTTTCTTCCAATTTAATTTAAAATATTATCGTAATTATTAAATAATGAGATTGAATTTATTGATATATTTTCATGAACCTAAAGCTCATGCGGTCAAGAAATGCTTGTTTGGATACTGAGGACTTTGGATGAGGCATGGATGGGCCATGGAAATGCCATCAGGACATGGAAATGAATTGTCAACCTTCATTATTGACGTAGGTTTCTAAGTTATTTCCCATAGACTTGATGATTTATTTTCATATGTATTTATTATGTCGAATAGTTCTCTAGTGTTATGTGTTTGTACCATTTGTTATAAAAATATTTTTGTACGTTATTTAGATTCCTTATGCATTCCTCATATCCCTTCTAGTCTATTAGAGATTTTTTTTACTATAATTACATCCTCTCATGGGGTGTACCGACTCTTGATAATGGAATATTCTTATTTGTAGAGTATTTTAAAATTATTATTAGAATTTTGAAATTGTTAAAATCATGTATGAATGATTTTTATTAGGTATTGGTTTTCAGTGGGTGGAATATTTTTTTATGGTGAATATTATTTTAAAAGGTGTTATTGATGTCACGTCATCTCCATGGTAATTTTAATTCAAAATTTACTGGTTGTTTTCCCTTTGGTGGAAATTCCTTCATGGATATTTTATCAATTTTTATAGATATGATGGATTATGAATTTTTTTATGTTGAATATGAAAACCTATGTTTAAAGGGTTTATTAGAAAATTTTTAAAATTGATGGGCATGATATCCATCATTTTCCAATGAGAGTTTTCAATAGTGTTTTTATTATGGTAAAGGGATTGGTATCCTGTGACATGTTGTGCTATTAAGGACCTATTTGGATCTTATTATTTAATTAAGGTTAGATTAGATCTATCTTGGTTTTTTAATGTATTGAAATTTCAAATTGCTGGACTTTGAAAATTAGTAAATGATGGGATGATTTGGATTTTGGGATGAGATCCCTATAACTAGAGTTATTTTATATGTGTAAGGATTTTGGAAATGACACTCAACATCCATGGTTTAGGAGTTGTGATGGTGTTTTGGGAACCGATAACATGTTATATAGATTAGGATATTGGACATAGTTCTCTGCATTCCTTGTTTATGGAATGGTACATGGTGTTTTGCATCCCTAATTTTGAGTGTGGGATATGGCACTCTACATCCCTTGTTTAGATTAAGGGATATAATTCTCCACATCCCATGTTTATAGTATATGACATGGGACACAACACTCTTCATAAATGGTTTATATTATTGGACATGACATTATTTTATCATGATCTAGGTGTTAATCTCAGGATCTTGGAACATTTATTTATGCATGGGTTAGATGTTGGAATGACACCCGAACACAATGAAGATTTAAAAATAAAATAAAGACCTAGAACTAATGACTCCTGATACCAAAAAAGTGATAAAAAATGAAATCCCATTATTTAGATAGAGTATGTATTAGCCTATGACTTCTGTCTTAGATGACTGACTTTGGTGAACTTAGGTTTTGTTGGATCGAGTGTCAGTTTTGAACTCGATGATCAAAAAGATAAATAATATATCAGTTTTTCAAAAAATTAAACTTCAAAGACACATTTTTTATTCTATTGTATATTTTCATGAATTTTTCTTAGAAAGTATATTTATTTAGACACCATTTATTGTGGATTTCCATGTTTTTCTCACACCCTCCTCGGGCCTCTACTGCACATTGGAACCCAAAAAAATTCAAATTTTTATTATAGGCATGTGATGTGGATGAGAACACGATTGGGTTTTTCATTATTGGGTATGTTGGAGAAGATGTTATCAAGAGATGTTATGTGGTTTGGATAAGATATATAGTGGATAAATTTTGATTGGTTTAATTTATCTATGTATTTTTAAGTAAACAGACCAGTGGGTAGGAAAATATATGATGGAATGGTTGTTCAGTCTCCTACTGTATTTCACCATATTTCGAGTCATAATTATATTTAATTTTTTTAATTTACATATCTTTTAAGATCTTGGGTTTTTTTATTCATGTTTACTCTTATTCTTCTTTTTATATGATACTTGGTTATTTTATCTGTTATTTCAAACTTTGGTTAGTGGGTATAGGATCCCAATGGTACTATAGTAAACCAACTCTGCTAGTCATAAGGAATCTAGTATATGGGGATGTATGACCCAGGTTATGTGGGGAATGAGAAAGTTTACTATTATAGACTGAACCAGTGCGGGGCATTCAAATGTAGTATCATAGCCTTTCCTTTTCATTTCTCTTATGAACTTTGGATTTAGTAGTATGAAGAATTAGGAATGTGTCAGAACATGTGATTGTTATTAGATAAATTTCTCAAGAACACTAATTTTGATTGGAAATCATGGTTACTAGGGATATAGGATTGTTGTTATTTCTATATAATATTGTAGTTTTAGGTTATTTTCTCTTTTGGAGGTGAACATTTGGTATGGATTTATTGATTTCTGTTTGATTATGGCTCTTGGGTCATTAGAAATAGTACAAATATTTGGTTTTTAACTCTTGTATTGTAATAAAAAGTGTCTTTTCATGCATCATGATAATTGTAATGGCCCGGACCTCTCTGGTCCATTACTTTGTGAAATGTTGGTGTTGGAGGTGTTCCGGGAGGTCAAGGGGACTTATCCCCAACACTTTGCCAATTTTCTAGTTCTTTGAACAGTGTTTCCAGTTTTATGAACAGTAACAGATCAGTGAGACAGATCAGTTTCACGGATCGGTGAGACAGATCAGTTTCACAGATCAGTGAGACAGATCAGTTTCACAGATCAGTGAGACAGATCAGTTTCACAGATCGGTGAGACAGATCAGTTTCACAGATCGGTGAGACAGATCAGTTTCACAGATCGGTGAGACAGATCAGTTTCACAGATCGGTGAGACAGATCGGTGAGACAGATCGGTGAAACAGATCGGTGAGACAGATCGGTGAGACAGATCGGTGAGACAGATCGGTGAGACAGATCGGTGAGACAGATCGGTGAGACAGATCGGTGAGACAGATCGGTGAGACAGATCGGTGAGACAGATCGGTGTGACAGATCAGTTTCACAGATCAGTTTCACAGATCGGTGTGACAGATCAGTTTCACAGATCAGTTTCACAGATCGGTGTGACAGATCAGTTTCACAGATCAGTTTCATGTACAGTAACGGTGGGTGAACAGTGTTTCCAGACTCCTACAGTTTTGCCCCTTTTGACGTTTCCTTTGACGTAAAATACATTTAAAGCCTTATTTTAAGGGCTCTTAAGGCCGTTTCAAATGCCATAAGTCCTATATTAATTATTCCTAAGTCTTGGAATGTTTTACGTGGTCAAACCGCGTGGGTTAATGCGATCCGTTTTTAATGGAGAATTAACCGGATCTTAAACCATCACCTCGTAAAATCTTAAAAAGGGACGAGATATCATTCTTCCTGGTTCTTTCCCTTTGTTCTCGATTAAGAGGCACTAGAACCTTTCAATCCTTTCCTTAGGAGTTGCACAAACAACCCTTACTCTTAGGATCAGTCCCGCTCTGTTGGATGCAACCAAGCTGTGTCGATCATTCTTCCACATAAGTTGTCGTGAGGGGAGGATCGTGACCTGCTGTGTGGATAAAGGACGTCAAGAACTCTTCGAGGTAGGGGATTCATGGCTTCTCTAATTGTATATGTGCAATCGTAGAATTAGCATGATTTATCTCTTTGGATCACAATGAAATTGACCTAATTAAATACTTGAACCGGATTAAAATAATTGGTTGATCGCATGCTGTTGCTTTATACCGTGATGACGGTTTGCCTCATGTTTTCCTAGATATAGTGATATCTATGTTTCTTTGACTTTGTTGTTCGTTCATGATGGAAATTGATAATGAACGTAAAGCCGGAATAAGTTGTTGATTAATTGGCTAAAGATAAAGAGGCATGTAAATTAATCTGGTTGTTGTCGTTGTTGTAGTTGTTCTAATTTGAGGATAATCAAATTAGGGAAGTAAGCATGGTTATTTAATTGTGATAGCTTACTTATTAGGTATCCATGATTGGAACCTACGAATAACAAATCTGCTAATTCAATATGGTTTAGAGAACAGATTATGTTGGAATTTCAAAAAGGGTTCTAAGTTACCCTCTTGTTTGTTAAAGGGCCGAGAGCCCATTTTGTGATGTTTGTTTTCCTGCTGCTTGTGCTGTGATGTGAGCCTGGATGGTTGTTGTGATATGTGGAGGCATGGAGGCCTTATAGTTGTGGCAGCGGATGATGCCTAGTGTGGCGAGATGCATCGGTTTATGCATATGGGTGTCGGGGAGGACACCAAGGGTGATGGTATGAGATGAATGTGATGGTTTGATGTTGGTGGTTGGTTTGATTGTTTATCTTCTTTACTTTTCCCCACTGCTCAAGGCAGCTGGTCTTGCTTACCCTCTTTCTGAAGGAGGCGAAGACACGCGGGGTATGCCACGTGCTTTCCGTGTTTAGCCTCTCGATGGAGGATGGGTCTATGCTCTTTCTATAGGCGGCAAAGACTCGACGGGTAGTATATCTACTCACCGTGTTGAGCCTCCTTTGTGTTTAGAAGCATAGGATGTTTTTCTAGAATGCCTGGGAATGTGGAAAAGTATTTCTGTAATGAATGTTTTATTAAAGGGTGAAAATCCACGGGGATGGAGATGCTGGAATTTAAAGGTGATGTGAATCGTAAAAAGGAGCAGTTGTTTTTGAAAGTGACGCCATTTCAGTTAAATGAGGAATTGTTCAATCTTAATTAATGCTTAAAGAATTAACTAATGTACAGTGGAACTGATAAATGAGAATGGAGTAATCTAATAAAGCTCTTCAATTGGTTGTGTGCTTATAGGATACCTAGTCTTAGAAGTAGCAGCCTGGAGTCTGAGAGACGTTAGCTGCAGTTGTATCTAAGACTAGGTAATGCCCATAGTGTGGATGTGAGTTACTTATATACTCTGTACTTTTTGTGTTTCTATACGCTACTCCACCCTGTCGGTAAGGGCAACTGACACCCCGGGGATTCTGAGCCCTGGGGGGGTGTTTTCCCCAACATTCTGATGGGAGGTTGAATGGCTGACTACCCCCTTTGGCCCCGCTCTCTTCTCTTGGTAGATCTTAGTGCTGGTAGGCACAGTGGTTAGTTTTACCCATATATGTGTGTAGAGGGCTGTAATGGCTTGTGGTTATTTCACACACATATATTCTGGATATAGTATCCTATGGACTACTATAGGTGTAACGTGTATAGGCTGTGATGGCTTGAGGATCCTTACTCGGTGTATGGGATGTAATGGCTTCAGGTATAATACTCGACGTATGATACACGTTATTCGAGCTGTGGTGGCTCCCGGAAACTACCTAGTTACTTCTGGTTGTGAGGATTGTGTGGAGATTAGCCCAGGTGTCTGCGGGCAAGCCTATGTGGTGCACGTGGTGCAGATTGTGGAGCTTGACCCATGTTGATACGGGCAAGCCTTTGGAGAGAGATGCACAGGACGTATGTCGTTGGGGCAAAGCGGCAAACCAGTGGGGAAGTGGTAGCGGGGTACCCTTGATATTCTTTACTACATGCTATATTCTTGTATGCGTTACTTGGTGAGAGTAGCCTTGGTGAGGTTGGGAACATAGTATACCTGTTTATGTGACGAGTTAGTTTCACTTGTTGTTCACTGGGCTTTAGCATGCTTTCTTTACTTTTGCACGAGAGGCTTGGGGAGGATCCTACTGAGTATACTGTTATACTCACCCTATGTACATATAAACTGTTTTTCAGGTCACTTGGTGCAGGTTGGAGATCAAGCTGGTTACTACTAGCTTGCGGTTGGAGGAGGAGCTGTTCGGGCTTGTGGTCGCTGCCGTTTTACTTTCTTTTGGGTACTTTTAGTTTCCCCTTTCAGTTGTAGTACTTTTGCATGACATTTCATATATGTACTTGGGTTTCTTTTACATTTCAGTTATGATTTGGAGTTGGTTGGATTCTATTCTATCTCTCTCTTCTGCATGTGTTCTCTTAGAGGGTAATGCCTCCCATTTGTGTGTGTATTATACCCTCGGTGCTAGTCGCCAACCCGGGGCCTACTGGAGGCGGGACTCGGGGGTCATTATCTCCCTTTTCACATTGCCGGCCCAGGAGGGGTACACTTTGTGGGGAGGGGGTCGTGACAGAGTGGTATCAGAGGTCTGGTCGAGGGATAGGATGGAGTTTGGAGTTAGGCACAGGTGAGGATGCATGGGATGGTAGGGCAACGGTGTCATTCATGTTTAGCAAGTGGGGTAAACACTGGAGACCGGCAGAGACATAGGCGTTCAGGGCCCCCTATGATCTGTTGCACGGACCTTTAAGTTTACGATGGCTACTAAACAAAGTGATACTGGTTGCAGGGTAGAGACCTAGGAAAGGATCATGCATCATTATTCTTTGCGCCTGTGCTTGAATGGGTAGACCTTGGGATAGGTAACCTAAAATTAATAAAACAAAATAATTAATTAATTAATGTTGAGTCTTCCATATTCCAGGCTTAGGAGCTCTAACGATTGTTATTTTACAGGTATGGCTCCAGGTCGGCGTCCCCGTCAGGTTTGCGCAGAAGGTGCCCAGCAGGCTGTTCCAGCAGATCGCCGCCGGTTAGAGGTTGACGACGATGACACTTGGAGGAAGACACTCCGAGAGTTTCAGCGCCAGAGTCTACAGAAGTACGAGGGCTCCGTTTCAGATGCAGTCACGGAAGACTGGTTAGAGGAGGTCGAGATAGGCTTTAGTTCGATTCGTGCTCGGAAGGAACACTGGGTGTCCTTGGTTGTGACGATGTTGCGTGGAGCAGCGAGACAGTGGTGGTTCTTGTTCCTCGGGGATCGTGAGGAGTCAGCGATCTCATGGGAGGAGTTTCGAGACAGGTTTAGAGTCGAGTTTCTTTCTTCGACTGCGAAGGCATCCAGTCACCAGGAGCTTCTTACCCTTCGACAGGGGAGCTCCAGTGTTCGAGAGTTTGGAATCCGTTTCAGGAACCTTCTACGATATGGTTCAGACCTGTTACCAGATGATGAGGCCAGGGCGAGGCATTTCGAGGAGGCTTTGCGTCCAGAGATCCAGCGCCAGGTCACCCCATTTATGCTGAAGACATATCTTGAGGTGCTGGCGAGGGCAGAGGTTGTTGAGAGGACTTTGGCTAGGACCGAATCATCACGAGAGGGGAATCGTCATGATTCCTCAAGAAGTAGAGTTGTGGTCCGGGGTTCCCGGTTTTCAGGACAGAAGAGTTTCCGTTCACCTGGGGGTAGGTCCCAGCCCTTTCCATCTCATTTCTCCGGAGGTAGCAACTCTCATACCTATGCCAAGGGATCAGGCGCTTGTTTTTCTTGTGGTGGGCGTGGTCATCAGCAGCGGGAGTGCCCAACTTTTCAGAGCAGTCATCGTGCACCAGGCGCTCCACTCCAGGTTCCTCCGTTGAGGAAATTCCAGCCGAGGCAGCAGCAGCAGGTTGCACCAGCTTTAGATCACCAGAGGGTAGATGGAGCAGGCAGAGGACAGCCCCATGACGCTCCCCGTCCTCAGAGAGTAGAGCGCGGCCGTGGTGGTGGTCGTCATCAGGGTCAGAGAGGCCGTGGAGGTGGTCGTGGTCAGCTTCATGCTCTAGCGTTGCCAGCTCCAGGCGAGCCAGACGTCGTCCGAGGTACCCTTTGCTTGTTTTCTACCTTGGTGTATGCCTTGTTTGATTCCGGAGCGACACACTCCTTTATATCCCCTACCCTTGTCCACGCTTTGGGACTTGAGGTAGAGAGGCTTCCAGTGCCCTTGGCGTTGACTACGCCAGTTGGAGGTCGAGCTAGCTTGTTTGAAGTATGTAGAGACTGTGAGCTAGTGTTGGGGCAGCACCGCTCTTGGGGAGATTTCCTATGTTTACGAATACAACCATATGATGTCATCCTCGGCATGGATTGGTTGTATTCGGTGCAGGCTATTGTGGATTGCTACAGGAAGAAGGTCGTTTTCTTTGATGAAGATGGAGAGGAAGTAGTGTTTGTTGGTGAGAGAGATCCTCGGATGAGTCATAGACGAGTTTCATCCTTATCATCCATGATGGCTGGGATGATGCTGAGTTCTTCAGAGGTTCAACAGCTGGCATTTCCTAGGGTCGTAGAAGAGTACCCTGATGTCTTTCCAAAAGAGGTTGTATCCTTACCCCCTCGACGGAAGATCGAGTTTGGGATCGAGCTACAGCCAGGGGCGTCTCCCATCTCTATGTCTCCATATAGGAGGGCCCCTTCTGAGTTACGAGAGCTACGTATTCAGCTCGATGGTCTATTGCAGTGTGGTTTTGTTCGGCCAAGTGTGTCACCGTGGGGTGCACCAGTCTTGTTCGTGAAAAAGGCTGATGGCAGTTTGCGGTTGTGTGTCGATTATCGTCGCTTAAACAAAGTGACAATAAAGAACCGTTATCCTCTCCCGCGGATTGATGACCTATTCGATCAACTGAAGGGTGCAAGTTGGTTTTCAAAGATCAACTTGCGGTCAGGATATCATCAGATGCGTGTAAAGGATGAGGATATCCCGAAGACTGCTTTCCGCTGTCGTCATGGGCATTATGAGTTTGTTGTAATGCCATTCGGCGTGACAAATGCTCCAGCTGTTTTCATGGGGTTGATGAATGCTGTGTTCCGTGAATTCTTGGACAAGTTTGTTGTGGTTTTCATTGACGACATCCTTGTGTACTCCACATCTGAAGAAGAGCATGCAGAAAATCTACGAGCTTTTTTGGGAGTTCTTCGTCAACATCGGTTGTTTGGGAAGTTGTCCAAGTGTGAGTTCTGGGCTCGAGATGTTCGTTTCTTGGGACATGTTGTGTCCCAACAGGGAGTAGCTGTGGATCCTTCGAAGATAGAAGCAGTGGTGTCTTGGCCAGCCCCCAAGACCGTGTCAGAGGTGCGAAGTTTCCTTGGTCTCGCAGGATATTATAGGAGGTTTGTGGCTAATTTCTCCCAAGTTGCGACTCCTCTGACAGCTTTGACCAGGAAGGATCAAGCGTTCATATGGACTGATCAGTGTCAGACAGCTTTCGAGTATCTAAAGGAGAAGTTGGTAAGTGCTCCAGTCCTTTGTCTTCCAACGGAGGGAGTCCAGTTTGATGTTTTCTGTGATGCTTCACATCTGGGGCTAGGCTGTGTTCTCATGCAGCAGAGGTCAGTTGTTTCTTATGGGTCTCGGCAGTTGCGTCCCCATGAACGCAACTATGCCACCCATGATCTTGAGTTGGCAGCCGTGGTGTTTGCGCTGAAGTTGTGGAGACATTACCTCATTGGAGAGCGCTTTGTGGTTTTCACCGATCATAAGAGTTTGAGGTATGTTTTCTCTCAGCGGGATTTGAACTTGCGGCAGCGTCGGTGGATGGAGTTCTTGCAGGAATACGACTTCGAAATATCGTATACACCTGGGAAGGGAAATGTTGTTGCTGATGCACTGAGCCGAAAGTCCCGTAATGATGTTGTGCGTGAATCTGGTGATTCCTGGAGAGGGATGGAAGAGCTAGCAGCTTTGCATCTTGATATAGGAGAAGTTGGAGGAAGAGGTTGTCTTTTCCAGATGACGGTGCAGTCATCCATGATGCAAAAGGTGGAAGAGTCTCAGTTGGGTGATCTAGAGGTGGAAGTTTTAAGAGACAGAGTTGTTTGTGGGGAGGCCCCTGATGGTTGGTCAGAGGATGAACAACACCGAGTGTTGTATCATGACAGGCTTTTTGTTCCCCTGGCGATGCGCGAGACGGTTCTCCGAGAGTTCCATAGCTCGCCCTTAGCTGTACATCCTGGTGTGACGAAGATGTATCGATCCTTGAGGAGTCAGTTTTGGTGGCCTGGGCTGAAGCGTTCAGTTGCAGAATGTGTGTCTCGATGTTTAGTCTGCCAGACGGTGAAGGCCGAACACCGTGTACCTGGTGGTCTTCTCCAGCACTTAGAGATTCCTCAGTGGAAGTGGGAGGACATCTCAATGGACTTTGTTACAGGTTTACCTCGAGCTCCGGGAGGACATGATGCTATATGGGTGGTAGTGGATCATTTAACTAAATCGGCCCACTTCATAGCAATCAAGGAGTCGAGCTCAGTGGGGGTTTTGTCGAGGCAGTATCTGGAGGAGGTGGTGAGGCTTCACGGAGTTCCTAAGACGATCATTTCTGATCGAGACCCTCGTTTTACCTCGAGGGTGTGGAGAGGTCTCCAGCATGCTTTTGGCTCTCAACTATGCCTTAGCACTGCTTTTCATCCTCAAACGGATGGTCAGACAGAGCGAACCATCCAAACTCTTGAAGACATGTTGCGCTCTTGTGTTCTTGATTTTGGAGGTTCATGGGTGAAACACTTACCTTTGGTAGAGTTCGCTTACAATAATAGTTTTCACTCTACCATCGGCATGGCACCGTTTGAAGCCTTGTATGGCCGGCCATGCCGTTCTCCGTTGTGCTGGACTGGGGTCGGAGAGTCAGCAATTCTCGGACCAGAACTAGTGCAGAATACGACGGAGATGGTTCAAGTGATTCGTGAGAGGATGAAGACAGCACAAGATCGTCAGAAATCTTATGCGGATCAAAGAAGGAGACCCTTAGAGTTTAATGTTGGGGATCATGTGTTTCTGAAGGTGACTCCCCGTCGTGGGCAGCGAAGGTTTGGTCGCGGAAGTAAGCTTTCTCCCCGTTTTGTTGGGCCTTTCGAGGTGTTAGCTCGTGTTGGAGCTGTGGCATATCGAGTAGCACTTCCCCCTCGGATGAGTCGGATACATGATGTTTTTCATGTATCGCAGCTCCGTCATTATCTTCATGATGAATCTCATGTTATCGATTGGGGAGAGATCGATATTGATGATGATGCAACCTTCGAGGAGCGACCTGTGGAGATCCAAGACCACAAGGAGAAGGTGTTGCGTGGGCGTTCTATTCCTTTAGTTCGTGTCTTGTGGCGACACGGTGGAATGGAGGAGAGTACCTGGGAGCGTGAGTCACAGATACGTGCTCAGTACCCAGAGTTGTTTAATGTTTAACTCGTTTCATGTAATGATGTTTTCTCTGTGGTTAGACCTTTCATGTTTTGTTTATGTACCTTTGATGTGATGTTGTGAATGAATTGTTTGGGTATGGATTGTTTGTTCCTGGATGTCATAGTTTTGTTCCAGCTTTCGAACAACTCATGGTGGTTTTCCCCTGAGAGGTATCTTATGGGGTGGTTGTTCGGACCCCTCTTTTCTTCTGGGTTGGTTTTTAATTCTCGAGGACGAGAATGTTTTGAGAGGTATCTAATGTAATGGCCCGGACCTCTCTGGTCCATTACTTTGTGAAATGTTGGTGTTGGAGGTGTTCCGGGAGGTCAAGGGGACTTATCCCCAACACTTTGCCAATTTTCTAGTTCTGTGAACAGTGTTTCCAGTTTTATGAACAGTAACAGATCAGTGAGACAGATCAGTTTCACGGATCGGTGAGACAGATCAGTTTCACAGATCAGTGAGACAGATCAGTTTCACAGATCAGTGAGACAGATCAGTTTCACAGATCGGTGAGACAGATCAGTTTCACAGATCGGTGAGACAGATCAGTTTCACAGATCGGTGAGACAGATCAGTTTCACAGATCGGTGAGACAGATCGGTGAGACAGATCGGTGAGACAGATCGGTGAGACAGATCGGTGAGACAGATCGGTGAGACAGATCGGTGAGACAGATCGGTGAGACAGATCGGTGAGACAGATCGGTGTGACAGATCAGTTTCACAGATCAGTTTCACAGATCGGTGTGACAGATCAGTTTCACAGATCAGTTTCACAGATCGGTGTGACAGATCAGTTTCACAGATCAGTTTCATGTACAGTAACGGTGGGTGAACAGTGTTTCCAGACTCCTACAGTTTTGCCCCTTTTAACGTTTCCTTTGACGTAAAATACATTTAAAGCCTTATTTTAAGGGCTCTTAAGGCCGTTTCAAATGCCATAAGTCCTATATTAATTATTCCTAAGTCTTGGAATGTTTTACGTGGTCAAACCGCGTGGGTTAATGCGATCCGTTTTTAATGGAGAATTAACCGGATCTTAAACCATCACCTCGTAAAATCTTAAAAAGGGACGAGATATCATTCTTCCTGGTTCTTTCCCTTTGTTCTCGATTAAGAGGCACTAGAACCTTTCAATCCTTTCCTTAGGAGTTGCACAAAAAACCCTTACTCTTAGGATCAGTCCCGCTCTGTTGGATGCAACCAAGCTGTGTCGATCATTCTTCCACATAAGTTGTCGCGAGGGGAGGATCGTGACCTGCTGTGTGGATAAAGGACGTCAAGAACTCTTCGAGGTAGGGGATTCATGGCTTCTCTAATTGTATATGTGCAATCGTAGAATTAGCATGATTTATCTCTTTGGATCACAATGAAATTGACCTAATTAAATACTTGAACCGGATTAAAATAATTGGTTGATCGCATGCTGTTGCTTTATACCGTGATGACGGTTTGCCTCATGTTTTCCTAGATATAGTGATATCTATGTTTCTTTGACTTTGTTGTTCGTTCATGATGGAAATTGATAATGAACGTAAAGCCGGAATAAGTTGTTGATTAATTGGCTAAAGATAAAGAGGCATGTAAATTAATCTGGTTGTTGTCGTTGTTGTAGTTGTTCTAATTTGAGGATAATCAAATTAGAGAAGTAAGCATGGTTATTTAATTGTGATAGCTTACTTATTAGGTATCCATGATTGGAACCTACGAATAACAAATCTGCTAATTCAATATGGTTTAGAGAACAGATTATGTTGGAATTTCAAAAAGGGTTCTGAGTTACCCTCTTGTTTGTTAAAGGGCCGAGATCCCATTTTGTGATGTTTGTTTTCCTGCTGCTTGTGCTGTGATGTGAGCCTGGATGGTTGTTGTGATATGTGGAGGCATGGAGGCCTTATAGTTGTGGCAGCGGATGATGCCTAGTGTGGCGAGATGCATCGGTTTATGCATATGGGTGTCGGGGAGGACACCAAGGGTGATGGTATGAGATGAATGTGATGGTTTGATGTTGGTGGTTGGTTTGATTGTTTATCTTCTTTACTTTTCCCCACTGCTCAAGGCAGCTGGTCTTGCTTACCCTCTTTCCGAAGGAGGCGAAGACACGCGGGGTATGCCACGTGCTTTCCGTGTTTAGCCTCTCGATGGAGGATGGGTCTATGCTCTTTCTATAGGCGGCAAAGACTCGACGGGTAGTATATCTACTCACCGTGTTGAGCCTCCTTTGTGTTTAGAAGCATAGGATGTTTTTCTAGAATGCCTGGGAATGTGGAAAAGTATTTCTGTAATGAATGTTTTATTAAAGGGTGAAAATCCACGGGGATGGAGATGCTGGAATTTAAAGGTGATGTGAATCTTAAAAAGGAGCAGTTGTTTTTGAAAGTGACGCCATTTCAGTTAAATGAGGAATTGTTCAATCTTAATTAATGCTTAAAGAATTAACTAATGTACAGTGGAACTGATAAATGAGAATGGAGTAATCTAATAAAGCTCTTCAATTGGTTGTGTGCTTATAGGATACCTAGTCTTAGAAGTAGCAGCCTGGAGTCTGAGAGACGTTAGCTGCAGTTGTATCTAAGACTAGGTAATGCCCATAGTGTGGATGTGAGTTACTTATATACTCTGTACTTTTTGTGTTTCTATACGCTACTCCACCCTGTCGGTAAGGGCAACTGACACCCCGGGGATTCTGAGCCCTGGGGGGTGTTTTCCCCAACATTCTGATGGGAGGTTGAATGGCTGACTACCCCCTTTGGCCCCGCTCTCTTCTCTTGGTAGATCTTAGTGCTGGTAGGAACAGTGGTTAGTTTTACCCATATATGTGTGTAGAGGGCTGTAATGGCTTGTGGTTATTTCACACACATATATTCTGTATATAGTATCCTATGGACTACTATAGGTGTAACGTGTATAGGCTGTGATGGCTTGAGGATCCTTACTCGGTGTATGGGCTGTAATGGCTTCAGGTATAATACTCGACGTATGATACACGTTATTCGAGCTGTGGTGGCTCCCGGAAACTACCTAGTTACTTCTGGTTGTGAGGATTGTGTGGAGCTTAGCCCAGGTGTCTGCGGGCAAGCCTATGTGGTGCACGTGGTGCAGATTGTGGAGCTTGACCCATGTTGATACGGGCAAGCCTTTGGAGAGAGATGCACAGGACGTATGTCGTTGGGGCAAAGCGACAAACCAGTGGGGAAGTGGTAGCGGGGTACCCTTGATATTCTTTACTACATGCTATATTCTTGTATGCGTTACTTGGTGAGAGTAGCCTTGGTGAGGTTGGGAACATATTATACCTGTTTAGGTGACGAGTTAGTTTCACTTGTTGTTCACTGGGCTTTAGCATGCTTTCTTTACTTTTGCACGAGAGGCTTGGGGAGGATCCTACTGAGTATACTGTTATACTCACCCTATGTACATATAAACTGTTTTTCAGGTCACTTGGTGCAGGTTGGAGATCAAGCTGGTTACTACTAGCTTGCGGTTGGAGGAGGAGCTGTTCGGGCTTGTGGTCGCTGCCGTTTTACTTTCTTTTGGGTACTTTTAGTTTCCCCTTTCAGTTGTAGTACTTTTGCATGACATTTCATATATGTACTTGGGTTTCTTTTACATTTCAGTTATGATTTGGAGTTGGTTGGATTCTATTCTATCTCTCTCTTCTGCATGTGTTCTCTTAGAGGGTAATGCCTCCCATTTGTGTGTGTATTATACCCTCGGTGCTAGTCGCCAACCCGGGGCCTACTGGAGGCGGGACTCGGGGGTCATTATCTCCCTTTTCACATTGCCGGCCCAGGAGGGGTACACTTTGTGGGGAGGGGGTCGTGACAATAATAATGTAGTATCTACATGGTATTGGGATGATAGTGTATGATTTCAATGACAACAAATTCTCTATTGTCTAATGTTTTAAGAACTTCTCATAAAACAGGTTCCCATGTAATTACTTGGTGGCATTCTACTCAAGTAGGATGAATTGTATATGGATATCCTTCTAATGTTAGGTTTTTTTGGACATATGGTTAACTTCTTGACGATGGGGATGATAATGTGATCATCAAACATGGAATGTGTAGTGACCTTAATGGTCATATTAACATAGGTTCATACAAGTAAGACCCCTTGAGGGTGGTTATTGATTGAGTTTAGTTACTATTATTTATAAAACATATGTGGAAAATTTCTTCTAGGATTGTTCTAATGTATAGAGTCTTGAAGAGGATATGTTCTAATTCTATGAGAATTTGGTTTGTTATATGTTTCCTTTCTTATGTGATACCCTAGATATGGGCATTTGGAAATATTTTCTCATGTGATGTAGGGAAAATGTCATCCTGGACACCTCCTGAGATATGACCATTTGATAGATGTCCAAGACCTTAGTGTTGTGACCTAGTTACTTATTGTGAGACATGATAGATTGGGCTAGGTAGGAGACCCTAGTGACCAAAAAATATAACTAAGATTCATAGTTTTCATGGACTCACCAGATATTATCGATTCTTTGTGGTACAATTTCCATGACTGTAAATCTACAAAAAAAATTAACTTGAAAGTGATCCAAGTTCCTATAGATGGATTAATTAATATAAATTACAAGTATATCAACCGGATGTTTTTCACTGCACCTAAATCATATTACCATATAGTGGAGAAGTGTTTTTAATAAGAAATGTTGCACCCAATAATTGAATGGTATGTTTCATATAGTATAATGATATTGTTTAATTTTATTACTCTTATCAATTATTGATTAAGATAAAAACTTATTTATGAATTATTTGGATCTAAAAACAATTATACATACATTAAAGATTTGGAGGCATTAACTATATTATTAAATGTGTGAAATATATACATTTAACAAGATATTAATGTATAAATGTTAAAATAACAAGTTGAATACGCACCATAAGATATTGTGGTAGTTTATCAAATACTATGATCTCTCAAGAAATTAACACCCTAAGAAGGAAAATAAGGTGGATGATTCTATGAGAAGGAAGGATAATGCTTCATTTTCCATCACAAGGATTGTAAAAGACAAAATAATTTTTTATTTTTAAATGAAAGGCATTAAAATCACAATGGAAGAGGAGAAATAAAATCTTTTTCAAAGGACTGTCTAATCATTAATATAAAGATCAAGGGGGAATAAAAATTAGAAATGGATCTATATAAGAATTTTGGTGATATTCTTGATTTTAAATTTGAAAATGGTGGATATATAAGATTTAGGAAATAAATATTCATTTAATAAATACCGTAATATAATAATGTTCTATTTGATGAGGCAAATATCCCAATACTCTCTATCAATACAAGAAGGTAAAGATGTATGGAGATCCCAAGAATCATTTCTAGTGGTATAACATGGAGAATGATATTGAAAATGTAATGAACCACACATAATTTTCATTGATATTATATCTCAATATATGAATATTCATTAAATAAGATTACAATACATTCTATAATATTTTAGGTACATTTTTTTGTAGGTACATGTAATCAACTGTTCCATAAGTGAGGTATTCCATCTCCCACTGATTTCTTTAAATCAAGCAACCTTCTTGTACATATCATACTTAATACCAATCATCATAACCTAGGGAAATAAAAAAATAAAAATGTTTTGATCAAATACTCATTAAGGGTAAACAATTGAGATAACAACATATCATGTGCATAAGGGTATGAGAACATGATATTAGCATATTAAACCCATAACCTATATATGATAGATCATAAACTTGATTCTTCGCATAAATCTTGGCAGTTCATATGAAATTAATTATAAATTTATTCATATAACTTGATCCAAGAGAACATAACATTAGTTTAATACATATATATTTTTTTAATACACATAATATTAAAATAATGAGAAAATTTATAACTACAAATTGGTTCACTCATTAACACTGTGAGTGTGCCATCTGGTTCGTGCATAATATTTTAAACATTTAATAAAGTTCAAGAATATCATATTCACTCATGATTTACATATATTTACTCCCTTATTTATAGTGATACATACATTCTACACATCACATAATCCATACATCTATGTTCCACAAGATCATAAAATATTCATAATAACATAACCCTTGAAAATGGGTATGATTATATAAACATTCCATTATAATATAACCCATAGAAAGAAAAAGGTTTCATAATTATCATTTCCTCATAATAATAAAACATATAATGAAATAATTAATATGTTATCATTGGATAATATCTACACTAAATCATAACTAAAATAAAATAATTTTATCTCAGTTGGAAAATGATTTAAAAAAGTCACTTAGAGCGTTTCATTAAGAAGATAGCCGTTCAACTTTTAGAAACTAATTTAAAACATAATACATTTTTAAAATCATATTTTTTTAATTTTACTTAGTAATATATAAATAATTCAATAAAAATTTTAGTGGTCACGAGGAAGTAAAATTAGATACACATTGAAACAATGTTTTGTTTCATATTTTCAGTAAAATCCAATCAGAACTATTTTCCAAAATGTCATCAATTATCATTTTACAAAAAAAATTTAAAAGTAAACCATGGATAATTTTTTTTATTAATTATTTCTATAGTATTTAATTTTTTTATAAACCATGGGTTTGAAATAAAAAGGTATTCGGTATGATAAGAGAAATAAAGTCATTTTTCAGTAAAAATTAATTTTGAAATCTTAAGTACATAAAGAGATGAACATTATGAAAAATCATGTATTATAATTTCATAACCAGAGGATAAGAAAATTCATGAATTTTATGAGAGATAGATAATAATATTTCAATATCTCAAACATAATCATAAACAATTAGGATAAAAAATTGTGTTTTATCAAAAAAACCATACAACTTTGGTACCATTGAATCATAAACCCCATGAAAGAGAGATCAAATATGGGTATGTAAATGCCCATAATTTTCATGGTAATAAATATAAAAGATATTCATGTGCATTATAACACCACATGAAGGAAACATGCAGTGAATATATAATTCCCCAAACTTAAAACATTACTTAATCTTGAGATAAGTCTATATTTTGACTTTAATTCACATTGAGGATATTTTCAGGTTTAGAGTTTTAACGAATTAGGCCTTTATTAATACATATCATCCCATAATCCTAAAAATAATACTAAAAAATAGTATAAATATTTTTGACCAATGAAAACCCTATAAGATACATGATTTCATTTCTTGATAAAAATATTCTTGACTTCTTCTTTTATCTTACTCATACTTACACCCTATAAAAACATTTCAAAAAACATGGGGTGAGTATAAAAACTATATAACTGATAAAATAATGAAAAAAAATTCACCCCTAAATATTTATAAACCCATTAATTAATAAGAATCATGAAAAATTCATAGAAATTATAAATCCTAATTGTAACTTGTGGAATCCATATCAAACTTACTTTGTAGCTTTCATAGCCACATAGGGAGTAACATTTACGGTTACATTTGAAATACCCATCAGAGTATATTCCCAAAATATCTTAGGAGAAACCTTAGTGTTTACCTCCATCACATTAAATAATGCATTGGAGATCTATCATAGTCTCACCTGCCCATAGTTTATCAAGGAACCACCCATATACGTAAGAAATTCCCTAGAACTGTAACATAACCATATCACACAAAACATGCAAAAAAGGGAAAATAACATTTCCACCTTGAAATCATATTATATCATTTCAAAATAAAAAAAAAATTATTATAAAAACCATTTTTAATACCAAAATACCTAAAAAAGGAATATAGTATTTATTTTTATTTTTTAAAAACATTGTGGCTTCAAGAGGATTCTAGATATCAAATAATTCTCACATCAGCAGAAAGGTCTTATCGCCACGTACGTTAAAAAGAAAAATTTGTTTGGTGTCTTATTAAAACACTTTGTAGAAAAATATTTTTTTAAAACCATTGAATGAAATTAAAATTAAAAGGTTTGATTATACACTATATTAAATAAGTTCAAATATAAGTTAAAATATGCCTCAATGAAATGAGATTGAGACGAAGTCCCTTAATTTGAGTCTGACTTGTCTCGTTCAGTCTTTAATTTCCTGAAAAATATAATTAGGTTAATTTCTACCTGATTTTGAGCCTTTTTAAATTTCATTATTCATTTTATATCACTTGTTACTATGTTATGACAATTAGTTAATTATTTGAGTTCTTATCGGACGTTTTGTCGTTGTTCGGTACTTGAGTAAAAAATGAGCTTGTTTTGATAAAAATTATCCATGTGGTCATAAGTCCATTATCTATAGAGTATTATTCAGGATTTAAATATCATATATATCTAGTATATATTTATTTATAATAGTCTATAACATTTATAGATAAGAAATGAAATGCATTGTTCATGGAGATGGTAGGCAGTACGTACGCCTGAATGCAACATTCATTTCATTGTCAGGTTAAAGGAATGAAAAATAAATGATAAATTGGTTTATTATAAATAAATTATAATATATATGTTACATATGTTACATATGTTCATTAACTCCATCCTTTATACGTTCCACGTATGGCATTAATGAGTTATATCAGTTTGAGGGGGCGGTAGTCCGCACTTTCTTAACTAAAATTATTGTATTTATACATTATGCAAATCATAATGGTATGTTGTATATAAAAATTACATATAAATATAGAAAATATAAATATAATTTATATCACATATAAATATAGTTCCATCATAATGGCCACCATGAGAGGTGGTAGGAGAAAATTGAACACTCATCGTTTCATGGGGTCATAGTTCACTATTTACAGAAATAGTATGTTATATATGCATTAGATGGAGGTGTATGTAATTTTTGGTTGAAACCATAGTATAAACTATCTTAGTATTTTTATGATAATATTGTTTTTATAAAATAATGTAATAAATAGTGTTTATGGGGTTGGAGAAAGAAAATAAATTAATGAATCTTGAGAGAAGACATTACCATTAAATTAGAGAAAGCCTTTTGATTTCAGCCAAAATAATTTCTTGAATTGATATATTCTCAAGGTATTTATTCTAGGATTAAATTAGGAGTTATAGGAGATTATTTGAGATGAATTTGAATGATCTAGGTGTCTTTAGTGGTGTGAGTAAGTTGGTATAGGTGGTGGCTTTTTATAAGTGGAAGGAGGGGGATTTTAGGAAAGTCTTAAAATATTATTTTTTTATAAATTGATTTTAAAATTATATTAGTTAAAAAATAATAAATTTATCTTATAAATGAGTATGTTTCGAAATCCCCTCATCCAATAGGTTTTAGAAAAGTTTACATTACAATGTTAAACTTTACCTTTTTTCTTTAACCCTTTGTGAAATAAATTAACTCTTACCATGTCTTCTTGTATTTTCTCACTATATGGTTAATATGGTTACCAAAAAATGCCATGAGAACCTAAAATAGATAATTAATGAAAATTTTAACATTATATATGTAATTTGGGTGAATAAAAATATTTTATGACTATAATCTCATTTTTTAAAATAGTATTTGTTTTAAAAACTCAATTGTGTAAATTTTGACACTATTTAGTAATTGATTTTTTTTAAGTCATAAAATCTTGATAAATTGGAAAAAATCTACATTAACTTCAATATAACAAGTCATAATCATCCCTAAAATTCACGGATGGTATAAAAATTTTCAAATTACATTTTTTAATAGTTATAATATCATTTATTTGAATATTTCATTAATAAAGTAATCAATGCATCATCATTGTGTCATAAATAAATTTAATTATATAATGTATAAGTTTTTAAATAAAATAAAATGATGCAAGAAATATTATTATATTTATACTGAATATTTATATTTAAATATATCAATTATATAACCCCACCTTTAATTTGGTTTGTTAAAAAGAAACATTTTTATGTTATATTCCTCATTACTTTAAATTGATTATTATAACATGTCATTATCACACCAAAGTGGCTCAATGGGGTCATAAAATCGACTAAAATAAGATCATGGTCTGACATATATAAATCAATATTATTAGGAAATGTAATAGGGTAATTTATTGTAATAATTATATTATTTTTTACCCTTATTTACACGATTTACCCTATAACCATGATAAATAAAATAATTACTGATGTTACCATTCCTAATGTCAAAAAAATGCAACTATTTACATAATTTGTACCTTATGATTACAAATATTAAATATATTTTTCCAAATTAAAAACAAAAAATTAGAGTAAATTAACATAAAACTAATTACAATTGTCAAAACATGAAAGCGGGTGTTTAGGAAGTAAAAACGATCAAAATATTGGCATGTGTTTATGTCGAATCTAAATTTTAAATTACATACAATGAATAAAATTGGATTAAATAATAAAAAAATAATAAAATTAAAATATAAATTCAATTAATATGATAACATAACTGTATAAATAATTTAGACAAAAAGGAAGTTTTGAATTAAAATGCAGTATTTTTCAGTATTCATTAAAATAAGTATTTCATTAGAAAAATACCAATAATTTAACCAAGGTAAATTTCGATATCCTAGTTACAAATAATAATATTATTTTATCAAATGAACAAATAATAGTGATAAAAAGTATTTTAAAAAATTTTCCTCCATCAAAAGGTGGAAAAATGACCTTTTAAAAATATTAAAATATTTTACTCTTAAAATTGGAATTATTATCATTTATGCTTCTAAAATTAATTTAAAAAAAGTAAAAACATTTAAAAAATATAAAAAACAATAATATAGTTAATTCTATTTATTCCCTCCAATACAAGGGCTAGGAGTTACTTATCATTTAAAACAACAATATTATTGTTGTATTATTTTACGTTATAACTCAGTGTTGTGTGCAACGTAAGATTTCAGAGAAAACTGTTGTTGCATGTTGAGTACGCTATCATACATAGTGTAACCATTAAACTAAAATAAATATTTAATTCAAGAATATTAAAATATATGAAATTGTTTTATTCTATATATACCGAGGATGTTATATCCTTCCCCCTTTAAGAAATTGCATCTTCCTAATTTTAATTCACATATAAAATTAGTGGTGGTATTTATCCATCATATAATGCTTATATTCTAATGTTTCCTCTTCAAAAAAATAGTTTTTTCAGAAAACCTTTACTTGATGAATCAGATTATTCCACAATGCCTTCTCTCTATTGGTAAGAATGTGTACTAGATATTTCTCATATAAAATATTCTCCTCCAACTAAACTACCTCTGGACTCAAAACATGAAATGGATCTAGAAAATAAATTCTTAACATTGAAACACAAAAAACATTGTCTGCCTATGATAAACTGGGAGGTGAATCAACTCTGTAGGAAACTGATCCAACTTTCTCCATGATTTCCTAGGGTCTAATGAACCATATACTCAAATTTCCTTTCTTACCCAAACACATCAAACTTTTCCATTGAGAAAAGTTGAAAAATACATGATTACCTACCATGAAAGAAAGATATTTCCTCAAGTTATCCACATAAATTATCTACTTTCTTTGTGCTATCCTCTTGTGCTTAGAAATCAACTAAACGTTTTTCTTCTTTCTCGTCGACTAATTTTTGTCCCATCAACTTCATTTCACCTATTTTGTCCCAAAAAGCGGGAGTTTGATACCAATTTCAATTAAATGTCTAAAATGGTTCCATCAATATGTTAGAATGAAAATTACTATTTTATGAAAAATCAAGAAAATATATATATTGGTTCCAACATCCTTGGTAATCCACTGAAAAAACACAAAAAATATTCTCCAACATCTTAATTATTCATTCTGACTACCCATCTAATTGAGGATGAAATGATATACTGAAATTTAATTTAGTTTTCATTGAATTTTGAAGGTCTTTCCAACATTTAGAAGTTATCATGGGATCAAGATTGGATACAATAGGGATGGGAACTCAATGTAACCATACTATACCTTTAATGTAATATCAATATAGTTGATCTAGAAAAATATTCTCTCAAATAAGAAGAAAATAAGACAATTTAGCCAATATATCAATAATAACCTAGATTACATTGTTACCTTAAGAAGTCTTTTTTAATCCCTATAAGAAATCCATAGACACATTTTCGCATTTCCACTAGCACCGAAAAAGGATGAATCATCCATTTATGTAATTATATCTCTTCTTTAACCTATTGAAAAATCAAACATCTCATGGTAAATTAAGAAATAGCTCTTTTAATTCCATCCCACCAGTGATACTCTTGAATATCTCTATATATCTTTGTAATGTATGGATAAATTAAAAATAGAGAACTATGAGCTTCACATAACAATTATTTCATCAACTTCAAATCACAAGGAACACATAATATCATTATAACCCCGAAAAAACATTCTTTATCAATTTTAAATTCAGATCACTAATACTTCTGGCCAAATTCATCCTTTTTCTGCAACTCATTATCTTCATTCTTATATTTCATTATTTTTTCTTCTAGATATGATCACACTACAAACCAAAAAAAAGCAATTTCTTACACGAAAGACTTCTATTCCAAATTTCATCAAATCATTAATCAAAGGGTCACGTTCCCAACGTGACATGGTTAAAATAACATTACATTTTTTACACAAAGCATTAGCTACTTTGTTCACTTTTCATGGATGGTAATGAATCGTGAAATTATAATCCTTTACTAATTCCATCCATATTATTTATCTCATGTTCAATTATTTCTAACTAAATATATACTTAAAAAATTTATGTTCAGTATATATTTTAAATTTTACTCCATAGAGATTATGCTTCCAAATTTTTAAAGAAAAAATACCAACAACTAATTCAAAATCATATATAGGGTAATTTAACTCATTAGTTTCAAATGACATGAATCATATTTTGTTACCTTATCATTATGTATTAAGACACAACCAACCCCTTTCAATGAAGAATCACTATAAATAATAAATCCACTATTTTTTGAAGGATGTTTCAAAACTGGAGCATTCACCAATCTTATTTTCAATTCTGGAAAAATTTCTTCACATTCTTTTATCTAGATGAGATTATCACCTCTTCGAGTTAACTTAGTCAGTGGGGTAGATAAACATGAAAAATATCAAGAAAACTTCAGTAATAACCAAATTAATAAGAAAACTATGGTTCCTGGTTATATTTGTGGGTCTTCGAAATTATTCAACAACTTGTTTTAGTAGGAAAAATAGTTATACCATATTTATAAATAATGTGACCAAAAAATGAATTTTTTTGTATAAAAAAATAACACTTACGGAATTTACAATACAGTTTATTTTTTTAAGGTTTGCAAGAAATCCAATAAATGATTTTCATGCTCCTCTTTACTTTTAGAATATACAAAAATATCATCAATAAACACAACTAAAAACTTTTCCAAGAACTCAAGGATAATTTTATTCATAAGATCCATGAATACAGTAGGTGAATTAGTTAACCCAAGAGTCATAACTTAAAATCAATAAATGATATGTCTAGAATGAAATGCAATCTTCAGAATGTCTATTTCCTTTACTTTCAACGGATGTTACCCCAAACTCAAGTTAATCATAAAAAAATAATGAGCATTGTGGATCTAATCAAACAAATCATCGATACAAGGCAAAGGATACATGTTCCTAACAGTGATGTAATTAAAGGTTCTATAATCAATGTAATGTCTTATTGAACTATATTTCATTTTAATAAAGCAGACTAGAGCATCCAATGGTTATGTTCTTGGTCAAATGAAATCGTTATCTAATAAAAACTATAATTCCTTTTTAAATCTAAAAGTTTATTTTGAGCCATTCGATAAGGGGGTTTTAAAATTTTCATAGTATTAGGAACTAATGAAATATTATCTTCATCTCCTCAAAAAGGAATTCTACCAGGCAACTCATTTGAAAAAATATCAAGATACTCATTTACCACTGGCACATCATAAATCTGAAAAGTTCCTTTGTCTTCAACAATATGTGCAAGGTAACATTCATTTCCATATTTTACTAGATCATTAGATTATTTATATGTTATTAATAGTAAGGTTTCATTCTTGTACATAACCTGAAATTATTTCTCAAAAACCTCTATAGCTTTTCAGTCAATCTTAGCTTGATAAATAGTAATTCAATCCATACATAAAATAACATCAAACTCTACTAGATGAAATCAATAAGGTTTGCGAGTAGATTCTTTGTAAAGACAAGGAAGGGAAGGTTATTATATTTTATTTGTGTCTAAACATTTCTCCCTGGTGATTTTACCCCCAGTTCAAGATTCATTTCTTGAGATGGAATTCCCAATTTACTAGAAAATCTCTTAGAAATGAAATAATGATTAGAACCAAAATCAAACAACACATTTTCATAATCTAAATAAATATAAATTATACTCAATACTATATCATTTGATGTCCCAACATCTACTGAAGTAGTTTCAAAGGATTTTACCACCCTTTTTTATTATATTTTGGCTACATTTAATCATTTGAGTTCATTGTCTCTCACACATTTTCATAATGAACCATATCATTTCACTTAAAATATTTTACTGATTGTAAATAATATTTTGTCTTACCACTATCATGATCATTATCAGTGCATTTACAAATATTATTCCCCATTTATACATATTGGAAGCACTTACCAAAATTAAAAACCATTCCCCAGTGTTCTTTTTACTATAATTTTCACAAACTATAAACATAAGTATCTTACCATTAGACTTTTTTGTAGATTTCTTCTCCTTCATCTACCACCTTGACTTATTATTTTGTTGTTTTTGAATGAACACCTGATCATCAAAAAACTCTATTTTCATGTTATCTGCACATAAAACAACATTTTCATACATTTTAACTCATGAGAATCTAATTACCTTTGATAATTTGGATTTAATCCTGAGTAAAAGTGATTGATTTTACTATCAATATACCATATTTAATTTGGAGCAAAATTTGTCATTCGAGGGAATTTCGCTTCATCAGCAGCCACTGAGTCATCCTCCTACCTCAAATCCTGGAATTCTTTTTCCATACTAAGTCAAACCTCCTTAGGAAAATATTTCTCATGAAAAATACCTTTGAATTTTTCCCAATAAAGAGCATCAGTCTCCTCACTATCCTTGACATATTTACCCATCGACCACCACTAATTATCTTCACCTTTAAAATAGTAAATAGTAAGACTAACCATTTGATGTCCTGAACCAACCATGATATAACAAATATTTTCTTTGGATTTAATCCACTCTTTAGATAGCATAGGGTTAGATGATCCTCAGAATTATGGAGGACATTTCCTTATGAAATAATCCTCTACCAATATGTTTATATGTTGTTAATATGGCTGATCTTGATCATGGATACCACCTCCATATATAACCTCAGTCAAATATTCCATCACTGCAACAAATTGCTCATTTTCGATTCTAACCATCTTAGGTTGCTGATTTGTAAGGTTGTTTTCCTTGAGATGTTGTCCTAGTACAGCTGCCCAGTTTCATCTACAGAAAACAATTCTGAACAGACATATCATAGACAAGGAAACTTTGTAATCCTAAAATATTCATTCAATTTGACCATAAAGTATAAATAATTATGGATATTCTGTTCACAATATCCCAACCTTTAATGTTATCTAAACCAACCATTGAAATCAACTATGAGTACCTAGCCTAAAAACATTACTTAATCATGAGATAATTAAATAATTTGATGGTAATTAACATCTAGATTCTATATAGGTTTAGAGTTTTAATGAATTATTCCATTATTAATACATTTCATCCCTTAATCATACAAAAAGATACTATCAAATAGTATCAATTTTCCACCAAAGAAAACACTTTAAAAAATTATTTCTTTTCATGATAAAAATCATCTTGACTTATTCCATTATCATACTTATCCTTATACCCTATGAAAACATTTCAAAAAACATGGGATAAGCATAAAAAATCAGCAAGGGATAAAAAAAGGAAATAAAAAATTAGTCCATAAATATTTATAATCCAATGAATTACTAAGAATCATGAAAACTTCCTAGTAATCATAAATCATAAATGTAACTTATGGAATCTATGTCATACATGGTAAAATTCACAAACACAGAGGGAGTAACCTTCATGGTCATGTTTGGAATACCCATAATAGTATATTTCTAAAATCTCTTAGGAGAAACCATAGCATTTACCTCTGTCACATTACCCAATGCGTTATAGAGATATCACAGGCTGACCCACCCTTGGTTTATAATGTAACCATCAGTATACATAAGTAATTACCAAGAACCCTAACATAACCATAACACATAAAACATGCATAAAAAACAACACTTCCACCCTGAAATTATTTTATATAATTTTAAAATATAATGAATTCATTCTAAAACCCATTTACAATTCCAAAATACCTAAAAAATGAATATGGTATTTACTCTTCTTTTTTAAAAACATTACGTCTTGTTGAAGAATCGAGATATCAAATAATTCTCATGGAAGTAGAAAGGTCATTGTAATCACATACATTAAATATATGCATTCCTTTTGACATTTAATAAAATACTTCATAAAAAGGATTAGTTTTGAGAACCATTGAATGAAATTAAAAGTGAAATGTGTTGATTATACACCCTATAAAATAAGATTATATATAAATAAAAATATGCCACAATAAAAGGAGATTGAGCTGAAGTCCCTTAACTTGAGTTTGACTTGTCTTGTTCATTCATTAATTTCATAAATTATTAACATATATTAATTTAAACTTTCATTTTAATCTTTCTAAATTTTATTATTCTTTTTATATCACTTATTACCATGTTAAAGCAATTATTTAATTATCAGAGTTCATATCAGATAATTTGTTGATGATCGGTACTTGAGTCAAAAATGAACTTGTTTTGATGAAAATTATCCTAGTGGTCAAAATTCCATTATGTCCATAATATTATTAATTATTTAAGAATCATATATATCCTATATATTTTTATTTATAACAGTCCATAACATTTTTAGATAATAAATGAAATGCACCATTCATGTAGACGGTAGGTCGTACGTACACATGAACACTACTTTAATTTCTTTATCATATTAAAGGAATGAAAATTAAATGATACATAGTTATATTATAATTAATTTATAAAATATATAATAGAAATTTTAGATAAGTTCATTAACGTTATCCTTTGTATTAGGGGTGTCCATGGGTCGGGTTGGGTCGGGTTGAGGGCTATTTTGGACCCGACCCATGGAAAATAGGTTGGGTCGGTTCAGAGATGTTTTTGGATTCAGACCCGACCCAACCCAACCAGTCTCAAATCAGGTTGGGTTGGAGTAGGTTGATTGGGTTAAAGAAAAAAATTGGTATTTTTTTATGATCCCAACCCACAGGTTGACCGGGTTACGACAAAAAAATTGTTCAGTTCTTTTTTTGGATATCGCCCCGTGGGTTGATTGGGTTATGTATTTATCTGTTTCGTCTTCTTCGCCACACTAGGGAACACCCGCATCCTCCACCCTGTAATAAATTGACCCAAAAAAATTTCAGTCTGTGACTCGATGGTGTGATTTGAGTAGCTCGCCTACAAGTAGTTATCAAGGTTTGATGAGGTTCAAGGTGAGGCCAAGAGGATGATGAGAATGGGGTAGTGCCTGATATCGATAAATTTGGCACTGTACACAGTCAAGAAGGATATGGAGGTGATGGAAGAGGCAAGAGGTACATGCATGTGTGGCGTGGTGGATATAATGGACTAGTGAGGGTGAGAGAGATGTTCAAGATTGCTTTCTTAGTCGATCCTCCACCGTCGGATCATAGAATAATTAAAATTGTTCTATCTTACTTTTTTTCTTATTCATTAGTTTTCATAGAAAAATAGAATGAAATCCAGTTATCTTCATGTTTTTGTTGGTTGATCGGGTATTGTTTTTATACTGATTTCACATGTCTTGATTCCTTTGAATTTATTTTATGTTTGTCTTAGAAATGTCATAGAAGATTTAATCATCTATGCGATTAATAGAGTATTCATGTAATGGTGGGCGATGACATAGACTCAATGGATGGTGTAGGAAAAGAGAAAGATAGAGGCGTGGGGTGAGGGAGAGGGGGAATTAAGTTGAGAGGCAGGGGGAGAGGGCGAAGTCTGAAGAGGTGACTCACAGTTGTCTGGTTGGTTGGGTCGGGTTGGGTCAATGTTTCCTAACCCGTGACCCAACCAAACCCGGCCATGATATAACCCAACCCGACCCAACCCATGGTATACATTTTTTAACCTGACCTAACCCGATCAGGTCGAGTCATTCAGGGTTGGTTCTAGACACCCCAACTTTATATGTTCCATATATGGCATGAACGATTCATATCACTTTGAGGGGGCGGTAGTCCACATATCCTCAAATGAAATTATTATATTTACACATTATGGAAACAATAAAGTTATGTTTTAAATAAACATTACAGAATAATAGAGAAAATATAAATATAATATATATCATATATAAATAAATTTCCATTATAGTGTCCACCACGAGTGCTGATAGGTGAAAATTGAACAATAATCATTTCGTGAGGCAGCAGTTCACCGTACACAGAAACAATATGTTCTATATCAATTAAAAGGAGGTGTGTGTAAGTTTAGGTTGAACCCTTTTCATAAAAACATCCTTATATATTTAATATACCATTTTTTTTATAAAATAATGGAATAAATAGAGGTTTGGTGGTGGATAAAAAAATAAATGAATGGAGTTTGAGAGAAGATGTTACCTCAAAATCAGGTAACTCTTTTTGATTTTAGCCGAAAGGCTTTCTTTATTTAGATTCTGCCCATGGTAAGCCTCTTATAAGGAATGTAGGGGTTATGGAAGCTTATTTTATCAGATGTTTAAAGATCCAAAGGACTTGAGATGTGTGAGTAAGTGGGTATAGTTGGTGGCCTTTTATAATTGGGAGGATGGTCACTTTAGGAAAGTCTTGAAATATTATTTTATTGTAAATTGATTTTAGAATTATAATAGTTCCAAAGTGATAAAATTAGAGTATAAAATGGGGATGGGTATAAATCCTATCAACAAGTAGGTTTTATAATATTTTGGTCACAAAATTAGCCATATCATTTTTCTTTAACCCTTAGTTAAATAAATTAACTCTTACCTTTTCTTCTTGTATTTTCAAACATTATGGTTAATATGTTTACTATAAAATGGAAATAGAACCTCAGGTGGATCATTAATGAAATTTTTAACATTATATATGTCAGCTGGATGAACTTAATCTTTTTATGACTAATGTATCACTTAATAAAAAAGTATATGTTTTAAATACTCTTTTATGACAATTTTGACTCTATTTAGTAACTGATTTTTGTTAAAGTCATAAAAAACATGATTTATTAGAAAAAACAACAATAAATAAAATATAATATGTTTTAAGAATTCAAAAAAATTGTGTATGGAATCAAAATATTCAAATTACATTTATTTTAATATATATAATATCGTTTCTTTGAATCTTTCATTAATATGATAATCATTGTATCATCATTGTGTCATAATTTAATTTATTTATATAATGTGTAGAAATTTTAAATAAAATACCATGATTTAGGAAATCATTGTATCTTTATAATGTCAATTTATAATAAAATATATCAATTATATAACCCCACCTTGATTTTTTTATTAAACAGATACATGTTTATTTTATTTTATTTATTACATTAAATTAATTATTATAACAGGTCATTATCAAACCCAAGTGGCTTTATGGGGTCCTAAAGTCGACCCAAAGATGATCATGTTAGAAAATATCTCATGAAATATGATTATTACACGTGTTAGATTAATTTTATATTATTATTTTAATATTTTTTATCCTTGTTTACCTGATTTATCCTCTAACCATGGTATATAAGAATAATTACTGAAGTTACTATTCATAATCTCCAAAAATTAAAGGAATCTATCTAAACAATTTTGACCGAATTATTCCAAATATGGAGTCTATTTTTCAAAATTAAATACATGGAATTGGTAGAAATTAATTTAAAATTATTTCCCATTTTCAAAACCAAAAAGGGTGTTTTTTTGAAGTAAAAACTATCAAAAGATTGACTTGTTCTTATGTCCAATTACATTGTAAAATTACTTCCAATGGACAAAATTAGATTAAATGATAAAACATAATCCAATTACACTTTAAATCAAATTAATAGGATAACATAACTATAAAAATAAATTAGATGAAAATGTAGTTTTTAATTAAAATGTAGTATTTTTCAGTGTATATTAAAATTTGAATTTCATCCGAAAAATACAAAAAATTCAAAAAAGGTAACTTTTAATGCCCCAAATACAAATAATAAGTTTATTTTATAAAATGAATAATATAAAAGTGAATAAAACTATTTTTAAAAAGTTTTCTCCCTCAGAAGATTGTAAAATGACCTTTCAAAAATATTAAACTATTTTATGCATAAAACTGGATTCATTCTCAATTTAAGACTCTATATTTTTTTGGATAAATGTAAAAATATTGAAAAATATGTAAATTCATAATATAGTTAATTATGTTAATTCCCTCTAATTAAATGGGTAGTCCTTAATTACCATTTAAAATAATAATAATATTGTTGTAGTATTTTTTGGTATAACTCAGTGATGTGTGAAACATTAGATTTCAGAGAAACCGTTGTTATTTGTTGGGTATGCTAGCATATATAGTTTCCCATTTACACAAAAATTAATATTTAATTAAAAAATATTAATAGACTTGAAAATTTATCATTCTATAAATACCTTGGATGTTATAGAATATGGAATGTGTCTTAAGGAAAATAAAAGTGATATATAAATCCCTTACCATAAATATCAAATTTCTTCATACAATTACAAAAATATTTTATAATAAATATATGTTTATTAATAATATATTAAATAACTATACTAACAGGTATCACACAATATATGATTTAAATTTGACCTTTTATTTCAATTTTATTATCAATTCCATGTTAAAATCACATTTTGGGTAATAACAAATTTTTTATTTTTTGTTTTGATTTATTATTTTTGGTCCCCTCACTTTGATCATGTATTCATAATTTCAATAATTTTAACCATTAAATAAATAAAATATATATATATTATATATTTATTTATGGTAATCTATAGAAGTTAGAGAATGAATAATAAATACACGATTATAGGAGATGATAGGTCCTATGTATGCATGAACAATGTTTCCACCTATTCAAGGAATTGAAATAAAGAAGTAAAATTATATATTTCCATTAAAGAATCAGTTTCATGTCATATATAAAACCTATTTTATTTTAACCTATCCTTATTAACTACTTTGAAAATTATACATGAAAAATGAAACGCATCACTTCGTGAGGCAGTACTCCGCATACACACGAATGATGTTATCGTATTCCCATAGAATAGAAATTAAGTGGTTATATGTGATATTATCATTAAGTAAGTATAATAATATAATTAATATCATATATAAACATAACATTCATCATCATACCCATCCTTTAGAGGTGGTGATGAAAAATGAATGACATCAATTCGGGAGGTGGTTGAATACTATACACATGAATGATGACTTCATATCCCAATTGACAGAAGAGGAGAAGTATTTAAATTATTTCAAAGTAAAAATATTTATAAGTATATACGTTTATAACATAAAAATTCAATATGAAATTGATTAAAATTGCAAAAAGTTTATTACTAAATATATAATTGGACTAAATTTACTTTTAAACCCATATTTATATTTTCATTATGTTTATAAATTCATTAAAATAAATGAAAATTATTAATAAAAACTTGTTTTTTTAACTATTTATAAAAAAACTACCTTCGAACAAATTCAAAAAAAATTAAACCTATGATAATTTTCACATTATGATTTAAAAAAATAAAATAAATTTTTTAAATATTTCAAAAATTAATTTTAAGATATATTCTAAGAAGGTGAAAAAAATATATTTTAGAAAAATACTATTTTAAGTATAAAAGTTTATTTATTCTTATCTCATGCCTAGAAAACCAATAATATGGATTTTTAAAATTTTATTTAATAAATAATATATAAATTTCATAAAAAATCATTCAAAAGATAATATTTTTTTAATTTATTGATATAAAACACGTTTGTGCTCATAAAATTCGTTTTTCAGAAAAATATTTTCTTTATTTTAAAATTGTTTTTATTTTCATTTTTAATTAATTAGTATCTAAAAATTTAAATTTATTTATAATTATAAACCATATATTTTCATAATTTCATCAATCTTATTCAAACAAGTCATTTTATCATCTAACAAACAATTATATTAAATACTAATATTTTAACAGTATTTTTGTGTTTCATAGTGCGACATTTAGTGAAGGATAAAATCATTGTTTTATATAATGAAATATATAAAAAAGTAATTTACTTTTAAAAAAATACCAACAATCTCAGGGTGTTACATTCTTCCCCCCTAAAATGAATTTCACCCTTGAAATTTCTGTACACTATTACAGACAAATGAGGACACTTCTACCACATCACATCTGCAATTTCCCATTTAGCTTCCTCAGGATATTGGTTTGGCCACAAAACTTTAACCAGGTGAGATGCCTTATTTCATAGTGATTTCTCTTTATGTTCCAAAATCTCTAGAAGTTAATCCTCATAATAAATATCATGCTCTAGTGGTATGACCTGAATGTTTAGTGTATGTAAAGGGTTAGGTACATAATTCCTCAAAAGAGATATAATGATGCTAATTTTCCATGTATTATTCTTTGATACTATATGGATTATTTTCGTGATTAGGTGCTAAGATGGCATGAGATTCGGAGGCCTGGTGTGCCTAGAATAAATGAATTAAATATATTAAATAGAATGAGAATTCAGTTTTCCTAAAAAAATGAATAACTCCCACGTAGAGGCTTGGATAAAAAATTGGATGTCATTGTTGAGTTCAAAATAAAGGTTTTACCCTAGGTTTCACATACTCATTTTTATCATAGGATATTTTTGAAAAATATTTCAGGGGAACTAAATTAATAATATAAATTAGTCAATGGATTTATTTTATGTTCTCAATGAAGTGGCCTACTTCCTATTTAAATTTATTGTTATATATTTTGTCTCAATGTTGGCCTTTAAACCCTAGATACCTCGAAGCCATTGGGGGAGAGTGATCATGATTAACAATGATGGATCAAGATAGAATTATGGATCATTGCAACAACAGAGTTCGTAGATCTTGTCAATGATGAAAAAAATCATTCTTCATCAATTATAGATCCAAAATCAAGTTAGGATGTTTTTCATTATTCTTTACATCATGTTTATTAATCCAAAGAAAACTTAGATGAATTCCACAAAATAATTTATATGTGCATCACATGTAGATTTTATTTGATGGAATTCTTTTCTTCTTTTTTATTATTTCCAATTCATTCTTCCATTTTTTTGACAATGGATCGAGGAAAAAAACCAAAGACAAGGGTAATTCCTCACATTTTCAATCTTATATATTTACCTTCAATTTCATCATGTGACCATCATTGTTATTCCTTTTGGCTAGTGCTTCGATAAATACCTAGTTCTTGATCATTACACAACCATTATTGGCCCAAAAGATTGAAACCATACGTAAAAATGTGATGGTGGTTTCAATTAGAGGATCAATAATATCAGGGGTTAGATCATGGTAGAATGAATTGGGATTGAGGGTTTATTATTCCTCCTGGGTGTCTCATGGAATTTTTATGGTGGTGGTGGTTACCTGATGAATTTCAAGGGCTAGATTCTAGCGAATGGATGATGGTGGAGCTGATCAACCCTACATCTAGGATCTATGGTGAGAATCCATCAAATATCACGGCAGAAGTGGCGCATGAGGAAGAATAGAGGAGAAACTATTGATCTGATAAATCCCAAGAAACAAAGTGTATAAATTAGTATTACACGTTGTGTGTGGACCATTCAATAGCAGTTATAGTTTCAAGATGAAGATAAGTATCAAATGGAATGTGACCCCTTTCATGAGTCTTGGAGTGTACTTTTGAGAGTACACAGACATAGGAAAAAGTACAATGATGGGTGGCATGCTATGTACTTTGACATAGACACAGCTAGGTGTACTTGATTTTGAAAATGGACATGGCCACTAGTACAAGGACATGACCAGGTGGCATGGGAAGTATACCATGTGCCTCTACACACCATTCACTTCATCAGAAATCCATATATATGGATACTTAAATGATGTGTGGGGATTTTACACATAGGTATACATAAGGATAGTTGCACACACCGTGTACCACCTTATACAAGACATATACCCCCTTAAAAACTGTTTGAAACTCTTAGTTGTCCCATTTTAGACTAGTATAGGTTGAGTATGTTCCTTTGGTCTTTTTCATCGAGGGTATAGTTTGGACTTAAATCCACTTCAGAGGATTGTGATCCCCTCTAGATGTCATGTCTCAGATATAGTTGTGGCATCCCTTAGTGAGACTAGAGTGTGGTCCTCTATCATCCCTTGATTCTTAGGTGAGTTTTTTCAAATCATATTGATTTGTCTATGTTTTGAATTGATCCTCCATATAGCAGGAATTATTTGTAGGGTTTGTGTTATTATTGGAATATGATCCCCTACAAATTAGGTTGATCCAAATTGGTTTTGTTGTGTCACCCATAGGTTATGGTAATGACCTAATTTTTATGTATCTAGGTCATCTTAGACCACTGTGAATTCTTGGGTGGGGCATAATGAGCTAAAATATGTATTATGTGTTGTCGGTGATATCATGAATTTCAGATTGGAATCATTCAGAATGATAATTTATTAGAGTATAATTCTATGGTTAATAGTTAGTTATGACCACCTGGCAACATAGTTTCATTCCTTAGTATATCTGGGTGTTTCTATAATACCTTTATTTTTATAACATTTATTGAACTTACTATTCTTGGTTTCTCATGTTTAGTATTTTCAGGTTGTCCTACTAAGTATTTTTATACTCACCCGTACATGAGATTTGATTACACGTGTCATTTCTTAGAGAAATGGAAACCCATTTTATGGTATTCAAGGAGGATAGGGTGTGGTTGGAGAATAGCGGTAAGTTGTCAGGATGAGGTGTTTTATAGGAGATTTAATTTGAATTTAGTCATCTCCCTTGGAGAAGGTTTGAATCATTATAGTTTTTTTTTGTTGGGATTGTATTTGGAAATTTTTTCCACATTAAATTTTTTTATTTCATCCTTGGTTGTGTGTTCTTTGATGTATACATACCTGGTTTTAGTTTTTTTATATTTTAGTATTGTGTGGGCTTGGATATATGTGAATGTTAAAATTAGTTTAGTCTAATGTCTCCCATTTTGAGATATACCTACTCATTGTTGGTCATCATACCATAACCTAATGAAGTTGGGCTTGGGTTAGTTATGTGTGGGACCTCAAAATGTCATGTCATTACTGAGTGGTATCAGAGATTTTAGTTCTACCTTTGGAATTGGGTTCGTGATTTTGTTTTTAGGTCACATAGTTTTGTGTTTCAAGTGCAGATTTTAGTCAAGGGATTCCATTGTTGGTTCAGTGGCCAAGATATCCATACAGCCAGGCTCTATTCACTTATCTCTTGACTCTGTAAATTTACATATTGGATGTAGGTAAATTATTTGGTATATTCATCATAGAAGAATGGATGTGTTTTCCATGTCCTTCTTTAGTCAACAACCAAAATATACTCTTTTTATCATGGTACATCTTGTTTTATTTTAGGATGCCTCCATGCAGATAGCTAACATGAATTCTATTGTGTGTTATTTAGGATGATCCAAATGACGATGAGACCTCATTATAGGGGAATATACTAGAGATATCACCTAAAAATGGTTTTCTAACTATACCACAACGCATTGAGTAGTTGATAGTGTTGGAAGTACCCGATGAGGATGCATACATACTAAGTGTGTTGCATGAGTTTCTAGAATAGAGGCCTATTAGGATTTGAGGTGGTCTAGACCCTAGGTGGCTGAGAACTGGCTAGAGTTAGTAGCTCATATTTTCTACCTAGTATGAAAACCTTCTGAACAGATTAAAGAACTCGTGGAGATTTTTCTTCAGGGTTATATTGGGTGATGGTGGAACCTGGAGACTCGGTCACTCGAAGTGACAAATATCTTATGAGCATACATTGAGTGTCTCTTTAGGTAGGAGTTCTATCAAGCCACATTCTGATCAATCCAAATACCCGAGATTCCAAATTTGTAGAAGGAAAGTATGACTGTGGTGGAGTACACATTGTGGTTTACTATTCTCTCATATTACTCCTCAGATATGGTGTTGGATCCGTTCTCCATAAGTCAAACCATTGAGATGTTATTATTACAAGACATCATATATTTTTAGGTATATTTGTTAATTCCCTAAAATTATAGGGTACTTGAGATGGGCTAGGTAGTGGAGAAATTTTTGAAAGAGAAGACACCCATATTGGGAGATAGTAGTGGGCACCTTGTAGCTGAGACCATGGAAGTAGGTAAAGGATGGTAGTCATAAGGATCCAAGCATGTTATAAGCTTGTGGAGGTGATCCTAGGACATAAGGGATGTGATGAAGGGATCCCACAATTGCTTGACTCGTCAAAGGGAGAGGCAGTGTTTCTCCTGTGATAGTCAAGGACATTTCGGTTGGGATTTTATGACCCATTATACCGATGATCGTGAGATGGTCTATTGACCACCGAAGTAGGGGCAGTGGTAGGAGTAGGATTTTCATTAGGGTGGAGGACATGTAATAGAGGATGAAAAGGAAATAGGATGTGGTCAGAGGTTCTACCTATTACCACCACCATCCCTAGGTGGTCTACACTAGGCTCAAGGAGCTACTGGTTTGGGACGAGGCTAGTTGTAAGATAAAAAGGACTATGACCCCAATGCTCCATGGATGATATGTGGTATGATAATTTTCTATTCTAATTTAGATGAAGTATTGGTATACACATGTTTAAGTCCTTACCTCTTTGAAACATATCTGGTTCAAGACATAGATATTATAGTTGAGGCATTGCCTCAAGACTTGTGGGTGGAGACTCTGATAGGAAGCGACTTAGTGATTGAACATTTTACCAACTGTGTGATATGACTCTGAAAGGGGAGAGTTTTGTATGGCTTTTCTTTATTGTAGCAATGAGTTCTTATTATTTCACATTAGGTATAGAAAATATATACATTGTTCATTCCCCGATTGACTATTTTAGGTGGAGGATATGGTGTGTCCATAGTGATAGAATGAGGTTTCCCATTGTGGGTGAAAAGGAAAGCATGGAAGAGTCGAATGAGCTCAAACATATGAGAGTAAAGCTGATTAATCACTAGTTTGATATCATGACTCTTGGATTAATGGGTTCCTTAGGCTATCATTTTAAAGTAGGGGTGGCAGAGCATGAAGATTTATTTACTGAAGAAGTATCGGGTTTACCTCCCTAGTGAGAAATAAAATTCATTATTGACCATCCACCAGGTGTGACACCAATATATTCACCAGAATATCTTTTTTATCCATTGAGACATTGAGAGATAAGGTTGATATTGTAGGACATACATGATAATGGATTTGTGAGACCCAATATTTCCCCATGGGCAACCCTAGTGTTCTTCGCGAATAAGGCAGAAGGGAGATTGAGTTTATATTTGGTTTTCCAGTTCTTCAATCAGGTGAATGTGAAGTATATTTATCCACTATTGAGGATAAAATACCACTTTTATTAGTTAATAAGGGTTAAATGGTTCTTGAAGACTAAGCTCATATCACACTATCACTACTTGCGAGTACGAGATGAGGATATACCGAAGGCGACATTCATATATCCTTACAGTCACTATGAGTACATGGCGATCCCTTTTGTCATTAAGAATTATCAATCAATGTTTATGGAAATCATGATCTAGATTTACCAACCATTGTTAAACTAGTTCATGGTAGACCTCATTGAAGACATCCTGGTGTGTTTGATATCTACGGAGGAGCACGTGAGATGCTTAAGTATGGTCTTAGACACACTCCAAGAGCACAATCTTTAAGGAAAGATCATGAGGTGCCAGTTTTAGACTATAGAGGTCCACATTCTAGGGCACATCATCTTAGTGGCTAAAGTTATAGTGGATCCAGAACATTTTTTGGTAGTGATTTTCTAAGAACCGCCTAAGAGTGTTACCAAGGTGTGATGTTTCCTTAGGTTAGTAGGGTACTATTCGCGGTTTGTACCTGAATTCTCTAGAGTGGTATAACCCTTGAAAATGTTTACCCAAAAGGGGGATTCTTTAATGTGGATTTAAAAGTTCCATTAGTTCTTACAGGTGCTAAGAAAGTGGTTGAAGAGAACTCCCATCATGAGATTTCTAGAGGTGGGTGTCGAGTATGTAGTGCTCTACAATGAGATTGGGAACAAATGTGGTTGTGTTCTAATGTAGAAGGTAACATTGACTTTCCATGGTTTTTTCTAGTTTATACACATGAGTAGAACTATGTGACCCATGAGTTTGAGTTACAGTGGTAATAATTACATTAATGACGTGGAAACACAACCTGATGGGTGAGCGGTTTATCTTTTAATCTGACCACAAGAGTCTCAAGTATATCTTCACGTATAAGTATCTTAACATGATATAGAGGTGATAGAAAACGTTCATCCTGAACTATAACATTGTGATTTTTTATTCTCAAGGGAAAGGAAATGTGGTGGAAGACTCTCTCATTAAGATATCTTGATATCATTTGTTGGGTGAGGCGTTTGAGAAGTTATCCTCATTGTAATTTTCCTTTGTCAATAAGTATAGTGCTTTATATCTTTAGTTTATGGTTGTTACCCAACCTATTTTAATGTGTACTAGATATTCTCAACATTGTGATACTGACAGTGAGACCTTACATACTCAGATGTCCACTGGATATTCTCTTGATGGATATTTTAAAGGTGCGGAGCACACAATGATTTTAAAGGGATGTATGATGGTATCTTTGATGTTACAAGAGGGTGTTTTGAAAAAGATTCATATATACCCATTAGCGGTACATCTAGGTGTGAAAAATATGTTCCAAGACCACTGATGTCATTTTTGTTTTTCACACATAAAGAAGGGAGTCACAAATTATACCTTTGAATTCCTCTCTTTTTAGAAGGTGACGGATAACCCCAGGTTTTAGCAAGTTTAACCCAGCCCCTTGAGTCTCTAGAGTCAAAGTTGGATGAGTTTCCCACGATCATTTTAATGGGTTCATGACATATATACTGGGGGAATGATTCCATTTGGGTGATCATAGATCAAATCACCAAGTCATCCCACTTCTTATCCATTCAAGATTAGTGATTAGTAGAGATGTTGGAGTACCTCTACAAGTTAGAGATAACTTAATTGTATAGGGTTCCATTGACGATCATATTTGACCATGATGATCACTTCACATATCAATTGTGGGGGGTTATATGTGGATTTTGGGACTCATTTTCTCTTGTACATAACATTTTACCCCTAGATTGTTGGATAGAGAGGGCATACCATTTAGGTCTTTTCCAAAATTCTAATGCTTTCATGTTGGACTTTAGTCATATTAGGAAGGATCACCTACCCCCAGTGGAGTTTTTTTAAAACAAAAATTACCATCTTAACATTATTATGACACCATTTGAGGCCTTTTATAGGAGAACCTATATGTAACCATTTTATTGGATTGATCTAGGAGAGTCAGAACTCATGATCCCGAAATTGGTATGTGATACTAAAGTGAATGTGAAGATAAATTAGGAGTAGATGAGGGCTACACATATCCATAAAAATCTTATGAGGATGGAAGAAAAGTACCTATAGATCTTTACAATGGAAGCCATGTGTTCTTAAGGGTCTCACCTCGACATAGATTTAATAGATTTGGTCATAGTGGAAAGTTATCTATGTGATTAATTGGTTTAATTCAGATACTTTGTAGAGTTGGAGAGGTGGTGTATTGATTAGCTCTATCACTAAAGTTGGACCACATACATTATTTCTTCCATATGTCATATCTGAGGTGGTACGTGCATGATCTATCACATGTTATCACCTAGGGCGAGCTGGATATCGAGGATGGAACAACCTTTATAGAGTACCCAGTGGAGGTTGAGTATTGGTTAGAGAGGGTCCTCCAAGGGAATTATTTTCCCCTTTTATGTGTCTAGGGGTAGAAAGGGAATCTTTAGTAGAGAACCTCAGGGAGGAAGATCCAAATTCAAGCCAAGTACCCTAACCATTTTAGTAGGTTTTCACTTTTTGGGGAAAAAATACCTATGGTGGGGAGAATTTAATGATTCAAATTTTCTGGGTATTATTTCTTATATTATATGTATTATTTTCAGGATTCGGTGTTGAGAAGACATTCAATTATGAGTCTTGGTGTGATAGAAATAAATGTTTCAAACATATTAAATATATTAAATAGAACACACGAACAATTTTTTGGAAAAAGTGGAATAACACCTAAAAAAGGGACCAAACTCGAAATCATGGGGCTTCATTTAGATTATAATGTGGAATTTATCCTAGTAATAATATAAACATTTTCGGTATGGTATGTTTGTGGAAAAGATATCATGGGTGTGAAATTAATCAAATTAATTAATTAAAGCATTTATTTTATTTTTTTGATGCAAAACCAACTTTTACGTTAAAGATAAGGCTGTGTATTTTTTCTCAAGGATGGATACTAATACTTGGAGACCTATAAGACATTGGTGGATAAAATATTTAGATAACGGTGACCGGTCAATATTTCATTGTGGATTGTTTCACCAACAGTATGTGGATCTCGTTAATGATGAAATAAAAACCTCTCTTTATCAAAGATCGATCTACACTCTAGGTAGGATGTTTTGATTTGTGTTTTCCATACATTTATTTAAAATTAGGTGAACACAGATCAATTCCATGAAGAAAATTGATATATTCATCCTTGGTATATTTTATTTGATGGAATTGGTTTGTCTATTTTGATTACTTCTTATTTTTTATCCCTTTATTTCAGAATGAATCATGGAAAATGAATAATAGTCGATGTTCATTCCTAAAATTTTATATCATATGGATTTTATCCCTAGTTTCAGGCTATTATCATTGTTCATTTTCCTTTTATCCAAAAGATCGACAAATACATGGTTCCCAATAATTGTATGACCATTATTCGACATAATGGATCAAATTCCTGAGTACAGAACATGATGGCAGTTCTAGTTTAAAGATCGATGATGTAAATAGGTACATTAAGGGTGGATGATATCTATTTGAGGTATTATTCTTCCTTCTAGGCATAGGATGGAATTTTTATGGTGGAGGTGGTTTCCCGATGACATTAAATGTATAAATTCTAGTGAACAACCAATAGTGAGGATGGTCAACCTTAGATCTAGGATCTATGGTGATATATCTACTAGAAATTGAGGTGGAAGCAGGAAACATGGAAGAAAAATAGAGAAACATTAAATCAGGAAAATCCCTTTCAAATGGCATGTAACTCAGGGTTACATGTTGTGTACTTTTATAGGGACATGAATTAACGTCCACTGGTTGGAACATAGACATGGCCACCAGTACAATGACATAGCCTGGAAACATGAGTAGGATACTATGTATCTCTATAATCTATGTAATTATTCTATATGTTGTGTATATGGATACTTATATGCCTTGTGAGGCTTTTCCACATTGGTAAACATGGGGATAGTTAGACATGTTGTGTACCCCGTGGTACATGACATGTACCCCATTCATGATTGTTATTTTCTCCTTGTCTTCTTATTTTGGAATAGTATAGGTTGATTATATTCCAATGGTACTTTCTGTTATAGGTATATTGTGTCATTACATCCACATCAAATGTTTGTGATCTCCCATAGATGTCAAGTCACAAATAGAGTTATGGTGTCCCTCCGTGATACTGGAGTGTGATCCAATATCATCCCTTGTTCCCTAGTTATAGTTTTTGGATTCATCAGGAAATCCATATGTATAGCACTGATCCTTAATCCATAATTTCATATCATTAGTGTTTTTGTTATTTTTGACATATGATCCCCTATATAACGGGTTGATCCATATTGGGTTCATAGATTCCCCAAGTTGTTCTAGGTGTGACCCCAATCTATGTATCATGATATTCTGATACCAGTTAACTTTCATGGTTGGGTACCAATGATCTAGGCCTCTTTATCAAGTGTCCCCATTTATAGCATGGCCTATGGAGTGTATTATTCAGGAATGAGAATTACTTCAAGAAGAATCTAATAGCAGATAATTGGTTATGATGGTATGCTTGCGTGTTATCATTCCTGATTTTATCATTGTATTTCTATTATGAATTTAATATTTTATCTTGTATTGAGTTTACTATACTTGGTACTTAATTTTTTGTTTTTTATATGCTACCAACTAAGTAATACAATACTCACACATTCATGGGATATTCCTACACATGACTTGTCTTATGAAGAAAAGATCCTCTTTGATGGTGTCTTGGGAAGACAGGGTGTCGGAAGATCGTAGATGGTTCTTGTCAGACCAAGGTTTTTATGAGGAGATTTAATTTGACATTAGTTCCTACATTTTGATATTGTTGGACTCCTTTCATTTTTATTGGTCTTGTATTTATCCTATTTTCTTCTTTCAATACCATATTTTAGTACTCTATTGTTGGATCGTAGATGTATTCAAGAATTATTTTTATTGTTTTACATTTCATCATTGTGTGGTCTTCGAGATGTGTGTGTGTGAGTGTATGGGTAATTTAGGATAATTCCTCCAAATTTTGGAAAATTACTACTCAGCATTGGTCAGTAGAACCGGGACTATTAAAAGTGATGTTTGGGTATTTATAGGTTAGACCTCGACCGGTTGGGTCGTGATAAGAGATATATGGAACACATTATGGACTTGAGATCATTTTTTTGGATGAAAAAATAGATATGATACTATCTTGATTGGATCAAGAGTTTCAAAGGGACCGGGGTACCAAGGGAGTATCTTTCATTCGTATCATATGTGAAATTCCATACTTCAATTTGTCTTCAATAAATTTCTACTACAACTCCTACTCTAAGAAATAAAGAAGAATTTTTTATTCATGAAGCACTAATTGATATTAAGATCGATCACAGAATGATAATTAATTTTTCCAATATCTATTCATAATCATAACAACATTCTTATCAAAATTTGTCTAATATGTATAAATATTCGTATAGAAATTTAATACATTAATATTTTAAACCTCAATCAAAACTCAACATAAAACATTCCCTAAATGGTTAGCCTTATGAAACCTTCAAAAATAATAATTTTTAAAAATGATCACTAAATTTTAAAAAATTAACTTAACACTAATTCCCTAAATATACATAACTATAATTTAGTGGCCATTGTAACACCCCGAGATTTTATTAAAAATATTCTTTTAATTTTATTAATGTCTTGCTTTGTATGCTACACCGCTATACGCAACACCGTATTAGTTTGCAGTATACGCAACACTATTCTTGGATCGTGTTACACACAATTTTGATAATAGTTATTCTACGCAAAAATGAGTATATATATATATATTCAATGTATAAATGAAATATTATTGGATTATGATATATGAAACAATGAATTATTCTTGCACAGCACGCAACCCTGACTTTTCTTGCATTATATGCAATCGCGACCTTCCTCGATAGTGTGTGTTGTACGCAATACCGGGTTTTACTAAACAACGATATATTATTATAATATTATTATGAACTAGCCTTTATGAATAGTATTAACTAAATTTCGAATCTTATAAAACTATTATTCATCTTACATATTTTCTAAAACATGGTATAAGAACAAAATAAATTTTTCGGGTAAAATAAGTATTTTTAAAAAAATGCAGTTTTGCCACCTTTTGATGCCGCACCCACTTTAAATCTAGTTTTTGACATTTTTATAAGTTAAATTTGACAAAATAAAATTATTATTTTGAATCAGGATATAAAAATTTACATTAGATAAAGTTTTGATATTTTTCCGATAACTTTCATATTTTAATGAATAGTAAAAACACGCTATATTTTAATTAAAAACCACTTTTTTCTTCGTAATATCTTATGTGGTTAAATTATAATATTGAATGGTTTTAAAGTATAAATAGAATATATTTTTACCATTTAATATAATGTATGTCATAAGCATTGATTTTACCTTGAATTCGTAGGTTAAATCAATTCAATCTTTTGCAACGTTTTAAAGAAAAACCCGTTTTCTTTCGACAACAGGATTAATTTTAATTTAATTTCTACATCTTTTGTGTATTGAATTTGGAAAAATAGATTCCATATTTGTAATCAGTGGGTCTAAATTATGTTAATAAGCTACTTTTTATTTTTGGGCATTGTGAATAGTAACTATGGTAAATTTTATTTACTATAGTTAAAGGTAAATCGGGTAATTAAGGGTAAATATAAGATTATAAAATTAACCTAACACTTGGAAAAAATCCTATTGGATGGCTAAAAGTAGACCCATATAACCTAAGGGTCAGATTACATTCATTTTATGGACTTTTGTCCAAGAAAATAATTTAATTATTATTAAAACCAAAGAATGTGACAACATGTCACTTTCTTAAATCATATAAGTATAATAATTTTAATTTAGTGATAAACTTCATGAAACTTAGAACATAAATAGTATCCAGAAATATAATACAATTATCTACATCATAAGAATTTATTTATAATTTTTAGGGATTAAATAATTATCATTTATTATGACACAATGATGATGCAGTAATTGTCTTATTAATGAAATATTGACATAATTGATGTTATAAATGCCCAAATAAATGTAATTTTAGAATTTTTATGACTTACATGTTATTTTTTATATAAGTAACTTGGTTCAAACTTATCATTCTGTTATGAATTTTATAAAAATCATGTACCAAATAGTGTCAAAATTGACATAAATTAGTTTTTAAAACAAATATTATATTATTAGTTGTTATTTAATTCTTAGAAATATAAGGTTCAGCCAAATGACTTAAATAAGTATAGATATATTAATAATAAACAACTTGGGGTTCATTTGTCTTGTTATGGTAAGTTTATTAACCATATAGTGTAAGAAAACAAAAAGACACGGTAAAAGTTAAATTATTTAACTTAGAGTTAAATCTAATTGATAAGGTTAAAATAATAACCCAAACTTGTCTAAAACCTATTGTATGAGAGGATTTAGACCCATACACACTTTATATTCGAAATAAGACCCTTTGGAACCATTATAAACCGAATTTGACGTTAATATAAAATAATATTTCGAGATTTTCCTAAGGTGCCCCTCTCCTCCCTTATAAAAGGACACCTCCTCCCTCTCTTCCTCACACCACATTGAGCCTTCAAGCTCGGCCAAACCCTGCCAAATTCGCTTCTCAACTCCCCTAGTATCATCCTAGAGTTCCTGGTCTTCTTCAAAGACCATCCTTAGTTCTTTAAGTGGAGGTTAAGAAAAGGCGCGTCAAAAAGAGGTAATATCCATTACCGATCTTTTTCAATTTCTTTCTTCTTCATCTTCTTCTTATTTAGTTGTTTCATGATAAAGTAATAACATCAGTATTTATCATATACTGATATGTTATTATAAATATGAAACAACTCTAATTAACCTTCTATCCATCCTATGGAAAAAGGAAATCACCGCGCGTGCGTACGTACGGAATACCGTCACCACGCCGTGGTGTAATCTATTTTCCGCCACCACCTTAATTGGATGGATATAATGGTGTAATGAGTAACTATATATGATTATTATAAATTGATATTGATACTGAAATAATATACACACACTTAAACACAAGTTCACGATCATGAGAACGATATCATCTCTCGTGCGTACGTACGGACTACCGTCTCCACGACGCGATGAGATTCATTCTCCACATTAACCATTCATTAATGATTATAAAGTATATATAATGAATAATAATAAAATATATGACATGGTAAATCTACTGGATTTATGTATATATATATATGTATGTCATCTACTTACTTCCATTTAAGACAATAAGGAAAGGAAAACAACGTTCATGCGTACATACGGACTACCGTCTCCATGAACAGTGTGTTTCATTTCATTTATCTATCTATTATATATATATATATATCCTGAATATATATGATATATAAATCATGTTTTATATTTTGGAAGTAAGTAAATCATGATATAAGTAATAATAATGTCATGAACAACAAGTCCAAACACCTATGATAAATGAAACGATTTTACCCAAAAAGCTTCTTTTACATGGAATTTACAAAAGAACGGGTAATATAAAGTCATAAGTGAACCATATATGATATCATAACAATGAATATGATTCTGTAATAAGTTAATTACATTATTTAAATCATTATACAGGAGGTTCGGATACGTACAAAGCATATCATACATAAGGTAAGGGAAATATCACAATCTATTTTTTATCCGAGATTGTTTATAATTTGGTATTTACTGGGGTGTATTTTATCATCCACATCCATGTTACCTCAATATGTAATATTTTTTACATCCAACTACAAATTTTTAAATCCAATTTTATCCTTCGGTGAGTTTTTAGTAATGGATATGAAAGGAATCTTTTGTCATTTTTCATACGAGGTACTTTTTGACTTTTCCAACAAAAGTACGAGAAGAATGTTTTTTTAACTTATACGGAATGAATGGATTTTTAAAACATTATTTCCAAGAAGCTTCCTTTACAAGTTTTCAAGTTTATTTTTAATCAACTTATTTTAGTTTAAAATTGTATGACATGTTAATAAAGGAAAAGTGTTTTTGAAGTAGAAAGGATATTTTCCTCAAGAATGATGTTCAAGTGTTTTATCAAAATTATTTTCCATCTAAGATAATAAAGGGTTCTGTTTATATCCCTATTATTACATGGATTTGATTATGTTGTTATGGAAATATTTTTTTGAATTATTTTATCTTATATGAATTGTTTTATGATGTCATGATGTTTAAAGATTCCCATTTTTATTACATGGGTTATGCAATGATGTATGATTTATGATTTTGTGGAACACATAAGAATGGTATCATTATGAGATGGGTGGGACCTATATCCCCCTCTAATGAATTGGGTAAAGATTTTATATCTCATGAGATATACATGGCTGGAATGGTAGGTTATACCGGTTCAGTGAAATAGGACTGAAACGAGGGTGACTCGGTTCAGAAATGGACTTTGTCCACTAAGATAGTCTTGGCAATGAGTCTTGTCTAATAAGATATGATTCTCTATGATTATGTGTGTATTCCACAAAGTTTCGTGTTTTAAGTTATGATTATTGGGATTTCATTTCACTAATATGATTTATCCCATGTTATAAAATTATGCTCTCTTTTGCATGGTAAGATTTCTAAAATGTTATGTTCTTATGAATATGATGTGATTGATATTTCTTTTTCTTACCCTTACTTAGCATTTGAGATCACCCTTTTATGTTTTCTTTTCCCCAGGATATAAAGAAAGGTTTTAGGTAAAAAAAGGAAGATCTTTTTGTGAGATGTTGAAGATCTTTCACCACGATTAGAAGATTATATTCCGAGTTTCCAAAGACTCTAAACTATTACGATCCTTGTGTGTGTGTTTTTGTTATGTACTAAGTATTCCGCAAAAGTAATGTAATGTATATGTACATCAGGCTTCGGGTCTCTACAGCCATAGTCCAATTATGTATATAACATAGTCATATATTCTCCTAAAATATGGTCTAAACATAAATTTAAAAATAAATAATAAAAAAAGTATGCTTCTATAAATTAATTGTATCTGCGTTCATCAAATAAAACCATAGATTATAAAGTGTATTCAATAAATAATTTTTTTTATAAATTCCATCAATGATAACATAAAATAATTTTTCAAAAATCAATAATCATTTCTGATGTCATTAATACTATCCAATTTATTGTATACATATCAATAATTTATTTACTTAAAAAACTCCATTTTTCAAAAATCAAGGAAATATTAAGGGTTATATTCCCTTAAACATGTGTCATATGTAAAATATAACATCTCCATTAAATCATATTTCTATTTTATTTATACTATTCAACATATTCCTTAAAATCCTTAAAGATAACTTTTAATGAACTATCCTTTTATATTTCCTGATTAATATAACATAATTATTAATTTCCCATACACTTACACATTAATAATTATAATTAAATATTAAACCATTAAATATGATTCATAAACTTATTCATTAATAACCCTATACTAATATATAAAATATGAATTATCTATTAATATTCATCGACAACAATTTTATCATTTTTTTGTGTATAACATAAATAATAATTTTAGAACAGCATATACATTCCAAATAACTTATGTGGTAACTTTATAATCAATTGTATAACCATTACTCATACAAATTTCTTCTTTGTCTTCATAGTCTTTCCCCTTCCACATAAATTTGTATAATGCCCTTAGTTTCTACATTTATAACATTCATCCACTGATGATTCCTTAGAAAAAACCTTATTCTCCCCCATTACATTGACTAAAATTTTCTTTTTTTTCCTCATTAATTAATTTCTTGTGAACTTATTTTACACACTAAAAACATTTTATCATTCCTATGAAAAATTTACTTGGGTTATTTTCCCACATTCTCAATATATAGGGAAATTAATCATTTTTCCAAGGTATCGACCACCCATGCTTTCAAAAAACTCAATCCCATATATCATGATAACTGATTAGTCAAAATACCAATATCCTTTATTCCATTCGTTGTCCCATTTTGTTTTTCTTCAACCCACTATATATAATATTACACATTATGTGATTTTCTTCATGTTCCCCCCATTTTCTAAAACCCAAAGAATAGTGTGATCCACAATATTCATAGTTTAAAACCACATAATCATGAAAAATCACTTATTGAATGTCTAAATCATGAACCCTTATTTCCAATTTATTACACATTCGGTTTAATAAAATTAATTCATACTCATCATCAATTCAAATACATCTTGATGGTTATGAAGGAGTTTGTGAATTTTCAAATCATATCCCCATGAGTGTCAACCTTAATGTGGAGAAAGGCCCATTTTGTGCACCAGTGATGATAAATCCCGAAAAGGGACAATTTTTAGAGTTATTACCCCTAGGGACATCTGTGAAATATCCATATCCAAATTTAGTGTCCAAATAAGGATATTATTTCCTTAAAACCACTTATTCTATCCTTCACCAAAGTTATAGGATATTTTCCTATACTTTTAATTATCCATAAAACTCTCCATAGAGACATCTCTAGACATATCCTTATAAATATACCTAGAGATGTTACTAATGATTTATCTTAATAGTTTTCAATGGTTAACTAAGACTTTATTTGATACCAAATATAATTTCCCAAACTTCATATACATAGATATTACATCTTAATAAATGAATATTTATTACATAACATAATGATCCACATCATAATTATTTTGATCTAGTGAACTTAGAAACTATGACATGTGAAAAATATTCCAAAAATTATTTACATAATTTCTCACTATATTCCTCATAACTAGAACACTTATTAACATATTATACAAAATAGCATTCATCATAACATGGGGAAAGGAAACATAAGAAAGGGTCACCTCATATGCTTAGTAAAGGAAAATAAGAGGCAAAAACATTTAATTAGTATAATGGTATGAGAACATGAGAATGAAATTTGAAAACCATAAATTATATGTCATAAATCTTAAACATGACCCATGGAAAAAATCTTGGTAGTTTATAAGACATGAATCATAAATAGATTCAACAGACATGATCCATGAAAACATATTGTTGCACCCCAAACAGTTTATGGTATGTTTCTCTTAAATAAATTCTATATATCACCGTGTTCTTTTGAAAAAACACTATGTCATTTAGGAGATAGTCAAAAACTAGACATTAAGTATAAATTTTCCCCTTCTATGTTTTGAATTTCGAAAAATGGTCATCTAGAGTAGTGATCAGTAAGTCATTTGGAGTCTGATAGAAAAAACTTAATTTTTGGTGAATAGTAACATCCCCTTATGAATAATAATACGAATAGTAATATGAACCTTATGAATAGTAAATTATAATATTATTTTATCTTCTTAAGGTGATAGGATTATGAGATCTTAATTAGTTTTTCAATGAGAAATAAAACTAATTGCACTTTAAGATTGTTATTTTTCAAATTAACTATAACTTTATTTAAAATTAAATTAATAATATTTATAAAATTAATTTTGAAAAATGGAGTTTTTTTAATTCTATAGATAAAAAAATGGTTAGGGTATATTTTTGGGAATTTTATGAAATTCTAGAATTTTTGATGTATAATGAAATACGATAAAATACCGTATATACAAATTATTAGTTAAATAAACTATTCATGACATAAAAAGTGATTCAAGGACACTTAGTTCAAACTCACATGCACTATTTACTATTAGGGCTCACATGAAACATCACTATTGGTTGTCTTGAGGGAAATTATAAAATAATGAATTAAATATTCAAAATTTACCACTCTCATCCACTATAAAAACCTCTCACCACTCCCTCTTCTCTTCACTCATATATGCCTTCAAGGTCCTAAATTTTATGCCAAATTACACTTCCCTAGTCTCTCCCCACTGCCAAAAAGCTTATGGTCATTCCAAAATAAAAAAACACCTTCCCTTAAGGAGTTTCTCAATGAGGTTATTTCAAGAGGTAAAGCACCCTTCTTTTTCATTTGGTTTCATTTGAATTTATCTTCTTTTTCTATCATCTCCTCACCTCCTCTGTTAAAGTGATCTTGTTAACTCTATTATTAAATATATACTGGAATTATATCATGTTAATGGAAGAACCATAAAAAATATTCTTACTCCATCTCTTTTATTTTTATAAACTAAATCAACGTCTATGAGGTTCCAATTTATAGCCTTCACGGACGAAGAAGTTTCGTTCTTAAATTTCTTCTTAATTACTGGCCATGAAACCATATTTATGGTTGAGAAAGACTATAATATATGTATTATAACATAATTAATACTCAGGAACAATAATATGTACATATAATTATGTTATATGACAAATCTACTTCATAATAATCTAAATACCGCCGAAGAATCGAAGTGGTTGTCATCTAATGATTTATCCTCATTCTAGGTAAAAAAATTATAGAAATGACCATTATCAATTATTTATGTTCATAAATAATATATAATTCCAATTCTGGAGATTTATAACCATTCCACATGAACTTCATTACTTAAAAACAAGTGAACCAATTATGAAAATAAAGAAAACGAAAACCCCAGAACAACGAAATTCAATATAATAACTTAGAAATAAGGGTATAATTGAACTAAATAGAATTATGATAAAATAAATTCATGTATAATAGGTTCTTAAATAAGTTATTAATAATTATAATTTCATATTCCAGGAGCTTATGTTCAAGAGCGGAACACTTTTGGAGTTAATGTAAGGGTTTTTCCACCAGAACTTCAATTTTCATTCTGGTTACTTTTATTGTATAATTTCCTCAATGAAATTATTATGTACTGTTATGTACTCCTCATAAATTCTCTATGATTATTATATATATTTACACAAACCAGAATCCTTCCCTATTTTTTTGGGATAGTTACATGTTTTAAAAGAATCTCTCAAAACTGTTTCCAAAAATATGAGCCCGATACAAGGGAATTTATCAAATTCAAATCTACTTTCAAGGGAAAGTTGTAATATATATTTGGAAACCATTATCCTTCTAAAAAACACATTTTATCTTGAAATACTATCTTACTTTACTTCTGGTTTTATACAAATATTTTTACAAAAGAACTCTTCTTTACAAAATAAAAGAGTATTTATCACAAGAATTGCTTAATGATTTTAGAAGATTATTCTCATTTGATTCATCACTATTGTTGATTCTTATGTATTGTCGGGGATAATCATTTATGATTTCATATACCATATTTTATTTAATGGTTTATTACTAACTTTATTTTGGATGATTTATCCTAAAACCATTCACTATATTACACAAGATGGTTAGTGTTTTATGTTTAATGATTGGGGAAAGTTAGTTACATTTCATATGACAGGTTCAATATGAATGTATATGTTGTTTATGTTGATCCCCGCTCATATGAGGAATGCATTAAACTTATTATGTGATGGTTGGGGCTTGTTATAGCCCTTCGATGCATCGGTAGATCTCATGAGACAAATAGACGTGGAATTGGCCGAGGCCTTTCCCAATGTGTTATATAAATTTTGTCCGAGTCCTTAATCATTAGACGTCTTGGCCGAGGCCTTGAAAAAAATGTTTTAAAATATCTGAAATATACAATTCCCTCATTATGAAGCTATTAATTTAAAGTTCAAGTAGTTATTCGACTAGTATAATACCCATGATTATATTTTATTACAGCATTATTTTCTCAGCTCATATTCCTGCCATAATGTGTTCAAGTTTATTGTTAAAGTCAAGTGTTTTTAATTATGCACCATGTCTTATGTTTGTGCTATCTTCTTCTGTATTTCATACTCTTACTAAGAGTTTGATCTCACCCCTTTATTATGTTTCATTTTTCCCAGGATATGAATAAGTAAATTATATATGACTTGCAAGCATAATCTGGGAGGCGTGGATGTTTCTAATAGAATAAATTAGTGCTGTATTTCCTTTGATTATGTAAAGTTGAACATATTTATGTATCTTGATTCCAATAATACTAAACTACATGGTCCTTTGGTATGCCTATTCCTTGTTTGTATGCCAATGAAATCAAATAAGGCACTGACTCCGGGCAACTGGGGTCGGGTCCTTACACATATCTTTGGAATAAGAAAAATATTTTTGGTACACACATATCCTTAAAACATTATGAACATGTATTATAGAAACATGTTAACTCATTAAGTTAAGGAAATAAAAATCAGGCCCTCACAATAACTTAAGATATAAAACTAGGTCTACGAAAATCCTTATGGACAGGAAAGTCTTGTCAATGAATAACATTATGAACATATAATCTGGTTAGGGAATAACATTATTAATATTTCATTAGTTTCACACATAACATTGTGATCGTGTAGTTGGGTTCATGCATATCATATTTACTACTGAGTTTTCTATCTTTACCAAATAAATTTTAGGGATATATAATTTCCACAAATCTTCTAATCTATAAATCTATGTGACATATGATCACACAACATTCATCATGACATAACTCGTGAAAATGGGTTATGAACAATAAATATTTCATTATATTATTACCCACAGAAAAATGGGTTTTATAATCATGTTTCAATCATAACCATAATCCATCTAGTAAAATGATAAAAACAGTATCATTTGATAATATCCCTAATAAATCATAAGTAACATCAAATGATTTCCTGTTAGTTGGAAAATTATTTTTAAAAATTGATTTGAATATTTCTTGAGGAAAATAAACATTCCAATTTAAAAACACTTTTAAAACATAAAGAAATTAAAATAATTTTTTTGAAAATATACCTAGAAAAATTAAAATTAATAATTAAAAAATTGAGTGCTCATGGGGGCATAAATGTTCATACACGTTAAAACGAAGATTCCATTTGCATTTTCTCAAAAAGGACAATCAGACCATGATTTGAAAAGGATGTGATGATTCCTTTTAAAATATTATTAAAAATTATAACCTTGATAATAATATTTAATAAATAATTTAGGGAATGTTAAAAAAATAGAAAACATTTTTAGAAAACATAGATATATAATAAAAAGGTTTTTCGATTGAAGAGAGAAATAAAGTCATCTTTTATTAAAAGACTTTTTTTTTGAACACCTGAGTGCATGAATAGGGTTAAATGATGAAAAAACATGTATTAAAATTGAATAAACATAAGATAGTATAATTAATTATATTGTTTAGAGATGAATCATAATATTCCATCATCAAAAACATTATCATGAACAATCCTAATAAATGATTTAATTGTTTGATTAAACCCTTACCACTTTTGTATCATTAGATCATAAACCCCAAATAAAGAGAGATCATAAAAAGGATATGTAAATACCCATAATTTTTAGGAAAATAAAAATAAAATACATTCATGGATATTATATACAACACATAAATAAAAAATGTTGTTATTATGACATGTGTCTCAAAGAAAAAATTTGAGATGGAAATACCTTAACTTATGTATTAAACTCATTCATAATCATTTAAAACTTATGTATAATAAATATATGTATTTTATAAATATATTAAAAAAACCATACTCATATATATTATACCATATCTTATTTACTTATGACCTTTTATTACACTTTTATTTATAAATCCATAAAAAAATCAAGTTTTGAGTAATAATTGCTTGGTTTTTTTGGGTAAGTTTTGAATTTTTATTTTCATTAATTGTACATTTACCAAGATAAAAAAATTTAAATAATTTAAATAATGAAATAAATATCATATATATTTTTTATAAATGTATATATAGTGATCAATAATCATTATATATAAAAACTGAAATACGCTATTCATTGAGACGGTAAGTCGTATGTATGCATGAAAGTTGTTTCGAATTTCTCAAAGAATTAAAATAAATAATGGCGAATAATAAATTTTATTTATAATATATGATTTTTTATTTAAATTATTACATTTAATTTAATTAATATGTGACTAATGAATCACAACACTTCACTAGGTGGTAGTCTACCGTACTTAGGAAGAACATTATCATATTACCACAGAAATGAAATGAAGATGGTATATGTGATATTATAATGAAATAAGTATAAAAATATAATAACTATTATATATACACTCTAAATATTTCATTATATCTATATGTGATAGGTGGTGATTGAAAATAAATGATGTCAATTTGCATAGAGGTAGTCCTCCATACACATGAATGATGATTTCATATCCTAATTAATGTAAGAGGAAATGAGTTTAGGTTATTCCATAAACATAAAAACCTAGTATAATTTTTTATAATTTTTTTATTATATCAGTATAATTAAAAAATATTTTATGGAGTTAGTATAATATATTAAACAAGAAACACATAGTTTAAAACATTGCCACTTCTTTGTAAAACCACTTTAGGTTTAACCTAAAGGATTATTATATTAGGTTTATGATCACACCAAGGCATCTTGAATGGGGGTAGGGAATTAAATATGTTATTTGGGTAGGTCTTGGAGTATCCAAATTGTTTTATTAGTTTAAAAAGGGGAAGATAATGAGTGGACTTTTATACTTGAGGTGAGTGGGACACTTGTAATGTTAAAATAGAAAATGATATACCTAAAATTTTCACATTCCACAAGGATCCAAAATGGGCCATTATCAAACTCTAGATATTATAAGGTTTTATTATGGATATAAATTTGGTTTTTTATAACTTTAAATCAATTAACCCTAATATTGTTAGTTCAACCCCTCGATAAAACCATTTTTACCCTGACTGTGGTAAGTAATTTTAAATGTTTTAAAATTTATTATAGTCAAATATTAAATTGAACTAATTAGATAATATAAATTATTTTTATTTCAAATATTTAATCCATTTTTACAAATTGTATTCATATAATCGGTAAATTTTATTTTAAAATTATTCTTACATGTATGACTAGAAATCGGGTTTTCAATGAGAAAATATTTATATGTAAAAAATGTTTTAAAATCAAAATTAAATATAAAATTTATAACAATGAACTGAATTAAATTAATAAATACATTATTTCAATAATTTTACTTCTATACCCATATTAACTTTTTTATGTTTTAAAATTTTCAAAATAAACCACAAATCTTAATAAAATCTATTATTTTTCACTATTTATCGAAAAAACTAACTTCTTATAAAATTACAAAAAAAATTATCCACAAGATAATTTTTACATATTCATTTATGAAATTAATAATATTTTTTAGAATAAATTTTTTGAAAGGGACAAAAATCAATTTGAAAATAATTTTACAAAACGTGTCAAGAATTTTTTTTTGGAAAAATTCCATTTAAGCATAAAATATGATTTATTCTTATCTACTGCCCAAAAAACACATAAGATGCATGTTAAAATATGATTAAATATATAATATATAAATTTAATTATAAAAATTCCCCAAAAGTTATTAATATATTATAGTGAGATGAAACACATATGTGCGTATAAAAATAGGGTTCATAAAAATAATTATTTGCTTCTTAAATGGTTTTTATTTGATTTTAAAATTAATTGGACACTCAAAAATTCGTTTTATATACTTGTGTAAAACATATATTTTCATTATTTATTTATTTATATTCATACCCACTATTCCAATGGGTACTCAATAACTATAATATTAAATAATAATATTATAATTATATATTGTGTTTTATTTAAACTTGTTGTTGCATATAATGTAAGATTAAATTTTTGTTGTGTGTAATATAATCTATATAAAAATTAAATAAATTAGAAAAAAATTGTCAAAAAATTGTGTTTTTGTAGAAGATCATATATCGTGACTCTTTTAATGGAAATAAGGTTAGAAAATATTATAGAATTCATATGGGGTGAGGTAACCATTACCCATACCTATATTGAAATGAGATCACATCACCGTGGAATTTTTTAAGGGATGCACTGAGACTTATAAAAGAAATAATAAAAATTGGGTTGTATTTTATTACCTTATTAATTCATCACATTGCATTTCTATTTGAATGGACTTCTTTCTTGATCATCATTCCATGATATACTAAATTGAATTGGTATGGCTGCATGGGGTACCACTCTCTATTATATTTGATGAATATTTTAGGTTTACCTCAATATTATCGATATTTACTCAACAATATTGGGATATAGAGATAAGCATCAACATCTCTTATCATCATAAGACTAATAATTAATCTAAAAGTAATATTAAAGATCTATAAGATATCTTGGGATCCAGTTCAATTTATTTCAAATGTGGTTGGAATCAACACCTTTCCTTGGTTGAGTTATCATATAAAAATAGTTTCTATTCTGGTATTCAAATGATACTATATGAGGGTTTTTATATGAAGTGATTTTAAATTCAAACATGTTGGGATGTAGTTATATAATTTAAAATGGCAGTTTTGGATCTTTCTTAAAAAATGATAAAGAAGACTCAAACCATTCAACATAAAATTAAAAATATAAAATTTTGATAAAAGATCTATGTTTATTATTATTGACGTGATCTATATTTTGGAGTTCTAGATATGGATATTCTTTTAATAACACTATGAAGTGATTTTATGAGACTTGTAATGATACGTCAGTTGAGCCCTATATATATTGCCCCCTTTGAAATAATTTATCATTTTTAAGGGTAGCTTAACAAATTTCACTTCCACCAAATATATCCCATGTTTATTATTTTTTTCATGAATTAAATTTTTGGAAGCACATACTTGACCCTTCGCATGTAATAAACTCAAATGAATTATAACTTGATCATGAAATCTCTTATGAGGAAAACTAGTATAAATATTTTATTGTAGAAAAAAATACCTCAAAACAAGAACACTTTTCTAGTTAAATTTTTATAGAGCACCAATTTTCTTTAGTAATAAACATATGAACCAGAAGATGTAATGAGGAAGATATTCCCTCATCTGATTTCATCATTGTAATGAAATTTATATGTACACATTCAATTAAGTGGAACATAATGTAAAACACCTTGATTTTAATTTTTATATTTTAGTTAAATAAATAATATATTGAATATTTATTTATACACAAAGTACATCTAACATGAGTCTTGATATATTTTATTAATATAAAATATTTAAATTTAAGATAAATAATAATAAATTGTGAGAATTCAATACGAAACCATATTAAGAAAACTATAAGTGGAATAGAACAACATGTAAATAAATTTACCATGAATATCAAATCATTATCCTCATGATTTTACAACAATATTATCACCCCAATTGAAATTATGTAAATAATATAGAGAAGTGGAAATATAATAGACATGTTGATATAAAAGTAAATTAATAGGATGAATGATTAATAATGAATGTAAGGCAATATATAAAAATGAAATCTGATCATTGTCTATATATGGTCGATGAACATATGATTTTTGGATATATATCCATTAGAAAATAGTCATTGGATATATGGTTATTGGGTATTTATAACGGGTATATTGTGTAATTGAAAATAATATAATTTTGGAATAAAATAAAAAATAATATATAATTAAAATATTTTATTATAAAAATAGTTTTTATGTGTTACAAATTATTATTATTATTTATTGTAATTATATAAGGAAAAAAATATTTTAATATCAATGGATTGATAAAATTTAATTTTTAGAATATTAATAATTAATTTTCCTTCAGTGTGGATAAAAATATAAAATAATAAAAAGTGATATTTTCTAGAGAAGTATTTTTTGTTATGTTTTTTGTATTTTTATACAAATAAATTAAATTAATATCTTTTTTATGAATGTAATGAAATGTTTAAATGAATAAAATAATATATTATAAGTCATTTAGTTGTTAATTGATATGAAATTTGATTAACAACACATAAAAATTAAAACATAATTTTCAACAAAAACTATTTTTATTATATTTTATGTTTTCATTTAAAAGTTAAGTTCAATATAGAAAGAATTTAAATAAGACAAAATATAGTTAAAATTAATAATAATCATATAAAAATTATTTAAATAGTTCTATTTAATTTGATGCATAATAATCATTTACCAATGTAAAAAAGGAGTTCCCATGTTAAAGGAAAACAAGGTAAAAAATGGTAAAAATAATTTGTAAAAATAAATAACATCCTAAATACCTATAAATAAATGGGTTTTAGAGGTATTTAGCAGGAATAACTTATACTATATCCATTATTTATCATTTTGTATCCAGTTTCCATTTATAATTAATACCTTTGAGATTAAGGAATGATTTTTTGGGGAAATTCCACTCAAAACTCACTTATAAAAAACACCTTCCCTGCCCATCCCAAACCACTTAAAAATTAGTATCTATATTTAATCTCTCTATATATAACTTCTATATAAATAATTATTATATTTTTTATAGGTTATAGTTCCCTAAAGGAATTAAAAATTAATCAATATAAAGGAAATCGTGTCGAGAAGGACCAAATTCATCAAGCAAGTTGTTATGCTCATCTCTAACTATTTTAAATTACCTTTTAATATTACTCTATTTATATATATTACAATCCACTATAATTATTTTATATTTACATAATTATTATTCTAGAAAATTATACTATGATTATATAACTCTAAATTTTTACCCATTCATAAGTATTGTGTGTTCTTGTTTGGGTTGGTTCAACCACCTACATGAATGATGATATACAAAAATCATCATTTTCACCATGAATATGTATCATGAAATTAATAATAGTAATATTTGATATTAAGGATTAATATAAATGAATAATATGGTTTTATAAGGAGTAAATAAAAATTATTTATCAATATTATGTAACTCATTATTGTTGTTGAATTTGTTGAAAAATGATCGTGACAGGTTCCATTATTACAAAACATAACCACATGTTTCATGAAATTAAAAATAAATTGAATTAATCATTATAAAATAATTATTTCAATAAACTCAAAAATAATATAATCATAAACATTTCATTAAAAATTGGGACTTACATTACCATTATGAAACATGTAAAAAATAATCTATATTATTTAAAACTGATGATGAAATAAACATTAATTATCCAATAAATATGTATTAAATTATTATAATTGAATAGAATAAAATATAATATAAGTGAAAAAGTTTCAAAAATAAGTTATTAATATGTATATTTTTTATTATATAGGAGGTCAAAGTTCTTCCATGGAAGTTGTGAGTAATGGTAGGGGTATTCTTTCCAAAATCACTTTCAATTCGAGATCATTATGAATGAATTTTCATATAGGTAAATTGAATTATATTTCTCTATCAAACTACATGTATCTTATTTTTATGTGTTTATACATGGATTTTATATGTATTATTACCATTTCACATCCATTTGGTTCATCATTGACCTAAATTAATGATTGTTAAAGAAACCGACATTACCTCTCTTTTTTTCAGGAAACATTTTCTAGCATGTCCATATTCTTAATTGTTTTATAGATTTCTTTATCTCTAGTTATATTATTTATTAATTTAATTTTCAATGTATTTTTCATTATTTAAAAATTCAATCATTCTTTATAATTTTTTTGTGGTCATTTTCATCTAACCTTGACTCTCTTTACAATAGTATTAAAATAAACTTCCTTTTTAACTCATTAAAAACAATTCTCAAAATTTTAAAACCATTTTTCATCAAGAATATTCCTCCAAATTTTTTTATATTTTATAGAATATAATATTTATTTCCATTATATTTTGTTCTTATAATTTAATATAAAAAATGTTAAAATAAAAAAATTTCCCTTCTATTTTTTAAATTGAATTTTTTAATGCTTTATAAAAAAAATTCATCTATTTTGATATAATTTATTATTTTTTTATTGTTTACTAATGATAAAATCTAATGAAATCATCCACCTTCTTTATCTTGATGGACTATGAATAGGTTTTTTATAATTTTAATGATACATATTTTTTTCTAATGGGTTAATAATGAAATGAAGGAATTATGAATACTTTTATGATCATGGGAAACCCAATGGTATGGTATTTCATAATGTGAATTGTGGGTACATTATAACCATCCAATTCAATGAGTAGGGTCCATATATAATTATATGGATTTTATGGGACTCGAGAGTAAAAGCAATCTACCATGGGATTTGATAAACCGTGTTTATGGGAATAAATAACAAACCCAATAACTTATGAGACTATATCCACTATGTGATGATAGTCTTGAAAATGATTCATGACCTAATTAATTATATTATATATAGTTTTCTATTCCACATTATAATAATATGCACTATAACTATGTTAGGTTCTCATGGAATATGATTATTGACTTGTGGCTTATGTTATGTTAAATGACTTATGTCATGAAACATGATTTATTCCCTTTGTTTTATTGGGTATGATTCTCTCATGTTATGTCCATGTATCATGATTATATTCCTATTCTCAAATTATTATCTTATTCTCACTTATTTTAGTCAATTGATAAAAATTTTATTTTCATGTACTGAGTATATGAGGTCACTATTTCTTATGTGTTTAATCCTTGCGTTATAAAGGAAAATATTTCATATGATAGATCTAAAGGGTATAATTTAAGAAGATAATTTGATGTATATGTTCAAAATATTGTAAAATATGTTGTTTTTGTATCTAAATTCCAAATTAGATAAAACTTTATATTCTGGGGCATGATTTGTTATGAAATATATTGAATATTGTTTCCATATTATGTAATATATTTGTATGTTGTTCTTGGGTCACCTCACTCAAAATACTAAGTGTTCTATTACATTAAAATAATACATGTGTTATGATCTTAGTCATTGTGTGAAGATATAAATAAAATTTAGTCCACCAATGATTTTCTTATGTAAGGTGTGAAAGATTTGTCTAGCCATAAATGTTATATAACTGTTTCGCACGGAATCCGGGGATGACCTCCTGGACGGGAGATTCAAACGTTCCGATCGGTTTCTAATGGGTTTGTTCATAGAACCAGAAACATCCAATGATTCCACATCCGTTTGGACCTACTTTCCAAAGGCAGGCACTCATTAGCTTGTGGACTAATGAGGCTTAGGAATTTGCATTGGTCGAGAGGATGGGAGGTCGGACTCATCACACCTTTTTGAGGGGAATTATTGTCTACTCCAGGACTCTCTTTATAGATTTAAGTTATGTTTGTGAATCCTTATTACATTACCAAGTATAAAATGTGCTTTCCTTTAGTTTTAGCAATCAATGATTAAATATGCAAGAAATTTAGAGAATCTTTTATATGTATTCGAGGTTCTTCATCAATAGAGAATCATCTATATCTGTTTAGAGATTCTTGGTCAATGGTATCCTTCAAAACATTTATATAATAGTCTCTTGGTCATTATGATGACCAGGCTGGTTTTAAAGCCACTCAGTGGGGCACTTGAAGTTTATCGTCATTCAGAAGGGAAAAGATTATTTCAATGTTGGGATCGAACCCATAAATGGGCTACCTACGTATCCTTTGTTTTGGAAAAGGAATCAGAACTCACGTAGTTCGAGAAATGGAGTATGATGTTTATGATTGATGGCTCAAAGATGAATGTCATAATTACTTTTACACTCTAAGATCACGTGAGTCATGCTCGGTGTGAGAAACAAGAGGTATTGGTAAAATTTAGACAATTGTGCCATGAAAGATGCAATCATAAGAATTTGTTTGGGGCTTATGTATGGATGACTGCCCAGATAGATGAAGGTTTAGGATTTACTTTTAGGGAGAAAATCCATGAACATGGTCCATAAAGTTATATGTGCTTCATGGAGATTTGAATACTCTAATCATGGGGCTTACTCCTAAGGAGGATGCCCAAGTTAGGAGGGGACTTATAATTGGGTTTTACTCCTGAAAAGGAAACCCAAATCAAAGGTAAATTATAACTGGTTAAGAGAAATTTAAGGGAACTTGGGGCTTATTCCTGAAAAGGATACCCAAGGTTATGACTGAGTCTTATTCCTAAAAAAGGAGACCCAGGTTAGGAGACTTGGGGCTTATTCTTTAAAAGGAAGCCCAAGGTTATGACTGAGACTTATTCCTGAAAAAGGAGACCCAGGTTAGGGATTAAGGTTTGGGGCTTATTCTTAAGAAAGATTCCCAAGATTAAAGGACTTGATTGAGGCTTACTCCTGAGGAGGATGCCCAAGATTTGGAACTTTAAGAATATGGGGCTTACTCCTGAGGAAGATGCCCAGATTAAAGGTTTTATCACTGGGGATTATTCCTGAAAAGGAGACCCAGGTTAGGATTCTCTCATCTTAAAGGATGAGGTTGAATGAATGAACTCTCCGTATTTTAGTGCCATAAGGATATTTAAATCACTAGACTTTGAGAGAGATTCCACAGAATTCCTTTCAGATAAGAAATTCAAATCAAGAAATCATGCCATAAATGGCTTTGAAGAGTGTCTTGAAGACTGAATCTTGAAAAGGAAAGGTGAAATGGCTTAAGTGGGGTAAAAATGGGCAAGATGGGCACCCAAAAAGATAGGGGCGCGCAAGTCTTGCAAGGCGCGCAAGTCTTCCGTGGGCGCGCAATTATTGGTCGCGCAGGTATACCTGCGCGACACATAGTGTACTTGCGCGATTTTCATCCAGCCTTGAAATACTTGAGTGACTCTTTTTTAAACCCTTTAGAATGTTCTCGAGGTTCTTCCAAAAAAGGGACGCGCAAGTTATATTGAAGGAAATAAGTCGGCACGCAAGTGTTTGATCCGTTTCAACACTTAGGCCTTCCTTCTTCTCTTTAGATCTCCCGTTCTAGGTAAGAAATTACCTTAGAAGTGTTCCGGAGGCTTTGAGAAGAGACTTGGGCCTCGGGAGCTTCAATCCGAGTTTCTGGAAAAAGATCCTCCCGAATGGGGGGCCCACAGGGTCTATTTATAGGAAAAACAAGACCCCAGGCGGTTACCGGGAAGTTACCGGGCGGTTACCACTTAGGTCGCGCAAGTCACTTGCGCGACCAAGGGTGCCGCGCAAGTACTTTCCTGACCCCTAGGCGGCGCGCAAGTACTTGCACGACCACTAAGCGGCGCGCTAGTGTACTTACGCGACCATGAGGGAACATGCGCGACCTATGGGAAATGTTCTACTTGTTCATCCCTTTGTCGATTTTTGATGTTTTTTTCAAAGGATGAATCACTTTTTGCTTAGATATTCCCTTTTCCGATCTTTAAATTCTGTGACGAAAGGAGCGTCAACAAAAGTCCCCCCTCAGAGTTGGATCCGGAATGAAATGAGGATTTGACTCTGAGGAAATCAAAGACATCCAAAGGAAAAGGTGGTTTCCAAGTCTTCAGTGCGCAGAAGGCAGCGCGCAAGTGTGCTGGAACTTGACTTTTATTCAGAGTTCCTTTGTCTTTTGTGGGCAGCTTAAAGTCATTCATGCTGGACATAAAGGGGCTAATGTTTAAGGTCGAAATAGCTTTGACCGAAATGGATTAGAATTGACACAATTCCTTGAAAATTTATCTGAAAACATATTACCATACTCAAGCATGAGAGAAAAATATGTAAACTATGGCTTTAGAATATTTGAATCTGAGGAATGATATGAAAAGGAGATAAAAGGCATTAGAAGAAGTAGTTTCCAAGAATTAAGTTACTATTATTTAACAAAACCCGTTAGGGGGTTGAAATATGCAGGGCCACCTATGCGCATTGGCTGCATGGTCAAATAAATAGTATCTTTCGGCTGACAAGTCTGTTATGTGGACTGTTTATGCAAGGCCACCTATGGGCACGTGCTGCATAGTCAGGCAAAAGAACTCTCAGAAATTTACTTTCCTAGTGTTAAAAGCTAGTGAAAGTTTATGGAGATTCAAATTTTCTAAAGTATAGAGTTTTTTGTATGGAAAGAGGTACTTGAATATGGAGAAGATATTTTCAGACAAGATTATCGAAGAACTGGATGAATATCACTCCTACGAAGGTCTGACCCAATCATAGGGAAGAAGAATAAACCATAGACTTGAATACTTTCAGATCATGAAAAAGGATATGAGACAAATATGTTCAGGATGTCTATTTTTTTGCGGATCCCTACATACTGTCGTTTAAGACAAATAAGGAAAAAAGAGGCATTCTTCCCAAGAATGACGTTACTATTATTTAACAAAACCCGTTAGGGGGTTGAAATATGCAGGGCCACCTAAGGGCATTGGCTGCATGGTCAAATAAATAGCATCTTTCGGCTGACAAGTCTGTTATGTGGACTGTTTATGCAAGGCCACCTATGGGCACATGCTGCATAGTCAGGCAAAAGAATTCTCAGAAGTTTGACATCTTTGTGATTAGAAGTCATGAAAAGGGTTATGAAGATCTGAAAATATTTAAGGTTAGGATTTTAACACATAAAAATGGGTATTGTCCAATGTATATAGAGATACATAGGTCAATGATAACCATAATCATGTTGTGGCTGGGTCCTGAATTGAAATTTGGACTTCACTACGTATCTCATAAGAATGAGAATCAAGCCATACATAGTTCTTGAAATGCAGTTTAACGTCGTGCAGGATGAAAGTATGAGTGATCTTAGTTTAGGGTCATAGAATTCGGACCATAATAATGAATACACAGTGTGTGATTTCATGAGGACTTTTCAGCCAAGGGACTGAAAGTGAAATTTGGGGTTAGGCCCAAAAGACTTGGCACTGGATTCGAGGGACACTTGAATGTTCCTACGTATCCCATAAGGATGGGAATCAAGTCCACGTAGTTCTAGAACTACCCTTTGTACAAATTTGGTTCGTACATGTGAAGGGTGAAAGGGGACTTTAGTGCAATGATGGTTTAACCTGAGATAAAAAGTTTAGGCATTACCATGTATGCACGTAGTCTTTTGAAAATGAAACATGATTTAAAAAATCAATGTCAATAATGGTTCCTTCTCAAATGATGAAATCAAAGAATATTGTAGTTTATTGTCGTACCGGACAAAAGTGTTGTATAGTTTAACGTCATATAACAAGGACGAAAGTGAATCAATGTAAAGATATTGATTCCAGGGGTGGTTTAACAAATCAACATCATATGAGGTTGTGGTGAACCGATGTGAAGAGATTTTTTTTGGGCTTGAACCCTGGGAGGTTTCCTACATACCCAGCCTGGAGGGCGAGGATCAAAGCCCGTGTAGTTCAATTAAAGAATGAATTAATGATCAAGTTGTTCTTGTGGACAATGATCTAATAAAAAAAATTGTTGGGACTTACACATGGTTAGTGGCCCAAAGGGAATTTTATGGTTGATGTTCGCTCTAAGCTCACGTGAGTCATACTCGGTGTGAGAAATAAGAGGTAATAACAACCTTTACGATGCACAGTTTAATGTCATGTAGGACATAAAAAACGGACTATGCAGTTTAAAGTCTTGCAGTTAGGACTATTGGTGCTGCACAGTTTAGTGTCATGTAGCAGGGACAAAATATAGTTTAATGTCATGTAGGACCTATCAAGGATTTTCTGTACAGTTTAGCGTCATGTAGTTAGGACGATGGGGATAAAATAGTTTAACGTCATATTGGACGAAAGGGGGACTGTGCAGTTTAATGTCATGCCGTAAGGACAAAATAACACACCATTTATGTCATGTTGGACGAAAGTGTGAATAGTTTAAGGTCATATGCATGGACCGTGGATGGTGCAGTTTAATGTCATGCTGGACCTTTGATGATTATATAATTTAACGTCTTTTCGGACGTGAGGGACTTTTATACAGTTTAGTATCATGTAGTTTAGGACGTCACAGTTTAACGTCTTGCTGGACATAAGGGATTTGCAAATAGTTTATGGATATATACATGGACCAGGGATGATGCATTTTAAGGTCATGCTGGACGGTTTAGGGAACGTTTTCACAGTTTAATGTCGTGTGGGACGAAGTTGCAGTTTAAAGTCATACTGGACCATTGCTGTATAGTTTAACGTCATATAGCAAGGACGAACTGGTGCTGTACAGTTTAAAGTCATGTAGCTAGGACTAAGGTGAACCAATATGAGGATATCAGTTCTGGGGACTTTTACAGTTTAACGTCATGCTGGACGTTGGAAGTGCCACAAAGTTTAATGTCATGTTGCTAGGACACAATATAGTTTAATGTCATCTCGGCCAAAATATAGGATCTTCTGTACAGTTTAATGTCATGTAGATAGGACATAATAACATTTTAATGTCATTTAGGACAAAATTATGATCTAATGTGATTGTTTTGGATCTGGGAACAATATTTTGTGTTTATACTAAATACTTCTTCAGAAATCTGGCATTAGTTGGAGTCGTGATGTGTTCTCCATCCATTGAGATCAGAGAATACGCTCCATTGGAGTAGACCTTCTGTATTGAATAAGGTCCTTCCCATTTTGGTTCAAGCTTGGGAGGCTTCTTTCCTGGTTTCATTGGTGCTCTGAGAACCAATACCAATTCTCCCTGAATGAATGAACGAAGACGAACTTTTTTGTTAAAAGCTCGTGCTATCTGATTCTGATAGATTTCCAAGTGGTGCAAAGTGCACAATCTTTTCTCATCTAACTGTTCCAATTCATTTAACCGCTTTTGGGATTGCTCATCTGCTGATAACTGATCACAAATGGCTATTCTGAGTGAGGGCAATTGAACTTCAATTGGCAAGACTGCTTCTGTTCCATATACCAATGAATATGGAGTAGACCGCGTTGCATTGCGAGTGGTAGTCCGATAAGCCCATAAAGCATGAAAGAGTTTATCAGGCCATGACCTCTTATCTTTATCCACCATCTTTTGCAGTATATTTGAAAGAGTCTTGTTGAAGGCCTCTATCTGGCCATTAGCCGCTGCATGATATCGAGATGAATGGTTGGACTTAATGTTGTATTCTTGATACAATTTATTTACCTCAGAAGAACAAAAATTGGTGTCGTTGTCCATCAATATGGTATGAGGGACACCAAATCTAGTAATGATGTTAGACTTGATGAAGCTAACAATGCATTTAGAACTGACTTCTTTCAGAGGTACTACCTCTGCCCATTTGGAAAAGAAATCAGTAGCAGTAAGAATGTACTTAAACTGCTTGGTCGTAGCTGAAGGGTAAGGTCCCACCACATCCATTCCCCATGTGGAAAATGGCCATGAGTATTTAGCTGTATGAAGCAACTCTGGAGGTTGATGAATGAAGTTGGCATATACTTGGCATGAATGACACTTCTTTGTGAAATTAACACAATCTTGTATCATTGAAGGCCAGAAGTATCCAAGCCTTCGAATTTGATCAGACAGTCTATGTCCAGACAGGTGGGCACCACAGACTCCTGCATGCACTTCCTTTATGACAGCCATTGTCTCTTCACCATCAATACATCTGAAGAGAACTCCATCAAAACCATGTTTGTAGAGAATTTTCTCGAGGTGGTTTGGGACATCATAAAGAGTAAAATTGACCACACGTCGCCGAATTTGTTCTTTCTCGGCTCTATCAGGTGGAAGTGTTCCATTTTGAAGGTATTCCCTGATAGGTGACATCCATCCTGTAGTATGACCATACGGTTCAGGAATGGGACTAATTTCATTAATTTCCTCTATTCTGACTTGAACATAAGGTGAAATTGCACGACGGTGGGCAATACAGATGGTTGTTTCGTCCCGGTTTGGATCTGCTAAAGCTGTGGCTATATTATCCAGTGCATCAGCTTGAGCATTTTGTGATCTTGGGACATAAGAAAATGTCGGTTCTGAAGGGAATTCCGACATTAACTCTCTGACGTAATCATACAAAAGGATTAATTCTTCTTTTCTGATTGAATAATCCCCATTGACTTGTTTGATTACCAGGTCTGAATCACCTTTCACCTTTAAGTGATTCACTTGTGCTTGAAGTGATAACTCCAAGCCAGTAATGAGAGCTTGGTATTCAGATTCATTATTGGTACCACCTTCCCACAATAAAAAGTAATAAGGTAACACTGCCTTATCTGGAGAAATGAGCACAATTCCTAAACCAACTTTGTTGAATTTAGGATTTTCCATTTTCTTCCCTGTTGGAATTCTAGAAGAACCATAAAAATACATTTCCCATGTTTGAGGACTCTCTTGAATAGAGAAAACTTCCTCATCAGGGAGTTCGATATCTGAATACGTGTCTTCCACTGAAGGATGTTCAGCCAGGAAATCAGCCAGAGCTTGGCCCTTAATTGCCTTTTGAGGCACATACTGAATGTCGAACTGCTGTAGAATAACCGCCCATCTTGCCAGACGTCCTGTAAGCATTGGATGACTAAGGATGAATTTGAGCGGATTATTACGAGATACCAATTGGACCTCATGATGTTGCAGGTAGTGTCTCAGTTTCTGAACTGCAAAGATTAATGCTAGGCAGCACTTTTCAATACTTGGATACCGGGTTTCTGCTTCAAGCATAGTTCTACTGAGATAGTAGAGACTATTTTCATTCCCAGCATCATTCTTTTGAGTGAGAAAGGCACCCAATGATCGCTCTAAAGCTGTCACGTAGAGGATAAGAGGTCTACCCTCAATAGGTGGCATAGGTACTGGTGGACTCAAGAGGTATTTCTTGAGAACATCAAATGCTTCTTGACATTCTTCAGTCCACTGGTAAGTGACTCCTTTCTTCAATAATTTGGTAAAGGGTAAACTTTTGCCTGCCAAATTGGTGATGAAACGCCGAATATAGGTTAAGTGTCCTTGAAGTCCTCTTAATTATTTCAAATTCTGAGGAGGTGACATACCAAGGATTGATTTGGTCTTCTTAGGATCGACTTCAATACCACAATGGCGTACAACAAAGCCGAGGAATTTTCCTGAGGTTACCCCAAAAGCACATTTTAAGGGGTTCATCTTCAAATTATGTTGTCGAACCTTGTGGAATACGACTTCCAAATCAGCCAAGTGATCAAAAAGTTGTTTGGATTTAACCACCAAATCATCTACATAGCATTCAACAAACTTCCCTAGAAAAGGTTTGAAGATACGATGCATGGCCCGTTGATATGTTGCACCTGCATTCTTTAAACCAAATGGCATCACCCGGTAACAAAACACACCTTGAGGAGCTCTGAAGGCTATATATTCCTCATCTTCTGGGGCCATTCAGATCTGATTATATCCAGAATATCCATCCATGAAAGAAAGTACTTCATAGCCAGCCCTCGCATCAATTAAGAGTTCTGTAATCGGAACTGGGAAATCATCTTTAGGACAATACCGATTAAGATCTCTGAAATCGATGCAAACCCTAATTTGTCCGTTCTTCTTCTTTACAGGGAAAATATTAGCCAACCACTTGGGATATTGAACTTCTCTGACGAAGTTAGCTTTGATAAGCTTATCCACTTCAGCCTCGATTTTGGAAGCATAGGTTGGGTGTGTTCTTCTTGCGGCTTGCTTGAATCCTCGATGTTCTTTTGGCAAACCCAAATGATGGGTGGCAACATCAGGATCAAGGCCAGGAATCTCTGTATAATTCCAAGCAAAAATATCTTTATTTTGCTTTAGAAAAGAAATATACATCTCTTGCTCTTCAAGGGTCATGGCCGCACTAATTAAAGTGGGGCGTGGATCTTTCTCTGTACCTAGATTTACTTCTCTGAGTTCATCCACAGTGGTAGTGATACCCTCTTCAAATGCTGGAGGAGCATCTCTAAGATCTTCCTCTTCCTCTTCATCATGTGTTATTTCTTCCGTTTCTACTTGCAAAGTAGATGAAAAAACGAAATTCTCATGATCATAAGAGATGTCAAAATTTTCACATTTTGAAGAAGAAGCTTCCATTTTCGACCCTATTGATGATAAAGGGTCTTCTTTGGGAAATAAAGAGGAGATGATGGATTGAGAATCGACATCAATATTCACCTCTGGTGTTGCTATAACTTCTTCTGGCCTGATTAGCGAAGTATAGACTTGTTGGATTTCAGCAGACGAAATGAAAACGTCACCACTAATGCTTTCATCACTGCTTGGTAAGTTACCAATTTCTCCCATGTTGTCTGGCTCGATTGCCGTAATTGACATTATGGATCTTTCCATAAGAGTATTTTGATTTGGGCCTATTTTGTCAATTTGACTGATAGGTAACACATAATCTGTACTCACATGTGAAAATGGATTTATTGGAATTTTTTCCAAACCATATGGAGCATTAACTTTGGTAATTTCCTTCATTGTAGATTTTTCTCTTCCCTTCATGTGATAAAATTCCGCCTCAATGTATTGAGACTCACATGTCTTGAACGGGGACTTATCACCATACAATGTTCCAACTTGACCATCGAAACAGTATTTGAGACATTGATGGTATGATGACGGAATAGATGCATGCTGATGTAGCCAGGGTCTTCCAAGCAAGATATTGAAAGCTGAGTCTTGATCAACAATCATGAAATCCGAATTGGAAACAAGATCTCCAAACTGAGTTCTGAGCGTAACTTCTCCCAGTGGTTATTGTTCATTTTTATCATATCCTTGCAACATCATGGTAGAAGGAGATAAATCAGATTCCGTGAGGCCCAATCGACGATGTGTGCGAATGGGCATGAGGTTGACTCCTGAACCATTGTCAATGGAAGCTCTTCGAACATCTATACCATTGAATTTTCCAGATAAGTACAAAGGTTTTATGTGCCCATGAACAACATCATCTTCATCTTTATCAGTAAAAGATATCACTGCATGGCATTCTGCAGGATTATTCTCTATGTGATAGATTTCAGCTGCAGCAATTTCAGCTTCAAACTCCTGAGGACTTGACAAAGCTTCGATGAGTGCTTCCCGAAGATCTCTTGACAGTTTCAAAGCATCCAAAATTGATAACATGGCTGGTACTTGGGACAAGTGTTTCAATATATCATACTTTTGATCTAGAGGTCTGCGTTTCCCAATAGGAATATGCGGTTTAGCAGGTACCTTGGAAGCAGATGCTTTGGAAGCTGATGCATCTTGTATTGAAGTTGGCAACAACCTTGGTTTTGGAAAATTAGACTGATTAGATCCATTTACTTGCTGAGATAAAGAATATGGAACTTTTAATCGGTCTTCCAAAATAACTGTGCCGAAACTGAGTTGGCCATTGGCAGAAGAACTTGCTTGTTCTTTTTGAGCTCGCTGAAGGGCTCTACCACGAGTTTCTGCTGCATATACAGTGCTAGCATGGGTAGAATTAGAGTAGTGGCTTTGGAAATATCCACGTCTTCCCCTATATCCTGAACCTCTAGAACATCCTCGGGTTCCCTTATTTGATACAGGGAATTCAGGCTCATCAAGACTGGAATATGAATCTGTTAATTGAATCATATTAACAGAACCAAAGATTAACTCTTCGTCTGATAAAGACTCTGCCTGGTTAGCCTGTTTAGGCTGTGCCGTTTGGTGGGACGGTGCTCGTGGCTTCGAATTAGATGGCATGAAATCTTCCAGAGTCAAATACAATTTAGGCTTTGATACATACTCATCTTCTCCTGATTCCTCTTTCTTCTTTGAATTGCGCTGCCCTTTTGAGGATTTGTCTTTTGATGGAGGCTTTACTACAGCTTTTGTAGGAGACACAATTAGCTTCTTCAATTGTGTTCGCAAAATGGAATGGGTCCGATTGATTGTCTTTCTGACCATCCAATCATCATATTTTTTCGCAGTTTTGCTTTTGACTTCCTGCCACTCGCCTCCTTCCTCTGGATCTGTAGTGGTAATACACGCTACATGAGCTGAAGAACCCTTCAATTTGACTTGTCCCAAGTCGACCATATTTTGCAGGAGGTCTTTAAAGACAAAACACTCCTGGATGGGATGCCCCAACATTTGATGAAAGTGACAATAATTGGGACGGTCTTCATCTCCTTCCTTGTTTGGCCTCTTCGGCACTTGTAATTGAACCAAATTATTTTCCAGAGCTGAAATGAAGTAACCAGGAACTTGCTCACTTCGGAAAGAGTATGTTTTACTCTTCATATCCTCAAATTGTTTTCGTCGTTGATCTTTTTGATCATTTGGACGAAACAACCTTTGTTCTTGGCGTTCAGGAGGTGGAGCCCTTTAAGAAGATGAAGGTTTTGAAGTAGAAATAGGTACAGGTGCCTGTTTAAGCATAACTGTAGCAGTTTCTGCTTTATCCATTCTTCTTCCTGGAGCTGATGGAATTACACGAGATTTAACCTTAGCCTGTATAAGGGAATCTTCAATCTGTTGAGCGATTTAATTAAGGTCTCAAAACCCTCCTGTGTATTTCACAGGGATCAATGGCGTGCGTAATTCGTCACGCAAATTTTCCACACAGATTGGCAACAATTCCTCCTGAGGGAGTGCTAAACTCAAGGAATACGTTAATCCCTTCCAACGAGCAATGAAATCAGAGAATCTTTCATTTTCCCTTTGCTTGCTGTTTGTAAGATCGAAAACTATCGTTTTTGGAAAAGTTGAGCTAAACTGAAGAAGGAATTTTTGACGAAGATCCTCCCATCCGATGACTGCCCGGGATTGCAAGCTTGTATACCAGACAAAAGCTGGTCCTTGTAAAGTTCGCACGAAGCATCTGAGTTTCACTGCTTCTTGCTGCTCTGGAGTTCCCATCATAGGATCACAACAAGACACATAATGCGTTAAATGTTGTTCAGGGTCACCTGAAAGTAGGGAAAATAGGGTTTCCAAAACTGGATGGAGGAGAAATTGAATCTACCCATTCTGGGTAAACTTTCATTTCAGGTTGAACTTGCACCCGTTTCCCTTCCATAGTTTCTAACCGAGCTATTAATGACTCAATAGTAGTTATTAACTTTTGAGAAACGTCAGGTTGAACTTGGTTTTGGGTAGGTGCAATGAATGGAGCTTGGACAGACGTGGTAGTTGGTGCTGAAACTGATGGTAGTGCTGCCAACCGTTGTTGCATTTGACCCGTAGGATTAGACCTCTGTGGGTGTACTGATAAAGGAGGATATTCTTGATCCATCTCAGTAGTTACAACAAATTCCTTCGGCTGTCGGACTTCAGCATTCTTAAGAAGAAGACTACTCTGAAGTAGTTCTGCATTCAACCTTCTTAATTCTTTCATTTCTTCCTCCTGTTGTGAAAACCTTTGCTCTAATGAGAGCGATTGACCTCCTTCAGAGAAAGGGTGATAAGTAACCTGATTCTTTCCTTTCCCCTTATTAGATCCTTTTCGGAGAGGGGGAAGTGGGTTACTTGAAGGAATACCCAGATTTTGGGTAAGCCTTTGATTACGTGTGCGCACACCTTCTTCATTTAGGTCTGTGTGCGCAACTTCTTGAGCATGAACCTCTTCGTCTGATCCCTCTGATTGAGCCTCATCTGGTGAATCAGCAGCAACGGAATTGATGACATTAATGGATGCATATTGCATGGAATCCTTTCTATCAGCATTTCTGTGATATTGTTTCCTTCCATGTCCATGATGAGACATGGAATTCCGTTGACTTGATCCCTCAGGAATTTCTTGGAGAACCGTCACTTGGAGAGAATCTCCTGACAGCTTGGCTCTTCGTTCCTCTTGAGGCTTATTCCCTAATCGAGAGAATACTGACTTTCTCTGAGGGAGGGATTGAGGATTTAAAAAAGTCCCCAGTCCGGTGGACTGGGGATGTTCCTGCTGCTTCCTCTCAACTCCTCGAATCCCATTCGTTGACTCTGAGGGTTGGGTTAGAGAAGTCCTCAGTCTGGCAAGCTGGGGTGTCTCTTGACATGCTATGTCTGAGATCTTCTTAAAATCTCTCTTGATCTTGCGAATCTTAGTTCGGAAATTAGCTGGATGCATTAACCTGTATCCACTTTTATCACCTGGTTCAACAGGCCGTTGGATGATTTCCGAAACTTCTGTCATTTGATGACGTGTTTGCTCCAGACGAGAGGCTTGTGCAATATTCTCGCCTGCTTGATGTAGGAGAAATTCAACAACCTGTTCTCTATATACTTGATTTTGAGAGGAACTAGTTGAAGCTTGTTCTTGAGCAAGCTTTTGATTATGAACAAAGCCCGTTGACTGTGGCCGGCCATGGGCAATAACATTGCATGAGACCATTTTCGGCGGGCTTTGCTGACTAGAAAGCACTGTGAAATGTAGTGCTCCGTGAACACCCCATCCTCTGATATGAACATCAGATGGAGCATTGGCAATTAACTGACGCAATTTTCTTAGTGCGCCAAGGCATGAACGTTGAAGGGTTCTCTGTTGCTTTTCAGCCTTCGGATACCGAGAGACTGATAGAGATGCCAAATCAATCTGGCGTTGTAACCCTTCTATTATCTTAAGATGATTTTCATATTCATAGTAAGATAATACCTTCTTCTGTAATTGACAAAGAGTTTTCCATATGTTGAGACGAATATCATGAATTCCATCATCCGTCAACATCTTTGGAATGTCGTACTGGGAGTCAGCCAAAGGCCAAAACATGACTGGTACTTCACCTTTTGCCAGTTTTTTCCTCATGTTCAGCATTTCCTCTTTATCATTAAATGAAGATTCTTCTACCTGTTTGGACCAGAATTGGTGTTTCCTTGTTGCTTCATCGGATTCAACAAGATTGGTAGAGAAATCACTATTCATTCTAGAAGATGAATGATCCAGGGATGGTTTGGAGAATAACCTGAACCCCAGGCTATCTTCTGATGGAGAAAGAGTTGCACCTGCCGATAGTAAAGCATCAGACATGACTGGTTTTACATTTGCAAGTGCCTCGAGATAGGAAGGATTTCTCGTCACTACATTGCCTTCTGAAGAATTTTCGAGACAACGTGAATCACTACTGCGGAGAGGACTTTCGCAGCGAAGTTCATCACCATGAGGAGGACCGTCATGATGGGTTATATCAAAAGATGAAATCTCTTTCTCCTTGGTCTTCTGACCACACAGAGGGTTCCTGTGGCTCTCATCTGAAGAAGAAACTTCAAGATTGACCGAATTTTCATGAAGCAAGTCTTCATGAGGAAGTGTCTGTTGAAGACCTTCAGAATTAATGTTCCCGTTATTAGGAATTGAGGGAGTAGAATCTTGAATTCCGACAGATATATGTCTGAGGGCTTCAAGAACTCCAGCATCGAGCAAGGCCTTGTTGCAGATTGGCCTTTGATCTTCTGACTGTGTTGGGCGGATCTTTTTCTTAGATGCCTTCTTAATCTCTTTAGAAACCACTTGATGATGAAAGTGATTGCTCTGAGCAGGTGTATGTGCCTGATCAGGAAAGATGGTCAGGTTAGGCTGACGATCTCCACTCAAATCAGGTGTATGTGCCTGACTTGGTTGTCCGTATGATATGGGGGAGTATGCCCCATAACCCTCTTGGACTGGAACAGATGTGTGTGTCTATTCCGGAATGAATCGTTGATGTGTCACTCCATTGCTAGGGATAGATTTATGTGTCTGTCCTAGAGATGATGCTGAAGCTGTTATAATATGCTGGCAAGCATCCAGAATATGAGCAGGAATTTGCTTCTGCTCTTTCACCATTGACAAAATATGTTTGGTGACTTCAGCCGCCGGAACGGGGATATACGTCCATTCCGGGCTTAGAGTAGGTGTATGTGCCTGCTCCTGTCCTCCTTTTCCTATCAGTGAATCCTGATAGTACTCAAGTGTGGAGGCAGAGAGTTGAGTCTGCCTCCTGTTTGTCGTCGGGACTTTCCGACTGACTTCTCCGGGCGCTACCAAGCGAGACTGTTGGTAGGACTGATTAGTATTAGCAGGTGTATGTGCCTGCTGATTACACTTCACCAAACGCGGTTGACGAGATCCATCATTTGTAGTCAGACGAGCCTGCTGACTAACTGGTGATGTATAAGTAGGTGTATGTTCCTGCCTATGGTACTCCGCCGGAATTGTCTGGCGGGATAGGCTTGATGCTGTCAGATGAGTCTGTTGGACAGCGGAATTAAAACGAACAGGTGTGTATGCCTGCTCGTTGTTTGCCACCAAGTTAGGTTGGTGGAATTCTCCGGAGATGGCAGGGATGACAACCTACTTATTATTAACCGGATACCGTCTCTGGCAGTTCATCTTGCTTGCTTGGGTTCGAGGAACCTGAGCTGAATGCCTGGAGTCGGTACCCTCATCATGTTGAGGGGGCACTACCGCACGATTCTGGCGGCGATTGTTGATGGGAGCCCTTGAGAAGGACTCCTGTCTTTTTGAATTAAGGTCCTGCGGGACCTGCTCATTCACTTCCTCAGAGTAAGGGAGTGAATGGAAATTGCGTTCTGGGGATAACGACCCGAAACGGTTAGAGACGGTAGTCAGCACCGCCTGCTTCTTGATTGCTAGCCACCATTGTCCGGACGACCAGGTAGAGTTGTTAACTTGGAGGGCTTGACGAGCGGCCTCCAGAGTTGGGATAGTACCGTTGCGACGGTACTCCTTAACCAGTGCATTAGAAACCCAGCGTTGAAGATGCTGAGTTGGTGATGTCATCCTCAGGGCGGATGACGTTCCAGCAGGAGTAGCACCATTGGTTTTCACAGCAGCAGACCTCACAGTAGAGGTGTTCACAGCAGCAGTATTCACAGGGGTGAATTTAAGGAAAGCCATTTTGCAGAAGATCTTGAGAGAAGAGTGCATGTTCCATGTAACAGACATAATCAAGATGAATCCGGCCACTGCATCTTTTGGATGAGCACATGTCAATGATTGCTTTGTTGTCCCAAGGGGCCTAACAAATAAGAAGAACATCACTTTAACTTGGTTAAGGATTCACGTCGGGTTCACCATTTTTGTTTCACACGGAATCCGGGGATGACCTCCTGGACGGGAGATTCAAACTTTCCGATCGGTTTCTAACGGGTTTGTTCGTAGAACCGGAAACATCCAATGATTCCACATCCGTTTGGACCTACTTTCCAAAGGCAGACACTCATTAGCTTGTGGACTAATGAGGCTTAGGAATTTCCATTGGTCGAGAGGATGGGAGGTCAGACTCATCACACCTTTTTGAGGGGAATTATTGTCTACTCCGGGACTCTCTTTATAGATTTAAGTTATGTTCGTGAATCCTTATTAAATTACCAAGTATAAAATGTGCTTTCCTTTAGTTTTAACAATCAATGATTAAATATGCAAGAAATTTAGAGAATCTTTTATATGTATTCGAGGTTCTTCATCAATAGAGAATCATCTATATCTGTTTAGAGATTCTTGGTCAATGGTATCTTTCAAAACATTTATATAAAAGTCTCTTGGTCATTATGATGACCAGGCTGGTTTTAAAGCCACTCAGTGGGGCAATTGAAGTTTATCGTCATTCAGAAGGACATAGATTATTTCAAAGTTGGGATCGAACCCATAAATGGGCTACCTACGTATCCTTTGTTTTGGAAAAGGAATCAGAACCCACGTAGTTCGAGAAATGGAGTATGATGTTTATGATTGATGGCTCAAAGATGAATGTCATAATTACTTTTACACTCTAAGCTCACGTGAGTCATGCTCGGTGTGAGAAACAAGAGGTATTGGTAAAATTTAGACAATTGTGCCATGAAACATGCAATCATAAGAATTTGTTTGGGGATTATGTATGGATGACTGCCCAGATGGATGAAGGTTTAGGATTTACTTTTAGAGAGAAAATCCATGAACAGGGTCCATAAATTTATATGTGCTTCATGGAGATTTGAATACTCTAATCTTGGGGATTACTCCTAAGGAGGATGCCCAAGTTAGGAGGGGACTTATGATTGGGTTTTACTCCTGAATAGGAAACCCAAATCAAAGGTAAATTATAACTGGTTAAGAGAAATTTAAGGGAACTTGGGGCTTATTCCTGAAAAGGAGACCCAAGGTTATGACTGAGTCTTATTCCTAAAAAAGGAGACCCAGGTTAGGAGACTTGGGGCTTATTCTTTAAAAGGAAGCCCAAGGTTATGACTGAGTCTTATTCCTGAAAAAGGAGACCCAGGTTAGGGATTAAGGTTTGGGGCTTATTCTTAAGAAAGATGCCCAAGATTAAAGGACTTGATTGAGGCTTACTCCTGAGGAGGATGCCCAAGATTGGGAACTTTAAGAATTTGGGGCTTACTCCTGAGGAAGATGCCCAGATTAAAGGTTTTATCACTGGGGATTATTCCTGAAAAGGAGACCCAGGTTAGGATTCTCTCATCTTAAAGGATGAGGTTGAATGAATGAACTCTCCGTATTTTAGTGACATAAGGATATTTAAATCACTAGACTTTGAGAGAGATTCCACGGAATTCCTTTCAGATAAGAAAGTCAAATCAAGAAATCATGCCATAAATGGCTTTGAAGAGTGTCTTGAAGACTGAATCTTGAAATGGAAAGGTGAAATGGCTTAAGAGGGGTAAAAATGGGCAAGATGGGCACCCAAAAAGATAGGGGCGCTCAAGTCTTGCAAAGCGCGCAAGTCTTCCGTGGGCACGCAAGTATTGGTCGCGCAGGTATACCTGCGCGACACATAGTGTACTTGCGCGATTTTCAACCAGCCTTGAAATACTTGAGCGACTCTTTTTTAAACCCTTTAGAATGTTCTCTAGGTTCTTCCAAAAAAGGGACGCGCAAGTTATATTGAAGGAAATAAGTCGGCGCGCAAGTGTTTGATCAGTTTCAACACTTAGGCCTTCCTTCTTCTCTTTAGATCTTCCGTTCTAGGTAAGAAATTACCTTAGAAGTGTTCCGGAAGCTTTGAGAAGAGACTTGGGCGTCGGGAGCTTCAATCCGAGTTTCTGGAAAAAGATCCTCCCGAATGGGGGGCCCATAGGGTCTATTTATAGGCAAAACAAGACCCCAGGCGGTTACCGGGCAGTTACCGGGCGGTTACCACTTAGGTCGCGCAAGTCACTTGCGCGACCAAGGGTGTCGCGCAAGTACTTGCATGACCACTAGGCGGCGCGCAAGTACTTGCACGACCACTAAGCGGCGCGCAAGTGTACTTGCGCGACCATGAGGGAACTTGCGCGACCTATGGAAAATGTTCTCCTTGTTCATCCCTTTGTCGATTTTTGATGTTTTTTTCAAAGGATGAATCACTTTTTGCTTAGATATTCCCTTTTCCGATCTTTAAATTCTATGATGAAAGGAGCGTCAACAATAACCATGTTATATTATGAGTTTTTGGATATAACATTCTTGGTAAAACTAAAAAAAAATTAACCTGGGGAATAGAGTTGGAAAAATTAATGAGATAAATTAGATAAATGAATTGTTAACTCATTAATAAAATATTTTAGGTGATATATTTAGCTTTATTTACTACCTCAAATAACAATGTAAATAGAGGAATGAAAAATCATAACAAAATTATAGTGAATTATGGATATAATTTCATTAATATATATGAGTTAATGGATTATCATTTTATTAAGAACGTATTTAATAAAACTCCTTATTAAGTACATGTAAAACTTGATATTGAGCAAATAAATAATTTTCTTATAGATAAAAATTTTTCATCATGAAATATTAAATTTAACTTATTGTTTGAAAAAAGATATTATTAATAGAATAATCTTCATCATGGGGTATATATAATTTATAATTTGTCTCATGTAGGAAGAAAAATTTTATGTGTTAGAGAAAACTCTTCCTAAATAGACAATATATGAATTTTTTGAATATTATATCTTGATGCTTAAAATCATATAATGATTCATTGGATGATTTTACACTTAATATGGTTTCAATAGAAACAAATTTACAATATCAAGACAAGAATATAGACTTCTAAAAATGATATGTAACATCAATAGGCTCTATCTTTAGTATTAAAGAAATCTGAGGTATAAGGATTAAATGATGAATTCTCGGTTTCATATTAAAAATGGAACAACATTATCTAAAAATGAACCCAATATGATAAGGTTTATATATTTAAACCAAAAGGACTAAAACACACAAAAGGATGGTTAATTAGGATTTTCATGTGTTAAAATGTGTCAAATATTTACTTTTTTTGGTAAGAAATACTCGATCTAACTAATACTAATCAAGAATCAAACACATAAAAGTAATAACGGATCTATGGAAGGATGTATGGCTTAGTTTGATGGAGAGAGGGATAATGATAGACTTCCTCATCTCTAATCTCTTATCAACAATATCTTAGTTTGATCCAGAATGGGAGATGGAATTCACTCAGTCAAAAGGAGAGGAGGATTTTGGCACTTATCTTCCTAAAAAATCACTCTAATTTGTAGAATTTCGTGTGGAAACCTCTGTATCTACCCTCAAAAAACCGCCTGTTCTTACACATCTAGGGGATGGATCTATTGCGGTGGTGGAGGATCTGGAAGCTCTTAAACAATTATTGGACCTTTGAAAATTATTTATGTTATGTCAAACCTCTTATGAGAGTGGCATGAAATACGGGTCTTACGCCAATCTGAAAAGTAGGACTTTCAATGATGGGGTTTCTCAAGTTGGAGTATATTCCAATTTGGAAAAGGGTACTTTCAGGTTATTTTGGAAATATGGGATGATCAAGATAAAATCTGGAGAATTGGTAACATTAACAACAGACCATGATTTTTACAGATATTAGAGTGGGACTCCAAATTCAACACTTTCAAGCAACGACTTTTCATAAAAAATGTGTGAAAAAAGATACATGGTTTTCAATGGGTGTACTAGTACCCCAATATTCCCAGGGAAAATGCCTCTGGGCTGGACATTCCTTTGAACATTGATCATCATTCCATTAATGGTGATCTAGTTTAGAATGCACAAATCCTTATTTAGATTAACATAGAAGTATCACCACCAGGTCATATTTTTCTTGAAACAGATGATCACCAATATGAGGTTTCGTATGAGTTTGAAAATATTCCTAAATTCTGTGATCACTATATAATTTTTCGTCATTTGGTGAACAATTGTTGAGTTTTAAAAAAACTGGTAAAACGAGCACCCACTGCCTCGACTTAAAGGGTGGTATCTTGAGGAAAATGAAGTTATAGAATTGGAGAAGGGGGGGATCAAGAAGCTACTTTGGGAAAGGGGGTCCATCTAGAAATACTTTCTCATGGGATGATTTGGCAAAGGAAGAAGATCAACATCATAACCATCTAGAGAGCAAGGATAGTTAGTGTGAAGAAATTTAGGAGAAACAGGAGGATTACACTCTATAATTCTTCTCGGTTTCCTTAGCTTTGCAGGTTGAATACTATATAATTGAGCTCATTTCTAGAGACTAACAGAATATGTTGGAGGTGGATAAATCAAATTTAAAATCTGTTAATGCTAATAAATTTGGGGATTTGGAACTTGATATGGGGAATCCCCTACTTGATGTCCACAATTTAGGCATCTAAGACCACAAGATTTCCTCTTAACTGAAGCCTAATTTTGGCGATGGGGTCATCAAACTTTCTAAGGATTCAAATGAGAAATATTGGGATTCATTGGAAATAAAAGGTTCTGATGAAGCTGGCTAGAATTCTGAAAAAAATACTAAAATGATCATTACACAAAAGCCTACCTTTTATATAATGAAATAGTCTAAACATGGGGGATCTGCCTCTTCAAAAATATCTTCTCAAAAGTTACAAAATTTGGATACCCAAGGAAAGGGGGAGTTACCCCTAAGTCAAAACATTAATGAGGACCCTTTTATTGGAACTTCCTTTGGATGTCCAAACCTAACACAATGGGTTCCATTTGGATGATTGTAGGTAAATACAAGCCTGGAATATTAGGATTTTCAAAACCATAGGCTTCTTATCTTAATATGGGAAATTTTTTAAGAAAATAAGGCTACTCATCCCTTAGTTTCATCAAGTATGTGGTCTCTCAAGATAGAGTCTGGCTATTTTTGAATAATGGTTTGGTTAATCCAACTATTATTGATGAGAATTAAAAGATTCTCACATAAAATTTCATGGTGTTTGGTCAAAGGACGTTCAGCTCGGTTGTATATGGTTATAATAAATAAACTGAAAGGATATCACTATGGAACAAAATCTAGAACTTGGCATGTTCAATTCTGGATCTATGTATTTTAATAGGGGACTTTAACTCCCTTTTTCATGTGGAGGATAAGATTGGTCCAGTGGTTGGTACTACCTCAATGGTTGAATTTTGTGATTGTAATGAGAAGCCCAGTTTTAAAGAAGTTAATATTGTTGAATCCAAGTTCACATGGTATAGAAGGCATATTAATGGAATGAGAGCCAGTAGAATTGGTAGAGAATTTATAAATGATGCCTCTCTAGAACGATGGAGGTTCATATCTTATGTCACCTTGGCCAAGAATATTTCAGATCATCATCTTATTCTGGTATGTCTACTGGATATTTAAAGGAAGCAATTAATCCCATTCATATTTAACAATATTTGGTCTTCCTTTGCATAGTACTCAGGGACTGTGTAGGATACTTGGGGCTTGAGGGTTTGTGGTCTTCACCCATTGGTATGTCTCTCCAAATCCAAGCTCATAAAAATAAAGCTGAAGAAATGAATTAAAAATAGTTTTAGCCCATTGGATGATGAAATTGATGGGATAGAATGTCTTTTACAAGACTTAAAAGAGTCCGTTACTAAAGGCCACATTAGTGGGGACCTGAGACAGGAAGCTAAAACTTCTTCTAATATTGAGAGTCTTGTCATTATTGGGGATACCATTCAAAAATATACCTTTAAAATCAGGTGGATTTCATAGGGAGAGAGAAACAAAAACAATTCTTTTATACCCTTCATAGGGTGAAAAGGGATAACAAACCTTTCACTTTGCTTAAGGATGAGGATCATATTTTAGAAGATAGACTGGATATCTTAATATATATAGTCTCTTATTATAGGAGTATTTTCAATTACCCCCCCTGAATGATGAAGTGATAAGGGAAAACATCATTCCAAATCTAGTTATAAAGTAATAAAATAACTTTCTTACCTCAAATCCAATGGATTTTGAAATTAAATATACTGTTTTTGTCCTCAAGAAGGGATGCCCTCTAGAGCCTGATGGGGTTACTAATCAATTGTTTCTAAATTATTGGTAAATCATCCAAGATTATGTTTTCCAAATTGTTAAGCATTTCTTTAAGGATGGAAATTTTTCCCTAGGCTTTAGTGCTCAGTTTATCACCCTTATACCGATGGTTGAGAATTCTAGTGAGATAAGCTAGTTCATGCCGATTTTTTTGGTCAATACCATTTACATGGTGATTAATAAAATTATTTCAAGTAGGCTTGCTCATGTCTCATATAAGATTGTATCATGGAAACCATTTGGATTTGTGAAAGGTAGGAATATTCAAGATTTCTTACTCGCTACCTCAGAGTGTGTAAATCTTTTGACAAAAGAAAAAAGAGATGGAAAAATAGTGCTCAAAATGGATTTCACTAAATCCTTTCATAAAATGGACTGGGGATTCATTGGAAATGTTCTGAACAGCTTTAGCTTTATTGGGAAATTCATTCATTGGATCATGACTGTAACACCCGAGACTTTTATGTTATATAAATCATCAAAGGAATCTTTTTCTATACAACACTTGCTTGGCTTGCTTTACACGCAATCGCGACCTTCCTCGATAGCTTGCGTCGTACGCAATACCGAGTTTCACTAAACAACATTATGCTATTAAAACTAGCCGTTATGAATAGTAATAACCACTTTTTGGAATTTTATAAATTTTATTTTTCAAAATGGACTTCATTTTTGGACTCAGAATATCGAAATTAGCCTAGGGTGAAATTTTGGTATTTTTCTGAAAACTTTCAATTTTTGATGAATAGTGAAACCACTAAGTGGTAGGTTAAAAACTGAATTTTGCATAAAACTTAATTTTACCGCTTCTGTGACTGGAATTTCCAAAATCCGAGGGACACGGTTAATATCAAGGACTAAAATGTGGTTCAATGAGATGAAAATAATTTTTTGGTGAATAGTAACTTTTTACTTTTTTTACCGCGGTTAATAGTAAATAGGGTAACTAAGGGTAAATATGATATTAATATTACCCTAACACATGTCCTAATTCTATTGGACAAGTGTAATTCGACCAAAAACAAACTTAGGAATAAAATATGACCATTTAGGCCCACTTGGATTAGATTAGGACATTTATTATTAATTTATTTAAAGAAGGGTTAAAATAGTTAAAATCAAAGTTTAATAAGTAAATCATTTTTAATATGGGGTTATACATAAGATAAATTCAATTGTAAATATTCATTAGAAAGATAAAAAGATTTCCTACATGATGATATTTTATTTGTAATTTTTAGACATCAAATAATGTAATTTATTTATGACACAAAGATTAATGAAATATTGACATAATTGATGTTATAAACACCAAAATAAATGTAATTTGAGACTTTTTATGAATTCAACTAATTTTATAGGTTACTATGATATATTAATGTTGATTTAATCAACTTGGTTCGAACATATAATTCTTTTATGACTTTCACAAAAATCATATATCAAATAGTGTCAAAATTGACACAAAATAGTTTTTAAATCAAATATTATATTATTAATTGTTATTTTATTCCTAAAAATCTAAGGTTCGGCCAAATGACTTAGATAAGGATATATATTTTAATAATAAACAATTTGGGGTTCGTTTGGCATGTTATAGTAAGTGTATTAACCATATAGTGAAAGAAAACAAAAAGACATGGTAAAAGTTAAATTATTTAACTTAGAGTTAAATCTAATTGATAAGGTTAAAATAATACCCTAAACTTGTCTAAATCCTATTGGTTGATAGGATTTCGACCCTTCCCCACTTTAGCTTCGAAATAAGACCCTTTGGAACCATTATAAACCGATTTTGACTTTAATATAAAATAATATTTTGAGATATTCCTAAGGTGCCCCTCTCCTCCCTTATAAAAGGGCACCTCCTCCCCCTCCTCCTCACACCAAATTGAGCACTCAAGCTCGGCCAACCCCTGCCATTTTCTCCTCTCCACTTCCCTAGAATAATCCTAGAGGTCCTGGTCTTCTCCAAAGACCAATCTTAGTTCCTTAAGTGGAGGATTCAAAGAGGCGTTCCAAAGAAGAGGTAATATACATTACCGATATTTTCAATTTCTTTCTTCTTCAACATCTTCTTCTTTAGTTGTTTCATGATAAAGTAATAACATCAGTATTACTTACATACTGATATGTTATTATAAATATGAAACAACCATATTTCACCTTCTATCCATCCTACGGAAAAATGAAATCACCACGCGTGCGTACGTACGGAATACCGTCTCCACGCCGTGGTGTAATCTATTTTCCACCATCACCTTACAAGGATGGTTATAATGGTGTAATGAGTAACTAAATATGATTATTATGAAGTAATATTGATAATTAAATAATATATATATACTCCAATACAATTCCACGATCATAGGAATGATATCATCACTCGTGCGTACGTACGGAATACCGTCTCCACGATGTGATGCGACTCGTTCTACATGATCTTCATTTCATAATGATTATATAAATGAATTGAATGAATGAATATGGTATATAATACACTAATACCATTCTGGAAATGAATTATCTATAACCTAAAGATAAGAATAAGAATTTATTCAACAAAACACGCATAAGAACAAAAAGTTATAAAGACCCGAGTAACAAGTAACAATGAAATATTACTAACAGGAAGCTAATAATATCACCATATATGATATCATATCAATATGTATGATTCTGGAATAAGTCAATAACATTATTTAAACCATTATACAGGAGCTTCGGACATGAACAAAGCAAATCGGACCTAAGGTAAGGGAAATATCACAATCTCATTTTTATCCGAGATTGTTTATTCGTAAGTATTTACTGGGGTGTATTTTATCATCCACATCCATGTTCCCTCAATATGAAATATTGTTTCCATCCACTTGCAATAGTTTAAATCCAATTTTACCCTTAGGTGAGTTTTTAGTAAAGAATATGAAAGGAATCTTTTGTCGTTTTTCCGTACGAGGTACTTTTTGACTTTTCCGACAAAAGTACGAAGAATGTTTTTTTAACTTATACGGCATGAATGGATTTTTAAAACATTGTTTCCAAGAAGCTTCCTTTACAAGTTTTCAAGTTTATTTTTAATCAACTTCTTTTATTTTAAAGTTGTATGACATGTTATGAAAGGAAAAATGTTTTTGAAGAAGAAAGGATATTTTCCTCAAGAATGGAGTTCAAGTGATTTTCAAAATTATTTTCCATCTAAGATAATAAAGGGTTCTATTTTTATCCCTATTATTACATTGATTTGATCATGTTGTGATGGAATTATTTTTATGAATTCCTTTATCTTATATGAATTGATTTATGATGTCATAATGTTTCAAGAATCCCATTTTTGTTTCATGTGTTATGCGATGATGTATGTTTTATGATTATGTGGCACACATAAGAAAGGATTCATTATAAGATGGGTGGGACCTATATCTCCCTCCAATGCATTGGGTAAAGATTTTATATCTCATGAGATAGACATGGCTGGAACGGAAGGTTATTTCGGTTCAGTGATACAGGACTGAAACGAGGAGTGAACTCGGTTCAGAAAGGGACTTTGTCCACTAAGATAGTCTTGGCGATGAGTCATGACTAACAAGAAATGATTTTCCATGATTATGTGTGCATGCCACAAAGTTTCAAGTTTTATGTTATGATTATGGGGATCTCATTTTCACTCCTATGATTTGTTCCATGTTAAGATATTATGATCTCTTTTGCAGGTTATGATTTTCAAAAAGATATGATATGATTTTTATTTCCTTTATTTGCCTTGCTGAGCATTTGAGCTCACCCTTTTATGTTTTCTTTTCCCCAGGTCAGGAAGATGGATATTAAGTAGAATATGCTAAAAGGGACCCTAGTTATGATGAAATAAATGGGAGACACTGTAGAAGATTTATGAACCAGTTGTTTATGTTTCCCAGTTTCTAAAGGCACTATACCTATACGGTCCTTTGTAGTTTTATCATATGTTGTAATAAGTGTGCTTCAATTTTTGAAGTATTAAAAATGTATGTAAAGTGTGGGTCGTTATAGTTGGTATCAGCGGAAAGGTATAGTCAACCTTTGGAAACTAGGATGTGAAAGCCTTAGTAAAAACCCTAAGGATAAGTCTAAGCATAGAACACAATCTTAGTGTTTTAGAAATGGCCTTGAATAACCTAGGATAAGACCATAAGCATGAAAATTTTATTCTTGAATTATGTGGTTTCCTATTATAATTAGTGTTGCTCACACTATTCTTCTTGGTTTTAGTCAATTGCTGGAACCCGAAGGAACCGTGTTAATGCGGAATGCGATGGGCAATGAAATGATTGTCCCCCTGAGCAACCAAACGATATGGGAGCTGGAATGCAAAATCTTGTAGCCATGCTCACACAACTTTCTCAAGCTATGAATCATGCAGGATTTCCAAACGAGCAAAGGAGGGAGCAACATTCTGTTGAATCCTTCATGAGGCAGCGTCCACCTTCTTTCAGCGGGTCTACTGATCCATTAGTTGCTGAACAATGGATTAGTACTACTGAAAAGATATTTTCAGTTCTTCAATGTTCTGAGCATGATAAAGTCATCCTAGCAGTGTACCGTTTGGAAGGAGATGCTGATCAATGGTGGAATCTTGTTAAGAATACGAGGCAAAGGGATGAAATTGAGTCTATGGAATGGGACGAGTTCAAGAACTTATTTTTCAATAAGTACTTCCCTCGTATTCTCCGAACAAAGATGGAGAAAGAGTTTCTTGAACTGAAGCAAAGGGATGATGAATCTGTTGGTACCTATGAAGCAAATTTTACAAGACTGGCAAGGTACGCTTCTGGTATTATTATCCAACCTGAGAGTAAGATCGATCGATTCTTTAGTGGCTTAAAACCAAGTCTTCGAAGGGCGTTAGCCATAAGAGACTTCAATAGCTACGAGAAAATCGTTCGATGTGCTCTCAAAGTCGAGATGGAGATTGGAGTAACCCATCAGTCACATGGGTTTGATAAGAAGAGGAAGATGGAATTCAAAGAAAAATCTAAAGAGCACACAGAAAAGAAGATGAGCTTTTCCTTATGCTCAAAGTGTGGAATGAAACATGTAGGGAGTTGTCTTAAAGGGACAAGTAAATGTTTTAAATGTGGAAAGGAAGGTCATCGGGCATTTGAATGCCGTGATAATGGGAAGAAGATGTCTAATGACGCAAACAAAGGAAGGGATACACAGAATAAACCTACAACACTTCAATGTTTCAAGTGCAAGGAGATGGGGCATTATGCCAATCAATGCCCAAATCCAAGGGTTGATGATGATGGTTGACGTCAACAAACTCTTAAAGCTAAAGACAAAGGAAAGTCACATGCAATTTCTATCAGCGATGTGGAGTACGATAACGATGTGGTGAAAGGTACACTTACCATCCACTCTAAAGTAGCAAATGTTTTATTTGATTCTGGATCCACCCACTCTTTTATTTCTGAAGACTTTTCTAAGGGTATCATCGTACTACCTCAACAATTAGATGTTGAGTTAGCTGTGACAACACCTAATGGCACATCAATCGCATCAAAAGTTTATAATTCTTCTCCGATCGAAGTTTGTGGGAAAGTGCTTCCTGCAAATCTTGTGATCCTTCCTTTAGTGGAATTTGATGTGATTCTTGGCATGGATTGGCTTTCTCTACATGGAGCTCATATCAATTTCCAAAGAAGGGAAGTCACATTTCATACTCCAGATCAATCTACGATCGTATACCAATGCAAGGATGAACATAACCTTCCAGTGGAAATTTCTTCCATCTTATGGGTATTGATCCCACTAAATAAAGGTTATTTATCTCAAATGGTTGGTGAGAAACTCACGATTAAGAATATGCCCATTGTACGGGAGTTTGATGATGTCTTTCCGGAGGAATTACCGGGTCTTCCACCAAATCGTGAAGTTGAGTTTTCAATAGAACTCGTACCGGGTGCTTTGCCTATTTCAAAGACACCTTATAGAATGGCCCCAATTGAGTTGCAGGAATTGAAGAAGCAACTCTAAGAGAATCTTGATAAGGGATTCATACGCCCTAGTGCATCACCTTGGGGAGCACCTGTTCTATTTTTTAAGAAGAAAGATGGATCAATGAGACTCTGCATTGATTATCGAGAACTTAACAAGATCACTATCAAGAACAAATATCCTCTCCCACGCATTGATGACTTATTTGACCAACTACGTGGAGCTCAATACTTTTCCAAGATTTATCTTCATTCAGGGTATCCTCAATTAAGGGTCAAAAGGGAGGATATACCAAAGACGGCTTTCCGTACAAGGTATGGACACTATGAATTTATAGTGATGCCATTTGGTCTTACTAATGCCCCTGCTATCTTCATAGATCTAATGAATAGAGTCTTTAGAGACTATCTTGATCAATTTGTGGTAGTCTTTATAGACGATATTCTTGTCTATTCAAAGAGAAAGGAAGAACATGAAGATCACTTGAGAATTATATTGAAGACCCTGAGAAAGGAGAAGCTTTATGCCAAATTTACCAAGTGTGAATTTTGGCTTCAAAAAGTTGCATTTTTGGGTCACATAATCTCAAAAGAGGGGATATCTGTGGATCCAGCAAAAACAGAGGTTATCGAAAGATGGTCGAGACCAACAACAGTAACTGAGATCCGAAGTTTTCTTGGTTTGGCTGGATATTATTGACGTTTTGTAAATGATTTTTCACGATTATCTAATCCACTCACCAAGTTGACTCGGAAAGGAGTTAAGTTTGTCTGGACAGAGGAATGTGAAGAGAATTTCAAGGAGTTGAAAAGAAGGTTATCCAGTGCACCTGTGCTCACACTGCCTTGTAGTGGAGAAAGGTTTGTGATCTACAGTGATGCATCCAAGAAGGGATTGGGGTGTGTTCTTATGCAAAATGATATGGTGATAGCTTATGCCTCACGACAGTTGAAAATCCATGAACAAAATTACCCAACACATGATTTGGAGTTGGCTGCGGTAATCTTTGCATTAAAGATTTGGAGGTATTACCTTTATGGTGAAAGGTGTGATATTTATACTGATCATAAAAGTTTAAAGTATATTTTCACACAAAAGGAGTTGAATATGCGTCAAAGAAGATGGTTGGAGCTGATTAAGGATTATGACTGCTCAATCCATTACCACCCTGGGAAAGCAAACAAGGTGGCAGATGCATTAAGTCGACAAGACCATGCTAGTTTATCCATGATGAGGATCACAAAAGATCCAATATTTATGGATTTACAAAGGATGGATCTTGGAATTATAATGGAAGGGGAAAAATCTTATCTTTCTCAAATGAATGTTCAACCATCTATACATGTGAAGATTAAAGAGGCACAGAAAGAAGATGTCGAGTTACAAAAGAAGGTGAGAAATGTTCCTGAATTCAACCTTGATTGTGATGGGATAATAAAGTTCAGGAATCGGGTTTGTGTTCCTCCCATCCCCGAATTAAAGAAAGAGCTGCTGGATCAGGCTCATAGTTCTTCATTCTCTATTCATCCTGGAAGCACGAAGATGTATAGGGACCTGAAAGAGTACTTCTGGTGGGATGGCATGAAAAGAGATGTTTCTGAATATGTCTCTCGATGCTTGGTTTGTCAACAAGTTAAAGCTGAGAGACAGAAGTCTAAGGGGATGTTACAACCATTACCCATACCCGAATGGAAATGGGAAAACATCACTATGGACTTTGTCACAGGACTTCCTAAAACATCCAAAGGCAATAATGCTATCTGGGTCATAGTTGATCGTCTCACAAAGTCTGCACACTTCATTCCTATTAGAAAGGATTTCTCTCTAGATCAGCTTGCCAGGATATATGTAAAGGAAGTGGTAAGATTGCATGGAGTACCACTTTCTATTATATCTGATCGAGATCCGAGATTTACCTCGAAGTTCTGGCGAAGTCTTCAGCATACTCTGGATACAGAGTTGAGTTTCAGCACTGCTTATCATCCCCAGACAGACGGTCAGTCTGAGAGAACAATTCAAACCCTAGAAGATATGTTGAGAGCTTGCTCTATGGATTTCAAAGGAGGTTGGGATCAACACCTACCTTTGGTGGAATTTTCTTATAATAATAGCTTTCACTCCAGTATTCAAATGGCTCCTTATGAATCTCTCTATGGAAAGAAATGCAGGACTCCAACTTGCTGGGATGAAGTTGGGGAAAGAAAGCTATTAGGACCTGATCTCGTTGATGAAATGGCAGAAAAGGTCAGATCTATTCAACAACACATAAGAGCAGCTCAGAGTCGACAGAAAAGCTATGCCGACAACCGAAGAAAAGACCTAGAGTTTGAAGTGGGTGATAAAGTGTTCTTACGAATATCTCCCTGGAAGAGGGTTATGAGATTTGGAAAGAAGGGGAAGTTGAGCCCTAGATATATCGGTCCTTTCGAAATATTGGATCGTGTTGGGAAGGTAGCTTACCGATTGGCGCTTCCACCGAATCTCTCTCAAGTTCACGATGTGTTCCATGTATCTCTCCTGAGAAAGTACATACCAGATCCTTCACATGTACTCAGCTCAGAAGTTGTACCGCTGGAGCAAGATCTTTCTTATGAAGAACAGCCGATAGAGATTCTGGATCGTAGTGAAAAAGTCCTACGAAACAAGACCACTCGCTTGGTGAAAGTTTTATGGAGAAACCACCAACTTGAAGAAGCTACATGGGAGCTTGAGGATATGATGAGGGAGAAGTATCCTCATCTGTTTGTTGCAAAGTGACGAATTTCGAGGGCGAAATTCTTTTTAAGGGGGGTAGAATGTAACACCCGAGACTTTTATGTTATATAAATCACCAAAGGAATCTTTTTCTATACAACACTTGCTTGGCTTGCTTTACACGCAATCGCGACCTTCCTCGATAGCTTGTGTCGTACGCAATACCGAGTTTCACTAAACAACATTATGCTATTAAAACTAGCCGTTATGAATAGTAATAACCACTTTTTGGAATTTTATAAATTTTATTTTTCAAAATGGACTTCATTTTTGGACTCAGAATATCAAAATTAGCCTAGGGTGAAATTTTGGTATTTTTCTGAAAACTTTCAATTTTTGATGAATAGTGAAACCACTAAGTGGTAGGTTAAAAACTGAATTTTGCATAAAACTTAATTTTACCGCTTCTTTGATTGGAATTTCGAAAATCCGAGGGACACGGTTAATATCAAGGACTAAAATGTGGTTCAATGAGATGAAAATAATTTTTTGGTGAATAGTAACTTTTTACTTTTTTTACCGCGGTTAATAGTAAATAGGGTAACTAAGGGTAAATATGATATTAATATTACCGTAACACATGTCCTAATTCTATTGGACAAGTGTAATTCGACCAAAAACAAACTTAGGAATAAAATATGACCATTTAGGCCCACTTGGATTAGATTAGGACATTTATTATTAATTTATTTAAAGAAGGGTTAAAATAGTTAAAATCAAAGTTTAATAAGTAAATCATTTTTAATATGGGGTTATACATAAGATAAATTCAATTGTAAATATTCATTAGAAAGATAAAAAGATTTCCTACATGATGATATTTTATTTGTAATTTTTAGACATCAAATAATGTAATTTATTTATGACACAAAGATTAATGAAATATTGACATAATTGATGTTATAAACACCAAAATAAATGTAATTTGAGACTTTTTATGAATTCAACTAATTTTATAGGTTACTATGATATATTAATGTTGATTTAATCAACTTGGTTCGAACATATAATTCTTTTATGACTTTCACAAAAATCATATATCAAATAGTGTCAAAATTGACACAAAATAGTTTTTAAATCAAATATTATATTATTAATTGTTATTTTATTCCTAAAAATCTAAGGTTCGGCCAAATGACTTAGATAAGGATATATATTTTAATAATAAACAATTTGGGGTTCGTTTGGCATGTTATAGTAAGTGTATTAACCATATAGTGAAAGAAAACAAAAAGACATGGTAAAAGTTAAATTATTTAACTTAGAGTTAAATCTAATTGATAAGGTTAAAATAATACCCTAAACTTGTCTAAATCCTATTGGTTGATAGTATTTCGACCCTTCCCCACTTTATCTTCGAAATAAGACCCTTTGGAACCATTATAAACCGATTTTGACTTTAATATAAAATAATATTTTGAGATATTCCTAAGGTGCCCCTCTCCTCCCTTATAAAAGGGCACCTCCTCCCCCTCCTCCTCACACCAAATTGAGCACTCAAGATCGGCCAACCCCTGCCATTTTCTCCTCTCCACTTCCCTAGAATAATCCTAGAGGTCCTGGTATTCTCCAAAGACCAATCTTAGTTCCTTAAGTGGAGGATTCAAAGGGGCGTTCCAAAGAAGAGGTAATATCCATTACCGATCTTTTCAATTTCTTTCTTCTTCAACTTCTTCTTCTTTAGTTGTTTCATGATAAAGTAATAACATCAGTATTACGTACATACTGATATGTTATTATAAATATGAAACAACCCTATTTCACCTTCTATCCATCCTACGGAAAAATGAAATCACCACGCGTGCGTACGTACGGAATACCGTCTCCACGCCGTGGTGTAATCTATTTTCCACCATCACCTTACAAGGATGGTTATAATGGTGTAATGAGTAACTAAATATGATTATTATGAAGTAATATTGATACTGAAATAATATATATATACTCCAATACAATTCCATGATCATAGGAATGATATCATCACTCGTGTGTACGTACGGAATACCGTCTCCACGATGTGATGCGACTCGTTCTACATGATCTTCATTTCATAATGATTATATAAATGAATTGAATGAATGAATATGGTATATAATACACTAATACCATTCTGGAAATGAATTATCTATAACCTAAAGATAAGAATAAGAATTTATTCAACAAAACACGCATAAGAACAAAAAGTTATAAAGACCCGAGTAACAAGTAACAATGAAATATTACTAACAAGAAGCTAATAATATGACCATATATGATATCATATCAATATGTATGATTCTAGAATAAGTCAATAACATTATTTAAACCATTATACAGGAGCTTCGGACATGAACAAAGCAAATCGGACCTAAGGTAAGGGAAATATCACAATCTCATTTTTATCCGAGATTGTTTATTCGTAAGTATTTACTGGGGTGTATTTTATCATCCACATCCATGTTCCCTCAATATGAAATATTGTTTCCATCCACTTGCAATAGTTTAAATCCAATTTTACCCTTAGGTGAGTTTTTAGTAAAGAATATGAAAGGAATCTTTTGTCGTTTTTCCATACGAGGTACTTTTTGACTTTTCCGACAAAAGTACGAAGAATGTTTTTTTTAACTTATACGGCATGAATGGATTTTTAAAACATTGTTTCCAAGAAGCTTCCTTTACAAGTTTTCAAGTTTATTTTTAATCAACTTCTTTTATTTTAAAGTTGTATGACATGTTATGAAAGGAAAAATGTTTTTGAAGAAGAAAGGATATTTTCCTCAAGAATGGAGTTCAAGTGATTTTCAAAATTATTTTCCATCTAAGATAATAAAGGGTTCTGTTTTTATCCCTATTATTACATTGATTTGATCATGTTGTGATGGAATTATTTTTATGAATTCCTTTATCTTATATGAATCGATTTATGATGTCATGATGTTTCAAGAATCCCATTTTTGTTTCATGTGTTATGCGATGATGTATGTTTTATGATTATGTGGCACACATAAGAAAGGATTCATTATAAGATGGGTGGGACCTATATCTCCCTCCAATGCATTGGGTAAAGATTTTATATCTCATGAGATAGACATGGCTGGAACGGAAGGTTATTTCGGTTCAGTGATACAGGACTGAAACGAGGAGTGAACTCGGTTCAGAAAGGGAATTTGTCCACTAAGATAGTATTGGCGATGAGTCATGACTAACAAGAAATGATTTTACATGATTATGTGTGCATGCCACAAAGTTTCAAGTTTTATGTTATGATTATGGGGATCTCATTTTCACTCCTATGATTTGTTCCATGTTAATATATTATGATCTCTTTTGCAGGTTATGATTTTCAAAAAGATATGATATGATTTTTATTTCCTTTATTTGCCTTGCTGAGCATTTGAGCTCACCCTTTTATGTTTTCTTTTCCCCAGGTCAGGAAGATGGATATTAAGTAGAATATGCTAAAAGGGACCCTAGTTATGATGAAATAAATGGGAGACACTGTAGAAGATTTATGAACCAGTTGTTTATGTTTCCCAGTTTCTAAAGGCACTATACCTATACGGTCCTTTGTAGTTTTATCATATGTTGTAATAAGTGTGCTTCAATTTTTGAAGTATTAAAAATGTATGTAAAGTATGGGTCGTTATAATGACACTTTTTGTTTCAGCCCACGTCTCTATTCTTATACATGGGTCCCCAGAAGGTTATTTTACCTACACAAAGGTGGTAAAACAGGGTGATCCCCTCTCAACCATTATTTTTTCTATAGAATAGGATTACCTCCGAAAAATTTTAATTGATATGGTGAACAAGGGTGAATTGTCAACAATCAGGGTAGGCCAAGGTAAAACTGCTCCCTCTCACTTATTCTTTGTAGATGATATTTTCATTTTTACGTAGGGGGCAGAAAAAATATCAACAATATTAAAAAGGCACTCCAACATTATGAGAATATGTCAGGTCAAGTCATCAGTTGGAGAAAATATTTCATATACTTTGGAAAGAACATTTCAGACTCGAGAAAGACCAGTCTCATCTCTAACTTAGGTATAAATGAGGGTGATCCTCCTTTTCTCTACCTAGCTGTTCCAATGTTCTCAGGAAATCCTCAGTAGTCACATTTCCCAACTATCTGAGATCAAATATGGAAAACTCTCTCCTCATTGAAGGGTAAGTCCCTATCAATGACCGAGTGCATTATCCTTGTCAAGCATGTTGTTATCTCGAAGATCTGCTACTATTTCATAGTCTATCTCTGGCCAATTTCTATCATTTTATAGCTCAACATGATGCTGAAAAACCGCATTTGTAGTGGAAATATTATGGTAAGAATGGTAATGATTGCCCCATGGGAGAAGTTTTGTCATCCCTACAATCTAAGAGGCCTTGGTTTCAAGAATCTGGAGGCCTTCAATCATTCTCTACACACAATGTTTGTCTGGAAACTCATCAACAAAAAATATGCTTCCCTGGAATTATTACAGAACTAGTTTATAGAAAGACTTATTGATGGAAATTCCATGTACCTTGAGTAATCCATTTGCACTAGAATTAAATCAAATTTTTAGAAAATAATAAATCATTAAAAATTCATGGTGAATAAGGCTTCTTACCTTAGTTTTTGGTATAATAACTATATTGGTGAGAAACTCATCAAACATGTTAACTTGGAGGATACTCACATCGATCATACCATCATGGTTAGGGAGCAACAGGAAACCATAAATATGGATTTGAATGATGATGAAGATACAGTCAATGGATATAAATTCACTATTCCAAAGGATGATCTGGTTTAGGAGGGATCTCCAAATGGTTGGATTGATTAAAAAAACTTTTAAAAACATCTGATTAATGGTTGGAAGAAGTGGTTTGTAAATTTGAACAAAAAATGGATGACACCCTCAAGGTTCACTCTCTGATGGAGGATGAATCTCATCAAGATTCTAGTGGATTCCAATATTCAAAGGGTTGGTGTTTCCTTGTCTTCTCGATGTGCCAATTTAATGCATCAAAGAGAAGGCGTCGATCATTTATTCATGATTTGTAAGGAAACATCCTCTCTTTGGATAGTAGTGAAGTAGATTTTCAGGATACATATTCCCTGCACTGATTATGTACAAACATGTATCATGGATCTTTTTAAAATCACTTTTTCAAAATAGATAAAGGTGATATTTTAAGTGGCTTGTGTTGAGATGTTTCACTGCCTTTAAAGCAATAGGAATTATACTATGCAAGAAGGTCTAGGTTCAATGCAAACCATGCACTAGGTTCAATACTTCCTTCTGTGCATGCTGCCAACATCCTTCACTCAGAAACTTGCCGCAATTTAATTGATGACCGAGTGGTCCTTAGGAAGGTGAACATAGTTGTAAATATCTCGAACCCTTGACCCACTATGGATGTTTTCTGGACACCACCTTTTTAAGGATGGGTCTAGTGAAACACAGATGGAGCTTCGAGGCATAATCTGGGCCCCTCATGTTTTGGAGCCATCGTCAGGTATAGAAATGGGGATATAATTGAATACTTCTATAGCAATTGTGGAATTGTCATGGAAAATAAATCAGAGATAATGGAGCTTATAATAGAGATTGATATTATTATACAGTGAAATTTTAATAATGTATGGTTCAAATGTGACTCTTCCACTCTAGTGTAAGGAGTAATAATGGGACAAAGGCATCTGTCTTGGAGGCTGGCTACTAAATTGGTGAACTTTCGTGACAAGAACATCTCTTTGAACTACTTCATCACACATGATTTCTGGGTGGCCAAATATATTGCTTATGGGATGGAAAATAATAGGGTAAATATAGAAGAGTGTTATCATTTGACCACTTTACCCGATGATATTGTTCTTATTTTATTCCTGGATAACTATAGAATTCCTTCATTTCGCCTTTTGTAACTCTTCTGTTTTTTAAAACAAGGGCCTCATTGATCACTTTTCTAAAAAAACATAAAAATAAGAAATATAAATGTGATAAAATGAAGAATTTTTATGGGTTGAAATAACCTAACAAATTATCCCCACTCCCAAGGAAACATAATCTGAGTGTGACACCCCAAGTCAACCCTTAATAGGTTATGGGAATGTGACTCAAACCAAGAAGTAATATCACACATGGGAGGTAATATCCTATATTAACTATTATCAAACACATATCTCTAATACAAAACATAACTAGTAACACCAATAGAATATATAAAAAATTGAACTATAGACAATACATTAAAGAGACATCACAATATTAGTATATAGAAATACATACCAATGGATTTTTTATTTAAAATGGTCTCAGAACCCAAAGAACACGAGGCATGAGGAATGATACTACTAATTATAAGGACTCTAAGATCAATATTTGTCCATATATGTATCTATCACCATTATTAATAGTCAATATCCACCAAAAATTACCACAAAACATCCTTAAATAGGCCACACCTTCTCCACATCAATCATGGTTTTCATTGATTCATTTATGATCTGTAAAGACACAACATGTGTGAGAAAAAATCTTTTTGGGGGTGAGTATAAGCATTCTCAGGGGGATTACTTAAAAAAATTAATAAAACATAAAATAATATGTTTTTCTAGACTCCAAAACAAGAGAGGAACAAGGAAAATGGAAATAATCTAGACATGTTCTATAACTAGAAGTATTTGAGATAAAATAAAGTTCTTATCATCTCAGTTTTACACCTCAATGGATTGTATCTCAACATAAATTAAGTATGATTAGATTATTGAAAGGATCAAACATTCAAAAGATAATTGGATAGTTATAAATTTCATCTCAAAGTAATACAATGAGTGCATGAGGCTTCCTAAGCATGAAGTTTAAAAACTTCTTATCCTTTTTAAATTCCACATTCCCACTCAAGCCCATATTTTAGGACCTACTCCCATTGGATTTATGAATTTTAGTTGATAGAGAATCACACCCTATCACCCATAAGTACCACATCACATTATAAAAATATATTGGAGAACCCAAACATTTTCTATGAAAATATTTCACTCAGGGGAGTGTTTCCCCTTACCTTTAAAAACTACATAGCCATGTTAATAGTAAAACACCTAAAAAAATTATGGGATACCCATTCTTCATCAAATTATAAAAATTAATTAATGGTGTACCAAACCATAATGGAGGACATGCACCTCATCGATCAATGCACATCAAATGAGGAAGTAATTAATTCCATTTATATAGGACTTGTTCCTTGAGTATATAGAAGAGAGTCAAACATTGTTATATATTTGGGGTATCCACACCATGTAGGGTCTATGGGGGTACCATTCTCATTACCAATCACGAAAACATACACTTAGAAAATATAGTGTATTGTCAAACTCATATAAACATATGAGGGACCAATGTACCGCTGTCAAAAAATCACCAGGGGTACCTGACCCTATTTCTACTCGGATTTTCTTTCCTAATCCACTTCATTATTACTATATATCTAAGGAAAATAAATTCATCCCATCAAATCACATTTTAGCTCTAATTTTTAATAGGTTTATACCGTGGAGTTCTCAATGAAATAACACCCAAGAAGGGATAATCTTAGTACAAAATATGTGTCCAAGGAAAGAAGTTTCAATAATTATCCCAATATAAAAAATCACATAGAATATACTTTTGTCTAAAAAAAATCTAGTTCCTCAACTATAGTATAGTACTATAATTCAGTCGCATACCATGTTGAGGTAAAAATGAATGACATTTATAATGGCATATAAAATGAGTAGATTAATAAAGGAATCTCAGAATATATCATTCATTTCCTTAGTTATGTAGTCACTAACTACATGGGACGAATCTGTGGTAATATTGTGTGCGGAACACTAATGTATCTTTAAAACTAATTTTTTTCCTATTATATTGTGTTTGAATGAACATGGAATAAACAAAAACTACACACTATAAATCTCAATGGGTTGGATGCGCATGTATTATGCTAAACTCTGAGTTGTATACCAACGCATGATTTGTAACCCTAATGTACATAGTTTTTGAGGTTAGTGAAAAACTAGGAATCTACCCTTGGACACTTCTGGTCATGTGGATAAACATGATTAATATGTGTATTTTTGATCTATGTAATGTTTTATTTATAATTAAATGGAGACATTTTTATATTGAAAAGATGATACATGTCAAGTGTTTTTGGAACTAAACAGCATAGTCAAAAAATCTATAGAACCACAATATTATCTGATCTCTTATTAGTGATTATGAATCCTGGCTAAAATTGTTCCTATCACACCACATTCATCCATCCAATTCTACCGGGGGACCTTCCTGGTACTTCAATCACCATCACTATACCCCCTAGGAAGATTTCATCATCCCTTGTATTATTTAAGCACTGAAAATCTGCTAAAAGGTTCCCTGATGTGCATTTACCCACTATTAGGATGTATTGAATCCATTCCTAACTGTACGGCAATAATTTCTCATACCCTCTCATCCACATCATCATTGAAGGTCATTTTTTTTGCATCGCTATCAAACATTCATCCATAGTGAGGGAAGGTGATAAAAATTTATCATAGTAATAATAAGAATTAGGGGAGAACCCTTTTCATCCTACCCAATCAATATATAATTCATTCATAGCCACGTTCATCAGTAGAGGAAAGGGATTTAGAATTAGAGACTAAAAGTCCCATTAAATCAAATAACTACACTGAGAGGGGTGATTCTTTTTATCCTTCTTTAATAATTTTCATCCTTGAAGTAAACCTCTATTTTTTTATTATGACAACACCCTATCAATTAAAAAATCCATGCCTCACATGATGGAAATTACTTATAAATAATAATAAAGAATATATTTTTTTCAATGTTCAACCTCAATGTGATAGTTTACTCTATTTTGAATTCAGTATTTATACCATGTTACATATTTTTCCATAATTTTGTTTAGTCAATACACATGGTTCAGTTAGTTATTATTCTGAGAATAGGCTTCTAATCTCATACACTACCTTTCATAGGTTACACTATCTCCTAATAGATACAATGAATAAAAATAAGCATATAACGAGATGTAGTTTTATTTTTAAAACAGTTTGCTTCAAAAATAGATGCAAAAACCTTTTATTAGATCTAATAAAACAATATTTATAATATATGTATCACCATAAAAAATAAAAACCACTTCATAATCTACTAGGTGAATAAATCCTAAAGAAATTAGTCTACTCAAAACATGGAAAAAACTACAATATAAGGATCTACATCTTCAACTTATCTCAAACTTAGTACTATAATGATAAGAAAAAAATATTTTTAAAAATTATTACCACCTCATCTATATGTTTTCATCTTTATACTTCTTATTCTGTCCTCTAAAATCTTATGTTTATAGGTTTTTACATAGTTTACATATCCTCTCCTCCAGACATTTATTTTTCTCCTTATCAAACTCTCAATATCACTACCTAGTAGTATTTTTTATATTAGTGAGATAAATATATTATTATTCCCACTCTCTTATGTTTCTAATAACCTTGATATTTCTAATTATAAATATTCTATATATTTGACACAGAATAGTTTATATATGGTCAGTGAATTAAATTTTCATGTTATTTTCCATATATACTAACTATCATAATAAAATATTCCTTGATCCTAATAAAAAAGATGAATTTTTTAAAATATTCATATTTAGCACTCACAAATTTTCATGAACATTTCATCATTACTTTTTGCTGTTCATTCTCACATGTTTTCTTTTCAAATAGAATTTATGAAACTAACCTTTCCTTATTCAATTGATTAAAAAAATAGTTAGTTCTACCCATATTATACGTCTATATATTGATACACATAGCTTTTTTTAAAGCATGATTAGTATTTTCTTTAGTAACTAAATAATTGAAAAGAATCATCCCATTAAGATCTACATTATTCCTGAAAATAAACTCTGAATCATTTTCTGTTCTTATCATATATTTTATCCCATGTTTTATCTTGTTATTAATGGAATGAGGATCACTGATTCTTTGTAATTATAGAATAACATTTTAAATGTTATTTTATATCATTAAATAACATCACTTTCATTTTCTAGATTTGATTTTCTCTTCAAAAAATAATTTTGGAACAAATAATATCATCCAAAAAAACTACCAAAAAATCTCTATGAATTAATCCTTACAGAGCTATAATGATTATTACATAGCTATATTGATACTTAAGTAGAACACAAATCATCCTTAAAACACTCTAGAATCATCCTTATGAAAAATACATCTATGAAAATTATGATTATTAAGAGAACTTGTTGTTTTTTAACAAATATTGATGCTTACAGAAAGCACATAATTTTTATTTATATCATACTTCATGTATATATAGAATATTATAGACCATACATATTTTAAATTTCATGTACACATAGATAAATATAATTACATAGATGTAGGGTCCATGATTACTCACTTAGTAATTTTCCATTTTGGTTCTTGAAATAAAAAATTATATACTTATTAAATAAATTTCATAACCACTTAATATAATTTTACCCCAACTAAAACAATGTAAGTCACCTCAAAAACACATTAATGACTTAATTAACAACCAATAGAATAGTTAAAAATCCTTAAAATTTTCCTTTATTCCAAAGGGTTCTTCAACCCCCCCCCCCCCCCGCTTTGGATTTATTGTCAACCTCATTTAAATCCTTCTCAAGCTACTAAAAATAATCACTAATTTTAGTTTACTCACTCAAAAATCATTATTTTAAATCTTATCTAAAGTCAAATACATGTCGAAATTATACTACAATATATTTTAGTGGTTTTGATAAAATTAAATCCATAGATTATAAAATTTATTATTCAAAGTGATTAAAATAATTGTTCCTTATATTCTCCTTCAACTTATCACAAATGTTCCTATATTTTTTAATAACCACAAAAATGGATAATAAAATAAGTGTTTATTCTACCATTTCAAAGATTATACCACATTGAAAAATGTATAACAGGTGTGTGAAATTTCACTTCCACATTGACAACACAATCAAAGCCTTGTGGGAATTTCCTTCCAAGAATTTTTAATTGAGGGAGGATTGGTGAACATGATGAGTCAAAATTAACTCAAGGAACCTCTGCTTTTTCGAATGATTTGGTAAAAATTTCAATAAATTGTTATTTGGTTCCAACAAACTCAAGTCTGACATCACCTTATTCCAACTACATTTTTTTGAAAATACATCTATGACGAATGTTATTTGATCTAGAGATTTGAACTAGATTCTTATAAATATTTAAATAACATTTAAGCAATGAATTTTGTCTTATCAACAATAACACTCAAGTTATTTAGTTCAATATGTATCCATATAATCTATGTAAAAACATCTGTGGATATTATCTAATCAGATTTGACTATATTCAATGATACTAACCATTTCTTCTTATTATGGCATGTTACATAAAAATCATCAAGAAAGAAGGATCCACATGAAGTGGACTTCATATCAGTTCAATCTATTTCCTAGTCGATATGTTTATAGACCTAAAACATAAAGAAAAAAACTATTTTGGTATATTTGTCCAGATCTATAATGTCCCAACCCATGAGATACTAAATTCTACCCAAATATGGTAGATCGCATAGCCTCAAACATGCCTCCCCATATTCTAGAGGATTTAAACTAGAAGAGAGGGTATAAGGTGGTGCAGTGGGGTGACTGTAACATCACGATCTGTGTAATGTAGTGGTATCTCAAGTAATTAAAATAGGGAAAGAATGATATAAATAAAATACTGAAGGTTTACATCCAAAATATTACATTAACAATGGAGACAAAAGAAAGTTAGTATACAATATAATGATAATGTCATGTATATATGATAAATTGTAGGAAATAAATGGTTTCATGCATCCAATACAATACATGCATCAAAAAAACAGAGGGGAAAAGAATAAAAATCTCTAGCTAGCATCAAGATCCATGTTATTTACTTTTCTCCCCATATCATAATCAAAACTATTAATGCATAAAAAATTGGGTTCTAGACCTATTACATACATGAATCCAGAAAACTTGTTTGGATACCCAATTGCGGCCCCAATAGGGTGTGAAATAATAGCCAGTAGGCTACCACCAATGGTGTCTATAAACTATATAGTCTGTGTAATATAAAAAAATAAGTGTATAGTATATCACATGTATAATATTAATGTAAATAATGTGTCAAATCATATACGATCATGTACAAACAAACATGTCTCCCTATTAAAATTAATCTAGAACCCATAATCAAGGGCTACTATAAATCATAAACAAGTAGATGTGATACTGTTCTGTCTAAAAATTCTAATAAAATACCCATAATAGGGATATATGTAAACATAGAAAAAATATCCACAATTTCCATTTTGTGTAATCAAGTTTCAACATCCACAATAACTTATGTCATTTAAACTAGTGTCAAAACATGAAAGGACAGATCCATGTTATAGAAGACCAAGGCATCCTAATCTAGTCCATGGAGAATCTCTAAGGAAACACAATAATGAATTGGGTTGAGTCCAAGGATCATATCAACAAACCATTTCTAATGTGAGTAAAATAAATCCAAATATAAGGTGTAGAAAGGCCATTGGAATCCAATGGAACCATGATACAAGGAATAAAAAACCAAGGAATCCAATTCCATAAAAAATATGGGTCTATATAGTAGAAATTTCCGTGAAATATAATGGAAAAATGATCTGAGGATCTAATCCATAGAATCCAATAACATTAATAATTCATCATTCCATTCATTAATTATTTAATAATGTATCACAATTAATTACCATTCAAACCCATTTCAATATTTTCCATTCATTCAATTTAATCAATTTAACGTCATGAAATATCTTCTCAAGGATGAATGACCTTCTACTAATCATTTATTAAATTCTCATTCAATACAATAATGATCCAAAAACTAGTCACAAGATCACACTCACCTAATGGGGTGATATAAAATGGCTCATATAATAAGACACACCCCATGGGTGGCCTATGTTGGGGCTAACAACATCCAATGATAAAAGGGAAATTGGTGCGAAACCTAAAATGCTATATTTTTTAAAATTCAAACATTCATTTAATTTTTGTGGAAATAACATAAGGCCCGTCATGTGAAACAATGGTAACTATTCTTATAAAGAACCAGAATTTAGTATAACGGTATAGAACACCTACCATATATTCTTGTTAGATCACTCATCCATTATTTAATCCTAACACACTCTGGATTGGAATAAATTGAAAAAAACAAATTATTATCCTAAAAATATAACAAATTGTCTACCGCAAAAATAACTCTATTGATATGAATTAAAAAAACGAAATGAGAGGAATGTAGAACATACCACTGTATATCCAATAATAAAATTGGTTTTATATTCCAAGTCTGGATGTATAATTAGGATAAAATCCTACCTTGAGGCTTGAAAAAGGATCCTAAAAGGTGATGCATCTATCCACTTAAGGGAAATGAGAAAGGGGTTTAGCTAATTATAAAACATAAGATAAAAATAATAATTTCTGAAATTTTACCTAGGTCATACGATTTTTCCATAGGGTTGGATGAATAGTGTTCCAACCATTCGCCCTTCTCTACCTGAAAAGGGACCCCAAGATATTTATTCTCATGATTTAGAAAACCATGTTTTACTCCTTATCTAAGAAAATTCATAGTTTCTCACATTTCCATGTGACCCTCAGAAAATGGTTAATGTGAACATTATGCTTTTTTCTACCCTATGTACAATCCCACACAGGTTTCCAACCCCTATTTCATATTTTCCCACAAATAATGAAGCCCTAGACAGAGGCCTGAACCACCTATCATAATTTCATATAACCTTTTCACTTAGATCACACTGTTTGTACTATACATGTAACACAAATATCTTTCTCCAAAAGTTAGTATATAAGCTCTAAACGAACCCACGACACCCCCAAAACTGATGTGACCTCATTATAAATTTACATTATTTTAAAATAAATAATTTAAATTGAAATATAAAAGATTCATACCTCAATAAAAAAACATGTATCTTAAAATATTCCACCCTTATATCAATTTTACCCTAAATTTACTACCAATGGTGGTCAAGAATCACCTATGATAAACTTTGACAACTGAGCATGTACGTCATCCTCCTCATTCTATGTCTCTCCCTATAAACGAACATGGTTCCATAGCACCCATTATATATGAATGAGAAATCATGAAAGAGCCTTCATACTTCTATCAATGATTGGAATAAGTTTCTCGTTGAAGGAAGCTTCTAGTTATAATTCCACCTCATCCAACCGAAGAGTATGATATGGGTCTGGGTGATAATGATATAGTTGAGACAAATGGAACACATCATACATGGATCGATACCTCTGAGGTAACTGCGACCAATAATCTACCAAGATGACTCTCTATAGAATCTTGACCAGTTGAACAAGACTCCATGATAACTTATCGTATATCATAATATTTTTGTGTCCAATCCTTGTTGAGATATATAAAAGACCTGACCCCCGACCTTCAAATATTGAGTTCATAGATGGATATTAGTGTATAATTTCTATCTAGATTGTGCAGTATCCATCTTCTTCATTATCAACTTGACCTACTCCAATGTCTCATGCATGAGATGTAATCTGAGCAGCACTGCCTCTCCCACATCTAGCCATCCGGGAGTTTATTAGAATGTCCTAGCATATAAAACATCATAAAGTTCTATATTTATATTCCCTTGATACATATCATTGTATCCAAACTCATCCTAGGGTATATTCCCTTCCCAAGAGCCCATGAAATCAAGGACATATTCTTTAATTACATCCTCAAAAACCTATATTATGTGCTATAAATTCCCAACAATCTAAGGGTTGTATGTCATGCTCATAAGAACCTGTATAGCCCATTCCCTCTATAATAATTTCTACAATCAAGATGTAAACCAGACAGCCCAATCTCATAACATTGTTTGAGGAACCCCATGAAGTCGCATAGTCTAATGGATATACTACCTCCCAAGTTCATCTATTAGGATGGTTTCCCTAAAAGTAATGAAATGAGAAACCTTTGTGAGCATGTCCTCAAAAACCCAAACAACAACATTACCTCAGGGTCACCTTGAAAACCCAATCTCAAAATCCATATGAACATCTTCCCATTTCTACTTAGTAATGGGTAAATGATGAAAAATACAATTTGTTCATTGGTATTGTATGTTTACCAGGTCACAGGTGGAACACTTAATGACAAAACTAGCTACCGTATGTCTCATCACCTGCCTTCAATTATAGTGATGTAAATACTTATACATTTTACTAACCCCAAGATATACTTCCCATGATGAGGCATGAAACTCCCACATCCACTCTTCATGTGTGTCTTATAGAACCCAAATGGGACATTGAATATTCAAAATTGCATCCTCTCCCATAGTCCAACTTCAATCAATTTCCTCACTTTTTACACTCTCTTGTAGGAATTGTCCATCAATATTTGATAATTGAATCATCATCACACTATATGGACAATAGGAAGACATTAGCAAGGATGATAGAAAAATATGGACATGACCATTTTTCACTTTCAAGACTATCTTGGAGTATAATTTCTTAAGCTTCCACTCATTATTGGCCTTCTGAATTTCTATATCTGAGTCCTCATACTCAATGCATCAAAAAAAATATTTCCCTTCTTGAGCATATAGCAAAAATTGAAGTCCAAATACTATTGTAATTAAATAAATATTCATTGCCTAATATTCATGTCTTGGTATTTTAATATTTAAATGATGATTTTTTGGTGAATGTATACCACAATATACTCTCCTTGTGTATAATGCATCCAATATTGCAAGGAATGTACAACATTGGGAAACTTGAGATCATGTGTCGAGTGGATCCTCTCATGTTGTATAAACTGACAAGACACATACATAAGGACTCGGTTCACATGCAATAGAAATTATATTATCCTAATACCTAATTCATCAAATTATATAGTACAGCTTCTTCCTAGATCAGAAAAAATTAGGATTGGCACTAAATTCAGTCTCCCTTTCAGCTCAAACTTTTTTTGTATGTTTATATTTATACAAACATCACACCCTTATTATTTAATCCAGTATGTGGTGTTTCAAAGTGTGAGAATTCATGTATAGATACATGTAAAATATATCCATCCCTAATAAACTCTTTAGGTCAAATATTTTCTTCTGATTCTCCCATAAAACTATACCTCTCACCTTCTCTTGGTCAAATGATACTCTTACCTCTAAGATAATTTGTCCTAGTAACTAAATATTATCCACTTAGAAGAGGCACTATTTTAGAGTATCATATAACTATTGATATGTCATTGTATCCAAAATTATCTAAATATTTCTTCCATGTTCATGTCGATTGTGATAATACACCATGATATCTTCTATGAATACCACTAAATATAAATCCAGGTAAGGATGGAAAACATGAATCATCAACACCAATAATTTTTTTTGAATGTTCATGATACTAAAAAACATAACTAGACCCTCATATAGACTATACCTTCTATGAAATGTTGTATGGAGTATGTCCATAGGTTGAAAATTTACCTAGAGATAACCTGAGCTCAAATCAATATTTGAGAAAACCCGTGCTCTTTAGAGGTGGTTGAAGTGGTCATATATCTATGGTAAGGGATACTAGTTCTTAAAAATAAATTGGTTCAATTTAGTGTAATATATTTATAAATGAATATTCTCATTTTTCTTTTCAAAAATTTGACCAGAAGACCCCATAGATAAGTATTTGGTCATTTATATCCCTTTTCCTCGAGATCCTCTAGCTGTAACTTGAGCCCCTAAAACTCAATAGCATCCAACCTAAAAGGAATAATGGATATGAGTATATCCCCTAGAACTGTCTCTATATAAAAATTCACCCATATCTCATGTGGTTAATAAGAATATATATCGAGGAAAATATCCCTAAAATGGTCAACAACTAGAGGAAAATCTTTCAGCCATGTTTCTTTATGATTTGGATATAATCTTGAAATTTGTGAAATTTTAATACATAGAAAGAGATACCCATGAATATATATACCTACTAGGACATAAAATTAATCTTTGTGAACACAATACCTCCACTCTGGTGATGTGAGGGTCACCCTTCAATTATAACTGTTGACATGTCCCTGATAAGGAATTAGCTAGTCTATCCTGAGTATGATGAAAACCTAGTCATCTCAGTCATAATGAAATTTCATATGAAGTGAAAACCACCTATGTTAAGGGGGAGTCCCTACACTATCATCCATCATCCATTCAAATACCCAATAGAGTATGAAATTTCATGACACCACAAGAAAACTGAATAATACGACCAAGGATCTCGACAAAATGTAAAAATATAAGGCTATGTGATGAAACTATATCAAAAGGGATTATTCTAATGTATTGGATAATAAGGTCAAACATATCATCATAGAAGGACTGATTATCCACTTCTAAGGTGATGTCCATATATAATATATCTAGCCAAAACCGCAGCCCTGTGAAAGAACCACACTGCCTAGAGCTAGCCCACTCAACTGTCGTGGTATAACTATGACTAAGTACCTTACCCATTTCCACTACCTTAGCCCGAATGAATAGAACTACTCAAGCTCCTAACTTGATGTAGAGATTTCAATCCATCTCCTAAACCTGAAATAAGAGTTGATCCCTTTCAACAAACAATTAGAGAGAATGTCCGACAGACACCTTGTACTTGGCCAATCCTACCACCTAGTCAACACTTCACTGGGTCTCTATCATAATGATTCCTCAAACATCCTCTACTCACTCACTGGTGGTAGAATATATCACTAATAAAACTAACTCTCTCACTGGTACTCCCTCACGAGGCTCCCCAAAATGGTTCTTCCTGTAAGATTTCACTAAACCACTTAGTTAAGAGGATGAACTTTCCTTCTCTTCACCCCCAGCTTCCCTCAAGTTTCATTTAGTAATAAGCACCTGATTCACTATCTATTTTATATTAGTTGACCAAAAGAGGATTACCAATAATCAAATGAAAATATTGACACATTTGTTAAAGTTTATTTCCCTTGATGGCTCATCAATTAGATTAATTGGTGAAAAGTGTTGAATCTATGTGAAGAATTACAAATTCTCCATTATAGTCACCACCCCTTACTATAAAAATTGAAACTGACTAGTCGTTTATTCTCTTAGTGTCTCAAATAAAATTAATCATAAAAAATATATTTTATATCCCTCCAAACCATGTACCACAACATTTTATCCTTGGTCAAAACATCCCACCAGGGCTTAGATGCTCCTTGAAGCATATATGTCAAGATCTTCACTATCCTCTTATGAGGTGTCTCAAAATGATCTAATATAGAAAATATGGCCTCAATCCACAGATCAGTATCCTATTGACCTCCATCACCCAAAAACATGGATATATGTTGCTACTAGAACACATGGGTCATCTCTCCCATAGAGGAGGAAGGCTCTGTGGATCCATGAATAGTATTTATAAAGTGAAAAAACTCTCTTGAAAATTGTAATCAATAACTATATTAGGAATGGAGGGTAGTGCTTTATGTGGCACTGTTGGATGATATACTAGTAGCTTAGATCCCACCACCTCTGAAGCATGATCACCATTACCCTCCTCGAATATGATTGGAGGTCATCCTGGTAGCATGTCTCTATATTTCCAAACACATGACTCAAAAAATTAATCAATATGAAACCTATTCACAGATATAAAATCATTAGAAAGGTTGAATACTTTTTAAAAATGATTCAAACCCATCCTCATACACCTAAAGTAAGGACTTAGTAATTGTAACAACCATAAAAATAACCAAATACATAGCGTACTGCATACACTAGATCCAATTCTAGGTCAAGCTCTCTATTTTTTCAATTTCCATTTCATTAAAATTCATATTTATAGTAGTTTTTTATTTTAATGTTTTAACCAAATGGGTTACCACTTTTATCCATAAGGTTCCATAAACATCATTAATCAAAGGGTGGAATCCACTTAAATACAAACCATAACATCTTCTAGTCCATGCGACCAATGGTCTATGACTCACCATCCCATATTTAGATTCTTAGGGTTTCTATTGTACCTATGAAGGGAAAAAATATTTAGGTTATGTTAGGAAATATAAGTTCTAACAATTTTTATAAATTTACCACATAAATAATCTATCAAATAATATATATATCTATCAAGGAACACATACTAATGTCATGAAGTCATGTAATGGAACTTATATGGCATGGAAAATTCATAGCATGTGAATTAGAAAAGGCCTCTAATGATGCATGAAATTTAATACCCTCATCTCATCGGGAAATGTAAAAATAAAATTCACCAATCATATCCACGGTAACATCACATATCAATTGCATCACAAAATAGTGGAATAAAATTAACTTTAAAGGAAAAATATAGAAAAAAAGACTCGTTCAACGAAATTTATCTTTTTCATATAGGTGGATTAGCCACTCCTTGGCACAACTAATTAAAAAATTCTATATCATTCTAAATATTCTATTATTTTTTTAAAAAAATTAATATAGAAAATAAAATTCTCTTATACTTCATTATGTCATCTCGGCTCAAAATCCACTAAATGGTTCACTAAGATGGTGAGTCTCATGGCGTCAAGCTTGCCTCCCCATATTACAATGTTTTTCAAACAATATCAAGAGTCTATGTTTGTATAGTTAGGAAACTAAACCCTCATGATCGTAGTAACATAGGGGTATCTCTTGTAAATAAATTAGAAGAATCATAATATAAATCAAACATGGAAGGTAAAAAAACTAGAAGGCTGTAAAAATAATGAAGCCGAGAGTAATTAATTATAAAATATGATGATCATATCATATCTCTATAAAAATTATAGGAAATACATGAAATCAGGAATCCAATTCAATACATGTATGAAGACAAAAATAAACTGAAAGGAACAATCTCCAGATAGAATCATGATCCAATCTCCATCAATTTCTCTTATACTCGAATAACCATTCAAGCATCATAAAGTGGTCTCTTTTCCTCAGGCCTATAGGAATCCATGAAGTATTCCCTGCTAACTAATAGTGGGTGGAAAATGGTGTGGGATAACACTCAATAGTTCACCAACAACGGTGTCTATAAAATATCCATTCTGTCTAATATAAACCAGAAAAATGTGCAGTATATCATAGGTGTAATAGTAATATACAAAATGTTCGAATCATATATGGTACTGTCCATCCAAACATGGATACCAATAAATAATAATCAAGAAAATGTATTCATGGGATACTATAAATCATATAAAAAGAGTGATAAATTATAGACTAACAACTATAATCAAATACTCATTCCTAGACTATCTATAAAAAAGAAAACATTTCCTCACTGTCCAAGTCAGGTAATCAAGTGTGAACATCCACAATATACTTTGTAGTGTAAACTATTATCATACCACAATGAGCTAGATCAATGGTATAGAAGGAAAAAAAATCCTCATCGAGTCCATGGAGCATCTCGATGCAAACTCTGTGATGACTTGGGTGGATTATAATGAGACAACTAATAGAGAATGTCTAATGAGAGTCCAATAAAACTGAAAAAAGGGGGTAGAAAGGCCCTTGGCATCCTATGGAATCATGATCCAAGGTATAAATGTACAAGTCATTTACTACCATAACAAATATGAATACATGGGGTAGAAATGTCCATGGAATCCAATGGAATTTGGATCCAAGGAGCTCATCCAAGGAATCAAAAACCATTATCAATTCATCAATACATTCATGAATCATTTCATGACCAATCGTAGTTTGTGATATATTTCCATCCCATTTTCACATTTTCCATTTAAACAATTTAATCCATTTAACATCATGTGGTCACATGGAAAAGAGGCATAACCTTTTCTTAATCATTCTTTCAATTCTCATTAAAATTATTAGTTCTCCTCATACCAGTGGCGAGCTCACACTCTCCCAGCCAGTTGGTATTAAATAAGTAAGAAAAACCTACATGAACCATGCCTGGCCTTGGTTGTGGAAAACAACCTATATTGATAAAAAGGCACTAATTGGGAAACCTAATAGTGTTCATTTTATTCAATCAAAACTTTAATTTAATTTTAGGTGAAATGCGGAATTTTAGGTGTGTATCACAGTGGAAATGATGCATATAAAGCATAAGGCTTTTTTGAAAAATTAAAAACCACCTACCCTATTCCCATGGTAGAATACACAACTTTTATCAACTCCTAAATCATCTCAAATTGGAATAAAGTGAATGAATGGACTATTACCCTTGAAATAGGGAAAGTTATCTTGCACCATAATGACTTTGTCGTTATGAATTTAATGTAAGAATGGAATAAGTTGAGTGTATATCATATTGGAATATATCATATGAGAGAAACATGGTTTAAATCTATGTGAAGATGTAAAATTGGGAGCAAAGTCTATATTAAGGCTTGAAGAAGGATCTAAAAAGGTGAGGGGTCTCTCTAATTGATGTAATTGAGAAAAGTTTTTAGGTAATTAGAAAACATAAGGAGAAAGAAAATAATTTCACAAATTTTAACTAGGTTGAACATCTTAGTTTCATATTTGGAAAAATTGTGCACCAACCGTGAACCCTTATCCTCCACAAGAGATACCCTAAATTTTTAATGAACATGGTTTGGAAAACTATGTGAAGAAAATGGTATACGGCTTTATTAAAAATCATGGAATTAACCACATAGTTATGCGGCCCTAGGGGCATTATTAAAGAGAATCGTATACCCTTTTCTAATATATGTCCAAACCCCCATGTGAATGCACCCCCTTATTCAAGGTTTCACAATAAATTTATAACCCTAAATTGTGGCATGGACAACCATACATAATTTCATCAAATCAGGCATCTTGGGTCATACAGTTTCTACAATCTATGATACCATTCTTACATTATACAATGTTCATGCTCTGATCTCTGAATAATCCCCTAACACCCATGAAACTCCTATGGCCTCTTTAGGAATTTCTCAAGAATTTAAACCTAAATACCTCAATTAAAACCCTAGACATTAAATAATCCAAGTTTACTTTTAATATATCTATGAATCTACTTGGCCTAAAATATGTTATTTTCCTTAAGTTCACATTGAAATAGAGAAAAATATTTCACAAAAAAATGACGTGAAGTATAGATGTTTTTAGGTAGATAATAATATTATTCATATTTTTTTATCCATTTTATTCACACTAGTTATGGCCTCAATTTTTATTATCTTAGTTCCAAAATCTTTAAAATTAGAAATAACCCTATATTTTGGCATTCCAAAACTCTTTAATGTTTCCCTCTATTATTTTTCTTTGGATTGAAAAATATGATTAGCCCCTTGAATGGTCTTCAATCCCATAATGATTTAATTTTTTATCTACAATTTTTATTCATCTGCATAATCTATGAAAATGATAGTACCTATGTATAGATCTTTCATATAGAGATTTCAAGAAAATTTTTGATTCAAAAAAATCATAAACTCAAGCAAGTATAATCCAGGGTATAATATTCTATTTGTTCCTGACTTAAGACTTATAGATAATTATTAATTCTAAATAACATTATTTCATCTATATCAATAAGAAAAAAGTCATGTTGTTTAATGTAACTATCTTTTTTAAGGTCACAAATAAATAAGGTAGATTTCCCATCATTTGATAAAAATTGTAATATTTTCTATCTTCCACAACTAAGAAAATTTCAATGGTCTCATGTATTTCAACTTGTATAAAGGATTCCTCAAAGTAACATCATAACTTCTATGAGAACCATTTTTAAACCATCAAGTCTTTAGTTTTTATGAATTACATTTCTCACTATGTTTGTTTCTAAAACCCAACATTGTTACAACGATGGTTTTGTTATCAAGATGTGATAAATACTCCAAATTATAATTCATTATCTTTGATAAAGTTCCTAATTCACAGAAAAAACCCATTATTTATATATAATTTCAACTCAAAATAGTTGTGATTCAACTGGAGAGATGATAAATTTTTGTCCTCAATTCTATTTACCCTTTCTATTTGGATATGTCTATCTAATTTGACAAAAATATTTTCAAGATAAATTTGTTTCTTTTACTTTAATAAATATAGCTCTGATCCCCATATTTTTGTGATCTTTAGTAATATATTGGTCAATATCAACCATAACTTTAACTCATCATGCCAGCTCCACAACATGTTTTTTCTTGAATCTTTATATTTCCAACTCTAGTGGTTTTAACTTAAACCTAAAAAAAACATATTTTTTTTAATTTTTAATAATTTTGATATCTAAACACCATTTTATTTTTCATTTATTTTTTCTATATCATTTTTACCCACTACGGTTGGAAAGGTATCTAATAATGGTACCTTCTTCAGCGATTTACACAAACTTTTACAAATTCTTGTTTCTTATATCCATGTTATAAGAAAAACTAAATACCATAATGTAATTGAAATTTATATTATTCTAGTTCCACATTTCAAATAAAGTATTATGTGTATTGGTTCACAATAGGAATCTATTCTAAATGTACACAATATTTTACACATATTTTCTATAAATAAATATAAAACCATGTTTTTATCTAACATAGTTCTTTCCATATCTGTAATGGTTTTGTTTTTCTCTCAAACATACCATTTTATTGTAGAGTTTATGGTATGTTATATTGATGAATTATTCCATGAATTTAATGATAGATCTTAAATAATTGTATATGTTATCATTTCCATTAATATGCCTCACCTTGTTAACATAGACACCAAGCTATTTGTCTACCTATATTCTGAAAATTTTACACATATGAAGGGCCTCCAATTTTCCCAAAATCTAGTGAAAATTAGTCATTTGGTTGAATCCATAAATTAATTTTAAAAAATATTTATCACATTTGGTTCACATTTTCCTCATTGTTTTATAAAAATCTAAATATAAGATTTCTAATGATATAATGGACTGAATATCCACTTTTTGTGTGTCTCTTGCACCATATTACCTTTTAGGCATGTGTCGGAGATTTATTCTCAATCCCTTTTTAGTTTAGTAAGGACATTAACTAACTGTTTCTTGTAAATGATCCTCTTATTTTTCCTTCTAATTTTTCTATGATATGGATCATCCTCATCCATGGAACTCATATAGTACGAGTTGGATGGTTCTCTAATCGAGAACATGTTCTTACTTTCTCTTTTACCTCTAGTAATGAATTTGACATCCTTTAAATTTACAATGATGTTAGAATTATTCTGAAAATGGAATTTATTTCCCTCATCACGTGTTTGGTTAATATTATTCATGTTATATTTTAGCCCTTCCATAAAGAAAAAATATTTCTATTAAATTCTTCTAGACACAATTTCAATAGTTCCTATAAAAATACATAATTTTCATAAAAATATATTATATATTATTATATTAATATTCATTATATATCATAATGATTCACATTGGAATAATTCAAATCTAGTATCTTTATAAAATTGTACACATAAAAAACATGTTTATAAATGAACTACATCATCTCCCATTTCATTTGTTGTTACTATGAACCTTATAAGACATATTATACTTAAAATATCTATTTATAATAGTGTGAACGAAAACATAAAAAATGGTGAGATCAAATTATTAGTAATGGTAAACATGGAAGAAATCAATTCCAACATAAACATAATATTAGGATAATGGTATAAAAAAGGAACTTAAAATTTGAAAATTATACCCTTAATATCATGGATCCTAATCTTAAGTCATGAAATAATGCTTGGAAGTTCATATGATATGATTCATATATGAAAAAAGAACATGATCAAGGATGGAATAACATTGGTATAATACATAAATTCCTAGAATACATGCAAGAATAGAAAATTATTTCCATAGTAGTTGTGGTTTACTACCAAGATTATCATAGTAGATTGGGTTTAATCCCCAAAAAAATGTATTAGTAAAAAATAACTCCCATGATTATCATAGTGGAACAGGTTCACTCCCTAAACCATTATAGTGATCAAGGTTTAGTCCAAATAAAATCATAGTGAATATATCCAATTTATGAACTGGGTCCACTCACCAATCCAAACTTATTTGTCCCGTGAGATATTAATATTTACCCAATGCATAGGAGGGATATATAATTCCAACCCCACACTTACCATAACAAAAATCATATATTCATGTTTTTAGGATCTATGAAACAATCATAAAATCATAACCCAGTAAAATAAATTGGTTTCATCAAAATTTCATCCAAGCATAACTGGTGGAAAAAAATGGGGTCCATAAACATTTCATCCCATATAGCATAAAATTTGGAAACAGAACAAGTTTCAAAAACATCTTATCATCATAAACCTAAAATGTTAAGATAAAAAATAAGGATTCTATCCATGTATCATTTTCCTAGTAAGGAATAAGTGGAATAAAAGGTTGTTGTCTTTGATGAATAGAAAAACTATTACATGATCATTAAAATATTTTTGATGAAAATACCCTTTCCACATTGAAAATCACGTTTCAAAAACAAAATGTTCTCAAAATATTATGAAAAAAATTTCCTTTAAAATTGACTTTGAAACATATAAAGTGTGATATATAGTATAGAATTCTTATTTTGAAGATAAATTCCATTATTTTTCATAAAATTTAAAAACACAATTACTTTCATATTTTTGATAAAAATTAAAAACAACCTCGTTTGGAAAATAATATGAATATTCCTTATAAACCATTTTTAAAAATTAAAACATGGGTAAAAATGACATAAAAATCAATATTAAATAATGAAAACTCTCTTAATTTTTATACAATAAATGGTTGTGGAAGAAATTTTTTTGCTGAATAGATACATAAAGTTGATTTTCCTTAAAAACATACAATAAAATTCATGATTTTCTTGTGAGGAAGATCAAAATAATTCATCATAAAAAACAAAATCATAAACAATATTGATAAATAAATAAATTATAAAATAAAAACCTGAACACTTTAATAACATTTTAATGGTAAATCCTATGAAAGGAATTAAACAAAATGTACATGTAAACACCCATATAATATAAAAAGAATAATTAATGTAATTTTTTGTAGTATATAAACCATATAATAGAAAATTGTTGTTAATTTGGAATGTGTATCATGGAAATAAAAGTGATTGTAATATCCCTTACCTCACGTCTGACATCCTTCGTATGTTCACCAACATCCTCCTCTTCAAAACAACCCCTTTTGATATTTTCTTAGGGTTCCTAAGGTTGGAATTTATGTAATAAAACCACTTAAATAATGTGTTTATGGAAGTTTTGAAGGATTCTTGGAAGGGTATGGTCAATGAAGAATGCTCAATGTGGTATGATGAAAAGAAAGAAGTGGTGCCCTTTTATAATTGAGGGGAGGGGAACTCTTGGGATTTCATAAAATATTAAAATATAATAATGCCATTATCCAGACCAAAATCCTATAAAATACTAGGTATTTACAAAAAGACATTATGATGTTTAAATCCCATAAACCAATAAATATTATATAGGTTTAATTGGTGTTTTAATCCTTGTCTTTTTTATTCACCATGAGGTTAACCAATATTAATCGTAATAGAGGTAATGTATTTTTGATCTTAAAGGGTTAAATTTTTTATTTTTTTGATAAAAATTGGTTCATAAATGGACAAGGTATAACATTTTTTTCTATATATTGTCCACCTTTTCCTTTTTCAATATTATTAGGATTTTTAAATTATTTTATAAAATATTATTTTGATAAAATTTAATTAATGCCAATTTTGACACTATTCATTTTCTATGACTTTAAAGTCATAAATAAAAGTATAAAATTAGAATATAATATGAATACACATAACTGGTATGTTATATTAATCTAAAAATTTCTTAAACCACTATAACTTTCTAAAATTATCGTACTTTTAATATTTTTTAAATAATTTATTTTTTCTATTAATTGATTATATATCATATTAACATTTCACAAGAATTTAGAAAAATTATTGAGTTACTAAATTTTTAAAAATAAATAATCATTATAAATGTAGTTTCATTATAAACAAAATAGACATTTATATTCATTAATACCATTCTTTTTACACAATGTGAACACATAAGGGATATTTAAAACTATGCAAGTGACATTTTGTAAAATTATTTTATTTAAATATTATATTGGTAATTTTCAGGGATAAGTTTCCACTGAAAAAATAAATTTATATTATCAGGTGAAATGTTTCAAGTTCCATTCATATAATAAAATTTATGAGGATAAATTATGGCCTTATGACTTAGTTTTAACCAACATTAACCGGATTTAACATTTATCAAGGTGATATATTTTACCATGGTTATTATTCATATTGACAAAAACTAAAAGAATAATATTTAAAAAATTTCAAACTATTGATTCTATATATGGGATATATTTTTCAATATTCAAATTCAATAATTTTTAGAAATAAAATTCAATAATAAAAATGCAAAATGTTATTATGAAAATATTAAATGAGTGATAAAAATTTTATTGGATATATAACATATATATCTATTTAAATTCATTCAGTAATTGTAATTACATTAATTTATTATGATAAAAATACATTGGCTGTATAAAAACAATTTTTTTCTAAAAAATGTTTATTTTCAATGGATTTTTGTAGTTATTTATAATTAATTAATAGCCAATGAATTAATTTGTCACATATATAAACAAAATTATTTCAAAATTTATTCATTAAAATTAATACCCACAAAAGCAATGACTTGATTATAATAGTAACATAATAATATTTTTATAGTATATCACATATAGTTTAAACTTAGTGTTTTGTATTAACCAAGATATCGAATAATTCAGATTATTTAAAGATAAATATATTCTAAAATATTGGGGTGTTACATTCTACCCACCATAAAATGAATTTCACCCTGAAAATTTTTCAATATGTTACAAACTAATGATGATATCTCTATTTCATTACATCATTGGGTTCCCAAATATATTCTTCACATTTTTAAATCCTCTAAAGAGTTTTCACTTGTTATGTACTCTTTTTTTGGATCACTTCATCTCTATGATAAATGATTTATACCGGTTTATCCTCATAGAAAATATCCTTCTCCAATGGTACAACCTCTATTTTCATTTTATGTGAAGGATCGGGTATGTACTTCCTTAATAGTGATGCAAGAAACAAGTCGTAAACTTGAGAGTGGTTTAGTGGAAGTACAAAGAGGTAAGATATAGGCTATACTAGATAATTTTTTTAAGGAGACAATATAACTATGTCAGAGCTTTCCTTTGTTCTTAAATCTCAAAAACATCTTCCATGGTGATGTTTTTAGAAAAGTATTCACAAAAAACATCAAATTCCAAATCATACTGAAAATTTTCAGCAATGATTTTATGTCAAATCTAGGATTCCTTGATGCAATGTTGAATAGATATAACTTTCTATATTATTTACATTTCATTCTTAGGTCCCAATAGATTTATTTCTCCATATTTATACAAACATATTAGTTTTTTACACATATTTTCATAGAGGGAATCATAAGGAACCATCTAAACTCTTGAATGAAATTTATTATCATAAGAAAAATTTATAAAAGATATATGTTGATCCCAAACATTTATGAAATCCATATAAAAATATCTTAAAACATCTTATATAGTTCTAATGGTTTTTTACTAGCTATCTATTGAAGGCTGATATGATATATAAGAACTCATGTCTATATCTAGATTATATCTATTACTTCTCTAAAAAATCAAGGTAAATCTAGGATGCAGATCAGACACAAGACAATATAGCAGTCTATGCAACCTTACCACTTCCTTAATGGATATTATTAAAAGTTAATCAAGAGGTAAATATTTTTTAATGTAAATTCTATTTTTTGGATTTATAAAGTATAAATGTTTTATCAATGAAAATTACCATCTTATAATTATGTCATATACTCACATGAAATCACAACTCAATGAACTACTAATTTCTATATGACCTTTAAACATAATATTGTCACCTCTGTTATTTGAATTTTAAAAATCTGACATACACAGTTGTGATCAGTAAGATGTTTAGATTCTGATAAGACAAACTTAATTTTTTTGGTGACTAGTATCCTAAAATTATGAATAGTAAACCACCCTTATTAATTTTAATATGAACCTTGGGAATAGTAAATTGTCCAAAAGAATACTAAATTCTCCCTTGAGTGATAATATGACCACAATAAAAGTATTGGTATTTTGGTAAGTCATAAATAATTAATTACAATTAATTTAAAAGAAAATTTATTTTCCTAAAAGGTGTTTATAAATTAAAAATTTTATATCTTATGGTTTTATGATAATTTTATAATACCATTGGTAATTTTTTAAAGCATTATAAAATCAGTTATAGTTTTAAAATCTATATTTTCTATGTAAATTTTTGTTTCAATTAAAAATTAAATTAAAGATATTTATAAAATTATTTTTTAAAATGGATTTAATTTTTGAATTCTACAAATTGATAAATGGTTTGGGGAATTTTTGGGATTTTTCTGAAATACATGAATTTTGGACGATTAGTGAAATACAATAATTTAAAAAATAATCTAAATAAATTAATCATTGAGTCATCAGTTGTGTTTTGTTGATGTAAGCATCATTGGTTCGAGCTGGTATTAACATGTTAATATTTTTGGTCATAAGAATCATTAATCTTACTTGTTCTATAGAAAAATAATAAACCAATAATTAAAATATTAAGAAAACTCCCTCCCGTGTACTATAAAAACCAACCACAATCCCCTCTTCTCCTCACTCCTCTCAATCATTGTTCCTTGCCTAACATCTACTCAAATATCTCCCAATGATCCTACCCCATGTCTAGAAACCATTGGCCTCCTCAAAAGGCCAAATACACTCCCCTTAAGAGGCTCTCAAAGATGATTAACTAAAGAGGTAAATTCCTTTTTTCAATTCTTTTACTTTCATTTCAAGATCCGTTGTTTTCTTTCCTATCGTTACCTCTCCTCATCCAAACGTTATAAAATCTCCAGTAACATAGATGTGTTAGAATTTTATTATGATAAGGGATTAAGTTATTATCATATCTCATTTACACTTTTTTATACTAGTAGTATTAACACCATCTTAGATGTGTTAATTTTCAACATTCTAGGACGATGGGATTTCAATTTCTGTTACCATCTTCAATTTTGGTAATAAAACCATTTTCAAGTTTTATCCAGACTATAATATGTGTATTTTGTATCATCTGTGACTTTGGAATCTTTTTTTACAAATGGTTTTGATTTATAAATAAAAAATGTGCTAGTTGTGATAAAAACCCTCCAATTGACACAAAAGGATGTCAATTATGTTTTATACAATGATTAAAATTCACTGAAGGTAAAAAAAATTAAATTTACAACCATGTAACGTTTTGAATGATCAATAATAAAATATAACTCCAATTCTGGACAACTGTCCTCATTTGACATGATTGTTCTTTCATGTATATATGTAAACCAATCATGAAACAAACGGACCTGAATAATGAAATTGAACCTCATATCCAATAAAAAAAGGTTATGAATGAACTCAATAAGGTTATAATAAATCAATTACCAGTAAATAATGGTCTTATGTTTTTAATTATTTAACATAATTTGATTATTCTTATCATTAATATCATGAGGGAAACACTTTCAGGCGTAAGGTAAGGGATTCTACCAGAATATCCACTATTCCTTCGGGTTATTCATAATTTCTTTTTACCCAAATAAAATCCTATATTTTTATTATGTACATCTTATAATTAATTTTTATATTTCCAAAATCATGTATCAATATCAATTATCAATTTTATTTTTTGGATATACATGCTTTTATGTAATTCTCACCTCAATACATCCCGATAACCAAACCGATTTTAAGGGAACTTCCTGAACTCATAGCCAATTTCAAGTGCACTCAAACATCTATTTTAAGACAAAATTGTTTTTATAAAACCATTTTTTTAATTATTAGAATATTCTTGAATCAATTTTGGTTTTATATAAAATATTATTCCCTTTTTTATTTTAAATTCTTGTTATTATTTTGTTTAAAACCACACTAAAATGTTTTAATGCTAAAATTAATTAAATACTCTTATTATATGTTTTCAATTCTATTTCACATCACTTACCATGATATATGATTATTTTACCTTATGAATTTTAGTGTATGTTTTAATTCATTTTTTCATGGACACTTGTATGATACACCCACTCATTATGCTTTATGACATGATTATGATACCCATTTCTTTCCACAAGTACCTTATGTTTATGTATGATTGATTAGGTATGATTATTAATGTGGAAAGAATATTTATGGAAATTTTTAGAGGGGTGTGCCCAGATAGTGCTCCAATGAATTTGGAAAAGTTGAGTCTCATGAGACGTTATGTGCAATGGTCTTGGTAGTTATCCTTGACTTGTGCTATAATGTGCAACAATCTTGGTTGTTATCCTTTACACTTTAACTTCTATGTGAAATGATCCTTGACTCATGATAAAGTCATGTTTTATGTTTTTTCAAAATTATTATAAATTCATTTTTATATGAATCCATGTTTATATGTTATTATTTCCCATGCTCCATGTATTTTTATATCATTATTCCATGCCTTCAAACACATATTGTTAACCTTTATTACTATGTTTTTACCTTACAAAGATTTTAAATCATCCATTTGTTCATGTAATCCCTAGGTTATCCTATAATGATGTAATATCATAATGTAAGAGAGGAGATCATTATGAAGATTAAATAAAGAAATGTTTTATTTAGTCCCATGTCTTATGTTTTATGTACCTAGTCTTCCAGGACACTAGAATTCATGATCCTCGGCTTAAAATATGATGTTTTATTATGATTAAAATCATGTAATTTTATATTTAAAAGGATAGGGTCTCTATATATGATATAATAGGATGTTTTAGTTATTTTTGGAGGTTAGGAATGGATCAATTTAGTAAGAACATTAAGGGTGATACTAAGTATAAGAAAGCACCCCTATATTTTGGTAGGTATAGATTAAGTGTTTTATCAAGAAAATAAATCCATGCCAAGATACAAATAGTTAGAGGTGGCTCTGGCACAGATGTATCAAACGGAAAAACCCAAAAACAATGATTTGAGCTAGACTCGAACGAGAACTGGTGCATGATAGCAAGTCTTGTTGTACTCTTGGTTTAACACTCCTGGGGGATATGCTTTGGTAAATTAATGATCTTAGTAAAAAACATTATTAAGGGAAGAAAAACATATCCCATAAGAAAATGATTTATTAAATAGATCAACGATAACATATATTGAACCCTTTGTAATCACTGGTTATGATAAACTTATCCTTTAAAAGTTTATAATTTCATGTTCAATGTTTCCTTTTTATTATTAATATATAAGTATTAAATCCCTCTAACTACATGATTTTTATCAGTAAATGGAGAGAAATAGAAGAATATGTGCCAACAATCAATGTGATAATGAATTTAAGGATTTACCTAATGATATGCCAAATATGATGGGAATAGGTTTTTAGAACAACATGACACTACTTGCTTTGTTGTCTTAAGTTATGAATAATAACTCGAATCATGTAGAACACCCTCCTACTCTATGGAAAAAGAATGTTGTTTTAGAACCATTCATGTGGAAAAGTCCTCCTATGTTTATTGGATATTCTGATCGTATCCTCACAAAATAGTTGATTGAATCCATTGAAATAATATTCTTTGTCCCCTGGTGCTCAAAATTACTGAAAGTAGTTTTGGAAGTCTATCATTTTGATGGGGAATCTAATCAGTGGTGGATGCGGATAATAAATATGATGACTAAGGAGGAAATTGATATCATGTATTGGGAGTAATTAAATAGAGTATTTTTTAATATATATTTTCAATGAAACCTCCATCTCAATATGGAAAGGGAGTTCCTTGGACTCATCAAAAATGAAGATGATTCCATTGGTTCATATGAGGAAAACTTCACAAGGCTTGCAAGATACGTCACTGTATTTTTCATGAATACCGAAATCAATGTGGATCACTTATTTAGAGGACTAAATCTGAGTATACGAAAAGAATTGGTGATTCGATACTTTGATAGTTATGAGGATATTTTTTTTAACCCTTAGGGTTAAAATGGATATAGGAGACTTATAATGGTCTCATCTGCCAGGTGATAAGAAGTGGTAAATGAAGTCTAATATGGGTGGTTTTAAAAAACAATACCATGATAGAAAGAATATAGAACATCCCACATGTCAAAATTATTGGAAGAAGCAACCTTGGAACTGTCTAAAGGGAATTAGGAATTATTTAAAATGTAGAAATATGGGACATCTAGAAAAGAAGAGACAAATTGATAGGAAGAATGTTGCTAATGTGGAAGGAGAATGGATGGTTCAGATAAATACATATCCAGTGGTGCTGTGTTACAACTACAAGAATAATGTGTATTATACAAACAATTCCACTAAACCAAGGGTTTTAGGAGGCAATCAACAAAAACCTATAAGGAAAAAAGGAAGTCATTATGATATCACTACTGCTAAGGTGGATCAAGAAAACTATGTGGTGATAGGTACTCTATTTATTCATTCAAGAATAGAAAACGTACTATTTGATTCTGTTTCTATGCATTCATTCATATCTTCCATGTTTAGTAGAACTACTAAAGCAACACCTCAAAATTTGTAGGAATTGTTATCCAGAGAAAAAAATAAATAAATTAGTGAATCAATGGTTTATAACTATTCCCCAATTAACATTTGTGGACTAAACCTCCCAAAAAATCTTTTCATACTTACCTTTAGAGTTAAAAGCTATATTGGGCGTGGATTGGCTATCTTTATGCAAATCTCACATCAACAATCAGGAATGGGATATCACTCCTAACATCCTGAAGCATCCTCTAATTGTATACATTTGTAAGGAGGAAGATGAATCTCCTTTATAATTATTGTCTCAAGTGTGGATATTAATTCCCTATGATCAATCATTTCTAGATCAAATGATTAAGAAAAAGGAGAAAATCATGCATGAAGATATGCCCATCGTGATAGAATAGAATAATGTATTCCCTAATGATTTGTCTATTCTTTCTCCTGATCAAGAGGTTGAGTTCTAAATTTAACATATTACTTGATCCCTACCTATATCACATACACCTTATAGAATGGTCACCTTCGAATTAGAAGAGCTGAAGAAGCAGTTAAATGAGAATTTGGAGAAGAGTTTTATATGCCTGAGTGCTTCACCATGGGGTGTTCCAATCCCTTTCATCAATAATAAGGGTGGTTAAATGCACATTTGCATTGATTATTGTGAGTTTAATTATATCATGATAAATAATAAGTGTCCCCTACTTCAGATTGATGACTTTTTCGATCAGCATTGTGGGGCCAGTTATTTCACTATGGTGGACCTCCATCCAGGATATCGCTAATTAAATGTGAGGAAGAAAGATATTCCAAACACTCCCTTTAGAATGAGGTATGGACACTATGAGTTCTTAGTTATTCCCTTCATAATCACTAATTCTATAGAAATATTCCTCGATTTAAGAAATATAGTCTTTAGAGATTACTTTGTCATATTTATGGTAGTCTTTATCAATGATATTATGATATACTCTCATAGAAAAGAAGAACATGAGGAACATTTTAATACTGTGTTAAAGACTTTGTAAGGGGAGAAACTATATGAAAAAAACAATAAATGGGAGTTCTGGATGGATGATTAATCATTCATAGGGCATGTTATCAGTATAAAAGTGATATATATGGACCATTCCAAGACAAATGGCCTTGAATAGTGGCCCAATCCAACATTTGTAACAGTGATCCATAGCTTTCTGGGTCTATGAGGGTATTATCAATGGTTTTTGAAGAATGTATCAAAATTTTCATACCCAATGACCTAGATGACATGGAAGGTAATGAAGTTCTTCTGGCCACAATAATGTGAATACTTCATTAAGGAGTTAAAAAAGAGTCTTATCACTATGTCAATACTCACACTCCCAATCAGTGGAGAACTTTTTATGGTATACAATGATGATTCACTGATGGTATTAGGTAGTTTTCTGAATAAAAATGATAAAGTGATAGCATGAGAATCAAGGAATCTTAAAATGCATGATCAAAACTATCCTACGCATGCTTTGGAGTTGGCAGGTCTGATATTTGCATTAAAAATATGGAGGCATTATCTCTATGGGGAAAAGTGTGATATATATACTGACCAAAATATTCTCAAATATATATTCACACAAAAACAGATTAATATGAACCAGTAAATATGGTTAGAGTTCATCAAGTATTATGAATCCTCAGTCCCCTACCATATCAGAAAAGAAAATAAATTTGAGGATGCTCTATGTAGAAAAGATCATACATCTTTATCAATGATGAGAATTTAAAATGATCCAATATTCTTATATTTTAAGAGGATGGACATGGGAATCATTAATGGATGAACATCATCAATCCTTTCTAAAAAGTTTGCTAAACCATCCCTCGTGGAGAAAATAAAGGATTCCCAAAGAAAAATTGTGGATGTTTAGAAAAGGGTGGAAGATATTAGAAATGGTCAATCCTCTAAGTTCATGATTGATGAGGAAGAAGTTGTAAGATTTAGGTCACAATTATGTGTACCATCCAATCCACCATTAAAGAACCAGATTTTGAATGATGCATATAGCTCAATATTAACTATTCACTCAAGGATCACAAAGCTATATCGTGACTTATGAGATAACTTTTGGTTTGACAATATGAATAATGATATTGCTGATTATAAATCAATGTTCTATGTATGTATATAAGTGAATGCTGGAAGACATGAGTATAAGGGGATTATGAAACCACTACCCATACCAACATGGAAGTGGGATAACATTACCATGGACTTTGTCACTACACCACCAAGGACATCTAGAGGAAAAAAATTTATATGGTTCATTTTGGATCATCTGAAAAATACATTTCACTTAATCACAATTTGAGAGGACTACTCATTATATCAAATTTCATGGATATATATCAACGAGATGGTAAGGATTCATGGGGTACCACTGTCTATTTTATCTGATAGAGATCCTAGATTCACCTCGATGTTCTGTGAAAGTATTCAACATTCTCTAAGCACTGTACTAAACATCAGTACGGTATTTCTTCCTCAAACTGGTCGACAATCTAAGAAAACTATTCAGACACTAGAATACATATTGAAAAAATGTTCTATGGAATTTAAAAGAGGATGAGACCAACATATTCTACTATTTTAATTCTCCTACAACTACAGTTTCCACTCGAGCAACTGAAGGGAACCACACAAAGCCCTTTATGGGAAACGGTGCAGTACACTGACATGTTGGGATGAAGTCAGCAGGCTTAAGCTGCTAGGACCAGAAATGGTTGATGAAATCGTGGATAAGATTAAAACAATCGAGTAGTACATCAAGTCATCCAAAAGTTGACATAAGTGTTATGTGAAAAATCTTCAACCAGACCTTGAGTACAAATTTGGAGATATATAATTTCTATGCATATATCCATAGAAAAAGTTTATGAGGTTTGGGATGAATGGAATGCTATGTCCCATGTACATTTTCCACTTAAAGATTCTTGATTTTGTGGAAGTTGTTCCCTAGTAACTATCACATAGATATACCATGATAAAAGTACATGATTTTTTCCACATATCTCTTTTAATGAATTACATACAATATACTTCTCATGTACTCTCTTTAGAGGTGGTACGGTTTGAGAATGTTCTTTCATACATGGATCAACAAGTGAAGATCTTGGATCATAGAGATAATGTTCTATGTAACATGAATATTCACCTGGTAAAAGTACTATGGCGGAACCATATGTTTGAGGATGAAACATGGGAAATGGAGGAGGAAATAAAGGAAAAGTATCTGCACCTGTTTATGGAGTAAAATGAAAAATAAAATTTCGAGGGAAAAATTTCACAGCGAGGGGGGGGGGTGATGTAACAACCCAATGCTTTATGAATAGAAATTCTATTCTTATAATTATTTTTTATAATCACAAGAAATCAGAACACAATAAAATACTAAGTACTATGTGACCTTTAAACATAATATTTTCACTTATATGATTTGAATTTTGAAAATATGACATAAACGTTTGTGACCAGTAAGATGTTTTGATTCTGATAAGACCAACTTAATTTTTTTGTGAGTAGTATCATAACCTTATAAATGATAAACTATCCGTATGAATAGTAATATGACCATTATGAATAGTAAATTGTCAAGAAGAATAGTAACCTCACCCTAGAATGTATAAATAAAATTTAGGAACCTTATAAGAGATAATATGACTATAGTAAAACTATTGGTATTTTTGTAATTCATAAGTATTTAGTTAAAATTAATTAATTAATTTAATAAAATTTTATTTTCTAAAAAGGTGTTCAAAAATTTAAAAATTAATATCTTATAGTTTTAAGATAATTTTATATGACCTTATGTAATTTCTCGAAGCTTTTTAAGATCACTTATACTTTTAAAATCTATATTTTTCACGTAAATTTTAATTTTAATTACAAATTTATTGAATCAAATTTTTAAAAATATTTTAAAAAATGTAATTCATTTTTGGATTCTACACGTTGATAAATGGCTAGGGTGATTTTTGGCATTTTTCTGGAATACATGAATGTTTGATGAATAGTGAAATATGATTATTTACAAAATAAGTTAAATACATTAATTTTTGAGTCATGGGTGATTTTTTGATAATTTATACACCACTGGTTATAAATCACATTAACATATTACTATTTTGGGTCACAAAAATCATTAATATTTCTTTCCTTATAGAAAAATAAAAAACTAATAATTAAACTATTAAAAAAAATCACTCTCCCCTCCACTATAAAAACCACCCACGCTCCCCTATACTCTTCATTCCTCTCAAGCCTTCTGACCTACCTAAATTCTACAAAAATATCTCCCCAAACTCCACCACTACATCCATCATCCCTTGGTGTCCTGAAAATACTAAATTCTCTCCCCTTAAGAAGCTCTCAAGGAAGATTTACTCAAGAGGTAAATTCCTCTTTTCAATTACTTTAATTTCCTCTCAAAATAATATGTTTTATATTCTATCCATACCTCTCCTCATACAAATTTTATGAATACACCATTAAATTATATGTAATAGCATTTTTTTATGATAATGTAATATGATAATATCATCCCTTATATTCCCTTCTTTTATACTGTTAGTGAAAACACCATCCAAGATGTGTTAATTTACCACAATCAAGGACAACAGGTTTTAAATTTCTATTCTCATCTACAATTTTGATCCTAAAACCATTTTTATGGTTATAATAGACTATAATATATATATTATTACTCATATATGGTTTTGAATTGTTTTTTTACTCATGTTTTTTTAAAAAAATGAAAATGTGTTCTTTGTGATAAAAAACCCACAAATTAACCCAAAATGTTATCCCTAATGTTTTATATAATGATAAAACATTATTCTAAGTAAAAAAATTAAATTTACAACCATTTATCCATATATATGTTCAATAATAAAATATAACTCCAATTATGGACAAATATCCTCATTTTATATGATTTTCCTTTTATTTATATAAGTAATCTAGTCATGAAACAAATAGAGCCGAACAATGAAATTGAACCTCATAACCAATAAAAAAGGTTATTAATGAACTAAAAAGGTTATACTAAATCAATTACATGTAATTTATTATATGTAATTATTACTTAATGAACACAATTTTATTATTCTAGTCATTAATATCAAGAGGGGAACACCTTGAGAGTTAAGGTAAGGGATTCTACCAGAACCTCCATTATTCTTTTGTGTTATTCTTACTCTCTTTTTACCCAAATAAAATCATATACAATGCTTATGTAATCTTTTAATTTCTGTTTATATTTGAAAAATAATGTATAAATATCCATTATCCATTATCTTTCGGGGATATACATGCTTTTATGTGATTCCCTCCTCAATACTTCCTGATAAGCAAACTCATTTTAAGGGAACTTCCCAAATTCATACCCAATTTCATGTTGAGTCTACCATATGTTTTAAGAACCCATTAATTTTATAACACCATTGTTTATTATTAGGAAAAAAAATTCTTGGATCAATTTTTGTTTTATATAAAATATTATTCCATTTTTTATTTTAAATGCTCGTTAGTATTTTCCTTAAAACCACACTAAAATATTTTAAGGCAAAAGTTTCTTAAATACTCTTCTTACATACTATCAATTCCTTTTGACATTAATTACCCTAATATATGATTATTTTACCGTATTAATGTACATGTATGTTTTTAATTCCTTTCGTTCATGGACACTTATATGATACGCCCATTCATTATGCATTATGACATGAATATGGAACCCATTTTTTCCATGGGTACTATTATATTTATATACGATTGATTATGTATTATTCTTAATGTGGAAAGAATATTCATGAAAATGCTAAGTTGGGTTATCAAAAATAGATCTTCAATGCATTGGGTAAAGTTGAGTCGCATGAGATGTTATGTGAAACAGTCTTGTCAGTTATCCTTTACTTATGCTAAAATGTGCAACAGTCTTAGTGGTTAACCTTGAGTTGTGGTCCTATATGTGCAACGAGCATTGAATCATGATAAATTCATGTTTTATGTTTCTTCTAAATTATTAAGACTCCATGTTTATATGACACCATGTTTATTTGTTATGATTTCACATGCTCTATACATTTCTATATCATTATGCCTACCCTCTAACCCATGTGATAAATCATTATTACAATTGTTTTTCCCTTACTAGGCTTTTAGATCATCCCTTGGTTCATGTTATCCATAGGATACCATATGAAGATGTATGAGAACAATGGAAGTTAGGTGCTCTTTATGAAAATTAAATAATGAAATGTTTTATTTAGTACTATGTCTTCAGTTTTATGTACCTCGTCATCCAAGAAACTAGACTTCACGATCCTTAGCTTGTAATATGATGTTTTATTATACTTAAAATCATGAAATGTTATATATAAAATTATAGCATCATTGTATAAACAATTTTATAAAAACCTAAATAGCATTATGCAATTTATATGTTTCAGTGATTCCAAATAAAAATTCAATAGTGTTGTTTTCCAATTTGAATTTGGGTATGGGTAATGGTTTTAACATACCCTTATACATCTATCTCACATCCTTAACTTACTAGAATAATTTGAATTGAAATATATATTATTTAGTTTCTCTCTTTATACTTTCCCACCATAAATACTATTTTATATCTCTATACATGTCTTACCTTCCAATATTGATATAAAATTATGAACTATGAACCTCATCCAAGATATTATTAATTATATATCGTATTTATAGGAATCATAAATTACTCTTGAAAAATACAATTCCATCATAATCATGGTTAAACTCAAGAAAATTTATCCCCTTCTTCTATAGTTTCACATTATATTTCTATTTCTTTTTGCACATAATATATATATATATATATGGTTGAACACACATTTGAGAAAGATAAAATTTTACCCCATCATTTTAAATATATAGATCCATTCATAAAAAATTAAAATACATTGGGTATTTTCTGATCCTCATCATAGAAAAGATAGTATGATCCCTTTGACATGGAGCATATTCCACCTTGTTTGGTTTTCCCCATGTGGTAATGTTTTCATCTGTGATAATCTTGAATCAACTCCAACCATCTTCTCTAGAACATATTAAACTCTTTCAGAGTGAATATATACCTTTAAATTTTATGATCAATATATATATCACACCATTTGTTGTAAAGATAATTCCTCTATATCTTTAATATGAAATTAAAATATCTAACTACAAATCATGAGTTGTGTAATTTTTATCATGAACATGAATTTTTTGTGGGTAATAAGATATCAGTATATCATTCTTCAAGAGTAATCATCCTTGTCACTTCATTGATGAATCACTATAAATCACAAACCCTTCCCCACAGTAATGAAAAGTAAGTACGGTGCACTGACTAACCTTCTCTCCAATTACTTGGAATTTTCTTCACATTCATTAGTACAAAGAAACTTGGTTCCCTTTTGAGTTAGCATAGTGAGTGGATTTGATTGTTATGAGAAATTATCCACAAATAAAAGATAACTTATAACCAAACCAAGAAAACTATGGATCTCTTTCATATTGGTTGGTCTAGGATAATGTTTGAGAACTTTTATCATTGAATGGTCTACTTATATACCCTCACATGAGATTATATTATCTAAGAATGAAACATTATTAAGAAAAATCACACTTGGTAAATTTTTTATAAATTTTATCCTTTTCCAAGGTCATTAGAGAAATCCTCATGTGATATTTATTCTTTTCTTCTCTCTTTAAATAAATAAGAATATAATCTATAAATACAAACACAAAGAGATCAAGGTAATAAAAAAAGAAACTATTCCTTAAAATCAATGACAATTGAAGTTGAATTAGTAATATCAAATGTAATCACTATAAATTTATGGTTTTCATACATTGTATATAATGTCTTCTTGGGTATATCGTCATTATAGACCATTAATTGATGATATATAGAATAAAGGTCAATATTGGAAAAGTACCGAGTTCCAGATATGGTTTCCAAAAAAATCATCAATATGGGTTAGAGGATGCTTGTTCTTGAAAGTGATATTGTTATGTTCTAGATAGTCAATTAAAAGTCGCATTTATCAATATTTATTTATAACAACAATAACTGGTGTACCACATGATTTCATAATTGGTCAAATGAATCCCTTTTTGTGATTCTCTTTGAGTTTCTTATTTAGTTCTTACATTTCAATATGGGACATTATATGTGGAGTCTTTGAAAATTTTACAGCACCTCATATGAGTTCTACTAAAAACTTAACTTCAAGAATTGGTTGAATTCTAGGAAACTCATCTAGAAAGAATTCAACTATCCCTCATATAATAAGAACATTTTAGATTTTGAATATTCCTCCAATAATTTTTGATAAAACACCATTATCATTAGGAATAAATACCCGTATAATGGATGTTTTTTACTAGAAGTTCATATGTATTGTCACATATATTGAATATATTAGGATGGTTTGTAATATCAAACCATATTTCCCTTTATGGGTAATTATTGTGGAATTTATTTAAATAATGAAAATCCATACCCAAAATAACATCAAATATAACTAAAGAGAGAATAAAAATATTTTCAAAAGCACATTCCCGCAAACATAAACCAGATAAAAATCATGTACTTAAGATGTGATCATCGTTTGACTTGGGATTTTTACTGCTAACACAACATGAAATCTTTGAGGTGGTATTATGATACCCATGTAAAAGTATTTTGATATAAAAGAGTGGGTCGATGAAGAATCAAATAAAGAATTAGTATTTCTTATTTGGATGGTAAGTGTACCTTTCACCAATTCATTAACATACTCCACATCTCTATTAGTGATCACATGATATTACCCTTTTTTCCCTAGGATTAAGTGGTTGTTGACATAAATCATCATCGTTAATCTTTAGGTTTGAATATAGGTTAGAATAATTCTCATCTGCCTTATATTTGAAACACAAGAGTGTAGGTGGTGCATCATGTCAATATTTTCCTCTATTTGAATCATTATATTAGATCATCTCATCATTTTAGAATTATATTTCCCGATGACCTTTCTTCCGCACATAAAACATTTACTAGACACCTTATGAAAATATCCACCATATTTCCTTTAACACTTTTAGTATAATGAATCTTCAACATCTTATCTCCATGATTTTTCAAATTCCCGTTCAATTACACTATTGTTTTATTATCAACACTATGGGAAGAATAATTAATTACCATATCTATTTCGAACATAATAGCACATAAAATGATTTATTCATAGCTAATTAATTCTCTTTTGGATAATACCATTTGGAGACTTTGTTTTAAGACACTGGTGAATTGATAAACCTTAATTTTAGTTTAGAGGATACTTCCAGAATCATACATTTCAAGTCTCATAAAAGTTTCCTCATATGTTCCAATATATTCATCATCCATCTCTTTCATATTAAATAATTACTTCTCCATTTTCATATGATAAATAAGAGAGAATTAAATATTTATAAATAAGCTCTTAAAATCATCCCACTCTAAGGAACCAATTCCACCTTGTTGCCACATATTCATGATAAGTGTTCTCTATTAATTCCCTATTCCTTCTAAATGATAGACATTCAAAATAGAGTTTTCAAACATAGAACATTGGAGAATGTAAATTATATTTTTAAGTGAATTGATATATTTCATGGAAACTATTGTATCATAAGGACAACTAAAATATGGTATGTGTTGGCTCATAAAGAGCTCAACAAAACATTGATCCCTCTTTTCCCCATTTGTAATATAACATTGATTCATAACTTGAGAGAGTTATAGGTTCATAGTAATGTGATTTTTCATTCTAGATCTAATAAAATTATATTTTTGATGGGGTTAATCATTTTGTTATCCAATATATGTAACCTCAACCTAATTCCCTCATATTCCATCCAATAACCAACAAAAACAAATATTTTGGGAAACTATAGTAGAAGTCCAAAAAATCCTGACACGTTCTTAGGAATCTAAGGCACCTTTGGTTTAACCTAGTATATTAATGATCACTATGAAAACTTTAAGATGTTATCTTATACTTAGACATATCCCATGGTTTCTTAGTATATTTTTTATCATCCATATTTTAGAAGGATAACTAAATCATTATATGTTACAAAATATTGAAACCCATGATTTTTATACATAGATATTACATTTTATTATACTAATATTCATTACATAATATAATGATCAAAACCAGAATTTTATTGGTCTAGTATCTTGGGAAACATCGACACATAAAAAAATGTTTCATAAAATGAACTATATCATCTCTGAAATAGTTCTTCATAACTGAAAACCTTCTTAGACATATCATACATAAAATATTATTTCAAAACATGTCTAAAAGAAAAATAAGATAGGATGAGCTTATATTCTCCATAAGGGTAATAAATGGAGATATCAATGATCACATAAGAATTGCCTTAGAATAAGGGTGTAAGAATATGATATTAACTTTTTCAAAATATTATCATTATATCATAGATCATAATATTGGGTCATGGGAAAAAATGGAAGTTTCATAAGACCTAAATCATATATTACTCAAAGAATATGATCTATGATAGTATAACATTTGAATAATACATAAGGTTTTGTAAAACACATATGTATAAAAAAATAAATTCCATAGTAGTCAAGGATCACATTCAATACTATTATACTGTATTTGTGACACTCTCAAAAAAATCAATGTAGTAAAATTGAACTCCTAAGACAATCATAGTGGAATAGTTTCACTCCCTAAACCATCGTAGTAGTCAAGGTTCACTCCCAATAATATCATAGTGGTAACATTCCTTTACTAAACTGGGTTCACCGACTATTTTAATCTTGTCAATCTCAAGATATATCATTATTTACCCAATCCATTAGATGGAAAAATAATTCTAAAACAACCGATCACCTAATAATAAATACACATATGTGTGACATATGATAATTAAACATTAATCATATAAAACCCATTAATAGAAATGTGTTTCATAAATATTGCATCATTCCATAACCCATGGAAATGAAACAAGTTTCATAAACATTTCATCAAATCCTCATAGAATAACCCGTATCAAAGGAATGGATTTCATAATAATTTTTTTCATCATAAATATAAACTATGCCGAGAAATAATAAGGATGGTATCCTTAGATCATTAGAAAAGTAAAACATAATTGAAATAATGGGTTTTTTAATATATAAATAAAAATACGATTATAGTATCATTATGACATTCTTGATGAAAATTACCTTTCCCTATAGAAATTCAATTTTCAAAAACCAAAAATTTGGAAAATTTTATAAAAGTAATTTAGATTGAAAATATCTTTGGAAAATTGTCAAATAATATTTATAGTATTGAAACGCCTTGATGGAAAGAATTTTTTTTCATGTCTTAAATGTTAAAACAATTATTTAGTTCATATCTTTGGTAAAAAATCAAAAATTAACACATTCAGAAAACAAAAATTGGAATCCTTTTTAAAAAAACTGTAAAAATTCACGAATGGAGAAAAATAACATTGAAAAATAATATAATAATAGTAAAAACACTCTTTAAAATATTTTTAAAAAACATGATATAGAAGAAATAGTTTTTTTGACAGAAGAGAGTAATAAAGTCTATTTTCCATAAAATCATTCTTTCAGTATATTATATATTTAAATAGAGAAAGATTAATGGAAAAAATATAATTTTATGGAATAACTAGTCGAGAATAAAATTCATGAGTTTCTTGAAGGCATATCATGCCAATTTATCATTGGAAACATAGTCATATGAAATCCTGATAAACAGTGAGATTGTATCATAAAACTCTTATCTCTTTGGCAACTCTTAACTTGTAAGCCCATTGAAATAAAGAAACATAGAATTATATATAAATCCACATTAAATTTGTCATATTCATCGTAGATAGAATTAATGCTTGTTATATAAACCATATAATGGAAACAAGTGACAAATATGAATGTGTCTCACATAAATAATAGTGAGATGAAAAACCATTACCTAATGTCCGACTTCCTTCATACAAGTTTGGACCTCTTCTTCTTTGAAAAAAATCCTTAATATATTCTATTAAGGATATAAGGGTCTTTCTTTAGTGCATATCATCACATCTCAAATGTGCTTACAACTGTTGAAAAGGTACTTTTGAATGGAATGCTCAATCTAGAATGCTCAACGTGGTTTCATGAATAGAAAAGAGGTTTCACATTTATAATTAAGGGGAGGGGAAATTGTGGAATTTCATTAAAGATTTAAAAATAATAATGTCATTATCTATCCCAAATTCATTAAAAAGGATATTTATTTGAAGCTAATATATTATGAGATTTAAATATCATAAAAAAAATATTATTTGGGTATGTTTAAGTGGTGTTCTAAAACTTATCTTTTTTATTGACCGCTTAGTTAACCAATTCTAACCTTAACCACAGTAACATATTTTTTACTCATAAAGGGTTATCATTTTAATTATAATGAAACTGTTGGTTTATAAATGGAGAAGTAATACCATTTTAGAACATATCAATTCTATATTTTCCTATTTCATTATTTTTATAATTTTTAATTAATTTAATAAAATATTACATTGATAAAATATCATTAATGTCAATTTCAACACTATTTATTTAATTTGACTAAAAACACATAACTAAAAAGTTTCATTTAGAATATAATTCTATTAAATGAAACTAATTTGTTATATGTATCTAAAAACGTTTTGGAACACTAAGACCCACTCATGTTATAGTTCTTTTAATATTTTTGAAATTATGTGTTTTTAATTTTGATTAATTGAATAAATACTATATGAGAAATTCAGAAGATTTATGGAACTATTTCATAACTAAAAATAGAAAACAATTACCATCATAAATATTATTTCATTATTAAAAATAATAGAAATTTATATTCATTAATAACATATTTTTATCCTTATGTGAACATGTTAGAGATATTGAAAACTGTGAGAGTCGTATCTGGTAACTTTATTTTGTTTAAATATTATATTATTAATTTTCATGGACATGTGTCCATTAAAAAAATAAATTTCTATCCTAAGGTGATAAGGGTGTAATTAAAATCATCTAATAATAATTATGATGATAAATTATTGCCTTATTACTTATTTTTAACCTATACTAACTCAATTTACGCTTTACCGATGTGATAATTTTTACCATGATTACTATTCTTATTTTTCAGATATAATAGCTTCCTAATAACCAAATTTGGACGTCAAATTCCAAATATGGAATCTACTTTTTACTATACAATTTTATATGTGAAAAAATAATTATTAAAAATTATCATGAAAAATTTGTGGGAAAAAACTTTTCAGAAGAAAAAAATGATTAATTTTTAGGCATAAAGGATTCTTTATTATTATACCATGATTAGAAATATATTAAAAGAATGTTAAAACATTTTATTTAATATATAATATATATATATTTCATTAAAATGATTCACCAATAGTGTTTAATTTAATTTACTAATATAGTAATACATTATATATATAAAATAGTTTTCCAGAAGCATAACATTTTTTATTATAAAATGATTTTTATTTATATATATAATTAATTTAAAACCATTAAATTAATTTTATAAATGTGTAGACATATTTTTTTAATAGTTATTTTTGTCTTATTCATAACTTAAATTATAGAATTATGGATATAACTATCATATAATAATATTTTATTAATATATCTTTTTTTGTTTAATCTTTATGTTGCATATTATACAAGTTCTCGAAGAAATAAAATTATTTAAAGAGAAATATATTATAAAATTTCATGGTGTAAATATTACAATATATTTAATCATAAAATTACTATAATTTATAAATGTAACATCACCATCACATTTTTTCAACGTATTTCATGATTTTAGTGTCCCTAATAATGTCGAAAGAAGACTCACTATCATGGGTAAATGGCCTTCCTCTCTCCATTACATTCAATTAGACTTCTAATTTGAATGTTTCTATCATTTTTTATTATCTAATAATTTATACTTTTATTTATAGATAAACTATAAAGGTAGTTTTTCATACACTTTCCTACAATGTTTACAAATATATCAAATCTACCACAAAATTTCCATAAACCTTCAAGACAGTTCAGAGTAGGCATACTTGAGAAAAAATTATTCATACCCTTTTTCATTATAGGATCATTCGTTTTCACTATATATTCAATCAGCATTAGTTAATATCTCTTTTTATTCATGGAAAAGTTTTACAATTATGTGAAATATTTGGGGTTAAAATTTACATAGCACAACCAGTAAATACTTAATCCAAATATTCTTTTAAATAAAAATTTCTTCTTAAAAACTATATTTTATATTTTTAAATTATTTATACATATATAGCCTTATATTTATTTTTATTTTAGGATTTTAATTTATAAATAATTATTATTTATTTACAAGGCGTAGAATATGTTTTCTCATCGTTGTTTCTACCTCATACATGTAGATATTTTAATTAGGACCTTTAATATTATAAAAACAATTATTATTTTTCGATTTATTTTAGGTACATGTTTAATATAAATTGATGTAATAGAAATATCAACTATATTGGATGATTGAGTTATGTGTTTAATAGATTTTTTGAATTCTTGTTTTATTCTTTTTACCTCATTATTATCTTTAAAGATTTTTGATTCCATCTTCCCCGTTTTTTTCTTCAATATAACTATTAATTATAGATAATTATAGATATTTTAATAACCATTAGTCTTAATAATTTATTGAGCTCTTCTGTGTTTTCAATCATTATTTTGAGTGTTTATTCATTTTCTTTAACATTCTTCTCATTAATATTCTTGATTTTTTTAACTAAATTCATAAATTTTTTGTATTTATCAAGAAAAGATTTTATATCACATCTATGTCTATTTTTTATATATGTTTCATCAACACAATCATCTTCAGATATATATGATTCTAATTTCATTTCCATATATATCATGAAATTAGTGATTTTTAGTTCATTTAATCACGGAATGAATGACAAAACAAATGTCTTCCTATTTATCATTACTAATCAAATATATTATCCTAATTCATAGTAATTTGTATTTACTGTCACCAAATATATCCACTAATCTATATTTTTTTCACCATTTCTTCTTCTGTGTTTTTCTATCCTATTCATCTGCCTAAAACTCATAGTTTTTCTTCTTATGACTATTGACTATAAGGTTTCTAATACATTCACATGTGACTAATTTCAATAGTAGTTTCCCCTTATATTTTATATTTTATGTTATATAATTTATAGAGATAATTAACATGATTATCTTATTATCTTTATCCCAAATCATCATCAACATCATCATTATCTGGATCACTGGAAGGTTAAGGTTCTTTTTCTTTTAGCTTTTATTTTCCCCTACCACAAAATTCAGTACATCATTAAATTTCGTCTTAAATCATTGTTTCAATATCATTTCATTGGAAATAAGCATATTATGTCAATGATCCAAATAAATATCTTATCTATCTTTTTGAGAAGAATTTTTTTATCAATTCAATCTGAAACCTCCTTTATAATTTTATTCACTATAATATATTTAACAAAATTTCCTCCAAAAAACAGTATTGTCAGTCACTATCATTTTCAATCTTATAAATTAATTATCAATGGACTAATACACATCCATATTTATATATTAAACCAAGAATCTATAAATTTAAATAATTTCTTTTTCACTTTTACATTTCCTTTATAAATATTTAAAAATTTATCCCAAATATATTAAATAATTTTGAAGCTTATGAAGTTGGTAAACACTTTATCAGTGACATTGATCAAAATTATATTCCTAGAATTTACATCAACATAAAACATAATTTTACAAAAAAATTTCATTTTCCAATAATTTTATAATGGATGTAAATGTCACTATATTCTCCTCAAGAACATTAAGACTCAATGAAAATAAATATGGAAGTAATTTATTTTATCCATTCATCGAAATTAATTTAATAAAACATGGGTTTGCTTATAATATTCATAGAGTTGATTTTTTACATTCACATAAAAAGTTATTTGGATAGAGAAAACATCCAACTCTAATACAAATTAGAATAAATAGTGTGTTAAATAGCTACACTGAGAGGGGGGGTAATGAGGGTATCGTTTTTTAAGTTCATTCTCTGAAATTAACTATTTTAGTTTATTAAGACACTACCCTCTAATGTATAAATATCATCCTCACTCCCGTTTAATGAATGATAAATAAGAACAAGGTAATGTTACGTTTTTATAAATTTTATCCTCAATATGAGAGACTAATCCTTTATTCAGTCAGTTTTTATATAATGATACTGATTTTCCAATAATATGCCTTTATTAATACAAGTTTATGAGTATTTTATTACACCAATCCCATGAATCTAAGAACAAAAATTACCTCCCATGGGTTCTACTATTTCTTAATAGATGTAATAAATAACAAGTAGTGTAATATGACGAATGGTTTTCTTTTGAATGTACATTTATTCAAAAACATATCTGAGATCATCCTCTTTGACCAAGCAATATAATATCCAAAATACACAACTCACTTTTATCAAGAAAAACTACTTCAAAATTAAATCATTATCAACTCACTGGATAGAGTGACCTTTTTGATGAATACTTCATTAGCTATAATTTTTCCTCTTTCTATTTCTTCTTTTCACCTATGAATACTTTGGTATACATATTTTTACATAGTTCACATAGCCACATATTTATAATCTTGTTATAATCATTATCTTATGCTCAATAAATATTTCTTAATGTCATGAGTATAATAGTGATTTGAATCTCTTATTCTTCCCAGTTTCTCAAATTTTTAACAATTTTGATGTTTCCATCTAGAAATATTCTCTCTCATTAAGAAATCACTTTTTCTATACAAGATACACATTAAATTCTCATGTAATTTTTTATATGCCCAAATTATTATATTAAAATATGTCTTTATAACACAACCAAAATATAATGTTATCAAATATATATTTAGTACTCCTAACTTTTCATACACTTCTCTCAAAAAAATTCATATAGGTCAAACTCCAATGGTTTCTTTTCAAGTAGATTTTCCCCAACTTCCCTTTTCTTCTTCAACTGATAACTAGTCAAGTTAGGATTACACATCTTATACCTCAATAAATTTTAAAAATTCAACTCACTTCACAAATAGATTAATATATGATTTTTAAATTGAATAAAATAATGTCATTGTCCCATTTAACATCCTTATCATTCATGAAATTAAACTCACATTCAATTTGTGTTATTCTCAAAAGTTTTATCCAATGTTGAATCTTTTTATTTAGAGAACAATGATAACAAATTCTTTATTCTGCATTAAATGTAATATTTTTATATATAATTAATGGAACTTTCATCTCTTGAAATTTTTTCTTCTCCAGAAAATATTTCTTGAACTAATAATTTTCTCTAGGATAAAATCTAAAATAATATCTTTGTATTGATCGTGATGTAGAAATAATGATAGTTTCATGGTTCCCCTTTCATCCTTATAGAAATCAATAATCATCCATAAATAAATTATGTATACTTAGATGATTCTTATTCAAATGATTCATATGCAAAGAACTTCATTTTTATGAAAATATAATATAATACATACCTAGGGAACCTAATTATTAGGTATATAAGGATTTATGAATATGTGGAACTATTGTATCCTTATATGGTACTTGGATGAAATTTAGGAAAATAATGATTCTTAAATAGTTGTATGATCCATGATTTCACACATAGTACTTTTCCTTTTTTTACTTGAATGAAAAAAACCCATAATTCATCATCTATGATTGGAACCACATTAACCAATAATAAAACAATTTAATTCCCCTCAGAAACACATCAATGACATGGTTTAAAATAAATAAATTAAATATTATACTTTAAATAGTTTTTAAAATCCAATATTTTTCTAAAATGATAAATACAATTATATATTAAAGTATTCCAAAATCAAAATTTCATGGAGATAGGATAATAGGTTCACAATCCAACCAATTTTTACCATTCTTTGAGGACCCTAGGACTTAAAAACAAGAATTTGATATATGAATATATTGGTAAAAATATATTTTTCTACATTATTCCCAACATAAGAACTATTTTCATAAAATGGGAAAATGATTATATGGTTAAACTATGAAGTACATATAGAAATACCATAAAAATAGAAAATTCAACCTCACATGAAATACCTTCATTTTATAAGATCTGAACTCTGGGTGATCAAGATACACAACTACCAAGAAGGAAATATCTAGTCTCATCACTAGATTTATCACTTATAAATCATTATTAAGTAAAACCACATCAAAAACATAATCATGTGTTATATGAGTATTTTCAAGCTTCAACATCCCAAACATTTCCTCATCCAATGGTTTTCAAACCACATGGGAAAAAGAAGAACTGTGAACCTCTAGAATCTATAGTATAATGGTTTATTACTATGGGTGCCCCTTGTTGGAGAATTATAATCCATATTTTTAAAGTAAATTATAGATAACATCCTAATGGAAATAATATATCTATGGTGGACCCCACTATGAAGTGATTTATAATGTTTATTCCCCAGATCTAGAAGACCTGTCAACCAATATACAGTTTTGGGTATCCATCAAAGTTTCTATCGTTACATTGAAACAAGGTGCAATATTCATTTTCTAGCTCAATTATTTCCTCAAAACAAGTGTAAAACTCATATACACACATAAAACTTCCCAAAAGACAAATATATAGTTGAAAACAAATAGGATATATTATTATCAATTTTTTATAAAATCTATTATTGGGTACATCAAGAAACATCACCAACCACCTCAACTACCCACCATCAAACGAACACTCATATAAGATACTTAACATAAAATGAGGTCATTTTTTATTAAATCTTGGTTTATATCACTTTGAATTAGTTAATGGAATTCTTAATGAAAGTAATAAAGGTATATGGAGTGTCCTGGGGTTTCAAAACATAGAAAGGGGGAAGGGTATCCATATTGTGAATGGCGAATGTTTGGCTCACTGTATGTACTAACCATGCACCAGAAACATGACCTATAGAGAAGGGAGTTGCATAGTCTATAAACCATGCCATGGGAAGGTTAAAATCATGTTGATTTTCATTAAACCAATAGAACACCCTCTTCAAGGATTTCTTAAACATGTGGGGTCACCAAAAAAATTTCTCGCATGGTTCCCATTTTGGATAAAGGGTACCACATGATTGGTTCGTGGTTTGGCTAACCAGGAGTCCAATGTGTGTTCCTCATTAGATGTAGTGAATTTAAAATTTCACCATCCCAAACCACATATGATTTTTACCCAATTTATCCCCTTTTTATTCTCCTATTACTAGGAGTCCTAACCCATATCTCCAAAAATCTCTAAGGGTGGATCCAAATATATTATTAGGCATTTATAGTGACATTTAGTATTAATAGAATATTCAAATAAGTTTATCACTATATTTCCTTCTATTTTATGCGATAATCAATGTGTATTATTTCCTCTCCTTCTGATTTGTATGAACCCTATTTCCATGAAATTAATTTCCTTAGTTTTTTGAGGCATTTAATTCAAATCAAGGGTTGTTTTTAGATGAATGGTTATATACAAGATTTATATTGTTGTTATATAAGTCATTTATCATAGTATTTATGTTTATTAATATGTAAGTAGATTCTTATTTTTTTGATTATGTGTATAAATTTATTCATTTTCAGGTAATGATGTTTTGGGTGACAAAATGATGTGTTGGAACTTCTATAGACCCTGTTGGATATGTTGATAATGAGTAGACTAGTCCAAATTCCACCCATGGGGTGATCTAAGCCATTGAACATGGAAACTTATTTATAAATTGATTAATTAAAGGGTTTATATGAGTAAAATAATCTAAATTATTTTTAGAATATTAACAAGGCATAAAGAGTTGTTTGTGAGAACATGGAATGTTAAATGGGTTGTGAGATAATTAAAGAAAAGTGATAAATGCTAAAAGGTTGAATGTAAATATTATAAAATGGTTGAAATTATGTCTAGTGGTTGTGGTTATTAATAAATGGTTAAATGGGAAACTTATGAAATTGATTCAAATATGTTGAATGTAATGAACCGTGTGAATTTTTTCCAATGATGTGGTGAACCATAGTTGTTATTTTTTGATAAAAGGCCACTAATGATGAACCCTATAAATCATCTATGATGGTATGGTTGGAAATTTTGAATAATGATCCTCATCTTTGGGTCAATCTATACAGATCCTCTAGGCCCCACTATGAATGGTATGGTTGGGATGTTGGACGCATGCTCTAAGATTATTTGGTATGGATATCATTTGGATACCTAGATAAAGGGACCAAGATAAAAAGTTTTGATAGAGTTGGATAATGATTACCCATATTATGTAACATGTTATCCCGATTATAGTCACATTTTATAGTGGGGGTCAGAAAAGGTTTTTTGTGTTTGTGATAAAGTAATATCTGAGATCCCATCGGACTAATTGATAATTTTTTAATTAAAACCTAGTAAAAATTAACATTCATGCTTATTTATTCTGTATAATCAAATATACATTGATGTTATATAGCATATTATTATGGAAACCATTTTGTGGCGTCCTACAGAGTTGTAATCACACCCATTTTTGGCCACCATTGGGCACCCAAGAAGACTTCATATTTGTAGGTTTTGATAAGGGAAAGGGTCATGTGATATATGGTTGAAATGTAGTAGTTCATGGACGAGGGGACAAGACAAGTTATCAGGACCCATTTTGGGCTCAATATTTGGTTTATTTAGTTGTATTTTTTTGGAACTCTATACCCTCATGGCATGAAAAATTTATGAAATTGGATTTTTTTTATTTACCCATTTTCGGTGTTAGTTATGTGTGGTTTGTTTTTATTTTATTATTTCATGTTGATGTTTATTATGATTCATGATATTGTTTTACTCAATTAAAGATGATGTACTCTTTCTATGTTTTTCATTAGAATCTAAATACTAGTCGAAAGGTTTTTGAATATGAGGAGGCATGCTATAATTTATGTGGTGTGCCAACATAGAAAAAATGTTTTGTGGAACCCGTGTTGGGATGTTTCAACTCATTATTGGAAGAAGTCTTCCACTATCTTAAGAAACTATTCCTAATAGTTTAGATGAAATTTATCAACAAGTTCTAAACCATAAGATTACATCGACTAGTACTCGATTAAACAAAACCCAAAAAATTAAGGGATTCATACTATAGTACATAACCACAGTTTTCATGCATTGAGAATTCCTATAAATTTATACTAGTTTTACAAAACTAAGGACCATGCTCCATTAGGGTGGTCCTCGATCATGATGCACATCATGATATTAAATATATATATCAAAGGATAACCTTTATCAAACATGGAAAATGGATAATGAGCATTCCACCTTTTGGTAATAGCTTTAGGCCAGTTTTCTATGAATATATGATCATAAAATGACACTAAGTTGACATAACCAATATAGGCCACTCATATATAGAGAAATAGTGTGAGGGAACTATTTTTGATAAAATATAAGAAACATTTTCCTCTCCTAAAAAGAATCAACCAATTTTATAATAGTTTTTCAAGTAAAAAATCCACCAAATCGATAATAAATTACTTACCAAGGTTGTCAGCCCTCATTCTAATGAGTTTCCACTCATGACCCATACACCATCACATCATCAAAATCATGGTGGTAAATTTCAACTACATGAATTTGGAAATCACACTATGAGAGATTAATACCAAACTAGAACTTTCATTATATGAATAATTTAGTAACATAACATCTAATAGTATCCTAGATGAATTTAAATAATGAAGTATTCATTTCATTTCTTCTAGATACACAGTAGGGGTGATCTTAATTCTACATAGTAACACTTGAGATATATCACCAAAATGTAATATGAAACATTTATCAGTCTCTCATTAAAGGAAATTCAATGTTTTATCTTAAAAATAATTCATCTATTCCTTCAAGATAATGGAAATTTCATATTTAACGACACCTGTTTCACGTAAAGTCTTTCTTAACATTTATGGGGTCCCATAAAATAACTTTTTAAGAGTTTTATTTCCCCTCTATACCAATGGGTATTATTCATTACTGATGGTATAGCTTACTTCCATTTATAAACTATATATCACCATGAAGTACTAGTAATGGGTAACCAACCCATATAATTGTGATCATTATTGGGTCTCATCGCTTCCCTAAAGCAATCCCATGTAAGACCTCTCTCTCCATGATAGACTCACCTCACCAGGACATAAAGATGAAACATAATATAAATTAATAGAAATTATCTAACTTATAATGGTTATCATAAGGGGTATCATAGATTATATGAATCCATAAAATATGATATAATTATTAATAGTTGAAGTTTTCATTGACCAGTATGTGGTTCTATGAATATAAGACACAAATCATACCTCAAACAATACTATATTTCACATAACTATGGTCTCCCCTTAAATTTATTATCTATAGATCTAACTATAAACACTCCATGTTTAATAGGAAAAAACTATGTGTGATGATTATGTGAGTCAATGGATGTGTTATCTATCTCTATCTCATATGGAATAAACAATTTGTAATTTATTAAATAAGTCCCTAATGGAAATTTTTCCTACCATAAAACGATCTCGGATCTCGCAACTTTTTCAATATAGTGCTCCATCCATGAAAACATTGTAGATATTATTATAATAAATTAAAACATGATCCCACAATAAAGGTTTTATATCTAACAAAAACACTCAACTATCAAAGCTCCCTTAAGGGTGCAACTGTATAAAAGCACAACCCTAGCCTGAATTTTCTCTCTAGGGGATCTTCTTGAACTAGAAATATTGAATTATTTTTCCATGAATCATGTATGGTAAAACCTCATGAGATATATTAACATTAAAAAGACTTGAAAATTGTAACACTACCTTATATAGGGATTATAATTACTATCACTCAGAAAACTCAGCATATAAACAAATAATTTCTTCTTAAAAAAGGTTTAAAATACAACAAAGTTTGATAATTTGTGTTTTGAGTTCAGCAAAGTTATCATCCACTTATAACTCACTAAACCATGAATATAACTCAATGTAATAATCATCAACTAGATAGTGGTAAACCCACCAGAGAAACATGTGTGAGTTGTTAACTCTGGATAATCCACTAAAATGTAATAAATTTGGTCACCTAAGAATCCCAAAAACCTCTATTTCCAAAATCCTGTTGTACACTTATATTTTGATTAGTTTTTTCTAACATTGGGTAAATTAACATATTCTATAAAATATTTTCTCCACTAATCATAATGTTGAGATAATCATCCATTTATTTTTAGAAAGGATATCGCTCAACAGGTTTTTCAAATAAATGTCTAGTATCTGAACTTATTAGTGATAAGGGGGTCCACAATTATTGTGAGATCATAATTACCATACCTTTGAATAAAATATAACTATTTTTAAGGGAAATATTTATTTAATAAGAATAACGAATAAGGATAATATAATTTCTAGTTGAGATGAATTAAAAATAACATGAAAGATCATAACTTTCCACTATATGATATAGGTTCCATCTTGACTATTCCCCACAAATTGATGCCTCAATGTTTCTAGTCAACTAATAATGTATCACAGTCTTTGTGAAGGATACATTGGACATCACACTAAAATAAGGAATCCTAAAGGGAATAATTAACTATGAACACCTTAACACCATTACACTAAATTTCTAAACCAATACATGCATGAATGATAACTCTGAAAAACATAATTAAGACTTGAATTGATTTGATACCACTTTTACATGACACAACCAACTATGGTCCCTCCTAGATCAGTGGTAATCTAGGTATGCTTCCACAATCCTACCTATAAAAAATGAATGGGTGGAGACTCAAGTTAATAAGGAATAGTACATATGGGATTATTTTTCCTATATCGACGTATAATCGACACATATATACAATATGTAATATAGTCTATAATATTAGTTTTAGTGACCCAACTCTAGATATCCCAGATTTGGAGACTTCTATCCATTAAATTGGCATGATTACAAGGAATCAAGCCCCAATGTACTAAAGTGTTTAGTATTCTTGGTAAACCAAATACAAAAATGAGTCTAGTTTTACAAATGAATATAATAATAACAACATTTCTTATTTCATTACAAAAAATTTATTTTAGAACTCTCTTACATCTAGTGTATCCCTAAATATCTTTCATCGTATTCTAATTGAATTCCTAGGGAATGAATGATAATTAGGATGAGATAAAATTCTCAGTAAAAAAATGAATAGTGGGAGAAATATTGAATCAATGAGATTAATAATTATTAAATGATAAAAAACTGAACACACATAAGATGTAATAAAAAAACTTTTAAGGAAGTGCAAAAATAATATTGCTATGTAATAATTAGAAACAAATAACATTCAAATAACCAGATAAGTCAAAATGAATATGGAAGTCTAAGAAATTAAAACACATTCCAATTAATCAATGAATGGAAAATGAAATGTATCTATAGATATGTCAAAGCCAAGTCTCTAGGATGAATAATAAGTGAAACTGATATGAGGGAAATTATTTCTTAATAGACCTCTTGTATAATGGATATGAAAACATATGTCATCAAGAAAATTAACAATTTGGATTAAAATGATGGATAGAATCCCATTTAATTTATGAAACTATTTTTTCTCATGAGAACCTATCAATGAATCTAGGTGCTATATTATGTCTAGGATCCACCTGTCATTACTGGTCTAAATCATTCCTCATATTGAATACTCAAAAAAATATTCGTTATCAATTATCCATATTGAATTAATAATATAGAATTTACAATATTTCTTAAATAATCAAACAACTGTCAAAGTAGATAACATATATAAAATGGTCAATAGTTTAGGAAATATTAATATTAATGATAAATGAAATAGATAATTATGGTGAATTCAATGTTCAATAATCATTGGAGTTTAATATTACAAGGTTGATAAAAAATAATTCTAGGATGTAAATGTGATTACTATCCTTTTCAAAATAAATAATAAACTCTTTAAATGTAGAATAATGAGGGTATCAATACAAAAACTCCCATGTGGGATAAAATAAATGGTTATTGTTGTTCATGAATAGAAATACTTTAAAAATATCTTCAAAATAATTATTGAGGAAAACATTATTTTTTTAAAATCATTCTGAAAAAGAAAATTATTTTAAAATCACATTTCAAATCATTTTCTTTAAAAGTTAACCATTTAGACATGCAAAGGATGATTCAATGAAATTATGGCGAGTAAACATATACATAACGTATGAGGTAAATGAACATTCGTTTTTAATGGTAGAAAGGTTTAAAAAATGACATGTATGGAAAGTGAAAAGAATATTCCTTTGAAAAAATTAGTAAAATAAAAAATGGTACAAATTTAATAACTAAATAATTTGAAAATAATTATTTAACACATTTTAATAATATATAGTTTTTAGAATAAAATAGGTTCTCCAACTAAAGAGTGAAATAAAGATGGGTTTCTTTAAAAACATTTTCTAAAATATTTTGAGTAAAAAAAAGTGGAAAAATGGTAATAATACTTGAAAATGTTTATGAATAACCATAGGAAATATAATTAAAGGTTTTATTGAAAAATGGAATATATTTTACTCAAATGGAAATACCATTTAAATATCATTAAAATTATTGTTGTGGAAAATAATCATTAAACATTCCAAATTGTGTTATACCACTTTAGAACATTTTAAATCATAATCATCATGAAGTGATAACATTAAATTCAATATTAAAATAACATGACGATAAAAGGATTAATGATATAATATAAAAAAAGTTTTCAATATATACACTAGACAAAATAAGTAAGTGGTGAACATTATATTAATCTCATGGATGTAAATTTTTTTATTATAATCCCTTACCATGAGTTTTATTTTGGATGAATGCCCTTTAAATTTATGTATAACAATTTTTTTTTAAATTTATAATTTATTCATACAATTTTTAATTTTTATAATTAATTTTATTTCACATATTACCATATTGTGTGAAAATATTTAAATAATTAAATTTAGGTCGTTTGTTTTGACCAAATTTGGTTTATGTGTCAAAAAAACTTTGGTATGTCAACTATGGTCAAAGTGGTTTTTATATAACATATTAAGAATAATAATAAAGATATAATTATCATATATATACATTAATTGTAATTTTAAAATCAATTATTAAATATGGTTATAAAAAATGAACAAATGTTACAATCATAGAGATGGTAGACTAGACGTATGCATGAGTAACGTTCCTATTTTTCAATGATTAGTATAAAAATAAGGTAAGTAACAATTTATCATTCCATAATGATAATTTTATCAGAAAAAAATTTTATGTAATCGTATATAATTATTGTGATGTAAAAGGAATCAAATTGTGTCAAGGAGGCGGTAGTCCACACAGCCACGAACAATGTTATCACTTTTTAAGTTCGTGTGAAAGGGTAAAAAATAATATGATATATATATTAATTTATTCACATAAATGTAATTATTTCATGAATAGTTTATATTTTTTAGGTAAATTTTTAATCAAACCAATCATTTATACATTCCATGTATCTTGTAAATGAGTCACATGACTTTGAGGGATGGTAGTCCATAATTCCACAAACGATGTTATCATATTTATAAAAAATGAAAATATTAATGGTATGTGTTTTAAAATAATTAAAGAATATTAAAGACATAATAAATATTATATATATAATATTTAAATATATTTTTGATCATAATTTCCACCCTGAGAGGCGGTAATGGAAAAAAATGAAAAATCATCGTTTATTGATCTAATTGTTTTTTCGTACACGTAAACAGAATGTTAAATATCAATTAGAAGGAGGTGGGTATTAGTTTAGTTGAAAACCTTAATAAAACAACATCAGATTAATTTTAGGATACTAGTTTTATCATATGATAATTATGTAAAAATAATTTAACTGTGGAAGAGTAAGTGAAAGAAAAGTGATTATTTGAAAGTGTTGCCCTAAAAGCAGGTAACTCCATTTGGTTTATAAAAAAGGGATTCCTTGGAAGGATTTATGAAAAAAGGGAGGTTTCAAGTATTATGGGATGGATTTTGGGAAGATATTTGGGAATATTTTGGCCAATCTAAATTTTTTAGAGGTGTTAGTAACTGGTTGAAGGGGTGGCCTTTTATATTGGATGAGTGACACTCTTTTAATATTTCGGAAAGGGAATAATTCCCACATTTTTCATGTTGAAATAGGATCCCCTAATGGTTTTAGTTTGACACATGATAGTGTAGGGTAGATATATGTCCATCCAATATATCTTGTACATGTTTATAGGTCATTTTGGGCCTTAAGGTTAAGGTTTAGTCACGTTTTAATATGAATTTAACCTAAATTGTTATAATTAATTTTAATCACTTTCATTAATATTTTTATTCAAAGACTAAATTTGAATTATCAGAAACTATAATATATTATTATTACAAATATGGATTCCATTTTTCGAAATTCAAATCATAGAAGTGGTAGAAATTGATTTAAATCTAATCCCCCAGGCGGGACGACAATACGAATTGTTTAAGTAAAAAAATCCATAAGATTGCTATATTTTAATAAAAATTTTCAAATTAAAATTGAATCCAATGACATAAATTTTATTAATTGATAAAAATATCATCTTATTAAACTTCAAAACCAATTAAAATTATAATTTATCCTTAAAAATAGATATGCTAAAAATGTAGTTTTTAACGAAAATTCAGTATTTTTAATTTTTCAATAAAAAGTTATGTTTCTGAAAAATATAAAAAATTAAACCTAAACTAATTATTATGTTTCTATTTCAAAGTTTGTGTTTATTTTGACATATAAAAAAATTTATATTTGAAAATTCAGATTTAAAATGGGTTCCCTATTAAAATGTGTTAAAATTGCCTTTATAAAAATATCAGTTTTTATGGGTGAATTTGGATTGTTCTTATTTTATTCATATAGAACATAATAAATTAATATAAAAAATATTTGACTATATATATAACACATATTTTTTATTAAAATCATTAATTAATCATTTTTATTAATGAAAATATCCTTTCACATTATAAAAATAATAATACTTATTTTTATATCCAATTGGTTCTTAATTTCATTTCTCATTAATCGGTAACCAATTATTTCATTTTATATTTATAAAAAACATATATTTTTATAATTTATTAAATAGTATTCATAACCACAAATATAATAGTTAGGTTATATCATATTATATTAAATAATAATATTTTAATAATATATTTTTATTTTGGGAAACTTGGTATTGAGTGTAACACAAGCTACAGAGTAATGATTCTCTTGAATGAACATATGATAACATGGTGTTTAATTCATTAATATATATATAAAGTAATATTTATTTAATATTATTATGTATTGGGGCAATATATTCCCTTTTTACACTTGGTGTGGCGTGTTATAAACACTATTGAATACAAACATTTACTTTAGAATTTCATGGTGTTATATTCCCCAAACCTTAATTAAATTGTCTATATGAAATTTAAGATCAATATTGGTAATTGATTATTTGATATTTCCTACATTTAAATCCCACGTCAGGAATAGGGTTTGTAAAACATCATCTAGAAATGAGAAAATGGGAAGTGAAAAATCCCTATAGACTACAATGTAACGAGGTATCTAATTTGGAGAACATTAGTGGAAAGTTAATTTACATACATGGAGGAAAAGCATAAATATTTATAGGTAGTGAATGAGGTCATCAATAAAAAACAAGTGAATTATCAATATAAATTTGAGGGACTCAATTCCATAAATCATTGATTATTTAAAATACCACAGGTTCAATAGAAATTATGGTATTAGGACATTATTTTATTTCTAAGTAATTTTCCTAATGTTGGCTAATAATTTTTACTAGACAATAATATAAGGAAATATTTATACTATATATGATTAAATTTCATGACAATAATACAAAATTTTGGTTTTTTTCAATAAAATTATAATTCATCCCTTTACTTCCAAAACATAATTAATAATAATGAATTTTTTATACCTAAATAACTAAAAGAAAATTTTAATGGATTGTAAGTCCAATAAAATATTGTCAAGTATAACTATTTTTCTCCAGGTTTCTTCAAAAACCAATATAGTTAATAAATTAATCTATAATTTTTAAAAGTGATTCTACTAGTTCATTATTAACAACTATTAATCGATAGTTTTAACTAAAATAATGAAACATTTAAAAGGAAATTGTGTTGGTTAGTGGTTGGATTGAAACCTATATCATCCTTCAGTTGTGTGTTCAAGACCCATGACCTTTCATGATTTTTATTGGTTATCACACAACTTATATATTATCCTTTTTTAAAAATATATTAATATTATTTCCAAAATAACTATTATGGAAATCCTTGAAATTAGGTTAATTACTAAATAGAATTTTATCTACAATTTTCAATAAAACCATATTACATAAATACTTCATCAAATTATTTTAACATAGACCTTTCCTGGTCTAATGTTTATTGATAATATAATTTAGAAGATTTTTAAAAAATTATACATTATATCCAATGTAAATCACCTTAGGTTTTACCTGTGTTATTATTTTTCAAAATCCTTTATATTGGTTTGTAATGAAAATGTAAATTTTCCTAAGAATGTCCCCCCATGAGTGTCAAACTAGGCCCGCAGTAAGGATCGTTGTCATGTAACATGTTACACCGAGTCAGACCCAGCCCACCTTATCAATTTTGTTACTCTTAGGTACATCTGTTCCAGAACCACATCCACTTGTAGTATCCAGACAGTGACGTATTTCTAAAATACCCACATAATATCAACATTACCAAAATTATAGTGTGTTCTTCTAAACTTATCCTCAAATTATACTTTAGGGTTACATTGTCAAATATAGTTTTTCCTAAGTCTAGTTCCCAAGCTTACTACTAAACATACATTGATTCCAACTGTAACAACCCGATCGTAGATAGCCTGGATATGATGTCTGATATCAATTACATTGGAATGATTACAAGTAATCAAGGCACAAATGACCGAAGACTTTGGTAGTCTAGGTAATCTAGATACATAAATGAGTCTTCTATTAGAAATGAATTCACAAATTTAAAATTTTTTGTCATCTAAACAAAAAAAATAGAGGATAAATATATTCCATCTATTATATCCCTATATATCATTCATAGAAAAATTCATGGATTTATAGGGAAAGAAACCTAATAAGGGTGAGATCAATTACCCGGTAAGGGAAAAATATAGTGGAATGAATTGTAGTTTAATGAGGGTAAAAATTATGTATTGGTAAATAATTGAACACAAAAACCATGAAATTTTTTTAAAAAAAGGAAGTGAATAAAAAATATGGAAAGGTAATAAATAGAAACCCATTCCATTCAAATAACTAGATATAGTAAAATAAATATGGAAATGTAAGAAACTAAAACACATGTCATATAATAAATGAACAGAAAATGAGATGTATATATTGATATATCTTTGCAAATTCTGATGGATAAATAATAACAGAAAATAAAATGATGGAAATGATTTCATAATGGACGTCATGTCTAAGTCACTGAAAAACCTATATCATCAAGACCATTCAAAATATGGTTTAAAATGAAAGATAAGAACTCATTTAGTTTTCGAAGCTACTTTTTATCATGGGAACCTATTGATGCATCAAGGAGAAATATAAATTTCTTGCTCTAACTATCATTAACAATCCCAATCATTCCTCATATAAAATAATCAAAATAAATAATATTCGTCATCACATATTTGTATTTAATAAGAAATATGTAATTTTAAATATTTCCCTAAATAATTAAATAAGTTTCAATGTAGATAGTTTATGTAACATGGTATATGGTTTATGAAATAGTAATAACCAAGATAAATAAAAGGGATAATTAGGAGTAAATTCAATGTCCATTGATCATATGAGATTGAATATCTTAGGGGGTAACAAATTATTCAATGAATTTAATGTGAATAATATCCTTTTACAAACCCAAAATAAACCATATAGAAAAATTATGAGGATGGTATAAATACAAAAAATCAAAAGTGTATTAAAATAAATTATTTCTGATTATGATGAATAGAAATACTATAAAAATATCTGTTAAAATAATTCTTGAGGATAATATCCTCTTATTTTGTAAAATCCTAAGAAAAACCTTTTTGTTGAAAATAAATTTTGAAAAAAAACAATTAAAAAGTAACCTTTTATACAAGAAATTTAATCTTCAAATAAATTATGGTGAGTAAATATTTATATAACATATGTGGTAAAATAACATTCACTTTTCACTGTAAATAGGTTTCATAAATTCCTTATTGAGAAGAAGACAAGATGATTCATTTAGAAACATAGGTAAAAGAAAAAATGGGTCAAAATTACTTTTCTAAGTAATTTTAAAATCATATTTTAAAAAACATTAATGAAATATGGTTTTAGAAGATGATTGGTTATCTTATTAAAGAAAGAAATAAATTCAGGTTTTCTTTGAAACATTTTTAAAAAAAAAATTGATTACCAAAGAATGGGAAAATATTACTAATAATTAAAAATGGTCATGAAAAACTAGAGGATAGAAAATTAAATAATTTATTGATAAATGTTCATATAATTTACTCAAATATAAATACCATTAAAATATCAATAAAGTTATTTTTTAGGAAAATCATATTTAAGCATTCCCAAGTGTTCCAGGCCACATTAAAACATCTTAAATTATAATCCACGTAAAGTAATCGCATTTTATGTAACATTAATATTCTATGAATATAAAATGATTAATTATATAATATATAATAATTTTTAGTAGATACACTATGTAAAATAAGTAAGTGGTGAACATGACATTTATCTCATAGATGTAAAAAAGATAGATGAAAATCCCTTACATTGAGATTCTATTCAGGTGATCGTCCTTTAGCATCCAATATAATTTTTTTAAATTTTCTACATTCTTTATAAAACTTTTCATGTTTATCATTACTTTTATTTTAATTATCACGCTGTTGTGTAAAACTACTTAAACAAATATGTTTTCATTAGTTGTTTTGGCCAAATTAGGGTTATGTCTGAAAAAAACTTTGTTAGGTCAACTATTGTTAAAGTGATCACTATATAATGTATCCAAAAAAATAATAATGAAATAATTATCAAATTTACACCCTAATTATATTTTTTAAATTTATAATTAAATATGGTTATGAAAAATGAACCAACATTACGATCATAAAGATGATAGACCGTATATACATATGAGTAACGTTCCCATTTTCAAATGATCAAAATGGAAAGTAGGTAATTAATATTATATATATGCATAATTATCCATAAATCCTAAATAAAATTTTTATTCAATAATATATACTAATATATAGAACTTTGTTTTGTAAAATAATAAGATTTTGTTGAGGAGGTGGGAGTCCACACACCCATGAATGATGTTATCACTTTTTAAGTGTGTATGAAAGGTTAATAAATAAAATGCTATATATATATATTATTTACAAAAATAAAATTATTTCACAAATAGAAAATAAAGGTTTTTATGTCTCATTTTTTTAATTAAAATCATCATTTATATATTCCATGTATATTGTGAATGAATCAAATCACGTTGAGGGGGTGGTAGTCCACACTTTTACAAATGATGTAATCATATTTACAAAAACGGAATGTATTATGGTATGTTTTGTAAAAAATTAAATAAGATTAAATAACTAATAAATATCATATATAAAAATATTTTCCATCATAATTTATTCCATGAGATTTAGTAATGGAAAAATTTACAGACTTCTTTTCGTGAGGCATTAGTTTTGCGTACATGTACACATAACGTTCGATATCCATTAGATGGATGTGTGTGTGATTTTTGGAAAAACAATCAATACAATAATATCAAATTATTTTTATTATACTTTATTCATAATATAATCATGATTTAAAATGGTTTAAGGGGGTGGAGGAGTAAATGAATGAAAAGAGATTATTTGAAAGTGTTTCCTTAAAATCAGATAACTCCTTATGCTATATACCAAAGGGATTTCATAGAAGTATTTATGACCAAAGTGAGGAATCAAGGTAGATTGAATTATTTTTTGGAGATATTTGGAAAGATATTTTTGAACCCATAGTGGGTTTAGAGGTGTTAGTAATGGGGATATGTTGTGTCCTTTTATTGTGGAGGAAGAGTGGAACTCTTATAATATTATTACAAAGAAATTATTTCTACTTTTTTCATATTGAATGTGGGACCAATAATGGTCCAAATTCAATAAACGATATTATAATGTCTATATAATTCCATTACAAATCTATTGGGAATGTTTATAAGTTGTTTTGGTCCTTAATAAAAAGGTTGATTCCATTATTAATCATAATTTAACCTAAATTGTTGTAATTGTTTTATCACTTTAAAAAACATTTTCAATAAAAATAAAATTTCGTCTAATTGGAAATTATAAATTATGCCGATTAAAATTATTGAATCAATATTTCCACATTATAATCATATAATTGGCAAAAATTGATTGAAATTTAATATTACAGAATGGATGATAATGAGGGTTTTAAAAGTATAAACTTCTAAAGTTTTGCTAAGTTTTTATGATCAATTTGAATGTAAAATTATTTCAAATAAAATAAATTGTATTAATTGAGAAACATATTATCCAATTAAAATTAAAACCAATTAAATGTATAATTTATCCTTATTGACAAATTAGATGAAAAATATGTTTTATACAAAAAATTAGTATTTTTAGCTATTCCTAAAAAAATAACATGTTTCTGAAAAATATAAAAAATTCACCCTAACCTAATTTTTATATTTATATTTTAAATATGAAGTTTATTTGGTCATATTAATTCAAATAAGTTTTCAAAATGCATATTTAATATTGATCCTCTATTAAAAGATAATAAAATTGCCTATATAAAAATATAGGTTTTTATGCGTAAAATATGATTTGCTCTTATCATATGCACATCATTCATAATTTTTTAATATAAAAAATATTTAATTTAATATATAACATATATATTTCATTAAAATAAATAATTAATTATTTTTGTTATGTAAAAACTCCTTTGTAAGCTTAAAAGTAATAATAATTATTTTTATATCCAATTGGTTCTTATTTATGTTTCTCATTAATTGGTAACCAACGAATTCATTATATATTTATATAAACCATAATTTTTCATAAATGAGTTAATAATATCCATAACCTCTTACATAATTTCTTGGTTTTATAATATTATATTAAATAATAATTTTTTAATAATACATTGTTATTTAGTGAAACTTGGTCTTGTGTGTAATGCAAGCTATCAAGGAAGGTCACTCTTGCATATAACACAAACTAACTCAGTGTTTTGTACATTACAAGCTATAAAATTTATTATATTTATTTAATATTTTTATGTATCAGGTTAAGATACTCTCTTTTTATAATTTGTTTTGTGTTTCATAAACACTATTGAATATAAAGTTGTACTTTAGAATTTTGCAGTGTTATGTTCTACCCGCCTTAATTAACATACATCCTCATAATTCAATCTTGATATTTGTAATAGATTGTTTGATATTTTATACATCTAAATCCCATATCATGAGAATTTTTTGTAAAACATCCTCTAGAAAATAAAGAATGGGAAGTACAAAGGTCACATGGAGTACCATGTAACTAGGTATCTAAGTAGGAGAACATTTATGGTACGTAAAAATATATACTTGTAAGAAAACATTAAATATTAATATTAAGGGAATGGTTCCATCAATCAAAAAAATTGAATGGTAAATAGAAATTTATTTCCTCAAATCCCTATACCATTAATAATTTATAAGACCATATTTTCAACCAAAATTAAGGTATTATGACAAAATTTTATTTCAAAGTCCTTTTCCTGATGTTGGGTAATTCTTTTACTCACCACGAATATAAGGAAATATGCATACAAAATAGGTTTCAATTTTATGTGAATAATCCTAACTTTTGTTTGTTCTTTAATAAAATTATAGTTCATTCCATCACTTCTAGAAATTAATTACCAATAATAAAATTTTTCTAATTCCTGAAGAACTAAAAAAAATGTATAAAGGATCATAAGAAAAATAAAAGGTTTAAAAGTATTAATGTTGGTCTTTAAATATCTCCAAATCTAATATGGTTAATAAATTAATATCTAATACTCAAAATTGATATTATTAGTTCATCATTATCATTAATTTTTTAAATTGTTTAACTGAAAATAATGAAAAATTAATTAGGACATTATGTACATTAGTGGTTGGCATGAAACTGTTATCATCCTTCAATAATGGGTTCAAGGCCAATGGGATTTCTATATTTGATTGGTTTTCACCTATCTTATAATTTTTCCTTTAATAAAACCTTATTAATATAATTTCCAAAATAACTATGATAGATATACTTGAAATTAGGTTAATCCCTAAATATCATGTTAACTATGGTTATCAATACAACCATAGTACATAAATACTTTATCAACTAATTTCCAAATAGATCCTTCCATGGTCTAATGTTTATCAATAATATCATTTCTAGGATTTCTAATCCATGACACCTTTTCTTCAATTTAAAAAACCTTAGGTTTAATCTAGGTTATTAATTTTCAAACTGTGCATAGTGGTTTGTATAGAAAAGGATAATTTTCTGAAGAATATCCTCCAGGAGTGTCAAACTAGGTGTGTTCAATGGCAGGTTGTAATGTACAAGTTTACATCGAGTTACACACTACACACCTTGTCAAAGTTGTCACTCCTAGGTAGATCTGTTCCATAACCATGTTTACTTGTATTTTCTAGATAGGGATGCATTTATAGAAAAAAACAAAATATTTAAAATGTGGGTCTTATTTATACACATTCTACAAAGAAGTTAACCCAGGGACTTAACCCCATAACCAGAGCCCCAAACCCAAAACCCCCTACCATCGTAGCTTCCTGTGTGGGGCAGAAAACACACATGATATTTAATTCAGAAAAAATATTGTGTGTTATTATACAAGTATACATAAATTATACCTTATTATTATGTTTTATAATCATTTTTTCCTAAATCTAGTTCCCATGTTTTCTTAATTAAAGTCCTTTAATACCAAATGTAGGGACCGAACCCTAGATATCCTAAAGCCGTTTTCTTTTATTAATTACATTTTTATGATTTTATGGAATCAAGCAACAAATGACCAAATATTTTAGTAGTATTGGTAAAATGGATATATAAATGAGTCATGTATTTCAAAATAAAACAATAATTACAACATTTCTTCTTTATAAATATAAAACATCAAGGAATACTCTATTACACATATTCTATCCCTACATATCCTTCATATTATGATTCATGGATTAATGGGGAATGAAACATAATAAGGGTGACCTAAAATTCTCAATAAGGGAGAAATATAGTGTAATAATTGAGAGTAATAATTATTTCATGGTAGATAACTTAAGACACATACCATGTAATCAACAAACTAAGAAGGACGTTTACAAACAATATTGTAAGTTAATAACTAGAAACACATGTCATTAAAATAAATAGATAAGGAAATAAAAATATGGCAAGGTAAGAAACTGAAACACATTCAATTTAATCAATGAAATGGAAATGAAATGTATCCATAGATATGTTGATGAAAAATATCATGGATGAATAATAATTGAAACTAATATGATGGAAATTCATTCTTAGTTAGAGTCATGTTTAAGGAACATAAAAACCTATAATGTTAAGACCTTTCACAAGATGTTTTATAAGTAAATATTGGAACTATTTTAATTTTTGAAACTAGTTTTTCTCAGGAGAAACTATCAATGCATTGAGTATCTATATAAATATTGGGATCCACCGTCATTAGAAGTACAAAATATTCCTTATATCAGATCACTAAAATAAATGATTTAACTTATCAAATATCTATATTGAATAAATAATATGGATTTATAAATGTTTACCCAAATAATCAAATAACTTTCAATGTAGACACCATGTGTAAAATGGTATACGGTTTCGCAATTATAATATCCATGATTAATTAAATGGATAATTAGAGGGAATTCAATGTTCAAGGATCGTATGATATTGAATATTTCAAGGGGGAAATGATTTAAGTAATTGGATGTGAATACTATTATTAGTAAAATAAATTATAAACCATCCATAATAAGAATAATGATGATACAAAAACATTAAGTCCTAAGTGGAGTAAAATAAATGGTGTTTGTTTTTCCTGAATATAAATTCTATAAAAAACATATTTTAAAATATTTCTTGAGGAAAATATAATTTTATTTTGTAAAAATTATTTAAAAATATTTTCGATTAAAATAAATTTTGAAAATATTTTCTTTATTAATTAACCTTTAACACATTCAAAAATGTAAGATTCAAATAAATTATAGTGCATAAATCTGTACTTATTGTATGAGGATAACGAACATTAATTTTTCATGGAAACAAGGTTTTATAAATTTTTTACTGGAAAATAGACAAGAAGATTCCTTTAAAAACATTGGTAAAATAAAAAGGTGTAAAATTTTATTTAAAAAATAAATTGATAATCATTTTTAAAACATTTTAATAAAACATGGTTTTTATAAGAAAACAGGTTCTCTGACTTAAAAGTGAAATAATGTCAGGTTTTATTACAAAAACTTTCTAAAATAGTTTGATTACCAAGGAGTGTAAAAATGGTACTAATTCATTAAAATGGTCATGAATAACCATAGAAGATAAAACAAACTATTTTATTGAACAATGGTCATATAATTTTCTAAAATGGGAATTCCATTGAAATATTGTTAAAGTTATTGTTCATGATAGTAATCTTTAAACATTTGAATGTATCACATACCAATTTGTAATATATTACATAGTAATCCTCATAATGTAATGAATTTAAATGAATATTTAAAATAGAATTAAGATAATATTATTAGTGATAAAATTTAAAAAGGGGGCAGTAGATAAACCACACAAAATAAGTAAGTGGTGACCAAGACATTTGTCTCACAGATGTAAAAAGTGTGAGAAGAATCCATTACCTTGAGTTTCCTTTTGGGTGAAAATCCTTTTAGATCATGTTTAATAAACATATGTTAATGTTCTACCTTCTTCATAATTTTTTCCATGTTTATCATTTATTTTATTTCACTTATTACCATGTTGTGTACAACTACATAAACAATTATGTTTACATAAGTTGTTTTACCCAAATTCTGTTTATGTGTCAACAGCTACTTTGGTAGCTCAACTATGGTCAAAGTGGAAATTATATAACATATCTAGAATAATAATATTTACATAATTATCAAATTAATACATTAAATATACTTTTAAAATCAATCATTATATATAGTTATGAAAAAGGAATTAATGTAACAATCATGGATATGGTAGACCCTAAATACGCATGAGAATTGTTCCCATTTTTCAATGATCGTTATGGAAACAAGGTAAGTAACAATATATATTTATATAATTATGATTAAATGATAAATATAATTTTTTTAATCATTTATACTTATATATATAATTCTTGTGATGTGAAAGGAATCACATCATGTCGAGGAGGGGGTAGTCCACACGTCCATGAAGGACATTATCAATTTTTAAGTGTGTGAATGGGTAATAAATTAAATGATAAATATATATATGTTATATGTAAATAATGGTAATTATGTCTTGAATAACATATATAGTTTTTTATTTCACATATTTTTAATTAAAACCATCATTTATATATTCGATTAATCTTGTGAACGAATCACAACGCTTTGAGGGGGTGGTAGTCCACACTTCCACAAATGATGTTATCTTAATTACACCAAATGGAAAATATAAACTTATGTGTTGTAAAATAGTTAAAGAATATTATAGACATAAATTATATCATATATATAATATATAAATAGATTTTCCATCATAATTTCCACCATGAGACGTGGTAAATTAAAAATGAACAATCATTGTTTCTTGAGGCGATAGTTTTCCGTACACATATATAGTATGATCATTATCCATTAGATGGAGGTATGTGTGATTGTAGGTATATAAATAAATAAAAAAACATCAAAATATTTGGTTATAATTTATACATCATACAATCATGATTTAAAAATAATTTAATGGGTGGATGAGTATAAGAAGTAAAAGAGATCATTTGGAAGTGTTTCTTTAAAATTAGGTATGTCATTTTTGTTTATACCAAAGGGATTACATGGAATAATTTATTTAAAATGGAGGATTTAAGGTATAGGGGATTTATTTTTGTAATCTATTTGGGAAACTATTATAAAAAAAGTGATTTGAGAGGTTTGAGTGATGTGTAGAAGGGTTGGCCTTTTATAGTAGGGAGGAGTGACACTCTTGTAATATTTTGACAAATGAATTATTACCACATTTTTTATGCTTCAAGTTGATAAAATAATTTTATAATTTAGATAAAATATAGTATTTGGTAGATATTCTTCCATCAAATATCCCCTGGACATGTTTATAGGCTGTTTTGGGCCATACGATTAAGGTTTAATCCCTTACTAGTCTTAATTTAAGTGTAATCATTGTAATTAATTTTAATCACATTCACTAATATTTTTGTTAAACAAAGTTTATATTATTTGAAATTATAAATTATTATGATTATAAATATGGAATCCATTTTTAAAAATTATAACCATATAAGTGGATGAAACTGAATTAAATTTAATCCCATAGGCATGACGATAATGCGGGGTTTTAAAGTAAAAAAATTCAAAAGTTTGCAATATTTTTATAATGAATTTCAATGTGTACTTGATTCCAATGAAATAAATTTAATTAATTAATAAAACTTTTATATAATTAATCTTTAATAACAATTAAGTGTATAATTTTAACTTATTAAATAATTAGATGATGAGCAGTTTTGAAATAAAATTAAATATTTTTAATTATTCACTAAAAATGATATATTTTTTTAATATATCAAATATTTAACCTTTCAAAAATTTTATGTTTCAATTTAAAACATAAATTTATTTTGATGTATTCAATCAACTAATGTGTCAAAATTCCTATTTAAAATGGGTTCTTCATTAAAATGTGGTAAATTAAACTTTATAAAAATATATGTTTTTATGTGAGAAATTGGGTTTGTTCTTATCTTATAAATATAAAACCCCATGAATGAATATAAAAAATATTTTATTGAATATATAACTTATATATTTCATTAAAATTATTAATTTTTTTTGTTTTTATTAAGGAAAAACTACTCTGGAAGTATAATAATAAAAATATTTCTTTTTATATGCAATTGGTTATTATTATTTTTTCATTAATTCATTACCAATGAATTAATTTTATATTTATATAGACTATATATTTTCATAATTTAGTTAAAAATATTTTTAAATGTTAACATAAGAGAAAGGTTATATCATATTACATTAAATAATAATACTTTAATTGTATGATGTTATTTGGTGAAACACAGTCTTGCGTGTAACACAAGCTATCAAGGTAGGTCGCTCTTGTTTGTAATGCAGTATTACTCAATATTGAGGGTGTTATATTTTATAGAATATATTATATTTATTTGATATTATAACAAATTAGGTTAATATTTTACCTTTTTACACTTGGTGTTGCATGTCGTAAACACTATTGAATAAAAATTTGTACTTTAGAATTTCCATGTGTTACATTATTAGTGAATATACAAAAAATTGGATAATATATAATACATGCATGAGACATCACATGATAAGAACAAAACCAAATATGAAAACACTACAAGATCTATACATTTGAGAAGGTACCCATAATTTATGAACATGAGGCATGGGGAAAACACATCCTCATTGAAAAGTCTCCTAGACCAATCTCTATCTATAATGGTTTCTAACGTTGTCATAATGTACCGATCTCCACTAAACATTAACATGATTCATATCCAAAGAAGTTGTGCTATCTTCCCGCATAACAATTTTATCATTAAATGATTTATTTTTAGTGAAAAAATTATATATGTGGGAATAAAACACATATTTAGGAAAGTATAAACATTATCAGTAGGATTTCTAGAAAAAATAAAATAAAAATAGACTCTATAAGAAGATTTTAAATAATAAGAATGGAAGAATGAAAATTTACTATAATTAGAGGTATTAGGGACATAGTAAAGTCCTAATAATATTGTATCTACTCCTTAAAGGAGTATATGTTAGGGAAAACTATTTGTGATTGGTGTACCAAAAGGATAATGAAGTCTAAATTAAATAGGTCAGTTGAAATACAAAATTTGATGGAAACTAATGAGTTCATTAGGTTTCATAAGGCTCAAGGTATATAAAATTATTATCATTTTTAACATTCATAATTACAATCAAACCCATAGTGGATGAATTAATCCAAAATTAATTATTTGATTAATCTTAGGGAGAACTGAAACCTATTTCTTACAACAACTACATCACCATTATAATATGATTTTAGAACGCACACCTTATCGAATAATTGATTTGAATCAAAGGATTACATACCCATACATTATATAATAATATATCAATGTAAAAACTAATCTACCTGATTAGAAAACGTCAAGCGACATAATCGTCATAAAAGATGAAAATTATATGAAAGAGTACCCTATTATGTGGATAGAGGACATGTTCCATAACAATATTGCATAGTATAAACATTTATTAGTTGTGTGATGTATGTTCACATTTTTAGTGACAAGAAGGAGCTAACCACATGCTCAATATGGAAAACCCACTCTCCAAATATATGAGGGGTTTTTTACTCTATAAAGGACATGTGGGATATAGACAAAGTCATAAAAACTTCACTAGGGGAGTACCCATCCCTATATTTACCCTAATAATATTTCTCAAATATCGTTTAATTTATTATAAAGTTTAACCTAAATAGCTTGTATGATAGAATACATTGTGTATTATGCATGTGGGGATACTAGTAATTTACCTCCCATTTCTTCATAAATGTTGTCCCTAATTACATAAAATATCTTAATGGAATCATTGTGTATAGTGTGAGGATTTCACTCTATGAATTTACCACTACCAAGTCTATGTCATGACCCCAAAAATAGAGTGTACTTAAAAAATATTCCATATAAATTAAACAGGATGCATCATCTTGTAGTTCATCACACCTAAGATTCTATACCAATACATGATATGTATATTTTATCTACGTAGTGTATGATTCCATATGGGAAACCAGGTGTGAAAATGTGTACATTAAATTCATTAATATTGTTATTGACAATGTGTCTAACTTGGATACATACCTTGTGAAATCAGTAACATGAATAAAACCTAGAATCATATATATGATGATACATGGTAAATATTTATTTAACTACTCATCATGGAGTCAGAAAATATCTAAAACCACCATATTCTATGATATCATCACAACCATTATAATTTCTAACTCCAATCATGCCTATTTATCCACTGACATATTTCTAGACCCATTAAAAACCTTATTAATTATCTTCTCAAGAACATCATGTCATTATATCATCCCATAGATTATTTTTTCATTGACTAACCAATAAAAGGTTAAATAGTCTATGTTACCCCAATTACATACAAAAAAAACCATCCATCACTATGATGATTTGATTTCTCATTCTATCTCCACCCCTTCATCACCCAAGGTTATTATGCACCACCCTCAAATCAGTGAGAATTTAGAAGAATGGAGGTAATTATTTATTATGATAATAAAAAGAATAAGTTATTGAATTATTATTGAAATAAAAAACTACCTAGAATTTATTCTATACTATGTTCATCATATATTTAAGGTGATTTATAATTATCAATGATGAATGAAATTATCTTTTCATGTATTCCAAAATAAAAATTTTATGGAAATGGGAAAGGAGATTCAATTCCTCTGTTAATACCATTGGATTTAGATTATAGGAAATTAAATTCATTTCCTAAATTCCACTAACCATTAAATTAATGACTTGGAAATAAAATAAAAGATGAATCCCAACCTCATGGAAAATTTTCATCTCTTCAATTTTTCATTTATTTCAAAGTTCTACTAAATGTCTCCACGGGGTTAAACCCTAAATTCCTCATATTCCTTGAATATGATATTGAATCTATGATCAATTTCTTTATAAGGTTTATTTCAATGATTTTATTCTTTTCGTGAGTGAATTTATGTTAAATAAAAACTTATATCATGACCATGGGTTAATTAGTCCCGTAATTTGTTAATTAATTAAAACTAAAAATGATCCCAACTCAGAATCAAAGCCAAAAAAAAAAATTATATCACTTAATAAAAACCCCTTAATAAGTACATGACCATTATATTATAATTTCTATTTGAGAAATAATTTAGGATATATCCCTACTCACATGTACAAAAAATTATTTGTTAAATTAAAAATTTTTAAAATTTTAATAGAATATATCTTCGTTGAAAATTTACTAAAACTCAAACCGAGGAGAAACACCTCATCCCAAGATCAATGGAAGCATAAAAAAATATTGTTTGTTTTACTGAATAAACTAATTATGTTTCATCTACTTAAGGACCAAGAACAATAAAAATTAAAATCATTATTTTCCTCAATCAGAAAAAATCTAGGATGTTATATGGTTCATCGAAAAGGGATACATCAAAATATTATACCGAAAATATTTATTATTATACCAAGTAAATAACTATAAAATATCATGATAAAAATGTTTTTGGTTATGTTAAATTCTAAAACCAAGGGTTTTTGTCCCCTTCTAACTATCCACTAAGAGTTTCATTATACACTTTGAAAAAAATGTCAATATGCATGCCACTCATAATGAAAACCAAAATATGATTCAAAATAAAATTATATTTGGAGTGCTCCTCATATATTTATTATTTTAGTCAATTATAAACTATTTAGAAAGTTCTTCATATCAAATCTCTAAAGAAACTAGAATTATAATTTCTCCCTTTCTCTGTCTCTAAATATATATTTTTCATATATTTCTTTCCTCTAATATTCCTTATTAATAATTTTAATATATTAAAAAAAATTATTACACTATGTATAAAAAATTTTCCCCTATAATTTTTATTTAAAAACATTTTCCATAAAAAATGAAACTTTCATTTCCAAAAAAATGTACCTATAATTGAAAAATTCCCAAACATATAAATTTCTCTAAAATAATAAAAATAAAAAAATAATACACTTTTGTATTGTAATTTATTTTTATAAATAGATCCTCCTAAGAATTTCTAGTTGATCTCTTATGTTATCTTCGTTTATTCTAGGGTAAATATATCCATATATTCACTTGGTAATAGTATTATGGAATAAAATTAATTATTATAATTTGACCAAAATTCACTCATTATACTATTATATTTAGTTAAAACATTGTTATTTCTTAAAAATATCCATCTTTGTTTACATATCCATATAAAACATAAACATAAAAAAATCCTATAATCATGTTGAATCTTGATTCCTGACTATAATAAAAAAACATTTAAAAACTCCCATATCTCAACCTAGCATTGAAGAATGATCATTAAGTAACATGTAATATTTTAACTCAAACATTAATCCCTAAAAATCACATAAGAAAATTTGTAATTCTACTTGGGCATAGGTGTTCCACATAATTATAAAAGGCTATAAATAAATTATATGGTTTTATTAAATATTATTGGGGGTATATTTTACCCTCTATTGACTCACACCCCTCATATAAAGATCACATTCAAAATCTAGCATGAGGTGTTCACATTTTGGAAATTACCAATATATAGAAAAATAAAACCATACAATGAAATACACTATCCATGATTGAATATGATCTATGATAAATTTATATCCAATCGCAAACTACAACTCCCCATAATGAATATCTAATTACTATTATAGTCCTATGAAAACATCATGAGTCCTATTATCACTCAAAATTATTCCTCCACATAGATCCTATAATATGGATACACACCACCACTAGAGAATTATGAATCAGTATCCTTACCTTTCTCACAATGCATAAAATCTACCTATTCACAAAAGTGTGTATATAATGGGTGATTATTAATCATATTATTATTTCACCAATTCACTCCAAGACAAAAAATATGTGAAAACCAATAAATATTTAAATTGTTTTATAAAACATTATCTCTCAATGAAATTTTAAAAAACAACTATAACAAATAAAATAATCATTATTGAATAATATTCTGATAAATAACAACCATTATTAATCATAATCACCTAAAAAATATAACACTAAACACTTGTATAATTAATCTAACATAAATAATCCCTTAGGAATTGTGAAATAATAATATAATGGGAATCACCTACTCAAGAGTTGAACAAATACATCCAAACCTCACCTTTTCATTACCAAAACGTTCCCCACACTCAATTGGTAAATTACTGTAATCTCACATAATCATAACCACTGAGACCCCCACAAAAACATTGAGTTTTTATAATCACATAAGTAATCTGTATCAAAAAACAATTAAAAAATATCCATCAATCACAAAACATAATAAAAATAATAATAAAATAAAATCCTTCATTAAATCCTGAAATTAACATATCATATTTCTCCCATTTTCTAAAAAACACCCACACCCCTAGGAAAATAACATTTTTTTCTCTTAAAAATATATACTGCAAAACCAAAAACCAAACAAATTATTATTCAATTTAATCACAGGAAACAAATCAATAAAATAACACAAAAAACTATAAAATTATTAAAATAGTGAGATTGAGGATCCAACTACCTCAACCCAGTAATTCCATAAAACCATTCCACAAAAAATGATATTTAAATCCCCCCTTCTCAAACACCTATAATTAAAAGACATAAATTTATTTGGATGAATATATAATAGTCCCAAACACTACTTGATATATTTTTGAATTAGAGAAACCTAATAATAGATAAAATTGAGTAAGATACAAAGTGACTTACCATTAATCTCACACTGCAACACTCTATGATTCAATATCTTGAAGAGAAATCCACCCAAAATCTCTATTGGAGTCTTCTTAAACTAAGAGTAGTGATATGGTAGAGAAGAGAGGTTAATAACATGAATTATGATAGTATAAGTGTTACAATGGTGTTTTTATGGACTTACATTACCCAAATACATAATCCTAAGTGGTTATACATCGACCTTGAAAATTAGTTTGTCCCAAAATATTTGGGCATGCACAACCTCACTAAATATTCATGGGTGGATTTTTATAAAATGAGAATATTATTCTACAAAAAATATATAAATCATTCATAGTTCACATTCATGGTTCTAGGTGACCATGCATTGACCATAATACTATATCTACCTAAAAACCCTTATAATATTTTTTAGGCTAATCGTGAACAATCCTAAAAACATTATATCCACTATTAATAACTAAAAAACTCTAAAAACACCCAATTACACACTAAAACCTCCAAATCATAAATGTTTAAAAAAACATATAAATAACTCAAAATAGTTCTTATAATGATCGTAACTATTGGGATTCATGTCCTTAAGAATTTTGATCATGTATGTGATAGTGAAATTCTCCAACCATTATTGACACATCAAGGCCCCCATTTTCCATGTATCCTAATGAATGGTACCATGTTTTCACATAACCCTTACCAAGGGAACAACCAAACCCCATATAAAATTCTATTACTGATCCATGATATGATTAGGAACCTAAAAAAAATTATCCAGAACTAACTCTACCTAATACCAACAAATGAATGGTGAAGGATCTAACATGTAATTACAAAATAGAGAGATACGAAACACATCATACATAACATTGTTTTGGGATGGAAATAGTAACCCATATTTGACATCTTTGATACACTAAATAGTGTCAAATGGTCCCACAAATATAGAACTTAATTTTCCCAATATACTAAACCTCTATTGACTTAATCACATTGATAAATTCATGAATTCATGATTAAAAAATTGTAACTCTTAGAAAAATCAATGAAAATATTTTTTTTTCTAGAATTAAAATGTATCCGTTCATTTTTGAATGATATTTATATTTTTCTTCATATCCTAAAAACTACTCAGAACCACTATGTAGTCTTCTCATGTTTACAGATAACATAAATAAAATAACATACTCTCTCATAGGGTGAATCAAAAGGACACATGATAATAATAGTTTTATAAATATTATTATATAAGAATTTTACTAAAGGGACATGGCCTTCCTGAGATCCACAAAAATCCGTAACACATACTCTAAGTGTGTCCTCTAATATTTTAATAGTCTACTCTAACTGATCCCTTACTTAAGGATGGAAGTTAGTATAAAACATTATTTATATTTCCATATCCCTTTAAAAATATTTCCAAAAAACTAGGATTAAATGGAGTACATCTATTTTATAAGAATGATAGAATAACACTATGAAGCTTAATGAATTTTCACATGTATTTCATTTCTAAATCATCTATTGTGTTCATCTCTCATGTTAGAATAATGTGAGCTAATTTGGTTATTTTATCAATTAATACCTAAAATAACCGATTTTTTTTTACTAAATTTAGAAATTTCAGAAAAACATATATAGATATTTGGTCACAATTCCAAATTGGGATATCCTATGGTTCCAAAATTCCTTTCATTCTCTTATTTTTCGAATTTATGAGCTGACAAATATGACTTTTTTCAATATACCATGAGATTTTATTTTTAATTCATACCTAGTATTATTATTTTTTCCTATCATTTGAGTTTATTTTTATGCCTAGGTAAAATTCATAATTATTATAATGGGTTTTATTTATATATTCATCCCTTATCAAGGATATAATGATCAATTATTTGTAATGTTATAACATCAATTTAAATGCTTTTGACCATTACTCTAGGGCCTCCCACCATTTAGGTCATCCATCAACGCCCAAAGTTCTTATTATATAAATTGATATTTTTATACCTTATCCATACATTTCATGATAACAACCAATATCTATAATTCCTCCCTATCAACAAGATAAACAACATATAATCACATCTCAACAAATAAAATCATAGGTTGTTTCATTTTTCCTTATCTTCCAAGATTACATCCCTATGTACGTATATCATAACAAAAAGGCCAAAATATTATCTCTCCCAATTTTGTATGATAACTTTATGTTAAAATTTATCAAATACTTCATCCATCACTATTTACTAGGATTAAAATAATGTTTTAAGATGATATAATTAAAGCTCCAATAGTCTAAATATAGTGTAAACTTCTCTCAAAAAATATTGATTTCGTATTTTAAAAGAATCCCCCACCACCAAGATATCTAGTTCATGAGTTATTTAATTCCATTCATCTATCCTCAATTAGTGTTACCCAAAAGAAATAACATTGTAACACCCAAAATATTTAAAAGAAAACAATTTTTGGTTGTGCATACAACATGAAACAATGATCTTAAATGAACCAAGAAATAACATTCATTAAATATAAATATTATAAACTATACATTGAATTAGATGGTATGAATAGGTTCATACACATTATGAAAATATTCATAATGATTTAATATAATTTATTTATTTCTAAAAAATTAGTACTATATTTTTAATAAAATCATTTTATACTTCAAGAATGGTTATATTTTGAATTTTTTCTCAAGAAATTATAAATAATTTGTGCAAATTTTGATATTATATTTTATAAAATGAACAAAATTTTTAAAATTATAATATAGAAATTATTCTTATGGTGAACGTTTTTGTTTTATATGAATTTTCTCATTTCGAGTGAATAGTAAAACATAATAAATTTCATTGAAAAAGAAATTTTTTTCATGAATTTAAGAAATTTTATTTTGTTTCAAAAATATTTAAAATTAAATTAATTTATTTTAATTTATAAATATTACAATTGAGTTAATTTGATTCAATTTTATTGTATAATTTAGTATAAAACAATTTTTTATTTAAAAAGGATTTTTTTAAAAAATTATTTATCATTGCAACTTTGTTTTAATCTTAAATTAAGTTATTTCACTTATAAAAAATAATTATTGATAAATGGATTCCATATTTTTAATTAGGAGGTCTAAATTTGGTAAATAATTCCTATTTTATTTGTAGTTATTGTGAATTGTAAACATAGAAAATAATTGTCACAATAATAAGAGAAAATAAGGTAATTAATATTACAAATAATATGATAAGAACTAAAAATGACCACAATATTTGAAATTATCATATTTTTTTAGGGTAATTTATACATTTCATTATTTTTTATAAAATATGTAAACATGGTACCCTATTTCTCTTACTTTTAACTTTATAATATTTAAATAAAATATAAATTCAAAGAAGAGACTATTAATTTCAATATCTATAATATTTTATGATTGTAAAATAAACAATATATGTTGGGTTAGAAATTTTAATTAAAGGGATAAATAGTTTTATAATCATGTTAATTTATTCTTGATTTTTATTAATGAAATAATATCATTATATTCTTATGAAACTATAACACAATATTTGTTCAATTGATAGAAAAATAAGATAAATTATTTTAATGGCCCTAAAAGTAATATTTTTTGGGTGGGTTAGAGTTCCCATTTCAAATTAGAGATATATATGTCATATTAGAGGTTTTTAAGTATTCTATTTCTAAATAAAATATCTTTCTTCTGGTCATTAAAGTCAAATTAAATAAATATTGTCAAAAAGATATAGTTAAAATTTTATTAAATATAATATTTTATAAAATTATTTAAAATTAATAAATATATTAAAATAATAAATATAGAATAATATATGGTTAAATTACATTTATTTTCTATTTTGGGGCCAATTTTTACCTTAAAAGTAAAATTTTAACCCTTTAAGTGTACATATTTATTTACAATGATTAAGATTAAAACAGGTTAAATAAGGGGTTAAACCTATCCCAATATTATTTTTTTGATATTTTTTAAAGTAATACCTAAATTATATTCAAAATAATGGTCACATTATTCGACATTCACACGCTAATATATTTATTATCTTTAAATACTTTATTAATCTCATGTGTGTCCTTTCGTTCATAGTAAAAAGGAACTACATGACCCCTCTTTTGTAAACCACCATGAGACTACTAGGTCAAAAAAACCATAGAAAATATTATTAAAATCAGTATCAATGTTCTGGTGGTTTTACTATTCCTATAATACCAACCCTAGGTCCCTTGAGAGAGGATCTAATTGAATTATACAAAAGAAGAGGTAATCATCTTTAAAAACACTTTTAAAATTCATTCTTATTCTATTTATGAATAAAATATGTAGTACCCATTCTAATATAAGGACTCTTGTATCATAAATATACTAAAATCTTATTATTATTTTGGTATAACTATTTTCTATCTATTTTCCGTCCAATGAAAATAAAAACATTACTCTTGCATACATACATATTACAGTCTCCACATAGTAGTGAAATCCATTTTCCATCACCACATTACTTAGATGGTTATAAATATGTATATAATGAATAAATGTGATATTTATTTAATAAATATTCTTATATAATTATAATATCATATATTCCTTTTTTACTTTCCAATCCATTGGAAAATGATAACACATTTTACATTCTTGTGTGGACTACCATCTCCATGAAGCGATGTGATCTATTTTTCATTTACACTTTACATGGATGGTAATAATGATATATTTAATGAATATATATAATATTTATATCATGATTAACATTATGGAGTTGATGGAACCATGGTAAAAGTGTAAGGGGGAAAATGACTGAACCAAAATATACATGAAAAATGAAGAAGTTATCACACAAAATAGTTATTTTAATAATGAATCTTTAATAAAATTGGTGGTAAAAGGTTATAAGTAAATAATATATGGTATGATATATATTAATATTATTATTTATTACATAGGTGGTTTGATCACAGACTAATTAATTCTAACCAGAGGTAAGGGAATTATTATCTCAATTTCCATTCATTGGGTTATACATCCACTTAATTTACTACGCAATCCCTTTATTCTCTGTGAAATTAAATATTATTTTATTGTATATTATTTCTATTTTGTTGGTCATGTGTACATTATTTAAACATAATATCATAATTGGTTAATTCATAATTTTGTGATGTGATCTTTATAGGGTTATTAATCTCAAATTCTCTTTTTTGGGAAAAACTTTTATGTTATGAACCTATATTAATTTATATGTTTTATATTATTACCCTTTTATATGTTGTATCATGAATCTCATTTTATTTATATTTAAATATTCATTTTATGTTATTACCCTATGAGCCTTACGATTCAAAAGTTACCAAAGTGGTAAGAAATTTTCATTTCAATCTAATTTTATTCTGAATTGTTTCTACTTAAATTTCCAATTAGGAATTAAATAATAATAATTTGATGAAAATTTTTTATTTTTATCATACTTTGGTTATTTCTATATTCTTCATTTTCAATACAATTTTTTCACTCTTCGGTACTATAAAATGTTTATAAGAAAAAATTAAGATAATTTGATCGTATTTCTACACATTTATTCTGAAAAACATTTTCATTAATATACATGTTTTTTAAATTGTTTTAATTTTTTTTCCACTTATTCATTTATTTTTGAAAATAATTTTTAACCCTGATTTTAATTTTATAAAAATCAGTATAATTAATCTTCTTTTTATTTTTTGAATAATGGAATTTTTGATAAAGGTGTAAAGAAATTATTCATTTAAATGATTACGGAGTCAATGGAATTTATAACCATAATAACCATTCGATGATTTTATGTTTCACTTAAATATTTTAGTTGTTATTTTGAAAGAATTTTTCCCTCAATCATTTATAACAATTTTTGGATTTTAAAGATATTTTCTATGTGGAAAGTGTATTTTATCAATAAATTTATTAATGATCTTTGTATAGAATTTCAATTCATCCAAAACATATGCTCTTTTTTTATGCTCCACTAAAAATATAATATAGTGATACGATCCACATAATTTCTATAGATGGTTTAAGATTAATTTGACTATGAAATGTATTGATATTTTCTATGCTAATTATTTATATACATTGTTTTTTAATATATTGGTATTATAATTATGTTATATTGTTTATTAATACAATGAAGACATTAGACATAGTTAGTATTAGGTGGGGCCCATTATAGCCTCTCGATGTGTCAATAGGACTTATGAGAAAAACTAGTGTGGGTATTTGGTCTCATCCTTAGCCGTTAATGTAAGACATTCTGGCATGATGCGTCGACCGTATGTTTAAGATGTGTTTAATTATGAATTCAAGCATTATGAGATTAGTTATTAATATTAATTTGATTATTTGAATAATTATTATATCTGTATATAATTTTGAAGCTTAGGTGATTATTTATATGGAATTATTTAGTCTTCACGTATTCCTACCAAAATATTCTTCATACTCAATTTATTGATTAAATGGTAGGTGTTTTCAGTTATTTACCTTCCTATTTTTTATTATTATATATTTTCTCATGAAAGGTTATATTATACATAACAATTATTGATAATCCAAACAAACCATAATTTTTATCCCTTTATCAAGATATAAAGAAGGAATATTTGAATGAGTTTATGGATGTAGAACATTTACTATCACTATGTTTTTTAAATTCTTTTTTAAAATTTAATGTGAGGTTCAAGAATATATATATTTTATCAAGACTACTATAATAGTATATCCTTTGAGATGTAATCTTTTCAATCTATATCCTATGTAAAAAATGTAACCATGTCCTCTTGGCTACGAGGGTCATGGGTATTATAGTTGGTATCCTAGAAAGTTTAGTTGAAATATTGGGAAGTAGATTTAGGAAAACATAGATTAGGGAACATAACCTAATAAAGGAAATATAGGACAAGTATAAGTATAGTAAATGATAATAATGTTTTCATAATTTTGATATAATATGGTTATCAAGGCAATACATTTATGTCTGAATAATATAAATGGACATCGTTTTTGAACAAAAGCATCTAGGGGTAATTACCTTGTAAAGAGTTGGTTGAGTATATCTAGGCTATCATTCTGGTGCATAATGATTGTTCCCTTACTATACACATGTATTGATACAATCATGGGATATTATGTGGTATATTCATGTTTATTTTATAAATCATTATGATGGATTTGAATATAAGATGATAGTGAATGGCCTAGGTTACACATAATGTTTCATAAAATGTAAAGAAGGGGTCATGATTCTGAAATCCTATAAATTATTTTCATGATTATGGGTTTTAACACTATTTTTTTAATATTAAACTACTGGGGTTCATTCAATGGATTGAACTGTAAGAACCATGTTAATGTTGAATGTGATGGAAATTGTGGTTATTATGAGAAAAAAATGGGATGATGACTAAAAGATTGTTTCATTATTTCTAATAAATTATTACTATATATGATTAACATCATTCACATTAATCAACTCTTACCCTCACCCAATAAGAGATGGATTGATTTTTGAAAGACCATGGGTGGTGGAGACCATAGATTAAAGAAAAGTTATTATCTTATATGTTGATAATGTGGGAATAATAACTCACCGGAATATCTAAAAGAAACATGAATTTTTTATACATGTGGAAGAAAATGAAATATAATAATTAATTTCTTATGAAAAAATAAATATTCAGTAGAGGAAAATGAAGATCATCCTAAGGATATATTTATAGTAAAATATATTATTTACAGAAATATTAGGATTTATCCAAGCCAATGCCAAATTAAAGGGCCAACTACTTGAAAAATAAATAACCTATGTCATTCCGATCATTGAAGTGTAAGGATTATATTTTTTAGGTATTTGTATTCTAGAATAATGTTATAGAGTGAATGATATTTTATATATAATAATCCTGATAATCTAAAAATTATTCAACAATAGTTTTTCTTTAACGATTCAAAAACATATGTTTAATGATACCAATATCAAAGAAAAGTGATATAGTGTTATTGTGATAATATTTAGTTGAGATAATTAGTTTATTGAATGTGATGAAGTAAATTAGATTTTATTGAAAATGGATAGTGATTTTATGACGAAGCGATTTAGTATATGTTTGATGATGTTTTTTTATTTAATGATTTATGGAAATAGTTTCTGATTTTATTTGAGAAACAAGTATTGTGTTATTTTTTGGTATCATATTTGTTTTCATATGTGGCTAACTTAATAATTATTGATAAAATAATGGGCATATAAGTGTAATGTTGAAAATAGGATAAAAAGCATATATTACCCTTTTAAGGTTTTAAGTGATGTATTTATTTGGGGATTTGAAACTTTTTAGTAAGAATATGCTATTTTGGACTAAATAACCCTTTGGGTTAGTATATGATTTGTTATGGTCTACTAAATAATAGTACAAGGATAATCTTGAACATTATGAAGTAACTCATTGAAAATGTGATATTTTCATAGATATTTATGGTCATTTAAAGGATTACCATTCATATTAGTATATGAATTTGATTCTATAAATTCCCATCTAGTCCAATAAATTATATGATTATATAATGATTTAACAGGGTGATTGATGATATTTTTTTGATGGTTCATTTGGGTAAATAATATGTAACCTTTAGGTGTAATATGTGGATTAACATGATTGATTATTTGGGAAGAATAGAATTAAATTTTATGAATATAAGTTAAAAGGTATGATATCAATATTGAGGATAAAACATTATTTAATGTCTATGTTTTTATGGTTAATTAGTATCTGGGTTAATATAATTGTGGAATGATCTATGTTCAAACTTTTGTGTTATTGTGGAAATATTGAAGTAAAATATATTATTCCTTCATATGAAGAATCATACAATTTGGAAATAATCATAAGTTGTGGTAAAATTTTCAATTTTGATTAAAATTTATGACATGAGGGATGTCTTATTATATTTTTATGGATTATATGATCTACTATATGTTGATTTTATTGCATTAGACATGAGAAATTAAACTTGAATCCTCAAACTTTGGAGAAAGGATGAGATTATGGTATAAATTGACTGACATATCAAATTCTACATTTAAAGTTAGTATAATTACTTGGGTTCTTAGTATATGTGATATTTTAATTCCTCACCCAAGTAAACGGACCTTTAAACAACAATTCGACCCAATTATAATCATTTCTCATGAATCAATTGTCTTTTTATCCACCATATATTTATGGTTTTTTGGTCATTAAATTTATCATAACCATATTCTCTATTGTCACTTCACAAAAATTTATTACTATTTGAAATCCTTGTTTTGAGTTATCCCAAATGAAATTTTATTTTCGTTTTCCCTGTTTTTAAGAGGATGTTTTATAAACCCTATTTACGATATGGGTTAACCAAAAGGAATTTCTAAATTTCATACCATTTATTTTCGTGAAAGGGTAAAAATTATGAGGATGTAATTATTTTAAGGATGGATAATGTAACATCGTGTTATTTTAAAATAACAAAATCTTTGATAGAATATACAATATGAAACTTCGAGCTTAAAGGAAAAATGAAATATTATTCTTTAAATATTAATGTTATAATATATTCATTAATTTTAAGGTATGAATATGGTTATCCACAATATTAAAATCATTATAAATGTTTCATAAAAGGTATGTTTCTATAATAAATAAGAATTTAATTTTCACTAAAATCATTTTATACTTAAAAACATTATCTATGAGAATAATTTTATTTTTTATTATTTTTGTGTGAGATATAATTAATTTAAGACCCTTTTAGAAGTCATATTTTATAAAATTATAATTATTTTTTAACTAATCATATCAAAAATAACATAGGGTTAAATTTTGGTATTTTTCTTAAAAGGTTGATTTTAAAGTGAATAGTGTAAATACTGATTTTTTATGAAAACTAATTTATATTAGAATAATTTACATAGTTCATTATCATAAATGTTTTAAAATAATTATTTTTTCTATTATATTATAAATAATAAACTTATGTTCATTGGACTAAATTCTTTTAAATTTAGAATAAAAACGTTTTGATACATGAAATGAGATTTTTCTGGAAAAAAAAATTATCCCATTTTTTGTTTTTATCTTGATTTAATTTCTATAACTAATGGAAATTTAATATTGGAAAATTTATTATATATTTAGAATCTAAAGTTAAAATTTATAAAATAGACCGCTTTTATTTTTTTCCATTAAATATTACAATAATATTAAATAATTACCACCACGGTATGGGTAAATTAAATAATAAATGTTAAAAATAATAAAATAAGTAAAATAATGGTCCTATATATTTTATTTATCAAGTTATATGACTGTAGTTAGTCTATTTCCAACCTTTTTTATAAAATATGACAACATGGTGACATATATCTTTACTTTTTTAACTTTTTAATAATTAAGAAAAAAGATAAAGTAAAAAATGCCACTTAATTCTTTTAATATCAATATTATTTTATGAAGGAAATGAAAACAAATTATGTTATTTTTTTAATTTTTATTTCATGTTTAAATTATTTATTTATAATTTAATTTTTTTATAATGATGAAATAATTTCATTAAATGTTTATGCCATGCCAACCCAATATTTATTCAATTGATAGAGGAGTAAAATAAATTATTTTAAAAACTCTAAAAGTAGTATTTATTATATATTTATATTCAACCATGAATTTTATAAATATATATGACATATTATATTTTTTAAAATGTATATACTCTAATTACATATTTTTATTGATGTATTTGAAGTCAAATTAAATTAATAGTGTCGAAAATGATATTAATAATATTTTTTAAAAATTAATATTTTATTAAATTATTTTAAAATAATAAAAAACGTGTAAAAGTACCAGAACTATTATATATGGTCTAAATTTTCATTCCTAATCCATTTATGGGCCAAATATTGCCTTATAAGTATAATTGTAACCCTTTAAGTGTGTAAAATGTGTTATCGCGGTTATGGTTAAAATAAGTAAACTAAGGGAATAAACCAAAAATATGATTTAAAATAACCTATAAACCTATAAATAGTATTTATTGAATAAACATAAATTATATAGTATATTATATTTGAAATTAAGGACACATTTTTCAAATTATCATGAAAATTAATTTATTATATCTAAATATTTTTATTAATTCTATATGGGTCCTTTCGTTGAATATTAAAATGCACCACTTCTCCTATATATAATGTAGCAACTAGAGAATATAAGATATACAAATCCCTAAGAAATCAATTACAATAATATTTATATATTTTATATAGTTTTTGGTCCTCTTAAAATACTACACATAGGTCCAGCAAAAGAATCTCTAATGAAAATCTACTTAAAAAGAAGTAATCATATTTACCAGCTCTTTCAAAATATATTCATTCTTCTTAATACTATAAATATGTTCTACACATTCTAAAATAATGATTCCAGTATCATAAATATACTTATATATTTTTATTTTTATGTTCAACCATATTTCATCTATTTCTAACCTAGAAAAGGTGAAAACATCGCTTGTGCAATGTATGACATATCGTTTCCATATATCGGTGCAAATCATTATCCAATGCCACTTTAATTTGATGGTTATAGATATGAAACTATTATATATATATATATAGAAACAACTATTCTACTAGGATTATAATATCGCATATACCTTCTCACCTTCTAATCTGTTGGAGGACGATAACATCGCTCCTCATTATGTGTAGACATCCACCTTAATAAAGCAATGTGATCCTTTTTTTCATTTATTATTGAAATGGATGGTAATAAGGATATATTTTATGAATATAAATGATATTTATGGTATTATTAACATTCAATAGATTCTTTAATCGTGAACAATGTATAAGGAAAAAAACTACTGAATCAAAACATACATTAGAACCGAAATAGTTATCACCCAAAATATTGATTTTAATAAATAATTTTTAATAAATGGGTTATATAAGGTTATAAGTAAATTATATATGGTAATATAAATATATATATGTTATTATATTTATTTATTACTTTTATAATAAATCTATATTTATTATATAGTGAATTCAAACACCTACGAAGGAAGTCTAAAATGAGGTAAAGATTTTATTAACGTGGTTTCCATTCATTTTTATATACTTGTACATAATAAATTATGTTATTCTGTGATTATTTATGAAATTAAATATGATTATATTTTATCATATTTATATTTTATTTTGGATTTACATTTGTTACACATAACCTCTCCATTTAATATTTATCAATTCAATGATATGATCATTAAAAAAGATATTCATCCCAAGTTTTATTTTATTGTGACATACATTTATACTATTCACCCATATTATTCTATAAGATATATATACTCCCCCTTTGACATACTATATCATTGATATCCTTATTTTCATGATATTTGAAGTTTCATTTTATGGAATTCCTTCACTAGGCTTCCAATTAAAAATTATCAAATAATTTTGGGATTTTGGTTTCAATACCACTTTATTCAATATTGTTTATACTTAAATTTCCATTGAGAAATTATATCATCATTATTTTATATTCAAAATAATTTTTATTCCCCTTTGGGTATTTCTATTATTTTAATGTTTAAGATCCATTTTTTTCTCTTTGGTACTCTAAATGATTCAGAAAATGTATTTAGGTAAAGTCAATATTATTTCTCCCCTTTCGATCTGAAAATATTTTTCATCCATATAAATGTTTTATAAAATTTATTATAAAATTATTTTTAATATTATTCAATGATTTTTTAAAATAATTTTCACCCATGTTTTAATTTTTTACAAAAATGATTAAAAATAATAAACATACTATTTTATGAATAAGTCTCTTTTTACTGAAGGTTTGAAGAAAATCATAATTTTAGTGACAACATAATTAATAGATTTTATCATCATCATGAACAATGAACTATTTTAAATATCCTCAAAATGTTTTCAAATTAACCTTCAAGGATATTATTTCTGATTTGTTTTATCTTTTAAAAGTTATTTTCAAAGTAAAAATAGTTTTTTTACAATAATATTTTTTTTTTCATTTTAAGGTATTGTTATTCATTAATGATGATGAACCATTATTTTACATATGATCCACTAGGAATGTACTATAATCATTCCATCGTTTTCTTATATATAGATGCCTTATGATCATTTGAACTTGATAAAGTATTGATATTCCTTATTCTAGTTCTTCATATACATAATTTTTTGTATTATTATGTTATATTTATTATATTTTTGTGTTTATTAATATTATGAATGAATTAAACATATATAGTGATGGGTGTGGTCTGTTATACCCCATATAATAATTTTTAGGTCTCAATGGATAAATTAGTTTGGGTATTTTACAGTTTCCCTACCTATTTATGTAATATGTCCTGGCATGATGCCTCAATGGTATATTTAAGATGTCTCCCATTATTTACTCCGTAATTATGATATTATTTATTTATTTCCATGTGATTAGTTTAATAGTTATGATATCCATGGATATGTTTCAGGATCCTGTGAATAGTTATATCACATTATTTGATAATCATTTATTCCTACCATATTATTATTCACTATCATGTTAATGTATAAATGGAATTTGTTTTTTTATTTACCATCCCTTATTGGTTGTCCTTTATTTACTCATGACAGTTTCCATTGGATGGAAACCTTACTAAGTATCTAAACTCGCCTTTATTTTTCTATACTCCTTATGAAATAAATAAGGAAACTTTAAATGAGTTCAAGGATGAAGAATATTTACGTTCATTATGTTTTTTATTTTATGGTTTCAAATGTAATCTGTGATTCATGTGGTATATTGTTTACTCAGAACACTAAAATATTTGGTTCATTAGGATGTTATTTCTTTTATATAGTGCTAATTTAATAATGAAATAGTCAGATATATCTATTAGGGTGGGGGTTTAAAAAAATTATTATCCAATATCAAAACATAACCATTTCCAATTTATATGTCATCATAATAAATATCACACCCATAACCTTGTTTTTTTAATCTATGTATTTTTGTCATTAAAAACATGTGCTTTAACTCATAAATAAAAATTTAACAATCTAGCGTCCATGAAATAGAAAAATATTTTCTAATGAATTTTTTCATCGATAAGGTTAGGCATGAAAATTAATGAGAAAGGAATTAATATTATTCATATATCCTTATAATAACTATGAAACTAAAAGGAATTTTTATTTTCAATCTAGAATATCACCACTTTTATCCACTTATGATTGATTGATATTTTTTTTTCTGAAAAAAGATTCCTCTATGTTTCCACCTCATTAATCCAACACATTCACTATGAGAAATTTTCATTGAGGTGATGATCTTGTAATGTTCTTAAATTAATATCCAACTACCATTCCTAATAATACCTTAATCAAGAAAATATAATTAGGTCATTGATAAATACCACACTGAAATATTTGAAGTACAGATAAAATATATCACTTATCAAATATATAAAAATATTTGAGGAATTTGTAATACCAAATGTAATAATCAAGTTCTCTAAGTGGTTGTACCTAATTTAAAGTTATTTTTCATTATATCCTCGTTATTAACTTAAATTTTATTGAATAATTTCCTTAATATCATTTTATAAAACCATCAATCACCTTTTTATTGATTAAAAAATCCATAATTCAAGTGAAATTATTTTTACCCTTGACAAAAACATGATTGATTTTCCTATAATCAACACATAATAGAAATATTTCATTATTCTTCTACATGAAAATCTCTAGAGCTACCCAAGGTGAGATTATTGATCTAATAAAATATTTATTCTATAAATCCTATAACTAAACATTTATATCCCTAAGCATAGTGGTCTCTATATGATAAGAAAAAAGATATATAGCACTTATTCTTAGGCTAAAATAAATTTTGAACTCTATAGTATGATTTATTGGTCGTAATAATGCATCATAACCACACTCCAAAATATAATACTAAAAAATAATATTTATCTACTTTTAATGATAGAAACATAGGTTAACTGAGAATAACATACACACTTATATCATCATTTCTTAAGAAAACATAATATATTATACAATAATTCATTCCTTGTAACTATATATGTTTATTTACTTTAAATATAAGACACATAATCAACTTATTACATGAAATATATTTACCATATCCCATGAATTATTTCTTATATATTACCATATTTAAAAATATATTTCTTAAAAACATTCAACTTAATCTAATGAAATAGAAACCTAAGAAATAATGAGATCATATCCGCATTAACAGTAAACATTGGAGAATTTAGAAAATATAAAAAGGTAGTACAATATAAATTTAAGGGCATAATATCATGATCAACACTTATGAAATTAATCTATAATAAATAATATATCCTAAATAAATATTCTTATAATAAAACACTATCATAAAAAAATAAATGAGTTTTAAGATAGATGAATAATCACTTATCAATCATGATCTATGACAGCATATCATAAGCATAAGGTCTTTTCATAGTAAAGTTTGTTATAATCATAAGCCTGGAAAATAATTTCATTAGTCAAGTATCACTATCCACCATTATCATATAGTGTAAAAATCCCCATAATGGTTTAGGTTCACTCCCCCAACCCATTTTCATTATTGGAAAAGGGTCACTATCCATCCTATTTCATATTATCTAATGTGATATCAATATTTAACAAATGTATTAAAAGAATCTATAATTTAGTTCTCCCTAATCACATAATAAAAACTATACATATTTCTCCCCATATGATCATAATAATATTCACCATTCCATTATAGCTCAACTATCCCATTCAAAGAAATGGGTTTCATAAAAACATACATAATAATTTAATTATAATCCATATATATAAACAAGATGGTATCATAATAAAAAATCCCTAGTAAAGTATAATAATCCTTAAAGTATATTGACATGTTTGAAAAATACTTTTATAAAGTATTCTGAAATTTGATTTGAAAAACAAGATTAAAATAGCATATTCTTTTGGTAAAATTTTAAAAATACAAAATCCTAGTATAATGGAAAATGCTTTTATTTATACAAGCATGGAAAATTATAAAGGAATCTAATTTAAAAATAAAGGACATGAATTCAAGAAAATCATCCCATACTGTATATATTAAAAATATATTCTTTTTATATTTATAAATAAAATAAAACATGATTCATTAAGAAATTTTTTTAAAACATTCCTCATAAAACATTTCTAAAGAATATAAAATGAAGCTAAAAATTTATTTAAAATATCATTTGATTATATAATAGATTATTCTTGAAACATTCTAATTAATATGAATATGGAAGAGAAATATTTCTGTCTTAAAAAATAAATAAGTTTGAAGTTTCTTTTAAACATTCTATTGATTTTTTGAGTAAAAATTGAAAAAATGGGAAAAAAACATGAAAACCCTAGAAACAAATATTATAAAAAAATATAGGTATTTATGATAGAGATAATATAAAATTTCTGAATATATATTTAAATATGAATAATCCTGATTGAAAATGATATTGAAACATAAACCCTTACCTCAAGTTGAGACATGATTTGTACATGATATAATATCATTTATAATGAATTTAGATTAATGATATATCTATACCAAAATCATTTCAATACTCATAATATCAGATATTATTTATTCATAATTTCATATCCCCAATTTATTAATAATACTTCATTAAAATCAATTTTTTTGGTGTTAACAATTTCTTTTCACATGCATGTTTTAGTTTGGAGAATCTGGTCCCTGAAACTTATTAATTTTTTTCATAATATCCATAATTATAATAAAATAATAAATAACACATTAATTAATTAAATAAACTTTTTGAAAAATTAATATATAGAGGTGATGAAAAATTAATTACAACAATTCATGCAAACAATAGTTCATATGTACACATCAGTGATGTTTCAAAAAATTTTATATAAAATGAATGAATATTAAGAAACTTTTATCCTTAAAAGATCATAAATTTTTCATAAAATTTATATAGATTCATTTAATCAATCCTTATTATCATCCATGTAAGGATAAAATAAAAAATGAATCAATCTCTTTTTGGAGGTGGTAGTCCACACGCACACATGAGCGATGTTATCATTTTCCTTTGGATATGAGGGTAAGAAGGTAGATAAAATATTATCTATATAAAATCAGAATCATATCATAAATATATAAATATATATATATCCATTAAATATTTAATGTCTTGTATTTTTATATGTATTATATAGAAATATTATATGGAATTATTACGAGACCATGCGTGGAGACGAAACGTCATTCCGAGGCCCGATGATCCTCGAATGGTGGGTTGAACTTTCTTTAAGTTATGTGAGTTGGAGGGTGTGCGCGATTGTGGAAGATTCCAAGTGGATGACTAGATTAAAACTATAAAGGCACTATTGCATCTATGATGATGAATTTACCTATGAATGGGCCCAACCTCGACCGATGCGGGTTGAGGGAAAATGAAATTTTTTTGATGTTTTAGTAAAATAAACTAAAATAAATAAATTAGAAAACATTATTTTAGTTTATTTGGAATCATTCACTGTAGTTTTATGATGGGACAACTGTTTTGATAATTAATGTCATGCTGTAATGAATCAGAAACTACAACACTGACTCATTAATGTAGTAGTGTTATGGAATGGAGAAACATGTTCCCCCCTTCTAATGGTTTTATAAAATATTGGTCGTTGGAAGAAAATTGAGGGGAACTCTATAGAATTGTTATACCCATGGAGATAACACACAATAATTAACGACAATGACGTGATTGATCTACACATCTCATATTCGAAGAACCATAAAAAACGAACACGACACGATGATCGTTTTTTAACTGAATAGAGTTAGGGGTTGTGTTTTAATTTTTTTCCTCCCTGTACATGAATTAAATGATGAATGTGGATCAACCCACGAATAGGATGATCCATGGATCATGCGTTCTTCCGAGAGGATTTTATTGGGATGATTTTGGGGATTAATCAATGATGGTAAAATCTATGTTTCGATTTCCTCTTCTTAATCCTTCTAATGTGATCAGATCAACTCTGTGAAGAATGGCAGCGGAGGTCTATTCCTCTTTTCGTGGTTTGGATTTCTTCCTCCCCTTTTACCGCACGTTCGTTTTGTTCTTCAAGGGAAAAACGAAAAACGGATCATTTCACCTTTGTTCTACAATGCAATGATCCCAAATCGCTGGTCGGACACCGTGATGACCTAGAAGAGGTGCAACAACTATGGAAGATGGGGAATTGGCTCGGATTGAGAAGAATTGTTCTTCGAGATATCTTTGGGTGGATATATCAAATATTGTTTATGGGGCCGATCAAAGGTTGGTAACCACAAAAATCAACTTCGTTGTGCTGGGGAGACCTCAACCCTCGAGTTTTGTGTTGATCGGGTGGCCGGATCGAAAGATTTCAGAATTACCAATGCACTAGACTAATAACCTACGATTCTAGAAATTTCCAAAACACACGGCGTGTATCCCAAAGAACATGTATTGTGTTACTAGTGGTGGAAGGTGGGGTTTTCATTCTACATGTGATGAAGAACACAGTGTGCCTTTGGGGAGAAACGACGCATAGATCCCACCCATTAGTGGGTGGAGTCCTGTGTGATAAGAAGAATAGACATGATGTGTGACCACTTTCACATAGAGTGTGGGTCCTTACATGGGGCTCAACATGTATCTCAGACGATACACGAACACGGTGTGGATTACATTCCATGTACTCCACCAAACAACCATAGGAGGCCAGCAACACCAGTCACCCTATGTATTGATTACACGTGATGGAATACATGGGTTGAGTCCATGTACGGGAACATGGAAAGCGTACATGGAGTGGAACCCAGATACCTTGACACATCATCTGATCATTCCTACATTCCATGTAGTTTCATTTTACATGAAAAGAATTATTACATGCGCAGTTGTACAGGGACAATACCCGAGGTCAGAAGAAATAGTGTGTGACACATATACATGCCATGTACTTCTTAGTACATGGCTTGAACTTCTTTTACATCGTTGCATGGACATTTTCCATTTGGGTTAGTGACCCTGTTTATTGTTCATTTGAAGGCCAGGTATCGTTTCCATCACAATAGTATGATCCTATCAGCTGGACTTTCTGATATAGAGTTACGTATCCCTACAAGAGGCCCAAGTGAGATCCTCTATCCATTCTTGATCCTAGGTAGAGTCAGGTATCGACGTGCCTATTCTTGAAGTATTTTAATACTCTACTTAGTAGGTGACTCAGGATGAGTCATAGTATCCAACAATGCCCAGAAAGCGATCCTCATCTATGTATCATGATCTTTCCCCACTCAATGGTGTGTTCTCCTAGAATGAGTGTATCTATCTCTCATGACATTTTCCGAAGAACAATACTTCTCATATGGATGTCATCAGGACCATCATACTTGTGGAGTGAGTTCTCCCAGTTGAGAGCTTTGTGGAACCTTCGAACCAAATCCCTAGCAGTAGTATGCGCTTCTGTCTCTTGTCTCTAGACTATGGGTCTAGGTTTTGAGTATATCTAGATGTGTTTCTTGAGCTATATATTCAGTAGACATATACTATGTATGGTTGACTGTACATTTTGTTTGTGTTTTGCTTTGTGGTTTTTGGGGTCCTCTAATAAGTATTATTATATTCACCCATGCATGGGATTTTCCCACAAGTGTCATGTCTAGTGCAGATGAGTGACCTTTTGATGAAGTCTAAGGTGTCTAAGACTAGACTGACCATTTTGAGTTCCCTATAGGATGAGGTGTTTCTATGTTTATAACCATCATTTCCAGTAAATCTTTGTATTTATAGGTTGAACATATAGTTTTCAGAGTTTTTGGTGGGCTTCCATTATGGCCTATTTCTACTACTTTCACTTTATTTCTATTGCACACTATTGGTTGGGATTAGTTTTATGCATTAATTTTTTTCCTTAGTTGTATTTACATTTCAAATTTTTTGCCCTTGGAGATATGTGAATGCCTATAGGTATATAGTAAATGCCTCCCATGTTAGTGATATGCCTACTTGGTGCTAGTCACTAGCCCCTGGCTATTAGAGGCAGTCATGGGGATCCCCAGAATGGGCCCCACTATAATGCGTAGTGATATAGTGGTATCATAGGTGTTCGGTTCTACCTTAGGACCAAGAGTCTGTGATATTGGTTTGAGGAAACAATGTAATGTGTATTGAGATCAACCTTCAAGCCAGAGGATCCATTTTTGGTGTGGGCGGTGGACGTATCCATATACCAAGACTCTGATAACCTGCTTTAGGACTCGGTACATGAATAAACTAGATATATAGGGGGAAGTAAAAGAATGGTAAATGCATCCTATAGAAATGGGTTGTGTTTTTCTTTTCCTTTGTGTTAGCTATCCAGATATACTTGTTAACCATGGTATATATTTTTTCCTTATAGGATGCCTCTATGATGAATACCTGCTAGGATTCAGCAGCAATATCATGAGGATGACCCCCTCACTGATGAGGAATCAATATAGGGACTAGTTCCTCCAGTGTTAATTATAGGTGGGGAAACTGTTATACCACTACGAGGGGAGTATCCCGTGGTACCAGCTGTGCCAACAAATGAGGGTCATAGACTGAGCATGCTCCATGAGTTATAGAGATGGCTACCCCTAAGGTTCTGAGGAGAGCCTGTCCCTTAGGCAACTGAGGATTATTTTGAGGTGGTGACCAATGATTTCTATCTAGCAAGGACATCAGTGGAGAAACTGGTGATCCTAGGAGTTATCCTTCTTCAGGGTTTGGTGAGACGATGGTGGAGTCTGACCACACAAACTCGTGATGAGGAGACTCTTTTATGGATGGAGTTCGTGTGACTGTTTAGGGAAGAGTTCTCTCTGGTTACGCTGAGAGCACTGCACATCTAGGATCTTCTTCAGCTCCATCTGGGCAGTTTGAAGGTGGATGACTAATCATTGGGGTTCACCAACCTCGCTAGGTAATCAATGGATATGGTCATGGATTTGTATTTTAATGCTTGTAACTTTTAGAGAGATTTACAACGAGACATCTGAGATAGTTTTTCCTCTATGAATTTCGACATATGATGGATTTCTCAAGAGGGCCTTGGTTATCGAGAGCTTTTTGGCAGAGCAGAGACAACCGACGATAGTCAGCAGCAGGCAGACAGGTGTGGAGACCTTGGCCGTAGGGAGATGATGTCAGGAACATGGATCAGGATGTCAGAGATGTCATAGGAGGACCTAGTATAGGGTATCGATATTCCATGGATCTCAGGATGGATCCAATCATCATAGGGAGAGGCATTGCTAATCATGCGGTGGTAGGGGACATCTCTCTAGAGACTATCTGACCTGTCGATCTACAGATAGGGAGGTAGTGGATGGACCATTGAGGGAGATACAGATAGTGGAGAAAAAAACCATCTAGGTGGCGGATGTGGAAGAAGAGACGAGAGAGCTGCAGGTAGTGGATGATGATTCAATCTACTTCCACCACCACCACCAGGAGGTCCACACTAGGCACAGGTAGTTGGGTTACATGGGTGGGGACAACTGCATGTGGTTAGGGCATATGACCCAGGGCTCCAGGTATGATCCAAGGTATAATCTGTGTCTTCCATACCTTAACTTCTGTACTTATAGTAAGAGGTTTCTATCATTCCTTCCTACACACATGTCTTGTGAGAATCCATGAAATTTTGGTAGAGTAGTTGACTCGAAACTTAAGATTGGAGACTGCTATGAGAGGAAACTCGATGATCACACACCTTTGCAAGCAGTGTGATTATACCTTTGTAGGTGATAGTTTTGGTTGAAACCTCTTGGTGGTAGCATCGATGCAATACGATGTTATTATTGGAATTGATTATTTATCTTCGGTCCATTCCTATATTGAATGCTTTAGGCGATGAGTGTGGAGTGTCCACAGTGATGGGACGTGGTTCTCCTTTTTTAGTGAAAAGAAGACCCAAACAATAAAGAACATTCTCAAACATGGGAGTGTTTATTTGATCACTCATGAGTTGGATAGTCTTAACCTTAGAGCAGAAGATTTTGTGAGCTTCTAGTTACCATTAGTAGTGGAGGAGTATGAGGATGTGTTTCTCAAAGATGATCTATAACAAGCTCCCTACTGGGAGATCAACTTTTGAATCGACTGACACCCAAGTATGGCACTGACTTCCTCACCATCATATCAGATGGATCTTGTAGGGATCACTGAGATGGAGGTGCAATTGGAGGCTTCTCATAGCAAGGGTTTCGTAAGACCCATTTTTTCACCTTGGGTGGCCCCCGTTTTGTTTTCCCATAAAGCAGGTGAGAGTTTGAGGTTGTGTTTGAATTACAGGTTCTAGAATTAGGTAATAGTGAAGAACATGTATCCACTATCAAGGATCAATGAGCTCTTCGATCAGCTAAGAGGGGCTCAGTGGCTCTCAAATTTTGACCTTCGGTTAGGTTACCAGTAGTTACGAGTATGGGACAAGGATACACTGAAGATAGCTTTTAGATGATGGTATAGTAAATATGAGTACTTGGTGATGCCTTTCAGCATGATGAACGTCCCCACATTGTTCCTAGGACTTATGAACAAGCTCTTCCAGCCATTATTGGACCAGTTATTAGTGGTCTTCATCAAATAAATCCTTGTGTACCTGACGTCAGAGGAGGATCACGCGAGACACCAATGGATGGTTCCAGACTTAGTCCAAGAGCACCAGCTTTATGGGAAACTCTCAAAGTGCTAGTTCTGGATGTTGGAGGTCCACATTCTGGGACATGTCATCTTAGTAGATGGAGTTTTTGTTGACCCATCCAATATAAAGGTAGTGTTAGCATGTGAGCCACCTTAGAGCATGATGGAGGTATGAAGCTTCCTTGGGTTGGAAGGATATTAACTGAGAATAATTCCAGATTTCACCTAGACATCAGCACTGATGATATCCTGGACTAGTAAGGGGAAACCCTTCATGTGTGAGTACAAGTTACAGTAGGCTTTTGAGCTATTGAAATGGAGTTTGACGAGCGCCCCGATATTGATATTTCCATAGAAGGGTATCGAGTATGTAGTTTTCTGTAACGCATCAGGTACCAGACATGGTTATCTTCTGATGTAGAGATAGGAAGTGATTGAATATTGTTCATTCCAACTTAGGTCACATGAGATGAACTATTAAAACCACTATCTTGAGTTAGCAGTGGTGGTCTTCACATTGAGGATGTGGTGACACTACATTATGGGCAAGTAGTTTGTCGTCTACTATAACCAAAAGATCCTCAAATACATATTATCATAGAACGATATGAATCTGAGAAATTGGAGTTGGATAGAGTTCCTCCAGGACTACAATTTTGTGGTCATCTATACTCTAGTGAAGGAGAAAATGGTGGCAGATGATCTTAGCAGGATATCAAGCTCGCAGCTATTGAGTGAGGTGATGGAACAGTTGGCCTTGTTACCATTGTCCTTCGTGGATTGAGAGGATGTGGCTTACCTTCAGTCTATGTTTGTCACCCATCTACTCTTAAAACGAGTAAGGGAGGAAAAACTAGGGGTTGTCTACTATGAGGCTTTATGTTCTCAGTTATCCACGGTACATTCTACTGATGGATATTCACAAGGTGGGGAGCACATTGTTCTCATCAGAGGATGTACTGTTGTACTAGTGGCATTTAAGAAGGTGGTCTTGAGGAAGTTTCATACATTCGCATATGTTGTACATCCTGGATTGGAAAAAATATATTAGGACCTCCAACATCAGTTCTGGTTGTTAGGTATGGAGAAGGCAGTAACAAAGTTCATTTCTTGATGCCTTACATGCTTGCAGGGGAAGGCTGAGCACCCAGTTCCTATAGAGTTAGGTCACCCCCTAGAAGTTATAGAGTGGGAGTGGGGTGGAATATATACGGAATTCATAAAGGTCTTAACATAGACATCCAAGGGGCATGATTCTATCTGGGTGATCATCGACCAGCTCACCAATTCTTTCTATATCCTAGCTATCAAGGAGAAGAATTCCATAGAGAGACTGGGACACAACAACGTGTAAGTGATAGTAAGGATTAATTACTTCCCTTAGAAAATAGTCACATATCAAGATGCCTGATTAACATCCCTATAGTGGAAGGGATTGCATGAGGCTTTTAGGACTTAACTACACTTGATCACAACATTCCATCCCCAAAATGATGGTCAGACTGAGAGAACCTTTCAGGTTATCAAGGATATTTTGCGAACCTGTATCTGGGAGTTTGGTTGCAGTTGGTAGGACCACCTTCCACTGGTGGAGTTTTCCTACAACAATAGCTATCACCACACCATGGTTATGGAACTATTCTAGGATTTATGTGGTAGAACCTACCGGTCACCACATTACTAGACCGACCCCGGAGAGTTTGCACTCATGGGTCCAATGTTGGTGCGAGCTACCACTAAGTAGGTGCAGATCATCCAGGGGTGGATGAAGACTGCACAGAGCCAGCAGAAGCCTTATGCTAATTGGCGATGGAGACCTCTAGAGTTTGATGAGGGAGACCACATATTCCTTCGAGTCTCACCTCGATGAGATTTATGGAGATTTAGCTGGGGAGACAAGTTATCTTTGAGGTTCATCGGACCGTTCTAGATCCTACATAGAGTTGGCGAGGTGGTGTACCACTTAGATCTACCACCATAGATGAACTGGGTACATGATGGCTTACATGTGTCACAGCTGTGGAGGTAGGTGCATGACCCATCACACATCATCGACTAGGATGAGCAGAACATCGAGGATGGAGTGACCATTACTAATTACCCATTAGAGATCAAGGATAGGTAGGAGGAGATTCTTTATGGGCAATGAATTCCTTTGGTGAACGTCTGGTGGAAGCACAAGAATCTTCAGAAGAGCACATGGGAGAAGGAGGCTCAGATTTGTGCACAGTACCGACATCTTTTTTAGTATCATTATTTTGTATTTTGGGGACTTAAATACCCATGGTGGGGAGAATATAATGTCTAGTATTTTTTCATTTATTATTTTGAAATATTAAAGGGAATTTTTACAAGACCATGTGTGAATACATCACACCATGTGGAGTCCTGGTGAGTTGGCAATGGTGGTTTGAACTTTCTTTAAGTTAAGTGAGTTGACGGGTGTGTGTGGTTGTGGAAGTTTCCAAATAGATGCACTAATTAAAAATCTAAGGGCACCATTGCATCTAGGAAAACAAATTTACCTAATATTGGGCCTAAACTCGACCAGTGCGGTTCGAGGGAAAATGTTCATTTTTGGAATTTTTTGGTAAAATAAAATAAAACAAAATAATTTGAAATGTTTATTTTATATTATTTGTAAAAAATTCCAATAGCGCAATATCGGGATAACTATTTCAATAATTAATGCCATTCCATAATGAGTCAGAAACAACAACACAGAATCATTAATGTCGTAGTGTTATGGAATGATCAAACACGTTCCCTTTTTTTAATGGGTCAATTGAATGTTGGTCATTTTAAAAAAAATTAGAGGAACTCTGAGGAATTCTCGGAGCCATGGGGAGAACTCTCGACAATGAAAGATGATGAAAAAATCGATCGACGCATCTTGGATTTGAAGAACACATGACAAAGAACGTGACGCTGCGGTCATTCTTCAACCGAATTGAGGTAGGGGTTGTGTTTTAATTTTGTTTCCTCCCCATTCATGAATTAAATGAAGAACACAGATCAACCCACAAACAAGTTGATCTATGGATAATGGGTTTTTATGGGAGTGTTTTTATTGGGATGTTTTTGGGGATTAATCCATGATGTTAAAATCTATGTTTTTAATTTCTATGATTAATCTTTCTAACGTGAGCGTATCAATGCTATAACGAACAATGGTAGAGGTTTGTTCATATTTTTGTGGTTTGGATTTATTCCTCCTCTTTTACACCGTGTTATTCTCTTTCATCATGGGGAGAAGAAAAAATTATATTTTTCATCCATTATAGAATGCAACAATCCCAAATCACTGGTCGAGCACCGTGATGACCTAGCAGAGGTGCGACGACGATACCAGATGGTGAATCAGTTCAGATTGAGAAGAATCATTCTTCAAGAATTCATTGGGAGGATGAATAAAATATTTTTTTGGGCTGATCAGAGGTATATAACTACCTGAATCAACTTCTTGGTGTTGGGGAGACCTCATCCTTCACGTTTCTTGATGATCGTGAATCCTAATCGATAGATTGGTAAATTCTTGAAGTGCTGGACGAAGAACCAGCTATTCTGGAAATTTCTAGAACACACATCAGGTATCTTGAAGAACACACTGGGTGGTACCAGCAACAGTGTCTAGGGTTTGAGTAAATTACATGATGAAGAACACACCATGCCTTCAGGGAGGCATGGCCTATCGACCCCACCCAGCGGTGGTTAGAGTCTCGGAAGACAGGAATGTAGACATGGTGTGTGACCACTGTCACACAATGTGTGGGTCCTTACATGGGTTTTGGCATGTATCCCAGATGATACATGAACACGAGAAGGAGTACATGCCATGTACTCCACAACATAGCCATACGAGACTAGTAACGTGGGTCAACCAGTGTGCCGATTACATGGGTTGGCATAAATGGGTTGAGGTTGTGAACAGGCACATGGCCAGCGTACATGGAGCGGACCCCAGATACATTGACACTATGTGTGATACTTCCTACATACTGTGTAGTTGCATTTAACATAACAATCCTTATGACATGTTCCATTGTACATGGGATATACCCAGGGTCAGAAGACACGGAGTGTGACACTTCTACACACTTTGTATTTCTCATTACATGGTTTGTTCTTCTTGTACACTATTTATTGGGGAAGTTCTATTTGTGTTATTGCATAGTTTTCTCATTCCTATGATGATCAGGTATTGTTTCCATCCATAGGATTATGATCCCTTCAGCAAGAATTTTCGATATAGAATCTGGTATCCCTTCAAGAGGCCCGGAGTGATATCCTAAATTCATTCGTGACCCTAGGTTGAGTGATTTATCAATGTTAATATTCCCACAGGACACTAATCCTCTACTTAGTAGGTGAATCCAGATGAGTCTTGGTATCCACCAAAGCCCTAGAAGAGATCCTCAACTTTTTATCATGGTCTACTCCAACCCAGGATTGTGTTCTCTAAGAATGAGTGTATCTATATGTCGTAACCTTTTCCAATGAATAGTACTTCTCAGATAAAAGTCATTAGGACCATCAGACTCATGGAGTGAGTTCTCCCAGATTAGTGGTTCATGGATCCTTCAAAATAAATCTCTAGCGGTGGTATGTGGTTGTATTTCTTGTCTCTAGACTACGGGTTTGGGTTTTGTGTATATCTAGATGTGTTTCTCAAACTATATGTTCAGTAGACTTATTTTGTATAGTTCTGATTGTACCTTACATTGTGTATTGCTTTCTGGTTTTCAGTGTCATCTACTGAGTTTTGTTATACTCATCCATGCAATGGTTTGGCTTACACGTGCCGTGTCTTGGGCAGAAGAGAGGCCTTTTGATGGAGTCTAGGGTAGTCCTAGACCAGAATGAGCTTTTTGAGTTCCCTACAAGCTGAGGTGTTTCTACGGCTATGTGTAGTAGTGCCAGTACATCTTTGTGTTTACAGGTTGGACCTATAGTTTGCAAACTCTCTTGTTTTTGGTGGGTTTGTATTCTAGCCTAGTTTTTCTACCTACAATTTACTTCCATTATACTTTTTTATGGGTTTAGTTTTATTCATACATTTTGTTCCTTAGTGGTTTTTAAATTTCACCATTTGTAGGATTAGATATGTGTGAATGTGTAAAGGTACTTACGAAATGCCTCCCATGTTAGTGATATTCCTACTCGATGCTAGTCACCAGCCCCTGGCCAATTGGAGTCGAGATTGGGGAGTCATGACATGGGCCAAACAAAGACAGGTCGTGAAAAAATACATCAATATGACCATCCATGTGAGGCAGTGATGAAAAAATATAACATGTTACTTTATGGAAATTATAGTTTGTATATATTCACTATTAACACTTTCATGTTTGATTGGAAATAAATAAGATTGAAAATATTTATGTTATTAACATAAATAAATTAAGTATTATAAATTTACAAATTTTACTATATTATGTTGGTCATATAAAATTTAAATATGGTTTAAGAAAAAACTAACTTGAATGAAATTGTTTAGATGATTAACTCTTAATTGAGTATATTCTTTTGTCTTACCCATTAAGTCTCCCTAAGATGGTATTTTGATGATACTAGGACCTATAGAACATGGATATGAATGTTTAAGAGATATTTTATTATGTATTTTCTATGATTTACTGAATAATGTGTGTGAAGAAGTGAGAATTTTATCTTCCTTTTTATAATTGAGGATAGTGGAACCCTTGTAAATATTATGAAATTTAAAATATAACATATGTAATATTCATGTCAATTGGATCCAAAAAATATTTTTATAATATTTATGGTGAAATGGATATTAAAATAATCAGACAATCAAGTATAGATAATATTTTTTAGACATTTAAATCCTTATCTCATAGTTTGGCCCCCTCAGAAATTTTTTTAACTATTACCGTTAAGATATGATAACTATTTGTTATGTAAACAATTAACCTAAAAATATTACCTAATATTTATTGTTGAAATTATCAATATAGAATTAATTTTTTATTATTTAATTCCTACTTATTTTCTATGTTAAATCTATTGTCCAAACATAATCACGTAGAAAATATTTTTAGGAAAAATGTTCTTTTAAGCATAAAATTTATTTCATTTTCATAAATTCAAAATTAAAACCCATTAGATGAAAGTTAATTTATTTTATTTCGTACATTACCTAAAAATTTCATTAAATCTATTTATAAATTGTGAACAATTTAATTTATTACAATAAAAACACTTTTCATACAAAAAAATAAATTTATAAAAAATATCTCTTTTAACCTTCAAATGAATTTATTTTTATTTTTATCCATTTTATTACAAATTTATGAAGGATAATTCATTTTTATAATTTCTAAAAAATAATTTTACATAATTTTATAATCAAAATTAAAAAATTAACTTTTAAAAGAATCATATACAACAAAAATTATGTATTTAAACAAATAATTTCAATTTAAACAATAATTACAACAGTATCATTCCTTTAAATTTCTCAAAACATTAATGAGTGTTACTACATGATTTATTAATTGATTTTAACTAATAAATTTTATTTATAACATTCCTTTAATATAATAAAAGTTTAAAAAATCATAATTGACCAAAAATATTTAAAATGGTCTCTTTTTAAATATTTATATATCCTTTAGTGAATTTGAACCCTTTCTAAAAAATTATTTTGTTATGAATTTAAATTAAATATATCATATTTTTTTATTTTATAATTTCATAATTAATTATAACATAATATTAGATTTTTCTGCATTATAAGATATTAAACACATACAAAAATTATTAAAGAGAAATATCTTCCAAAATCATGAGGTATTACATTCTACTACCATATTCACCATTGAAATTTGGTTACTACTTCGAAAAAATGAGTATACCTCTTCTAAAGAACATCCTAAAGTTCCCATGCTGCTTCCCTAAATTTATGATTCCTTTACGAAACCATATCTTGGTGAGTAGTCTTCTTTCATATCACTTTATCACTATAATCATTGATTTCTACCAGATGTTCCTCAGTAGAAGGGTCATGATCCTATGGTATGACCCTTGAGTTTTGTACGTTTAAAGGATTGGGTATATATATCCTCAAAAGTGATATATATAACAGACCTGAACCTTAAGATAGGTTTGGTGGAAGTGTCAAGTAATAATCTACCATCCTGATATGATGAAAAATCTCTTAGGGACAAATAGATCAGGGGTTCGACTTCCTATTCCTTACAAACCTCATAACTTTATTCAAAGGAGATATCAATTAGAATACATTCACTCCAAAATTTAACTATTGATCCCTTCCTTGGTTATTATAATTAAACATCAACGAAATTTGATCTTTTACAATGTTCTTTAAAATGGTTCTAAAATTATTAAAAATTTCTAAAGCTATCTCAAGAACCAATTTATTTTTGTCTCTATATTTATCACAACATAATAGAGTTTTACACTTCTTTACATAGAGGGTTTCATAAGGATCCATATAAATTCATGATTTAAAGTTACTGTTATAAATGAAATATCTAGAGGAAGGAGTTTATCCTAGCCTCCATTTGATTCCAACAAAAATTCCCCAAAAAACCGTAATTCCATATCTGGTGTCAAAAATACATAATAATTTATAGGTTGGATTTGAACCCAATGTGGAAATCTAATTTTAACAAATTAACATTAAAACATCATTTACTAAATTTGAGTAACTTAATAACCAACAATATTTTTATGTCTAATGATTTTGAGAATTAGGAAAAAATATTCATATCAAAAATCATACATTAAATATAAAAAATAATTAACTCAAATTATAAAATATTTAGAATTTCACAACTAGATATTGACCTAGAAAATAAAATATTCAATTTTACATAACTTTTTACCTTTTAAAAACAACATAAAACATTGTTTGATTATAAAAAATATATTATTTTTGGTGTTTTAAAATAAAGAGGGCTTAGTTCACCCATAAAATCCAAATTAACAAATTTGAAACAATTTTTTCTAGAAAAAATTGACACTTTCATAAAATATTTATAATAAAATTACCTTATAACATAATAAGTTTTCATAAAAAAATTTCCTAAACCACCATAAATAAGAAGTAGTTTTCAAATATTCTTGGAAGATACATGAAAAATATTGGATTAAAACTCTTTTTTTCATGAAAACACATCTCTTTGAAATCAATACCACCATGTATTTCCTTTGAATCATAAAAATTTATCCATGAAAGAATCCCAATTACCCAATTTTCTAAAAAAATGACCTCTTTTCATAAATCAAAGTATTATAAAAAATATTTTACCAGCATAGAAAAATAATAATTATCAACTTGGAACATCATAAATTCATCCTATAATCACTTAAAGAGGATAATAATTACATTATATTAGGAGTAACAGATATCAATTAACACCATCACTTCTTATTTGTAACATTTCAATTAACTATATAATATTTTAAGAGTTTATTAACTCTATAACCTATATGGAATTTTTTAAATCCTTCTTCTCTTAGGAATTTATTAACTTCATCACCATCACCCAATGCATTGGAGGGAATTAAAGTACCCACCCATCACATAGTAAATAAATTTAAAAAAAGTATTAGGACCACTACCCATTCCCTAATTTTGATATACAATTCTTATATATCTTGTATTGTAATTAAAACATTTATTGACATTCACTTTAAATTTTATCTTGAAACAAACATTTAATGACTTGAAATGTTTATCATAAAACTCAAAAACATCACCCAAAAACATGGGAATTTTAAAATCAATCCATGAAATGAAATTATCTGAAACAATTTCACACATTTATATAAACTCATTTAAACATCACTTCAAATCTGTAAACAGTGTTTATTTAAAGTCAATCTATAAGAATAAAATAATTTAATTGTAAAAATGTTACTGTAATTAAATGTAACAGAATAATTTCTGGGAAGAATGATTTAGTACATAAAATAATGTTATTAAGGATAAACCAAATAGGGTTTATTTTTTAAAAATCAATTTCAAAATATACTTTAAAACTAATCCATAAAAGGGTTTATAAAAATAAAATATTATTTTAAAAAAATCTGTTAGAAAGATAATCCCTGAATCAAAAAAATTGAAAAAATTATATTTCCCTTTTATTTGAATAGATTAATTGAAACTCTTTAAGTAATAAAAAATATTTTTATAGGAGGAATTATATTTTAAAATAATTCATGGACCCAAAGAGTATAAATTATTAGAAAAAATAAAAATTTGTAGAGAAATAATTGATGCTTTAAGAAATAAATATAATCATTGACTTTAAAAATAATCTACTTACTAAATGAAATAAACAGAATATGGGCATTAAGAATCATTAATTCTATTTAAAAATAGTACCATATCAAAAATGACTACTTTGATTTCCAAAATTATGACACCTTTTTATCAACTATTAACACTTTATGATCATACTATATCACATCCATTTCATCATAGGTTGTCTTCAGTTCTTTTATAAAATTATTCATAACCTAATCTCCTAAAATATCTAAATAATTATTTTATACCAACAATGATTCCCTATACCCACACTCCTAGATCCTGTTCTAAAAAAAATATTCTTTGAATACTTTATTTTTTACTAAGTAAGGGGATCTAAGCATAACATACATATATATTTCATCATTTAATATGAAAGCATAATACATTACACAAAACTCCATGCCCAATATCTATAAATTTTGAGTTTATTTGAATACTACATATATAATCAACTTATTTTCTGGGATCTCTAACATCTCACACAATATTATTTTAATATATTACCCTTATTTGACATATCTTACATCATAATTTTTTTTAAAATCTAGGGAAAATAGAAACATATGAATGGGTGAACTCGGATTCTTATTAAAGGTAAATGTGAGAGGAATTAATAAAATAAAATAAGTGATCAGAAGTTACGAATAAGTTTATAATAGTATGATCATAACATATGAAATATATACTAAATCAATAGTCGGTCATAAATAATGATTCATGGTAGAAAATATTTTCAAAACCATAGACATGATACATAAGAGTATTAAATCATTAATAACTAGTCCTGATTTGTGAAAGTACATCATAGTCATAATAACATGAAATAAGAATTTGTGGCATAACAATAAGTATAGAATATCCTTCTGTTAGTTATGGAACACAACTTAGACTATCATAACATAGTAGAAAAAGTCCCATAATAAATTCTATTCACTCCCCTACATCTTTTTTTTCATGGAATGGGTTCAAATTCCATCATATTTCATATTATCCCAATAGATATCAATATTTAACCAATGCATTCGAGAGATATAATAATATGGTCCCACCTTTAATATAATAAAAACTATAAATATTTGTACCGTATGATCATAAAAACATTCATTTTTTCATCATAGATTAATTATCCCATGGAATGAAATGGGTTTGTATCGACCTGAACATTTATAAATGAAATCTTCTTCTTAAATGAGTAAATTTATAATCAATAAATGAAATTATAGAAAAATCATGCAATATATTGGTTATTTTTTTCATTATTAGTTATATCAAGTTAGATTTAAAATAAAATTAAACATCCCAACTATTTATATTATTTTTGTTTATAGTGATTGTATTATTAGTATATATATAAGGTTATAATAAATCTATTTGACATAGAGAAAGTGATGGAATTAGACTGTAAGATTATACATTATGAAAATAATTTATTGGAGACTTTGTGGGAGATAACTTCACTGGTATTTTCCATTAACCAATCCTAGGCCAAGATTCAACAAATAAAGTATGGGAAAAAATGTTTCTTATATAATTTCATGCTTATCAAGTTCACAACCCGAACCATGTTCACTGAATCACCCCAATAAAATATCATCATCATAAACCATACCCTTATAGAGTTTTTGGTTTAATAAATGGATATATATATTGACCCTAATAGTATGAAATTTTATAATTTTATTTTTAATATAATAAAAAATATATTTATATTTAATTAATTTATAATGGTTAAATAATATGTTTTGATGAAAAATAGATTGGGATACGATGAAACACAAATTGTTATTTTGGGAAGTATATAGTTTCAATCAACACACTATTTTTTATGAACAATTGATTTTTTAGAATAAAATATATTTTAATAAAATATTATTATTATATAATATTTATTAAATAAAAATTATAACATAACATTAAAATGAAAATTTTAATTGTTATAAGGGTATAAAACTTTTATTTGTCAAAAAAAAACTCATTATTTTTCAATAAATATGTATTTTTTTTAATATTTTTAAATTATCATATTTACAAAATTATTTTGATAAAATAAATTTTTTTTGACATAAATGTGTTTAAATTATAAAACGGGGAGTTTTTAATAATTAAATCAAATATTTGAAATTTTTTGGTAAAAATTATATACAATATAATTATACAATATGTATTATGACATTATAAGAGACCAAAAGTAATAGAATAAATACTATAAATAGTATCCAAAAACAAAATTATATTTTAACTTAAAAATAATGTGTTTCTAATGACATTTTATTAATCTTATAAACCCTTAATGAATCTCCCAATACCTAAATATATATTTTTTGTTTTTGAAACCAATAATTTATAATCAGTTCTACATCATCAAGGGTAATATTTCAAGGAGTTTTATTTTTAACCTTATAAACTAATTAATTGTAATCCCCTTTTTCAAAAATAGTGGGAAAATCCATGGGGTGGTTTTTTTTAATTTCACAACATTATATTATAGGGTCCAAAACCTATGTTTGGAAATTGATAAATAATTATTCTCCCTTTTTTATAAAAAAAAATTATCCTCCCATTCTACTTTAATTAAGACCCATTAATCATAAATTTCCTATACCTTTCACTCTATAAATATGTACCATGGTTTCTCCATGATCATAAAAAGATCCTTCAAAGCTTTTAAAAATTCCCTCTCAATGTAAGGGATCCTATCCTCTACTTTTTTTCAAGAACCTAATGTATATTATTTCTTTTGATTTCCAATTTTTCATATGGGAATATGATTTTAAATATCCCTATGATTATATTTTTGGTGTCCATTTTATGATATACCCCTTTCTCTCTCATTAATAACTCCCATGAATCTTTATATACCCCCATTATGCTATCAAAATTATCTTGTTATTTTCAATGAAAAAAAAATTCATAGTGAATAGTTATCCCCCTTTCCACTCTAGGGTATTCACCTAGATGTAACTATATTTTTTTTATTGGGGAATTCCATGTATTTAACCCTCAAACTTTAATCCCAAGGTTAAAAGTGATGAAATATGTTCTTATATTGTATGATATATGCGCCACACTTATGTTTGTACATGATATCAATGTGATAGGTGGACCAATAATTATATATCCCACCAATGCATTGGTTAATTTTTTTATCATCTAAGATACCAAGTATGGTGCATGGTAGGTTATCGTTAGAAAACTATTTTATGAAATCAATGTGGTTATCCTTGACATTTTTTTATTATAAATGTCTTAATCTCTTTCAACATCTCATGTTTCCTTTTTGTTATTATCTTATATCATGATTTGATGTTCATGTTTAGTATTTTCACCCCTCAAATAATACCTTGATATTTTTATTAACTCACATGTATTACTTTCATAATATTATGATTTTATTATTACCTTACTGGTACTTATAGTCCTACCCTTTATTTTTTACATCCCCAGGTTATCCCAGGAATTTTTTGAAGTTCATGGAAATTAAGGGTAATGCTCTAAATTTTTATTTTATATTGTTATATTTATATTTCAATTTTTTATTCAATCTACCAAATTACTGGAAACCAATTAGTTCCAAAGATCATTTTTTTATTAAATGTATCATTATACAATAAATCATTAAATAAATAGTATTAATGATTTGTATTTTCATACTTTACATCATAATAAAGTGTATTTGTTTTTCAATATTAAGATTAGAATACTAGAGTGAAATCCTTATGAATATAAAAAAATATACTAAAAAATACCTAATTTTTTTTAATGTATTGAGTAATTGTTTTCCAAGAAAATACATATATGTATGTATTCTACAAGTTATTATGGATTAGGAATAATTGTACCTATGGTTGTTAACCCCGAAAATTGAATATTGAGATAGAATCAATCATCACCTGGTGTAAAAAAAGAGGCATTTCTATAAACATGTTTTTAAAATCATGGGGTATGTTCTTTTCTATGTCCAATAAAAATTTAAGAACCATTCTGAAGTGAACAAAAAGTTATCATAATATCTTATTTTTGAAAATATATCAGTGATATAAAATATTGAAACCTAAAAATTCATTGGTTAAGTAATATGTGTCATTTATGATTTGTCACATTAAATTCCATGGTTTCCCTTTTATGTATTTAATAGTTTAAAATTTTTCATTGAAAATTTTATTTTGGATGAAGTAAATGATTATAACTAGAATAAAATTTTGAAATCCAAGTTTATCATCCGTGTTTCTATACATTCCTCCATATCCCACTTGTTTAATAAATAAATTCAAACACAATTAAGAAACATGGAATTCGATCTATATGTGAATACATAAAATGGTGAAATTATTGCATCCCAATTATATAACTCCAAATATATTAAAATTCATGGGTAGAATTTCCCCCAAAAACCTTGTGATATTCTCTTTATTGTAACTATATGATATTATGGTCATGGATTACATTTCCTTGTATATAGGAAACAAAAATTTCAATGAGAAGGAAATCAACCTATGTATGAAAAAATTCACTCTAAAATTTTACAAGTTTAAGTATGAGGATGAATAAAATTTTGTATCATCATCTCAATAATGAATATTATTTCCTGTGAACAAGTATATCTTTCTTAGATGATTGATACTAAGTAAAATATATTCCTTAATTACAAGACAATTATAGGGTAATATATGATATATTTATAGAAGAACTACATGGCCTTTCACTAAGTTGTGAGGTTGATTTATTGATCAAGCTTATTCCTAGAAAATTTATGAGATCCAAGACACCTTATATAATGTCTATTTTTGAACATGAGGAGATTAATAAGAAGCTACATGATAATCAAGATAAAGGTTGTATACACACAAGTTCTTCACGATAGTGTGCACTAGTTCTCTTCATAGAAAATAAGGATGGAAAAATTCTCTTATATATATTATCATGAGTTAAAATATATCATTATAAAGAATAATCATCAAATTACATGGATTGATGACTTGTTCGATCAGCTATGTGGAGCCATTACTTCTCTAATATGGATCTATTGTTGGTATATTATCAAGTAAAGGTGAACAAGGAGGATATCCCCAAGTCTACTTTTCTTACAAGTAATAATAATTAAGAGTTCATAGTAATTCCATTTGGACACACTAATTATCCAAAAACATTCATGTGTTTAATGAATAGATTTTTTAGGGATTACCTTTACAAATTTTTGTTAGCCTTTATGGATGATATTCTTATCTAATACATGATCAAGGAGAATCATGAGGATGACTTGGATATTGTATTAGGGACCCTATGGAAAGGAATTTTTTTGTGATGTATAGTAAATGGTAGTTTTAGATGAATCCTGTAATATTCTAGGGTAATGTGAGCTCTAATAAAGAGATATTAGTGTATCCTTAGAAAAAAAAGGCAATTGAAGGATAGATCATGAAAACATATTCAATAGAAATACTTAGTTTCTATAGATTATCTGGATAATATAATCAATTTTTTAGAAACATATCAAAATTTTCAATAAAAAAATCAGTACTAAATCAGAAGGGGGTGAAGTTTTCATAGAGGTATTAATGTGAGGTAGTCTTTAAACAGATAAAGATGAGGTTACTTACAGAATGTGTGCTCACATTACCCACTAGTGGGGAAGGATTTGTGATATATATTAATGTTTCTAAAAGGGTAATGGTTTTTTTAATCATGTAATATTAACATAATATAGCCTATTCCCCTTTTAATAAATGATCCATCAGAAGAACAACCCAACCCATGTTGTATAATTGGTTGTAGTCATCTTCACATTGAATATTTAGTAATGTTACCTCTCTAGTGAGAAGTGGGACATATATAAAAACCATAAATATCCTCCATCAAATATTCACTGAAAATGATCTCAATATGTTCCAATTATGGTGGTTAGATATTATCAATTATCTTTACTATTCAATCCATAACCATTATAGAAAGGTAAACAAAGTGGGATTTTCTCTGAGTAGAAATGATTTAAAAACCTTTAAATGATAAGGATTGTAAGGGATCCAATCTTGTTGTACATGACAAGGATGTATAAGGGAATAATTAAAGGATATCCATCATACCTTTCACAAAAAAATTCAACCATCTATTTTTTATAGGATCATAGGGATCATAACGATTTTAAGGTCCAATAAAAAAGGTTGAAAATATTATAGAGTTCAACAATTCTATGGAGGGAGTTATAATGTTTCGAACTAGCATATATGTCCTATAAAAATTAGAAAATATGAGGTATATTTTAGATGATAAGAATATATCATATTTATATATTCATCCATTAATCACTATATGTATATAGATGTAAATAATAACTTCTAGTGGTATAAAATGAAGAGGTATATTGAAGAATTTGTATAATAATTATTGGTGTCCAAACATATCAATATTAAATGATATAAGTATATTGGTATGATGCAACCATTTTTTATACTAGTATGGAAATGGGAGAAGATAAACATTAATTTCATCATATGACTCCCCAAGGACACTAAAAAATAACACCATATTTTTGGTAGTCGATCACATTACCATGTTAGTTCATTTCATTTCTATCAATCAATATTTTTTCTTGTAAAAATCAACAGGATATAAACGAGGGAAGTAGTACGACTAAATGGAGTTATACTACCCATTATATCTAATTCAGATACTAGGTTTACCTTGAGGTTATTAATAAACTATTATAAATTGTTAACTATGGTGTATAGTTTCAGTACATCTTATAACCCTTAGATGGATATATGGTATAAAAGGACCATAAAAAGTCTTGAGGATATTTTGAGATTGTGTTCGAGGGATTTAAAATAATTTTTGGATAAATAGGTCCCATAGTGAATTTCACATATAACAATAGTTTGAATTCAAGAATTAAATTTGATCATTATAAGGCTCTTTGTGGAAAGAGGTGTTAAATGCTGACATGATGGGATGATGTCAGGGAGAAAAAGATAATGGGACCTGATATTCTACAAGAGATGATGGATAACTTTAAAACAATTTATCATCTTATAAAATCCACACAAAGTCAATAGAAAATTCATATAGATAATCATTAAAGATACTTAGAGTTTGAGGTCAGAGATAAAGTGATACTTTGTATATCATAATGGAAGAAATTCAAGAGTTTTTTTGAATAAGGGAATGGTTAGTCCAATATACATTGGTCTATTTTAGATCCTTTATTGCATTGGAGTTGCGGTCTATCAACTCGAACTCCCTTATAACCTATGTTGAGTACAATAGGTCTTCCATGTATTCAAATTAACTGTGTACATACGAAACCCGTTGCATTCCCTACATTCATATGTGTTACCATTGGAGAATTTTATTTTATATGAGGAGTAGCGGGTGAAGATCATAGATCCTAGAGATAGGGTTATATGAGACAAGGGAACTAATTTGGTAAAACATTTTTGGTAGAACTACATGTTTGAGGAAGCAATATGGGAATATGAAGATGTTATAAGACAAATACAACCTCATCTGTTTTAGAGTAAGAATTAAATTATAAGGGTGAAATTTCTTATGATAAAATAATATACCAACCCAAAAATGTATTAAATTAATTCCCTTATTAAATGAGTAAAATATTAATTATGAAGTGAAATTACTGAATACAGAAGCACTAATATTGTTATTTTATAACTTTATAAGTTATATCATGTCATATTTAAAAGACCTTTAAGAATCATTGTTGTTGATATCATAGTTTTTATATAGTGATTTTATGATTAATATATAGATAGATTTATGGTAAATCCATTTGACATGGACAAAGGAAGTGATGTCCTTGACCCGTTGGATCATACCCTATAAATTTCATTTATCTAAGATTCCATGAGAGAATGAATGACTAATATTTTCCCTTGAACAATCCCAAGAAAAGATTTAATAACTAAATAAAGAGTGAAACTATTTATGGTTAAAGTTTAAGCTCATGAAGATCATATCCACTCCATGATCATTGAACCACCACAAGAAAATCTCACCATCACACACCTTAACCATAGAGAATACACAAGTGTAGTAATGGGATATATATCTAGATCCTATAGTATGAATTCTAATATTTTTATTATTCATAAAACAGTTATTATTTTATTATTTTATTATTTTATAATGGAATGAGAACAATGTTTGATATGAATTTTATAATGATATGATAAAATGCAATTTGTATTTCTTGGAATTATATAGTTTCAATCAAGTCATTCATTTTTTTATTTCAATAACATTTGAAATAAATTTTATTTTAATAAAAAATTAATATTAAATAATATTTATTAATTATAAATGATAATATAACTTTATGAAGTTAAATGTAACTGTTATATGGGTCTGGAAGATGTGATTATAAATATGATTATATTTCGACATATACATATTTTTTATTTAAAATTATAAATTATCATATTTAAATAAAAATTTTGATAATTAAAATATTATTTTTTTGTAATCACATTATAATTATTAAATGGTGAATTTTTCATTATTTTCTAAGTTATTCGATTTCTTGAGAAAAAATTAAATATGGTATAATTATATGATTTGTATTACAACATCATACAGTCCCAAATGTGTTGTAACAAATGTTATAACAATTTTTCAAGAACAATATTTGGTTTAAACATTAAAATATTGTTTTTTAGTTACGAGATTAATTTTACAAACCCTTAATGAATCCTCAAAAACCAATATGATATTTTAATGTTTTAAAATCAATTATTTATAAATACGACTCACTTACACATCACCAAGGATGTAATTTTAATGAGCTATGTACTTTTACCCATATAATATAACCATGTGAAAAATAATTTGATGGTTTTTCATTTTTATTACAATATCATATAGAGTCCAAAATCAATGGTCGGAATTTAATAATGAATTCCCATATTTTTCTATAAAACACACGGAAAAACCCTTTACTCTTCACTTAATACCCTTATATCTTGAATTTAATCGAAAAATACCATTAATGATCCCTCTCATGGTCTCCCAAAACACTAAAGAATCTCCTCAAAAGCTTTTAGAAGATTCCTCTCAAGGTAAGGGATTACCTCCTTCTTTTATTTATTCAAGAACCATATTCTTGATATACCTCTTAATTTCAAATTACTAATGTAAGAATATATTTTTAAAAATCCCTCTTAATTTCATTATTATTTACAAATGATGATTGACCTATTTCAATCTCATTAAACTCTCCCATGAATCTTTATTTACCCGTGTTATGCTGCTAAAATTATCATGTGATTTTCCATGAAAAACATTTGAATAGTGAATACCCATATACATTTTACAATCAAGGATATTCAACTAGATGTTCTAATAATTCATCAGTTTTATAAATCCATGTATTTATTCCGAACTCTTCCATTATGGAATTTAATTTAATTAAATTTGTTTTTATCATATATTATATATGTGGTAAACTTATCTCTACACATGATATAAATGTGGTGGGTGGTATTAGAATTATATATCCTTACAATGAATTGTATACTCTATTTATATCATGATATTCCATGTGTGGTTTATAGGATTTTATCCTAATTATACAATGTTATCATGTCTAGGTAGTTATTTTTGATGCTTTCATCGGGGCGTGTGCGTTCGTCTCGTTTGGGGACGAGGGGCGCGACTTTGTTTCCCCACATTCCTGCTTTCCAAAGGTGGGTGACATCCACTCATTTCTCAAGGAAGTTTTCTCCTTGATAGAAATGAGATGATGGGATGTCGGTTCTTCCTTCCGTGGATTCCTCCTCTTAAATCGTCACCTAGTCCAGGTCTCTCTTATAGAATTAAGGCATTGTTCCTGAAACTCTTTCTGGTGCCATATCTTGATGGACACCAGTTAATTACACTGCTTTTGTTGGGACATTCCAAGGGGTCTATTCAGGGCTACAACCTTTGGTAAGGGGAGTAGTCATGTTGGTCATCACTACCGTGTCTAGACACTGGGGGATTTGCATGTCTGTATTCTATCCCTTATTATAGGGCTTCTTGAGGGCGTGGAAGCCCGAGTCATCCCACATAAAATGCAGTGAATCATATGTCATGGGCATGTATATGAGGTTTTCCTCATCTTCCCATGCTTAACGCTGGGTATTCCGACAGTTTAACGTCTAGCGGAGATAGATCAGACTGATCAGAACACTAACTGGAGTGGATCAGATGGGTGTAACCCCCTGGAGGGAACACTGATATTGGGGCCAACATTTGGGTGGCTTCCCAAGTGCTGTTTAGGGGAATGGTGTATGAGGTGGCATGATCCCACCAAGATGTGGTGACCAAGGAAAGAATCAGGATGAATGATGGTAGGTTTTGTGATGGGGATGGTGAATAGGATGGAACCATCATGGGGATGATGATGGTTTTTGGTTTTAGCCTCAAAGAGGCTTCCTACGTATCCACGTGGTAGGGAATAAAATTCCACTTAGGTCGTATGATGACAGCTTACCACCGATTGGGGTTCAATAGCTTTCTGATGGGTGGGGGTGCCAACAGCTTACTGCTGAACGAGGTTACAACAGCTTACCGCTAGATGGGGTTCGCAGTTTAACGTCATGCAGAATGGGGGAAAACCAACGTGAAGGGGGTCAAAACTGCTCAGTGTTGGGTTTGAACCTCATGGAGGCTTCCTACGTACCTTACCATAGAAGGTATCAATGTCCATGTAGTTCGGGATATTAGGGAATTTGGGGATTACGCTCTGAGGTGGCCCAAGGTGTTAGTGAACGGATGTGGAGGAGGACCTGGTGTCCAATTGTTGTTGGGATTTAACCCAGTAGAGGCTTTCTACATACCCTGCCTTGGAAAATATCAAAGACCATGTAGTTCATGTGGGTGTGGGGGCTTACACTCTATCCTTCCAAGAGTGTTGGTTAACCGATGTGAATGGGGTTGGAGCGACCAATGGGTGGTGGCCTTGAACCTCAGCGAGGCTTCCTACATACCTCGCCTTGGAAATGATCAAAGACCACATAGTTTAGGTGGCATCGACGAACCGACGTGAAGGAGGACCTGGGGTCCCATTGGGGTGTTGTTGGGCTTGAACCTCCAGGAGGATTCCTACGTACCCTGCCATAGCTAGGATCAAAGACAACTTAGTTCATGTGGCACTGGAAAAATGACATGAAGGAGGACCTAGGGTCCCATTAGGTGGGGGGCTTGAACCTCAGGGAGGCTTCCTACATACCCTACATTAGCAAGGATCAAAGACCATGTAGTTCAGATGGCGTCGGCAAACCGACATGAAGGAGGACCTGGGGTCCTGTTGGGGTGGTGTTGTTCTTGAACCTCCAGGAGGCTTCTTACGTACCCTGCCTTAGCAAGGATCAAAGTCCACATAGTTCTGGTAGTGAGTGGGGTGGTAGATAAGATGTCATGGTCGATGATTACTCTAATCCCATTTGAGTCATTCTTGGTGTGAGAAACAAGATGCAATAAAGGCCAGATGATCACGTCATGAACGATGCATCCTTGGGAAGTGGAGTTGGGCTTACGCATGGAACATGGTTTGCAGCCTGAGAATGTTGGGACTTATTCCAGGATGCAGACCCAAGCGGCGAAAAAGCCCAACGGGAGAGGGACTTGGTATTGAAGAAAGGAGGGATCCAGTGTCCATTTCTCCCCCTGGTCCTTGGGACCAAAGAAGAAAGGAGGACCAGGGATTCTATGTAGAGACCCCAAGCTAGACGTACATGGACATTACATTACTTTTTCAGAATACTTAGTACATAACAAAAACACACACACAAGGATCGTAATAGTTTAGTGTCTTTAGAAACTCAGAATATAATCTTCTAATCGTGGTGAAAGATCTTCAACATCTCCCATAAAGATCTTCCTTTTTTTATACCTAAAACCTTTCTTTATATCCCGAGAAAAGAAAACATAAAAGGGTGAGCTCAAATGCCCAGTAAGGGTAAAAAAAAGAAATATCAATCACATCATATTCATAAGAACATAACATTTTGGAAATCTTAACCTGCAAAAGAGAGCATAATTTCATAACATGGGATAAATCATAGTAGTGAAATGAAATCCAAATAATCATAACATAAAACATCAAAATTTGTGGCATACACAAATAATCATAGAGAATCATATCTTATTAGTCAATACTCATTGCCAAGACTATCTTAGTGGACAAAGTCCCTTTCTGAACCGAGTCACCCTCGTTTCAGTCCTGTTTCACTGAAACGGTATAACCTACCATTCCAGCCATGTCTATCTCATGAGATATAAAATCTTTACCTAATGCATTGGAGGGAGATATAGGTCCCAACCATCTCATAATGATACCATTCTTATGTGTACCACAAAATCATAAACCATAAATCATAGCATAACCCATGTAATAAAAATGGGAATATTAAACATCATGACATCATAAAACAATTCATATAGGATAAAGTAATAATAAAAATATTTCCATCACAACATAATCAAATCCATGTAATAATAGGGATAGAAACAGAACCCTTTATTATCTTATATGGAAAATAATTTTGATAAAACACTTAAACTCCATTCTTGAGGAAAATATCTTTTCTACTTCAAAAACACCTTTCCTTTATTAACATGTCATAAAATTATAAACTAAAATAAGTTGATTAAAAATAAACTTGAAAACTTTTAAGGTAATCTTCTTGGAAATAATGTTTTAGAAATCCATTCACGCCGTATATGTTTAAAAAAACATTCTTCTCGTACTTTTGTCGGAAAAGTCAAAAAATATCTCGTACGAAAAATGACAAAATATTCCTTTCATATCTTTTACCAAAAACTCACAAAAGGGTATAATTGAATTTAAACAATTTTAGATGAATGGAAATAATATAACATATTGAGGAAACATGGTTGTGGATGATAAAATACACCCCAGTAAATACCAAAGTATAAACAATCTCGGATAAAAATGAGATTGTGATATTTCCCTTACCTTAGGTCCGATTTGCTTCGTAAGTGTCTGAACATCCTTTATAAGGATTTAAATAATGTCATTGACTTATTAAAGAATCATATTCATTGTTATGATATCATATATGGTTTATTTATGACATTATATTATATGTTCTTTTGTAAATTCCATGTTAAAGAGCGTTTTGGGTAAAATTGTTTAATTTGTCGTCCGTGTTTTGACTTGTAATTATTCATATGATTACTTAGATCAAGATTACTTAATTCCAGAATATAAAACATGATTTATATATATATATTAATAATATACATATATATAATAAATCAGTAAATGGAATGAAATACACCGTTCATGGAGACGGTAGGTCGTACGTACGCATGAACGCTGTTTTCGTTTACTTATTGAGTTGAAAGGAATTAAGTAGATGAAATACATATATATACACATAAATCCAGTATTATTATGTCATATATTTCATGATTACTTATTATATATACTTTATAATCATTCATGAATGGTTAAAGTGGAGAATGAATCTCATCGCGTCATGGAGACGGTAGTCCGTACGTACGCACGAGCGATGATATCGTTCTCATGATCATTGGATTGTATTGGAGTGTATGTATACTATTTCAGAATCAATATAACTTTAAAATAATAATATATAGTTATTATTTACACCATTATACGCATCCAAGTAAGGTGGTGGCGGAAAATAGATTACACCACGGCGTGGAGACGGTATTCTGTACGTACGCACGCGAGGTGATTTCCTTTTTCCGTAAGATGGATAGAAGGTTGATTATAGTTGTTTAATATTTATAATAACATATCAGTATATAATAAATACTGATGTTATTACTTTATCATGAAACAACTAAGTAAGAAGAAGTTGAAGAAGAAAGAAATTAAAAAAGATCGGTAATGGATATTACCTCTTTTTGACGTGCCATCACTTAACCTCCACTTAAAGAACCATGTATGGTCTTTGGAGAAGACCAGGACCTCTAGGATGATACTAGGGAAGAGGAGAAGATATTTTGGCAGGGGTTGGCCGAGCATGAATGCTCAAATTTGTGTGAGGAGGAGAGGGAGGAGGTTCCCTTTTATAAGGGAGGAGAGGGGCACCTTAGAAAAATCTCAAAATATTATTATATATTAAGGTCAAATTCGGTTTATAATGGTTCCAAAGGGTCCTATTTCGAAGCTAAAGTGGGTATGGGTCGAACTCCTCTCATCCAGTAGGATTTAGAAAAGTTTAGGGTATTATGTTAACCTTATCAATTAGATTTAACTCTAAGTTAAATAATTTAACTTTTACCGTGTCTTTTTGTTTTGTTACACTATATGGTTAATAAACTTACAATAACAAGTCAAAATAACCCCATGTTGTTTATTATTAATATATATATCCTTATCTAAGTCTTTTGGCCGAACCATAGATTTTTAAGAATTAAATAACAATTAATAATATAATATTTGTTTTAAAAACTAATTTATGTCAAATTTTACACTATTTGGTACATGATTTTTATGAAATTCCAAACCGAATGATAAGTTCGAAACAAGTTACTTATATCAACAATAACATGTCATATTAACCTAGAAAATTAATTTAAGTCATAAAAAGTCTCAAATTACATTTATTTGGGTATTTATAACATCAATTATTTCAATATTTCATTAATAAGACAATTACTGCATCATCTTTGTGTCATAATAAATGATAATTATTTAATCCCTAAAAATACTAAATAAATTTCTATGATGTATATAATTGTATTAGCTTTCTCGATACTATTCATTTTTGAAGTTTATTGAAGTTTATCACTAAATTAAAATTATTATACTTATAAGATTTAAGAAAGTGACATGTTGTCACATTCTTTGGTTTTAATAATAATTAAATTATTTTCATGGGAAAAAGTCCATAAAATGAATCTAATCTGACCCTTAGGTTATATGGGTCTACTTTTAGCCATCAAATAGGATTTTTCCAAGTGTTAGGGTAATTTTATAATCTTATATTTACCCTTAATTACACGATTTACCTTTAACTATAGTAAATAAAATTTACCATAGTTACTATTCGCAATGCCCAAAAATAAAAAGTAGCTTATTAACATAATTTGGACCCACTGATTCCAAATATGGAATCCTTTTTTCAAAATTCAATACAAAAAAGATGCAGAAATTAAATTAAAATTAATCCCATTGTCGAAAGAAAACGGGTTTTTCTTTAAAACATTGCAAAAGATTGAATTGATTTAACCTACAAATTCAAGGTAAAATCAATGCTAATGACATAAATTATATTAAATGGTAAAAATATATTCTATTTTTACTTTAAAACCATTCAATATTATAATTTAACCACATAAGATATTACGATGAAAAAAGTTGTTTTTAATTAAAATATAGCGTATTTTTACTATTCATTAAAATATGAAAGTTATCGGAAAAATATCAAAACATTATCTAATGTAAATTTTTATATCCTGATTCAAAAGAAGAATTTTATTTTGTCAAATTGAACTTATAAACATGTCAAAAACTAGATTTAAAGTGGGTGCGCCATCAAAAGGCGGCAAAACTGCATTTTTTGAAAAATACATATTTTACCCGAAAAATTTATTTTGTTCTTATACCATGTTCTAGAAATGTGTAAGATGAATAATAATTTTATAAAATTCAAAATTTAGTTAACACTATTCATAACAGCTAGTTCATAACAATATTATAATAATATATCGTTATTTAGTAAAACCCGGTATTGCGTACAACACACGCTATCGAGGAAGGTCGCGATTGCGTGTAATGCAAGCCAAGTCAGGGTTGCGTGTAGTGAACAACTCCTTTGTTGTTGAATATAACATAATCCAACCATATTTTATTTATACATTGAATATATATATATATATACACTCAATGTTGCGTAGAATAACTTCTGTCAAACAAACTTGAAATTCTGTGTAACAAGAGCCAAGAAAAGTGTTGCGTATACTGCAAGATAATACAGTGTTGCGTATAGCGCAAGATAATCATGGTGTGTCGTACAATAGAAGATATGAACGAAATTAAAAATAATGTAACTTATAAAATCTCGGGTTGTTACATGCTACCTCTGGCAAGAAGATATAGGGGCTTACACCAAGATGGTTGCCCTTTCCCCATAGGAAAATGCCATTCTGATAAAGAGGATATCATCCCCTATGAGGGGAAATCTTTTCCTCATGGACACCAGTGGGCCTGGATAATGTCCAAGGTCCGGGCACCCCGCGTACGAGGCACGGAGCGATGTCACAGTTTATCGTCATGTGCGGAGGACGATGGTGCTTGGCAGTTTAACATCCTGTAGCTCAGACGATGTGGGTTTGATCTGCACCCCTAGGTCTTATATAACTGGTACCCTCTTCTCCTTAGTGAAGATAAGGGACATGCAACAATGTGGTTAGGGTGTGTCATAGAGTGAACCCCCGGGCGGTCCATGTTAGCGTGGCTATACGAAAAAGTAATAACCATTAGCGTGCCTATGAGAAGAAGCATAATGAAAAGAAACCTAACGGGTAGTATTTTCCTAGGGACTTTGAAATCACATCGTGCAGGCCTGGAGGTTCACACGGGAAAAGGAATTTCAAAGTGGAGGGGTTCATAGGTAGGGGCCTTGTGAAGCTCTACTGCTCGGCGTGGTGGAGGGCACTTGTTAAGGGGTGTGCTTTGCGAAGTGGGATGCCTTGGCCTATGAATAGAGCATAGGTGCATATGGAAGATGCTTCATGAAGTGGAAGGGAATTCCCGGAGCACTTCCTTATAGAGGAAAGGAGCCTCATGAAGTAAGGTATCATGAAGCAATGTGCTTCACTAAGTACAGTGAACCTGCCTTGTCATGTGGATCATGTGTATATGAAGGGTGCTTCATGATGCATAAATGCTCCTCGATGACCCGTGTCCCCTTGGGGATCCACTTTCTTCGTGGAGACCCTTATGCTCTGCGAAATGCATTCCTCTCAGAAGAGGGGATCACAAAAAGGCCAAGGGGAGGCACTTCGTAGAGTAGAAGTCCTTCGCACAGCTCATGATTCACAGAGCACAAGGGTGCCTCGCGATTCGGGAGCTATGAATTTGAAAGGTCGTATTTTCCACCTCCTAGACTTGGGGGGAGGCCGGTATTTATATGGGAGAGGCACCGCGAAGCGGCGCTCGCTCAACATTAAGGGGACTTTTTTTCTCTGTGGTGTGTCGTGAATTTCACATGTGGTCGCCAAGCGTCAGCACCTCCTTGGTTCATGGTGGGTCACAAACGTCAAGGGCGGTCACAGAGCATTACCACCTACTTGCTTCGTGGAGGGTCATGAACATCAATGGTGGTTGCGGAGCGTTACCACCTCCTTATTTCACGGTGGGTCACGAACGTCAAGGGAGGTCACATAACATTACCACCTCCTTGCTTCGCGGCAGGTCACGAATTTCAAATGCGGCCATGGAGCATTACCGCCTCCTTGATTTGCAGTGGGTTGTGAATGTCAAGGGCGGTCGTGAAGCATTACCGCCTCCTTACTTCGCAGCGGCGCAGTGTCACCGGTTCTCCAAAAATGGGCTTCGTGAGGCAGCTATTGGTTCTGTGTCTTCTCCTCCTCCCCACATTTTGGAGTCAACAAATGTCCCCCTCAGACTTGGAGCCATATAGAAACCAAGGGTTGAAGTTTGAGGGTCAATCACAAAAATCTTCGGTCTTTCGCGAATAAATCTCATGAAGAGGGATCGCAAAGTCAGAAAGCGAAGCTCCGTCCGGGTGTGCCGGGAAGATCACTTTGGTCTAGGCGCACTGTGACGCTTCGAGGGTCCCCCACCAAGAAATAGAGGGCTGAAACTCACTTTTTTCATTTATCTTCTCCATGATTTAGACTTTAGTGATCTTGATTCACGAATCTCCGCGTACTCTGTGATTTCTCTCTGCGAATCGAGCCTTCTACTTCATGGTGCTTCCACGAGACTTTGACTCCATGTCTCAGCACTTCGCGACTCTGCATTTGAAGGACGAGGAAGGGCTCCGTGAACAGGCTTCATGAATGTCCTCCACAAATGAGCTTCACAAACCAATCCGAAAAGCTCCCAAATTTCGAAACTGAATGGCTCATCAAGAAGATTCCTTGGGGGTTCTTGTGGATTCCATCTGGAGGGACATGATGGTGAACAGTCTTGGTCTGGGGGAGTTGGTACGGAGCCACTCCGACCATAATTCACTAGTGCAGCTACTGTTGGAGATCTAGAAGAACTACCCACTGGGTTAGAGGTTTAATTTGTATGAATTTGGACTAAGGGATGATGTCTTTATCCTGGGAGGAAGTCAGGATGAACCAGCTTACTACATTAGGAGAATGTCATGCCAGAGCCGATGGTTCAGGGCAGATGATGGCCAAGCCCCAGAGGATTTCACACCCATTAATGTTGACTGCCTATACAACCAACTGAATAACATCGATGAGAAGGAGTTTCATCCAGAGACGTCTCCCCCTATATACCACACGATACTGAAGGCATCTTTGAGGAACCTGAGGAAGGGGTGGTCTGAGGAATGGGACCGGAACCAGGGCGGCAACGTCACAGATGACTGTTCTTGGGCCTATTGGGTAGGCACCTCATGTGAGGTATTTGGGGGTGAGATGAGGAAAGTGGGTTTGTATGAGGCGGTCTGGGCCTCTCAATTCCACATATATCAACCGAAATAGCTAATGTCATAGCTGTTGAGGAGATGGTCGTCGAGGACCAATACCTTCCACTTACACCATGGGGAGGTCGGTATCAACTTGTGGGATGTACACCAGATATCGGGGGTCTGGATACAAGGGGAGATGTACGATGAATTCCTCCCTGTCATGAGTGGGTGGGAGGATCCAGATCAAATTCCATGGCTGGAGATGTTGCTGATGGACCTTGTGTCTGGGGAGGACAAGGAGTAAGTAAGGGATGTACACTTCAGGCGGTGGTTCAAACAATTCATGAACTTCTTGGAAAACATGCAGTTTCTAGAATAGACTCAGAACATCCCTAAGGGAGGTCAGAGTAAGGATCACTCGTACTGGAGGCTTCTAGAGAATAGCCAGTGGAAGACATGGGGATTCAGCATCATCACCGAGAAACAACCAATAGTCAGGCTGGCAGTGTTCATCACGACCCTTATATGTGGTTGGATCCTGCCAAGGAGTGATACCAAAATGGGAGTACGACCAAACACATTCATCATGGCATCCACATTGGCGACATGAGCATGGGTCAATCTTGAAATCTCGATGCTCGCTAAGCTATATAAGGTGTTGTGGAATATCAGCGAGGGGAAGAGGCCGCAGAGGGTATGTGGGCCATTCAATCTCTTGCATGAGTGGATAACGGCACACATGAGGGGGATTTATGAATACCCAAACCCTATCTCTCCTCAAGGCTCGAAATTCTGCTCATCGATCCTGAATACTGTAGAGAGATTTGTAGCCAAGGTGAATGTACCGTCAGTTCTGAACTAGGTGTGGAGGGAGGAGGAATTACATTTCCATCTGTTTCTATTTCTGATAGGGGTATTCACTGATGACGTTCGAGGGACGAAAGATCCCCAGGACTATATCCTAGCCTTTCGAGGTGGAGTCCTAGTGGTGAGGTTGGACCGTGAGCCCCTCTCTGAGCCGTATACCCCACACAGGTTTGCAAGGAAATTTTGGTGTATGCACCGACTGACCCCACAGGTTTATCTGGAGGTGTTCCATGAAGAACACCCATGTGTGAAGATGCAGATGTGGATCATGATCATGCGGGAAGATGAAAAAATGTGGAATGAGTTGCCTCTACTGACCACTGTCCATGGGATGGTAAAGGAATATACCCATAGCTGGGAGGAGGCCTTCCTGAGGGAGATGCTGAAGCAGCCAACCATTCGAGTTAGTGATGGTGAGATTTCCCGACCTCAGGGCAGGGGCCGGATGGCAGCAAGGGCATCCCGCGGTGGTGGGGCCACTGTGGTGGTGAGGCCCATACTAGTTGAGGGGTAAGCAGTGGTAGCAGATCCAACAATGGTAGCCAACCCAGTGATTCCAGAAGAGCTGAGTGATCCAGAGTGGAGGCCGCTAAGAGGATTCCACAGGATACCCACCTATGATCTGGGGAAGCGGCTGCACTATATTTACATGCCCGAGGATGTTGTCTTCCTGGTGGCCTAGGATATTTGGGAATTCAACAGTCAATTCCTTGACCCCACCGAGTTGTGGCAGCACCTGAGCCATCTCAGGATGGATTTTCTAGGAATAGGCCTCATCAGGGACGGCTTTGCGGTGTCCCAATCTGAAGGGGAACAATATATTACTGAGCTGAAGAACATTGTGCACTCCTAGGGTGCTCCGTGTCTGATGAGGGATCATGTCAAGGTGTTTCTCGACTGCACTACTCCCCCAACGTTGTCTGCTGCTGACTTAAGGGAACGATTTTCTCTGTCAGAAGATTCAGAAGAGTCATCCCGGGGAGACAAGGCCGGGAGAGGGAGCCCGTTGGAGGAGGGAGAAGTTTGGGATCAAGTCTCGGATATTGAAGGGTTCATAGAAGCACTTGAGGTAATAATCAAAAAACCCCTTCTTTGAGACTTTCTTTGAGGTAATTCTGGACTCCTTGATAACATCTGAACCATACAGGAGAGTCTTATATACAAAACTCGTTCTATTCCCTCAGTAGATGCAGATGCAGGACCTTCAGGATCTATGTTGGCCGCCGCATCTATTTTTGCGTCCAGCAGGGCTAGGACACCTAAGGAGACCCCTCCGGAGTTTTCAGACCTCCCAACCATATATGGGGGGCCATATTTCGGGGTACCGATGACACCATCCCAAGAGCGGGACCAGGGATTCGATCTTAGTTAGTCCCCTCTACCAATTTTATTACTGACATCCTCTAACCATGTTTACTGACATCCATGTCATTTTCTTTTCCGTTTACAGTTCGTCAAATGGCATGGGTCACCTTGGGGAGGTTGGTTATGGCTTCTGGAAGCATCCTTCCCAGGGGAATGCTAGTGGTCATAGAGGTGGCGGTCCAAACCAACCTAGCGGTGGTTCCCCCGATCACTGGTGGCACTGTCAGCAGGGCTGAACCCAAGATCATCGAGGTTGGATCTGAATATGAGGATCGGTAAAATAGCCCAGATCCCGCCACACCTGATCAAACACCAGATGTGGACCCGGCTGAAGATTTCCTGGGAGCATTCCCCACGTATGATCCTTCCAATCATGCCAACTGAGACAATATATCCTCTGAAGAAGAGGACAATAGAATAGTCTGTCATCGATCATGGAATCGGATCAAATGCTTCATTGATGACACCCCCATGCACTATGGCTGGATGAGATGGAAAAACTTTGCTCGCAACTACACGAACTATCTACTGGGGGAGTGGATGCCTAGTGTCCCCACATGATCGTCCGAGATCTTATTGCAGAAAAGATTCGGGAGTATGACTGTGGCCTCGCTGTGGGATGGAAGCAGAGGAAAGTGGTAAACATAAAGAGGCTCCAGGAGGCTAAATATGAGGTTCAATGGCTGCAGGCCCGGGTGTATGAGCATTCTTCTTCCCTTGACGTGCAATTAGGGCTCGTATCGTGGATGGAAGCCCAGTTGGCGGAGGCCGAAGAGGGAATGAAGCAAGCTTCTAAGGAGATGATTTCCATTCGAACCGATGTAAAGTGGGACCAGATTATGACCGATGAATTGCGCCCCATTGCTGCCAAGGAGGATCGGGATCTAAACAGGGAGAAACAACTCTTAGACGCCACCAGACAGAGGGTGGCGGAGGTGCTATGCTCTTTTGATGAGGTTAACCCATCCATGGGGGGAAACGACCCTTGGGTACTATAATGATTACAAACCCTCAAATTTACTTTCATTCTTTGATTGTTTGATGACACAACATGCATGAGTTCCATTGTTTCTATTGGTTTATTGCGTTATTGTGAAATTCATGGACCGTCCAGTGAACATTCCACAAGCACATGTGGGTCGTGCCTGATGTGAGAAACATGGAACAACCACCTTATAACCCCAATTCAAATGTGGGAGTGAAAACCAAGATTCGGGAATCTAGGGTTTGAACAACCGGACCAGATTTCTCAGAGGAAATTGGAGATACCTGACTAGAGAATGAAACTCTCAGAATAGCTTAATTACCATTTTCCTAATGCGCTCTTGTGCACGAATGGGGTAATTCCAGGGGCCATTGGAATCGGTCTGAACAGATGGGATTGGAAGGTGTGAATCACGATACCCAGGATTCAGAACATAGTGGAGGTGGCGTTACAATAAAGAATAATTGTTGACCGCATTTGAAACATTGTATCCTTATTGTGTTAGCCTGAAATGGGGATATAAAATGAGGTCCAACTGCTAACCATGTTCGAAACATGGGGCCTGACTCAAAATGTCATCCGTTAGTCCTTCGGAATGTTGTCCCAGGATAATAGGCAGGCTATAGGCCAAGCATCCATATTGTTAGGGGGTAACCTTACACATGAAAGAGGAAGAGGGTCTGAATAAAGGGCATGAAAAGCATGGAATGTGGAGGGATGGTCTGTTCGAATAGAATCCAACACTGTCGAAATTACGCCACCATGGTGGAAGCACATTAGATGGGCGCTTTATTCTGATCCTCGATCATTCGTTCTTTTAGACAGGACCTCTCTGGTGAGGGAGCTATCTCTTACCAATGTCATCATGGGGCATCCTGAACTTGTTCAGGGAAAAGTTGAAATTACATGGTTCCCCACAAGGGGTCAGGACAGGGGGCCAGAAATGAGGAGGAATAGGATTTATGATTCCTGGGGCTGGACCCAAGGCGAAATCTTTGGGTGTCTCTAAGTATCCTGTGGGGATGGGAATCAAGCCATACGTAGTTTTGGAAGATGAGTTTAGTTTAAGGTCTTAGAACTCGGATCAAGGATTGGTAAGGGCTGAAGGGGACACATGGTAGGGTGATTAGGAAACCCGACATGAATGAGGACATGATCCCATATCGCTATGTGTACCTTGGGGAAGTGTTTAGGTCAAGGGACTGAACACTGAAGTTAGGTTGGGCATGTGGGGAAGTGCTCAGGTGTTCCTATGTATCCCATTGGGATGAGAATCAAGCCGTACGTAGTTCTATGGAATTTCACAGTAAGGTACCAATTCCATAGATAAAAAGGGGTGTGCGGGTGTGGCCCTCGCACCAAAATAAGTGGTATTTGATGTATCTTTTTTTTCTTTAAGGTGAATGTTTTTTTGTGAAGCGATGGGCCTAGGATAGAAAGTACTGGTGCCAATACAAGAATAAATCCATATAGAGGCATTGAAAAATGGTATGGTGTGTGACCGATACCAAACATGGTGTCCCCTTGAGTGAGTACATCACAATGCAGTGCCGTTTTTCATCGTGCATCCAGGGTGATAATGTCACAGTTTATGGTCATGTGATGGGACCAACCATGCCTTTTAATGTCATGTGGAACATACATATTAGAGACGAGGCAAAAGGGGTAATGTGCATGGTGCAATAAAACATACCCTACAAGAATGAGGACATTGCCCCATACCACACCATACACAGTTTCGTGAAATAAACGTCGGGGCAAGGGGCCTAAATAGAGGTAAGAGAGTAAGGGGTAGGAGATAATAGCTCCCAATTGAGCTGGACCCAAAAATGAGACATATGGGTGTTCCTATGTATCCCATGCGGATGGGAATCAAGACATACATAGTTCTAAAATAGATACTAGTTTATAGTCTTAGAGCACAGACCAAGGAGAAGGAAATTCAGTGTAGAGCCTCGAATGATGGCTTGACCACAGCTTTGTCCTCCTAACATGAAAATGTGCACTGAAGGACAGTGTCAGGAGTGTTAAACTTCCACTTGGACATAATGGGGTGGACAATGATGTGAATCATGTAACCGAAATTTTGGGATTAATGGGGTTGGCGTGACAATAGAGGATGATTGTTGACCGTGTTCTAAACACATCATCCATATCGCGTTAGCCTGTAATGAGGACAAACAAATAAGCATCGGCCGTTGGCCATATTCACAATGTGGGACTTGCATCAATTTTCTATCTAATACTCTCAAGGAAGTTGTCCTAAGATTGTAGGAGATCCCTTAGTCCTAGCATCCATGCCATTCGGGGGTCCGTTCGGGTATGGAAGGTGATGGATGCCCAAATGAAGAGGGACACGAAGCCTAAAAAATGGGTGAAAGCATGTCCACGGAAAAATCAAACACTCCAAATGCTGAACCAGAGTACTCATAAATATATTGGTGCATCACTGACAAGGGTCGAGGAGGGTGCTCAACTTGAGAGTAAACTATTTGAAAGGATGAGTATAGAATATAGGGATAGAACTCCCAGGAGGGAGAGGTATGTGGAATGGTCATTACATACCTAATGTGAATGAGGACATAGTCCCATACCACACTATATACTACACTCCATGAGAAAGGGTAGGTCAAGGGGCCAAGGTGAAAGGGAGAAATCTGAGAGATAGAGCTAGTCCCAAATTCTAGGCATTAAGGTGGACCTATGGATCCCATGAGGATGGGAATAAAGCTATACATAGTTATATGAAGGGGAAATATGAAAAGATCTTAGTTTAGGGACTTAGAACTCGGTCCATTGAGAAGCGGGACTATCCCAAGTGAAGGAGGACCTTAACCTAATCTGAAAGTCTGCGTGAGTCGAACTTGGTGTAGGAAAAAAACGGGCGGATAAGGTCTTTATAATACGTGAAATATATGAAAAATGAGAATCAGTGGAGCCCCGAATGATTACCTCATCGAGACTTTTTCCTCCTAACATGCGGATTCAAACTAAGGAATAGTACAACGAATTTCATCGTTCTACTTGGGAAATATGAGTTATAGAAGGATGTGAATCATGTAAACAACATTTTGGGCTTAATGGGTTGGCATGATGATGGAGGATAACCATTGAACATGTTTGAAACACAACTTCCATATTGCGTTATCCTGAAATAGGGACAATTATATGAGCGTTGGTCGTTGACCATATTCACAACACGAGACCTGTATCGATTTTTTGTCCGAAACCCTCGAGGAAGTTTGCCCATGATGATATGATATCCCTTTTTCCTAGCATCCATGCCATTTGGGGGTCCCTTTGGGTGTGAAAGGTGATGGAAGCCCTAATGAGGGAGAACATGAAGCCTGAAAAATGGATGAAAGCATGTCTGAGTAGAGTCCAACATTCTAGGTACTAAACTAGAGTACCCTTAGGCACATTGGTGAATCACTGAAGAGGTCTGAGGGGATCATCTTGAGAGTGGGTGATTTAAAAAGACGTGGATAGAACAAAGGGATGGAAAACTCTCAAGAGGAGGAGGTAAATGGCATGGTTGTTAAAACACCAGACGTGAGTGAGAGAATAATCCCATACCACACCACATACTGGGGAAATTCAGGGAAAGGGTCCAAGATGGGGCTAGACCCGAAGACGATATGTTTGGGTGGTCCTACATATCCCATGAGGATGGGAATCAAGCCATACACAGTTCTATAAATGCACATAGGGGTAAGATACCCTAACGGTGGGGGTGTATGACATGGTGAGTAACCCGACATGAATGAGGACAAAATCCCATACCACACCATACATCCCTAAATAGGAACTTGGGCTGGGGGCCCGAAAAGGCCAAGGGCCCTAAGGCTAGGCCTCGGTCTGAACGACCCAACTAGTTTGAAATTTAACTTCTTACAGTGAGGATGAAGAGAGGATAAGATATATCATTCGGGGATGTGTACGACACGACGAGTAACCCGATGTAAAGGAAGACATAATCCCATACCACATCATACAATCCCATAAGATATAACCTAGGCCAGGGGCCAGAAAAGGCCCGGGGGCCTAAGGCCGAGCGTCTCGACCAACAATGGCCATACGACCTATTGTGTGATCACTGCCTCATCACATCTCCTAATCCCACATGAGCAATGTTCGGTGTGGGAAACAAGGAGTCGGTCTCAGCTCTCCCCATCATATGCGGGGGGTCTAAAAGATGGATTTTCCCAAAGGGGTTTTGTTTCTTAGAGATACAACGAGGCAGAATGAACCACTACACTCAATGTTTGGGACATCTTGGGGTGGTTCCAACAACGCAGGATAGCTTTTGACTATGTTTGGAACACAACGTCCCTATAGTGACCTAAAATGGGAACATCAAATGAACATCGAATGCTGACCATATTCGCAACGCAGGACTTGTATCAGCTTTTTTCTCAAAAACCTCGAGGTCGTTGGCCTGAAGAGGTAAGAGATCCCTTAGGCCTAGAACCCATACCATTCAGGGGCCCTTATAGATGGTAAAGATGATGGAGTCCCAATCAAAGGAGAGGGTGAAGCATAGATGTACCCATCTAGGAGAGAGGAGAACATATCCAAGGAGCGGTACGTATGACCGGATTGAGATTAGATTGACGTGAATTGGAGAAAGAGTCTTCACCCCACCATATGTCTTGACCCATGGGGAAGATCTGGCATTTGGGTTTGGAAGACAGATGAAACGTCCGGGCGTTCCTACGTATCTCACAAGGATGGGAATCAAGCTATACGTAGTTCTTGGAAGCCATGCAGTTTAATGTCATGCAGTGAGGACGTGGGAGGATAGAAGAACGGGGAGTGGGCACATCGTCTGACCATTATAATCCTGGTATGAGGGGGGCTAAGGAATACTACACCATATCATGCAAGGATCCCCTGAGAGAACTATACCAAGGGGGAAATAGTCAAAGAGAAGAATTTAGGGGCTGGGATCAAGATGAAACACTTGAGCATTCATAAGTATCCCATGTGGATGGGAATCAAGCCATAAGTATATCTAAGGGAGAATTTTAACATATTGAAGGGTGATACACAATTTAATGTCATGCAGGATATTTTACATTTTACAGTCATGAAGGACCAAATAGTTTTAAGGTCATGCTGGACCGTATAGTTTAGGGTCATGTCGGACCACCATGAAGTTTAGGGTAATGCGGGACCATACAGTTTAAGGTCGTGTAGGACCAGTAGGATCAGGAAAACTATTGGTTGAGAAACTTGGAATTGGTGGGAGGAGTTATATGCTCACTATCCATGGTCACCAGGGAGTATGCTCTGTTGGTGTAAACCCTTTGAATTATTTATGGTCCTTCACATTTGGGCTCCATCTTGGGTGGTTTCCTACCAGGGAACATTGGTGCCCGGAGGGTCAATACCAAGTCTCCTTACAAAAATAGCATAGGTGAACCTTCTTGTTGAAAGCTCTAGCCATCTTATTCTGATGCCTTTCCAGATTATGCAGGGCTTGAAGCCTATTCTCGTCAAGCACTTCCAATTCAGCCAGACAGAATTTCGGCTACCTTATCTTGATCCTGCTTCTCATAAAACACTATGCGTAATGATGGTAGCTGGATCTTGATGGGTAGGACAACCTCAGCTCCATACACCATGGAAGAGGGGGTCACCTGGGTGGAATTACAAGACGTCGTCTGATTGGCCTAGGGGCGTTGGGGAGATTTTCTGGCCAACTCTTATTGTTCTGAACAACTATTTTCTAAAATATGCTGGAGGGGTTTTTTTTAATGCCTCGATCTACCCATTTGGCTGTTCGTGGTAGTGGGAGGTATGGATCGAATGGATGTTGTACTTGGCGTACAATTTCTTCAGCTCTACTGCTCGGAAGTTGGTGTCATTATCGGTGAGGATGACGTGAGGAACTCCAAAATAGTAGATGATATTAAAGCTCATGAAGTCAATGATAGAACAGGCCTTGATATCCTTGAGTGGAAATGCTTATACCCACTTAGAAAGGAAATCCGGGGCGGTCAGGATGAATCTGCATTGGCAAGCTGTTGCCGGTGGATATGGTCCCACAACATCGAGTCCCCACACCACAAATTTCCAAGAGTACTTGGTGGAGTGGAGAGGTTATGGAGGCCGATGAATGAAGTTATAATGAATTTGGGACATGTAAAATCTCTTGGAAAACTCGATACAATCATGGATCTTAGAGGTCCAGAAGTACCCTAGTCTCCAGATCTGATGGGACAGCTTTGGCCCAGCCTGGTGAGCACCACAGGAACCAGCGTGAACCTCTTGCATGACCTGAGAAATCTCGAATCCTTGTATGCAACGAAGGATAACACCATCGCACCCGCACTTTTAGAGGATCTGCTCAAGACTGGGACAACTCTGGAGGGTAAACTACAGTGAGTAGCCTCATAATCGCTCGTGCTCAACCCGATCAGCCAGGAGGTAACCATTTTGGAGATACTCGACAAAGGGGGATCTACAGTCGTGTGTCACATAAACCAATGCATATGAGGAACCTGAGGGTCCTGAAATGGAGGCTCCGGTTGTAATATGGATTACCCGTAGGACGTCGTCATCATTTTGGTTGATGGAAGAAATGACTATATAGTGTGTCGCATGTATAATCAGATCATCCTGCTCGGGTTCAGCAAGTGATGCAATCAGGCCAGACAGGGCATCATCTTGACTATTCTGAGATCAAGGGATATGAGTAACTTCTAGCTGAGATGGAAACTTGGCCATTAGCTAGAGGGTGTGCTCCAGCAACGGTACAATCTCGGGATTTCTGACGACATAGTCACCGTTGACTTGCTTGATGACTAGTTCGGAATCCCCTGTCACATGTTGATGGGGTAAATCAATCTCAAGGTCTAGCTCAAGGCTAGTGATAAGAGCCTGATACTTTTCCTCATTGTTGGTGTAGCCTTCCGAAAACATGAATGAATATGGTAGAATGGTTTGTGCCAAGGTAATAAAGATAATACCCAGGCCTACTCTGTTGAGTCTGGGATCAGTGAGTTTCCTATCGGTGGGGCTCCGGGAGGAACCATCAAAGTGCATCTACTAACACGAGATGACATGATCTACCGATAGGATTGCATCATCAGGAAAATCAAGGTCTAGGGACTACTCTGCAGAGGCTGGATGGGTAGCTATAAAATCTACCAATGCTTGTCCTTTGATATCTTTCTGGGGGACGAACCTGATGTCGAACTACCGGAGGATTACTTCCCACCGTGCAAGATGACCGGTCAACATGGGGTGGTTTAGAATATACATCAGCGGGTCTACCAGAGACACCAGCTGTACCTCGTGGTGCTGCAGGTAATGTCACAACTTCTGTACCGCAAATACCAGTGCAAGACATCTCTTCTCGATGGGGGAGTATCTGGTCTCTGTATCGAGGAGCATGAGGCTGAGGTAGTAGAGGATATGTTTCATCCCCTCATTGTTATTTTGGGTGGGAAGGGCATTGAGGGATCATTCTAGGGAAGTCATGTATAGGATCAGCAGCTTTCTGGAGATGGGTGTCATCAAGACCGGAGGCTGCAGCTGATACTGCTTGATTCCCTGAAATACATTCTGGCACTCTTCGTCCCATTCGTAGGCAGATCCTTTCTTCATGAGCTGGTAAAAGGGCTTACACTTGTCGGCCAGATTCACAATGAATCGGCATATATAGGCTAATTGGCCTTGGCAAACTTGAATCTCCCGAATATTTCTTAGGGGAGGTATCAGTCTAACGGCCTAGATCTTCTCAGGGTCGATCTCAATGCCCCGGTACCTGACAACAAAGCCATGAAACTTCCCATAGGTAACCCAGATGACACATTTCAGTGTGTTCAACTTCAGGTGGTAGGAATGGATGAAGCCAAACACATTCTCAAGGTCTTTTAGATGGTCCAAGAGCTTGTGAGATTTGACTACTAGATTTTCCACATAGCGTTCCACCAATATCCCAAGGATTGTCTTGAATATGTGGTGCATGGACCGCTGATAGGTGGCACCTGAAATCATCAGTCTGAAGGGCTTAACCTGGTAACAGAAAGTACATTGGGGAACCCTAAAAGCTATGGAATATTCATTCTAAGGGGCCACCCAGATCTGATTATATCTAGAGTAACCATCCATGAAGGAGAGGGCTTGGAACCCAGCCGTAGCGACGATCAACAATTATGTCACTGGAAGGGGAAAATCATATTTTAGACAACAATGGTTGAGATCTCGGAAGTCTATGAAGACTATGATCCATCTATTCTTCTTCCTAACTAGCACAATGTTGGCTGGCCACATGGGGTACTGGACCTCCTTGATGAAGTTGGCTCTGATGAGCTTTTCAACTTTGGTCGTGACCATGGCACCATGATATGGGTGCATCTTCCTGGGGGGTTGCTTGAACCCGCAATGATTTGTCAGGAGACTAAGGCCGTGGGAAGCTACCTGAGGATCTAGTCCTAGAATCTCATCATAACACCATGAAAACATGTCACAATGCGATTTAAGGAAGTCCACATACTACTTATTCTCTTCGAGGGACATGGCAGCACTAATCAATGTGGGTCTCAGATCTACCTCGCTACCGAGGTTCACCTACACCAGTTCATCGACCGTAGTAGAGATGCCTTCTTCAAAACCGGGGGGAGCATCCTCCAGATCCTCTTCCTGACTTTGAGAGGAGTGATTATCAGGGGGAGAAGCTTCCTCTGGTTCGACATGTCCTAACGGGAGGCTGGTAATATCCTGGACAGTAGTGGACAACATATCAGGTGATCTTTATGCTGCTGAAACCATAGCAATGAATGTAGTCGATCCAATCCCATCTGGTCTTCGACCCAAGGGGCCACGCTTGATGATATCAAAGCAATAGTGGCACGTCATCATGAGCCGGTTAAACCCAGTCTAGTGAAATAGACACGTAAGATGTATTGTCGTTGCCATGGGGTGGACATCCTGATATAGTATGGGGGTAGGAGGTTCTGGGATCACTTGATCCTTGTTTGTGGAAACTTGGCCATTAGCTAGAGGGTGTGCTCCAATAATGATACAAGCTCTGGATTTCTGACTACATAGTCACCGTTGACTTGGTCGATGACTAGTTCGGAATCCCCTGTCACATGTTGATGGGGTACATCGATCTCAAGGTCCAGCTCGAGGCCAGTGATAAGAGCCTGATACTTTTCCTCATTGTTGGTGCAGCCTTCCGACAACATGAATGAATATGGTACAATGGTTTGTGCCAATGTAATAAAGATAATACTCAGGCCTACTCTGTTGAGTCTGGGATTAGTGAGTTTCCTGTCCATGGGGCTCCGGGAGGATCCATTAAAGTGCATCTACCAACATGAGATGACATGATCTACCAAGAGGATTTCCTCGTCGGGAAAATCAAGGTCTAGGGACTACTCTATAGAGGTTGGATGGGTAGCTATAAAATATACCAATTCTTGTCCCTTGATAGCTTTCTGGGGGACGAACCTGATGTCGAACTACTAGAGGATTACTTCCCACCGTGCAAGATGACCAGTCAACATGGGGTAGTTTAGAATGTACATCAATGGGTCTACCAGAGACACCAGTTGTACCTCATAGTGCTGCAGGTAATGTCACAACTTCTGTACTGCAAATACCAGTGCAAGACATCTCTTCTCTATCGGGGAGTATCTGGTCTCTGTATTGAGGATCATGCGACTGAGGTAGTAGAGGATATTTTTCGTCCCCTCATTGTTATTTTGGGTGTGAAGGGCGTTAAGGGATCATTCCAGGGCAGTCATGTATAGGATCAGCAGTTTTCTGGAGATGGGTGTCATCAAGACTGGAGGCTAGAGCCGATACTACTTGATTCCCTCAAATACAGTCTGGCAGTCTTCATCCCATTCGTAGGTGGATCCTTTCTTCATGATCCGGGAAAAGGGCTTACACTTGTCCTCCAGATTCACAATGAATCAGCATATATAGGCTAATTAGCCTTGGAAAACTCGAAGCTCCTGAATATTTCTTAGGGGAGGAATCAGGCTAACGGCCTAGATCTTCTCGAGGTCAATCTCGATGACCTGGTACCTGACAACAAAGCCATGAAACATCCCAGTGGTAACCCAGAAGGCACATTTCTGTGTGTTCATCTTCAGGTGGTGGGAATGGAGGAATCCGAACACTTTCTCATGGTCCTTGAGATGGTCCTAGAGCTTGCGAGATTTGACTACTAGATTTTCCACATAGCATTCCACCAATATCCCAAGGATTTTCTTGAATATGTGGTGCATGGCCTGCCGATAGGTGGAACCTGCAATATTTAGGCCGAAGGGCTTAACCTGGTAATAGAAAGTACTTTGGGGGACCCTAAAAGCTGTGGAATATTCGTTCTCAGGGGCCATCTAGATCTGATTATATCTAGAGTAACCGTCCATTAAGGAGAGGGCTTGGAACCCAGTCATAGAGACAATCAACAATTATGTCACTAGAAGGGGAAAATCATCTTTCAGATAGAAACGGTTGAGATCTAGGAAGTCGATACCAACTCGGATCCATCTATTCCTCTTCCTAATTGGCACAATGTTGGCTGTCCAGTTGGGGTACAAGACCTCCTTGATGAAGTTGGATCTGATGAGCTTGTCAAATTTGGTAGCGACCCTGGCATCATGAGAAGGGTGCATCTTCCTGGGGGGCTGCTTAAACTCGCAATGATTTGTCAGGAGACTGAGGCCGTGGGTGGCTACCTGAGGATCTAGTCCTAGAACCTCATCGTAACACCAGGAAAACATGTCACGATGCTATTTAAGGAAGTCCACATACTACTGCTGCTCTTCAAGGGACATGGCGGCACTAATCATTGTGGGTCTCGGATCTACCTCACTACCGAGGTCCACCTACACCAGTTCATCGACCGTAGCAGAGATGCCTTCGTCAAAAGTGGGGGGATCATCCTCCAGATCCTCTTCCTCACTTGGGAAGGAGGGATTATTGGGGGGAGAAGATTCCTCTAGGTCGACATATCCTAATGGGAAGCTGGTAATAGCCTGGACAGTAGTGGACAACATATCAGGAGATCCTTATGCTGCTAAAACCATAGCAATGAATGCAGTCGGTCCAATCCCATCTGGTCTTCGGCCCAAGGTGCCACACATGATGATATCAAAGCAATAGTGGCACATCATCTTGAGCCGGTTAAACCCAGCCTAGTAAAATAGACACGTAAGACGTACTGTCGTTTCCATGGGGTGGACATCCTGATATCGTATGGGGGTAGGAGGTTCTAGGATAACTTGATCCTGGTTTGTGTAGGAGTACGAGGTGATTTTTCAACGTCGCTTGGACTTGGGAATATGATTTCCTCTTGTACTAGAGACAATAAAGCATTGCCCCATATCAGGGGTGGTGGACTCTAATCGATGGATTGGGAAGACGTAGGAGTCATCCGGACCATCCCAGGGGTCAGTTGCGATCGTGACGGGTTCAACCTAACTCGCATGAATCTATTTTTCCTTGCTCTTCTAATAGTCGGAAACTAGGTAGTTGGCTTCACAAGAGGAAAAAGGAGATGCATCACCTTGGAGTACGCCTACTTGACTATTAAGGGAGTACTTGAGGCACTGGTGATACGACGAGGGGACCACCGCGTGCAAGTGGAGGCATGGTGTACCCATCAATGCATTGTACGCAGTGTCCTGGGAGACAACCATGAAATTGGTGTTGGCAACTAGGCCATCGAATTGGGTCTTAAAATGGATCTTCCTGACTGGGGTCTGCTCTGTCCTGTCGTACCCCTGGATTCATAAATCAGAGGGAGTCAGGTCATCCTCTAATAGCCCCAACTTCCACAGTGTCCGTGTCAGGATAAGGTTAATCCTAGAGTTAGTATCAACAAGATAGCGATGAACCTCCACGCCGTTAAATTGGTCGGTGATGTATAGTGGGTAGATGTGACCATGTATGGGAGAGCCTTCATCTTCTCTAGAGAACAAAATGTTGGCCTGACATTCAGCATTCTTGACCACTTCAGCATGAAAAGATTATGCAACTACTACCTCCTCCTCAAACTGGAGGGGGATTATTAAAGCATCATTGAGGGCCTCACACATATCTGATAACAGGTGAAGAGCCTAAAGGATGTAAATCCTCACTGGGATGCTGGAATGGGGCTTAAGTACATCATACTTCTGCACCATGCACAAACACCTGCTTACAAGAGGCCGCTCTGCCATTGGAGGCATGGCGGGCCCTGCTGGCTAGACCGGCGGCTGACTGGTGCTGGGCATATCCCACTGTTCACTAGTTGAAGCCTAGAGAGTAGCTTCTGAATGAAGATTGGAAAACTGAGATCAACATGTAGTAGAGTGAGGCTGGTCACGACATGGTCGAAGTAGCTCTACCTGATCTAGTAGCACAAACGGTGGTGGGTGCGGGCCCGGTGACACCAGATGAAGAGGCTGCGAGTACTGAACTCTGCGCGGGGCATGATGTCTAGTCTTAGTGTCATGCACAACCTAGTAGGAGGTTCCAACTGATGTGCCCTAATGAACTATATGGTCGTGACTCCACCGACGTTGGCGTCGACTGGGGACGTTGGGGAGGTTCGTCGGGCGCTCCCGGTCGTTGGGAATCATGTAAGGGTTTACCAGCTCTATGGTATTAACTTAAGCATACCCTTGACTATAACTTAAATATTCATGTATCATTGGGAGTATTCTGGGAGGAATTTCCATTTCTATGGGTATGAAGTCTCCACGGGGTGTATTGCTTTCCCTTGCATCGCCGATGCTTTCTCTTCTGGGAATAGGTCGACCGAGATGATGATACAGAAGTGGTGTCCACATCATTTGAAGGCTCTTGCTAATTTAGGAGTGTCCGAATGATTCCATGGGTGCGAGAAACCATCTTGCAATCCATATAGTCATCATACTTCTGGTACCCATTGTTTCGCACGGAATCCGGGGATGACCTCCTGGACGATAGATTCAAACGTTCTGATCGGTTTCTAACGGGTTTGTTCGTAGAACCGGAAACATCCAATGATTCCACATCCTCTTGGAACTACTTTCCAAAGGCAGGCGCTCATTATCTTGTGGGCTAATGAGGCTTGGGAATTTGCATTGGTCGAGATGATGGGAGGTCGGACTCATCACACCTTTTTGAGGGGAATTATTGTCTACTCCGGGACTCTCTTTATAGATTTAAGTTATGTTCGTGAATCCTTATTACATTACCAAGTATAAAATGAGATTTCCTTTAGTTTTAACAATCAATGATTAAATATGCAAGAAATTTAGAGTATCTTTTATATGTATTCGAGGTTCTTCATTGATAGAGAATCATCTATATTTGTTTAGAGATTCTTGGTGAATGGTATCCTTCAAAACATTTATATAAAAAGTCTCTTGGTCATTTTATGATGACCAGGCTGGTTTTAAAGCCACTCAGTGGGGCACTTGAAGTTTATTGTCATTCAGAAGGACAGAGATTATCTCAAAGTTGGGATCGAACCCATAAATGAGCTACCTACGTATCCTTTGTTTTGGAAAAGGAATCAGAACCCACGTAGTTCGAGTTATGGAGTATGATGTTTATGATTGATGGCTCAAAGATGAATGTCATAATTACTTTTACACTCTAAGCTCACGTGAGTCATGCTCGGTGTGAGAAACAAGAGGCTTTGGTAAAATTTAGACAATTGTGCCATGAAAGATGCAATCATAAGAAATTGTTTGGGGCTTATGTATGGATGACTTCCCAGATAGATGAAGGTTTAGGATTTACTTTTAGGGAGAAAATCCATGAACAAGGTCCACAAAGTTATATGTGCTTTATGGAGATTTGAATACTCTAATCTTGGGGCTTATTCCTAAGGAGGATGCCCAAGTTAGGAGGGGACTTATGATTGGGTTTTATTCCTGAAAAGGAAACCCAAATCAAAGGTAATTTATGACTGGTTAAGAGAAATTTTAAGAGACTTGGGGCTTACTCCTAAGAAGGATGCCCAAGATTTATGACTAGGATTTATTCCTGAGAAGGAAGCCCAGTTTAGGGGACTTGAGGCTTCCTCCTGAAAAGGAAGCCCAAGGTTATGAATGAGTCTTATTCCTGAAAAGGAGACCCAGGTTAGGGATTAAGGTTTGGGGCTTACTCCTGAGGAGGATGCCCAAGATTGGGAACTTGATTGGGGCTTACTCCTGAGGAGGATGCCCAAGATTTATGACTAGGACTTATTCCTGAGAAGGAAGCCCAGGTTAGGGATTAAGGTTTGGGGCTTACTCCTGAGGAGGATTCCCAAGATTAAAGGACTTGATTGGGGCTTATTCTTAAGAAAGATGCCCAGATTAAAGGTTTTATAACTGGGGATTATTCCTAAAAAGGAGACCCAGATTAAGGATTATCTCATCTTAAAGGATGAGGTTGAATGAATGAACTCTCAATTTTTGGTGACATAAAGATGTTTAAATCACTAGGTTTTGAGAGATATTTCACAGAATTCCTTTCACACAAGGATTTCAAATCAAGAAATCATGCCATAAATGGCTTTGAAGAGTATCTTGAAGACTGAATCTTGAATAGGAAAGGTGAAATGGCTTAAGAGGGGTAAAATGGGCAAGATGGGCACCCAAAAAGATAGGGGCGCGCAATTCTTGGAAGGCGCGCAAGTCCTGCGGCGGCGCGCAAGTATTGGTCGCGCAAGTATACTTGCGCGACATGAGGGTTACTTGTGCGATTTTCAACCAGCATTGAAATGCTTGAGCGAATCTTTATTAAACCCTTTATCAACCTCTTGAGGTTCTTCCAAAAAAGGGACGCGCAAGTTTTATTGAAGGAATTAAGTCGGCGCGCAAGTGTTTGATAAGTTTCAACACTTAGGCCTTCCTTATTCTCTTTAGATCTTCCATTCTAGGTAAGAAATTACCTTAGAAGTGTTCTGGAAGCTTTGAGAAGAGACTTGGGCGTCGGGAGCTTCAATCCGAGTTTCTGGAAAAAGATCCTCTCGAATTGGGGGCCCACAGGGTCTATTTATAGGCAAAAGAAGACCCCGGGCGGTTACCGGGCGGTTACCAATTAGGTCGCGCAAGTCACCTGCGCGACCAAGGTAGTCGCGCAAGTGTACTTGCGCGACAGTGGTAAAACTTGCGCGGTGAATTGGCTTTTGATCCTTTGTTCATGCCTTTGTCGATTTTTGATGTTTTCTTCAAAGGATGAATCACTTTCAGCTGAGATATTCCCTTTTCCGATCATTAGCTTCTGTGACGAAAGGAGCGTCAACAAAAGTCCCCCCTCAGAGTTGGATCCGGAGAGAAATGAGGATTTGACTCTGAGGAAAATCGAATCCTTACAAAGGAAAAGGGAGGCGCGCAAGTCTTCAGTATGCAGAGGGCGGCGCGCAAGTTTGCGTCGCGCAGGCCTTAAGCGCTCTGTGTACGGCGCGCAGGTAGGCTTCCGAGCCTATAAATACACGGCCTCCTCTCCGTTACATGCATCTGGATTTCCGGATTTCTCGAGCTCTCGCCGCGCAAGTCTTAGTCGCCGCGCAAGTCTCCTGTTTTCACTGTTTCCTCGCTGCCGCGCTATTCTCAAGGTAATAAGGCTTGCGCGGCACATACTTGTGCGACAAATACTTGCGCGACACATGTATCACTTGCGCGACATCTCCATACTTGCGCGCCTTAATGCCTTAGCCATTTTTTTCAAATTCTTTCACAAATTTTATGAAAAAAATAAAATAAAAATAAACCCACTTAAGAGTTTAATTTATTCAACTCCTGTGAAGATTCAATGGTTCTTAGACCTGGATTAATTGATGAACTGGCTAGCAAGCGGATAGATGATATGATGAATATCATTGGCCCTGATTACTATACTGTAAAAGACAGTACTCTTCCAGATTTGGCTAAGTATCTGAAGAAATATCATCGCGACTTTCCTCACTGCACTTATCTACCTTTGTATGGTCATGGTCATCTGCAAGAAGTCATTATTCCAGAAGTAAAGAATTATCTTCCATTTTCTTGGTTTCAGAATTATACCAATTTTGCTTCAGCAAATATCTCAGGCGGAGGAGTATTTCAAACTGCTTGAACAGTGGAGAAGGCTTATGTGATGCATCATAGCCCTTGCACACCAGATCTGAAAAAACATACACCTGAGCTTCAACCACATTGTCATCCTTCAATCTTCCGAGATGCTCAGATGGATCAATCCAAAGGCTGGAAGAAAAGTTGGGATTTCCGCCCTGGGGGAGGTTTGAAGCCAACTTGGATGTGGGCATAATGGGTGCGACAGACTTGTGCAGAGTTTATTGAGGATCTGAAGAGAGCTGCAATATATGAGGCTGTTTGGGTTGGGAAAACATATATTTACAGACATGATAACTTCATGCCAGAGATACTCAGCCACTGGAGCCCAGCGACTAATTCTTTCCATTTGACTCATGGAGAAGTAGGTATCAGTTTGTGGGATGTCCACAAGATTTCAGGAGCTCCAATCTTGGGTGATATGTATGATGAATTCATTCCTCCCAAGGTGACTTGGAGCGATCCAGAGAAGACTTCTGCTTTGGCTCGTGAATTATTCAAAATCTTTCACAAGCTCAAGAGTTCAGAGACCTCATTAACTCATTTCAGAAAAGATATTCTTCCGGAAGAATGGATGAATGTGTTTCTTACTGAGAAGAAAGGGATGGAGCCAAAGGAAAAATGATCCAAGAAAAAGAAATCCAAGGATACCCGGCCCAGACGTCCTACCACTTGTCCAAAACCTGAGAAGAGAGGAGCTCCTGGCACATTCTGGCCAACTCTAGAAGCAGGAGAGTTTGAAAAATGGTGATATGAAGTGAATCAAAAAATTCCAAAGAAAACTCGTCTGGCGGGTTTCTTGGCAATGTGGCTCAGTGTTTATCTCTTGTCGGTCAGGGATTCGAAGGGAGGCTTTAGGCCAGGGACCTTCGTCATTGCGGCCAAGTTAGCTGAGGGAAAAATGGTTGGGTTAGCTACCCCCATTTTAGCAAAGATTCACAGGAGTTTACTTCACGTCTTCCAGGGTAAATCTTCTTTAAGAATAGTGGGACCATTCCAGGTTTTGTGGGGATGGATCGCCACTCACTTCAGGACATACAATGTACAGAATGGATTACAAATTCCTGGAAGCTCTTTCAGACCGTCAGTGCAAGCATTCTCTGGAATTGCTCCATTAGATGTCAATGGTTATGACATAAAAGTAAGACTAAGCATGTATAAGGAATTCAACTTCTTTCCTTATGGAAGTCCGCCATCTGGGCGGTTTGTTGATGATGGGAAAGCCCCTTTGGATTTGAGGGCATACATGCTAGCTTGCAGGGATGGCGTGTTAGTATCCAGGATTGATGGAGAAATCATATGCGAGGCCTATGCTCCATATAGATTTGCACGCCAATTCAAATGTTTGCAACAGATTGTTGTATCCCCTCCAGTACATGTCAGGTTAGAGCAACATCCGATGGTTGCTCGACAACTATGGTTGCTGACATCAAGAGAGAAGACTGGGGCAGTATTTGATCTACCAGTTGAAAAAGCGGCACATTATCTGACTACATTTTATGCCGAACACTGGATAGCATCATACCCTAAAGGGATATTGAATCACCCTGTATATCAAGTGGGAAAGAGGAAGAGGACTGTAGAGAAAGAAACTCTTCCTCATGAAGGTGATGCTTCTCCTCCTGAAATAGGTTCAACAGACTCCTCCTCTAGAACTGATTCCTCGGATTATCATGATGGGGATGATGAGGCACAACCGGCAGCAAAGCGGTTTCGTGCCCGATATAATCCTCCGGCCAGAGTTAAAAGACCCACTCCATCAGCTCCTGGTGAGTTATTTGATTGTAATAACTTCAATCACTGCTACTTTATAAAGTAATAAGTCTCACTTTCTTATTCTGTATCTGTAGTTGCAGGAATCGGGAAGAAATTAAAATCAAAAATTATAGGACCTTCCTCACAGCCTTTATATCTAAGACCAGAGGCTGTTCAGCTATGGCAGAGCTTATATTGTGATACTGAGACCGCCTGGCTGGATTTGTGTGAGGGCCTACAACTTCCTGGAATAGGATATCTTCTAGCTTCTAAAGACCTTCAATACGGAGATAACCCCAATGAAGTGCGAGCTTACATCAGAGAGCTGGAAATGCTCATATATGCCACTGATAATTCGGTTCCTATCACCAGGCGGGTGAAGGAAATGATTGATCGTGGCACCACTGAGGGTGCTGGTGGTTCTGGAGATGAGGAGTGGCAAGAGTACGTGGCTCCTGAAGATGTAAGTTTTCTTTCCTTATTTTCTTTGCAACTTGATTTCAGTTGAAGCTTTGTTACTTAAGGAAGTTATTTTCTTCATCTTGCAGCTTGCAAAGAAAGGGACCGGGGTTCCTTCGCCACAATATAGCCCTGGTGGTACCGCTGTTGGGGCTGCTGCTGATTCTCCTCGCGAACCAGGCGAGATATCTCCAGGCCAGCAGGCCATGAATGAGGCACTGGACATAGCCTTTCATTCGCCAATCCAAGTGCCAATAAGGGAGACAACTGAAACTCCAAAAAAAAAAAGAATCCAAGGCAACGAAGGAGGAAATCCTTAGCTAAACGTTTCATTAGCAGTGGTAAGTCCTTCGAACAATCATGAGTTTATACCCATAATCATATGGTTACTCATATTTCCGAGGATTGCAGGGGCTTCTTCAATTTCTCCCTTGAAGGAAGGGACTGATCCTTCTTCAAAGGTTGTGGAGGGTGCTGTAGAACAATCATAGACTCAGGCTAACTTGGTTGCTCCTGGAGAAGAGCTACCTTCCATTCCCAGTATCCCTCCTATCACTGAAGATGTTGTCCAGGGTCAGGGGTTGCAGGACATAAGTCGGCAAGAAGACGTAGAAAATGCTCCCACTGGTGAAACTAATCAAGATTCTGAAGTATCATTGGATGAAATGATGAATCAAGGAATGACTTTTGAAGAATTTTATAATCATGCTGATTTGTCATGTGATTTAGAAGACCTTGGGCGTGAGTGTTACCCTTCGCCCAAATTTTTCTTTGAAAAAAAAATACTTCTAACCATGATATAAAATAATATGCAGTTTCTTCCGTAGAAGCCGCTGAACTGCCAATGCCCGAAGAGGGTGTGGACACTGATGTCAACCCTATCATTGCAGAAACATTAGCTCAAGTAGAGCTAAATCCAATAAACTCTCCTGAGACTCATCTTGAAAATCCTGTTGAAACTGGGAAAGATAGGGAGAAGTCTTCTCAGGTTGTTGAACCACCATTGGGTAAGGGATAACAATATTTGTGATTGTACTTTATTTGCAAGACAATCCATTCTTTTGTTATCCTTTAAGATTCAACTAAAATCTTTCAATTGATCATGTTGGGCCATCAACTGTAATGGCTAGATCCAGAGATGAGGCTTCAGCCTCTGACCCAACGGGAATTGAAAGTGAAGAAGCCCAAGTCAGAGGGGAAAGAGCAGGACGAGGCACTTCCTTAAGCATGCTAATTCCAGATTACATACCCCCTTCTGACGAAGATGTTGAATCAGATCCAGAGATGCTCAAAGCGTTCAGCTTTTCATGACGTAAGGCATGGAACAACATATGGAAAATCATATCGGGGGTGCCTTTAGAAGAGCTACCATCAAAAATTTCCCGATTGTCATCCCAATTTGTTATAATGGGACTTGGTGGTTTTGGGTATGAAAAGATCCATGCTGCGGTGAAACAGATTATTTTCAGGAGGGAGCAAATGCAGACAAGTCGCGAAGATTTGACCAGAGTGAAATTGTCAGTCAACATAGGCGAATTTGAGGCTGCGATATCCCAGGCTGAAGCTGATTATGCTGTCAAGATGAAGGATCTGAAGCAAAAAATCAAAGAAAAGGTCGTCCAGCAGGTGCAACTCCAGCAACAGTTAGATGCTGTTCCTGGGGAACTTGATCAGCTTAATAAATCATTGGATGAAACTCCTATGAATGGCATGAAATCCATTGTAGATGCTAAGAAGGCACTTCAGCAAGCTGAAAAGAGTGAAGCTGGTCAAGTGCACGAGCTTCAAGTAACTGTTGATAAGGCTCAGGATGCTATACATCAAATGAAGACTTATGTTGACAATCTTCTGTAATTCTTGAAAAAGAGAAGAGATTCCAGTCTGTGGATGTCCTTCTAACTCTTGTGTATCAATGAAAAACACTTTTGTCTTCAATCATTTGTGTTTGCATTCTTCCATTACCTGCTTCAAATTTACTTAAGCCAATGGGCTTAGTAATCATAGTTTGATTTTTACTAGGATTATTACAAATAACCCTACAAACTTTTAATCTTTTAACTGCTCAATATTATCTAAATCATACAAAAAATGTATATTTAGTGAGCTGGAACTTGACTTTTATTCAGAGTTCCTTTGTCTTTTGTGTGGGCAGTTTAAAGTCATGCATGCCGGACATAAAGGGGCTAATGTTTAAGGTCGAAATAGCTTTGACTGAAAATGGATTAAAATGGATTCAATTCCTTGACAATTTATCTGAAAACATATTTACCATACTCAAGTATGAGGGAAAAAATGTAAACTATGGCTTAAGAATATTTGAATCTGAGGAATGATATGAAAAAAGAGCTAAAAGGCATTAGAAGAAGTAGTTTCCAAGAATGAAGTTACTATTATTTACCAAAACCTGTTAGGGGGTTGAAATATGCAGGGCCACCTATGGGCATTGGCTGCATAGTCAAATAAAATAGCATCTTTTGGCTGACAAGTCTGTTATGTGGACTGTTTATGCAAGGCCACCTATGGGCACGTGCTGCATAGTCAGGCAAAAGAACTCCCAGAAATTTACTTTCCTAGTGCTAAAAGCCAGTGAAAGTTTATGGAGATTCAAATTTTCTAAAGCATAGAGTTTGTTGTATGGAAAGAGGTACTTGAATATGGAGAAGATATTTCCAAACAAGAATATCGAAGAACTGGATGAATATCACTCCTACGAAGGTCTGACCCAAACGTAGGGAAGAAGAATAAACCATAGACTTGAATACTTTCAGATCCTGAAAAAGGATATGGGACAAATACGTTAAGGATGGCTATTTTTGCGGATCCCTACATACTGTCGTTTAAGACAAATAAGGACAAAAGAGGCATTCTTCCCAAGAATGAAGTTACTATTATTTAACAAACCCGTTAGGGGGTTGAAAACATGCAGGGCCACCTATGGGCATTGGCTGCATGGTCAAATAAATAGCATCTCTTGGCTGACAAGACTTTTATATGGACTGTTTATGCAAGGCCACCTATGGGCACGTGCTGCATAGTCAGGCAAAAGAATTCTCATAAGTTTGACATTTTTATGACTAGAAGTCATGAAAAGGGTTATGAAGATCTGAAAATATTTAAGGTTAGGATTATAATACATAAAGATGGGTATTTTCTAATGTATATAGAGATACATAGGTCAATGAAAACCATAATCATGTTGTGGTTGGGTCCTGAATTGAAACTTGGACTTTACTACGTATCTCATAAGAATGAGAATCAAGCCATACGTAGTTCTTGAAATGCAGTTTAACGTCGTGCAGGACAAAAGTATGAGTAATCTTAGTTTAGGGTCATAGAATTCGGACCATAATAATGAATACACAGTGTGTGTTTTCATGAGGACTTTTCAGCCAAGGGACTGAAAGTGAAATTTGGGGTTAGGCCCAAAAGACTTGGGACTGGATTCGAGGGACACTCGAATGTTCCTACGTATCCCATAAGGATGGGAATCAAGTCCACGTAGTTCTTGAAATGCCCTTTGTACAAATTTGGTTCGTACATGTGAAGGGTGAAAGGGGATTTTAATGCAATGATGGTTTAACCTAAGATAAAAAGTTCAGGCATTACCATTTATGCACGTAAAAAATGAAAACCATGATTGAAAAAAATCAATGTCAATAATAGTTCTCTTTCAAATGAGGAAATCAAAAAAAATTGTAGTTTATTGTCATACCGGACAGAAGTGTTGTATAGTTTAACGTCATATAACAAGGACGAAAGTTAATCAATGTAAAGATATTGATTCCAAGGGCGGTTTCACAAATCATCATCATATGAGATGGTGGTGAAACGATGTGAAGAGATTTTTTTTTGGGCTTGAACCCTGAGAGGTTGCCTACATACCCAGCCTGGAGGGCAAGGATCAAAGTCCGTGTAGTTCAATTAAAGAATGAATTAATGATCAAGTTGTTCTTGTGGACAATGATCTAAAAAAATGTTGTTGGGACTTACACATGGTTAGTGGCCCAAAAGGAGTGTTATGGTTGATGTTCGCTCTAAGCTCACGTGAGTCATACTCGGTGTGAGAAACAAGAGGTAATAAAAACCTTAACGATGCACAGTTTTAATGTCATGTAGGACATATCAAGGACTTTCTGTACAGTTTAGTGTCATGTAGTTAGGACGATGGGGACAATACAGTTTAACGTCATATTGGACGAAAGGGGGATTGTGCAGTTTTAATGTCATGCTGGACTTTTGATGATTATATAGTTTAACGTCTTTCCGGACGTGAGGGACTTTTATACAGTTTAGCGTCATGTAGTTAGGACGTCACAGTTTAACGTCTTGCTGGACATATTTGCAAATAGTTTATGGTCATATACATGGACCAGGGATGATGCAGTTTAGGGTCATGCTGGACGGTTCATGGAATTTTTTCACAGTTTAAGGTCGTGTGGGACGAAGTTGCAGTTTAAAGTCATACTGGACCATTGCTGTATAGTTTAACGTCATATAGCAAGGACGAACTGGTGCTATACAGTTTAAAGTCATGTAACTAGGACTAAGGTGAACCAATATGAGGATATCAGTTCTGGGGACTTTTTACAGTTTATCGTCATGCTGGACGTTGGAAGTGCCACACAGTTTAATGTCATGTTGCTAGGACACAATATAGTTTAATGTCATCTCGGACAAAATATAGGAACTTCTATACAGTTTATTGTCATGTAGGACAAAATCAGGGACTATGCAGTTTAAAGTCTTGCAGTTAGGACTATTGGTGCTGCACAGTTTAGTGTCATGTTGCAGGGACATAAGTGAGAATAGTTTAAGGTCGTATGCATGGACCGTAGTGCGAATAGTTTAAGGTCATATGCATGGACCGTACAGTTTATCGTCATGATGGACGTATTATAGTTTAATGTCATATCGGACAGAAGTGTGACACAGTTTAATGTCATGTTGGACGAAGTTGTAGTTTAAGGTCATACTGGACCATTGCTGTATGAACCAAATGTAAGAGTCTTGGTTCTGGGAACAATATTTTGTGTTTATACAAAATACTTCTTCAGAAATCTGGCATTAGTTGGAGTCGTGATGTGTTCTCCATCCATTGAGATCAGAGAATACGCTTCATTGGAGTAGACCTTTTGTATTGAATAAGGTCCTTCCCATTTTGGTTCAAGCTTGGGAGGCTTCTTTCCTGGTATCATTGGTGTTCTGAGAACCAATACCAATTCTCCCTGAATGAATGAACGAAGACGAAATTTTTTGCTAAAAGCTCGTGCTATTCGATTCTGATAGATTTCCAAGTGGTGCAAAGTGCACAATCTTTTCTCATCTTACTGTTCCAATTCATTCAACCGCTTTTGGGATTGCTCATCTGTTGATAACTGATCACAAATGGCTATTCTGAGTGAGGGCAATTGAACTTCAATTGGCAAGACTGCTTCTGTTCCATATACTAATGAATATGGAGTAGACCGCGTTGCATTGCGAGTGGTAGTCCGATAAGCCCATAAAGCATGATAGAGTTTATCAGGCCATGACCTCTTATCTTTATCTACCATCTTTTGCAGTATATTTGAAAGAGTCTTGTTGAAGGCCTCTATCTGGCCATTAGCCGCTGCATGATATCGAGATGAATGGTTGGACTTAATGTTGTATTCTTGATACAATTTCTTTACCTCAGAAGAACAGAAGTTGGTGCCTTTATCCATCAATATGGTATGAGGGACACCAAATCTAGTAATGATGTTAGACTTGATGAAGCTAACAATGCATTTAGAACTGACTTCTTTGAGAGGTACTGCCTCTGCCCATTTGGAAAAGAAATCAGTAGCAGTAAGAATGTACTTAAACTGCTTGGCCATAGCTGAAGGGTAAGGTCCCACCACATCCATTCCCCATGTGGAAAATGGCCATGAGTATTTAGCTGTATGAAGCAACTCTGGAGGTTGATGAATGAAGTTGGAATATACTTGGCATGAATGACACTTCTTTGTGAAATTAACACAATCTTGTATCATTGAAGGCCATAAGTACCCAAGCCTTCGAATTTGATCAGACAATCTATGTCCAGACTGGTGGGCACCACAAACTCCTGCATGCACTTCTTTTATGACAGCCATTCTCTCTTCACCATCAATACATCTGAAGAGAACTCCATCAAAACCACGTTTGTAGAGAATTTTCTCGAGGTGGTTTATACCATCATAAAGAGTAAAATTGACCACACGTCGCCGAATTTGTTCTTTCTCGGCTCTATCAGGTGGTAGTGTTCCATTTTGAAGGTATTCCCTGATAGGTGACATCCATCCTGTAGTATGACCATACGGTTCAGGAATGGGACTAATTTCATTAATTTCCTCTGTTCTGACTTGAACATAAGGTGAAATTGCACGACGGTGGGAAATACCGATGGTTGTCTCGTCCCGATTTGGATCTGCTAAAGCTGTGGCTATATTAGCCAGTGCATCAGCTTGAGCATTTTGTGATCTTGGGACATAAGAAAATGTCGGTTCTGAAGGGAATTCCGACATTAACTCTCTGACGTAATCATACAAAGGGATTAATTCTTCTTTTCTGATGGCATAATCCCCATTGACTTGTTTGATTACCAGGTCTGAATCACCTTTCACCTTTAAGTGATTCACTTGTGCTTGAAGTGCTAACTCCAAGCCTGCAATGAGAGCTTGGTATTCAGCTTCATTATTGGTACCACCTTCCCACAACAAAAAGGAATAAGGTAACACTGCCTTATCTGGAGAAATGAGCACAATTCCTAAACCAACTTTGTTGAATTTAGGATTTTCCATTTTCTTCCCTGTTGGACTTCTAGAAGCACCATCAAAATACATTTCCCATGTTTGAGGACTCTCTTGAATAGAAAAAACTTCCTCATCAGGGAGTTCGATATCTGAATACGTGTCTTCCACTGAAGGGTGTTCAGCCAGGAAATCATCCAGAGCTTGGCCCTTAATTGCCTTTTGAGACACATACTGGATGTCGAACTGCTGTAGAATAACCGCCCACCTTGCCAAACGTCCTGTAAGAATTGGACGACTAAGGATGAATTTGAGTGGATTATTACGAGATACCAATTGGACCTCGTGATGTTGCAGATAGTGTCTCTGTTTCTGAACTTCAAAGATTAATGCTAGACAGCATTTTTCAATACTTGAATACCGGGTTTCTGCTTCAAGCATAGTTCTACTGAGATAGTAGAGACTATTTTCATTCCCAGCATCATTCTTTTGAGCAAGAAAGGCACCCAATGATCGCTCTAAAGCTGTCACATAGAGGATAAGAGGCCTACCCTCAACAGGTGGCATGAGTACTGGTGGACTCAAGAGGTATTTTTTGAGAACATCAAATGCTTCTTGACATTCTTGAGTCCACTGGTAAGTGACTCCTTTCTTCAATAATTTGGTAAAGGGTAAACTTTTGCCTGCCAAATTGGCGATGAAACGCCGAATATAGGCTAAGTGTCCTTGAAGTCCTCTTAATTCTTTCAAATTATGAGGAGGTGACATACCAAGGATTGATTTGGTCTTCTCAGGATCGACTTCAATACCACGATGGCGTACAACAAAGCCGAGGAATTTTCCTGAGGTTACCCCAAAAGCACATTTTAAGGGGTTCATCTTCAAATTATGTTGTCAAAGCTTGTGGAATATGACTTCCAAATCAGCCAAGTGATCAAAACGTTGTTTGGATTTAACCACCAGATCATCTACATAGCATTCAACAAATTTCCCTAGAAAAGGTTTGAAGATACGATGCATGGCGCATTGATATGTTGCACCTGCATTCTTTAAACCAAAGGGCATCACCCGGTAACAAAACACACCTTGAGGAGCTCTGAAGGCTGTATATTCCTCATCTTCTGGGGCCATTCGGATCTGATTATATCCAGAATATCCATCCATGAAAGAAAGTACTTCATAGCCAGCCGTTGCATCAATTAAGAGTTCTGTAATCGGAACTGGAAAATCATCTTTGGGACAATACCGATTAAGATCTCTGAAATCGATGCAAACCCTAATTTGTCCGTTCTTCTTCTTTACAGGGACAATATTAGCCAACCACTTGGGATATTGAACTTCTCTGACGATGTTAGCTTTGATAAGCTTATCCACTTCAGCCTCGATTTTGGAAGCATAGGTTGGGTGTGTTCTTCTCGCGGCTTGCTTGAATCCTCGATGTTCTTTTGGCAAACCCAAATGATGGGTGGAAACATCAGGATCAAGGCCAGGCATCTCTGTATAATTCCAAGCAAAAATATCTTTATTTTGCTTTAGAAAAGAAATATACATCTCTTGTTCTTCAAGGTTCATGGCCGCACTAATTAAAGTGGGGCGTGGATCTTTCTCTGTACCCAGATTTACTTCTCTGAGTTCATCCACAGTGGTAGAGATACCCTCTTCAAATGCTGGAGGAGCATTTCTAAGATCTCCCTCTTCCTCTTCATCATGTGTTATTTCTTCCGTTTCTACTTGCAAAGTAGATGAAAAAACGAAATTCTCATGATCATAAGAGATGTCAAAATTTTCACATTTTGAAGAAGAAACATCCATTTCTGACCCTATTGATGATAAAGGGTTTTCTTTGGGAATCAAAGAGGAGATGATGGATTGAGAATCGACATCAATATTTACCTCTGGTGTTGCTATAACTTCTTCTGGCCTAATTAGCGAAGTATAGACTTGTTGGATTTCAGCAGACGAAATGAAAACGTCACCACTTATGCTTTCATCACTGCTTGGTAAGTTACCAATTTCTCCCATGTTGTCTAGCTCGATTGACGTAATTGACATTATGGATCTTTCCATAAGAGTATTTTGATTTGGGCCTATTTTGTCAATTTGACTAATAGGTAACACATAATCTGTACTCACATGTGAAAATGGATTTATTGGAATTTTTTCCAAACCATATGGAGCATTAACTTTGGTAATTTCCTTCATTGTAGATTTTTCTCTTCCCTTCATGTGATAAAATTCCGCCTCAATGTATTGAGACTCACATGTCTTGAAAGGGGCCTTATCACTATACAATGTTCCAACTTGACCATCGAAACAGTATTTGAGACATTGATGGTATGATGACGGAATAGCTGCATGCTGATGTAGCCAGGGTCTTCCAAGCAAGATATTGAAAGCCGAGTCTTGATCAACAATCATGAAATCTGAATTGGAAACAAGATCTCCAAACTGAGTTCTGACCGTAACTTCTCCCAGTGGTTCTTTTTCATTTTTATCATATCCTTGCAACATCATGGTAGAAGGAGATAAATCAGATTCCGTGAGGCCCAATCGACGAAGTGTACGAATGGGCATGAGGTTGACTCCTGAACCATTGTCAATAAAAGCTCTTCGAATATCTATACCATTGACTTTGCCAGATATGTACAAAGGTTTTATGTGCCCATTCACAACATCATCTTCATCTTTATTAGTAAAAGATATCACTGCATGACATTCTGCAGGATTATTCTCTATTTGATAAATTTCAGCTGCATCAATTTCAGCTTCAAACTCTTGAGGACTTGACAAAGCTTCGATGAGTGCTTCCCGAAGATCTCTTGATAGATTCAAAGCATACAAAATTGATAATTTGGCTGGTACTTGGGCCAAGTGTTTCAATATATCATACTTTTGATCTAGAGGCCTGCGTTTCCCAATAGGAATATGCGGTTTAGCAGGTACCTTGGAAGCAGATGCTTTGGAAGCTGATGCATCTTGTATTGAAGTTGGCAACATCTTTGGTTTTGGAAAATTAGACTGATTAGATCCATTTACTTGCTGAGATAAAGAAGATGGAACCTTTAATCGATCTTCCAAAATAACTGTGCCGAAGCTGAGTTGGCCATTTGCAGAAGAACTTTCTTGTTCATTTTGAGCTCGCTGAAGGGCTCTACCACGAGTTTCTGCTGCATATACAGTGCTAGCAGGGGTAGAATTAGAGTAGTGGCTTCGGAAATATCCACGTCTTCCCCTATATCCTGAACCTCTAGAACTTCCTCGGGTTCCTTTATTTGATACAGGGAATTCAGGCTCATCAAGACTGGAATATGAATCTGTTAATTGAATCATATTAACAGAACCAAAGATTAACTCTTCGTCTGATAAAGACTCTGCCTGGTTAACCTGTTTAGGTTGTGTCGTTTGGTGGGACGGTGCCCGTGGCTTTGAAGTAGATGGCATGAAATCTGCCAGAGTCAAAGACAATTTAGGCTTTGATACATACTCATCTTCTCCTGATTCCTCTTTCTTCTTTGAATTGCGCTGCCCTTTTGAGGATTTGTCCTTTGATGGAGGCTTTACTGCAGCTTTTTGTAGGAGACACAATTGGCTTCTTCAATTTTGTTCGCAAAATGGAATGGGTCTGATTGATTGTCTTTCTGACCATCCAATCATCATATTTTTTTCGTAGTTTTGCTTTTGACTTCCTACCACTCGCCTCCTTCTTCTGGATCTGTAGCGGTAATACACGCTACATGAGCTAAAGAACCCTTCAATTTGACTTGTCCCAAGTCGACCATCTTTTGCAGGAGGTCTTTAAAGACAAAACACTCCTGGATGGGATGCCCCAACATTTGATGAAAAGGACAATAATTGGGACGGTTTTCATCTCCTTCCTTGTTTGGCCTCTTGGGCAATGGTAATTGAACCAAATTATTTTCCAGAGCTGAAATGAAGTAACCAGGAACTTGCTCACTTCGGAAAGAGTATGTTTTACTCTTCATATCCTCAAATTGTTTTCGTCGTTGATCTTTTTGATCATTTGGACGAAATAGCCTTTGTTGTTGGCGTTCAGGAGGTGGAGCCCTTCGAGAAGATGAAGGTTTTGAAGTAGAAATAGGTACAGGTGCCTGTTTAAGCATAACTGTAGCGGTTTCTGCTTTACCCATTCTTCATCCTGGAGCTGATGGAATTACACGAGATTTAACCTTAGCCTGTATAAGGGAATCTTCAATCTGTTGAGCGATTGAAGTAAGGTCTCGAAACCCTCCTGTGTATTTCACAGGGATCAATGGCGTGCGTAATTCGTCACGCAAATTTGCCACACAAATTGGCAACAATTTCTCCTGAGGGAGTGATAAACTCAAGGAATACGTTAATCCCTTCCAACGAGCAATGAAATCAGAGACTCTTTCATTCTCCCTTTGCTTGCAGTTTGTAAGATCGAAAACTGTCGTTTTTGGAAAAGTTGAGCTAAACTGAAGAAGGAATTTTTGACGAAGATCCTCCCATCCGATGACTGACCGGGATTTCAAGCTTGTATACCAGACAAAAGCTGGTCCTTGCAAGGTTCGCACGAAGAATCTGAGTTTCACTGCTTCTTGCTGCTCTGGAGTTCCCATCATAGGATCACAACAAGATACGTAATGCGTCAAATGTTGTTCAGGGTCGCCTGATCCATTGAAAGTAGGGAAAATAGGGTTTCCAAAACTGGATGGAGGAGAAATTGAATCTACCCATTCAGGGTAAACATTCTTTTCAGGTTGAACTTGCGCCCGTTTCCCTTCCATAGTTTCTAACCGAGCTGTTAATGACTCAATAGTAGTTATTAACTTTTGAGAAACGTCAGGTTGAACTTGGTTTTGGGTAGGTGCAATGAATGGAGCTTGGACAGACGTGGTGGTTGGTGCTGCAACTGATGGTAGTGCTGCCAACCGTTGTTGCGTTTGACCCGTAGGATTAGACCTCTGTGGGTGTACTGACAAAGGAGGATATTCTTGATCCATCTCAGTAGTTACAACAAATTCCTTCGGCTGTCGGACTTCAGCATTCTTAAGAAGAAGACTACCCTGAAGTAGTTCTGCATTCAACCTTATTAATTCTTTCATTTCTTCCTCCTGTTCTGCAAATCTTTGCTCTAATGAGAGCGATTGACCTCCTTCAGAGGAAGGGTGAGAAGTAACCTGATTCTTTCCTTTCCCCTTATTGGATCCTTTTCGGAGAAGGGGAAGTGGGTTACTTGAAGGAGTACCCAGATTTTGGGTAAGCCTTTGATTACGTGTGCGCACACCTTCTTCATTTAGGTCTGTGTGCGCGACTTCTTGAGCAGGAACCTCTTCGTCTGATCCCTCTGATTGAGCCTCATCTGGTGAATCAGCAGCAACAGCATTGATGACATTAATGGATGCATATTGCATGGAATCCTTTCTATCAGAATTTCTGTGATATTGTCTTCTTCTATGTCCATGATGAGACATGGCATTCCGTTGACTTGATCCCTCAGGAATTTCTTGGAGAACCGTCACTTGGAGAGAATCTCCTGACAGCTTGGCTCTTCGTTCCTCTTGAGGCTTATTCCCTAATCGAGAGAATACTGACTTTCTCTGAGGGAGGGATTGAAGATTTGAAAAAGTCCCCAGTCCGGTGGACTGGGGGTGTTCCTGCTGCTTCTGCTCAACTCCTCGAATCCCATTCGTTGACTCTGAGGGTTGGGTTAGAGAAGTCCCCAGTCTGGCAAGTTGGGGTATCTCTTGACATTCTATGTCTGAGATCTTCTTGAAATCTCTCTTGATCTTGCGAATCTTAGTTCGGAAATTAGCTGGATGCATTAACCTGTATCCACTTTTATCACCTGGTTCAACAGACCGTTGGATGATTTCCGAAACATCTGTCATTTGATGACGTGTTTGCTCCAGACGAGAGGCTTGTGCAATATTCTCGCCTGCTTGATGTAGAAGCAATTCAACAACCTGTTCTCTATATACTTGATTTTTAGAGGAACTAGTTGAAGCTTGATCTCGAGCAAGCTTTTGATTATGAACAAAGCCCATTGACTGTGACCGGCCATGGGAAATAACATTGCATGAGACCATTTTCGGCGGGCTTTGCTGACCGGAAAGCACTGTGAAATGTAGTGCTCCGTGAACACCCCATCCTCTGATATGAACATTAGATGGAGCATTGGAAATTAACTGACGCAATCTTCTTAGTGCGCCAAGGCATGAACGTTGAAGGGTTCTCTGTTTCTTTTCAGCCTTCGGATACCGAGAGACTGATAGAGATGCCAAATCAATCTGGCGTTGTAACCCTTCTATTATCTTAAGATGTTTTTCATATTCATCGTAAGATAATACCTTCTTCTTTAATTGACAAAGAGTTTTCCATATGTTGAGACGAATATCATGGATTCCATCATCCGTCAACATCTTTGGAATGTCGTACTGGGAATCAGCCAAAGGCCAAAACATGACTGGTACTTCACCTTTTGCCAGTTTCTTCCTCATGTTCAGCATTTCCTCTTTATCATTAAATGAAGATTCTTCTACCTGTTTGGACCAGAGTTGGTGTTTCCTTGTTGCTTCATCGGATTCAACAAGATTGGTAGAGAAATCACTATTCATGCTGGAAGATGAATGACCCAGGGAAGGTTCGCAGAATAACCTGAACCCCAGGCTATCTTCTGATGGAGAAAGAGTTTCACCTGCCGATAGTAAAGCATCAGACATGACTGGTTTTACGTTTGCAAGTGCCTCGAGATAGGAGGGCTTTCTCGTCACTACATTGCCTTCTGAAGAATTTTCGAGACAACGTGAATCACTACTGCGGAGAGGACTTTCGCAGCGAAGTTCATCACCATGAGGAGGACCATCATGATGGGTTACAGCAAAAGATGAAATCTCTTGCTCCTTGGTCTTCTGACCACACAGAGGGTTCCTGTGGCTCTCATCTGAAGAAGAAACTTCAAGATTGACCGAATTTTCATGAAGCAAGTCTTCATGAGGAAGTGCCTGTTGAAGACCTTCAGGATTAATGTTCCCGTTATTGGGAACTGAGGGAGTAGAATCTTGAATTCCGACAGATAAATGTCTGAGGGCTTCAAGAACTCCAGCATCGAGCAAGGCCTTGTTGCATATTGGCCTTTGATCTCCTGACTGTGCTGGGCGGATCTTTTTCTTAGATGCCTTCTTACTCGCTTTAGAAACCACTTGATGACGAAAGTGATTGCTCTGAGTAGGTGTATGTGCCTGATCAGGAAAGATGGTCAGGTTAGGCTGACAATCATCGCTCAAATCAGGTGTATGTGCCTGACTTGGTTGTCCGTATGATATGGGGGAGTATTCCCCATAACCCTCTTGGACTGGAACAGATGTGTGTGTCTGTTTCGAAGTGAATTGTTGATGTGTCACTCAACTGTTAGGGATAGATTTATGTGTATGTACCTGAGATGATGCTGAAGCTGTTATGATATCCTGGCAAGCATCCAGAATATGAGCAGGAATTTGCTTCTGCTCTTTCACCATTGACAAAATATGTTTGGTGACTTCAGCCGCCGGAACAGGGATATACGTCCATTCCGGGCTTGGAGTAGGTGTATGTGCCTGCTCCTGTCCTCCTTTTCCTATCAGTGAATTTTGACAGTACTCAAGTGTGGAGGCAGAGAGTTTAGTCTCCCTCCTATTTGTCGTCGGGGCTTTCCGACTGACTTCTCCGTGCGCTACCAAGCGAGACTGTTGGTAGGCTTGATTAGTATTAGCAGGTGTATGTGCCTGCTGATTACACTTCGCCAAACGCGGTTGACGAGATCCATCATATGTAGTCAGACGAGCCTGCTGACTAACTGATGATGTATAAGCAGGTGTATGTCCCTGCCTATGGTACTCCACCGGAATTGCCTGGCAGGATCGACTTGATGCTGCCAGACGAGTCTGCTGGACAGCGGGATTAAAACGAACAGGTGTGTATGCCTGCTCGTTATTTGCCACCAAGTTAGGTTGGTGGACTTCTCCGGAGATGGCAGGGATGACAACCTGCCTATTGTTAACCGGATTCCGTCTCTGGCGGTTCGTCTTGCCAGCTCGGGTTCGAGGAACCTGAGCTGAATGCCTGGAGTCGGTACCCTCATCATGTTGAGGGCGCACTACCGCACGAGTCTGGCGGCGATTGTTGACGGGAGCCCTTGAGAAGGACTCCTGTCTTTTTGAATTAAGGTCCTGCGGGACCTGCTCATTCACTTCCTCGGAGTAAGGGAGTGAATGGAAACTACGTTCCAGGGATAACGACCTGAAACGGTTAGAGACGGTAGTCAGCACCGCCTGCTTCTTGATTGCTGGTCGCCGTTGTCCGGACGACCAGGTAGAATTGTTAACTTGGAGGGCTTGACGAGCGGCCTCCAGAGTTGGGATAGTACCGTTGCGACGGTACTCCTTAACCAGTGCATTAGAAACACAGCGTTGAAGACGCTGAGTTGGTGATATCATCCTCAGAGCGGATGACGTTCCAGCAGGAGTAGCAGCATTGGTTTTCACAGCAACAGACCTCACAGTAGAGGTGTTCACAGCAGCAGTATTCACAGGGGTGAATTTAAGGAAAGCCATTTTTTGCAGAAGATCTTGAGAAAAGAGTGCCTGTTCCATGTAACAGACATAATCAAGATGAATCCGGCTACTGCATCTTTTGGATGATCATATGTCAATGATTGTCTTGTTGGCCCAAGGGGCCTAACAGATAAGAAGAACATCACTTTAACTTGGTTAAGGATTCACGTCAGGTTCACCATTTTTGTTTCGCACGGAATCTGGGGATGACCTCCTGGACGGGAGATTCAAACGTTCCGATCGGTTTCTAACGGGTTTGTTCGTAGAACCGGAAACATCCAATGATTCCACATCCGCTTGGACCTACTTTCCAAAGGCAGGCACTCATTAGCTTGTGGGATAATGATGCTTGGGAATTTGCATTGGTCGAGAGGATGGGAGGTCGGACTCATCACACCTTTTTGAGGGGAATTATTGTCTACTCCGGGACTCTCTTTATAGATTTAAGTTATGTTCGTGAATCCTTATTACATTACCAAGTATAAAATGTGATTTCCTTTAGTTTTAACAATCAATGATTAAATATGCAAGAAATTTAGAGAATCTTTTATATGTATTCGAGGTTCTTCATTGATAGAGAATCATCTATATTTTTTTAGAGATTCTTGGTCAATGGTATCCTTCAAAACATTTATATAAAAAATCTCTTGGTCATTTTATGATGACCAGGCTGGTTTTAAAGCCACTCAGTGGGGCACTTGAAGTTTATTGTCATTCAGAAGGACAGAGATTATCTCAAAGTTGGGATCGAACCCATAAATGGGCTACCTACGTATCCTTTGTTTTGTAAAAGGAATCAGAACCCACGTAGTTCGAGTTATGGAGTATGATGTTTATGATTGATGGCTCAAAGATGAATGTCATAATTACTTTTACACTCTAAGCTCACGTGAGTCATGCTCGGTGTGAGAAACAAGAGGCTTTGGTAAAATTTAGACAATTGTGCCATGAAAGATGCAATCATAAGAAATTGTTTGGGGCTTATGTATGGATGACTGCCCAGATAGATGAAGGTTTAGGATTTACTTTTAGGGAGAAAATCCATGAACAGGGTCCACAAAGTTATATGTGCTTTATGGAGATTTGAATACTCTAATCTTGGGGCTTATTCCTAAGGAGGATGCCCAAGTTAGGAGGGGACTTATGATTGGGTTTTATTCCTGAAAAGGAAACCCAAATCAAAGGTAATTTATGACTGGTTAAGAGAAATTTTAAGAGACTTGGGGCTTACTCCTAAGAAGGATGCCCAAGATTTATGACTAGGACTTATTCCTGAGAAGGAAGCCCAGTTTAGGGGACTTGAGGCTTCATCCTGAAAAGGAAGCCCAAGGTTATGACTGAGTCTTATTCCTGAAAAGGAGACCCAGGTTAGGGATTAAGGTTTGGGGCTTACTCCTGAGGAAGATGCCCAAGATTGGGAACTTGATTGGGGCTTACTCCTGAGGAGGATGCCCAAGATTTATGACTAGGACTTATTCCTGAGAAGGAAGCCCAGGTTAGGGATTAAGGTTTGGGGCTTACTCCTGAGGAGGATTCCCAAGATTAAAGGACTTGATTGGGGCTTATTCTTAAGAAAGATGCCCAGATTAAAGGTTTTATAACTGGGGATTATTCCTGAAAAGGAGACCCAGATTAAGGATTCTCTCATCTTAAAGGATGAGGTTGAATGAATGAACTCTCAATTTTTGGTGACATAAAGATGTTTAAATCACTAGGTTTTGAGAGATATTTCACAGAATTCCTTTCAGACAAGGATGTCAAATCAAGAAATCATGCCATAAATGGATTTGAAGAGTATCTTGAAGACTGAATCTTGAATAGGAAAGGTGAAATGGCTTAAGAGGGGTAAAATGGGCAAGATGGGCACCCAAAAAGATAGGGGCGCGCAAGTCTTGGAAGGCGCGCAAGTCCTGCGGCGGCGCGCAAGTATTGGTCGCGCAAGTATACTTGCGCGACATGAGGGTTACTTGCGCGATTTTCAACCAGCATTGAAATGCTTGAGAGACTCTTTATTAAACCCTTTATCATCCTCTTGAGGTTCTTCCAAAAAAGGGACGCGCAAGTTTTATTGAAGGAATTAAGTCGGCGCGCAAGTGTTTGATAAGTTTCAACACTTAGGCCTTCCTTATTCTCTTTAGATCTTCCATTCTAGGTAAGAAATTACCTTAGAAGTGTTCTGGAAGCTTTGAGAAGAGACTTGGGCATCGGGAGCTTCAATCCGAGTTTCTGGAAAAAGATCCTCTTGAATGGGGGGCCCACAGTGTCTATTTATAGGAAAAAGAAGACCCCGGGCGGTTACCGGGCGGTTACCAATTAGGTCGCTCAAGTCACCTGCGCGACCAAGGTAGTCGCACAAGTGTACTTGCGCGACAGTGGTAAAACTTGCGCGGTGAATTGGCTTTTGATCCTTTGTTCATGCCTTTCTCGATTTTTGATGTTTTCTTCAAAGGATGAATCACTTTCAGCTGAGATATTCCCTTTTCCGATCGTTAGCTTCTGTGACGAAAGGAGCGTCAACACCCATTTTTGAAAACATGCTGCCACTCACCTTCACTTTCACTACTATTGTATGGCCTTAGAAAGTCACCTACCACTTGTGTCATGGCTGGGCCCATCCCAACTATGTTATTATCGATCTGGTCTTGATGTGAGTCTTTGAACACATAGAACTTCTTGAGGGTGTTCCCTAGGATCTGATAATTGGGGATGTATTTGGGGTGATCCGTGAGATTCGCCACTACCGGCCATCTGCACTCAGGAAAATGCACAATCCCTTGTTCCAAGGAACTTCTGAAATATTCAGGAACCTGATTCTCGTTGAATGAGTAGGTCTGGTTTTTTTATCTAGAATGGGGGATCATGGAGCCTGGCCCTAATGAGGAGCAGGAGGTGCCTGTCGAGGAGGTGGATCCTGGTTGTCCCGCCAAGGTGGTGGCGGTGCATTCCACGGAGGCACTTGCCGATTTTGAGGCGGACGCTATTAAGCTGGAGGCTCCGACTGAGGTGGAGGACCTTTACAAGGTTGTAGGCCAAGCACCACTGCTAGTAACTCTAGATATCTGGGGGCCTCTATCTGGGCCACTATGGCGGGCTCGGCTTTGGAAGCCCTCCTTTATGGAATTACAGGGTGCAACAGACATGCTTGGATGGCCTGTTGCAGGGCTTCCTCCAGGTTCTGGGCCTTATCAGAGAAGTCTCAAAATCCCCTAGGGTAGTTCTGGGTTATTAGAGAGGGAACCAGCTCTGTCTTGACATTGCCTACGCACATCGTCAGTAATTTCTCTTGAGTTAGTGGCATGTCAATGGAGTATGTGAGCCCCTTCCACCGGGTGATAAAGTCCACGACTTGCTCATCATGCCTTTTTTCACTTAAAGAGGTCTGTGATACTGGTTTTCTAGGTTGTAGAGATGAACTGATAGAGGAATTTCCTATGAAGGTCCTCCCAGGTGGTTACGGATCCGATGGGGATCTAGTTGTACTAGACAAATGTCGGCCCCTCTAATGTCTAAGCAAAACAGTGGAGCTTGGCAGCCTCTTGCTATGCAGGAGTCCCTAACATGGGCCTACACCTTGAGTTGAATTGGTCCAAGTGCTACGATGAGTCCCCCATCCCATTAAAGGGGGAGAAGGTTGGATTCCTGAAACCCGAGGGTTCCCACACATCATCCACCCACGCCGGATATGGCTTAAAATTAGGTGGGATTGCCACCTGTCGTGTTTCGAATGCCTCAAGGCGTGATATGAGCACCGCTAGAGGATCATCTGGGTGGGGGTCCCTGTCTTGACGGGGATCCCTAAATATGAGCATGTTGGCGGGTTCTTCAACACGGGAAACATGCTCAGCGGTGCTGAGGTAGACCGTTGGGTTAGCAGGTCGGCCGGTGGAGAGTACATCCAGCGGGCTGACTGGCCACCGAATCTCGGGATGTCCTCTAAAGAGTGTAGCGACCTGGCCACTACGTCGCGATAAGATGGTCTGAAGACCACAATTCCTATCTTAGGGGATATGGCTACTGGTGATTGTCCATGATGCTTCTCACCCGCCATTTGTCCCTAGAATATCTCTCTGTGATATCTTGTCGAGGTAGAGGGTGCTTCTGGTGGTGATGGCGATGATTTCGTGATCTTAACCTTCAGGGTCACCATATTTTTATCCTCCTAGATATACTTTTGCAGAGTGGATGGAATGATGTGAAACTCGCATTCCATAGAGCACTAGGATGATGCACCTCATCCCAGCACTGACCCTTGACATAGATGAGCAAGGGGAGGGTTCCCAAGCTGAGTCGTACTCTTCTTTAGAGTTTGAGAAGTAGACCAGTTTGATCTCCATCCCGAATTTCCAGGAATTCCTTTGATGGCGGTGATGGCCTGCCTTCCAGCCCCTGGGTGGCTCCTCGGGACAGGGCAGATTTCTAACACGGGGTCCTTCGGCCACACTAGTGCTGGAGAAGAGAGGGTTTCCACCCGAGAAAGCCAAGGTCCGAGGATCACCAGGAAAAATGTTGAAGGTTATATGGGGAGGACCACTGTGGGTAGCACTGGAGAAGGAAAAACCTCCGCCGAAACTAGAAGAAGCATGGGGAGGACCTCTATGATTACTTTCTCTGGTGACTTCAGTACGAGGACAGTCATTGTACAGGTCTAGTTGAACACAGGTAGGCCCGATGTGCTGGATGCGGATAGAGCAAGGCTGGTCCTCACCCCTCTGGTTTCCAAGGAGAGGAGGACCTTCACCAACTGCTGAGAGGACATGGGAAGGATCCCCACATTGACGAGAGACCAGATGTGAAATTTACATGCCCCGTCGGTCGGGGGTAGGAGGAACGACTCCACACCTAGTCTAATGGGAACAGGAGAGGCTTCCATACTGAGTATCACTGTCGCGGGGCAGACCCGCACTTATATTGAGGGTGGCATGGGGCAAACCTCCATGATGAGCCTCGAATCAGGGAAGGCCCACACTTTCTGTAGTAGTTGTATGGGGAGGACCTTCGTACCGTGTGGCATCACTACGAGTTGGTTCGCAGCGACCACTGCTCGTGCCTGCGACCAAGTGAGTCGACCCAGCCTGCCCGTGGAGTGGTTGGGGCCTCGATCCTGCTCGGGGATATAAGTACCCCTGATTTGTGTATACAGGGAACTGAGGATATGTGTCGGTGGTGGCTCGAGCCACAGCAGCTGCCGACGTTGACACCCCTTGGCGGGTGTCCTCAGTGTGTTCCGCATGCTGGCGTCGGGTCGGACAAACTGGGGCTGGTGGTGTAGGAACGTAGCTTACCTTCTCTTCTTTTGTAAATACAAGGTGATAGCACTGACATGACCAGGTGGGAGCCCTTGCTGGGAGCCCCTAGAATGTATCTCTAACCGAGCTGGGCTGGACATCACATACCACATTAGCGTAAGGCAGGGAGTCGTCAAAACATTCTAGGGAGAGGCTCTTGAAACGGTTGTATGTCAGGGTGGGGAGAAATGGCTCCTAGCGTGACCCTTAGGGGCAGTGCTGGCATTGAGGCATAGATGCCTCCAGATCCAGGCAGGCCATATCCTGGGTCCGGATTATTCCCTCCTCCTCGTAGTGATGCATGAGGTCATTGATTACGCTCCTTTGGATGACCTCAGAAGGGGAGAGGGGGTGTGGGTTCCCCATGGTCATAGATGTAGAGGCCTTTGTTGAAGAGGTGAAGCCATGTGGAATGACCATATTGGAGTTTCCCCTGCCCCTCCGTCAATGGGCAGGCGGTGATCGCTTCCCTGGTGCAGCAACCTGATTCCTAAGAATAAAGGAGATTAACTCATCTGTGATGAAAGGAAAAGGAATTGATGACCAATCCCCTAGATCCATCCCATATTTCATGGCCAGTAAGTGGGATCCACACTAACAACGTCGCTCAATGGGATGTCCAACGTTCTACTGCCCCAACCTCTGATGAGTTTCATGCCAGGCCCGCTATTTGCTTGGAAGGACCCGACGCCAGATAACTGGATCTAGTGACACGTCAATCCATTGATGCCCTAAGTGGTACTAATCTCCATATTGAGGAGAGGAACTTCACTTCAGGTTCACCATTTCTATTTCAGATGCTTTTGTCAGCACGCTTGCATCCATCTAATTTGTGGATGAGGGGTGTCACTTTGTTTCCCCGCATTCCCGCTTTCCAAAGGCGGGAGACATCTTCTCCTTAATCAGGGAAGTTTTCTCCTTCATTGAAATGGGATAATGGGATGTCGGTTCTTCCATCTGTGGATTCCTCCTTGGAACATGTTACCTTTTCTAGGTCTCCCTTATAGACTTAAGACGTTGTTCGTGAAACTCTTCCTAGAACTATATCTTTATAGACACCCGTTAATTACACTACCTCTATCAGGACATTCCAAGGGGTCGGGTCAGGGCATGAAACATCCCTGTTCCGGAATCCACCCAGAGGATCCCCGTACCCGGTTGGTCATATGGCCTCAAGCGCATTTCCCCGAACTCCAGAGGCTGCCGACTAGCGGTCAGGGCCTTGGGTGTGTTTTTGGGGAAAATATGCCCTCATTGGAAGGGTACACAGTAGAAGTAAACAACACATATAATAGTGGATGTAGTAAATATCCAACAACAATAACTAGTGTATGTCTAAAACAATAAATATCTAGAGCACATATTTATATATTAAAATGATGCATGGTACTTATATGTCTAGGAAAGCAGCCAAACAAGTCACAATGCTGAAAATAGTACTACACCAAGAAAAAATGAAAAATAGATAAGCAACTCATCCGCATCGCAAGCCTCGGCTTGGTCCCATGCTCTCCTACTCTAATGGAAGTCATGTACCTAAAGTAGAAGGGTGCTTTACCTTGTCTATACCTGCAGAAATATAATCTTTTTGGGCCCAAAATCATGACCCAAACATGGTGTGAGACTAAATCCCAGTAGGAAACCACATGAAGATATGTGCCTAAAATTCATTGAGTATATGGTAGGTAAAGTACAATAAACAATAAACAGTAAGCAGTAAATAGGATAATACACGACAATAAACAATCCGCAGATCAAATAAGCAACTGTGAATCAAACAGCTAACCAAAAACAGGAATCCCCCTTGGAAGTACTCACAACCATCCCCTCTGGTCCTATCCAAGAAGTACCAACAACCCTCAAGGCAGTACTCTCAGCTTAACCCCTCTGGTTTGGTCATAGTAATTTATAAGACTCTCTGAGGAAGCACGCTTAGTCAATTACCCTTATAGTCTAAGGTAGTCAAGGACTCTCAGAGAAAGATCACACAGTCAATTCACCTTATAGCCCCAAGGTCTAGAGACTCTTTGAAGAAGCTCACTCCTTCAATTCCTCTTATAGCCTCAGTTCGATCATAGACTCTTTGAGGAAGCTCACTCAGTCAATTCCTCCTGTAGCCTGGAGTGGTTTAAGGAAATTCAAACAAAACAAAGACTCTCTGAGGAAGATCACTCGGTCTATCCACTTATTGCCTATAAAGCTCAAGACTCTCTGAGGAAGCTCATTTAGTCTATCCTTATATATTATATAATATACAAGACTCCCTGGGAAGCTCACTCGGTCTATCCCCTATAGTCTATAATGTCTAAGACTCTCTGAGGAAGCTCACTCGATCTATCCCCTAATAGTCTATAGCACCGAGTTCTCACGACCCCATTCTATTTAGTGAACAATAATGCTATAAGGACAAATTTAACCTATAGAGATACTTGGATAACTAGTCTACAACATTACAACCATGTTAGGGAACAACACTCCATCCTACCGTTACAAGGCATGGAAAACAGGTATAACGACCAATAGGCTGAACAAGACCAAAATGTTGTAAACAGATTTGCATGGGAAAACATCCAAGCATAGCAATAATCCTTATACAAAACTAAATTACCTCTACACAAGTATACAAGCAAGGAAGGAAAACAATAGGGGAAAAACAGTAAACACGCAACCCCTCGTTCAAGGGTATTGTTGGAATTTTCACATAATACTCGGATACTTTGACTGGAAAGGCACAAACCACCTACCACAGGGTTAGGAGATCAATATACTTGAACCACAAGGCTTGAATCTCTTTATAATGTCATTGATCTATGAAAACTCACAAAATGTTCAACCCACGATAACTTGCAAAAGAGGTGGAATTGGAAAATGATGCCCTAGGAGAAGGAAGAGCTTACCGCTACGGTTCCAACGTAATCGATGGAGGTCGATTTGGAGAAGGGAAAGAGGCTTGGGGGATCAGAGAAGGTCTACGGCTGTATAGCTTCTTTCGGTCGAACGAGACCTAGAAAAAGACATTTATGGCAATCATACGTGAGCCCAGTCTGTTTAATGAAAAAAAGAACATGGTGTGTACTTTTGGGGTACATAGTGTGTACTTTAGGAGTACACGGCGTGTACTTGGATTTTCCATAATCGACTTTAGGCATCCTCCATGTCACCCCCACATGGCTGTGGGTGTGTCCTAGACACGGCCGGTACACTACCTCGCGCAACAATGGAGTACACAGCGTGTACTAGGATTTTCCATACTCCACATTAGGTGGCCTCCATGTCTCCCCTACATGGTCGTTTGTGTGACCGAGACATGGCCGACACACGGCCTCGCACAACAATGGTGTACACGGAGTGTACTCATAAAGTACATGGTGTGTACTTCAAAAATTTATAAAAACTCCTATTTTCTCAAGAATTCCAAATAAAGGAAACACATACCTACAAAAATGATCCGAGTTCTTACAAACATACACCCTTAAAAAAATTCATCCCCAAATTTCCCTAGAGAAGCATAGAAGAAGAAACCCTAAACAGCTCTGACTACTGCGATCATACATCGGTCTCCCTCTCCCATGTCTCATCATGTACTCGCCCATGCTAACATTGTACCGATACCAGAGGAACATACCGGCCATGGAGAACCTTTGTACTGTGATCGACAATCCAGATAGGATGTTACTCAAACAATGCATCTGCTTCGATCTCAACCTCTTCCGGTTGAAGGACATGAGATGGGTCTGAGAAGTAACGTCGGAGCTGAGAAACTTAGAAGACATCATGAAGTGCCTGGTACCTCTGAGGTAACTTAAACCGATAGGAACCCAACCCAACTCTCTCCAACACTTCAAATGACCCGATGTACCCTGGTAAAAGCTTACCCTATCTTTGAATCCTCTTATTTATCAACCTTGTTGTGACACGCAGGAAAACCTGATCCTCAAAGATGAACTCCAGAGGTCATATCCACTGATCAGCATAAGGCTTCTATCGAGACTGTGTTATATCCATTCTTTTCTAAATAATATCTAACTACTCTGAGGTCTCCTGAACAAGATGAGGTCCCAGCAAAGCTGCCTCTCCTGACTCCAGCCAATATAATGGTTATCGGCATGGCCTACCGTACAAAGCCTTGTATGGTGCTATCTGAATAGTCTCTTGAAAACTGTTGTTGTATACAAACTCTAGAAGAGGTATATTCATCTCCCAAGAACCTCCAAAGTCTATAATGCAAGCTCGGAGCATATCCTCAAGAACCTGAATCATACGCTCGGACTATCCATCAGTCTGGGGATGGTATGATGTACTCAAAAGTACCTATGTACCTAAAGCCTTCTAAAGCCCTTTCCAGAACCGAGAAGTAAAACATGCATCCCTATCTGAAACAATGGAGTGTATAAATCCATGAAAACGTACAATATCTCAGATGTACAACTGCCCTAGCTCATCAACACAGATGGTCTACTTGATCGGCAAGAAGTGAGAAACCTTCGTGAGTTGGTCAATGACATCCCATACTGCTTCATAACCTCGGGGTGACCTCAGAAAACCATTCACGAAGTCCTTCGCGATATCAGTCCACTTCCACTCAAGAATGGGTAACTGCTGCAAAAGACCAGCTGGTCACTGATGATCTAATTTCACCTGATCACAAGTGGAACACCTCATGACGAAACCAGAAACATGTCTCTTCATACCTATCCACCAATACTGGGAGTAAAGATCATGATATATCTTGGTGATGCTAGGATTAACTGCCCAAACTGAGGAACAAAAATCCACATCATCTCCTTGTGTATGTCTGCTGGCACCTGTTGGACCCCGGGAATCCATGAGAGGGGAGGGGTGAATCAGGGTGACCACTGTTTATTTAAATGTGATGGATCTTGTTCCCATGTTTGTAGAAACTTGTTAAACATATATGATGAATATGATCTGAAAGAAAACATTAAAATGCAGAGAGATGACACAACACTTTTTACTTGGTTCACCACTAAGGGATACATCCAAGGAGCCTACGAGGACAAGTTGTCGGTCCTACCAAATTCCACTATTCTTCACTAGTTGTGGATTACAATGGTTTGGGCATAGTAACTCTATCCCAGGATCACTGCCTTTACAAAGGTTCAGGGATAGCTCACTGCATCCCCCGAGTCACTCCGGTTGACTCCCCCTGGCTCACTACATTTTGTGAAGTCCCACTCAGTTTATAGACATGATGGTCTCCTCATCATTGAAAAAGAATGCATCCTCTATTGTATGTAGATACTCTGTTGATGTCCAACTCTCACCAGTACACGAATCTCTCTTTTCACTGTGGGTACCGGGCAATATCCCAGCTTTCATGCAGCTCCAACAAGATGGGAGTACTTCAACAACACCTGGCACGATTCCCCAAGATGGTACAGAAGTTTCATGGACAATGCACAAGTTATAACTAGCATGCAATCCCACCTCCAACACTTGCATGATTCAACCTTCTTCAATACCAAACTTGCACGACTCACATTCTTTTCCACTAAAACCGTGTTGGGCACACAACAAACAACTATCGCGCATCTTATACTTTCATGACTGACAACCACTTGCGAGACCACTACACCTGCGTAATGGGAGCACAGAATTTCTCTAAGTCTCTAACTTCATTGCAAATGTGGAGGGGTGGTCTACTATTTATAGGCAAATTGGACACCCTGCGAGGTGGTGTGCAAGCCTCCTCTCGGCGCGCAAGCTCCAGCACGTAGCTCCATCCTCCTTAGCCTCTGTTGCACAACTCACTTGCACGACCAAACCAATACTTGCACATCCCTCTTTCCTTTTCCATATTTTGAAGATCTAATATTGAAAAACATCTGGCGTGTAACTTTCCAAACCTCCTAGGTACCGTCACACAATTACCATCATGGCACGCAAGTCACTTGCATGACCATACCAATAATTGCACGACCCCCTTTCCTCTGCCGTATTTTTAGGTTCTATTCTTGAAAAACAATAGGCGCGCAAGTTCCCAAGCCTCCATGTAATTGGCATGCAAGTCCCTTTTCCCAACAACACTGTTTTCCCCTTTTGTTAATATTGAGGTCCAGAAATTTGGTAAACACTGGAAAATAGTTCCACCTTCAATACTGTTATCAGCTTGACCTCTATGAGCACTTTATAAGCACACATTCTGAACTTCCTCTGAGGATTGACAACAAACACAAACCATTATTTAATTCATGCATAGATGACCATGGTTCCAACAGCACCCACATGCGTCCCTGGAAATAAAAGATATCATCCTCGCCAATGGTAAACCTAGGAATAGGGTCCTCTCCTGACACACTTTCCCGTAGGACTAGGCCTTCAGAATCTGATAGCTACCTCATTCAAACACGATCAAGAAGAGAGATAGGTAACAACTACAGAAGAAAGAAACGTCTGTCCCTGAATTTCATGAACCTCCAAATGCATCTCAGAGGACATAGCCATAATCTTCCACTCACTACTGGCCTCCTGAACTGCTTGTATCTGAGTTCTCATGCTCAACGTGTCAGCCATTACCTTTCCCTTCCCTGGTGTATAGGAAAACTTGAAGTCAAAGTACTGAAGATACTTGACCCACCTACACTGTCTCAAATTCAGATCACACTGAGTGAATATGTACTTGAGACTCTTGTAGTCGGTAAACACCACAAAGTTCTCTCCTAGAAGGTAATGTCTCCAACAACGTAAGGAATGAACAGAAGCTGCCAACTCCAGATCGTGCAACAGGTAATTTCTCTCATGTGGCCTCAACTGCCGAGACTCGTATGCAACGACTCCATCTCCCAGCATAAGCACAACTCCCAGCCTGATACCAGAAGCATCACAATAACTGGTATAGCTCTTTCCTGGCTCTGGAAAGACTAGTATCGGTGCTGAAGTCAACCTCACTTTCAGCTTCTGAAAGGCTGACTCACAAGAATCTGACCATAGAAACTTTTCCCCTTTCTTGGTCAGACCTATCAGTGGTGCTCCTAGGCATGAAAAGTCTTATATGAAACTGTTGTAGTATCCATCCAACCCTGGAAAACTCCACACCTCAAAGATGTTTTTTGGATACTCCCAGGAAACTATTTACCTAACTTTCTCTAGTTCTACTGATACTCCTATCTCTGAGATAACATGACTCAAGAAGTGAATCTGATCCATCCAAATATGGTATTTTGAGAGCTTATCATATAACTAATTCTCCCTCAGTGTACTCAAAAAGATCTCAAGATGGGTTGCATGGTTGTGTTGAGTATGAGAGCACACCAAGATGTCATCCACGGATACCACCACGAAGGAATCCATGTATGGATGGAATGCTCGGTTCATCAGTGCCATAAAAATTGCAGGTGTGTTCGTGAGACTGAACGGCATAACCATATACTCGTATATACCATACCTGCTTCTGAAGGCTGTAAGATGTTTATTAGATGGTCTAACACGCAACTGATGATAACTGATCCTCAAAACGATCTTTGAGAACATTCAGGCTCTTGGAAGCTGATCAAAGAGGTCATCGATCCTCGACAAGGGATATCGGTTCTTGAATGTCAACTGGTTCAACCTTCGATAGTCCACACAATGCCTAAGGGGAATTTAACACCCGAGACATTTATGAGAAATATTTTTGTTTTTATAAATCATAAAAGGAATCTTTCACTACACACAACACTAGCTTGACTTGCTTTACACGCAATCGCGACCTTCCTCGATAGCTTGCGTTGTACGCAATACCGAGTTTCACTAAACAATGATATGGTATTAAAATATTATTAAAACTAGCAGTTATGAATAGTAATAACCACTTTTTGAAATTTTATAAATTTTATTTTTCAAAATGGACTTCATTTTTGGATTCGGAATATCGAAATTATCCTAGGGTGAAATTTTGGTATTTTTCTGAAAACGTTCAATTTTTGATGAATAGTGAAACCACTAAGTGGTAGTTAAAAAAACTGAATTTTTTATAAAACTTAATTTTACCGCTTTTGTGAGTGGAATTTCAAAAATCCGAGAGACACGATTGATGTCAGTAAGTAAAATGTGGTTCAATGAGATGAAAATAATTTTTGGCGAATAATAACTTTTTACTTTTATTTACCACGGTTAAAAGTAAATAGGGTAATTAAGGGTAAAAATGATATTATTATTACCCTAACACATGTACTAATTCTATTGGATAAGTGTAATTAGACCAAAAACAAACTTAGGAATAAAATATTACCATTTTGGCCCACATGGATTAGATTAGGACATTTATTATTAATTTATTTAAAGAAGGGTTAAAATAGTTAAAATCAATGTTTAATAAGTAAATAATTTTTAATATAAGTTCATACATAAGATAAATTCGACTATAAATATTAATTAGAAATTTAAAAATATTTCCTACATAATGGTATTTTATTTGTAATTTTTAGATATTAAATAATTTAATTTATGACGCAAAGATGATGCAGTAATTGTCTTATTAATGAAATATTGACATAATTGATGTTATAAATACCAAGATAAATATAATTTGCAACTTTTTATGAATTCCACTAATTTTATAGGTTAATATGACATGTTAATATTGATTTCATTATCTTTTTTCGAACTAATCATTCTGTTATTATTTTAACAAAAATCAATTACTAAATAGTCTCAAAATTGACATAAAATAGTTTTTAAAACAAATATTATATTAGTAATTGTTATTTTATTCCTAAAAATCTATTGTTCTCCCAAATTACTAAGATAAGGTCATATATATTAATAATAAACAACTTGGGGTTCGTTTGGCTGCTTATAGTAAGTTTATTAACCTTATAGTATAAGAACACAAAAAGACTTGGTAAAAGTAAAATAATTTTACTTAATGTTAAATCTAAATGATAAGGTTACAATAGGAAACTAAACTTGTCTAAATTATATTGTATGAGAGGATTTCTACCCATCCCCAACTTAGATTCTAAATAAATCAATTTGGCGCTATTTAAAACCGAACTTGACTTTATAATAAAATAATATTTTTAGGTTTTCCATTGGAGCCCCTCTCCTCCCTTATAAAAGGGCACCTCCTCCCCCTCTTCCTCACACCACTTTTAGGCTTCATTCTCGGCCAACCCCTACCAATTTCTCCTCTCCACTTCCCTAGAGACATCCTAGAGGTCCTGGTCTTCTTCAAAGACCAATTTTAGTGCCCTAAAAGGTTGTCTCAAAGAAGCGCTTTAAAGAAGAGGTAATGTCCGTTACTGATTCTTCCAACTTTATTTCTTCTTCCACTTCTTCTAAATTAGTTGTTTCATTATGAAGTAATAACATCAGTTTCACTAATATACTGATATGTTATTATAAGTATGAAACAACCCTATTTCACTATCTATCCATCCTACGTAAAACAAAATCACCGCGCGTGCGTACGTACGGAATACCGTCTCCACGCCGTGGTGTAATCTATTTTCCACCTCCACCTTACTTGGATGGGTACAATGGTGTAAATAATGACTATATATGATTATTGTAAAGTGATATTGATTCTGAAATAGTATACATACACTCCAATACAATTCCATGATCATGGGAACGATATCATCGCTCGTGCGTACATACGGAATACCATCTCCACGATGTGATGCAACTCGTTCTACATGATCTTCATTACATAATAATTATATAAATGAATTTAATGAATGAATATGATATATATTACAATAATAACATTCTGGAAATGAGTTATATATAACCTAAAGTGAAGAATAATAATTTATTCGACAAAACACGCATAAGAACAAAAGGTAATAAACACCCGAATAACAAGTTGTAATGAAATATTACTAATAAGAAGCTAAGAATATGACCATATGTGATATCATAACAATGAGTATGATTATGGAATAAGTAAATAACATTATTATATCATTATACAGGAGGTTCAGACACGTACAAAGCATATCAGATCTAAGGTAAGGGAAATATCACAATCTCATTTTTATCCGAGATTGTTTATAATTCGGTATTTACTGGGGTGTATTTTATCATCCACATCCATGTTTCCTCAATATGTAATATTATTTCCATCCACCTTAAATTTTTTAAATCCAATTTTACCCATCAGTGAGTTTTTAGTAAAAGATATGAAAGTAATCTTTTGTCGTTTTTCATACGAGGTACTTTTTGACTTTTCCGACAAAAGTACGAGAAGAATGTTTTTTTAACTTATACGGCATGAATGGATTTTTAAAACATTATTTCCAAGAAGCATCCTTTACAAGTTTTCAAGTTTATTTTTAATCAACTTGTTTTAGTTTCGAATTGTATGACATGTTAAGAAAGGAAAAGTGTTTTTGAAGTAGAAAGGATATTTTCCTCAAGAATGGAGTTAAAGTGTTTTATGAAAATTATTTTCCATCTAAGATAATAAAGGGTTCTTTTTCTATCACTATTATTACATTGATTTGATTATTTTGTGATGGAATTATTTTTATGAATTCCTTTATCTTATATGATTTGTTTTATGATGTCACAATGTTTAAGATTCCCATTTTTATTACATGGGTTATGCTATGATGTATGGTTTATGATTTTGTGGCACACATAAGAATGGTATCATTATGAGATGGGTGGGACCTATATCTCCCTCTAATGCATTGGGTAAAGATTTTATACCTCATGAGATAGACATGGCTTGAATGATAGGTTAAACTGGTTCAGTGAAATAGGACTGAAATGAGGAGTGAACTCATTTCAGAAATGGACTTTGTCCACTAAGATAGTCTTGGAAATGAGCCTTGACTAATAAAAAATGATTATCTATGATTATGTGTGTATGCCACAAAGTTTCATGTTTTAAGTTATGATTATTGGGATTACATTTCCCTACTATGATTTATCCCATGTTATGAGATTATGATTTCTTTTTCAGGTTAAGATTTCCAAAATTTATGTTCTAATGTATATGATGTGATTGATATTTCTTTTTTTACCCTTACTGAGCATTTTAGCTCACCCTTTTGTATGTTTTCTTTCCCCAGGTCAGGAAGAAGGTTATTAAGTAAGATATGCCAAAAGGGACTATAGATATGATGAAATAAATGGGAGATAATGTAGACGCTTTATGAACCAGTTGTTTATGTTTCCCAGTTTCTAAAGACATTATACCTATACGGTCCTTTCCTTGTTTTGTTATATGTTGTAATAAGTGTGCATCAATTCTGAATTAATAACAATGTATGTAAAGTATGGGTCTCTACAGTTGGTATCAGAGGAAAGGTATAGTCAAGCTTTGGAAACTAGGATGTGAAAGACTTAGTAAGAATCCTAAGGATAAGTCTAAGCATAGAACACAATATTAGTGTTCTAGAAATGGCCATGAATAACCTAGGATAAGACCTTAAGTGTGAAATTTTATTCTTGATTATGTGATTTTCCTATTATAATTAGTGTTGCTCACACTATTCTTCTTGGTTTTAGTCAATGGATGGAACCTGAAGGAACCGTGTTAATGCGGAATGTGACGGAAAATGCAATGATTGTCCCCCTGAGAAACCAAACGTTATGGGAGCTGGAATGAAAAATCATGTAGCCATGCTCACACAACTTTCTCGAGCTATGAATCATGCAGGACTTCCTAACGAGAAAGGGAGAAACATTCTGTTGAATCCTTCATGAGACAACGTCCACCTATATTCAACGGGTCTACTAATACATTAGTTGCTGAACAATGGATTGGTAGTACTGAAAATATATTTTCAGTTCTTCAATGTTTTGATCATGATAAATTCATCTAAGTATTGTATCGTTTGGAAGGCGATGCTGATCAATGGTGGAATCTTATTAAGAATACGAGGCAAAGGGATGAAATTGAGTCCATGGAATGGGACGAGTTTAAGAACTTATTTTTCAACAAGTACTTCCCTCATATTCTCCGAACAAATATGGAGGAAGAGTTTCTTGAACTGAAGCAAAAGGATGATGAATCTGTTGGTACCTATGAAGAAAATTTTACAAGACATGCAAGGTACACTTCTGGTATTATTATCCAACCTGAGAGTAAGATCGATCGATTCTTTATTGGCTTAAAACCAAGTCTTCTAAGGGCGTTATCCATAAGGGACTTCAATAGCTACGAGGAAATCGTTTGATGTGCTCACAAAGTCGAGATGGATATTGGAGTAACTCATCAGTCATATGGGTTTGATAAGTAGAGGAAAATGGAATTCAAAGGAAAATCTAAAGAGAACACTGAAAAGAAGATGAGATTTCCCTTATGCTCAAAGTGTGGAAAGAAACATGGAGGGAGTTGTCTTAATGGGAGAAGTAAATGTTTCAAATGTGGAAAGGACGGTCATAGGGAATTTGAATGCTGCAATGATGGGAAGAATATGTCTAATGATGAAAACAAAGTAAGGGATACACAGAATGAACCTACTACACTTCAATGTTTCATGTGAAAGGAGATGGGTCATTATGACAATCAATGCCCAAATCCAAGGGTGGATGATGATGGTCGACGTCAACAAACTCTTAAGGCTAAAGACAAAGGAAAGTCACATGCAATTTCTATCAGTGATGAGGAGTACGATAATGATGTGGTGAAAGGTACACTTACCATTCAATCTAAAGTAGAAAATGTTTTATTTGATTCTGGATCCACCCACTCTTTTATTTCTGAATAATTTTCTAAGGATATCACCACATTACCTCAACAATTAGCTGTGACAACCCCTAATGGCACAACAGTCGCATCAAAAGTTTATAATTCTTCTCCGATCGAAGTTTTTGGGAAATTGCTTCCTTTAAATCTTGTGATCCTTCCTATAGTGGAATTTGATGTGATTCTTGACATGGATTGGCTTTCTTTATATGGATCTCATATCAATTGCCAAAGAAGGGATGTCACATTTCATATTCCAGATCAATCTATGATCGTCTATCAATGCAAGGATGAACATAACCTTCCAGTGGAAATTTCTTCCATCTTATGGGTCTTGATTCCACTAAATGAAAGTTATTTATCTCAAATGGTTAGTGAGAAACTCACGATTAAGAATATTCCCATTGTACAGGAGTTTGATGATGTATTTCGAGAGGAATTACTAGGTCTTCCCCCAAATCGTGAAGTTGAGTTTTCATTAGAACTCGTATCGGGTGCTTTGCCTATTTCAAAGACACCTTATAGAATGGCCCCAATTGAGTTGCAGGAATTGAAGAAGAAACTCCAAGAAAATCTTGATAAGGGGTTCATACGCCCTAGTGCGTCACCCTGGGGAGCACCTATTCTGTTTGTTAAGAAGAAAGATGGATCAATGAGACTCTGCATTGATTATCGAGAACATAACAAGATCACTATCAATAAAAAATATCCTTTCTCGCGCATTGATGACCAATTTGACCAACTACGCGGAGCTCAATACTTTTCCAAGATTGATCCTCATTCAGGGTATCATCAATTAAGGGTCAAAAGGGAGGATATACCAAAGACGACTTTCTGTACAAGGTATGGACACTATGAATTTATAGTGATTCCATTTGGTCTTACTAATGCCCCTGCTATCTTCATGGATATGATGAATAGAGTCTTTAGAGACTATCTTGTTCAGTTTGTGGTAGTCTTTATAGACGAAATTCTTGTCTATTCAAAGAGCAAGGAAGAACATGAAGATCACTTGAGAATTATATTGAAGACCCTGAGAAAGGAGAAGCTTTATTCCAAATTTACCAAGTGTGAATTTTGGCTTCAAAAAGATTAATTTTTGGGTCATATAATCTCAAAAGAGGGGATATCTGTGGATCCAGCAAAAACAGAGGTTATCGAAAGATGGTCGAGACCAATAACAATAACTGGGATCCGAAGTTTTCTTGGTTTGGATGGATATTATCGACGTTTTGTGAATGATTTTTCATGATTATCGAATCCACTCACCAAGTTGACTCGGAATGGAGTTAAGTTTGTCTAGACTGAGGAATGTGAGGAGAATTTCAAGGAGTTGAAAAGAAGGTTATCCAGTGCACCTGGGCTCACACTGCCTTGTAGTGGAGAAAGGTTTGTGATCTACAGTGATGCATCCAAGAAGGGATTGGGGTGTGTTCTTATGCAAAATGATATGGTGATAGCTTATGCCTCACGACAGTTGAAAATACATGAGCAAAATTACCCAACTCATGATTTGGAGTTAGCTGTGGTAATCATTGCATTAAAGATTTGGATAAATTATCTTTATGGAGAAAGGTGTGACATTTATACTGATCATAAAAGTTTAATGTATATTTTCACACAAAGGGAGATGAATATGCGCCAAAGAAGATGGTTGAAGCTGATTAAGGATTACAACTGCTCAATTCCATACCACCCTGGGAAAGCAAACAAGGTGGCAGATGCATTAAGTCGACAAGACCATGCCAGTTTATCCATGATGAGGATCACAAAAGATCCAATATTTATGGATTTACAAAGGATGGATCTTGGAATTATAATGAAAGGGGAAAATTGTATCTTTCTCAAATGAATGTTCAACCATATATACATGTGAAGATTAAAGAGGCACAGAAAGAAGATGTCGAGTTACAAAAGAAGGTGAGAAATGTTCTTGAATTCAACCTTGATTGTGATGGGATAATAATGTTCCGGAATTGGGTTTGTGTTCCTCCCATCCCCGAATTAAATAAGTAGCTGCTGTATGAGGATCATAGTTCTTCATTCTCCATTCATCCTGGAAGCATGAAGATGTATAGGGACCTGAAAGGGTACTTCTGGTGGGATGACATGAAAAGAGATGTTGCTGAATATGTCTCTCGATGTTTGGATTGTCAGCAAGTTAAAGCTGAGAGATAGAGGTCTAATGGGATGTTACAACCATTACCCATACCCGAATGGAAATGGGAAAACATCACTATGGACTTTGTCACCAGACTTCTTAAAATATCCCAAGGCAATAATGCTATCTGCGTCATAGTTGATTGTCTTACAAAGTCTTCACACTTCATCGCTATTAGAGAGGATTTCTCTCTGGATTAGCTTTCCAGGATATATGTGAAGGAAGTGGTAAGATTTCATGGAGTACCACTTTCTGTTATATCTGATCAGGATCTGAGGTTTACCTCAATGTTCTGGTGAAGTCTTCAGCATACTCTTGATATAGAGTTGAGTTCCAGCACTACTTATCATCCTCAGACAGACGGTCAGTCTGAGAGAACAATTCAAACTCTAGAAGATATGTTGAGAGATTGCTCTATGGATCTCAAAGTTGGTTGGTATCAACACCTACCTTTGGTGGAATTTTCTTATAATAATAGCTTTCACTACAGTATTCATATGGCTTCTTATGAAGCTCTCTATGGAAAGAAATGCTGGACTCCAACTTGCTAGGATGAAGTTGGGGAAAGAAATCTATTAGGACCTGATCTCATTGATGAAATGGCAGAAAAGGTCAGATCTATTCAACAACACATAAGAGCAGCTCAGAGTCGACAGAAAAGTTATGCCGACAACCGAAGAAAAGACCTAGAGTTTGAAGTGGGTGATAAAGTGTTCTTACGAATATCTCCCTGGAAGAGGTTCATGAGATTTGGAAAGAAGGGGAAGTTGATCCCTAGATATATCAGACCTTTTGAAATACTGGATCGTGTTGGGAAGGTAGCTTACCGATTGACACTTCCACCGAATCTCTCTCAAGTTCACGATGTGTTCCATGTATCTCTCCTGAGAAAGTACATACCCGATCCTTCACATGTACTCAGCTCAGAAGTTGTACCGCTGGAGCAAGATCTTTCTTATGAAGAACAGCCGATAGAGATTCTGGATCATAGTGAAAAATTCCTACGAAACAAGACCACTCAATTGGTGAATGTTTTATGGAAGAACCGCCAATTATAAGAAGCTACATGGGAGCTTGAGGATATGATCTGTTTGTTACAAAGTTACAAATTTTGAGGGAGAAATTTATTTTAAGGGGGGTAGAATGTAACACCTGAGACTTTTATGAGAAATATTTTTTTTATAAATCATAAAATGAATCTTTCACTACACACAACACTAGCTTGTCTTGCTTTACATGCAATCACGACCTTCCTTGATAGCTTGCGTCGTACGCAATACCGAGTTTCACTAAACAATGATATGCTATTAAAATATTATTAAAACTAGCCGTTATGAATAGTAATAACCACTTTTTGAAATTTTATAAATCTTATTTTTCAAAATGGACTTCATTTTTGGATTCGGAATATCTAAATTATCCTAGGGTGAAATTTTGGTATTTTTCTGAAAACATTCAATTTTTAATGAATACTGAGACCACTAAGAGGTAGTTAAAAAAACTGATTTTTTCATAAAACATAACTTTACCGCTTCTGTGAGTGGAATTTCAAAAATCGGAGAGACACGGTTGATGTCAGTAAGTAAAATGTGGTTCAATGAGATAAAAAGAATTTTTGGTGAATAGTAACTTTTTACTTTTATTTACCACAGTTAAAAGTAAATAGGGTAATTAAGGGTAAAAATGATAATATTATTACCCTAACACATGTCCTAATTCTATTGAATAAGTGTAATTCGACCAAAAACAAACATAGGAATAAAATATGACCATTTAGGACCACTTGGATTAGATTAGGACATTTATTATTAATTTATTTAAAGAAGGGTTAAAATATTTAAAATGAAAGTTTAATAAGTAAATAATTTTTAAGATAAGGTTACACATAAGATAAATTCGACTATAAATATTCATTAGAAAGATAAATTGACTTCCTACATAATGGTATTTTATTTGTAATTTTTAGACATTAAATAATTTAATTTATGACGCAAAGATGATGCAGTAATTATCTTATTAATGAAATATTGACATAATTGATGTTATAAATACCAAAATTAATGTAATTTGAGACTTTTTATGAATTACACTAATTTTACAGGATAATATGACATGTTAATATTGATTTAATTAACTTTTCTCGAACTAATCATTCTGTTATAATTTTCACAAAAATCAATTACTAAATAGTGTCAAAATTGACATAAAATAGTTTTTAAAACAAATATTATATTAGTAATTGTTATTTTATTCATAAAAAGCTAATATTAGGCACAATTACTTATATAAGGTTATATATATTAATAATAAACAACTTGGGGTTATTTTGGCTACTTATAGTTAGTTTATTAACCTTATAGTATAAGAACACAAGAAGACACGGTAAAAGTAAAATTATTTTACTTAATGTTAAATATAAATGATAAGTTTAAAATAGGAACCTAAACCTGTCTAAATTCTATTGGATGAGAGGATTTAGACCCATACCCGCCTTATCTTCTAAATAAATCAATTTGTATCTATTTAAAACCAAACTTGACTTTATAATAAAATAATATTTTTAGTTTTTCCAAAGGAGCCCCTCTCCTCCCTTATAAAAGGGCACCTCCTCCCCTCTTCCACACACCACTTTGAGCCTTCAAGCTCGGCCAAACCCTACCAATTTCTCCTCTTCACTTCCCTAGAGACATCCTAGAGGTCCTGGTCCTCTTCAAAGACCAATTTTAGTGCCCTAAAAGGAGGTCTCAAAGAAGCGCTTTAAAGAAGAGGTAATGTCCGTTACCGATTCTTCCAACTTTATTTCTTCTTCCACTTCTTATTATTTAGTTGTTTCATTATGAAGTAATAACATCAGTATCACTCATATACTGATATGTTATTATAAGTATGAAACAACCCTATTTCACCATCTATCCATCCTAAGGAAAATGAAATCACCACGTGTGCGTACGTACGGAATACCGTCTCCACGCCGTGGTGTAATCTATTTTCCACCACCACCTTACCTGGATGGGTATAATGGTGTAAATAATGACTATATATGATTATTGTAAAGTGATATTGATTCTGAAATTGTATACATACACTCCAATACAATTCCATGATCATGGGAATGATATCATCGCTCGTGCGTACGTACGGAATACCGTCTCCACGATGTGATGCGACTCGTTCTACATGATCTTAATTGCATAATGATTATATAAATGAATTTAATGAATGAATATGATATATATTACCCTAATAACATTCTGGAAATGAGGTATCTATAACCTAAAGAGAAGAATAAGAATTTATTCGACAAAACACGCATAAGAACAAAAAGTAATAAACGCCCGAATAACAAGTTGTAATGAAATATTACTAATAAGAAGCTAAGAATATGACCATATGTGATATCATAAAAATGAGTATGATTCTGGAATAAGTCAATAACATTATTTAAATCATTATAAAGGAGGTTTGGACACGTACAAAGCATATCAGACCTAAGGTAAGGGAAATATCACAATCTCATTTTTATCTGAGATTGTTTATACTTCGGTATTTACTGGGGGTATTTTATCATCCACATCCATGTTTCCTCAATATGTAATATTATTTCCATCCGCCTACAATTGATTAAATCCAATTTTACCCTTCGGTTAGTTTTTAGTAAAAGATATGAAAGGAATCTTTTATCATTTTTCGTACGAGGTACTTTTTGACTTTTCCGACAAAAGTACGAGATGAATGTTTTTTAACTTATACAACATGAATGGGTTTTTAAAACATTATTTCCAAGAATATTCCTTTACAAGTTTTCATGTTTATTTTTAATCAACTTCTTTTAATTTAGAATTGTATGACATGTTAAGAAAGGAAAAGTGTTTTTGAAGTAGAAATGATATTTTCCTCAAGAATGGAGTTCAAGTGTTTTATCAAAATTATTTTCCATATAAGATAATAAAGGTTTATTTTTCTATACCTATAATTACATTGATTTGATTATGTTGTGATGGAATTATTTTTATGAATTCCTTTATCTTATATGAATTGTTTTATGATGTCACGATGTTTAATATTCCCATTTTTATCACATGGGTTATGCTATGGTGTATGGTTTATGATTTTGTGGCACAAATAAGAATGGTATCATTATGAGATCGGTGGGACCTATATCTCCCTCAAATGCATTGGGAGAAGATTTTATATCTCACGAGATAGACATGGCTGGAACGGTAGGTTAAAACTGTTCAGTGAAACAGGACTGAAATGAGGAGTGAACTCGGTTCAGAAATGGACTTCGTCTACTAAGATAGTCTTGGCAATGAGCGTTGACTAATAAGAAATGATTCTCTATGATTATATGTGTATGCCTGAAAGTTTCATGTTTTTTTTATGATTATTGGTATTACATTTCACTACTATGATTTATCCCATGTTATGAGATTATGATTTTTTTTGCATGTTAAGATTTCCAAATGTTATATTCTTATGAATATGATGTGATTGATACTTCTTTTGTTTACCCTTACTGAGCATTTGAGCTCACCCTTTTGTATGTTTTCATTCCCCAGGTCAGGAAGAATGTTATTAAGTAAAATATGCCAAAAGGGACTATAGATATGATGAAATAAATGGGAGACAGTGTAGACGCTTTATGAACCAGTTATTTATGTTTCCTAGTTTCTAAAGACACTATACCTATACGTTCCTTTCCTGGTTTTGTTATATGTTGTAATAAGTGTGCTTCAATTCTGAAGTAATAACAATGTATGTAAAGTATGGGTCGCTACAGGTACCATCTACCTTCTTCTCAAACAGAACAGGCGAACCCCAAGGAGAAGTACTGGGTCGGATGAAACCCATTGCCTGAAACTCCTCCAACTCCTTCTTGAGCTCCTAGAACTCAGGTGTAACCATCCAATAATGAGGAATAAACACTGGTACCGCTCCTGGAACAAGCTCAATCAAGAAGTCTACATCACGCTCCAGAGGAAAACATGAAATGTCCTCTGGAAAGACATCCCTGAAATGATCCACCACTGGATGAAATTCTAACTGTGAATTCTCCTGGTCATCCAGATATAAGCTAGCAATCTAAGCCGTAACTCCTCCTAGCCCATGATGCTCGGGTCCTTCTCGACTGGCCTGGACATCCCAATAACCTTTATAAAGAAAGTATCCACGCTCAGGTGATATGAAACTCACTTTGCGGTGATAATAATCGATGACTGCATGGAAGGTAACTAGCCAGTCCATTCCGAGAATGAATTCATAGCTCGTCATCTCTAGGACATAGAGGTCCCATAAGAAGTGACACCCTATAACCTCAATAGGGCACTCTCTACACTGACGTACACTAACCGCTCTAGTCCCCAACGGTGTGTCTAGAGTCAATGTATCGACAGAGGAAAAGATAAAGAGCCCAAGGATCTCCACAACAACAATAGAGATAAAGCTATGTGTAGCACCATTATCAAAAAGCGCTAAAGATAAAACTATGGCAACTAAGATAGTACCTCGAACTGTAAAAGGGCCGAGATCCTGCCCTTGATGTGTCTGCTCCACTTCAAAAGTTTGGCCTGTACCACAACCATGTGACACTATCGGACCACCCTAAGATGATCCACTCTGTTGTCGCTTGTAACCTGATGACTGACCCCCACGACCGTGACCTCCACCTTGGCCCGAACAGTCGGAAGAACTCTAGTTCCCAGACTGGTGATAAACTGGCGTTGCTTATCCAGAATGCGAGGTCATAGAAGAACCCCTACCACTAGTTGTATGTGAGAAGATCTGACAGAAACGCTAAATATGTCCCATCTTGCTACAAGACCGGCACTCCATCGGGTCTATATGGCACTGAGGCCTAGTATTCCCTCTCCTTCCGCATTGGTGGAATACTACCTGGCTTCCCGAAGATACATTCAACCTACTCTAATCTCCTCAAGCAGACTCCATGCGGCGCTTCCTGGTATCAGTAGGAGGAACACTGACTCTGGATGTCCAACCACCCTAGCTCACTACTCCAGAATCCCTCAGATTGCACAAAGTGAACAATGCTTGGTTGATGATAGAGGATATCGAAGTCAACCTGAAGATGTTCACCTGTGAGCGGATGTCATGCCTCATACCATCCTTTAACTTCCGCGCAAGGAATATCTCATCGCCTCCTAGAATAGTTGTGAAACGCTGAAACTCAGTAAAGAGAGATGGTTACTCCATATTAGAAAGAGTACCCTGGTCCAGACTCACAAACTCCCAGGCTCGATCGGCCCTCAAGGTCACCGGGTAGAATTAATCGTAAAATATGCGCCAAAACCCATCCCAAGTCATACTTTGCTGGAATCCTAATTGTGAGATCACCTCCCACCACCTCTTGGAGGAGTATTGGAGCATATAGGTAGAGAGCTTCAACCTCTTCTCTGGGGGTATCTCCAGATGCTCGAAAATTTTCAGCGTGGCTTCTAGCCATGACTCTATAGCCTGAGGTCCTCCATCCCCTAAGAAAATAAGAGGATGCTACTGCTAGAAGACCCGCGTCAACTCTACCACCGACAGGGCAGGAGGCGGTGCTCCCTAGAAGGGCTGCATCATCCTGAAGAAATCTTCCCTAAACTGTGCATCGGTGCCTGCAACTGGTATAAATGCTGGTGCCAAGGCTAGCACAACAGGATGATCTTCAAGAGGTCCCTGATCAGCCATATCCAGTGTCTAATCACCATCTGGCAGCTGACGTACAACCGGAGGACGTCTTAGTGGCATGACTCTGAAAGGTAAAAGCACACCTTAGATCAAGATTATCAAAGACTGAAAATAGAAGAGTACATGAGGGGAACATGAGAAAGAAACATTAATTTTTTACAAAACATGAATACATGGCATGTATAAAAATTACACAGCATGTTCTTTTAATCCATTCACATGGGAATGTACTTCTGCCACAACTGGCCGTGTAATGCCCCAACCACACGGTGTGTTGTCCCCACATAAAACATGTACTTGAACTATATTCCCCTGCACGAGTCTCCTTACATGGATAACCCACACGATCCTCTTAATCCTAGACTACATGGTGTGTTCATGAAGGACACTGCGTGTACCAGACAAGGTTTGAATGACCTGTGTTGTTAGTTACACGGCTGACTACACGGTTCACTCTACACGGCATGCTCCCTGAGAACATGGCCGGTACATGAAGGTTTTCCCTGACCCATGTTATTTGTGACACAAACGTGTAATTATGTTACAAGGTACGGTATGTGACAATAGGACACAGCGTGTATAGTTGAATTTTCATCCTTCCGTATCGTTAATCACATGGGTAGACACACGGTTACTACAACACGACGTGTACCTACCATACACGACATGTTCCTAAAGACTTTTCACAACCCCATGTTTCTACCCACACAGTCAGTGACACTGTTTAAAAACTACACGGCGTGTGTTAACAAATTACACACCATGTATTCTAGGTTTTTTGGGTAGTATCTCAGAAACTTCACTAATGCCCAGAAAACACAGAAAAACAAGAGTTATGGTGCCAAATTCTGATCCATGAGGGCCCATACTCCCTACGAATCAAAAATTGGCATCTTATACAAGTTATAATAAGGAAACCAGTCAATGATCCACCAAATTCTAGTCTATGGGGGCCCATAACACCTCAAGAAACAATTTTTGGCATCCATCTAAGAAAATCACTATAAAAAATATCTATCAAATAGTAGAGATTCTATCAAAGCATCAATCAAAACAACATGCATAATCTACACAATGTTTATCACAACAATATGAAATCGCTAATGTAACCTAGATGGCATGGAAAGAATGCATGCCATGTGATTTCTAGAAAGTGCCGATATGATTCATGAGATGGAATACTCTCATCTCATCGGGTTTCAACAGAAATAGAACCACAATAACAACAATGGTAACAACACAAAGCATGTGAATCACCCAATGGTGAAATCAAATCAACTATAAAATTGCAAACTAGTAAAATTGCAATAAACGAGGTAGTATGGTTTTCCCTGTACATGGGTTAGCTAATCCTTGGCACTACTTATTACCAAGTACCTAGTCCATCCTATCCCTTTCTATAGGCTCCAAACAGTAAGTCAAGAGAAACAAAACCCTATGATACCACTTTGTAATGTCTTGGTTCCAGAAGCAACTTAGAGGTGCCCCATACCCAGTTGGTCACATGGCCTCAAGCAAATTTCCTCAAACTCCAAAGGTTGCTGACAAGCAGCGAGGTCCTTGGGTGTGTTAGTGGGGAAACTATTCCCTCATTGTCAGGGTACACAGTGGAAGTAAACAACACATACAATAGTGGAAGCAGTAAATATCCAAAAATAGTAAACATCGGAAGACTAAAACAATAAACAACAGGAGCACGCGCACACACACACACACACACACATATATGAAAATGAGGCATGGTACTTATATATCTAGGAAATCATCCAAACAAGTCACAATGCTAAAAACAGTACTACACCAAGTACAAAAGAAAAACAGAAAAGAAACTCCTCAGTATCCCAAGCCTCGGCTTGGTCCCATGCTCTCCTTCTCCAATGAAAGTCAAGTACTTGAAGTAGAAGAGCGCTTTCCCTTGTCTATAACTGCAACAATATAATCTTTTTGGGCCCAAAAGATTGACTCAAATAGTGTGGGAGACTAAATCCCAATATGAAACCACCTGAAGATCTGTGCCTAACAGTCAGTGAGTATATGGAAGGTAAATTACAGTAAACAGTAAATAATAAGCAGTAAACAAGATAATACACAACATTAAACAATCCGTAGATAAAACAAGCAACCGTGAAGCAAACAGCTAACCACAATCATGAATCCCTATAGTAAGTTCTCACATCCATTCTCTCTAGTCCTATCCAAGAAGTACCAATAACCCTCTTTGCAGTACACTCAGCCTAACCACTCTTTTTTGGTCATACAAATTTATAAAACTCTCTGAGGAAGCACGCTCAGTCAATTCCTCTTATAGTCTAAGGTAGTCAGGGACTCTCAGAGGAAGATCACACTGTCAATTCCCCTTATATCCCCAAGGTATAGAGACTCTCTGAGGAATATCACTCAGTCAATTCCTCTTATATCCTCAGGTCGATCACAGACTCTCTGAGGAAGCTCACTCGGTCAATTCCTCCTATATCATGGAGTGGTTTATGAAAATTCAAACAAAACAAAGACTCTCTAAGGAATCTCACTAGGTCTATCCCCTTATAATATATAAATCTCAATACTCTCTAAGTATTCTCACCTGGTCTATCCTTATATAGTCTATAATATCCAAGACACTATGGGAAGCTCACTTGGTCTATCCCCTATAGTCTATAATGTCCAAGCCTCTATGAGGAAGCTCACTCGGTCTATCCCCTTATAGTCTATAGCACCAGGTTATCATGGACCCATGCCAGTTAGTGCATAATAATTCTATAAGGCTAAAGTAAACTTACAGAGCTACTTGGCTAACCATTTTATAGCCTAAAAAACATGTTAGGGAACAACACTACATCCTACGGTTATAGGGCATGGAAAACAGGTCTAACAACCAATAGGATGAACAAGACCAAAAGGTTGTTAACAGATAAGCATGGGAAAAAAATCCAAGCATAGAAATTATCCTCATACTTAACCAAATTACCTCTACACAAACATACATGAAAGGTAGAAAAACAACAGGGGAAAAAAAGTTAACATGTAATACCCCGTTCAAGGGTATTGGTGGAATTTGCACATAATACTCAGAGACTATGAAGGGAAAGACACAAACCACCTACCTTAGGGTTATGAGATCAATATAATTGAACCATGATGCTTTAATCTCCTTATAACTTCGTTGATATATGAAAATTCACAAAATGTTCAACCCACGATAACTTTAAAAAGAAGTGGAATTGGAAAATGATGCTCTAGAAAAGGAAGAGCTTAATGTTGTGGTTCCAACGCAATTGAAGAAGGTCGATTTAGAGAACAGATATAGGCTCAGGGGCTCAGATAAGATCTACGGCCAGCACATGGCCCTGTGTGGCAAGGGATTACACGGTGTGTACTCATAAAGTACATGGCGTGCACTTCAAAAATTTCTAGAAACTCATATTTTCTCAAGAACTCCAGAAAAAGGAAAAACATATCTGAAAAGAAGGTTTGGGTTCTTACAGAGCAACACCCTTCGGTCAAGGGAGTATTCACGTTGGGCATCACTATCATGTATGGACACTGGGGGATTGACGTGTCTATCTTCTATCCCCTATTATAGGGATTCTCGAGGGCATGAAAGCCCGAGGAATCCCAAATCGAACAAGGGGAATCATATTTCATGGGAATGTATCTAAGGTTTTACTAAGCATCCCATGTTTAACAGAGGGTATGCCACTAGTTTAAAATCCAATGAAGATGGATCAGACTGATCAGAACACTAACTTGAGTGGATCAAATGGGTGAAACAACCTGGATGGAACACCAATATTGGGGCCAACATGTGTGTGGCTTCTCGAGTGATGTTGAGGGGAAAGAGGCATGAGATAATATGATCTCACTGGGTTGTGGTAGCCTGAGTAAGAATCAGGATGGATGATGGTAGGTTTCGTGATAGGGGTGGTGAATGGGATGGAACCATCATGGGAATAATGATGGTTTTGGACTTGAGCCTCAAAAAGGCTTCCTACGCATCCTCGTGGTAGGGAATCAAATTCCACGTAATTATTCTGATGGAAACTTTCCACCGATTGGGGTTCAAAGGCTTCCCGCTGGGTGGGGGTGTCAATGGCTTACCGCTAAATGGGGTCACAACGACTTATCTCTAGATGGGGTTCACAGTTTAACGTCATGTAGGACTGGGGTGAAACGACGTGAAGGGGGGTTGGAACTACTGGGTGTTGGGCTTGAACCTCATGGAGGATTTCTATGTACCTTACCTTAGCAAGGATCAAAGTCCATGTAGTTTGGAATATGGGGGAATTTGGGTCTTACTCTCTGAGGCGGACCAAGGTGTTCGTGAACCGACGTGAAGGAGGACCTGGGTTAAAATTGTTGTTGGGATTGAATCTCGTGGAGGCTTCTTACGTAACCTACCTTGGAAATGATCAAAGACCACGTAGTTAAGGTGGGTGTGGGGGATGACACTCTAGTCTTCCCAGTGTGTTGGTGAACATACATGAATGGGGTCAGAGCGACCAATGTCTGGTGGGCTTGAACCTCATGGAGGCTTCTTGCATACCTCACCTCGACAAGGATCAATGAAAACATAGTTCAGGTGGCGTTGGTGAACTGACATGAAGAAGGACCTGGGGTCCCATTGGGGTGGTGTTGGGCTTGAACCTCTAGGAGGCTTCCTACGTACCCTGCCTAAGCAAGGATCAAAGACCACATATTTTCAGTTGCGTTGGAGAACCGACGTGAAGGAGGAACTGGGGCCCCATTGGGTGGTGGGATTGAACCTTGGGGAGGCTTCCTACGTACCCTACCATAGCAAGGATCAAATACCACTTAGTTCAGGTGGTATCAGAAAACCGAAGCGAAGGAGGACCTCGGGTCCTATTAGGGTGGTGTTGGGATTGAACCTCATGGAGGCTTCCTACGTACCCTTCCTTAGAAAGGATCAAAGACCACATAGTTCAGGTGGTGAGTGGGGTGGTAGATAAGATTTCATGGCCGATGCTTAATCTAAGCCCATGTGAGTCATGCTCAGTGTGAGAAAGAAGAGGCTGCAAAGGCCTGACTATCACGTCGTGAAAGGTGCGTCCGTGGGAAGTGGAGTGGGGCTTATGCATTGGGCGGACCAAAGATGAAATAGGATATTATGAGTGGTTATTGGCCCAAGAAGGTTGGGACTTACTCTAGGATGGAGGCCTGAGCAGTGATAAATCCCAGCAGGAGAGGGACTTTGTACCGAAGAAAGGAGAGATCTGGTGTCCATTTCTCCCCCTGGTCCTTAGGACCGAAGAAGAAATTAGGAGCAGAGATGCTGCCTCCAGCAAGAAGATCTAAGGGCTTATAGCAAGATGGTTTACCTTTCCCCATGGACAAACACCACTCTGATAAATAGGATATCATCCCCTGTTAGGGGAGATCTTGTCCTCGTGGAGACTAGTGGGCGTGGAGAATTTCCAAGTTCGGGGCACCCCGCATGTGAGGCACGGGGTGGGGTCATAGTTTAACGTCATGTGATAAGGAAAATGGTGCTTGGCATTTTAATGTCCTATAGGTCGGACGACGTGGGTTTTATCCACCCCCATAGGACATACATAACTGATACCCTCTACTCATTGGTGAAGATAAGGGAAAAGAAATGTCGTGGTTTGGTGGTGTCATGGAGTGAACCATCAGGGGGTCCACGTTAGTGTGGATATGTGAAGAAGCAATAACCATTAGCATGCCTATGCGGAGAAGCATAATGTGAAGTAATGAAATAGGCAGTATCGTCCAAGGGACTTTGAAATCACATCATACATGCCTGGAGGGTCACACGGGAAAGGAATTGAAAAGAAGAGGGGTTCATAGGCAGGGGCCTAGTGAAGCTCTACTGCTCTGCATGGAGGAGGGCACTTGCAAAGGGGTGTGATTCATGAAGTGGGGTGCCTCAGCCTAAGAAGAGGGCAGAGGTGAATATGGAAGGTGCTTCGTGAAGTGGAAGGTAATTCACGGAGCACTACCTTGCGAAGCAAAGGTGCCTCATGAAGCAAGGTATCATGAAGCAATATGCTTCACGAAGTACAGTGACTCTGCCTTGGCATGTGGATCATGTGTACATGAAGGGTGTTTTAAGAATCATAAACACTCTGCAATGACTCGGGTCCCCATGGGGATCCCATTCCATCACAGAGTCCCTTAGGCTCTATTAAACGCATCTCTCTTGGAAGAGGGGATCAAAACAAGGCCAAGGGGAGGTACTTCGCAGAGCAGAAGTACCTCGCATAGCTCCTGGTTCGCAGAGCAAATGGGTGCACCATAATTCAGAAGCTAGGAAGTCGAAAGGATGGATTGTCTATCTCCCAGACTTGGGGGGAGGTTGATAATTATAGGGGAGACGTGTCGCGATGCAGTGATCGCTCGGTGCGAAGAGGAATTCATTTTCTCTGCAGCGCATCATGAACATCAAATGTGGTCGTCGAGCGTTACCGCCTCCTTGCTTCACGGTGGTTCGCGAATGTCATTGGCGGTCTAGGAGCATTACCGCCTCCTTGCTTCACAGCGGGTCGGGAATGTCAAGGGCAGTCGTGGAGCATTAACGCCTCCTTGCTTCATGGTGGGTCGTGAATGTTAAGGGCAGTCGCGGAGCGTTACCGCCTCTTTGCTGCGCGGTAGGTCACGAATTTCAAATGTGGTCGTGGAGAATTACAGCCTCTTTGCTTCATAGCATTTTGCGAACGTCAAGGGTGGTCATGGAGCGTTACCACCTCTTTGCTTCGCATTGGCGTGGTGTGATTGGTTCTCTGCGAATGGGATTCATGAGGGAGTTATCGTTTCTGCATCTTCATCTCCTCCCCACATTTTGGCATCAAAAGCAGTTATCCTTGACTTATGTTTATGAAGTCATATTTCATATTATTTACACATTACCATTTCTTCTTTATTATATAAAATTATATCACTCTTCAGTGTTCAAGTACAATATTCTCACCCCTATTATGTTTACTTGATCTTACTATTTAATAAAATGTACTACTTTCATCATGTTACTCTATGATTATTCCCTTAATGAGTTTTTAATCTCACCCCTTTCTTATATACGAACCTAGATTATCTTGAACAATTTTAAAAAGAATAGGGAAATTTAAGGGCATGTTATAGAGTTTTAGTTTATGAATTTATAAGTATATTTTATAGTGGATATATTATTTACCTAATTACCCAAATAAACTAGTCTTTATGATATTTTATGGTCGTATTATATTTTTTATTATTCAATAAATCATGAAATAAAGTGTATGAAAGATATGGGTTTTATAGGATTTCATGAAAACATTCTTATAATATCCTAATCATCATAAAATATATATATATAAATAATGTGTATGGAGTAAAAACTATATATCCTTATCAAATAATAATAATTCTTATTGTATATTGGCATAGATGAAAATTAATTTTATAATACCTTTTGAAATATTCAAGGAAAGACAAGAGAAGAAACATCATTTTCTTTTGGCAACATTAAAGAATACATTTATAGAATAATGTCATAGTATAATCATTTTTAAAAATTATAAACATTTAAAGTTATATAAATAATCATGAAATGAAAATACATCAGCAACATCCTTTCCTGATGTATACTTAAAAAAATTCCTTTTCACATTTTGGAAAAAGATAAAAGTGAGTCATTTAGAAAAAATAAAAAAATATTCATTTAAAATATTAAAAAATCATAAAAAATAGTTGAACATTAATTAAAAAAATAATTAGAGCATATAAACTACATTATTGAGTCATTTTTAAGTAATATTGATAGGGAATAAAATATTCTTGACAAAAAAAATATGGTCTGATTTTATTGTAAAAATTATAGTAATATTTATGAGTACCAGAGAGTGAGAAAATAGTATTAATACTTGTAAATAATATAAATAACTATATAAGAATAAAATATATGCGGTTTAAGATAAAGATAGAATTAAATTTTTCTGATAGTGATTTAAATATTAACAATCACAATTGAAAATGAGATTCAAACATAAAACCTTACATCAAACCCGGGATTTCTTCATACATTCTCTATCCTCTCATATATTAAATATCATTTTTTATACCACTATATCAATACCATATCAATATTTATTTTTATATATGTTATTAATAATTAATTTTCAATCACTCATTATAGAAGAACATCACTAATGAATCCAAAACTGGACGAACATCTCATAAACCCTACTCCAACTCCATGAACATTTGTTGATGTGGTTTTAGGATGAACTACTAAAAACACTGATCCTTGCACAATCAGTGTCGTAGTCCATGATATTTGCATTAACCTTAAACACTTTCTTTACCATGGATAGTTGGTGAATTCTTTCTGAACATATGAGTTAAACATTATTTATTTAGATTTATGATTTTCTCTTATTGGGAAGTTTCCAACTTGTATACCATCATTAAAATTCATAAGAAATTATTTTGAAACCATTAGCTTTTTGGGATTTTATATTGTCCTTTTGAGTTATTCAAATGTTTTTTTTCAGCATTCCTTTACAGATGACTATTAATGACTTTGGGAGAGGATATCATTGTTTTTTGGGGGCTATTCATTGAAAGTCCTAAAAGGGACCCTAGATTTTGACCCCTATCTATGTCTCCCATTTTTTTTTGATTTAGATCAGCTTCCCAAGGATACTGCTCCACTTGTTTAAATAGCCTGCCATGTTTATGATTTCCATTCTCATTAGAAATACATTAAAGACATATTTGGTGATGAGGAATCTCTCAAGACCTTTAGTTTCTTGAATTTTCATTGAAATTGATGTTTCTTAGGACATTCTTCCAAAATTTGGATTCAAAATTGTAATTGTGGATTCTTTCAACAGGTTTTTTGTGAAAGGATTCCTGATTACAATCAGTATTTCCATAAGATTGGACATACTCAAAAGGAATGTAATAATAAGACTACATTCCCTGATACCTAGAAGGTTACTTGGGTTAAAAATAAAAAAAACCTATAATTGATGAGCTTATTAATAGCCACACAACTAATTTTGTCTCTTATGATGTACCTAATGGAGGGAAAATGATTAATGTGAACAAGGAAATTATGATATCCAATGATGAGCCTTCTCAAACTGTATGCCATTTTATTGAAGGTATAGGCTTTTTTTATGATCTTCCTACTTCAACAAGTTCCGGTAATATTCTTTACCCCCTGATGGAGGAGCAGAAAAAACTCCCTAAATAAAATTAAACAAGAGAAAAGGAATTGGGGGACCTCTCTAATTCTAGTAAAACTGTATTTGTGGTTGTTGATCATCCAAATAAAATTGATGATGTCTTCCAAAAATCAAGAGATATGAAATGAAAAAACCAATGATTGATGCTGATGGATACATTACCCCAAATCCTAGAAAAACGATGAAGCATAGAGACTACTCTCACCTTAAAAGAACAATTATCAAAATATCTCTTGATTCCACTAAGGAAACAATTGAACCTCTAATTCTCATTATGGTTAATCATCCAATTGAAATCATTGTTTTAGATATATAATATGATGGATGAAAAATTAATCTTATGTACAAGGATTCCTTTTATAATGAGGTAGTTGGGGGGAAAGAAGTTGATGCCTGGATTGATGAGAATGATGTAATCACATTCTTGAAATTTCATGATGGTTTAATTACTACTGAGAAATAACTTGAAATCAAAAAATTTATTTTCATTAGGATGTTGGAAAAACATAAAAAAAATTATGATTTTGACATTAATTATATACCTTTGGAATTAATTTATTACTAATCATAATATTTTCTAGTTTTATTGAGACTGTTTCTTTTACACATTTCCTTTTTTCCTATGATTTTTAGTGTTTTGTGAGCCTCCTCCATATTTTGAAGGAGTCTCACATTCTTGGTCTTTCATGGAGTCCAATGGGCCATTCTTAAATGATGTAGTATTTTGTTAGATTATTTTTCTTGATCATATCATAATCATTTCATGAATTCTATATCTCTTGTTAGTGTTTGGGAGTTGACATACATACTTGATTTATTCTAGACCAGCAGCTTAGATGTGACAATAGTTTCCTCTATAGAAGATTATTTTGTTTTTAGTTATGATTAATATAATATAAGTGAGCTCACTATGCCTACTCTTGACTTTGTTTTATTCTTCCTAGATGATCTTGGCTGGCGGGCATGATGCCCCTTTGATAGGCATCTCTTTTTTCCATTGAATGCATTATTTTCCCTTACTAGAAATCTTGATTGCAGTTCAGTCAATGGTAATTGACTTGTGGTCTCTCTGGAGAATTTTTTTAACTTGTTAATGACTGGACTCGATCATTTTCTATACAACTCAAGATTTTGGTTTTTTTCTTTGAAGACTCAACTTGTATCCCCCACAATCACCTAATGGTGTAAACTCATTACACCTCATTCTTGTTTTGTAAATTTTTATTCTTTTAATAAATTTCCTTGGGAAGTGAATTTGGTGACCAATTAATGTTACAACTTTTCTAAAAAAATCAATTACCCATTTATTAATAAATGTCAACTTACTTCAATATTTTGGGTGTTAACTATTTCATTTTTCATGCATGTGCTAGTTTATAAATTTTTATTCTTGATCCTTGGTCACAGTTTCATCATCTCCAGAATATTAATTGGGTAATAAATATAAGTTTTCTTTATTAAATACCCTTTTATAAAAATTCATATAAAATAAAGACACACTTTAATTAAATTTTCCTACTCAAGTGAATGTGGTTGGTTTCTTCTTTGAGTTTTTGGTGTCCTAGGGTAAAATTTTGGCATTTTATGAAAATTTATAGGGACACACAACTTGCACACATGGTTTGAAAAATAATTTATTTGAAACCATGATAAACCAGTGGTTTTGGTTTTGAAAAACACATGGACAATCTATTGTTTAGCAAACCATATGGGTAAATAAAAAAACCAATATCTTTTATAAACATTATTTCATGATTTTTTTTCAAATTTTGGGCTTGAAGCCACATTTTTATAATTAAATAAAGAGACCTATTTATAATATGGGTAGAGATGAATCCATTACATAGACAATAGAATAATAACCTGATTTCCCAAAGATATGGCTTAAAGGACATGTTATCTTTACTACTCTTATTCCCTCCATATCGTATACCTCCACCTATGTCACTAGAGGTCACCCACCCAACCTGATGTGATGGCCCAAAGCCATAGTGTCCTGAGGGAAAAGTATTTATGGATAAAAATACCATTTAGAATGTCTTTTACTACTAATATAGTACCATTCTATAGTACCTTAACTACTAAAGTAGTACAATACTGCTATAATATTTGGGGGAATTTAGTCCCACACATATTTGATCCTAGGTCTGATGTAGGACTGTGCAGAGTATTTACCAAACAGGTAAGACCCCAACTACATAAACTTTATTTAGTGATATATTACATAAAGATACACATAATAAAATCCCAAAAATATTGAATGTCCTATGGTATTTGGGTAATTATTTTCATATTGCAATAACTTACAACATGGATACAATAAAATTAATTAAAACTTGATAACATTACCTTAGAATTCCATTGACCTTCTAAAATTAAATGTTATAAATTTGCAGAATACATAAGAAAGGGGTGAGGTATAAAACCCTATAATGTAATAATCAAATAAAAACATGATTTAAATTATTATATGTGGGTCAAGGGATAAAAACATGGTGACAAAAAACTTTTAGAATCAGAATCCTGAACATGGAATCATGATATAAGATAACAACTAAAAAGCATCACAAGAACGTGGAAATAACATAAAACCTTAAATAATAAGTATAAGTCAAATCTAAAACCCAAAAATCATAACATAGTGTGCATATTCTAACCACCAATGCACTATTCATGGTATCTCATGTTACAAAAATAGTATCCAATTTATTAGAGGGATATATAATTCTTGGATAACCTGTCAGATTCATATAATGCACATGGATTTATGTACCAAGTCATATTTCATAACTTTTAATCACATGATTAAGGAGTATGGGTAACATAAATGGAATTATGTAAAAAAAAATTGTTTACTTACACTAGTTTGATACCATTTAAAGCATATGGGGGTTGGTAATCAAAATATTTTTTTTTCAGGGAACATCAAGGGATGATTTTGGTAGTATAATAATTTTAAGTGGATTTTCATGAAATAAGTTAATTAGAGTGAAATGTAGTCTATAATTACATAATAATAATAAGGATAGTAAATTTATGAGTATAAAAACATTGTAACATGAAAAATATAACATAAAAATGATTATTATATAGACAATACTTATATAAAAAGGAATTTGAGAGAATACCCAACCTTGATAGGGTGATGCTAGAAGATTGATGGAAGCTTCTATACGAGCATGGGAACACCATGGTAGATATTTAAAGAGGTATAGTGAGATTAAATTTATTATAATTAATAAAACATTGGGTGGTTATTTATTCTAAAAGATTTGGGAATCCTTTATTACTTTCTAAACATAGGCTTTGAAATCTAAGTGATAAAATAATAATAAAAAACTACATTAGAATTCATTAAACTATATTATCATTTAAATTTAAATGTATATTATTTAATAGATAAATTATGGAATTTCCCAAAAAGGGTGATTTAGTTATATATTTGACAAAAATAAAATTTTGATTTTCTTTGAATCAAAATTAAATTTTTATCAAACTCATTATAATATATATATATATATAGATATATATATATATATATACATAAAGGGGATCTTACCAAGGAATTCACCCCATCTTGAGGCCTTCACTAGGGAAACCCCCTCTCCCCTTTTCTCTTCATAATGGTGGCTGGCGTATTTTCTAATCTTATATCCAGGGTTGTATATTCTAAGTCTATTCATGGGGAAAAAGTCTACAGAGTTATCCCTCGAGTGTCGCGTCTCTTCTTTGCGGACTACTGCCTCCTTTTTTCTAGAGCAATGATTAATGAATGCTGGGTGATCTTCCAAGCGATCCACCAGTAGGAGAGGGCGTCTGGCCAAACAATCAATCGTTGAAAATCTGAAATATCCTTTAGTGCAGGGGTGCCTCTTTCTAAGAGGGATGAAATTTGCACATCAGCTAGCATCCAGATGGTTGATAAACATCAGAAGTATCTCAGGCTTCTGACGGTTATTGGCCGGTCCAAAAAAGAAATCTACGCATCTCTAGTGGACAGGATTGAGCAAAAAATTCAAGGCTGGACCCCAAAAAGAATTTCTAAAGCTGGAAAAGAGACCCTCATCAAAGCTGTCATCCAATCTATCCCTAGCTACTTTATGTCCCTTTTTAAGATCCTAGCGGCCATCGTTGACCAGATCCACAGACGTACTGCCAATTTCTGGTGGGGGAAGAATGATGGAAGGAATCTACCTGACTGGATGGCCTCGGAGAAACAATGAGAACCCAAATCAGAGGGTGGGATGGGGTTCCAGAATCTTCATCTCATCAAAGACGTGTTATTGGACAAGCAAGGAAGGCACCTTATTAACCGTCCATCATATCTATGTTCATGAGTTCTATGAGCTATGTACTTTCCCCACAGGGACATTAATGCTTCCTCTCTTGGTCCCCATCCAAGCTTCATCTAGAGAAGCATTTGGGGGGAGAAAAAGCTTCTGGATAAAATACTGGGCTGAAGGATTGGGACTGGCTCCTCTGTAAAAATATGGATTGACAGCTGACTTATTGATAAGGAAGGTATACGGGCTATATCCCCCGCCCAACCAGGTCTTGAAGATGGCACTGTCAGCTGCCTCCTTTCTGACCAGGGACAAGGGTGCTGTCTGGAAAATATCCTTGAATGGTTTAACGAAAGAGATCAAAGAATTATACTTAGCATTCCCTGGGTACCAGACACAGGCCCTGACCATCTCTTCTCGATCAATGACATCTCGGGTAACTACACGGTGACATCTGGCTACAAACTTGCTCTTGGAATCCACTCAGTCGGCAGGGATGAGGGACCATGGAAATCGATTTGGGTGCTCAACGTCTCCCAAAAAATTCCTCAATTTTGGTGGCAGGTTTTTACGGGCACTCTCCCAACAATGACTCTTCTCATTTACCGACATATGGCCAGTACTGTTTTTTCCCTTTCTGCATGAACATTCAAAAAACTCCTCTACATGCTATCATTAATTTCCCAGGAGCTAAGGAAATTTGGAATAAATGGGGCCTGACTTCAGTTGCTTCACTAGCATTGACCTCTGACCTTCCCGATCTTCTGACGCATTAGTGATCCTCTCTCTCTCTCTTCGGAAAATGTAGGTTCACTTTGCACTTTGTCTTGGATTATTTGGGTCTGGTGTAACGATGTTGTTTTTCATCAAGCTCACAGACCACCCAAATTTTGGTTAGATCGGGCCACGTCTTGGATTGAGGGTTGGAAAGGCCACAACATACATTCTATGCCGGGTGTTAACCCCTCCCATCCCGCTCATTGGAATCCCCCAACGGAAGGGATTCTTAAGATTAACGTGGACGCGTCTCTTCCAAAAGATGGGCTTGTTTCCCTCGGCCTCCTTTCCCAAAATCATCTAGGGAAAATCCTTGCTGCTAAATATGAACCACATCAGGCATTCTGGGAATCAGTAGTTTCTGAATACAAGGCAATCCTTGCTGGTATGATGCTCACTATTGAACGTGGATGGGGTGATATCATCATTGAGTCTGACTGTCTTACCGTAATCGATGCTGTTAATCACGAAGATGGCAGACTCCAGTAATTTGGCGTCATCATCAAGAGAATTCTCTCACTTCGCCAATGCTTCTCATTATGCACCCTATCCTTCACCAAAAGGGATGGAAACAATGCGGCACATCAGGTTGCGACATCAGGCCCATTTGATACCAATCAGTTCTGGTTGGACAATTTCCCTTCATGTCTTTGCACATGTACTTCTGCTGATCTTCGTCATTAATGATATATACTTTTAATAAAAAAAGAAAATATATCAATTCATACTAATAAGCTCTAGACATATAACCCCTTATTACCCCATCATATTCTATAAGGGTAAGGTGTAGGATGGTGGTACTTTCTTAGAGTGGTTCGATGAACATGATTTGGGTCTTGATCTTGGTAAGATTTAATTTCTCATATAAACTCTATCCCTTAACATTTAGTTGTTGAATCTCCTCTTGGGCATGGAAAATGGAAAATACCTACAATTTAATCATCTGTGGAAGCTCTAATAAATGGGATTGGTAGGGTATGAACCTACTATTCGATTCCATTACACCTTCCATTAATTTTTTTTGATATTATTATGTAACTTAATATATAATAATATTGATAATGGTCAATATAGTATGGATATATTATCAAAAATTATGATTTCTAATGGTATTTTATGGTTGACATGCTAATTGTGGATATAATTTATAATGGTCTAAAATAAAAAATCAAATATAGTGCATGTGTTTTCTATAACTACATTTTTTAATAAGGCATTTATTGATTCAAATGGGATTTTTTTTATTAATTGTTTGTTGATTTCTTAAGATATGTGACTTGGGTAGTATTATATAGTGGAAACTATAAGGTCACATTATGGTTCAGTAAAATGTGTGGGTAAAATCTACAACCATTCCAACTAGGGGTATCTTAGTAATTTTTTGTTTTTTTAATTTGGGATTGTCATATAATCCCCACACCACAACCTCTATTTTATAGAAACTACACAATGCCTCTTCATTTATTCATAGCTCCTCCAAGGTTTATTTAGACTGAATTCATAGAAGTTTCTTCTATAAATTTGAAGGTTATTGAATCCTCTTATTTTTCCTTCAAGTTACCTCTAAATTATCACATTTTCTCTAATCATAGTGTATATAGTTGTCCCATTTTTGTTTTTTATGGTTTTTTAGTATTTTCGGTTTATAAGGTTTGTGATACATCATACTAAACTGATTCAACTAGTTTCTAATGATGATGATGTGGTTTCAATGGTTAACGTAGTTGTTTTTATTCCAAATCCTTTTATTAAAGAGTTGTTAGGATGATTCATGCTTTTAAGGTGTTATTAAACCAAATAAAGTATTTTTTTAATCTAATTTTAATTTTTAAATGTTTCCCATGATTGGATGTATTTTACATTGGAAAACCTAGGTCAAATATTTAGTTCAACCGTATAATGTTTTTAAATTATATTTTATGAATTCAAAGTGGTTGATAAAATGATATTAATGGATTTATACAATAATTTTTCTTAGTTTTGATTATTTTGGAACATCAAGTTTTATAAAGTGGATAATTACTTTTCATAAATGGGTTCCCAAATTTTAAGCCTTGTTCCCTTGTTTTATTAAGAAGCTTCACTATTTTATAATGGTATTTACTTGTTTGTGTAAAGGTGTTTTTTTGTTTCAAAGTGGTATCCATGATTTAAATGGGGTTAATATATTGGTGTGATTACATGGTTATTTACATTTTTTTTTATTATTATAACATTGTGTTAGTGGTGGTTTCCCTTAAAACATGCCTTATTTTAAAATGTTTTTTTGAAAAAAATACAAATATGTAACTCTGGATTTTAAATGGCACTGCCCATTTGGCTCCATTAGAGAAGGAGGTTTAATGATTGATGATTACACCCTAGTTTATCCCCTTTATTTTTTTCATTATTTGTGCTTGTGTATATATGTTTATAGATATATTAAATGTGATTTAGGGTAATGTAGTTTGGGTGGGGAGTTCATTATTGAAGGGTGTGTGTTATATATGTATTCTTTCTATCTTTTCATATATATTATTTTCATGTGATTGAATTTAATTTTATAGTTATTAGCCACAATTATTTATGCCATGAGGAGCCATATTCTACTAATTAGAGATCCCAGAGATGTTAGATATTATAGTTGAGATTTAGGCATTATATTGTACCCCCTTATGAGGCCCCATGCCTAATCTTCTAATAATTACATGAAATAAGGGAATATTTTCAATTAAATATATTCTTAATAAGTTTTGGGTGTCGTTTTTTAACTGTTTTTCAGAAAATATTAACTAATAATAGTAAGCCATTTATTAACTATGTAACTTTTATCCCATTATATAAAAGAAATCTTAATATATGATCAGTCTTAAAATATCCCACAAAATATTCTCATTAGATATAATTCTAAACATATTTTACATATTTCTTTTATACATAACCTGGGAAAAAGAAAACATGAGAAAGGGTTGACTTCATGTTCTGAGAAATGGGAAATATAAAAATTATAATAAAATATAATAGGCAATCATAAGATGAACATGTAGGTAAACATAAGAAGATAAATACCCAGAAATTATTAAATCTTAAATCATGGCATATGACTTAGTATCAAAAGAGTTCATAAGCACGAATCAATAAAATATGAAGCATAAAACATGATCTAATAAATGTAATAAAGAAATTTTCATAATCATAAACAAAGGATTTCATATCTCTGTAAACCTAGTTACCCACCAACTTTTTCACTCATAAATATATGAGTACAGATAAACACAATCACAATCACCCATTTTGAACCAAGATATTTTCTAACATACTCACATAAAATCTCTCTCTCATTAGATATACACATTCACTCAATACATTAGAGGGACTTATATGTTTTACTCATCTTATAATCCATATATTTTAATGACACCTAAAGTCAATAAAGTATCATGTCATTAATAACCCATGGAAATAAAATGTTTTTAATAAAACCTTTAATCTAAAAATAGTTCTCTTTTATAGAATGAAGAATCCATGAAAAAAAATTACATTCATACAACCATGATAAAGAACCCTTGTAAATAAATGGGATTTCCTACAGATTCCCATAAGAAAGAAAGAGTTATTCCATTAATAATCATAACATGATAAACCCATAGAAAATAAATTGGTATCCAATGACATCAAGTAACATTATAGGTAAATACCATTCAATTGAAATGATAAATCATATGGTGTTTAAACTGTATACATAAATTTTATATTTCTAATACAATAATTTTCCCTAATAAATTTATGTATAGTAAACACTCTAAAATCAATTGGGATTAATAACAGTGTATCCATATAGTAAATCCATTGGACGAATGATTACGGGTATACACTAAAAATCCTTAGGTATGAAAAAGGAAATGATTAATGATTCTATAGATATTGGAGATCAATACATAATCCATCCAAATAAATCAAAAGTATAATATCATCTGATGAATATCCTCGTTTAAGAATAAAATATATAAAGGGTGTTGACTTTGATGAAAATAATTTCTAATAAGTTTTAGAAATAAAATCATTTTTCTAGTAATAAATAACATTTATAATTTAAATGAATTTTAAAATATAAATTTTATCATAAAATAGGGAAAATATTTTTTTTATAATGAATTAAAACATATAAAAGAAGTTTCATATAAAATGAAAAAGACGGTGGAAGGCTTTGTTTACATGAAAACATCAAAAAAAATTATTTTAATCGAAAATAATCCATAGTGAAAACATTAAGTGGTTTCCAAAAAAATGGAAATAATAACTATTCAGGTAAAAATGATCTTTTAAATTTTCTTAAATATATACAGGGGTGTCCCAAAAATATTTGTAGTTTAGCATAAAAGTAATTTCCTATTTTTTAAACACTTGCATTGAAATCCAAATAACTTCATAATATTATAAAATTTCCTATTTAAAATATGTTAAAGAGAATAAAATCATCCCTAGGAATAAATATAGTAGAATTAAATTAATTTTATCTTATATTGAATGTCTATAAAAATTCCCCATATTGGTTATCCTATTTTAGAGGTCTTGATTTTGAAATGTTGTTCGAAATAGAAACATTATTGTTTGAGTGACATTGAAATCAAAACCCTTGTTGGAGTGAGATATTTAAATTAAATTTAAATACCTTGATATAGATAATTCATGATATTATATAACCAATAATTATTATATATTCAACAAAAATGAATTTAAGTTCATAAAAAAGTGTGTTTCTCAAACAAGTAAAATTTGAGATGAAACCCTTATCAGTGTCTGGAGGAATTATGTACTTTCACTTATCTTCCTAAATAATTAAGTTAATTTAATTAGATACATACCCAAAAACATTAATTATATTTATATAATTTTTAAGGTCTATTTATAATCATTTAGTACTTATTTTTAATATAGTTTATTCATATATCGATCACTGAGGGTTGTTCAGTTAATTTCTTCCAAATACTTTTGATTTTTTAATCGTGGTCAATGGTTTTATAAAATATTATCATAATATCCATAATTAAATATTATTATGTTCTATGAAATTATATTATGAAATAATTTACATATTTAAATATGTTCTCTATGAATGTACTACATTTTAAATAGATAAATTAATATATATATATATATTCAATATGTCATTTATTGGTAATATTACTTACATAATGCAAACAATTGTCATTATAAAAGCATAATTGTTTATAAAAAGTATTTTAATGAATCAAATTAATTTTTATGTCTGTTAATGTTAGTTGATAAGTAAAATTAATTAGAAACATAATCTCTTTGAGGAGTTAATCCACACATACACAGAGATGACACTCATATTTTCATATAATTGAAATAAAATTGAAAATAAAATATATTATAATTTTAGAATCATTAATTTTTTTTGAACATTATATTTCATAATTAAATAACATTTTGTATCCATCAATTAAATGTGCTTATGAAAAACATAAAGCTTCACTTCATGGATGGGGTAATCTATGCACACACACATATAACTATTATTGTTTTCATAGTATGTGGAGGAGAATAAAAAAGAGATGTAACATTATTATAATAACATATAAAACACTAATTATTCTATGGTTTTTAGTATACTATAGTTAGGTTGGTTTTAAAAATTAAATAAATAGAAATTAATTTTATGACAGGTGTGTCACCTATGTTGAGACCTTAAACATCCTCTTGAAGAAGGCCATAGATTAGAGGGAGTTATGGTACATTATAGTGAAAAAGAGAATTAAATAATTTAAGTCACATAATGTATGGTAAATTTGGTGGGGTTTTAATTAAATATTTAAATAGGGGTGTGGTATTAAAAGGGTGGATGTGGTCCCACTTTTATATGTGAAGAAGATGGACATTTCTATGGAAAAGAATGATAAGTAAGGGGTTAGAATTGAATAGATAGAAAGTTTGAAGAGTTAAGAGAAGTAAATATGGTAAGACATGTAGTTAAGACATTAAAACCTAAAAATTCATCTCTATAAGGTATAAATATCAGGTTTATTTTGAAAAATTCAATCCACCTTATATTAGTCTTTTAATAACTTATTACACTTAATTATGTATTTATCATATAAAATATTTTTTTACTAAGAATATTAGGGGATGAATTTTTCAAAAAATTTACATCATGAATCCAAATTTTGTCTCCATTTAACCAAATTCAACATACATAAATTAGGAAATTAACTTTTAAATTAAAATATGTAATATGCTAAAAAAATTATAGAATAATATATTTTAATCATTACGTGTTCTTAATTTAATTTGACATTTATTACCAATTAAATGTGTGTTAAATAATTTTTATATACTTATTAACATTATATTAGAGTATTAATTTAAAATCAATTAATTTAATTTTAAAAATACATGATATTTAGAAAATTATTATTCTTTTAAAAAAAACTGTTTTACCTGGGTAACTAATAGTTTCTCAAGGAAACTTAATATTTTTTCCTAAATAAGATCCCTTATTAGATAATATTTACTCAATGATTTTAACATTTAAATACATTTCATTTGATTAAATTGATAAAAAACCCAATTAAAAAATACTAATGTAAAATGTAATAAAATTAATTTATAGAAGATATTAATTATGTTCTAAAATATCAAAAATAGGGTTGTAATTAAAATATGATATTTCGAAATATATAATGTTACCTAAAATAAATATTTTTTTTCAAGGAAAAGGTTTTATAAGTATAGGTTATTATTATATCCATGTGACGTATTAAAATTAATGGAACATCAACAAAACCATTTTTAATTATTCACATAAAAAACAATTATTTTTGAAAAATCCAAAAAAGACATCTTATGATAATATTTACATGTTTAAACAAAAAACAAAGATATTTTTTTAATTTATATATAAAAATTAATAAATTAACTTTTAAATGAAAATATAATATATTACTAAAAACATATTTTATTTAAGAAAAATAATTTTAAACGTTTAGTGTTTATTAATATCATAAGATATAATTTTTATAAATTATTGGGTATTGATACGTAAGCTTATATATCAAAATATTACATATTATGATAAATTTTTAACTATGATTAATTTTAATTTATTGAGGTAAAATATAATACAAATTTTTTAATATGGTTCTTAAAAAATAATTCTTTTTTCAAAATATAAATCAAATCAAAATAATAACATGTAACCCATTTAATTTATTATTAACTTTTTTCTTACTGATAATTGTTCTGTTCATGTAATTTTGTTATATAGTGGATAATTTTAATCAATTAGTGCATTAGTTCAATGTTTTGTGTGACATAATCATTTGAATATAGTATTAATTTAAAGGATCCAATATTCTAATTTGTTACATTCAATCATTTTAAATAAATTGTTCTCTCAAAATGTTAACTATTAAACACTATTGAAAGTTGGATAGGTTATTCATAACATATTTATTATTCTACATACAACATATAATATGTAATCTAACTTATTATCTTTAGTTAGATAAAAATATTTTCACTTCCTTAAACCATATTTATTTTTTATACCCAAATCATATACTATCTAGAGTATACCTTACCCAAAATTACATAAGTCTCCAAGTTATAAAACCATAGCTACATTGCATATTATTCTAAAAATTAATTATTTCTTTAATCCTAAAATGTTATGAGACATTAGTTCTTTAAAAAAATATAAAATATATTGCATAATCCCAAAAACAAAATAAACCTCACCAAAAATATCATGAATTATCATCAATCCTAGGGATATAAAATCAATATCTCTTAAATTTTCAAAATCACTCAACCCTTTATTATATCAACATCAAACATGTGCTAAACCGATAACATATCTAACCATCACTGATATTTCTATGAATAGTTATCCCAAAAATATAACCTTAACATAAAATTACATCTCAACATTATTGATATTACATAATAGATGATTTCAAACCATTAATGGAAAACTACTGAAGAGTTATCCATAGATGTTTCACCTAATACTTGATAACTTTTTGAATTCTAAAATATCATTGATACATATCCCATCACTAATTAAAATATTTAAGAGATTCTAGATTTAATTAATATTAAGATATAATCCTTATTACCATAAGTAGGACTACAAAAATTACTTTTCTATCATAAGATGTGTATATTGAGATTAATATATGTACATATACTCTCTTATTTGGTTAAAATAAATAGATATTTTTATATGAAAACCCTTAATAATTTATTACTTGTGATAATGTTCTAACAAATACGTAAACCAAAATTTTTATGATAATATCCAAATGAATCAGAGTAAATGAATATGAAAACTCAATCCAAATAATTCTTCTTTAATGACCCCTTCTTCAATCATAATATAATTTCTTTGAAACTATGTCATGATTGGTCAATCTAATAAATCCCTTGGTTCAACCATGGTTATTTTAATTTTTTTTGTCTCATACTTATTATCCTACTACATTAATGTAATTTAGAAATGAATCCTTCACAATTACTTGTAAAGAGTATGAAATAGTCCAACATATATCCCTTTTGAGTGAGAAATAATGTGTGAAGTTAGGACCCTTTATCATTCACCGCGTGACCATAGAGTTAATACCCAATCCACCTTTATTGTGGTTATTCTCTCTATGTATAATTGTTCCAAAGACTGTGTCCACTTATAGTATCTAGATAAAAAATTTATTTCTATAAATGTTTGGAAATATCAACTTTTCCAATACTATGTGATGTTATACTCTACATAGACTTATCCCATAGACGTTTTCCTTGGGGTTTCACTAATGTTTTCTTATCTTAATTTCCAACATATTAAATATTACCTCAACTAGCATAAATTGTTATCTATATTGTTTAAGTTATATAAAACAATCACCTATCAAACATTAATGAAATTTCAACCTCCAAAATTTATCACAACATATGACATCCTAATATCCAAATTTATCTAAACCCTTCTCTGATACAAAAAATTATTACACAGACCAGATTATCTTGTAATTATAAAATTAAAAATAATAATAACTTCCCAATACCTTTTAGGTTTATAGTTTTATATAATTAAGAAAATCATTTACTAGTAAAATTCATGTCATTTTTAACTAAAATAAATTTTCTAATTTTATAAAAAATATCATAATGCATGATAATTATTCAACATATCCCACAAAATATTATCATTAGATATCCTTTTAAAAAACACCATATGCAATACTTTTTATCATAGGGAAAATGAAACATAAGAAGGGGTGATCTCAGATGCTGAGTAAGGGTAAACATTAACTATAGAAATCAAATATCATAATTAATCATTAGATGAGTATATGGGTATATATAAGAAAATTCATACCCAAAAAAACTTATATCATAAATCATGGAATATTACATGTAATCAAAAGTGTATAGAAATATGAGTCGACAAAAATAAATTATAAAACATGATCCAAGGACTATAGGAATGAATGTAGAACAATCAAAACATAGGATTTATTATCTTTGTGAACTTAGCTGCCCTTCGACCCATTAACTCATAAAATTATTAGTAGATATAAACACCATAACACACACCCTCTATAAACCTATCTACATGAAAACATTTCCGCATAAAGGTTTTATATCATGATATTAATCTTTTATCCCATGAATTGGATGGTTATATATATCCCTCTCGTCCGAAAATCCATATATTTGAGTGCCACATGAAATTAATCACTTATCAAATCACAAATAACCTATGTAAAAAAAATTGGTTTTCATAAAACATTAAAAATTACAATCATTTACTTTTATAGAAAAATAACCCATGTAAATAAAATATTATTCATTCAATATCTTATAAAGAACCCAATGAAAGACAATGTGCTTAAAATATAATTTCATAAGGACATAATTAGAAATTCTATCAATAATGATAACCTGATAAACCCATTGAAAATAAATGGGTATCTAATGACATTAAGTAACTTTCTAGGAAATTTTCATTAAATTAAAATGATAAAGCATATGGTATTTACACCATATATAAAAATGGTATATGGTTAATAATGTAATTTTCCCCAATCAATTTTTGTATAGAAACTTGGTTAACACCAATTAATAAAAAGAATAAAAAAATTGTGTCCATATAGGATATGAATTTGAAGAAAGATTATATTATTACACTAAAAATTAATAAGAAATTAAAAGGTAATGATGGATCATTCCTTTTATAGAAGATATCATTATATAATCTTTCTAGAGAAATAATGTGGATGGTATAATTTCATGAATAACCTAGATCAAGCATAATATATATCAAGAGATGTTGACTTAGATAAAAAATAGTTTTGAAGTGTTTTAAAAATAAACTCACTTCTGAAGTAAGAAATACAGTAAATCCTTTGAAATAATTTTATAAAAAATATTTTATAATACTATGGGAAAAATAATTTCTTTCAGATTATATCAAAACACATAAAGCATGTTTCATATAAAATTTAAAATATGGTGTAAAGATACATTTATATGAAAATGAAAAAAAATGTTATTTTTATAAAAAATGTTTCATAAAGAAAACATTATGTTGTTTTACACCAATGTTTCTGAAGATAAGATCAAGGAAGTTGAAAATTTCCTTTTTAATTTTTCAAATATATAGAGGGATATCTCAAAAAATGTGGATTTTTTTATAAATGTAATTTTCTTTTTTTAAATGATTTTGTTAAAAAAGGAATCACATTAAAATAAATTAAAAACTATGGTTTAATACAATGATAATAGAATAAAAAACTCTCCAAGGATAAAAATATTATAATTAAATTATTTTTATCTTAGAATGAAATTATATATAAATTTCCCAGATAGGTTATCATATTTTATAGGTCTCTATTTTAAAATGCAGTTTGAAATAAAAAAACATACGTCTTGAGGGAAGCTAAAATATTTTCGGATATAGAGATTAAAATTGAAGTTAATGTACCATGATAAATATAATTCAAGAAATTATACAACCAATATTTTTAATGTACACTATTTAATTTAAATTTGGTTCAAAAAAAGATAGTGTCAAAGATGAAAAATTTGAGGTGAAACAGTTACCTATATATGAAAACACTATGAACATTAAATTAGCATCCTAAATAATTAAATAATGTTCCTTATATATTTAACCAATAAAATTATTTATATTTTTGTACTTTTATAAGGTCCGTTTATTAACCCATGGTACATAATTTTAATATGGTTTTCCTCACGTCGATCACTTAGGGTTGTTTGTTTAATTTCTTCATAATAGTTTCAATTTTTTGACTATGGTAAAAGGTGTAGTAAAATAGTTTAATACTATAAAAAATAGTATTAGTATATTCCTTAATATTCAATTATTAAGTAATTTACATAGTGAAATAGTTTCTCCATGGATGGACTCAATTTAGAAAAGATACATTAATAAGTCTGTTTTAGTGGTTAAATTTACTATAACCATTATTTGTAAAATTAATTATAGAATTTAAAATATTACCATTATAGAATGATAATGGTTTATTACATGACCTATTTTATAAATTAAACTAATTTTTATGTCTAGTAATACTAGTTAATATGGAAAAATAATGAAAAAAATCATCTCATCGAGGTGGTAGTCCATATATACACACGCACAATGCTTTAGTTTTCAATGAATGAATAAAAAGTTGAAAATAAGACATCATATAATTTTAGAATCATTAAAATTTTATAAATATTATATCATCTTAGTAAATGTTCTTTCTTAACAATCCATTAAAGGGGATGATGAAAAATTTAATGTGTTGCATCATGGATTCGGTAATCCACGCACATGTATTATTGAAAATTCATTTTTTTCATAATAGATGGAAGATATTAAAAAATAGTCACACAATTATTATAATAATTTCTCAAAATAATAATGATTTTGGGGATATTATTGTACTATGGTTATGGATGATTTTAAAAAAAGAATAAGAAAGAAATTTTATGAAGGATGTGTTACCTATATTGAGACCCTAAACATCCACTTGATGAAGGACTTATATTTGTAGAGACTTGGGATAATTTATGGTGAATAGGGTAATTTGGGTGTATAAAGGTATAGAAGGAGATAAAATTTTATTATTGTTTTGTGGAATGTTCAAAATATGAGTGTAGTGTTGGAATGGTGTAAGTGAGCCCCCATTTATTAAAAAATAAGGGGGAATTTTTGATGGAAAATATTTTTAATTTAGGGGTAAGAATGGAATTGAATTAAAGGTAGAATATTTAGGTGAATTGAGGACAGTAATAGTTTTTTTAATAATTTAAAACCTAGTATATTATCTTTTTCTTGTCTAAATTTAATATTAATTTAGAAAAATTTGAGCCTTCTTAGATTTTTCATTTAAACAATTTTTATGCATAATTAAATATCACCCATGATAATTATTTTATTAATAAAAATAAAACTAGACCCTTATTGAAAAATATCAAAATTATAAATTCAAATTTGGGATCTATTTAACCAAATTATTCTTTTAATTTTTGAGAAAAATATTTTTAAATTTAATGATATAATGTGTGGAAAAATATTTTTGTAGAAACTTTTATTTTATTCATTAAGTGTTCTTAATATTATTTTAAATTTATTACCAATTAAATCAGTGTTAATTTTTTTATATATATATTAACACTATATCAGTGTCTTATTTTAAAATATATTCATTTAATTTCAAAGATTATAGATATTTAGAAAAGTATTATTCTTTAAAGAATTATCTTTTTATCGGGGAAACTAATATTTACCCAAGGAAATTTAATATTTATTCCTAAAAATATTTTTTCCTATATTAAATAAATAGAATCCACTTATTTTAAATTTTAAATCCATTTCATTTGATTCATTTTATAGATATTAATTTTAAAATAATAATTTATAAGTCATTGATAGTGATTTTTATGAAAATATAACTTAGGTTCTAAAATATCTAATATAGGTTTGTAATTAAAACCAATTATTTTGAAATATATAATGATTATTAAATGAAATATATTTTTTTATGAATTTATTTCTTAGTTGTAGGTTATGTTTTTATCCAAGTGATGTATTAAAATCCATGATATTTTAAAAAATTATGCTTTTCACTATTTGCCTAAAAATTTATTATTTTATAAGTGTATAAAAGATTCATCTTATAAAAAGAACTTACCCATTGGGGCCCAGCTAACAAAAAGTAAGATGAGTGTGACACCCCTATCCCTTTTCTAATATGTCAGTGGCTGGTGTCCAACACTGAGTAGGCATATGTCACACATGGGAGCTCTTACCATAATTACCAGTACAGACGCCCAAATCTCTAAATTCCTATACCATGTTTAATGGTAAAACAATACAGATGATACCATAATACATGGATTAAATATATCCCACATTATATTAAAAAATTATTACTAAAAAATGAACTATTACAAGCCTATCCAAACTGATAAAAAGGCCAAACCTACTTAAAAGGAGGGGACTACTGTGAAAAGTAACACCTAGTCCAGCCATGGTCTATTTATCCCTAACTATCCTATACCTTCTCATTGTCCTCAATGGAATATGTAAAAAAGGATTCTCAACTATATAATAAATGACACATGTGGGTAGAACCCACATAGGGGTGAGTATAACAATACCTAATACGATACCTTGAAATAACAAGACCTAAAGCATCAATAGTGTAATCATCTCATCACAAGGTATTTCAATTAGGATATGGGACTCAAATTTGAGGAAAACAAATATAGATATACTCATAATAGAATCCAATTTCTAATGAGGTCTCAACCATACTTCCAATCATATGATTCTGCTCGAAACTTAAAGGCAGCACTCATCCTAGAGATTTCACTCCAAAATCCATGTTGTCACTAAAGATGTACATCCAAGTGGTAATGCTCATTTGTCTCATCATGTATACTTAATCACTGAAAATCTAAATATTTAAATACATAGAGAGAATATAACACCTAGGACCAATTGGGGACAACAAAAACCTGGCCCGGAATAACCTGCTAACAAGGGGATCTATATCTGTGTTTGTTAGACACACCTATGATAAAAACCCCTACTAAGGAAATAGAAGGAATGGTGGAGGATCCTAGCCTAGTCTCATGAATGGATACAATGAACTCTATAAAAGAATAAACCATAGAAGGGATCATAATTTGGTTTCGAGGATATAATGAAACTATGTACACACATATGGATGGACCAAGGGAATACACTCAACCAATACTAGTCTATACTAAAACTATTTTATAGAATTCACCCAATCTCGTGCAAGAGAATATATAATAAGAATTAGGGCTACAATATATCCTTAGGGGTGTACACGTTGTGTCCCATAAGGTTATATAACTTGTCGCAATAATCCTAGTACTACCTATGTCTCACACTCATACAGAATATGTTTCCCCAAAATGAATGTTGTCTCCCGTAGTTGTACACAGCTTATAGATGGAAATCTGGAGAATAGTGTGTCTTCATTCCTAAATCATGTACCATAGGTTATGTATATTTAATCAGGGCATGAATGTATACTGTGTTTGTTTCTGAGTACTTTTATGTGTTACATGGGGTATAATCTATGTCACGCGACATATAGGGGCAGGTTCAGCACTCATCATGTGTCTTCTTTTCAACCTCATGTACCTTTTAAAGTACCTTCTATATTCCCTAGTATATAGATTGTGTGGAGCCACTTGGGATACTGGGTGTGTATTCCATTTACACATCAATACATCCACAAATGGTTACAAAACATGTGACTTGGAACACATGTTGTGTAACACCACATGGATTCTCATGTGTGTACTCTAGGTACATGCATATCTAATTGGCTAAGGTTCACCTAGATTGGGACACATGTGACATGGTGTGTTACTCTTTTCTCCACATGAAACCCCAAAATACACACTAAGGGTACTATATAGTGTGTTTTACAGAACTATAAGTCATGTAACAATGATTTATAGAGAATCCTGGGTTCCTCACACATGGTCCACCTGCATAGTTGTTTCCCTTGATTCCTCTATGAATAATGTTATAGATCAATGATATGGGGTTGACCAAAATTCTTCATCATTAGCATTCAAATTTTTACCACCATAATTCATTTAAAAAAATATTACTACACTGTGTCATTTCTAAATGCCAAACCAAGAAATGTGGAAGTTTGACACAAATCCGACTCACCTATGGTAATCAACCAACTTCATCACACCTCGATTAAAAACTCAAAACTATAACATCAATCTATTTCTCCAAAAATGGTCACGTAATGATTGAATAGTATTAATCTTTCGAATTTCTGAACAAAGGAATTATTGAGGATGAACATGGAATGAATCATAAAATTAATACAAAAAACATATAGTTGGAACAAACATCATATTTTGTTATGGTTTTTGTCTATTAATTTACATTTGAAATATGAATTAAGAAGGAAAAATAATTCAATAAAATTAATTCCCCAATATCCTAGGATAATAAACCAAAATTGAAAAGCATGATCAATACCTCAATCAATCCATTGGTTGATTTGATTCACATTAATTATGGTATAATAAAAAATGGAAAATAAACCAGGGGAAATAAATTCCCTACCTCATATTTAGATCACTCTATAGTAAAAAATAGAACATCATCATCATCCTTGGTGAGGTAAAAATGTTTTATTGGAGAAGAAGACCCTTTAAAATCAATCACAATACTCTATCTACTATTATTCACTAGGATCTACTCCAACAGTTCATCCCTCAATACCTAGGGTTATGATTCCAAACATAGTGATTTTCCATAACATGCCTTTTATAATAAGTAGATTATGATATGGTTTTTTTAAAATAGTTAAATAAATATTTTAATTTTATTATTAATTTCTCCCATGATGGTGCTCAAGACAAAAACTTGATAGGTACAAAGACTGTGTCATGTCTAGGGTAAACCCCCATTCTGTATTTAAAGGTGACATCAAATTTAGGATATGATACTCATGTAAGGTTTTATTCTATTATTAAAGAAAACCTATGTGTGTGTGTATAATATAATATATTTAATATTTTTACTATATCATCACTGATGCTCATTATGCCTTAGAATATCAGAGTAACTTGGTGCTTTGATTTGAAAATATTCCTTAATACATTTTAAAGTCTTACAAGGAAAAAAATTAGGTTAAATTATACCTAATTTTCTTTTTGAAAAAAAAAATATCCAAAATAGATGAGGCTATTTGGATAGTATTTTGGTCACACGATATCAGGTGCTCTCTTGAAGATTGTAATTCGACCACCAGACATGAACTAAGGTAATAAATCACCCATAGAGGATCTTTTCCTTCCAATATGTGGTCTCCAAAAGTTTTTATGCAATGGTATCTTCATATTTAATGTCTAGCTCACCTCAATCAATAACATGTGATAGGCCATTCACATACCACCTCAACTAAGACACATAGAAGATGTTGTGCACCTGATCTAAATATGATGGTAGATTCAATCTTTATTCTACCTCACGTACCCCACTCAACATCTAAAAAGGTCCAATTAATCTCAAATATATATTTTTTTCCCAACCAAATATACATAATTCATAATGAGGGGAGATATCTTGGAACATATGATATTTTCATTACACTACCAATTCCAGAGTCATTGGTCCAAAAAGAACTTCTGAAAATATATGCTAGCCCCCATATACTCTCTAGATAAACTTTACCCTATTCAACCAACACTAACACTATTACTAAGCCCAAAATAGATTTCTATTGCTATCTCTAAATAGAATAGAAGTGGCCTATAGGGTATTTTATATATAGCCTCAAATGGTTCTACACTGATGGTGGAGTGTGAACTATTATAATAATAAAAAAACACTAATGGTATATGATCCTCCCATCTGTGTTCCAAATCTAACATGAAATCTTAATGTAGGTTCTCCAAAACCCAAATGGTTATTTTTACAAGGAAAACTATATTGGGTATAAAACTCCTACTAAAAAAAGTGTTTTAAAGCCTCCTACATCCTCTCCTTAATCATGATGTGATGTTACATTCATTTTCAGGACTAATTTTTTATGGAAGTCCATGAGGTCAGACTTCATCCAGCATTAATAGGTGTCCCAAACTCTAAAACAATCTCTGAAATCCTAACCACTAATCCTAATGCCAATGGATCTTGTTATATCCACATTTATCCTAGATTTATTAATAAGGAAAAGAAACCTCATCATAACCTTATACTTTGGATGGAGTCATCATTCATCCTATTAAGAATGAAATACTCACTACCTTTAGAAAATACATTAAGAACATGTCCAGTGGATATCTCGTCATACAAGACTTCACAATTGTAATCCCCTAGTTGTAACTCCCTGACATGCTGAAGAAGAATATGAGTAACATACATTGACTACAGATATATTCCATCATCCTATTTCTTAAGGTTCAATGAAAAATTATTCAGCATCTCTATTACCTTTCTCAATAACATCTGATAAAAAACTTCACTTTGATTATCTACTACAAAATAAAGACCCTTGGTTAGATTTAAAGCTACCACTAACTCAAAATTTACTGGTTCCAATGTTTCTCCCTTGTTTAAGAAGAAATATACCATGATGTGGACCTCTTAAATCCTGAACTGATACGTTGAGAGCTTATCATAAATTTGTTACACTTGTATCATTTCTAGAAGAAACCTTAAGAGTCTCATGTGCACCACTACTGAAGCGGGGCACAATAGGATGTCTTTGGAGGATACTACAATGAACTGGTCCAAGAATAGTTTGAAGGTCAAAGTTCATAAGTATTACAACATTTTGGGTGTCAAAAATGATTAAATGTACTTCCAAGAACTCAAAGCAACCATACATGAATTATAAATCCACCTTTGGAACATCTTCATCAAGAACATGGAGCTGGTGATAAACTATCTTAATGTCAAACTCCATGAACCACTTCACCTCTAACCACTGGTGGAATATGTCATCAATTCATAGTGGTAGACACTCCTCACTTATAGTCACCAATTTTAGGTTACATCAACCCGTTCCTATCCTCGCTCTCTCATCTAAATCTTAAGATAATGACACAAGGATGCCAAGGTGAACACACTTAGTCTAAAGAATCCATTTATCTATGGATTTCTCTAATAGCATAGTCATCTCCCATAGCTACTCAAGATCGTCTGATATGATAGTGTAGATATTAGGACATCCTGGATGTATTTTCATGTGGAAAATAACCTTTTGGATATGATATAAACATGAAACATCCTCATGGAAGATGTCCACAGAGTGCTCTAACACTGCAGGAAATGAAACCACATAGCATATAGTATTTAAAGGGTGACACTGGAAAATTAATAAGAAATAGTCTCTATCCTTCTAGATAATATCTCATCCTTCCATTCCTGGGATCACTCCATGCTAAATGAGAAAAAACTACAAAAAAAAACTTAGATAGACTACAAGACTCATTAGTAATAATCATCTATGTAAGGATGGTATAAATCTAGTCTATACTAAGGAAAACCAAAAAGGGTATCACTAATGATATAAAAATGTTTCGTATGAGTCTATTTATCTCTCTCTCTCTCTCTCTATCTCTCTCCCCTAGAATTAGTTTACATAGATGACAAGTGTTTTTCCAATAATTTGGATCCTCCAACACAAGGGTTAATCCAAGGGATTAACCAGAATCTCAATGTTTTGATAAAGATAGGTGGAAATAAAGGAGTGTATTATTCTTATGACTATCAAAACTATATCTATAGTAGAAATTAAACAAACCATACATCAAATAAATCATAGAGCCTTTGGTTCATTATCCTCTAGTGCTTGAATCTACCCATTTCCCTAGATAACAGATCCCTGAACATGGAGTGGACCTTATATGGGTCGTGGTTGCTATAATAGATCAAATCATTGGACACCTTTTACTACTCTATAGGATCCTTTACCACACCCAACAACTGGGGGACCACACTACTCCAATTGATGCTTCTTCCTAAATGGTCCATCGACTATCTATGTTTGTAGCATGATGGGTTAGATAAGCCCATGGGATATGTCCACATCCATATTAAACATAATAATTCATATTCCTTGATAGACAAAGATGTCCTTGATGTACTCGTAAATGATGTAGAATCCTCTGTTGGGACTGGCATCACACACCTTCTATGTTCAATTCCATCTCACTCAGGATCCCATGTTATTGCTTATATTGAATCTCATAACATGTGTTCGGTCCCTATAGGTCATAATCCTACACCAATAGTTCCATAAATGGATCATTAGGACATGATACATCCATAGAACCACCAAAGGTGGGTCTATGCACTGATCATCAGGCAGGAGCACCACCAGCTATCAACCTGAATGGAAAAATGCCTCATGAATAGGCCTCTTCATAGAGGCCTAATAAATCATTAGGTTATATTCTTGACACTTTTATATAAAATTCACTAGATACCATTATGAAAAATTCTACAAGAATATATGATTTACCATAGTCCATGTGTATATCTCGGGGAGCTTAATCAAGAAGGACTTGGTAATTAAAATGCATTCTTATATAATTCATGTACCAAAGATTCCCCCTACAACTGGTGTATACATGACTTGAGACAACAAAAATGCATTCATAGTTCTGGTGAATTGATACATCAGACACCTCACTAGAATTGGAGTCACTGGCCTATGATCCGAACTCAAAACACATTTACACTCTTGACATAAATCTCAAACTAAACCACATGGCTAGAAAAAAAATAAAATCCAGTTACAAGATAGAAATTCTATGATACCAATATATAATGTAATTAACTACTATGGTCATCCTATCATAGTGGTAAGTCAATTTTAACGCCCCAAGTCCAACTATAATTAGCCAACGACTGAAGTTCAGCACTGAGTAGGCGTATCATACACATTATAAGCTTTATCCTAAGTAATTATTCACACACATACATCTCCAAATGTTTAACCATGATAAAATTTAAAATAATACATCATATACAATAATTAATGCATAACATCTATCACACATCAAAGTATGATAAAGGTACTAAAAAAATGATTGAATACAATCCCCCTAAAAAGAAGAAAATGTCCACCATTTTTAGAAGAAGGGGACTATTGTCAAAAGTAACCATAGTCCAACAACATTCATTTTAGACCAAACTATACTTGAACTTCTCTTAGTTATCTTTGTAATATATAAAAAAATATGTGATCAGCATATGTCATGACATGTGTTGGAAAAACTTGTGCATGGGATGGTATAAAAATACCAAATTAGACAACAAAAAATCACCAAACATAAAGTATGAAGATAGTAATCAGCTAATCAAAAGGTATGCCAATTTGGATATGAAACATATAAATAAGAAATAGAATCCATAAATTCTCATAAAAAACTCTATGTATCAAACTGGTCACCACCATACTTACAACAACATTATTCTTCTTGAAGAATCAAGGAAACACTAATCTTGGATATCACTCCATGAGCCCTAATTTCACTAATAACGTTCTTCTAGGGGTCCATTATGCTAAGGTATCATCATTAATAAGTAATTAATATATCAAGGAATATTTTAATACATAGATATGGGATCAAACCTAAGACCAATGGGGGAAAGCATAAACTAGATATGGAATAACTTACTAAGGGATTGACACCCATGTAAGTTGGTCACACCTATTCTACAAACCATACCTATTAAAATACCTAGAATGATAAGGATCCCACCCATGTCAAATTATGGGATACCACAAACTCTATTTGAGACTAAAATAATAAAGTTTATTACATTCCTATGATAATGATGTAATTCCACATAATACCATTATGGTGATAGACCAAAGGAACACACTCAACTGATACTAGTATACACTAAAAATGTTTGATGTAATTCCCCCAATAACATGAAAAATATTATTTGAGAATAATGAGGTCTCAAATATTTCCTTCATGGTGTACATAGTGTGTCCTATAAGGGTAAACATGTTGTTTATCTAAGCTTGACCCTACCTTTGTCTTATGGTCACATAGCATGCATTTCCAAATTAATAAATGGTGTGTTCCATAATGGATAAAACTTGTAGATGTATATCATAGAAAAAATGAGTTTTCTTTCCAAGATCATGTTCCATAAGTCATTTCTGTGTACTCAGGGGTGTTACCGTGTACTTAGACTATTTCTGAGTACTTTTTCAAGGTACACTAGGTGTACTCTATATCACATGGCCGATAGATATAGGGTCGACACAGGTCAAGTTCTATATTCCCATACCCATGTAAATTCCAAATTACATGGAATGTGCTCCACCATAAACATTGTGTGGATCCACATGGGATTCTGGGGATATTCTCCTTGTATACTCTCTATCACCTGCTAAGGGTTACATGATGTGAGATGTGGCACACATGGTGTGTAACACCAAGGGGATTACAAGGAGGGTAATCCTAATACACAATGATTTGGAAAAATAATGATCATATGGAATGTGACATCTATCACATGATTTGTTATACTTTAATCTAGGAGGAAAACCTAGTTCAAAACTATGAGGACTAAATAGTGTGTGTTCCTGAAATACAGATCATGTAGTTTGGATTTTTTTTAGAATCCCTAGTATTTCACACGTCATCCACTCATACAGTTGTCACCCCGGAATCTTCCATGAATCACATCATATATTTTAGATTTTAGGTTGACCGAACATCATCATCACTAGTTTCTATATTCCTTTCTCCTGAATTAATTTTTAAAACATCATTTGTTTCATCATATCTTTTCTTTATACCAAACTAGGAAATGAGGATTTCCGATCTGATCTCAATTAACCTTTGGTCATCAACCTTCATCGTAAAACCTTCTTCACTCCCTTGATTGTGTAACCAAGTACATGATATTGATTTTCTACACTAATGAATAGTCATGAAATTTTTGAATATTGATTTCTTTTGAACTTTTATCTAAGTTAATTATTGGTGATAAATGTGTGAATTAAGGGGGATGAAATGAATAAATCACATATCAGAATGAACTATTTCTATTTTTTGTGTTGGACATGATTAATTTTCATTATGAAGATGAATGAATAAACTAAACTAATCTAATAAAATTAATTCTACAATATCCAAGGAAGATAACATGAACCAAAAAATCATGGTCAACTTGCAAATCAATCCATTAGTTTATTTTATTCATGTTAATAATGGAATAATCAAAGAGGGAAAATAATCCATGTAAATAAATTCCTAATAAATGTTTTAGATTAGTAGTTTATCAATAATAGAACAATATCATTTTTTTGGAATAATCTATTAGTTTAATTAGAGAAAACTGAACTTTAACAAATGATCCCGATCTTAGATGCATTTTCTTTCACCAAGATCTCCCCCATTGGTCACTCCCTCTATCCATATGGTTATCTAGAAAAAACCTTGTTATTTTTTATAATCGTACTTTTATTACAAGTGTACTAGGTGAGTCATTAATTAAAACAGTTAAATAAATATTTAAATTTATTAAATTATTTATCCAACAGTGACTCTTAGGCCAATCACCCAATTCATACAACGATTATATCATGCATAAGGTAAAAATAGTATTCTAAATTCAATGGTGGTCAAATATTTCCTATCCCAGACTCCATTTAGGATTTTATATAGTATTTATCAAAACTATGTTTTTGTGATATAACAAATTTAATAATTTTATCATATCAATACTGAAGCCCACTGGGCCTCAAAATCACATGTTTTCTTAAAACATGGCTCAGAAAATAATCTTTAATATATTCCAAAGTATTACAAGAAAAAAACTAGGATGCTTCATCTTGATATAATATTAATACATTTCAACAAAAAATGTTTTTATATTTTTAAACTTTTAATTTTTAAATGTATAAATTTGATTTTAAATGAAAATTTAACATATTAAGGGAAACAAATTTTATTAAAATTGGGATTTTAAAATTCAAGTTATTTTTCAGATTATTTCATATATATATATATATAACTTATTGAATTTAGATATATCATTTTATTAATCTAAATATTATAAAATAGGGTAATCTTTTAACTATGACCAATTTTATTTTATTAAGCTAAAATATAATGCCTTTATTCTAAATGGTTCTTCAAAAATAATTATATCTTTTAAAATATTAATCAAGGAAAAATAAAAACATGTTGATATTTTAATTTATTGTAATCCTTTTTTATTCTAATGATTATTTTATTAAATTAATTTAAATATGTTTTCATTTATTTTAGTCAGGTGTGGCATCCGTTTAGTATTGTGTTTGACACTAGATATTAAAGACAATATTAATTTAAAGGATAAAAAATCTAAAGTTGGTACATAGCTAGTTGAATTTTATGATCTTGATAGTGGGTTTCATCGACGAGACATAGAAGAGTGATTTAGGTTATGGGTAACATGGTCATTATCCTATTGGTAGTTAGTTCCATGTTTCCAGGTCTAGTATTGTTTTATTAGTCCATGTGGTGTTTTTTCATGATATAAGTATTATGTTTTGCCTAATTGGTATTGATTCACATGTTTGTTTTTTATTTCATGGATGGATCTATCGTTACTGTATTGACTTCTCTAGTAGTTTATCCTGGATATTGGCTAGTTTGTCCCAATCTGTTTATTTTCATTTTTTTGTGACTCTTTAGATAATTTCATTTCATTATGTTTTCCCAATATTATACTCATGTTTAGTGTGTGTGTGTGTGTGTGTATATTTTTAAAATGGAAAATTAGGTGGTTGATTTAAATGAAATCCTTGTTAAATTTTACTGTTAAAAATATTTTAACCCATGTGATGGTCTATTTTCAAAAGGGATTCTTTAAATAAATATGGTTCAACTTGTTTCCTTGTTAATTTCAAGTCCATTTAAAAGGTAATGGTTGGTTTTTAAAATGATATTACCTTGGTAATTATTCCTTTATGGACGTTTTATAAAAGTATTCTTAAAAAAATTATATAAGGTATTGTATTTTGATTTCGTTTTATGTAACAGAAATGAAAACTTTTTTCTATATTACATTCAAACTAATGAAAATTTTTTATTTATAAAATTAATATAATAGAATCATAGTGGCATCCAACTAATATTTGTATTAAACCCTACATAATGAAATTTTTTGTTTGTAGTATTAATGTTTTTTAGAGTATATCAGGTTAGGTCTTGTGGGTTAGTCGTTTCTGCTCCACTTTGGGTGGTGGTGGCCTTCTGGTTTTGGTGGTGACTAGGGAGTCACATAGTTTTGTTTAGGTTTGACTCTTTAGTTATTTATTCAATTTTGAATTATTTGGTGAATTATCCATTACAAACTCCTATTTTATCAATTTTTCATCCTTTTTGGATTACAATATCCTTTTTAAAAGGTGTTTTCTGTATGATGAAAGAAAATGTTTTAAAAAATGTTTTAGGTGTTTATTTATTACTATGCTGTATTTAGAAATTCTTATTTTAGAAATTCTTATTTATTATAGAATTTTCATTCAATTCATAGAGAATTCATGTCAGATTCCTGGTTGGGACCTATTGCTAATACTATTTTTTTTAAGCTTGAAATCAGTAACATGTTTTTAATTGTCAATTCATAAAACCTATTTCCAACCTATGGTGATCTGGAACATGCCTCAGGATGTTTGGTATATTGACTTGTGTGACATTTCTGAATAACCCTTTCTTGTTCCCTAAAAATGTTATTAGATCCACATTATTATTTTGGGTTTGATGTTATAGATGATTTAGGACTGGAAGAGCTTGAGTAGTGTGTATGGAGGAGTGCTGGCCAACTCTTCCCCATGAATGTCCTCGAATTTCCATGTCTGGCCAAGTGTTTTATTTTGAATTTGGTTTTTTATATTTTTTTATTATTGGGATTTTTTTGCAAATTTCATTGTTACATAATGTTATATGAAGAACCTAAGAGACTTATTGGGAAAATCCTAGTATCCGAGTGATACTATGTTTGGATTACTTTGGGATAACCACATTGAGAGGGGGTGAATCAATGTTGGATGAATTTTTCAAAATTTAATACTTTTATCACATTTTATATTTATTTCAATTAGTTATTTAATGGTTTAGTTTTATCATTCACCTATAGTTAGAAAGAAATAACATAAAACAATAAAGTACAAGGAACACCAGGAACACTATTATTTTAAAATGAGGTTCACCTATAATATATATGAATATATCCCTAGTGTATGGTGGTTATTATCACAGGTGCTAACAGATTTCTTTTTATTACCAGTAAATGTCTAGTTAAGTATATGACCATGAACACGGTCTCCTATCACCAACCAGGTATTTTGAACACTTAATATTTTAAGTATAATATTATAGGATATTATTTTGTACAATATGAAGTGAGAAGCAATGTAAGACATGCATTATTCAATATAAAACAATTTTTCTGATAAGATTCCAACACTTTCAGCATTCCAAAGGGTTACTTAAAATACATTAATCAATGGGTTGTATTAGATAAGCATTAATCTGATAGGTTTGAACTTTCTCATTTTCATCAACCAATTAATATTATCACTCTATGTAAACATGATGTCTTTTAATTCGCTAACCCAAATAATAATATAAAAATACCATCTCATTCACAATTTATTCTTATACATTTGATCTTCAAAAAATATATGAGATTTCATATTATAGAGTTAGATTCTTAATATTTGATGCACAATCTCAATAATTCATTGTAGTTTCAATTTCAGTTTGGGGTAACTAATTCTTCATGAAAGAAAAAACCTAATTAGATTGTATGGTATCTTCTAGAATAACCATATTTTATTTATAATAATTCTATATATGGCATCTAAAATTTATATTTCATATGAAATACTCACACTTAATATTTCTTTATGCATGTAATATTCGCATGCATGCATCATTTCATTAAATATTTGTGATTGTATATATTAATTTAGATTATTTTTCTTCATGTGAAACTGTACTCTTTTATACAAGATTATCATTCCGATTTTTCTCATAAACTTATGTACATGCTACTATTAGTTCATTTACCTCTTCTTCTTCCCACTATTAACCGAGAGCACAGTAATCTATCCTTACTCACACTAATCAAAAGTAATCTCCTTGTTCTTCATCAAGTGAGTATGTGTATGTAATTGTTTCCTCTGTTATCATATCTCATCTACAAGTATGTAGTTTTATACTTTTTTAAATAAAAAATTTCACAATTCTATGTATTCACAAAATATTCATTACTTTGTGGTATGTAAAATCATGTTTATAAGATAATGTGTGTGTGGGATATTCATTATAAAAAAAGAGTCTTCATAACATCTCCTACTTCACATAGACATCTTTAAGTATATGGTATTGTTTTTGAAAACTCAAAACTGTTTCTTGGAACTCTCATTCATGAAAATAGCTTATGTATGGATTTAGTCATTTTGTAACAGTCAGTTTCAGGCATCTTTGTTTCTTTGAAAAAAAATGATATTATTGACTTCTATAGGCCTTATTTGATCTCCTTTTATAATTAAATTCCACCACATGTAATTTGTGTATTAACAAAATTAAACTATTAAAAATATTTCAATTCAATAAGTAATATTTAATACCTAAATATCTTGACATTTTAAAAAACATCATCCTACTTTCTATATAAATAATTTCTTGGCACCGAAAAACATGGAACCGATTATTACATAATTAAATTATCAAGTGAATGTAAATATTATATCATGAAACACATTAACCTGATCTCATCCATGCTCTTGGATACTTTAATGGACTTATGAAACATCATTTTTCATTCAATTGAGGCTTACTATTTAAATTATATGAAGTGTGCCAGAAATAGATTGTATTCATGGTTTGATTATCATCATGTTTATTTAACAACCAACTCCTTTAGGGATTATATTGATCATTAGAAATGGATGTAATGATAATTGGGGGTGGTTAATTTCAATTATGATAATGGAGAAATGCTTTGAGTCAAGGGGAAAATGCTTTGTTTGCACTAATTTCTCAAGTAGGCACTGGAATCGTCACCCAGACACACTGATACCAATGCCCTGTATGAGTTGTTCCACACCATTATGAAAGCCCCTGAGAACCTTCTTATGGACCTTGTATACATAGAATGCAAACACTCATCTGATCCTTGTGGGTTCTATAACTCCTCTTTCACTAACCTACTTCCATGACTATTCATGTGTGGGCTAGCTCCCATGTTGTAGTGCCTTGCTCCCATATGTTGTTCATATGTCCTTTCTTGGGTGGTTCTAGCTGACCCCAATTTTTTTAACAAATTCACCACAAAAAATAATAAATATAATAATTATAGTAATATAATTTAATACCAATCAATTTATAAATTTTCTAAATCCAAGATTAATAAATCTTCATCTGAAAATATAATTATTTTTCCATTTCTATCAAATTAATTCTTCCACAAAAAATTGTATTTCTTTATGAAAATGAATATTTTTATGTTCTTCAATGTTTTGAATCTTCCTCACCCAGTAATGAAATACTAAATGGATTTATATAATTCAAATTCATCCAAATATATATATGTATTCAAATATCAACATTGGATGGAACTTAAATCATCTTCATTGTTGCAAAAAACTGTTCTTTATTCATACACAAATAACACTTTTCATGGTATGTATGACCGATTCAATAATTTTCACACTTATAGTTACTTCATACAAAATATTTTCAATGAAATTTGATCTTATATAGATGGAAAGTGTCTCCAAAAACATTCTTAGGATCACTAGTATACTTACAATTTATTCTTCTTTTCTGATACATGTTAATTTAAAGTGATTCATCACTAACTAACTCATTGAGAAAAATACAATACACATATAAAGAAGGATCACCAATCCCCCCATTCTATTTTAATTCAATACTAATATATAAAATGATTTATCAATATGTTTTTATTAATTTCTCATTTATTTTTCTATTTTTGTATCCCATTATATATAATATATACAAACTAAATGAGAGTGGATGATATCATTTCATTCTTAAGAAATGTTATATCAATTATTCCAATCTTTTTTAACTTTAGTTAAACTGATATAGGAAATAATAGGGTATAATTTAGATATTAATTAGGTCCATTTTCAATATAGAATTCGATAATGACTAATATAGAACAACTTGTTTCTTTTCTTAAAGAATAATCAATTGATTCTAGGTTGATAATAATTGGTTGATACCAATTGAAACAATTGAGGTGTAAATAATCTGATACAACTTACGAATAAAATTATCAAGATGTAATCAACCAAAAATTCTTTCACTCATATCAATAGACATATTAGAAATATTAAATTATAATAGTTAGGTAATGTTCATGGATTCATCTACGAAACAAATTCCATATTATTTTATTTTATTCATTGATTCATTTAATTTCTCTCCCCTAATATTATAAGTAATTTAATTTTTTAATACGATTAGTATATATTTTCCAATATTCCTCATCACTGAGTTCATGAAAAAGTTCCTTCTAGAGAAATTGATTTTAAATGAAATGAAATACGTTAGAAACTTTTTTAAAAACGTCCCCTCAGTGGAAGATCTAAATGTTCAATTCATCTAGATAAATCCTCACATTAGTTTTTCATTTTATTTATAATTAAATCGAGTATCAATTTTTTGTGATCTCATCCAAGATAGTGACTTAAAGGTTTTTGATCAACAGTGGTAGATTGATAATCTTCATCAAGATTGATCTTTTAAATTTTGAAAAATTTAATCTTCATGATAATAGAAGATAGATTAATCTATAATGGTTACTTACATAAATATTGGAACAAATATTCTAGCTTATAGATATGGAAATATAACGACTTATGCTTTGATTAATCATATAATATGTGAATCACCATAAAATCCCTACAAATAATGAACCAACACAAAGTATATGGGAATAAGGTGGATCTCCATTTCTTTTTTGTGAGACAAACAGGGCTCATAAATATTTATAAACTATAAAACCCCTTTATTTTCTTCTATATGTGAGGTGAATTATTCATTCTTAATTTCCAAAATTTCATAGATTTTTTGGGATTCACGTTTATATCCCATTATTTTATGATATGTTTTTTGTGGAATTCTAATTTTCTCCCAATCGACCAAATCACATTCATCACTATGTGATTTCATATTCATATTTAGAATTTCTTCTTGAGCTATTTCTATAAGAAAACACTCATCAGATATATGTGCATCCCTTTTCACCTACCACAAAGTACTTATGAGGTTTTATGGTTATCATTTATTTAAAACCACACATTAAATTTTATTTATTTATGTGGAGAATTGATTTTTTAGTTGGAATTAGTATTCTCCTACTATTCTTGAACATTTTTATGTATCTAAATTCAATGGCCATATTACTATTATATCATTTGAAATTTGAAAAACATTATTGGTAGTAATAAATGGATTCCAGGTGTTCTATTTATCATTTTAGTCCTTTTATCTTTCCATTCGACTGGTTTCTTCCTTTGTTAATTCTTATTACATCTATTAATTATGGTTTTTATTGTTTGTATATAATGATCCATGTTGTGACCTCTTCTCCCATAAAATAAATATTTTATTCTTTTTGGGGTGTCTCTCATTTGTTTCTTCTATGGTTTTTTTGGGAACTGTTTTACTTCTCATCTTCACCCAAGGTTAACTTATCTATAGCCTTATACTTATATTGTATTTTCTTTTTAATTTTTTAGTTGAAATATTTAATGATATATAGTTTTATTACTCTCCATTATAACCTCTTAAATAGAAAATATTATACATATTCTTCTAACCTTAAAATATATTTTTAACTGTTAAATTATATCATTCCTTTTATGGAAATGTGTTTATCATTGCTTTACTACCCCTTAATATAAACATACATATATTTTCATGTACTAACACATTAAAACAGAAATAAAATTACATGTCCCTAAATGTATCAAAACACAAACAGTATCCTAAAAATTGTAATCTTTTCTTTTTAGATAAAGTCTATCCTGATTGTCCTGCTCGTCGCTTTTATTTTATATAATTCTTTTAGTGGTATAATTAAATAGAAAATTACACTTAAATTTATTCCCCAAAAATTATTGTTGTTCTTAGCATTATTTTTCATTAACAAAATTTAAAAAAGTTTTGATTCGGATAATTAGTTTAAATAAGTAAAAAAATTTAGCTCAATTTTTATTATTAGTAGCAGATGGTTCCTTAATCTCAAATACCGCTTGAGATTTATCATTGAGTAGAATAAAAAATTATTTACACTATATAGGGTTCCAATAGGATAATATTCCTCATTATCTATATTTGGGGCAATAGCTATAGATGTAACAGTTATTCTTTCACCTTTTTTCTAAGACTCAGCTTGACATTTTCAATATTTTCCTGTTTGAATCCAAGTTCAACAGAATTAAAGTTTAGCATGGAATTTTAATACTCTATTTACTTTATAATATATTTAAATTATTTTTTATTCTTCATTCTCTCTCATACATTTTATGTCTCTCCTACAATAAGGTTTCAGGCTCTATGATCTTGTTTTACTTGATCTAAAATTGATCATTATTGACACAAATTATAGCCTTCTAGTTTTCCTATAATTAAAAGAACATTTTTTTTAAATTAATTAGTGGAATACTCTTTATAAAAAAATTTATATTCTCTACTAGTATTAAAAACCAAATCACAATTCCTCAAGATAAAAAATATATACTTCTTTAACTCCATTTTTTTAGGAAAGATTTATATTTTCTTTCATTATTTATTTAATGTCATTCTCTATGTTTTCTATGTCTTCTTCAATATCCTAAAATCTAACACTAATGGCATTATATTTTTTTAGACCAAAAAAAATTCATCACCTTTTGTTAAAATGCACTCTCTCTTTTATTAACTTCTTCTCCTAGATGGGAGATCTCTTCTTGTAATGTCTTCCACTGAACTATATAACTATCATTTTCTAATGACTTATCTTCATCACTTTTTCTTGAGTTTTTTGTGGAAAATCATGGAATATCATATCTAAAACCTATTTATTATCTTTTAAGCAATAATTATTTCCCATGTTCTTGGAAATAGACTATAATAACAAAACATCTTATTTAATGTTAGACTATTATGTCATAAAATTTCAATATGGGTAATTAATTAATCATCCTCTAAACACATGAGGGATTTTTTATTCATCTTTCTATGTTATTTACAATTTTTATTCTTCAATACATGGATGAGATAAAATTATAATCTACAATAGATAAAATACCACAACGTTTTCACTCTATTGTGAATTGAGAAGAAAATTAAAGTCAATAAGAAGCTTCAATTAGTGAATCAAAATAGATGAGTGAAATGTCACTATAATACCATTTTTAGGATCACATTGGGATGATATCAATTAAGGTATAATGAATTAATGTGGGATAACATTTTATTACCTGAAAAATTATATCCCCATTTATACCTCTATAGCTTATTATGTGGTTTCCTCTATTTTCTTCATCACCAGTAGTTATAAAGTTTACACCTAAAATCATAAATAATAAGTAATTACATGATTTGTTAATAAGGTTCACCTCCAATGTGGATTACCATATACCTAGTGTATATAAGTCATTATCCCACTCACAAAAAAATTTCTTTTTGATACAATAAAAATACCAAGCAATGATATGACCTTGAACCTATTCTCCAAACACTGACCATGTACAATGTGAGGTTAATCATTAACGAACAAGATTACAACATATGAGTATTACCATTTTGAAGTGATTAAAAATGAATGTTAAAATTCATATTCAATAAAAATAAATGATATTGATCATCTTTATAAAATTGTTGTAATGAAAATTTTTCCTCAAATACAAAAATGAATGATTTATCTCATATATGCATCAATAAAGTAGGTTACCTCTTTCATCTTCTAATTCAATCATAATAATATAATCACGATATATAGACTACATGTCTCAGAATTCTTAGACACCAATCATAATATGAAAATACCAACTTGGTCACAATTTATTTTTCTAATTTAGTTCATTTAAAATCAGTATTATATATCGAATTACAAAGTCAAATTCTCAATATTTGATACACAATGTCAACAATTTAGTGTAGTTTTGTTATCGTCTTGGTGAAACTAAATATTCAATCATTCATGGTATCTTATCACATCACTATATTAATAAAATGGACATTTTTTAGATATTATCATTAATATATAGTGAACATGAAATACTCAACCATGATATTTATTCAAGCATGTAACATTCACATGCATGCACTTTTCAAGGAATATTCACATGAATGTATATATTAATTTAGTATCCCTTTAATCATGTGAAAATTTACTATTTTGAACAATAATATTCTTCATATTCTTCATATAAACTAATTCCCAATATACTGTAATGGTGTGTAACTTGATCGTGTTGTGGAGCACGTAAAATTAGTTATTTAGTTTTTACTAGAATTTTTGCAGTATACCAAAAACCCTAGGTCGTCTCCCGATAGAGCCTTAGAATATTAATTGAAAAATATTGTTTTCATTATGAAAGTATAAGGGGAAAGGGATTTAATAAAACTTGGGGTTGATGATTAAAGATTACAATAGAAAAAGTAAAGCAATAAAATAAATTAGAAATGAACAAGATTAATTAAATGTGATCAACACAGTAGAGTCTCGTGATGATTATCCATCATCACTTCCAGAAAAAGGGTATAGATATTTTAATCCCAAGTTTGTAACACTTATTACCAAAATTTTACTGAGTTTATAATTGGATACCTCTTAGGGTTCAGTCGAAAACACAAAATGACTCACAGAATATCGTCGATGATTGGGTGATTTGTGTTCGACTTCATAACAGAATCTCACCTAGGAAAAACAAGAAGAACATGATGTGTATTCCATGTTTTAATGTTATTAATTTTTGGTACCATCACATAAATTTACATGGACTTTACAGTTCTTATGTGAGTTCAATTGACCAATATGAACCACACAAACACCGCAATTAAATGAGGGAGGAAAAAGGGATGAACTGTGTGTGAAACATCACATGAAAGGGTACCCCCAAACATGATCATTAGAGTTCAAGTATAACATAAGAGTATAAAACACAATGAAAAAAAAATATAGGATGAAGAAAACTTAAAACCTTGAATTAGAAATATCATTATAAATAATACAAGTATGATGCTCGGGATTACATCACATTCCTCCCCGGGTGATCATAAGGGGTTTAGAAACCCTTGGAAAGGGAGGAAGAAGACAATTTTTAAGTAGAACTTCACTTAGCCTCCATAACTTCTATTAATGGTGGGGAGACACCTTTGGGACTCCAAAATTTCATCACCTTTCCTCTTTGTCGAACGTCAAAATGGGGTGCCAAAGGTTCCAATTTATAGGCAAAGTGGGAAGTGGTGTTGGAAACCCTATTTTCATGAATCCTCTTGGTCCATGGTTTTCGATGGTAAAAAAGTAATAAATCACTTTGGAAAAAAATAAAGAGTAGTTTTTAGACACCTTTTCTACCTTCATGTCAAATTTGGATGCTAGATATGGAATATAATAAGAGGTATTGACAAACTATAAAGGCAATGTTTTGACCCCGTGCAGATCCACTTTATTGGATAGATCAGTTTGCATGGGCCTTTTAGTGGATGAATTGGGCTTTATTTCCTTCATTTTAAATAGATAACATTAAATTTAGGACCCGCCCATAAATTCTCATCCCATTTTAATTCACGGTTTTGTAGAAGCATGGTTATAGTCCATTGGTGTTCTTGGATAATGTGCTGATTGGCCCATTTTTCTTGGACTCCATCATGGGTCCTCCAAATTGCCTCCACCTATTGTATAATTCTAAAAAAAGTAACATTTTTCTTTTAAACTGTGTTAATGACAAAATAATGGAATCAAACATGGAGTAAAATTTGTTAATATACATTTAATTTTCAATACAAAACTAGTTTAATAAATTGGTATTAGGATGAAATAAAATAGTGAATCGTGGTATGATCACACCCCAAAAACTAAAAATTTGAACTTCTAGGAAATGTATAACATCCTAATAATGTCCCATTCCTAAATCAAATCTATAAAAACATACAAGTTTCTTTAGAAATGAAATTCATCATGTCTCTCTTATGGAATCAATTTTCCTATCATTTTTCTTTTCTCACATTCAAATTTGTGGAACTTCATTTGTTCACCCATGCAACATAGTGCAACCTACCACACCTAAAACGTTTCCCACTTCACCCAAGGAAAAAATTAAAGTGGAGTTTTTCTCTTTTATTAGAGTTTATGTGATCTTACCATATGCTTTCCATTATTATATGTTCTCTACTAGTAGAAACTAGTGTGGTACTCAATAGGACTTCCAACAGGTTGTTTTGAGGTTCAAGGGTTTGTATCGTTTAATGTATAAAAATATGAGGCAGAAGAGGATTTTTGAATCTCTTATTTACAAAACATGTCAAAATTCAGAAAGTTTTCACAATGAATGTACACACTCAACACCACACAAAGTATATTACCTCCCACTCACTATCTCAGTTGTCCATTTGTATGGGTTACAACCAAGGGATGAATAATAATTAGTAAACATCCTCTTTTCCTCATTTTATTCTTTTGTTCTGTGTTTTTTCAGATGCACAGAACTATATTTTTTTAGTTTTTTTGGAGATAAAGATGGGATTATGTATAATATAATAATGCAATATGTATTATGAACCCATTTCCCAAATAAAATTTAGTCTCCCTTTATATTAACCAATAATAATGATTCTCTTCCTATAATTCCCATGGAAACACCCTCTCTCCCACACTTCCTAAATATTGAACTAGAATAAACACAATATATGGGTAGGTAGGGATAAATTATCTTGTAATGTGGTTACCTAATATGAATTTCATCGTCTCTAAGGCTTAAGAAGTATAAAATATAAAGGTGGCCGAAAATAGAGGATAATTGTAAAAGGGGATTTTTAATGAATTATTTCCTCTATCATTAATGTAGCATACTTGAATATTATGTCTTCAAACAGAATCAAGGCAAGTTCTGGTTTCTTTACATGACCCAAGACTCTCAAGAAAGTGATTAAAAGAAATAATATGCAATAAAGGTCTTAGAATCTCTCTTGGGTAAGGGATTAAAATATTTTTTAGTGCTAATGAGGCATGGAATTCAAAAAACCTTTAAACACCTAAGAATGATTTGAAAATACAAATTATTGAAAAATATTTCATATCGACATTCATTTGAATTTTTTTCCAAAAAAATGGAATTTCTCAGACAATAGACTCAATCATGAAAAATGATTTTGGATATTCTTTTTAAGATCAATTTTTATCTAAAAACACATATTAAGGAAAAATAAATCCCAAATAAAAACACATTTTTTTGTTTTTGTTTTTAATCCAAACTATGACATATCACTATCCTCCACACCTAAATTTTACATTGTCCTCAAAGAAATTATTTTAAATAAATAGACAAATTAATAAATGTAGGGAGAAGTTAGAGCCTACTAATTGGTGTCATATGTGGAAACTATTAGTTGGATTAACTCCACAAGTTGGTATGGAAAATTCATATAGAAGTGTTTAAGACTCTACCCATTAATAGTAATCCATTTTCAACTCTTCTCACGCAAAACCTGTATTGCACCAAATGGGTAAACATCAATAACGACATAAGAACTGAGCCATAAGTAATGAATCTTACATGGGTGGAGCTTTAGCCATGAATTGTACATGAGAACCTTCTCACCAATATGAAACTTCCACTAATGAATCAGGATATCATGGATAGAATTTATCTTCTATTTATAGATCTGATAGTTCTCTTAGGAATCACATAGAATTTCTTCCTACTCTTGAATTTTCATTTTGTCTATGCTCACCTGCATTTGAAAGAATCATATTAAATTGTTTAACAGCCCAATATTCATGGTGTTCTACCTCCAATAGGATGTTACAAGCCTTTCCAAACACAATTTCTTATGGTGACAATCTGATTGGGATTTTAAAAGCTATATAGTACGCTCAAAGTGCATCATCCAAGTGCACAATCTAATCTTTCTTCCTGGGTTGTACCATTTTTTACAAGATTCTCTTAACCTCCCGATTTGAGATTTCTACTTTTCCATTAGTTTGGGGGTGATGTGATGTAGAGACATTCTGAAAAACCCAATACTTATGATGAAATTTTTTCTTGTTGTGATTTCAAAAATGTGAACCCTGGTCACTAATGATGAATCTAAGTAAACCAAACGTACTGAAAATTTAGGACCTCACAAAATCAACAACCACTCGAGAGTCATAGGTCCTGGTGGCCTTTGCTTCCACCAATTTAGATACACAGTCAATAGCTAATAAGATGAACAAAAAGCCAACTAAATTTGGAAAAGGCACCATGAAGTCAATTCCCCATGCATCAAGAAATTCATTGAATAAAATGGGATATTGGGGAATTTCATTCCTCTTAGAGATATTCTCTATGAATTGACGATGACTACATGACTTGAAAAATCTATGGGAGTCCCTATACAATTTTGGGTAATAATGTAAAGAGTCAAGAACCTTTTGAGCTGTACATTGAGAGCCAAAGTGGCCCCCATAGGCCAAAGTGTGGTAGAAGGTTGAAATAGAGGTGAAATCATGGTTAGGTATACACTAACTATAAGGCCCCAGCCTTAAACCTTACTTAATCTTGAGTTATTACAAGATTACACATTGAGGATCTTTTCCGGTTTAGAGTTTTAGAGAATTAGATCATAAAACCTGCATTACATTCCACATATAAACAAAGTGGTTACATAAAGATAGTATTCTTCATTCCCATCAATGGAAACATATTTAAAATAAAACATGGATTATTTCTTGACACTTCCTTGACAATATCATCATATCATGTACCTTTACCTTGACCTATGAAAAACATTTCAAAAAAACATGGGATGAGCATAAAAAGCTCAGTAAGGGATATAAAAATATGGAAAGGAAACATGGGTATATATATACATAAGAATGAGATCATACTTTACCCATATAACTTAAGCATTTTAACATACCTCATAAAATAATGAATAAATCATAGAAATCATAAGACATAAAGGTAACTTGAGGCATTCATAACATCCTTATGTAGGGAGTAACCCTCTTGGTTACGTTTGGAATACCCATCATAGTATATTCCCTAAATCTCTTCGGAGAATCCTTAACGGTTCACTCCTTCGTGATACCCAATGCATTGTAGAGCTATATCGGGCTCACCCGCCCTTAGTTTATCACGGAACCACCCATCTTCATAATAATTCCCAAGAACCTCAACATAATCGTATCACATAAAACATGCATAAAGGAAACATAAAATTTCCACCTTTCAATCACAAGACATCAATACAACACATTGATATAAAAACATTATGAAAACCATTTTCAATACCAAAATAAAAGAAAAGTACAACATGGTATTTATTTTTCTTTAAAGAAAAGGTATGGCTTGTAGAGGAAGCCGAAAACTCAAATAATGGTCACGACGGCAGAGAAGTCGTTGTCGCCGCTTACGTATGACAAAAACATTCCATTTTGTCGTTTAGTAAAACAATTCGTATAAAAAAGATTCCTTTTGGATAAGCGTAATAGTCCAAGGGGTTTATACACCGTATAAAAGAAGGTTGTGTATAAAACAAGATATGCCTCAATGAAAGGAGATTGAGACGAAGTCCCATACCTCGGGTCCGACTTGACTCGATCGTTATTTAATGTCCTGAATAATAAACATGAGTTAATTTCTACTTCTTTAAGAACCTTTTTAAAGTTCATTATTTCTTTTATATCACTTATTTCCATGTCATGAACACTATGTAATTATTTAAGTTAATAATGGTCGTTTTAACGATCATTGGTACTTGAGTCAAAAATAAACCCTTTATAATTACATGTTGTTCATGTATCCATTATATCCAGTATTATAATAATTATTTATATATCATATAAATACAGTATATAAATGCATTTATAATATTACATAATCATTTAGAGGTATGAAATGAAATGCACCGTTCATGGAGACGGTAAGCCGTACGTACGCATGAACGCTACTTTCATTTCTATTTCATATTTTATAGAATGGAATAATAATGATATAAAGGTATATTATAATTCCAGTATAATATCATATATAATATCATAGTTCCGTCCTTTATACGTCCCACATATGGTATTTAACGAATCAAATCACTTTGAGGGGGCGGTAGTCCGCACTTCCTTAAATGAAGATATCACGTTTACCCATAATGGAAACCATAAAGGTATAACCAAAAAGATTAAAATAGAAGCTTAAGGAAAACATAAACATATTATATATCATATATAAATATAGTTACATCTTAATGGCCACCTTTTAAGGTGTTAAAAGAATGTTGAACAATCATCATTTCGGGAGGCATAAATTCACCATCCACGGAAACAGTATGTTTGTTAACCATTAGATGTAGGTGTGTGTAAGTGTAGCTAGAATACATATTATAACACCATCCTAGTATATTGAGGATACTGGAGTTGTTAAAAAAGAAAATAATAAAAAGAGTTTAGGGGGTTGGAGAATCAAAATAAAACAAAAGGACTCAAAAGAAGACATTACCTTAAAATCAGGTAACTCCCTTTGGTTTGAGCTCAAAGGCTTCCTTGGGAAGACTTCTGACCAAAGTGAGGCTTTAAGGAGTACTAGAGGGATGTGGAGAGCCAAAATGGGCAGGGTTTGGCCGATCCAAAGGCTTTGGGAGTGTGGGTAATGAGGTATAGGTGGGGGCCTTTTATAAGAGGAGAGGAGGGGCACTCTTGGAAAGTAAAGATAGGTTACTTTATTTTAAAAAGAGTTTCGGATTCAAAAGGTCCCACATTGATATAATTCGAGGATAATGTGATAAGGGTTTGAAATCCACTCATCCAATTCGTTTTGTCCATGTGTAGGGTTTAGATTTTACATTATCCTTCCATTTTATTTAAATCGTTAAATAATGAGGTAATCGCTGCATCATCATGATGTAATAAAATAATTTAATATATTTAATTTATAAAAATTATAAAAAAAACTATGTTGTAGGAAATATTTTTATCTTTTAATGAATATTTATAGTCAAAAATATGACTTTTATAACCCCATATAAAAATTGTTTTAGTAACATAACTCATGTTTGTGTCATTTTTAATTTAACATTAAATAGAAAGTTATTTTTGTAATTTCCCAACCAAAGTAGCTCCATGGGGTCCCCAAGTTGACCCATGGATTTTCTTGGTCGGCCATGACACATCCAATAATTGTAGGACATGTGTCTAGGTCATTTCATTTTATTTAAACATTATTCTTACCTTAAACTACACTAATTACCTCTAATCACGATTAAGAACTTAAGAGTTACTATTCACCCAAAAAATTATTTTAATCTCATTGAACCACATTTTACTTCTTAATGAAAACCATGTATGTCAGAGTTTTGAAATTCAAAACACAAAGATGGAAAAATTTCATTTAAACAAAAAATCAGTTTTTATAAGTACCACTTAGTGGTTTCACTATTCATCAAAAATTGATGTTTTTCAGAAAATTACCAAAAATTCACCCTAATCTATATTTGATACTCTGAATTCAAAAATGAAGTCTATTTTAAAAAATTCAAAACATATAAGTCACATTATTTAATTTAATAATTAATTCCCGCTGTCATGACAAATAGCGGGTTTTTTTGAAACAATATCTATGAAAAGTTTGGCATTAGTTTATGACCAATTCCAAAGTGAAATTAATCCTAATGACCACCATTGGATTAAATGGTAAAATTATATTCAGATTACTCTTTAAGACCAATTATAAATATAATCTAACCATATATTTAAATTAAATGAAAAAGCAGTTTTGATGTAAAATGTAGTATTTTTCACTATTCATTAAAAAATGAACATTGTCAGAAAAATACCAAAAATTTATCCAATGTAAAATTAAATGTTCCAATCATAATGAATATGTTTATTCTGAAAAATATAGATTATAAAATTGTCAAAAGATTGATTTAAAAAGGGTTTGCCATCAAAAGGCAGCAAAACAATCTTTTAAGAATATTAGTGTATTCCATGCTTAAGATTGGATTTATTTTTCATTTTAAGCCTCTAAAACACTATATAATTCATTAATAGACATAGATAAAAATATTTATTATTCATTACTTACTTGGGATGTTACATCCTTCCCCCCTTTAGAAAATTGCGTCCCCGCAATTTATTTACTTATCAAATAAATGGGGGTACTTATCCCTCATTGCATTTTCAGATTCCAATGTTGCCTCTTCCATCATGTGGTTTTTCCACAAAACCTTTACCTGATTAATCACCTTATTCCATAACACTTGCTCCCTGCGGTCAAGAATCTGGACATGTTGTTCCTCATAAGATAGGTTCTCTTCCAGCTGAACTACCTCTGGACTCAAAACATGAGATGGATCTGGCATATACTTTCTCCACATCGAAACGTGAAAAACATTGTGGTCCTAAGATAAACTCGGAGGTAAAGCCACCCGGTATGCAACTGATCCAACTCTCTCCAGAATTTCATATGGTCTAATAAACCTTGGACTCATATTTCCTTTCTTACCAAATCTCATCACACTTTTCCAAGGAGAAACTTTGAGAAAAACATGATCACCTACCACGAAAGATAGATCCTTCCTCCGGTTATCCGCATAACACTTCTACCTGCTCTGAGCTGTTCTCATATGTTTCTGTATCCGTTGAACTTTTTCTGCCATCTCTTCTACCAATTTTGGTCCCATAAACTTCCTTCACCCATTTTATCCCAGAAAGCTGGAGTTCGACACCGCTTCCCATATGATGCATGAAATGGTGCCATGTGTATACTGGAATGAAAACTGTTATTATATGAAAATTCAACCAAAGAAAGATGTTGGTCCCAACATCCCTGATAATCCATAGAGCAAGAATGTAGCATATCCTCCAATGTCTGAATTGTTCGTTCTGACTGCCCATCTGATTGAGGATGAAAGGATGTACTAAAATTTAATTCAGTACCCAACGACTTCTGAAGGCCTTTCCAAAAGTTAGAAGTGAACTTGGGATCATGATCAGATACAATGGAGAGAAAAACTCCATGTAACCTGACTATCTCTTTAAGATACAAACGGGAAAGTTGATCTAGGGAAAACGTATCTCGTATATCAAGGAAATGAGCAGATTTGGTCAAGTGATCAACAATAACCCAGATTGCATTATTACCTTGAGATGTATTCGGTAATCCCACAACAAAGTACATGCATATATTCTCCCATTTACACTCTGGCACTCGTAAAGGCTGAAGCATCCTTTTTGGTAACTGCCTCTCTGCTTTAACCTGTTGTCATGTCAAACACTTCATAGTAAAATCAGCAATATCTCTTTTCATTCCATCCCACCAGTAATACTCCCGCAGATCTCTATACATCTTAGTACTGCCAGGATGAACTGAAAATGGAGAACTATGAGCTTCATATAACAACTCCCTCTTCAACTGTGAATCACAAGGCACACACAATCTCTTCCCAAATCTCAAAACGCAATCATTATCAATGTTGAATTCATGCAACTTACCTTTCTGAACCAGCTCTACCTTTTTTTGAAACTCGCTGTCTTTCTTCTGTGCTTGCTTGATTCTGTCTGATAGAGATGATCTCACTGATACCTGAAACAAAATAGAAGAACATCCTACACCAACAACTTCTATGACAAAGTTCATCAAATCATTAACCAAAGGATCACGTTCCAAACGCAACATTGCTAATGAAGCATTACTTTTTCGACTCAAAGCATCAGCCACTTTATTTGATTTTCCCGTATGGTAATGAATTGTACAATCATAATCCATGATTAATTCTAGCCATCTCCTTTGTCTCATGTTCAATTCTTTCTGAGTGAATATATACTTTAAACTCTTTTGTTCGGTATATATTTCACATTTTACTCCATACAAATGATGCCTCCAAATTTTTAAAGCAGAAACAACAGCAGCTAATTCCAAATCATGTGTAGGGTAATTTACCTCATGAGTTTTCAACTATCGTGAAGCATAAGCAATTACCTGATCATTCTGCATTAGGACGCAACCAAGTCCTTTCAATGAAGCATCATTGTAGATAACAAACTCACCATTCCTGGAAGGTAGTGCCAAAACTAGAGAATTCACCAATCTTCTTTTCAATTCATGAAAACAATCATCACATTCTTTTTTCCAGATAAACTTAACACCCTTACGAGTTAGATTAGTCATTGGACTAGATAACCGTGAAAAATTTCTAACAAACCTTCGATAATAGCCTGCCAAACCAAGGAAGCTACGAATCTCAGTTACATTTGTGGGTCCTGGCCAGTCTTCCACAACTTTTGTTTTTGAAGGATCAACAGTTATCCCATCTTTAGAAACAATGTGACCAAGGAAAGAAATTTGTTGCAACCAAAACCCACACTTGCTGAATTTCCCATACAGTTTCTTTTCATTTAAGATTTAAAAAAAACCCTTAAATGTATTCCATTCTCCTCTTCACTTTTAAAAAACACCAAAATATCATCAATAAAAACAACCACCATTTATCACCGGATTCAACTGAGCCATCAGTGCAGTAAACTACTCAATTCTGATTCTAACCATCTCTGGTTGCTGATTTGAATGGTCATTTCCTTCTGTAATCCGTAAATGCTATATCCTTTCAGTCATACCATAAATTAACTTATAATTTAACAATTTTCTAACTCCTAATGTTGTCTAAACCTCCCTTTGATACCAACTATACGGCCCTAGCCTTAAACCTTACTTAATCTTGAGTTATTAAAAGATTACACATTGAGGATCTTTTCGGGTTTAGAGTTTTAGAGAATTAGATCATAAAACTTGCATTACATTCCACATATAAACAAAGTGGTTATATAAAGATAGTATTCTTCATTCCCATCAATTGAAACATATTTAAAATAAAACATGGATTATTTCTTGACACTTCCTTAACACTATCATCATATCATGTACCTTTCCCTTGACCTGTGAAAAACATTTCAAAAAAAACTTGGGATGAGCATAAAAATCTCAGTAAGGGATATAAAAATATTGAAAGGAAACATGGGTACATATAAACATAATAATGAGATCATACTTTACCCATAAAACATAAGCATTTTAACATACCTCATCAATTCATGAATAAATCATAGAAATCATAAGACATAAAGGTGACTTGAGGCATTCATAACATCCTTACGTAGGGAGTAACCCTCTTGGTTACGTTTGGAATACCCATCATAGTATATTCCCTAAATCGCTTCGGAAAAACCTTAACATTTCACTCCTTCATGTTACCCAATGCATTTGAGAGCTATATCGGGCTCACCCACCCTTAGTTTATCACAGAACCACCCATCTTCATAATAATGCCCAAGAACCTCAACATAATCATATCACATAAAACATGCATAAAGGAAACATAAAATTTCCACCTTTCAATCACAAGACATCAATACAACACATTGGTATAAAAACATTATGAAAACAATTTCAATACCAAAATAAAAGAAAAGTAAAACATGGTATTTATTTTTCTTTTAAAAAAAGGTATGGCTTGTAGAGGAAGCTGAAAACTCAAATAATGGTCACGGCTGCGGAGAATTCATTGTCGCCGCTTACGTACGAGAAAAACATTCCCTTTTGTCATTTAGTAAAACGCTTTGTATAAAAAAGATTCCTTTTGGATAAACATAATAGTCAAAGGGGTTTATACACCGTATAAAAGAAGGTTGTGTATAAAACAAGATATGCCTCAATGAAAGGAGATTGAGACGAAGTCCCATACCTCGGGTCCGACTTGACTCGATCGTTCTTTATTGTCCTAAATAATAAACATGAGTTAATTTATACTTCTTTAAGAACCTTTTTCAATTTCATTATTCCTTTTATATCACTTATTGCCATGTCATGAACACTATGTAATTATTTAAGTTAATAACGGTCGTTTTAACGATCATTGGTACTTGAGTCAAAAATAAACCCTTTATAATTACATGTTGTTCATGTATCCATTATATCCAGAATTATAATCATTATGTATATATTATATATATCCAGTATATACATGAATTTATAATATTACATAATCATTTAGAGGTATGAAATGAAATGCACCGTTCATGGAGACGGTAAGCCGTATGTACGCATGAACGCTACTTTCATTTCTATTTCGTATTTTATAGAATGGAATCATAATGAAATAAAGGTATATTATAATTCCAGTATAATATCATATATAATATCATATTTCCATCCTTTATACGTCCCACATATGGTATTTAAAGAATCAAATCACTTTGAGGGGGCGGTAGTCTGCACTTCCTTAAATGAAGATATCGCGTTTACCCATAATGGAAACCATAAAGGTATAACCAAAAAGAAAAAAACAGAAGCTTAAGGAAAACATAAACATATTATATATCATATATAAATATAGTGACATCTTAATGGCCACCTTTGAAGGTGTTAAAAGAATTTTGAACAATCATCATTTCAGGAGGCATAAATTCACCATCCACGGAAACAGTATGTTCGTTAACAATTAGATGTTGGTGTGTGTAAGAGTAGCTTGAATACATATTATAAAAACATACTAGTATATTTAGGATACTGGAGTTGTTAAAAAATAAAAGAATAAAAAGATTTTAGGGGGTTGGAGAAGCAAAATAAAACAAAAGGACTCAAAAGAAGGCATTACTTTAAAATCAGGTAAATCCCTTTGGTTTGAGCTCAAAGGCTTCCTTGGGAAGAATTCTGCCCAATGTGAGGATTTAAGGAGTAAGAGAGGGATGTGGAGAGCCAAAATGGGCAGGTTTTGGCTGATCTAAAGGCTTAGGGAGTGTGGGTAATGAGGTAGAGGTGGGGGGCCTTTTATAAGAGGAGAGGAGGGGCACTCTTAGAAAGTAAAGATAAGTTACTTTATTTAAAAATGCGTTTTGGATTCAAAAGGTCCCACATGGATATAATTCGAGGATAAGGTGATAAGGGTTCGAAATCCACACATCCAATCGGTTTTTTCCATGTGTAGGTTTTAGATTTTACATTATCTTTCCATTTTATTTAAATAGTTAAATAACGAGGTAAGCGCTGCATCATCAGGATGTCATAAATAATTTAATAAATTTAATTTCTAAAAATTATAAAAAAAAATAATATGATGTAGGAAATCTTTTTAGATTTCTAATGAATTTTTATAGTAAAAAATATGACTTGTATAACCCCATATAAAAATTGTTTTAGTAACATAACTCATGTTTGTGTCATTTTTACTTTAACATTAAATAAAAAGTTATTTATGTCATTTCCCAACCAAAGTGGCTCCATGGGGTCCCCAAGTTGACCCATGGCTTGTCTTGGTCTTCCATGACACATCCAATAATGGTATGACAAGATTCTAGGTCATTTCATTTTATTAAAACATTATTCTTACCTTAAACTACACTAATTACCTCTAATCGCGATTAAGAACTTAAGAGTTACTATTCACCCAAAAAAATTATTTTAATCTCATTGAACCAAATTTTACTTCTTAATGACAACCATGTATGTCGGATTTTTTAAATTCAAAACACAAAGATGGAAAATTTTATTTTAAACGAAAAATCAGTTTTTATAAGTACCACTTAGTGGTTTCACTATTCATCAAAAATTGAAGTTTTTCAGAAAATTACCAAAACAATCACCCTAAGATATATTTGATACTCTGAATTCAAAAATGAAGTCTATTTTAAAAAATTAAAAACATATAAGTCACATTAATTAATTTAATAATTAATTCCCGCTGTCATGACAAATAGTGGGTTTTTTTGAAACAATATCTCTGAAAAGTTTTGCATTAGTTTATGACCAATTCCAAAGTGAAATTAATCCTAATGACCACCATTGGATTAAATGGTAAAATTATACTCAGATTACACTTTAATACCAATTAAAAATATAATCTAACCATATAATTAAATTAAATGAAAAAGCAGTTTTGATGTAAAATGCAGTATTTTTCACTATTCATTAAAAAATTAACATTGTCAGAAAAATAACAAAAAATTATCCAATGTAAAATTCAATGTCCCAATCATAATGAATATGTTTATTTTTACAAATATAGATTATAAAATTGTCAAAATATTGAATTAAAAGGGGTTTGCCATCAAAAGGCAGCAAAACAATCTTTTAAGAATATTAGTGTATTCCATGCTTAAGATTGGATTTATTTTCATTTTAAGCCTCTAAAACACTATATAATTCATTAATAGACATATATAAAAATATCTATTATTCATTACTTACTTGGGATGTTACACTAATGGACTACTTGGTCACCAATGTAGTTGGGGTTTGGCTTAGTGGTAAGCACCCCGTAATACTACATGAAAAATGGGGGTTCAAAACCCATTGGGCACATGTTACTGTAGCAGTACTGTAGCGGATACTGTATCAGCGGCGATACTGTTGATCGGCGGGTACTGTAGCGGTAGAAGGGCACTGTAGCGGCGGCGATACTGTAGCAGACAGGTTACGATTCACAGAATAGGAATTTGGGCAAAAATTTGGGCCTACGGGCTATGTAATGGGCTACTAGCCCACTGGGCCTTCGGGATATGTAATATGTCTTCCTCTACCCAGTTAAAAGAGGTCATTGATTTGCTTTATTAATAAAAATGAGGCTTCGACCCCAACCTTTTAAAAAAAAGACTACTTGGTCACCAAACATTCTCCACAAATACGGGTCATCCCAAATGTACAACTGAGAAACATGCTTAAGTCTTTAGGATTGTGAAATGATGAAATTAGTGGGGACCCTATATATTGTTAGAAAATTGAAAATGTCTACATATTAGGGGGGTAAGGTCCACAACATCACAAAGGTTCCCATGGGGGAAGATTTCTCCAATGGGGAGGGGTGAGTCAACAAGATTGTCCAATGGTGGGGAAATCCTATGAATGTGGCCAGCTACCAAATTTTCCACTCCACTTTTTTCTCTAATCTCAAGGTCAAACTCTTAGTGGAGTAGCATCAACCGAATGAGGTGGGGTTTAGCATTTGGTTTCTTTAAGAAAAAACGAAGGGAAACATGATCAGAAAAGAAATTTATTTTACCTGATAAGATACATATAGAATTTTTTCAATGAAAAATCAATTGAAATAAGTTATTTTCAGTGGTTGTGTTGTTTTCCTAGGTTGGTTCAAGGGTACGTAAGGCATACGCAATGACACAAGGAGCCTTCTCAACCCTTTGTGATAAAACTTCCCCAACTTTAACGTTAGAAACATCATACATAAGCTCAAAGGGGAGATCCCACCCTAGTGGTTGAATGACGAGAAGTGATATAAGTATCCTTTTTAGTGAATTGAAAGAATCATCACAATTTTAATCAAACAAAAACTCATAATACTTTTGTCAAAACTGGGATAAGGGAAGTGTGATCTTAATAAAGTATTTAATGAATCTATGGTAAAAACCAACATGACCCAAGACAAATTTCACCTCTCGAAAAAATTACTAATATGGAAGGGTTGAAATTAATTCAATATTTGATTTATCCACTTGAATTGCCTCTTTTTAAATAACATTTTCAATAACAATCTCTAGTTAAACCCTAAAATGGAATTTATCATAATTTAATACAAGATCTTTTTCTTTGAAATGATGGAATATATAATATAAGTGATCCAAACAATCATAAAATGAAGTTCCATAAACCGTGAAATCATCCATAAAAACAACCATGTAATTTTATAGGTACTCTGAAAATATACTCAACATACAACACCGAAAAGTACTAGGAGCATTACAAAGACCAAAAGGAATCCTTCTGTATGAAAATGTTCCAAATGGATAGGTAAATGTTGTCATTTCTTGATCTTCAGGGGCTATATGGATTTGAAAATTACCTAAATAGCCATAGAAAACAAAAATGGGACTTACCAGCCATTTTTCATAACATTTGGTCAATGAAAAGTTGAAGAAAGTTGTCCTTCCATGTGTCTTTATTCAGTCAAAGATAGTCAATATAGACTCACAAACTATATTTCACATGTGTTTTAACAAATTCATTAATTTCATTTGACACAACTACTATTCCAATTTTTTAGGCACAGTTTTCACTAGGCTAATCCAATTACTATCAAATACATGATAAATGATCCCAGTAGTAAGTAATTTACTGACTCCATAATTTACCACTTCAAGGAAAGTGGGATTCAACTGGTGTTGTGATTGTATTAAGGGTTTAGCAACATCATCAAATATTATATGTTGCACACAAATATATGGGCTAGTCCTAGGAATATTAGCCAATTTCTATTCTATTTGCTTTTTACACTCTCTCAAAAGGTTGAGCAGTTTTGATTCTTAATATGGAGAGAGGTTATTGGAAATAATTACGGGCAGTTGGCCAATACCCTCAAGATAAGAATATTTTAAATTAGATGGAATTGGTTTTAATTACAACAACGATGGTTTTTGGGTTGAGGGAGGGGATTTAGGTGGAGTAAGGTCCATTAAACTTTCTATCTTCACATGCTTATTATATAAAGATAAAGAATCTATTGAAGTGAGATTTTCAGAATCAACGATAGTCATGGGTACATTAGAATGAACACACTCATCAATTGAAGCAAAAAATTTACACTTTTCATTACCCAAAAAACACTCAAAACATAACTAAAAGCTCCAATCATCCAAGGGTGAAGAAGAGAAAATGAATTAGAGTATAGATTAAGGAGAGAATTGTGTGTGTGTGCATCATTTGAGATCACTTCCATTGAATAGACCGAAAGAGTGGAGTTCTCTTAAACAGGGTGTTTCATAGCTTCAAGGATATTAAAACTAACCTTTTATCCACTGAACTCCATGGAAAACACACCATTGTGAACATTGATTATCATCTTTTCTATTTTGAAGAATGGCCTCCCAAGTATGAGAGGGGCATGTCCTTGGGTTCGGGTAACTTTTATATCAAGAATGTAGAAATTAGCAGGGAAGATGAGATTCTTCACTCTCTTAAGGACATCCTTAATCACTCATGTTGGATGCATTGTACTCTAGTTGGAATGTTTCATGACAATTCATTCTTGTTGAAGCTCTCTAACCTACAGAGAACAATACATGGATTGAGTAATTACATTAATGGAAGCACCTAAATCTAGCATAGCATTAGAAAAGAAGGTCTCCCCTATGGTACATGGTATCATGAATGTGCCCAGATCCTTGAATTTAGATGACATTTCTGGTTGAATCAAGGTTGATGCATTCCTTCCCAAATTAACTCTCTCATTCCCCTTCAGTATCCTTCTATGGGTGAAAATCTCTTTAATAAATTTGGCATGTCGATGGATTTTTTAATTGCATCCAATAGAGGAATGTTAACTTGTACCATTTTAAATGTATCCATTATTTTATTATAAATATAATTATCATAATTATTTTTAGATTTAGAGAGTCTTTGGGGAAAGGAAGAGGAATGGATTGTTCATTTGAATCATCAATGATAATTTGATTACCCTTTTTCTATTGATTTCCATTACTTGAATTTTTTGAGGGTTGGGAAAGAGTGTTTTCAAGAGGGGGCCATACCTATTGCATAGAATCAAGAGAAGGAGAAACTTATCTACCAATATGAAGTGTAATTTCACATACATAACCTTTACCCTTCGGATTGGAAATGGATTGGGTTGGTAGTTTTCTATAACCTTGCATATTAAGCTCACCTATGGTGTTTGCTAATTTCTCCACTTGAGTTATCTTGTATTGAATTTCCAATTGTATGGTATTTTGGAATTTCAGGATCTAGGTTTTAATTTTCTTCACCATATCCTTGAGGCTTGGTTTTTATTTGGGAAGAGGATGATGATTTTTTTGAGAAGTTTAAGTTTATTAAGGTTGCATCCCTTGGCCTTGTTGATACCAATTCTGCTTGGGGTAACTTGAGTTTCCTCCTTTTTAGTACTGGGGTTGTTCTTTCCACCTAAGGTTTTGATTCAGCATGAATTTATCTTTCTTGAAGGGAGGTGCATGTTGGTATAGACACCCTGGGAACACTACTGCACAAGACTTAGGTGAATCATGAAGTTATGGTCACTAGTAAAAAAATGAGTATTTTCAGAGAAAATATGACAATGTATTAGAACTGAAGAAGAGTGTTAGTTACCTTGTGCTTGGTCTACTTTCCATTCAAGGGTATCCATATCATCAAGTTTATTATTTACCTTTTGTTCTGTGACTGAATTACTTACTTCATGAACTCCTCGGGGTGGTTCAATTTCTCATGATCCAAATTGTTATGAATTTTTGGCCATGTTGGCTATTAAGTCACAAGTGGCAGAAAGAGTTTTATCAACATGGGAACAACTAGCTGAAGTACCAATAATAACATGATCCATGGGGATAAGTCCCTCATAGAAGTATTGAATTAATATTTTTTCACTAATATGGTTGTGGGGGCAGTTTGAGAAAAGTCTTTTGAATCACTCCTGGTATTCATGAAGGGTCTCTCCTTGTGATTGCCTAATTCCAGATATTTCTATTTTAATTGATACAGTTCAAGAGGAAGGGAAGAAATTCTATACAAAGAGTCTTTTTAGGTCATTTCAGCCTCAAATTTTAATAGGAAAATAGTATATCCAATATTTTTCTACACTATTAAGGGAGAGAGGGAAGTCCCTAAACTTAAATCGGTCCTCAGATACATTTTTGGGTTTCATGGTGGAGCACACTATGTAAAATTCTATAAGGTGTTTATGATGGTCCTCACTGGGAAGGCCAAGGAATTTAGGAAGAAGGTGGATGAGTAATGATCTTAGCTCAATGTTGGATACTTAATCTATATATCAGATGTACATAGGTTGATACTCCACAATCAGGGTGGTCTGTCTTTTTAAGGTTTGATTATTTGTAGCCATGTTTTCTTGGGTTTGATTGGGTTAAATTTTTTATTGGTTTATGGCCACTTGAGGTTCCATAAGGGGTACCTCATTGCTACTTGATTTCCCTTATCTAGATTACTTTATTTGTGAATGGTGTGATTTTTCGATTTTAGGGTCAAATTCCAGTACTGTTTCTTTACCAGATCTGGTCATGCAATAATGATGTCCAGTTTTAATGATTGATTGTTTTTTTTTAATTTTTTATGGAACACTAATGAAAAAAATACTTAATAAATAAAAGGAGAAAATAAAAGATAATGTTATACTACAAAATTATAGAGATATATAGAGAATAATTAGAGAGAGAGAGTGAAAGGTAGGGAGAGAGAGATGAAGAACACATAAAAACAACCAAAAATAGAAACAAAAAAACAAAACAAAAAAAAATAAAATGGGGGTGGGGTATTGAAAAGAGTAATAATTAAGAAGTAAAATAAATAAATAAAATAAAATAAACACAAAAATTATCTTGTCTCTTCATAAATGCTTTGAAATTTTGATCGTGTTGTCGAGCGCGTCAAATTAGTTATTTAGTTTTTTATTAGAATTTAATCAGTATAGCAGTAACCCTATAACGTCTCCTGATGGAGCTTTAGGTCATTAATTGAAAAATAGGGTTTTGATTATAAAAATATAATGGCAATGAAATTTAATAAAACTTGGGGTTTTATTATTAAATATTACAATACGAAAACTAAAATGATAAAATAATGTAGAAATGAACAAGATTAATTAATCATGATCAACCCAGTGGAGTCTCGTGATGTTCATCATTCATAACGTCGATAGAAAATTTTTAGATCTTTTAATCCCATGTTTTTAACACCTATTACCATAATTTTACATAGTTTATACTTGGATTCCTCCTAGGGTTCAGTTAAAAACACACAATGATTCACCGAACACCGCCAATGATTAGGTGATTTGTGTTCAACTTCATAACCTATACTCACCAAGGAAACACATGAAGAACTTGATGTGTTGTCCAATTTTTTATGTTATTTATTTTTGATACCATTACATAAATTTACATGGCCTTGATAGTGCTTATGTGAGTTCAATTGTCAAATATGAACCACACAAACACCGTTATTGAATAAGGGTGGAAAATGGGATGAATAGTGTGTGAAACATCACATGAAAGGGTACTTCCAAACCTGATCATTTGATATTGAGTATGACATAAAATTATATATATCAATTATATAAAAATATAGGATGAATAAAAAAAACATAAAACTAGGAATTAAAAATATAATTCAAAATAATACAAGTATGAAGCTTGGGATTACTTCATGTTCCTCCCCGGGTGATCACAAGGGGTTTAGAAACCCATGATAGGGGAGGAAGAAGAATATGTTGAAGTAGAAGTTCTTATAGCTACCATAAATTCTAGTAATGATGGGGAGACACCTTTGGGACTCCAAAATTGTAGCACCTTGACACTTGGTCAAACACCAAAATGGGGTGAACTAGGTGCCAATTTATAGGCAAAGTGGGAAGTGGTTTTGGACACCCTGATTTCACAAATCCACATGGTCCATGGTCTTAGATGGTCAGAATGTCTTAAATAACATTATGAAAAACTAAATAGTTGTTTTACAACACTGTTTCTACCTAAATGTCAAATTTGGCATCTATATATTGAATATAATAATATATATTTCCAAAATATAGAAGAAAAGTTTTGACCCCATGCAGATCCACTTTATCAAACATATCAGTTTATATGGGCCTCTTAAGGGAATAATTAGTCTTAGGTTATTTCAGATGTAATGGATATAATACAATATCAGACCAATCCCCAACATTTCATCCTATTTTAATGCACGGTTTTGTAGCATAATGGGTTTTAGCCCACTGGTGTGCTTGGATTTTGTGCAGATTGGCCCGTTTTTCTTGGACATAATCACGGGTCCTCTAGATCACCTCCACCTATAATATAATTATCAAAATAAGTAGCATTTACCTTTTTAATAGTGTTAAAAACAAAATAATATAATAAAAAATAGAGTTAAATTTGTTATTATACTTGTAATTTTCCAAACAGAACCAGTTTAATGAATTGGTATTAGGGTGAAACAAAAAAGTGAAACGTGGTATGATCATAACTCTTCTTATTTTTACTAGTAACCTAGAGAATGGTAATCTCAACTTCCCTGAAATAATTAAAATCATAAACCTTATTCTTTTAATTAGTACATAAATATCACTATCTATTCTTTTATATTTGTGCAACAGTATGTTTGTAGTTTTGTATTTCAGGAAAAAACAATGATCATGAATATATGATGTTACAAAATATTGATTTCCTTTATGTATAAAAATAATTCATATAATAAAATATGTTTATGGTATTTCATTAATGAAAATAAGAGTTCGTGGAACATATAGCTCTACACATACACAATAGTAATTATATAGTGACATCTTTGAAATCTCAACATAGTTGCATGGAACTCTCCTTTATTTGAATGTGTCAATATAAGTCATCTTATTCATTACCCAAATGGTTTTACAGTACTCTATCTGTAAAAAAAATGGAAAAAACTTCTCTCATCCTCGGTTGATATCCTTTTATAATAAAGTTCCATCACCTCTACTTTGAGTATTCATTGACTTAAATGCTCTAAATATATTCCATGTAAATCAATAATTTTTAATACAAGAAGATATTATAATTTAAAAATAACATCATAGATATTTCCATCATAATAATATCATGATGTCGAAAAATATGGAGCCTCTTCTTATGAAATGAAATTCACATGTTAATGTGATGATGATCACATGAAACATAGTAACCTAATATCATATATGATCTTAGATACTCAAATGGAATTTTCAAACATTTTTTTTCACTTAGGAGAAGACCATTCTTATAATTATCCCCTACATGGAAAATTTTGATTGCATGCATGGTTATGTCATCATCATGTTTATCCCATAAACACATACTCATAGGATTGGATCAGGTACAATAAATTGATGTAAGGATCCTCAAAGGTAGTAGGATATAGAGTATCACAACTATGTTTTGGTTCATTTGGAGAGGAATATGATGAAAATATGGAGTCTAGAACATCGTTGGATCACCCATTATCATATGGAATAGTTTATTTTTGTAAATAATTTAATGTGTGAATAGTTTTGTGTTCCCACAGGCCCATGTCATTTTTCATTATGGTTGAGATCCAAAATATATAAGTATTCTTGTTCCTATTTATTTCTCAAGCCAAGAATGGGGTTAGCACCCAGACACACTATCACAGAATCCATACATAGGTCATGCCACAACATTGTAAGGTCCCTCAAGCTCCTGTAATTTCACCCATTGTGCATATTGTGGGCACACATGTCCACTACCTATGGAAAGTATACTATTCATGACGTCACCTACCACTATTGATACATTTGCATTAGTTGACTCCCATTTGTTAGAGCCTTACTCGCATGTGTGGTTGAGTTGCCCCATCTTAGGTGTCTTTGGTTAAAAATGAATTTCTTAATAAAGACTCCCCAAAAAAATTTACATATATTAATTATATGTATTAGATTTAATAATAATCCTTTTTTCTATTTTCTCAATTTTTTATTAATAAATCATTATCCAATAATATATTTTTTTCATGGCCTCCAGATTAATTATTCCAAAAAAATTTATATTTCTTCAGGAAAATAAATATTTTCATGGTTTTCAATATTTTTCATGGTCCTAATGCAATAATAAATTTTTTCAGGGATTTAATTAATTCCTTATCATCCAAATATAAATATGTATTCAAAAATCCTCAATGTATGGAACATTAATCATCTTCCTTATTCTAGTTACTGTTCCTACCCCATTAACCAATAGAACTTATACAATATAATTATGATTTATTGAACAATCATCACACTTATATTCACTTCATAAAATATATAATATATAAAATATTATCTTATATATATGGAATTCATATTCAAAAATATTATTGGTATCTTCATTATACATCAAAGTTATTCTTCATTTCCAATACATATTCACATCAATTGATTAGTCAATAACTAAATCTTTGATAAAAACCTCAAAAAACAAAACTTAGAATCAGAAAACTTGTGGTATTCCATTGGGTACATGTGTAAGGTGAATGATATTTCAATTCATGATTACGACATGAAGACCACTCTAGAAAAATTCAATTGTCAGTCACATAGTTGGTGTACAGTCTGACCAATTGTTCGTCTAAACCATTCACAGTGGGGAATGTTTGTAATTTTTGTTTGCTTAACTCATTTGATTATATTATCCTCTATCTTGTTTGATAGTGTTTTTTTGTGAATAATAAAGTCCATATTTTTGGGGTTTTAATTATTATTTTAAAGAATATCATAATATTTTTTAATGAAAAATTAATTTAATGTCTTATGCTTTGGTATTTAAGATTTTTTGACAATCATGTTTTAGGATTATAGAGTTTCATTTGTGACATTATTTTGAAAAATATCCAACATTATTTGACTAGATCAAATGAATTTTTGATATAATTTATTTCAAGGAATGATTCTCATGGATTTCTGTTTTTTTAATAATTGAAATGGTTTTGGAATGCTGTTAATTTATAAAAAATGAGTTTTTTTGGGATAAAGTGATTTATATTAGTGTGTGTTGTTCAAAGGGGAACTCTTTTCCAAGTAATGAGGTACTTTTTATTATTAGGGTTGTGATTTTTTAATGATTTTGAAATGTTTCATTGAAAGGAGTTTTTATAAACCCTTATGGTGTTTTGAAATGGAAATAATACATTGTTAAGGGATTTGTAAATAAGATAGTAAAGAGTGTTTATAATCTTACTTTATTTTTCTTAAACTTTTATATTACATACTTTAGAAATATGATGGTTAGATTAAATGGTTTTGTTTTAGGGAATTATTTATAATGTCTCCACTATAAATGAATGGTATGTTCATGAATGGAATCTCTCAGGTAATCATTTTAGTGATCCAATTTTTTTATTCCTAATCTTCTACTCTACACAAATATCAATATAGTGATAATGATTTATTCGTTTGGGATTTTAGATCAAGCATGAGAGTTTTTTAATAAGTATACACTAGTGTTTTGTGATGATCAAGGACCCTGAGAGGTGATTAAGTGGATAATTAAGGTCAAATAAATATTTGAGCCACTAGGAACTCCAAAATTCTCCTGGGTGAGAAGCATAAATTCATTGATCAAATCATTGGTTTTGGACTTATGGAAGCACAATATACATTTCCAACCATTTGAGGAATTTTTTTGGGGGATTTTTCATGGAATTATTTAACCAATATTTTTATTCTACGAAGGTAAGAATTTAAATGGTGATTGGATTATTCATTGTTTATCAGGGATATTTGTCTGTGAAGGAATATGTGGAACATTTCCTTAGACTCTCCACTTTTTCTAATGATATTCCTACTAATGATTTACATAACACAATTTCCTTTTCAAGCGGAATTTTTACATTAATAATTTCATTGGTGTTTTAATCAGTTCTAACTACCCTTATAGAGGTGATTTATTATTTTTTTATCATTGAGGATTTATCCATTGAGAAAACAATGATAAAAGATTTCTCAATCCCTTTGGGTTTGAGTAAGGGTGATCTAGATAGTGATAAGTAAAATCATGAGGGTTATAATGATTGGAAGTTTTCTGTATGACTTTTGGTGACTACTCTAGTAAAGAAGTTACTAACTGTGTTATTAGAGTGTTGGAATTTTAGAATGTTAGGCTCTCTTTTCTAATATCCTCAGTGATCTATCATCAATGTTACCATCTCTTTCACATTCAAAAGTCTTTTAATTTAAGAGGGAACCATAAGAAGTATTATTAGTCCCATTTTTTTATCTAATAATTTATTCTCTAAATTGGTTCCATGGGATATTTAGAATCTATTTTTTGATTTTTGGAGTCTTATTTTTTTAACATCGTTTTCAGGCATTTTTTAGTTTATCATTTATACACCTCTTGTAATTTATTGGAGATTTTTTTGGATTATGATCCTATCATTTTAGATGTTTATGAATAATTTATTCTGATTATTATTATCTCTTATTCATGTTGTGGAGCATGGTTTGGGGTTTGGTTGATTTATAACTTGGGAATTACTTTGGTGTGAGTAGGGAAACATGGGTAATATTTTTGTTTTATAGTGGACTATGAGTTCTACCAGTTTGATAAATTCTTTTCGATTCTCTGAGAGTGCTTGTTTTGTGAGCTTGGCCCAATGTTACCCTTTGTTTAGTTATATGACCCAACGACAGAACCATTTCATTCATTATTGTGGAATGTTCATGTTGAGGGGTATCTCTTATATTTCGGAGTATATTACCTTTGTGTTCTGGTCTAAAGACCTTTTAGGGTGCTTCTCAAGAATTTTCTCTCTTGTGGTGTTTTGAGTATAACGTCTTCAGTTGTTGAAATCTTGTATCTTCATCTAAAGAGTAGTGGAAGAGTGTTTTATTTAGTGATGATCAATTTTTTGGTGTGGTTATATGTGGTTGAAATTATATATATTAATTTAAAATAGTGGGAATACCTAAGGCCAATCACTATGTACTTCTCTAATTTATTGGATTTTCCTTCCAATCTATTTTTAGTTTTGATGGTTCATTGCTAGTATCTCTTGTGTCATCAGATCTTCTGGAGGTATTTCTATTATTTTTTCTTTTAGTTTGATTCAATACATGGAAAAATATCATGGGTTTTGATGTATACATTTATCAGGGTTCATAAATTAAAGGGAGGCCAGCTAAGTGTCCATCCCAATGTTTCTCTTCTTGAATAATATATTGTTAATATTTATAGTGATTTAGTGGATAATAGATCATAAATCATTTTTTATGGTTTTCCCAAGCAGTGGGATACTCAGGTATCATATTCTTGGTTTCAAGCATGGGATGTTGGCCCCTCGGTTGGCTTCTTTATTTTGACGTGTTCATCTTTACATTTCCTTTTACCTATGTTTTAAATGAATTTTTGGGGGAATAAAGTGGCATGGTGGGGATAATAATGACACTTAAAAATGATATATTATTTCTTTGGTTTATATGGTTGATTTAGTCATTGAAATTTAGGTTCCTGATGGAAAAATATTATATATTTTTTAACTTTTATAGGGGAACATAGTATATGAACATTTTTTGGGATATTTTGTAATGGAAATCATATACCACAAATAAGTTTGGGAATTAGTGATCAAATGGTTACTAAAATATAACAACTAGGTCATGCTGACAACATAAATACCCCACCTTAACCTGGCCATCGGGTCCTAGCCCACCATGACCCCCCAGTTTCCCTGCCAACATGTGGTCCCCTACCTGGGGTCCACCAACATTTCTCGAATGGGTCATCATACTAATGAATTTTCTTATATTCTAACACATGTTATTTTAGTGTTCGTTTTCCTCAGCCAAATGCGCCCTGCGAAACTTCCCATCAGGTCACCCACATTAATCCCTACTCTTGGCTATGCGTGATTAAATATGGATTTCGAATCTGGTTGGCACCCAAATGGAATGGTTTAACTTGTTTACATGATTAACATAATTTATCATCATTAACCATTTAACATTATAGGATATAATATTCACCTCCCACCCTAACACCCACTAGATCATAATTTCAGCATTGTGGAACCTAAATATCATCTCAAGTAGTGTCATCCCACTCTCAAGTAGGTTCCTCCTTTGATACCAATTTAACTAATGGCCTTTGTATATAGCAAAGAAATCCCAACCTATTATGGTCGTCAGGTCCTATACCTTTAGGAACCAACAATTTCCCCAAAGACACATGGACGCCTACCTAGGAACCACCAATGTTCTCAAATAGGTCATCATTATAATGAATATCCCAACATGCTAAAACATGTTCTTTAAATTTGCTTTGTCCTCACTAATATACACCCTGAAAAACATACTAAGATATCACCCATCCGAATCCCTAATCCAAGCAAAGAATGGATGACCATGGGGTTCTAATAAAGTAAGAATAGAAAAATAAAGGATCACATTTTGGATATGATTCATATTAGCTATAGTGAACAAGTATTATTATAAATGTATATTACATCATTTTTATAAATATTCATTATACTGTACAAAGACATATCTGAGGGCCATAATATATTTGTGTCCTTTGAAACTTGGATCATGATATTCTTAATTCAAGAAAATTCATCAAGGTATCCTATACAGATTTTCCCCTTCTGTAATCCTACATAAAACCCTTCCTTCACAACCTAGGGAAAATAAACATAGGAAAGGGTGAATTTAAATCCTACATAATGGTAACCAAGAGAAATATATTAACTTAATGTGATAATATGAGTATGATAATGTTATAATGACATAAGAAAACTATACCCTATATATCAAAGAAAAAAATATTGATTCATGGCATGAATATTGAAATTTCATAAGGCCTGAATAACAATGGAATCAAATAAAATTATCCATAATATCATTTCATTGGAATAATATATATATTGATCACATATACATAAACATAGAAAATCATTCCCTTAAAAGTCACGACTCATTGTGAAAAATAATCAGGGAACTCCATGGGCAGTTATACCTTTGAAGCGGGACACACTACCATCCCTAGTGCAAGCCCTTTACCTATAGTGAAATGGTTTTACTCCCCAAACCATAAAAATAGTCAAGGTTAACTCTAAAGACTATCATAGTGAACATAGTCTCATACTACACCGGGTTCACTCCGTATTCCATTCCTATCTATATCATGAGATATAAATCATTTACCAATGAATTAGATAGAGACATAGGTCTCATCCATAAAATAATTACAATTATACTTATATGTGGTATAAGATCATAAAACATCCATTATACCATAACCCATGAAATGAAGCTAGAGTCATAAACATTTCTTCATATAATAAACTGTGTAGAAGATAAATGTTTCACAATCATTTAAATATTTCATTATAGTATAATGCATGCAAAAAAAGAATCCAACTTCATAAAAATATTATCCAGGAATAAACCATGGAATAGAAATTTGTTTCATAAATAGCATATCATAAAAAACCATTCAATGAAATAATATGATTAGTATCCTTGGTTTATAGCTACATAAAAGCATAAGTGAAATCAAAGGATGTAATCATAGATGGAGAATGATTTTGAAAAATAAATAACATGGAACTTTTCATGAGGAAAATTAATTTCATTGAAAATACCTTTTTGAAACTAAAAAATTGAAATCCTTTTCAGTGGTAATAAACAAGAATAAGTTATAACTTAATCTTTAATGATTATTTAAACAATTTCCAAAGAAAAACAATTTTTTCTATTAAAAATTATTTTTAATAATTAATTTTTTTTAAAATTATTTTTATTGTAAATAACATTTAAAACATATAATGTAAACATAGAAAAATAATTTAAAATATTTCATGATGAAAATAAAATTTTTCACCTTTAAAAAGACTTTTTACAACATAAAACATTTAGAAAATAATTTTTTTAGAATAACCTTGAAAAATTATAAAGGAACATTCAAGGAAAAAAAATTCATGGAGGTGTGAAATTTTCCTCATGACATACACATCAATACAATGATTCCTCCCATATTTTTAGATAAATCCAAACAGTCATTATAACATGCCAAAATTCTAAAATACAACTTTGTATTTAATAGTGCTTACGACATGCAACACCAAGTGTAGAAGGGGAATATATTAACCCAATACATTACAATATTAAAAAAACATATTATATATTGTTTAATTCATGATAAACCAAGTTATATTGTGCTACAATTAAGAGAAACCTTCCTTGATAGCTTGTATTACATGTATGACTGAGTTTCACCAACTAACAATGTACTATTAAAATATTATTATTTCAAATAATATGACATAAACTATAAATTCTACTAGTTTTTATGAATAATATTAACGAAAATATGAAAAAATATATAAAAATATAAATTTAATTCATTGGTTACCAATTAATGTGAAATGAAAATAAGAACCAATGGGACTTAAAAAGAAATATAATTATTTTACTCTTCTAAAGGAGTTTTATCTTAATATAAATAATTAATTACAATTAGTTAATGATTTTAATGAAATATATATGTTATATATTCAATAACATATTTTTGATATTCATTCATTAGGTTTTATAAGAATAATATAATAACAAACTAAATTTCACAGCTCAAAAACATATATTTTTATAAAGGGGATTTTACGACCATTTAATGGAGAACCCATTTAAAATATGAATTTTATAAATTTAATGGTTTTAATATGAAAAACTAAACATCATATTTTACATATAAATATAAAAATTAGTTGAGGTTGAATTTGTTTATATTTTTTGGCAACACATCATTTTCTAATAAATAGTTAAAAATACTGAATTTTAGTTCAAAAATATTTTTCATATAATTTAATTATAAGGTTAAATTATATTTTTAATCATATAAAAAGTCTAATTTGAAGTTATTTTTATAAATTTTTAAAATATATTTCATTATAATCAATTTAACCTCGAAATTCACTATAAAAACATAGCAACCTCTAAGATGGTTGTACATTAAAAACCTGCATTTTCATCCCGTCTATGGGATTTAATTTAAATTAATTTCTGCCACTTATATTAGTAGAATTTTTGAAAATGGATTATATATTTGGAATCATAATAATTTATAATTTTTAATAGTACCAACATATTTTTGAAAAAAAATATTAATGAAATGGATTAAAATTAATTATATTAATTAAGGATAAATAAAGATTAAGAAGAAACTAAACATAAACCTGAAAGAGAAAAAAAAAGAACTATAAACTTGACCAAAAACCATTTTTATGGACTTAAATTTTCCATTAAACAATATTATATAGTTTTATTAGTTTATTATTACTTTCATTAGGTAAAAAAGTGATTACACATAACATGTTTTCAAAAAATACCATGTGAGTCCTTTTCCTCCACTATAAAAGGCCACTAATTATTCCCATTACCTAAACCTCTCAAACAACATTGGTTGGAGAAAGATATTCCCAAATATCATCCCAAAATACCTTTACTCTACCATGAAGCCTCCATTGTTATAGAATGGATTACAAGTAATACATTTGGTATAAACCAAATTGAGTTACCCAATTTTTAAGGTTACATTTTCAAATGATCTCTTTTCTTTCATTTACTCCTCAACCCACTAAATTATTTTTATATACTTAATATATGATGAAACCAGTTTCCTAAATATACTATGTTTTTTTTATTCAGGGGTTTTCCTACACTTAAACACACTTCTATCTGATAGGTAATGAATGTATTGTTTCTTTTTATGATGAACTACTACCTCATGAAGGGATGATTGTTCATTTTTCCTTTACCACCTCTCATAGTGGAAATTTTGATGTAAAAACTATTTATATAAGTTATATATGATATTTTTTATGTCTTTAATCTTATTTAATTATTTTATAAAACATACCATTATAATTTCCATTTTTTTGTAAATACGATAACATCATTTGTGTAAGTGTGGACTACCACCCCCTTAAAGCTATGTAATTCATTAACACAATACAGGGATTGTCTAAAATATTTTTTAAATTAAAAATATGTGAAATTAAAAACATATATATGATATTAATGAAATAATTACATTTCTAAAAATATAACATATATATATATATTATTTTCATTATTACCATTTCACGCACTCGAAATGTTAAAACGACATTCATTAACGTGTGGACTACCACCTCCTCAACAATATGTGATTCCTTTTACATAAAAAGAATTATATTTATAAATATATATGATTAAATATAATTTTATTTATGATATAATTATAACTATGTAAATATATGGTGTTACTAAAAATCTTTCCATAATGATCATTGAAAAATGGGAAACGTTACTCTTGTGTACGTATGACCCACCATCTCCATGATTACAACATTGATTCATTTTTTCATAAATATATTTAATTATTATTTTTAAAGTATAATTTATGTATAAATATTATAAATATTTCATTATTATTATTCTATAAATTTTATATATTGACCCATTTGACCATTTTTGACCTACCAATGTTGTTGTTGGCACATAACCTCAATTTGGTAAATATAACCCACATAAAAATTATTATTTATATATTTGTATAAAACATAATAAATATTGAATTAATGTTAATTATAAACATGAAAATGTTCTAAAAATAGTAGATAATTAAAATAAGTAATTATACAAAAAGTTAAAGGAAGTTCACCCAAAAGGAAACACAGTGTAAAGGATTTTTTATCTCACTTTTTACATCTCTAAGATAAATATCATATTCACCACTTTCATATTTTATGTGGTGTATGTAATGAACATTTTTATATATTATATATTGAATTAATTTATCTTAATTGTATTTAAAAAATCCATTTCATATTATTATTTATGTTTTTTATGATTTACAATGATTCAAAGTGGTATGGGACACATTGAAATTTATAAACATTATTTTCCTCAACAATAACATTATTTATCTTTCAATGATATTTCCATTTGAGTAAATTAAATAATTTTTTTTAAATAAAACCATTAGATTTCTTATCCTCTGGTTATTTATGACCTCTTTCAAGTATTATTACTATTTCTTAACTTCTTGTACTCAAGTTTGTTAGAAATTGTTTTTAAGAAAACCTGACTTCATTTCTCTCTTTAACCAGAGAATCTATTTTCTTTTAAAAATCATGTTCCTTCAAAACTCTTTTCTAAATTGTTTTGAAAATTATTTAGTAAATAAAATTTTACCCTTTTTTATTTTACCAATGTTTTTAATGTAATCTCCTTTTAACTTTATAAATAAAGAATATTTCTAACCGTTTACCATAAAAAATGAATGTTCTTTTTCCATGTATAGAATTTATGTATTTATGTGTCAAAATTTATACCAATATTAAATTTCATATTTAAAACGATATTTTTTAAATAAATTTTTAAAAAAATTCAACGAAAATGTTTTTCAAAACAAAAGGATATTTTCGTCAATAATTTTTTTAAAATAATTTTTTATAACATTTCCATTCATAAACAACAACCCTTTATTTTAAACCAGTTAGGGAATTTTATATTAATTCCATTCCTAATCTTCCTATGGATGGTTTATGATTTATTTGGAAAATTATAGTATTCACAGTCACTTTCTTGACTCTTTTAGTCCCCTAGAAAAAATTAATTTCTTATGTTCCTTGAACATTGAATTTCCATTATTTTACCATATCATTAATCATAGATATGTTCATTACCTAAACCATATATCATTTTTATATAGTTTTTATAGTTAATTTTATTTAGTATTTGGGTAAATATTGATAAATACGTATCTCTTACCCTATGTGGATATTTGATAAGGCACATTGTTAAATAGATTACTTGACATATATGGAATTGTTTGGACTAGTATGACTTTGGTGAGCCTGGTTAAACATATCCCTTTGAGGAATTGGTATACTCATGGGAAGATTCACTGGGATAGCTTCTTTAGATGTATTTTTACACAATATGTTGAAAACATTCTTGTAAAAGGTCTTAATGGTAAAGGTACCATGTACATATAAAACATGGATTCCAATAATTATGAATTTCTATCAAATAGATTTAGTTATTAATCATCCATTACATTTTTCATCAACATATTTATGGATATATTTCATTTTCTGTTATATAGATCGATTTTTTTTGTTTCATACCTTTCTATATTAATTTTTCCTTATCTAGTTATTTGAATGGAATGTTTTTCCATTTATTATGCTGTCAAGTTATTTATACACTTTATTCAGTGTATTAATTACATCGCTTGTGTGTTATGTTATTTATGTTTCCATATTTACTTTTATCATTTATTCATTATTTTTTTCTCTATATCATTCCCATACATGGAATTTGAGCTCACCCTTATTATGTTTTTCCCAAGAATCCAAGAAGTGTACTATGAATGGTATAAAGGGATTTATTGGATGGATTAAATTTATCTTTAATGATAGTTATTTAGAAATAATGAAAAATATATGTTGTAATGTGTTTATTATTTTTTAATAAAGGTGTCATTTATATATCTGGTTTATCAAGACTACTAAACACTATGGTCTTTTGAAATTTGTTTCATTATAATAATTCTAATGTAATTGTAGTAGACATAGACTTTAGGATATCTAGATTTCAGTCACAATTGGAATTGTTTAGAAAACAACATGAATATTCCTTTATAGAAAATTTAAATTTGAAAATGGGTTAAAAAAAATTATTAATTAATTTTTAAAATGTTAAAAATATTTTTTATTTTATCTTTATAAAACATAGTTTTATAAGAAAAAAGGTTTTTGATCGAAGAGACAATTTTTATTCAAAAAATTATTTTTGAGAAAATGAGTACATTGATAGAGGAAAATGATCAGAAATAATCTAAATATTTATCTATAAGGGAATAAAATCCCATAGTTTATTTAGATATTGATCGTAATATTTTATCATTGGAAATATAGTCATGAAGAATCCCCATAAATGATGAGATTCTAAAATAATATATTTACAACTCTGGTGAATATAGAATGTAATACTCCTAAAGGAATATCATTAAAAGAAACATAAAATTTCATGGGAACAAATAAATAAATTATATTAAAGGTAAAATGGTTTTTATGTACACATTGTAAAAGAATATAGGGTTATAAAATATCCATATGTCTAAAAGAATGGAAATTGAAATAAAAAAGACTTACTGCTTTGTTAACATTTAAATTATAAACCCTGTGAAATATAGATCCCCGATATATATTTAAATACCTAATATTTTAATGATATTAATAAAAATAATAATTTCATGGCTGGTATATACCCCAGATAAAATAAATTTGTTTTGAATATGGCATGTGTCTCAAAAAAGAAAAAATATAAGACGGAAATCCATTACTACTTTTGAAATATTTTGAATCATAATCCAAAATAAATCATAACATCAAATGAAATATTTAATATAATTAAAATTACCATATTAATTATATAAAATTTCAAAGGGGATGTATATATACACCACATAAATGAAACATGTGTTGAATTTTCATATGTCTCCCAGAAATAAAAGAGACTAGAAATCCCTTACCTTATGTGTTGACTTTCGCCGTACATAGTCAATACTCAAGTGTAATAAATATAAGTTTATTATTAATCATTTAAATAGTAATATTTATGAATATGAAACCATATATTATTTTCTTATGACCTTTTACTACCTTTTTATTAACAATTCCATGATCAAGTTATATTTCGGTTAATAACTGCTTTGTTTTTCATATATGTTTTTATTTTTTATTTTTGGACTATTAAATTAATTATTTTTCCATAATGTTTAAACATTTCACCATTATATAAATTAAATATATATTCATTATATATTTATTTATTATAATCTATGAAATATATAGATTCGAAATAAAATACATCGTTCATGGAGACAGTGAGTCGTACCTATGCAAGAATATTCTTTACAGTTTATCAAAGTATTGAAGGAAATAAAGGTAAATGATATATTATAATTAAAGATTAGTTTTAAATTCATATATAAACTATATGTTCATTAAACCCATCGTTATATATCCCATGTTAATGATGAATGAATCACATCGCTTCGCGAGGCGGTAGTCCACTGTATACATGAGCAATGTTATTATATTTCCATGAAACAAAAAGAATGAATATTTGGGTTATATAATAATTAAAGAACATAATAATATCATAAATATAATATATAAACTATAATTACATCATTTTGTTAACACTGAAGATATTTTGTTTTTAAAATCAATGAAATCTGTTCACAAGTCGATAATCTGTCACACACAAGAACAATGATCATGTAACATAATTGATGGAAGTGGATATAGTTTTAATAAATTACCTTAAAATAATAACATATAATAATATTTCAGATACTAATTTTATTATATCATAATTTTATAATTATAATTTATGTATTTGGAGGAATAAATAAGACAAAAACACTCATTAAAGAATGTTTCTTCTTCTTCATGTATACTCTTTAGGTTTGCACCAAAAGCCTTCCTAGGTTACATTACATTTCAAAATAATGATTATAATAAAAGTGGAGGGAATTTTTGAAGTTATTTTTGTAGGTATTGTCTGAAACAAAACTGTTTTATGATTTTTATAGGTGAGTATAAGGGGTGGCCATTTATAAGTGAGGTGAATGACACACTTGTAATTTTTTGAAAGAAAATATTTCACCCATGTTTTCTTCATGTCACAAGGATCCAATAATTTATAAATTCTCAAGAATATAAATGATAAGGTAAAATTAATTCAATATAATGGTTTTTTACAAGTTTTGGGTTGGTTTTAACCCTTATCATTTAACATTAACCCCCTGGTAAACCCACTTTTACCTTAACCGTGGTAATTTGTTTTACTATTTATACTATTCATTTTGGCAAAAAAATTGAACTTATTATAAAACATTAATTATAATTATTCCAAATTTGGATTCCATTTTTACAAATTCAATCCACATAACTATAATATTTTAATTTAAAATTAATCTCACAGACACAATGACAATGCAGTTTTTAAAGGGAAAATGTTCAAAAGATTAAAGAGTTTTTATAACGAAATTAAATATTAAATTGATTCCATTGACCCAGATTGGATTAATGGATTTATAATTTAAATAATTATTCTATAAACCAAATTTGAAATATATTTTAAAATTATAATTAAATTAAACAAAAATTCATTTTTCAATTTAAATTTAGTACTTTACACTATTCATCAACAATGAAACTTTTCAGAAAAATCTCAAAACTTCAACCCAATATAATTTCTATATGTGGATTTGAAAAATTATTTTGGTTTTATAATATAAATTTTATAAAATTTTCACAAGTTAGGATTATTATTGTTTACAAAAAGAAATCAGCAGAACAGTTTTTGAGATAATATTATTTTTGAAACAGAAAAAGACATTATTGAAAATTGAAGTAATTATTTATCAATGTGTTTTATTCTTATATAACCATTTTAAATAATATTTAAAATTTTTTAATTCCTATTTATTCCAAAATTTTAACTTCTAGGTAATAATAGTCTATTTTTAATAAAACAAAATTAATTATTTGTCATGGTTTGTTAAAACGCATTGTTGAGTGTAACTCATGATAAACATGGTGTTGAGTGTAAAAAAATATAATCTCATTGTCAAATATAACATACGATAGAATTGATATTTAATGTGATGAAAAATGTATAAAATATTAAATTTATTTGAAAAAAAATCACAAAATCTTGCAGTGTTATAGGTACATTCTGGTAAACCATGTGGGTAAACCTTATGATCTGGGATGTTTTAGATAATGGAGACCACATTATCATTAGAATGTATTTTAAACAGTGTGGTAAATGTAACACTCGATACTTTTATGATAAATATTTTTGTTTTTATAAATCATAAAAGGAATCTTTCACTACACACAACACTAACTTGGCTTGCTTTACACGCAATTACAACCTTCTCGATAGCCTGCGTTGTACGCAATACCGAGTTTCCCTAAACAATGATATGCTATTAAAATATTGTTAAAACTAGCCGTTATGAATAGTAATAACCACTCTTTGAAATTTTATAAATTTTATTTTTCAAAATGGACTTTTTTTTGATTCGGAATATCGAAATTAGCCTAGGGTGAAATTTTGGTATTTTTCTGAAAACTTTCAATTTTTGATGAATAGTGAAACCACTAAGTGGTAGTTAAAAAAACTAAAATTTTCATAAAACATAATTTTACCGCTTCTGTGATTGGAATATCAAAAATCCGAGAGATACAGTTGATGTCAGAAAGTAAAATGTGGTTCAACGAGATGAAAATAATTTTTGGTGAATAGTAACTTTTTACTTTTATTTACCACGGTTAAAAGTAAATAGGGTAATTAAGGGTAAAAATGATATTATTATTACCCTAACACATATCCTAATTCTATTGGATAAGTGAAATTCAACCAAAAACAAACTTAGGAATAAAATATGACCATTTAGGCCCACTTGGATTAGATTAGGACATTTATTATAAATTTATTTAAAAAAGGGTTAAAATAGTTAAAATCAATGTTTATTAAGTAAATAATTTTTAATATAAGGTTATACATAAGATATATTCTACTATAAATATTCATTAGAAAGATAAAAAAGATTTCCTATATAATGGTATTTTATTTGTAATTTTTAGACATTATATAATATAATTTATTTATGACACAAAGATGATGTAGTAATTATCTTATTAATGAAATATTGACATAATTGATGTTATAAATACCAAAATAAATGTAATATGAGACTTTTTATGAATTCCACTAATTTTATCGGTTAATATGACATGATAGTATTGATTTAGTTAACTTATTTCGAACTAATCATTCTGTTATGATTTTCACAAAAATCAATTACTAAATAAGTGTCAAAATTGACATAAAATAGTTTTTAAAACAAATATTATATTATTAATTTTTATTTTATTCCTAAAAATCTAAGGTTCGGCCAAATGACTTAGAGAAGGTTATATATATTAATAATAAACAACTTGGGGTTCGTTTGGCTGCTTATAGTAAGTTTATTAACCTTATAGTATAAGAACACAAGAAGACACGGTAAAAGTAAAATTATTTAACTTAATGCTAAATCTAAATGATAAGGTTAAAATAAGAACCTAAACTTGTCTAAATTATATTGGATGAGAGGATTTAGACCCATCCCAACCTTAGATTCTAAATAAATTAATTTGGAGCTATTTAAAACTGAACATGACTTTATAATAAAATAATATTTTTAGATTTTCCAAAGGAGCCCCTCTCCTCCCTTATAAAATGGCACCTCCTCCCCCTCTTCCTCACACCAATTTGAGCCTTCAATCTCGGCCAACACCTACCACTTTCTCCTCTCCACTTCCCTAGAGACATCCTAGAGTTCCTGGTCTTCTTCAAAGACCAATTTTAGTTCCCTAATAGGAGGTCTCAAAGAAGCACTTCAAAGAAGAGGTAATGTCCGTTACCGATTCTTTCATCTTTATTTCTTCTTCCACTTCTTATTATTTAGTTGTTTAATTATGAAGTAATAACATCAGTATCACTCATATACTGAATATATCTGATTATTTTAAAGTGATATTTATCCTGAAATAGTATTCATACACTCCAATATAATTCCATGATCATGGGAATGATATCATCGCTCGTGCGTACGTACGGAATATCGTCTCCATGATGTGATGTGACTCGTTCTACATGATATTCTTTGCATAATGATTATATAAATGAATTGAATGAATTAATATGATACATATTACACTAATAATATTCTGGAAATGAGGTATCTATAACCTAAAGAGAAGAATAAGAATTTATTCGACAAAACACGCATAAGAACAAAAAGTAATAAACACCCGAATAACAAGTTCTAATGAAATATTACTAATAAGAAGCTAAGAATATGACCATATGTGATATCATAACAATGATTATGATTCTTGAATAAGTCAATAACATTATTTAAATCATTATACAGGAGGTTCGGACACGTACAAAGCATATCAGACCTTAGGTAAGGGAAATATCACAATCTCATTTTTATCCGAGATTGTTTATACTTTGGTATTTACTGGGGTGTATTTTATCATACACATCCATGTTTCCTCAATATGTAATATTTATATCCTTCTACAATAGTTTATATCCAATTTTACCCTTCGGTGAGTTTTTAGTAATAGATATGAAAGTAAACTTTCGTCGTTTTTCGTACGAGGTACTTTTTTTGACTTTTCCGACAAAAGTACGACAAGAATGTTTTTTAACTTATATGGCATGAATGGATTTTTAAAACATTATTTGAAAGAAGCTTCCTTTACAAGTTTTCAAGTTTATTTTTAAACAACTTATGTTTGTGTAAAATTGTTTGACATGTTAAGAAAGAAAAAATGTTTTTGAAGTAGAAAGGATATTTTCCTCAAGAATGGAGTTCAAGAGTTTTATCAAAAATTTTTACCATCTAAGATAATATAGGGTTATGTTTCTATCCCTATTATTAAATTTAATTTATTATGTTGTGATGGAAATATTTTTATTAATTCCTTTATCTTATATGAATTGTTTTATGATGTCACGTTGTTTAAGATTCCCATTTTTATTACATGGGTTATGCTATGATGTATGGTTTATGATTTTGTGGCACACATAAGAATGGTATCACTATGAGATGGGTGGGACCTATATCTCCCTCCAATTCATTGGGTAAAGATTTTATATCTCATGAGATAGACATGGCTGGAACAGCAGGTTAAACTGGTTCAGTGAAACAGGACTGAAACGAGGAGTGAACTCAGTTCAGAAATGGAATTTGTCCACTAAGACAGTCTTGGCAATGAGTATTGACTAATAAGAAATGATTCTCTATGATTATGTGTGTATTCCACAAAGTTTCATGTTTTAAGTTATGATTATTGGGATTACATTTCACTACTATGATTTATCCCATGTTATTAAATTATGATTTCTTTTGCAGGTTAAGATTTCCAAAAGTTATGTTCTTATGTATATGATGTGATTGATATTTCTTTTGTTTACCCTTACTGAGCATTTGAGCTCACCCTTTTGTATGTTTTCTTTCCCCAGGTTAAGAATAAGGTTATTAATTAAGATATGTCAAAAGGGACTATAGATATGATGAAATAAATGGAAGATAGTGTAGACGATTTATGGACCAGTTGTTTATGTTTCCCAGTTTCTAAAGACACTATACCTATACGGTCCTTTCCTGGTTTTGTTATATGTTGTAATAAGTTTGCTTCATTTCTGAAGTAATAACAATATATGTAAAGTATGGGTCGCTACAGTTGGTATCAGAGGAAAGGTATAGTCACCCTTTGGAGACTAGGATGTGAAAGCCTTAGTAAGAATCCTAAGGATACGTCTAAGCATAGAACACAATCTTAGTGTTTTAGAAATGGCCATGAATAACCTAGGATAAGACCTTAAGTGTGAAATTTAATTCTTGATTATGTGGTTATCCTATTGTAATTAGTGTTTCTCACACGATTCTTCTTGGTTTTAGTCAATGGCTGGAACCTGAAGGAACCGTGTTAATGCGGAATGCGACGGGAAATGAAATGATTGTACCCCTGAGCAACCAAACATTATGGGAGATGGAATGCAAAATCTTGTAGCCATGATCACACAACTTTCACAATCTATGAATCATGCAGGACTTCCAAACAAGCAAAGGAAGGGGAAACATTCTGTTGAATCCTTCATGAGACAGCGTCCACCTTCATTCAGCGGGTCTACTGATCCATTAGTTGCTGGACAATGTATTAGTACTACTAAAAAGATATTTTCAGTTCTTCAATGTTCTGAACATGATAAAGTCATCTTAGTAGTGTATCGTTTGGAAGTTGATGTTGATCAATGGTGGAATCTTGTTATGAATATGGGGCAAAGGGATGAAATTGAGTCCAGGGAATGGGAAGAGTACAAGAACATATTTTTCAATAAGTACTTCCCTCGTATTCTCTGAACAAATATGGAGAAAGAGTTTCTTGAACTGAAGAAAAAGGATGATGAGTCTGTGGGTACCTATGAAGCAAATTTTACAAGACTTGCAAGGTACACTTTTTGTATTATTATCCAACCTAAGAGTAAGATCGATCGATACTTTAGTGTCTTAAAACCAAGTCTTCGAAGCGCGTTAGCCATAAGGGACTTCAATAGCTACGAGGAAATAGTTCGATGTGCTCTCAAAGTCGAGTTGGATATTGGAGTAACCCATCAGTCATATGGGTTTGATAAGAAGAGGAAAATGGAATTCAAAGGAAAATCTAAAGAGCACACTGAAAAGAAGATGAGCTTTCCCTTATGCTCAAAGTGTGGAAAGAAACATGGAGGGAGTTTTCTTAAAGGGACAAGTAAATGTTTCAAGTGTGGAAAGGAATGTCATAGGGAATTTGAATGCTGCAATGATGGGAATAATATGTCTAATAATTCAAACAAAGGAAGGGATACACAGAATGAACATACTATACTTCAATGTTTCAAGTGCAAGGAGATGGGGCATTATTCCAATCAATGCCCAAATCCAAGGGTTGATGATGATGGTCGACGTCAACAAACTCTTAAGGCCAAAGACAAAGGAAAGTCACATGAAATTTCTATCAGTGATGTGGAGTATGATAACGATGTGGTGAATGGTACACTTACCATCCACTCTAAAGTATAAAATGTTTTATTTTATTCTGTATCCACCCTCTCTTTTATTTTTGAAGACTTTTCTAAGGATATCACTGTGTTACCTCAACAATTAGTTGTTGAGTTAGCTGTGACAACCCTTAATGCCACAACAGTCGCATCAAAAGTTTATAATTCATCTCCGATTGAAGTTTGTGGGAAAGTGATTCCTACAAATCTTGTGATCCTTCCTATAGTTGAATTTGATGTGATTCTTGGAATGGATTGACTTTCTTTATACGGAGCTCATATCAATTGCCAAAGAAGGGAAGTCACATTTCATATTCCAGATCAATCTATGATCATCTATCAATACAAGGATGAACATAACCTTCCTGTGGAAATTTCTTCCATCTTATGGGTCTTGATTCCACTAAATGAAGGTTATTTATCTCAAATGGTTGGTGAGAAACTCACGATTAAGAAAATTCCCATTGTACGGGAGTTTGATGATGTCTTTCTGGAGGAATTACCGGGTCTTCCACCAAATCATGAAGTTGAGTTTTCAATAGAACTCGTACCGGGTGATTTGCCTATTTCAAAGACACCTTATAGAATGGCCCCAATTGAGTTTCAGGAATTGAAGAAGCAACTCCAAGAGAATCTGAATAGGGGGTTCATACGCCCTAGTGCGTCACCATGGGGAGCACCTGTTCTATTTGTTAAGAAGAAAGATGGATCAATGAGACTCTTCATTGATTATCGAGAACTTAACAATATCACTATCAAGAAAAAATATCCTCTCCCGTGCATTGATGACCTATTTGACCAACTACGCAAAGCTCAATACTTTTCCAAGATTGATCTTCATTCAGGGTAGCATCAATTAAGGGTCAAAAGGGAGGATATACCAAAGACGGCTTTCCGTACAAGGTGTGGACACTATGAATTTATAGTGATTCCATTTGGTCTTACTAATGCCCCTTCTATCTTCATCGATCTGATGAATAGAGTCTTTAGAGACTATCATGATCAGTTTGTGGTAGTCTTTATAGACGATATTCTTGTCTATTCAAAGAGCAAGGAAGAACATGAAGATCACTTGAGAATTATATTAAAGACCCTGAGAAAGGAGAATCTTTATGTAAAATTTACCAAGTGTGAATTTTGGCTTCAAAAACTTTCATTTTAGGGTCACATAATCTCAAAAGAGGGGATATATGTGGATCCAGCAAAAACAGAGGTTATCGAAAGATGGTCGAGACCAACAACAGTAACTGAGATCCGAAGTTTTCTTGGTTTGGCGGGATATTTTAAACATTTTGTGAAATATTTTTCACGATTATCTAATCCACTCACCAAGTTGACTCGGAAAGGAGTTAAGTTTGTTTGGACAGAGGAATGTGAAGAGAATTTCAAGGAGTTGAAAAGAAGGTTATCAAGTGCACCTGTGATCACACTGCATTGTAGTGGAGAAAGGTTTGTGATCTACAGTGATGCATCTAAGAAGGGATTGGGGTGTGTTCTTATGCAAAATGATATGGTGATAACTTATGCCTCACGATAATTGAAAATACATGAGCAAAATTACCCAACTCCTGATTTGGAGATAGCTGCGGTAATCATTGCATTAAAGATTTGGAGGCATTATCTTTATGGAGAAAGGTGTGACATTTATACTGATCATAAAAGTTTAAAGTATATTTTCACACAAATGGAGCTGAATATTTGCCAAAGAATATGGTTGGAGCTGATTAAGGATTACGATTGCTCAATCCATTACCACCCTGGGAAAGCAAACAAGGTGGTAGATGCATTAAGTCGACAAGACCACGCCAGTTTATCCATGATGTGGATCACAAAAGATCCAATATTTATGGATTTACAAAGGATGGATCTTGGAATTATAATGAAAGGGGAAAAATTGTATCTTTCTCAAATGAATGTTCAACCATCTATACATTTGAAGATTTAAGAGGCACAGAAAGAAGATGTCGAGTTACAAAAGAAGGTGAGAAATGTTCCTGAATTCAACCTTGATTGTGATGGGATAATAAATTTCAGGAATTGGGTTTGTGTTCCTCCCATCCCGGAATTAAAGAAAGATCTGCTGGATGAGGCTCATAGTTATTCATTCTTCATTCATCATAGAAGCACGAAGATGTATAGGGACCTGAAAGAGTACTTCTGGTGGGATGGCATGAAAAGAGATGTTGCTGAATATGTCTCTCGATGCTTGGTTTGTCAGCAAGTTAAAGCTGAGAGACAAAATTCTAAGGGGATGTTACAACCATTACCCATACCCGAATGGAAATGGGAAAACATCACTATGGACTTTGTCAACGGACTTCCTAAAACATCCAAAGGCAATAATGTTATCTGGGTCATAGTTGATCGTCTTACAAAGTCTGCACACTTCATCGCTATTAGAGAGGATTTCTCTCTGGATCAGCTTTCCAGGATATATGTGAACGAAGTGGTAAGATTGCATGGAGTAACACTTTCTATTATATCTGATCAGGATCCGAGGTTTGCCTCAATGTTCTGGAGTAGTCTTCAGCATACTCTGGATAGAGAGTTGAGTTTCAGCGCTGCTTATCATCCTCAGAGAGACGGTCAGTCTGAGAGGATGATTCAAACTCTAGAAGATATGTTGAGAGCTTTCTCTATGGATTTCAAAGGTGGTTGGGATCAACACCTACCTTTGGTGGAATTTTCTTATAATAATAGATTTCACTCCAGTATTCAGATGGCTCCTTATGAAGATCTCTATGGAAAGAAATGCAGGACTCCAACATACTGGGATGAAGTTGGGGAAAGAAAGCTATTAGGACCCGATCTCGTTGATGAAATGGTAGAAATGGTCAGATCTATTCAACAACACATAAGAGAAGCTCAGAGTCGAAAGAAAAGTTATGCTGACAACTGAAGAAAAGTCCTAGAGTTTGAAGTGGGTGATAAAGTGTTCTTACGAATATCTCCCTGGAAGAGGGTCATGAGATTTGGAAAGAAGGGGAAGTTGAACCCTAGATATATCAGTCCTTTCGAAATAATGGATCATGTTAGGAAGGTAGCTTACCAATTGGCGCATCCACCAAATCTGTCTCATGTTCACGATGTGTTCAATGTATCTCTCCTGAGAAAGTACATACTTTATACATCACATGTACTCAGCTCAGAAGTTGTACTGCTGGAGCAAGATCTTTCTTATGAAGAACAACCGATAGAGATTCTGGATCGTAGCGAAAAAGTCATATGAAACAAGACCACTCGATTGGTGAAAGTTTTATGGAAGAACCACCAATTAGAAGAAGCTACATGGGAACATGAGGATTTGATGAGGGAGAGGTACCCTCATCTTTTTGTTACAAAGTGATGACTTTCTAGGGAGAAACTCATTTTAAAGGGGGTAGAATGTAACACCTGAGACTTTTATGAGAAATATTTTTGTTTTTATAAATCATAAAAGGAATCTTTCAATACACAAAACACTAGCTTGGCTTGCTTTACACACAATCACGACCTTCCTCAATAGCTTGCGTCGTACGCAATACCGAGTTTCACTAAACAATGATATGCTATTAAAATATTATTAAAACTAGCCGTTATGAATAGTAATAACCACTTTTTGAAATTTTATAAATTTTATTTTTCATAATGGACTTCATTTTTGGATTCGGAATATCGAAATTATCCTAGGGTGAAATTTTGGTATTTTTCTGAAAACTTTCAATTTTTGATGAATAGTAAAACCACTAAGTGGTAGTTAAAAAAACTGAACTTTTCATAAAACATAATTTTACCGCTTCTGTGAGTGGAATTTCAAAAATCCAAGACACACGATTGATGTCAGTAAGTAAAATTTGGTTCAATGAGATGAAAATAATTTTTGGTGAATAGTAACTTTTTACTTTTATTTACCACGGTTAAAAGTAAATAAGGTAATTAAGGGTAAAAATGATATTATTTTTACCATAAAACATGTATTAATTCTATTAGATAAGTGTAATTCGACCAAAAACAAACTTAGGAATAACATATGACCATTTAGGCCCACTTGGATTAGATTTGGACATTTATTATTAATTTATTTAAAGAAGGGTTAAAATAGTTAAAATCATTGTTTAATAAGTAAATAATTTTTAATATAAGGTTATACATAAGATAAATTCGACTATAAATATTAATTATAAATCTAAAAATATTTCCTACATAATGGTATTTTATTTGTAATTTTTAGACATTTTATAATTTAATTTATTTATGACACAAAGATGATGTAGTAATTATCTTATTAAGGAAATATTGACATAATTGATGTTATATTTAAAAAAATAAATGTAATTTGATATTTTTTCTGAATTCCACTAATTTTATTGGTTAATATGACATGTTATTATTGATTTAATTAACTTTTTTCGAACTAATCATTCTGTTATGATTTTCACCAAAAATCAATTACTAAATAAGTGTCAAAATTGACATAAAATAGTTTTTAAAACAAATATTATATTATTAATTGTTATTTTATTCCTAAAAATCTAAGGTTCGGCCAAATGACTTAGATAAGGTTATATATATTAATAATAAACAACTTGGGGTTCGTTTGGCTACTTATAGAATGTTTATTAACCATATAGTATAAGAACACAATAAGACATGGTAAAAGTAAAATTATTTAACTTAATGTTAAATCTAAATGATAAGGTTAAAATAGGAACCTAAACTTGTCTAAATTCTATTAGATGAGAGTATTTCGACTCATCCCCACCTTAGCTTCGAAATAAATCAATTTGGAGTTATTTAAAACCGAACTTGACTTTATTATAAAATAATATTTTTAGTTTTTCCAAAGGAGCCCCTCTCCTCCCTTATAAAAGGGCACCTCCTCCCCCTCTTCCTCACACCACTTTTAGCCTTCATGATCGGCCAAACCCTGCCACTTTCTCCTCTCCACTTCCCTAGAGATATCCTAGAGGTCCTGGTCTTCTTCAAAGACAAAATTTAGTGCCCTAAAAGGAGGTCTCAAAGAAGCACTTCAAAGAAGTGGTAATGTCTGTTACCGATTCTTTCATCTTTATTTCTTCTTCCACTTCTTCTTATTTAGTTGTTTTATTATGAAGTAATAACATAAGTATCACTCATATACTGATATGATATTATAAGTATTAAACAACCCTATTTCACCATCTATCCATCCTACGGAAAATGAAATCACCGCGCGTGCGTACGTACCGAATACCGTCTCCACGCCATGGTGTAATCTATTTTCCACCACCACCTTACTTGGATGGGTATGATGGTGTAAATAATGACTATATATGATTATTGTAAAGTTATATTGATTCTGAAATAGTATACATACACTCCAATACAATCCCATGATCCTAGGAACGATATCATCGCTCGTGCGTACGTACGGAATATCGTCTCCACGATGTGATGCGACTCGTTATACATGATCTTCATTGCATAATGATTATAAAAATGAATTGAATGAATGAATATGATATATATTACACTAATAAAATTCTGGAAATGAGGTATCTATAACCTAAAGAGAATAATAAGAATTTATTTGACAAAACACGCATAAGAACAAAAAGTAATAAACACTCGAATAACAAGTTGTAATGAAATATTACTAATAAGAAGCTAAGAATATGACCATATGTGATATCATAACAATGATTATGATTCTGGAATAAGTCAATAACATTATTTAAATCATTATAAAGAAGGTTCGGACACGTACAAAGCATATCGGACCTAAGGTAATGGAAATATCACAATCTCATTTTTATCCGAGATTTTTTATACTTTGGTATTTACTGGGGTGTATTTTATCATCCACATCCATGTTTCCTCAATATGTAATATTTATATTCTTCTACAATAGTTTATATCCAATTTTACCCTTCGGTGAGTTTTTAGTAACAGATATGAAAGGAATCTTTCTTCGTTTTTTGTACGAGGTACTTTTTTTGACTTTTCCGACAAAAGTATGACAAGAATGTTTTTTTAACTTATACGGCATGAATGGATTTTTAAAACATTATTTCCAAGAAGATTCCTTTAAAAGTTTTCATGTTAATTTTTAATCAACTTCTTTTAGTTTAAAATTGTTTGACATGTTAAGAAAGGAAAAATGTTTTTGAAGTAGAAAGGATATTTTCCTCAAGAAGGGAGTTCAAGAGTTTTATCAAAATTATTTTCCATCTAAGATAATATAGGGTTATGTTTCTATCCCTATTATTACATTGATTTGATTATGTTGTGATGGAAATATTTTTATGAATTCCTTTATCTTATATGAATTGTTTTATGATGTCGCGATGTTTAAGATTCCCATTTTTATTACATGGGTTATGCTATGATGTATGGTTTAGGATTTTGTGGAACACATAAAAATGGTATCATTATGAGATGGGTGGGACCTATATCTCCCTCCAATTAATTGGGTAAAGATTTTATATCTCATGAGATAGACATGGATGGAACGGCAGGTTAAACCAGTTTAGTGAAATAGGACTGAAACGAGGAGTGAACTCGGTTCAGAAATGGACTTTGTCCACTAAGATTGTCTTGGAAATGCGTTTTGACTAATAAGAAATGATTCTCTATGATTATGTGTGTATGCCACAAAGTTTCATGTTTTAAGTTATGATTATTGGGATTACATTTCACTAATATGATTTATCCCATGTTATGAAATTATGATTTCTTTTGCAGGTTAAGATTTTCAAAAGTTATGTTCTCATGTATATGATGTGATTGATATTTCTTTTCTTTACCCTTACTGAGCATTTGAGCTCACCCTTTTTTATGTTTTCTTTCCCCAGGTCAGGAAGAAGTTTATTAAGTATGATATGTCAAAAGGGACTATAGATATGATGAAATAAATGGGAGACAGTGTTGACGCTTTATGAACCAGTTGTTTATGTTTCCTAGTTTCTAAAGACACTATGCCTAAACGGTCCTTTCCTGGTTTTGTTATATGTTGTAATAAGTGTGCTTCAATTCTGATGTAATAACAATGTATGTAAAGTATGGGTCGCTACAGTAAAACCATGAGAGCATCTCAATGTTGGGTATTTCTTCATTTTGAGTTATTTTTGATTAGGTATTCACCCACATGTCACCCCAACATGATCCTCTTATCTATAACACCTCAAAAATGCCTCTACTACTCTTCCAAGATCCTAAAATATGGATTTAGAGTGATTTCATAGTGGTTTCTTCCACATATTAAATGTATAAAAGTTTTTCTTCTCTACACTTCCTCTTTCTTCTAATTTCTCTCATATTCACCAAACCTAATAGATATGGTTTTCCAATTTTGGTTGTGTGGGGTTGATCTACTAGGAGTTTTGGTTTATAAGGGTTGTGATCCATCTTATGAGACCTATTTAGTGATTTTTAAAGTAAACATGTTTATACTAGTTTAAGTACATATATCAATTTTTATTCCCTTTATTAAAGAGTTACAATTACTCTTACTACTTTAAATATATTATTGAATTAAATTTATGATGTGTGTGATGTCTTGTTTGAATTATAAATTTCTTTTCACACAGGTTGGGTTTCTCCATTTTCAAAAATATGTTAATTTTATAGTTTAATGTAAATTTGTTTTCAAATAGTATTTAATGATTTCTAGGTGTTTAATAAAATATCTTTTAGGTATTTTAATAATAAACTTATTATTTCAGGGTTATTTGTGCTAATTTGGATTTATAATGTTGAGTTTTACTTTGTTTAATGGTTTTTACTTATTTTAATTATAATTCCCATAATTTTAAAAAATAAGATTTCTTTATTTATAAAGTATTTTTTTATTCTTTTAGGGGTTTCCTTATTTTAAATAGGTATCCTTGTTTTAAAATTGGGTGTCTCTATTTATGGGATCCTTAGTGATTTCTTCACATTGTTTTATGAATCATTCCTATATTTTAGTAATGATTTCCCTTGTATCATGCATTGTTTAAAAAAACTGAAATGGGTTTCCAAACATGTAAATATTGAATTTAAAATTAAAGGAATGTTTGAAACCTTGAGATTAGATGATTTCTTATTGATGTTTAAACCTGATTAGAGCTATATTTTTATATTTTGATTATTTTTGTGTAAATGTGTTGACAGTTCTCAGAATTATGATTCATGGTTATATAGTATGGGTTGTTATAAATATATAATGTGGCTGGAAAGTATTTGATTATTATGTTTTCTTAACTTTAGGATATATGATTTTCATGTTATTTACATTGAATTGATATTGTTCACCTATTTTATCTATGACATGAGAAACATTGGGTAATAAGTGTGGATTCATGTGATTTTATCTATTATAGTTGAGATTTAATCACTTTCTAGAATCCCCTAGCTTAATGTTATGACCTAGATAGGGGGTTTTGCATGATAGAACTAGTGAGAGTGATTTGGTTGTTAGGTTATGCGGCTCTTAACATGTCTATAATTTGTTCCACATTTACATGTCTATTAATTGTCCCAATAGTCCCTATTGTGTTTCCTCATGAAATGTATCTAATTTTATGCCACATAATTTATTGGCATGTGGGTTCCTTGTTTCATGGATGGATCCTTCTTTATTGTATAAATATCTCTTACAGATTTTCCATGATATTTTCTATTTTTTATCCTTCCATTTATTATCATTTGTTTATGAGTCATTAGGGAATTTAATTTATTATGTTTTACCATGGTTTTATTCAGGTTTAGTGTGTTATCGTGTGTGTTATTTTTAAAAATGATGAAATGGTTGGTAGATTGAAATACAAGTCTTGTTTAATGTTTATTTTGAAAATATTTTACACTATATAATGGTTTGATTTCAAAAAGTTCTTTAAATAAAAAAATATCTTTTAACTTGGTTATTTGTAAATTGAATGTTTTTTTGAAGGTAAATTTTTTTTTTAAAAGAATTTATCTTAGAAGTCCTCCTTATGTTATTTTTTATAAAATATTTACTTAAATAAATGATATAGGTTATTTTTTTCTCTAATTTATGTAATGGAAATGAAACGTAATTCTTTTATTATGATCAAGCAATAAGAAATATTTTCTTCATTAAATAATTTAATGGAGTCATATTGGTATCCTATTGTCCTTGGATCACACCCAACATACTCAAATTAGTGGGTATGTAGTTTTTATGTTTTATGCATATTTTTAGGTTATGGAATAAAGGTTGGTTATTACTAATTTTCATTTAGATGTGGGTGGACATTGGGTTTAGGTAGTGAATTTAAAGTCCCATGTTGTTGTTGGGCTTTTTCTCCTAAGTACTTTAGACTATTTTAGGTCATATGGTGCATTTTACATTCCAAATATTGTTTATTTTTTCTTTACTTCGACTGTGGATTGTAAGAGACTTGTATAAAAGTTGTATCTCTATATTGAAAATTGGAAGATATAATTGTTTTTACTATCATTGTACATTTTTTTTACATTCATATTTCAAAATAGATTATTTATTATTGAATGGTCATCTAATTCATAGGTACCTCATGTCAGGTTTTGGGTTGGGACCAATTGTTGATATTGACTTTCTTTGATGGATAAATCATTCCAACATGTTTACTTATGTGGACCTATAACTTTTCTCTAACCCAAGGTGATAGATAATGTTTCTTAATCCCTATGGTATATTTAATTAGATGAAATTTTGGATCGAATCAGGTCAATTATCTATAAAAATCCTAATGAAAAATGAATTAAATTACTTCATGTAGATGATAGTTTTTACCTACAGACGAGGGATGTTTCTCATTTCAATAGATGAAAATAGTAAAAGATACGCAATAATTTTAAATTAATAAATCCTAAATATATCCTAAATATCATATAAATTCATTGAATATATCTTTCTTGGGAGTTATGTAAGGTGGAAATGAAAAACGACTCACATTTCTTAATGGATGTGGTCATCCACAAGAACAAAAGACTGAAATTATCATAATCTAATAGATGGGAGGGTAAGAAGCTAAATAATATTTTTTCAATAAAAAATCATTATCATATCATAAATATAATATTTATAAATTATATCTACAAATATAACCATCCATGTGTATTGGTTATGAAAAATGAAACACATCACTTCATTGAGATGGTAGTCTGTACATATTCTTGACTAATGACATCGTTTTAGATTGGATGGAAATAATATAGAAAATTATTATAAACATTACATAAAAACAATTCATTATATTGAAAATATTAATACCATTATATTAAGATGATTATATAATATTTAGATGAGGATATGGAATAAATATACTTGAAAGAATTCAGTTAAGATGATTACCTCTACTTTGAGTATCTTCCATTAGCTTACACCTTAAGCCTTATTAGTATGGTATTTTAGCGAGAACATGAAATTTGGTATTTGTGGAAGAATTTATGGAATATTTTTTAGTGTTTATTAGTAGATATAAAGTGTTGAAAGTGTGTAAAGAGGTGAGAATAGGGGGTTCCCTTTTATAAGTGAGAGGAGTGGAAACCTTATAAATATTCATAACATTAAAATATAATAAATTCCATACTCATGCAAAGTTTCACAAAAAACATAGTTTTATAATATAATGTGATTTAGGTTTATATTTTCTCAACCAATTAGGTATGGATAATTATATATATATATATATATATACATATTTAAGCCTGATTGCTTAGTTTAACCCACTGGTAAACCCTTTCAACCCTTACCGTAGTGAAAATATTTTTACCATGGTAACTATTCATTATGTCCAGAAATGAAGTTGAACTCATTAAAAAATATTTAATATTATGATATAATTTATGAATTACTTACTAAAAGATATAATTCCAATAAAATTTAGAAATTAATTCTAATATCCACACAAAAAACATGTAAGAACTTTTTTTTAGAAAAAATGTGTTTTTAAGCATAAAAATGATTTCACTAGCATTCCTTGAAAGGTCAAAAACTTTATATGAAGGTCAAGTTATTTTATCAAAACTATTATCAACATATATCATTAAAATCATTCATTTATAGTGAAAATTTTAATTTATTAAGATAAAAACACATTGCACGCATAAAAATAGTTTTTTTAAGGAATCACTTTTTACCTTCAAGTGATTTTATCATTATTTATAACCATTTGATAACAAACATTTAAATGATAACTCATTTATATATAATTTTAAACAATTATTTTTTATAATTATAATTCTCAAAAAAATAACTTATATATATTTGATAAAAATGATGTTTCTAAAGAAAATATTTCTGTTTATCTAAGAATTGTTATATTTATATTCTTAATTATTTCTAAACCATTTCATGAAATTCATTGAGTTGTTTTATTACATAAATTTTATCTACATATAATATTCATTTACAAGTAATAAATATAACATAAGTTTTTAATTAAACAAAATAGTTCAAAATATCCTCTTTAGAATAAATTTTATTTCCTTATATTTTTACCACTTTTTACAAAGTAATTAAATTAGTCAATTAAAATTAAATTTTTATGGATGTTTTATTTTAATTTTATAATTTAATAAATCATTTTGACCCAAATTTTATGTTGTCTTTATTCTAATATATTGACTAGATAATATTTATTAAATATAAATATTTTCATAAATATTATGGTGTTACAATAGTCAAGAGAAATTAGCTAGAAAAGAATCTAGAAATAGGTGATCTTTATCTAGTAATACAACCTAACCAACGAACTTTATTTCACCCAATACCATTTCTACTAATTGGTATAAAATACTAAAAAGATTTATTATTATGATCATATATCTACTATAATTAATATCTCATTAACCATTTAATGTATGCATCTTTCCCTCAAATGTGGATAATGTCAACTTTATATCACAATAGTTGATGTGATAATTATACAAAATCAACTAATACATACTAATAATGATTTAAAATTTCATGTATGGGGAAATCACATAATAATCACACATATCTTATAAAAATAAAACATGATGTACATTTTAATCCTTGATTTTTCATATTCACCTATGGGCATTTGGTTGTGCATGATATACATAATCCTTTCTATGTAAAAGACCATTATATATATCAATCATACCATAATAAATGAAATTATAGAATCAATATCAAATAAAGTTTAAATAAATTCAGAATGAATCAATAAGGTGCCTCTAATGGTATGTTATATTGCATATGCCTCAGGTGAATTTATCTCTAACATGAAAAAAACAAACCTATGTCATATCAGATAGGGAGTTTCCACCATTATACAACAGTACTTTTTAAGATCCACAAGTATTTCAATATGTTATACTATAATTAAAGATTCAGGAGGGGATAAAATTAAATATTTTACAAACATAAATGTTCTCACAACTCTAGGTAAAGAGTTGTTCAGAGGATAGTAGTGCCAAACTATTTATAGTAATAAAATAATCTAAACCCATTGGAAATTAAAAAATTTAATCTATAACAATTAGTCAAATATTTTAATGTAAAAAATGTGTATAATGATCTACACAAATCTTAATGATGAAATGAGGTTCTAAATTATAATATATTTGCTAACAAACAATATTATTAAAATGATATCATAGTTCCTATAATTATAACACTTCACTTTTAATCCAAAGTGGTCAATAACAAAATATAAAGTATAAAACTTTTAAAACCATGAAATATCAATCATATAAAATATTTATAAGAAATAATTCTTATATTTTAGTTGGTTCCCTAGAACTAACAAACTTTTTACTTTAAATTACTAGAATATTAATATTAATTAATATCTTATCACATGATTTGTTTTCTTATGTGTTGCATTAATGTGATAATGATCTTAATGTATACGTTTCATCAAAATATTTTAACATTTTCCCACTATAATGAGAAACTTAAAGTGCAATGATGAAATTATTAAGCATCTATCATATATTCTAATTAAAATATATTTTAAAGGAAACATATAAAGTATTTCTATTGGGTACTTGATGCTTGAAGGTGTATGTCACTTCTTCTCAGGATGATTTCAATTGGTAATATACAAAAAGGTAGGTTATACGGTTAGACCCATCACTAAGAATTATAAATTTCATATATATCATGTGATATTGGTATTCATGGGAATGTTTATTGGTCCATAGAATCAGGATATATATTATTGTATATCTTGAATCAATTACTTTTATGTAATGATGAAAATTATAATGACATATTCTCATGGATACTCACTACAGCCATTCACTATAGCATAAGATGAATTCATTCCCCTTTTCAACTCAAATTCCCAATAGTATGGCATAGTGATTCCCTACTCATTGATTCAATCTTCCTTGAACACTGCATGAGTTCACCATATCAATACCTCACGTGATACAATACCTAGATCTATGGTGTTGTGGTTTCCCTATTTCCAACAAGTAGAGTAACCAAGGAACCCAAGTTCCACCAGTAGAACAAAACCCTCTATTATGGAATGGTGATCCAAAACATTTCTCATAGATATAAAATCTAGGAAAAATCCCTTTTAAAATGGATTCCTAAAACATTTCTCCCACCTTGGTGCACCCCACCACAAAACAGCATACCTGAACTCTTAACCTTCTAAAATAGCCATCCTAATAAAATTTTCACATAGACATACTATAAATTTCCATCTCACTATACCCATAACAATCATTAGGATCCATAATAGCCAACACTACACCCACTACTATGGTGGGGTGTCCCTCAATATCATTATTACTACCCTGATCAAGTTAGTTTTTACCCTAATTCAACGTCGGTCTACCTTCAAATAACTGATAAAAATGGACTCACCCTTACAAACAAATGCTAGTATATAAGTTTACCTACATAATGTAGGGTCTACCACCATGTCTAAAAAACCCTATGATGTAGGGAAAATATAAACACCTTATAACAGTCTTTTAGGCATAAATATAGCTTGAGATCCACTACCGCCCTTCTATATTCCTCCCAGAAGCCACCAACAAAGAAAACACACAATGAAAGGGCATTGGAAAAACTAAATCCTTACATAAAATACCTCTTAAAAAATTAGAATACATTATAATTTAAAACAAAACTAGAAAATGGAATAGGAGAAGCCTTAATTTCCTCCCCATGAGATACCTCTCATCGATCTCAATAAAACAGAACACCACTAAAAAAACACATGGAAAAAATCCATAATCATAGAATGAAATCCATATCATAATCATGAAAAGGTCTTACAATAAATCAAAAACTGATCAAAACAGAATCTTAACATAGATGAAACAACAATATAAATAATGATAAAACATTAAAAAACAAAGGATATTTAATTCACATTTATGACTCTATCTCACAAAATATACTCCTCCAAGCCACTATTTTTTTATATAACACCATTATAAGGAATAAAATGACCACATAACACCTTTTCTTGATGCAATTAAATCATAATTGGAAATTGCATGAATCGAACATCATCTAAAACAATTATATCACCCAAATTGATGAAATTTTAAATCTCATGAAGATGTTGGTGATGTTTCAACACATGAAATACATCATATACCTAGATCATCTATATGGGATGTGGTAATTAGAATGAAGCAACTCCAACACACACTAACACAACAAAAGGTATAAAAAATGAGGATATATATCACTCTCATAACTGTAACACTTCTTCCCATTATGAGGACATAACTTTATGAACATATGATCTCTAACATTGAACGCTAGAGTTCTCCACCTCTGATCAATATATTAATTCTAATGGTATTACGATATGATTATCCTCTCTAGAATCACATGGACCTTCTCAGCCATTCTATGAAATACATGTAGTATTAGGATAGGTACCTATATAATAATCATAAAAGATAATCAATATGAATAATATATCATGTAAAAATGATTAAAACAATCCATTCCAATGGAAGAGTGCAAAATATTATTGTAAGTGAACTCCCTGAAAGATATGTGGTTCACATATGACTTGCTGAATTATATGATAAAAGTATAAAATATATCTTTGAAGGAGTAGATAGTCAAAATTGTGTTCCCATTAATTTTTTGGGGAAAATATGTACTGAGACATAATTAGGATATGAAATAAAGATGAATACCACCCAAGACCCATGTTGTCAAATGAGGGTCCTGATCAAAATGGTGTTTATCATGACCCCATGGAGCCACAATATGTCATCTATATACATTTTAGTTATAGTATCAATAAAATATTATTCCTTAATCTATAGAAAATGGAATAACATTTTCATCTAGTCAATGATAACTGAAATATCATCATTCACTCCATGTGATAATGGAGAATTTACGAAAGAAACCACCAAAACATCTTCTATTTTCCAATAAGGGACATCCAAGGAATATAAAAACCTCCAAATACGTGATGTACCTAGTTTAACTACTACAAAATCAAGAATCATGATAGTAATTATGCTACCAACCTCTTCATCCTAGGACACCAGACCTACCTCATCAATGAATGATACATCAAAGAGACCCCTGGATTTACTACAAAAGGTTATCCAGGAAACTGACAACCGAATATCTCCCATATCACTTATGGGATGAATAATATCCCTTGGAAAATTATATTATGTTTCTCATCCTTTGACCAACCTTCTAGGGTGTCACTATGAGTTATAAAATCTCACGCCAACTCGACCTCCATTTGTACCAAATGAGACTCCTCCACCTACTACAATAATGAAAATTCCACTATCATATGATACATGCATGCTATGAATTGACCTATTCTAAACTAAGGTACATAGGTTCTATATCCCAAATTCCTCCCTAGTAATATTCAAAATCCCCAAAAAATATCTCCATGAAATATGGCTCAATATTTCAGAAACCACATTTTCTTTCCCAATGGTGTAAGACTTATTAAAGTTATAGTCTTTGAGATACTCTATTAAACCTTTCTAAAGTGGATTCATGTCTTACTTAGAGAAGAAATGAATAAATATCTTAAAGTATATGAAGTCCAAAAATCACTCTAAGATGATGTAATGTATCCATATAATTAGATAAAAAAATTAATTCTAACTCAAGTTCTTGTGATGTTATTAATTTATTAATAACATTATATCTAATCCCTTTTGTAATTTTCATGTAAAAGTTCATAATTAGTGTGAAATATGCATTTTTTATTATGAAATATAATTATTGATCATTATTTGAATGAATCATATTAGGTAAGCTTACTATTTTAATTATATATCTCTCCCTACTTATCCAATTTGTATTATTCTTGTTTTTTACTATTTTTATTTCACTTTCCAACATATCACTAGAAATATTATTTGGCCAATTCATCCATTTGAAGGTTCATATAAGATACATAAGAAGGCCCAAAGAATCTATTAAGAAATTGGACCAGCAAAGGAGATATAGTTTCTAGGATCAATATAGAAGTACAAATTCTTTCATTCTAATGAAAAAGTTTGGGGAAAATATAATTCATCTTGGATAAAAATTTCAACATCCAAATCCACAGAAAAGGGGCCCAAATGATTCATTGAATTCATACCCAACATTCTATTAGGGAATTAAAATCCTCACAAAATATATGTCTTTTATACTCATATAGAAATCTAATTAATATGTTATTTTTTATTGAGAAATCAAACATATAGTTTTAACCCTTTAATAATAAATGGTTCAGATTTTATGTCATCTTCCTATTCAAAAACCCATTCACATTTCAGCATGTGAAAAAGTGTTGATAATAATGGAAAGATGAAAATTGATAAGTAAAATAGCCATAATATGGGCCGAAAAATAAAATGGATATCAAATTTTAATATTAGATAGAAAAAATTCGTATATATTAATTTTAAGTAGAAGATATATCAAGATTATACTATCTAGATTGTCCAATCTACGAGCGAAGTGGAGCAGAAGATTTGGAATTAAAATAGTCCAACTCCTTGGACTATAAATATATCCCCCTCCTCTCTTTATAAGGAGTTGTAATTTCAAAATATATGAGGATAAATTATCAGGACCAAAGTCTTGAAAAAGTCTTAGGATTACCATTCAGACTCATGTTTTCAACTAATAGACCCTTCCTCCTCTCTTTGTTTTCGTGTTCTTTTGTGTTCCTTTCATTTGTAATCGTCTAAACTGTTTTAAATTTCATTTCAATTTTAATATATGTTTATTATTAATATTCTATTTTAACCATTAAACCTATATTATTAAATATTAATGGTCTTAAAATAGATTAAATCATGTTGAAACCCCTTACCTTCTTCCACTTTTTCATTCAATCAGAAGATTTTGTTTAATTCTCATCACCGTTTTTGTGTGTCCAACACACAAATATTTTCTTATCCCCTTATTTTTGTTCTATTTATAATTAATAACCATAAACATGTATTACTAAATTATTAAACATATCAATGTATTTTTAAATATACTATTTGGGTGAGTCATAATTTTGGTATATTAAGTGATTGACAGATTTTTCGTGATGAATATTCTTTAGGCTAACAATGTGTTAGTTGAACAAAAAATGTAATGGATTAATGAAATGTTATTTAGACATGTGGATCAAATAGATAATTAGAACCATAAATAAAATACCATAAAAAAGTTGGATTGATATTTGAACCCTATGTTAATTTAATTATTGGATTAAAGCCTCAACAATTGGGAATTCCAATCAAAGACAACTTGTGAATTGGTCATTAATTTAATGAAATATAAAGAAAATCTCAAGGATATCATAAGATTAAATAACCAATAATTAACTAACCTAAATTTTAATCAAATTTTTTAATAAATATAATTCAATAAATCATTTCGTTTTAGATTTGAAAACAACTCCCTCATTAAAATTACAAATCATAAAAACAATTGACTATTTAAAAAATATCATCGCTAAGGATTCTACCTCAGTGATGCAATATACATTAGTAGAGAAAAAACCCTTGAACAGTAAATTGGAAACAATTATGTGTTCTTAAAATTGATCTATTTCTTGGAATGGTGCATTAAGTAGTCTGTAGTTTTAATTTTTTTTGTAAAAAATTATCAAAAAATTATAAAAACAAAAAAATAAGATAAAAAAACACAAAGAAAACCTTTCCTTATAAAAATTATAAATGAAAAAACCAAAAATAAAAACCCTCCTTCATTATCCTTCAAAACATATTTGAATTCCATGTAGTCATCCCAGAAAAAATTGTATCTATTTTACCATGAAATAGAGAAAACTCTTCACCAACTTAGGTTGATAATTAAGGATAATCAGATCACTCAAGATCCACTCATTGTCCAACTAATTGAACTAGATACGGCCAATCCTAGGAAACAAACCATTAAAAAATTCATTGCCCTGATATTAATCACCAACCCCATGGTATTGAATATCCAAATATTATGGGCTTATTTTGAACTTAAATAGGGTTAGATTCATCTTCTACCTCATTACCATGGGCTAGCTAGTGATATTACACATCTTCATATCAAGGAGTTCCAAGTTGTGTGCCCTACCATGAAGCCTCAAGGGATTTCTAAATAACAAATCAAACTTCAATCATTCACTTTCTCCCAAGAATACTCTACTAAGTCATGTCTCTAATACCTATCTTCTGGTTTAATAATGACATGGAATGACATGAAGTGACTCTTATTAGAAAAATTCCTTCCTTCTTCTCATACTTATTCTATCAGATATGAAATAAGTGATATCTATCAATTCCTTAATTAATCACTCCATGAGTAATGAGAGCGTTTCAAAAATATTAAGAAAACCTGGACACACCACCAAATCCCTAACTTTATCTTGATCCAATACTTCTATGAGGGATTATTGCCTATAGATATAACTCTAATTGATGCCTCATGTGGTGTTGCTCTTTTCTAAAAAAATCTTTCAAATACATGAGATTTCATACGAAACAAGGCTGAAAACATGTAGCAATTCCATACTTTAGCATATGATCAATTCAAAAAATTTGAAGATAATCGGTACATAGATCCCAACAAGATTATTGAGTGGATGAGTGAACTTAAAGGTCTTGTGAGACAACTGAAGGTGGCTTCCAAAGACCCAACTCCATCTTCACCCAAATCAATATTCCCTGGACATATAAAATTCTACAGAATCTATAGATCACCAGCTCATCCAATTGACACAAGTCCATAACTTCAAGAGTTTCCATATAATTCCTCAAGACCAATGGAGCTCAATGAAGTATATGCTCAGAGGAGCACCAACCCTCAAAAATCAGTTCAATTCATTTAAAACATCAACCAATACCACTCTGATCCCTTATCTTCTATATTTATCATAGGCTTGAGATATAGTAATAATGTCTCTCATCCTCCTCAATTCCCTACTCAAAACCCAAATCAATTCCAATATGGTCAGGGTGTTGGTAACTTCCAATAACCTTAATATTTTGTTCCCGGACCTCAAAGGATCAATCCTCTTCTTACTTCTCTTAGATTACACTCTCTTAATGATCCTTCCCAATTCCCAACCAAATACAAGAACATGTATAAGAACCAAAATCATGAAAATACCAATTTGGGGAAAGCCTATTTCTCTAAGAATCCAAGGGAAAGTGTAGTGTAAGATCATTCCTCCTTCACCCATTCTATCCTTAAAAATAATGAAACCCAATTTGGTCCACTTGAATCTCACATAATTCAGTAGAAAAAATCAAATTCTTCTCAACTACTAGCTCAACCATTATCAAACCCTAAGGATAATGTTCGTGTAATTTCACTTAGATTAGGAAAAAAAATCCCAAGCCTCATGATGGATCTGACAACTCCCCTTAAAATGTTGACCTATTAAATGAAAATAAAAATAATCCCAAAAAGAAACCCAATTCCACTCCCTCAGATTCTTACATTCCTATAAGAAATTCAACTCCATATCCTCAAGTCATTCATAAGCCAAGGATATACTTTGAAACAGAACCTAAAATGATCAACATGTTTAGACGTGTTAAAGTTAATATTATTTTCATAGATTCTATCAAAAAAATCATAAATATGAAAAGTTTAAAAAACGATTTATACACCCATTAGAGACAACCTAAGTGCATTGGTAATTTTTTAACCCAGTAGTCTATGCCCATAAAGTGTATAGATTAAAGTACCTTTATGGTTCTATTCCAAATAAGAAGTTCAAATATCAATGATGAACTCATAGACTTAGGATCCTAGATAAGTTTCATGCCCAAATAAAACATATCTTATGTTGATCTAGGTCCCTCGAATCCAATGGGTGTTGTCATACCATTAACCAGTCAAATCACTTCCCGTCACGATGGAATAATTGGTGATGTACTTATCTGATTTAATGACATTATCTTCCCGGTTTATTTATATGTTCTTGACATGGAAGGGAAGAAGAACTCCTCATGATCTACCCTAATTCTAGGAATACCATTCCTATTTATGGATATAACTAATATTGATGTCCAATTAGGCATCTTATCCTTGGAATTTGGGGACCAACTAGTCATATTCAACATTTTTCAAGCCATAGGATAACCATCTGTGGATCTCTCTTCCTTCTCAATCTATGCTTTCGAGGACACTTCCAAGAGATAATTTCACCCCAATACATCATGTTCATAATGGTCTAATGAGAGTGAAGATTTTAAAATTTTCACCATGATTAACTAAGTCATTAATGGGGAAGTTGATGTTTACATATCATTCATAGACTCCATCAATCTATAGGATTTTGAAAACTCTCTTGAATCCCATCTCAACTCTGATCTATACTATTCCACCTCGGATAGTTTTGAGGAAAATGAACTAGAACCAACTAAAAGAATTTCCCCCATCCCTAAGTGGGATATCCAATAAATGGAAGATGAGACTGATCTAAAATCACTTCCCCAACACCTAAAATATGCATTCCTCTTCAATGATCACTCTTATCATGTCATTTTCTTTGGTGTAACTACTGAAGCTAATGAGTCAAAACATGTTCAAGTGTTAGAGGAAAAAGAAGGCCTTATTTTGGAACCTATATTACATACCTTGAATCAACCCTACTCTTTTCATGAATCACATCAATCTAGAGTAATCATCCAAACCAATTAGACAAACATAAAGAAGACTCAATCCACTCATACTTGAAGTAGTTAGAGAATAGATTACAATGCTTATCCAAGATGGTATTATCCACCAAATTTATAATAGTGAATGATTTAGTCTGATTCATGTTGTACCTAAGAACGGATGTATATATATTGTCACAAATGAACATGCAGATGATTTGACATCTCGAGTGAGAAAAAAATTGATCTTGTGCATCGACAACTAGAAATAGAATGTCAAAACAATAAAAGATCACTACCCTCTTCCATTCCTTTATCAAATTATATAATTTTTATCCATAAATCCATAATATTTCATTTTTTGTGGATACATCAACAACTTAGAAATCCAAATCACACCTCAAGACAAAGAAAATACTACATTCACTATCCCGTTTGTAACATATTCAAATATGATATTTCTTTTTGGACTATGCAATGCTCTTGGAACATTCAATAGGTGTATGAAGAGTATATTTTCTGAATTCATTGAGCATGTAATAGAGGTATCCATGGATGAATTTACCATTAATGGTGATTCATTTGATCCCTGCTTCCATTCACTCTCTATAGTCCTTCTAATGTGTGTCAAATGTTACCTTTTGATGAATTTTTAAAAATGTCACTTCATGGTTAATAATGGTATTGTTCTAGGGCACCTAATTTTAAAAGATGGTATTTAATTTGATCCTACAAAAATTGAGGTGATCCAACCACTTCCTAAATCCAAAACAGTTTGACACATCCATTCATTCCTTGTTCATTTCGGTTTCTATCATCGATTCATCCGTAACTTCAATAGGATTTCCCTCCCACTCACAAGACTTCTCCAAAATGATGTATCTTTTCATTTCAATGAATATTTCAAGAGATCATTCATTGAAATTAAATCTATTCATACATAAATCCCAATAATCAAACCCCTAGATTGGTCCTTACCCCTCAATTTGATGTGTGATGCTTCTAATAGGGCCATTTGGTCTGTTCTTGGTCATAGAAAAGAAAAATTCCACATGTCATCTTTTATGCCTCAAAAAAATTAGCTGAAATTTAACCTCACTACACTATGAATAATAATGAACATTTTACAGTGGTTTTTTCTTTAGATAAATTTTGGTCTTAAATCTGCGGTTCCAAAATCATCATATTCACAAACCATTCTACTATAAAGTTATTACTCAATATAATTTTTTCCCAACCTTGGATAACAAGATTGATCCTAACACTTCAAGAGTTAGACCATTAAATCAAAGATAAAATAGGAAAATAAAACCAAGTGGTTGATCACTTGAATATAATTTCTAATTAATCTCATTCAAAAGTCATTGATCATGAATTCCCCACAAATAACCATTCATCTCTCACCCTAATGTTATCATTATATTACTCAATTAAAAATTATTTCTTTATGGTGTTCTTCCTAAAATATTTTTGAATGAACAAAAAGAAAAGTTGAAAAGTGATTCAAAATTATATTTTTGGGAAGATAATATACTTTGGAAAAATAGAGAAGACATAGTAATTAAGATATGTGTTGATGAATATGAACAATCTTCCATCTTGGAATTTTGTCACTCAATTCCTTGTGGTGGCCACTTTTGACAACAAAGGATCACACGAAAAGTCCTAGACTTTATATTCTTATAGACTTAACTTTTCAAGGACTTGATTTAGTTCTATAAATCATGTCACACTTTCCAAAAGTTTAACAGAATTTCCAAAAGAAATGAAATTCACCAAAAGCCTTTAATTATTTGTGAGATCTACTATGTTTAGGGAAATGATTTCATATGACCATTTCTCCCTTCCAATAAATTATCATATATTATTATTGTTGTTGATTATGTTTCTAGGTGAGTTAAAAAAATCCATAAACAAAGGAGAATGTACATACTATTACAGAGTTTCTGAAAATTGATATTTTCCATTGATTTGGAATACCTTGTTCCTTAATAAGTGACTTAAAAACTCATTTCTGTAATCGGACCACATAATCGCTTCTGAAAAATATTGAGGTTGTACATAAAAGTTCAACTACATATTATACCAAAACAAATGGAATGACTTAACTTTATAATGGAGAGGTGAAATGAGTGCTTGAGAGAATTTTAAATCCCACCCGAAAGGACTATCCTGAGAGACTTGGTGAAGTGCTTTGAGCTTATTGAACATTCTATAAAACACCCAATAAAATATCTCCATTTATACTAGTTTTTCGTAATGAATTTTATGTACCAGTTGAAATAAAATATAGGTCATTTGGGGTATCAAAACGTATATTTTTTATTGAGAAAAATCTTGTGAAGATGAATTTTTGTAGTTAAATGAACTGGAGGATATTCGACTAGATTATTATAAGAATTACAATATCTATAAAGAAACGGCTGAGTCACTCCATGACAAACCCATCCTGCGTATGGTATTTCATGAAGTTTAAAAGGTAATGCTCTTGAATTCTAAATTTTAGATTCACCTAGGTATGCTTAATTCTTGATGGGAAGGTCCTTTATTATTACTAATTTTTACTCATTTGGTGAATCGAATTTCTAAGACCCCTCTTCCAAATGTACATTCATGGTTAATGGACACTGGTTAAAACAAAACCATGGGAGTATACACATCTCGGTAACCACATTGACTTCCATAGGATCCCAAAATTCAACAATTTTCCCACCACTAGATGAAGATGGTGACCCACCATATCCAAACCAGGGAGAACCTATTTCCTTTTTACTCATCTCACTATCTCTCTCTCTCCTTAATCTTCCGTTCTCATTTTCTACCACTTTCCTTATCAAAATTTTTATTTACTCTTTATCTTTTATGTGGTCATGTTTTATAAAAAATAAAAAAATAAAAAAAATATGAAAAAAAGATTCATAATTACTCACCATCCAATTTTGATATTTTTTTCATCCTTTTTGGCGAGTCAATAGACATGTATTCAACTCAAAAAATAAGTATTTTCATTATAAATTTGGGTAAGGAATCTTGATTCAAAACCAAAAATTTTTAAATGATCAATTTTTTATTTGTAAAATAATTCTTCCCCAAATATGAGGAACAAAATTATCATTTATTACATGTTCACTTCTGACAATATTTTCATTTTTTATGTTTTTCACCCCCGATTGTGAGTCTTGAGTTTGTTGACCTTCAAGTTGAATTTCCATATTTGTTATGATTTAATAGGATAGAGGACTTTTCTAAACCACATGAGTATCAAAATATCCAAATATACATCCATTAACCTTACTTTAGTCCTCCTTTTGAAAGCTCCCTTCGAGCCTAGGAAATTTTTTTTATTGATATCCACATTAAAATCCCAATACCTTGTCCCACCCAACATCTACGTGGAACTGAAATTCATAATTTGTAGAAATTTATTTTTGGGGGGAAATGGATTTCATTTTGTGCATCCATTTATTTATTTTAAATGTGTTATCATATTCTTGAGGTAAATCATTTACTTTATTGTGGGGTATAGGTTGTCATTATATGAGTTTTGGGAATGCATTTTCATTTCTGTAATTTTGTAAATGTTAATGAAAAATGTTCAAAAAAATTGAAATAAAAAATAAAAAAATGGTTGTGTCTTGGGGACGTCAAAAATCACTCTTCCTCAACCATTGATCTTATTATAAATATTACAATTACTATCATGAGGGGATAAAATATGGGTTGGGATATGAGTGTGAGATTTGATTCAAGTTCTAGTTTCAAAAAAAATACTTGTATTATATATTATTGTGTCATTGGGATAAGTTTTGTGCCTTGTACATATTTAACCTTCTCATACCTTCAAATTTTATCGATATCTTTTATTTCATAGTTTACACAGTCATTCCCTTGTAAATCTTATTTTTCATAACCTTCTATGACTGATATCAAATTGTTCTTTTCTTTTTCCATGTTAGTGGTTCATCGATATTTTCCTCTATCTTGGACATTAAATTCCGACATTCAAATATCCATATAAACCCCCCAAAAAAATGAATCTTGATTCTTAGGAATTTTAAGATATGGAATGGAAGCTGATATCTCTTTCAAACTCTAATATTTTCAATTTTGGTTGGTGAATGAGTGAACCTCCCTAAAATAATTATCATCATTAGAGGAGTGAGTTATGAGTACCCACTTATTCCAATTCAAAATTTGAGCTTGAAAAATGAATTCATTCTAGTATTTATTCTATAAAAATTTGTAGTGGAATTCAATTAGGATGATTGAAATGGTCAAAACCTCCCCTAATTGGGGAAAACAAAATTTTAATATTTTTTGGTCACTGAGAATTATTTTTTATGTTCTTATATTTGTTTCACATGAATACATAAAGAAGAATAAGTGTGGGGGGTTTATTCTATTATTTTAGTCAAAACTTTTTGTCTACTCTATTTAGTAATTTTCATGTAAAAGTGCATATTAGTGTTAAATACCCATGTTTTACTATTAAATATAATTTTTTAGAATTATTTGAATTAATCCAACAAGTCAATTTACTATTTTAATTATAACTCCCACCTTAATTATCCAAATTGTTTTATTCATGTTTTTAGGTTTCACTATTCAATTTATAACATACAATTAGAAGGAATATTTGGCTTGATCAGCCATTTTAAGGGTCATATAGGCCACATAAAAAGGACCAAAGCATCTGTGAGGAAACTAGAACATCCATGAAGATATAATTTTTGGCCTCAATCCAGAAGTCAAAAATTCATTAATTCTCAACCAAAAATTGTTGGTCAATACAATTAATCTTGGATAAAAATATCAAGGAAAACTCCATGAAAAAGGGTACAAATTATGGTTTGAAGCTCGGCCTAACATTATATCTGGTAATTAAAATCATCACATAATACATGACTCTTCTCCAGATATATAATCCATTTGATCTTGGATTTTTCATTGTGAAATACAATATATAGGCATAATACTTTGTAGAATATTTTTTTTTTGATTTGACAGAATATTCCAATTCAAAAACACATTCACATTTTGGACTACGGAAATGTGTTGATAAAAATTTCCAGCTACACATTGTTTAGTAAAATATTTTTAACATTGGATAAAAAAATAAAATAGAAGTAAATTATTATTTTATATAGAAAACATCCATATACAGAACTGTTAAGAAGAATATATTTCTATATTATACTATTTGGATGATCAAATCTTTGATCCAAGTGGAGTGGAAGATTTGAAATGAAAACATTCCAACTCCTTGGGATATAAATGCATCCCCTCCTCTCCTTACAAGGATTTGGCTTTTTAGAAAAGATGAGGATACATTTTCATAACCAAATCCATGAAAAAGGCCTAGTTGGACCAGCCAAACTCATGTTTTCACTTGAGGGAACCTTCCTCCTCTCTTTGTTTTCATGTTATTTTTTATTCCTTTAATTTGTAATCATGTAAGTTGTTTTCAATTTCATTTAAATTTTTATATAAGTTTCTTCTTAAATTTATATTTTAATCATCCACCCTCTATTCTAAAATATTAATGGTCTTATAATAGTTTAAATCAACTTTTAATCCTTACCCTTCTTCCACTTTCTCATTTAATTGAAATTTTTTGTTTAACTCTCATCATCGTCCATGTGTGTGTTCGACACACAACGCTTTTCTTATACCATTCTTTTCATTAAATTTGTACTTAATCACCACAAAAACATATTAATAAACCAATAAAAATATAAATGGATGAGTAAATATACCATTTGAGTGAGCCATAATTTGGGTATACTAAGCGATTCAGAGCTTTTTCTTGATGAATATGTTTTAGGTTAACATAGTGAATGTTGAACACAAAATTTCATGGATTAATGACATGTTTTTTAACATGTTGATTACATGGATTGTTGGAACCATAAATACACTACTCTGAACATGTTTTGATTAATATTATAACCCTATGTTAAGTTAATGCTTGGACTAAAGCCTCAACCTATGGAAATTTCAATCAAATTTATCATGTGAAGTTGATGTTAATTTAATGAAATATAAATAAAATATCAAAGATATCATATGATTAAATACCCAATAATAAACTCACCCCATTTTTATCAAATTATTAAATCAATCTATATAAATCAATTATTTAATTTTATCTTTTAAAATAACACACCCGCCATTAGAAATAAAAATAAAAAAAACAATCGACTATTAAAAAAGTACCATCACTGAGGATTCGAACTGAGTTCCCCTATAAACATTAGTAGAGCACCATACCATTGAACAATAAATAAGATTCAATAATCCATGATTCATCTTAGTTTTAATAGTTACACTCACAAGGCCCTAACATTCTAGACCCATAGGAAATATCTTCCCTTTACTATATTAAAATTCCGCCCAAACCCCTATAAGAAGCATCAAAGAAGAAATGAAACATCACTCTATCCTATAGAAGCTAAAGGATTAGTGTACTAATGAATTTATCCTTCACGTTTTTAAAAGTTTTTAGGTACAAATAATTCCATTATAAATTTAGGTCCTTCTTATTTAGGGCTTTCAATAGGTCCATGACTTGCTATAATTCAAACATGAACCTCGAATAATAACCCTCTAGACTGAGGAATATATGAAACTAGGACACATTATTGGGTTCCTCCCTACCTTAAGCTTCAATGGATCCATTTATAATACTCATTGAGACACAAAAAGTTTATTTTATTGCACCTCCCATGTTTAAAACATACACCTTAACATATTTCTATATATATATAGTGGTGTATAAGAATTAGTAATATATATCTATGATTTTGTGCATTCTCCTCATCTTATTTTTATTATAGAAGGATTTTGAAATATAATTACCATAAAATAATCAATAAAATCTTGAAATATGAATATCACAAGTCATATAAATATATAAGGAGTGTTTTTTACACGGAATGGAATGACTACTAACTTTTAACTATTCATAATGGCACTGAATGTTCATATTGGGAATTTATTCCTCCTTAACACCCATTTTATGATACTCGGATTTCAAATTGAGATTTGAAAACTATTTTCACCCTTCACAATGTCAAACAAGTAACATATCATTGTAATGGGATGGAGATTATTTATTTTCAACTAGTTTTAACTTTGATAAACTATCAACATCCTCAAACCAACAAATTCCTTCTCAAAAAATTTCTAAATAATCCTCAATGAGTTATACTGGGGAGATGAATCCCTTATACAGTAAATCATCAACTTTTATAATTAATTATCAAATATAAAAATGTTTCACCGGATAAAAATCCATTAAAATAAGTGAAGCACCTTGTTTCAATGTTATATAAAACATGAGGTCTTGTCAAGAAGTTAGGGTCAAAATATATTCAAGGTTAAAATTAAAATACATCTCAATAACCTTATGAAACTCAAATTCATAATTCCTTATAGATTCCATGTTAAAATATTATAGTTTTGAGAATAAAAACTCGATAAACCTATAATCCATTTAGTTATCATTCTCACTAAAAAAACACATACTTTACCTCTGGACTACAAAATAAAATTCTTCTCTTTAATAAATATATAACCCCGTGTGTATAACATAACCAATCTATGTCAAATATGATAGTTTATGGTTCCATCTGTAGTAGGAATAAGTCTCTAGATAACTAATACTACATTGTATTTAGTTTATATCCTCATTACATATCAAGAAAAATTAACTAGCCTATGATTCACATAGTCAACACCAGGTTCACTGGAAGACACTGCACCTTTAGTCCCATGGCGTACACTATGGAAGGTGAGACGAAGGATTATGATTCTCCTAACTTACACAAAGAAAAAACCAATACATATTATAATAAACTTATATCTAGAATGATCTATGGAACCTATAATAGTAATACTCTAATATCATGAAACTACCCATGCAAGTGACCTTCTTGGTCGTTCTCTGTTCTAGGTCCCTAGGGATTGGGAATTCAGTTGGACAAACCATGACCACTCTTCCACCTCCCAGATGAACATAATATTTTCCTTATTTTTTAAAATACATTGGTGACCCTAGATTCTCTAACTGGCTCTAAGGAAGATAATTTTTAGGCATATATAGAATAAAACTACTCATTACTATATAAGTTTTCTATATAGATAGGAACTACCTTTTCTTATGGCTTTGGCCTCTAAAACTGAAATAAAAAAAAGTGAGGATCCTTTTATATGAGTAGGAACTACTGACCCTAGTTTAATGTAAAACAAACTTTTTTGACCAACTCCCTATTGATCAAATCCTTAATTTCCTAAAATCATGAGATCTAACAAACAAAATTATTCTCCTTAAAGGACTCTTATGTATTCTCACTTGAGTAATTCCCCACTTCTCATATATCATTTCAATCACCTCAACCTTCTCCAATATATAAAAGTATATACTTAACATAAACATTGTGACAGTATATCTCCTAGATTGGAAACTGCCTCCTCAAGGAATCATCCTATGGATTCCTCATCAGAAAATAGGTCTAGGGAAAATTTAAGAATTACCATAAACGAAATCCCCAAATATTTTGTGCTTAGTCTTCCATATTGGAGTGATAGTTCCTTCATCTACATCACTTCCCTCATCCTCAAATATAGAAAAACAATATGAAACTCCTTTTGGAAACTGAACCAAAAAATATTTGATCTCATATACTCTCTAAGAAAAAAAATATAACACTAACATGTTTCTCTTCTTATATGAAAAAAAATTGTGTTACACATTAGCATAATTTGGAATGGTTCAAATTGAACACGATCTCTATTAGGACAAACCATATTTTTAATACACTCTATTTCATGGTTTATTATATAAAAACACTTAATAAAATCCTAGAAGATTGTGAGTCCTAGTGTCTTTGGTTGAATAGGTACATAACATAAAAACAAGAAAAAAGAGTACAATAAAATTATTTAAAAATTTCATAGCATGTGCTTATATTTTAGGATTCTTCTAAAAATGTACAGGTTAATCCGGGTATGTAATTAAAGACCAATAATTGAATAAACAAATAATAGAATATGGTTAAGAAGTACATGTGATCCATGAGTCATATAAAGGAAACATATAATGGGTGATAATCACAATATTGAACAATGAGGTATGATATAACATGATAATTTAAAGGGGACATGGGAATGTGGAAAAAATAAGATAAGAAATAATCATATGTTAAGGTTAACTTCCAAGACATAATCACATGGTGGGAAAAGTCCCATCATTGATTAAGTTTACTCCCTAATCCCATATATAATGTCTCATGGGAATAAAACATTACCCAATTCATTGGAGGGATATATAATTCTAGTCCCACCCATCCCATTCATTCCATATACTTGTATTAGTGTACCACATATATAATACAACATAAGGATGTATTTCATTGGTATTAATTCCTTGGTTATGAACTGTGAGATACATAAATTTATCTCCCTAATCAATGAATCATAGGTATATCTAGGTGAATATCCATAGGTATAAATTTGGATGGATATTCACTACACAATTGTTTGGCATTAAAAATGAGAGAGAAGTTTAAGAAGTATAATATAGGTATTAAATATTCATAAAAATTATAAGAAAGATAGGGGAAATGCCCTTTATTATAAAAGAAAAAGAATCCATGAGTCCATTTTTAACTGCATATGGGAAGACCCATTACAAGACCATAGGGCCAAAATATATATACCCTTAGAGAATGGTGGTCTGGGAGCCCAGTGTGACAAAGCCCAATTAAAGACACACATGTAAAGATTCAAAAGGCTAAAAATGACAGCAGAACAAAGTCTATAAAAAGTGAACACTACCACAAAAAAACCAAACACATCTTGAAGGGAAAACAAACTAAATCAAACAAAAGAAATCCCAAATCGTCACAACACCACAATATGACCACTCTAGAAGTGTGTATTTCTACTCAACATGGAGACCACCAGATCTATGAGAACCTAAAATCCACAAATGAAATTTCTCAATGCACCCATGGAAGATGCCTCACCAAAGTGGTTGCCACCACCATAGTCATTTTCACCAGTACACCTCTTGTCACCCCATGCATGGATCTACCATGTAATTAGTCGTCCAACGTTGTCACCGTTGGAGTGAAACACCACCAATAGCGCCCACCACATCCCTATGAAAACCCACCAGATAGAAAACCCATTCCACCAAATCCAGTCTAAAACCAGAACTAAAACCACAAATCCCATCCACTACTCAAATTCCCATACTGAATACACTGATGAGATCTATCATCCCAATTTTGCTACGATACATTCTGAAGACGCCAAATGCAAAAACACATATATTGTTTATCACCTTTACCAAGGACAAAAAATCCACCATCATCGTGACCCCCACCTCCACCGAGTACCACCACATGATATCCCACCTGTAAATCACCAATTTAGAGAAGACCCATCATTGAAGAAACCCTATTGGCATATTGATCTCTCGGTCGAAGCCTAGATCCTATCTATAAAAATATTCATAAAAACAATTAATGAAAGTAAATTTACTCAATAATAACTTGTAAATAATATGGGATGTAATAATTATATATAAAATATTATTCCAACTTGAATAACTGAAAAAAAAATTGTCATAATTTAAAGGTGTTCCTTGAATAAAGAGGGGAAGGATATGATCCCTAACCTTGTGATGGTTATTCCTAAATATTTTTTGGGGCTTTGTTTGTGTTGGGGGCTCTATAAGAGGGATCTAAATAGGGAATAGTATAAAAGTTTCATGATTCATGATTTTTTGGTGAATATTAATTGAAATTTTGGTCGGTTTATATATAAAAAGAGAGGAGAATTATTTATTAATTTTCAAACATAGGTTTTGGAATCTATATGATAATGTAATCATAACCACAAAAGGTCTTTTTTTCTCATGGTTTCTAAAAATTTTGAGTTTTTTATATTATTTTACAAGTTTAATAACTGATATAATTAATATAATATCCTTGGGGATGTGAAAGAAAATCATTCTTATAAATAAAACTATTTTAAGACCATAAAAATAATATATTTTTTGGTGGATTCATTAAGAATTTATAAATATTATTAAATAACCAAAAAACACAATATTAAAGGGGAAACATAATTTTGATTAATGATAATTTTTATTTTATTTAATACCTTATTTGTTTTCTTTATTTATATTATAATACACACAATATATTTATATCGTACCTAATTTTCAACCAAATATTCGACTTTCTAGAAAAATTATGAAATAAAAATATTGTGGCTGATTTTGACATGCATATTTAAAAATTAATATTTTTTTATAATTAAAATTACCTATGTTGGAAAATTTACTATTTTAAATAAAAAAATCCACATTAATTGAAAAATACTGGGATTTTTTTTATAATAATAGTTTTCTGACCCTTATAAATTTTATTTTTATATTTTTAAAATTATATTATTATATATATCTAATAAATTTAGTTTAATAATAAAAATTTATTAAAATATCATTTCTTTCAATGATTCTTGAATCCATTAAAAATGGTATCCTAATTAAAATTATACATTTCCAAAAAAAATACAATTTTTGTTTCATCAAACCAAAGATCTAATTCAAATTCATTGTATAAAGTATATTAACAAAGAACAAATATAGTAAATATTAAAAAAAAGATAATATTAGAATTAATATTAGTTGGGTTTTGAAACATATCCCTTTATTAGACCAATAAATTCCAAAAGGCTAAGGTGTGCGATTGAGATATTTTAATAGGGTGGTTTGACATACATGGTTTGGTCCATAATCTCGATGATCTAGAACATCAAATATAAAAAGTTTCTATTGTGATTTAGTTATTGAATATCATCTTGATATTGGTCAAGGTAAATGACAATAGATGTTACATCCCTCCAAATCTTTGATAAATCGGATTCATAGGTTATGATCCTACTGGTTGGGTTCATCACTACTTTCATCAGTGTTAAATAAACTTCATTATAACCCTTAATATAATAATCTTAATGTTCACTTTATAATGGATATATTCTCAATTATTATGATTGATAGTGGTATTATAAATATATAAAACTATAACTATATCGAATAACCAAACTAGTGCGTATTTCTATTACTACATTACTTTATAACACATTTTTTCATTTAAAAATGGTATTTCATTCATAAAATTTCAGGTCATTACATTATTCCACTATTTAGAAATTTCATCATATAAATTTTCATTTCAAAAAGTAAAATTAGTTAGGGTGATTTAATTTCATCAGCTCTTCTAGTTCCCATCTCTCTTTCTCAAACCTTTGGTTCTGCCATAACACCTTGATCAGGGGAGTTTTCTTGTTTCATAGAAATTTGTCTCTACGATCTAAGATGTTCACCAGCTTCTTCTCATTGGAAAGATCATTTTTAATGTTAACACCTATGGATTCAGTATATATGAGTGGTCTAGTGACTTCTTCATAAATAGGGATACATAGAACACAAAATGTACATGAGATAGGTTAGGTGGGACTACTAGTCAATAGGACACTACTACAATGCGATTAGGAATTTCAAAGGGTTCAATGTATCTAGGACAATAATTTACCTTATTCCCAATCACCATGAATTTCATAAATAGATATATATGAAGTAACAATTTATCTCCAACCAAAAACTGTACATCACATAAACGACTTACTTCATATATTTTTTATCAAATTTGAGTAGTTGTTATATGAATTTCAATGGTTTGAACCTTATCCATTATATCTTACACAATATTGGGTCCCATAATCTTCCAATATCCAACATTATCCCATCATGTCATATTCCAAACCATATTAACATATATAGCCTCATATGGTTATATTTTAAGGCTAGAATGGACAAATATATTATATGGTAACTCTACCAGGGGAAGGTGTTGACCCTAGTATCCATGGATATCCATTTAACAAGATCTCAACATGTCCTATTGATTTTTAATAGTCATTTAAGACTGACCATATATTTTTGGATGATAAGTAGTGATGAATATATATTCTTTATCCAAAACATGAGGAATACTTCTCTAGAAACATGAGGTAAACCGTGGATATCAATCAGATTCAATAGATAGTCGAACTGCATACACTCCTACCACTTATTGTATTTATATTCTGACGATTTTCTCAAGGGATAAGTCTTCTTTGATTCTAATTAAAGGAGATGAATTAATAATGAAATCTACTTCTAACCATATAGTGTTATTTCCTTTAGGTGTCTTGGGAGTCCTACAATGAAATGCATGGTTATTTTTTCCCATTTTCATCATGGTTTGGGTGATATTTACATCATACCCTTGGAATTTTATCATTATTCATTGAATTTTTAGAGTACCGAGCATTGATTTACAAACTCTATAATCAACCTCTTCATCATATCCCAAAATTGTTTTTCATAAAATCTATATATATATTTGTTCTTCTTGTATGAATAGAGAAGTATGATCTATGCACATTATCCAATATTTTCCTCATCATATCTATTTTTTATGGGACATCTATTCGTGTTCCAAACCATATAAACACTTATTAAAAAATGTTGAAATCTATAATATTCTTCACTTTATTCATTAGTAGCACATTATCCTTATGTTCCTACATGATCTTCTAAAGAATTGATGGTTTAGAAATTATTTGATTAAGGTATGATAAAGGTAATATTTTTTCCATTAACATTTTCTATATGTCCAAGAAGATTGGATCCCTGGAATTCCTCTTCGTGGATTGGGATGTAGGATCCTTTCTACAGATATCATATTCCTCTTTGTTCAAATTCCCATGATGGTAATGGATTGAATACTCATAATCTATGATCAGTTCTAACCGCCTTCATTGTCACATACCAATATTATTTTGTGGGAATATATTCTGGAGGATTTTATGATCCATATATATGTCACACATTTCTCAACAAAGATAATGTCTCAAAATATTCAACATGAAGATCACTACAATAACTTCTATATCTCACATTGGGTAGTTTTCTCATGGATCATTAAATGGTGGGTGGAATAGGCTATCACTTTTTCAGCTTTCCTGAGTACATAACCCACGACCTTTTCAAATGCATCATTTTAAATCACAAATCCTAACACACTCTTAGATTATATGAGAAAAGGGGAAGCAATTTTCATCTTCTTAATCTCTTTAACTTTTTCTTTTCATTCACAATTCTTGACCAACGTGAAACCATTTTGAGTCATCTTGGATAATGGGATTGATAGTCATGTGAAGTGTCAAACAAATCAATGATAGTACCCATCTAATCAATGGAAACAATAAATTTCCATGATACAAGTTGTTTTGGTTCATCCATTAATTTCCAATGTTTGTTATGAATCCATATATATCTATTTGCTGGTGATAACATTCCCCGGTAAAGATAAATTCTCTATCTAGCACACACATTTGATGTACGTTGAAAATAAATTTTCCTTTCTCAAATTATTTATCCTTGTATTCAGGTGATCCTGATGGTAATCTATTATTTTGGATTATATATGAATATCATTTATAAATAATACCATAAATTTTTTAATGGAATCACAAAATACACTATTCATAAATTCCATTATGATTATTGGTGCATTATTGAGTCAAAATGGCATCATAATGAACATGTAGTACTCATGGATTGTATGAAAATCAATCTTGGGGATATCATATGTATTCACATTTAATTGGTAATATCCTGATCAAATATTACCCTTAAAAACGTAGTGTCCAAAACATATCTAATCGAACATGTCATCAATACATGTAAAATGATAATTGATCTTTACCAAGATATTTTTGATCTAATGATAATTAATTAAAAGTTTCATTGACCCATCCTTCTTCTTGATGAAGATGACTGGTGTACTCTATGGTGAATCAAATGGGTGTATAAACCATTTATCTAGATTCTACTGAAGTTTATTTTTCATATCATACAACAAAAAAAACTATAAATAGTCTTGTATATTGTAAATGTTCCAAGAATAAGTTTTATTTAGAAATAAACCTCTCTAATAGGAGGAAGACTAGTCAATTCTTTAGGAAACACATCATTGAATTCCCTTATAATGAGAATGTCTGCATGGATGATATTTTCTTTTGTCCCAATAATTTGATCTACATCACCTTTCTTACAAGGCAATAATATCCATACTTATGATATTTGTACCAATGAAGAATCAAAACCCTCCTTACACTTGTATAGAATATGAGGGTGATTTCCAATATAGAGGGTGATTTCCTTCTCTAAAAAAGTTATGTTGGATCTACAGAAGGAAAGCCAATCCATACCTATAATATTATCAAATACTATAAAGAGGAGTCTCATAAGGTTTGTTGAAATATTTATCACACAAATTTATATTGGGGATGAATTATATGATTAGGATAAAAAAATTGACCCATTCACCATATTTTCCAATAATTTGACTTCTATGTATTATGTTGGTGTTTCCATAGTTCTACTAAACATTCATGATATAAAAGAATGTGTAGAATTGAAATTGAAAAACACATTCTCAATCCTTGAATAAATAACTATAATACATGTCACAAACTCAATTTTGAGATCCACCTCAGTATTTGTGATGGAAAAAGACCACCCTTACTCTCTAGGCCTTAGAGGTTGTTTTTGTAAGTTATAATTGGAAACCCTTAGCTTAGTACATTGAATTTCATAGTGTTCTTAATCCTTCCATTTTAAACATTTGAAAAGAGGATGAGGGTTGACCATAGAGTTACTTGCCTCCATAAAATTGTTGGGTTTCTCTAGTCTACATTCACTAGTTATTCCCCTTCTATACAACACCCAAATCATTTCCTTTTACCCTTTAGGTAATTTATGGGATTCATGTTTCCAAACTTTTGACAAGTCATATGTTGTACTTTCTTACCCCCTTGAGAATTCTCCTTTACACCACCATAATTAATTTTCGTTATCCAATTCTTATCTTCATACCCATGAGACCCTTGAGATTCAATGATCTTCATCTCTACATTGAGGGAACATTGAACAATTTCCTTATTGATATCAAATTCTCAAATCTCTAAGGCATTTCATAGACTCAATTTTATCCCAACAAAGAATTTTTCAACTTTGATTTTGTGGATAATGACAAGTCAAAGGTGTATTTTGATTGAATTTTTAATTTTTCCTTACACAACCTGATGTATTCATCATCCTTTTTCATAAGTCTAAGAAACACCTCTCTATTTTTAGTCAGAGCTTTTGAGTAAAATATTTGTAGAAAAACATTTTATTAAATTCATTACACTCCATCGATTTGACCTCTTATTTTGGATTCGTATTTTTGATCAATAACCATAATCGATTAGGTTCCCCCTATATATGATAAACATCCAACATGGCCATATCTTTCTCAATGAATTTACGAATGGAGATGATCTTTTCAATTGAGTTGATCTATTTCTCTATGATTAAGGGATTATAATGTACATTGAAATTGAGAGGTATTTTTATTATAAATACTGTCACATTCTTAGGGGGATTTGTTAATTCTTCTAGATTGGTGTTTTGGTTAAAACCATGCGTTAGATGATAAATTATTTTCTAAATGATTTTGATTATTACACCCATTCGGTTGGAAATATCATTTGGGAAATTATCACATTTCACCCTACATTGGTTACTAGCTCAGATTCTCCTATTTCTAATGGTTGACATAAAATAATTGAAAAAATTATGGAGGAGTATTTTTAAAATTATAAACACTTAAATGGAAAACCATTTAGACAAAAGGGAAAATGACTAATTGGAATCAAGTTTTTAACATATGAATTTCTATGTTTTCAATCTATGTTATCTAAGATTTATTTCATAACATAGAATATTATGGGAATTGTTATTCCCATAATAATTTTTATAAGGAAATTATAAATTTTCCAAATAATATCCCTTCGGAGTGTCAAACTAGGTGCATATCAAGCCTCATTTCCATTCACGAGGTGATGATAGAGTCCATCTCAATGTTCCATTATGGAGGTGTATTACCCCTTAGGTACCTCTCTAATTGAGTCTCGTATACTTAATGTAATTATAAATGAATGTATTTCCTTGGAAACCACTTAATCTATAAGTTACCAAAATTTAGGGATATTTTCATATGTCTAGTTTTATCGCTTTCTAGTTCATTAGATTTTTCTAATCATAATATCAGAAATAAATGTACTTTTCTCTGATACCAACAATGACAACCCATATTTTTAATACACTTTATTTCATGATTTATTACATAAATATACAATTAATATGACCTCGTATGATCATTAGGCCTACTATCATTGGATAAATATTTAAATAAAATAAAATTGACATGGAAGTATATAAAGACATTGTTTAAAAACATTATAACATGTTCCTATATTCCACGGATCTTCGAAAACAACCCAGTTTAAGCAGGAGACATACAGAAGAAATTGCTATGTTATAAACACCAGTAATGGGAATAAAAAAATCATAGTATAATTTAATGCAGTATATGTGATCCAATAGTCATATCAAGGTAACATAAAAGTAATTAGAATCATAATCATGAACAATATGATATAACCTGATAACATAAAGACAACATGGGAATATTGAAACAACGTAAAACATGATGTAAGAAAAGGTCATGTTTAACTACCATCACATCATCACATGGTGGAAAAAGTACCATAATGGCTTAGGTTTACACCATGTTACCTTACATGACCTATCATGACACAAAAACATTACCAAATGTTTTAGATGTCTATATAATTCTTGTCCCACCCTTCACATTCATAGTATGTACATGCACAAGTGTACCACATATATTATACAACATGATGATATATCTCTTCATTATTAATCCCAAGATATAGGAATATCAGATACATACATAGAAGTCCAAAATAAATTAGTTATAGGTAAATCTATGTGAATACCCTTGATTAGAAATTAGGATCGGTATTCACAAAACAATTTTTTCCATGAAAAATCCTAAAGAGCCTTCATTAGCATAACAGTGGCACTTAAAGATTTGAAGAAGTTCTTAATGATAGTTAAAGGGGCCTATCATCATATATAAATAATAATAAAAATAATAAGTATATATAAAATAATATTCCAACATCAAGAATTAAAAAAAAATGGAATACATTAAAGGATTTATTGAATAAATAGGAGAATGAGAGGATCCTTTGTTGTGAGAGGGTGGTTCTTAAAGCATGGGAGGGGCCTCTTAAGATAATGGGGGCCCTTGGAAGGCCTATATAGATATAATGTAATATTAATATCATGGTACATGATTTTTAATTTAATATAAATGGGATTTTGGGTGGTTTTATATAGAAAAAGAGAGGATAATTTTTTTATTAATTTCCAAACATAGGTTATGGAATATATATGATAGAGTAATGAAAATAAAAAACCTACAGATAGTTTTTTCCCATGGTTTATTCCAAATTGGATTGGTGTTAATTATTTTTATATTTTAAAAATTGATATCATTAAAATAATACAATTGATTATGTTGAAGTTAGGAATGGTTACAAAAAAATGATTTTAGAACCTTAAAATATAATATAGGTTTTGGAGGATTCATTAAGGGTTTATAAAAATAGTTAAATAACCACAAAACACATTATTTTAAATTTTAAAAATAACATTGGACTTTGATTATATTTATAGTATTTATTAGATCACTCTATTGATTTACAAGGAATGTTGGGGGAAAGTCCCTTTATTAAAAAAGAAAAAACATGAAAACCACTTTTGTGGGAAAATAGAGAACCCAATATAAAAACAAACACCCAAGGCACAAAGGACATAAAATAAAATATCATAAAAGCCTAATGGCATAAAAACATTACAAATAACCTGTTCAAAAGTAACATAGATCCAATAATAAGGCTTAACAAATACCCAAGGAATATAAAATGATGCAACTTCCTCCCATAACCACACTACACAACATACCACCATAACAAGACACCCGCTACCCCCACTAGTCTCCAAATGTTGATACTCCACCATGAAAAGATATAATATGACCAATACAGCGACTAGATCCCATTCTCTACCGAGATCCTGCACCGCAAATAGCATCGCCACACAACCTTAGCCAGATCCCACCAAGGTAGCCGCCATATGACATATGCCACACTATCTCATCATCAATGGCCCGAACAAGATTGGAAAGTCATCTATCCCACACCAAAAAAGGATATACCACTGAGACGTTGTCACAACTACCCCATCTAGATACCTCCATCCCTACAGTGCCAAAACCACAATGAACCTACCAAATCACTATAGATTTGGACTAGAAGGTTGCTCCCGCACAGTAAAAAGATCTTCCATCATGGAATCACCACCTAACCTAACCTCGATGGATCCTACCATGTCCAAAACACAAAAATTATATTCAAAATCCATGATTTGAAAGTAAATGTAAACTTTTGATTATCGTCTCACCTTGAGGACATCGTTGTTTCAGCTACCCAAACCCTGCACGATGATGCGTCGCCACACAACTAGATTCACCGAAGCCAGATCAACCAACATTACAACCATCTCCATTGATATCCCACAAAAAAACCGAGTGAGAGATCCCAAATCAAAATAAAGTCAAAGAGAAAGTAATACACAATGTTTTTTTACCGCATTTAATTTTGACCTAAAGATTTTACTATCACCGAAAATTATGAAAAATAATAATTGTTGGCTACTTTAAACATGATGATTTAAAAAATAATATTTATTTTTCCATAAAATTCTATAATCAAGATAATTTAAACATTGAAATAAAAAATCAACATTTATTGAAAAATACTGGTTTTTTGACAATTAATGTTTTCAGACACATATAAAATTTATTTTTGACTTCATAAAATTATATTATACTTTATATTAAATTAATATTATTTAATTATAATATCTTTAAAAAATATAATTTTCTTTCAACTATATATTTTCCCATGATATAATTTTTGTTTCAGTGTATCAAAAATCCAATTCAAACCTAATATCAAAAGTAATAATAAAATGGAAAAAATAGAATAATTGTATTGTTAAAAATAAAATATAAAAATTCAAATTGATAGGGTCTTTATTAAAATAGATAATTCCCTAAGGGTAAGGTGAGTGATAGTGATATTTTCTTGGGGTGGTTCGACGTACATGGTTTGGGCCATGATCTCGATTATCTAGAAATTATTCTAATAAAGGATTCACTCATACTTTTGTTATTGAATCTTATCTTGGTATTGGTTAATGTAAAATACCAGAGATTATATCTCCCTTCGATGTTCAGATAAATGATCTTCATATGGTATGATCCTAATAGTATAGGTCATCATTTCTTTAATCTATGTCATTGGTAATTTAACATAACCCTTAGTATACTAATCTAAATAGTCACATTATAATGGCTATATTATCAAAACTTATGATATATAATGGAATTTTAAATCCAACAATCTATAACTATATTAAATAACCATGGTGGTTAATGTGTGTTCTATAACTATATTATTTGAGAATTAATTTATTTATTTAAAAGGGAATGTCATTTATAAATGTATGGGTCATTACCTTCATATATTCCAACCAATATTATATCTATAAACTGGAGATTATCCCTTAATACTTCATCAAACATGTACGCTAAAAAATGAAATATCCTCTTCCACAACTCATCCTTCATAGCTGGGTTGAGCCTCTGGTTAATCAAATCATCCTGTAAAACCTCACCAACCTATACCATATGGGGATAATGATGATCTATAATATCTATAATAAAGGATAAACTCTTAATCCTAAAGTTATTGTGTAAATTTAAACAAAGTCATTTATTGAGATTGATTTCATTTTTTTTTTAAATCCCCAATTCAAACACAAGTACAACTAAGCATGATCCATGTGTCTTGCCAATGTATTTACCCTACAGTTAATATCACTTCACTAAATATGTTCAGTAAGCTTCTGTCCATTGTGTTTGACCATGGGGGAATAAAATCCCATGTAATGGCTCGTCTCCCTTTCATACATCATGTATATATTCTCATTGGCTTGGTTTCCCTATAAACCCACACAGCCTTAAGAAGTGATAATTCCCTAAAATTCATATTATCTCTCAAAAATTATATTATATTAAACTCTATCATGACACTCCCACTAGTACCCCTCATGGTCTAGTAGATGCCTGCCACTAATAGGCCATTTGTTGGTGACTGAAACTAAGGTATTTTGTAAGTACCCAGCCCTAATCATTAAATATTATACTGTAATTGAACTATAATTCACTTTCTTAAAATATCAACGATTAATTCATTTTATATTTTTAGACAATTATATAATAACACATACATAATAACTCAATATTACAAATTAGACACTTCTCTACAATATCAATTTTTCCCAATATACAACTTTTGAAAGAAAACATGTTTTCTTTTTATAAAAAATATTCATGAATTTACTCTTGAAATATTATTTTTCTTTCACCGATACTTAATACCTTTGAAAAATATTTTAAAAAAGTGGGATGAGAACAAATATCTCATTAAGGGTTAAAAAATAATAAATTTATTAGTCTGGTGAAAGACATGAAAATACCAATATTGTTTCCCTATATATTCAAATTTCTTTGAGCATATGAAAAAAACTTATATGAAAATAAACACAATTATTTCCAAAAAAACCTTTAAAACCCATAGGGAAAATATAAATAACCTTTTTGTATCTTAGAGGAAACATATTCATAAAACCATTTCAAAACCCATGTAATTGGAATAACCATATAGACTAATTCCAATGTCATTATCTAGAGAACATAATCAATACCTAATTCAGTGGATAGCTATAATGGCACCCATCGTATAATATATATTGGTATCGCCCATTTTTTATGAGCTATAATGGGGATCAACCCATTTTATAAGTTATATAGAGTTCACCCACGAGCTATAATAGGGCTTAACCCATCCTATAAGTTAAATTAGTCATAATTGTTTTCCATATAATTTTCAGGTTCCATATCATGAATAAAAAATTATATTCTTACACCATTTAATCATAAAACCCTTTTAAAAAAACTTTTAAATCTGATTAAAAACACATTTGGATATCAAAATACGTTTTTTTTTAAAAAATACTTTTCAAAATCTATAAACTTGCACACATCATAAAGAAACCATATTATTTGAAAATAAACATGGAAACATATAATGGTAAATTCAAATCATTGAGTCATCATGATGGTGGGGAATAACATCCTTGTCATATATGTTAAGAAATATTTTTATTTTGGTAAAATGGGTAGAATGAAGAACTTTAAAGGTGTATTTTTAAAATAAAGTCCCTGATCTTGAGTCTAATTTGCCTTGTATGTTCCTCATATTGATTAATAATAAACACAGGTTAATTATTTAATATCGTGAGATCCTTTTTAACGTTTAATATTCTTTTTATATCACTTATCACCTTATAATATAAAAATATATATTCATTTAAGTTCAAGTGAGATGTCCTTATTTTATTCAGTATATAAGTCACAAATGGATTCGGTAAGTCAACTATGGTAAAAAAAGGTCATCATTCCATCATATCCATGACAATAATCATGAAATAAATATAATTTTTATACATCATTTTTAATTTTTAATCCACCAATTATATATTATTATGAAAAATGAACTATGTTGCAGTTGTGGAAATAATAGGTTGTATTTATGCTTGAGTAAAACATCCATTTCCAATGATCATTATGGGAAGAAGGAAAATATTATTTCATCTTCATATTATTCATTATATCATATATATCATATTATTTCATTAAATATATTTATATATATCATCCATGTAATGTGGTGATAAAAAAACGAATCCTATTTCTTCGTAGAAGTTGTAGTACACACGTACACATGAATGAAATTGTCATTTTTATATGTATGGAAAGGTAATAAGATAAATTATATATTAAAATGATAAATATGTCATAAATATCATATATAAACATTAATTCCATCATTATTGCTAGTCTTGGGAGATGGTGATAAATTATTTTCCCATTTGATGGAAGATAATATGGATATAGATCATTCCACTAACATAATAATATATCATTATGTGGAGGATAATAGAGTTATTACATTATCATGGTTAAATACAGTTTGGGGGATGAGGGATAAGAAATAAAACTAAAACATGGAGATAACACTATACCTATTATTTGAAATAGACCTATTTCATTAAACTGTAAGACATTTATGATTAGTATTATACCTAAAAATACCTACAAAATGTTGGAATGGATTCTAGAAAGGTATTTAATAAGGGATTAGATAAAAAAAAAATTTTTTTATGTGTAAATAACTTAGAAAAAATGGTTTCATTTTATAATATATTGGAGGGGGAACTCTTGGGATTTCATAAAATATTAAATTAATATAAATTAACTTTCAATTACAAATGGTTCCAAAATGAGTTATTTTAAAGATAATATATGTGTGTGTAAAAATACCATGAACCAATAAAAATTAGACATGTTTTGACTTTATTTGTACCCTTATTTTTTTGAACCATATTTAACTCATTTAAATCTTACAGTGAATAAAAATAGTTCTTACTCTTTGATGATAAATATATTGACTATAAATTGAAAAATGACCAATTATAGACCATCGTTGATATTTTCACCATTATCCAAATAAATTTCATGCATGTAATATTTTTAGGAATTTTGTATTGTAAAATCCTAACTCGAGAGCCACTAAATGGTTCCATGAGCCTATGGGTCATATAGCCTCAATCATGCTTCCCCTTTTTCTATAGCTTGTCAACTAGTATCAAGTGTCTTGGTTGTGTCTATGGGGATACTATTCCCTCATGGGAGAGTGTATCACATAATTAGTAATCACAAAAGTCAATAGAAGAAACAGAAAAAATAACTAACAGAAGATAATCATAGACAATATGATAATAATAAATACCCAAATCATTATAATAAAATATTAGGATAATTTCATTTATCGAAGAAGAAGTAAAAAAGTTATACATGAAACTAGTACTATACTTGTATCAAAAGGTACAAAAATACAAAAAATGACTATCTCCATCTAGTATCATGAGACTAGCACAACCCTATTCTCTGTTACATGTATGTACGATCAATCAAGAATCATAATGTGTGTGCTTGACCCAGTCCCTACCTACATCCATGAAGTCATTCAAGGTACCCAATGGTAGGCTAGACAGGGTGTTAGATAACACTCCGTAGACCACCACTAATAGTGTCTATAAAAAATCCAGTCTATGTGAAATAACTAATAGTTGTTTTAAATATATCATTGGTATAATAGTAATAAAATCAAAGTGTGGTTATATATATCTAAACATGGATCCTTATAAAAAACAATCATTCTCCCATAAACAATGACAGTTATAAAGAAAAAATAAACAAGTGTTGTAGTCTAGTCTGCGAAATCTTAATAGATATCCATTCCAAGTCTATCTGTAATCATAAAAAAACATTCACCACGAACACGGCTCATAATCCATTAATTGTATAAAAACACATTGACCTATACTATGTAATAAAATTCATCCCCAACAGTCAAGTGGTTTAATCAAAATTGTCATTCCATGAAGCATCAGATCCATGTTATAGAATACCAAGGAATCCATGTCGAGTCACATGATCATCTCGATTGAAACTCATTTATGACTTAAGTGGATTTTAAGAGGCATGTCAATAGAGAATTACCGATGTAAGTCCATGAATTCCAGATTCAAGGGGTAGCAAGGCTTGAGGAATCCTGTGAAATATTGATCCAATGAGTAAAAATGTGCACGGAATACACTACCATAAACAAGATCCATTATATAATATTCAATGGAATATAAAGTAATTAGGATCTAAGGATATTTTCCAATGAATATAATTCTATTTTAATTCATCATTTCAAATCAATCATTATTTTATAAACATTCACCATCCATTAGTTCATCCAACTCATTTCCACAATTTCTATAAAATACATTTAAATAAAAAAATTCATATCCTATCTCACATTTAAAGGATGTATCAACTCTATCCTATCATCTTAATTCAATATCCATTTTGTTTAAAAAGTTTCCCTATAGAAAGGAGATCTCACACACACTCAATCGGGTGGTATAACCAATGAAAAAAAATCAAATGTGTGCCCTTTGGGTGGCCAACATAGAGGCTAAACAACCACCAACCATAAAATTATACTTAAGAAAAAACATAACAGGTTCCAATTCATTCACCTTATGCATTTAAATAATTTTTTGGGTAATTTCAAAATGTTTTTCATGAGGAATAATGGAAATAATTATTATAAAACACCAAAAAATAAGGTATAAGGTATCGAACACCTACCATATACACATGGTAGAAGACTCATCTATTATCTACTATAGATTTAGTCCAGATAGGAAGTAAAACAAATAGTGGAAAAAAATATGAAAATAGGGAATACTATCTTTCACTAAGATAACTCCATATATATGAAGTCAAATAAATAACGGAATTAGTTTAATGAAAAAAGTATTTTCACAGATCCAATGAGACAAACAGTGTTAAAATCTACATCTGGATGGATAAATAGTACACAAGAACACAATTTGATCTTCAAAGGGAGCTCCCAACATGAAGAATTTTGACAAGAATGAAAATAATAGAATGGTTTCGGTTTTAATATAATTTAATAGAGATGTAGTAACTTACCCTCATATTTATTGGTTATACAGTTTGGTTATACAGTTGTCCAAACCATACTCCAATTATATTCCCTTCTCTACCTCCAGGGGACCTCACATGGCCAGGGCACATAGTTAGAAAAACCATGTTCAGAAAGTGTGTCTAGCATCTGTCAAAAACTATATATCCACCAAATGAGTGTGTGCCTTATGATTCATGGTTTCCTCAAACTGTGCTGTATATTATAGCCCTCTTTCCAACCTCACATGGTATCCTTATATTATATAGCTTGGGTCTCAGGGTTTCCACTAATTTTGTGGCATAGTTGTTTTCCTCTGAAAGTTAGGTTCTAGGTTTTTAACAAGCCCTGGACACCCCTAAAACACTCATGATATCAAAATCCCATTACATTAGCTAAAAACCATGGATTTGAAATAAAAATAATTATATTTACCTGATAGGAAAAAACATGGATCTTGTTATCTTCCTCCTTAATGAAATTAATCCCTATATTTCTCTTCTAAGGGTGATCAAGATTCACCAAAGAATAATTATGGATAAGGATCATGTGTGTTAGTCTCCCTCCCCAAATTATTTTCCAATAAATGGTCATGTTTTCAAAGCACCCATACTAGACAAACTAACCAGACTCAGAGAACCATTGTGCTCCTGTAATCAACACAAATTGGATTCTTCTTTAATGACAGATATATATATAACTCTAACTCATCAAGATGGAGAGTTTGGGTTGGGTATATGTGATAATGGAACAACTGAAAAACTTAAAAGATTTATTATATGGATCATTACCTCTAAGGTAACTGTAATTTATTGGCTACTGACCTGACTCTCTTCAGAACCTCAAATAGACCAACATATCATAGTGAAAGCTTACCCTGTCTCATATTCCATATATGTCTCAACCACCATGAGATATTTTAAAAAGTCTTGATCCCAGACCTCTAACACTAGAGTTCAACGATGGTGATCAGTTTATTAGTATTTTTAAATGTGTTGTATCCATCCTTTTATAAATCAACTGGACCTACTCGAAATTCTCTTTCATGACATGTGGTCTAATAAAATATGTCTCTCTTACCTATAACCATCATACGGGTTATCATAATTTCCTACCATAAAATGCCTCATAGTGTTCCATTTGTATCATTGTCTAATATATATTGGTGTAGGAAATCTCAAACAGGTGTCTATTCCTCTACCAAGACCCTGAAAATTAATTATTCATTCTCTAAACATGTCCAAATGTACATGAATCATATTTTATAATTTTCCATCAATATGAGGGTCGTATGTTGCACTCAAAATAACATATGTACTCAATTCCCCATAAAAACTCTTCCGTAATCAAGATATATATCAGGTTACCCTAACTGACAACATAGTCAGAGTAACCCCATGAAGTCACACTATCACATAAATTTATAGCCTCCAAAGATCATATAATAAGAATTTATTCTAGAATGGTTGGAAATTATGAGCTTTCTGAGGATATCCACAACAACCCTTACCTCCTCACTACCTGAAGGTGACCTTAACAACTTGATTATGAAATAAATTACAAGATCAACCAATTTTCACTCAAGAATGGGTGACTATTTAAAATCTTAATTATTCTATGGGGATATGATTTCACCTACAAAAAGGTGGAACACCTTTCACCACTAACAACTAGTTGATGGTGTATGTAGTGATACATCTTGGAAACACTATGGTATATTTTCCAATGTGAGGCATCGAAGACTCACAGAAAATCTGCGCATATGTCTAACATAAACCAAACATGACAATGAATATACATAAGTTCATCCTCACCCACAGTCCAACTAAGAGGTGGTTCATCACCAACCAAACGCTCTTTTAGGACTAGTCCCTCATCATCAGTCTATTTTCTCATCCTCACTCTTTCCAGAAGAGTGGAAGTAAATGCTAAATATTAGAGAAAATTCTTCCCTCAATCATCCTAAAACTCCTAGTGCATATCGTAAAACAAGGTCATTAGTTTCTACTAACTACTGGCCTCTGGAACTACCTGTATCTAAGTCATCCTTCTCATCACATCGAAAAGTGCATTGTTATTTCTTGTTTTATAGGAAATATTGATGTAAAATTAATGTATTTACTCAACCCATCTTTGTTTCCTCATATTGAAGTTACGATGGGTAAATATATACTCATGGATTTTTTGTTTCATTGTGCACCAAAAAATGCTCTCCCAGTAAATTTTACCTCCAACAGTGCAAGGAATGTACAACAACAGCTAACTTGGGATCATCCATCATGTAATTAATCTCATGTTCTCTCAAATTTTGATACTAATGTGCCAAAACTCAGTCCTATTTCATCAGAACAACTCCTATCCTGATACCCGATTCATCAGAAAACATAGTGTAGCTCATTCCCAACTCTAAAAAAATCAGGATCTCCAATAAAGTTAGTCTCCATTTCAAATCCATAATTTCTTTCATAGAGGTACATATTCCTAAAAACTACACACTTTTCTTATTCAATCATGTAATAGGTGATTATAAGCATGGTAAGTCTTGTACAAAACACATTTAAAAAATTATCTCTCTGTTTATCCAAAATGATGTCAAGATGTACACTATGTTTCAAGATGTACACTATGATCTCAAGATGTACACTATGTCTCAATATGTACACTATGTACACACTTTTCTTATTCTTTCTTAGAGGTACATAATATGTCCCAATAATATAATCTTATCCATCAATAAGTAGTACTTATGGATACTAACATATAAAAAATTATCTCCCTGCTTATCCAAAATGATCTCAAGATGTTTGTCATGGTCTTGTCTATTGTTAGAATACACCAAGATATATTCAATGAATACCACCACAAACAAATCTAGATAAAGATAGAAAACTCAGTTAATTACTTCAATGGAAACTTTTGGTGCATTCATGATACTGAACGACATAACTAGATACTCATATAGACCATACCTTCTTTGAAAACTAGTAAGAGGTATGTCTGTGGGTCAAACATGCACCTAGTGATAACCTGATCTCAATTCAATATTCAAGAAAAGCCAAGATCCTAAGAGATGGATGAAGAGATCATCTATCTGTGGAAAGGGAAACAATTTTTTGAACATCATCTAGATAAATTATCTATTACCCACACATAGCATGAGTTTACTGTGCACCTTTTTCAGAAAAAGGACTGGAGAACCCCAGGGGGAAGTACTAGGTTTTATCAATCCCTTTTCTTCAAAATTCTCTATCTACCAATTGAGATCCTGTGACTCTACTGTACCCATACAGTAAGGTGACATGTATTCAAATGTCGCTCCTAGAAATTTTTTGATGGTAAATTTCACCTCTCTTAGAAGGTAAATAAGAAAAGTCATCTGGGAAAATATCTCTGAAATGATCTACCACTAGAGGGAAATATTCCTAACGTGTTCCCCAATCATCCAGCTAAAATCTAGAAACCAGGTCTATCAACCCCCCCCCCCAGTCCATTATTCCCATTTCTAGAACTACCTACTAAGAAATCTCTATCACCATTGTGAATAAAAACTCTACCCACTAGTGAAGTAATATTAAACCATTGGTGATAAAATTAAACATTATTTTGATAAAAAACAATATTTTTCATCCCAATTAAGACGTCAAACCATGTTATCTTGATGAAAAAAATATTCCATGTGAAGTGAAACCCAACTATCGTATAGGGAACTCCTTACAATGGCATACATCTCTCATTTAGATCCCTGTAGAGTATCAAGGGTCATGATGCTATTAGAAAACAGAACCACGAGCCCAATTCTCTCCAAAAATGGTATAGAGATGAAACTACATTATGAAACTACATGATGAAACTATATTTAAAAGAGCATATACAAGAGTAAAGGATACAAAAATACAACCTCTCACCACAAACATATGATGCACTTTTCATCAAGGGTATGTTGTGTAGGGTATATCTAGCATGAACTGTGGCCTTATGAAACATCCTTTCTACCTGGAGTAGGCACACTATGATATCAAGGTAAAACTGGCAATGGATTTCTCAATGATTACCACCACCTTGGCCTAAAAAACCAGAACTTCTACAACTCCCATCATGATATGGATTTGTGAACCCCACTCCAAAACAGAGATTCATATTGTTTCCCCATCCACTGAATTTTGAAATAAAGTTCCTACAAAAACATTATATGTGGCCCATTATTCCCTAATATTGGCACTTGAATAGGTCTCAGTCACATTGGATCCTCATATTTCCCCATATCCCACACTAGTGACATAAGACTGCATTGAAATCCTGCATAATACTCCCCTCATGAGTAGCCTCAAAATAGAGCTCAATGCTATAAGTTGTTGAACCACTAGGTCGAGAAGATTAACATCTCTTCTCTACACCCACATATTCCCTCAGGTTTCATTACATAATAAATACATGATTCACTATATCAATAATTCCATTTAATTCAAACACATTTACCTTTAATTGAATTTCATTTTTGAGGCATTACATGATGCATTTCACCCTCGATAGCTCATCAACTATATTAATTAGTGAAAGCACTGAATCTATATTATTGGTTCCAAATATTTCAAATATTTCATAACAGTCACAACACCCTTCTCTTGACACATAAAATCACATTAAATTTCACTTACTAGGGTCTTAGTAAATAATTAGTCATAGAACCAAGATTGTAAATCCTACAAACCATATCTCAAAGTGTATCATCATAGATAAAAACATCCCACTAGCACTTATATTATACCAAAATAATATATTTAGTCATCTTCAATCTCTGCTATGGATCTATCTTCAGATTAGAAAATATAGAAAAGATAATCTATAGCTCTAGCTCTGTAGCCTATGGACCTCCATCACTTAAAACTGTGGGTTGATGTTGCTACTAGAGCACACGGATTAAGTCTTCTATTGATGAGGAAGCTTTATGATCTCCCTAAATTATCTTTGTAAAATGTATAAAACTCTTTCATAATTATGCTTCAACGCTCATATCTAGTACTACCACCAATTCCATAGTTGTCACTATAGGATGATCCACTAGTATTTCATGGCCCACCACCTTCGGAGCATGGTCGTCGCCATGATCCTGATGTATAAATAGGCGTCATTATGGTTTCATGTCTCTCCAATTCCAAACACACACATCATAAAATATCAATAATGAAAATCTCATAGATAAAATCATAGTATAGGTCAAAGAAAACCTAAAAACAAGCCACAACCCTCTTTATGCTCCAAAATCCAAGACTTTTTAAAAAGGAATAGTTATAAAAATCACCATATACACTACCTACTTCCCACTATAAAGTCTGTTCTAGGTCAATATCTCTATTTTCCATATTCTCAAGTCATTTTAGATTCACATTTAGAAAAAATCTCATTAAAATTATGACCTAAATGGTTCACCACTTCTGATCCATAAGGTCTCATAAACCGCATAAACTAAATTGTGGTGTCCACACAATCTGAACGAAAACATTTTAAATTCCATGCAACTAATATTCCATGATTAAATGTTGGATAGTTGACCACTCATGTTATTTGTTATAGCTTAAAAGGATGTCACTATTTAGGTTATGGAATGAAATCTAAGTACCAATAATGATTCTCAATTCCCTTCAAAAAACATTAACCAAATCACAGATATATCAAACAAGGAACACATCATAAATGTCATTAGGTCAAGAAATGAACCCTACATGGAATGGAAAAATACATGGTAGGTGAATATTGTAAGGTTCCTAAATTGATTCATGATATTAATACCATCATCTCATCGAGAAATAATTAAATCCATAATCATAGGGAATATCAAACCATAAGTGTTTCACCCAATGGTGGAATCAAATCAACTGTAAAAAAATCCCAAAAAACATGCTCCCATTCAATAAATTTTCATTTTCCTATATGTGGCTTAAAAAATCCCAGGAACCTCAAACTATAAAATTCCAACTCATTCATAAAATTATTTATATTTTATCAAAATTATAAAGAAACCCTAAAAATAAAAACTCCTTTGACGCCCCGTTGTAACATCTCATCCCAGGGGCCACTAAATGATACCCCAAATGGGTGGGTCACATATCTTGAAGTGTGCCTCTTAATTTTCAAGAAGCATCCAGCTAGAACCGATTTAATAGGTTGTGTATGTGGAGAGATTATTCCCACATGTCAAAGTGTATCACAGTGGTAGTAATCAGAACAAAATATAATGGAAGAAGATAAATAACTGACAGAAGATAAACATCCAGAATACCATAATAATAAGTATCCAAAATTAGTCTTATACAATATGATGATCATGTAATGTCTCTATAAAGTAGGAAAATAATTATACAAACATCTAGTAGAATACATGTATCAAAAAATAAAAATAATCCAAAAAGGACTATCTATAGAGATCATCATGAGCATAACTCAGTCTTGTTCCCCCCTGCTCCTATGCACAACCAATCAAACATCGTATTATGGGTTCTTTCCCTGGTCCCTACATTCATCCATGAATTCTATCTAGGTACCCAAAATAGTCCTAAATAGGGTGTGATGTAACAATCCACATCCATCACCAACGGTGTCTATAACAAATCAAGTCTATGTGATATAACCAAAATCAATGTGAAATATATCATAGGAAAACAGTAATAAATATAAGATGTGATCCTATTTATCCAAACATGTCTCCCTATAAAAAATTGTAAAACTCCCATTAATAGGGCTAGCTATAAAGAATAAATAAGAGATTCATACTATCCAGTCTAATAACTATAAACTGATACCCATATCGGGGCTATCTATAAATATAGAAAAACATCCACCATAGCCAAACTGTATAATCTGGTAATTGTAAGAATCCACATTGAACTATTCCATGTTATCAAATTCATCCACAATAGCCATGATTTGTAATCAAAAGTGTCATTCCATTAAGGGTTCTATCCATGGTATAAAATTCCATGTCATCTTCATCGACACCTAGGAGTATCTCGATAGAAACTTGATAAAGACATGGGTGGAGTCCAAGAAGCATTTAAATAAGGCATGTCAACTGTGAGTCCAAGAAAGCCATATCCATGGGGTAGAAAGGCCTAATGAGTCCTAAAAAATAATTATCTGATGATTAAATAGTTCCAAGGAATCAACTACCATGAAAACGATCTATGGTATAATAATTCATGGAATGTAATTTTAGTTGAATCTAAGTCGATCATCCAAGGAATCCACTAAATTTATAATTTATCATCTCAAATCAATCATAATTTCATAATCATTCAACTTCAATGAGTTCTTCCAAATCATTTCCAAAATTTCTATAAAATCCATTTTAAAAAATCACGACATTTCATATCTTATCATCACATATCAAGGAGGTATCAACTCTCTCCTATCATCTCAATTTAAATTTCATTTAGTTTAAAAAAGTCACCCTCTAGAAAGGTGCTCTCACAGAGACCCAAAAGGGAGGTATTAAATAGGGTAAAAGAAAAGTCACAGCCCATGGGTTTCCTAGGTTATAGATAAATTTCCTTCAAATATAAAATGTTAATCAAGGGGAAACCTAACCGGTTCCTATTCATTCACTTTAAACATTTCATTAATTTTCAGGGAAACACCAGAATGTCCAATGTGTGGAATAATGGATGTAAATATTTTAAAACACCAAACCATATCAAAAAATATATATACCACAAATTATATACATGTGGTAGAATACACTTCTAGTACTGACCACTGATTTAGTCTAGATCGGAGGAAAAATGATGAAGAGATGAAAATCCTCAAAATAGAGCATATTATCTTGCAACTAAATAACTCTATCGATAAAAATAGACAAGAAGAAAATAACAATATGGATGAAATGATTATCGATGATGATCAAAAATGACAAAAGGTGTGTGAATCTAAGCCAAAATGGAGAAATGATGTCCGACCCTATGATTTGAGATTCAAAGGGACCTACCAACATGAAGGCTGTCTACTGGGATAAAAATAGAATATAGGTTTATATTTCATTAAAACTTTATATAAAAATAGTAATTTCCCATCAAATTAAAAGGCCACATGGTTTGTCTATACAGTTTCCAAAACCATGAACCAATTATACACCCTAATCTCTATCATTGGGGGACCTCGCATGATCATGGTGCATGGTTAGACAAAACTTGTGTCAACAATGTGTCAAGACTCTATCAAGAACTGAAAATACCTTTCATGGGTGTGATCCTTAGGTTTCAATCTTTACTTAATACTTTGATCCTATAACATCCCTTTTTTCAGCCTCAAACTAGTTCCTTAAACTATGTATCTTGGGTTGCATGGTTTCCACAAATAGTGTGGCCTAGCAGTTTCCTCCAAAAGTCAAGCTCTAGGTTCTGAAAAAACCTCAAACACCCCCCAAAACTCCCATGGTCTAAAAATACACCCACATTAGGCTAAATAAAAGGCTTCAAAAGAAAAATATATATTTACCAGTGTTGGTGCCAAAATTTGGGGAGAATAAGAACAAACTAAAATCCTTAAGGGATGCCTCATGAAGATTGTTCACGGAGCCCTCACAGCCCCACGGTCAACATAACGCTTCCCCTCTGCGAAGGTGCTTCAGAGCAAGGAGGCGGAAGGCTCTGCGATCCCAATTTTATGTCTAACAACCTATCGCGGAGTAAGGAGGTGGGAAGCTCCTCAATCCCATTTGAAATTTTAAAACCCACCGCGGATCAAGGAGGCAGGAGGCTACACAATACTATTTTATGTTTGCAAACCTACCGTGGAGAAATTAGGTAGGAGGCTTCCTGATTATGAAAAAATGATACATGTCTTTGCGCCCAGTGAGATCTGCTTCACGGAACCTCTTTCCCATAAATATCGGGTTCCCCTTGAGTCCAAATGATGGATACTCCGACCTTTAACCTTTTTAGATATCAAATCATGAATCAATTTTTGCTCTGCGAACCATGAGTTCTTCAAGGTACTTGAGCTTTGTGAAGTGCCTCTCCCTTGGTTTGAATTAATCCCCTATACAAAGAGGGATGCCCTTTGCGGAGACCATGGGCCTTCGCGAAAGAAGGGGACCCCCAAGGGGACTCGGGCCTTCACGGTGAACTTATAATGCACGTAGTGCCCTCCATGCACATGTGATCAACATGCTAAGGCAGGGTCGATGTGATTCACAAAGCATGTTGCTTCACAATGTAATGACTCACTGGGCACCATTGCTTCTTGATTCCCTTCTCCACGAATTCCTTTCCACTTCGTGAAGCACCTTCAATGTTCTCCAATGCCCTATTCCTAGTCTAGGCCACTTCACTTTTTGATGCATACCCCTTCGCGAAGCCCCTCCACTACATGGAGCACCAGAGATTCACGAGGTTTCTACCTATGAACCCCTTTGTTCTATAACTCCTTTTCCTATGTGACCCACCAGGTTTGCATGAAGTAATTTCAAGATCCCTTGGGTGGTACTTCCTGTTGCGTTGTTGCGCCTCATTCTGCTTCACATAAGCATGCTAAAAACTATTTCCTCTTCGCATAGAAATGCTAATGTCAACCCCTCAATGGATCACTCCATGACACCCCTTCACCATGGCATTGTTGATTCCTTCCCTTCCTCGAGGGTGGGAGGGTATTATTTATGTATGTCCTAGGGGTGCGAAGTGAACCCACCTCATCTGAGCTATAGGACGTTAAACTTCCAAGCACCAACGTCCTCAATAAATGACATTAATATATTGTCTCTCCCCATGCATCACATGTGGGGTTCCTAGTCTCAGACATTCTCTACACCCACTAGTCTCTAGGGGAGTGTGATCCTTCTTCACACTTAATGAGATCTCTTTATCGGAGCGGCGTCATTCCACGGGGAAAGGACAACCACCTTGGTGTAAGCCTCAAGCCTTTCTTGCAGGAGGTAGAACCCCTACTCCTCCTCTCTTCTTCAGTGTCGAATCCCTCTCCCTTTTGGATTTGTCACTACTACGACTCTATCTTGGAGTAAGCCCAAATCTTTATCTCCCTGGGCTGCAGACCATGCGTAAGCCCCTGTTTCCATTTTGGTTCACTCACTACATGTCATCCCCACTCAATTTTCCATGGACGCACCTTCTATGACATGGTCTCCAGAACATTTTTGCCTCTTGTTTCTCATACCTATCATGAATCACATGAGATTAGAGTAAGAATAGACCATGAAATCCATTCCAGGCCGCATAGAGTGTATGCACAACTCCATTCTGAACTATATGGACTTTTATCCTTGCCAAGGCAAGGTATGTAAGAAGCCTCCCTGAGGTTCAAGCCCACGATCCATTGGATCTAAACCCCCATCATGTCAGTTCCCACCATTCTAAACTGCGTTTACTTTGGTCCTTGCTAAGGAAAGGTACGTAGGAAGCCTCCATGAGGTTCATGCCCACAATCCATTGGTTCTTACCACCCTTCACACCGGTTCCCACCATTATGAAATATGTGGGCTTTGATCCCTATCAAAGTAAGGTACATAGGAAGCCTCCCTATGGTTCATGCCCAACACCCATGGGTCCCGAAAATCTCTATTTCAGTTCACCCCCGTTCTATATGATGTTAAACTGCACACCCCCCATTTTTTCTAGCATGACAATAAAATGTTCCCTATTCAGAGGTAACCCGTTGTGGTCCCCCGGCAACGGTAATCTATTGTGATCCCCATTTAGTGGTAAGAAGTTATCAATATCATTTAGTTTTAAACCTTTGTCACCCCCAACCAGTAGTAAGCTGTTGTGCTCTGCAATCGACGGTAAGCCGTTTTCATCCCTTTTGTTAGGACCCACAACTCTGGTCTACCCCAGTGGCGTCAGATTAACTCGGGCTTCTAACCACACACAATCCCCAGTATATCATTGGTTTTCTATCCTCCACACACACACTGATCCTATACCTCATCCTAAACTGTGTGGAATTTCACTCCCTGCCACAGGGATACATAGGAGGTCTCTTCGAGGCCCAATCCCAACATCATTGTCTCCTTCAGGTTGACTAAATTTCATTATCCATCCACTTCATTTAACCATTCATTTTACATCTTGATTCTTAACGAGGCCACCACATCCTTGTGACATCATGACAACTCACCTCTTCACTGCTCCTAGTGTTAACTGGGTAACTAACCATGTGTTAACCATGACATATGTCTTCCCTCCAGCGGTGGAAACCATCTGATCCACTCTAGTCAGTGTTCCGATCATTCCAATCCATCTCTTCTAGACATTAAACTTGGGCATACCATGTGTTAAACATGGGGATCTAAGTAAAACCTCATAGAAATTTTTATGACATATAATTCTCCGCATTCGACGTGGGATGCCTCGGGCTTCCGTGCACTTGAGAAGCCCTATAATAAAAGGAAGAAAACCATACGTGCTAGTTTTCCAACTTCCAAACATGCCAGTGGTGTCCAACATGACTAATCCCTCAACCGAAGGTTACTTCTCTGACTGAACCCCTTAGAATGTCCTGAAAAAAGCAGCGTAATTAATCGGCATACATGAAAATATGGCATTAGTAAAAGTTTCATGAACAATGTCTTAATCTACAAGGGAGACCCAGACTAGGTAACGAATTCTGAGGAGGAATAAATGGAAGGAGGAACTGACATCCCATCATCCTGTTTCGATCAAGGAGAAAACATCCCTAAATAATTGACAGATATCTCATGCATTTGGAATGTGGGAATGTGGGGCAATGGTTGGTGAATCCTCGTCGTCCTCAAATTGACGGATGTGTGTACCCCAGCGAAAGCATCAAAAATAGAAACAGTGAACTCGACGTGGAGATATTCTCCTAAATATGAATATTAGTAGTGTTTGAGACATTGGTGGATAAGAGTGTCACCAGATCCAGTTATCCAGTGTCGGGTCTTGCCAAGCAAATAGCGGGCCCGACGTGAAACCCACCATAAGTTAGGGGAGTAAAAACGTTGGGATTCTTGGTCAGTGACATTTTCATCATGGATCCCTCTTACCATCCATGGAATATGGAATGGCTTTGTGGCACTAGTCTTTTATTAATTTGTTTCTGCACTAATGGCTTAATCTCTCTACTAGCCTGGAACCATGCTACTGCACCAGGAATCTGATCACCTCCTTCCCACTGATGTAGGGGTAGGGGCAATGCCAATGCAGAAATCCTATGTGGTTGCACTAATTCTGTGTCAACATCCACACACACATCTACAGGGCGCCCTTTCCCCATCTAACCTTCTGAATTCGTACAATGAAGGGTGATAAGTGACCTTGTACGTTGATATGAGGAGAAATGGATTATCCCAACTTGAGATATGGCTAAAAAAGATTTAGGGGTGTCTATGCCACATCTCTACTACCACCACCAAGGTATATGAATGTATCCCCTAATCCCCACTCCAACATACAATCGTTTTAGGGGCTTCTCCAAGGAAGACCTCGATGATTCCTTCCCCTACACCGACGAGGTGGGGGATGTCGGGGCCATCCCGGTCAGGATACCATCTTAGGGGCTCCCATGGACGGCTCCCAATAAGTTGTGCCAGTTCCCCCACCTGGTCCCATGAGTCGAGGAGCAAGTAAGCCATGTGCCTACACCGCCAGCTCGAGTCCGGCTAACCTGACGCTAGTATCGGGCACAGGTTGAGGAGGACACCCACCAAGGGTCATCAATGTCGACCACTACTTTGGCCCAGACCACCTCCAATGTGTATCATCATCCCTCTATGTACACTAAGCTAGGGAACATATATACCCAACCTTTATCGAGGCCCCAACCACCCCACGGGTATGCTGGGTTGACTATGTGGGTTGTCAGCTCAGGTTGTGGCCACTGCGGACTGACCCGCAGCAACGACACCCAGTACAGAGATCCTCCCCATACCACCAAAATTGAGAATGCAAGTCCTTCCTACTTCCAAGAATTGTATGGAGATATACCCTATTCTAATATTAATCCGAATGAGGGTTCCCCCCCCCCCATGGTAGTTACACTTATTATAGAAACCTCTCTCACGCTCATTATATCATGTATGGGTCATTCCTCCTGCCATAGGCCACCGGTGTGGGGACGTTGCACATATAGTCAATCTCCACCATGGGGGACCTCCATATGTTCTTACAGAAGATAGGGAAGGTCCTTATTACCCTAGAAATTAGAGTGCTAAAGGTCAGCTTCACTTCATCAACACCCATCATGGAGGTCCTACCCAAGCTTCTATCAACTCAAACAGAGGTCCTACCCACTCCAGCACTTTCCATGGTGATTCCCTCCACACATCAATTAGTGGGCATGGTGGTTTTCCCTGTGTTCCCTTTGACATCTATCCAAGTTCACCTCGCACCCCATATCACTCAGGTACAAATCCTCTCTTTCCCAACACCAGTATGGCCGAAAGTCCACCTCGCGTTAGAAATATACCTTGGCCCGAAGAATCATCCTGTTGAATGAGGGAAAGTCGTCACCACCATAAAAAAATACTGAGAGGATTTAGACTGAGATTAAACAAGTATGCTTCTCAGATTCTGAGGCAGAATAAGACTCCATAATGGAACCCTCACCTAGATATTCTGTGTCCAGGGTCAGGGCAGAAACAAGGCGCATCAGCCTCATATATCTAGAATGTGTGGTCCATCAGATTCACACATCCCTCTGTAGGTATATCTAGGAGGATGAAAGTTTGGCAACTCCACTAGTTCTGGTCATGGAATCACCACCATCATCACCAGAAGTACTCTCATCCTCGACTATAGATCACAGAGAGCTATTCTAGGGACCAATGGAGGAAGAGTAGTAGTGTGGTCCCTCGGTAGTATTTGTGGTCCCTACTCCAGAAACTACAATCGTCAGCCTGTCTTACCAAGATGTCATGTCTATTTCACTACACTCTTCAGAGGATATCCCAAGATGCAGTGATTTGTTAGGTCGCTTGCCTTAATCTCCGCCAGCCAGCCCACCATCCAAGAGGTCTGCCTTATTATCACTGCTGGTTCCCCAACTGCCTCTAGTTGATGAATGGGGAAATGAAGGTCCATACCCAAAATCTGGACCAAGGAGCTTGTGGGATATTCTCTCAGCAGACTATTTCCTAGAGATGTCCAAGACAGTTGCGAAAAAAAATTTCTGGGTGCCAGAATCGCTCATCGAGGAAGAGGTCGATTATTTCCGCCAGACCCTCTAGGAGAGTCATTTCCATCTTTGTCATCAACTAGTGGCCTACCCCAAGAGTTAAGCACACTTTGAAGACATCGGCCAACAATGTTGTTTGGTCGATTTGGCCACACATTCCATGGCCTAGCACCCTGAGTCACCAGGCCACCATATAACCTTCCAACAACGATGCCTCCAGAGTTGTAAAGTGCTTTGTAGGATAATCAATAAGGCTTCTAACCACATGAAAATATGTGGATGGGGGCAGTACGCGGCCCTAAATTTTAGTTCCATTCGGAACCAGCTTGATTTTCTAGTCAACAATGAGAATATGCATTTTGTAAGGGTCTAGGTTAACATGGATGACCTATCAGAGGAAGAAAATGAGTTGGAGCTCCTTGATGGGGGCTTACCCCATGAGGGAGTTCCAGGGTTATTGGATATGTTGGGAAGGGTCACTCGCCAGTAGATAAATCTACTGGGTCTTCTCATGCACACCGAGGAACTAGTCCTCAGACGAAATCCCACTAGGGAAAGGAACTCCTCAGAGCTGTCAAACCCTCTGACCCATCTAGATCACTGCAAAAGGATGAAGACGATCTCAAAGAAATCTGCATTGTGTCATCAACTCACTGAACACAAGAATACGGTCAACGAACTCCTTACTGAATGCATTGTGGAGCGACGACTAGACTATGGTGATCCTCGACAGGGGCATTAGGGGAAAGCACAAATTCCCCTAGGAAAATTACCCCCAAGGTGACCCTGAGCATCCTGCCCATGCAGAAATGATTGAGGATGGAACATATGGTAAGAGGGAATGGTATGTGTCACCAAATCATCATGAATGATGTGAAAATCCTCAGGACCTAACTCAGGTTTCCATAGCTTCTCTATAGGTCGTTTCACCAGCCACTTCACAAGCCATTGGCCATGCTTATCATGTTGAAGAACCGGCCAATGCACTGGTGTTCAAGGATCCTTATCAAGATAGGAATCCACACCCAAATGATCCAATGGCGGCCCTCATCGCCAGCCTCAATGCTTTAGAGACTCGACTTGAGGAAATCCTGCCTAATAGAAATCCATATTGGGAATGGGTGGATGATATTCCATCACCCACAGTTTTTGGAAATCCCACCTTTTCTCACTTAAATGGAATAGGGTACCCGTTGTAGCACCTGGCCTAATTTATCTCAATGTGTTGGCCTATGTTGGGAACTCTAGCGCAGTAGGAGGCCGCCGAACTCTTGTGTTTCATAGAGACATTAGAGGGGGGTAGAGTTCATCTGGTACATCAAGCTCTCCATCAGATCAGTAGCCAGCTAGGAAGACCTATTTAAGTAATTCCTCTAACAGTTCAGTTACACCACTCAGAAGACGAGTATCGCGGACCTCTTCAAGTGAAAGTAGAGACCTCATGAGCACGTTGCAGACTTTTTCGCCTAGTGGAAAGGTCTCACGTACTCCCTTTACTTGTTGATAACTAAAGAGAAAATGTTGAAGATGTGTATAGGGAATGTCAAGACAAAAATTTTCACCTATTTGATCACCCAGAACTACCTCGGGGGTTCCGAGACTTCTTTGATAAGGCCCAGCACCTAAAGAAAGCCTTATAGTAGGCTAAACAGGCATGTCTGTTTCCTCCTAAAATCCACATGAGAAGGGCCGCTAGGGCTGATCCCGACGCAGTGGCTCAAATAAGGGCCCCTAGGAAACTAGTGTTTTTAACAGTGGAGCTGCCTCCACAGAATCACAGAGGCCCTCCACCTCAGGCGTAGCCTCTGTCTCAGTAGTTCCCACCTCAAAATCGGCAGGTGCCCCCATGAAATGTGCCGCCACCACCTAGGCAAGATAACCACGATCCACCTCCACGATAGGCCCCTCCAGCCCCGCATCAGGGTCAAGCACCAAGGGCCCCCTTCTAGGAAAGGAGGAATCAGACCTACTCATTCAATGAGGCACTGGTCCCCAGATACTTCTACAATGACTTGGAGTAGGGGATTTTATGTTTTACTAAGTGTGGGAGGCCAAAAGAGACAGACCTCACTGATCGCCCTAATTAAATCCCCTACCACCGGATCCTGGGGTACACCCTCAAATAGTACTATGTGTTTAAAGACTTTCCTCAAAATCATTTGGATAACAACATAGTCCGAATAGGCCCAGCTCCAGCACATGTGGCATGTGTCTTCATGAATCCAGATAGCAGCAGTGACAACAAAGGCAAGTGGCATCTGGTTTCTAACTACCTATCCCAGAAGTATGACGACTTGATGGCTTGTAAAATAGCCTCTTATGCCCATGGTGTTATCTGTGAATGCCTGAATCAACCATAGCCTTTAGAATCCACATCTACAACTTTTTCATCGTTGTCTCAGCAGTCCCCTTCTCAGAAGAGCGAACACTGACGGCACAAGGGAAAACAAAGTCCCCCGCCAATGCCATTTTCATCCCGTACTCTTGTTGATTTCATGGCCCCGAAGATGGTGATTCCTCCTAGAATTCTTCTAGTAGTGAAAAAATCCTCAATTGACGGTAAAGGGTATGCCTCTGTTAATAACATAGAACTGGTAAACCCCTACATGATTCTTGACAATGAGGAGTGCCAGGAAGATCCTCCCAACATTCCCAGTCGTCGTCAGCGTCGATGAAGATGCATCTATATGAGCTGTTAGAGTGCCTCGGTCAGTACTTCCAGCTAGGCTATGCACATAATCGAAACTAGGTAGCAGGCCCAATTTAGAGCTAAGCACATGAAACCTTCTCATCTGGTGACATCAGGTAAACCTTCACTGCCATTCATGTTTTTGGATTTGGCAGATCCACCTTGACTGTGTCGTGATCAGCCATGCTTTTCTATGGACCGGTCTCAATCAATGGGCCCTCATCCGGTAGTGATTTCATAGGCTTTAACTAGTGAGCAGCGGGATATTCAAAGCATCAATCAGCCACCGGTTCAGTCCGCATGGCCCACAATACCTCATATCATAGAGCGACCTCTTGTAAGCAGAATTTCATGCCTTGAATGGAAGTATGATGTCCCCAAGAATCATTCTATCATTCCAAAAAATATCTCTATCTTTAAGGCCCTTCTCTTATCATAAAATATGCACAAATCCCTCACCAATTCTTTATGAATCCCCCTCCCATTTGACATATTAGTAGCATCCCCAGAATCCTTCCATGCTGAGGCGGTCGAGCATGTCGAGTGCCATGGCATCATCTCATTCTTAGGATAATATGAAGGCTCTCCCATATAGGGGAACATTCGCCCATTGTGCATCACTGTCCAATTTCATGGAATAGAGGTTCATCACTATCTTGTCAACACGGGATCTAGGATAAACCTAATCCCGACTTAGAAAATGCGAAAACTCGAGTTGTCTGAGGATTATCTGACTCCCTCTGACCTTTGAATCCAATGTTATGACAAGACAGATCAGACACTGATCGGTAAGATCCATTTGAAGAACTAGTTTGGTGGTCTAGTTGCCAGCACCATGTTTATGGTGGTCTCCCAGGACACCACATACAATGCGTTGTTGGCATTCCAGGGCTCCACCTACATGTGGTCGTTCCCACATCGTATCACCAGTGCCTCAGGTACTCCCATAATGGTCAAGTGGGTGTGGTCCAAGGTGACACGTCTCCCTTTTCCTATTGTAAAGCCTACTATCTGGATACTGACAATTATAATAGAAAAGACAATAAGATTTAGGCTCATGAGGTCGAGCACTCCATGACCATGACTAGCTCGTGGAAAAATCTAAATGACACCTACATATTTTTAATCTACATATTAGAGGCTACAACTATGTACATGGTACAATGCTTCATTGTTTTTGGAATGAATTGGGAATTTATTCCCAGGTCTATGAACCACTGGAAGATCCCCTAATATTCCTACAAAAATCAGGCTCATGGAACCTGAAGCCTCCTACTACAATAAGGTATCGGGACGTCCGCCCCATGAAAATGGAAAACGTCATACGTGCTTGTTTTGTAGGGATATAATTAACCATCACAAGATGACACACCACTATTACTTTGATATCATCAATTGTGGCCTATTTGGCTAAATACCAGAGTAGATCTGATCAACATCCTTCATCGCTATGGTTTTGGTAGCATAGATGCTCCCTGATGTATTTCCCATTACTGCTTAGGCTTGTACCAGCCTCCCATTGAGATCTATTGACTTAGAAGAAACTACTCTCACCGAGGATCCATCCTCCATAAATGAAGAAGATGATTTATAGGATTATCCACCTTCCTTTGAAGAAGACGTCTCTGCCACGGTCGATGTATGGGTACATGTGAACCTCGATAGAATGGAAGACTCGAAACCCACATTGATCAGTGTCTAATACCCCTTGAGGAGAAACAATACTACATATACTTTCTTAAACAGCACCGTGATGTATTTTCCTAGAGTTATGATGAGATTCTAGGACTAGATCTTTCGGTAGTTGTCCACCGCCTTGGTCTCCCAGCAAATCATCGCGGGTTCAGGTAGCCTCCTAGAAAGATACACCATTATCATAGTTCCATGGATGAGGCAGAAGATGATATGATCATCAGAACCAATTTCATTAATGTGGTATAGTACCCCAAATGGATATCCTATATTGTAGCAGTTAGGAAGAGGAATGGACAGATCATAGTCTACATTGACTTCTGAGATCTCAACCATCACTGTCCGAAGGAGGACTTTCACCTTCCTATGACAGAATTATTGATCGATGCTACAGTTGGGTTCCAAGACCTCTCATTCATGGATGGGTACTCTGGGTATAATGAGGTCCAAATGGCCCATGAGGACAAGGAGTCTACATCCTTTATGTCACCACATGGTACTTTCTGTTACCATGTCATGCCCTTTGGTTTAAAGTATGTAGGTTCCCCATATCAGAGGGTTATGCATCACATATTTTAGCCGATCCTCAGAACATTGGTGGAATGTTACATGGATGATCTGGTTGTAAAATCTCACCTGCATCAGGACCATCTGAGAGACCATGACAAAGTATTTTTCTTCCTCCGTTACCGCCACCTAAAGATGAATCCATGGAATTGAGCATTCTGGGCTACCTCTGGAAAGTTTCTCAGCTTCTTTGTCACATATAGGGTCATTGAGATTAATCCAAAAAAGATTAAGGCCCTCAGATAAATATCTCCCCCAAGTAATATTTGGGAGCTTCAAGGATTACAAGGCCACTTTCTCTACATATTTTGATTCATCATGAATCTGGCCAGCAAGCGCAATCCCTTTTCTCAGCTCATGATGAAAGGCATTGTATATGAGCTAGATAAAGAATGTCATACTAATTTCAAAGAAATCATGTAGTACCTGCTCCATCCTCCAGTCTTAATTCTAATTATCTCCAGAAGGCCGTTGGTCCATTACATGACCACACTGGAATGGCCCCTTGGTGCCCTTCTTTCCCCGAAGAACAATGAGGGGACAAAGAACATACTCTACTACCGCAGCTGCATGCTCCTAGATACGAACAAAAGATACTCCCTTATCGAGAAGAACTACCTTGCACTTATATCTGCGGTAAAGAAATTACGGAATTACCTTCAGCATCATGAGGTACAACTGGTGTCTCTAGTAGATTCACTACAGTAAATCATAAACCACCCTATGTTGAAAGGTCTTATAGCCCGGTGGGTAGTGATTATCTAGCATTTCGACATCAGGTTTGTCCCTCAAAAGTCTATTAAGGTTCAAGAATTGGAATACTTTCTTTCTACCCATCCATCTCCTGCGGACCAGTCTCTGGACATTGATTTTCTTGATAAAATGATCCTTTCAGTGGAACAATCCATGTCATTCTAGAAAATTCACTTCGATGGTACTTCCTAGAGCCCCACTAGAATAATTCTTAATGACTCCAGACTCAACAGAGTATGCCTGAGTATTTTCATCATTACCCCATCACAATCCATTATTCTGTATTCATTCCTGTTGTCAGAAGGCTGCACCAACAATGAGGTGGTATATCAATCTCTCATTACTGCCCTCGAGCTGGCCCTCAAGATTGATTTCCCCAATTTTCATGTGAAAGAAGAATATCAACTAGTCATCATGAAGATCAACGGTGAATATGTCATTAGAATTCCAGAACTCGTAGCATTGTTGGAATGCACTCTCCATCTAATGACCTAGTTCCCCTCTCTTCCAGAAGTCACTCATGTCCCTTGATCTTAGAACGATCAATCTACTGCACTAGCCTACCTAGCTGCATCACTTACAGAGCCCAAACAAGATGATATTATTATCCACATGGCACCGAGGAGAGTCATTGCTCCTGCCACTCCAGATGATGGTGAAAACCCTCAGGTAAGCCATGTTACTACAGGAACCTCCACATTAGAAACCATAGGCTCCACGGAGGCAGTGATTAAAGACACTCCTGACAGGAGAACCTCCTTTATCGAGTACCTTCAAAGAGGTAATATCCCAATAGATCTGGCTGATCGCGAGCAAATTTGACATCGTGTGTTATATATTACCATCCAAGACTATCATGGTTGTCAATAGATCCTCTACAAGCATGGGTTTTATGGGTTTGTCCTATATTTCATTCAAGGGTTCTATATTTCCCAAGTCATGCTGGAGGTTCATGTCGGTTCATGTGGGGTTCATCAGACCAGGCTGAAACTATCTCACCAGATTCAGAGACTGGGATATTTTTGGCCCTCCATGATCCATGACTACATGAAGTTCACCAATAGGTGCCATGCATGACAAATTCATGCTAAATTTATGCATCGGACTCCAGAGCCTCTCCACACTACCACGTAATCTTGGCCATTTGCAGTATGGGGACTCAATGATGTGGGACCATATCCACTAGTGACAACTCTCAATGTAAGGTTCATCCTTACTGATATGGATTTATCCTCCAAGTGGTCTGAGGCAGTTCTACTCAATGAGTTCAAGGCCCATTCTATCATTGACTTTGTGAGCTCCAAATTTATCTAATGATTTGGTGTCCCTCACTCCATCCTTATCGATAATAGCATAAACTTCCGGGTTATTGAGCTGAAGATTATTTACCCTAAGTACAACATATGTTATAATCATACCTCTTGCTATCAAACACAAGAAAATGGAAATATCGATGTGTTCAGCAAAACCCTTTCTGAAATTATGAAAAAATGGTTGGTCACAACTAGAAGAGTTGGCTGGACAAGCTTCCCAATTCCCTCTGGGCTTATTGGATAAAAACTCGTAATTCCACCCAGGTGAGCCCATATTCCCTGGTGTTTGGAATGCAGGCCATATTACCCATCGAGATTCAGTTACCCTCATTTTGCACAACTATCTATGATCAGAAAGCTTCAGATAAAGTAGTTGAAATTTGTCTGGTTAAGTTTGAAACACTTGAAGAGAACAGTATTTGTGCCCTGCAAAATTTGGAAAGGCATAAAAACAAGATTTCTTGAGTTTTCAACAAGAAATTTTAACTCTTCTCCATCCTGTAAGGTGACTTGGTGTTGTCCCTGAGAACACCAATGATACCTAGACAGAATCCACCCATGTTGGATCCAAAATGGGAAGGACCTTACATCATTCATAAGGTCTACTCCAATATCACATACTCCCAGATTACCATGGATGGTGACCGTATAACTCCTCCCATCAATGCCAAGTTCTCAAGTAATACTTTTCCTCAGTCACTTGGTCCTACATGACCTTAAATTGTACTGTCCTGCATGACCCCAAACTACATTTTGATCCAACATGACCTTAAACTATTGGGTCCAACAAGACCTTAAACTGTCCAGTCCTACATGTCCTTAAACTATAAAATGTCTCGCATGACGTTAAATTGTATGTTATCCCATATGATGGTAAACTATATGTCATCCTGTATGATGCTAAACTGTATGTCTTCCCGCATGACATTAAACTGTATGTCATAATGTATGATGCTAAATTCTATGTCTTCTTGCATGACGTTAAACTTTGTGTTGCCCTGGGAGACGTTAAACCCTTCAGAACTATGTATGGATTGATTCCCATACTTAGGGGATATGTCAGAACACCCAGAAATTTCATCCGTAGGCCCATCCCCAATCTTCGAGGCCTCCAATTGGTTGGAAGCACATGGTGTTGTACAAGCTTTTTCCCTCATCCACATCGAGTTCGTCATTACCATACTATGTATCCCTCCTCCATGAAGATCCCCAACTCTTCTACTATCCAGCTTGACCTTAAGTTTCAAGGCAGTATTTATGCTCCACAAACTCCATCATCTGGGTTTTTATAATCTTTCACATCTGAAAGGGAACACGAACGATATAGATACTTAGCCTAAGGGCTCTCCTATCGTTTCAGGCCAACACCCTTGAGGATTTCGAACAAAAAATTGATACATGTCTTGCGTTGCGAATATGGTCAACAGTGGATGCTCATTTTTTATTCCCATTTTAGGTGACACGATATGGATTCTTTGTTTCAAACCTGGTAAACAGTTGTCCTTGGTCATTGTCATCAACCCCATATATCCCAAAAATGGATTGTGGTGGCTCATTCTACCCCTATGTCTCTTCAAGCTTTGGCCTGCCTCAGGCAAGAGTGTGATTCCAGCTATTGGACCCTTATATGATGGGAATATCCTAGTTCTAATTCTTTTTTCCCACTCCAAGTGTTTCTCACATGGGATTAGGAGCTAAGGAAAGGCAATGCCCACATGAGAGGTCATTTGGATAAAGTTGGACAGGACGCCCAGCCTCAAGTCCCTCGACCCTTTTAGCCCCCTAGCCCGAGTTCTCATTTAGGAGTGGGTGGTATGGTATGGACTCACATCCTTATTCATGTCGGGATATTTTTCCACACCACACATACCCCCTTTGAGACATCCCTCTATATTTTCATCCTTTTCGAAAGAACAAGCCCTTCCATGCATCGCGAGCCCCATTGTCTTGGTTTCCATTATCTTTTATATCCAAAAGGACCCCAAATGGCATGGATGCTCGGCCCAAGGGCTCTCCAACCATTACGGGCTAATGCCCTTGAGGATTGTGAGTGAAATATTGATATAATTCACATGTTGTGAATATGTTCAATGGTCAATGCTCAATTTCTCACCCCAACCTCTAGTCACATATATATGGATACTGTGTTGCGAACCTAGTAAACATCTATCCTCTATCATCATCTTCGTTTTGTGGTTTTCCACAAGCACAATGATTCACCCTCTTTACTCTATTGTCCCACGCATATGACATTAAACTAGGAATCTACGGTCCAAGACCTACGAACATAAACTAAGAGCACCACTGTCCATGCTACATGACGATAAACTTGACAACATCCTAATCAGAACTTTTTATGGATTGATTCTCATCCTTATGGGATATGTAGGACTGCCCGAACTTCTAGTCTTAGGGTCCAGACCCATCTCTTAGAAACCTCCCTATCATCATGGCCCCTTGGCCTGCATTCTTCTTCGATAGTGGTATATGGTGTGGTATAAGTTTATGTCCCCATTCACGTTGGGTTAATAATAACCATTCCACATACCTCTCTCTACTGAGTGCCCATCACTCCCTTTCCCTACACTCATCTTGCAGAGCCATCTACTCTTAATTTGGATCCCTCATCCATCTTCGGTGATTCACTAATGTTCCCAGGAGTACTCTGGTTCAGAGCTTGGAGTGTCAGATTCTACCTAGACATGCCTTCACCCATTTTTTCAGGATTTATGTTCCATTTCATTTGGGATTTAATTATATTTCACATCCAAAGGGACCCCAAAATTTCATGGATGCTCATCCCAAGGCATCTCCTACCATTACAGGCCAACGCCCTTGAGGGGTTCGAACAAAAAAATTGATACAAGTCTTGCATTGTGAATACTGTCAGGGGTTGATGCTCACTTGTTGTTCCCATTTCCGGTCACATGATATGGATGTTGTGTTTTGAACAGGGCCCATAGTCATCCTCCATCATCACAAAAATCCCATCAAGCCATAAATGTTGGTTACAAGATTCACATCATTTTCCACCCCATCATATCCAAATGGAATTTCAACACTCTTGGTACTACCCCTGAGTGCACATTTTCCCATTTGGAGGACAAACCCATGGTGAGGCATCGTTTGGGGCTCCGTACCAACTTCCAATTTACGTGTATTCCATGTGTTGAAGAGTACTCTTCTACCCTTGTTTCTCACATCGTGTTTGACTCACATCGGCATAGGGATTGGATCGAGGTCTGCACCTACATGGAAGAGTTCCGCTTCTCCATGGTCCGAGCTCTAAGACCTTACAGTAATATCTCTTTATATGTGCCCTTTTTAGAACCATGTATGGCTTAATTACCATTCTTATGGGATACGTACAAACACCCAGACATCCCTTCTTTCGGTCTATCTTGAGTTCCACTAATTTATCTCTTATGTTCTGCCTTTTAGGACCTGACTCTTATAAGACTGTGTGGTGTGTTGTATGTGGGCTTTTGCCTTCATTCACGTCAGGTTTATAATATCCACAACACGTAGTCCCCTTCAAGGAGCTAGTCCCTAATACCTCTTATCCCGCATGGCATTAAAATGTATAATGTCCTGCAGACATCAAATTGTGTGTTGTCCATCATGACATTAAACTGCACTTTCTAGAAATATGTATGGATTGATTATCATCCTCATGGGTTACATAAGAATGCTTAGAAATCTCATCTTTGGTTCTAGCTCAACTAATAGTTAGTCTCTCCAACCCTATATTCTCTAACCTTTTCTGGCCCCTCAGCCCAAGGTTTCATTATTGGAATCTCACAAGGTGTGATTTGGGCCTAATCCTCATTCATGTTGGGTAAGCTTTATCATGCCGTGAACATTCCCTCTTGAACCTAATATCTCCTATATATGTCTATGGAATATTACTATAAACTATGTTTCCTAGTCCCACATGACTTTAAACTATTATTTCTATACTGCATGACATTAAAGTGCATGGTTAGTCCCATCACATGACCCTAAATTGTGACATTATCATCCTAGCCGCATGACAAAAAACGACACTGCATCAGGGTGTCCTCACTCGAGGGGACATCATGTTTGGTATTGGTCACCCACTGTACCATTTGTCAATTTCATCATATGGATTGATTCAAGTAGTGATTCCATGCCTTTTTATCCTAGTTCTATCACTACCAAAAAACACATTCATCCAAAAGTACAAACAAGATCTATCAAATGCCGCTTTTTTTGTTGCAAGGGATAGACCCACATAACCTTATTATCTATGGAACTGGTATCTTACCATTCCACCCTTAGAACTATGTACAACTTGATTCCCATACTCAGGGGATATGTAGGAATTCCCATACATATTGTCACCAGGTCCATACCCAGGAATCTAAAATCATGTCCCCTCTCTTTCAGCCCCTAGGATCGAACCCTTTTGGGAACATGTGGTGTGGTGAGTAACTCATGGGTTATCATTCACGTCACATTTTTCAATATCTGCACCATATTCCTCACTTTCTTTTTCATCCTATCCTAAGTTCTATGACCATAAACTATGATCTCCCTATGGGAATTGTGAGTCATGTTTTGGCCACTTTGCAACATTGTACAAAGTCCATTAAATCAAGAACCCCTTAATGGCCCATCCTATGACCATTAAGTTGGAGGCATGCAACCCCAGGACCCTTGTCGTTGGAAAGGGGCCCGACTACCTTTATCTGATATGTCTTTTTTTTCATACTCAGATGCGTTGTGACAAAAAGACCGAAGTGTGTAATTTTCAGAGGGACATTCCCTCATTCCATGTCTATGATTTGTGAGCCCATTATTTAGATCATCATCCTCTTCCAAGTCTAAAGGGACCCCATTTATGGCCTGGTATCATTCATCATTGGCTTTCCTACTATCTTGGGCCAACATCCTTGATGACCCCTGATGACATTAGTGATAGTTTCCATGTTTTCAACATGGTTAGCAGTCGACCCTCATTTTTCTGCCCCCATTCCAGGTTAACGTGAAATGGATACTATGTTTCGAACATGTATAAAAGTTATCCCCTATCATCACACCACCATTACTATGGTCCAAATCTCAAGAATCACAATTCAGATATTTCCACTTCCTTATATTCAAGTGGAATTCCAACATACTCAGCTTTACCACTTCGCACATCTAGGTGCATCAAGTGGGTGGGTTGGTATTATTGGAATCCATTCACCTTGCATCCCATTGCCCCTAACATGTGACTTCTTTTGCTAGGAAATTTCCATCACTAATCTTTGTTTCCCACATCATGCATAACTCTTGTGGGCTTAGTAGTTTTGTTAGGATATGTACTGTAGTAGCCATGCAACAAATAGTTTCCTCATCCCGCATGATGTTAAAATGCACGCTAAATAACTAAATTTGGCTTGATTCTCATCCTCATGGGATAACTAGCAATTCCCAGGCCTTTTGCCTTAGACCCAGCCCTAGGGACATTAACCCTTCTGGGCCCCCGGGCCCAATCCTAGTCCAGATAGTATGACCTTTAAACTATGTTCATCATCCTCACTGTACGACATTTAAACTACGTGCCTATCATCTACATCTATATGACGTGAAACTATAGAGAATTCCAGGACCTTACCAGAGAGGTCCTGATCAGAAGTATGTTTGATCCCTAATAGGAAAGATATTCCCACATAATGTGTTTCCACCACGGTGGTGTGATTTCAAGAGTGTTGGACTCCATTCAAACAACTCATCACTCCACACTCTACGCTTTGTGTTCCCTTTATTCATACCCTCATCCTTTTCACATCTAAGAGAACCCCCTAACAGGATAGATGCTCAGCCTATGGCTTGCCTACTATCCTGAGCCAAAATTCTGGAAGACCAATGGTTTATGTTTTGAGTAAGACTTTGTGTTTCGAATATGGTCAACGGTCATCCCCCATTTTTTTCTCTGTTTCAGGATAACACAATAAGGATACTGCATTTCCAAAGTGGTCAACAGTTATCCTTCATTTTCACACAACCCCCATAGTGTTCTGAATCTGGGGTATCGTGATTCACACATTCCACTCCCTTATGTTCAAGTTGATTTCAAACACCCCTGGAATTACCCCACTTGTGCACTAGAGCTCATTGGGAAGATGACATGTCGATTGTTCTGAGGCCTTCATACTCAAGTCATACAACTCCCTTAATTCCTGGAAATCTGGATTGGTTGTTCAAAACCAGGATTATTGAAGTATGGTCCGCGCTCTTATATTCGGATGGAATGACAAGGTGGTCATCCCTTGTTTCTCACATTGGGCCTAACCCATGTGAGATTAGGGACTGATTTCTAAATGTTCCATGAATATAACGGAAGTGCAGTAGACAAAACATTATTAAAAAAACTCATGAATGCATCTGGAATGAATAATTAAAGCATGAAGACACGTTAAAAAGTTACATAAATCACATCACCTGAGGATAGACCCCTCCAAAGGAAAGGTTGGCCCCGTCAAAAGTGTGTTGTAGCTCCGCCACCCACTGGCTTGGGGTATCTAGAATTCGCTATGGCCTATTCATTTCCTGCTCCTCCTTGGAAGCGATGGGATGCAGTTCATCAGCTATGATCCATGAACACACTTTATTGGTTCGTATAATGGTCATATCCTTAGATTATTTACTCATGTGCTCTTCATCCTCTACCATCTATGCCTTCAGTCATGTTATAATCTCCGAATGTGCGTTTAGGGAATAAGAAAGTTCATCTTCCCAGATGTGCAGCGGTTGAATCTAGTTTTCAGCCTCCTGGAGCCTCTTGATGTTCGCCACTTTTCTTTGCTTCCAACCCATACCAAATTTATGGTCATACTCCCAGATCTTCTCCACCATTAGATCTCAGATGAGCATGTGGGGACGCTGGGCATCCACTCCCCCAACGCACAGTTCGCATAGTTGGGAATGAAGTTTCTCCATTTGGTCTATCCATTGTGCTTGAGGGGTGTCATTGATAAAGTATTCAGTTAGATTCCATGACTGGTTGTGGACTATCTTGATGTCCTCTTCATCAGAGGTCGTCTTGTCCAAGTCCGTGAGGTTGGGAGTTTCATACGTGGGGAACACCCCCAAGAACTCATCTACAAGGTCCGCATATAGTGTCTAATTAGTTATGGTAGGAACTACGCTATCTGATTGATCTTCATCATCAGATCCCACCTTAGTAATCTTAGACTCAACCCTGCTAACAGTTCCACCAATGATTGGGAGCACCGCAGCTTAGTTGGTTGGAATATCCACATCCACGACCACCAACATTCCCCTAGGAAAGGTGCTATCAAGAGTACCAAATAGCCTCGCCAAGGAATCCCACTCTATTTGAAGAACTGTACATACCAAGAAGTTCATGGATGTTAGTAAACCTGGTCAATGGGAGGCAGGATTGAATCCTTTTTCAAGAGGACTTATGGAGATCAAATTGGCAGTCTCTCCTCTGGGTTGTTTCCATTGGGACCCCGAGGCACGACCCCTCGAATATTGTAGGGACGTCTAGAGAATCTAGGGGAACCATCTCAGATGTCCTATCCCCACTGGATGCATTAATCACCATAGCCATGGGTGTAGATCACGAAGGCCCCGCATTTTCTTCTATTGAGGAGAGAGAATAGGTTCTATGTATGATGTCCTCCTGCATAGTGTAAATATTAGTGAAGGGGTCAAAAGTATCCTAGAAGAAAATCATGTGGAAGGGACTCATGGTTTTTCCTCGAGAACCTCTAAGAACTCTTCATGCTCTGGGTCCAAGTAAGCAACTTCACCCTCCTCCAATGGGCTCCCATTACTGGCCTCCTCCCCCTAGGAGGACTCGTCTGATTATTCTGGTAAAGGAAAGCACTCCCTCATTTATCAATCTGACAACTGCGGAGGTGTCGTTAGATCCAACGACACCTTCACCCAGTCCGTCATCAGATGCGGGGCACCCTGGGATTCCACGATGTCCTCCTACTCTGCCAGGTATTGCTCCGCCTCTGCCTGTGATACTACAATGCCATACCTAATAAGGCTTGTCCCCAGAAAATCCTTCCTGAGATGGTTCATGTGTTTCCACATCTCAGACGGGCCGATGAATTTTCTGTTGACATCCCAGATGTCCCAGGCCTCCAGGAAGACCACATTTCTAGGCATGTCTATATGGAATAGCCGCTTCCCCAGAGCCTGGGTGGATATTATGTGGAATACTCTTGGTGGAATTCCCTCCAGATAACTCTTCTATTCTATGATCTTCGGGTCTGCTGCCAATGCTGGATCTGTTGTCGCTGCCTCCCCCTCAACCGGTGCGGGCCTCACTACCACGGTAGCCCCGGCACCGTGGGATTTTCTTTCTGTCGTCTGGCCCCAGCCTAGTGGTTGGAGAGGCACACCATCAACGAACCGAAATATTTTTTGCTTCAGCATCTCCCTTGAGTAGGCCACATCCCATCTATTGGCATACTTCTTCACCAACCAAAAAACTGTTGTGGGTGGAGGCAGATCATTTCGCATCTTTCAATCTTCCCATGTGAACTGGAGCCACATCTAGCTTATCACACACGGGTTCTCCACATAGAACACCCCCAAGTAGACCTGCATGGTCAACTGCTACATACACCAGAATCTCCATTAATATCCGTGTGGGGTGTACAGTTCATAGAGAGACTCGCGGTCCACCCACGCCACAAAAACTCCACCTTTAAAGGCCAGGTGATAGGGCTGATGCTCCTTTGTTCCATGGACATCAATAGTGAATGCACCTGTTGGAAATATAAAAGGGTGAAAATTGAACTCCTCTACCTTCCAGACCTGGATCAGTACTGCCTACATCGTAAGCTTGGTCGGAATTCTCCCTGCAGCATTTAGAATGGCTTGGGAAAAAAATCGATTATGGAGGGTAAATTGGGTATGGATACTCATAGGTGTCTCTAACATGCACTGTTATCCACCCATACAGGAGGTGGAATGGGCCACATATTCTTCATGCCTTCTTCTCTTCACTGATGTTCCACAACATCTTCTGCATCTTCGTGAGCATCGAGATCCTGAGGATAACCCAACCTCCTGTCACCAGCATGGACACAATGATAAATGTGCATGGTCGCACACCCATTTTCGTATCTCTCACTGGTAGGATCAAACCGCAGATGATTTCCGCAATGAATGCATCCAATCTGATTACTGGTTGCTACTCGATGCTGACGTTAAATCCCCAAGTTTTTCACTAGCTGTCCTCCAAGAGCCTCCAGTAAGAGTGTTCCTTACCCCATTGGGCCTCCTTTGGGAAATTTTGAGGCCTCACCATAAATTGACTATCTTTCAAAATGTTCATGAATTTCATGAACCACTATTTGAAGTGGAAATACCTCACTGACTGATTGTCCTTTCATGATACTAGGTTCATCAATGCCATCGCCAATGTTGTCATTTTCTCTAGATCCTCCCACGCACCCATAATGAGGATGAACTCATCATACATTTCCCCCAGTATCAGGACCCCCGAGATCTGATTCACATCCCATTAACAAATGCCAACCTCTCTATGGTGAAAATAGAAGGTATTGGTCCTTGATGACCATCTTCTAAACAAATCTAGCATCAAATTCTTCAGCTTATAGATGTGGAATTAGGAAGCCCAAGATGCCACATACAGGACAAATCTTCTCAGCTCTACCCCAAATTCCTCACACGAGGCATCTACCCAGTAGGCCATGGCCCAGTCATATGTGAAGTTTCCTCCTTGACACAGATCCCACTCATCGGACCACCCCTTTCATGGGTTGCTTAGGGATTCCTTCAAGGTGGTGTGGTATAGAGGAGGGGATGTATCCTGCTATAGTTCCTTCCCGTCAATGATGTTCAGATGATTATACAGATAGTCAGCATTGACAGGTGTGACATCCAGCCGAGCATGGACATCAACTGCCTTGAACCACTAGAGCTATCACAATGTGCTTCTGATCTAGTAAGTTGGCCCATCCATGCTCGCCTCAGGGATGAGGACATCATCCCTCGGTCCAAATCCATATAGAGGTAGCCTCTTACAAGACGGATAGTTCGTTTGTATTTTTGACAGAAGCTCCAGTAGTGAATTACGGTCAGAATGGCTCCACAAAAACTCCCCTATACCTAATCTATCCTCTATCTCCTCCATCCGAGCAGCATTCAAAAGGACCCCCCTGACAGCCTCTTGGTGAGCCATTTAGTTTTTGATTCTGAGAATTTTTTGGTTTTGGTTCGCGGAGCTCATTTACAGAGGTCATTTACGAAGACGGTTTGTGGAGTCCTACCCCGGTATTCAGACACAAGCCACATAGTGCACTGTTTGAAAGTCAAAAAACTCGATGTACACCGTAAAGAAGAAGGCCTGATTCATGGAGAGAAATCATGGAGTACGCTGTGCTTCATGAATTGAGAGAACTAAAATCCAAAATCACGGAGATGAGAAATGGAAAAATAGAGGTCATCCTCCCCTATTTATAGGTGAGGACCCCCTATGCTTCACGGTGTGTCCGAATGAGGCAAGCTTCGCAGTGCGCTCAGCCCATATGTGGCCCCTTTGCTTCACGAGCCTCCTTTGTGATACAAATTCACGATTGGATGAGGAATTTTGGCAATTCAACCTCAGAATTTGACCCTCTCTTTCTCCTCAGCATCCAGTCTGAGGGGGGTCATTTGTTGGAACCCAAATTTGGGATGAACTAGAAGAAAAAAAAATTTAAGGGAAGAATCACGAATCTTGTTCACTGATCCCTCATAGCCAAGTGGCCAGTGCAATACTTACCCTTTGTGAAATCCCCATGGAGCAAGGAGGCGGGAGGCTCTGCGATCCCCATTTGATGTTTGCTAACCCTCTGTGGAACGAGGTGGGAGGCTCTGTGATTTAATTTGACGTTTGCGAACCCATTGCGATGCAAGGATATAGGATGCTCTGTAATCCCATTTGAGGTTTTCGAACCTACCACAGATCAGGGAGATGGGAGGCTTCTTGATTATGACAAAATACCACATGTCTTCGGGCCCAGTGTGCTCTAATTCATAGCGCCTCTTGCCTATAAATATCGGGCTCCCCTCGAGCCCAAATGACAGATCCTCCGACCTTTCACCTTCTTAGCTCTCAAATCATGAGGCAATTTCAACTTTGAAATCTATGAGTTCTTTAAGGTACTTTTTCTTTTCAAGGTGCCTCCACCTTGGTTTGAATTCAGCCCCTCTTCGAAGAGGGATGCCCTACACAGAGCCCACAGGCCTCCATGAAGGAAGGGGATATCTAAGGGGACTCGGGTCTTCACAGAGAAGTTATGCTTCACGAAGTACCCTCCAATCACATGCGATCCACATGCTAAGGCAAGGTCACTGTGCTTCGAGAAGCACGTTGCTTCATAATGCTATGCTTCGCAGGGCACTCTTGCTTCGCGAAGCCCTACTCCACGAATGCCTTTCCACTTCGCAAAGCACCTTCCATGTGCCCCAATTTCTTGTGTCTAGTCTATGACACTTCACTTCACGAAGAATACCTCTTCGCGAAGCCCCTCTACTACATGGAGCACTAGAGCATCATGAGGTATCTACTTATGAACATCTTTGTTCCGCAACTCCTTTTCCAATGCAACCCTCTATTTTTTCACAAAGTAATTTCAAGATCCCTTGGGTGGTACATCCTATTGTTTTGCTTCACCTCATGCTTCTTTTCATAGGTGTGCTAACAGATATTGACTCTTCACATAGCCACGCTAATGTGGACCCCTCAATGGATCACTAAATAGCACCCCATCACCATGGAATTTGTGATGCCTTCCCTTCCTCAAGGGTAGGTGGGTATTAGTGATTTAAGTCCTAGGGGTGCGAAGTGAACCCACCTTGTCTGTTATGTAGGATATTAAACTTCCAAGCACCATCATCCTCTGCATATGACATTAATCTATGGTCTCACCCTGTGCATCATACGTGGGGTTCCCCATATTTTAAATTCTCTATGTCCACTGGTCTCCATGGGAGTCTGATCCTTCCTCACATGGAATGTGATCCTCTTTATCAGAGTGGCGCCTGTCCGCAGGGAAAGGGAAACCACCTTGGTGAAATCCCCTAGCATTTCTTATAGGAGGTAGCACCCCTTCTCTTCCTCCCTTCCTCGGTGCCAAATACCTCTCCCTTTGGGTTTATCAGCACTAGGCCTCTATCATCGAGTAAGTAACAATCTCCATATCCTTGGGCTGCAGACCACACATATTCCCCTATTTCTATTTTGGGCCACTCACTATGTGCCAGTCCCAATCCACTTCTCACATATGCACCTTTCACGATGTGATCACCAGGTATTTTCTACCTCTTTTATTTCACACCGAGCATGACTCGCATGGGATTACAGTAAGCATCGACCATGACATCCTTTGAAGGCTGCCTAGAGTTTATTTCCCACTCTATTATAAACTATGTGGACTTTAATCCATCCCTTGGAAAGGTATGTTGGAAGCCTCCCTAAGGTTCAAGCCCACCATCCATTGGTTCTGACCCCCCATCCCATTGGTTCTCACCATTCTAAACTATGTGGACTATGATCCTTGCCAGGGAAAGGTATGTAGGGAGCCTCTCTAAGGGTCAAGCCCACCATCCATTGGTTCTATCCACCCTTCATGTCAGTTCCCACCATTCTAATCTACGTGGACATTGATCCTTTCCAAGGAAAAGTACGTAGGAAGCCTTCTTGAGGTTCAATCCCAACACCCATTGGTCCCGAAAATCTCCATGTCGGTTCAACCCCATCCTTCATGAGGTTAAATTGTACGCCCCCATTTTTTCCCACATGAATCTAAATTTTTCCCTATTTAGTGGTAAGCCGTTGTGATCCTCGGGAAATGGTAAGCCGTTATGATCCACATTCTACGGTATGCCATTATCAATCTTATTCAGTGGTAAGTCATTGTGACATCCATCCAGCTGTACGTTGTTGTACTCTTTAATCGACGGTAAGTTGTTGTCATCACTTTAGTTGGGGCCTACATCTCTAGTCTTCCTAAATGGCTTTAGACCAACTCGGGCTACTAACCACACATAAGCCATAGTATATCGCCGGGTCGCTATCCTCCGCAGACACCCCGATCCTATACCCCATCATGAACTAGTGGACTTTGACTTCATGCCATGGGGATACGTAGGGGTATCTTTGAGGCCCAAGCCCAACATCACCGTCACCCCTCAGGTCGGTAACATTTCATTCTCCATCCACTTCACTTAACCATTTATCATCCATCCTGATTCTTACTCGGGCTGCCACATCCCTGTGAGATCATGACAATTCACCTCTTGAATTCTACTATCAGTCAATGGGTAACTCACCATGTGTTAACCCTAAAAATAGTGGTTCCCTTAGGGGTCTAACCAATCTGATACACTCTAGTCGGTGTTCCGATCAGTCTGATCCGTCTCTACTAGATGTTAAACATACATCATACCCTGTGTTAATTCAGGGGAGATGAGGAAAAACTCAGAGACATGACTATGGAATATAATTCCTCACAATAAGTTTGGGAATCCTTGGGCTACAACACCCTTGATAATCCCTACAATAAGGGGATGATACTAATACGCAATAGTGTTCCAGTGTCCAGACACGCCAGTGATGTCCAACGTGACTACACCCCAGACTGATGGTTGCTGCCCTGACTAGACCACTTGGAATGTTCCAATAGAATTAGTGTAATTAAAAAAATCCATGAAGATACGTGTAACACCCCAAGCTTCCACGGTATGCTTCTCTTTGAATAATACAGTAGTGTGTGTTGTAAGTAACTTCGAGTTCGAACACACACCACAACCAATAAAACTAGCCATTATGAATTGTAATACCCACTTTTTGAAATTTTATACATTTTATCATTCAAAATTGACTTCATTTTTGGATTCAGAATATCTAAATTATCTTAGGGTGCATTTTTGGTACTTTTCGGAGAACCTTCATATTTTGATGAATAGTGAAAAATACTACCTTTTAATTAAAAACAACTTTTTTAATAGAAATAATTAATAGTGATAAGTTATGAATCTGAGTGATTTTAAAGTATATTTAGAATATATTTTTACCACTTAATACAATTTTGGTAATTGGATGTAATTTCACATTTAAACCGCACATAACCAAGTGTCAATCTTTTGATAGTTATTATTTCTTAAGAACATGTTTTTTGTTTTGACAGTGGGAATTAATTTTATATTAATTTTTTCCACTTATGTGTTTTGAATTTATAAAAATGGATTCCATATTTAGAATCAGGAGGTCCAAATTTTTTAAATAGGTAACTTTTTTTTTTATACATTTTGAATAATTACTTCGGTAAATATTTTATTTACCATGGTTAAAAGGTAAATTCAGTAAATAAGGGTCGAAAATAATATTATAATAATAAAAAATTACCCTAAAACGTGTCCTAACCCTATTGGTTGATACATATCCGACCATGAAAATCTTTGGGATGATTTTGGGACCCCATGGATCCACTTGTAAGTGATAATGACATTTTATATTAATTAAGTAAAAGTAAATATAAAAATGACATAAGCATATATCTTTTAGAAAAACAATTTTTACATTAGGTTATATATGTTATATTTGGACTATAAATATTCATTATAAATATAAAAATATTTCCTAAATAATTGTATTTTAATTATAATTTTTAGACATTGAATAATTAAATTTATTTATGACACAATAATGATGCAGTATTTTCCTTATTAATGAAAGAATCAAATAATTAGTATTATAAATGTTAAAATAAATATAATATGAATCTTCTGATGCCATCCAAGAATTTAATTGGTTTATATTACATTCTAGGATTTCTTAAATGAATTTGGTTCGAATTAATAATGTTTTTATGACTTTAACAAAAATAAATGATTAAATATTGTCAAAATTGACATAAATGAGTTTTTAAAACAAATATTATATTATTAATTGATATTATATTTCTAAGAATCTATGATTCAGCCAAATGACTTATATATTGATAGGTTTATCATTAACGTACCACTTGGGGGTCGCTTGGATGTATATAGTAAGTTTATTAAACATATAATATAAAAATACAAAGTGACATGGTAAATGCCAAACTATTTAACTAAGAGTTAAATATAAATAATAAGGTTAATATAGTGACCCAAACCTGTCTAAAATATACTTTATGAAAGGATTTCGACCCATAACCACCTTATAATTTTAATAATCTACTTTGGATCCATTATAAACTGAATATGAATTTATTATAAATTAATACTTTATGTTTTTTCTAAAGAGCCCCTCCTCTCCCTTGTAAATGGACACCACTTCTAACCAATTATTCATACATTCAAAGCCTTTTGGTTCGGAAAAAATCTGCCCAAATACCCTATAAACTATCCTTCCTTAATCCTATATGCCTATCCTTAGTCAGAAATCCATCCTAAGGATCCCTTTTGATCAAATCAAAAGGAAGAACCCGAAGAAGAGGTAATGTTTTCACCACCATTTTTCAAGTTCCATTCTTCTTCAACTACTTCTTTCATAGTTGTTTCCATTCTAAAATAATAACTCTAGTATCTTCTGTATACTGTAATGTTATTATAAATATGTTACAACCATATTCAATATTATATCTATCCATTGAATGACATGTCACCATACATGCGTACGTACGACATACCGTCTCCACGTCATGATGTAATTGTTATTCAATACATTTTTATTTGGATGGGTATGATAATGATGGGAAATTCATGTAAATAATAAATATAACATGATAATGATTCTATATATATGATATAATATCCAATTATATATTATTTTAATATCCAAAAATGATATTGCTGCTCGTGCGTACGTACGGACTACCATCTCCACGAGCGCGATGAGATTCATTCCCCATAATATCCATTCAAGTATAATTCTCATTTGGTGATTAAAAATAATATTTAAGGACTTGATATCATTCTTGATATGAATAAGATACACCCTATCCATAACAAACATGACTTATGTAACAAAACATATAAAAGAAAATGAGTAAGTTAACACCTGAAACGACAATAATACTAAGATATTATTAACAAAGCAATGTTAAAAGATCATATATGATATAATATTAATGTATATGATTCTTGTATAATTTAATAACAATTATTTCACCATTATACAGGAGGCTAACCTACACTCAATCATGGAAAAGTACAAGGTAATGTTTTATTTAACAATCACTTCATTATCTAAGGTTGTTTAAAAGTAATTATCTAATGGCACCTCTTTATCATCCTCATCCATGTTTCTTAAAAATGTATTTCAAAAAGTTATTAATATTTATAGATTATGGTTTAAAGTCATTTATACGCTTTTTGACTTTTTATAATATGTTTCTAAAGAAATATTTATGTCATTTTCCAAACAAGGTCATTTTTTAACCTTTTCAACAAAATTATGGTAAGAATGTATTTTATTAACATAGACGGCGGGTGTGGCTATTTTCTACCATTATAAACTCATCAAAGCTTCCCTTAAAATATTATAAGAATATTTTAAATTTAAATGTTTTATTTTATAATTATGTAAATCTTAAATAATTTCAAAATAGAAAGAGATATTTATCTAAAAATCGTTTTGATTGCATATATGTCAACATCATTTGATGGATTTTAAGTTTATTTAGAGTTGATTTATTATGATAAAAAACATCCATATTGTATTGAATGTTTTGTGATATTCTTATTGTGGATGTGCTATTTTTATACCATTCATTATTTATGGTTAAATTATTGACATTTAGTATGCTAGTTTTAATACGAATCTTTATTATATGTTTAAACCTTTTCATATGTGGAATGTATTGGACTTAGTAAGTGACGGGTGGAGCATGCTATAGCTCCTCGATGCATTGGTAGGTCTCATGATACAACTAGACAAGAAATTGTCTGAGGCCCTTTCCCAATTTGATTTATGGTTCTAGCAGATGCCTAAATCATTTTTAGACGTCTTTGCCGAGGTCTTGACAAAATGTTTCAGAATGTCCGACATTATACATTCTGTCATTATGGAAATAATATTGATGGTTCTTGTGGTCATCCGACTAGTAGAATACACATTAATATGTTTTATTATGGCATTATTTACTCATCTCATATTCATTTTATAAAATTATTCTTCTTTATTGTTGGTAAAGGCATGTGGTTTTAATTATTTACCATGCTTAATATTTATGTCATTTTGTGTTGTATTACTTACCCTTATTAAGCATTTGAACTCACCCCTTTCTTATGTTTCATTTTACTAGGATATGGAGAAGTTAGTTATGAGTGACCTGCAAGCATAATTTAGGAGGCCTGGATGTTTCTAATGAAATATATTTGTGTTGTATTTCTCTTCAAGCTGTAAAGTTGAAATTATGTATGAATCTTGTTTCCAATAATAATAAATTGATTGCTCTTTTGAGGCATGATTTCCTTGTGATCATGCCAATGTTATGTAATAAATCCCTGACTCTGGGTAATGAGAGTCAGGGTGTTATAGTTGGTATCAGAGGAAGTTTAGTACAAACCTTGGAAGCTAGATTTAGATAAACTCTGATTAGAGCACATAGACCTATAATGGAATTTGAGGATTTGTATAGAAGGACTTCCTAGAATTTTGGTATTGTTGAGATTTTTTGAGTTTTCCGAGCAATACATCCCTGTCTGGATACGAGCAGGTAGAGGTGGCTCTAGCACAAATGTACCTATGGGTAAAACCGAAAAACACCACTTTGAGCTAGACTCGAACTGGAACTGGTGCCCGACCACGGGTCTTGATGCACTCTTGGTTATGACACTCCCGGAGGATATGATTAGGATAATTCTCAGTTTCTTTACAAGCCATTATGAATGTTTTATGAGTATATACATCCTCAAGGAAAGCATTTTTTTATGATTATGGATTATATCCATAAATAGTTTAATTTATGGTAAGTGTTTTGCAAGTTTGGATTTATGTGTTGTGATTCATAAACTAATCTAGTGTATTCCATCATTTAGAAACGGTGCCTAGTGGAAGAAATGGAAACTGTATCAATGTACACACTCCATGTAGGGATTTCCCTCTTTCTCAAGATAATTATAGTGGAGCTGGTGATGCAACTGGTGCTGATCAGCTAATCACCATACTAGGAAAACTCAGTCAGGTTATGAATAATAACCTTACCCGTATGGAGAACCCAGATCCATAGCATGGAGGGTCAATGATAGATTTCTTCATGAGGCAACAACCACCAACATTCAATGGGAGTACAAATCCCTTAGTAGTTGAGCAATGGATAAATTCTTTAGAGAAAATATTTCATGCCTTGTGGAGTAGTGAAAGGGAAAAAGTTATCATGGCAGTTTATCGCCTCAATGGAGATGTTGATCAATGGTGGTCATTGATTCAAAAAACAAAGGAAGATGATTAAGTATCAAATGTGGAATAGAGGGAGTTCAAAGAGATTTTTATAGAAAAATACTTTCCTTGTAACCATCGAGCAGATATGGAAAGGCAATTTCTGAGTCTGAGACAAAAGAAGGATGAGAATGTCGCAAAGTGTGAGGCTAACTTTACATGGTTAGTGAGGCATGCTGAAGATTATATGTGTAACCCAAGAAGTAAGATTGAATGTTTATTTGATGGGTTAAAACCATTTCTCTGTCGCGTATCATTATCACAATCCTTCTCATCATACGAAGATATTGTCTCGTGTGTTATCAAGATAGAAAAGGAATTATCTAAGTCGGTTGAATTTAAATCAAAGTAAAAGAAGAAGAGATCTATTGAACACTCTGGAAAAAAAAAATAAGGAAACAGGGAAGAAGGGACGAATTGAATTTCCACCTTGTGATAATTGTAGAAGGAAGCACCGTGGTGCCTGTCTAAAAGGAAAAGGAGTATTCTACGAGTGTGGACAGAAAGGTCATCTAGCTGGTGATTGTAAAGGAAAGAAATATGCTACCAATGTTAAATGATAAATTATAGGGAGATGGTACATTATGCAAATGAATGTTCTAAGCGTCAGGGAAAAATACCTTAGAAAAGTCCAAGGGATCAAGGCCAAGCTTATGCTATCACTACTGCTGAGGTTGAAGCCTCGAAAGACATGGTGGCAGGTAATTTAATGTTTTCATCATGTTTAGAATATGATTTATTTGATTCTGGATCATCGCATTGTATCATATATTCCCAGTTTTCTAAGAAAATTAGATATTTTCAATTTTAATTAACAAGGGATTTGTCAGTTAAAACTTCTAAGGGAAGTATCATTGCTACAGAGTTTTGTGGATCCGTTCCCATTAGGGCATATAAATGTTCTTTATCTGCTAATATCATCATCATACCCATGAATAAATTTGATATAATCATCGGTATGGATTTTATTTCGAACCATGATGTAAAAATTTATTATAATAAGAAGGAGGTTACGATTTTTGATGATAATGATAAAGAACACCTTATCTTTAGAGCAGAATCTTCACCACATGATTCTTATCTAGATCCAACCCCAATAGCTCAACTAAAATCAATTATCGGGGAGGAAGAGAATGAAATAACAGTGGGTGAGGAAAGGAATGTTCAAATAGAGGATTTACCAATTGTGAGATAATATGTTGATGTGTTTCCAGAAGATTTACTTGGACATCCTCCAGAATGAGAAATTGAGTTTTCCATTGATTTAATTCCTGGTTCAAGGCCTATATCAAATACCTCTTATAGAATGGCCACTATGGAATTAGTTGAACTTAAGAAACAACTAGAGGAATTGAGTAATAAGGTATTTATTCACCCTAGTGTTTTCCCATGGGGAGCCCCTGTCCTTTTTGTTAAGAATAAAGATGGATCTATGAGGTTATGTATCAACTATAGGGACATCAGTGCTATAACAATAAAGAACAAGTATCCCTTACCTCGAATTGATGATTTATTTGATCAACTGCATGGAGCTCAATACATTTCAATGATTAACCTTCGATTTGGATACCTCCAGTTGTGTGTGAAGAAGGAAGAAATTCCAAAGACAACATTTCGAACCAGGTACGGGCATTATGAGTTTACAGAAATACCTTTTGGATTGACTAATTCACCCTCTGTATTCATGGATCTAATGAATAGTGTTTTCAATGAATATCTCGATGATTTTGTGGTGGTATTTATTGATGGTATATTGGTATACTCCAAAAGATATGAGGATTATGAAAATCACTTGTATATTATCCTGGAGACTCTTAGAAGACATGAATTATATGGGAAGTTTAGCAAGTGTGAATTCTGGATTCAGGAGATTTATTTTCTTGACTATATTGTTTCTAAGGATGGAATCACTTTTGATAATTCCAAGACCATCATAATCCAAGAATGTCCAGCACCAACAAGTATAACTGAGGTATGCAGTTTTATTAGTTTAGCAGGTTATTATCGATGTTTCCTCCAGAATTTTGCCCAATTGGCTAACCCATTAACAAAGCTCACACGTAAAGGGGTTAAATTTGTTTGGACAAAAGAGTGTGAAGAATGTTTTCAAGAACTGAAGATAATATTAGTCAATTCTCTTATATTGATGCTACCATCAGGGAATGATGGGTTCGTTATTTATAGTGATGCATCGAAGAAAAGACTCGGTTGTGTCCTTATGCAGAATGATAGAGATGTTATCCATGCATCACGATGGCTGAAAATTCATGAGAAAAACTATCATACTCATGATCTTGAGTTATGTGCTTTAATCTTTTCTTTAAAGATATAAAGACTATATATATATGGCAATAAATGTGAGATTTATACTGATCACAATATTTTGAAGTATACTTTCTCATAGAAAGAACATAACATGAGGAAAAGTCGATGGATCAAACTAATCAAGGATTCTGATTGCATGATACACTACCACCCGGGGAAGGCAAATAAGGTGGCAGAGGCTTTGAGTATAAATGATCATGGAGTTTTGAACAAGATTAGAGTTGAAAAGGATCATATATATATGGATCTAGTAATGATGGATACTGGAATAACCATGGGAGGTGAAACATATATTCTTTTTCAAATGGTTTCCAAACCATCTTTACTAGAAATGATAAAGTGTTCTCAAACCGGTGATGAAGTGTTTCAAAAGAATATTAAAGCTGTGAATGATGGGAGATTGAGTGACTTAGTGTATGAATATGGAATTTTAAAAATTGGGAAGAGACTTTGTGTTCCCAATATACTTGATCTAAAAAGAGATTTGTTGGATGATGCTCATAGTTCCAATTTCTCTATACACCATGGGAGAACCAAAATGTATAGATATTTGAAGGAATGTTTTTGGTGGGACAACATGAAGAGGGGTATTTATGATTTTTTTTCAAGATGTATGGTTTTTCAACAAGTGAATGCTGGAAGGAAATAGTCTGGAGGATTATTGCAACCTCTTCCCATACCTGAGTGAAAATGGGATAATATAACGATGGACTTTTTCATGGGGCTACCAAAGACTCCTAGAAGGAATGATGAAATATGGGTTATTGTTGATCGACTTGCCAAGTCAACTAATTTTCTTCCTATAAGAGAGGATTTACCACTTGAACGTCTATCAAGACTATATATTAATGAAGTTGTGAGACTTCATGGAGTACCCCTATCAATTGTTTCTGATCATGATCCCCATTTCACTTCAAGATTCTGGAAGAGCCTTCATAAGGCCTTGGATACTGAACTTCATTTGAGAACTGCCTACCACCCTCAAATAGATGGAAAATCAGAACAGGCTATTCAAATCATAGAAGACATGTTGAGATATTGATCACATGAATTTCAAGGTATGTAGGATCAATATTTACCTCTGGTAGAATTATCCTATAACAATAGATTCCATTAAAGTTTTCAGATGGCACCGTATTGAGCGTTATATGGAAAAGAGATGTCACACACCATCTTGTAGGGATGATGTTGGTGACAGAAAACCCATAGGCCCAGAACTGGTGGAGGAAATGATGCAAAAAGGTAAAGGTAATCCAAAACCACATCAAAGAAGCTCAAAGTAGGCAGAAGAGCTATGCCGATAACCGAAGGAAGGATTTAGAATTTCAGGTTGGAGATCATGTTTTCTTGAAGATATCTCCATGGAAGGGAGTTATACGTTTTTGTAAGATGGGTAAATTGAGACCCAGGTACATCGGACCTTTCGAAATTCTAGAACAAATTGGGGTTGTAGCTTACCATTTGGCAATACCGCCAAGTTTCTCTAAAGTTCACGATGTGTTCCACGTATCACTGTTCAGAAAATACATGCCTTACCCAGTGCATGTACTCACTTACGAGGAATTTGAACTAGAAACCGATCTGTCTTATTGCGAAGAGCCCATCAGGATTCTTGATACAAGATAACAAGTGCTGAGAAACCGGAAGACTGGTCTGGTAAAAGTTCTATGTAGAAACCATAAAATGGAAGAGGCAACGTGGGAACCCGATGAACTTATGATGAAGAACCTCCCGAGTCTTTTTATGCAGTAGTATTCTAGAAATTTCAAGGACCAAATTATTTGAAATAGGGGATAATGTAACACCCCAAGCTTCCATGATACATTTCTCTTTGAATTATACAGTAGCGTGAGTTGTACGTAACTTCGAGTTCTAACACACACCACAACTAATCAAACAAGCAGTTATGAATTGTAATACCTACTTATTGAAATTTTAGACATTTTATCATTCAAAATGGAATACATTTTTGGATTTGGAATATAAAAATTAGCTTAGGGTGAATTTATGGTACTTTTTGGATAACTTTCATATTTTGATGAATAGTGAAAATTTCTAAATTTTAATTAAAAAAAACTTTTTTAATAGAAATAATTAATAGTGATAAGTTATGAATTTGAGTGATTTTAAATTATATTTAGAATATATTTTTACCACTTAATATAATTTTGGTCATTGGATGAAATTTCACACTTAAATCAGACATAAACAAGTGTCAATATTTTGATAGTTATTAATTTCTTAAAAACACACTTTTGGTTTTGATAGCAGAAATTAATTTTAAAATAATTTCTGCCACTTCTATGTTTTGAATTTAGAAAAATGGATTCCATATTTAGAATCAGGTGGTCCAAATTGTGTAAATAAGTAACTTTTATTTTTAGACATTTTGAATAATTACTTCGGTAAACATTTTATTTACCATTGTTAAAAGGTAAATCCGGTAAATAAGGGTAAACAATAATATTATAATAATAAAAAATTACCCTAAAACGTGTCCTAACCCTATTGGTTGATAAATTTCCAACCATGGGAATCTTTGGGTTGATTTTTGGACCCCATGTATCCACTTGTAAATGATAATGACAATTTATATTAATTAAGTTAAAGTAAATAAAAAAATGACATAAGAATATATATTTTAGAAGTACAATTTTTACATAGGGTTATATTGTTATATTTTGGACTATAAATATTCATTAGAAAGCTAAAAATATTTCATAAATAATTGTATTTTTATTTATAATTTTTAGAAATTTAATAATGAAATTTATTTATGACACAATAATGATGCAGTATTTTCCTTATTAATGAAAGAATCAAATAATTAGTATTATAAATGTTAAAATAAATATAATTTGAAATTTTTGATTCCATAAAAGAATTTTATTGGTTAATATGAAATTTTATGATTTCTTAAATGAATTTGGTTAGAGTTAATAATTTTTTTAAGACTTTAACAAAAAATAAATTATTAAATATTGTCAAAATTGACTTAAATGAGTTTTTGAAACAAATATTATATTATTAATTGATATGCTATTCCTAAAAATCAAAGGTTCAGCCAAAGTACTTATATATTGATAGGTGTATCATTAATGGGCCACTTGGTGGTCTCTTGGATGTATCTAGTATGTTTATTAACCATATAATATTAAAATACAAAGTGACATGGTAAATGTCAAACTATTTAACTAAGAGTTAAATATAAATGATAAGGTTAATATAGTGACCCAAACATGTCTAAAATATATTGGATGAAAGGATTTCGACCCATCCCCTTATAAAAGGACACCACTTATAACAAATTCTTCATACTTTAAAAGCCTTTTGGTTCGGCCAAACTCTACCCAAATTCCATCTCAATTATTCTCCCTTTATCCCAGAGGCCTTAATTTATTTAGAAAGCCAACCTACAGATCCCTTTTGATCAAATCAAAAGGACGAACCCGAAGAGGATGTAATGTTTTCACCACCCTTTTTCAAGTTCCTTTCTTCATAAACTTCTTCTTTCATAGTTTTTTCCGTTCTAAAATAATAACTTCATTATCTTCTATATACTGTGATATTATTATAAATATGGTATAACCATATTCAGTATTCTATCCATCCTTTGAATGACATTTCACCATACGTGCGTACGTACGACCTACTGTCTCCACGTCATGGGGTAATTGTTATTAAACACATTATTATTTGGATGGGTATGATAATGATGTGTAATTCATGTAAGTATTAAATATAACATGATAATGATTCTTTATATATGATATATTATCCAATTATATATTATTTTAATATCCAAAAAATGATATTGTTACTCGTGCGTACGTACGGACTACCTTCTCCACGAACTCGATGAGATTCATTCCCTATCATATCCATTCAAGTCTAATTCTCATTTGATGATTAAAAATATTTTTTAAGGACTTGATATCATTATTGATACGAATAAGATACAACCTATCCATAACAAACACGGATTACGTAAAAAAACATATAATAGAGAACAAGTAAGTTAACACCCGTAATGACGATAATACTAAGATATTATTAACAAAGCAATGTTGAAAGATCATATATGATATCATATTAATGTATATGATTATTTTATAATTTAATAACAATTATTTCACCATTATACAAGAGTTTCAGCTACCCTAAACCACGTAAAAGTACAATGTAATGGTTTATTTCACAATCTCTTCATTATCCGAAGTTGTTTATACGTAATTATCTATTGGGACATCTTTGTCATCCACATCCATGTTTCTTAAAAATTTATTTCAAAACATTCTTACTATTTTATAGACTATGGGTTAAAGTAATTTATACCCTTTTTGACTTTTTATATGATTTTTATAAAGGAATATTTCCTTCATTTTCCAAACATGGTCCTTTTTAACCTTTTTGACAAAATTAAGGTAAGAATGTCAATTTTTTAACTTATACGGCAGGTGTGGCTATTTTCTACCATTATAAACTAGTCAAAGCTTCCCTTACATGCTTATAATAATATTTTCAAAGTAAATGTTTTATTTTATAATTATGTGACTCTTAAATGATTGCAAAATAGAAAGAGATATTTCTCTGAAAAGAGTTTTGATTTCATCTTTGTCAACATCCTTTGATGGATTTTAAGTTTATTTGGAGTTGATTTATTATATTACAAAACTTTCATATTATATTGAAGGTTTTGTGATATGTTTGACTATGGATGTGATATTTCTATACCATTCATGATTTATGGTAAAAGTATTGAAATTTAGTATGCTATTTTTAATACAAATGTTTATGATATGTTTAAACCTTTTCATATGTGGAATGTATTGGACTTAGTAAGTGAAGGGTGGAGCCTGCTATAGCTCCTCGATGCATCGGTAGGTCTCATGAGACAACTAGACGTGGAATTGGTCGAGGCCCTTTCCCAATTTAATATCTGGTTTTGGAAGAGGCCTTAATATTTTTTAGACATCTTGGCCATGGCCTTGACAAAATGTTTCAGAATGTCCTACATTATACATTCTCTCATTATAGAAATAATATTGATGGTTCATGTGGTCATTCGACTATTAAAATACCCATGATTATGTTGTATTATGGCATTATTTACTCATCTCATATTCTTCCCATAAAATTATTCTTTTTTATTAATGGTAAAGGCATGTGGTTTCAATTATTTATCATGCTTAATATTTATGTCATTTCTCGTGTTATTACTTACCCTTACTGACCGTTTGAGCTCACCCTTTTCTTACGTTTTATTTTCCCAGGATATGAAGAAGTTAGTTATGAGTGACCTGTAGGCATAATCTTGGAGGATTGGATGTTTCTAATGAAATATATTTGAATTATACTTCTCTTAAAGCTATAAAGTTGATCTTATGTATGAATATTGTTTCCAATAATACGAAACTGATCAGTATTTCGAGATATCATTTCCTTCTGATAATGCCAATCTTATGTAATAATGCCCTGAATCTGGGTAACTAAGGTCGGAGCATTACAATATGGCACTAGGAAGAGTTTCATGAACAACGTCTTATTCTATAAGGGAGACCCAAACTATGTAACAAATTATGGGGAGGAATCCACAAAAGGAGGAATCAGCATCCCATCATCCCATTTCAATCAAGGAGCAAACATCCCTAAAAAATCAACGAATGCTACCTGCCTTTGGAAAGCGGGAATGCGGGACAACAATCAGTGCATCCTCATCGTCCTAAAAAAAATGATGCATGCGCCACGATTAAAGCGTCAGAAACAACCAAATAGGAAAACCCGGAATCATATATATATCATTTCATAAAATTTCAATTACTATAAAATATCCATAAGGACTTTTTTAACTATTAATTACTTTGAATTCCATAATATCAAAAAACATATAAAATTGAAAGATTTATTTTATTATATCCTCAAAATATCATGGAAATCTATAAAATTATTTAATCACATTATCAATATAAATGTTTATTTATTATAATATTTTTTATATCATTTATTTTATTTTTCTATTAATTAAATAATTACTACATCAGTGTTTTTCATGGAGAAAAGAGAATTATTTCATTAATAAAAATTAAAAAATAAGTTCCATGATGAAGATAAATCTGTTATATTTATAAATAAAATTTATATTCAAACAATTCATTAAGATAACCCCATATTACAAAATTTACACTTATTAAAAACTAGAGTGTGACATGTTTGAAATTTCATTAAAAAAACTATTATTAGTGTCAAACACCCATCCAAGTGGACCAAAATGGTCAAAAATTAGACCCTTTTATGATTATGGTCAACCTATACTCATTTAATATAATTTATGAATGTTTTTGGTCATTTAATATTTCTTATTATTATATTTTTAACATAGATGACCTAATTTACCCTTTACCAGGGTAATAAAAATTACCATGATTACTATTCATAATATCCAAAATTAAATGGGAAATATTATATAAATTTGCACCCATTGATTGAAAATATGTAATCCATTTTTCAAAATTTAAAACACAAAAATTACAGAATTTTTTTAAAATTTAATTAGAAAAAAGAAATGAAAAATAGTTTTTCAAAAAAATATCATTTTGAATATAAAATATTTTTATAATAAATAAATGAATAAAATACATATAAAATACCATAATTATAATATTTAAAATATAAATGAAATAATAAAACATAAAAAATAATCCAAATATCATTTTATCATGTAGAGACTTTACAATAAAATACATTTTTCAATAAATATCTTTCTTTTTCACTATTCCTCAAAAAATAAATATTTTTAGAAAATTCTCAAAAAAATAATTTTAAGATAATTTTGAAATGATAAATTTAAAAATGAAATTAATTTTTTTATATTAAGATTATATAATTTGAAAAGTAAACCATTAAATAAACTCTTTTAGAAAATGAGTCTAATAAACCCATATCCTTTTTTTAAGAATTATATAATATATTTATACTGAATATTTCTATGTAATTAAAGAATACTAATAAATATTATAATTAATTTTTCTATCATTTAATAGGTTTTAACTTTCTCCCCCATCCCTTATAAATTTCATCTTCATAATTTTTAATTTAATCTTAGTGACCAGGTTTTAACTTTTCAAAATACCTTTTTTGAAAATACACATCATAAAAAAGAACAATAAAAATTCCCCTTAAAATATAGAAAGGGAAGTATATAGGATATCTTGAATAAAACATAATGTTTTTCCATTTATGAAAACATAGAAATGAATGACAAAATCTAACACCAAAGGACTGATAAATGTTAATAAAGAACTTTTCCATGATAAAGTTAACGATCACAAAACTATAAATACGTGATGGGTGAAATGGTCATTGATTTCTTAGTAAGAAAAGTAAAAGAATAAATTATTTATTTCATACTAATTTTCCAAAAAATGAAGAATTATTTTACTACCAATACTAATAACATAAGGAAATATACTTACTTGACAAGTATAATTTCATCCTTTAATCAATCTTCACCATAATCTCATCTTTTTGTGCAAATAATGAGTATTCAAGATTAATTTTTTTTTTCATTCCTGAAACTTTATAATAAAATTATATGAATTAAAAAAATCCACAAAAGGTTAAAAATATATTCTTACTATATTTAGGTATTAACCAATGCCAAAATGATTTGTAAAAGATATGTTAATTCCTTAAAAATGAATAAACCATTAAACAATGAAAGGTTAACTTAATCTCTAAAGATTCAATAATAATTTCCAAAAATCAAGTTAGATAATACAATAAATAACTATCCTTAAAATTACTCATAATGTTCCAAACTAATATTGAAACCCAAAAAATAACAGAACGGTTTGATCACATAATATTCAAAGATTAATTTTAATATTTATGTCAAAAATAACACCAATCACTTTTAATGTTTCATGAAAAAAAATATAATTTCCCAAATCACATAATTTCCAATATTTGGTACTCATTTCTATAAATTAACTGAATCACCATAATCCTAAAGAAAATCATTTATTCTTCCAGAATTTAATTCAACATTTATTTCTCAAATAAAATCAAATAGTATCATATAAGGTTCTAAAAAATGTGAGCTTCTTTTAAAAAATGTTGATAAAAAATGAATTCTAGTTAAAACATATGTTAAAAAATTGTAAAAACCTCATAATTAACACAATATCAGAGGTCATATAAACAATAAGGACTACCAATACATTTAATCTTATGTCCAGTAAAATTAAAGGAATTATTCCTAAAAAAACTTGTTTATATCATATATCTAAGGATTACATGTGCATCATACAATTATCAAAACCAAATAAATGTCTCTATAATTATTTACATTACATAAATCATTAAGACAGGGTTACCTAAGACAATGAACTTATGGTCAAACATTAAAAATACCAATATCCATAAAAAAATTCACCACATCATCAGATATACCAACATCAACTAAAGTATAAGAAAATGATTTTTCCACACATTTTTACTTCTAATCATGATGATTTCCACCCTAAGTAAGAAACTTTGGATATATTATAGAATAATTTACATACTCCTTATATATAAAACATCTCACCATTGTCTGGATATTTATTATATATATTTTTTATTGTCCACGACTCATTTCATTTTAGTCATGAACCCTATGAACAAACTTACCACACCAGAACCACTTTCTTTATCCTGAAAAACATTATCCAAAATTTAATTTTTTGAAATTGGAACATTTTTGTGGCTTAACATTAGACTTATTAGTTGAATTATTTTTATTTCCTTCCACCTCGACCATTTATTACTCTTTTCACCTCATGGAACATAAGTTTTTAAAAACACCATATCAACTTTCTCAGCATAATGAATAACTTTTCTTATAACTTATAAATTCTCATGCAGAAATATTACTACATAGTCATGGTTTGAGAGTAAAATAAAATTACTTTACAATAAACTACACAAATACAATATGATACATGAATTTCCTAAATTTAAAATTTTTATTCATATGCATCCACTGAATCATTACCATTTTTCCTCATTTCCATGAATTGGTTCTGTATCCTAAGACGAAGAACCATAGAGAAATATTTTCAAGGAAAATATTCATAAATGTATCACATTCTATAGAATCAATATCATATTTCTCTATGGTATTCTTAACCAAAAATGACTATAAATCAATTTCACCTTCAAGATGATAAATCGAAATAGATACATTTTGACGTTCTAAACATCTCATGTCTTCAAATATCTCTTCCATATCATAGATCAATACTTTAACTACCACTAGGTCAGATGATTCACTGAATTTAGGGGGCGTTGTTGCATAAAATGCTCTATTATTTACATATTTATGTATGGTATAGTTAGATACACCCAAAAATTTATTCCATTACCATTTATATCTTATGTCAATTATTTTATTTTTATAAGAAACTTCTCAGTGCCGATTCCAACCATTCTGGGTTACTAATTTGGAAATATATTTTCTTATTGATGTCTCCCTACTAAATATTGCATGTTTCTTATATAGAAACGTGTTAATTAAAAATATATTTTAAATGAATAATTATGGTAATCTATGAATTATTTATTATTTCAACCTAATAATACCATAAAATATTTCAATGATATTCAATTAAAATTATCTTAACCTCTAAATCTATCTAAATAGTCCTGTAATAAAAATCTAAGGACATGAAATTAAAAATTGAATATTATTATGTCTTTTAACTGTATTTCACTTTCTTACAATCCCAATTAATATTCAATTTAGAGTTTTTGATAATTGGGTCATAACTCATACATAATGACTCATATATTATTTTGTATTGACTTCTACTCAATATCAATTTTTTTACAACATAAAACTATTAAAATAAAACATGTTTTATTTTTATGAACAATATTCAAGAAATTTATCTTGAAATATTATTTTCATTTACCCAACCTTAAACAGTATGAATTTTTTTTAAAATGTGGTATGAGAACAAAAATATAAATAAGGGCCATAAAAAGAAAAAATCTATTAATCCAATTAAGAACATGAAAACCCATGTAATTTTTACCTTTATATAAAATTTTATTTGAGTACATAAAATAAAACATTCATATGAAAATTTAAAAAAACAATTTCTCAAATAAAACTGTTAAAACTCATATCAAGAAAATAAAATACCCTTTTTGGAAACATGGAGCACAATATTCATAAAACCCTTTCAAAACCCTCGTAATTAGAATAACCATATAGACATCATAAAATATTATTCTTTATAGAAAATAATAATTACCCATGAATTAGTGAGATATAATGGTGATCATAATATTTATAATCTATATCGGTCTCACCCATTTTTCATAAGCTAAAATGGGGTTCAACCCTTCGTAAATTCTATACTGGGATCACCCATGAGCTATAATGGGGATCAACCAATCGTATAAGTTGTATCGGGCTAACCCATTTTTTATATAATTCTCAAGTTCCATATCCTGAATAAATAAATTTATGATTTCACATTTTCATAATAAAACCCTTTATAAACTATTTTAAAATCAAATAAAAACACATTTGGATATCAAGATGCCTTTTTTTTCTAAATTATTTTTTAAAATATTAAAAACTGAGCACATCATAAAGAAACATTATTATTTGAAAATAGTAATGTAAAATTATTATGTAAACATTAAATAATTGATACAAAATGATGGCGGGAAATTTGGTTCATTCGGTATATGTTAAAAACAATTTCTTATTTATGTTGTTAAAATATTTGAAAGAGGAACTTTAAAATAGGGGTTTTAAAGAAAAGTCTCTCACCCAGAGTCTGATTCGTCCCATAGGTTCTTTAACATCCTGAATAATAAATATATGATAGTTATTTAATTTATTCCGAACAATTTTAAAGTTTATAATTACTTTTATATCACTTATTTTTATGTTATATACAATTATATAATCATGTAAGTTCACGTTAGTCGTTTTGACGATATTCACTATATAAGCCAAAAATGGAAGTGTTAAGTCATTTATTGTAAAAAAGGCTAGAATTAAATCATCTCAAGAATAATAATAATGAAATAATTATCATTTTTTTCCCTAAATTATATTTTAAATCCACCCATTTAATATGGTTATGAAAAATGAACTATGTTATAATCATGGATATGGTAGGTCGAACGTACAAATGAGTAATGTATCCATTTTTCAACAATCATTGTGGAAAGAAGGTAAATATTATTTTATATTTAAATAATTTTAATAATATAATATATATCACATTATCAATTTAAATATACTTATATATATCATCCATGTGATTTGGTGATGAAAAACGAATCACATCGGTTTGTGGAGGTGGTAGTCTACATGTATGCATAAATGATGTTATTATTATTTTCCCTAAATAGGTAAGAAGGTAAGAGATATATTTTATTTTTAAAATAATAAATTTTACATTAATATCATATATAAAAAATAATTACATCATAATAGCAATTCTTGAGAGAGGGTGATGGAAAATTAATAACATTAGTTTGTGAGGCGGTAGTCCTCCGTACACATGAATTATGATTTATTTTCCAATTTGATAGAATATTATATGAACATAGGTCATGAATCTAACATAATAAAATATAATTTTCCATATGATACTTTTTATTATTATTTTATGATGGTTTAATAAGGTTTTATGGATTATGAATAAGAAACAAAACTAAAACACGTAGATAAAACTATACCTCTTCTTTAAAAAACTCATTTTCATGACACATTAATATCTCTATAATTGGTATTATACATAAATAAAAGACATATGGAATATGGGTAGGTATTATATAAAATAATTTGTGCATTTCATGGTTTAAAAAAAATATCAAGTATGAATAAATGATAAGAATGCATTCCCTTTTTTAAGATAGGGGAGGGTAACTCTTAAAATTTATTAAAATAATAATTTAATATAAAATATTTTTCAGTTAAAAATGGATTAAAAGTGGTTTATTTAGAATATATAGAGATTATGGGACAATAAAGACTAATTAAATAAAAATTATACATGTTTTGACAATATTCATACCCATATATTTTTGTTTTTAACCCCTTTAACTCTTTCTGTAATAACATGAATTTTTAATCATTGAGGTTCAATGTAGTTACTATAAACTTCCAAAAGACTCATAAATGGGCCAAGATTTATATTTTAAATCTCATCATAATAAATTTTCTGAATTTGATATTTTCATGAATTTTATATCATTTAATAAAATATTATTAACTATAAAAAATCCATAACGTCAATTTATAAAACTATTCATTAAATTGACTTTAATAATATATAAAACATAAAAAATGAGAAAAAATTATTTTATTATATACCTAACATGTAATGGGAATCTATAATATTATTTTATTCAATAATTTATCTAAAATAATATTTTTAATATATTTTTAATATCATTAATTTTACTTTTGAAATAATTAAATAATTACTGCATCAACATTGTGCAAGCATTCACGGTAAAACAATTTTACTAAAAAATAACACTAAATTACCATGATGAAGATAAATATATTTAAATAATATTTAAATTTAAAAATATACACTAGATAACACCATATTAAAAATATTACACTTATTAAAAACAATAGTGTGATGTGTTGGACATTTCTTTAAATACATTACAATAAAAGATATAATCTCATCTATGTGGCCCAAAAATGTAATATATTTTAACTTAAGATGATTACTAATGATATATAGTTATAAAATATGATTTAGCTTAGTTTTTTTATATTTATTAGTTCTTATAATTTTATTTTTAACCAAAATTACATGATTTACCATTTACCATAGTAATAAAAATCACAAAGGTTACTGTAAATATTTTTTAAAAATAAAAAAAATTAATACATTTGAACTCAATGATTCCAAGTTTTTAATAAATTAAAATAAATTCCAAAATAAAATTTTCAAATTTTAATGTAATATTATACCGATGAAACACAATGAAAAATAGTTTTTCAGAAAAATATTTTTTAAAATTTAAAAAGTTTTTATAATAAAATCAACTATAAAATACATTTAATACCTATAATTAAATTATTATATAACAAAATGAACTGATTAAATTTTAAAACTAATCCAAGACATATTTTTTCATGGCAAATACATTAAAATAAGATAAATTTTTAAATAAATATTAGTATTTTTCACTATTCCTGGGAAAATAATTATTTTCAGAATTTTATGGAAACTTTATTTGAAGATAATTTTTGACATGATGAATTTAAAAATTTATCTCATTTGATATAATTAATATTAAATAATTTCTAAATTACACCTTTATATAAAATCTTAGAATAAATGAGTTTAAGAAAACAATTTATTTTTTGGTTTTAGTAAATAATTTTATATTTATAATGAATATTATTACATAATTCACAAATACTAATAAATATTAAAATCATTAATTACATCATTAAATGGGTTGTTATTGCATAAAAACACAATGGGAGTCATTTACCTAGATGAATAAATATAAGGACAATAGATAAGATATAAACAATTAATCAACACCACATTATATAAAATGAAGCAAGATCTTATAACAATAACTTACCACGATGCATGAAATGGAAAAAAAGAATTATCCTAAAATAAAGTACCAAAGTACTCTTAGGAAGTTTCACCAACAACTATTCCCCACTCTATGCTATTACGAGCCAGCTTGGTCACTAAATCCCTTCTGATGACCTGAATTGTTCTATATATATCAGGGTGAGCAAAACTTGTTCACTCAATTAGATACCATTTAGAACCTTTCATGAAAATGTGCTAAGAGAATATTAATTCTTAACGACTAACCATTCCTAGCCTCACTAAGTCTCAATCATGAAGTACAAAACATAATGTAAGCATATGATATTCGAAGAATATAGTCATATGTTCCCCCACAACCACTTTCCGAATGATTGTTTTCTCTCACACTATAATGTCAAATTTGATATGATTTCATCCCTTCCATATCATCATAACATCATTATAAGTCCATGGATATATTATATCATGAACATAATGAGAATCAGCCACATCTACCCTCCGACTATGCATCACCTCCACTAAAAATACCACCACCAATCATCACCTTGAACTATGCCATCATTATTGGGAATAACCACGAACAGTGACATCAATATTTACATCTAAAGGGGATCATGAAAAGGGAGGAATCCATCCATCCACCCTCACTTATATTTATATTAGTGAAAACACCATGTCATAAAAATCATTTCTTCTATAAGGTTATACAACTTGGGAAGGAGCATATAGAAATCATAAGAAATACAATGTATATATAGTCACACAAAAATCTCAACCAATGGTGAAAACAACAACCCTATATAAACTCATATATTCCCTAATTTCATTATAACTACCCATTAACAACCACCACTACCTCTATAACACAGCCTACTATATTCCACATAATAACAGTTAACAAACCAACTATAGATTCTCAACTAATAGTTTATAAAAACAATTTTTTTGATTTTATATTTATCATATTCATCATGTTTATTTATCCTTCTTTGCCTATATTTAATTACTAAACCCTGAAAATCCACAACCACATCATTCCAGGACGAACATTTAATTTTTTATAATTTAATTCATAATCATTTATTATATCTCCAATTCATTCCCAACAACCCTATTTCATATTCATTGTTAAGACATTCCAACCTATACCATCAATCACCACTAAAAAATACTCACATCGAAACATTTTACACTACCAAACATACCATTCCAACTGATCTCCAATAATAACCCCCTAACTTTCTAAACTAACAACATCAACAATGTCGCAACATCTCCATCCATAAACAAATTGTATATCCTAGACACATATGATAATAAGAAATAATAACTATCCTCTTGAGAATATAAAATGAAATTTCCATCACTATCATCACATAATAAAATATTTTGAAAATAACCGATTATATTACAAGTTTTAATTATCATTTAATTATGTGAAGTGGTTATAAATTCAAAGGAAATAAAAATTATGGTTCTCATGAAAATCAATTCATGGTATAAAAGAAGATCATATCATCAAGTAAAAAATGTAACAGTTCTTCGATTTAGGGGGTTTTATTTCAATGGAGAAGATTAAATTTCACAACACAACTCATTCTGATATATTTTATATCTCTTTTAACATCATTTTCTATCTTATTTATTCATGTGTTCCTTTACTAAATATATAAAAGATGCGATAGAACATGAAATAGTATAAGATTATATATATATATATATATGAATGTAAAAAATTACGTTTGTTTTGTTTCAATCTTCCCAATTTTTTATCTTCTTATCTTAATTCATACTAATCACCCATACAACCAAAAGAATGATAATATCCCAATTTTCACAAACAAAATAATTGAGTGAGTAAATAATCCCTAATTAGTATTTCATTATTTATATTAGAAATAATGGATGGATAAGGATAAACCACTGCCAAAACTAAAGGAAATATCATAGAGAAACCATCAGGTCTTACATGAAATACAACACAATATAGAGGAATCTCTTTTTAGTGATTCTATAGAGAGAAATAAGGGGGAAAAGATGATGATAATATGAGAGGAGAGATTACCTTGATCCATAAGACTTATAACCAACAATCCAAATAGTTTTGACACTATATAGTGGTTTTTGGATGGTAATGAGAGGTAAAGGGGTCAAATAGTGTAACAACCCGAGAATTTATGAAAAATATTCTTTTTAATTTTATTAATGTCATGTGTTGTACGCTACACCAAAAGAAGCTTGCACAACACACCTTCTTGACTTGCCTTGCATTACACGCAATCACGACCTTCCTCGATAGCGTGTGTAATACGCAATACCGAGTTTCACTAAACAACGATATGCTATTAAAATAATATTAAAACTAGCCGTTATGAATAGTAATAACAACTTTTTGAAATTATGTAAATCTTATTTTTCAAAGTGAACTTCATTTTTGGATTCGGAGTATCGAATTTAGCCTAAGGTGAAATTTTGGTACATTTCGGATAACTTTCATATTCTGATGAATAGTGAAAATTACTAAATTTTAGTTAAAAACAACTTTTTTAATCGAAATAATTAATAGTGATAAATTATTAATTTGAGTGGTTTTAAAGTATATTTAGAATATATTTTTACAATTTAATACAATGTTGGTCATTGGTTGTAATTTCACATTTAAACCAGACATAATCAAGTGTCAATCTTTTGAAATATATTGTTTCCTAAAAACACGCTATTTATTTTAACAGCAGGATTTAATTATAAAATTAATTAATGCAACTTCTATGTTATGAATATGGTAAAATAGACTTTATTTTTGAATTCGGAATATGAAATATAGCTTAGGATGAAATTTTAGCATTGTTCTGAAAAAACATCAATTTTTGATGAATAGTGAAACTACTAAGTGGTAGGTTAAAAACTGAATTTTGCATAAAACTTAATTTTACCACTTCTGTGAATGGAATTTCGAAAATCCGACAGACACGGTTAATATCAAGGACTAAAATGTGGTTCAATGAGATAAAAATAATTTTTGGTGAATAGTAACTTTTTACTTTTTTTACCACGGTTAATAGTAAATAGGGTAACTAAGGGTAAATATGATATTACTATTACCCTAACACATGTCCTAATTCTATTGTACAAGTTTAATTCGACCAAAAACAAACTTAGGAATAAAATATGACCATTTAGGCCCACTTGGATTAGATTAGGACATTTATTATTAATTTATTTAAAGAAGGGTTAAAATAGTTAAAATCAAAGGTTAATAAGTAAATTATTTTTAATATGGGGTTATACATAAGATACATTCGATTGTAAATATTCATTAGAAAGCTAAAAATATTTCCTACATGATGGTATTTTATTTGTAATTTTTAGACATCAAATAATATAATTTATTTATGACACAAAGATGATGCAGTAATTATCTTATTAATGAAATATTGACATAATTGATAATATAAATACCCAAATAAATGTAATTTAAGACTTTTTATGAATTCCACTAATTTTCTAGGTTACTATGATATATTAGTGTTGATGTAATCAACTTGGTTCGAACATTTAATTCTGTTAGGACTTTCACAAAAATCATATATCAAATAGTGTCAAAATTGACACAAAATAGTTTTTAAATCAAATATTATATTATAAATTGTTATTGTATTCCTAAAAATCTAAGGTTCGGCCGAATGACTTAGATAAGGATATATATTTTAATAATAAACAATTTGGGGTTCTTTTGTCATGTTATAGTAAGTGTATTAACCATATAGTGAAAGAAAACAAAAAGACACGGTAAAAGTAAAATTATTTAACTTAGAGTTAAATCTAATTGATAAGGTTAAAATAATACCCTAAAGTTGTCTAAATCTTATTGGTTGATAGGATTTCGACCCATCCCCACTTTAGCTTCGAAATAAGACCATTTGGAACCATTGTAAACCGATTTTGACTTTAATATAAAATAATATTTTGAGATATTCCTAAGGTGCCCCTCTCCTCCCCTATAAAAGGACACCTCCTCCCCCTCCTCCTCACACCAATTTGAGCACTCAAGCTCGGCCAACCCCTGCCAAAATCCCTTCTCCACTTCCCTAGCAACATCCTAGAGGTTCTGGTCTTCCTCAAAGACCAATTCTAGTGCCCTAAGAGGAGGTCTCAAAGAGGCACTTCAAAGAAGAGGTAATTACCGTTACCAATTCTTTCATCTTTATTTCTTCTTCCACTTCTTTTTCTTAGGTTGTTTCATTATGAAGTAATAACATCAGTATCACTCATATACTGATATGTTATTATAAGTATGAAACAACCCTATTTCACCATCTATCCATCCTACGGAAAAAGAAATCACCGCGCGTGCGTACGTACGGAATACCGTCTCCACGCCGTGGTGTAATCTATTTTCCACCACCACCTTACATGGATGGGTATAATGGTGTAAAGAATAACTATACTTAGTTATTACAACATCATATTGATTCTGATATATTGTATAATCCACTCCAATTCAATTCAATATTTATAGAAATGATATCATCGCTCGTGCGTACGTACGGACTACCGTCTCCACGACGCGATGAGATTCATTCTCAATGTTAACCATTTAAGAATGATTATAATGTATATATAAGAAATAATAATGAAATATATGACATTATAAAGCTACTGGATTTATGTATATATATACATATGTATGTCATCTACTTACTTCCATTTCAAGACAATAAGGAAAGAAAAACAGCGTTCATGCGTACGTACGGACTACCGTCTCCATGAACGGTGATTTTCATTTTATTTATCTATCTATTATATATATATATATACTGAATATATATGATATATAAATCATATTTTATATTCTGGAAGTAAGTAAATCATGATATAAGTAATAATGATGTCCAGAACAACAAGTCAAAACACCCACGATAAATGAAACGATTTTACCCAAAACGCTTCTTTAACATGGAATTTACAAAATAACGGGTAATATAATGTCATAAGTGAACCATATATGATATCATAACAATGAATATGATTCTTTAATAAGTCGAAGACATTATTTAAATCATTATACAGGAGGTTCGGACACATACGAAGCAAATTGGACCTAAGGTAAGGGAAATATCACAATCTCATTTTTATCCGAGATTGTTTATTCGTAAGTATTTAATGGGGTGTATTTTATCATACACATCCATGTTTCATAAATATGTAATATTATTTCCATCCAACTACAATTTTTTAAATCCAATTTTACCCTTCGGTGAGTTTTTAGTAAAAGAAATGAAAGGAATCTTTTGTCGTTTTCCGTACGAGTTACTTTTTGACTTTTCCGACAAAAGTACGAAGAATGTTTTTTTTAACTTATACGACATGAATGGATTTTTAAAACATTATTTCCAAGAAGCTTCCTTTACAAGTTTTCAAGTTTATTTTTAATCAACTTCTTTTATTTTAAAGTTATATGACATGTTATGAAAGGAAAAATGTTTTTTGAAGAAGAAAGGATATTTTCCTCAAGAATGGAGTTCAAGTGTTTTATCAAAATTATTTTCCATCTAAGATAATAAAGGGTTATGTTTTTATCCCTATTATTAAATTGATTTGATCATGTTGTTATGGAATTATTTTTATGAATTCCTTTAACTTATATGAATTGATTTATGATGTCATGATGTTTCAAGAATCCCATTTTGTTACATGTGTTATGCGATGATGTATGTTTTATGATTATGTGGAACACATAAGAATGATATCATTATGAGATGGGTGGGACCTATATCTCCCTCCAATGCATTGGGTAAAGATTTTATATCTCATGAGATAGACATGGCTGAAATGGTAGGTTATACCGGTTCAGTGAAACAGGACTGAAACGAGGGTTACTCGATTCAGAAAGGGACTTTGTCCACTAAGATAGTCTTGGCAATGAGTCATGACTAACAAGAAATGATTTTCCATGATTATGTGTGCATGCCACAAAGTATCAAGTTTCACTTCTATGATTTGTTCCATGTTAAGATATTATGATCTCTTTTGCAGGTTATGATTTTCAAAATGATATGATATGATTTTTATTTCTTTTGTATACCCTTACTGAGCATTTGAGCTCACCCTTTTATGTTTTCTTTTCCCCAGGATATAAATAAAGGTTTTAGGTAAAAAAAAGGGAAGATCTTTATGGGAGATATTGAAGATCTTTCACCACGATTAGAAGATTACGTTCCGAGTTTCCAAAGACACTAAACTATTACGATCCTTTAGTGTGTGTTTTTGTTATGTACTAAGTATTCCGCAAAAGTAATGTAATGTCTATGTACGTCAGGATACGGGTCTCTACAGTTGGTATCAGAGGAAAGGTTTAGTCAACCTTTGGAAACTAGGATGCGAAAACGTTAGTGAGATCCCTAGAGATATTTCTAAGGTATGTCTAGGGATGTCCCTAGGGATAAGTATACGTATAGGTTATAGTAATAGAATTACGCTAATGATCATAGAATTAAACCTAAGATGTTGGATATTGAAGGTACTCCCCCTTTATTATGTTGTTTTCGCTAGCATGATTTTTGCCTCTCACACTATTCTTTTTGGGTTTTAGACGATGGCTGGAACCCGAAGGAACCGTGTTGATCAATGCAATGGACAATGCAATGATTGCCCTCCTGAACAAACAAATGTTATGGGAGATGGAGTGCAAAATCTTATTGCTATACTTACACAAGCTATGAATCATTCTGGACTTCCAAATGAGCAGAGAAGGGAACAATATTCTATTGAGTCCTTCATGAGGCAACGTCCACCTTCTTTCAGTGGGACTTCCGATCCACTTGTTGCTGAACAATGGATCAGTACCACTGAAAAGATATTTTCAGTTCTTCAATGTTCTGAACATGATAAAGTCATCTTAGCAGTATATCGTTTGGAAGGTGAAGCTGATCAATGGTGGAATCTTATCAAGAATACGAGGCCAAGGGATGAAATTGAGTCCATGGAATGGGACGAGTTCAAGAACTTATTTTTCAATAAGTACTTCCCTCGTATTCTTCGAACAAAGATGGAGAAGGAGTTTCTTGAACTAAAGCAAAAGGATGATGAATCTGTTGGTATATACGAAGCGAATTTTACAAGACTTGCAAGGTATGCATCTGGCATTATCATCCAACCTGAAAGTAAAGTTGATCGATTTTTCAGTGGCTTAAAACCAAGTCTTCGAAGGGCATTAGCTATAAGAGACTTCAGTAGCTATGAAGAAATTGTGCGTTGTGCTATCAAGTTAGAAATGGAAGTTGGTGTTACATATCCATCTCATGGTTTTGACAAGAAACGAAAGATGGAGTTCAAGGAGAAATCTCAGAATAATGGTGAAAAGAAGATGAATGTTTCCTTATGCACAAAGTGTGGAAAGAAGCATGGTGGAGATTGTCTTAAAGGGACTAGAAAATGTTTTAAGTGTGGAAAAGAAGGTCATCGAGCAGCTGAGTGTCGAAGTAATGGAAAAGGGTTTCTAATGATGTGAATAAAGCAAACACTGTAGAGAACACACCACCAACACTTCAATGCTTCAAGTGCAAAAAAATGGGGCATTATGCTAATAATTTCCCTAATCCAAGGGTTAGTGATGATCGACATGAGCAACCGCTTAAGGCAAAGGACAAAGGGAAGTCACATGCGATCACTATTGGCAATGTTGAATATGACAACGATGTGGTGGAATGATTAAGTTTTTATGTAATGGGATTCCAAAATAATGTTGTATCATGGAATATTGGAATATTTATGTATTGGTCTAATGTGGTATTCAAAGTGATTGAGATATTATGCGCATAATGAAGGGAAAACGAGAAAATGAAATGTTTAACAGTATTCCTGAGCTCATGATTGATATAAGGACCAAGTGATATCATGGTTTGAGTATATAGAATTTTGAGGATTTTGGTATGTGGAAAGTGTTAACTTTTAACTTCAAGTTTTCACTAAGGTTCAATGGGTATTCAAGAGAGTACAAGATTAAGGCCTTTAAATGTTTGGAATGTGTCCAACAAGATATATCTTATGATATATGGGGATCAACGATGGTATTAAATCTCTGGTAATCGTTTTCACTATGTTATGAGAATGGACTGCAGTATTATGGATAGGACTAAAGATTGGAATGGATTATGTTGGACATAAGTTAGTATTGTTTAAGGATAGAAGTTTTTCGATATTATGGGATGTTATAGTAATATAGTTTTAGAAAAAGGACAACCTGCAGGACGGGCGACAGCCCATCGCTTCGGACAAGGCTGTGGGAATCGAACCCACAACCGAAGTGCGACTGGCCTTTATCGCCTACCACTGGCCTACAGGAAGTCGCTGTTTAGTAGAAACTAGTTTTATTATATTAAGCAGTATGATATATGAAGTATAAGTCCATTTTAGGAACCATATATGATTAATCTCACTATAGATCGATTTATGCATATAATTTTTGCTAACCTTTTGTTTGAGACAGATGGAATGACCCGTCATTCTATCACATGATCTGCTAACACTTCACGAATAACAAATTCAACTTCATTTATTTAAGAGATGAAGTTGAAATTGTTCAAGGCACGAACAATAGTGCGACTGTACCAAAATAAAGTAAGTATTTATTCTAATTCAAATTTTCAACTTTAGGGAAATGATCTTGAAAACCAAAAATGTTGTCCTAGTGATCTTATACCTGATGAATCAGCTGGTACCATAGATCGTCACAAATTTATGGCTTTGTGATTGCTAGATTTTTCATAGCCATGTTCTCTACCACTCTCCATCAGAACATGATGGTTAGATTTCTCTTCCATATCCATATTTTCACCTATGTGGAAACCCAGTGATTAGTTTATTTGGGTAATCATTACATTTCATACTTTAGTTTTTAAAGCCAAGTTTTGGTATTCCTTTTTACGATGTGGGTTTCTATTAAAGAAACTTTCGAATAGTAAACCATTTATAATCCCGACGAATTTCGAGGGAGAAATTCATTTTAAGGGGGGTAGAATGTAACAACCCGAGAATTTATGAAAAATATTCTTTTTAATTTTATTAATGTCTTGTGTTGTACGCTACACCAAAAGAAGCTTTCACAACACACCTTCTTGACTTGCCTTGCATTACACGTAATCACGACCTTCCTCGATAGCGTGTGTAATACGCAATACCGAGTTTCACTAAACAACGATATGCTATTAAAATAATATTAAAACTAGCCGTTATGAATAGTAATAACAACTTTTTGAAATTATGTAAATCTTATTTTTCAAAGTGAACTTCATTTTTGGATTCGGAGTATCGAATTTAGCCTAAGGTGAAATTTTGGTACATTTCGGATAACTTTCATATTCTGATGAATAGTGAAAATTACTAAATTTTAGTTAAAAACAACTTTTTTAATCGAAATAATTAATAGTGATAAATTATTAATTTGAGTGGTTTTAAAGTATATTTAGAATATATTTTTACAATTTAATACAATGTTGGTCATTGGTTGTAATTTCACATTTAAACCAGACATAATCAAGTGTCAATCTTTTGATATATATTGTTTCCTAAAAACACGCTATTTATTTTAACAGCAGGATTTAATTATAAAATTAATTAATGCAACTTCTATGTTATGAATATGGTAAAATAGACTTCATTTTTGAATTCGGAATATGAAATATAGCTTAGGATGAAATTTTAGCATTGTTCTGAAAAACATCAATTTTTGATGAATAGTGAAACTACTAAGTGGTAGGTTAAAAACTGAATTTTGCATAAAACTTAATTTTACCACTTCTGTGAATGGAATTTCGAAAATCCGACAGACACGGTTAATATCAAGGACTAAAATGTGGTTCAATGAGATAAAAATAATTTTTGGTGAATAGTAACTTTTTACTTTTTTTTACCACGGTTAATAGTAAATAGGGTAACTAAGGGTAAATATGATATTACTATTACCCTAACACATGTCCTAATTCTATTGGACAAGTGTAATTCGACCAAAAACAAACTTAGGAATAAAATATGACCATTTAGGCCCACTTGGATTCGATTAGGACATTTATTATTAATTTATTTAAAGAAGGGTTAAAATAGTTAAAATCAATGGTTAATAAGTAAATTATTTTTAATATGGCGTTATACATAAGATAAATTCGATTGTAAATATTCATTAGAAAGCTAAAAATATTTCCTACATGATGGTATTTTATTTGTAATTTTTAGACATCAAATAATATAATTTATTTATGACACAAAGATGATACAGTAATTATCTTATTAATGAAATATTGACATAATTGATAATATAAATACCCAAATAAATGTAATTTAAGACTTTTTATGAATTCCACTAATTTTCTAGGTTCCTATGATATATTAGTGTTGATTTAATCAACTTGGTTCGAACATTTAATTCTGTTATGACTTTCCCAAAAATCATATATCAAATAGTGTCAAAATTGACACAAAATAGTTTTTAAATCAAATATTATATTATAAATTGTTATTGTATTTCTAAAAATCTAAGGTTCGGCCAAATGACTTAGATAAGGATATATATTTTAATAATAAACAATTTAGGGTTCGTTTGGCATGTTATAGTAAGTGTATTAACCATATAGTGAAAGAAAACAAAAAGACATGGTAAAAGTAAAATTATTTAACTTAGAGTTAAATCTAATTGATAAGGTTAAAATAATACCCTAAACTTGTCTAAATATTATTGGTTGATAGGATTTCGACCCATCCCCACTTTAGCTTCGAAATAAGACCATTTGGAACCATTATAAACCGATTTTGACTTTAATATAAAATAATATTTTGAGATATTCCTAAGGTGCCCCTCTCCTCCCCTATAAAAGGACACCTCCTCCCCCTCCTCCTCACACCAATTTGAGCACTAAAGCTCGGCCCACCCCTGCCAAAATCCCTTCTACACTTCCCTAGCAACATCCTAGAGGTTCTGGTCTTCCTCAAAGACCAATTCTAGTGCCCTAAGAGGAGGTCTCAAAGAGGCACTTCAAAGAAGAGGTAATTACCGTTACCAATTCTTTCATCTTTATTTCTTCTTCCACTTCTTTTTCTTAGGTTGTTTCATTATGAAGTAATAACATCAGTATCACTCATATACTGATATGTTATTATAAGTATGAAACAACCCTATTTCACCATCTATCCATCCTACGGAAAAAGAAATCACCGCGCGTGCGTACGTACGGAATACCGTCTCCACGCCGTGGTGTACTCTATTTTCCACCACCACCTTACATGGATGGGTATAATGGTGTAAAGAATAACTATACATAGTTATTACAACATCATATTGATTCTGATATATTGTATAATCCACTCCAATTCAATTCAATATTTATAGAAATGATATCATCGGTCGTGCGTACGTACGGACTACCGTCTCCACGACGCGATGAGATTCATTCTCCATGTTAACCATTTAAGAATGATTATAATTTATATATAAGAAATAATAATGAAATATATGACATTATAAAGCTACTGGATTTATGTATATATATACATATGTATGTCATCTACTTACTTCCATTTCAAGACAATAAGGAAAGAAAAACAGCGTTCATGCGTACGTACGGACTACCATCTCCATGAACGGTGTTTTTCATTTTATTTATCTATCTATTATATATATATATATACTGAATATATATGATATATAAATCATATTTTATATTCTGGAAGTAAGTAAATCATGATATAAGTAATAATGATGTCCAGAACAACAAGTCAAAACACCCACGATAAATGAAACGATTTTACCCAAAACGCTTCTTTAACATGGAATTTACAAAATAACGGGTAATATAATGTCATAAGTGAACCATATATGATATCATAACAATGAATATGATTCTGTAATAAGTCAATGACATTATTTAAATCATTATACAGGAGTTTCGGACACATACGAAGCAAATTGGACCTAAGGTAAGGGAAATATCACAATCTCATTTTTATCCGAGATTGTTTATTCGTAAGTATTTACTGGGGTGTATTTTATCATCCACATCCATGTTTCATAAATATGTAATATTATTTCCATCCAACTACAATTTTTTAAATCCAATTTTACCCTTCGGTGAGTTTTTAGTAAAAGAAATGAAAGGAATCTTTTGTCGTTTTCCGTACGAGGTACTTTTTGACTTTTCCGACAAAAGTACGAAGAATGTTTTTTTTAACTTATACGGCATGAATGGATTTTTAAAACATTATTTCCAAGAAGCTTCCTTTACAAGTTTTCAAGTTTATTTTTAATCAACTTCTTTTATTTTAAAGTTATATGACATGTTATGAAAGGAAAAATGTTTTTTGAAGAAGAAAGGATATTTTCCTCAAGAATGGAGTTCAAGTGTTTTATCAAAATTATTTTCCATCTAAGATAATAAAGGGTTATGTTTTTATCCCTATTATTAAATTGATTTGATCATGTTGTGATGGAATTATTTTTATGAATTCCTTTAACTTATATGAATTGATTTATGATGTCATGATGTTTCAAGAATCCCATTTTGTTACATGTGTTATGCGATGATGTATGTTTTATGATTATGTGGCACACATAAGAATGATATCATTATGAGATGGGTGGGACCTATATCTCCCTCCAATGCATTGGGTAAAGATTTTATATCTCATGAGATAGACATGGCTGAAATGGTAGGTTATACCGGTTCAGTGAAACAGGACTGAAACGAGGGTTACTCGATTCAGAAAGGGACTTTGTCCACTAAGATAGTCTTGGCAATGAGTCATGACTAACAAGAAATGATTTTCCATGATTATGTGTGCATGCCACAAAGTATCAAGTTTCATGTTATGATTATGGTGATCTCATTTTCACTTCTATGATTTGTTCCATGTTAAGATATTATGATCTCTTTTGCAGGTTATGATTTTCAAAATGATATGATATGATTTTTATTTCTTTTGTATACCCTTACTGAGCATTTGAGCTCACCCTTTTATGTTTTCTTTTCCCCAGGATATAAATAAAGGTTTTAGGTAAAAAAAGGGGAAGATCTTTATGGGAGATATTGAAGATCTTTCACCACGATTAGAAGATTACGTTCCGAGTTTCCAAAGACACTAAACTATTACGATCCTTTAGTGTGTGTTTTTGTTATGTACTAAGTATTCCGCAAAAGTAATGTAATGTCTATGTACGTCAGGATACGGGTCTCTACAAATAGGGTTTGAAAGGAAAATATGGTTAATTTAACATAGGAATAAGAGACCATATATTGGTAGTGGATATTCGATAATCCTCCAACATAGAATGGTGATCACCTTCCATACGGTGGGTCCCCCCAATCAATATTGATCCTATTCCTTTGTCATTTAAATCCCAAATGATTTCACACCTTTAAAATCATTCTAAACTTCTTTGACTAGCATCATGCCGCCCTGATGACAGGGTGCATGGAATTTTTTCCCCATGATAACCACTAAATTAATCCACCATGGAACGAGAAAAATCCCATTATTGTTTCACCGAACCATGCCTAGCACTATGGTGTGGTGGGTCCCAACTCATTGATTCCATCTTCCTTATGTAAAGCACAACTGCACCCCACTAATACTATGCATGACACCATTCCCAACTATGAAGCCTAGTGGTCTCCCCATTTCCTATAGGTAGAGAACCCAAGGCTCCCAAGAACCTTTAGCAGAACTAATCCCTCTACTACGACATGGAGCTCCTCTCTATTTCTCATAGGATTATCATCTATAGAAAAAACCCATTCCAAAAAGAAATCCCATGCCATTTTACTCTTCATAGTTCACCCCAACACTAATCAACAGACTCAAATTCCCACCCTTCTAAAATTCCAACTCACCATGACCAAAACAATTATTTTGATTCACCATGGATAACACCATGCCCATAGCTACAATTTGGTCTCCCTCAAGATGGCTATAACTACTCTAAAAAGAGCCATGTTCTATATTGATGTGAAACTATACTGTAACGACCAGATATTGAACTATATATTATCTTTTAATAAATATTAACATAAAGAAACAAAAATAAAACAAAATTTTGATATGTTAAAATAAATTTTACCATTATAATATAGATGTAAATCAGAGGGTATAAAAGTAACCATATTAAAAAATATATGAAGGAAATAAATGGAATAGAGTAGTAGAAGTATCCCTTTTAAATCAAATTTATCTAATATTGGAATGCAGGATTCACTACTTTAGTTTTCACAAGACCAATCACAATCCAAACTTGAACAAATATAGTATGATAAAAATCATATGTAAGAGATATCCAATATTGTTAAATTGCCACAATAAATATACTAGAAGAATAACCACCCTCAACTACATTCAAATATTATACGATTATTAGGTATTATGTATAGATCATAAGTGGTTATGTAAGTAAAAATTAGTGTCATATCAATATATAATAAAATATTTAAATGTATAGATATATCATGAAATGTTATTCTTTTCAAACTGTTGTTTTTATAAATTTACTTTGTTCCTAAATAAGTGTATTTTACCTAAATTATTGTTTTATTTAAAGGAAATAATTTTATTATGATTGAATAATAACAATATATATTTATTGTATTAATAATAATATAACACGAGATTAATTTTTAATTTATAGTTAAAATAATTGTTAATATACCAAAATAATTTTTCCTATAAAACAACCATTTCAGTGTATTTTATGTTTTTAATTAAAAGAAAATTTATAAATTTTAGGATTTCAATTTTAAATAACTATCTAATATTTTTGATTTATTAAGGAAATATTAAATTATGTATTTTTTTCTTTTTTATAAAAAATTATTTTAGGTTAATAATAAAATATACCATTTTTACTAGTACTACAGATTTTTAGGCCCTTATTAGTATATAAGTATATCATATGAATTTATAAAACCTTTTTCTTGAAATAATACTTATATTATAAATTATATTATACATTTTTTAATTTATATTTTAGTTGGATATCCTATGTTTTTTATTACAGAACTCAAGTAATATTTTTATCCAATATTATTTTAATACGCTATACACTTAATATATTAAATTTAATTTCAAAAATATTATAAATTAAATTGGAAAACATTTACATAAAATTTAAAATCAGTACGTTCAATTTATCTAATAAGGTCCACATTATTTTTATGCAAAAAAAAATAATGTTAACTTACGTAAAAACTAGTAATCATGGTAAAAGCAAAAATTGTAAAAGTAATAAATCAATGGGTAATGGGATTGAAGCATGTTTAAAAAATGTTTGAATTTTTTTAGGATTAATCAAACTTATATCGTCCCCAACCAATTATTTAAAAAATATTGGAGCCTATTTCCAAGAAAGGTACTTCTCTTTACTGAAAAGTTATGGTTGTTTACAGAAATTACATATCTTTTCTCTTATAAAAGGTGTTCTCCTCTTCTCACTCCCTCCAACAATAGAACTCTATAAGATTGGAAAAAACCTAGACCAATCCACTAATAAAAATTCATATCTACCTTAAATAATTTTTTCCTTCTCAGAATAATATACCTAATGGGATTAACCCCCATTTAAAAGGAGATAATCCAAGAAGTGAGGTATATGTTCCTAACATTTCTTTTAATTTTATATTAATTTCTATGAACATATTCTTCTGAAAATTCCATTAAAATTCATAAAAAGATTATTTATTATTATTATTATACAAATTTTTAATTATAATAATAGTAGAATCATTAACCACCAATCCATTTTTTCCTTAATGAAAATGAAAATGACATTTGTGTGTGTGTACAGACTACCACCTAAGCAAAGAGTCATGTTTTGTTTTACTTAACAACTATAAACAGATATTAGTAATGGTGAATTTAAAAAAAAATATAATATTCATACCTAATTTTAGATACTTAAATGATAAAACATATTATTAATTTATCTCAATCTATGGAAAAAATCATCAAACTTATATATATGTTTGACTTTCACCTCCATGGAATAGTTGATTTCCATATTTATTTTCATAATATCTTTACATGGATGTTTATGATAATTGTATTAATGGATAAATATGATATTTATGATATTATTGATGATTTTTATGAAAAATTGGAGAACATATTAATGATATTAACAACAAACGATCATCATAAATTCAATCATTTAAAACAAGAAAACATATAAGATAATATTTTATTCAGATTATCTAATATTTTCCTGCCCTATACATATTCTTATAATTACATTATAATTATATTATATCACATTAATAAATAAAAAATCATATATTTATTATACTGGTGTTATGATATTTCAACTAGATCACCTCATAATCATCAATAAGCATAGAGTGTCCATGTTTGGCTCAGTTTGATCATCTACATAAACAATTCAATGAAATTATATCGTGAATGAATATGAAAACATAATAAATTATTTAAAATGTTATAAATATTTAAATAGTTATTTTTATTGTTTTTTTATAGTCTAAAACAATGTTTAACTCAATAATTTAGAAACACATTTCATTGGTTAAGAAAATCACTAAATTCTTCTTTGTTATCGACTCCATATCTAAGGAAAAAGAGTTAAAAAACTCAGAAATGGAAATTTATACTTAATAAATCATTATTATTCATCCATTTTAGTAACTTAAATTTACTTTTAATGGTGAAATTTGAAATAAAAAAACAATATCGACATTTCTCCTATGAGACTAGTATAAATAGTCAAAACTATAAACACCTATTATAGGAAAATAAGAAAAAACAAACTAATATACCCATAGATAACGATTATAAATGAAAATTATAAATCTGTTTTGTAATAAATGTAGTTCATAAAATTTATATTAAAATATTTATGTTTTTTATTAATTATTTATAGTGAATTTGACTAAGAGAGAATAGTAGTAAGGGGTTTTCATGACTCAAATCATTTCCTTAAGAAATAATCACTCCTATCTTAAAATTAAATTTCCAAATTAATAAATTATAAACTTTGTTGATGTAATTTTTTAAACATTTTTTTATTAGGAAATCATGTTTTACACCATATTATTTTTCTTCCATAGATCTAGTGTTTTATGAAAATGACATTTTGTTAAGAATAGTTCCCACATATTTTATAATATTTTTCTTCCATATCCAAATTTTTACTTCACACCAATGTTATCTCTCCCCAAATAGAACATATTATTTATTTTATCTCGAATTAACATTTTTATACTTTATAAAAAAAATTAAAAAAAAATTCATTTACATTTAATAATGTGTATTTTTTGAAATGAAAATAAAAAATATCTAAAAGTATTTTATTTTCTATGATCCTATATTATTTTACTCTAATATAAATTGATTAAATGTGTTTAATTTTTTATCAATGCATCATTATTAGATTTTTTTGAGGTAAGTATTTAAAAATTATTCTCTCCATCTTCAAAACAATATTTTTTTTAAATGACTTGAATATCACTTCATTTTAATATGATATTAATAAAATATTTTTTAAAAAAATTATTTTTTTATTTATCCTCTATTTTCAAATTATTATTTTAAAATAGAGTAATGGTTCATAAACAAACCTATATTTTATCTTATTAAAAACTCTTTTTGGAAGACTATATTCTTTGTATCAAATTATCATGTTTTATATGTGACTCCATTTGGAAAAGTTATAAAACTAATTTTTTTCTCATGGTTAAACTATAATAAGGTGAAATATTTGATTTTATGTATCACTCATATATATGGATAATAAAGTTTGGGTTCCTATTTTACATATTAATTAATTGTTTTTGGTTTTATATCTCATGAGATAATAAATCATGGATATACATGGGTTTCTTCATCATCTAAAGGGTGTACATACTTGGATTTGTTTAAAAACTAAATGGTGGACATAAAAGGATTTGTTCACAAAATTAAATGGTGGACATACATGGATTTGTTCATATTGTTTTCATATGCTTAAGTTGGTTCCACTTCTTTGAAACGTGACTTAGTTCCAAGATATTTCAAATGTTTATGATAATCTATGTTCTAAGTATTTTCTTCTATCTTATGTTATGATTTCATGTTTTATTTCATTTTTGTTATGTGTTTCTAATCCATGTTTTGATGACATTTAATTTTTATTATATTTGATTCCATGATATTTAATGTGCAATCCTTTTTTTTTATTTCCACTTATGAACCCCTGAACATTTTATCTAATATTTCTCTCTTTTTCATGTTTTCCATCATGTTTATGATCTAAAAATAATGACTAGTTGATAATTTTTTCTTTCTATGCATTAGATCTCACCCCTTTCATATGTTTCCATTACAATTTTATGAATATGATAATATCATATCATATATATAGAAATAGTTTCTATAAGATTTTTATATATCTAGACTCCAAGTAACTAAACCTTTAGGTCCTTGGGTTGTGAATTTTGTTGTGAGATGTATTAATTAAATAATGGTATTGATTTATTAGTTATGTAACCCTCCATGTTTTCCAAAAATAACTAGAAATTCATGGAACTTTGTTAAAATTAGATATTAATAACCAGCCTTTAAACATAATTTTTCCACTTCTATGTTTTGAATTTCAAGAAACTGCCATCTACAATTGTGTTTAGTAAGTTATTAGGAGTCTGATGAAACCAACTTATTTTTTTTAATAATAAAATAACCTTATGAATAGTAAAATGACCATAATTAATAGTAAATATTACTATTATTTTATTTTTTTATGGATTTAAGATAATGATATCTTGGTTAATTTTTCATCGTGATATAGAAGTAGTTATAGAATTAGAATTGTTAATTTTTTAAATTAAGTTTGATTTTATATAAAAATTATATTAAAAATATTTAGAAAATTATTTCCTAAAAATGGAATTCATATTTGAATTATACAAGTCAAAAAATGGTTAGGGTAATGTTTTGGGATTTTTCTGAAATTCTTTAATTTTCGATGAATAGTGATATACGATAAAATACCGCATAATCAAATTGTCTGTAAAATACACTATTTATGAAATCATAAGTGATGTAATGCCACTGGTTTCGAAATCACATGCCATTATTACTATTTTAGGTCACATGAACAAAGACTATTCATAATCTTGGGGAAAAAATATTATAATAATGATTAAAATAATGAAAAATACCCCCTCTCCTCTACTATAAATACCACCCTCACTCCCATCTTATTCCCACACCTCTCAATACCTGAACCATGCATATGTTCTACCCAATACTACTCCCAAGTCTATTCCCCTCATCCTAGAGCTTTTGGACTCACCAAAAGACCAAAACCAAATCCCTTAAGAAGGATCTCACGGAGAAGAGATCAGGAGGAAAACATCCACTTTTATTTACATTCTTTTCTTTCCTTTTATATTATTCTCTTCCTTTCCCTTTTTCTTAGGTTGGGATATTTCATTCCATATCCCCCGTTATGTTAAATATTATTTAGGAGTAATGATATATCCACTTTATCTGATCAAACTATTTTTATAAAATTTTAAGATACGTCGTTAGGTTGTAGAATTTTCGTGAAGAATTTATCAAGTTTTCTTTTTTTTCAATATTCCATTATTTTCTTCATCATTACTCACCTCCTATTATCCAGGAGGCATGAAAGATCCCGAATCTCATATATTCTATATGTTCTAATGTTCATGGAAAATTCATCATCATTATTCTGCTCCTCTCCCACTTATTCAAGGAATTAAAAACATTGTCCATGATGTGTCGAATTACCGACATCATGGATGATGTGATTTCATTTTTCATTAAATCCTTCAAGTATAGTCATGAAACCCTTTTTATTGTTTAAAAAGGTTATAATATATGTATTATGTCTCATCCATGGTTTTTTAATTCTTTTTTATACATGGTTTTAATTTATAAAACAAAATGAGGTTGTTATTATCAATGAACAACTAAAATGAACTAAACAAACATCATTAATGTTTTAACTTTTGATCCATCCTCATGTAATAATTAAAAATAATAAATGGTATAATTTATTGTGCTAGAAATATTGAAATACTACTCCATTCCAATTCTGTAGTTTCACTTCCAATCGATAAGAACATCCATCATGAAGCTATCTTGGAAATCATGTAAAGAACTCACCCAAAAACAGTTCAAGGAGAAAAATGCTAACAATTAAAGGGTGAAATGATGTTATGAAATGATCATATAAGATTTTATAAACATGAAAATATTTCTATAAATTACTAATAACACTCTTTTAACCATTATATAATAATTTTAAACAAGTTTTAAGTAAGACAATCATGAGGTAAGATAATTTTTAACCCGATTTCCATTCATTGGGTTAACCTTCTACTCCGTTATTTATTATGTATTAAAATTGATTGTGTGATGGGTTTTTCTTATATTATGTTGTATTATGTATTTTTATAGTTTATATACATATTCCATCTACTCTATTAAGTATCAATTCAGTTTTATGATATTTATAAGGGGCTTTCCTTTTAAAATCCTCTTTTACAAATCTATTTTAGAAAATTCTGTTTTTCAAAATTCAAAATAAATGTTTTTATGATAATATTCAGGTTTTATGATTATATAGAAGTTCTTGGGATTTTTTTATGATTAATTTTGGGACCTATATTTCCCTCTAATGCATTGGGTATGTGTATGTTGGATGTCGGTCATATGGTTACTCCATGTGTTACTGTGATGGTTACACAAATGGTAAGGCAGCCGCAAGGGTTACAAATTATAAGGTAGCCAAGAGGGTTACAAGATTATGTAAATAATTCCCCAAAACACCTTTATGGTTCTAATTATGTTCTTATTTATTTATTAATCTCCTGTTTCTCAAAGTATGTATATATACATAGGTGATAAGTATGTCTTATAAAAAGGATTTTCTATGTTACAAGTATTCATGGACTAATGTGTTCTTTTCTTCTTTTATATATCCCTTAATGAGTTTTTTTACTCATACCAAGTTTAAAATGTTTTTTCACAGGTTAGTGGATGTGTAATATAAAGAATTAATCCATGTTAAATGTTGAAAAATTATAAAAGAATCATGTTTTATGTTTTAAAGTTTTATATTTTGAAAAAAATTGAGATTATTTTTATAGTATCCACTCTATAATAATGTGTAATGTCATGAATGTGTTATGTCCCAATTATCTATAGCTCTAAACTTGAAATGATCCTCAATGTAAAGGAAGTTTAATCTTTAATAAATTCAAGATTATATATGTAATAAGGCTGGGTCCTTATAGTTGGTATTAGAAGATGGTTTAGATAACTTTAGGTTTTAGGATGATTTTAAAAGAATACCATAAATGATTTTCACTCTATGATTAATATGAAATGTTTTATCATTTAAGGATTACCATGTTGCTTCATCTAAGATTTTTTTGTTCATAAGGGCTGTCTGTAGAAGGAACAGTCATGCTGAAGAGGATAGGCACCAACAGAATGACATCCTTCTGGATCTACAGCCCGGAATGGTTGGGATTGGAACCGAGCAATTTGTGATAGTAATGGCTCAGCTAATGTAGGCAATAAATAGTGGTGGCATCCATGCAAGAGAACAAATAGATTAACCACAACGTATAGGGCATTAGTGGAAGACTTTATGAGACAATACCCTCCTAATTTCAATGGATCTTCTGAACCAGTAGCAGCTGAAGGATGGATCAAAGCCCTGGAAAAGACATTCAATGTTATGGGATGTTTAGAAAATCAAAAGGTAAGTGTTTTCATTTATAGTTTTGAAGGGGAAGATGATCTGTGGTGGTCAATGGTAATAAGTATCATGGGTAGAGAGGATTTTGATGCCTTAGGGTGGGATGAATTTAAAAGTCGTTTCCTAGAAAAATATTTTACTAAGGGGGTGCGACTTATAATAGAGAAGAAATTCCATGAATTCAAATAGAAGGAGGAAGATTCACTAGCTGTTTGTGAAATGAACTTCACCGGACTGGTGAAGTATGCTCCAAATATTATTCTAGATCATGATAGAAAAATACACCACTTTTACTCAGGATTGAATCCAAGGTTTCAAAGGGCATTGGACTCCTGTGAATTCAAAAGTTATGAGAAACTTTTCAGATGTGCTGAGTGGGTAGAGATGGAGTTTTATAATCATCGTGTTTTTTTTAGAAACAAAGTGAAGAAGATATCTAGATGGAAATAAATGTGTAAGAATCAACAAAAGAAATCTGATGGTAAGAAAATCCAATTTCTAGTTTCTAAAAAGTGTGGCAAGAAACACCCTGGGGAGTGTCTTAGCAAAACTGGGAAGTTTTTTATATGTGGTAAGTTTGGAAAAATTCCTCGAGATTGTAACAAAAATGATCCAAAGACTAATCCTGATAAGCAAACTGTAATGTGTTTTAAATATGTTGGGATGGGTCATTGTGCAAATGTCTTCCCAAAGAGAGATTTGAATGATGAAAAGAATCCAAACTACAAGCAGAATGCTGTAGTGAGATCATTTGTGACTATGTCATCAGATTTTGGGCTATCGAATGATGTTTTATCTAGTACTTTGTTTTATCACTCATATTTTTCTAAAGTTTTTTTTTTGATATAGGGTCTACATATTCCTTCATCATTGAGAAATTTTTTGATAAATAAGAAATATCACCTCAACAAAAGAATCCAGAACTTGTTGTTAAAACACCATGTTATAATAAAGAGTAATTATAAGAATCATTCTATTTTGGTATGTGGAAAGAATTTACCTACAACCCTTGTTATTTTACCCTTAGTTTAGTTTTATGTTATTATAGTAATGGATTGGATTTGTGATTATCATTCAATGTTTGAATGTAGAGCTAAAGAAGTTGTTTTTCAGAAATAGTTTCATTTTGTATACAAGAATGAACCCATGAAATTGATAACATATTAGGAAACTTAGAAACTATTGAAATATGAAAATTGGAAGTTATCTTGCTCATATTTTTGAAAATAATGGAACTATTCATATTAATGATGTGTTAATGGTAAATGAATACATTGACATTTTTTCCGATGATTTACTTGGTGTCATACATGATTGGGAACTCGAATTCACAACTGACTTAGTTCCAAATGATAAGACAATTTCAAAACCCCCTTATCGTATGGCTCAAATAGAACTTCTGGAATTGAAAAATTATTTGTAGTATTTTCTTGATAAAGTCTTCATTCGTCCTTGCACATCACCATGGGGCGCTCCTATTTTGTTTTAATAAGAACACTATTAAAAACAAGTATCCATTTCCTCATATCGATGAATTATTTGATTAGCCCTAATGATATTAGTACTTTTTTATGATTAACATGAGATCCAGATACCATCAGTTGAAGGTGAATGAGGATGAAATCCAAAAAATTACCTTTCGTACTAGATATGGGTATTATAAATTTTTTGTTATTCCCTTTGGGTTAACTAATGAACCTTTTATATTCATGAATCTTATGAATAGAGTATTTCATGAGTTCTTGAATGAGTTTGTGGTTATATTTATTGATGAAATTCTGGTATTTTCAAAAAATAAAGAGGAGCATGAAAAACATATAAGGGTTGTTTTACAAACCATAAAATAAAATAAAATGTATGGAAAATTCTTGAAAGTGTGATTTTTGGTTGAAACAGATATCTTTTCTTCGGAAAATTATAAAAAAGGATGGAATAACAGTTGATCCTGCCAAAACAAAAGTAGTGGATGAATGGCCAAGACCCACAAATGTTATAAACATTCATAGTTTTCTTGGGTAATCAGGTTATTACAGATGGTTTGTTAAGAATATTGCTTGTTTATATAGCCCTAAAACTAAGTTAACATGGAAAGGGGATGAATTAGTTTGGACAGAATAATGTGATGTTTGTTTTTAGGAACTGAAGAAGAGATTGGTGAATGCTCTAGTTTTGGCCTTACCTTCATGGAATGGTGAGTTCGTCATCAACAACGATTCTTCTTTGAAGGGTCTTAGTTTTGTTTTGATGTAGAATGATCAGGTAATTGCCCATGCTTCGAGATAATATAAGCCTCATGAGCTAAATTATCCTACACATGATTTGGAATTGGCAGTTGTGGTTTTTTCTTTGAAAAATTGGAGAAATCATTTATACAGAGCCAAATGTAAAATATTTACTGACCATAAAAGTCTGAAGTATATATTCACATAGAAGGAATTACACAGGAGGTATATAATATGGATAGAAATAATAAATGATTATGACTGTATGATCAATTACCATACTAGAAAAGAAAACAAAGTGGTGGATGCCTTAAGTCAAAAACATCCCACATCATTAACTATACTACATTTAGAACATGATCCCTTGATTAATGATTTGATTAATTTGGGATTAGAAGTTGTTAGTATAGGAAATACCTCTGTTTTGTTTCAGGTTTCAGTGTAGTCTTTATTGTCAGACAGAAATAAGAAAGCGCAGAAAAAAGACCATGAGCTATAGAAAAAGGTATAATTGGTTAAAATGAGTATGTTTCCACAATTTAATCTTGATAAAGATTGTGGTTTTAGATTCGGTAAAAGGTTGTGTGTGCCTTGAGATTCTTAGTTACAGAAGGAATTGTTTTCTGAAGCTCATTTTTATCCATTTTCAGTTCATCCTTGTAGTATAAAGATGTTCAGAGACCTTGGAAGTAATATTGGTGGGATGGAATGAAAAGAGATATTGCTGATTTTACCATGAATTGTTTGACAAGTCAATAGGTTAAAGCAGAGTGGTAGTTACTGAAAGGGATGTTTCAGCCTTTTCTAGTTCCAGAGTGGAAATGGTAAAATGTATCCATGGAATTTGTGGTTGGACTACCAAATAATTCTTGAGGTAAAAATGTGATTTGGGTTATTGTTGATCAGCTGAAAAAATCTGTACATTTTCTTTCTATTCAACATACATTGTCTTTGGATCATGTTTCTCAATTGTACCTCAAGAATATTTTCAGGTTACATGGAGTTCCTCTTTCTATTTTATCTGAAAAAGTTCCTAGGTTCACTTCTAACTTTTGGAAGGGACTTCAGAAGTCATTGGTCACAAAGTTAAATTTCAGTATAGATTTTCATCCTCAATCATATGGGTAGTTAGAACGAATGATTAAAAATTGGAGGATATTCTTCGAGATTTTTCAATGGACTACCAGGGAAGTTGGGATTAACAAATTTCTTTAGTTGATTTTTCTTATAATAATAGTTTTCATTTTAGTATTCAGATGGAACCTTTTGAGGCCACGTATGGGAAGCGGTGTCGGACTCTATAATTTTGGTATGAAGTCAGTGAAATAAAGTTGATGGGGATAGAATTAGTAAGAGTGGCTGAGAAAGTGAGGATGATCTAGATGCACATGAGGATAGCTCAAAGCAGGCAGAAATGTTATGCAGATAACAGAAGGAAAGACTTCTCTTTCAAGGTACGTGACCATGTTTTCCTTAAAATATCTCCTTGGAAAAGTGTGATGCATTTCGGTAAGAAAGGGAATCTAAGTCCATGGTTCATCAGTCCTTTTGAAATCTTGTAGAAAGTTGGAAAAATGGAATACCGCATAGCTTGACCTCCGATTTTCTCCCAGGTACACAATGTTTTTCATGTTTCAATGTTGAGAAACTCTGTGCAAGATTCATCACATGTCTTGATCCTAGAAGTAGTTTAGCTACTATATATCCATTCTTATAAAGAGAAACCATTTCAGATTCTTGATCGAAGGGAACAAGTATTTTGGAATAAGGTAATATACTAGGTAAAGGTTTTGTGGAGAAACCACATGGTTGAAGAAGCAACATGAGAGTCTGAAAATGCTATGAGGGAAAAGTGCCCTCAGTTGTTTAATAAGCAAATAAAATTGTGAGGACGCAATTTCTCGAAAGTGGGGATAAGGTAACACACCAAGTTTTTATAAAAATAACTAGAAATTCATGGAACTTTGTTTAAATTAGATCTTTATAACTAGCCTTTAAACATAATTTTTCCACTTTAATATTTTGAATTTCAAGAAATTTCCATCTACAATTGTGTTTAGTAAGTTATTTGGAGTCTGATGAAAACAACATGTATTTTTTGTTAATAGTAACATACCCTTATGAATAGTATTATGAATAGTAATATGACCCTAATGAATAGTAAAATTTATAATTATTTTATTTTTATAATGCTTTAAGATAATACAATCTTGGTTAATGTTTCATCGTGATATAGAAGTAGTTATAGATTTAGAATTGTTAATTTTTGAATTAAGTCTGATTTTATTTAAAAATTATTTTAAAACTATTTAAGAAATTATTTTCCATAAATGTACTTCATTTTTTAATTCTACACGTCGAAAAATTGTTGGGGTAAATTTTTGTTATTTTTCTGAAATTTTTTAATTTTTGAAGAATAGTAAAATATTATAAAATACAGTATAATAATTTTTTTTGAAAAATACACTATTTATGACATCGTAAGTGATTAAATGAAACATGGTTCGAAATCCCTTTCCATTATTACTATTCGAGGTCACATGAACTTAGAATATTATTAAACTGGGGGAAAAATATTATAATAAAGATTAAAATGATGAAAAATACCCCATCCCCTCCACTATAAATACCACCCTCACTCTCCTCTTCTTCCCACACCTCTAAAGCCTTGATCCATGCCTATGTTCTACCCAATACACCCCCAATGATCTTCCCCACGTCCTAGAGCTTTTGGTATCACCAAAAGACTAAAACCAAATCCCTTAAGAAGGATCTCAAGGAGAAGAGATCAAGGGGTAAATAACCTCTTTTATTTTATTTCTTTTCCTTCATTTTATATTATTATCTTATTTACCTTTGTCTTATGCTGGAATATTCCATTCCATATCCCCCTTATAGTCCACATTATGTAAGAGTAATGATATTTCCCCTTTCTCTCATCAAATTGTTTTATGAAATTTCATGAGACGTCGTTAGGCTGCCGAATTTTCATGAGGAATTTCTAAAGTTTTCTTTTATTTAAAGATTCCTTTTTTTCATCTTCTTTCCTCACCTCCTCTTAAACTAGAGGAATGAAAGCATAAGAATATTTTATATTCTATATTTTCTCATGTTCATGGAAAATTCATCATCATTCCTCTGCTCCTCTCCCACTTATTTAAGGAATTAAAAACATTGTCGATGAAGTGTCGAACTACCGACATCATGGAAGATGTGATTTCAATTTTATTTAAATCATTAAAGTCTGGTAATGAAACCATTTTTATGGTTTAACCAGGTTATAATATATGTATTATGTCTCATCCATGGTTTTTTAATTCTTTTGCACAAATGGTTTTAATTTATAAAACAAAATGAGGTCGTTATTATCAAAGAACAACTAAAATGAACTAAACGAACATAATTAATGTTTTAACTTTTAAATCATCCTCATGAAAGAATTAAAAATGATAAATGGTATAATTCATGGTACTATATATATTTAAATACTACTCTATTCCAATTATGGAGTTTCACTTCCAATCTACAAGAACATCCATCATGAACCAATCTTGAAAATCATGTAAGGAACTCACCCAAAAACAGTGAAAGGAGCAAAATACTAAACATTAAAGGGTGAAATGATGTTATAAAATGATCATATAAGATGTTATAAACATGAAAATGTTTCTATAAAATACTAATAACACTCTTTTAACCATTATACAATAATTTTAAAAAGGTTTTAAGTAATACAAGCCTGAGGTAAGGGAATTCATAACCCGATTTCCATTATTTGGGATAACCTTCTACTCCATTATTTATGTGGTATTAAAATTGATTGTGTGATGGTTTTTGATTATATTATGTTGAATTATGTGTTATTACAATTTATATACATATTAAATTAACTTTATTAAGTCTCTTTTTCAGTTGTATGGTATTTATAAGGGGATTTCATTTTAAAATCCTCTTTTTCAAATCTATTTTACTATATTAAGTTTTTCAAAATTCAAAAACAATTTTTTTATAAAAATATTAATGTTGTATGAATATCTTTTGGATCTTGGGAATTGTTTATAATGTATGGTGGGACCTATATTTCTCCACAATTCATTGGGTTTGTGTATGTTGGAGGTCGATCGTATGGTTACTTCAAGTGTAACGACGACGGTTACAAAAATAATAAGGTAGCGGTGAGGGTTAAAATTATAAGGTAGCCGAGAGGGTTACAAGATTATGTAAGAAATTCCACAATATAACTTTATGGTTTTACTTATTTTATTATTTATTGTTGAATCTCATGTTTCACAAAGTAAGTATATATACACAGGTGATAAGTATCTCTTATAAAAATGATTTCATACATTACAAGTATTCATGAACTATTGTGTTCTTTCCTTCTTTTTGTATCCCTTACTGCGTTTTTATTCTCATCCCAAGTTTAAAATAATTTTTCACAGGTTTGAGGATGTGTAATACAATTATGGAAGCCATGTTAAATGTTGAATAATTTTCAAGGAATCATGTTTTAAGTTTTAATGTTTTATATTTTGAAAAAAAATGTGGACTATTTTTATGGTATACATGATTATATGTATAAGATAGAATCATAAAATATTGGTAAGTTCATGAGTAGGTAGTTTTAGTATCAATACAACCTTTTTTGTATAATGGAAAGTGGATTGGGATGTGGCATATATGAACTTAAGAGTATTTTCCTAAAAAATTGTTGGTTAAGAATTAACTCTATCATAACTTTGATGCATTATCAGTGGGCCTATAAATGCACAAATTTCTAGACACTTGAAGGATATGATTTGGTTGATCATATTCTCTATATAAGCTTTTATAAAGGGTTGATTTTCAAGTTACTATGATGGATCAGGTTTACAAGTATAAGATAAATCAATGTAAATTAACATAATTTAAAATAAGATCGATATAGGTTGAATTAAAGGGTCTATAAGAAAAAATAATAATGTAAATGAGAAAGACTTTTTATGATTGAATTCTTATTATTATTATTATAATTTGCCCATATTATTAAATTTTCATCGCTCAGTTCAAGCCTTTTGATTTATTTATGGATAGAACTAGAAGTAATATTGGATGGGATGGAATTTTTTAAGATTACATCAATAAATAACCCATCTGAACATTAGATGGTTTGAGAAACCATGTAATTATTTTAAACTAGCTATCATGAAATATGATTAACAGTGTGAACTTATGTGAGATTCCAAATACACCAATGAAGGTAATTATGGAGTCTCACAAAATTTTGGATGATGAATATAATTATGCAATGAAGATTAAATTTCCTTCATACCAAAAATGTGGTATGAATCACAAAGGGGATTGTCTCATTGAAATAAGAAATGTTTCACGTCAGAAAGGATTCTAAAAAATACACTATGAAAAATAATATTATAAAATTGATAAATTGTTCTTCAGACATAGAAATAATTTTGTCTAAAATAATTTCCTAGATTTTTTATTTCAATTAAATATCTATAAAAAAATCTAAATACTAAAATTTAATTTTAAATTAAAAATTAGGGATTTTAAACATTAATTTTAAAAAATCCCCAAAATCAATTAAATTTGGAATTATGTTTAATACTCCAAAAAATAAGGGTGATAGTTTTTTCAAAAAAGTATAAAATATTTACATTGAAGAACAATAATACATTTATACATCAAAATTGAGGATTTTTATGAAAACAATTAATGTGTTGAAATTTAAAATCTAGAACCACAAAACATAATATTTGAACATAAAAAAAAGAATTTTTTGAAATTAAATCATAATATATCCAAATAAAATGAATTTGAATTCATTTAAAATATTTAAGTCACATCAAATTTCCCCACTATTGAGAAATTCATTGTCCTCATGTAATTATTTAGTTAATTTCAGTAGAAAATTATAAATCTCAAGAGTGAGAAATGAGAATTCCACAAGGAATTAGATTTACAAAATATTATCCACCACAGACTCTTTACATTTGAATAATTTATTTCCCCTATAAAATGGATTTTTTATTGAAAAATCAATTTCATGTTTTATAAAAATGGTTAACATTGAAAAATATGAAAATAAAAACAACTATCATGTTACATCGATTGGAATTCCAAACTTCTTTTTACCTCTATGTGAGATAACACACATAATTAAAAGAAATAATGAATAGAAGTCTGTTAGGATGATCATTTTTAATGATTACAAGGAAACATAATTAATAAATACAAAAAATTGTGAATAAAATGATGAAGAAATAGAGGTTCAACCAGGATTAATATTTTCACCTCATAATACATTTGGATTGATATCTTATGAGTGTAATTCTAACAAAAAAGTTAAAATATAATGATATTTTTTTAATATTCATCCAAAATTATAGTAATAAAAAATTATTTCAATAGGGAAATAAAAATGACGTGTTAAATTAAATATATAGAGAAATAGAGATTAACCACCTAAAAATTCAATCATAATCTTTAAAATCAAGAAACTTTTCGACCCACTGAAAATAAAGGTAAACTCTTTAAAAACAATTAATTTTGAAAAAAAGGGGTTGTTACGATGTTTAAAGTATTTTTATACGGTTAATAATAAATAATAACCCTCCACCATAATTAAAATACAAAAATTTACCATTATTTAATATTAAAGAGGAATAAATAAATTAAAATTTTAAATCAAAATATACTTTTATTTTAGCAGTTCAAGGTCATGTTGAAGGGTCACAATGAGATTAAATAATATTATGCCACAAAAGTAGTAATTTTTAATCAGATTTGAAAATATAGATTATTTTTTCATTAAATATAAACACAAATCATGGATTTTAATTCATATTAAAAGTTTAGTATGTCAAAGAATGGTTGCACTTCTAATCATTGAGTCTAGAGGTATTTTTAATGGTGAAAAACAAGGTTTAATTTTTTTTAAATGATTTCCAACACGAAATATTAAAACACAAATGATACCCAATATATTTTATAATACACTCATTAAATTTTTATCGTCGAACAATATCCCAAAAAATTAATTTTTATCAGTAAAAGATCTAAAAAAAATTAAAGTTTAAATTTCATATGCAAATGGAAAAAATTGGAATTGAAACAATAACTTGCCTAGATTAAGAATATTTTTACTTAAATATAATCTTAAATTCTTCCCACTTTCCTAAGTGAAAATCTCTATAGTCATTAGACTCTCCCCATTGAAAACATTAGCAAATAAAACCATCCTATCTTGAATATTTTTGGATTTCTGCTACTCTTTTCATAACACCCACACAAATAAAAGGAAATAGTGAGTAACATGAATATCACAGTACCACTTTAATTCTTAAAAAACTAAAAACACACAAACATTACCATGGGTTAAATCCCATGATTTAATAGATTTATAGTGTTCATTTAGACATAAGTGAGAAATGAATCTACTAATATATATAGATTGTAGCCAAGCCCATTGGCTACACCTCAAAGTAATGTTTTACCCTATAAAAATTAACCAAAAATGGTCGTCCATCTTCTCTAACTATCTTACAGATCCATCAACCTTGAATCAAAGGATTGTAAATGGTCCATGCCATATAGTTTTTAGTTTCCCATGGAATTGTTTGAGTTTGGAATTGAACAACATCACCTTTTCCCTACCATAAATTATATATTTTGAATGATTGAATTATGAATGGAATTTTTTCCTTATAAATACTATAATTATATTATGACTCTATCTTTATTTCATCCAACTCACTCAACTCAATTAATATAAATTCTTTAGTATATTTAATGTCAAATATTAATTCATTAATAGCCCAATATGATTTATATTGAAGATTAATAGGAAGGTGGAATGATTTAACAAGAAGAAGCCTATATGGATACATACCTATTGGTGTTTTAATTATGTTCCTATAATCCCACAATTCCTCATACATCATTACAGATCAATATTTTACTGAGAAAATCTCAATATTCTCTATATTTTTAATTATTTGTTTGATATTTCATCTATTCAAATTTATTATCGATGGTAGGTTGTTCATGTCTAGATAACATAACCTTACTTTTAGATTAAATATTTGAAATTATAGTTCTTAAAGTGGGTACTATTATCCCTAATGAAGGCTTTGGGGACACAACATATTGAGAAAAATGTTCTTCTTAATTAATTTTACAACACTATTTTCTAGGTTATTTGGTAACACCACTACAACTACCCATTTGTAAACATATCAATATCTACTAGAATGCAATAATTTCTATGTGATTAATGAAAATGTCCCCTAAAATCCATCCCCCAAACATAAAATATTTAAACTTCTAAAATTTTATTTTTGGGAAGCTCTTGTTTCATTCTAATTTTTGAAAAACTTTGGAACTTATCATACCCTGTAACAAGGTTTATAGCTTCCTTAAAAAGTGTATGATAATGGAGACCATCTTGCGTAATCTTTTTTGATTTCCTTTTTCCCCATGGTCTCATATCCATGGAAAATAATGATAACTTTATGACATGGGAAGAAACACTTAATGAAGAAAAAACATTCTCAATATTCCATTAGCATACATCTTAAAAAATAATGGGTCATACAAAAAGTAGAAATAAATGTTTGGAAAAAATTTATTCATCTAGTTTTCTAAGATACTACTAGGTCTGATTCTCATAGAAAAAAAGATCAAAAAAAATACCAACGAGATTTTTCAATGAATAAAGTATTCATTTTTTTCATCCGTAAATGATGAGTCGATCTATCTAGTATCATCATTTTGATAATGGGACAACATAGAAACATGTTCATAAAAACCAATTCATCCCCTTTTTTATCCCTTATTTCCATGTCAAATTCATACAACAAAAGTTTCTGTCTAATAAGTCTTGGATTAGACACTTTATTAGCCAAATGATACATGAGGGAATAATTTCCATAAAATAATATAACCTTTGACCCAATCAAATATTGTCTAAATTTTTTAAGAGAAAACATAATATCCAATAATTATTTATTTGGTTTGGTGTAATTTTTTTAGAATCATCATGTAATTGACTAGTATAATAAACAACATGAATACAATTTTCATATCTCAACCATAAAATAGCCTCTATGGGACCATCACTCACATCGTATATAACCTCAAAATAGATTTTCCACTCTATAGTAGTGATAATGGGAGAAGTGGTATGTTTTTCCTTAATAATAGTGAATTATTTAAATAAATTTTCAACCAAAATTAAGGGTGTGCCTTAAACCAAAAGTCATAAAATTGGTTATGTTATCATTGAGTAGTCCTTAATAAATATCTGGTAAAACTCAACATTGCCCAAAAAAATAATAATTCATTTTAAATTTGTATGATGTGTTATCTTTTTAATAACCTTAATTTTAGCATTATCAACTTCAATTCCAATTTTTATACCTTATTTCCAAAAAAAATCTTTTAGTATCCATAATTTGACAGTTTTAAAAATTAAGAAAAAGTTTGGTCTCATTGACCCTTTGCAAAACTAATTATAAATTGTGTAAAAAACAATCAAATTTACTTTAAATTATTAAAAAAACAACTATAAACCCTTCAATAATTATATCAATAATATCATAAAAAAATTCCATCATATACCTTTTAATGGTAGATAGGCCACCCCGTAATACAAAGGGAATCCTCCTATAGGTGAATGTTCCAAAAAAGCATGTGAAGGTAGTATTTTACTGACCTTATAGCATAATTAGAATCTGGTTATAACCAGAATAACCATCCAACAAACAAAATTTATTCATTTATATAAATCCTATCAAGCATTTCATCTAATAATAGAATGGGAAGTTGATTCTTTCTCGTGTAAGAATTAGGTTTCATTTTATTTATGAATAACTATTATTTGGTTTAGATTCATGTTTTAATATTCTCATTCTTTTCATTGATAAAAACCTTCACACCACCATTCTTGGAAATAACTTGTACTCGACCAACCCAAGGGATGTCTGAAATTAGGCAAATAATTCCAGCATCTAAAATCTCAATTAATTCCTCCCTAAAAACATCATTCATTTTATTATTGAAAATATTTTGGCACTTAAACCTTTTTTGGTGATTAGGCTCTATCCGGATGTTATTCATTTAATATGTTGGGTTTTTCCCATTATGTCGGCAATGGACCATCCTATAATATTTTTTAAACATTTCAGTACATCCAATAGTTTCTACTTTTTTTTTTTTTTCGATATTAAATGAAATGGAAAAATATATTGAAAGGTTCTCTGCTAGAAAGGTTATTTAAGGAGATATGACGGTTGTTTGAGAACTAAAACATGTGTAAGTTGATTACATGGCAGGATTTCTAATCTAAGAGGCCCTAATTATTCAATCAATCTATTAAAGAAAGTAATATAAAACCCCACTTTTTTATCACTACTATAATTATAAAATTACTCATAAAATATAAATTCCTGAAATGGGGTTAAAATGTTTTCTTTAGAAAACTCTTCATGGTTTTCTAAAAAATATCCCTCATACTCATCTAATTGTTCTTAAAATTTACTAGTGTTTATTAAAATTAATGTTTCTACTTGTGTGGTGTTACCATTTATTTATTTAATTATCTTTACAAATTATTATTTTTCATCATAGAAAGGTTCCTCATATTCATATTACATATCACTAGATAAATATTTTGATCATTATTACACTTTTCAATTTTCAAAAACATTTTACTCTTAACTTTTCTCTCCAATATTGAAAATCAATTTTCCATTTGAAACATCTATTACAGATCCTCTAGTATGATGGAATGGACTACCAAGAATGATGGGAAATTCCTTGTCACACTCAATATCAAGTATAATAAAATAATTATAGAAAACATTCATGACCCTTATAATTAAATAATAACCCCTTAATATAGGGAAGCGGACAGATATATCATCCAAAAATAAGATAACAGTTGTGGGTAATAGATCTTGAAATATCAACTACATGAAAAATGAATAAGTAATAATGCTTATAATTATTATATGTTCTCAAAGTAAACTAACCAATATAATATTACCAAAGGTGCATAGAATCACAAAACTACCATTCACTTTATTCTTACGGTGTATCCAATTTGGAACTACAACCTTGCACTCCACAATAAGACTATAAGTTGCAAACTCTTCAAGTTTTTTCTCATTTGAATTTTTTTAAATATTTTTTAGATATACCCAACCTAAAATAATGTTTTTAGGAATGGAATTTAAATACGAATACATTTAAACTACTCAATAAATTTGAGAAGATAAGGTTTAGCATTATGATTCATAATTCTTTCTAGAAAAGTTATGTATCAAGCCAAATTATTTAAAATGGTCAAAATTCATTAATTTCCTTATCAATATTTTCATTCATTTAGTTTTTAATTATTTTAATCTATTTATTATATTTTTTATTTGGTTTTATAGTAGATTTTATATAACTTTCAACAGGGATTCCCGGATTTTTAGTTTTCGAGATTTCACTGTTTTGGTTATTTTTTTCTTCCAGAATTTCATTTACAATAGTTTTTGTATTCTGAGGGGATTCTGGTTATTCTGAAGAACAATCCTAGTAGTGATAGCCATAATATTTCTACTAGGATTTACTTTGGTAGTACATGGTAGTTTTTTTATCTTTGGTTCATTCCCCTAGAATGATTCCCATTTAATATTCCAGGTTTTTATCCTCTCATCAGGCTGTAATTTATCATATTCATATTGGGAATTTTCTTTGTCAATTTGAGTATAAAAATCATCATATTATGATTCCTTCAAATTCAATATGTGGTCTATCTTAGAAAACATGTTTCATTAACTGTTTAATTGGGAACTAGAAGTCACTTACCTTTTTTGTTTTTTGAATAGTTTCCAAGATTACAGTTAGAAACCAGAGGAAATCAATTCATGAAAACCTCCTTCTCATTCCATGAAAGATTAAAATTATTTATAAATCCTTTATTGAAACTATTCATAAATATATCATCTTCTAGATTCATTCTAGTCCTATAAAGAGTAAAATTAACATTTTCATGTTGTTGGATAGGAAAATCAAAATTTGGATTGCTAAATTTGGAATGCCCAAACATATCACATTAGTGGAGTTTCTACCTAACATAGTTCTATTGGTTTTAATTAATATATATATAAGCATTGAAATCAGCCTAATTAATATAATTTTTCTCTTTTATAACTAAGATTCTCATCTATGATCTTTTATGATGTAGATTATGTACATGTTCATTGAGAATTTGATTTAACTCTCCTCAATATTATCACTAAACCCTCTTATAAAATATTGATCAAACAAAATATAATGAGAAAGGATGAGACTATTGTAAAATTTATCCATCTCAAATTATAGATTTCATTAATTATTAAGACACTACATAAGTAGTCCCCTAAATCTATCTTATGACTTATTGATTAGCTCTAACTCATCCTAAATAAAGCCAATGATCTTACACATAACCTCTATTCTCATTCTTCTTGGATATAATTTCTTCATAATGGAATTAAAAAACTAATCCCATGAACTAAAAATTTCCTCATCCATTTTCTGGAATTAATGTTCTAGAATTTCCCTTATAACATAATGGAAAAAAAGTAAGCTTTAATTATTCTTCTTTTCAACCCTCCAAATGATAGTTTCTTAAACAAACAATAAAATTACTTAATGAATCCATGTGAGTATTCATTATTATATCCATTGAATAGTGAAAATATAAACAAATATGATAGTTTGATTCAAAAATTTAAACACATAGGAGGTTTTATAATATATAAAGGTTTACTAAACACTATAAGAAATTGAAACTCCCTTGGGATTGCTTTTCACTATGTTCATTTTCATGTTGATGATGACTAATGTTTTCATTTTTGTTATTATTTAGATTTTCTGGATTGTATTTTATTATAGAGCTTAATTAATTTTTTTACCACAATTAAGTGTTTATTTATATGTAGTAAAAATGGATCTAAATTTTTATTTTTGGATTTATTTTTCATAATCTAATAGATTTTAGAAAGTTTTCATATGGAACACAGTAGATTTCCATTTAAAAAAATAATTTTAAAGATTTGAATTATTTAATATTTTTATATATTTACTTGTCCACATGAAGGCTGCTTGAGATATGGAAGTCAAATTAGAAGCATGTTTAATTGACTTTCACCAAATATATTATTTTTATTCATACTAAAACTAGTATAATGAAAGTATGGCCAAACCCACATGGAATTTTTGTAGAGAACCAAGAAAAGAAAACAAATCAAAAAAAGAAAACAACAAATGGGTGGGGAAGTAATGTGAAATGTTCTATGAGAAACAATAATTAAAGTTGAATTCTGAGAGGGAAAAAAATTAGTTTCAATAATAAAGAATAATATAAAAGAAAATTTGGGAAGGTATGGGAAATTTAGATTGACATTTTTTTAACTAATTTCTTCTTTAAGTAATTTTAAATTGGATATTAATTATTCATTAAATCCACAAAAAGTTATCTCAATGGTAAAATGATTAACTATATAAATTCAATGATGTTTTTAACCCTTAAATTAATCTATATAATTAAATGGTTAAAAAATATTTTCAATATATAGTTTTTAAAAAATCTTGAAAAAATAAATCCAATTTAAAGAAACGAAAAAAGTATAAAATAAAATATGAATATTCTGAAAATATTATTTCAACCTAAATAATTTATCCTAAAAAATTTTTATTTTAGAAAAATATATCATTTAAATAATAGAGAAATAATATTTCAATATAAATTAAAGAGGAATATTATCTCATTTTTGTGGTCTCTTGATTTTTTGATCCATTCAGTGACTACTTCCTGGCTCTTTCTCTCCACTGCCTTCTGTACTCTAGAATATAATGAATTACATCACTTTGAATTATCTTTCACCACTTTATGAATTGATTTTCCAACAATTATTTTCTAAACACACATAATCTTCCACAATGACACTGAACAACTATACAAAATAAATTTTTTCTTCAACCAAAGCAATAAAAATTCAGGAAAATTCTTCAAACAATTCAGGATGTCTACGCCGGTTCTTAATTAGCTAGTAGTCCAGCACTGATGTTTGTGCTAGTATTGAATTAACTAGTTGTTAGGAAAAAAAATATAGTAATGATTACTTGTGTTAGAATCAATGCTTAGAGGAATAATTCCCTGAACATTCCATGATTCTATATTGGTGAAGCCTCAACTCATTATCGTATTCAATAAAACCCAATCATGCATCAGTTGAAATAGAAACTTGACACATAATATTATTCAAACAATCTCTTCCACGATTGACTTAATTGAAGTGTTCATATGCGAATCTTCAAATTTGGAAATATATAACTCTTGATGTTTGATTTGGTAATCTTGGTGTGGCATCATCATTAAGAGTCTCAACCAAATTTGTGTTAAATGGGGTGGTCACATTCAAAGGGCTCGGATGAATCTCATTTATTAATTATTCAATCAGAACCCTTGGTGTTCATCTTAATATACTTTATCAAGCTAGTATATACTTATAACCTTGGTGATGTCTAGATTCATTGGTCTTCAACATGGTTAGGGCCAAATCTCAGTTATCGGTAGATTCCACTCCTCTTCACAAAGATCAAAATGTTGGTGGCCATATTCTTAGATAATTTCATCTCCCTTATTTTTTGGGACAAAAACCGATTGGACCATTGGTGAAACAATAATAAAATAAATTGAATAAATTGAAAAATATGTAAAAAAGGAAACCAGATGTAATGTTGAAAAAACCCCCAAAATGAAAGGGGTGAAATTTATAGGAAAATAAAAGGATATCACTATGGATATAAGTGTGTAAACACTCCATCATTATTACAAGGAGAAAACCCTAGTAAATATATCTCAAGAATAAGTGGGGAAACATCCTCAAAAAATACCACACAAACTAATGAACTACTAAGGATGAGATACCCGGTGAAGTTGAGGTTGAAATGGGAGGAGGATATTGACTCTTTATAGGTTGATGCTACCCCTTACAATCCCTTCTCCTGTTAGTGGTTTTTTTGTAGTTTATCAACCCGCCATCATATTCCCTGACCCCCCTGAAAATTAAAGTGGAAATCCACCATCTTGAATAAAAAAACATCTGAAACATATCCTCCTTATATATTTGACTTGGAGGTAATCACATATCCACATATCCATTCTATTTTTCAAAACCATGTTGGTCACATCTCTGTGAGGATACTTGAGGATATGCACCATATAAATTTATCCTACTTAATCACATTCATCGGGAAATATTCTATATTTTATTTAGTGTGTCTTTTCTACATGTACACATTTCCTAGATTCACCATATATCAAACAAAGTGATATTTTACCCCAATTTTCTTCATCCTAGAATGAAAATATGGATTCATTATAATTTGCAAAGCACTAGGATAATCAAAAAATAATATAATATACTTCTATATGTTCCTGGTCTCCTACAAGAACCTTCTAATCCAAATATACTCTTTTAAATCCTATGTAGCTACCATGTACTCCACCTTTATGATGGATAAATCCATAATTGATAGTAACTTTGAAATATGGATCATAGATCCCCAGTAAGAGTAAACACAAAACCAGTAGTTGATATCCTTTGGTCAGACTCACCTAACAAATGAAAATCAACATATCATATGATAGTGAAATCCAATACTCCATAACATAATTCATCATTTGATGTCTTCATGATGTATCTAAGGATCCTATTTAATATTCTCTAACGCTCCCATCCAATATTAACACCATGTACTGACTAACCACTCCCACTATGTGTGAGATGTATTGTCTAGTACAAAACATAGTAAACATTAGACTCCCCACAAATAATGTATACAATAATCAAGACAAATCCATCCTCTCTGCTTCACTTCTAGGACTCATTATAGAGGATATCCTTAAATTAACATGAATAGAGGTAGATATTACCTTATAGTCCCTCATGTTGAAGCATTTCAAGACTTTCTATAAATAATTATTTTTTAATTCCCAAATCCTATCATTATTTATGTCTCGACAAATATGCATCCCAAGAATCTTATTTGCTTCTCCCAAGTCCTTCGTTTCAAAATCCCTACCCAATCATGACATCATCTAGGGATATGATCGTTTTTGGGTCCTTCAACCAACATGTCATCCACATACAATATAAGAATGGTGAAATCATTACCATCTGAACCCCTAAAATATGCACAAAGATCTGAATGATGTTTTTTTGTATCCATGGATCTTGATATAGGAATCAAATCTCCTATACCAACACCGTGGAACCTTCTTGAGACTGTACATATATTTGTTCAACCTACAAACTAGGCTCTATTATCCTTATTCTTTAAAACCTTCTAGTTGGAGCATATAGATCTCTACATCAACATCACCATGGAGAAATGAATACTTTCATCTAGTTTCATTAGATGTCAAATGTATGTATCAGACATATCCATAACTATATGAATATTTATTAGTCTAACAACTGGATAAAATATTTCTTTGAAATCAATACATTCCTTTTGAGTATATCTGTTGAACACAATTCATTAATGATATATTTCCACCTTTTCCTTTCTAACCTACTTAATATTAAATAATAATTTGTTTCTGATATCCTTCCTTTCATGAGGTAATGGAAGAAGATTACTTGTCCTTTTCTTGTGTATGGATTTAAGTTCCTCCTGCATTAACGCAATCTGTGAGGATATATCTCAACTCTGGTTCACCTCCACAAAAGAAGATAGATCTTCATCCTACATCAATAATAATTACACAGTATTTCTATTAGTAACATATCCTAAGTGCCATACTGGTCCTCTTTTCTTGCAATTTTACCATTGTAGTCCAGACTAAATCATTAATTTATCATCATGCTCTAATAATTTCTTAGAGGAAACTAGTTCTTCCTTGTATTTTTCCTCTACTCCATCTATTTTAGTTTTTATATTATCTTTCTAGATGTATCGATTAGTTTTCATTTTCACCTTGTCTTCTAAAAAAATAAAATATATGCTGCTAATAATTTTGTAGGTTTTGGGGTCCCATAAATGATACCCCTTCACACCACATGTGTACCCCAAAAATATACATTTTTTGGATCTCAAGTCCAAAATTTATCTTTCCCAATAATTAAATATTTCATGTACAAGCCTTCAACAAGTATATATCTGAAAATAGTCATTGGGTTTACAAATCCAAATCTCCATCAGTGTCTTCAAATGAATTGCTAGTGAAGAAGATCTGTGTATCACATAACATGCATTAGTTAATACTTTTTTCTCAAAAAAATTGCAATTCTTGATGTCTTAATCCTCATACTTATTTTATCCAATAGGGTTATGTTCATCCACTCTTCTACTCTACTCTACTAAGGAGTGTATTCCACCATAATGTTTCTCTTGATTCCTTCTAATGGAAAAAAAGTATAAAACTCATATCTTGTATATTCTCCACCATTTTATATTTATATTCTTTCAAAATTCAAGAACCTTATACTCTTTGAATGTTTTGAAATATTTAAAAACATATAATTTCCTATTTATTGGGAACAAAAAATATCTCCTGGGAAAATAATCAATAAAGGATGTAATTTACCTTTCTCCTCCCATGGATATAATTGGTTCTTTACAAACATTAGAAGGGATCAAATCTAAGATCTCATTGCTTCTTGTTTTTGATGTCCTGAACTTTAACCTCTGTTACTTTATTAAATAAAAATTCTCCAAAAATGGTAAAGATTACTTTGTATGACTTGGAATAAACTTATGATATTCAAGAATCTAAAAGCCTCATTCTTACATATGTCCAATATTATTATTCTATAATGTCTTCAACACTTCTGTTGAGGGATTTGATGTGACATCTATTTCTGCCTCCTTTTACATTTCACCCATAAGTGGATACATGTTCTTCGAGATCATATCTACCTTAATCACTACATGTTATCCATTAAAAACTCTCATACCTGCATTATCAAAAATATTTTTTCATCCAATATCATAAAATTATCCCAAAGACAATATATTATTCTTCAGGTTCTTCACATGGTATACTCCATGGATGGTTCAAACTATACTATCATGAGCCATTGAATTGATAGTACTAAATTTAATGATCTATAGGGTGTGATCATTCCCCATACACATAAGTGCTTCTGATATAGTTTCATAAAGATCAAACCATTATCGTAGATATATCACATGTCATTTTGATCTTTAGTTGGTTATTCTTGTGTTGTTGAGATGTTTCCTACTTTCAGAAGTCATCGCTACTTCACTAAATAATATTGCTCCACATCTAAAAGTAATCACCACATTTCCATCCATATCATAGTTTTGGATCCCATTGGAACCATTCTCCCTTTTCACATCTAGTGGTCTTTTATCAATTTCCAGTTGAAATTTATCCTTTCTTAGCATTTCTATCAGCTTCATTTACAAAAATGGAAAATCATTCCCATTGAATATTTCAATCTCAAATTTCACCACCATATGGACAAGAAATCATTACATAACCTCAATTATTTCAAATTTGTGTATTTAATAATTTGAATATATTTTATATTATTTGATATATCACTTGAATTTTAAATTATATAACATACTCAAATTTATGAGAATTATTAATACTCAGAAATGGTGAATAGAGTTAGGCCAAAAGCTACCTCAAATCCAATATATTGGGATCGAAAATTATTGTCCCACTAGTGTATTGATAATAAAAAGAAAAAATAAAGGGGAAATTTGGATTTTGGACATGAAATGTATTATAGAAACCCCACAAATGAATATGGTAAAATCCAACAGAAAAATAGATGGATCTCACCATGGGTAAAAGTCGGTACACACTCCCTAACTATTATAAAGAGAAAAACCTCAAAAATATTACTATTTAATAAGTGAGGAAACAACCTTACAAGATACCACACAAACTGATAAATGACTATTGTTGAGGTACCCGGTGAACTAGATAATGAAATGAGAGGATGAGCATTCATTTTATAGGATGTTCATATCCCTTCCCATCCCTCTCGCAATGGTCGTTTCTTGGGGTTTGGCCACCAACCATCATCTTCCATGGCCAACCCCCTTTTAAAAACAATGGGGGAAGCCACCATCCAACATAAAAAATAGCCAAAAACATGAAAATAAAGTCTATATATTATTGGTGGATTCACATTCTTCAACGTGTCATTGGAATCCAAGTTTGTTTTTGAAAGTTGGTCTAAATCTCAGTATTTAGAAGCTTTTCTTAATTTTCTTAATTAGGCTCAGTAGTATCTTCTTGGATATACTTCTTATATTCCTTCATCATTAACCATAAGTGAGGGAAACCAAATTAGAAATGTGATAGGTGATCCCATAATTGTTGTCTAAAAATCGATGAAAATTAGATATCTGAATTTCTTGAAATGTTATCTATGTAAACATGGGAAATTATACAATATGGATCCATCTAAAATTTAACTATATTGCTTTCCCATCTGTATGAAATTAGTTACAATGTAAATTTTTCATAGATAAAAAAATCCTTGATGAAGAATACTCCATTAAAATTGATAAATTATGCTTCAAACATAGAATTCATTTTTACAAAAATAAAGTAATAGAATTTATATTTCCATTTACTTTAAAAAATATAATTTCAGATACAAAAATTGAATTTCAAAATTAAAAAACATGGTATTTTTAAAATTAATATTCCAAAATCATAAAAAAGATGATAAATGTTTAATTGTATTCAATAATATACTAAAAATAGATAAATTTTGTTCCCAAAAAATATATATAATTTTCAGTTAATCAAAATTATTCATTTAAAATCCAAAATTGATTAATTTTATCCAAAAACACATTTTAATTAAATTTCAATTCCATATCCTCCAAACACAATATTCCATTGATAAGAACTGTTTTTGAATTAAAACACAATATTTACATAAAAATGATCTGAGAATCAAGTAATATATTTAAGACACATGAAATAACTAAGGATATTGTCCCAAAAGAATAAGAAAATGCTTCAATTATGGAAGTATTGGCCACCAATCTCATGGTTATCAAAGATAGATAAATACATTGGTCGATAAAATATAAGGGATAAAAGTATCAAATGATAAACTATACAAGAATTAATGCCTCAAATCAAAGGATTTTTGGAATTATGATAATTGAATCCCTAACCATAGACAACCAAGGACAATAAGAATTAGTGACATCCTAGACCAGGGGTACAATAAAAAGCCTATGAAAACAAAACATTGGTAGTGGAATCCGATAAAGAGGTGCAATGAGGAACACTAACCACCCCTTAATAACTATTAGTGTTATATTATTATAATGTTCAACTAACTCCTCTATACCTATAATTTTAACTAAAAACACATTAACACCACCCCGATGAATACATGTGTAATTATTAATGAAATATTCATGTAGTATTATTATTTTACCCATGTATATAACACTTCTATTAAATATTTTTATTGGAATCGTCTCTATAAAATCCTATTATCCATACTTCTGTCAAATTTGATGAGATATTAGGCATGCATTGTCTCTGTTGAAAAAGATAATTTTCAATATAAAAACATTACATTTACATATCAACCCATGATAACATATTAATACAATGAATATTAAGAAATCCTTATGAAAAAATACTCCCATAATATTGGGGTATTTGGAATTAATGGTTAAAACAATCAAGAATAGTAATATTCCTTTGTGAAGAAAATGATGAGTTCACTAGTCATAACAAGGATAGTGAGGATGAAACCTCATTAGGAATTAAACCTAGAGTCTTGTTTATTTTATGGAAACACTTAAATATTTCATTATTTTGGAATAATTATAATTTCAAGGATTCCATTTAGTTAATGAGTGAATGTAATGAAAAAATATTTCACTATATATTATCATTAAATAAATATTATGTTAATATCATGTTTTACACAATAATGAAAATAAAATTAAATAATGATATATTTAAATAAAATTTAACCATTATAATATAACAATTAAATTTACTGGTATAAAACAAAGTAACCTTATTACAAAATCTACAAAGGAAAAAATAAAAACAAATACCAAAAGTCTCTCTTATAAAACCCATTTACCCAATCATTAGTGGGATTTATATTAAATAAAGTTTGATCTAGACCTATCCCAAGAAGGACTAGAACAATTATTGTATGAGTGAAATCGTATGTCAAAGGAATTAAATCACGTAGAAATTTCCACAAGATCTATGATAACCCTACATTTATTACAAACTTAAACAAGATTTATTACATAAACCATTCACTTGATACAACATGGATAATCGAGAGGTCTAGTGTCTATGGGGCTAAGGATCATTACATAACAACTTAAAACATGAATTACAATATCTTTATTGAAAACTTCCTTTACATGACTACTACATTCCCTCGTACATAGCATTGCATGGGATAACCTGGGGACATGCATAAGAAAAGGGGTGAGCTATAAAGACCAGTAAGGGAATAAACATGGAATATATGAGGAGTAAAATACATGTTAGACAATAGGCATATCAATATATAACAAGAGAAACATGAACATAAAGGCATGATAAAGCATGATAATCATAACATGGAAATGGGGAAACAACACTTAACATGTAATTTGCATGAGCCAAGGCTCCTTGCAGATAGAGCATGAGTAAATCCTCATTGCACATGAAGCACGAGTAAACATCATTTCACTTGAATTATCATGATTCAACACTCATTTCACATGAAGTATCATGATACTATACTTTACCCAATGCATTGGAGCACTATAAGGGCGCACCATTCTTAAACATTTCATTTCATGCATCAGTGTGCCACATGGATCATAAAACATGGATTCATAAAACATAATCATTTATTCGATGATAAAGGAATGTGGAATTCATACATGAAACTTTATAATCAATAATTAAATGTGCATAAAGGTGAATACCCATGATGGATAAATGGGCATGGTATTCACTACACAATGACATTGGCTTAGAAAATCGGTGCGATTTCGGCAGCGTAACGGTGTGACATAAAAATACATAAAAATGGTTGATGAGAGAGAAAGAGGTTCCTAATCATATTTAATTGTAATGAATAGTAATTAGGTCATATAGATACATGTCCCAACAATTTTAATGGAATTTAGATTCATGATACAAAAGTATTTCTTGAATGTAAAAGAGGGGAGAGAAGTTCCTTTCAGAATTTCGGCATAGTAATGGTTGTAGATGGGATGCATTTAATGAGAGAGAAAGGGGTCACCAATCATTCAAAAATAAATATGGAATTGTGAGGGTGGTTCTAAACAATTCCCCAACATTCATAATTGAAATTAAAAGTGTCAAACAACTTACTGAAAATTGGACAAAAATGAGAAAGGAAGAAAAACCCTTCCTTGGAAGTGTGCTTCCAAAGGCTTGAGAGAGGCTTGAGAGAGGCTTATTGGGTGCTTTGGGCACCTTGGGAGGATTATATAGAGAGTAGGGAAGAGTTTGGACGAACTCAAAAATCTTTGAGTGAGGAGGAAGTGGGATCTTGGGTGGGTTTATATAGGAAATGTGAGTGAATTCTCTATCATTTAGGTTTGGGACCCCTTACATTAAACTAATCCAAATCACAAATCAGATCATGGTTTCTGCCAATGGTTTTTGTCAAAGAGAAAAGGGAAAAAATATTTTATAATACCAAATTTCGAAATTCTTAATAAAATTGGGTTTCTTATGTGGAGGTGAGTCACACTCCCATGGAAAATAATTTAAAAAGACAAGATGTTTAACAAGTCTTGAGGGGTCCATTAATGCTTTGAAAAGTAAGTCAAAAAACCCAAAATAACATTATTTTAATGGTAAAACATATATTGGCCAAACATAAAGCATATAGTATTTTATTACATCACTATTGGGTCATTATGATGTCATAAAACACATTATATATTTAAACCGTATTTAATTTTTACCCAAAAATTTGATTGTCTCAGAAAATTACGAAAAATTCACCATTGGATAATTTCAACATCATGATTCCAGAAATATCATTTATTTTATCTAAATAATTTTCTAAATATGCTAATTTTTACTTTTAAAATAAAAACTGACATTTATAAAAAATTCACAGGTTTTGACAGAAATGGATTTCAAACCTTAATAAAAATTATAATTGCGTTCATAAAATTATATGATCACTTATATATAATAAAATTAATTTAATAATAATAAAAATATTTTATTAAAATATTATTAAATTTAAAAATCCATTAATTCAATAAAATATATTTCTTAATTAAATAATAACTAAAAACACTATTTGTACTTTAAAAACTATTTTCAATGTATCAATAATGAAAAGAAGATATATTCATTATTATATACAAAAAAATAATATACATGAACATATTACTTGATATTTGTTACATAACCCCTTAAAACAGTCGCATAAGACCTAAGGGTAAGGTGTGCGATGGTGACAGACTCTTGGGGTGGCTCGGATAATATCACTTGAGTGGTAATTTCTATCAACTTCCACTTTTACCATAGACGGTCATGTTAGAGCTTGACATGATGAAGCTCAGCTTGGTCTTGGTCAAGAGCGAAGCCCAAGGATGGAACCTCTTTTCCAGGCTCTGACAAATGGGCTTCGTATGGAGAAATTCTACTGGATGAGGCCATTGCCTCTTTTGTCTGAGTAAATTGGATTTGTTAAAGCCATATATTTATACTAATCATCTGATCATTGTTCAATGGATATAAAGGCAAAGGTCACAATTCTTAACCTAAAACCAAATAATATGACATTTTATATAAACATTTTACATAAAGAGACATTTAACTAGATCAAGAGGGATTTCCATTAGTGAAACTTTGGTTCGTTTCAATGTTCCCCCTTAAGAAATTTTTCCCTCAAAATTTTTTTTTATCCCACAAAAAAACCAGTGTGGGTAACTCAGCTTCATCATTTACTCTGATTCCCAAGTCGCTTCTTCAAACTTGTGGTTTTTTCACAATACCTTGACAAGGGGCATTGTCTTATTTCGTAGAACTTTTTCTCTACGATCTAAGTTCATCACTGGGTGCTCCTCATAAGAAATATTTTCCTCCAACTATACCACCTCAGAAGAGAGTACATGTGAAGGGTCTGGTATGTACTTCATTAAGAGGGATACATGAAAGACATCATATACTTTGGCCATGGTAGGTGGAAGTGCAAGTCGATAGGCTAAAGCCCTAACACGATCAAAAATCTCGAAGGGGCCGATGTACCTTGGACTTAACTTCACATTCTTTCCAAACCTCATGACCCTCTTCCATAGAGATATACGTAGAAAAACCATGTCTTCAAATTTAAACTCAAGGTCTCATCGACGATTATCTGCATAACTCTTATGTCGACTATGGGCTGCCTTGATATGCTGCTGAATGGTTTTCACCTTCTCCACCATTTCCTCAACCATTTTCGGTCCAAGCAGTTTACGTTCACTGACCTCATCCCAACACACCATTGCTCTTCACCTTTTCCCATAAAGGGATTTATATGGTGCCATTTGTATTCTCGAGTGGAAACTGTTATTATATGAGAGCTCAACCAGAGGAAGATATTGATCTCATCTTCCTTTAAAGTTCATTGAGCACGCTCTCAACATTTCCTCAAGTGTTTAGATAGTCCTCTTGGATTGGCCATCAGTTAGAGGATAATAGGTCGCACTGAAGTTCAGTTAAATATTCAGATCATGTTGAAGACTCTTACAAATATTAGAGGCAAATCTTGGATCTCGGTCAGACACAGCAGATAGTGGCACTCCATGCAGCCTTACAACTTCCCTGATATATATCTGTACCAGTTGATCCAAATGAGAAATATTCCCAAATAGCAATGAAGTGTGCAGTCTTTGTAAGACGATCTACTACAACCCAGATTGTATTGTTGCCTTTGGTTTTCCTCGAAAGTCTAGTGACAAAGTCCATGGTGATGTTCTCCAATTTCCGTTCTGGTATGGGCAATGGTTACATCATCCCCTTAGACTTATACCTCTCTGCCTTAACTTTCTTGCACACCAGGCACTTTAATGTATATTCAGCGATCTCCTTCTTCATATTTTCCCACCAAAAATTTTCTTGGAGATCTCGATACATCTTTGTGCTCCCTGGGTGAATAGAGAAATTTGAACTATGTGCATCATCCAAAAGGTCCTTCTTCATCTCCGGACTTGATGGAACATATACCTATTTCCCAAATCGCACAATTCCTTCTTCATTAACATTAAACTCTGGGGATTTCCCATTTTTGATAGCTTCCACTTTCTACTGAATTCCCATATCATCCTTTTGAGCATCCTTTAACCTTTCCAAAAGAGTCGGTTGAGCAATCATTTGTGAAAGTATTGATGATATCCCCTTCTTTATGATTCCCATTTCCATCTTCATCAAGTCTAAGAATATTGGATCCTTCTCAATTCTCATCATTGATAGAATTGCTGGGTCCTTTCTACTTAGGGAATCTGCCACCTTGTTTGCTTTCCCAGGGTGGTAATGTATTGAATAGTCATAATCCTTAATGAGCACTATCCATCTTCTTTGGTTCATATTATGTTCTTTCTGTGTGAATATATATTTAAGACTCTTGTGATCAGTATATATCTCACATTTCTCCACATAGAGATAATGTCGCCAGATTTTCAAGGCAAAGATCACCGCCGCCAACTCCAGATCATGCGTTGGATAGTTTCTCTCAAGGATTTTCAACTGCCTTAAGGCATAGGATATCATTTTATCATTCTACATCAGCAAACAACCTATGCCCTTCTTCGAAGCATCACTGAATACCAGAAAAATTTCCCCACTTGTGGGTAAAGTGAGCACGGGAGCAGTGATAAGCATCGTTTTTAACCCCTTGAAGCTTTCTTCACATTCATCACTCCAAGAAAACTTTACTCCCTTTCGAGTTAGCTTGGTAATTGGGTTGGAAAATCATGGGAAATTTCTCACAAATCTTCGATAATATCCAGCTAACCCCAAGAAGCTACGGATATCCATTACCGAAGTTGGCATGGGTCATCCCTCAATTGCATTTGTTTTAGAGGGATCCATAGATATCCCATTGCTTTTGATGATATGGACCAAGAATGAGACCTCCTTCAACCATACCTCACACTTTCTGTACTTCTCATAGAGCTTCTCTTTGTGCAAAGTCCCTAGTATAGTTCTTAAATGCTCCTCATGATCCTCCTTGGTTTGGAAGTATATTATAATATAATCTATAAAGAATACCAAAAATTTGTCTAGGTAATCTCTAAAGACTCTATTCATCAAGTCAATAAAGATTTCTATAGAATTGGTGAGTCCGAAAGGCATTACTATGAATTCATAGTGCCTGTATCTTGTACGAAAAGCAGTCTTGGGTACATCTTACTTCTTCACCCTTACTTGATAATATCCCAACCACAAATCTACCTTGGAGAAGTATTGTGCTCCACACATCTGATCGAACAAGTCATCGATCCGTGGTAAAGGATACTTATTATTTATCATGATTTTGTTATGTTCATGATAATTGATGCAAATCTTCATTTACCCATCCTTCTTCTTGACAAAGAGGACTCGTGCACCCCATGGTGAAGCACTTGGGCGTATAAACCCTTTATCCAGATTCTCCTGTAGTTGTTTCATCAACTCTTCAAGCTCCACGAGAGCCATTCTATATGGAGTCTTGGATATTGGTAGCGCCCCTGGTACAAATTCAATTAAGAATTCAACATCTCTTCTAGTAGGAAGACCAGGCAGTTCCTTAGGAAACACTTCGGCGAATTCCCTCACAATAGGCATTTTATTAAGGGTGGTTTCTTCCTTGGACTCCATCATCTGAGCCAGATACACATGCTCATAGGGCAGTAATATCAATGCTTGAGATGATGGAGCTAAAGGAGATTCATTTTCATCCTTACACCTGTAATGAATCGGGGGTCGATTCTCCATATGGAGTGTGATTTCCCTCTCTCGACAATTTATGTTGGCTCTATATAAGGAAAGCCAGTCCATGCCAAGAATTGCATCAAATTCCACTAGAGGGAGTATGATGAGGTTTGATGGGAAATTCAATCCACAGATTATAAAAGGGGAGGACTTATATTCATGGGATGTAATTATTTCCCCATTTTCCGTAGTCACCGACATTTTCACTTCCATGATTTGTGGTGGTGCTTGGATTGTTCTACTAAACTTTTGAGATATAAAAGAATGAGTAGAACCTGAATCAAAAAGTACGTTCGCTATTCTTGAATGAATAACTAGCATACCTATCACTACTTCGTTGTCGGGGTTCACTACGGAAGAAGTGATGGAAAAAGATCTTCCTTGCTTCCTTGGAGGTTGTGGGTTGCCTCCAAAAACCCTTGGTTTAGGGAACTGATTTGAAAAATTCCCCGGTTCATTGTAGTTGTAGCAATGAACAATGCGTTGAGTTTCGAATGGAGCGTTACTCTCCTCTGTCACAGTCGTGGGTCATTCTTTCCGACATTTAATAGCTAGGTGCCCTTCTCTTCCACACCTAATGCATTTCCTCATCCCCTTGAGGCAATTTCCAGTGTTCTTCTTTCCACACTTTTGGTAAGTGGGGTGATGGATCTTCTTAGAACTGTTGGATTTATCCATCGGACCTCTAACATTGAAGTCCACCTTACAATTCTTGTCCCCATGATACCCCTGTGATTCCCCGATCTACATTTCGACCATGAGGGCACATCGGACAATTTCCTCATAGCTGTTGAAGTCACGGATCGATAATGCTTTCTACAGGCCAGGCTTCAGCCCACCAAAGAAGCAGTCAACCTTACATTCGGGGGTAACAAAAAAGGAGGAATCATATCATGCAATCCTTGTGAAGTTTTCCTCGTAATCTCCAATAGATTCTTCATCTTTTTTCTTAAGGGAATGAAGTACCTTTCCATATTAAGCTGGAGGGTGTGCGGAAAATATTTATCGAAAAACATCTTCCGGAAATCCTTCCATTCCAATGCCTTGATCTCCTCCTCCGGCTTCTTATTTTTGATAAACATCCATCATTGATGATCTTAACCCTCCATACGATAAGCCTCCATGATAACCTTCTCTTGTTCAAAACATTTAAGGATGGAGAATATATTTTCAATGGAGTTGATCCATTGGTCAGCGATCATGGGATCAGATGATCCACTAAAAGTAGGAGGAATTTTTCTCATGAAGCTCTTGATAGCGACTTGTTCTTTCTTAGTGGGGGTTGAACGTTTCTCTTGACCCGTGTTTCTATTCAAAGCTTGAGTTAGCTGAGAGAGAAGCGTGACAATGTTCACGATTCCTGCTCCCATTGGATTGGGCATCTCATTAGTACAGTAATCACACTGATCTTCACATCGGTTGTTAGACAGAGTCCTCATATTATTGGGCGTTGGCTAGAATAAAAGAAAAGTTAGGGGGTAACACATAAAGGTTAATCCAAATAAAAAAGTTGATGACTTATAAATAAACTTTTATTTCCTTAACTCATGAGTCTAAAGGATTTAATCTTGGCTTTCCATGATCTACTTTCTAACATATATTCTTAGGGGAATTTTTTTAATTACCTTAATAAGGGTTCATACAAAGCTTGTGAATTTATCTAAACATATCCCCTAGGAGTGTCCTAACCAAGAGTGAAGCAAGGCCCGTTTTCGTGCACCAGTTCCCATTCGAGTCTAGCTCAAAGCGGTGTTTTCAGGTTTTACCCCTAGGATACATATGTGCCAGAGCCGCCTCTACCTGCTCGTATCCAGATAGGGATATATTTTCTTGATAAACCACTTACTCAGAACTTAACAAAACATGGGGATGTTTTTATTATACTTAGTCTTGTCTCTAAGGCATTACTAGGGTTTTTTAATCCTAATCCCAAAAATAACTAAACCTATCCTTTGATACCAACTATGACAACCCTGCATTTATTACAAACTTAAACATGATTTATTTCATAAACCATTCACTTGATACAAAATGGATGATCAAGAGTTATAGTGTCTTTGTGGCTTAGGATCATTTCATAACAACTTAAAACATGAAGTACAACATCCTTATTGAAAACTCCCTTTACATGATCACTACATTCCCTCGTACTTAGCATTGCATGGGATAACTTGAGGACATGAATAAGAAAAGGGGTGAGCTATAAATCCCAATAAGGGAATAAATATTGAATACATGAGCAGTAAAATACATGTTAGACAATTGGCATATCAATATAGAACATGATAAAAATGAACATAAAAGCATGATAAATCATGATTATCATAACATGGAAATGTGGCAACAATACTTAACATGGAATTAGCATGAGCCAAGGCTCATTGCACATAGAGCATGAGTAAATCCTCATTGCACATGAAGCACGACTAAAACCTCATTTAACTTGAATTAGAATGAGTCAACAGTCATTGCACATGACGTATCATGATACTATACTTTACCCGAAGCATTGGAGTGCTATAAGGGCGCACCCTTCTTAAACATTTCATTTCATGCATAAGTGTGCCACATGGATCATAAAACATGGATTCATAAAACCTAATCATTTATTCCACAATAAATGAATGTGGAATTAATATATGAAACTTTATAATCAATAAGTAAACATGCAAAAAGTTGAATACCCTTGATGGATAAATGGGCATGGTTTTCACTACACAATGACATTGGCTTTGAAAATCGGTTCGATTTCGGCAGCGTAACGGCGTGACATAAGAATTCATAAAAATGGTTGATGAGAGAGAAAGGGTTTCCTCATCATATTTACATGTAATGGACAGTAAGGAGGTCATATAGATATATGTCCCAAAATTTTTAATGGAATTTAGATTCATGATACCAAAGTATTGCATGAACGTAAAAGAGGAGAGAGAAGTTCTTTTTGGAATTTCAGCAAAGTAACAGGTGTACATGGGAGGCATTTAATGAGAGAGAAAGGGGTCTCCCATCATTCAAAAAATAAAGAGGCCAGTATGAGGGAGGTTCAAAACCATACCCCAACATTCATAATTGAAATTAAAATGGAAAAACAACTGAATGAAATTTGGACAAAAATGATAAAGGAAGAAAAAACCCTTACTTGGAAGTGTGCTTCCAAAGGCTTGAGAGAGGCTTGAGAGAGGCTTCTTGGGAGCATGGGGCACCATGGGAGGATTCTAGAGAGAGTAGGGAAGAGGTTTTACGAACTCCAAAGGCTTTTAGTGGAGAGGAAGTGGGAGCTTGGGTGGGTTTATATAAGAAAGGTGACTGAATTCTTTATTATTTAGGTTTGGGACCCCTTACATTAAACTAATCCAAACAAAAAATCAACTCATGGTTTTTTTCTAATGGTTTTTGGAAAAAGGGAAAGGAAAACAATATTTTATAATGCCAAAGTCTGAACTTCTTAAAATAATGGGGTTTCTTATTTGGAGGTGAGTCACACTCCGATGGAAAATAATTTAAAAAGACAAGATGTTTAATAAGTCTTGAGGGGTCCACTAATGATTTGAAAAGTAAGTCAAACAAACACAAAATCACATTATTTTAATGGAAAAACATATATTGGCCGAACATAAAGCTTATAGTATTTTATTACATCACTATTGGGTCATTATGATGTCATAAAACACATTATTTATTTAAACGGCATTTAATTTTTACCCAAAAATTTGGTTGTCTCATAAAATTATGAAAAATTCACTGTTGGATAATTTAGACATCCTGATTCCAGAAATATCATTTATTTTATCTAAATAATATTCTTAATATGTTAATTTTCACTTTTAAAATAAAAAACCGACATTTATTGAAAATTCACATGTTTTGACAGAGATGGCTTTTAAACCTTAATAAAAATTATAATTGCATTCATAAAATTATATGATCATTTATATATAATAAAATTAATTTAATATTAATAATATTTTATTAAAATATTATTTAATTCAAAAATCCCCTAATTTAATAAAATAGATTTCTTAATTAAATAATAACTAAAAACACTATTTTTACTTTGAAAACTATTTTCAATGTATCAATAATGAAAAGAAGGTATATTCATTATTATATACAAAAATAATAATATAAATGAACATATTACAAGATATTTGTTACATAACCCCTTAAAACAGCCGTATAAGACCTAAGGGTAAGGTGTGCGATGGTGAGAGACTCTTGGGGTGGCTCGTATAACATCGTTCGAGTTGTAATTTATATCAACTTCCACTTTTCCCGTAGACGGTCACGTTCGAGCTTAACATGATGAAGCTCAGATTGGGCTTGGTCAAGAGTGTAGCCCAAGGACACCACCTCTTTTCCAAGATCTGAAAAATGGGCTTTGTATGGAGCAATTCTACTTGATAAGGCCATCGCTTCTTTTGTCTGAGTAAATTGAAATTGTTAAAGCCCTATATTTATACTAATCATCTTATCACTGTTCAACAGCTATAAAAGCAACGGTCACAATCCTTAACATAAAACCAAAGAAGTTGACATTTTATATAAAAATTGTACATAAAGAAACATTTAACTAGATCAAGAGGGATTTCCATTAGTGAAGCTTTGGGTCGTTACAAGATCTATGAGAGAGGAATCACCACCATCGACTACAACAAGAGCTTATAAAATCCTTGGGTATTATGCAGAGATCATAAAAATTTATGTAAGTAGAAATAATAATTATCTCAACATGTAATAATATATATATATATATATATATATATATATTTGTATATATATCATGAATTTTTAGACTTTTTTAAATTTCATTTTCTATTAATTCAATTTATACTTAAAAATATATATTTTATATAATTTAGTGTTTTATTTCAATTAACTAAGTTAATTATTATTGAATATTATCAAGATATATTAATTTTTTGAATAATAAGTTAATACTATTTTAACTAGTAATTTATAAGGAAAATAATATTTAATATATCAAAATTTGTTTTCCAATAAATATAATTTTTCCATAAATTATATGTTTTTAATTAAAAAAATATAATTTTAGGATGTTAATTTGATAAAATTAAATTTATTTTCAAAATATATCACGAAAATGTTAACTTAGGATAAATTTTCGATGTTTTTCTAAAAAAAATTGATTTGTAGGTAAATAGTTAATTCAATATAACATTTTTACTAATTCTATAACGTTTTATACCATTATTAGTATATAAATTTATAATAGAAATTTATGAACATTTTTATTAAAAAAGATATTTAATTCATAATTGAAATTATGTATTTTAAAAAACTTATAATTGTATACAAACTTATGATTGATATTTTAAAGTACACGTAATATTTTTTTCAAGAATTGTTTTAATACATTATACAATTTTTTAATTAAAATTAATTATTAAAACTTTTATAAATTATACTAGAAATAATGGATTTAAAATTTAGAATCATTAAGTATAAATTATATATGAATTTAAACTTAATTTTTAGGCACAAATATTAAGTTACAATGGCTATGAAACTAGTTGCCATGGTTAAAGTTAAAATGGTAAAAGTAATAATTTAATGGATAAAGGGATTGAAACATATTTAAAAAAAGGTGGAAAACATTATTAAGGATTTATTGACATTTTCACTTCCTCAAAACATTATTTATCAATTTTTTATCCCCTTTCCTTGATAGTTACTACCCATTATTGAAAAGTGTGTGGTATTTACAAAAATGTCATCTCTTCTATCTTATAAATGGTAATCTTCTCCCCTCACTTCCCATCACACCAAAACCCTCTAATTTCCACCGAAACTCTTCTAAAACCACTCTTCAACATAATTTACACCTTAAATTGGTTATGGTATTCTCAAAAGACCATCCCCAAAGGGTTTAAAAACCTTTAAAAGTTAGATAATCTAATAAGTGATGTATAATTTCCTAACCACTATTTCTCTTTTATATTTCATTATTTGTACTTATTCTTCTTCAAATTCAATTAAAAATATTAAAATGAAAACATTATAATCACTGTTATAATGATATGTTATTATTGGTATGGTATAATAATTAACCACTATTCCCTTTTTCCTTTCAGAAAAGTGAAAACTGCATTAGTGTGTGTGTGAAGACAACCACCTCCACGAAGTGTCAGGATTTTTTTACTTAACCACTTTTCATAGATGGTAATAATGTTAAATTTAATAAATAAGAATGATATTTGTGTCATAATTTAAATTTTTAAATGATAAAATATATTATAAATTTACCCCATTTTATGGAAAATGAAATCATCAACCATGAAAACATGTGGACTACCACCACCATGGAACAATTAATATCTCATTTTATTTTCATCATCGCATTACATGGATAGTCAGCTGAATGAGTTGTATAGATAAACATGAGTTTTATTATATGAAACTTTGGGGAACCTATAGTGACATGTGTTTCTCATACTTGGATATTACATATTTTATATGGATATTCATTACATTATACAGACACACACCGAAGTAATGTAATAGTTCAGTTCCTTTAGAGACATGGAATCATAATCCTATGACTTGGTGAAAGATAATCAACATATCCCATAATGAGATTCCCATTTATTAATCTTTACAATAATACCCTAATTAAAAATTCTTTATAGCCTAAGGAAATGACCCATAAGAAAGGGTGATCTCAAATTCTTATTAAAGATTAACAAGGAAGATATATAATAATTACATAATAATAAGGGTATAATAACATGATCATTACATTTGAAAACCATACCTTGTATATCATACATCATAATAATGAACCATTGAATAAATATTTCCATCTCATAAGACATGAATCATAAGGAAATAAAATAACAATATTCAAGAGAGCATAACATTGACATAAGACATATATTTATGGCCTACACATAAGCATATAAAATATTATGTCCATGAAACCCACCAAGACATTCATAACATGATAATATTGGGCTAACCACCCACTTACCTACATTGGGATTTGGATGACATCCTCTGTAACCACTTTGAGGCTTGATTTGACAACATGTGTACCCTTTTTTTAGGTGGATAACATTTTGGGTGGGACACACCACCATCCCCAGTCTATTCCAATTCATTATAGTGGAATACGTTCAATCTAAAGACCATAATAGTTGAAAAAAATACATTACTAAACCAAGTTCCCTCTTCATTCCAGCCATTTCATACTGATCTGGGTTCACTCCCCATTCTGACATTGTTTATCTCATGAGATATATAAATCCTTACCAAATTATTTAAAGGTACATATAGGCCCTACCCATTACATAAAAAAACTATTTTTATGTGAGAAATAAAATCAAAAACATTGACCATATCATAAACCAAGAAATAAAATGGATATCATAAACATTTAGTCACATCACAACCTATGAAAAATAGACAACTTTCATTATCATTTTATCATAGCATAACTCATTAAAATAAGTGTGTTTCACAAGCATTTTATCCTAATATAACTCGTTGAAGAGGAATGGGTTTCATAAAAAAATATTAAAAATAAAACCATAAATAAATTATAATAATGGTGTCCTTGGATCATATCTCTAGTAAAGAATAAACTATATCAAATTATTTTATATTATATGGAGAAGGATTTTGAAACATCACTTGAATAATGTCATAAATAAAATAACCATTCATTGGAAATCACTTTTAAAATTATAAAATAATTTCAAAATCCTTTTATTTTTAAAAAAATTGAAAAATCACAATTTAATATTTAAAAATATTTTAAAACATTTCCTGGGGAAAATTTTCGTTCTACTTTAAAAGAAATGCTTTAAAAAAACATTTTGAAAACATTTTTCACTGAAAATAACTTCCAAAAAATATTAAGGAAGATTTGAAAACAAATTTAATCACATTATAAAACTAAAACATTTTAAAAATCCTTGTCCTTAAAAAGGATATTAAAATATAATTTAAAAAAAATTGAAAACATTTTTAAAAAACCTGATTTGCAATGAAAACTGATTTCTGACCGAAGAGAAAAATAGTCAAATTTTCACAAAAAAAATCTTATTTATCTTAAGTAAAAAAGAGCGGAAGAAGGGAACCATTAATTTATGATATCATGAATAACCATAGGATAATAAATATCTTGAGAATTATTGAGATATGGATGATAATATTTCATTAATGGAAGCATAAACATAAACATTCATGATAAATGATGAGTATGTAGAAATAAACTCATTCAACTTTTGTAACTTTTAATCATTTTCCACTTGAAATAAAAACATAACATAAATCATGAAAATAATTACATTCATGAAATAACATGTCAAAGTGGATTTATAAACCTCATAAAAGTATATAGGTTCATATCATAACATGCATCTCAAAGAAAGAAAATTGAGGGAAAAAACGTTTCCAATTTGGTAACTTTGGAACCATGAAACCATTAAAGAGAGATCCTAAAATGGATATATAAATATGAATAACTTTTAAGTGAATAATGATAAAATAAATTCATAATAGTTATATACATAACATAGTATAAATAGGTGGTGAATATAGGATATGTCTCTGAAAGGTAAAAAACTAAGATGAAAATCTCATTCCTTTAGTTTGGACTTCCTTCGTACGCATTAAAACCTCCTGTATAAAACTTATATTATTATTATATATATATAATAATATTATTCATATATATATATACACATTACCATATTTGATTTTATTATGAATTTATATTACCCATTTATTAACAATCTCATGTTGAAGTTACATTTTGGGTAATAACGTGTTTGTTTTTCATATATGTTTTGAATAAATTTTTTGGACATCATACATTGATCAGGATTTCATAATTTCAAGAATTTAAACCATGAAATAAGTATAATATATATTAATTATATAAATATTCATATTAACCTATAAAATTTAGTGATACGAAACAAAATACATCATTATTTAAGATGTTAGGTCATTCGTATACTTGAATGTTTTTCTGTTTCATTATCATTTTGAAAGAAAAAAAGTGAATGATATATATATATATATATATTATTAATCTATTATAACTATTATTTAATATATATCACATATTATTATTAAACCCATCCTTGATTCATATCCTGTAAAGTGTAAACAAATCACTTCACTTCGTGAGGTGGTAGTTCTTCGTACACATGAACAACGTTATCATATTCCCACAAAATGTAAATCATCATGTTATGATTGATATAATAATTCCAGAAGAATAACAATTTCATAAAAACCATATATATAATATATTAAAATCATTTCCATCATTATTCCCAACCTTCAAAGGTTGCAATGGATAAACGAATGACAACAGTTCACGAGGTGGTAGTCCTCCACACACACGAAATATGATTTTGTAACCCATTTGATGGAAGTTCATCTATTTTTTTAAGTCATATTATTAAGATAAAAAATATTAGTATATTTAAGATATTTATTTTATTATATAATCCTGATATAAAAATAATTGAGGTTGGTGGATAATAAAATTAAATAAAAACACCTTTATAATAACATTACCACTTATTCAAGTATCCTCCTTATATATGCACTAAATCCTTGAATTTTTTTATTTATGAACAAACTAAGGGTTATAAGATGAGGATATGGAAGGTTTTCAAGGATTTTGGTAGATATTTGTTGATCCAAATGTCTTTATAGTTTTGAATAAGTTGGTAGAGTGCTTTTTTTTATTTTTGAGGAGGAGTGGTATTATTGTAAATAATCAAAACTATTTACTATTGGGAGGTCAATATTACCACAAGTGGATCCAAAACTAATAATTAAAGGTTTTTAGGGATTATATGATCAATATAAACCTCAACCACTCATTTATACCCATATTTTAATCATTGGGTTCCTTAACTCTTAAGTTTTCTTATTTTACCATTTTTGTTTTTCATTATGTTAACTAGTTTTCTAACCAAAGTAATTTATTCTATAAGACTAATTTTGAGTGATAATTATTAGAAAATTATAACTTAATGATTCTAAATATGATATATAATATATAAATTATAAATCATATGTGTTGGGACCTTATTCTAATAATGCCCATAAATCATGTCACTTATGTTTTTAATGGATTTTTTGTATTATGGTAGCATTTTAAAATAAAATGAAATTTAGAGAAAATTTGGATAACTATTAGAATGAATTTCTATTTTTGATATTTCAACACTAGAAAAGAATCACCATTTATTATAAGTCACATCCAAAAAATTATCACCATTGATGATAAGTCACTTCTAGAAAACACTCACTTTTGAGACGAGTCACCTTTGAGATGTTTCACTATTAATTCTATTCACCATTGAGACAATTCACCACTGAGATGAGTCACCATTGAGATGAGTCATCATTGAAATGATCCAATATATAAAATGATTCATCTCTATACCTGACTTACTGTTATATAACCTATCACAAGCCTGACTCTTTATTGGACTGACTCACTGCCAGATATGTATCACCATCAGAATGAGCCATTGTTTCTATTCTGGGATATTTTAATTAATAATTATAATATCTAAATTATAGAATTTAATGTTTATTATTATTTAAATGGTTAATATTAATCTATTTTAGGTAAAATTAATGAGTTTGTCATATCTAATTAAGAGGATATAGGATATCCAGATGAATTTTCATCTAATGGTATCTCCACCCAACAACACTATATATTCAAATAAGTTACTCTCAATTGAAAATGGATTCATGTATGTTTTTCAAGTAAGATAACATGGTCAATTGTACCATATAATAAATATCATTTTAAGAATAATTCTTACATACATCTGATTCTGGAAGAGTAGAGCACGTTGATCATGAGATTCCCTTCAAGTAGTTAAAACAAAGAGAAATTATGACACTCTATTTTGCTGCATTTATTAGAGAAACAACTCGATCTCATATCCATGATACATATGAGGAGTCTCATGTTTTAGAGCGCATCATCCAGAGAAAATCTATCTTCTTTACATTTTTATACATTCTCTTTCTAATTGTTTCATTGATATTCGAGTAGTGGGTGGTATACCCTATTTATTGAACACACACTTTCTCCCACACTATAACTATACGATACAAGATATATTCTCAACTCTATTTACATTTTTTACCATCAGTATTGTAAAATAGGTCCTTCTGTGGAATGCATTTTTTTTATTCCCATGGCTATTATGGAAGAGATCCCTATGTGGTATTGATATCTTGTAGTTTTTGTTTGTTTACCTGATCTAGGTTATGGATCAAGATTATATTTTAATAATCAATTTAGAAGAAAGTGATATCCAAGTGGAGGGGATTAATTATCATCTTGATAATGAACCTCTTATGTTAATTCTATTGTGTGTTTTGTTTTCTATCATTTTAAATAATTTACCATAATTTATTTTAAACTGAAATCAATACCCCTATTTTGGTAGTTAGACTTAACAAGTGTTTATATAATCTTTTGATTGAGTAATTTGATTACAAAAATAATAATAATATTCATTTTGTTTATCTGAGGCGTGATCAATCTTTAATAAAACTTTTAATAGATTCAAATTTATATCAATATGTTGTTTTGATTAATTGGGAACATTTATTTTTAATTTAGGATTTTAAATGAACTAGTTTTTAAAAAAAATATGTTTTTTGGTTCTCAATATCGCCCTCCCATCTTGTGATACTCAATTTCACCTAAATTTGGTATCATAGTCATTAAAAATATTTTCAAATGTGATTTTAGTTATGTTTTGAAGAGCATATATTTCTATCATTTCTAAATTTAGTTATTTATATGGGTAACAGACAAGAAGGTTCTACTACCAACAGACCACCCTTATTTAATAGAAATAACTATGTTAAATTTAAAATAAAAAATAATATGGACATTTACAGTGTGGGTTTTTAAATATGATCTTCTATAAAAGAAAAATATGAATTACCTAATACTTCAAGGAATATATCAGATGATAAAACTAAAAATTATTATGAAAACTACAAATACATGAAGTCTCTTTAATATGATTTAGGTGATGAAGAGTTAAATAGGATATATTTTAGTAATACTACTTATGAAATATTGGATATATTAGAAATTTTTCATAAAGGAAATACTAATGATAAATAAATGAGATTGAATACTTATAGAGTTAAATAAGATACATTCATAATTAAACTAGATGATATGATTTCTAATATGTATCTTGTGTACAATGCGATATTGTATACAACGAGATCCTTGGGTAATCCAGTTTCAGCAAAATAGATTATCATGAGATTGTTAATATTTCTTCCTCAAAGATGGATATCAACATTAGTTTCAATAAGAGAATCATTGGTATCCACAAACTACTTAAAAAATAGTTTTTTGGGTATATAATGACGTATGAGGAAGATCTTAAGGTAAACTGATAAGAGGATATTGAACCTAATAAGAAGTTAATATCCCTCAAGATTACTACATCAAAAACGTACAACATATAATCTCTAGTTATGATGAATCTTTACCTGATTATAAAGATAATATAGGCAATTTTTCCATAAAGATTAAGAAACTATATATGAAGAATAAATTATTTAGGAGATTGAGTTACAAGGGAAAGTGTGATAATAGAGGTAATTTGAAGAAAGACTATAAAAGATATGATAATTCAAATGAAATTACCTATTATGAATTTCAAAGAAAAGGACATATTCGGACTACATTTTTGAAGTCTAAATATAATGAGAAGAATGATTATAAGGATAAAAAATATGAAATATCCATGAAATACACCATTATTGCATATGAGGGAAGCTCGAGTGACTCATACTTCACTCATAAAGAAAATCCAAACAAATAATATATTTTTTTCATGACAAACATATCTAATGTACCTATTATCTCTCCTATTCATAATTCTGATAATTTTGGAGAAGAAAATGATAATGATATTTCAAAAGAGTAAATTTTTTAATATTTAAATATTATTGAAGATACATTCAATGAACATAAAGATAAATAAAAAATATAAATAAATAGTGTGCTTTATCTAGTAATATCAAATTTGATTTTCTTATAGAAAAATAAAATCTTTCTTAATTGTTCAAAGAAAATACAGATCTAAATTTATATAAAGAGAAATTAAATAAATTAATAGAGATATTTACTAATGGTTTGGAAAATATCACTCAAATACTAATAAAACAAATATAACTTAAGTATATTAATTTTCAAGGTAACCAACATAGAAAGGGAAGAATTATTAAGAGAATTATTTTCCCAAGTATGATTAATGGATATTTTTCTACTACATATTATTCATCAAAACCTAATAAATATATTATTTCAAAAAGGTTACAATATTATTATAGAAAATCCATAAATAAAATAATGGTTCTAAAATCTCTAATCACTATCATTTTTTGACCCAAGAAATTTTTGTTAACATAATCAGTTTTGGTAAAAACAATGGTTGGTTGGGGAACTTCATGAAGAGATCCTATAACAGTTTATGGTGCCATGATAGTCGATTTTCCAAAAATATGAGAGTAGATTACTCAAGATTCATAAACTTGATAAATTATGATGGTGAAAATGTCACCTTTGTTGACAATTTTAAAGGGAAAATCCTTCTCTTTTTCAAAATCATTAACTCTAACTCAGTTTTAATTTCTAAAGTATCTTTTTTCTGATGGTTTGAAAAAAAATATTCTTATAATATCATATCTATGGTATAATAGGTTTCATCTGAAATATGAAAACAATTCTTTTTAAAGTTTTTAATTCTAAAAATTATTTTTCATTTAGTGATTTGGAAAATTAAAATGAGTATGTTGTTAATCTTAATTCTATAATTTCACAAAATGTTTACTTCTTAAATTCCATTCTTTATGAATCTTGGTTTTTGATTAGGAGACAAGTACTCTATAATATTCATTAACATAGAATTATTACTTGGAATAAATTATTCATTGATCTAAAAAAACTAGGATTCCAATTTGATAAAGATTGTAACCCTCATTAAAAAGGGAAATTGTGAAAATTTTATTGTTAATTAAAGAAATAAGTTTCAAATTCTCAACCAATTATGTTGTTTCAAATGTACATTTTTAGAACATCTAGAGTCTCTATTATTAATGGTAAGCATTGTTTCTATACACTTATAAATGGATTTTCTATGTATACTTTTTTATTTTTTTAGCTCACAAACATAAAGCCTTCTCTCACTTTACCAAGTATGAAAAATCCATAAAAAACTTATGTGGACTTAGAATTGAGACCTTAACAAGTGACCATGTAAATGAGTTTTAAAATCAAGACTTTAAGTTCTTTTTTTCAAATAATGTATATAACCATAACTTATATGCTTCTAGGACCCCATGGATGAATAGACTTATAATAAGAAGAAATATTACAATTCAAGAGATATTAAATAATAGTCTTCATGAATTTTACTATCTTATGTATTTTTTGGAAGTGGCTGTGAATACGGCTCTTAATATAATTAATAGAGTTTCAATAAAACCTATATTAAAGAAAAACTTTTAGGAAATTTGGAATAATAGAATGGATAAAGATAAATACCTTAATTATTTTGGTTGTAGTGTATTTATTTTTAAAACTAATGATAATCATGATATGTTTTCCTCTAAGTGTGATGAAGGAATTTTACATGGTTATTCAACATCTACTAAATCCTAATGAGTATTTAATAAAATAACCAAGACATTGGAAGAGTATTTTCATGTCAAGATTGATGAGATAGATCTAAATGAGATTTAAACCCCTTTCAACATCCTTAAATGTTATTTATCCACTTTGAACATAAATGAAAAACCCTATAACACTACTATAAAACAAGTGGAAAAATCATCCAGTTCTGAGGAACTTCCATCACAAGAACTGGATCCTATAGAATATTATGAGGTGACTAGACCTTCTTTTTATATATCTATTAGGAATATTAAATTCCATCCTTTATATTTTTTATTTGGATACTTATATAGAGGTTCACATACTAGATCTTCACTAAGAAACCAGGATTACCATCAATCATTTTTCTAATAGTTTCAACCTAAGAAAATCATTCACGTAATAATTGAAGAATTTTAGGTAATGGCTATGCAAGATGACCATTATCAATTTGAAAGATATAAATTTTGGGATCTTTATGATTGTCCTAAATAAACATTAACCATTTTCACTAAATTGGTATTTATAAACAAGGTTGGTGAATCTGGGATAATAGTAAGGAATAAGGCTAGACTAGTTGCACAAGGGTATAGTCAAGAAGAGGGTATAGACTATGAGGAAACATGTTCACCTATAGCTAGACTTTAAGAAATTAGAATGCTACATTCCAATTAAAGTCAGTTATATTTGAAACTATATCAAATGGATGTGAAAAGTTCATTTGTAAATGGTTATATAGTTGAGTATTTTTTGGTTGAACAACCCCCTTAGTTTTCAAAAATCTCATTTTGTAAATCTTGTTTTCAAAATAAAAAAATTTATGTGGTTCAAATTAAGATCCTAGATCTTGGAATGATAGGCTCAGATCTCTTCTTATTTCAAAATGATTTTCAAAAGTTATATTTGATCCTACACATTTTTAAAAAAAGTTATTTAAAAAGATTAATTATTTTTTTCAAATCTATGTAGATGATGTTTTTTTTAGATCACCAAGTTATTATTTATGTACTGATTTTTCAAAGATGGTAAAAAATGAGTTTAAAATGGGTTTAAGGGGAGAACTATAATTCTTACATGGATTTAATATTTTTCAAAATAAATAAGGAATTAATCAAAATCCGAGAAAATATTGGAAATACAATTTAAAAAGTGTTGTTTTAGAGACAACTAAGAGTAGTTACACTCCTATGAGTACCACCTATAATTGTGATCATGATGATGTTGGGAAATTATAGGATCAAACTAATTACAAAGGTATGACTAGAATTCATCTCCACTTTAATAATAGTTGACCATATAATATGTTTAGTGTGTGTGTGATCATTTTCAAGAAAACTAATGAGAATATCATTTAATTATTGTTAGAAGGATTTTTAAATACCTCATGTATACTACCAATTTAGGACTCTTGTACCCTACAGTACAAGAATTTGTATTAGTTAGTTATTCAGATCTAGATTTTGGTGGTTGTGAGTTACATATAAAAAGCACCACTATGACATGTTATCTTTTGGGAAAGTCTCTAGTTTCATGGTGTAGTATGAAGTAAGATTCATTTTCACTATCTACTAGTGATGTTGAATAAATAGTTGTAGATAAATTTTGAGCTCAAATATTTTTGATCAAACACACGTTACAAGAATATGGATATGAAATTTGACCAGTCCCTTTTAATTGTGAAATGGAAGTGCTATAAAAATTTCTATGATTCTTATGTCGCACTCTGGAATAGAAAAAATTGATGTAATTCATAACTTTTGGAGAATACATTTAAAAATTAGAGATATAACTCTTGAATATATTAGTACTAAACATCTTCCTGTGGAAAATTTTACTAATGCATCAAATTATGAGATAATGAACTATATAAAACATGTATCAGGCATGATTAATTTCGTTTAAGCTTAATTTTCTGAGGGTCGACCATTGGATTTCACCCACTATTGTAGTTTACTCACTCTATAAGTTCACCCACTATTGGTACAACCCACTGTTGTTACAACTAACCATTGGAAATAAACCACTGTTAGAAATGATCCATCGTTTAAATTTGTGTTATCATTTCTAATTCTATTTTATGGGTAAAATATTTAATTACCTTATGATTTAAATGTTATTTTGTTTTTTCGAATTTTTTAATTCCTAAATGATATAAATTAGATACTTAATATAATTTCAATGCTCTCTCTCACATTCCTAAACCTTCTCCACAACCATTTCTCTCCAGAATTGACCTCTTATAAATCTTAAACCATGTTCATGATGTTTAGGGTAAAGAGAGGAGTAGTGTCATCACCCTATGAGTCACATTTTTTGATGAATTGGAAAAGTTAATATATAAAATAAGTAATCGATCCATAAAACCTGAAACTCATGAACTTTTCATTCGTACCAGAGAATAAATTATAATTTGAGTGGTTTATATATAGAAAGTCATTGGTTTTTTACTAATGAATGACCTGTTATGGTTAGAGTGGTTATCAAACAATGAGATTTCAATCAATCCTAGGATAGTGCATCAGTTTTATCAAAAAAAAATAGATTTGGAGAAGATATAGACTGGGTATGAATTAGGATAAATGTGATGAATATTGTTTTGTCTTCAAGTAATTGGTATAGTTCTCTTCAAGTAAATGGTATAGATGTCTTAAATATCCTCATGAAGTTGTTTCAAATGACTATCAAGGATTTATTACAAGTGATAGTGATACTTATAAATATGAGGGTGCCTTAGTAGAGATTACTAGAAATGGTAATTTTAGAAGACCAGCTATAACCATGGTTGATGGTGAGTGTCATTTACTATTCATGTTTATTCATCTCTTGTTGTTCCCTAGAAAAAGAGCTTTTAGAAAGATGTGATATTAGGATGTACATCTTCTATACATAATTAAAACGGGGGAAAATCAACCAGAACAAGTGTTTTATAATTCATATAATAGAGATTTGTAAAATATCGTGAAGGGAAAATTTCATAATTTACCATATGTTCATTTTTTCCATGATAGATCCAAAAGATTATTTTATGTGGAAAAAGAAATCAAGGAGAATTGTGGATGTTTTTTCTTAAATAAATCCATTTTCAATATAATGGAAATAAATTGGAATCCCTAGAAGAAGAAATTGGTTGATGATTTTGAAGTGCTTTTTGAGGAGTTAAATCTTGTTTATCGCCCTACAAGACTAAGGAGTCCTGTGGATTCTATCTTAGAGAAATATGATGTGGTTGTGTACTCAAATGAAGAAGAGGAGGAGGTTACTATAATAGGTAATGAGGATCCTGAGTTCTCATTCAATGTGGATACCCTAAACTTCCTAAGATCTCTCATATTGTCACTTTCAGCCCAGCTAGACCTCCTGGATCTCTACCAGTTTGAGAGACTCTTTTATTTGAAGGATGGGAAGAAGTGAATACAATGGTTTCTGATGAAATTTTTCATTTATCTGATAATATTAAAAATGAATATGATAAACAATATAAAGAAGAAAATAGTAATAAAGAAGAAAAATGATAAGATGATATATGTGAAGATAATGAATAATAAAATAGTAATTAAGATGAAAATTGAAAAGATGATGGAAGTGAAGAGGATGATAAAGATAAATAATATGGTTATGGAAATGGAAGTGAAGATGGATTTGGTTCTAACCAGGATAGGCCTGATGATCATGAGATTCCTCTCACACATATTTTTTCCCCAATCTTGTTAGTTTCTTCTAGGTATGATGATGGATTCAGATAAATATCAGATGTTCATTGAGATACTAGTGATGAGTTGGGAGAATCAGTTGAGGGGGAGGAAGCCCCCACATTTTTTGGCCACTGTGTTAGTCTTGCATTGGTAGAACATTTTGATGGTGAATCTGTTGAGCCTTCAGTTGATGACTAGATAGTAAATGAGAATATGATTGTTGAACCTATATTTTTTGAGACTGATGTTGTGTCTTCTTCAAATAATGGAGTCTCAGGTTTTGAATAATGGGATATAACTCTAGGTTATGTGGGGCTAGGATTGAAATACCAATACTCAGAAGATGATAGTAGTCCACGAAAACATGGTGGACGATCTATTCCAGTTCAAGTAGAGATGAATCCTAATGGATCTTTGGTAGAATATATTGATGTTACTGGGGAGGTACATATATTTTTTTCACATTTTACTGCTCGATCAAAGCTATAATAGGCTACTTTTGGGAGATTATATACCAATTCTCCTATTTTTTTCTCCTGTAACCATTGATGTTATTAACCGAGAATACTTGGAGTCATTCAATGAGGGGATTTCCTTCGATTGTGATAAGATTCTAAAGAATCAGACTCCTCTAACCATAAATCATAGTGTTAATGATTCTATATTTTTAATAGAATTTGATTTGACACATTCAACTTAAGATGAACTATAATATTCAGGAAGATGCAATAAAGAACATAAGACTTTAGATTGAGCTGGAGTCTTTTATATTAGTGATAACAGGGATGCGGAAATATTTTTCTATTTGTATGGATGCCTTATTATGGAGGAAGGATATTATACCTTATGTGGATTATACTTGTACTGCTCCACTGCCTTCCTTGTACATTTACTTAATCAGATCAGTTTTTAGAGAGAAGCTTTGGGCTATTACATGATATTTCCCTAATATCCCTCAGGAATGATTTACGAAAATTAGACATTATAAAGATTATGTGTATAAAATGGTAAGGGGGTTTATGAAAGATATTATAAATGACATAGAAACCATCACAAAATAATTTAATTATTACATGTATCAGTTCTATACTAAGAATGATATAAATACTCACTTCATGATTCTTATTGAGAACCTTTGATTTAAAATTGCTACTAGATATTTCAATGAGTATGACTCTTAGTTTAAGAAAGTGGTACCTCTGCATCATTTTTTTCATATAAGAGAAACAATATTAATTCAAGTGAGGAGTCCAAGTCTTCATGGATTTCATCAATCTAATGAATCCTTTTATGTATGTTTCTAGGAATGTAGTTAGAGAACATGAAGATATACTGATGACCTGTCATATAACTCATATAGCTACTGCTTTTGAGTATTTCAGACTAAATATTACTCAAGATGCCAATGCACCTATACTTAACCTATTTAAGCCTATTATTTTATCTTCAACTGAAGCAATTAGGAACCTTAGGCCAGTGATTATAAGATATATTCCAACATCTACCCATGTCTCTACTACTACTATTTTAGTCCCTACAGCCTCCACCATAGTTACCTTATCCCAAACCTCTACATATGTGCCCTCTTCCCCTAATAAGAGCAAGTAACTTGATGTTACATCTACCCAATAATAGAAGCATTGAAACTATGCATTTTAAAGGAAATTTTGTATGATTGTTCTGTATATCATTTTGGATGAAATTAAATTTTATTTTTCCTTAAATTAAAATTCTCTTTTTATTCATATTCTTCTTCTTGGTATATTTTATTTTATTTTCACCTTTTTTATAGTCCTAAATGGGATTAATTTTTATGGAATTCCTACATTTCATTTTCACATCCTTGATACCTTCATTAATGTTATTCCTTGATACCATACCTTTGACATTCGATATGTATTTACTCTATACATTTCATACCATATTTATTAAATATCATTGAAACTAATTATCACATAATATATTTGATACCTTATTTAAATATGTTTTTTAACCCTTACATTATCCTTTTAAAATGTTAAGTTGTTCTATTTTAAAACCAATGTTTATTCTATACTTGGTCTATAAAATGACATGACTTTTTATCATCCAAAAGTGGGATATTTTTTGTACTTCCTTATTTTAATTCTCACAAATAATGTTACTTATGTTTTTAATGGTTTTTATATTTTAATATATAATATTATAATATAATAAAATTTAGAAAAAATTTGGATAAATATTGAAAAGACTCATCATTGAAGATAAGTCGCCACTAGAATAGACTCACCATTCAGGATAATTAACTACCAGAAAATACTAATCATTGATGACAAGTCACTACTAGAAAATAATCACCATTGAGGATAAGTCACCACAAAAAAAGACTCATTTTTTAGACAAGTAACCATTAAGATGAGTCACTTTTGAGATGATTCACCTTTGAGATGATACTTTATTGAAATGAGTAGCCGTTGAGATGAGTATCCATTGAGACGAGTCACCAATGAAATGATTCACCACTGGAAATTAGTCACTGGAAGACCTTACTCACTCTTGGCCTAACTAAATACCAGATATGAGTCATGTATATTATTTAATTTAATGATGAGGATAATTTTAATGGTTAATATTATACTATTTCAAAGAACATTTAAGATTATGTCAGAGTTAAGTACAAGGATGCATGATATCTAGATGATTGTTCCTCAAATAGAATCTCTATCCAAAAACACTATATATTCAATGAATTCTAGTGAATGTGAAAAATGATGCATCAATTCTGGAAAAGTGTGAACATGTGATGAAGTTTTTCATTCTGTAAAGAGCCTTACCTAAAGCATTCTTACCTACAATAGACTTTGGAAGAGTGAAGCACATTGAAAATATGATACCCTCCAAATATTCAAAACAAATAGGGATTACAATACTCTATTTTCATTTTTTTAGAGATATTACTTGATATTCTATTCATGTTACATCATTGGAGTCTCAAGATTCATAGAACATCAAATAGATCTACATTATCTTTTATACAATTTTATAATTTCTCTTTCTATTTGTTTCATTTACTTTTGATTAATGTCTAGTTTACCCTATTAATTGAACACACACTATCTCCAAAAATATACCTAGAGGATAAAATATATATTATTAACTCTCTGTACAGTTTTTAACCCACATTTTTGTAAAACGGATCCATGTGTGGCTTGTGATTGTTATCATTCCATAGTTATTGTGGAAGAGGTCCATATGTGTCCTAGAGAGATTGTAGAAATTGTCTTCTTACCCTATCCATGTAGTGGAGCAATATTATTTTTATATAATCTTATTTGAATGAGGTTGTTTATAATTTTATGGGATTAATTCCAAAATTGATACTTAACCCCTTTTTTATTTTTTTTGTAGGTGTTTTTTGTTTTGTTTCATTTTGAAGCATTAAACGGATTTTTATAAAGTGTAAACAAAACCACAACATTGACATATATCCTTAAAAAGTGTTTATATAAAGTTTTTAATGAGTAATTTTATTTCAAAAATTATAATAATATTCATTTTTTACAATGAAATGACCACTCTTTGAAAAATGATTAAAAAGATCATAATTTATATCGATCTACTATTTTGATTAACTAGGAACTTTTATTTTGAATTGGTGGGTTTTAATTGAACTTTTTTTAAGAAAAAAATAATTTGGTACTCAATTAATCCACCTATTTCAATAATCACTCCAATTAAAATGATGTTTTTTAGAAATTAACACTAACAGAAGCACATGTAATGCACCAAAACACTGCTTTAAACATAATCATTCTATCTTTTGTTTCTATTTAACGGTCAATATATTCTTTTTAGTTGAATAATTGATCCATTAATGGACCATAGTTGATATTCATTATAATTTTTGAAAATTATTACATAATATTTGTTTTTATTAATTTTAACTCAATTAATTAGAAATCATTTACTATAAAATGACATTAATGTCCGTTTTGACATTATTAATTTAATTTAAATATAAAAAAATCCAGACAATAATGGAAATGAAATACACTATCTTAAAACCTATATAGAATAATATATTCATCGACAAAAATAATTTAACATGATAATTCATTCAATTTACTTCAATTCAAATATTTTTAGAATCATTATATTTATTTAATTAATAATTAAATAATTCATGTGTTGGTATTTCTAAAGCATTTAATGTAATTATATTATCTCAAAAAACTTTAACTAAATTATCATTATAAAAAAGAATCACTTATATTCTAAAATAATATTTATAATTTAACATACTTAGTTTGTCCCCTATTTTAAAGCATTATAGTTTTCAAATGGATCAAATGTACTTTTTTCAGTTGCTTCAATTAACTTATTATATGGGACACATTAATTGAAAAGGTACCTAAAATGATAATATTTGATAATAAGGTACCAATTTTCAAAATATATCCATCCAATGGGTTTTATTACAGGTTTTGGGTCATTCATAAACCTTATTTTATAAGTTAACCGACTTAAAAAACTAGTTTTTTCTTTAATTAATATAATTAACTTTAACGGTTTTCTTAAATAATTATGGTAAAAAATAAATTTCACCTTATTATAAATTATAAATTATTATAATTCCAAATATTGAATATATTTTACCAAATTAATCTCACAAAAATGATAGAGCTTAATTTAAATTTAATATTTTAAACATGATGATAAATTAGGGTTTTAAAGTGAAAATGGTCAAACATTTATAATGTATTTTTATCCAATTTCAATATAAAATTGATTCAAATAGCCTAAATTGTATTAATTTATATAAAATTTTACTAATATTAATTTAACAAAAATTAAAAATATAGTTCACATTAAAAATTATTTAAACGAAAAGATATTTTTCAATTATAAAACATACTTTTTCACCTTTCATCAAAAAAGATACTTCTCAGAAAAATACCAAAAAAATATCCCTAAGAAAATTTTGCTATTCTAAATTCAGAAATAATGTTTATCTTATCAAATAATTTTTCTAGAATTTGACAATTTTAATTACAAATTTTGTGTTCTATGCATGATTAACAGATCTTTTGGAAATGGTCTTGTTTATCTAAAAATATTTCTTTTTTTAAATTAATCTAATTTTATTTTTTATCAATATATCACAAATAAACATACTAAAACTATATATGTTTATTAATTTAGTTAATCCTATTCATTCTCTCTATTCAAACAGCTCAGCGATAACTATCATATTAAATAATAATATTAATAGTATATTATAGTTCGGTAAAGCTTGGTCTTAAGTATAATGCAAGCTATTAAAGAAACTAAATAGTGTGTGCAATATGATCAAAACATAGTGTTTCATATACTTTATAATAAACTCAGTGTTATTTTTAGCATAATAATATATTGGTGTTTTGTATAAATAAATCTTAACTTGGTGTAGAGCTGAATGCTGGCCATCAAAGAATAATTTTGTATTGGGAATAAAAAAATTATAAAAACTATGGGTGATTAATTCTACCCATCCTAAAATGAATTTCACCCTAAAATAATTTATGGGTCATGAAATGTTTAATACTTTAAATATTCTTTCATAGAATCCCACAACATAAAAATGAATAATAAAAATTCCGCTAAAAAGGTAAGGATGTAAACATAATGGTTAACCAAGTAACTCATAACTAGGTTTCCACAGAGAAAAACATAGGTGGTAAGTAAATATATGTATATAGAAGACAAGCATAAATAATTATAAAGAGTGATAGATATAACTTATTACAAGAAATTTGGTGTTCTAGATAGAGTTAGTATCCACAAAACCATAAATTTGTGATGATCTAAGGTTTCATTCGATTTGATGGAAATGAAGGTACTAGGATAACATTTTATTTCCAAGATACATTCATTAATGTTGAATAATTTTTACAAGAAGATATACATAATTGATTTTATTCCATTTCCTAAGCACAATCTCACCATATAGTTGTGCCCTGATCAATTTCCACTTCATCTCATACTCCAAGAACTGAAGGTGAATTTATTATTCTTCAATCACTAACAGATCATAAGATCCATAGAAAGAATGGTCAGTCATTAAATCTATCATTATTTATCATTAAAAAAATAGTTATTATATGATATCTTATTTTCATAAATCTTCATATTGTAAAGCATTGATATCTAAAACCTCATTCAAAGTTCAACATAAAACTTTTCACAAATAGTTTTCATTTTGTCCATTTCAAAAGATGAAAATAAAAAAATTTAGAAATAAGTTCACTAAATTTCACAGAATATTCTTAACATTGATCCCCCATATAATATAAAGTATATATTTATTATCACCATCCAACCATGTTAATACCTTCATCGTGTATTACCTTGAAACATGGTAATAACCTGAATTACTCTGAAACCAGTTTTTTCTAATGCATTCACTGGGGCGCACCACTTTATGTATTGATGCACACTGGAATCACATTTTTATTTTCCCATATTACTTCTTTACAAAGTCATGAAGATTTGATCAATTTCAATGGTGTGTTCTTATCCTTGATCAAAATATGATGATGGGATGTCAGTTCCTCCTTACATGTATTTCTCCTTGGACCCCTTATCCTAGTTCTGGTCTTCCTAATATAGTTAATTCATATTTAGTGAACTCATTCTCAGGGCCATCTCATTGTGGACACCAGTTAATTATGATACTTCCATATGGACATTTCAATGGGTCTTGATAGGGAAGCAACCTTCAGACAGGTGAGTAGTCTTGTTCGGCATCGTTGCATTTCTAAAAACATGGGAAATTGGTCACGTGTATTCTTCCTCGTATTAGGGATTCTCATGGAGCCATATTTATGGTTGAACCTAAATCATATTGTGTCTATCGTGAGGTATCTAATGATGAAGGAGTATATCATCCAAGGCTTTCAACTCAGGAATCGCTTGTTTAGCATGAGGTTTCTAACACAGAAGATGTATACCATCTAAGTATTTCACCTCAAGAATCCAATGTTTAGAATGAAGTATCTACTATAGAGATAGGTCAGGAGTTTAGAATCTTGTAGATGGATTTGAATGATTAGAACACATCACAAAGTTGGATCATGTAAGTGCGTCCCTATGAGGGAGAAACTAGAATGTCTTCCAATGGATGGATCAAAACTCTATATGGGGTATGATTTGGTAGGTGTGTCCCATAAGTGAAATATGCCTCACTAGTAAAGCTAATAATAACACCCATAGAGGTTGATTAACGATGTTTTCCCCTAGGAGGGGGCTTCTAGGTTTAATATTGGTCAGGAATGAACCACAAGAAGGCATCCTACATGCCCATTTTAGAGGATAGGGATAATACCACACATAGTTCTATGTCATATTTTATAGTCATATGATAGGACCGATCCATGTATTTTAACATCATGTGGAAATGATTCTTTTAATGTGAATTAAATGTTCATGATGAATGTTGTGAGGCTTACGCAAGGGAGATTCCCTTAGAAATAGGATTTCTCTTGGTATGCGAAGATTATGCATGAGATCTTTCCTAGTGATGATAATAGTAATGATCATGTGGATGTGGATTATGCATCAATGCATCCTAAAGGGGCCTGAAGGGGGTATGGTCTCTATTTAAGGGCATGATTTTATTGGGATGTTGTGGCCCAAGGAAAATTAGGATAGATGTGGATAGAATGGATGGATTGGATGGGGTGTATAGAGTTGATGGGTGGATGGAGTGTTGGTGTGTATGGATTTTTTGGAGTGTTGAATGTGTTGGTATTGTTGGGTTTGCAACATGAGGAGGATTCTAACATATCCTAGTTATTTGGTAATAAAATCCCATGTAGTTTGAAATGGTTGGGGTTTACACCTGAGGAGGAGTCCCATGGAGCATGTATGGCTTGTTCGTACTCAGAGAAGTTTCCTATTAGAAGGTGGAGACATGGGATTACATTGAGAGTATTCCCATATGGTTGGAGGTTGAATTTCATGGTCACTATTAACCTCTTATTACACATAAGTCATGCTCAGTGTGAGAAACAAGAGGAAGCATGAGACCTGATGCTCTTATGATGAATTGAAGTGAAAATGAGAGATGTTGTCTAGATTACATGTGGAGGATCTCCAAGGAGGTTCCATTCCATGTGGGGAGTATCTAATTTTATGTAAGGTGGATCTCATTCCCTATGAGGATAGTCAGTGTGGGCACTATCTCTTTGCAATAACACATAGTGAATAAGGTGCCTTTTGTGCAGTGTAAGTCCACAATTTAACATCATGTGTCGAGGATGTTGGTACTAAGAAGTTTTACATCAAGCATATTGGACATAGGGGACTCACTCCTTACCCATTAGGATTAAATAAATACAGATCATGAACCTTTTGGTGGGGCCTGGATTCAAAATTTCCAAGGTGTAATGGTATGGAGGAGTGGTCAATCACTAGGTCCAAATTAGTATTCCTATGGTGAGAAGCAATGGGAATTATTTTACCAATACTAAGAATAAAAAGGTATGTTGGAATATAAAGCCGCACATGAAATTGAGTGGGCTAAAAGGATAGGTGGAATGGTCTCATAATGGATTTATGTCCAGATAAACAAATCATAGATGGATGTGGGGGATTTGGGCACTCAACCACTGCGAAGAGGTGTTAGCAGAAGGGAGGAATCATTGAGAGGACCGGAAGTGGGTATTTGTGAATCATAGGGACTCATAGAGATTAGATTTTATATCCTCAATTGTTTCACAAAGATTAGGTGATTTGTGGATATTAGTTTCATTATGAAGGAGGAGGCTTTGCAAAAAAGGGTGACCCTTCCTCATGATAAAGTCCTGGATTAAGAAATGAGTGATTCACAAAAACTTAATGCTTCAGGAAGACTCAAGTGCCCATGAGGGCCTTATTCCTTCACAGAGGGAATATTCCGTTATGAAATTTATCCCAACCTTATGTTTAGTAACTCATGAAAATATATAAGGGGTTTTGATGTATCTATATTACCTTGGATGATTAATTTTTGGTATGGTTCATGATTTGTAGATGGTTAGTGAATTGGGAGAAATTAAGAAGTCAAAAGGTCAGACAACCACCCCAAAACGGTTGGAATGAGGAGGGTATTTATAAGAAAGGGTTTTCAATAAGTTTTTATGAGTCACATGAAGAAATTGTGGTCTTCATGAATGGTTGAAGTTCTATCAGACTCACAAAAGGATTATGTCTGGATTCATTCAACCATGAAGCATTGTAAGACTCATGGAGGGGTTTTGTCTGGATTTTTGCATGCATGAAGCACCATTGGACTCACAAAGGGGGTCTATTTAACTTCATACAGGCAAGAAGCATATTCATACTTTTATAGGGGCTTCATTTGACTTCACGTGTTCACGAAAGAGATTCGTTGTTTGGGTGATTTGTGAACTTTGGCTATTCGTGAAGGAGTATGGCTTCATGAGGAAGACCCTTTAGGGATTTTCCGGGCCAATTTGGCTTGTATTTTATATACAATATCCATTTTATCCATTTATTATTTATTTGGTATGTGTTTTGGATCCAACAAATGCCCCCCTCAGAGGATGAGCCTATGGGGAAAATAAGAGGATTGTATTTTGAGGCATAATTTCTGAAAAATTGACAATTTACTCTCTTTTTTGAATATCATTAGTGATGCTCACCCATAATGGGGATTCACTAAAGGCTCTAGTGTGAGGATCATCAAAAAGTCTGAGGAGACCCTGCGCCTATAAATAGTGAAAGGGTGGACCTCAAAAACATTAGACCTTCTTACGAATAAAAACTATTTCTCAGTTTTTTTAGGCACACCATCTCTGTGAACATGCTCCATGAATTCCATTTACCAAATTGGACTTCTATTCTTACTCTAAAAATGCTACATAGCAAACAGGACACCATAAACTAAAGCATTGGGAAGTGAACATCGTGAAACAGTTCTTCACAAACCGGCTCAATGAATAATCTCTAAGAAAGACCTTCACGAAACAGACTCATAAATACCTAAGTCTCCATATAAATGGCCACTTAGGATGTCTATTAGGGATTCAATTTGTATTCTTCTAAGAGGGAAGAGATGGAAGACAACATTATTATTAGGGATTGCATCTGGACTACCTCGAACAAATATTCGTTGCTTGAAATGCTCTCAGAGGCTTAATAGGAATATCTTTTGTGCATGATGTAGCCACATTATGGATTCAGATTAACATATGATCTCTTAATTCTATAGGTGATTAGGGATGAGACCATATATTGGTTTTTGGGATTGGTGGGGCAATACAATTGTAACAAGACTGTTATAGGCCACATCTAGAATGATCATGCACCTACAATAGTGGACCTCCTCTATAACTATATCAATAATGTCAGAGGGGATATGTTAGAGGATAATGAATCCCCACTCTAGTATCATAAAATTATCAATTCAGGTTTGGGGGACTTGAATAATGGATGGAATGATGGATGGTATGTAAACCAGGGTGGCAACTTCACTGATTAGTGGTCCTAGGCCTACTGGGCATGCACCTCATATCGAGAATTTCAGGAAGAGAATAAGTTAGTAGGACTCTATTAAGCGGCATTGACTTTTTAGTTTCTTATTTACCAACCATAGTAGATCATACCTTAATTTTTTGAGCAGATGGTCATCATAGACCAATACATTTCATCAGCATCATGAGGAGTATATCATCATCCTCTAGGTCATTCACTAAATCTTGGGGATCCCAATCCTATGGGGTGTATAGTAAATTTCATCCAACAGAGAATGTATGGGGAGACCAAGATCAGTTTATGACTCTGGTGAAGTCACTACTGGATCTAGTGTAGAGAACCAGTGATGAGATTATGGGAACAAGGGATGTTCCCTTAAAGTAATGATTGAAATACTTCTTCAATAAACCATTGGAAGAACCAGAAGAAGAATGTTAGGTGGTTGAGAAGTTTCATATTAGGCCGCAAATGTGTCCTAGGGAAAACCAATGAGAAATGACGGATCCTGCTAGTTAATTAAATAAGTGATCTAGTGGAATTTGTGGGGATGCAATTTTAATACTGAGGATCATCCCATAGTAAGACTAGAACAATTCATTTTGCCACTCATTTTTTGATGTATGCTCCTAATGAAGGATGCGCACATGTGGGTTTGGCCATGAACATTCATAATGGAAGTGATGTTTGCGATGGAATAGTTGTTCATCCTCAACATCCCAATGATATAGATGTTTTATAAGGTACTTTGGTATGTAAGGGAAGGGAAGACAATGTTGTGTGTGTTTGTGTCTTTTGACTTCTTATATAATTGGGTGGGCACACACCTGGGGGATTATGAGTAACCAAACCCCATTTACCCTCCCAAAAAAAAATCATTCAACTGGTGATTCTAAATATCATGGGAAGCCTCCCATTTATTTTGGGTTTGATGGAAGTGTTGGATAAAATCGGATTGGTAGAGCAATTCATGTTTCATCTATATTCCCTACTGTTGGGGGGTGGTGATCGATGATGATTCAAGGCCCAAGGAATAAATATATTACCTCATGGACATTAATGGTGGTGTATTATTATCCAAAGTTGATAGTGAGACAATTTATGAGGCATACAATCCACATCATTTGTAAGGAAATTCAGGTGTCTATTGAGACTAACCTGAAGGTGTACTTAGAGGTGTGTGATGTGTTCCACGCTTTGATGATGAGGATGATTCAGATCATGTTCATGCATTAATATATGAGGATGTGGAATATTCCACCACCTAATGTCATGTACAAGCTTACTCGTGATTATTAATTGATTTGGGCGAATTCATGCCCTATGGTTGTACTGAGGAAGTAGACCATGAAAGCTAACGAAGGGGTTATACCTCCACCATGGATTTGGGACCAAAGGATGGTTAAAGGACACTATAGTAGAAGAGATAGTCTAATTGGTAGGATATCTTTAGTGGATTCCATAGTTCATGGGCTTGAATAGACCGGAGCTATAGGAGAAGGAACAACACTGGGTCCGAGGCTCCACGGAAAGAGGAAGTATGAAGCAAGTGGGTCCTCTAAGGTGACCCCAGGGGGTGAAATTTCAAGGGAAGATAAAATGAGAAAATCACCTGAACTATCCTACAGACACCATGTACCCCAATGCATGGGAGTCCCGGGGACTTCCCCAAAATATTACTCCTCCTTGTGGGTAGTGGTGGTACTTCATCACTGATGGGATAATCCTCACTGAGCTAGTCCATGCGCAAGCTAGTTTATATTCTCATCATGCTTATGTTATGCAATATATAGTAGTGCTAGAGGATTTATTCTAATCTTAGGGTACTACACATTCTTTAATTGATTGGTTGAGGACGTTTTTGGGCCTATCATTCCCTCTATCAACCCTTTTGGGCTCTTCGTTGTGGATGATGGTGAAGATTTGGAGGATTCCTAAAGGGAGGATTCATATCGAATCTCAGACATAGACTGGATTATTTTCTCTAATTAGGTAACTCATAGATCTTTTAATTCTTTTCTAAACATCACTCAGTCTCCCATATCATTCCATGATCCTTTCTTTACTTACACAAGAATCATTCTGTACTGAATAAGGGGATGTCCTTAGAAGAAATCCAACAATTGTTGAGGGATTCTCAACCCATAAAAGGACTAGTGTGGTGACCCTTTCTAACATTTCATGCATGGGTGATAAAACCTAGGTGCAAGCTTTTGAGGTCTAGGTAGTGGAGGCCAAAGTGGGAATGGTAGATGATACCCTCCCGAAGGAGATTCCCAGGGAGGCAGTTAAGGTTTGGAAAACCATAGAGGTGCTACAATAGGGTAGTTCCAAGACCTCATCCTCGATGGGGGGTTGAGGTAAGGGCCACAAAAAAGATATTTGAAAGAGTCATTGAAGATGGTCCAAGAAAATAGCTTGCACTATAGGCTTCCACTAGATCCATAGCTACTACAGAAGAGGTCAAGATAATTCCAAAAATTAGGTTAGATGAAAGAGTCATGGTGGTTGAGCCCATAGTAGTTGAATTACTTGTAGTGGATTCTAGTTATAAAACTCTAACGATTGATGTGTAAGTGGCATAAGAGGATGAGTTGTCTGGGGAGCCTACATTGGGTGTTCCCACCCCATAATTTCCACTAGTGGTAGCTGAGGGGTCCAAATATGATGTCATCCCACTATCAGGAATATCCAAATGAGATGTGATGATAGAATACACCTTTGTGATGTCCTAATATGTAATGGAAAATATTGTCATAGGTTGAGAGGCTAATAAGGAATTATTCCCTAGGATGGTCATCAAACTGCTCTCATTAGAAGACCAGCAACTGGAGGACCTAGAGGAAAACATCTTGGTGATTTTTTCAACTCAAAGATCTAGTTTTTCTAGAATCTTTGAGAAGATTATATTTGAGAATCTTTTGATGATAAACATGTTTCCAACCACAAGGATTATAGGATTGTGCATAATTTAATCACTCATGTCTGGATAGCTAAACTACCATAATGAGTGGGATCTCTCCTCTATTGGTTGATTAGTATAGGGACCAATGGGATGGATTCCAACAATTTTCATGTATTTGACCATGAATTCCTTATTGAGCGTGCACGTTCGAAAGGGAATGATCTTGAACTATCCTAGAGGAAACCCAATTATAAGGGATCATAGGTGCTTAAAAATGATGAGCAAGTGATCACTCACATAGAGGGGATGAAACATGAGATTGGGATGGATGATAATACATTGGATGAGATCACTAGTAGTCTAAGAAATAGACTATCACCATTTTAGGCTAAGGAAATTGAGATCGATAAAGTAGGGGATGAGTATCTTGTGTAGAAGGAACAACATTGGATTAGGGCCGACGATGTTCTCTTCAAGGATGTTGAGGATAAAGAATACCTAGTGTTGTGGAAGAAGGATTTTGAGATCACTTAGTAGAATCTAGACAATCTTAAGTGCTTGATCTCTGAAGCGGATCCATAGTGACACATTTTTTCCAGGGAGAGGATATGATATGTGGATGACCCTCTAAAAATACGTTTCTTCAATTTCATGATCAAAGAAACCTTCTTTCTCTTTTATCTTATTTCTACTAATTTTCTTAAACAACTAACAACCAATCACTAAGCACGTGTGGGTCATTCCCAGTGTGAGAAAGAAGGTATTTACATGTGATTTATCTTCATAGAAGAGTGATGGACACTCAGCAAACATCAAGTTTGAGAGATGATATAGGTGGAAAAGATGAATCTTATAACATCCAACTTTCATTTCCAATGTGAGCTAGTGCATGAATGGGATTACACCTTGGTCATTAAATTCAACCCAAAAAATGGAAGTGGGATGTTTGAATCACAATTCCCAAAATATATAATATATGGAGAGTGTCATGGAGATACAAAATAACTAATTAACTTGTTTGAAAAAAATCATTCATACCATTTTCTAGTGATGGGGAAAAACAAATGAGGTTTTACTGGTGATCATGTTTGAAACATGGAACCTATCTTGGAATGCCATATGAGGTCTTCTTGTATGTTAAACCATGATGATATGTGAGATAAGAATGGCATGATACCATGCAATTAAGTGGTACCATAATTTGTGGAAGAAGATGAGGATCCAATTTAGGGGCACAAAAATCATGGAAATGGTCTGATGGAATGTTTGAATGGATTACAACACTCTTGGAATTACAACACCAATGATCGGAGCACATTGTTGTAGGTGTATTGGTCGGAACAAAGATCAAAAAACTCTTCTAGTTGGGTGATATCTTGAATGTTGAGAAAGGGATGAGGTTACATGAGTGATACAGTTGATAATTGGAACCTATTTTCTTTGGAATTGGGGATGACCTCGTTGATTGAAGGTTCAAACATTCCAATCGGTTTCTAACTGGTTTGTTAATAGAACCGAAAACATCCAATGATTCCATATCCATTTGGGCCTACTTTCCTAAGGTAGGCACTCATTAGTTGTGGATTGATGAGGCTTAAGAATTTGCATTGGTCGAGAGGATGAAAGGTTGGACTCATCACACCTTTTTGAGGGGAATTATTATCTACTATGGGACTCTCTTTATAGATTTAAGTTATGTTCATGAATCCTTATTACATTACCAAGTATAAAATGAGCTTTCCTTTAGATCTGACAATCAATGATTAATATGTAGGAAATTTAGAGAATCATTTATATGTATTCGAGGTTCTTCATCGATAGATAATCATCTGTATTTGTTAGAGATTCTTAGTCAATGGTATCCTTCAATACATAAAAGTCTCTTGGTCATTATGATGACCATACTGGTTTTAAAGACACTCAGTGGGGCACTTTATGTATATTTTCATTCAGAAGGACCTGGATTATTCCAGAGTTGGGATCGTACCCACAGATGGGCTACCTACGTATCCTTTATTTAGAAAAGGAATCAGAACCCATGTAGTTCGAGTAAGGGAGTATGATGTTGATGCATGATTGATGGTTCAAAGAAAGATGTAATGGTTACATTTATACTCTAACCTCATGTGAGTCATGCTCGGTGTGAGAAACAAGAGGTATTGGTGAAACCAGAAAATTGTGCCACGAAAGATGCAATGATGTGGAGCTTATGTATGTATGACTGCCCAAAATAGATGAATATTGAGTTTTACTACAGGGGAGAAACCCAGAAACAAGGTCCATAAAGGTGTATGTACTTTATAGAGATTTGGATACTCTAATCTTGGGGCTTACTCCTAAGGAAGATGCCCAAGTTAGGAGGGGACTTATGATTGTGTTTTACTCCTGAGAAGGAAGCCCAGATCAAAAGTAAATTAAGACTGGTTAATAGAAATTAAGATTGGGGCTTACTCCTGAGAAGGAGGCCCAGGTTAAGGGAATTGGGACTTACTCCTAAAGAGGTTTCCCATATTTGTAGATTTTGATACTACGGATTATTCCTGAAGAGGAAGCCTAGGTTAAGAGAACCATGGTTGGGGCATACTCCTGTGTAGGATGCCCATATTTGGGAACTCGGAGTCTGGGGCTTACTCCTGAAAAGGAAGCCCATGTTAAGGGAATTATGACTGGGGCTTACTCCTAAGGAGGATGCCCAGATTAGAGGACTTGGGGATTACTCCTAAGGAGGATGCCCAAATTAATGAGAATTTGGATTGGGGATTACTCCTGAAAAGGAGGCCCAAATTAATGAGTACTTGGGGATTACTCTTAAGGATGATGACCAAATTAATGAGAATTTGGACTAGGGTTTACTCCTGAAAAGGAGGCCCAAATTAAGGAGGTCTTGGGGATTACTCCTAAAAAGGATGCCCAAATTAATGAGAATTTGGACAGGGGCTTACTCCTGAAAAGGAGGCCTAGGTTATGGATTCTCTCATCTTAAAGGATGAGGTTGAATGAATGAAATCTCTGACTTTAGTGACATGAGGATATGTAAATCACTAGGTTTTAAGAGATGTTCCACAGAATTCCTTTCAGATAAGGAATCAAACTAGGAAATCATGCCATGAATGGCTTTAGAGAGAGTTCTGAAGGCTTAATCATTAAGAGGGGAGGTGGATAGGTGTAAGAGGGGTGAAATGGGAAAAAAGGGCACCCGAAAAGAGAGGGGCACACAAGTACTACGTGGGAGTGCAAGTACTACATGGGCGCACAAGTCCTGGTCGCATAGGTGTACCTACGCAACACATGGGTACTTGCGCGATAGTCAATCATTAGGGTAGAACTTGGGAGAGGCTTGGCTCAAGCTTTTAATACTAACCATAGAGGATTTCATAAGAGAGGCGTGCAAGTTATGTGGAAGGGGTAAGGCGACGCGCAAGTGTGGCCATTTCCCTTAAAGGCTAGCCACCCAGGTGCGCAAGTGTTGATGAGTTTCAACACTTAGGCCTTCCTCCCTTTCTTTAGATCTTCCGTTCTTGGTAAGAAATTACCTTATAAGTGTTTGCAATCTTTTAGAATAGACTAGGGTGACGAGAGCTCAAATCTGAGGTTCTGGAATTTTTCATCCTTGAAATGGGGGGGCCCACAGGGGTATTTATTGGCTAGAGAGACCTTGGGCGAAATTTTAAAGAGGATGCACAAGTCACCTGCACGACCACTGGGCGTCGCGCACGTATACCTGTGTGACCATGATGGAATTGGTGTGACCAAAGTGTAAATGACTCCTTGTTCATGCCTTTGTCGATTTTTGATGTTTTATTCAAAGGATGAATCACTTTATGCTAAGGAATTTCGCTTTTCATTCGTTTAGACTCTGTGATGAAAATGAGCGTCAACAAAAGTCCCCCCTCAGAGTTGGATCCGAAAGAAATAAGGATGTTACTCTGAGGAAAAGAAGAAAACCAAGGGGCATGCAGCGCACAAGTTTTGAGCGCGCAGAGGTCGGTGCATAGGTGTTGAGCGTGCTGGCTTTAGGCTTGCAGGGGTGCGGCCTAGCCTATATATAGGTGTCCATTCTTGCGCAAAGCACCCGGATTTCGAATTTTTGAGCTCTTTCCACGTAAGTTACCTTCTCCGCACAAGTTTCTCTATTTTCTGCTATTTCACTGTTGTCACGCTGCTGTAAAGGTAATAGGACTTGCACAGTGATACTTGTGTGCCAAAAATATGTGGGACACATCCATACTTGCGTTCCAAAATTATACATGTGCGCCTTAATGACTTTGCCATTTTTTTCGAATTTCTTCACAAATTTTATGAAAAATCAACTTACTTAAGAGTTAATTTATTCAACTTTTGTGAAGATTGAATGGATCCCAAGAGAATCGAAACTGCTGATGAATTGGATAGCAAGCGACTTGATAATATGATGAGTATCATTGGCAATGATTATTATACCATCTACGACAACACTCTCCTATGTTTGGCTAAGTATTTGAAGAAGTATCATTGTGACTTCCCCTAGAGCATTTATCAGCCTTTGTATGGATATGGACATCTACGAGAATTTACCATTCCCGAGGCAAAGAACTATTTCCCACTTTCTTGTTTTCAGAATTACACCAACTTTTCTTCGACAAATATTTCATGTGGAGGAGAATTTTTAAATGTTATAATAGTAGAGAATGCCCATATGATGCATCATAGCCCTTGTATGCCAAATCTGAAACCTCACAAGACCGAGCTGCAACCACATTGTTATCAATCAATCTTCCAAAATTCTCAGATGGATCAATCCAATGGCTTGAAGAAGAGCTGGGACATCCGTCCTGGAGGAGGTTTGAAGCCAACTTGGATGTGGGCATATTGGGTATGACAATCCTGTGCAGAGTTTGTTGAGTATTTGAAAAGATTTGCGATATATGAAGCTATCTAGGATGGGAAAACATATGTTTACAGACATGATAACTTCGTGCTGGAAATACTCATCCATTAGAGCCCAGAAACCAATTCTTTCCATCTAAATCATGGAGAAGTAGGCATCAGCCTGTGGGATGTCCACAAGATCTCAAGGGATCCAATTCTGGGTGATATGTATGACGAATGTATTCCTCCCATGGATGATTTGAATTATTCGGAGAAGAATTTGGATTTAGCTTGGGAATTATTGAAAATCTTCCACAAGATCAAGAGTTCAGAGGCATCCTTAACTCATTGTAGAAAGGATACTAATCCAGAGGAGTGGATGAATATGTTTATTATCGATAAGCAGGAGAAAGAGATGAAGGAAAGGTATTGAAGGAGAATGGATCCAAGAAGAAGGGACCCAAGGATAAGAGGCCCACTCATCCTACCACCTGCCCCAAAACAGAGAAGAGGGGTGCTCCTGGCACATTCTAGCCGACCCTGGAAGCCGAAGAATTTGAAAAGTGGGGATATGAGGTGAATTAGAGAATCCCAAAGAAGACTCTTCTGGCGGGATTATTAGCCTTGTGGCATAGTGTTTATCTTCTTCCAGTCAAGGATTCGAAGGGAGGCGTTAGGCCAAGGACCTTCATTATCGCAGCTAAATTGGCTGATGGGAAAATGGTTTGGTTAGCTACTCCCATTTTAGCAAAGATTCACAGGAGCTTACTTCATGTCTTCATGGGTAAGTATCCTTTGAGAATAGTGGGACTATTCCATGTTTTGTGGGGATGGATCGCCACTCACTTCAGGACATATAATGTTCAGAATGGAGTACATATTCATGGATGTTCTTTCAGGCCATCAATGTAGGAATTGTCTAGAATTTCTCCACTAGCTCTCAACTCTTATGACATGAAGGTGAGGCTGAGAATGTATAAGGAATTTAATTTATTTCCTTATGGAAATCCGCCAACTGGGATTTTTGTTGATAATGGAACAACCAGTTAGGATTTAAGGGCACACATGTTGGCCTGCAGAGATGGTGTGTTGGTCACCAGAATTGACGGAGAGATTATATGTGAGGCCTATGCTCTATATAGATTTTCATGTCAATTAAAGTGTTTGCAGTAGACTGATGTATCTCCCCCTATGCATATCAGGTCAGAGCAACATCTGATGGTTTCCAGGAAACTATGGTTGCTGACATTTAGGGAGAATACAGAGGCAGTGTTTGATCTACCAGTTGAAAAAGTGGCATATAACTTGACTGCATGGTATGCCAAAAACTGGATATTATCATACCCTATAGGGGTGCTGAATCACCCAGTTTATCAGGTGGGGAAAAGGAAGAGGACTGTCACTACATGAAAAACTCCCTATACCCACGGTTCAAAACTATGTGTATATCCCCCCAAACAGTGGGTATATACTATACCCACGGTTTTGGGAACTGTGGGGTGGAACGACGTCGGTATAGGTCCCCTTCCTATACCCACGGTTTTACAAAACCATGGGTATAGGTGTCCTTCCACCGTGTCACCAAAATAGAGCCAATTTCCACGGTGTCAACAACTTTTACCCATGGTTTCAAAACCATGGGTATAGGTCCTAAAATAATGCAGGCGCCGAGTTTAGATCCCGCAACCTCTTCGCTGCAAACACTGCATCTAAACACTACCCTAACATCACCTATATGTATATATATATATATAGTTAAATATAGTTATATAAACTATGGGTATAGAGGGAAGAACCATGGGTATAGGATTCCCGCCAAAAAAAATCCTTCCCGCGAAAAAGAAAAATTTCTCGCGCACACAAAACTGACCTATACCCACGGGTTTTCATAACTGTGGTTATAATTATTTTATCCTAGACCTATCCCCATGGTTTTCCCCAAAATTGTAGGGATAGGTACCTCTATACCCACAGTTTTGGGAAACCGTGGGTAAAGGTCACTTTTTAGGACATATCCCCACGGTTTTGGAAAACTGTGGGGATAGACCGCCCCCCTATACCCACCGTTTTAGAAAACCGTGGGTATAGGTCTTGAAAAGCCACCTATACCAAAGGTTTTCCAAAACCTTGGGTATAGGGGGGGCTCTATCCCCACGGTTTTGGGGAAAACCGTGGGGATAGGTCCATTTTCTAGTAGTGTGTAGAGAAAGAAACCCTTCATTATAAAGGTGATGCCTCCTCACCTGAAGTTGATTCTCCGGATTCCGCATCTAGGACTAACTCACTGGATTCCCAAGATGGGGATGATGAGGTTCAACAAATGGAAAAGTGGCCTCATGCCCGATATAATCCTCCAGTCAGAATCAAAAAGTCCCACTCCTTCAACTCCTAGTAAGTTACTTCATTGTGGAAATTTAATCACCATTACATTATAGAGAAACAAGTCTCATTTTCTTATTCTCTTTCAGTAGTTGCAGGATCTGGGAAAAAATTGAAGTCAAAGATTAATGGACCTTCTTCACAGCCTTCTGGTACACATACTGAATATCTACGACCAGAGGCTGTCCAGACATGGGAGAGTTTATACTGTGGTGCTGAAACTGCCTGGCTGGATTTGTGCGAGGGGCTACACCTCCCTGGAATTGGGAATCATGTGGCTTCTACAGATATTCATTACAAGGATAACCCTGATGAAGTGTGGGATTATATCAAAGAGTTGTAAATACTCATATATTCCACTGACATTTCCATTCCTGTCACCAAATGAGTGAAGGAAATGATAGATCGTGGCACCGCTGAGGGGACTGATGAGGAGTGGCACGATTACGTGGCTCTTGAAGCTGTAAGTTTTATTTCCTTATTTTCTTTGCAACTTGATTTCAGTCAAAGATTTCTTACTCAAGGAAATTATTTTCTTCATCCTGTAGCTTGCAAAGAAAGGAACTACTGAGGTTCCTTCGCCACAATATAGCCCTAGTGGTACTACCATCGGGGTTGCTGTTGAATCTCCTCATGAATCGGGCAAGATATCTCTTGGATAGTAGGCCTTGAATGAGGAGTTGGACATGGACTTCCATTATCCAATTCATGTTCCTATAAGGGAGACTGCCGACACTCCCAAAAATCCAAGGAAGCAACAGAAACGAAGGAGGAATTCTATAGCTAAATGCTTAATTGGTAGTGGTAAGTCCTTTGGGTAAACATGAGTCTTAAAACATGAAAACCATTGCTCATTTTCCTTTGGATTGTAGGAGATTCTTTAATTTCCCCTCTGAGGGAGAGGACTGATCCTCCTTTTAGGACCACAGAGGTTGTTGTGGAACAATCGCAAATTCAGGCTGACTTGGTTTCTCCTGGAGAAGATCCATCATCTGTTCCCAGTATCCCTCCAGCTACTGTTGCAAGAAGAGAAGAACTTGATTCTAGTAAGTTAACAATGCTTCATAAAATTTTGAATGAAACATCAACTAACTTCCATTCTATGATACTTCAGGTTCAACCCCTGCATTAGAGATTTTGGTGGATATTTCAAGTGATGCCACGATTTTATCTGAAGATGTTGTCCAGGGTCATGTACCGTAGGATGAAGGTCACCAGGAAGACACATCAAATGCTCTCACTGGTGAGATTAACCAGGATTCTGAGATGACATTAGATGAAATGATAGAACTTGGCTCATCTTTCGAAGATTTTATAAATCATGTTAAATTACCTTGTAATTTAGAAGATTATGGATGTGAGTGTTATCCATCATCCTATTAAAAATAACTTCTTATTACATGTCTAATCATTATCGGTTCAAATGTGTAGTTATGTCTGAGCAAGCTGCTAAACTACCCATGCATGAAGGGGGTATAGAAAACCCTAGTATTGCAGAGACATTGGCACAAGTGGAGCTGAACCCAGTGGAGCTTCCTCGAACTCATCCTGAAAATCCTATCAAAGCTAGGAAAGATGGGGAGGAGCCTTTTCAGGTTGTTGATCTACCGTTGGGTAAGGGATAACAATATTTTCAACTGTACTTGATTTGCAAGATAGTCAATTAACTTTTGTTATCCTTTGAAACTAACCGAAGATTTTAATTGATTATGCAGGCCCACAAATTTCATTGGCTAGATATGGAGGTGAGGCCTCAGCCTCGGCCCAAATGGGAATTGAAAGTTAAGAAGCACAAGTCAGGGGGAAGGAGAAGAACAGGGCACTTCCTTAAGTGAATTAATCCCAGATTACATTCCCCCCTGTGACAGTGATGCAGAGTCAGATCCAGAAATACAGAAGGCATTCCAATTTTCACGATGCAAGGCATGGAAAAACATATGGATGATCATATCCGAAGTGACTTTAGAAGAGCTATCATCGAAGATCCCTCGACTGTAATCCCTATTTGTCCTACTGGGATATGGCGGATTTGGATATCAAAAGATCCATTCCGCAGTAAAACAATTCATCTTAATGAGGGATCAGCTAAAAAAGTGTCGTGAAGATTTGACCAGGGTGAAGCTGTCAGCTAACATTAGAAAATTTGAGGCTGCAGGATCCCGAGCTGAGGCTGACTATGCTTCTAAGATGAAGGAACTAAAGAATAAGATCAAATATAAATTCTTCCAGCAGATGTACCTTCAGCATAAGTTAGATGTTGTTACTGGAGAACTTGACCAACTCAATAATTCACTATAGGTAGTTCAAATGAGTGGTATTAAATCCATCACAGAAGCCAAGAAAGCACTCCATCAGGTTGAAAAGAGTGAAGTTGGTCGAGTACATGAGCTTCAAGTGCCTACGGATGAAGCTCGGGATGTCGTACATCATGTAAAGACTTATGTTGATAGTATTTTGTAATTTCTTGGAAAAGAGAAGAGACTCCAATCTATGGACATCCTTCTAATTCTTATGCATCAAATGAATAACACTCTCATCTTGAATCATTTGTGCACGCACTTTCCTTTGCTACCTGCTTTAGATTTTTACCTAAGCCAATGGGCCTAGTAAGCATACTTTGATTTTTACTAGGATTATTATAAATAACCCTACAAACATTGAATCTTTTAATTGCTGAATATTACCTAAATCATACAAAATGTATGTTTAGTGAGCTGGAAATTTACTTATATTCAGAGTTCCTTTGTCTTTTGGGGGCAGTTTAAATTCATGCACGTCGGAAATAAAAATGATAATGTTTAAGGTCGAAATAGCTTAGACTGAATGGGTTAAAATTGAATCAATTCCTTGACAACTTATCTGAAAATTTTTTACCACCCTCAAGTATGAAGGAAAACAAGTAAACTTTGACTTAAGAAATTTTGAATCTAAGGAATGATACAAAAAAAGGGCTAAAATGAATTAGGAGAAGTAGTTCCCAAGAATGAAGATACCATTTTTTAACAAACCTGTTAGGGGGTTGAATTATGCAGCGCCGCCTAAGGGCATTGGATACATAGTCAAATAATAGTATCTTTTGGTTGACAAGTCTGTTATGTAGACTATTTATGCAAGGCCGCCTAAGGGAACGTGCTACATAGTCATGAAAAAGAACTCTCAAAAATTTAGTTTTCTAATGCTAAAAATCCAGTGGAAGTTTATGGAGATTCAAATTTTCTAATGTATAGATTTTTTTGTATGTAGAGAGGTACTTGAATATAGAGAAGATATTTTAAAGCAAGATCTTCTAAGAACTGGATGAATGTTACCACTACAAAGGTCTGACCCAAACTTAGGGAAGAGAAATCTAAACCATAGACTTAAATACTTTCAAATCATGAAAAAGAACGTGGGGTGAATATGTTAAGGATGGCTATTTTCAGTGGATCCTTACATATTTTAGTTAAGACAACTAAGGACAAAAGTGGTTTTCTTTCCAAGAATGAGGTTACCATTATTTAAAAAACCTCTTAGGGGGTTGAATTATGCAGGGCCACCTAAGGGCATTGGATGCATAGTCAAATAATAGTATCTTTTGGCTAACAAGTCTGTTATGTAGACTGTTTATGCAAGGCCACCTAAGGGAACATGCTGCATAGTCAGGAAAAAGAACTCTCAGAAATTTTACATTTTTGTGACTAGAAGTCAAGAAAAGGATTATGAAGATCTAAAAATATTTAAGGTTAGGATTATAACACATAAAGATGGGTATTGTCCACTGTATGTAGAGATATACATATCAATGCTAACCATAATCATGTTGTGGATGGATCCTGAATTAAAATATTGGACTTCACTACGTATCCCATAAGGATGGGAATCAAGAAAAACGTATATCTTGAAATACAGTTTAACATCGTGTGGGATGAAAGTGTAAGAGATCTTAGTTTAGGGTCATGGAACTCGGACCATTATAATGAATACACAGTGTGTGTTTTCATAGGGGCTTTTCAGCCAGGGGACTGAAAGTGGAATTTGGGGTTACGCCCAAAGACTTGGGGATGGATTCGAGAGACACATGAACATTCCTACATATCCCATAAGGATGGGAATCAAGTTGTACGTAGTTCTAGAAATACCCTTTTGTACAGATTTAGTTTGTACAAGTGAAGTGTGAAAGGGGAATTTAGTGCAATGATGGTTTTACCAAAGATAAAAGGTTCAGGCATTGCCATGTATGCATGTAGTCCTTAGAATATTACATGATTAGAAATCAATGTAAATAATGATTCCCTCTCTGGTGAGGGTATCAAAGAATATTGTAGTTTATTGTCATACCGGACAAAAAGGTTGTATATTTTAACATCATATAGCAAAGATGAAGGTGAACCAATGTAAAGATATTGATTCTGGGGGAGGTTTCACGAATCAACATCATAAGAGATGGAGGTGAACTAATGTGAAGAGATTGGTTTCAGGCTTGAACCATGGGAGATTTCCTACGTACCCAGCCTGGAAGGAAACTATAAAAGTTGACGTAGTTCAATTAAATAATGAATTAGTGATCAATTTGTTCTTGGGGACAATGCCCTAAAAAATGGTGTTGGGGCTTACACATTGTTAGAGGCCTAGAGATGGTGTTATGGCTGAAATTTACTCTAAGATCACATGAGTCATACTCGGTGTGAGAAACAAGATGTAACAACAACCTTAACGATGCATAGTTTAATGTCTTGTAGGACATATAAAGGGACTATGCAATTTAAAGTCTTGAAGTTAGGACTATTGGTGCTGCACAGTTTAGTGTCATGTAGCAGGGACGAAATATAGTTTAACGTCATGTAGGACAAATATAGGGACACAATTTAATGTTATGTTGGACATTAGGGTGCTACACAGTTTAGTGTCCTATAGCTAAGACGATTGGGACAATAGAGTTTAATGTCATGTTGGACGAAAAAGGGGACTGTGCAGTTTAATGTCATGCAGTGAGGACAAAAGAGACACAATTTAACATCATGTTGGACGTATTAGGTACTTTTTCATAGTTGAACATCATGTTGGACGATGGCACAATTTAACGTCATATTGGACGAAAGGTATGATATATTTTAGAGTCATGTTGGACGATAAGGATGAAAATAGTTTAAGGTCATATGCATGGACCATTGGTTATGCAGTTTAACATCTTGATGGACATAAGGGACTTCTGTAGAGTTTAGCATCATGTAGTTAGGACGTCACATTTTAACATCATATTGGATGTAAGTTACAATATTATAAATTCATATGCATGGACCCAAGATGATGATGCAGTTAAACGTCTTGTTGGACGATAGAAATGCCAATAGTTTAAGGTCGTATGCATGGACCATTGGTATATTTTGTGTTTATACAAAATATTTCTTCAGAAATCTAGCATTGGTTAGAGTAGTGATGATTTCTCCATCCATTGAGATTAAAGAATAAGATCCATTGGAGTAGACCTTATGTATTGAATAAGGTCCTTCCCATTTTGGCTCAAGCTTGGGAGGCTTATTTCCGGGTATCATTGAAGTTCTGTGAACTAATACCAATTCTCCCTGAACGAATGAATGAAGATGAACTTTTTTGTTGAAATCTCATGCTATTCGATTCTGATAGACTTCCAAGTGGTGTAGGGTGCACAATCCTTTCTCATATAACCCTTCTAATTCAAAAAATCGCTTTTGAGATTGTTCATATGTAGATGACTGATCACAGATGGCTACTCTGAGCGAGGGTAGTTGAACCTCAATTGGCAAGACTGATTCGGTTCCATATACCAATGAATATGGAGTTGAACATGGTGGCGGGTGGTGGTTCGATAATCCTATAAAGCAAGAAAGAGTTTATCAGGTCATGACTTTTTATCTTTATCCACCATCTTTTGCAGTATATTTGATAGATTCTTGTTGAAATCTTCTATCTGGCCATTGGACGCTTCATGATACCGAGATGAATGATTGTTTTTAATGTTGTATTCTTGATATAACTTCCTCACCTTGGATGAACAGAAGTTGGTTCCATTGTCCGTCAATATGGTATGAGGGACACCAAATCTGGTAATGATGCTAGACTTGATGAAGCTAACAATGCATATAGAAATGACTTATTTGAGGGTTATTGCCTCTGCCCATTTGGAAAAGAAGTCAGTAGAAGTAAGAATATACTTCAACTGCTTGGTTGTAGCCGAAGGATAAGGTCCTAATACATCCATTCCCCATGTGGAAAATGGCCATGAGTATTTAGCTGTATGAAGCAACTCTGTTGGTTGATGAATGAAGTTGCCATGTACTTGGAATGAATGACACTTATTTTTGAAATCAATACAATCTTGTATCATTGAAGTCCAAAAGTATCCAAGCCTTAGAATTTGATCACATAGTCTGTGTCCAGACGGATGGGCACCACAGACTCCTGCATGCACTTCTTTCATGAAAACCATTGTCTCTTCACCATCAATGAATCTAAATATGATTCCATAAAAACCACATTTGTTGAGAACTTTCTCTAAGTGATCTGGGCTATCATAAATAGTAAAATTGACCACACGTCGCTAGATTTGTTCTTTCCCAGCTCTATTAGGTGGAAGTGTTCCATTTTGAAGGTATTCCCTGATAGGTGTCATCTATCCTGCAGTATGACCATATGGTTCAGGAATGGGTCTAATTTCAGTGATTTCCTCTATTCTGAATTGAACATAAGGTGAAATTGTACGATGGTGGGCAATACTGATGGTTGTCTCATCCCGATTTGGATCTGCCAGAGCTGTGGCTATATTAGCCAGTGCATTATCTTGGGCATTTTGTGATCTTGGGACATAAGAAAATGTTGGTTCTGAAGGGAATTCCACCATTAACTCTCTGAAGTAATCATACAAAGTGATTAGTTATTCTTTTATGATGGCATAATCCCCATTGAATTGTTTGATTACCAGGTCTGAATCACCTTTCACCTTTAAGTGATTCACTTGTGCTTGAAGTGCCAAATCCAATCCTGCAATAAGAGCTTGGTATTCTTCTTCATTATTTGAACCGCCTCCTAATAATGAGAAGGAATAAGGTTGCAATGCCTTTTCTGGGGAAATGAGTACAAATCATAACCCAGCATTGTTGAACTTAGGATCTTCCATTTTCCGCCCTGTTGGACTTCTGGAAGCACCATCAAAGTACATTTCCCATGTTTGAAGACTTTCTTTAATAGAGAAGACTTCCTCATCAGGGAGTTCAATATCTGAAGATGTGTCTTCCACTAAAGGGTATTCATCCAGGAAATCAGCCAGAGCTTGGACCTTATTACCTTTTGAGACACATATTGAATATCAAATTGCTGTAAAATAACTGCCCACCTTTCCAGACATCTTGTAAGAATTGGATGACTAAGGATGAATTTGTGTGGGTTATTGTTAGATACAAATTAGACCTTGTGATGTTGCAGGTAGTGTCTCAACTTCTGAACTGCACATATTAATTCTAGGCAGCACTTCTCAAAACTTGAATATTGGGTTTCGTCTTCAAGAATAGTCTGATTGAGATAGTATAGGTTGTTTTCATTCCCAACATCATTCTTCTGAGCAAGAAAGTAACCCAATGATCACTCCAGAGCTGTCACATAGAAGATAAGTGTTCTTCCTTTAATAGGTGGCATTAATATTGGTCAACTCAAGAGATAATTCTTGAGAATATCGAATGCTTCTTGACATTCTTCAGTCCACTGGTAATTGACTCCCTTCTTCATCAATTTGGTGAAGGGTAAACATTTTCCTGCCAAATTGGCGATGAAACGCCGAATATTGGCTAAGTGTCCTTGAAGTCCTCTCAATTCATTCAAATTTCAAGGAGGTGACATACCAAGTATTGACTTTTTCTTCTCAGGATCGACTTTGATGCCATGATGGATTACAAAAAAGCCGAGAAATCTTCCTAAGGTTACCCCAAAATCACATTTTAAGGGGTTCATCTTCAAATTATATTGCTGAAGTTTGTGGAATATGATTTCCAAATCATCCAAGTGATTAGAACATTATTTTTATTTAACCACGAAATCATCCACATAACATTAAACAAACTTCCCTAAAAAGGGTTTGAAGATACGATGCATGGCACGCTGATATGTTGCGCCTGTATTCTTTAGGCCAAAGGGCATTACCTGATAGAAAAACACACCCTGAGGGGCCCTGAAGGCTACAGATTTCTCATATTCTAGAGCCATTCGGATTTGATTATACCCAGAATATCCATCAATGAAGGAAAGTGCTTCATAGCCAGCTGTTTCATCAATTAATAGTTCTGTAATCAGGACTGGAAAATCATCCTTAGGACAATGTCGATTAAGATCTCTAAAATCAATGCAAACTCTAATTTTCCCATTCTTCTTTTTCACTAGGAAAATATTATCCAACAACTTTGGATATGGAACCTCTCTGATGAAGTTATCTTTGATGAGCTTATCTGCTACAACTTCAATTTTGGAAGCATAGGTTGGGTGTGTTCTTCTAGCATCTTGTTTGAATCCTCAATGTTCTTCTGGAAAACCCAAATGATGAATGGAAATATCAGGATCAAGCCATGACATCTCTGTATAGTTCCAAGAAAATATATCTCGATTTTTCTTTAAAAAGGAAATATACATCTCTTGCTCTTCAAGAGTCATAGCTGCACTAATTAAAGTGGGGCGTGGATCTTCTTTTGTACCCAGATTTATTTCTCTGAGTTCATCCACAGTGGTAGAGATACCCTCTTCAAATGCTAGAGGAGCATCCCTAAGATCTTCCTCTTCTTCTTCAACATGTATTATTTCTTCTGTTTCTACTTGCATAGTAGGTGATGAAGCAGAATTTTCATGATTAGAAGAGATGCCAAAATTTGCACATCCTGAAGAAGACGCTTCCATTTCCGACCTGATTAATGATGAATGGTCTTCTTTGGGTAATAAAGAGGATATGATGGATTGAGAATCGACATCATCATTTACCTCTGAAATTTCAATAGATTTATCTGATCTAATTGGAGAAGTATATACTTGCTGTATTTAAGAATATGAAATGAAGACATCCCCATTTGAGCTTTCATAATTGCTTGGTGAATCACCAATTTCTCCCATGTTGTATAACTTGATTGCAGTGATTTATATTATGGAGGTTTCCATAAGAGTATTTTGATTTGGGTCTATCCTGTCAATTTGACTGATAGGCAACACATAATCTGCACTCACATGTGTAAATGGATTTACTGGAATCTTTTCCAAACCAAACGGAGCATTAACTTTGGTAATCTCCCCTGTTTTGGATTTCTCATTTCCCTTCATCTGATAAAATTATGCCTCAATGTATTGAGATACACATATCTTGAATGGGGCCTTATCACCATACAATGTCCCAACTTGACCATCAAAACAATATTTGAGACATTGATGGTATAATGAAGGGATAGCTGCATGTTGATGTAGTCAGGGTCTTCTAAGAAATATTTTGAAGGCTAAGTCTTGATCAACAACCATGAAATATGAATTGGATACAAGATCTCTATACTGAGTTCTGAGTGCAATCTCACCTAGTGGTTCTTGTTCATTTTTATTATATCCTTGTAACATCATAGTTGAAGTAAATAAATCAGATTCTCTAAGGCCCAATCGATGAAGTGTATGAATTGTGATGAGGTTGAATCCTAAACCATTATCAAGGAAAACTCTTCGGATGTCTACACCATTGACCTTTCCAGATAAGTACAAGGTCTAATATGTCCACACACGACATCATATTCATCTTCATAAATAAAAGATATCATTGTATGGAATTCTGTAGGATTATTCTCTACATGGTAGACTTTAGCTGCAGCAATTTTCGTTTCAAACTCCTGAGGAAATGACAAAGCCTCGATGAGTGCCTCCCGAGGATCCTCAGATAAATTCAAAGCATCCAAAATTGATAACTTGGATGGTACATGGGCCAAGTGTTTCAATACATCATAATTTGTATCCAAAGGTTTGTGTTTCCCAACAGGAACATGCAGTTTCTCTGGTGCCTTAGTTTTTGATTCTTTGGAAGTTGATGCATCTTGTACCTGGATAGTAGTTGGTAATACTCCTGGATTTGGAAGATTAGACCGATTAGGTCTATTTACATGCTGAGAGGAAGAAGGTGGAACCTCCAACCAATCTTCCAGAATAACTGTTCCAAGAATAAATCTGCCTTGTGTGGAATAAATTTCTTGTTCTTGTTGAGGTCGTTGAAGGGATCTACCACAAGTTTCTGCCGCATACACAGTTCTAGAAGGGGTAGAATTGGAATAGTGGCCTGTAAGAGATCCACATCTTCCCCTGTATCCTGAGCCTCTAGAACTTCTTCTGATTCCTCTGTTTGATACAGGTAACTCGTGCTCATTAAAATAGAAACTACGACTGGAATATGAATCTGTTAATTGCATCATATTAACAAAAACGAATATCAACTCTTCATCCGATGAAGTCTCTGCCTGACTAGCCAATTTATGTCATGCCATTTGATGGGGTGGTGCCCTTTTCTTTGAAGTAGATGGCATAAAATCTTCCAGAGTCAAAGACAACTTAGGCTTTGACACATACTCATCTTCTTCTGATTCTTCTTCTTTCTTTGATTTATACCGTTTCTTTGAGGATTTTCCCTCTAATGAAGAGGGTTTTTCTACGGCATTCATAGCAGAAGGCACAATTGGTTTCTTCAATTGTGTTCGCAAAATAGCATGAGTTCGGTTGATCATTTTTCTGACCATCCAATCATCATATTTTTGCACATTTTTGTTCTTGACATCTCGCCACTCGCCCACCTCCTCTGGATCTGTAGCAGTAACACATGCTACCTAAGTTGAAGAACCTTTCTGTTTGACTTGTCCCAAGTTGACCATTTTTTACAGGAGCTCCATGAAGTCAAAACACTCTTGAATGGGATGCCCCAAAATTTGATGAAACAGGAAATAGTTAGGATTGTCTTCATCTCCTTCCTTGTTTGGCGTCTTGGGACTTGGCAATTGAACCAAATTATTTTCCAGAGCCAAAATGAAGTAACCAGGAACTTTTTCATTTCATAAAGAGTAAACTTTTCTTTTTAAATCCTCAAATTGTTTTCGTCTTTGATCTCTCTGATCATATTGATGAAATTGCCTCTTTTTCTGATGCTCAAGAGGTGGATACCTTCGAGAAGATGAAGGTTTTGAAGTAGAATCAGGTACAGGTGCTTGTTTAAGCATAACTGTAGTAGTCTCTTCTTTACCTATTCTCCTTCCTGGAGTTGATGGAATTACACGAGCATTATCCATAGTCTTTATAAGAGAATCTTCAATCTGTTGAGAAATTGAAGTAAGGTCTCAAAACCCTCCTGTGCATTTCACAGGGATCAGCGGTTTGTGAAACTCATCACGTAAATTTTCCACACAGATTGGAAACAATTCTTCCTGAGGGAGTGCTAATCTTAGAAAATATGTTAATCCCTTCCAGAGAGCAATGAAATCTGAGACCCTTTCATTCTACCTTTTCATACAGTTTTTAAGATAAAAAATTGTTGTCTTTAGAAACGTTTAGCTGAACTGAGGAAGGAATTTTTTGCGAAGATCCTCCCATACGGTAATTGACTGGGATTGCAAGCCTGTGTAATAGACAAAAGTAGGTCCTTGTAATGACTGTACAAAACACCTGAGCTTAACTGCTTCTTATTGTTGAAGGATTCCCATAATAGGATCGCAACGCGCAACAAAATGTGTTAAGTGTTGCTCTGGTTCTCCCGAACCGTTAAAGAGTGGGAATGTGGTACTTACAGAATTTTATGGGGGAGGAATTGCATCAACCCATTCAGGATAATCTCTCTTTTCTGGTTGAATTTTAGCATGCTTTTCCTCTATAGATTCCAACTGAGCTATTAATGACTCAATAGTAGTTATTAACTTTTGAGAAACATCTGGTTGATCTTGGACCTAAATAGGTGCAATGACTGGAGCTTGGACAGATGTGGTGGCTGGTGCTGCAACTGATGGTAGCACCGCCAATTGTTGTTTCACTTGACCCGTAGAATTAGACCTGTGAGGGTGTACTGATAGAGGAGGATATTCTTGATCCATCTCAGTTGCCACAAAAAATTCCTTTGACTGACTGACACCAGCACGCTTAGGAGGAAGACTACCCTGAAGTAGTTCTGTATTCATCCCCCTCAATTCCTTCATTTCTTCCTCTTTTTGTGCAACTCTTTTCTCTAGTGAGAGTGATTGGACTTCTCTAGAGGAAGGGTATGTAACTTGATTATTTCCTTTCCCCTTATTGGACACCTTTTGTAGATGGGGAAGTGGGTTACTTGAAGGTATACCCATATTTTGGGTAAGCTGTTGATTTCGTGTACACACACAGTCTTCATTTGTGTCTGTGCGTACAACTTCTTGAGCAGGAACCTCATTATATGATCCCTCTGAGTGAACTCATCTGGTGTATTAGAAACGACAGAATTGATGACATTAATTGATTCATAATGCATTGCATCCCTTTTATCGGCATTTTTACGATATTGTCTTATTACATGTCTTTGATGAGACATTGGCTTTTGATGATTCGATACCTCAGGAAATTCTTGATAAACTGTAATTTGGAGGGAATATCCTTATAATTTGACTATTTTTTCCTCTTGAGACTTCTTCCCCAATTGAGAGAATACTGACTTTCTCTGAGGGAAGGATTGAGGATTTGAAAAAGTCCCTAGTCCGGTGGACTGGGGTTGTTCCTGCTCAACTCCTTGAATCCAATTTGTTGATTCTGAGGGTTGGGTTAAAAGAGTCCCCAGTCTGGAAAGATGGGGTGGTTCTTGACATGCTATATCTGAGACCTTCTTGAAAGCTCTCCTGATCTTGTGGGCTTTATTCCGGAAATTAGCTGGATGCATCAACCTGCATCCACTTTTATCACCCAGCTCAAAAGACCGTTGGATGATTTCTGACACTTCTATAACATGGTGATGTTCTTGCTCCAAACGAGAGGTCTGTTTAATATTCTCATATTCTTGATGCATGATTAATTGAACAACTTGTTCTCTGTATGCTTGATTTTGAGAGTAACTATTTGAAGCCCGTTCTTGGGAATGTTTTTGATTACAAACAAAACCCATTGACTGTGGTTGGCCATGAGAAATAACATTGCATGAGACCATTTTCGGCGGGCTTTGCTGACTAGAGAGCACAGTGAAATGTAGTGCTCCATGAACACCCCATCCCCTGATATGAATACCAGATGGGGCATTGGTGATTAACTGGTGCAATCTTCTTAGTGCGCCAAGGCATGAACACTGAAGGGCTCTCTGCTTCTTTTTAGGCTTCGGATATTGAGAAACTGAGAGAGATACCAAGTCAATTTGGCATTGTAACCCTTTTATTATCTTGACATGATTTTCATACTCATAATAATATAATATTTTCTTTTTCAACTGAAATTTTTTTTTCCATATGTTGAGACGAATATCATGAATTCAATCTTCCATCAACATCTCTAGAATGTCATACTAAGAATCAGCCAAAGGCCAAAACATAACTGGCACTTCCCCTTTTTCTAGTTGTTTTCTCATATTCAGTACTTCCTCTTTATCATTCAATGAAGATTCTTCTACCTGATTAGACCAGAGCTAGTGCTTCCTTGTTGGCTCATCAAATTCAACAAGATTGGTAGAGAAATTACTGATCAAACTAGAAGATACATGACAAAGGGGTGGTTCAAAAAATGACCTACACCCTGGGCTATCTTTTGGTTGAGAAAGTATTTCACCTACTAATGGTAAAGAATCAGACATGATTGTCTTCACATTTTCAAGTGCCTCAATATAAAAGGGCTTTCTTATCACTACATTGTATTCTGAATAATTTTCCAGACAATGCAAATTACTATTGCAAAGACGACTTTCATATCTAAATTCATCATCCTGGGGAGGACCACCGTGATGGGTTACTGCAAAAGATGAAACATTTTGGTCCTTGTTCTTCTGTCCACACAGAGGGTTCCTGTGGCTCTCATCTGAAGATGAAACTTCGAGATCGACCTAATTGTCATTAAGGAAGCCTTCATGAGGAAGTATCTGATGCAGACCTTCGGAATTAATGTTCCCACTACTGGGAACTGAGAGTGTATAATATTGAGTTTCAATAGATAGTAGTCTGATCGCATCAAGAACTCCAGCATCGATTAAGGCCTTCTCACATATGGGCCTTTGATTTCCTGACTGTGCTGGGAGGGTCTTCTTCGTATATTCCTTGTTACCGAATTTGGCAGGTGTATGTTCCTACTTTGGAGAAATGATTAGGTTATGCTGATTATCACCGCTCAAACCAGGTGTATGTGCCTGACTTGGTTGTCCATATGATATGGGGGAGTACGCCCCACACCCCTCTTGGACTGGAACAGATGTGTGTGTCTATTCCGGAGAGAACTTTTGATGTGTCACTCCACTGGAAAGGATATATTTATGTGTCTTTCCCGGAGATGCTGCTGAAGTTGTTATAATATCCTGGCTGGCATCCAAAATATAAGCAGGGATTTTCTTCTTCTCTTTCACCATTGATAGAATATGCTTGGTGACTTCAGCTGCCAGAACGGGGATATACATCCATTCCATGTTTGGATTAGGTGTATGTGCCTGCTCCTGTTCTCCTTTTCCTGTCAGTGAATCCTGACACTACTCATTTGTGGGGGCAGAGAGTTGAGACTGCCTCTTGTTTGTCTCCGGAGCATTCTGACTGACTTCTCTGAATGCTACCAAACAAGACTATTGGTAGGATTGATCAATACTAGCAGGTGTATGTGCCTTCTTATTTCACTCCTCTGAACGTGGTTGATGAGCCTCCATCAATACTGACAGACGGGGCTGCTGGCAGGATTGATGAGTGTAAGCAGGTGTATGTGCCTGTTTACCAGTTGTCAACACATTGGGTTGGCGGGCTCCATCACATGTAGTCAGACGATCCTGCTGACTAGCTTATGATTTATAAACAGGTGTATGTTTCTATCTATAGTAGTCCTCCAGAATTTCCTAGATGGATTGGCGTGATGCAGCCAGACGAGTCAGCTGGACAGCGTAATTAAAACGGACGGGTGTGTGTGCCCACTCATTGCTTGCCATCAAGTTATGTTGGTAGACTTCTCTGGAGATGGTAGAGATGAGAACCTGCTCACTGTTAACTGTTTTTCACCTCTGGTGATTCGTCTTTCCAACTCAGGATCAAGGAACCTGAGTTGTACGCCTAGAGATTACACCCTCATCATGTTGAGGGTGAACTGCTGCATGAGTCTGGCGGCGATTGATGATGGGAGCCCTCGGGAAGGACTCATATTTCCTTGAATTAAGGCCCTGAGTGGTCTTCTCATTCAGCTCCTCAGAATATGGGAGGGAATGGTTGTTGTGTTCTGGGGATAATGACCTAAAATGTTTGGAGACGGTGGTTAGCACCACCTGCTTCTTGATCACTGGTCGTCACTATCTGGACGACCAAGGTGAGTTATTCACTTGGAGGGCTTGTCGAGAAGACTCCAAAGTTAGAATGGTACCGCGTTGACGGTACTTTTTAACTAGTACATTAGATATGCAGCATTGAAGGCGCTTAGTAGGTGATGTCGTCCTCAGAGCGGACGATGATCCAGTAGGAGTAGTAGCATATGCATTCACAGCAGAGGTTTTCACAGTAGAGGCATTCACAGACATGAACTTAAGAAAAGTCATTCTTGTAATGTAGAAGATCTTGGAAAAGAGTTCATATTTGATATTACAAACATAATCAAGATAGGATCCACTACTACATCTTTTGGATGAGAACATATGTTATTGATTGCTTTGTTGGCCCTCACATTGAGTTTAAATAAGGGCCTAATATATAGGTAAAACATCACTTTAACTTGGTTAAGGATTCACGTTGGGTTCACCATTTTTTGTTTCCTCTGGAATTGGGGATGACCACATTGATTGAAGTTTCAAACATTCCAATCAGTTTCTAACGGGTTTGTTCATATAACCGGAAACATCCAATTATTCCATATCCATTTAGACCTACTTTCCAAAGGTAAGTGCTCATTAGTTGTGGACTGATGAGGCTTAGGAATTTGCATCGGTCTAGAGGATGAGAGGTCGGACTCATCACAACTTTTTGAGGGGAATTATTGTCTACTCCGAGTCTCTTTTTATAGATTTAAGTTATGTTCGTGAATCCTTATTACATTACCAAGTATAAAATGAGCTTTCCTTTAGATCTGAATATCAATGATTGATATGTAGGAAATTTAGAAAATCTTTTATATGTATTCGAGGTTCTTCATCGATAGAGAATCATCTGTATTTGTTAAAGATTCTTAGTCGATGGTATCCTTCAATACATAAAAGTCTCTTGGTCATTATGATTACCATACTAGTTTTAAAGCCACTTAGTGGGGCACTTGAAGTTTATTGTCATTCAGAAGGACATGGATTATTTCAGAGTTGGGATCGTACCTGCAGATGGGATACCTAAATATCCTTTATTTAGAAAAGGAATCATAGCCCATGTAGTTTGAGTAAGGGAGTATGATGTTTATGCATGATTTATGGCTCAAAGAAAGATGTCATGATTACTTTTACAATCTAAGCTCACATGAGTCATGCTCGGTGTGAGAAACAATAGCTATTGGTGAAACCAGAAAATTGTTCCATGAAAGATGCAATGATGTGGGACTTATGTATGTATGACTGCCCAAAATAGATGAATATTGAGTTTTACTTCAGGGGAGAAACCCAGGAACAAGGTCCATAAAGGTGTATGTACTTTATGGAGATTTGTATACTCTAGTCTTGGGGAATACTCCTAAGGAAGATGCCCAATTTAGGAGGGGACTTATGATTGGATTTTACTCCTGAGAAGGAATCCCAGATCAAACGTAAATTAAGACTAGTAAAGAGAAATTAAGACTGGGGATTACTCCTGAGAAGGAGGCCTGGGTTAAGGGAATTGGGGCTTACTGCTAAGGAGGATGCCCATATTTGTAGATTTTGAGACTGGGGCTTATTCCTAAAGAGGAAGCCTAGGTTAAGAGAACCATGGTTTGGGCTTACTCCTGAGGAGGATGCCCATATTTGTGAACTTAGAGACTAGGGCTTACTCCTAAAAAGGAAGCCCAGGTTAAGGGAATTATGACCGGGGCATACTCTTAAGGAGGATGCCCAGATTAGAGGACTTGGGGCTTACTCCTAAGGAGGATGCCCAAATTAATGAGAATTTGGACTGGGGCGTACTCCTGAAAAGGAGGCCCAAATTAATGAGGACTTGGGGCTTACTCCTAAGGAGGATGCCCAAATTAATGAGAATTTGGACTGGGGATTACTTCTGAAAAGGAGGCCCAAATTAATGAGGACTTGGGGTTTACTCCTAAGGAGGATGCCCAAATTAATTAGAATTTGGAATGGGGCTTACTACTGAAAAGGAGGCCCAGGTTAAGGATTCTCTCATCTTAAAGGATGAGGTTGAATGAATGAAATCTCTGACTTTAATGACAAGAGGTTATGTAAATCACTAGGTTTTAAGATATGTTCCACATAATTCCTTTCATATAAGGAAGACAACAAGGAAATCATTCCATGAATGGATTTGGGGAGAGTTTTGAAGGCTTAATCCTGTTGATGAGAGGTGGATAGGTGTAAGAGGGGTGAAACAGGCAAGAAGGGCACCCAAAAAGAGAGGGTCGCACAAGTACTGCGTGGGCGCGCAAGTACTGCGTGGGTGTGAAAGTCCTGGTCGCGCAGGTGTACCTACGTGACACATGGGTAATTGCATGACGGTTAATCTTTAGGGTAGAACTTGGGAAAGGTTTGGCTCAAGATTTTAATATTACCCTTAGACACTTCCAGAAGAGAGGCGCACATGTTATGTGGAAGGGGTAAGGCGGCGCGCAAGTGTGGCCATTTCCCTTAAAGGTTGGCCACCCAGGCACGCAAGTGTTGATGAGTTTCAACACTTAGGCCTTCCTCCTCCTATTTAGATCTTCCTTTCTAGGTAATAAATTACATCAGAAGTGTTCAGATGCTTTGAGAAGAGAATAGGGTGCTAGGAGCTCAAATCTGAGGTTCTGTAATTTTTCGTCCTTCAAATGGGGGGGGGGGGCACAGGGGTATTTATAGGCTAGAGAGACCCTAGGCAAAATTTCAAAGAGGGTGCGCAAGGCACCTACGCGACCACTAGGCGTCGCGCACGTATACTTGGGCGACCTTGATGGAACTTGCAATACCAAATGTAAATGACTCATTGTTCATGACATTGTCGATTATTGATGTTTTCTTCAAAGGATGAATCACTTTATGCTAAGGCATTTCCCTTTTCATTCGTTTAGACACTATGAAGAAAAGGAGCGTCAATAGTACCAAAGGAAAGGGCCTCTCAAGAAAAGGCATGGGATGCTTCACAATTTTATATCATGAAAACAGTAAGATAGATACATAGTTTTACATTGTACGGCGAGGACATTAGACATGCATTTTACTTTCATACAGTAAGGATGGATAATTTTACGGTTGATCTTTGTGTGACCAGGATATATGTCATAGTTTTACATCGTGTTATTGGGATGTTACACACAGTTTAATGACATACTGTCTGGACTGTTGGTTTAATATCCCATATGGGCATGCGTAGTGTGATGGGGTGAAAACCTAATGTGATTGAAGTTCGTGGATACCCAAATTCTACCCAACATATCCTTTGAAAGGAAACCTGTATACATGCTAAATTCATTATTATTGGACTTGGACCCATAGTTTAAGGTTGTGGGGTTTGGATAGTGGTATCCTTTATGTAACTCAACCACATCAGCATACTCCATACCAAAAATTCCTAAGCCCACATGAATCATGCTCGGTGGGGTAAACATGGAATGGTAATGGGTTTATTAACATGTGGAATATCACATTATGGGGTGACACCAAGGATATTGGAATTACACTAGGATACATGGAAGTGTAAAAGGTGGTAAATCTTGGATTTCAAGACCTGGACAATGGGGAGACTGGTAAGAAGGGATTGAATATTGAAAAAGATTAAAGGAAATGGACAACAACCATTCCTATCAAGAATGGGGTGAACAAATGCAGCATCAGCTATTTACCAAGTTGAAAACATAGCATCTATTATTTTATTCTAGAGATACATTAAGAAATTGGCCTAGGATGGGAGGTGATCCCAAATGGCATGGGATCACATCACGATTCACTACTTTATTTCTCCCTTACACCACTATTTTAAACGAGTTTTGTATTTAAAGTTACAAATATTATCTCAAATTTCACATACCATTTGATTAAATTATTCAATTTCCATCACTATTAGAAATGTAAATTGTTGTTGTTTCTGTGAATTCGTTGTAGGAGGTGATTTGGAGGGTCAAATATGATCCAGATGAAAAATGTGCCCAACTACATGGAATCCCAAAGACTTCATTCCACTATTTTGAAATTTTCAAAAAATATGTGCCTCAAAATGGGAAAAACCGTTGTATTCTACTCCACAAAATCATGGGATACAACTCATCTCAATAAATATAATATAAATTCATCCATTAAAGGGGCTATCCAAACCCATCTTTCCAGGGGATAGAATCTGCATAAAGTGAGAGATTTTGTTCTATATTTTGGCCACATCTCACTTTGTCTTCCTTAATTGGCAGAAAATTTGGCATGGAGACATTCAAGATGCTGGAATAAAATATTTCTATTTTTTCCAAGTCGAGATGAGGCCATTTACCAGCCCAAAACTAAGACACAAGTGGTAAATCGATATCTGGGTTCCCAAAACCACTTCCCATCTAGGCTATAAATTGACACCTTGGGAACCTCATTTGAAAGTTAGACCAAGGAGTTAAGTTCTTCCATTTTTAAGTTCCATAGGATACATCTCATCACCTTAGAGGTTTTGAAACAACCTATACTCATAAGTGGATCTCTTGAAGCAAGGATACCTTCATCAAAGCATTCCTCTCTTTCTCATGTTGTAATGTTTGTATTTTCATAATAAAAGTATTTGTTATTATTTTATTTCATCTATTTTATTTTTTTTTGTTAAAATTTATTCTTCTCTTAATCTTCTTAATTGGGATAGAATCAAGAGTAGAAATTATATTAGGTTCTACACTTTCTAAACCTTCTCACATGTAGAAAGTTTCAATGATGATTACACCACCCATGGAAGAGTAGTTACTTTTTGCAATTGATATACCTCTAACCTACTACGTCCATTTATTTTTATTCAATGAGATAATGTAATTAACCTAATATGATCTAGTAACTGAGATTTTAATTTAATTAAAACTAATCAATCAATTTAATGATTCATGTAAAAACACACGAGGTTGAGAATTGTGTAAATTGTGAGAGTGCAAACTTAATCGGTAATTAAATACCACACAGAATCAATTTGTAGAGTTCAAACATAATCCATAAACTCAATTAGTCCTCATTTCCATAATTGATATGTGCCTTAATAAGGATAGATACTATAATATATCCTTATAACATCAATCAAAGTAGGGTGCTACAATTGCATGTTGCGAAGATAGCCTAGGTTTTAATTCACTTCATCTTTGTGGTAATGTTAATTCTCATAGGGTTCAAAGATTAAAGAAATAGGGGATCAAAATTAAGTGGAGATTAATTTAAATGATAATTATTAATAAGTAATTGAAGTGCAAGATTTTGATTTATTACACCTTTTGAAATATTTTCTAAACAAAAATATACATATTGTGTCTTTTTAATCGAACATGATTTCAAAAAAAAACTATTAAAATGAAATCTTAATCTAGAAAACTTCTTCAAGTTTTATAAATGATAAAAACACCACACTCTCGATCCTTTAAAGTAGTGTGTTTGAGTTATTTAATTTTATATTCAAAATAACTATATAAAGTTGTTTTGATTTCTACCTATTTGAGAGACGACCTAGGTTAGCCACCCTACTGCACCTAAATAGCCCCAAACTGAACATCATTTGAGAGAGGTAATGAAAACAACTTTCAAATTGGATCTATTTCTAGGGAGGAAAGTAATTATTTCAACCAATTATAGGTATTCATTTTATTTTTAATTTTATTCTCTTCTCTTATTTTTTCCTTCTCTACCCAATCTGAATTTTTCTTCTTCTTTTGTTTTCTTATTCTTCTTTTTTTTAGACCATTAAATCAAACTTCTCATTTTTATTTTTTTGTGGTTCACTTTTCTTGTTTTCATTTTTATTTGATTTATGACCCAAACTATTCCCCAATATATCTTAGATATTGACCATGAGATTGAATGCATCCTTATGGATCAAATCAGACATTCTCAGTCTATAGAATGTTTCAACATTCAACCAGTTGGAGAATTTCTCCACTCTGGGAACATGAAAATTTTGAAGCACTTCTAAATAAATATTAAAAAAAGAACCTATGGCTGAAAAAATAACAATTAACTCACTAGAATCATTCTATAATTGGATTCACCAGACATTAATAATCAACCAAATTTCATTGCATACCCAAATCTCACATCAGAATTTGATCTGAAATTTGGGTTAATTCACATTCGTCCAAAGTTTCACGGATTATCTGGTGATGACTCAAACAAACACCTTAATGAATTTAATGTGGTTTTATCATCCCTAAAACCTTGAAATGTATCTGAAGATCAAATAAAACTAAGATAATTCCCATTTTCATTTGATGGAGCTACGATAGATTGGATGTATTATTTACAACCTGAATATGTAACTTGTGGGAACAATTTGAAATGCCTTTTTTGTAGAAAATTTTTCCACCATCAAGGACCACATATATTAAAAAAATATATCTATGGAATCAAGATATCATAAGTGGAGTCAATGTATGAGTAATGGTAGCAATTCAATAAGTTGTGTGCAAGAAGCCCATATCACCAAATCAGTGATTGACTACTCATCTATTACTTATATAAAGTACTTAAACCTATGGAGAGAAGAATGGTGGATTCCATAACTAGAGGCTAATTGGTCGACAAAACACCAACAACTCCACGTGTGTTTATCGAGAAGATGGCACGAAACTCCCAAAAATGTGGTGATCGAGGTACACCACATATTAGAGGAGTACATTAGGTAAGTCCTTCATATCTTGAAAATAATTTGATTGATACAAAGTTGGAAGAATTTAACACTATAGTGAGGAAGATTTCATTGGCTCAAAAGTCTTCCCAACCCACTCATATGAGGCCTTGTGGAATTTTCATTGAAACAGACCACCCAACTGACCATTTCCCTCAATTAAAAGAGTTAGAGGATTGTGAAACACTATACCCTAGGAGACCATATTAGTAGCAGAAACAACAACATCCCCAAAAGAAGTATGATTCCTTAGCAACAACATAAATCCATGGGTGGGAGGATTAATCAGACATGAGTTATGGATCTGGGAAACAAAAAGGCCCCCTTTTCAACAAAATTTTCAGCTGCCTCCACATTACCAGCAGGTTTTCCAACAACCCCAATGGCGATCTTAACCCCAAGAGTCAACAAGTCAATAACAAGAGAATTATCAAACAAAGTTAGATTCTAACACTGATTATATTTTGAAAAAAATTCTTAATCAATAGAATGAGCTGAAGAGTCAAATTTTGGAGATGAGGGACTTGAAGACTCAAATTAGCCAGATTTCCACTACACTCAATGAAATTGTATGTAATAATTCTAAAAAAATACATTCCCAACCAAATCCATATCATAAGGGGAATGGCAGTGCTATCACATTGAGAAGTGTGAAGAAAATTAATGATATTTTTGCACCAACCATTGCATCGGGATTCACCACAACTCCAAAGATGCCCCATTCAAGGACCACTAATGATCATCCCAAGGAGAAAGACAAAGGTAGGAAAAATAATGATTATGTTACCCCTAAACCCCATTTATTTATAAATAGAGTTATAAAATTAAAGAATATGGATGAAGAGGAAATGAATAAATATGTTTCGGATACATTAAAGTGTGTTAAGATCAACATCCCTCTACTCGAAGAAATAAATCAAATCCCATGGTATGCCAAATTTTTAAAAGAAATTTGTACTAATCGAAGAGGGATCAACCGAAATGAGAAGATAAATCTTGGAAAGAATGTGTCAGCACTCATTACACCAACTCTAGAAATGCCAACAAAGTTCAAGGATCCAGTGACATTCATCATCCCATGAGCCATAGGGGAGTTACACTTTTCTAATGCTTTATGTGATTTAGGAGCTTCCATAAATGTGATTCCTCACTGTATTTTTTCTTATTTAATTTTTGGTGAGTTAAAACTGAGTAGAGTAGTGTTTTAGTTGAAGAATATAGCTAAAACATATCCAATGGGAGTCCTTGAGAATTTACATTTTTGGGTTAGACACATGATATTTCCAATAGACTTCAACATGCTTAACATGGTTGATGATAAGGTAAATTCTCGTGCTCCCATTATCATAGGTAGTACCTTATTCAAAACTAAAAAAACTATCATAAATTTTCATGAGTGTACCCTTTCCATGGATTTTGGTGATGAATTTGTGATATTTAATGGACTCCATGAAGTACCCATTATAGGACCATTCTATTTTTTGTTATCTCTTATTTCTAACCACCAAATAAAAACCCCATGGAATCTGATTGTCCTATGCTTAGGGAGATTATTAGTATTTATTATATTTTGATGTCTAAGAGCACTTACACACATATTTATAATGCACAAAACTCTCTTATATTTGATTTTGAAATTGATTCATATTCTGATTTTAATCATTTTCACTCTGATTATGACTTGGCTATTGAATATGCTGATGGATTTGATGAATTATTCGCTGATTTTGATGATTTTTATTCTGATACTGATGATATTTGTGAACATATTTTAGTTCCTTTAATGTCTCCATCCTTACATCACCCCTTCATTAGATCTCAATCCATTTCCACCAAATCTCAAATACACATACTTGTTAAGTGGTGAGAGATTACATGTTATAATTTTTAATAATCATCCTTTTGAACATGAAGAAAAACTGTTGAATCTTTTTTGGGAGTATATTAAAGAAATCAGGTGGACCTTGGCTGACATATCAGGTATTAGACCATCCATTTACATGCATAGGATTATTTTGGAGTATGGGGTTATACCGGTCAAGTAGTCACAAATGAGACTCAATCTAACCCTTCTGGAAGTTGTTAAAAAAGAGGTTGAAAATTTTCTTGAGGTAGTATAATTTACCCCATTTCAGATTCCAAATAGGTGATTCCAATTTAGGTTATGCCTAATAAAATTGCTGTTACTATTGTTAAAAATGATAAAGGGGATTTAGTTACAATGAGGGTAAAAAACAGTTGGCATTTGTGTATTAATTATTGGAAACTAAATCAGTCCACTCACAAGGACCATTTCCCCCTCCCATTTATTGATTAGATGCTTGAGAGACTAGCTTGGAGAAAACACTATTGTTTCCTAGATGGATTTTATGGATATTTTTAGGTTCCTATTTCTCCATATGATTGTGAGAAGACAACATTCACGTGCCCATTTGGTATGTTTTCCTATCAGAGGATGCCATTTGGATTTTACAACGCCCCAGGTACCTTCCAGAGATGCATGGTGAGTATTTTTTTCTAATTTTCTTGGGACCATCATGGAGGTATTTATGGATGATTTTATAGTGTATGGGTCTCCATTTGATGATTTTACATCTAGTTTCGGAAAGATTTTGAATCCTTGTATTGGGAAGAATCTGGTCTTGAACATTAAAAGGTGTCATTTTATGTTAAAGCATGGCATTGTATTAATGAATGTAGTGTCCAAACATGGGAAAGAGGTTGATAGATCTAAGGTAGATATTATTTCATCCTCACCTTATCCTTCATGTGTTAATGATGTTAGATCTTTCCTAGGGAATGTAGTATTTTATCAGCGCTTCATCAATGATTTTAGTAAGATTACTCTTCCTATATCACAATTATTTCAAAAGGATTTTGATTTTGTGTTTGAATATTCTTACAAGACTTCAATTGATTATCAATAAAAGTTTCTAACAAATACACCAATCATACTGCCCCCATAGTGGGAGCTTCCTTTTGAGCTTATGTGTGGTGCCTCCAACTTCACAGTTGGAACTGTCTTATCTTAGAGGGTGAAGGGACATTCACCCGTGATTGCCTATGCATCTATGACACTAGATTCAGCCTAATAAAACGTCAAAACCATGGAAAATGAGTTTCTTACTATCATATTTTCTTTATATAAATTCCATTTATATTTATTGGGCTCTAAAGTAGTTTTTTTAGAAAATCAAGCAGCAAGGCTTCATAAAACTAAAGAAAGAAAACTTGGGTTACAGAAGTCTGAAGGATGGAAATTTATATTTATCTCTGTAAAGGATAAGGAGCATCTCAGGAGGATCATTGGAATGATAGGTTCAATTGTCACTAGAGGTCCTCATGTTTTCAAGGAAATTATCAAGTTGGTTGGATTCACGTATACATGTGTAAAGATATAATCCATTGAAGAAAATATATCAAGGCACTTAATCCATTTCGATGTTAGTTTCCAATCAATGTAAAATTTACCCATTCTAACAGATTGAAAAATTATTATAGAGTCACTTTAAACCCCTATTTCCCTCCAATTGTTTCTATGATAAAAATCAATTGCTTTGACGAGAGCCATCATCTCTGCTTCAAGAGTCGTGTCCAATCCACACATACCATGAACACCATCAAGGAAGTCACCATCATCATTTTTGAAGACAAAACTATATCTAACAGGTCCTGGATTACCTCCCGAGGCTACATTAATGTTTAATTTAATCCAGCCTATAAAAGGAGGTAACCATAAGTCTTCCATGGTTCCAAGAGCTTGAGGATAGTTACCTTGCACGTTAAATTTTTTCAGAACAGTGAAATCTCGTACTGAGTTGTGACAATTTTCAGCATGTAAATTGTTTGCTTTTTGAGCCACAAACAAAGTTTTAGAGATCATCAACCTATAATTGATTCCATCATTTGTATGATGAGCCCTCTAAAGTTGTTGTTTTTTCTAACCATACAGCTCTTAGGTACCTCTTGAAGAAGCCAGATGCAAGGACAAGGCTAATCCGATGGATGGTCCATCTCCAGGAATTTGATATTTAGATAAAGGACAAGAAGGGGGTTAGGGAACATTGTGGTGGACCTCATGAGTATGATTACTCACACACTAAATAATGGCACCTTTGACTAGGAAACACTTCTAGACACTTTCCCTATTGAGCATTTTTATTCCATCTTAGGTACGCATGCTTGGTATGCTGATTTAGTGAACCACCTAGTTGAATCTTAAATCCCTAAAAATTTAATGAAACATCAAGTCCAAAAGTTAAAGACTGAGTCATGATTTTATGTTTGGGATGATCCATACCTTTGTCACATGTGTAGTGATCATGTTGTAAATAGGTGTGTTCCTGATCATGAGTTTTAATCTATTCTACATTTCATCCATTCACTTTCATTTGGAGGAAATGTTGGACCCCAATGGATAGCTAGGAATGTCTTAGACTATGGATTATATTGTCCTAGATTATTCCATGATTCTCATGTGGTTTTCAATCCATTCTCATGTTTCCAACACATTGGGAACATTTCTACATGACATGAGATTCCCCAATTACCCATATTATTCTATGAGAATTTTGATGTTTGGGGAATTGATTTTATGGGTCCTTTTATAAGTTCATATGGTTTCTTATAAATTTTGTTTTCTTTGATTATGTGATAAAATGGGTGGAGGACAAGGCCACTAAGACTAATGATTCCCATGTTGTTGTTGACTCTGCCAAGACTCAAATGTTTTGTAGGTTTGGAGTACCAAAGGCTATCATCCGCGACCAAGGGACAGACTTCTGTGATCAAAATTTGGATTCCCTCCGTTAAAAGTATGGGGTGACACACAAAACAACATCACCATAACACCCCCAAAAAAATGTCCATAATGAAGTTACAAATCAATAGTTGAAACTAATTTTGGAAAAAATCATGCAGCCGAATATGAAGGATTGGAACAAGAACTTGGATGATGTATTGTGGTATTATAGGATAGCATGCAAGAAACCCATTAGTATGTTCCCATTTTAGTTTTTTTTGGGAAATCATGTCATCTTCCCTTGGAAGTTGATCATCGAGCTAATTTTGCTATAAAAAATGAAACATGGATATGGCCCATGTTGGAACCCAAAGGAAGCTGTGAATTCAAGAGCTTGAGAAGATTAAATTATCTACATATAAAAACTCAAGGAACTAGAAGTAAAGATCAAAAGTATCCCATGATATAATGATACAAAAAAGGTGTAGGATCTAAATATGATGTCGATGCTCAATATACAAGAGGGTGGTGAATTGTATCATTTAAAAATTCATTTGAAACTTTTAAAGTTGATATAAACCTTTTATTTTTTAACAACATTAAACAAGGTAAATTGACAAAACCTCTTAGTTCTAAAAACATTCTAGATTCTAGAAATATGGTTCTGGAAATGAAACTTAGGAAAAGTTTACAAGGACAAAGATTGTACCTTAAAGCGTATAGAATCTTACTAATCAGAGTACAAGAATAAGAAAGTATAAGATTGTTATAATTTCTTTAATAATCAAAATGTAGCAGAAAACAAACTTGAAACAATACAAGTAACAGATAATCAATATTTTAACCCAAAGAGAAGGGTATCAAACAACCTTCGATGAATGTCCCACAATTTATACTTTCAAGAATTGTTTTCTTACCCACACCAGGGTAATCCCTTAATAGGAATATCAGAGTCTATCTTGCTATCCCCGCAAGCCCTCGAACTCCAAGGTAGTTGGAACCTCAATCTTCCTTATCAAGTAAGTCCTCGAATTTTAAGGTAGTCGGTTCATCTATCATCCTATCCCTAGAATCCCTCTAATGTAATCAGCAACATTCGGAGTCCCATGAAGGAAGCTGAACAAGATGTTTAGTACACATAAAGAATAAGAGTATCTCTCTCTCTAGAAATCACTTCAACAACATGTGGTATATAGAGTTGTAGATTACTATCTTAGTTAAAGTTATATTAAAGTTGAGAGCTCATTCATATGAGCTCCTATTTATTTGAATTTTCCCAACAGTCGGCTCCCTCCTCCAATGGTCATATTTTTCCTTGAATCTTGAAGGGACCTGTACACTTGTCACTGAAACAACTTTTGGTTAGAAACTGAATGCATGAAATCATTTCATAACTATAATATGAGTAAGTAAGATATTAATGTTCAAAAAAATCTACTTTTTAGAGTCTCAAGAAAGATAATGTTCAGAGTCTATATTACATGTATATTTAGATTCAATTCATCATGGAATTTGAAATCATGATTCTTTAGATTTCAGAGTCTGAATTGTAAAGAATTAAGAACCTAAATTCTGAGGAATTCTGAACCTGAATTCTGAAGAATTGGGACACTAAATTCTGAAGAATTCGGAATCTGAATTCTATGGAATTTATAACCTCAATTCTAAGGAATTCAGAACCTGAATTCTAAGTAATTCAGAACCTAAATTCTAAGGAATTCAGAACCAGAATTCAATGGAATTTGGAACCTGAATTCTAAAGAATTAGGACACTAAATTCTAAAGAATTCAGAACCTAAAATATAAGGAATTCAGAGTTTGAATTCTAAAGAATGCACAACCTGAATTCTATGTAATTCGGAACCTAAATTATAAAGAATTCAGAACCTGAATTCTAATGAATTTGGAACCTAAATTCTAAGGAATTCAAAAACTGAATTCTAAAGAATTCGGAACCTGAATTCTATGGATTTCGTAACCTGAATTCTATGGAATTTAGAACCTGAATTCTAAGGAATTTGGAACATTAATGCTATGGAATTCAGAACCTGACTCCTAAAAAATTTGGAATCTGAATTCTATGGAATTAAGAACATGAATTCTAAAGAATTAAATACCTGAATTCTAATGAATTTGAAACATGAATTCTAAGAAATTTGGAACCTTTATTCTACATAATTTGGAACCTGAATTCTAAGGAATTCAAAATGTAAATTATAAGGAATTCAAAACCTGAATTTTCGAGAAATCAGAACCTGAATTTTAGAGAATTCAGAATCTGAATTTTAGAGAATTAGGAATATGAACTTTAGTGAATTCGGAATCTAAATTTCAGAGAATTTGAAATCCGAATTTTAGAGAATTAAAAATATGAAATTCAGAGAATTCAGAATCTGAATTTCATAGAATTTGGAATATGAATTTTAGAGAATTCGGAATCTGATTTTCAGAGAATTCTGAATCTGAATTCATAGAATTTGGAATCTGAATTCAGAACCTAAAAACAGAATACATTATATCTAAGTATTTATAGGACTACGAGGTTTTAGAAATGAAGCCTAATTTTACACTTAGAAATATAAAGAGTTAGACTAAAATATGAACAGTGAAAATCAAAGTTAGGGAAAAATTTACATAGGGAAGGAAAAATTTCCTTATTAATGAAAATATTTTGGGAATTAAAATTTTCCTTGAGATATAGTGTTTGTAATTTTCAAAACATAAAGGAATAGAAAAGTCATATGGAAACCTTATTGACACAACAATCTACTACTTTTCGGAAAGAACAAACATCCTTACTAAAAATAATCTAAGGACTTTGAAATTTTCATGTACATGAAAATAAAAACATATATCCCTTTACTTATAGGTCATAATGAATACACCTAACTCCCCCCTTAGGATTTGAAATCCCTAAGGAATGTATTATTGTTTTTCTGAATGAGATTTTACATTTTCTTGCATACTAAAATCTTCATGATAAAAACATTCCCTTGTATGAACCCACCTTACTTAGGGAAATTTCATCTTTACTTAGTATTATTTTTTGACATTTATTTATCCCCCTTTGTGATTTTCAAAAATGTATAAAGGTAATGGAAAAGAAAATATTGTACCTGAAATATTATTACTAAACAACCACATAAAAAAATGAAAAAGAAATTCATTAAGATTTGAAAGAATTTGTACAACATGGAAATACAACAAAAGATGGTATTTGGAAAATATTATCCTTCTTTCTCCTTCAGAATCATCTTATTCACAATGGTTTTCAACATATTTACCTCTTTGTGATCCCACTACTGGAAATATTATCTATACCAACAGTTTTGGGAGAAACATTGGTATAGGTCACTTATTTGGACATATACCAAAGGTTTTGGACAAACAGTTTGTGTAGGGGGACCTATACCAATGGTTTGGCCAAAACCGTTGGTGTAGGTCCATTCTAGTGACCCTATACCAACGGTTTGGCCAAAATGTTGGTATAGGTCCCCCCTATACCAATGTTTTGTCCAAAACCATTGGTATAGGTCCCAAAATCAAAGAACCTATTCCAAAAGTTCTCAAAACTGTTGGTCTATACCAATGGTTTTGAGAACCGTTGGTATAGGTACATGTATTTTTAATTGAATCTTCATAAAGAGGACATTAAATAAATTAAATTTTAAAATATTTATGATAATATATATATATATATGAAATCATGTTCACAAAAGTAAGTTAGGTTAGTGGTTAGACAGTTCAATCACAAACGGGAGGTGCTGGGATCAGAACCAAGCAAGTGATTATTTTTTGAATTACATATACCTAGGGTTTTATGGAACCATTGGTATATATGTTCATATTATTACCTATACCAATGGTTTTAAAAACTGTCGGTATAGGTCTATACCAACAGTTTTCCCAAAACTGTTGGTATAGACCTATCCTCACAGTTTACTTTGCAAAAGTCCTCCAAACTGTTGCTATAGGCTATAACAATGGTTTGGAGGCCTATACCAAAAGTTTGGAGCTGTTGGTATAGGTTATTTTTTCATTAGTGTCCTCCTATGCACATTTTAGAAGCTGATATTGGTCCTCACTTTTCTTCTCTAAGGATTTAATCTTATCTTCCTAGGCCTTAAGAATCTATGCCTGAGCCTTCAAGGATTCTTCTTGTTTAGAATGTTTTTCCTTAAGTTAGATTCTAGGATCCCTTTCCCTCAACCAACTCTGAGAAACCGAATACAATTTCTCACTTAGAAATTTTACTTCTTGCTTCTGAGTAGTTTCTTGAAGAGATAACTTTTCTTTAAAAGACTTGGTGAGATCTGTTAACTTAGAAACTTTTGTTTCAAAAACATCCTTGGAATTGTCTTGAAACTCATCATGAATTCTCATCTCTTCAATAGTTTAACTTGACCAACTAGTCATCTTCTTGTAAGATCTTTTATGAGCATCATAATTAATGAAAAAGATTTGAAATTAGCCTCAAGTTTGACACGCTTATCCATCACCATGGATACTGAATCTATTTACTAATTTAAGGAATGAAAAATCATCTGAAATCATGATTATATACTTGGAAATAAAGGAATAGAATCAACCAGCTTCTTCAAAGACTGAACAATAAATTCATGGACAAGAGAAGATGATTCTGAATCTGAATTCTTTGTTGATGAGGATTATTTTTCAAGAAAATAATATTTCCCTTTCGATGAAGCACGAAACTCTTTCTTACTAACCAAATACTTGGTAGAAGTACCAACTATCTCTTGCTTTACCTTATATGTTGTTGAAATGATATGATCATGTTTTGGTTATTCATGCTGACTGCCTGATAGCTCAACAATTTTATCCTCCTCAGAATTTTTCTTCTCAGCTTCTGCCTGAGGTTCTTCTTGATTAATAATATCATGATTACTACTTTCTTCTTCAAATTGCTTATTGACTTCTTGCCGATCCAGGTCATCCTTTATAGGTGTAGCGATCATAGAATATTTAGCTACAAGAAGTTCAAATTGAGAATTTCTCAGAAGGACCAACTTATTTCCTAGAGTCTCTAGGATTGATTCTATTAAAAATGATTTTGGTACCAAATTTTTTCAGAATAATTCTCAGTATCCTTAAGAAGGGATTGAAGAATTTTATCCTTAAACACCTTCTTCTTTTTCTTCTTCTATTTCTCTTGCTTCCCAAGCTCTTCAATAGTCTTTATTTTAAAGGATTTTGGCTCAACATGATCAAAACTAAAACTAGGATCCCCTGCCTTTTTGTTCTTCTTATCCTCTCCCCATTTTGAAACTACCTCATCAGGATAATATTTTTTCATCTTTTACTTTGGTGTTGCAAATTGAATTTAAATGGAAATAGAAACTTTTACAATCTCTTGAATTTCCTTTGCTTTCCTCTTCTTTCCTCATTTCTTGGAGATTTCAGCCAATTTCTGTTTCTTTGAAAGAACTTCAACTTCTACTTCAGATAAATCAAAAAAATTTACAAATTTACTATTAAATCCATTATTCATCCTAATTAGAGTGTCATCGCTTATCAACATTACCCAAAAATTTACTGACTTCGATTTGTAGGAAATTTTCATTGATTCTAAACAAGAAACAATAATCTTTGATAGAATTATAGGATACATGATAATCTAAGAATTCAGATTTCCATTCTTTATATTCTCAATCGTAAACAAGATGCACTTAACTAGATTTAGCTTATCGAGGTTCACTATGAAATCCAAAACATATATATTACATTTCTTTAGAGTATCTTTATCTCCTTTACTCAGATTGATAAATCCTTGAACCCAAAGTTCAAGAATTCATATTTTTTTTGAAAGATGGAGAATCTTCGTAGTCTTGAATCAAAACAAACCAAGGAACTATCTGGACTTCTCCTAATCAAATCTTCCTTCAACATTAGGAAAATTAAGAGAACAAAATTCAGCTTCCCCTTCGTAAGGTATTCCAATTATACTAGCTTTCATAGAATAGGAATGAGAGTAAGTATTATCGTTACTCTTGAAATAAAATTTCTCTTTGCCTCCTTGATTGAAAAAAGATACGAATTCATAGAAATATACTAGCAAATCTAGAATCATCAGATCCTCTTCCTTGGGTTTAGATATAGCTAAACTCTCCCAGCTATTTAACATGAGGTTTTTTGAGACGATTTAATCATACTTATTAAAGAAGTCTAGGTCTACCAACCTTTCTTGATAAATCTGTCATTTAGATATTTCCTTTATGGTTGAAATTTATTTCTAAAGATAGGATTCTTTAGACATTAGGAAGTAAGTAAGACCTGAGATGTTCAGAACGGTCTTATGTAGGAAGGGAAGAGCTTCAGCATGCAAGAGATTGGGATTCTATGTGGGAAAACTTCAAGCTGCTACATATTCAGCTTCAATAGTGGAAAGTGCTACTGAGTGTTGTTTTTTGCATGACCAAAAAACTAATTAATCTCTTAAGAAATGACAAGTTCCAGATCTACTTTTCTGATACATTATACATCCACCAAAGTCACCATGCAAAAAACGTTTTGAAACAAAATCTTTTCCAGATTTATAAAAGAGTCTTAAACCCATGGTTCCCTTTAAGTATTGAAAAACACTTTTCACTACATTTCAATAAGATTCCTTAGGATTGGATTGATATCTTGCACATAAGCATGCTGAAAACATTAAATCCATATGACTAGTTGTCAAGTAGACTTCTTATCATACCTCAAAATGATGTTTGATCAACTAGTTTCCCAACTTCATCAAGATCACGTGAATTTGAGGTACCAATGGGAGTACATATACTCTTAGTGTTTTCATATCCATACTTTTTAAGAAGATCTTTAATATACTTATGTTGAGATATAAAATTTCCTTCTGGTTTTTGATAAATTTGAAAACCTAGGAAAAATGTTAACTCAACCATTATACTCATTTCAAACTCGAATTTTATTAGATCTATAAATGACTCAGTTAAATATTGATGAGTTGAACCAAATATATTGTCATCAATGTAAATTTGAACAATAAAAAAAATTCTTATCTTTATTTATAAAAAGGGTTGGATCAACATTTTCTTTAATATAATTGTTTTGAAGAAAAAAACCTTGTATTCCTATTATACCAAGATCTAGGATCTTGTTTAAGTCCATATAAAGCTTTAGTAAGTTTAAAAAAATGTTCAGGATGTTATGAATCTTCAAAACCAAGAGGTGGTTCTACAAAAACATCCTCTTGAAAAAAATCGTTAAGGAAAGAACAATGTACATCCATTTGAAAAAGTTTAAAATTGAATAATGTTGTAACGTTATGTAGAATACGAATAGATTCATTTCTAGCTGCTGGAGAATAGGTTTCTTCATAGTCTATTCATTGTTGTTGAGTATAGACTTTAGCAACTAATCTAGCTTTGTTTCTTACTATGATTCAATTTTCATTACACTTATTTATGAAGACCCATTTTAATCCAATAACATAGGTTTCTTTAGGTCTTCCAACCAAGATCCAGAATTTATTTATTTTGAATTCATTTAACTCGTCTTTCTTTGCTTTTATACAATTATCATCACCTAAAGCTTCATTAGTTCTTTTTTGTTCTAATTAGGAAAGAAATTCTAGATGTTCTACTTTAGTTATTAAGGAACTTCTAGTCCTTAAATTTTAATTTACATCACCATTGATACTATTACTAGGATTATTTTTAAGAAACAACGGATTCTGTTTTTTTAAAACTTTTTCATCAATATATAATAGGAAGTCTTCTAGGGTAAATGCTTCAGAAACATTTTCTTAACCATTTTTCTTGTCAGAAAGATCTTCTATCAAGGGTTGATATTCATTTTTTGAAAACACATTCGAAGATGTAGGTTGAGGTTGTCTAAAAACAAAGGGATTGGTTTCATCAAATTTAATATGTACTATTTCTTCAACAGTACAAGTATTTTTATTGAAAACTCTATTAGTCTTAGAGGTTGTGGAGTAGCCTTAAAAAATTCATTCATTAGATTTCAGTGTGAATTTTTTTAGATTATATTTAGTATTTAGAATGAACACTTTGCAACCAAAAACCTTGAAGTAGGAATGTATAGGTTTTCTACCATTCCATAACTCATAAAGTGTTTCATTAATAAAATGTATAATCAAAACATGATTTATTGTATATGAAGGAAGTACATACAGCTTTAGCTGAAAAATATTTGGCTACCTAATATTCACTCAACATGGTTCAAATTATCTCTTGAAGAATACAGTTTCTTCTTTCAATAAAACCATTTTTTTGAGGAGTTCTCGGTGCTGAGAAGTTATGATTAATGCCTTTTCCACTACACAATGTTTCAAAATTAGAATTTTGGAATTCTCCTCCATGATCATTATGAATAGTTTTCAAAGAAAAGTTTTTTTTTCATTTTTAAATTGGGCTCTAAAACTTCGGAAATAAGAAAAATATTTATATTTATTTTCTAGAAAATAGACCCATGTAAATCTAGTATAATCATCAACTAAAACTAATACATAATATTTTATTCCAATGCTTCTAGTTTGTGTTGGAACAAAATGATCCATATGCACCAACTATAATGCCTCAGTAGTTGAGACTTCACTGATTGATTTAAAACTTGATTTATCTTTCTTTCCATATTAACAAGGATCCTAGACTTTTGAAAAATAAAATATAAGCTCTGGTAGATACTTAACTATCCTTTTCTTATAGATTTTTCATAGGTTCCTAAGATTACAGTGTCCTAACCTTCTATTACATAACCATGAACGATCTTCTGTTTCACTAAGACAAGGTAAATCTTGGCCCCTAAGGTCTTCTATGTTTAGTGTGTATACATTCTCTTTCCTATTGGTAGAAAGAATATACTCTTCCTTTTAATTGTGTACTAAGAATTTTTAATTCCTAAAATTCACAAGGTAACCATCATCACATAATTGAATTATGCTAATAAGGTTGGGCTTAATAAACTTAACAAATAAAACTTTTGAAATCAATGTTTTTCAAGAAGAGCAATATTACCTATACCAATAATTTCTACATGAGCATTATCCATGAAAGTTACCTTTCCTCCCTTCATCTTGATAATATTTTCCAAGAATAGTTTTTTACCAATAATATGATGGGAACATCCACTATCCATGTACCATGTATTTCTATTGGTTTTATCATTACTTTCAAGAAAATAAGAGTGTTAGACTTTCAGAACCCAAACTTTCTTTGATCCAGAAACTTCAGAAAACAAAATTTTAGGAATCCACATTTTCTTTGAAAAACAAGATTAATGAAAACCTAAAGAATTAGTTTTGTTTAAGGAACAATTTTTTTCCCAATGCCTACCACACTGACACTTATTGTAGAAGGGAGCACTTTGAGGAACAAAATAATGTTTACTAAAAATCGGTTTTGAATTGGTATAACCAAATCTAGAATTATTCTTTAGAGGTCAAATTTGGGAATACATATTATCAAAATTTTCCTTACCCAGGGTAAAGTTTGACAAACACTTCCTCAGGGATAATATATATGACTTTAGTCTAATAAATAATTTCGTATCCTATAAAAAATTATTTTTATCACTAGAGTTAGGGTCTAAAACCTTTTTCATAGAAATTACTTTTTCTAGATCCTTAGAATGTTTATCCTTCGAAGAATAAACTACATTAAGGGTTTTTGAAACATTTTCAAAATAATAATTTTTCCTATCAAGATCATTACAAATATTTGATATTTACATAGTAAGAATAGTAATTATAGAAAGTTCTTTATCAAGCCTTTTCATGACTTTATAATTTTTATTCTCAAGGATCATAGGAAACCTAGACACTTCTTCATAAGTAGGTAAAGTAATATCTTCATCAGAAGAAGATTATTCATCAGAAGATTCATAATATTTACTATCACTATAATTAGAATTCAAGGATACATTGTTTATAGAGTCATAATTGTGTACCTTAGCCATTAAACAATGATTTTCAATAGGTAGCTTAGTAAGTAAACCAATATTCTTCTGAACAGAAAATTCATACTTTGATGATTCTTCAGAAGAGTCACTGCCACTGGCACTCCATGTGTCATTGGTTTTCAAAACATTCATGGCTTTATCTTTTTAGTATTTATTTCTATTCCTCTTAGAAATCTTTTCTCTTTTATATTTTCTCTTAATTATAGGACAATCTGGCCTTATTTGCCCTGCTCTTTTACATTCATATCTAGTGACTTCTGATTTTTTCTTATCCTTTATGTCTTTCTTCTTGTATCAAGATTGAATGTACTTCTGTCCAATAATCTTTTTCATCCTTCAGGAAAGATTTTCTAACTAGTTTTCTGATTATTCACTTCCACTAGATTCGGATTGAAAAGCAATCTTCTTACATTTGGATCTTGTTACTCTCTCAGGAGTCCTAGATTTCATATGATTTGAAGTTGTTGTAAAAGCAACACTATGATTTCAATTATTTTTCTTAATATTATCAGCACCTCTCTTCATTCTAGTCTCATGTTGAATAAGAGTTCCAAAAATCTCATCAAGAGAAATCTGGGTAACATTCCTATTTTCATCTATAACTGTCCTATTAGATTCCAATTCATTAGGTATGATGTCTAAGATTTTGTCTACAAGAGATTCGCCATCTAAACCTTTCTCACCCCTAGATTTTAAACTATTAATAATTGTTATGAATCATTGTTTTACCTTACATATGGGTTCCCCATAAGGAAATCATAAAACATGATATTCATCTCTGAGCATAGCTCTTCTAGTTTCAATAACTTTGGAAGTTACAAAGTGTGTTAATTCAAGATTCTTCCAAATACTATTTACTTCTTCACAAGAAAAAAATTGGCAATATATATTTCTAGTCGTGGAACAAATCAGAGTATTTCATACCTTAATGTTCAACTGGTATTCCACCTTTTCTGGATTAGTAAAGGTTCTATGTTCCTTATCAGGAATCTTATAATCTCTAGTTAACATAATGTAGTTGTCTACACCTGTGTTTATCACAAAGGTCTTCATTCCGTCTCTAGATTACTCATAGTCATTTCCATCAAAGATTGGTGGTCTAGTAGAATTAAGATTTTCAATCGAACCAACATTCATTCCTACCATATAAATGAAAATATCTTTCCACAAAACATTATGAGTAATAAATGTTTTTAAACAAGGATAAAAGTCCTAATCAAGGAAACTATAGAACTATGAAAATTTGAGCAAGAAAAATTATATGTGAATATAAATATTTCAGAGACCTCCTTTGATACCAATTTTAGGATCGAAATATGATGTAGATGCTCAATATACAAGTGCTGGGGTGAATTGTATCCTTTAAAAATCCCTTTGGAACATTTAAAGTTTATATAAAACTTTTTAATGTTTAACAATGTTAAACAAGGTAAATTCACAAAACCTCTTGGTTATACAAACTTAAAAGATTCTAGAAATATGGTTCTAGAAATGAATATTAGGAAAAGTTTACAAGTGAAAAGATTTCACCTTAAAGAGTATAGAATATTATTAATCAGAGTAGAAGAATAAGAAAGTATAAGATAGTCATACTTTCTATAATAATCAAAATGAAGCAGAACACAAACTTGAAACAATACAAGTAACATCTATAGAATCTGTTAACCCAAAGATATGGGTATCCAACAACCTTGGATAAAGGTCCCTTGATTTATACTTTAATGAAATTTTGTCTTACCCACATCAGGGTAAGCCCTTGATAGAAATATCAAAGCATCTCTTGCTATACCCGCAAGCCCTTGAACTTCATGGTAATCGGCACCTTTGCCTTCCTTATCAAAGAAGTCCTCAAACTTTAAGGTAGTCATCACCTCTGTATTCCTATCCCTGAAAGCCCTTGAATGTACTCAGCAACATTTGGAGTCTCACAAAGCAAGCTGGACAGGATGTTCAGTTCGCACAAAGCATGAGAGTATCTCTCTCTCTAGAAATCACTTCAATAGCATGTGGTCTCTAGATTTGTGGATTAGTGTCTCAGTTAATGTTCTATTAAAGTTGTGAGCTCGTTCAAATGAGATAATATTTATACGCATTTTCCCAATGGTCATATCCATCCTACAATAGTCATATTTTTCCTTGAATCTCTAAGCGACATGTACACATGTCAGTCAAACAAAAGTTGGTGAGAAATAGAATGCAGGACATTGTTTCATAACTATAACATGAGTAAGTAAAATATGATTATTAAACCAAATCTATATTTTGGAGTCTAGGAAAAATAATGTTCAGAGTCTATATTACATGGATATTTTGATTCTATTCATTAAGGAATTTGGAATCAGAATTCTATAGATTTCAGATTATGAATTCTAAGGATTTCAGAACCTGAATTCTGAGGAATTCAGAACCTGAATTCTGAGGAATTCGGAGTCTGAATTCTAAGGAATCCAGAACCTGAATTATAAGGAATTCGGAACATGAATTATAAGGAATTCAGAACCTGAATTCTATGGAATTCAGAACTTGAATTCTAAGGAATTCGGAATTTGAGTTCTAAACAATTCGAAACCTGAATTCTAAGGAATTCAGAGTCTGAATTCTAAGTATTTCGGAACATGAATTCAATGTAATTGGGAACCTGAATTATAAGGAATTTAGAACCTAAATTCTAAAGAATTTTGAACCTGAATTCTATGGAATTCAGAACATAAATTCTATGTAATTCGGAACCTGAATTATAAGGAATTCAGAACCTAAATTCTATGTAATTATGAACCTTAATTATAAGAAATTCGGAACCTGGATTCTAAGGAATTCAGAACCAGAATTATAATGAATTTGGAACCTTAATTCTAATGAATTAGGAACATGAATTTTAAAGAATTCGGAATCTGAATTTCATAGAATTCAGAACCTGAATATCAGAGAATTTGGGATCTGAATTCCTAATAATTTAGAATCTGAATTTCAGAGAATTTGGACTCTTAATTTCAGATAATTCAGAATCTGAATTTTAGAGAATTCAGAATATGAATTTCATAGAATTCAGAATCTGAATTTCAGAGAAATTAGAATATGAATTTTAGAGAATTCAGAATCTTAATTCAGAAGCTAAAAACATAAGAATTTATATAAAAGTATTTATAGGATTCTGAGGTTTTATAAATGAAAATTAATTGTACCCTTAGGCATAAAAAAAGTTAGACTAAAATATGAACAAAGAAAAACAAATATAGGGAAAAATTTCCTTGGGGATGGAAAAATTATCTTATTAAGGAAAATCTTCCGGGAAATAAAATTTTCCTAGAGATATAGTTAATTTGATTTTCAAAACATAAAGGAATGGAAAATTCATATGGAACCATTATTGACTCAACAAAAGGGAGTTTATTTTTAGAGGGAAATTCATTCTCTTTAGTTCATGACTAAAGTTGATTCCTGGTAACTTGTGTTCTAGATGGTTAGGTCCTCATATTTTATATCATGATTATCCGGATGGTGTAGTGGAGATCACACAAGAGGACACTAGAAGAAGGTTTACAGTAAATGGACAACTTTTGAATCTATACATTGAGGTAATTTCTACTGATGTAATGGATTTCATCACACCGCATGACCCCATCATCACTTAAGAATATCAGGGTGTTCTTAAACCTTTTTATTTTATATTATTTGTCTTATTTAAAATTATCCATTTCTTGTTCACATATCATCTCATGGGTTCACATTGAGGACAATTTAATATTTTAAGTGTGGGGTAGGAAACCTTTTAGTTTAGTAATTTCAATTGTTTTCCTATTTTTCAATGTTTTTCAAAAAAATGTGGGTTTTCAAATTTTCTGTGTTTATTTTTCAATTTTTTGAATTTTTTTGGAAACTTTTGAGTTGGAATGATTCTTAACACCATTTTGAAGTCCATATCAATAAGTAAATCAATTTATCCCATGTAAATGAGCTTAAATGAACGATGAAAATGAGTTTGTTTCAAGATTGAATGTTTAGTAATTTAATGAAAAGTACTCTGAATTTTGAATCCCATTCAACATCTCATTGTATTTATATTTTAAATCACTTTCTTTTGAGGCTTATGAACAATTATTTTCATATTATTTAAATTTAAATCACTTCTACAGATAACCAAACCATGCTTGATTTAACTATAATTTGATTATTCATGTCAAAACATAAGGGTTTTAGATACTTGTGTTTTAAATGATTGAGGAATTTTTTTTGGTATTAAAGTCCCTATTTCAAATAATCATTTTTATAATGTACTAACTTGAACAATTAATCCTCATAGACCTTATAATCCTTGAACAACATGTTAGGTTAGCCACATTACAAGACAATTTTCCTTATCCAACCAAATCTTTTAAGTGAAATTGCCTAATCTAGTTGAAATTAAGTGTGGGGGAATATGTCTTATGGTGTGCTACCACATTTTACAATACTTTGGGTGGAAAATTAAATTCTTAAGAGATGTGTTTTATTCTAAAGAAATCATTCTGTTGAAATGTGTGCTTTTCTGAAGCTTTCATGATAAAATAAGTTGTGCCTTTTTAGAGCTTCCAATGAATAAATAAAGTTGTTCCTATCTGGGGATTTCACGAAAAAACATTATTTGATAATATTGATATTTTTGTTTCATAAATGATGAATGGTTTAAACTGTCCATGATTTTTCATGATGATGGAGCTGAATTGACACTAAGGGAGTGAGAAAGAGACTATACTTGAGTGAAAAAAAAATAATGAAATTTTTCTTTAAAAAGAGTCAATACGTCCTCATTCAGCACCAAAATTTATCACATATATATCCAATAAAATTAAACGCACAAAAAACACCTAAAATTCCCTCATGATAATCATATGTCCTTGAATCACATCGGGTAGGGATGTAGGAATTTATCAAGACTCTGGTGACCCTTGTATGAGTTTGGATGAGAAAGACAATGATGAAAAATTGAAATTTGTGTGATAATAGAAAATTCAAGAAAGGTAAGAGTTTTTTGTGCATGGGAGGATAAATGAATTGGAAATATATTGATTTATTTGAATTACAAACTTGAAATATTGGTTTTTTGAGGAGGCATGATATCTTTTGTTTCTTGTTGTCAAATTTTTGGATATCCAGGATATGTGTTTTAAAATTTGATTTGATTAGATATTGATGTTTACTTTTAACAATTTATTTGAATACATGATGTGAGGTTTTTCCCAGGAGTGCAATAGGGTAAGATTGGGGGTGTGATCATATCATGATTCACAGCTTTATTTCAACTTTACATCACTATTTTAAACTTGTTTTGTATTTAAAATTAAAAATATTATCTCAAATTGAACATCCAATTTTATTCAATTATTATGTTTTTATCACTTTTAAAAAGGGAAATTATTATTTTTCTGGTGAATTTGTTGAATGAGGAGGTTATTTAGAGGGTTGAAGATGATCCAGAAGGAAAATGGGCCAAACTACATGGAATCCCAAGGAAATTTGTCCATTTTTTTAAACATTTAGATAACTATGTGCCTCAAAATGGGATACAATTTTGTATCTCTCTCTAAAACATAATGGGATACAACCCATCTCAAGAAAATGAAGCCCAGTTCATCCATTAAAGGGGCCATCCAAACTAATCTATCCAGAGAATAGAATCTCCATGAAGTTAATGATTTGGTTCTATATTTTGGCCTTATATTAAATTATAACCCTCAATTGGCCACTAAATTTAACATGGAGACATTCAAGATGACGGAATACAACATTTCTATTTTTTCCAAGTCAAGATAAGGCCATTTACCAACCCAAAACTGAGACACAAGCAGTATCTCTAAATTTAGGATCCCAAAACCACTTCCCATTTTCGTTATAAATTGACACATTGATAACAAAATTTTCAAGTTAGACCAAGGAGTGACGTTCTGTAATTTTCAAGTTACATAGAAGTCCTCTAATCACCTTGTAGGTTCTGTAACATCATATTCTTATAGGGGGAGCTCTTGATGCAAGGATCCCATCATAAAATCCTTCCTCTCTTTCTCATGTTGTAATGTTTTTTGTTTTCATAATAAACTTAATTGTTATTATTTTATTTCTTCTTTTTTATTCTGTTTTGTTGAAATTTATTCATATCTTCACCTTCTTAATTGGGATGGAATCATCATTATAAATGATATTGTGTTTTACCCATTCTAAATCTTTGCACATGCAAAACGTTTCTATGATGATGACACCGCCTATGAAAGAGTAGTTCTTTTTCTTAATTGATCTACCTCTAACCTAATTAATTAAATAATTTTTAATAAATGAGCTACTGTAATTCAAATATTATGATCTATCAATTCATTTTTTAATTTAATTGAAACTAAGAAAGAAATTGAATGATTTATGCAAAAACCATGAGGTCGAGAATTGGGTGAATTGTGAGAGCGTGAACATAATTGGTAATTCAAAACCACATGGGATCAATTTGTAGAGTTCAAACATAATCCATAAACTCAATTAGTCCTAATTTTTGGAAAGAATATGTTCCTTAAGTTACCACTAACCATAATTTATCCTTATAACATCAATTAAATTAGGGTGTTGTGAATGCATATTCTGAAGATAGACAAGGTTCTAATTCACTTTATCTTTGAGGTAAAGTTATTAACATAGGTTTTTGGGGTTTGAAAAATAGGGGATAAAAATTAATGGAAGATTAACTTAAATTTTAATGATTAATAAGTAAGTGAATATGTATATTTAGATATATGATGCCTTTTAAAATATTTTCTAAAAATAAATCTTCTCGTTGTGTCTTATTAATTATACATTATTTGAAAACTAAAATATTAAAAAATTAAATCTTCTTATAGAAAAAATCTTATAGTTATATAAATGATATCCTCCCCCCCATCCTTTAAAGTAGTGTGTTTGAGTTATTTAATTTTATTTTCAAAATAAATTTATAAAAAAAAATTAATTACTACCGCCTGGAGAGATGACTTGGGTCAGCCATCCTGTTGCACCTAAACAACCCCAAACTGAACATCATTTGAGAGAGGCCACGAAAGCACCTTTTAGAATGAGAACATCACCACTAGGGGGGTATATTTATATTGGAAATATAATAGAGATCCAAACCTATAAATAATCAATGTGTGAAATGGGTGTATTGGAATGTGGGATTCAAACCCATGTTTTGAAAATAGTTTATTGTTGTAATGCATAGACCACAAAAGAGGTCAAGGAGATGAAAGGTTCTTATTGGTGGACCTAAAGAAAAATTGGTTATGCATCACTATATTTCCCATACAGATGGGAATCAAGTTGTACGTAATTATGGATAAGGATGCACATATTTTATGGTCATACAGACTAGACCAATGGAGTTATCAGTTTAAAGTTGTGGCATATTGACTAGGAAATGTAAATTTCTAGGGAATATGTGTGGTACAAGAGAGGCATAACAAGTTGAAATTGGCTCAGATACCACATATAAACCATGAAATTTACTACATACATTTTAAAGTCATATTCCTAGTTCGTAACTGAGGCCAATGGGATGAAATTAAATAATTCTGTTTCAAGGCCTAAGGAAAAATTATCTAGGAATCCCTATGTATACCATAAATATGAGAATCAATCTGTATGTAGTTCTGGATACACCGTATGGTGAGAGACCAACACTAGTGGGGGGTTATCCTCTCTAATAAGGGATGTGAGGGATCCCATGTTTAATTTGAATCATCCAAAACTTGTCCAGGGTTGGATCAAAGTTTAACGTCATGCATTTAAGACATTAACTCATAGTTTTAGGTCATAATGATTGAACTATGTGGATCTTAGTTAAAGATTGTAGAATAATGATAGTAGATTTTCTTTAATGAATATATGTAGCATGGTAGATTGAAAAACCTAACATGAATAAGGGAAAAAAGGTACCAATGCTACACCATATATTTCTGAGGATACATTCATGTAGTTTAAATTCATGATACATGGACTGAGGTTGGCCTTATGGAAACTCAAATTCAATGGGTATGGGAAATACTCAATGTAAATGCAAAAAATGTATGTCTAGCATGCTATAAATGGGGCCTAAGGGTAAAGAGCATTGATGAATATTTATATGGGATCATAGATGGTAAATATAAGCATAATTACCTATCCTATGAGTATGAGAATAAATCCATATGTAGATCTTGAATTAAAATCTCCCTACATAGGTCTGACCCATACATAGAGAGGGGAATTGTTTTGGAGTGGATGGACCTAGATGTAAAAATCCAAACGTTTCTACCTATCAAGGGTGTATAGAAATCAATACGTACAAAGTTATTGAATATGGAATGTTATATGATCGATGCTAATGGTGGCGTCTTCTCTGGTGATTACATCATGGTGTTATGAAGTTTATCCTCATGCGGCCAAGACAAAGGTTTTTATGCAGTTTATCATTGTGAAACTAGGAAATTTAGAGCAATGTAGTTTATTATTATGCCTCTAGGACATTAGCAACATAGTTTAACATCATGTTGCTGAGTTGAAGGTGAGAAATCATTCCATGTGGGATGTTCATGGTGTGGTAAATATAACCTAATGTGAATTTAGGCCATGGATTTCCAGGCTTCACAACAAACTCTTAGGGAGATTCATATACAGTTTAAAGTCATGATGCTTGGACTTGTACTTTTAGTTTATGGTCAAAGAGCTTAGAAGATAAGATGTATATTAGTTTAAAGTCTTAAATATTTTAGGAGGTTCCTAGTTTAAGGTCATGTTCCCAGGATTCTTACTCTTTATGTGAATTAATACTTGAGAAACATGGCATTGGTAGGAGGAATAACGTGCTCTCTTTCCATAGTGATCAAAGAGTATGAACCATTGGGAGAGACCTTATGAATGTTGAAAGGTACCACCCACTTGGGCTCTAACGTTGGGGGATTCCTACAAAGTATCATTAGTATGTCGATAACTCTCTCTGTGTCTCCCTAGAAGAAAAAGTGGAGGCAATAATTCTTATTGAATGCTTTGGATATATTGTTTTGGTGCCTCTCTATATTATGAATGGTCTGGAGCCTATTATCTTTTAGGGATTCCAGTTCAGAAAAATGGAATTATTCTATTTTTTGACATAAACTAGTCATATACAGTTGTTCGTAGAAATGGAAAGTGGGTCTTAATGTGAAGGACTACCTCTGTTCCATACACCAGGGGATATAGAGTAACCTAAGTGGAATTTTGGGTCCTTGATTGATAGTCCTAGAGAGAGTTGGGGAGATTTACATCAAACTATTCTTGTTTTGTACAACCATATTATAATAATGTTGGAGAGGGTTTTTTGATCACCTCAATCTATCCATTTTCTTATGAAAGTTAGTGGGAAGTATGGTGGGATTAGAAGTTGTATTTAGTGTAAAAATATTTTCTCTCATCAACATAGAAGTTAGTGTTGTAGTAGATGAGAATGGCGTGAAGAAATAAAAATCGATGAATGATATTTGAGATCATAAATTTTACCATCGATCTGGCCTTGACTTCCTTAAGTAGAATATGTTCTCCCACTTGGAAAATAAATATTTCACGGTCAGAATGAACCTACATTAGTGAGTTGTTTCTGGTGGATAGGGTCACATGTCATAGAGTCCCCAAAGTGAAAAAGGATAAAAATACTTGGTAATGTAAAGTGGATCTGATGGTTGATGCAAGAATTTGGAATAAATATGACATTAATGGATCTTATTGGAGAAATCGATGCATTCATGGACCATAGTGGTCCAGAAGTAACCTAGCCTTTGAATCGGGTGGGAAAGCTTCAACCATTCCTAAAAAGCACCACAAGACCTGAAATGAACTTCCTACACAATATGAGTGATATCTTCAAATTAGATGAAAAATAAGAGAATTCCATAAAACCCACATTTAGAGAGAGCCTTCTTAAGGATAGGCCCACTCTAGAGGGTGAATAGTGATACAAGACAATTCATTCACTCATTTTCTGCTCTGCAAAGCTAGAGGGTGTCATGCATGAGAGACTCGATGAATGGAGTTGTCTGATCAGATGTTCCCTCTTCCACAGGGGGAGATGATTGTCCTGAGGTAGAAGCACCGACAGTCTTTTGGTTTACCTACAAGCTATCATCATCATTGGAGTGATATGATAAATGAATCTATGATTCTCCACATGAATGAAGATTTTATCTTGCTTAGGATCTACAAGAGAGGTGGATAGACTAGAAAATTCATCATGTCAACCATTCTAAAATTGGGAGACATGATTTACCTCTAGCTAAGAAGGGAACTACGACATTAGGTGTAGAGTGTGCTTAAGAAGGTGCATACATTATGGATTCCTAAAAATATAGTCCCCATTGATCTCTTTGATTAATAACTCAGAGTATCACTTCATATAAAAGTGGGGAACATAAATCTCAAGGGCTAGCTCACGACTAGTGATGAGAGACATATATTATGCCTCACTGTTGGTGAAACCTTCTTAAAATAGGAATGAGTAGTGCATGATGCCTTGTGCTGAGGTAATGAAGATTTTCCTAAAATGTACATTGTTGATCTTGGGATCATTAAGTCTTATATCGGTTAGACTCTAAGAGGATCTATGAAAATGTATTTTTTGACATGGAATAGCTTGATATGTTGACATGATGGATTCTTATGGGAAATAAATATGTAGAGAAACACCATTAAGAGCCAGATGGGTAATCATAAAGTCTATTATCACAATACCTTTGACATCCCTCTACAAGATGAATATGATATCAAACTACTAAAGTCCAGCATACCAAAAATCCATTCAATATAAGAAGATTCTAAAAATACACTAGTGGTTCCACACTAGACACCAGTTTAATATCATGATGATGCATATAATATAGCATCTTCAACACTATGAAAACCCATTTGAGGTAGGCTTACTCGATTGAATAATATCTAGTCTCTAGGTCAAGGGGAATTCCATGGGGATAGTATAAATTACTCTCTCTTTATTTTTTATTATTATAGATAATAAGGTGTCCAGTGTATTGTTCTAGGGTGGTCACATAGAGGACCAGAGGCTTCCCAAATATGGGTGACATCAGAACAAGAGCATGTATCAAATACTTCATGATTTCCTAGAAGGTTTCCTAACACTCTTCATGCCACCAGTAGACGTCACCATTCTTCATGAGTTTATAAAGGGGCTTACACTTTCCATCTAGATTTGTAATTAATCATAGTAGGTAGGATAATTGGCCTTGGAGGCCTCAGATCTCTTAGAGGTTTCTTAGAGTAGACATTTAACTGATGGCCCTGATGTTATCTAGGTTGATCTTGATAACTTTGTATTTGACAACAAAACCAGGAAACATCCCAGAGTTAACCCTGATGGAAAAATTCCAGGTGTTCATCTTTAAATTCTAGGAATAGATGAAGATCAAAAATTTCTTGATATCTCTAAGATGGTCCTAACACTAGCGATATTTGACCACCAATTCATCTATATATCATTACACCAAATTTCATAAGATCGGTTCGAAGATGTGGTACATGGACCCCTGGTAAGTATACTTTGAATTTTTCAGACAGAAAGGTATTATCCGATAGCATAAGGTCCCTTATGGTACTCTAATGTTTGTAGAATCCTCATATTTGGGGGTCATTCATATCTGGTTGTACTGGGAATATCCCTCAGTAAAGGAGAGATCCTAGAACCCAGTAGTGACATCAATCAACATCTCTATCCTTGGAAGGAAAAATTAATCCTTCGAACAGTGGTAGTTGAGGACCTAGATGTCAATAATGACTCTGATCTACCCATACTTCTTTCTAATTGGAATGGTGTTGGCTAGCCAATTGGTGTACTCAAACTCTTTGATGACACTGTTTTTCATAAGAATATCCACATCATCCTTGACCATGGAACCCTAAGAGGGTTGAATCTTCCTAAGAGGCTTCATGAACCCATGAAGACTCACCGAAAGACCAAGAAGGTGGAACAATACCTAAGGGTCTAGTCCTAGTATCTCATCATAACTCCAGGAGAATATGTTTCAATGTTGCTTCCGAAAAACCACATATTGTCGATGTTCCTCTAGAGTCATAGTCACACTGATCAATGTTGGACTTAAATATTCTTTAGTACCAAGGTTCCCCTAAACTAACACATCAATCATGGTAGATAATCCCTCTTAAAATGTGGTACGAGTGTCTTCCAAATACTCCTCATTGTCTAAGGTAGGGGAATCAGTGGTAAGAGATGGTTCATCTAAGCTAGTTGGTATTGGGGGAACACTAGTGCATACTTGGGTTGATGTTGAATCCTCATTGGGAGACACCAACTCTATTGAAACCATGTAAAAAAGGCATTCAAATCAATTATATTTGGACATTGACCGTGGTATCCATGATTGATGTCAAATAAATGGTTGTGGTGCATCTTCTATAGATTCAACCCATATTGGTGAAATAAGAGGGTATGATGTACAATGGTAGCCATGGGGTGTACATTATAGTACCTCATAGGGGTAGGCATTTCTTGTATCACTTATGCCTAGACTATGAAATATTAAGAAGTAATATTCTAACATTACTTGTGCTTAGGGACACAATGCTCTTTCTTTCTAGAAACAAAGAAACAACTTCTCAAGTATTGAATCATGGGCTCCAACTGGTGAATCTGGAAAATGAAAGCAGCATCTGAATCTTTTGACTGGATGGATTTAATGTTAGTGTTCCAAACCTCATTGGTCTAAAAATGATTTTCATTTCTCTTATAATATTCATCATCCAGATTGTGAAATTTATAGGATTAGAAGGGGGACATGTAACTTTTAAGCATTTTTACTCGTCCATTAAGAGAGTACATGAGGCATTTTTCATACGAGAAGGGGAATGGTTAATGAAAATAAAGCCAGGTCCTACCCATCAATGTATTTTAAGTGGTATCTTATAAGACAACTCTGAATTTAGTGATTCCTATCAATCAATTGAAATGGGTCTTAAAATAGATTATACCACATGGTCTCTTCTTGGTCCTTTCATAACCCTAAATCATCAAGTTAGACTGACTCAAATATGCTATAGTTAGTCCTAGGTTTTGGATCATTCTGTTTGAGTTAATATTGATCCCATAGCCTTTTTCTACTAGATAGTGATAGTCTTCCACGCCATTGAACTGACAAGTGACATACTTTGTGAGGATGTTCTGCTAAATGAGGGGAACCTCATCTTGCCAGGAAAAAGAAATGACAGCTTGAAATTCGGATTTCTCAACCTCCTCTGCATATAAGGTATATATGGATGCTACCTATTTTTTGAACTAGAGGAGGCTTTTAAAAGATTATGAAAGGGCCTCACACATAACTTCTAATATTCATTGGGCCTCATGGATCAAGATCCTTACTAGTATACCAGTGAGGTGCTTTATTATGTCATATATCCGTGATAAATACACATTTCTTCCATAGGTGGTCACTCTTTTGTGGGAGGTATGAATTGAACTACTGGCTAGGCCACTGGATTATGGATAGTTCTAGAAATATCCTATAGATCATTATATAATTCACCAAAAACCCCTTCAGGATGACAGTTAGCTATTTAAGACCTGGTTTGAGTGGGACGTGGCCAATCGTGATGAAAATATGTCTATTCTTACCAATCAATTAGAATGTTAAGTTATGGTGGCATATCTGACGGAGTGGTCAGGGAGGACAATGCCTACTAAGCTCTACACAAAACTAGTTTTCTGGTCTTATTAATATTTATGTATTGGCATCGAGAATTGTCCTGATAATTTTATTGGTTTTCATGTCCTCAACTTATTCATCGGTGATGTTGACTGGAGACACTCAGGAAACATTCCAGATACATCTCATCATCAGGGACCATGAAATATCTACCAACTCAGCGGTATTCGTGTATAAAAATCTGAATCATCATCATAAGAATCTTTCAATGTTAGGAGGACCCTAGGTGTGATACCTAACTATAGAGTCATGAAGTCACCAAGAGTACGAGATTTATTTTTCACCAATGGGGGACTTTTCTTTCCCTTGTGCCATTCGTGCCTACTCTCTTGAGATTTAGAGGGCTATGAAGTAGATGAAAGATTGGTAGATGGAAAAGTTGTGGTGACATCAGGATATTTGGGATATTCTAATAGGGAATATATGATTCCATGAGAATGAGAGACTACTCTACGATCCAACCAAACATCATACTTCTAAGCCTCTTGATTGTAAACCTTCAATCATTCCTGATCATTGTCACTATTAGAATTGGTTGAGATGTGTTCCACCTACATAGGTTAATTTTCAAACTTGATAAGACAATTATCTAATTGGTACTATAGCCAATCCTTGAAGACATAACATATTTTGATGGAATTTCCAAGGATTTTATGATAAGGGAAGTGGTTATGTAAATCATTAAGCTTAGATTCATGGGGATTATTTCACACTAGAAGAATAAAAATCCCCTATTATAGGGAACTATGTAAATATTTAATAACTCGGGCATCCCAGAAAGAATATTTCTAGTTTCTCCAATCTGGGAAGGGAAGTATAGAAAAAAAACCATGGTGAGTGACTGGAGCTACATGAAGGGCCACAACCACATTTTCCCATATATCAATTTGTTCTTGATGGGGATGTACCTTTTGATCCTGCACTAGATTAGGATGATCTTGATAAGGTTATTTTACCCAATGAGGCTATTATTAGTAGGGCTCTATCGAAAAGAGATCTAGTGTCTTGGGGACCTCTACTTATATGGATTTTGGATTCTCTATCTTGGTGTTTCTTCTTGTAGGATTCGAGATAGATATGTTCATGCCTATTTGTCTTGATACAAGGCTTCCTCCACGAGATGGTCTTTGTTAGGGAAATCCCAAAATTGACTTAGAAATTTTTGAGTGATAAGGGTGGGAACCAGTTTAGAGTTGACATTTCTCACACACATCGTTAGAAACAACTCTTGGGTTAGTGTAGTAATTTGTGAATATGTGAGACACTTCCATCATGAAACAAATTATACAACATGCTCGTTAGTAATTTTCTTATAGTTGAAGAGTTCTACAATAATTTTATTGCATGTGGTGGATTTGAAACGGTAGAGAAAATACCTATGGAGGTCTTATCAACCAATGATGTACCCTATGGGTAACTAGATATACTTTATGAATTTAGGTCCTTCCTATGTATGTGTGAAACATCGAAGCTTCGCAGCCTCCTAGTGCTCTAGGGTTCCCACCATGGCCCTCTATTTCAAGATGAAGTGGACCAAATTATAAAGAGGGTCACCCATCCCATTGAAAGAGGAAAATTTGGGGTTACCAAAATCTGGGGGTGATCACATATCATCCAATCATGCCAGATATAACTTAATGTCAGGTGGGATTTCCACCTATCACATCTCCAAGGAATAATGGTGATCTATAAGAGTAGCAATCAAATCATCATAGTTGGGGTTCCCGATCTTGATGAGGATCCCTAACCACCAATGTGTTGACAAGATCATCAATATAGAAGGAATGCTCGACAACTCTTGGATTGGCTTGATCTGAAACCTAGGTAAAGCTATCATGATGCTCTGGTATATTTGGTGACTCATATCATGGTATCCTTCCATACACTCCTTCCTTCACTCTGTCAGGATGTTCAAGATCAACGAGATCAATCAGGTGTATCTTTCTGAGGAAGAATTAAATCATCCCCAATAGAGGTGTAAGAGGAACAACATCATGTCGAGGATAATCATAGTCTTGGTGCTACTCAGTAAGGACATCATCTATGATTATTTTCAAATCTTTGACCTACTGGATCAAGGAGGTGACAGTGGGATTCAACATTGTATCAAACTTATTAAAGGGATTATAAGTCATGATATTCTATTTACCCTTATTGATGTTTCAACCACTAGTAAATGATGTAGATCAATCTCTGAGGATTAGTTTCTACCTTTTAATATGGGTACGACAACTGTATGATGAACCACTAAGCATTGTGCTACTAGAGGGGGTGGGTTTTCTCTATTGGATCCTTTATTAGCACCACCATCCTTGTAAATCTTATAGAAAACCTTGTCTATCATATAGATACCTACATAAAAATCCTCAATATCAATGGGTAGTTATAGAGGATTCAAGACAGGGATGAAGCAGAGAGCATTATAATGTATTCAACCCCAGATCTTCATGTGTGGAGATACATCTTCCATGATTCAATAGATAACTATGAACCTCTTGAAGCATCTCTATTGGAGGGTCTGCTGGTAGCCAGGCGATGTAAGTTATTGATCCACTAGCAGTGTTTCCAACTCAACCATGTGGATATACTAATAAATGTCATCGAAATTCTCTTGAATTACTACATATACCAACTGATGGTCATGGAGGATAAAATATATTATCCATATTGTCCATTGGAAGCATGAAACCTTGTCCTCAATGAGGGATTACGAAATATCCGAGTTGGAAGTTTCATTTTTCCAAAACATGATAGAAATTTAAACAACAGTTAGAGTCTCTCACAGGATTTTTTGATTAGAAGTTGGGCCCTGCTCTTGGTTGGCCCAATATCCAATTGGCACCTTCTGATAGATTGGTCGTAGCACCGATATAGATCATATTAGCAGTTGACTGGCTAGTAATGGGGTTGTTTTATTATTCGAGTATTCACTATATGTTGGGTCTTCTCTCAAGGGTAGGTCCAACAACATAATTAAGTCCTTCTTGTACTGGGTGTTCACCACAACCTCATGTGACAAGGTAGTGACACTAATTATAAACATAACTAGATACTCATCACCTATCCCATTCTATTAGAGTTCTTAATTATATAAGGTAGAGTAATAAAGTGAAATCATTGATGGTAGATATTACTACTCCATGAGCCCCTTGAATAGAGACAAATCTTCCACCACCTATATGTACCTACAGTGGGATTTTGGAATAATGTGAATATCACCATCTGGGATGCATAAATTCACCTATAAATTTCCTATCTTAGATTATGATGTTGATGAATGGGGTGGAGGTTCCATCATTTAATTTCATTCTCCATCAAAACATAAGAGGTGAATGGGATTTAAAAAGATGTGAAGATTCCTATAACTTTTCCTTCGGTAATGATGGTTTATCCTTCTTCCCCAGGATGATTATTTATTATAGGTAAATTCTTTGATATTTTTAGGGCTTCTTTATTGGTGGATGATAGCATGGGGAGGACATCAATTTTGATTAGTTGGGATACAGGGAGGGAATCCATGTCATTTGTTATTGAATCAGGGAGGACCTCTACATTGAAAATTATAGAAGTGGGTAGAACCTCCACTCTGGTTAGTGGGAATGTAGGGAGAACCACTGATTTGGTTGGTGGGAACATGGGGAGGACCTACATGTTGACCGGTACTAACAGTATAGTGAGGACCTCCATACGGGTGAGTCCAAGTGCAAGGAGAGCCTTCGCACTAAATTTAATGGGAATGGGGAGGACCCCTATGTTGTTTGTTGCTAGAGTGGGGAGGGCCTCTGCTTGATCTGGTGGAAACAAGGGGAGGGACTCCATAGTGATTGTTAATGGAGTGGGTAGGACCTCTACTTTGGTTGATGGTGGAATGGGTAGGGCCTCCATGATGATTTTTTATTACATAGGGAAGGCCACCACATTGATCAATAATTGAGTATGAAGGACCTATGATTGAGGTGGGAATGGAACTAGGACGACCTTGACATTGATTAATCGTGACATGGGTAGGTCATCCATGTCAGACAGTGGTAGTGGAATAGGGAGGGACTTCATAGCCACTATCGATTAAGTGGGAAGGGCCTCCAGTTTGATTGATGGGAATGTGGGTAGGACCTCCATGATGATGGTGAGGGTGTTGTGGACCTCCAATTTGCTTTGAGATTGTAAATGAAGGACCTCGATGCTAGATCTCAATTTTATAAGTCATATCTTAATGGATTCTGGTGAAACCAGTGATTGATAGATTCAACCCAACCTATATGTAGAGCAGTTGAGATCTTGATCCAACCGGGCAAAGATGGGTCGCCAATCAGCAATAGTGTAGATCTAGAGGAATACACCCGAGGTGGTAAGGGCGACTAGATCCATCAGATATGATGTCCCTTGTCAATTATTCTCTTTGTATTATTATTGACACTGATATTGGGTAGTCTGGACCAAGGCCAGTGGAGAAATTGTATAGTTCACCTATTATTTGGACTTTTAGACTAGTAATTGCTAGTAATAAAAAGGATTGAGGGGAGTTATTATTGACGTATCCCAAGTAGTAGTCTCATCTTTAATGACTTGGTCATCCCCAAACTCCTTTTCATAAGGGTGAGAATCATAGGACCCCTCCAAGGAGAGGATCCCAAAGTGGTTTGTTGGTTGAGTGAGGAGCCACAGCTCCCTAGGCGGCCCTTGGAATAACAGTTTTGGTGAGGTATTGAACCCTCCCGGTCCTGGAAGGCCATATCCATTTTGAAAATGAACCTCTTCTACTTGTACTAACATATGATAGTTTCCATCACCCTTCCCTAGATAATTTCAGAGGTTGAGATGGGAAATGGGTGTCAATAGTCATAATCATAGAGGAAGTTAGGGTGGAGGTGGAGTCGTATAGGATTTCCGTATTAAATTTTCTCATGCAATTGAATATGGGGGAATTCAGTGGATGGATTCTTGTATCTTGGGCCCTGGAATGTAGTAAGATTCATATTTCAGTATAGATACAAGTAAATAATTTCCCAATTCCCTAGAATCTTCTAATCTTCTATAGTTGGAGAGATATATTTTTACTAATGATGTCATGGATCGGAATGCCAAATGTTTACCTGCCAAAATTTATGGTGAGTTCTATGATAGTCCAATTATTTTATTGGTGGGTCCAAGAACTAGATAGATGGATTTAGTTATATGATAATTTTTTGATATCTCAGATACTATTAATCCTCATGTTGATGAGAAGAGATTCAAGTCGGGTTTACTATTTATGTTGGTGGCATGACTTCATCGATTTTTTAGTGTAATCCTTGATTTGATGACCAACATGGATATTCCCCAAGGTTAAAAAATAAATGAATCATTTTGGGATCACCATTTTTGTTTCTAAATCTTTCTCTATGGAACACCACCATTAATGTTGATGCACACTGGCATTTCATTTTTGTTTCCCCACATTCTCGCTCTCCAAAGAAGAGTGGATTTCATCACTTTCAAAAGGAATGTCTACTCCTTAATCAAAATGGGATGATGGGATGTAGGTTACTCCTTCCATGGACTTCTCCATGGAACTCATCACCTATTCTGGGTATCCCTCATGGAGTTAATTAATGTTCACGTAACTCATTCTCAGTTCCATATCTTTGTGGACACTAGTTAATTTCACAGCTTCGGTCTGGACATTACAATGTGTATTAAGAGGTAAGCAACTTTAGTAAGGATAGAAGTCACCTTGGGCATCACTGGCATGTCTATGTGTTGGAAAATTGGCCACATGTATTATTTCTCATTGGAGATCATATTATAGAGAAGTCATAGGTTTGGAAACCCAAGGAATCCCATCTCAATCATGAGGTATCTAACACCGAGGGTACATATCTTCAAAGGCTTTCACCTCAGGAACCCCATTGTTAGCATGAGGTAGTTAAAACTAAAGGTGTATATCTTCTAATGATATTATATCAATCGTACCATTTGTGGTTTGAGGTATCTATTATGGAGATAGGTCATGTGTTTAACATCTTGGGGAGATGGATATTACTTATCTAACATCTCATGTATGTGAATAAAAGAGGTTCATCCCTAGAAGGGATCACCTAGAAGGTTTACTAATGGATGGATATGAATTTTATATAGGAGAAGATCCATGAGGTATGTCACATAAAAGAAAAGATATCACACTATTAAGGATGATTATAATAGACTTGGTGGTGGTTCAATGAGGTTCCTTTTAGAGGGGGGGAATCTATGTTTACCATTGGTTGAGATTGAACCTTAGAAAGGCATTCTATATAGCCGGTTTAGAGGACAGGTATCAAAACTCATGTAGTTTGATGTCATTGTTTAAGGTCATATGACAGGACTAATCCATGCATTTTACATAATGATGTAAGAATGATCGTGTTTTGAAGGGAGCATCTAAGAGGGATGGTGTGGGATTAACCTTGGAAGATGTCATTTCTAAGAGGATTTATCTTCGTTGGATGGTTTGGGGATTACCCACGAGTCATTAACTCATGATTCCATGATAAGAAATGATTTTTATGTGGCTTATGATTGAATGCAGACCAAAGGGACCCGAATAAGAGGTGGCCTTCTTATAGGGTCATGATTTTACAAGGATGTGGTGATTTAGGGAAAATCGGGATGGTTGTTGATGGGAAGGATGGAGTGGATTGAGTGAATGATGTGTTGGGGTGGATGGAGTTTTAGAAGTGTTTTGTATGTTTGGATTATAGGTTTTGGAACTCATAGAGTCTTCCAACATATTCCTTTTAATTTGAAATGAAAGATCGTATAGTTCGGTAAGGTCATGGCCTACACCTAAGGAGGAGGCCCATAGAGCGTGTATGGTTGGGGCCTATGAATAGAAGTTTTCGGATGGAAGGTGTAGACTGTGGAATACTCCAATAGGGATTCCCATATGGATGGAGGTTGGATTTCATGGTCTATACTAACCTCAAGGCCCACATGATTCATGCTAGATGTGAGAAACAAGTTAATGTGGTAGACATTATGCTCTCTTTTAAAAAGAAGCACCAATGAGAGATGGTGTGGGGCTTACGTGTTGAAGTTGGACAAGGAGTATTCCATTCCATTTAGGGAGGATATAATTCAATGTGATGAGGATTTCATTACTTGTGATGTTAGGTGGTGTGGATACCATCCCTTTCTAGTCACACATGGAGCATCGTGTATTCTGTATTGGTTATGTAAACAATTTCATGTCATGTGTTGATGATGTTTGTAGTAGGATGTTTTACATCATTCATATGGGATATGGGGGACTCACTTCTTACCACCTAGTCATATATAAGAATATATAATTCACCCATGGGTGGGACATGGATTTAGAAATTCCAAGGTGTAATGGTGTGGTGGATTGGTCGATCATGAGGTTTATATTATCATGTTTATGCTGAGAAGCAATGGGAATTAGTGTATCTATATTGAGAAGAAAAAGGTAGGTGGGAATCTTAGGCTGCATTTAAAGTGTAGTGGGCCACAAGAATGGGTTTCAAGGTCACATAAGGACTTGAAGGATAGATGAACTGGTCCTGGATGGATGTGGAGGCTTTGGACACTCAACCTTCATGAAGAGGTGTTATCTAAATGGAGGTAGTGTGGAGATCCCAAAGAGAGGGGATTCATGAAGCATAGGGCCTCACATAGAGGTGTTACATGAATCTCAGGTGCTTTGAAGAGTTTAGGTTCTTCATGAAAGAGGAGGCTTTATGAAATAGGGCGACCATACCTCAAGATGATGTCTTGGCCCAGGAAAAGTGTTCTTTGAAAAGTATTAATGCTTAGTGAAGCCTCATGTTCCCATGACAGAATTATACCTTCCCGAAGGGAATAGGATTTAGAAAAAGGAATCCTCACCTTAGGTATATTAATTAAAGAACATATGGAAGAGAGTTTTGTGAAACTGGGATACCTTGGATGATCCAATTTTTGTCTGGTTCTTAATGCTATGAAGCTTAAAGAATTGAGTGTAATTAAAAAGTTGAAATGTTGGAAACCATCCTCCGAGTTTAGAATTAGGTAGGTATTTATAGTCAAGGAGTTTCAAAAAGGTTAAAATCTACTCATGAAGAAATTATGGGCTTATTGAATGGGTGAGGTACCATAGGACTTGTGAAGGGACTCTATCTAGATTCACACGGTCATGAAACTCCATTAAACTCAAGGGAGGGGGGATTTATCTAGCTTCACGCATACACAAAGCATTGTAAGATTCATGGGGTGCTTCATTCATCTTCACAGGTTCATGAAAGAGATTCCTTATCCAAGAGACTGTCGATATCTGGCTATTCATGACAGAGAAAGGCTTCAAAAAATAGACCATTTAGGGGTTTTTGAGCCGCTTGGCTTGGATTTTCTCCAAATTGACACTTTCTTCATCGAATATTGATATGGAACATATTTTAGCACCAAAAACCATATTGAAAACATAAATTCTTCTTCATTATTTGTATGAGATCTTATCTTATGCAAAAAATAATTTGAATATTGGTTTCATCCTTGTGCTGATATAATATGTGATTTCATTACTATAGAACCCATGCAGATAATCAAATAAATTTTTATTTAATGATGAACAATAAGGTTTTTATCGGGTGCACATTTACATAAAATAGAACATCAAATTTCCAAATAAGGACAGGAGGGTAATTATTCAATAATTATCATATTTCACTTAATACATTATGATATCAAAATATTTCCATTTATCTTGTATATTTAAAGGTTTTTGTGGATTATCATCAACATTAGTCCTTTTATTTTGGAACTTCTGAGACTATTTCACAGACTCCTTACAATTGAAATATGGAAGTGTGAGATGCGACTTAGGTTTTGATTTATCATTATTCACATCATTCACTAACTTTATTCCATCACATCAACATTCAAGAACCCAATGAACTTCCTTTCCAAAAAATACAATAGTTATTAGTACCATTAATACAATCCCATTAATGTTTCTTCCCATAATTTGATCATAAATTAAATATCATGTTCTTCTATCCATGGTTCTAAGATTATACTTTAAATTTCATTTTTCTCTTATAATAAAAACAATGAGATTGATATTGTTTCTAATGATTTCTGATAAGTCACTCTCTCCTGGGTAATCATCATCGATGCTCGATAATGGTGCATTGTACCCGCATTGCCTCTTTCCAATGGTGGGAGGCATTCATCACTTCATCAGAGATATATTCTCCATGATCAGAATGGGTTGATGAGATGTGGGTCCATCCTTTTGTGGATTCCTCCTCATAAAACATCACCTAGACCGAGTCTCCCTCAAAGATTAAGATGTTGTTAGTGATCCTCATTCTTGATTCCATCTCTTTATTGACACCGTTTAAATACACTGCTTCCTTATAGACATTCCAAAGTGTCTATCTAGGTCAGAAACCTTCAGTATAAAGAGTATTCATGTTGGGAATTGATGGAATGTATGGATATTGAAACACTAGAACAATTGTATTCTTCCTAAACAAAGGGCATCTCAAGGGTTCCCAAACCTGAGGCTTCTATTATTGATAGTGGGGTATCTTATTCTAGAGGCATGTCTCTAATGATTTCCTCTGCTTTCCATGTTTACCGTGGGGTATTCCATGAGTTATCATCCAATAGAGATAGACTAGACTAATTAAAACACTTGTGAAGGTAGATCAGATAGGAACGCCCCTAGTAAAGAGAACTTATAGGGTTTACTAGATGTATGGATCAGAATTCCCAATGAATATCGATCCAGGAGTGGTATGTCCCATAATGTGGAGGTTTCACCCTATTTAAGATGATCTGGACTACACTGAGGTTGGTTCAAGGAAGGAGGTCCCTAATGAGTGGGACACCAAGGTTTACCATATGCTAGGATTGAACCTTTGGGAGGCTTCCTATATACCATGTTTAGAAGAAATGGATCAAAACACACATAGTTTGAAGGGGTATAGTTTTGGGGCTTACACATGGAAAGAATCTCATCACAGGAGGATCAGTCTTGGTTGGATGATATGGATTGTATGGGGGTTATTCATGGTTAGTTTCACAAGTGAAATACGAAGAAGTAATGGGATGAATGGGGATTACGCACTGAGGCAGAAAAAATTAAGGGCATGATCCCACTTGGATGTGGCAACCCAGGTTAGAATCAGGATGGATTGTGGAGGTTTTGATTAAGTGGATGGGATGAATGAGATAGATTCAATGTGAATATGGAAATATTAAGATTGGTCCTTGGGGAGGTTTCCTACATATCCCAACTGGTTACGTATAAAATTCCACAGAGTTTTGATGAGGTGTTGAGACACCAAAGGAGGTGACTCATGTTAATGAAATTCATTTATGGGGAACCAAAGGAAATGGAACCTCTGAGATGGGGCATGACCCTCTTGAGATATAGTTTCTCGGGGGAAAGACCCAAATGTAAGTGAGTGGTGGGATTGAACCATAGGTGAGGCTTCCTACATATCCAGGTGGCATGAAATAAAATTCTATGTAGTTCACAAGGTGTGGCTTAGAATAGGGGAATAGTCATGGCTAGCTACTCAAAGATATATTGGGTCATATGCATGGTTAGTGTCCCATATGAGTACTGATATGGACACCCCAAAGGGAGAATCAAGGAGGGTTCGTCCATTTTAGGGGGGAACTAAAGATTACCTTTGGTTGGGATTGAACCTCATGGAGGATAACCAAATACCCCATTTAGAGGATAGTGATCAAACCCCATACAATTTGGTTGAGAGGAGAATTGGGCTTATGCAGGGTTAGTATCCCATAAGGTTTCATGGTCACTATCAATCTCTAATATCATGTGAGTCATGGTAGGTGTGAGAAACAAGAAGAAATTGAAAAACAAACAGTTGCATCAAAAAAGATGCATCAATGAGGGGTGAATTGGGTCTTATGCATTGATGCAGTCCCATGAGATCGAGATTGGGACATACTCCATAAGGGAGTCCTGAAGAGGTTCTTGGGGCTTATGTGGATACTTCCCAAGTCAATCATATTGAAAATTCCCAATGGGAAAGAAAGATGGCAGGGATCTAGTTCCCATCCCCTCTCAAGTCCACTCATACATGCTACACATGAGGAAATAAAAACTTAATGTATTATGTTGTGAACATTGGCAGTTTTCAGTTTAACATCCACCGGCTTGGACGATGAGAACTCACTTCTCACCCCTTAAACATATATAGCTGATACATTTTATCCCTTAGTGGAGGAAAGGCACCAACAATTCCAGCATAGCTATGTGAATAAGTAACAGTTATTAGTGTACCTATTAAAATAATCATTAGTCAGAGTAATGAAACATGATACATTGCACAAAGGGCCACTAAATCGCCACACACAATCTTGGTGGGCCACAAATAAGAGGTGCATGCAACACACAGGTGTTTCATGCAACAGTGGCTCGATCATGGTGCTTGGGGGTAAATGCATCCCATGGAGTCTATAGAAAGGTGTGTGCACAATATTGGAGGTTTTCATGAAAAATGGGGGGTCTTGAGTGAAATAGGTGTTTCATAAAGGGTAATCCATATGTGATGGAGGGGTATTTCTAGAGCACTTGCCTTTATAAAATGGGAAATGGGTGAGGGTCAAGACCTTGTGGGCCCATCCAAAGTAAGACCCATGGGGGACCTATCGTGCAAGATCCAATACCATGACATCATGACTTGCACGTAATTGTGAAAGGGGTTGTCTTATGCAAATGGGAGAGATGGTTTGAATTTTGGATAATTTCCATAAAAATGTAAGGTTTTCCTTCTATTTATAGGTGAAAATGTCAGTGGGAACACTTAATAAGGATAGTGTGGAGGCGGTTGAGTTACGTCATATTGGGCGCGTTGGATCCTTGAGTGCTAGATAACCATTTCCGCACTAAACTCAAAAAATCAGCAAACTTTTCATGGCTATTTTGGTGATATTGGAGGGAAATATCACATTTCACAACTCATTGGGTGAATATGAGTCTTGTGTATAGATTTAAGTCTTGCACAAAAACATCAAAACTTGCGTACGACTCCTTTAGTGTTCTTGGAAATGTTTGCTGGGTTAAATTGTGGCTTCAATTCACTAAAAGATGTCTATCTTAGGCCTAAATAATTATTCAGCACAAAAAACTGTCTCCCTTTGTAATCTAAGATTAAAATAGACTAGATGTTTGGGTTCTGAGGGAAATTCCAAATAGAATAGTGTACATAAGGTGGTGTGTGAAAGATTTATGTTTTGGCGTGTAAAGTGACTTACGAACACACATAAGACCATTTTAACACCTATAAATATTTGGGGGGAAAGTAAAAGTAACTTGACATTCCCTATGTAAATAAATTCTCTTTCATGTGTGTAATTCTTTCATTTCTTTGTGGATGAACCTAATTTGGTTTCTAACCTACAAGCAACTTTCAAATCATGCATGATTTAGACATAGACATATTTTTCGCAGCCATTATCTGATCTTTTGTGAAACAGTTGGTTTTGGGCACCAATTTATAATCTTTTGCACCATGTCCTTTCGCATCCACAATGTGCCTAACAGGGCCAGTGAATAGACCAACAATGAGAGTGAGTCAAACTTTACTGCATGAAGGAAAAAGATGATTGTAACCCCCACATTCATCTAGAAATAGGGGTATTATTAGACAATAAAATCATCATCAGATTGTTGATTCAAGATTATAAGGATTACATACTAAGTAATAGCCTTCCACTAAGAAACCATGGCATTCTAGAAGAATTTTCAACTCTAAGCTTCAAGATGGATGTGCCACAGTCATGGGTGACACGTGAGGATAGCCATTTAAACTAAAACACCACAAATAATGGCCACCCAACAAGGGAGACTCTAGAGATATCCATCCAAATCATTTATATAAGAACTATAATAGTTATGGGGAGTGAACCGGTGGCTGAATAATTCCCCAACCATTATGCAAGAACGTTCCAAAGAAACATCACTAACGAGATAAAGATATGGAAGTAAGGTTGCGACATTGGATCTAGGGGGAATTTTACCAGCGAATGGGCATGGGAATTTTGGGGTCACAGAAAATGTGAGGAATAGGGGGCATATATTCAACACATCATGTTTTTTGAAGCTGTGTGGGCATCACAGTTTCATTTCTATCATCAGTAGGACCTGGTGGCATACCTATTCAGTTGGTGGTCTCCTGACATGAATAATTTTCACCTTCACCATGGGGAGGTTGGTTTCAGTATTTGGGACTCCAAAAATAGTGGATTTATTCCCATTGAGTTACTTTAATAGGATGAATTCTTATCAATAGAGAATATATTTGGAGATAGGGCATGGACACCCATATTCACATGGAACTTTTTAGAATTGGTGAAGCAGAGGATGATGATTTACTACCACTGAATGAAATCTCTTAACAAGTATGGATTAGTCTTTTCCTCAAGAGGGATAATAATGTGAGGATTCTAGGAAGAGGGAAGAAGTTCCCAAACACATCATATAAGGGTAAGGAATTATTGTATTGGGTGGTCCTGAAAGCTGGAAAATATCAGTCATGGGGATTTGGCATAAATGATATCCTGGACCCACATATACGCTATGCTACCTTTATTACTATTTTTCTTAGTGGGTGGATTATTTCAGTAAGGTATACAAGTATGGGGGTCTATCTAGTTATGCTGGTGATGTTTGGGATCATGGTATCCCACAACTAGGTTAATCTCAGAGTGCTTGTACTAGAAATGGTGTATGGTATCATGGGGAGCATTTCGAGAGGGGGTACATTCAAAATAATATTTAGTACTTTCTAAATATTCCATGAATGGGTTTCAATTCACTTTGGTGGATATGAATTTACAAATTCCATTTTCCTCCAAGCGATGACCTACACCCATCTTTATTGAATATTTCTAGGGTTTGACCACTGATTCTCAACATGGAAGGGATAAATCTTTAGAATTGAAATCATTATAACTTCAACTTCAACCCACTCCATACCCTAGTCATCCAAACAGTGGATGAACTATGGGGTCCACTTATATATATGTAATTTCAATAGAGTATCATTGGTAGCTTGTTAGTATCTCATATCGATGATAATATCTTTTTCGAACCCAACTTTCCATCATGGTTCACCAAGAAATTTGGATTCCTATAGTGGATTCTGAAGAAGATGTATTTATATGTTAGTGATGAGAAGAACCCATTTATCCTTTTCTAGTTTTGGATTATGTTTACAACTTTTGGATTTTGTGGAATAATCACATTTCCCCTACTGATATCGACACTGGATTGTCTATAAAATTTATTGACCACTGAGTGGTAGCATATCCGGAAGTAATTTTACAGAAGTGAATTAAGTAGATCAAGGTGGTAAGTGTAGAGTACGGGTTATGAGGAAGTATGTGAGATGGAACTAAGGAATATAGACAAAAAGCAAGCAAGGCAGCTGGGACAACACAAGCTAGGACCTTGGTGGTATAAACGTCACAAGGTGTGGCAGCACCACCACCATCTAAGGAGGGGTGGTCCCAAATATAGAATTAGGTACTATCCAGAGAAAATTAGAAAGAAATTGAGATACCTGATTCAAACCACTTTAGATATAATAATCCCTACACTATGGTCATCCTAGAAAACACTACAAAAATTGTAATGTTCGGAAAGCCAATAGAAAAAACTGACGTGATATGGAATTGAGCTGCAATAAATATAGCATATCCAAGTGGAAAACAGGATGGATTTCATTGGAGACACTCATATCTGATATCCATGGATGTGTATAAATTCTAATGTGGGTGATATAAAGAATGAAATCTCTTGGTCAAAATAATACTTGTCCAAGAGAATGATCCCAATGAAATGCCACCTGAAGATGAAAAAAATTAAGAAGAAGAAGAAGAAGTGGGGGAGGAGGTGGTGGAATAGGAGGAAATAGAAGAAGAATAAGAGAAGGACATGGATGAAGACACTATAAGCGAGGAGCCTCAAGGGAGAGAGGCACATCATTAGATCTCACATGAGAGTGGTGAAATCACAGGCTCTGATGAGGAACTCGATGAACATCTCAAAGTAAGTCTTGAATTATTTACCTCTCAGTCCCTTCATTTTGTGTAACATGAATCATCTAACAAAACTTTTTTCTATTTAGGAACAAATTGGTGATGATAAAGAATCTCCTGTTAAAGGGGGTAAAAATGTGCCAATGGGTGTGGAGAGACATCTCCATGAGCCCACATCTAGGTATAAGCAAGGAGGAGGATCGATTATGGCTGAAACAGCTAGAGGTGAGATGGATGAAAGTGACAAAACAACAACTTTGGAATCTTTGGTTGTCTTCATTATTCACAAGGATCCCACAAAAATTATTGGGATAACAAGAACTATAGGTTCTCTAGTGATAAACGTTCTTGCGGTGGCCCAACCACTTGATCCGGTGGCACTTAGATATTATAAGTCCTTACTTTCATATACCCATATCTATTTCCTTAAGATCTACCTAAATAAGGTGTTAAATCGATGTAGTTCTTGTAAGACTAAAATCTCAGAAATCCAAGTAGTCTAAAGCATATATTGGTTTTCTTTTAATATTTGTACCTATCTATGAAGATTTGGTCACCGCTTCCAGGGAAGAGCCTAAAGCTAGTGAGGGAATAGTTTTTGAAGTAGAAGAAATAAGGGGAGATGGTTTCCCCCATCTCAAAGAGCACATCCTTTTAGAAAGGATACTAAAGGAAGGCCCTTATACTAATATTCTAGTTATCGGTCTTGAATACAAACCTACTAACACTGAGAAACTAGATGATTCTAATCCACACACATCCAAATAGAGCCTCATCACACATCAAAGGGAATGGAAGTGAATAAATAATTTCCTTTATATTTAAGAGGTATATTGGATGAGTCGAATGGGGTCACTACATACCTAGAAACATTATATTTGTGCCAGTGGGGTGGATGCTCACCGTCTTTATATGGCGATCTACACCAATCGTTTTGGGAATATGCGGGAGAACAGTCAACACCTAGATGATTCCAAGTGTCAAAAGAAATCTGAGAACATAAAGAAGACCCTTTAGGGTATGTAGAAAATCCAATTCCTTGATGAGAAAGATAACCAACATTCCTCATTCATTATCAACCATTTATAACATGTTGAATGATTGAAGGCCCAGATGGTGGAGGCCTAGGAGCATCTAGAATAGGCGAGCCATGAAGTGGTTGAGCTCTATGCTGAATGGGATTGAATGTAGATCATGGCTAATGAGCTGTTCTCTATGGATATCAATGAGGAGATAGATCTCAAGAAGTGGTAGGAGACTCTAGAGGCCACATTTCCAAAAGGTGGAGGCATTATAACATTCCATTGATGGGGGATATCCCTAAGGGTTTTATTTTGGCCAAACTCGTGAAGTATACTCTTTTTAAATTCTTGGTTGTTTTTAACGACATGGATTTGCATAATTTCTATTAACATTAATTACTTCACATGGATCATATCTGTGAAGCAACTAACAACTAGTCCCGAAGCTCACTTGGGCCATACCAAGGGTGAGAAACAAGGGACGATTGCATAATAACCCACTTTGATTAAGAGTTCCATCTAATAATTTAATAATTGGGGTCTTCTTTTGTTGACTGATCACCTAGATTATTTGGGATAATAGAGGTTGTGTCTGGATAATATGGATATCAAAATATCCAAATTTTCCTTTCTTGTTGTTCTGAATTTCATGACCGAGATAATTCTAGAGGCGTTGGAATAAATCTGAACTAAGGGGAATGAAAATTCTGAATCACAATAATCCGAATTTAGAAAACAATGGAAGTGGTGTCATAGAGTAGGATAAATACTTACCATATTCAACAAATCATCATCTATACTTCTTAGATTGAGATAGGGAAAAACAAACAAGGGTCTACCATTGACCATGTTCAAAAGACGGACCAATCTCTAATTATTTTCCAATGTCTTCAAGAATGATATCCCAAAATGGTAGGTGAGATAAAGCAGCATGGGACCAGGACATTAGGGGAGTTCCTTTAAAAGTGATTAAAGATTATGATCCAAATAAAAAGGTAATTAAAATCATGAAAGCGGAGTGATGTAATGTTTGAAAGGATTTAAACACTCTTGATATTTTTCCACCATGGCTTGGAGTGCACTGGTGCAAGAGTGTTGGTCTAGACAAAGATAAAAACCTATATTCTAGGGGAACATGATCTCATACATTGGGGAAAGATGAAGATGTGAACAATGCAGTGGATGTCAAACACTATGGGAAAAGAAAACTCGGGATGAGTGACTAGAATGCTTTATAGTTTTTATGTCATGCAAGTGAGGACAGTAAAAATGTAGTTTAACATCATACAGTGAGGATGATACATGTCATGGTTTAACATCATATGGTCAAGACATTGAACATAGTTTAAATTCATATTTCATTGACTCTGGATGATAGTTTAAAATTGTCTTATATGGAATATGGTGTCTATTCACATGATGTTTTCATGGAACAGAGGAGTTGAAACTGATGTGAATGAGCTAAAAGAGGATCACACAAAATACAAATACCAAGGAACATACGAGAAGGAGGTGTATGTGATGTAGCAATGGAAAAATCTTGACATAAAAAATACAAGAGACTAACTTCCACAACACATTTCCTTGCAAGGATCATAGTTTAATGTCATAGGGATCATACTAAGAATCCCTTGTATGACTCGACCACATTGGTACCCACCCTACCAGAACTCCTAATCCCATGTAAACCATGATCGGTGTTGGAAATAAGGAATGATACAATGTTTTAACCTAACATGTGGGAGGACACATTGAAGGTGAATACACAGATGGAATCCCACTGTGATACAAAAACATGGAAATAATGTAAGTCAGTTATTTGAGGGTTTGGATTAAAGGGAGACTGGGGAGTTTGGGTGAAATGTTGACCATATTCCAAACACAAGGATCATAACTACACCAAGAAATAATGGGGTAAAAATGAGGGATCAACTATTAATCATATTTGAAACACAAGACACACTAATTGATAAAAAAGATCCATTAGGGTGTTGTCCAAGGAAAGGGGGTGATTCAAAGCTGCATGACACCATTAGAATTAGGGGGTCTGTCTGAATTCAAAGGATGATGGAAGATCCAAAACAAGAATGAATCAATGTGTGGACTAAATATATCATCAGAGAGTAAGATTTAAAACTTGGTGTATGAACAATTTAGGTTCATACTGCATGGAACATAGAAAAACGTTTAAATTTAGGATTCTTAGACTAAGGTGAATAGTTTAAAGTCCCTGGAATACTTGAAAGACATTGTCTTATGGTATATACAGTACATAGAAAGAAAAACCCTGATGTTAATGAGGTCAAAAGAGGATGAAATTCTGCCTACACTCCTTGTTAATAATAGAGGAAAAGGTCCCATGAACCCATGGTTGGGCCTGAAACAACATTTCTGGGCATCGCTATATATATTTCAAGGGAAGGAATCAAGCTATACGAAGTTTTCAATTCCCAAGCAGTTTATCCTCATGCAGTAAAGACACAAATGGTTTGAAATGAAAAGTGGAAATAATGTTGTGGCTGGCCCAAATATCAATGATCCTGGCACTACTATATATCCCATAAGGATAATAATCAATCAATACATATTTCTTGAATGATTATTTTGTTATTCATTCCTGACCCATGCATAGAGAGTAGAGGTATTTAATATTTCTTATTTGTTATTTTATTGTGTGTTTTTATTAGCAGCTGGACCAGGTTGAATTTTCTAGGTGTATTTTTAAGAATCAATTCATGTACTGGTCTTGATAAGTGGCATGGTGGATAACCAATTTCAAAGGTAAAGTCCTATCAAGTGAGAACACCCCAATGTTGTTCCATTTTTCATCGTGAGGCCAAGAAGATGGTGTCATACCTTAAGTTCCTATGACAGCACTGACCTATGCATTTTAACATCATTCCATAAGGACACAATAGTTTAATTTCATGTAGGATGGGTAAACATAGTTTAACTTCATGTTTCTCAGAAAAAAAAAAGAAATCTTAGTTTAGGTTTTTAGAACTCAGACCAAGAAGATGTGAATCGTCTCTATATGGGATGACCCTACCAAGACCCCTAAGTAAAGGTAAACCATGATCATTGTGTAAAACAAATAATTATTTCATACTATACCCATTATATGAGAGTCCACAAAAATTGAAGAGAAACATTTGGTGGGATAATCCCCACCATGACAACATCCCTACTAAATTGCGGCAAATGCACGGAGGGGAAATGCTGAAGGTATTGGAGATCCATAAGAACATGAAATGGTAGGAATGTGTGAATTTCAAAATTTGATGTTCAGGACATGTTGGCTTTGTATTAACGATGGAGAAAAACTATTGAAAAAATTTGAGATACAGTATCCATATCATGTGATGTGGGATGGTAATAGAAAAATGAGTGTTGGATGTTGACCTTATTTTAAATACAATACCTACCTCAAAATGAAATTCGAAATATTTTGAGGTGTCGACCTAGAATGGTAGGAGAGCCATAGTTCTAAACATCCTACCATTAGGTGGTGTCCCTTCATATTTTAAAGGTGATAGAGAACCAAATAATGGAAAGAATGAAGTTTGGAAGTGTATTTGGGGGAATGTCCCTATGAAATCCAACATTTCTTGTCTCGAACCACAACACATTAAAATATTCCTAAGTGGAACATCTATGAGAGAGGTCATATCCATCCCCAAGGATTGTGTTTCTGAGGTGTGTTGCAAATTGTTTAAAGGTCTTGTTTCTCAGAAAAAAGTCTCTTATTTTATATTCATAGAGTGTGGACCATAAGTGCCTAGTTTAACATTGTGTGTATGGGATATATCCGTAAAGTCTAACTTCATGCAGTAAGGAAAAAGGTGAAATGAATTTTATCATCATGAACCAAGAAAATAGAATGTCTAGTGTCGTAAATAACCCGACATGAAATGATGACCAAGGGGATCTCGGAACCTCACATATTCCTAAGGCGAACCTCGTCTAGAAGGGAAAAAAGGTGAATTTCTATAGGTGGGTATGGGGAAAAGATATATGGGCATCACTACATATCCCATAAGCATGGGGATCAAGATTAATGTAGTTCATGAAGGTGGAACAATAGATGGTTGATTCAAAAATGGGGAGATATCCTCTCAATTGAGAAAATCATGTTACTTCTGTAGTTTACTCTCATGAAAACTTTGACACTGAAAGTATTATTTTACGGTCATAAAATTGGGACCACGAGATAAGGCTTCTAAAGGGGAAATGTGTAGTGTGGAAAATGAAGTAACCCATCATGAATGAGGATCAAGGGGATATAAACCATACCAAAAATTCCTAAGGAAAACCCACTCACAGTTTAAGGACATATGTCTTGGACTTGGATGCTCAGTGTAACATCATCTACATGGGATGTAGACTCCTAGTTTATGTTCAAAGAGTTTGGACCATTGGTAAGGGACTTGGTTCAAGGGAATGCATGTAGTTCAAAATAGTATAAAAACTCTATGTGATTGAGAACCAAGGATTTCTTCCAACTTATGACACATTCCAATAAAAATCCACACACCATTTAAAGTCGTAAGGATTGAACTTGGATTCTATGTTTTGCATCTTTGTTTTGGTATATAAACTCGTAGTTTAAGGTCATAGATTTTTGACCATTGGGATGGTGTGATTCTTTAATGCGGTTAAACCCTCTATTATGAACCCTGAGCCCACGTGAGCCATGATTGGTGTGGGAAACAAGGGGCAGACAAGATTATTATGACACATGGAGACACACAGAAGGTGAACAGGGGAGTCAGGTTAAGAATATCCCAACAATGCTGACCATCCTTCTCAATGGAAAAAGGTTCATTGGAGGGTAACACTGAGGGTTTTATGTTCTTCCTATACATAGGGATGTGGAAGGGAATGTGATTCACAACATATGATATTTGGTACACAATGAGGGTGACGTAACAATGAAAGATAACTACTGACCAAAGTTGAGATACAACAACCATATTGTATGACCTAGGATGAGAATAGACAAATGAGTTTCAACTAATGACTATATTCAAAATGCAGAACTTACCTCAAAATGTTGTTCGAAATATTCGGGGGAATTGGTCTAGGATAGTAAGTGAGCCATAGAGATGAACATCCTACCATTAGGGGGGTCCCTTCATAGGTGAAAGGTGATGGAGACCGAAACAAAGTGGAATATGAAACATGTAAATGAAATGACCAGATTCCCATTCAGAATCCAACACTCTCATCCCTATGCCAAAATGCATATAAGCATGATAATGAGGCACATTAGTTAGAGTGATCCATCTCCCATCTCAGGGGAAAACCTTGAAATGGATTCTAGTTATGGAATGGTAATATAACAATACAAGATGAATAGGCCAATGGATAAATGAGGGATAATGGAACCAGGGGATGGACTTGAGGGCTAAATTCTTCGGTGTTCCAACATATCCCATAAGGATGGGAATCAAGACATATGTAGTTCAGGATTATCAGGTAGTTTAATGTCATGTGATAAGGATGAAATATATCTTAGTTTAGGGCCATAGATCTCAGACCATTAGGTTCTATTCTAACAGGTATATGTGGTATTGGTGAGGTTATAAACCAAACGTCAATGCAGAAAAAAAGGTCACCACCACACCAAATATTCTTAATAAGATGTTGTGTTAATCTGGGATGGACCTGAACACTAAATGTTCAGGTGTTCCTATGTATCCAATAAGGATGGGAATCAATCCAAATATAGTTCTTGAATATTCCGTACAGTTTAACATCATATGGTGATGACAGAGGTTGTTACGGAATTTGACATCATGAAACTTGGATGATTGGAGGGAAGGTATCCTACAGAGGATGCATGCATCATGGAAAACTAAACATGACATGAATGAGGATCATGGAGGTCTTATCACCACACCACATTCTCCTAAGAGAGATATAAGGCCAAGGGGCCAAAAGGGTAAAATTATGGATGGTCCCAATGACTAAATTTCTAGGTGTTTCTACGTATACCATGAATATGAGAATCAAACCATATGAAATTATTTAAATGGAATGTTGAGTGACCATTCAAAAAGTTGATTCCCTCTTAGATGAGGAAATTGGGGAACCGTGCAGAGTACTGTCATGGAACACAGATAAAGTAGCAGTTTAATGTCCTATGGGGTGGAGTAGTTTATCATAATGTAGGAAAAAGGAGAACTTTTATTTGATGTTCATGTAGTAGAGACATCAATTAATATGTGTTTTAATGTCTTTCAAATAGTAAATAGTAGTTTAACATCATGTATGATGGGGGTAGCATAGTTTGACATCATGTTTCTCATACGGAAGAGATCCTAGTTTAAGGAAGTAGAACAAAAATCAAGTGGTGAAGCTACCAACATAAGGGTTTTTAGTATGGTTCCATAAATAAATGGATTTTATTCATTTATTCATAACTTTTTGGCTTCCCTCATTAGTAATTTTCTTGTAAAAGTGCATAATTAGGGTGAAATACCCATGTTTTACTACAAAATATAATTTTTGAGCATTATTTGAATTAATCAAAATTAAATTTAACATAATGTTTTAATCATAACACTCATAATACTAATACAAATTGTGTTATTATTTTTTTCTAGGGTTCCCTATACAATTTAGAACATATAAATAGAAGGAAACATTGTACAATTGTACCATTATAATGGTAATATGGTCTATGTATGAAGGCCCAATGAATATGGGAAAAACTAGAACATCCATGATGCTTGAATTTCTAGGCGTAATACCGAAACCCAAATTTTATGAGACAACAACATATTTTCTTTATTACCAAGAGAAATCATTGATAAAAATTTCAATTCCCAACTACAATATAATTGGTTCCAAATGATGCATTGATGTCCATCCCATTATTCTGTCTGGGAATTAAAATTAGCACATATTTATTTAATTTTTTCCTGATATAGAGGTCCATTAGAACTGATAGTTTTCATTATGAATTCTAATATATAGGTGGAATATGTTTTAGAATAAATTATTTTTTACTTTAGGTCATAATTATATTCCAAAACCAATTCACATTTTAGCCTTAAAAAATATGGATTGAAATGCGAAAAATAAAATGGTTTAATAAAACCACCATAACATTGAATCCTAAATTCCAATAGAATACATTGTTTGAGGATAGAATATGAACATTAAAATATATAACTTTTAAGAATATTATTTTTCCATATTTAGCTGTCTGGATTATCAAATTGGCTAGTAGAGTGGAGGGGCAGATTTGGAATGCAAACAGTCCAACTCTAGGGCTATAATCACATCCCCCTCATTACCTTGAAATGGGTTGTAATTTCAAAGAAAAGGAGGATATTTTGGCATTACCAAAGGAATATTACAAAATCATGGTTGGATCTTCCATACTCATGGTTTTACTTTATATACCATTCATCCATTCTTCTTTAGATTTACTTTTTCATTTTTCTTAATTTTTAATCCTGTATGTGTTTGAATTTGTAATTATGTTTTAATGCATATTTATTCTTCTACATATCTTTTAATCATCCAAACATTGTTCTTATATATTAATTATAATAAAACAGTTTAAATCAAGTTGAAACCCCTTCCCCTCTTTATCTTCCTCATTCAATCGAAAGTCCATTTTTAATTCTCATCATCGTTCGTGTGTGTGTTCAATGAAAAACTCATTTATTACCCCATTCATTTCATTATATTTATAATTAATCACCATATTCACATATTACCAGATTTCTAACCATCTCAATGGATGTGTAAATCTATCATTGGGATGAGTCATAAATTGTGTATATTAGGTGATTGAGATCTTTTTCTCAATGAATATTCTTTAGGTTAATATAATCTATGTTAAACTCAAAATGTCATGGATTAATGATATGTTTTATTTAAAATGTGGATTACATGGAATATTGGAACCATAAATACACTACTATAAACAGGTTTTGACTGATTCGAACCCTTATTCAATTTAAGGATTGGATTAAGACCTTAATACTTAGGAATTCCAATCAATGTCAACTTGTGAAGTGGGTGTTAATTTAATGAAATATAAATCAAATATTAATGATATAAGAATCTTATATCTTAATTATGAACTCACCCTAATCATTATTAAACAATTAAATCAATATTAGTTAATCAATCATTTCATATGAGCTCTTCAAGACCCCCCCCCCCCACTCAAAATACAAATTAATCACAAAAACAATCTACTATTAAAAATTACAATCACTGAGGATTAGACCCGAGTGCCTCTATACAAATTAGAAGATCATCAAACCATTGAACGGTCGATAGGAAAAAATCGATAGTGCTTCAAATGGATTTAATTCCTGGGATGTTGCCTTAAGTATTCAAGATATTTGTTTTAAAAAACAACAACAAAAGTAAAAAAATAACCATCAAAAGTTCAGAAAAAAACAAAGAAAACCATGTCTTCTCATAAAAATCATAAATAGAAAAAAAAACCCACCATCCTTTTCCTTAAAAATTTTCTATGAATGCCTCATATCCTCCCAAACAACACATTAGATCTATTTGATCCTGAAATAGATAGAACTCTTCACCAACTTAGGAGGAGCAATAGGGATAATCAAATCACTCTTGAACCAGTCATTTTCAAACTAATTAAACTAGCTATGGCCAATCCTAGGTAATAAACCCTTAAATAACTCACTACCTAATATATGAATTACCAACCTTTTGGTATTTAATAACCAAATATTGAGGCTTATTTCATTCTCAATTTGGAATTTATTTTTCTTATACGTCATTTCCATGGGCTATCTGGTGAGTATCGTCATCTTCACCTCAAAGATTTCCAAGTGGTGTGCTCTACTGTGAAACCTCAAGGGATTTATGAAAGAAAATAATTAAACTCCAATAATTCCATTTATCCTTATCTAAATCTGCCAAGTCATGGAACTACTACCTCCCTCTAGATTTCATAACCACATGGAATTACATGAAGATGCTCTTATTAGAGAAATTATTTCCTGCTTCTTGTACCACTTCAATCTGAAATGAAATTAGTGGTATCCATCAATTCCCAGATGAATCCCTCCATGAGTACTACGATAGGTTCAAAAAGCTTATGGAAACCTATCCACATCACCAAATCCATGACCAACTCTTAAAACAATACATCTATCAGGGGTTATTGGCTATGGAGAGAACTCTCATTGATGTCGTAAGTGGTGGTTCTATTATGGATGAAACTCCTACAGGTTCACGATATATTAAAAGAAACATGGATTCAAAAACATAGATATTATATACTCTATAACATGATCATGTCAAACAAATTATAAGAGAATCAATCCATAGATCCCAATAAGATGAACGAGTGAATGAGTGGACTTACAAGTCTTTTGAGACAACTTGAGGTGGCTACCAAAGCCAAAATTTATTCCTCTCCTCAATCTATGTTTTGTGGATATATCAAAAGACTATAGAATCTATATCTCAATAGATCATCCAACTAAAACATGTTCACATCTTCAAAAAGATCCATCTAATTCATCCAGACCAATAGATCGCATTGCAGGATATACTCAAAGGAACACTAACCATCAATAATCAGGTTAGTTCCATAGAATCTTCATCCAAACTCACTATTATCCCTTCTCTTCTACCCTTAACCCAGTATTGTGGTATGATAATCCTGATTCTCATCCCCCTTAGTTCCCTCTTCAAAATACATACCAATTCAAATATGGTTATGTTGGTGGTAACTTCCAACAACCATATCATTTTGTTCCTCAACCTCAAAGGATCAATCCTCCTATTGATCTTCTTGTATTATACTATCCTAATGTGCCTTCCCAGTTCCAAATATAATATAAGAACTTTCCCAAGAACCAAAATCAAGGTAATCCCAAAGTGGGACATTCCACTTATTCAAAGAAACCATGAGAAAGTGGTGTGGATGATCTTTCCTCCTTCACCTGTTATATCCTTAAAAATATTTAAATTAAATTTTTCAACTGGAATCCCTCCTTAAACAACAACAAAAAAATTATTTCCAACTCCCATATTAACCATTACCCAACCCCAAGGGTAATGTAAGTGAAATTGCACTTATATTGTGAATGAAAATTTCTATGCCTCATGATGAGTCCTATAACTAACCTTTAACTATTAATATAGAAAAAGAAAATAAAAAGAACCCATAAAAGAAACACAAAGCCATTACCGTATATCATTCCATCCCTCTAAGGAACCTAATTCATTTTCCTCAAGTTGTCATTATGCCAAGGATGTCCATTGAACCTGATCCTGAAATGCTCGACAAGTTTAGACGTGTTGAAGTGGTCAACCCCCTCTTTTATACCATCATAATAATCTATATGTATGCAAAGTTTCTTAAGGAGTGGTGATCTTTTAAAAGAAAAATTAGTAAGATTTATAATGTTTCAACCCAGTAGTCCATACCCATGAAATGCAAAGATACAGGTACATTTACGGTTCTATGCCAAATAGGGAGTTCCAACTATGATGATGCACTCATAGACCTACAAGCCTTGATAAATTTCATTTCCAAATCCATATACTTCAACCATTATCTATGTTTCTTTCACCCAATAGGTTTTTTCATCTAGTTATCTAATTAATTCACAACTTGTACTACAGTAATAATCATGGATGTCCTTGTCCGAGTTAATGATATTATCTTACCAACTGATTTTTATGTCCTTGACAAGGAAGATGAGACAACCTCTTCTCCATCTCCCCTAATTTTTGGAATACCATTCCTCTTAATAGTATGAACTAAGATTTCTGTCCATGTGGGAATTCGATCCATGGAATTTCTGGACCAACTGGTCAAGTTCAATATTTTTCAATCCATTTGATACCCATCTATGGACCACTTCCTCTTATTAATACATGCTTTTGAGGATGCTTATGAGAGTCTGTTGAACCATATTACATCGCATTAATCATGTTCTAATGATATTGGATCTTTTGATATTTTTAACATGGTGAACCAAGTCATAAATGGGGAAGTTGATGTGGACCTTTCATTCATAGACTCCATCAATCTAAAAGATCTTGAAAACTCTCTAGAATCCCACATAAACTCTGATCTCTACTGCTCTACTATAGATAGAAATAAATCAAAATAAATTAAAATCCCTTCCTCTATTATTGAGTTTTCTGACCCACAAATGAAAGATGAGACTGATCTAAAACATCTTTCTGAACACCTGAAATATGCATTCCTCTTCAATGATCACTCTCATACTATCATTGCCTCTACTAAACTTACTGAAACTGAAGAGTCCAAACTTTTTCAAGTGTTAGAGAAAATAAAGGCCTTTGGTTGGAACCAATATGATATGCCTGGAATCAATCCTTCCCTTTTCATCCATCATATCCATCTTGAGTAATCATCCAAAATAATTAGATAACCACAAAGAAGACTCAATCTAATCATACTTGAGGTATTTAGGGAATATATTACAAATATTCTCCAAGGTGGTATTATATACCCAATTTAAGATATTTTTGGGTTATTCCAATTCAAGAGGTACCTAAGAAGGGTAGGATAACTATTTTCACAAAGGAACATGGAGAGGTGATCACAACTCGAGTAAAAAAATGGCATATGCACATTGATTATTGTAAATTGAATGATGAAACACAAAAAGACCACTACCCTATTCCATTACTTGATAAAATGAAACAACTATTAGCCAAAAAGTAACATTATTTCTTTCTTGATGGATAAACTGGCTATTTACAAATCCCAATAGCACTCCAAGACAAAGAAAATACAATTTTCTCTTGACCCTTGAGAACATATTCATATAAGAGAAGGCCATTTTTCCTTTTCAATGCTCTTGTAACATTCTAGAAGTGTATGATGAGAATCTTTTCTGAATTCATTGACCATTGCATGGAGGTGTTCTTAGATGAATTTACCATTTATGGTGAGTCTTTTGAATCATTCTTTCATTAACTCTCTCAAGCCCTTAAAAATTGTTTCAAATGTAACCTTGTGCAAAATTTCGAGAAATGTCACATTAAAGTTACAAATGGGATTGTTTTATGAAACAAAGTTTTATAAGAGGGTGTTGAAGTCGATCCATACAATATTAAAGTGATCCAATCTCTTCCTAAACCCACATCTATTTGATATATATGTTCATTACTTATTACAGATGGTTTCTATCGGTGATTCATCCATAACTTCCGTAGGATATCCCTCCCACTCACTTGGATACTCCAAAATGATGCCACATTCTTTGTCGATGAAGCTTCCAAGAGAGCCTTTTTTGAACTAAAATATGTTTATACATCTACCCTGATAATCTAACCCCCAGATTGGTCCTTAACCTTTGAATTCATGTGTGATGGTTTTGATAGTGCCACTGTGAATATTCTTGGTAAACAAAGAGAAAAAATTCCTCAGGTGAACTAATATACTTAAAAAACATTAGATAAAACTCAATATCACTACACTATGACTGAAAAAGAACTTTTTGTAGTGGTTTTTTCCTTAGATAATTTTTTTACATATCTCTTAGGTTCTAAAATCACCATGTTCATAGACCATTATTCTATAAAGTTATAACTCAAGAAAATTGATTCCAAACTGAGGCTAATAAGATCGATCTTGATTCTCTAAGAGTTTAACATTGTGATTAAAGATAGACCAGGAAAAGGAAACTATGTGGCTAATCACTTTATTAGAATTTATAATTTTTCTCATTAAAAAATCATTGATCTGGAATTCCTCATTGATCACCTTTTACCTTTCACTCCAAAGTCACCATGGTATGCCCCAATTTTAAACTATTTAGTTTTTGGTGTTTTTTCTTGAAATTTTTTCAAAATAAAAAAAATGTGAAGTAGAAAAGTGATTCAAAATTTTAATTTTGGGAAGATGATAAAATTCGGAAAACTATGGATGGCATGGTAATTAAGAGATGTCTCAATGAAGATGATTATTCCTACATCTTGGAATTTTTTCACTCACTACCTAGAGTTGTCCACTTTGGAAAACAAATTACCTCCCGTAAAATCCTTAACTCATGATTCTTCAAGACATAACTCCTCAAGGATTCACATGATTTCTTTAAATATTGTACCACTTTCCAAATGATTGGAACAATTTTAAAAAGAAATAAAATTCCACAAAATCATTTAATTTTCTGTGAGATATTTTATGTTTGTGGCATAGATTTCATGGGGACATTTAACCTTATAATGGATTATCGTAAATTAATATTTTTTCCGATTAGGTTTCTCGGTGGGTCAAGGCCAAACACACTAGAAATGATGATTCACATACTGTTAGTGATTTAGTAAAAGCCCACATTTTCTACGAGTTTGTAACACTATGTTCCTTGATATCTGACTTAAGAACTCATTTATGTAATTAGACCATGGAATATCTTTTGAAAAATAATAGGGTTGTACATAAAACACAAACTTCATATCACCCCCAAAAAACGGAATGGCTGAAATTTATAATAGAGGAGTGAAAAGAGTGCTTGAGAGAATTGTAAACCCCACAAGAAAATGCATCCTTGAAAGACATGGAAAATTTATTTGGGCTAATCGAACTTCCTATAAAACACCCATTTGGATGTCTACTTTTAGGATTGTTTTTGGTAAAGAATGTCCTTTACCAGCTGAAATCCAACATAAGTCATTTTGTACATTGAAAAAATGAAATTTTTATGGTGCATATTTGGTGAAGAATGATTATTGCATTTCAATGAATTGGAGGAGCTTCAACTTGATTCCTATGAGAATTCCAATCTCTACAAAGAAAAGTCAAAGGCAATCCATGACAAACATATACTGTGAAAGGTATTCCATGATGTTTAAAAGGTAATTCTCTTTAATTCCCAATTTCGGCTTCACCCATGTATGCTTAATTCTTATTGGGAAGGACCTTTTATTATTATTAATCTCTACGCATTTTGTGCAATGAAAGTCATATACCCCTCTTCCGAAAGTAAATTCACGGTTAATGGACATCAGTTAAAGCATCACCATGAAGGACACACATCTCAAGAAACACATTGAATTCAATGGGATCCCCAAATTATACAGTCGACCAACCAATAGATAGAGAAGATGACCCACAAAATCCAAAACAAGGGGCATCTCATTCACTTTAACTGCTCTTATCTCTATCTCTCTCCTTGTTAGTCTCTCACTCTCATTTTTTCCACTTTCCTCATCAAAATATTTATATACTATTTTTATTTTGTGTGGGTGTGTCTTTGTAAAAAAACTAAAAAAACTAAAAAAATAAAAAATTATGAAAAAGAAATATCCATAATTACTCATAATCCAATTTTAAAGTATTTTACAACCATCTTATGGAGTAAAAACTTCATTTTTAATCTCAAAAAAATTTATTTGTATTAAATATATTAATAAATAATTTTTTTTCAAGAATAATAAATTCTTAATGATCAGTTTTATATTTTGAAAACTATTTTTCTCCAACCGTGAGAAACAACATTAGATTTCATGTTGAGGTCACCTATAACCATATTTTCATTTTGTATTTTTTTCACCCTCGATTGTGAGTCTTATGTTTTTTGATCTTCAAGAAGAATTTCTTACTTTAGTTTCTATTAATATGATAGTGTAATTTTCTAAACCACACAAGAATCACAATAGCTAAATAGCCTCCCATTAACATTATAGTAATCCCCCTTTTGAAAGTCCCTTCGAGCCTATAAAATCATTTTCTTTTATAAACACATTACAATACCAATACCTCATCCCACCCAACATCTACATGGAATTATATTGAATTATTTATTGAAATTTTTGTGTTGATGGAATGGATTTTTTTGGGTTTCATTTAATTGATTTTCAATGTTTGATCATATGCTTGATGGAAAGCACCCATTTTAGTGGGGTTGGGGGGGGTTAGGTTTTTATTCAGTGAGTTTGGGGAATGTATATTCATTTGTGTAATTTTTTGAATGTTACTGACAAGTGTTCAATTTTTTTTTTGAAAAAATAAAAAAAAGAACAAATAAAATGTTATGTCTTGGGTAGGTGAAAAATCACCCTTCCTTAACCTGTGATATCTTTATAACTATTACAATCAGTGTCATGAGGATATCATAAATGGGTTATGATATGATTGTGAGATCTATTTGAAGTTCAACTTTTGAGAAAATAAATATGAAAAAATAACACTTATATCATTACGGAAAAGTTTTGTGTTTTGTAAATATTTTATCTTCTCACCCCCTTCAAAACATTTCCCTCCATTGTGTCCTTATTCAAAAAATAATTCACTTGTAGATATGTGTTTACATTTCCTTCCATGTAACTTTTTGAAATAAATTGTGTATTATTTTACCCATATTGGTGTTTTACGCCTCTTTTCCACTCTTTTGAACATTAAATTTCTACCATCCCATAGCCAAAAAAAACCTCAAAAATACATCTGTATTCTAATTCACTATAGGATAAAGGGTGGAATCTAGGATCCCATTCAAACTCTAAGATTTTTAGTTTTGGTTGGTTAATGAGTAAACCTCTATAAATAATTTTTTTATCATCTTGAGAGGAGTGAGTTATGAGTTCCCATGTTTTCCATTTATAAATTTTTTCATGAAAAATGTATTGTTTTGGAACCCTATTTATTTAAAAAAAATTGGTGGAATTAAATATGGATGAGTGAAACGGTCTACACCTCCCCTGGTTGGGGGAAAAATTAATATTTATTTCCAAGTGAAAATGAATTATTTATATTTTTATATTTATTCTATATGGGGATATTCACAAGACTATGTGTGGGTGAGTTGACATTATTCATTTATTAATAACTTTTTTATAGTCCCTTTTGTAATTTTCTTGTAAAAATTCATAATTAGGGTTAAATACCCTTGTTTTACTACTAAATATACTTTTTGATCATTTTTTGAATTAACCCATATTATAGTTATTTTAATGTTTTGATCATAAATATATTCCTACAAATCCAAATTGTGTTATTACTATTTTATAGGGTTTATTATTAAATTTCCAACATATCATTATAAGGAATATTTGTCCAATTATACCATTATAATGGTCATATTATCCATGTAGTAAGGCCCAAGGAATCTGGTAAAAAACTAGACCACCCATGATTCTTGAATTTCTAGGCTCAATATAAAATTCCAAATTTAATGATACTTCAACATATATTCTTGATTATCCAATGGAATCATGGATAAAAATTCCAAGTCCCAACTACAAAAAAGTTCCAAATGATTCTTTGATGTCCATCCCACCATTTTTCCATGGAATTAAAATCATCTCAATTTTTTTTAATTTTCACATGATATAGACATCCATTTGAGATGAAATTCTACAGTTTTAAACCTAATATATAGATGGATAACTTTTTTGAATAAATCATTTGGATTTGATGGAATCTTCTTATTCAGAAACCCATTCAAATTTTGACCTTAGAAAAAGTATGGATTGAAATGGATAGAAAAACATTATTTAATAAAACTACCATAACATTGGATACTTAATTCGAATGGCATCCAAAGTTTGAGGTTAAAATTTTAAAATCCATATCTATAACTTTTAAGAATATTATTTCTCCATATTCAGATTTTTTAAGTATCAAATTAGCGAGAGAAGTGGAGGGGAATATTTGGAATGCAAATAGTCCAACTCCTTGGGCTATAAATACATCCCCTCCTCTCCTTGGAAGGTGTTAGAATTTTATAGAAAAGTAGTATATTTTGGCATTACCAATTCTCTTCAAAAATCATGGGATTATATTCCATACTCATGTTTCTACTTGAGATACCATTCCTACATTCTCCTTTTGATTTACTTTTTCTTTTTTATTCCATTGAAATGTTGTAAGTGTTTAAATTTTTAATTCAATTTTAATGAATTATTCTTATTATTCATATATTTTAATCATCCACGTACTATTATTAAATATTAATTATCATAAAATAGTTTAAATCAAGTTGAAACCCTTTTCTTTTTTTTCTTCCTCATTCAATTGAAAGTCCATTTTTAATTCTAATCATTATTCGTGTGTGTGTTCTACACACAACTCTTTTCTTATACCATTTTCTCATTATATTTATAATTAATCATCATAAGAAAATATTTCTAGATTACTAACCATATCAATGGATGAGTAAATCAACCATTGGGGTGAGTCATAAATTTTTTATATTAAGTGATTGAGATATTTTTCTCAGTGAATATGTTTTAGGTTAACATTGTGAATGTTGAACTCAAATTTTCATGTATTAATGACATGTTTTTATAACATATGGATTACATGGAATATTGGAACCATAAATACACGACCATAAATATGTTTTTACTCAATAGAACCCTAATCTAATTTAATTCATTTATTATGACCTTAACACTTGGGAATCATGATCAAAGTCATCTTTTGAAGTGGGTGTTAATTTAATGCAATATAACGAAAATCTTAAGGACATCAAAGCTTTAATACATAATTATGAACTCATCCCAATCATTATTAAATTGTTAAATAAATCTTCATTAATCAATCATTTCACCTATGCACGACAAAAAATTCCCACTCAAAAAAAAGATAATCTCAAAAACAATAACCTATTAAAAAGTATCAGTGTCGAGGATTCGACCTGAGTGATTCTATACTCCTTAGCAGAGCATTGGACCCTTGAATGGATGATAGGTAACAATCATACTTTCTTCAACAACTGAATTTGAATGAGGACCCATGAGGTCTTAGCATTGTACCACACACACCCAAGGAATAACTCAGTCCCTAAAGATGAAATTTTAAAATAGCGACTCTATGGTTGGGCCCGAAGAACAAATGTTAATGTTTCACTACATAACCTGCAATGGTATGAATCAAGACATACATAGTTATTGAATCTATTTTAGTTTAACATCATTCATTAATGATGAATAAAAGTCTAATGATGTGTAGGGCGAACCAGTTTAATGTCATGTATGATAGAAGGGTGGATAACAGTTTAATATCTTGTGGGATGGAGTAGTTTAATGTCATGTAGTACAAAAGGGATGGGTATTTTTATGTCAATAATCATGGAGGAACGTGGTTCTTACTCAAAGTACTTATTTGGGGACATGAAATTGATGTGATGAGAAATTCACTCTCCATATGCGGCGACTAAATAGTATCCACCATTAGTGTAAACCTTGTTAATGATGTAGGTTTCTTTCCATTTGGGCACCAGATTTGGTGGATTTCTACCATGTATCATCAACGTACGTAGATCCAGTATTGCGTCACTTTTATAGAAAGAGGAAAGTTGAAATTTATTGACAAAATACCTTGATATATTGTGTTAGTGTCTCTCCAAATTATTCAAGGCCATGATTCTATTTTTATGGAGGAATTCTAGTTTGGTCAGACAGAATTATGATACTCTATCTAAAGCTTGAGGACCATAAAAAACTATTCAGAGTGATGGAAGCTGAATATCAATGTGTTGGACTACATCTGTTATGTACACCATGGAATATGGGGTCACCGAAGTGTAATTTCAGGTTATTTTTCGATAAGACCACATACCATTGGGGATCTTGTCCCACAAACTTTTCTTGCTCTATCCCACCATATTTTGAAAAATTCAGAGAGTGTTTTTTTGAATGCCTAAATCTATCCGTTTTCATGTTCATAGTAGCAATAATTATGGTTAGATCATATGTTGTACTTGGCATACAATTTATTCATATCAATTTCTAGAAATTTGGTGTTTTTATTTGTGATAATAGTGTGAGTGACTCCAATTTGATGGATGATATTGGAGATCATGAACTCAACAAAGGAATGAGCCTTGACCTTATTTAGTATAATCACGTCCTCCAACATGAAAAGGAATCCATTTTGGTCATAATAAACCAACACTGGAATGCTATCATTGGTGGATAAGGCCCAATGACATCAAGTCCCCAGACCACAAAGGGACAAGAATACCTATTGGTATGGAGGGTATCTAGTGGTTTATGAACAAAGATATAATGAATCTGACATGTGTATAACCTCTTGGTGAACTCTATATAGTTATAAACCATGGTGTGCCAAAAGTATACCAACCATTGAATATATTAAGAGAGTTTTGACCTTTCCTGATGGGATCAACATGTTTTTTAGGAACTTCCTGCATAACTTAGGGAATCACATCTGTAACGGCCCGAAATTTTGAATAAATCTTGTTTCCTAATTTCATGTGTTATTTTATTTTATTTTTATACTCAACAAAAATGTTTTATTAGATAAACTTGATTATAATTAAAATGAGACTAGTGGGTTTTGACTGTTATATGACCATCGGTCAATATGACCGCTGTGAACAAAATGTTTTGATTATTGTCTCTAAATATAAGTAATCTTGGTTAACTATTATAGAAAGAAGATTTGATGGCCTCACCTAGTAGTCTTGGACCGATCGAAGCCCATCTAACAGAGCTTGGGAAGGAGTTAGCACCATTGGGCTTTGCTCTGGACCAAATCCAAGCCGAACTTCATCATGTGAAGCTAGAACGGAATCGCCTTCGTGAGAAGTTCAAACTGATAGAAATTACTACTCGGGAAATTTTGACTGAGCCGCCTCAAGATTCTATCACCCCAGCACACCTTACTCTTAAGTCCTATGTTGGTATTATAAGGGGCTATGTAACGAGACCGTAACTGCCTTGTGTAATCCTTATTTTAAATAAAAAATGGTATTTCTTATTATGATGATGTTTATGAATTTTCAAATGACCGGATAAATATAGTATGCATATTTTTGATGAATTTTATAAAAAGGATATTTTAAAAATGTTTATATAAACCTTAAATAATTAAAAATGTGTAATGATTTTCAAAATATGGTCTTCTACAATTATGTTCAGTACGATATTTGGATTCTAATAAGATCAACTTGAACTTTTATGAATAGTAAATTATGAATAGTGATTTTATGATTAGGATTAGTAATATGACCAAATGGATTATTAATCTCACTTAAAGAAAGTTTTAAAATAATCTAGGCACCTTGATTAAGTAATGTGATTCAATAAAATGGTTAAATAACGGTTTCATAAATTATTATTCAAGTATTAGTTTTTTCGGGTGAATAGTTTTTTTTAATTAAAAATTAAATTAAAAATATTTAGAAAATTATTTTTATAAAATGGATTTCATTTTTGAACTCAGAGCACCGATATTATGTTATGGTAATTTTTTGGGTTTTTTCTGAAAAAATGAATTTTCGGTGAATAGTGTATTTATTTAAAAATAAATTTAAAAATATTTAGAAAATTATTTTTATAAAATGGAGTTCATTTTTGAAATCAGAGCATTGATATTTGGTTAATGTGAAATTTTGGGATTTTTCTGAGAAAGATGAATTTTCAGTGAATAGTAAAAATGCAGTTTTAGGGTTTCGGTATATTTAATGACATCATAGCTATGTCATGATGATGTCATGAGATATTTTAAGGGTTGACCGGCCAAGGGTGATGAATTATTGTTTTGTGGGCCCCATGTGGCCTAACTCCATGGTAAATGCCAAGGGAGAGAACATGGGTTTGAGAAAAGCACATGTGAGGTGTCCCTTGGCCATTAATGCCTTGTCCCCTCACTTTCCCTCTAAATACCAAGCCCTCCTCTCATCCATTCGACTCCCCACTCTTCCCCAACGAATTTATGGTCTCATTACCTCCCAAGGGGTCCTCCCAAGGTGCCCCCAAGCCCTCAAGGTCCCAACCTTTGGGGTTTAAGAGTTACATTTTAAGGTAAGGGATCCGACCCCTCTCTTTCTTTTCAAGTGATCTCTTTTATGTCATTCCTTTTATGCTCCATGTTCTTATGTTGGAGGTTGTTATTTTATACTCATCTTGCTTCCCTTTTTTAGGTTCATATAATGAGAGATCCCCTCTTATTCTCATTATTTCGTTTTATGAAGTTTTAAGTGGCGTCGTTAGGCTGCCGAAATTTTTGTAACGGATTCTTTCTCCCTTCTCATTTTTCAAGATCTATTTTCATGTAAAGTATTTCATGTTCCTTTTTATTATGTTGGGGTATGATCTCTAAATTTATCATACCGATATTTTATGATCATATGATGAGAGACCCCATTTGATCTCTTCAATTCAGTATTTTGAAGTTTTAAGTGGCGCCGTTAGGCTGCCGAATTTTTAAGTGGTTCTTCACCCTTCTCGTTTTGAAGTTCTACTTTCATGTCAATTCTGTCAAGTTCCTTTATGTTGTGTTGGGGTATGATCTCTATATCTATCATACTGATATTTTATGACCATATGATGAGAGACCCCATTTGATCTCTTCAATTCAGTATTTTGAAGTTTTAAGTGGCGCCGTTATGCTGCCGAGTTTTTAAGTGGTTCTTCACCCTTCTCGTTTTGAAGTTCTACTTTCAGGTCAATTCATTCACATTCTGTTTTGTTATGTTGTGGTATGATCTCTATATCTATCATACTGATATTTTATGACCATATTATGATAGACCCCATTTTATCTCTTCAATTCAGTATTTTGACGTTTTAAGTGGCGTCGTTAGGCTGCCGAATTTTTAAGTGGTTCTTCACCCTTCTCGTTTTGAAGTTCTACTTTCATGTCAATTATTTCAAGTTCCTTTTTGTTATGTTGTGGTATTATCTCTATATCTATCATACTGATATTTTATGACCATATGATGATAGACCCCATCTGATCTCTTCAATTTAGTATTTTGAAGTTTAAGTGGCGTCGTTAGGCTGCTGGATTTTTAAGTGGTCCGTGCACATTTCTCCCTTTTTCAAAGTTCTAATTCCATGTCAAGTCTTGCAAGTTACTTTTTATTATATTGGGGTATGATATATATATCTGTCATACTTATTTTATTTATGTTCATATGATGATAGACCCTATTTGATCTCATCAACTCATTTTTGGTTGAAGTTTATGTAACGTTGTTAGGCTGCCGAATTTTCATAAGAGAAATATTATTTTTGTCTTCCTTTCATGTTCTTCATTTCATATGGTATATCTTTCAAATTTCATTACCATGTTCTCAAATCCTTTATATTCTGTCCCTCTACAGTGTTATGGGTCATTTATGAGTGTTTGACCCATGTCCCCTCTCTTTTCAATGATTTCTAAAACCCCAAAACATAGCCGTTATGCTGCAGAATTTTCGTATCAAAATGCCTCTCTCTTTTTCTCAAAATTATTTTATGTTATTAAGTGAATACTCAAAGCTCTTATTTCTATATGTGTATTCACATATATATCAAAATGTTCTATTTTAAATTCTGGGATTTACATACATGAAACCCGCTTTCCCTTTCCGTGGGTTTAAAGTGATATAAAGATCATGTCTTTAAAGCAGTTTTTAAAACGTTATGATTATGAAATGAAACCCATTTCTTTTATTCTATATGGGTTATTTATGAAAATTTTGATGATGATATATGTGTCTCACATGATAATAAATGCAAATTTAAGGGTGCGCCCTAATAGCGCTCCAATGCATTGGGTAATGATGTAACCACTAGAGATTACAATTTTCACGATACCTTGGTGAATAACCTTGGTAATTTTCAAATGACACCTTGGGGATGGACCTTGGTGATATGTTCATGATTTTCGATGTTAAATGATGTAGCCACATCTTCATGTTATGAAAAATGTTATTTTCATTATGAAATTCCTCATGATTTCTTTCTCATGCCTTAAAGTTCTTTTCATGGCCTTATTGAAGTATCTCAAGTTCACATGTAAAATGTTTCTCTTGTTTCCCTTACTGGGCCTTCTGCTCACCCTTTCTTTTGATGTATGTCCCCAGGTTATGAGGTGCAGTAATGAACTAAGGATGAACATAAGGATAAGCCTTTCAAGTGTTTAAGAAGAATCTTTTATGTTTTCATGTTTAAAGTTCCTGGTTTCCAAGACACTAAACCTTAAAGATCCTCGGTTTTGTAAAATGTAATGAAAGTTAATGTTATAAAAAGGTGGGGTGCTATAGTTGGTATCAAAGGATGATTTAGTTATATTTGGAAATTAGGATATGAAAATTTTAGGAAGAGCCCTATAGAAAAGTTTAAATATAGGAAATCTTCCTGGTATTTTGGTGAGTATTGAGTAAGGGGTTTCCAAGAAAATACATCCCTGTCTGGGTACGAGCAGGTAGAGGTGGCTCTGGCACAGATTTACATAGGGGTAAAACCTGAAAACACTGCTTTGAGCTAGACTCGAACGAGAACTGGTACACGACAACGGGCCATGCTACACTCTTGGTTACGACACTCCCGGGGGATATGCTCTGGTAAATTAATAAGCTTAGTATGAACCATTGTTAAAGGAACAATGATTCACATAAGAATATATGATCATGGATAACCTAGATGGGAACCTAGGGGATCACAAGTTAGGGTATAATTTTCTTCTACAATTTATCCTTATATGCTTTCAGTTCCTTTTCATGATTACTGTCTAAGCACTTAAGCCCCTAATTATTCTTTCTCTTCTTAGTTAATGGTGGGAAATGGAAGAACATGTCCCAACAACCAATGTGATAGGAAATGTGATGATTGTCGTATTAATATGATAGGGATGATTAGGGGATTAAAATATGATTATTATTTTGGAAGACTCTCGCTATTTTGGGGACCCTATATGATCGAGGTAAATAGATTACTACGGTATTTTCATTGAGGAGTAAGGTTGACTTATATTTTGAAGAATCGATGAATTTATGGAGGACTTATTGTAAATTAGGTTACTTATGGGAATAATTAACCTATCTTGGGTAAAATATGTTTAGGTTAGATACTTTTGTTATAAGATGTTAGGAGTGGTTGATGTTGTTTGGATATGAACAATGAAGTTTATTTTGGAAGACTATGTTATCAAATCCTTCTTGTATTTGGGTTTCAATCATAGTTTGGTTTATTTTGAGGAATCTTAAGGACCATTATTTATGGAATACACTATGTTGAACTTTGGGCAATACCATGGAACATTTAAGATTTAAAAGTAGTTTCCATTCCTATGGGATTCTTTTTGAAGAGTTGTTTTATCTTACCCTTTCTATTTTTGGGAAAATGTTTAAAGATAAAAGAAATAGATAGTTGATCTTTTGTGGATTATGTTATTCTCTAGAAGATGATTCTTGTGTTTTGATGAGACCAAGTAGTTTTGAATGCTCATCGTTTAGAGAAAAGATTAGTTTTGGTAGAAACTTATAAAAGTATGAAACTCTACATGAAGATAGATATATTTCCTTATGTTTTTGTTCTATGTTGTAAATGAATTCCTCAAAGTTATGAAAAGGAACGTAAAACAAAAATGTTGTTGGTTTACGTTTCCTACTAGGTAATCAAAGACCGCTTACACACATCATAATTTTGGGATTTTCTGGTGGTTAACTTCCTCCTAATGAAGTTTTCTATCACTCTCCTTTAGGACGTAACCCTTTGTTTTCTCCTCAATGTCCATGTTTCCTACATGGAATCCTAGTATGAGTAAACTCGGGTGGCCTTTGTACTTCCTTTTCTTTCTTTTAAAGTAATGGTGTTACTGACTCTTTTTCCGATATGGGACTTTCAATGAAATTTCAAAACCCAATTTTAAAAATTGCGAGGACGTAATTTCTTAAGGGGGGAAGATTGTAATGGCCATAAATCTTGAATAAATCTTGTTTCCTAATTTCATGTGTTATTTTATTTTATTTTTATACTCAACAAAAATGTTTTATTTGATATACTTGATTATAATTAAAATGAGACCAGTGGGTTTTGACTGTTATATGACCATCGGTCAATATGACCCCTGTGAACAAAATGTTTTGATTATTGTCTCTAAATATAAGTAATCTTGGTTAATTATTATAGAAAGAAGATTTGATGGCCTCACCTAGTAGTCTTGGACCGATCGAAGCCCATCTAATAGAGCTTGGGAAGGAAGTAGCACCATTGGGCTTTGCTTTGGACCAAATCCAAGCCGAACTTCATCATGTGAAGCTAGAACGGAATCGCCTTCACGAGAAGTTCAAACTGATAGAAATTACTACTCTGGCAATTTTGACTGAGCCGCCCCAAGATTCTATCACCCCAGCACACCTTACTCTTAGGTCCTATGTTGGTATTATAAGGGGCTATGTAATGAGACCGTAACTGCCTTGTATAATCCTTTTTTTAAATAAAAATTGGTATTTCTTATTATGACGATGTTTATGAATTTTCAAATGACCGGATAAATATAGTATGCATATTTTTGATGAATTTTAGTAAAAGGATATTTTAAAAATGTTTATGTAAACCTTAAATAATTAAAAATGTGTAATTATTTTCAAAAAATGGTCTTCTACAATTATGTTAAGTACGATATTTGGAGTCTAATAAGATCACCTTGAATTTTGATGAATAGTAAATTATGAATAGTGATTTTATGATTAGGATTAGTAATATGACCAAATGGATTAGTAATCTCACTTAAAGAAAGTTTTAAAATAATCTAGGCACCTTGATTAAGTAATGTGATTCAATAAAATGGTTAAATAATGGTTTCATAAATTATTATTCAAGTATTAGTTTTTTAGAGAGAATAGTGTTTTTTAATTAAAAATTAAATTAAAAATATTTACAAAATTATTTTTATAAAATGGATTTCATTTTTGAACTCAGAGCACCGATATTATGTTATGGTAATTTTGGGGGTTTTTTCTGAAAAAATGAATTTTCGGTGAATAGTTTATTTATTTAAAAATAAATTTAAAAATATTTAGAAAATTATTTTTATAATATGGAGTTCATTTTTGAAATCAGAGAATTGATATTTGGTTAGTGTGAAATTTTGGGATTTTTCTGAGAAAGTTGAATTTTCAGTGAATAGTAAAAATGCAGTTTTAGGGTTTCGGTATGTTTAATGAAATCATAGAGGTGTCATGATTATGTCATGAGATATTATAATGGTTGGCCGGCCAAGGGTGATGAATTGTTGTTTTGGGGGCCCCATTTGGCATAACTCCATGGTAAATGCCAAGGGAGAGCACATGGGTTTGAGAAAAGCACATGTGAGGTGTCCCTTGGCCATTAATGCCTTGTCCCCTCACTTTCCCTATAAATACCAAGCCCTCCTCTAATCCATTAGACTCCCCACTCTTCCCCAACGAATTTATGGTCTCATTACCTCCCAAGGAGTCCTCCCAAGGTGCCCCCATGCCCTCAAGTTCCGAACCTTTGAGGTTTAAGAGTTACATTTTAAGGTAAGGGATCTGACCCCTCTCTTTCTTTTAAGTGATCTCTTTTATGTCATTCGTTTTATGCTCCATGTTCTTATGTTGTAGGATGTTCTTTTATACTCATCTTTCTGCCCTTTTTTATGTTCATATAATGAGAGATCCCCTCTTACTCTCATTATTTCGTTTTATGAAGTTTTAAGTGGCACCGTTAGGCTGCCGAAATTTTTGTAACGGATTCTTTCTCCCTTCTCATTTTTCAAGATCTATTTTCATGTAAAGTATTTCATGTTCCATTTTATTATGTTGGGGTATGATCTCTAAATTTATCATACCGATCTTTTATGATCATACGATGAGAGACCCCATTTGATCTCTTCAATTCAGTATTTTGATGTTTTATGTGGCGTCGTTAGGCTGCCGAATTTTTAAGTGGTTCTTCACCCTTCTCGTTTTGAAGTTCTACTTTCATGTCAATTATTTCAAGTTCCTTTATGTTATGTTGGGGTATGATCTCTATATCTATCATAATGATATTTTATGACCATATTATGAGAGACCCCATTTTATCTCTTCAATTCAGTATTTTTAAGTTTTAAGTGGCGCCGTTAGGCTGCCGAATTTTTAAGTGGTTCTTCACCCTTCTCGTTTTGAAGTTTTACTTTCATGTCAATTCATTCAAGTTCCGTTTTGTTAAGTTGTGGTATGATCTATATATCTATCATACTGATATTTTATGACCATATGATGAGAGAACCCATTTGATCTCTTCAATTCAGCATTTTGACGTTTTAAGTGGCGTCGTTAGGCTGCCGAATTTTTAAGTGGTTCTTCACCCTACTCGTTTTGAAGTTCTACTTTTATGTCAATTCTTTCATGTTCCTTTTTGTTATGTTGGGGTATGATCTCTATATCTATAATACTGATATTTTATGACCATATTATGAGATACCCCATTTGATCTCTTCAATTTAGTATTTCGAAGTTTAAGTGGCGTCGTTAGGCTGCTGAATTTTTAAGTGGTCCTTGCACCATTCTCCCTTTTTCAAAGTTCTAATTCCATGTCAAGTCTTGCAAGTTACTTTTTATTATGTTGGGGTATGATATCTATATCTGTCATACTGGTTTTTTTTTATGTTCATATGATGAGAGACCCTATTTCATCTCATCAACTCATTTTTGTTTGAAGTTTATGTAATGCTGTTAGGCTGCTGAATTTTCATAAGAGAAATCTTATTTTTGTCTTCCTTTCATGTTTTTAATTTCATATGGTATATATTTAAAATTTCATTACCATGTTATCAAATCATTTATATTCTGTCCCTCTACTATGTTATGGGTCATTTATGAGTGTTTGACCCATGTCCCCTCTCTTTTCAATGATTTCTAAAACCCCGAAACATAGCCGTTATGCTGCAGAATTTTCGTCTCAAAATGCCTCTCTCTTTTTCTCAAAATTATTTTATGTTATTAAGTGAATACTCAAAGCTCTTATTTCTATATGTGTATTCACATATATATCAAAATGTTCTATTTTAAATTCTTGGATTTACATACATGAAACCCCCTTTCCCTTTCCGTGGGTTTAAAGTGATATAAAGATCATGTCTTTAAAGCAGTTTTTAAAACGTTATGATTATGAAATGAAACCCATTTCTTTTATGCAATATGGGTTATTTATGAAAATTTTGATGATGATATATGTGGCTCACATGATAATAAAGGCAAATTTAAGGGTGCGCCCTGATAGCGCTCCAATGCATTGGGTAATGATGTAACCACTAGAGATTACAATTTTCAGGATACCTTGGTGAATAACCTTGGTAATTTTCAAATGACACCTTGGGTATAGACCTTGGTGATATGTTCATGATTGTCGATGTTAAATGATGTAGCCACATCTTCAAGTTATGAAATTTTTTTATTTTTATTATGAAATTCCTCATAATTTCTTTCTCATGCCTTAATGTTCTTTTCATGGCCTTATTGAAGTATCTCAATTTCACATGTAAAATGTTTCTCTTGTTTCCCTTACTGGGCCTTCTGCTCACCCTTTCTTTTGATGTATGTCCCCAGTTATGAGATGCAGTAATGAACCAAATATGAACATAAGGAGAAGCCTTTCAAGTGTTTGAGATGAATCTTTTATGTTTTCATGTTTAAAGTTCCTGGTTTCCAAGACACTAAACCTTAAAGATCCTCGGTTTTGTAAAATGTAATGAAAGTTAATGTTATAAAAAGGCAGGATGCTATAACATCTCCTTGAATTAAATAGAGGATAATTCCATTAATCCCACATTAATATATGACATGTTCAATACTAGGAAAAATATAGAGGGTGGACCGTGTTGTACGATGATAGATCTACTCATGTTCATCTCTGTCTGTTAGGAGACCATCGTTTTGGAGATACTTGACAAATGGAGTTGTCCAATCAGAGGTATCATCCCCCATGGAAGGGGGTTTGGGGGTTCTATGGAGGAACTGTTGGAAAGGTGTCTTACATGTTGGTTTTCATTATTATCCTATGAGACTGAAGCGATTACCCTTCGATATGCCACATGAATAAATAGGTTTCTCGGGTCAAGCTCTGTGATGGAAGTGTCTAAACCAGCCAGGGAATCCACTCAACCATTCTATGATAGCGGGACATGAATCACCTCTAGCTGAGAAGGTAATTGGGACACTACTTGGAAAGAATGCTTAATAAAAGGTATGAGCTCTCGATTTCTGGTGATATAGTCACTGTTGATCTTCCTGAGGACTAGCTTGGAGACCCCTTCACATATAAGTGGGGAACAACAATATCATGAGAAAAATCAAGACCAGAATGAAAGTTTTATAATCTTCCTCATTATTGGTTAATCCACATGATAAAAAGGGTGAATAGGGTAATACAGCCTGTGTGGGTGTGGCAATGACAACCCCCAAGACTAGTCTATTGAGTGGGGGATCATTGAGCCTCATGTCGGTTGAACTCTAGGAGGAACCATGAAAGTGTATCTTATAAAACTAAATAGCTTGATCCACTTAGATAATTGCCTCATCTAGAAAATCAAGGTCCATTGAATGCTCTTTGGGGGATAGAAGGGCATCCAGAGAATCATCCAATTCATGTCCCTTATATCCTTCTATGGGGTGAACCTGATTTCGAACTAATGAAAGATCACTTCCCACTTAGCTAGAAGGCCTTTCAATATAGCGCATTTCAGAATGTAATTTAGCAGATCCACATGTGACACCATCTATATCTCATGGTGTTGTAGATAATATTTCAATTTTCTAACTACAAAAACTAGTGTGAGGTATATCTTCTCTATAGAATAATATCTGGTCTCTGTGTCGAGGAGCATATGATTGAGATAGTACTAACTATTCTCTATCCCTTCATTATTATTCTTAGTAAAGAGGTCCCTGAGGCATCATTCCTTGGTAGCCATATAAAGGACCATAGGCATTCTGAAGATGGGTGTAATCAAAACTATATTTTAGAGCATATTTTTCTTGATTTCCTCAAAATCAGTATGGCACTCTTCATCACATTATTAGACGACACCTTTCTTCATGATTCCGAAAGAGGGATTACACTTTCCGTCGAGATTCTCAATGAATCGGCGTATATAAGCTAAGTTTCATGGGAAGCCTTGATGATATCGAAAGTTGATGAGAGGAGGAGTCTAACTCATATCCTTGATCTTCTCAATAATGATCTCAATGCCTCTATACATGATGACGAAGCCAAAAAACATCCCATAGGTAAACCTGAAAGTACACTTCAAGGGGTTCATCTTCATATAGTGGGGGTAGAGGAAGAAAAACACTTTCTCAAGACCTCTAAGATGGGCCTAGAATTTTTGGTATTTTAATATCCAATTGGCCAAATATAATTCAACTAGTGTCACGAGGATCAGCTTGATTATGAATGGCATAACATGCAGATAGGCGGCTCCAGAATTATTGATACCAAAGGGAACTACCTAATAGAGAAAGGTAACTTGGGGAACCCTAGAATCAGTGGACTCATTATTTTTAGGGGCCATATGGATATGATTCTAACTAGAATATCCATCCCTAAAGGATAGGGCTTGGAGTCCAGTGGTGGCATCAATCAATAACTCCATCATAGTAAGGGAAATCATCTTTCAGATAGTGATGGTTGAGATCCCAAAATTCGATGTAGACTCTGATATGTTGGATCTTATTCCAAAAGGGAATGATGTTGGATAACCACTTGGGGTACTCAACTTCCTTGATGAAGTTGGTTTTAATGAGCTTATCAACTTCACCATCGACCATGTAACCATGAGATGGATACATCTTCCTAGAAATCTATTTCAAACTGTGATGACTCATCGAGAGACCATGGATGTTGATATTGACCTAGATACATAGTCCTATAGTCTCATCATAACTCCAATAAAATATATCAGGATGGAGATTTAGTAAATCCTAATACTACTGTGGTTTTTCATCAAGAATGGCTTCACTAATCAGTGCTGGCCTTAGGTCTACCTCGGTGCAAATATTCACTTGTACCAAATCATCAATGGTGGTGGAAACACCCTCTTTAAATGAAAGAAGATCATATTCAAAATCCTCTTCATAATTTGTGGAAATAGGATCATCAAGAGGTGGACATTCCTCTTAGCTAAATGGCCCAGGAGGAATGTTGTTTCCAGTTTGATTGGCTGATGGATCTTCACTAGGAGATTCATGCATTTTTGAAACCATAGAAATGAAAGATGTTGAACTGATTCCATCAAGACTCCAACCAAGGGGCTTAAACATGATAATTTCAAACTATTGGTGGTGGGTTGGTCAATGTTGAATAAACCTAGATTGAAAAAACAAGAAGGTGCGGCATACTACTATGTCCATGGGGTGAACATCTCGATACTTAATAGTATTGAGGGGTTAGAGTATTACCCCAACCTATCAAGTGTAGGAGAATTAGGTAATCTTCTGATGTTCCTTGTGCCTGGGAATACATCTTTCCTTCACCTTAGAGACCATGATGAAATGTCCCATGTCAGGAAGTGTAGCCTCTAACTGGTGAATCAAGATGATGAAAGTGTCATCAAGGTCCATCCAGGGATTGACCACAATAGAATTGTGCCCAACCTCATTAGTTTGATCCTACATATCCTTGCTCTTGTAATATCTGGAATACATATAGTAGGATTCACAAGTGGAGAAATGAGATTCATCACCTTGGAGCACTCCAACTCGACCACTGAAGGATTACCTGAGTAATTCGTGATATGATGAACTAATTTCAAAATACATAAGGATTCATGTCCTACCCATCAATTCATTGTAGGTGGTGTCCTGTAATATAACCATGAATTCAGTTATGAAAACAAAGACACAAAACTATGTCTTCAAGTGAATCTTGTCACATGGACTCTACTCAGTCCTATCGTAACCATAGGTTTTCAAGTCATAGAGAATCATATCTGCTTTAGATATTTCTAGCATGTGAGGGGCTTGTTCAGGATGACAATAATCGTATAACCTGTGTCAACAAGATAAAAATGGACTTACACACCATTGAGTTGTCCTAGGATTTATAGTGGACGGATGTTCCCCTGTATAGTGAAGCCTTAATATTCTCTTGGGAATGAGATGATGTAATGGAATTCTGGTTTTATGAACTCCTCTTCATGAAAGGAATTTTTGCCTACTACCTCCATTTCAAACGAGAAGGGGCTTTTCAAAGCCTCTATGAGAGCTTCACGCATCTCCTCCAATAGATGGAGGGCCTATATAATTGATATCATTGAAGGAATGATAGAGATATGTTTAATGAAATCATACATCCATGATATATGTACATTTCTAGTGGAAGGAGGTCGCTCTTAGGTAGAAGGTATGATAGGAAATATGGCTGGTTGAACTAGAAGATTCTAAATGGTGTTGGGAATATCATGATTCTCACTAGATGATCTACAAAAACCTACTACAGGTTGACTATCAGATGACTAGGGAATGACCAAATCTAGACTTAGCTGATCCCGACACGGTCATAGTGGCTCTTCCTGGTCGAGTAACATGAATGGTTGCGGTAGTGAACTAGAAGAGATGGGATGAGATGACTCCACATGTTGTGATCTGCGTTGAGCCTACTGTCTAGCCTTATATTCAAGCTTCTTTTGGGTAGAATTATTTTCCTGAGCATCCTGATGGATAACCTGTCCATGACCTTTTCAATGATGGCATTAACTGTGAATACTAATTGGATCTTCCTGATTTTATTCATCACTGGGAACCACATAGGGGCCCACTGGTTCGACAGTGTTTACTTAGGCATACTCATTATCATCTCCTATGTAATCCTATAATACTTGGGGAATTTTGGGTATGAATCCCATCTATGGGTGCAGGAAGTGTCTAATATTGTGTGATGACTTTTGGAACAGGCAGGGGCTCTTGTTTCCCTTGCACCATTGGCGCCTGCTCTTCTGAAAAGTATATGGATGAGATATAGATATAGAAGTGGTAACAGGAGGAGGTGTGGTGACTTTAATAGGATCAAGATGATTCAAAAATGCATGAATTATTCCATTGGAATGAGTGATATCTTTGTGGGATAACCAATCATCGGAGACCTGTGGTTGGAGACCTAATTTCATTCACCTTCATTGTTGTTGTCATACTTTTCCGGAACACACAACACATGTGCTAGAGCAAGACCCAATCTGACCACATTATTATCACTACTGGAAATATGATCTATACCAACGGTTTTGGCCAAACTGTTGTTATAGGTAATTTATATGGACCTATACCGACGGTTTGGCCAAAACCGTTGGTATAGGTCCATTATAGAGACCCTATACCAATGGTTTCTCCAAACCGTCGATATAGGTCCCCCCTATACCAACAGTTTGTCCAAAACCATTGGTATGGGTCCTAAAATCAAATAACCTTTACCAATGGTTTTTGAGAGCCATTGGTATAGGTACATGTATTTTTAATGGAATATTCTTATAGAGGAAATTAAATAAATCATAATTTAAAATACTTATGATAATACATATATACATTTATGAAATTATGTTCAAACAAGTAATTTAGGTTAGTGGTTAGGTTGTTCATTCTTAAATGGGAGGTTCTAGGATCAAAACCAAAAAATGATTATTTTTTGAATTATATATACCAACGATTTTGAAACTGTTGGTATAGATTTTCATATTACTTTTACCAATGGTCTTCAAAACTGTTGGTATAGACCTATATTCATGGCTTACTTGGAAACGGTTCTCCAAACCGTTTGTATAGGCTATACCAACGGTTTGGAGGCCTATACTGATGGTTTCAAACTGTTGATATAAGGAATTTTTCCAGTAGTGTATCAATGTGGTCCAAGATCCATTCATTTAATATATAACACTTATTGATGGTGTTTCCAAGGAATTAGTGATAGGGGAAGTAGTTAGGGAGATCAGTGACATCCTCCTCCTTAGGTTTCCTGTATTCTAACAAATTCAGGATTTCTTAATCCATGATGCTATGAAAAATGACCAGGAACCTAATCCTCATTAAATGAGTAGGTCTTTTTTCTTTGATTGGTAAATGGATATTTGGGAGCCTATCACTAATGTGGGGCCAGAGCCGGACGGGGGGATAGATCATGATTGTCTCTCCTTGGCAGTGGTGCTTGAAGAGGTGGTTCTAGATGATTCTATGGGGGATAATGATGAGCCTAAGGCTAGGCATGAAGCTATTTTCCTCAACAAGGCTATGGATAAGGCCCTTCTGGTAATAATTCTAGCTGTTAGGGGGCTTCCTTTTTCAAAAAAAAAATAATTCTTTTCCCTGGAGTCCCTTCATGAAGGAACTATAGGATATAACAAGTGTGTCCTCTTTGCATGTTTTAAAGCCTCCTCTAGGTGTTTTCCCTTGTTATAAAAATCCTGGAATCCACCCAATAAATTGTATGTGATGAGGGAGGGAACCAATTCAGTCCTTATATTCTCCACACACATCATCAGTAGCTGTTATTCAGTTAGGAGCATATTAAGGGAATTTGAGATCCTCCCACATTAATAAAAACTATATGAATCACTCGTTTGGTGGTTGCATTCACTTTAATAGGTAATCAATACCATTATTGTGAGTGGTAGAGATAAAATGATATAGATACTACCTATGAAGATCTTTATAAAAAGATATGAACTCAATGGGTAACTGGCTCTACCAAACTAAAACTGGTCCTTATAATGATTGTATGAAACAATGGATATTGGTCGATTATTATAGCACTGGTTTCCTCAGCATGGGTTCGCACCTTGAAATAAAGTGGACTAGATGTTGTAGTGAGTCTCCCATCCTAATAAAAAGGGAAAAGGTAGGGTTACAAAAATATGGGGTGATGGCATATCATCCACCCATGCTAGATATGGATTTATATCAGGTGGGATCACCACCTATCATATCTCACAGACCTTTAGACAGGAAACGGGAGTGGCCATCAGATCCTCCTGATGTGGATTCCTTTCATGATGAGGTTTCCTAACTTAAATCATGTTAGTAAGTTCTTCAACATGATTGGTTGGCCCAGCAGCTCATAGAGAGGATGGTGGAATCATTGGAGGAACGACCTAAAGTGATGACAAAGGGAACAACCTGAGCCAGGTCCCAAGGGTGGTTCTCACACATTTTATGAAGATTCAGGGATGTATATCATGGTCATTTTCCTTAAGATCTATCGTCAACACTATTGGGTTGTGTAGGGTTTTCAAGATTAATGGGGGGAACCATGTCGAGGAGGGAATGTCGATTCCCATTATACCCAAGTGGAGGAGGGATGGGATCATAACAATGATAATGGTATTATGGACATCATCATGCAAGGTGCTCGATAAGAATCTCATCAATGATCCTTTTCTGTTGGTAAAGCTTCTGATAAGTGGCATTCATGGTGGGGTTGACCTACATATTTCACACTGAACCAGATGGGTCTTAAGGATTATAATACATGGATGGTACATTATCTATATTAGGGTCTTTACCTAAGAGTAATGAGTCACAGGACTCTACAAGGATAAGGATATAACTTTACTAGTGAGTGACAATGATTGGGTGGTCCAACATATGTTGTGCTACCCCAGGGGGTGGGTGATCCTCTTAAAACCCCATTATGGTGTCACTATATTTAAGTGTCCTGAGCTTGGTAATATTGATTATGACTATTCTTGAAGGAATATCCTTGATTTCATCAAGTAGTTCTACCTATCCTAATATAGAGCTGAAGTAGAGAGATTCATATTTCCCCCATCCTAGGATCTTCATGTATGGAGATGCATCTTTGATGATTCTGTGGAGCATAATAAAGATATAAATATATCTATATTGAAGATCCTGACAACAGTTAAGTGATTAAGGGTGTTGAGCCCTGGGAAGGAAGACTAGTTCAACCATGTATCATTTCTGGTTGATGTCATTAAAGTGCACCTAACTCTTTTGATAAACCAACTAATGGTTCCGAAGGTGGAAATGCATCACCCAGAAGGTCTGGTGGAAGCACATGAATTCATCCTGGTTGAGGGATTCTAGAATCTTAAATCCTAGATTCATGGCTATCCAAGACATCTCAGATGACTGGTTCTCAATAAGAATGTCCCACAAAATTCTTCATTCATAATCAGCACTTGGATCTTTTTTCCCCATTCATTAACTCGAGGTGACTAAAGAATTGGCGACGACACTAATTTGGACCGCTATGGTGGTGGACTGGCTGGTGGAGAGAACACATTTCAAGATGATAGGACGCTATAGAACAAGTTCTGTCTCATGGATGGTACTGACCACGTCATCATGTTCCTATATAATGGGATGTTGACCACTACTTCATGCATGAGGGTGATACTTATTATTGGTGGATCAAGCTAGTTCTCATTATCTACTATGACATTGAAAAACACTACATTATCTTTTGTTGAGGTAGAGATTGATCCTAGTGATTATAGATAGGACTGAATAGCATGACCATTGATGGGAGATAAATTTGACTCCTCCTACATATACTTATGGAGGGTTTTGGGGATCTAGTACATCTCACATACCTGGAGGATGAATCTCACAAGTTGAGTTCCTACCCTAGACATTGATATAGAGGATTAGGGTGAAGGATCCAAAATTTAGTCACATTACACTTCTGAATATGAAAATAGGACTAGGTTGACAATGATATAACACTTCATGGAGTCCATCCTTTGGTGGTGGTGATTCTACCTTCTTCCCCGGGATAGTTCTTCAGGGCGGGGTAGATCATCAACATTGGGAGGACCTCTACACGGGTTGGTGAGGAATTGGGGAGGACCATTGTTTGAGAAAGTTGTGACACGATGAGGACCTTCGTATTGGTTGTTGATAAAGTGGGAAGAACCTCTTCTATGATGAGGTGAGGTGTGAGGATCACCCGGGAATATGTCAAATATAACATAGGGAGGATGTTTATGTTCATTTATGGATGTATGGGGTGGACCTCCATGGTGGGGAGTGCTAGAGTGGGGAGTACCTCCACTAAAGATGGTGAGAATATGGGGAGGACCCCCATGTCATTCATCAGCGGCATGAGGATGAACTATTTACTGATTAAAAATGATATCATGATGAGGAACGTCATATTGATCAAATTGGACATGGGTTAAACCTCAATGATGATTTTTGATTATGTGGGGAGGACCTCCACTTGAACCTAGAATAACGAATAGAGGGCCTTCCTATTGAAGATATGAAATAAAGGGAGTACCATAGTATCTAAGATCGTAGGCATGGGGAGGACCTCTAGGATGATTGTGAGAGCAGGGAGGACCTCCACTCTGGATGGCCATGGTATGAGAAGCACCTCTGTACTGATTCTCATCATCATGGGTTGTCATGTGATGGCTGCTAATTGGATAGGAGACCAAAAGAGTCAACCTAACCTTCCTGTGGGGAGGCCAATGTCTTGATCCCTATTGGTTATGGAAGTTCCCATGCTCTAAAATAGTAGGGAATTGGTAATATGTGCTGGTGATTTCATGGGACACAGAATCTATAGAAGATGACAGCCCCTGGAGGGCATTATCATACGCTTGCGCCCAACGTTGGCGTCCAATCACTCAGACCAAGGATGACTGAATAGCGGTGCATTCCACTTGTTCTTTTTCCTGAGGTATCAATGAGGGGGTGTTGATGAGGCCTATTAGGAGCCCTCCTTAGTGTCTCTCGTGCATTAGTCATTGCCGAGATGACTTGGAAGTCCCTTACCTCATTGGTGTATTGGAGTAAGTCATAAGAACATTCTAGGGAAAGGCTCCCAAAATGGTTGGATGTTGGAGTGGGGAGTAGTGGCTACATATGCATTTGATGGGGGTGGAGGTGATAATGAATCTCAAAATCATCCATGTCTTGATGGACCATATCCCTTATAGGAATTACCACCCTGTTCATATCATTATAAGAGAAAATTTTCACCCTCCTCTGGACAATTTTTAGGGTGAGGTGGGGTGTGTGTGCCTGATAGTTGTGGTTCTGGATGTTGTCGTACTATAGGTGGTGCCATGCTAGAATGTCTCATTATTATTCCTCTTACCCCTACATCTACAGAAGAAGGCAATTGGTTTCTTGTAGCTTGGGTCCTACCAAGAAAGAATATCCATCCATCAGTACTAATATTAAGAATGAAATTACCATTTCTGTAACCCCATAAAATATTCCACATTTAGAGAGATATATCATCATTGATAGTTCCACAGATCGGAATTCCTAATGATGAACTACCCCTAATTCTGGTCAGCTTCCCCCCATTACCACTATTTTCATGGTGGGACCTAAGGCTGGATAGATGGATCCTGTGAAATTCTCATATTTTGGTGTATCGACCACTACTAATCACCATGGTTGAAGAATAACTAATTCAGCTCGGGTTCAACATTTCTGTTTCTAATGAATTCCACTGATGTGTGTCGGCCTGGGTGATCTTCATCAATTATCGTTGACAGTGAATTGTACACGACATTCCCACTTTCCAAATGTAGGAAACTTTCACCACTTTTTTTTATATGTATGCTCCTTAATCTAAATGGGATGATGGGATTCCAATCCCTCTTTTTGTGGATTCCTCCTTGGAATTATTCACCTAGTTCAGGTCTCCCTCATTGATTGAAACGTTGTTCATGAACGTCATTCCTAGTGCCATCTCTTTGTGGAAAATGGTTAATTATGATGCTTTAATCTAGACATTCCAAAGGGTATATCCAGAGTATTAATCTTTGGTCAGGAGTGTAGTTATGTTGGGAATCGATGGCATATTTGAATGCTAAAACATTGGAAAACCTGAATTCCTCCTCATCTGAGGGGTTTTCAAGGGCACATAATCCCAAGGCATCCGAAGTCGATTATGGGGTGTCTTATGCTAGAGGAATGTATCTGAGGTTTTCCTAAGTATCCCATGTATAAAATGGGGTATTCCATAATTTTAATTCCCATCCGGGATGGACCAGACTGTTCAAAACACTTGTGAAGGTATATTAGATAGGGACATCCCTAGGAGGGAGTGCTTTGAGGGTTTACCATATATTTGGATTGGAACTCCCAATGTTGAAATATATAGGAGTGGTATGTCCTATAAAGGGGAGGTTTCACACTATGGAAACTGATCTACACACCACTGATGGTAGATCAGGGAAGGTGGACCCCAATGATGTGGAAACATTGGTTTACCATTGTCTTGGATTGAACCTCGGATAGGCTTCTTATGTACCCATTTTAGAGTACATGGATCAAAACCCACGTAGTTAGAAGGTGTAAATTTTTTGGATTATGTATGGAGAGTGGCCCATCATAATAGGATTTATCTTGGTTGGATAATATGGACTGTGGAGGGATTATGAATTATTAGCTACCCAAGTACCACAAGAAGTAGCAATTGGATGAATTGGGCTTACGAATAGAGGTTTCCTAGAAAAATGGAATGATCCCAATGAGATGTGGTAGCCCTAGTAAGAATTGTGATAGATGATGGAGGTGTTGATGAAGTGTATAGGATAAATGAGATGGAGCTAATCTAAAGTTGGTGGTGTTGTGATTGAACCATGGTAGTTTTCCTATGTATAATAGCTAGTTGGGAATAAATTTCCATGTAGTTCTGATGGGGTATTGAGACACCTAAGGAGGTGACTCATGATAATGAAGTTCATGGATGGGGACCTAATGAAAATGGAACCTCTAGGTTGGGGCATGATCCTCTTGAGATATAGTGGATCAAGAGAACGACCATGATAGAAGTGAGTGACGGTCTTGATGCTCGGGTGAGGCTTCCTATGTGTCCTAGTGGCTGGGAATCAAAGTCCACATAGTTCAGACAGTGAGGCATAGAATCAGGGCATACACATGGCTAGAAACATTAAAACATGTTGGGGATTATAGATTATTAGTGGCCCATATGAGTACTGATACGTACACCATGTGGGTTGATTAGGGAGGGTGCACCCCTTAGAGGGGGGAAACAAATGTTTAGTTTTTGTTAGGATTGAACCTCATGGAGGCTTCCTACATACCCCGTTTAGAAGATAGGGATCCAAACCCATATATTTTGGTTGACAGGTTCATGGGGATTACACATGGTTTGTAGTCCATAAGTTTTCATGGTCACTATCAATCTCTAAGCTCATGTGAGTCATGTTCAGTGTGAAAAACAAGAGGAAACAGTAGACCAAATGGTTGCATCAAGAACGATGTGTCAGTGTGGGGTGGAGTGGGGCTTACACATTGATGCATCCAAGGGAGATAGATATTGGGACTTACTCTATAAGGGAGTCCTGAATAGGTGGTTTTGGGATTATATGGAGACTGTATAAGGAGCAAATTGAGAAAAATCCTAAAGGGAATGAGATTTGGGAGGAATTTGGTGCCCATACCCTCTCTAATCCTCTAAAACTTTCTACACATATGGAAATAACATTTTAGAATATTTTTTTGGTGGTTGTCCCTTGGAAGTTTCTTGTCTTGCATCTTAAACGATGAGGAGTCGCTTCTCGCCCCTTAGAATTACATAACTGATGTATTTTATCCCTTTCATAGGGGAAGGAAGAAGCAATACTTGGATATGATGGGGTGGAGTAGTGGTAAATTGGGGGGTCTCTGTTAGCATAGGTATGAAAATAAGAAATATTTGTTAGCATACCTATGCAAAGAAGCATTAGCTAGAGAAATGAGACATGAGACATTGCACGAAGGACTAGGAAATCACCATGCACAAGCCTAGAGTGGTGCATGGAGGAAGTGCACACTAGACATGGGCGTTGCATGAAAGAGGGTCTTGAACATGGATCTTTCGGGTAAAGTTATCCCGTAGAGTCTATTAATAGGGGTTTGTGTAATACTGTAGGATTTCACACAAAAGGATGGTTCTTGATTGAAAGAGGTATTGTACACAGGGTAATCCTTATTCATAATAGGGGTATTTTGTGCACACTTGACATTGGAAAAGGAAATGGGATAGGGTAAATACCTTTTGGGTACACCCTAAGGTGTATCCAAGTGGGAAATGTCATGAAACATCTAATAAATTGACTTCATGACATCGAACGGTCCTGAAAGGGGTCATCTTACTCATTTGGGAGTGACAGTTTGACTTGTAGATCATTACACCAAAAAGGGTGGGGTTACCTTAAATTTATAGGTGAAAATATCGGCGAGAGCATGTAAGAAGTCCATCACTATGTAAGATGAGTTGTGTCTCATTGGTCATGTAAGATCCTTGCGTGCAGGATGATCATTTACGTGCTAAACTCCAAACATTCATTCACCTTACTTGGTCTTTTTGGGGATTTAGAGGTGAAATATTGTATTTTACATTTCATTGCGCAGATAAGAGTATGGAACATGGATTTTGGTCTTGTAAATAGACATCCAAACTTACACGCATCTCCTTTGGGTTCTTTTAAATGTCCATCAAGAAAAATAGAATCTTCAAGTCGCTAAAATATGCATATATAGGGCCTTAAGTGTAATTTGGCCCTAATAGATATTTAACTCAAACCTATATTTCCAATTTGATGGCACATAGAACAATATCTTCATACCAACCAAAATATATTATGTCTAACGCCATTTGAATATTTGGTTTTAAGCCACTAAAGTATCATTAAATCTTACTTTTAGGTTGAATGATAATACTCTAAGGGTACCTTGCAAGTCTTGTAAATTTTTCTTCATAGGAACCAAAATATTCATCATTATTATGCTTAATATCTAGAAATTCCATCTCCATATTCATATTAAAAATATGAGTAAATTACTTAATGAAAAATAAGTCATTGAACATGATCCAATAAATAGAACCAGTTTCATATTTTCTCCAAGAATACATGATAAAATTCAATCATTCATCTATGTCACCTTCTATAAAGTATACATACCAAGTGAATATTTCAAGATTTTAAAACAGAATATTGAAAAATAAATTTTCATTGGTACTAATTCATTTTTCAACAATAAACATATCATTGGAACCATGTAAAGAAGGTTGTTTCTACCTCATGAAGTAATCAATACATTGACAAAAAAATACATAGTGTGAGAAATACTAATTACAGTGGGAAACCATAAAAACAGGAAAATTATCTTGTAGGATGTCTAAATAATGAAACATTATTCTTTAATCTCTAAAACCTTAGTTTTATCCTAGGTTATTAATAGTCATCTTAAATTTAAATATTTATTTATGGTTCATAATGAGTTCATGAATTTCCGAAGCATATCCCCTAGGAGTGTCAAAACAGCTGTGAAGCAAGGCTTATTATTAAGCACCAGTTCATGATCAAGTCTTGATCAATACAAAATTTTCATGGTTATTACCCCTATGTACATATATTCCATAGTCACATCCACCTATAATATCCAGACATGGGTTTAATTTCTAGGAAACCAAATTTTTTATCCGTTACTAAAATTCTAGGAGAATTTCCTCTACATTTTAGCATCCTCACACTTAACCTTAGTGACATCCCTAGACATATCCTTTGAAATATCTGGAGGGATCTAACAAAATTTTTCTCATCTTAGTTTCCAAATGTTGACTAAAAATTTTCTTTTATACCATTTATAGTTACCTATATTTATCATATATCTATATTACATCTATTTAGATGAATATTCATTATATTACATAAACACACACCTGAGGACCATAATAGTTTAGTGCCTTTGGAAACATGGGAATGCCATCTTAACATTGTTACAGATCATAAATGTCTCCCACAAAGATCATCCCATTTAGTAATCTTCACATGAATACCATACTTAATACATTTCTTCATAACCTGATAAAGGGAAACATAAGAAAGGGTGAGATCAAATTCTTTGTAAGGGTAGACAAGGTACCTAACCATGACGTAAGCCTAAGGATATGAGAACATGATAATAACATTGGAAAACAATAAACTTCATATCAAAGATCATAAACTTGAATCATGGAATACATATTGGCATCTCATAATACATGAATCCTAAGGAAATAAAATAACATGATCCATTGGAGCATAACATTTTCATAATACATAGATTTTTTGCATACACATGAGCATATAAAATCTTTAATCTAGGGTACCACCATGAGATTAGTAGAAAGTTAATCATGGTATAACCACGCATGTACTTGATTTGGTCATGGTATGACCTCTTATATACCCTATTTTGGTCCTGGGTTAACTACTTTTGTACTCTTATATTATGTGGGTAACCTTTGGGTTATGACATACCACCATCTCTAATTGAAACCCTTTTTTCATAGTAGAATGGGTTCACTCCCCAAACCATCATTGTGAACAGAGTATTTTACTAAACTGAGTTTAGTCCTCATTCCGACCTTGTCTTACTAAACTAGGTTCACTCCCTATTCCATCCTTGTCTATCTCATAAGATATAAACTTATTTACCCAATGCATTTGAGTTAGATATAGGTCCCACCATCACATAATGAAAACCATATTTATGTGTCCCACAAGATCATACACATTCATCATTTTATATCCTATTAAATTAAATGGGTATCATAACCATCCCATCATACCACAATGTGTTAAAAATAGATAGTTTTCATAATCATTTAATCAAATATTAACCTAATAAAATAAGTGAGTTTCATAAGAATTTTATCATGATATATCCCATGGAAGAGAAACATGTTTCATAAAAAAATAAACATAAATAAAAACCATTCAAATAAATAATAATAATAATTTCATTAGATCATATACCCAATAAATCATATAATATATTAAAGGATATCATCTTATAAGCATAAGTATTTCAAAAGATCAATTGGATCATTTCTTAAGGAAAATTACCTTTATTTGAAAATCACTTATTAAATATTAAAACATTTTTCAAAATACATTTATTTCAAAACCAATTTCAAAACATTAATGTAATATTTAAAAAACATTTATTTCAGTTCTTTATTAAATGTTCTTTTTCTTTGAAAATAAACTCTTTTAAAACAAAAAACATTTTGAAAATATTTTTATTTTAAAATAACCTTGAAAAAATATAAAAATATATTTGAAAACCATTTCCAAAACTTTTTAAAATGTATAAAAATTCAAAATCATTTTCCATGAAATTCATATTATAATTTTATTTTAAAAAAATTAATTCATTTTTAGAAAACATGGTTTTGATGAAAGTAGATTTATGACGGAATAGAGAAATAAAGTCATATTTTCATAAAAGAATTTTCGTAATCATATTAAGTACAAAAGAGTGGAAAATGGTAACATTACTTTAATATAACATGAATGCACATAAGTAAATAAAATTCAAGATAATTCTTTAGAGGGGTAACATAATATTTCATCAATTAAAGAATAATCATAAATAATCTCAATAAATGATGAGATTATAGCATTAAACTATTAACACTTTTATAACTTGGAATTATAATATCCATCAAAAATAACATTAAATAAATCATGGAAAGAATTATATTCATTATAGAACATGTAAAATGTGAATTATATATCTCATAAAATAATATACATGCATATCATAACATACGTCTCAAAGAAGAAAAATTGAGACAAAAATATGTTACCGTGTTGGTAACTTTTAAACCATAAACCCCACGAAATAGAGATACTAAAATAGATATTTAAATACGAATAAATTTTAGTATAATAATTATAAAATAAATGTATCTATATTATATACACAACATAGAAAAAATAGGTGGTGAATATATCATGTGTCTCACAAATGTAAAAAGTGACACATAAATCCCTTATCTGTAGTCTTAACTTCCTTCATATGTATTCAATCCTCTTGTATAATAAATATATATTAATTATAAATATATATCAGAAAAATATTAATGTATAACCTGCTATATAATATTTTATTATTAATTTAAATTACATGTTTTTTAACAATCCCTTTTCAAAGTTACATTTCAAGTAACAACTGCTTTGTTTTTCTTATAGGATTTGACTTAATATTTAAGGTCTGATTACTTTGATCATGATTAAATAATTTATATAATTTAAAACATGATATAAATATAATATATACTTATTATATATTTATTTACATTAATCCATTTAATTTAGTGATAGAAAATTAAATACATTGTTGATTGAGATGGTAGGTCATACGTATGCAAGAGCACTATTTCCATTTTCTTGATATATTGGAAGAAATAAAAGAAATGATATATATATATATATATTATCATTAGAGTATAACTATTATGTTATATGTATCAAATATTTTTAATAAACTCATCCTTAATACATTCAATGTAAATCGTGAATGAATCACATCTCTTCCCAAGACAGTAGTTTGTGGTGCACACAAACGATATTATCGCATTCTCAACAAATGTAATGCATGAAGGTATGTGTGGTATAATAATTATATAAGAATAATAATATCATAGATACCATATATATCATATATAATAAATATATATATCATTATTCCCAACCTATAAATGTGGTAATCAAAAAATGAATGATGACGGTTTGTGAGGTAATAGTCTTTCGTACACACGAATGATGATTTCATAATCCATTTGATGTAATTGTGTGTTTTTTAGGTTTTAACCTTAAAATAACAAAATATTAGTATATATAAAATAATTATTTTATTATATAAGTTTTATATAAAATTATTTGAAGGAGGTGGAGAATGAAATAAAATAAAAACACTTTTAAAAGAAGATTACCTCTTCCTTGGGTATCCAGCTTAAGTTTTCACTAATGTACTAAACTATTTTAATTCTACCAAAAATAATGCTTAATGTATGAGGTTAAAAAAATTGGAAAGTTATTTGTGCAAATATCAGTTCAGAAAATTGATTTATAAGTGTGCATAAGTGGGAAGAGTGAGTGCCTTTTTATAGTTGGAGAGGAGTGGCATTCTTGTAAATAATCAAAATTATTTACTATTAGGTGGTAAAGCTTACCTAAAGTTTATAAAATGATAATAACTAAAAGTTTATAGGGATTATTTGGTTAATAAAAACCTCCAACACACATTTTTTACACATTTGGTTTCTTAGCTCTGAAGTTTTCTTATTTTATCATTTTTGTTTTTTATTATGTTAACTAGTTTTCTAACCTATGTAATTTATTCTTTAATACTAACTTAGAGTGTTCCTTATTATATAATTTATAATCAATAATTTTAAATACTATATCTAATTTATAAATTATAAATCTTATGTTTTTTTTGAAATTAACATGAACATAAGCGCATGTAACACGCAAAAACACCACTTTAATCGTGACCATTTTGACAGGATTTTTTTCTATTTAATAGTCAACATAGTCATTATAATGGAAATATTGATCTATGAATGGAACCTATTTTATATTCAATAATATTTAAAAATAAATTTATATAATAACTGATTTCTAGTAATTTTAAATTATTTAATAAAATACCATTTACTATAAAATGACATTAATGTCAATTTTTACAATATTATTTTAATTTTAATTTAAAAAATATATCAAGACATTAAAAGAAATAAAATTAATTTTGTTCTCACCTTTTTAACAGCATGCATTGATCAAAAAATAATTTAACATAATAATTCATTCAATTTACTACACTTTTAATGTTCTTGGTATCATTTGTTTCATTTTATTATTAACTAAATAATTCACGTGTTGACGTTTCTTAAGAATTTAATGTTATTAAATTATATAAAAATAAAATAAATTAAAAAGATAAAAAAAAACTCATTTATCTTCCAAAATAATATTTATAACTTAACTTATGTATTTTTACCTTATTCTAATGCTTTACAAAAATTAAATGGAAGAAGGGTACATTTTTTTCTTTTTCTTTACTATACTTATTATATGGGTCAATTTAATGTAAAAATATCCCAAAAACTCATAAAATTAAACCTTAAGGTCACAAGGGTCAAAATAAGTCCATAAAATATGGTTGTACATGTTTTGGGTAATTCATACACCTTATATTATAACATTAACCACCAAGTAAACTCATTTTTTTCTTTAATTACTGTAATAAATTGTAACTGTTTTCACAATCATTTTGGTAAAAAACAATTTTACCCTTATTATACATTATAAATTTATATTATTCCAAATATAGAATCCATTTTTTACAATTTATCTCACAAAAATGGCATAATTTAATTTAAAATTAATCACGTAGACATGGAGAGAAAGTGGGCTTTTAAAGAAAACATGTACAGTAGTTTATAATGTTTCTAGAACCAATTTTAATATAAAATTGATTAAAATGACCAAAATTGTATTAATTGATATATTATTTAACTTTTTTTACCTTAAAATCATTTCTAAATATTGTTTCATGTTATAAATTAACTAAACAGAAAGGTAGTTTTCAATTAAAAATATGTATTTTTTACTATTCCTAAAAAAAGAAACATGACAAAAAAATTAAAAAAAAATTAACCCCAAGGTAATTTTGATATTCCTCTTTCAAAAATAAAGCCTTTTTTTCAAATAATTTATTTAAATGCTTTAAAGTTTAATTTTAAATTACGTGTTCCAAGCATGTTTAACCTGTCTTTTAGAAAACATATTTTTTTTTCAGAAAACAATTTTTTCAATTAAATTATTATTATATTATTTAAAATAAATAAATAGCTAATGAATATGTGAAAAAAATATATTTTTCATATTTTAGTTAGTCATATTCATTCATGACATTCAAATGGTTAGAACAAAACTATCATATTAAATAATAATAATAATAATAGTATATTGTAGGTCGATAAAACTCGGTATTGCGTATAATGCAAATATCAAAGAAAATCGGTATTGTTTGTAACATGAGTCAAAATTGTGTTCTGTGTATCTCAAGTTAACTCAGTGTTTCATGTATTGCGAGCACAACTTGGTGTTCTGTATAATGAAATCTTAGCTTGGTGTAGTGTGCAACACAAGCTATCAAGAAAATTTAATTTATTAAAAAAACAATTCATAACAACTAGAGGTGTTATAGAAACTATTAATGATATGATAAACAAATAATAATCATTAATTAAATAATTGAAAAAAGTATACTAAAATAAAAAATATTTTATTCAAATTATATAATATTTTCATATACATTATTCCTTTATATAATTCACTTATAATTATAATATACCACACTAAAAAGCACTAAATGATATAATTATTCTATTTCTATAATTATATTGAAATTAAATCACCTCATAACTATCAAAAACCATAGTATATTCATGTTTGGGTTGGATCAAAAACAAACTTTAACAATTATACGAAGTTATATCATAAATGAAAATGAATACATAATTAATGATATAATAAAATATAAATATTTAAATAATGATTTGTTTTTTTGGAAAGTAAGCATCAATGTTTAACCAAATATTTAAGAAACACATTCCATTAGTTAAGAAAAATACCTAAGTCTATTTTTTCAATTTAAACTTCAAGTATAAAGATTGAATCAATCATCATAGAAAATTGAAACTCGATAAATCATAATAATTCATCCATTATATTAAATTTAATCAACTTTTGATGATGAGCTTGGGAATAAGAATAAATACCGACACCACTCCTACAAAACATGTACACGTTGCTAAAACTACAAGCACCTGATGTGGGTAAATAGGAAAAAATTACCTAATATACATGTAGATTGTTATTATAAATAAAAATTATTAATATTGTTGGGTATGAATATGGTTCAAAAATTTTATATAAAGATAGTTATGTCTTTATATAAGAGGTTAGACTACATCCAACTAAGTAGTAATAAAGGTAATGTATTTTTCTGAATCAAATCATTTCATGGGATCATAATCACTCCTCTTGCACTTTTATATTTCAATATAGAATTTTATAACCTGTGACGATGTTTTGTTATAATTAAACCTTTTTTTATAAATAAATCATGTTTCACACCAAATTATTATTCACTTAAGAATATAATATTTTGAGAAAATGAAATTTTGTGAAATTAATTATCATTTTTTTTAATGTATTCTTCCACCATATCCATATTTTTAATTCTTTATAATATTATCCTTTACCTAGAGGAAAATAAAAAAGTTTTAATCTCAAATAATTTTTTTATCCCCCATTTTCATTTTAAAATAATATTTTTATCTTTTTAATGATGTGGGTTTTAATAAATGTGTTTTGAAATATAGAAAAAGATTTTCTTTCCCATGATCATTTATTTTTCCTTTTCATAATAAATTTTTCACATATGTTTTATTTATTATAAATTTTTATATATTGGAAAAAAATTAATTACTTTTTTAAAAAAATTTCACTTCATCATAAAAAAAATAAATGGAAATTTACTTTAAAATAACTTATTTTTATGATGATATTAAGAAACTCTTTTTTAAGAAAAGTAATTTGTTTTATTTCTCTTCCATTTTCAAAGGATTCTTCTACAATAGAGTTATTTTTCAAAAATCACCCTATATATACTCTTTTTAAATATTTTTTTTTGGGTATTGTTTTTTTGGTATCAAATGATCTTGTTTTTTATGTGATACACATTGGAAAAGCTTTGAAACCTAATTTTTTCTCATTGGACATTTATGACAAGTTGATAAGTTTCCCTTTCTAAGGATTTGAGCTCACCCCTTTCCAATATTTCTATCCCTTGGGTTATGAATAAGGTTATATCATATGTGATTTATAGATGATGGTTTCTAAGAGAACAATTATATATAAATGTTCACAAGTATTGCAAAATAAGTTGCTTATATAGATAGTCTCTAAGACAGTAAACCTTTAGGTCATTGGGTATTGTGACTATTTTTTAGATGTATTGAATAAACTAAGGAATTAATTTATTATATATGTATGTTAGGTTTGGGTTTCCATATGTTATACCATCATTATGATGATAAAAAATAGCCTATCCATTACACAGGAAGTCTAGTGGATAAGTTTAGTTCTATAATGAAGGGTTTATAGCCACATCACTAACCAATAAGCCCCCAAGCACCCCCATGGTGTAAAACCAATATCTATAATGTATAATTACGCAAAATTTATAAATACATCTCAAACCCCACTTCTATCATTCCATATTATTCTCAAACACCTCCAACACCCAAAACACCTAAAAGAAAGGTTCTTGAAAAACATTCCCTTACACGGTCCAACTCAAACAAGGTAAACATTGTAATCTCGTGTGAGTCCATATCATAGGGAAAATTATTTAGTTGAATAAAAAACAAGAGAAATGGTGTGTGTATATAGCTATTAACATTTTATTAAAATGTTTTCCCACACCAAGTACATATCGAGTGTTTTTTATGGGACAATTGGAATTTAATGATTTAATAATTATATATCACATTATTCTAAAAATTCACGATTTTTGTGGTTATCATAAACATCACGTGAAACACAAGAATAAATATTTTTACACATTACATATATTCATGTCATTTCATATGGTTATACACACTGTAGAGACTACGTATCTTTATACATAGAACAACACATCATGTAATATCATGACATGTTAGGTATGCATAAATGACATGTAAGTACATAGTATACAATAAGGACCATATATATCACTAGTCACATACTATGTTGAGTGAAATTAAACATCATGTAAGTATTAAACTCACAAAATGGGTTTAAACAAACACATAAGGTTGCATGCCATGTCACCTCTAATACATGTTGTGTATATTAAATTCCAAACAAAATTTAATTTAACCAAAAGTGTTCATGTCATATTCCTGATTAGTGAATTTCATTTACTTAATATAATAAAATTTTATCTATTTATTTATTGTAAATTACATTGGAAGTTAATCTCGATGAATTTTTTAATAATAATTAAGAAAGATAAACTATTAACTAATATGATCATTATTTTATTAAATTAAAAAATTCTCTCAAAATATGGTGAATATATATGACTAGTCACAAGTTGTCATTATATATTTTTAATTATCTAGAGTTTGACTAACCTATCTATATGTTGGGTTTCAATTTAATTTTATTATTTATTTCATAGGTTTTATGATAAATTTAATTATTAAATTTAATATGATGATCTATGAATCACCCCTTCCACTTTATTATGTATGGGACTTCATGTACATGGATTATTTATGTAACCTAAAACCCATGGTCCTTCTCACCCATGAGTGAGTAAAATAATTTTAAAGGACAGATCTATATGAATATGGAGGTGGTTAAAGATTGATCTGAGGTGAAATAAACCAAGAACATATATTGGTTTTTTTAGGAATGTTGTAACTTGATCCAAATATCAATTGAAGAAAATTTTACTATATGGTCAAGGTTGGTTTATCTTCTTCTAAATAATCCAATTAGTAGTTAAAATCTAATTAACATATCTCCTATTTATTTTATTTTTCAACACTTGAGTATTTATCTATTATATTCTTGTTATTTTATGATTAAATTCTATCACATAAAGTAAATAATTAATAATCATTCAAGGAAAAATAATATAAATTTATTATATGTAAAATATATATAATTCTGAGAAACCTTTAAATGTATATAATGAATAATATTTATGCATAATATAATCAAAATCCATAAATAAAAATATTAAAGCAGGAATTTTCTTCTATTACATGAGTTAGAATGGAACCATAGATTTAGGTATTGGTATGTCCATTGTCATTATAATTTTATTTACTAGGTAGTTCTATTGAAATTTATGGTTTGTCATAACCAAGTTAGAATCAAGAGTAGTTTCCCCAATAAGATATTATGTAATTTTGAGGAAATTAGAAAGAAAATCCATGTTTAGGATTTTTGGGGTGGGGGGTCCACTCAATAGATCAAGGAACTATGAGTTAATGTAGTTGGAAAGGCCACCTAACTAAATACCTTTGAATAATTTGATAATTCTTTCATTTAAATAATTGAAGTTGGAATATGGATATTTTCCACAATAATGTCTATGTGATAAGATATTTTGAATCCAATAGTGAGGGATATTGGGATTTTATAAAATAGTGGTAGACTAATAAAATGAAATATATTAATATTTTCAGTTCTATCTAACAGGGTCACAAGTCGTATTGCTTCAGCCCCACATTCCTACTTTCCTAAGGAGGGATGATTACATCACTTTAATTGGTGATGTTGGCTTCTCGATCCAAACAAGATTATAGGATGCCATTTCCACTTTCCATGGATTCCTCCTTAGATCTTATCACTTATTCTGGGTCTCCTTAATATATTTGATTCATGTTCATGAAACTCATTTCTAGTTCTATCTTGAGGTGGATGATGGATAATTGCAATTTTTTTATCTTGATAGGCAAGAATCCTTCGGTAGGATTAAATAGTAATTTTGTGTATGTCTAAGAATAAATAGACATTGGTTGTGTTGGGAACTTGTAAATACTCCCCCTTTTGGATGGAATCTCATATGTGATGTATCTTAGGCATAGAACCAAAGGCATATTGTGTTAGCCATGAGGTAGTCGATGACAGGGGCGTATGTCTTTGGATTCTTTTTACATTAAGAATCAAATATTTATTAAATGGTGTAGAGATTCTGGATCAAGTCACAATTTTAACATCTTGCAGGTACATATGGGTTGTAGGTTTAACCTCTTTTGTGGATAAGTTTTTTTTATAGATTTAATGAATTTTGGTGAGAGATGGGTCATAGGTTCAATGTATTATAAGAAAAAATGGGCCACATGTTTAACATCTTATGGGGATAGGTGGACTAAAAGTTAAACATCTTCTGTGGATAGATGGGACACATATTTAACATATTATAGGGAAAGTTTGGTTGTATGTTTAAGATCTTGTAGGGATAGATGGGTATAATGTTTAATGACTTGTGGGTAAAAATGAGTTACAAGTTTATCATATTTCAGGGATAGTATGGTTGTAGTTTTAATAATTTTCAGGGATATATGGTAATATATTTAACATATTGTGAGGAAATAGGTGATAGGTTTAAAATATTATGTGGATATATGGGTTATAGGTTTAATGTCTTGTTGGGATGGATGGATCACATGTTTAATGTCTTGTAGGGATAATGGGTCATATGTTTAATTTTTTGTGGGGCACATATTTCATAGGTTTAATTTCTTGTAGGGAAATTTGGGTCACAGGTTTAAAGTCATTCAGGTACAGATGAGACACATATTTAATGTCTCGTGGGTAAATATGGTTCATATGTTTAAATTCTTCTGGGGACAGATGGGTCATAGGTTCAATATCATACTGCGACACATGGGTCTCATATTTAATATATTAAGGGGAGAAATTGGTCGCATGTTCAATATCTTACAGGGACATAGGGGTCACAGGTTTAATGTCTTATGGGTAAAAATGGGTCTCAGATTTAATATCTTGTGGGAAAAATGGTTTGGAGGTTTAATTTCATGTGAGGATAGGTGTGTTACAGGTTAAACATATTGTGGGGAGAAATGGGTGGTTAAGTGTGTTCTTAGGGGGTAGATAGTCACACATAAATGATTTGGTGGATTATTGTGTAATCAATATTTAACCCCATGTATGTTCTCTGGATGTGTTGGTATGTCATTATTGAACCCCAGGGAGGAATCCTACATATCTTGAAAGAAACAATAATAAAAACCCACATGGTTTTATTCCACAGTTTAAGGTCATGTGACCGGACTAGTCCATGAAGTTTAATATCATGTGGTAACAATTCTCTTGTTGTGGAAGGATAATCAATGAGAGATTGTGTATTTCTTATGCATGGAGGCATCTTGGATAAAGATTTCATGGTGATCAGTATATTGGTCTTAGAGTATATGTCCATGGGGGTGCCATTCCATGATGATAACATAAGGGGAATCCCATTCTCATCACATAATGCAAGGATATAGTTTAACATAATTTGATGAGGATGCTTTAATAAAGTATAAAAATTAAAAACTAGGATTTGGGGAAAATGAAGTTTTATGTCTACTAGATTGGATGTTTGTAGGGATTATGCCTATGGATGAATGTATAAAGGTGAGGGAAAGATCCAGTAAAAGGACTCTCTACAGAGATAACTAATCTATTCCCCTCAGAAATACCACTTTCATGGATTACATGTCAATTTCTCATGTTCCTATGATCATGGCATTGATTAGAAACTACTATAGAGGGGTAAAAATCAGGGGTATCAATGTTAGGGTGTCGATTATTTTTAGTACAAGTCATTAGTGTACCTTTACATAGGAGTAACATGTAAAGTAATGGTCTAGGATTTACTTGATGTATCAAGGGTCATGGGATTGGGGAACTAAAGTATGTTTCTCACAATTTGATGATATTTCATGAAAAAGGGTTTTATAATGGACATGATCTCTAGTTGAAGGCAACAATATATATTTTGGGGGAATAGGTGTGAAAAGATTCTGATATTGCAACAAACTTAGGATGGTTTCAATGAGGCTTCTCTTGAACAAACCTGACTAGCCTCAAGGGATATTGCACCAGGAAGCCTCAAGTAGGGTCCAAGACACATTTTGTTCTATGGGAGGTTATTCTCACAAAATGCCTTCCTTTTAGAATCCATTGTAATTATGTGATGTTGTGTAAGAGAGGTTTGCATGATCTATAGTCGACGATTCATCTTTTTCATGTATTCCATAGTGAGGAAGTTATGTTCTATTTTTATCTAAAATGGTAATATATTGGGGAACTATTTATTATTTTGATAAGATTGTTTTGGTGACCTCCATGCCTTTTTTGGGGGTCATGGCTATACTATCTAGGGATTTTTCATCACTTTTATCCAGAAATGGAATGTGGCAAGAAATTATTGTTTTTTTTCATCAGAAAAAACTATTGTGCTCAATTGTTTTCATCTATTTGGGTGTTCTTTCATAATACATTAAATCATGTTATTTAACATATACTTAAATGTGGTAATTAATTGAGTACTTAATGATAATGTTTCAAAAAAACTGAAAATATTGTGTGCAAATGATTAATTGGTACCATAATTTTTTTCTTGTCCATAATGGAGTTTTATTTTATCGAAAACTATCCATGCAAGGATTTTTTCCACCAAAAAATTCCCTCCCCTAGAGTTAGAGTGGATAGGGTTTTAAAATATCATGTTCTGAGAGAATCATTCAATATTTGGTCTCATTTCTGTTGGGTCATGAAAATTTTAGGTCAGATCAAATAACTCTTTATGCATGCATGAAACCTTGGGAACTCATGATTATAAATAGTTTATGGTGTTTTTGTATAGTCACTTGAAATTCATGAATGATAATCAAGCTCTCACTCGAGGAATTTAGAATTTTATTTGAACTCCCATTATTTAATCTATGATTCTCATGCAATAGATCTTTATATGACTGTACTTTCATTATCAGACCTCAAATCTGTACAAATTATAAAAAATTTGCATGAACCATAGTCACATTGCATGAATTAGTTAGGGAATTCATGAATTGAATTAATTTTGTGTGAGTCACCCTCTAAACATTCTCCTCCTCATTTAGAGATGTCCAACTGTATAGATCGGACAACTACTAATCCTTCCACAGCTACCCTAAGGGTGAAAATTCTCATGAACCCTAAGATTCATCATTGTAGGATATTTTTCACTTAAAATAGTAAGTTTATGTGTATTTTGATTAAGACCATGTTAGGTTACTTTCTAAGAAATAAACATCCCTTATAAAATTTTGGGCTCTATGATGATGTGAAAATCCTAACCATAGAATCCAGAACACTATAGTTCTAGTTCACCAATCATGATTAACTTAGCAATTGGAATATTTTTGTTCCTGATCACCCAACTAGGGAGCATAAATATGTGGAAGTCTACACCCTTAGTGGAAGGATGGGGACTATAACAGGGGATTATCTAGAAAATGATGAGATCCTCACTCACTGTGAAAGCATTATCCCAAGCAATATTTGGGATAACAATAGTGGATTCTATGAAGGCTAGTATTTTGGAGTGATTGGGAACATAACTAATGAGTGGGAATAGTTGTATTGAGCACACCTCACAAGAGAAGAGTATAGGGCCGAGATGTGACATATTGGTTTATATGGGGTGGTGTGGATATCCTAATTCCACACATACCATTAATAAGAATAACTACTAGAGCTTCAAATCTATCAGTACCTAGACACTAATACCATCCATATTCTTCATGGGTAGGTAAGGATCAGTCTATCCAATCTCCACTTAATTGGTTGAATCCCACTGATGGGTTACCAATAAGATTTGTTCATTCTAATGCCTAATGCATTGGGGGATAGAGCTCAAACCCCTATCAAAGTGACATTTATTTTTGATGTGCTAACCAACATTTTAGAGAATCATCCTCCTTTTCATCGAAACATCACCTTCAAGACTAGTCTTAGCATGAACCTGAAAGAACCTGCTATGAAGATGTCAGGGCATTTGAAGCGGTGTCTAGTGTCATGATAGAGGATAAGTTTGGAGTCCCACTAGTTGATCTTAGAGGAAGGCCTCTTCTTGGGGTGGGGATATTATATGAAGGGATATAACCAGTGATCAGATACATAGAATTTATAGCCTCCTTTTTTAGTGGGTGTCTACTACTAGTCAAGGATTCCCACATGGGCCTAAATCATGGGACACTAGTGATGGCAGCCATGGTATTTTCTAGAAACTGGTTAAACAAAGGATTCCCAATATGGGATCAAATTTATTGGAAAATTGGGGATTCCACAAGGGGAACAATGACCATGCACCTTTACAACCGGTTCTTATTCCTATACAAGTGGGTCACAACACATTTCAGGGCTATGAATTTCCAAACTCCATTATTCCTCTGAATTTTATGCTAAATCCCATTCTCTTACCAATTTTTGAGGTTTCAATAGTCATTATAGGTGTAATAGGGTTCATGAAAAAAATTTGAAACCATGGGAACTTAAAATTTTACCTATTCTTAATCCCTATTAGAGAGATGGTTGACATCCTAGAGGGTATGCTAGAGTAATAGAAATACCTTCAGGCCTTCCAAGGTATAGTGCTAGTTTCTAGGATAGATAAAAACACCTATTGAAAATAGTACACTTAATATTGGTTCTGTTGATAATTCGGGTGCATCTAGAATCCACCAATGAAATTATACATAGGGATCCATGAAGAAAGGCATAACTATATCCTTTTCCAATAATAATGGATGTTCATGACTGAGGTAACATGGGAGGTCATCATGCTTCCACTGACTAACATGAATGTTGGTCTCTCCTCAAAATAAACTAGTAATTGGATAGAATAATACCCAAGTGTAATCTTAGATCAATTCATGATGAGGATTAAGTTATCAAGTGATAAATACTAGAAATAGGTAGCAGAAGAGATACTTTAAAAAGTTCTCATAAGAAACTAGAAGATCAAACTTGAGTGACATTGAGGGGGAGATTGTGATTTTTTCTCACCTCCCATAGTGGTGTGGGATTCCATTATAAATTATTACAGGAGAAAGCATAGAGATATTCGTTGAGGGAGGATCTGGGAAATAAATTGATGTATCTTGTGGATCCATCTACGAATTCCACCTATCTCGCACTCTTAGGGGAATGTGTTATGCTGAGATTTTTCTTGAAGGTGGAGAAATTATGGTGGAGTCTCAACCAATATGGGATATAACTACTATAGGTTGGGAAATACAAGATTATGGCATACATGAAACTCCGTGAACAATGTTTATCTCATTAAGATGAATTCCTTCTCTCACCAGTTTGGTTAATTCAAGCCTATTAATACTCTAATAAAAGTGATGTTTGGCCTGAAACATGATGATATAGAGTTCATTGAGGGTCCAACCCATGATGCATTGGTCTTTGTCATTAATACGTACTGTTCTAGGGATGAGGATTCCTAGGGGTCTGTCGTTAGCCAATAATTCTCTCAGGAGAGTAGAGAGATCACTCATTAGGGCAATGAATTAACCAAGATATTTTTTGGTGAAGTAATATTTCAAAATATCTCTTTATTTTTACCATCACCTCATCCAATCTTAAGTGGTTGTAAATTGAGATTTCATCCAATGTAGGAAGTGAAAGGGGGACCTGAGAGGCCTCTATTAAGGGGGGGAGAGCCTCTTTGAATTTTAGGGGACTGTCTCATAGTCATCTCTACTAGTCCTAATTGGATAATTTTCTATAGAGGTATCAAGGGAGGAAATTTCCAACTCCTTAGCTTTCTTAGTCATTTATTAGGGTCTACACCCCAATATTCTGGTAGAAGCTCTATCCCCTAACTAGGTTGATCACCCAAGGTGAATCATCATCAAAATCTATGCACCTCAGGTTGATATTGAATTTCAATTCCCAATAACCGTGATCTCCTTCAAACCTTCACAATTTTCTATTGTCCCATTACATTAACATGTTTTTTTGATGCATCTTATATCTAGGTAGTACTAAGTAGATTAGTACAATCTATTTTGATGCCAACTATAGTTGAGGGATCCTCAATGATGAAATTCACATTCAAGACCCTAAGGATGTATATTATCCAAGATATCTCCTATAATAATTTATTTTCCCTTACAAAAATCATTTTTTCATGATTTTGGTCATAGGTCAAACTGATTGACATGATTCCATTTGAATCAATGCTATAGAGAGTGTGTTCCCAGAAAATAGGTGAATCTTAGGAAGTCAAGGTGCCTCTCCCTATAGATAAGACAACCCTAGGGGAGTTGTTTACTATGGTATGGATAATTACAATAATAATAGGGAAATATTTTGTGTTAATGGATGTTGATAAAGGAAAAATTCATCTTTCATCTAGTGTAGCTACTATATCTAATGAGGAGTTATACCAATATGACCATTCTCCCAATATTGAGATCATCCAATCCAAGATACTACCCAAGGAGGGTCTTTCTACTCTTATCCTTGCAACATTCATGGAGTATCAACATGTTCCACCTGAGGATCTAGATAGCCCTTGGTCAAACATTGTAGAGTACAATCACATTTCACAATATAGGGCATGGATAAGTGATCATAATTTCATCAACTGCACTTTAGATCTGAGTCTAGTGATTCAGATGGGGTCTCTCCATCATGGTTTTCTAAACCTGGGAATAAGAGGAGTAGATTCACAGGCACTCCATGAACTTTTCCATAGTTATCTTAGTGAGTGGGTACATTTGGATGATCGAGAGTTCTAGGTAATCTGGCATAAGGAGAAATCAAAGGTTACCAAGATTCTCTAGGTGGATGAACATGAACTCGCACAGCTAAAAGGGGAAGTACCTGATCATGTGGTTATTTTTAATGATAATGAAGGAATAATACTCATGTTAAAGGCCCATTTAGTGGTTTAAAAGGATAAAACTATAGATGAATCATCACTAATGGTTTAGTTCCAAGACGAGTAGGTCCCTGTGAAAATTAGAGCTTAAGATAATTTCCTGGTGGATGAGGAGGAAACTACAGACATTTATAGGTTGAAAAACGTTCTAAGGGAAACTTAAAATGGTTAGATAAGATAGACCACATAATTTAAGAGGAATAACCATAGAAATCACCAGTTTGGCTAAAATAATGGAGATGCCTCCATGTATGGGTGACCCTTCTAGATTTTAAAAGCTTGTTGGATTTTAAATCCCCTAGGTGATTTAAGATGTTTTATTTTTTCTTTATCTCAATAATTTTAACAGGAAAACCAAAAATGAATCCCTAATCTCACATGAGTAATGCTCAACATGGGAAATAATTGAAAAATAGAATATATTTTGTTCACATGAGAGTGAAAGACAGGGGTTGAATACTTAGGGTCTCGACTCATTTATATACCACTAGTAGTATCATGATCGAGAATGTTTTTGTTAGAGTGTGAAACACTTTTAATAGATGTATTTATTTCTCAATGTATTCTTGTTCATTAATAGGGTAACACCAGGGGAATTTAATTCTACCTAAACAAAGGGGTTGTGATGAAAATTGTGAATTCATATGTCCAAGATATTAAACAAAAATGTATTCATGTGATGATAGATGATAACTAATTACCATGTTCAAAACATATAATCCATTATTTTTTTTGTAGGGATAAGAAAAAACAAATAAGGATCAACCATTGACCATGTTCAAATCACAGGACCTATCAAAATTATTTTAGGTGTCCTTCAGAGCATGTTCCCAAGATAGTAGGTGAGCTAATTTGGACAAGAACCATTGACATCAATGGGGTATCGTTTATATTTGAAGGATGATGAGGGTAGAAATCATGGAGGACATGAAAAACTGGGATGAACCAATTGAATTTTCTAATGGATTTCAATACTCCAAGAATTACACCACCATGACTTTGATAACATTAGGTGGGTGTATTAGTCTGAACAAAGGTCAGAAGTTTATTCCAAGGGGAGATTTGTCTTAGGTAATGAATTATGGTTAAGTAACATTAATGAGGATGTAAGTGACCTTCACTAAATGGGTTAATCTTAGGAGAGGTCAAAAGATTTTTTCAAGTTTCATGTCATGTAATGAGGATGATGGACATGGAATTTTACATTATACGGTATGGTGAAGATGCTGTGTCATAGAGTTTAACATTATGTGATGAGGATGTTCGAACCAATGCGAATAAACCATATTTAGTCAGTGTTGTGGGGTGAAATAATATGAATCACAGTGTGTGGAACTTCATATAGGATCGAATGAGGTAATGGGAGATGAAATTTGGCTCTATATTTTTCATGAACCAATAGGGTCTAGCAAGCATGACCAACTTTTGTTTGGGCCCATTACGGGTTCTGTTAGTTTTTTACTTTTTCCATCACACCTTTACTATTTTACAAGTTATGAAAATGGCTTGGTTGGTTGAGTTATTACTTTTCCTCAAGTTTTTCATATTGGTTTTCAACCTGATAGACATATATGCCTCTTGCCTATGGCAGTTTAAAGTCATACCAGTTGGACCAAAATGATGGTCATAATTCATGGAACAAGGGGTTGTGATTATTTTAATTACATGATTATTTTATGAAGTTGGGGGAGTGTTTCAAAGGGGTGTGTGTGGTATATATGAGAGGTAACCCAACATGAATTGAGATCCAAGGAGATCTAATTCCACATTGTACATTTATAAGATAAATTTCATTAAGTTTAAGGTCGTGATGTTTAGAACTAAACTCCTAATTTAAGGGCTTAGACTTCATACCATGGGGTTAAAATCCCATAGGAACATGTTTGGAACAAAATATTGGAATCCTGATGTTAAATGAGGTCAAAGAAAGCTAGATAACACATGACACATTCCCAGGATGACTAGTACACATTTTAAAGTTGTGATACTCAGAATGGGGATACTAGTTTATGGTCATAGAGTTTAGACCATTGTGTTGAAAATAGTTTAAGGGAATAATACTTGGACCATGGATTTCAATTATTTTAAGTTCATAATTATTGGAACATGGGTTTCAAATACTTTAAGTCCATAATTCTTGGACCATGTTTCTCATGAAGGAATATGTGTCGCATTGAAGAAAGGTTATCCAACATCAATTGAGGGATGAGGCAGATGCCCGATATTGCATGGAACATCTATGAGACAACCTTAACATAGTTGAAGTTTGTTATTATTGAACTGGATATCTTAGTTTAAGGTCATATATTTTCGAGCATGGGATATGTGAATGACCCAATAGAACATTCATGTCATTGTAGAGTGACAACCTGATGTGAATTTAATACCATGAAGTCCCTAAATGACATAAAACATTCCTAGCATGTCTTGAAGATGGATTAATGTTGTGATTCTTTGAATTGTGCTTCTGGTTTGTGATTATAGAGTTCAGACAATAAATGGGGAACCAATGTGTCTCCACCATGCTTAAGGAAACTCCTCCCTAACTCCAAGGATCACATGAGCCATGATTGATGCGAGAAACAAGGAGTGGTATAAATTTCTTGTTGTTTTTAGTGGATCCACACAATAAGGGGAAGAGGTGAACAAAATGATGAAGTCCCATGAGGGTATATTGTGACTTCCAGGACTTGTATTGTAAAAAGGGAAATGACCAATGGGTAGGGAATAGCTATTTACCATGTTCAAAACATATGTTCTACACCCATACTAGTCAAGGATGTGGTGAGTAAATATGAGATTGACTGTTGAATGATATTGAAACATAGGATCATATATCTGTTATAGAGGATCCATCAAGGCATGACCAAGGATAGTAGGTGAGCCAATGTTTCCATAAACTCTGTTCATTTTTTAGCCTATTTAGACAAGGGGGACAATGATTATTCAAATAAAATAATGAAAAAAGTGGACATAGAAGTGGTGAACTTATCAATGGGAATTTGGATTTTCATGGGGATCATCTTGACACACACTCAAGCACACTGGATGAAAGTGTGGATTTGAAAAGATCAAGCCTTTATGGGAGAGCAAAGACCCTGAAATGAGTCAATGGTAGTGATATACCCTGGATATGAGATCCAGGAATCACTATGCATCCAATGAGAATAGGAATAAATCCATAGCTAGTTCTGGAATGTATAATGGTAGGAGATCGACATATGATGGGTGACATAATATCTAGAGAGAATATTGAATCATATAATACTTATCATATGAGGAATCCTATTTTTGTCACATAGGGTAATGATATAGTTTAATTTAATGTGTTTGGGACATTATTTTTGGTCACATCATATTTATCTTATAAGATATCTTAGTTTCATATGGGTTAAGGTTATATTTTAAAGTCATATGATAAAGACATTGATTTGGTTCATCTTATATTTATTTTATGAGGGATCCAAATTTCATATGGAACAATTATATATTTTAACATCATGTTCTTAGTATGTTCGTTTGGTTCATCTCATATTTATCATATGAGGAATCTTAGTTTCATATGGGGAAATGATATAGTTTATAATCATGTGCTTAGGAAGTTGTGATTTTTAGTTTAGATTCATATAGATCAGATTATTTTTGCTACTATTTTAAGGTCATGTAGCTTGGACCATAGTGTGTGGGTTAAATAATGGGTATTGTGTATCATGAAAATTGATAACCTTATTTCAAGGATCCAAATAGGATCTTTTCAACATACACTTCTAGTACTCACTTCACCCAAGTAGAGATCATGACACTAATGGGAGAAAGACCTCATGATAGGTTGATGGTCAGGGATGGACATAGGATATGAAATCTGGGTGTCACTATACATCCCATGAGAATTGGAAACAACCCATTCATAGTTCAAGAATGAAGCATGGTATAAGACCAATGATGGAAAGGGAAGGTCCCCACAAGCGAGGTTGGCATGAAAAAGAGAATGGTTAATTGGCATGCTAAAACATCAGGGGTGATGAAAACTATGAAAATAAGGGGCTATAAGGGGAATGGTTCCTATATTTTAAGGGTATAGTTGTAGGACCTAAAGGGGTATATTTTCTTCAGGGAGGGTTATATTCTTGTTTTAGGATTGAAAATTTCATTCCACACACTTTTTCATAGAGTTTATGATGAGATCATCACTTAAACAACACTTATTGAGTTTGAGTAGAAATGTATATCTCCTTGTCGAAATAAGAAGCATTTTAGATTTCCAGGTGCTATAAGGATAATCACATAACATGGGATTAAGATACCTTATAAATGTTTTCCAATACTATGGAGTGATGGCAATAACCCCCTCCGAGAGTAGGCTGTGGATTTTGTAAATTGAATAAAAAAATGTTTTGATGCCTTAAAACCCATTTTTGATAGTCTTCCATGAACTTTTCAGCATTATGAAATACCCTAATTGATTATTTACACCATATCTAGTGGATTATTTTACTTCTAAAGTATCAGTTTACTACTCAAGAATCCCAAATAGACTTATAGATCAAAATTCATGGCTCTCTAAAGTCGAGAAAATTATATAAAGGAATTCAAATTACCGTCAAAGCTATTCATGAAACCCCTTTACATAAGTCCCCCACACAGATTCTTCTTATAAGTCCACCATTGGGTCTATAATTTGACCCATTTGCCTCAAAATTTTGAAAGTATGGATGAAATCCTAGAAGACATAGTAAGGTGAGATCTCTGATCAGATGGATTCTTTTTTCAATTAGTATATCCCAACTTGGGTGAACTATTTTTTTAGCCCTCTATATGGATGTGTCCCCACTGGGGAAAAGCACCTGGGTGTGCCCCCACCAGGACGAACCAGTTGGGTGAGCCCCCACCTGGTCAAACCACTTGGGTGGTCCCCCACCAAAGTGTACCACCAGGGTGAGCCCCCATCTGGGTGAGCCACTTGGGTGAGCCCCCACCTTGCCAAACCAATTGGGTGATCCCCCAACTGAGTAAACCACTTGGGTGAGCCCCCACATGGGTGAACCATTTGGGTAAGCCCCCATCTAGGTGACCATAAATTGGGATACCCTTCACCCATGTCACCCTACATTGGGGACCCTTCACTGCTATCACTAATCCCCATGAAAAATAGAGAGTCACACAGTGACATTTTTAGGTCAGGTTGAGGATGGTTTCAGTTTTGAAAAATAAAACCCCACATCTCATTCGAAACAACCATGAGTTTATATTCTTATAATAGTTCCAAAAACATGGGAATAATCCTAGGTGTAATACCCTATAAAATGTCCAAATCACCATGAGTCAAGACACTCATCACAGTTGTAGAAACAAGGCCATTTTTCCGGGAGTAATCCACTAGTATTCCTTATGGGGTTTTCCCTCTCCTTCCATATACCCCCCCCCCTCATCTTCCAGAGGAGGAAGGAGATTGTGTGTTTTGTTTGATCTCATACTTCCTCTTATCTATCACACTAATCATGACTCAAGTTTTCCTAGAGGTTAGTAATTAACATGTCTTCTCTATGATTAAATACATATCCTGGTAGATATTCCTTTTCCATATCTTCCTATTTCCTTGTCTTGGACCTCATACTCAGTATAAGCCCCAACCATGTTTTCACAACCGCAAAGTGACATATTCCATATGAGAAAAACATTGAAAGGGCCATATTACCAATGAATCAACCTTGGGCCTCCTCTATAGGTGTAAATCCTAACATTCCAAACTATGTGGGATTTGATTCCAGTCCAAAAGGGATATTTTGGAAGTCTCCTAGGGGTTCAAAATGAATACCTCAAATTCAACCTAATATTATCTTGTCCATATTCCTAGTACGTTCATATAAAACCTTAGAGGATATATCTGTTCCATGTATTTTGTTCTACTTCAGCATGATCCCCACACCATCCATATCTAAGTACCTTTATAAATGATTTCATTATCTTATAATGTTAAAATACATGGTTTGGTTCTCATCCTATGAACTTAAAAGGTATGATTTGTCCCATTAAGTGGCACTGAACTATGTAGGTTCTGATTCCTTTCACAATGAGATATAGTAATCCCTTATCATGGACCTAATACTTATATCAAAACCACTATTATCTTCCAAGATGATGATAAATTCTTAAAATTCCCAGTGTGTGGCTTAAAACCAGCATCATGATAATAAATGACATAAGAATATAAGTGGAACCATTGACGGAGAACCTCATATACATACATATTATTCTAAATCTAAATCATGCTAATGATTGATTGTTAATATAAGGTTTACATGATCCATATTTGGGGTTTTAATAAGGATTCATGAATATGTATTAAATCTATAAGAGAGTCTCGGATTAGAAAATAATTCCCCCAAAAAGGTACAATGAGCCCGACCTCCCATCCTCTCAACCAATGTTACTCCATAATTATTTTTGTACCATTTTTCAACGACTATTATCCTTTTTAAAGATTTTCTATGAAACATCATGAATAGAGGAACCATTGGGTGTTTCCAATTCCATGAATAAAACTCATTGGAACCCGCCCATAAAGTACATGGAAATAGGTGTCTAACATGAAGGGTTTTTGCACCACCATAAAGTTCTATTCAAATACCTTGGGATTTTTATAGAAATAAACTTTTTTTATAGGATTTAAGGCCAATGTGAATGATTCTATACACCACTCAAAGAAATATTTATATCATTTCCACATAGTTTAAGTTCATGAGGGTTGGACTATGGGTATTCCCCAAAATAGTTTGGTGGTGAGGTTTGGCCTAGGATGCTGGATCCAAGCCTACCAATATATAACATCAGGCATTGGAATCAAGGCATTCATAGTTTTGGGAAATGTAATGGAAGGATACCAACATTTTTAAAGAGGATGGTCTCTCTAGAAAAGACATTGAATCATCTCATATTTGTCATATGAGGAATCTTATGTTCATAAAATATGGTAAGGATACAATTTAACATCGTGTTTTGAGTATTTTTATTTTATTCACCCCATATATATCATATGGGGCATATTAGGGGTATATGGGGTTAGGATAATAGTTTCACGTCATGTTCCAATGATGTTTTCAGGGATAATTCATTGATCTTCTCATTTTTTCTTCCTTATGTGGGGTCATGAATGCATCTCAGTTCACTGCGGATAGAGAATATTATTGGGAATCATACTAGAAGATGAGGTTCATAAGATCATTTTGGGGAAATAATTTTTCATTTAATGAGTGTCTTTATGATTAAATCATGGTTAAGACCAAAAAAAGTAGTTCTATGTGTCCCTATATATCCCATGAAATTTGTGATTTAATCCACATAATGTTCCAAAATATGGTATGATAGGAGAATGGTACCAAAGTAGAATGGGTTACCCACTCTAGTTGGGATGGGACATCTATTCTATAGATTAATCATTATACAGGAGGATGTTGGTGATGTAGGTTGAGGTCATGTAGCTAATACCAAGGGGAGGTTGGAAACTAGTTTAAATTAATGATTCTTGTATTGGGCGAATGCTTGTTTTAATTATTTTTGAAAGGAATGAACGAAGTATATCCCGATGAGAAAAGATGTTGATTCAATCCCATGTTCAATATAAATATCCTCAAACGAAATTCACATATTTTATGTTCATAATTCTTCTATTATAAGTGGAGATAAAGGTACACATGTTGGTGAACATAATTTTCTCCCCCTCTATCTAGGGGGAAGAGTTCATAACGAATTAGCCGTTGGACCCATAGATTGGGGGTCAAGGAATCATTATGTATCTGATAAAATTAGGAATCAAGACATAGGATATTTTGGAATGTGACATGGTAGAAGACCAATTTCAATAGTGGGGGGGATATCCTCTCTGGAAAGGGAATTGATTCATCCAATAGTTTCCTTGGGGAAACCCATATTTTTTGCATGGGTTAAGGCTATATATTATTATCATGGGATAAGGATGTTCATTTTTTTTCATCCCGCAACTATTAAGTGAGGAATCCTATGTTTATTTCCCATGATAAGACTAAAATTTAACATCATGCACTTAATAAGTTCCTTTTTTGTCATATTACATTTGGTATGTAAGGAATCATATGTGTATTACATATGGTTAGACTATAGTTTAACATCATGTGTTCAAGATGTTGGGATCAAAAGTTTAAATTCATATAACTAAAACTATTGGGAATAAAAATAGTTTAATGACAAAATTATTAGACCAAAGGGGATGTTGTTTGGTTAAGGTCATAGATCTTGGACACTAGTTTCTGTATTTTATGGCTGTGTAGTTTTGAGCATGGTTACTTTTATTTAAGGTCATGTTGCATTGACCATGGTTAATGTAGTTTATGTTCCTGTATCTTTGACCATGTTTTTTCAAGAGTACTGCCGAAAAACCAATCATTAGTGGTAGGTGTGATAAGATCTCCATCTATAGTGATTAAAGAGTGTGATCCATTGGAATTGGCCTTATGGATAATATAAGATTTTTCCCATTGGGATCCAAATTTAGTGGATTTTTTACAAATATCATAGACATTCTAAGATCCAATACCATTACACCCTTTAAAATATAGTGGTGAGCATTATTTTTGAACACTTATTTTATTGTTTTGGTTTCAATCTATGTTATGAAAGGCCTAAATCCCATTTTTCTCGAGGTCCTCCAACTCATCTAGTCAGAATTATTCAATTTTATTCATCATATTAGGTCATAAACATCTATTCAGAGCGACTATAGTTGAACCTCAATGAGTAAGACTACCTCTATTGCATATATAAGCGATTATGGGGTTTCATGGATTGAATTTTGAGTTTTCCTTTGATAGTCCCAAAGGGTATTGGGAATATTTTTGGCGCGACTCTTTTTATATGGACCACCATTTAATTAAATATTTTATAGAGGTTCTTTTTAAATTCCCTAGTCTTCCTAATGGATTTTTCATATTAGTGGGACGTATGGTTGGACTAAATATTTTACATGGTGTACAACTTCTTCATCTTGAAAGTATGAATGTTAGTGTTGTTGTCTGTGAGAATAGTGTGAGGCATCCCAAACCGATGAATGAGGTGGGAGCTCAAAAACTCAATCCTGGACTTGGTTTTGACTTCTTTATGGGGAACCACTCTTACCCATTTGGAAAAAAAAGATAGTTTTAGTCACAATTAACATGAAATATTGAGTTGTCGCAGGTGGGTAGGGTCCCCCAACATCGATCCCCCACACTACTATGGGCCAAGAATATATGGTAGTGGGGAGAGGATTTGGTAGTTGATTAAAAATGTTATTAGTGATCTGACATATATGACACCTCTTGGAGAAAACATTTTGGTTACCAACCATAGTGGGCTAGATGTTGCACAACCTCTAATTTTGTGGGAGATAATTAGTCTTGGTTGATGGGATTTGCATGATCTAGTATGGACCACATGCATGACCTACAAAATCTCATCTCCTTGGATATAATAGAGGATAATTAAATCATAAACATGATTTTAGAGGGTTTTCCCAAGGTTAGGACCACCTTGGAGGGAAAATTATTCTAGACACTAATGCATTCTCTTACCTTAACATAGTCTAATGGGAGAATTCCATATTGGAGATACTCAATAATGGGAGTCATCCAGTTTGTAATTTTCTCTCTTATGGTGGAATTTGAGTGTCCTAGTATAGAAGTACTAGTGGAAAGTGGATATACCTATTGGTTACCATAATCTGAAGTGGCAGAGGTGATGTCCCTTTAGTGTTCCAAATGAATGGTCAGGTCATCCCAGTTAGGTTCTTTAAGTGATGCCGCTAAGCTCACAAAATCATTTTCTCAGCCAATTTTTTAATAATGAACATGGTTCACCTTCGACTAATAAGGGAATTGGGATATCCGATGATAGGTACATTCTAGAATATGGATAATCCCTTACTTTCTACCAGAATAATCACCCTCGATTTTTTTGATGTCTTGATCAAAGTCTCCCTTTACATGTAAATTGGGTAAATCAATCTCAAGGGCTAACTCAAGATCGAAAATAAGGTCCCAGTACTTTTTTTCATTTTTGGTGGAACGTTTTTACAAAAGGAAAGGTTATGAAAATATTGAATATTCTGGATTAATGAAGATGATCCATGGGCCTACCCTGTTAGGAATGGGTTTGATTAGCCTTCTGTTGATTAGGATCTGAGAGGAAACATCGAAATACATATGCCAACATGGTATATCTTGTTCCACTGATAGAATAGATTTATTAATAAAATAAAAATTGAAGGGAAGTTCTTCAGGGGATGGAAGTGGGGATAGAAATTATATCCAAGGTATTTCCTTTAATATCCTTTTACAAGACAAGCCCAGTGTTGAATTTCTATTAGATTACCACCCATTATAAAAATCATCTCTTAAACTTGGGGATATTGAGTATATACTTTTGTAGGTTTACTCATGATACAAATTGTATCCCATGGTTTTATAAATAATGTAACAACTTCTTGACTACAAAGACCAGTTTGAGGAAACTCTTCCCAATTGGGTAGTATATGGTCATTGTATCGAGGAGTATGCAGTTGAGATATTAGAGGTTTTTTCCCTACAGTCATTATTTTTCAGGGAAAAAAGGGAGCTAAGGGGCTATTATAGCGAGGTCAAATAAATTAAAAATGGATTTCCATATCTGGTTGGCATCATAACCATAGGTTGTATCAATTAAAACTTCATATCCTCAATGTTTTTTCAGATTTCCACATTTCAATGGAAAACTATGCCTTTTTTCATAAGGATTGAGAAGGGATCACACTTTCTGTCCAAATTTTCAATAAATAAAAATACATAGGTTATGTGGCTTTAGAGCTCTTAAAACACCAAGATATTACTTGGGAGATGAATTTTATTGGTATCCTTTATTTTTATGGGTAAATATTGATTCGTATATATCTTATGATAAAGAAGAGAAATTTTCCAAAGGTATCCCTGAATGTGTACTTTATGGTGTTCATATTTAAGAGTCTACAGTAGAGGGAGTTGAATACTTTATTAATATCTTTGATATTTTCATGATATAGGTGGTATTGTATAACCAGGTTATCCACATAACACTCCCCCAATATCCAAATAATTTCCTTAATGAAGTGATGCACAACCCACTAATAAGTGGATTCTGTGTTCCTTAAGATGTAAGTAATCACCTGGTAATAGAAAGTACCTTGGGGTTTCCCGAAGGTGGTGGAATAATCATCCTATATGTACATACCAATATAATAATAACTGAAGTATCCTTTTATAAAGGATAGGTCCTAGAACCTAGTTGTGTCATCAATTAATAGTTCTTTCATAGGGAGGGGAAAATCATCCCTTAGTAAATGGTTGTTGACGTCCTGAAAGTTGATGTAGATGGATCTTCCCATTATTCTTCTAGGATAAGACATTTATGATATCCACTTGGGGTATTGGATATCCCTTAAAAAGTGTCTTTATTAATATTTTCCACCCTATCCTTGACCAAAACATCGTAAGAGGGGTGCATCAATCTAGGAGGTTGTTTATAACTATTATGACCCACTGGGAGGCCAAGGAGATCAATTGAAACCTGGTGGTCTATCCCTAGAATATCTTCATAGATCCAGCTGAATATGTTGTGGTGTAATTTTAGGAAGTATGCGTACTATTTTTTGTTCTTTGGGGACATGGCTGTACTGGCTATTGTTAGCCTTGGATCTTACTTATTACCAAGTTTCACCTAGATTACCTCATCCACAGTGGTGGGTAAATGCTCTTAAGATTTAGGAGGGACATCTTCCAAACCCTCTTAGTCATCTATGTCAAGGTTTGAGAGGGATGAGGAAACTCTTCTAGGCCTTCTGAACTAGGGAAAGCACTCGTTTCGACTCTGGAGGATAAAACATCCTCGATGAGGGGTTCCTATTCTAGGGATAATTTGAAAAAATAATATATTTATCCAATTATTTTTAATTTTTAGCTACAATTTACACTCATTATATCAATGAAATGGTGATGGATCAACCTCATTTGTGTTATCCCTACTTTTTGGAACATCTAAGATTGTCCATGATCATTGTCCATGGGTCAAAAATTTTGGTACTTTATACGAGTGGGGTCTTATGGTATCATCTGGGCCTGTTTTTTGTAGGATTATGAGGTAATTTGTGATAAATACTTTTTATTAGAGATTATGAAATACCCCCTAGATCTGGAATGGTGGGATCTAAGAAATGAATTAGGACAAAAAAATTGTCATTCAAGTATGTCCATAGATCAGCTAAAGTGGCCATTAGATCATTAATGGAACTGTTATGCTCAACCCCATTGATCTAGAATGTATTTACTTCCCTTTTTTACAAATCAGAATCGAGATAGTAGGTCTCATTGAAGTCAAAGGGGGAAACATCTACTTGGAGTACCCCTACTCGACCATCAAGGGAGTACTTGAGGCATTGGTTATATGAAGAGGGGACCTCTACATGAAAATGAAGCTAGGTACATCCCAATAGTTCATTTTAGTAAGTATCCTATAAGACAAACATTAACATAGAACTTTATACCAGGCCACCAAATTGATTCTTCAGTTAGATATTTCCATTTTTTGTACTCTTGTCATACCCTAGAATTTTCCAGATGGCGGGAGTCTGATTTTATTTTAAATGTCTCAGTTTATGGAGCATATTTATGGGGATGAGGTTGATGTTGCAGCAATTATCCCCTAGGAAGAATTTGGTTTCCCAACTATTAAATAGAAATGTGATATGTAGAAGGTGTATGCGCCCCTCAATAGTGATACCATCATCTTCTCCATAAAATAAGTTGACGACCTAACATTCCTCTCACACAAATTTTTTTTCATAGTAGTCCTTATCAGAAGCTACCTCAATCTCAACTTAATAGGATATTTATAAATATTTAAAGAGTTCCACACACTCTGAGAGGGAGTATGATGTTTTTTAAGGTATGTATGAGGATGATTTTTGGGTGTAACATTCATTGGTTTATCACTTTTTCCATAAAAGTGTTTATTAATAAAAAACATAATTTTCAGTCAAAAAAATAGTTCCACACACATTTTATTTTATAGGTAGAGTTCCTCATGAATAAAGAGTGGTGTGGGTATTTTCATGATGTGAATTAGTACATTATACTTTTGTTTTAGGAAAATATTTTTTCCCTGAAGACGGTATCTCTTTAAAAGAGAGAACAAACAATGTTTTTGGTTGAATCATGGTGGTCTGTATAGTACTGATGATATTACACAAATTATTAGTCAGTATGCTATGAATAACTGATGGTTCAGTTATATTCAGCTATGTTTGGATGCTACATGAACATGATTGATCATTGAATGTGAATGGTTGAGTTTCACGGTCAACTGATATAGTTTTTTTGGGTGAAAACTAAATAGACCAGACAGGAAGGGATTATTTTATTAATCTATACTCAAGGATTACTTACTCATTATAGTATAATGAACATTCTAGTTTAAATATCTTTTCTAATAATTCTATCATCTTACATGTCCCCTAACTCTCTTTTATTGACCTCGGCCAAAGGAGACTGAGCGGTTCACATGGAATTTCTCATTTTTGGGAATTATGGAGCATTCCACCTGTTCAAAAACATTTACATAGGTGTCTTATTTCTTCTCATCATTATACTATTCTATGGATGGTCGTACCTTGGGTGTATCTCCCTTTTTGGTAGGCATGAAGTCACTAATGGCGAAATAATATTTTTTTCACTAGTTTAGGACAATAATTTCATTTATTTCATTAATTTTTGTTCTTTGGAGACTTTGGAGGCAACATTTCATATATGGAGGCAGTGGTCGGAGGAGGCATGGTAACCATAAGAGGTTATGGATTTCTCAAACAGGATAGATGATACCATTGGTGGGATCACCTTTCTTAAAACTAAAACAATCATTGTAATTCTACAACCCTTGGATGGGAACCTATTTTCACTCATCGGAGTCATAACTATCACTATAAAGTTTAGTGAAGACATGTTCTACCATTGCTAAGACATCACCCAATCTGAATAAACCATGATCTACATAGTATTAGATCAAATATTTAAATATTAATCATTTTTTATGGTGTATCCATGGATTTTGTGATATGAGAAGTGATCGGAGAGGCCATTGTGTTCAGTTTTTAGGGTCTCCTACAATCTAGAAACTTCATGATTCCATTTTCTATGTTCAAAATGAGATATCCTAGTACATTCCCATCCTAGAAGGAATATGAATTTTGATTTCTTTTTATAAAAGGCAGCATGTGATCTTGGCCTTGATGGGTTGTTAGAGAAACATTTTCTAATCATTGCAGTTGTTCTTGGAAAGGCTACAATTGGCAAGAATTGTTTGTAAAATGGGCTAGTAGGTTCACCAACTCAAGAGAAACTAAATTCATAGTGAAAACTATCTATTATCTTATGTCCCTTCTCATATGATCTTTAATGGGTAACATGTGTGATAGTTGTTTGGACCACATCAAGGCTTCTTCTAATCACTAAGATTTCTTAGATAACTTTTAAAACACCTCCCAGGGAGTTTAAGGAGATTAGGGTCGGTACTAGATAATCTTTGATAATATACTCCTACATTATTAGACATTATTCCTGGGAAATCGGCATGTTGAGTGAATAGATGAGTCCCTCCCATTGAGCGATGAATTCGATGACTCGCTTATCAAGATTATGCATGCATTGGAAGAGATTTGTGATAATTTTCTTGCACAAAGTAGAGTTGATCTGGAAGAGAAACTTTCAACATATGTCCTCCCAACAAGAAATGGATCATATCGGAAGTTTACAATACCAAAAAAATGCAGGTCCTTCCACGGTATGGAAAAATCACTGGAGATTACTGGCTTCCTTCTTTTCTGGAGTCCCGAAAACTGGACTACAACTTGAGTTTGAATAGGATAAATGTTATAAAAGATCACATATCCCCTTAAATGTGGTGAATCTTGGGTTACTAGACAATGGTGGAACTTGATCAGGGTCTAACCATACTACGTACAGTTTTCCTTCAGGAAGAATTGTTACCAATCAGAATTCCAAATCCTTGAGATGGAAATTTAAAGAAGTTATCATGTCATCTTGGTGAGTATTTTTGGTCACCAATGAATTGATAGGCTTACCAAATCAAGGATAGGTGTGGTATTTATCCTAAGGAAGATAATCATGCTACTCAAGAGGGGTGGGAGACTCTAATCTCGATCATTTTTCATAGCCCCTAGCTTCTTTCCTGACTAGGTGCCCAGGGCCACAATGTTAAAATTGGGACACATCTCCAAGAAACACTATGTGATCCACTAGAGGAAATATGGGGTCCATTTTTATGTGGTTGGGTTCTAGCCATTGTTTAGAAATAAGATCATTATTTATCCTTTTACAGTCCTCATGTTCCTGAAGCAAGGCAGTTATCTTGGGGACTAACTCATCTTTTGGTGAATCCTTGGATGGACCAATGAGCTCAGGGGTCCCCTTTCCATTGTCAACATACTGGTGTGTAGGTAGTAATTTCTCATTAGGGTAACTCCCATGACCTAGTTCATTTATCTTCTAGAGAGTACTTGTGTGTTTCAGGGGGCTTCTTGGTACTATGTTTCCCCTAGAGGTGGGTTTTCCTTTTAATGCCTTGTATATGTGGTTCTATTTCTTTGATCCTTTGATAGGTCTATGGTGATGAGATTAACCGTTTAATTAGTCATAGGGTAACTTTCACTATCAGAAGATGGGTCGGATAGACAATATTGTCATTGTTTTTGGGTAAGACTAAAGTGGAGGAAACCATACTGCCCCCATCCTCCTATCTTCACATGTTGAGACACTTATTTCAAAACTCGATGGATCATAGTTAGGCTCCCAATGTAGGTTTTATGGAAATTTTATAAGTATGAATATTATTTAAGAGGTTGAAATTATGGTATATCTATGATCTCAACCCTATTATACTATTAGTAAATGACCTAGAGGTGTTCATGGATCCTTTTATAGGTCATATGATAGTTTTTAAGGTATTGAAACATCACCCAGAAATTATAGTGAAATCAGACTTCTTATTCCCCAATGAGGGACCCTTGGATGAATAAATATGAAGCTATAAGCGGAAAAATGTGGTTGATAGCTAATTGGTGGCCTAGAGTCTACAAAAACTCCTCCTGTTCATTATCCCAGGTATGGTCCTGCCCTTGGTCATACTAAGCTCCAAATGTCACATGCTGAGATAATGATGATGGTTCTGATGCAGATCTTCTTTACTATAGATTTTCTAGGAGTGTTATTATTGTGCGGGTCAAATACACACTACATGCTAGAATGTCTCTTAGGGGAGGAGCTAGATTCAATATGATATCTATACAGGATGATTTTTTTACCACATTCTCTAACATGAGGGTGTTGACATTCCTTTTGAGGCTGAGTAGAGTGCTCACTATCAACTAAAGGTGTCAAAATAGATCTTCACATCTCTCTAACTTCTAGCATGGTGGTAGAGAGAATGTAAACTGATGGCGGTAGATATAGTTGCACCAAGAGTCCCTTAAAAGAGGCCACGATTTCCTCCACATGTAGGTATTTGTGGAGGTATTTTGGGATCTTGTGAACATAGACTTTTGGAATTGTTACTCTAAACCAAAAATCTTCTTCGCTTTCCATTGGTATTATAGGTGAATGTTCCCTCATCAAATCATGTGTCTCTTTAAAAATGAGAGTTCAACAGTGACATGATACTTCCCATGGGCCTGCATCTGACAGCGTGGGACTTCTTAGAGCATAAGCTATTAAGATTCACTTGTATTCCTCTCATGTGTTTGGTGACATGTTCCATGGATAAAACCCCTATGTAGGGTGTTCTCTTTCATGTAATTCAATTATTCTTCAGAGTAGGGTATGTTTTTAGCATAGAGAGAACCTTTTCACTAATTGGAGGTGGTGTAAAGAGGACCTCGTCAATGGTATTTATCATTATGGTATGGATTATAATGGATTTCAGGAGTGATAATGACTTATAGAGTCATCCCAACATACATTAGATGTGGTTGTGGTCTCTATCCGATGAGTGAAATGACGATTCTCCTTTTAGATGTTGATGGGATCTGATTAGATACACTATTAGGGACAAAGGCCACATGAGATAAAAAAGATTCCTCAGGTAGGGAGATGGTCTAGTTCTAACCCCAACATTAGTTTCGAGAGTTCTGGACTAAGGCTAGAAAAGCAGGCATGGAGTCAATCCACTCTACAACCTATGGGACCAATCAATATTAGCACTGGAATGACCTAGTGGGAGCCCTCTTGGGTAGCTCCCAGGTAGTGGTTGTGATGGGTATAGAGAAAAAATTCCCTACCCCCAATAGAATAGGTGATTGTGTTGTCAGATCACTTTAGGGATAGGCTGTCAAATCAGTTTACCATTGAAAATGGGGTGATTTTCCCCTGCATGGCCCTCAGGGGTGGTATTGTTGGTGAGGCGCCGATGCTTTGACATATATATGAGCTATATATCTAGTATTAATGACCCCTTTATGTTCATATCAATGAAATTTTTTTTCAACCACCCTCATTTTGATGATGTAGGAAGGTGATATGGTGTGTGGGTGCCCAGAATATTAAGGAATTGTGGTTGTCATAGAAGAAGTTTAGTCATGCGGGATTTATACACCAACATTTCCTCTACCCCTGCACCTATTGGTATTAGGTCACCAGTCTCCAATAGCTTTAGTCCTTTAAAAGAAAAGGAATAATCCACCAGTGCAGATATAAAGAAGTTTATTCCCTATTCTCCAACTTCATCCATTCTTTTGAAAACAGAGGAGGGACTCACACTGATGATGTTGTAGACCAATGTTTCCTAAAGCTATATTACCCATGTAATGGGAGAGTTTCATGTTGGGCCCACCACTTTTTTGGTGGGACATAGCATTGAATATCTGGATCTGATGACATGAAAATATGATTGATTCATTAATTACTGATCTAATCTCTATTAAAGGATAAAATATTTCATGTCGAGTTTACAGTTGTATTTCGGACACTTTCAACCTGGGATATTCACTGTGCTACTTCTGACCTACATTCTTACATTCTAAAGGTGTGTATCATCCATCACATTATTCAATGATGTGGTCTCCTTGATTGAAATAGCATGATGGGATGTCAGTTCCTCCTTCCATGTATTCCACCTGGGAGATCATCACCTCGTCTGAGTTTTTCTCATACATTTGAGTTATGTTCATGAAACTCATTCCTAGTGTCATCTCAGGGCAGATTCTAGTAAATTACATAGATACGATCACTATAGGGTATCAAAAGTTGGTCAGAGTAGTTAGTAATTTTGGGCATGTATAGGATTTTTTTGGTATTGGGTGTATTAGGAATCTATAAATCCTTTCCCATTTTGAGGGCATCTCATGTGTGGGGAATCATTGGTGCAGAACCTAGGGAATCCCATGTCGGACATGAGGTAATTGAAACCAGAGGCAGAAGTATTATAAAGTTTTTTACCTCAAGTATCCCATATTTATTGTATGGGTTAGAGATTCCAGATTAGGCCAATGTGTTGATGTCTTTTGTGGATGGATGGGTAATTGTTTTAACATCATGTGAGGATAGGTGGGTCTCAGGTTTAACATCCTTGGGGGGATAGGTTGGTCACAATTTTAAAATGTAGTGGGAAAAGATGGGACACAAGTTTAATGTTTTTTTGTGAAATATAGGGGGAAGGTTTAATATCTTGTGGTGGAAGATGGGTTGTAGGTTTAACATATTTTAGGGTAAAATAGGTTTCATGTTTAACATAGTATAGTTATATGTTGTTTAAAAGATTAAAATATTCTTTGGGGATAGATGTGTCATAGGTTTAACATCTTTTCGAGATATACGGGTCACAGTTTTACCGTCTTTTGGGGATAGGTTGGTCATAGTTTTAATTTATTGTGTGGATAGATAGGTTTCATGTTCAATGTCTTGTAAGGAAAACTCAGATGTAGGTTTAAAATATCATGTGGATAGGCTGGTCATAGGTTTGACATCATTCAAGGATAGATGGTTCATCGATTTAATGTCTTATGGGGATAGGTTGGTAGTAGGTTTAACATCTTACATGTATAGATGGGTCATATGTTTGAATACATTTATAGAAAATTGGTCTCATGTTTAAAATATCACTGGGATAGGTTAGTCATAGGTTTAACTTTTTACAGTGACTGATGGTTCATAGGTTTGAAATCTTATAGGGAAAAATGGGCTATAAGATTAACATCTTATAGGGACATGTGGTTCATTGGTTTCACATCATATAGGAACAAATGAGCAGTATGTTTAAATTCTTATAGTAATAGGTGGTTCATCAGTGTAATACCTTATGGGGATAGATGGTTCTTAGGTTTGATGTCTTTCGAGGATAGATTGGTCACAGGTTTAACATACTATGTGGGGAAATGTGGCATAGGTTTAACGTATTATGAGGATAGATGAGTCACATGTTTAGCATCTTATGGGGATATATTGGTTGCATGTTTAAAATATTACGATGATAAATGGATCATATGATTATCATCTTACAAGGATAGATTGGTTGCCGGTTAAACGTCTTGTGGGGATATATGGGTCATAGGTTTAACATCTTGCGGGTACAATTGGTTCACTATTTTAACATCTTTTAGTGACAAATGGTTTGTAATTTTAACATATTATAGGGGGAAATGTGTTGTAGTTTTAAAGTCTTATGGGGATAGGTGGGTCATAGGTTTAACATATTGAGTGGAAAAATGGAAGGTAAAGTGTTTCCCCATAGGGGAATATGATCACACATTAAGGTTTTGGTGTGTGTTGGGGCATTAGTATTGAAGCTAAAATAGGTACCTCATATGTGTTATTATGTTGGGATTGATCCTCATGGATGCATCCTACATACCTTGTTAAGAAACATGTATCAAAACCCATGTAGTTTTATTATTTATTTTATGTTTGGGTGATATGATCGGTCCATGTAGTTTAACATCATGTGGTAAGGACACTCATGTCGTGGAAAGAGCATCAATGAGGGATGGTGTGGAGATTTCATGTCAAGGCTTCCTAGAGTAGTATTCCCGGGGGATGAGGGGATTGGGATCAAAGTAGATTTCCTGGGGTTCCATACCATGATTATTACACATGGGGAATCTTGTTCTCATCAAACGGGGTAATGATACGGTTTAACATCATGTACTGAAAATGTTTCCAGATGTTTAACATAGTGAAACTAGGATATGGATCTCAGTAGTTTTAATTCATGTATCTTGGATGTGGGTGGGGATTATTCCCAGCGAGGATAATGTCAAGGTGATCGGAAGATCCCACAAAAAAAAGACTCTATACCTAGATAGGTACGTCATTCCCTATAGTGATTCCACCTATAGTCATTACATGTCCACAGCTCATGAACCTCTAGGTAGGGTATGGCACATACACATCTATGGAGGAGTGTCAATCAGAAATCCTGATGTTATGGTGCTTATAATTAGGATCAAAAGGCATTAGGGTACCTATCATTAGGAGAAACTTTTGGGGTAATGGTCTAGGCTACACTTGAAGCATAGGGGTCATGGGATTGAGGATCCTAAGGTTATTGTGTGTCAATCTATCATATTGAAAGATAAATGTTTTTTGTGATACATGGTATCTATTACAAGTAAATTATATAGATTCTTAGGGATATACACACACATATTTTGAGTTTTGTCATAGCTTAGGGTAGCACAAAGGCAGCTTCTCTTGTGTAAACCCAACTATCCTCAAGGGATATTGTGTGAGGAACTATCAAGCATGGGCCAAAACTCATTAGGGCTAAGGGGAGGTTGGTTTTAAAAAAGATCAAGCTTTGATAATCTATTATAATTGTGAAATTTCATGGAATAGAGTTATTTTTGAGTAATATTCGACACTTCATCTTCCAGAGCTCTTCTTTAGTGAGAGAGTGAGGTTATATTTATAACTGAAATGGACAGCCTTTGGTGTGAAATATTTAGGGTCATGTAATGTGGTTTAATTATCTCTATGTATTTTTCACTAGTCCATGGACATGCGAACTAGATATTTCTCATTTTCTATCTCATATAGTGGAATGTTTCATGAAATTGTTTGTTTTTCATGTAAGAAACCACTACTATGTGAAAGCACCTTTCCCATTGTTTTGGGGCTCGTAGATGATTCTTAGTATCCTATTATTTATTGTCTCCCTTTATGAAAAAATATATTGTGTTTATAATGAATATATTACATGAAAATATTGAATATTGAGTGTAGATGACTTATTGGTTCTAGAATTTTCATTTTGTATGAATTGGAGATTTTTTAAAAGAAAACTACCCATGATGGGATTTTTTATGCCAATAATTAAATCACACCTAAAAATTAAAATAAATTAATAAAATATTATTTTATTTATTATTTAAAATGGAAATTCATTTAACCATGAAATTATTCAAATGGTATGTATTGAATAAAGACACTCTCTTTAACATCATTGAATTCTGGGAGTGGAACATGGACCTGTGCAACATAATACACCAATAGAGAATGTTTCACATGATATGGTCTAAAGTTTTGACTAATCCCTATAAGGAGTAATGTATGTTTGATAATTCTATCTTCTTCAAGCATGTGGATGATATATTACATGCCAAATGTCTCATTTTATCATACATGACTATGTGATCTCTATAATAATCACAAAGACATGGATGTATACATCATGTTGCGTCATAACTATGATATTAATCAAGGGAAATCAAGAAAAGATAGTTATGATATCTATAATTCACTTCTTTTGTGAAATATGAGATAAGGATCATGATCTAGAAATCGTGTAGTCAAGGTTTTTGGATACATAGAGTGTCTTGAAATTATGTGTTTCGAGCTACCCAAGGAAATATTGTTGGACATAGTTTTCACCTCACTAAATCATAACTTATCAAGATTTATTATTAATTTAAATATGAACAATATATAGAAGTCACATTGAGATATCTTCACTCTGATTGACTAGGTAGATAAGGAAATAAAGCATAAAAACAATATAGTCCTTACAGTAAATAAGAGGAAATGTAACAAAAATCCGTAAGACAAAATCTAATACTAAGGCACCTTCACATCAACCTTCCAATAAGAGAATGATCAATGGACCAGCTCTAGAGAAGGATTTAGGTTCTTTTACATATGGAAATAAGGTCCATTCAAAGATGAATTGTGAATCAATTAAGTAGAAAAGGGAAAATAAAAAATTTATTTTTTATCAAATGTAATCTCTTTATTTCTAAAAATTGATTATTAGATATAGGTTTGGGTACTCATATTTTTTTCAAAATATGGGAACCAAGAATATTTTGCAAGGTTGCCTTGGGTGAGGTGAATCTTTGAGCTATAGGTGGAGTAAGAAAATTTCTACTCAATATTGGAGTTTACTGTCACACATGATTAATGGGATTGAATATGGTTTTAAATAATAATTATTATGTTCCCATTATAACGAAGAATATAGTATTCATTTATAGGTTAAAAACGGATGGATTTATTTTTAATTTTTCAAATAAGACATTCTGGTTTAATAATGATGGCATATGGTATGGGATAGCACATTTTCATGAAAATATTTTAATACAAGAATATAAAAATAATTTTTTTTAATCGTTAAGGAATTATGTTCACTTAACTCATATCACATCTAATTATGGAATCATTGTCTTGGTTATGTAAACAAGAGGTGTTTAAAAAATCAACATCAAGAAGGATATTTTTATTATTTTGAACTAAAACCCATTTACATATGTCATTAATTTTTCTAGGAAAATGAAAAGTGTTTCATTTAGTAGAAAGGGTAAAAGATCTATAAATATTTTATAATTAATTCAAACATACATGTGTTGATATTTTCTTTTAGAATCTAGATAAAAATACTCTTACTTCATAACTTTTATCAATGACTTCGGTGTACATGTATTTGTAGAATTAATGAGGTATACATCTGAATCCATATAGAAAATTAGTGAACAAAATAATGATTTAGATAATTATATTGATAAAAATATAAAAAATCTCCACTCAGACAACAGAAGGGAGTATCGTAACCAAGGTTTTAATGATATCTAATGGATTTTTTTGGATAATATCTCAAATCACTCCTTCATATTCATGATAATTGAATACTGTTAGTGAAGGGAGGAACCATAACTTATTGATCATTATGATATTGATGGTGATTCATAAAATTATTCTAATACCCTTTTAGGGATACATATTACAAACTACATAATATATACTAAGGGTATTTCCAAATAATTAGATAATAGAATCCTGTATGATTTGAAGTATGGGAAGAAATCTATCCTTTCACATTTACATGTGTGGAGATGTGAAGTATTTTTTAAGCTCTCTTATGGTAATAAGATTTATCCCTGAGGAACTAAGTGAATCTTTATAAGATATCCCATGGATATAAGGGATATTATTTATTTTAACCCTCATATAAAAAGTTAATAGATGAATGACAGTCTATGATCCTTAAGAGTAATCAACATAAAAAAGTGATAGTGGGAAAAAGTTACACCTTCGTGAAGTCATGGATCAAGATGCACAAGAGTTTTCATAGGAATATATTCCAAAAATCACAGTAGAATAAGTTGTTCTAGAGACACAAGTACTATGTAGAATCAATGTAGAGGTTATGGAACCAAATACATGTGGATTTCAAGTCACCGATTAAAATGAAATGTTATTAGTTAAAGATAATGTACAGTGGATAAATGGTTTAATTAATTTCAAGGTATAGACTATGAAAAAACATTTTCAACTATTGATATATTCAAAAAAAATTAATTATAATTTTTAAATCATCTTAACATGATTATGGGATTTTGAAAATGGATGTTAAGATGACCTTACTTAACAAAAACATTATATAATATTTCTATGTGACCTAACTAGAAGGGTTTGTGACACTTAATGGTTTTAATAAGGTATACATGTTGCATAGATCCATTTATTGGTTGAAGAATGTAATAAGATCATGTAACATTCATTTTGATTAATCCATAAGAAAATTTTATTTTATAGAGAATGAATGTGTGCCTTGTATCTATGAGGTGTTTAGTGGGTGTTTAGTTTTTTTCAAATATTATATGTCAAGGATATAATATTAATGATAAATGAGATACCAGTATTATAGTTAGTTATGATTTGGTTATAGAAATTCTTTTACTAATTCAAGGTAAAAAAATCAATAGATATTGAAGAGATTTAGTATGGAAATATTCAATAGTATGTTGTTTCCAATGTCACAATAACTTTTATCCTAAGACACAAGATGATAGATATAGAACAAGAATGATCCCATATGTATTAGTGATGATATCTAACATGTATATCATGATATATACTTTGCTTGAATTTTTCCTACACCTTGAGAATGGTAGGAATATATCAAATATATAAAAGAGAGATGTGTTGGATGGTCGTAAAGAATATTATAAAGTATCTAAGTTGCATAAAGGATATATTTCTAGTTTATAGAGGATATGAGGAACTATTTATGTTATGATACACAAATACCAGTTTATAAATAGATCAAAATGATCTAAAATCATAGTCACAATATTTATTCTAACTTAATAGAAGATATATGAGTTGTAATAATTCTTACTAGATAGTGTTCATTATATCTACAGTAATTTCGAAGTTTATTTCAACTTCTTATGTACTTAAAGAAATTTTAATTTGAATCTTTGTCCAAAATCTTGATGTTGAACCAAGTAGTAAAGATTATATCACACTATATTTTGATTATACAGTATTAGTGGTCCTATCCAAGGATCCCATGTTGCATCAATGGAAGAAGAATATTCTAAAAAATAATTTCCTCTTAACGTTTTTTGTTTTAAATGTGTGAGGTTACCGTATAAAGAGTATCCATAGAAAAAATTGTGATGGACTTATTGAATAATGACTTATCTCAATAGAATATTAAATATCATGTGATAGGTAGTATATTGAAATTTTTTAGTAGTTGGATTTCATGCAAGTGGGGTTTCGTTGGAGTTAGTTCCCTAGAACCAACTTAATTTTTTTATTTAGATTACTAGGATATTAATATTAATTAATATCTTATCATATGATGAGTATTATTTTGTATAGAAGTAATGTGATAATTTCTTTATAGTATATGTTGCATCAAAATGTTATAGTTTTTCTTCACAATAATAAGAACCTTTAAGTTATATGAAAATATTCTTAAACATATATCCTATGATCTAGATGGAATCTATCTGATAGGAAATGTTTGACTATCAGGTGTTTGATTCTCTTAAGTGCATGATACTTCTACTCATGAAGTTTGTAATTGGTAATCTATAATAATAGAGTTTATTAGAATATACCAACCAATAAAAATTATATATGTTGTCTGTCATTGGATATTCCTATCTCTCGATGTGTCTATTAGTCATTAGACATTATATTAGAATTAATATATATCTTGAATCACATATTGTGATCTATTGATGAAAACCATAATGGAATATACTCATATAAAGGTGGGATACATCGGGTGTTTCATAAGTGATATCGAATTAATTGAATAAGTTAATAAAGTGTTTTACCCTTAAATGTTAATGGAAGATGATATATTTGGGCCATTTATTAAAATGGAATTTTTTTGATTAAATTTGTGTCCCTATTAGTTCATAAATGAGTTCATTTTTGAGATTTAAAGAAAAATTATCAAGTATATAGGTTAATGACATAATTATACTACCTTCTTAATGAGATATCAAAAAAACGGGATTATATAACAAAGTATTCAAATGATGTTTTTTCATTATGATACTAACTTTTTCCTATTTGGGATCCTTGACATGTTTATAAATATTGATCTTACACTTCAATAATACTCACATGGTGCCACAAAGAAAGATTCCTAGACAGTCACACGATAAGTGTACCCATAATTTTAGTTAAATTCTAATTGAATTTTATATTAAAAATAAATTATATTCTTATCTTATAGAGTAATAACTATTCTGGTTATGTTGATCACATAAATTGAATCACTAATTATTCATGTCTATAATATATTTGAATTGAATGTTAAATACAATTTTAATTACAAGTTACTAAATATAATATTTTTTAATTTCTTAAATTAATTATATAAATATATCTATTTATTTAATAAAGTATTTATATTCATAGTTCGATACATTTCGAGGAGGATAGACAAGAAACATTAAGGATATAATTAAATGATATATTTTATTTAAGATCATTTGAATAAATATTGATTTATTTAATGAATGATATTAAATATTTATAAGTTAGCACATATCATGGTATATAATAATAATATTATGATTATTCTTTATCATTGGGTTTATTAAGAATAAAACAATTAGATAAGGTACTTCATGAAATTAAGAAATGTATTAACTTAATGTATATAATCTGATTTATATCATTTGGTGAATAATGGATATTGGTGTGCACAACCAACTCTCTTAATAGAATTATCTCAAGAAAAATTGAACCTTTAACAAACTCTCTCATGAAAATAGAGATAAAATTCCCATACTACCTCTCAATAATGATCGAATAAGATAATTATTCTTCCATGAATAAAATATTACTTATTTTGATCAATCATTTACAAATAAATTTTATTGGTTCCACTACACTAGCACCTGGAGCACTAAATATGAAATTATTAGATTCATAAATCACTTATGTATATTGCTAGTGAAATTATATTTTGGATTATTTAGAGAAACAATGATATGACAACTGCTACCAATTTCATCATCAATGATGGTAGAATTATAAAGTAAAGGTAATTATTAGTATAAATGTAGTATATATTAAATAACAAAGGATCATATCTATAAATATTATGGGTTTTCTTTATCAATTTATTTTTATTTTATATTTTGAAACTAATGAAATAAATTGTTGGGAACTGGTTCAACTATTTCTACTACATGTCAAGAACATCATCCTATCGTGATACTTATTCACCAAGGTTAGTGGTAAAAGTATCTTACCCTAGAGTTTTGTCATCAAAATATTGAATAATTCAGGTCCTTATCCCTAAGAATTATTTAAACACATAATATTAGAATCAGAAGTTCTTATCTAAAAAAATCATTGATCACAATATGATCTGAGTCAAACAATTACTATAGGAAACATAAATATTTTAGAATAAAACCCTTCAAAATGGGAAACTCTATGATAACAGAGAAGTATAAAAAAATAAAAGTTCTCAAGTGGGAATCCACTTTCTGTCATGGAAGAACATTTAGATTGCGGTATGAATCCATCAATTATAGCTTCCATGAAATAAAAAGTTGTAGATAAAAGGCATGGGAACATGTTTTCCATCCATATATAATAAAACTTCTCATAAAAAATGGGGATCCCCATATTTTTCAATTAATTTGAATTATCCATTATAGATAATAAAAAATAGTGACTAATTCTTCAACCATAGTGGATTTAAGAACTAATCTCCAACCATTAAATCACAAAATAAGGGAATCATGATTTGATACCACTTATAAATCCACTTATAATATTTTTGTAAGATAATTGAGATGAGGGGTAAATAAATGATATATATTAATTTTAAGTTTCTTTCAAAAAATATTCTCCACCCCTTAGAGTATAGTGGTGTTTTTTTCACACCAAAACTACACACCAAAACAAGGAGAATAGTAACTTTTCCTCTCTAAAAATAATCCTTATTGTGATTTGAAATTGTCCAAGATCACATAACCCAATAAAATAAACTTATAGGTATAAGAGACCATGGTTTATCCTCAAAACCTATGTTTTACACATCTCCCAATAGTGATTTGGTATATCCCAAAAATAAGTAAATCATGACCTTTAAAATGTTAATCATTTGGGTGAAAACTAAATTACCATCATCCAATATAATTTTCCCAATTTCTCAACTGTGTTAAGTAATTATTCTTCTTTTATTCTTTCACTGTAACATGATCCACTTCAATTGGCATGAACAGATAAAAATTCCATCCTATCTATTAAATCCTTGATTATTTATTGTGAATAATTCTTTATAAGAAATATAAAAACATCAACTTATATTTTTATATCTTATATCTTAAATTTATAGCTAAATTCCATATTATTCTTCAAAATATTCTCACATATTTTTTGTAGGATTTTTTCAATTCCATTCTTCTACTAATTAATTGAAATATATATTCACAAAGATGTGTGAATATATTTTCTTATAATTTATTCTTATGTTCCCCTTCCACCTATAATAAAATAGGTTATAGATATTTTAAATTAAAATCTATAAAGACTCTTCCTACTTTACTTTATAATTTAATGAATTATCATGGATTCTATTTCTTTTTTATAATTCCACGTAAAAATTCCCCCCAATAGCAATATAGGAAAAACATGGCTACCAACTAGTTACAAAACTTATTCTTCAATAAAAATACAACCCATTATTTAATACAATACAACCTTCTAATTATATCCCTAATATTAAATAGTTTGAATCATGGATTAACAAAATCACATGGATTTAATTCATTGAGTATTACCACACATCATCACATAAATAAATTCTACAATAATAATATACATCTAAATAATTAATTATGATATTTATTTCCATGAATATCAACTCACCATGCATCACCTAGTTAAAATTTTATGATACTTTGAATAAGATTTGATTTAATATAAACCATAAAATTTTCACACTATAAGATCAGAGTATTTATTATTCTTACTTATAAAATTTTGATGGAACCTAAAAAATTATCTATGTCTATAATGAATCTTCATAATACACTATTTTTTCATTTAAACAATCAAATAACTCATCCAAACTAACATTTGAATCATCCAAACGAACAAATGAAACATATTAACTTATATGTTACTTTTCTATAGTATATCATGACTTTTCTACACTCTAGGATGACCCATATTAACTTCTCAATGACTCTTCTAAGGTGTAGAGTCACTCATGTGAATTCATACTTATTAAAAATCTAAAAAAACCCATTTTTTCCACACTTCTTCATAAATCATAAATTTAATTCAAAACACCTCTAGACATTTTCAAAATTACATTAAGAAAATTTTAATATTCTATAAGTCTTACCCAAACATCCTTTGAGTTTGAAAAAAATTTATATATTGAAAAATCTAATAAAATAAAATCATAACCACATTAAACTTATCTAAAAAATAACTAATCTTGATAATTTTCATATTCTAGAGGAAATTATTCAATATAAAATTAGTGCATATTTAACTCAGTATTTCAATAATTTCCCCAATGATCAAATTTTTCTCAATCATCCCTCAACTCAAGAATTAGTCCCAACAATCCCTACTAGTATTTCCTCTAAAACAAAGGAACATAATACTCCATAAAACTATGAATTCTTAACAATGAATAATTTTTCAGTATTTCTAAACAAACTTGAGTGAATTTAGTGTGGGTAACAAGAATATTGAATAAAAAAATAATGTTTTACATAAAAGAAATGATAGACATTCAGTGTTTTCCAATATGATTCTAATGATTCTCCTTGATGAAATGATACCACTTAAAAATAAATATGAGAATCAATATTTCTTCAATAAATATTGTATTATCACATCTAATAATTGATTGTATTTTACCAATAATTCATCATCACAATAAATATTTCCTCAACATTAAAAACCTCTCCAATGTTAAAGAATAAATCCATGCATGCACTTTAAAAAACTATTAAAATAGTTTACATATAAACAATCCTAAATCAACATCATTTCACTTTTAATAAGTCTATCTAAAATACATGTCCCTTTTAAATAATAGATCTATCCCCCATTTTTAAAAACATATATCCATGCGTAACTCTCCCTAAATTAATTGTCTTCCATTTTTTGAAATACACAAAGATATAAAAATAAAAGAATATTTCACTATAGGAAAATTGAATTTAACCAAATTTTGGTTTTGTATTCAGTTCCATTTATAAACATGAATAATTTATATACCTACAGTTAAAAAAGAACAAATGTAAATGATGTGTGGGTAATAAGAAACATTTATAAATGTTTCTAAATTATTCATGTTTATAAACATCTCTAATTAGGAACATTTATTAATGTCACTAATTAAGTAGATTGAAAAATGATTAAAATTACCCACACATTATTTAGTTATGTTTTTTTAAATGGAGGTAAATAACTTAACAATTGTAACACCCCAAGCTTCTACGGTACGTTTCCCTTCGAATAATGCGATAGCGTGTGTTGTACGCAACCTCGAGTTCTAACACACACCACAACTAATTAAACTAGCCGTTGTAAATAGTAATACCTACTTTTTGAAATCATATATATTTTATATTTCAATATGGACTTCATTTTTGGATTCGGAATATCGAAATTATCCTAGGGTGAAATTTTGGTACTTTTCGGATAACTTTTATATTTTGATGAATAGTGAAAATTACTAAATTTTAATTAAAAACAACTTTTTTAATCAAAATAATTAATAGTGATAAATTATGAATTTGAGTGGTTTTAAAGTATATTTAGAATATATTTTTACCATTTAATATAATTTTGGTCATTGGACATAATTTTACAATTAAACCGAACATAAACAAGTGTCAATCTTTTGATAGTTATTATCTCTTAAAAACACGCTTTTTGTTTTAACAGCGGGAATTAATTTTAAATTAATTTCTGCCACTTCTGTGTTTTGAATTTAGGAAAATGGATTCCATATTTGGAATCAGGATGTTCAAATTGTGTAAATAGGTAACTTTTATTTTTAGACATTTTGAATAGTTACTGTGGTAAATATTTTATTTACCATGGTTAAAGGGTAAATCCGGTAAATAAGGGTTAAAAAAATAATATTATAATAATACAAAATTACCCTAAAACGTGTCCAAACCTTATTGGTGGACACATACCCGACCATGGGCATCCTTGGGTCAATTTGGGGACCCCTTGGAGCCACTTGTATGTGGTAGGGACACTTTATATTAATAAAGTTAAAATAAAAATAAAAATGGCATAAGCTTACATCTTTTAGAAGAACAATTTTTACATAGGGTTATACATGTTGGATTTTCGATTATAAATATTCATTAGAAATCTAAAAAGATTTCCTACATAATGATATTTTACTTATAATTTTTAGACATTAAATAATTTATTTTATTTATGACACAATGATGATGCAGTAATTACTATAATAGTGAAAAAATTAAAATAAGTGATATTATAAATACCCAAATAAATATAATATGAAACTTTTAATGAATTAAACTAATTTTCTAGGATAATATGATATATTAGGATTGATTTAATTGACTTTGTTCGAAGTAATAAATCTGTTATGAGTTTCAAAAAAATCAACTAATGAATAGTGTCAAAATTGACATAAAAGAATTCTTAAAACAAATATTATATTATTAATTGATATTAAATTCCTAAAAATCTAAGGTTCGGCCAAGAGACTTATATCATGATAGGTTAATCATTAATGGACCACTTGGGGGTCTCTTGGATGTATATAGTAAGTTTATTAACCATAATATATAAAATACAAAGAGACATTGTAAAAGTGAAACTAATTAACTTAGAGTTAATACTTAAAGATAAGGTTAATATAAGTACCCAAACCTGTCTAAATTCTATTGGATGAGTTTCTTTCGACCTATCCCCACCTCATCATTTGAATAGTAAACTTTGGAGCCTTTAGAAACCGAATATGAATTTATTATAAATTAATATTTCTAGCTTTTCCAAAGGTGCCCCTCACCCCTCTTATAAAAGGGCACTCCTCCTTCTCATTTCTTCACACCTTCAAAGCCTTTTGGTTCGGCCAAACTCTGCCCAAATACTCTCCCAACATCCCTCAATACAACCTATAGGCCTTAGTTTGATCAGAAAGCCAACCTAAGGAGCCCTTTTGATCAAATCAAAAGGAAGAACCCGAAGAAGAGGTAATGATTTCACCACCCTTTTCTCAGTTCATTTCTTCTTCCACTTCTTCTTCCTTTGTTCTTACCATTCTGAAATAATAACTCCAGTATCTCACATATACTGTGATGTTATTATAAATATGGTACAATCATATTCAGTATTCTATCCACCCTTTGAATAACATGTCACCATACGTGCGTACGTACGGCTTACCGTCTCCACGTCGTGGTGTAATTGTTATTCAATATAATATTATTTGGATGGGTATAATAATGATGTGTAACTCATGTAAATAATAAATATAACATGTTAATGATTCTGTATATATGATATACCATCCATTTATATATTATTTTAATATCAAAAGAATGATATTGTCGCTCGTGCGTACGTACGGACTACCGTCTCCACGAACGCGATGAGATTCATTCTCCATCGTAACCATTAAAGCGTAATTATCATTTTATGATTTAAAAATGATGTTTAAGGACTTGATATCATTCTGGATATGAATAATATACAACCTATCCTTTACAAACATGTCTTACGTAACAAAACATATAAAAGAAAATGAGTAAGTTAACTCCCGAAACGACGATAATTCTAAGATATTATTAACAAATCAATGTTAAAAGATCATATATGATATCATATTAATATATATGATTCTTGTATAATTTAATAACAACTATTTCACCATTATACAGGAGGTTAACCTACCCCAACCAAGGAAAAAGTACAAGGTAAGGGTTATTTCACAATCTCTTCATTATCCGAGGTTGTTTATATGTAATAATCTACTGGGATCTCTTTATCATCCACATCCATGTTTCTTAAAAATGTATTTCAAAACATTTTTACTATTTACAAGAATATGGGTTAAAGTCATTTATACCCTTGTTTGACTTTTTATAAGAGTTTTATAAAGGAATCTTTCCATCGTTTTCAAAACAAGGTCCTTTTTAACCTTTTCGACGGAATTGAGGTAAGAATGTTTTTTTTAACTTATACGGCGGGTGCGGTTATTTTCCGCCGTTATAAAATTGTCGAAGCTTTACATACAAGCTTATAAGAATATTTTCAAAGAAAATGTTTTATTTTATATGGATCTTAAATGATTTCAAAATAAAAGGAGATACTTCTTTAAAAAGAATTTTGATTTCATCTATGTCAACATCCTTTGATGGATTTTAAGATTATTTGAAGTTGATTTATTATGATACAAAACTTCTATATTGTATTGAAGGTTTTGTGATATGTTTGACTGTGGATGTGCTATTTTTATACCATTCATAGTTTATGGTGAAATTATTGACATTTTGTATGCTAGTTTTAATACGAATGTTTATGTTATGTTTAAACCTTTTCATATGGGAATGCATTGGACTTAATAAGTGACGGGTGGAGCCCGCTATAGATCCTCGATGCATCGGTAGGTCTCATGAGACAAACTAGTGTCTTGGCACAAGGCCTTGACAAAATCTTATTTGTAGTCTTGGCACGAGGCCTTGGCTATGTGGTTATGATAGTCTGGCATTATGCATTCCAACATTATGAAAGTGGTTATTTATTTTTGCATGTGATTATTCGATTAGTGGAATATCCATGTGAATAAGTAAATGGCATTATTTCATTTTATTTATGCCATACCATGTTGAAAGTTCATATTTAAAAGGCTTTTGTTTTAGTTATACATTGCCTTAAATGTTTATTCTTATTGATGAAAGTTTCCGCTATATTGTTATCCTTACTGGGCATTTGAGCTCACCCCTTTTCTATGTTTTATTTTCCCAGGAAGTGAAGATGTAAGTTATGAATGACCTGCAGGGATATTATGAGGGGATTGTAGTGTGGACTGTGGAAACATTATGTTGTTGTAGTAGTTTTTGATTTTATGATGTAATGTAAAACTTATGAATATATCTAGTGTTTCCAAGGCTACTAAACCAATCGGTCTTTCGAGATTTGATCTTTCTTGTGATCATGCCAATGTTATGTAATAATGCACCGACTCTGGGCAACTGGGGTCGGGGCGTTACAGTTGGTATCAAAGGAAGTTTAGTACAAACCTTGGAAGCTAGATTTAGATAAACTCTGATTAGAGCACGTAGACCTAAGATGAACTTTGAGGATTAGTATAGAAGAACTTCCTAGAAATTTTGGTATTGTAGAGATTTTGTGAGTTTTTCGAGCAATACATCCCTGTCTGGATACGAGCAGGTAGAGGCGGCTCTGGCACAGATGTACCTAGGGGTAAAACCCGAAAACACCGCTTTGAGCTAGACTCGAACGGGAACTGGTGCACGACAACGGGCCTTGCTGCACTCTTGGTTACGACACTCCCGGGGGATATGCTTAGGATAACTCTCACTTTCTTTACAAATCATTATGAAGGGTTTATGAGTATATACTTCCTCAAAGAAAACATATTTATGATTATGGATTATATCCATATATAGTTCAATTTATGTTTAGTGTTTTATAAGTATGGGATTATGTATTTTGATTCATAAACTGATCTAGTTTATGACATTGTTTAGAAATGGCGCCTAGTGGAAGAAATGGAAACCGTATCAATGCACGCACTCCATGTAGGGATTGCCCTCCTGCTCAAGATAATTATAGTGGGGCTGGTGATGCAACTGGTGCTGATCAGCTAATCACCGTACTGGGACAACTTACTCAGGTTATGAATAATAACCTTACCCGTATGGAGCACCCTGATCCGCAGCGTGGAGGATCAATGTTAGATCGATTCATGAGACAACAACCACCAACGTTCAATGGGAGTACAAATCCCTTAGTAGCTGAGCAATGGATATTTTCCCTAGAGAAAATATTTCAGGCTTTGGGGAGTAGTGAAAGGGAAAAAGTTACCATGGCAGTTTACCGCCTCACTGGAGATGCTGATCAATGGTGGTCATTGATTCAAAACATGAAGGAAGATGATGAAGTATCAAACATGGAATGGAGGGAGTTCAAAGATCTGTTTTTAGAAAAATACTTTCCTCGCGACCATCGAGCAGATATGGAAAGGCAATTTCTGAGTCTGAGACAAAAGGAGGATGATAATGTCACAAAGTATGAGGCTAACTTTACAAGGTTAGCGAGGTATGCTGGAGATTATATTCGCAACCCAAGAAGTAAGATTGATCGTTTCTTTGATGGGTTAAAACCATTTCTCCGTCGAGCATTAGTCTCACAATCCTTTTCATCGTACGAAGACATTGTCTCATGTGCTATCATGACCGAAAAGGAATTCTCTAAGTCTTATGACTTTAAAGCAAAGCAAGAGAAGAAGAGACCTGCTGATCAATCTGGGAATGGAAATAAGGGGAAGAAGGGAAAGGTTGAATATCCATCTTGTGGTAAGTGCGGGAAGAAACACCCCGGTGCTTGCCTGAAGGGAATGGGAGTCTGTTACAAGTGTGGTGAAAAAGGCCACCAAGCTCATGATTGCAAGGGGAAGAAGGAAGCTACCAATGTTCAGTGCTACAATTGCAGGGAGATGGGGCATTATGCAAATGCATGTCCTAAGCGTCAGGAGAACTTACCTCAGAAAAGGCCAAGGGATCAAGGCCAGGCTTATGCTATCACTACTGCTGAGGTAGAAACTCCGAAAGACGTGGTGGCAGGTAATTTAATGGTTTCCTCAAGTTTAGCAAATGAATTATTTGATTCTGGATCATCGCATTGTTTCATATCTTCCCAGTTTGCTAAGAAAATTAGATATTTCCAATTTGATTTAATAAGGGAGTTGTCAGTTAAAACTCCTAAGGGAAGTATCGTTGCAACAAAGTTTTGTGAATCAGTCCCCATTAGAGCACATAAATTTTCTTTATCTACTGATTTCATCGTCATACCTATGATTGAGTTTGATATAATCCTCGGTATGGACTGGCTTTCGGACTATGATGCGAAGATTTATTGTAAGAAGAAAGAGGTTACGATTCTCGATGATAATGATAAGGAACACCTTATTTTTAGAGCAGAATCGTCACCACCTAATTCTTATTTAGACCCACCCCCAGTAGCTCAACTTAATTCAATTATTGGGGAGGAAGAGAATGAAGTAACTATCGGTGAGGAAAGGAATGTTCAAATAGAGGGTGTACCTGTTGTGAAAGAATTTGTAGATGTATTTCCGGAAGATTTACCAGGACATCCTCCAGAACGAGAAGTTGAGTTTTCTATTGATTTGATTCCTGGATCAAGGCCTATATCGAAGACCCCTTATAGAATGGCCACTGTAGAGTTAGTCGAACTAAAGAAACAACTAGAGGAATTGAGTAATAAGGGATTTATTCTCCCTAGTGTTTCTCCATGGGGAGCCCCTGTTCTTTTTGTTAAAAATAAAGATGGATCTATGAGGTTATGTATCGACTACAGGGAGATCAATGCTATAACGATAAAGAACAAGTATCCCCTACATCGTATTGATGATTTATTTGACCAACTGCATGGAGCTCAATACTTTTCAAAGATTGACCTTCGATCTGGATACCATCAGTTGTGTTTGAAGAAGGAAGACATTCCGAAAACAGCATTTCGAACCAGGTACGGGCATTACGAGTTTACTGTAATGCCGTTTGGATTGACCAATGCACCCTCTGTATTCATGGATCTGATGAATAGAGTTTTCAAGGAGTATCTCGATGAATTTGTGGTAGTATTTATTGATGATATATTGGTATACTCCAAAACCTATGAAGATCATGAAAATCACTTGCGCATTATCTTGAAGACTCTGAGGAGGCATGAATTATATGGAAAGTTTAGCAAGTGTGAATTCTGGCTTCAGGAGATTTCTTTTCTTGGACATATTGTCTCTAAAGATGGAATCTCTGTTGATCCTTCTAAGACCAAGGCAATCCAAGAATGGCCAGCACCTACGAGTATAGCTGAGGTACGTAGTTTTATTGGTTTGGCAGGTTATTATCGACGTTTCGTCCAGAATTTTGCCCGATTGGCAAACCCATTAACGAAGCTCACACGTAAAGGGGTTAAATTTGTTTGGACAAAAGAGTGTGAAGAATGTTTCGAAGAACTGAAGAGAAGATTAGTCAATGCTCCTATATTGACTCTACCATCGGGGAATGATGGGTTCGTTATTTATAGTGATGCATCAAAGAAAGGACTTGGTTGTGTCCTTATGCAGAATGATAGAGTTATTGCCTATGCATCACGACAGTTGAAAATTCATGAACAAAACTATCCTACTCATGATCTTGAGTTAGCAGCTGTGATCTTTGCTTTGAAGATATGGAGGCACTACCTCTATGGTGAAAAATGTGAGATTTATACTGATCACAAGAGTTTGAAGTATATTTTCTCACAAAAAGAACTCAACATGAGGCAAAGGAGATGGCTTGAATTACTCAAGGATTATGATTGTACGATACACTACCACCCGGGGAAGGCAAACAAGGTGGCAGATGCTTTGAGCAGAAAAGACCATGGAGTTTTGAACATGATGAGAATTGAAAGGGATCCAATTTTCATGGATCTAGTGAAGATGGACATGGGAATAACCAGGGAAGGTGAAACATCAATGCTTTTTCAAATGGTTTCCAAACCATCTTTACTAGAAAGGATTAAGAGTTATCAGACCGATGATGAAGAATTTCAGAAGAAGATTAAAGCTGTGAATGATGGGAGATTGAGAGACTTTGTGTATGAAGATGGAACTTTGAAATTTGGAAAGAGACTTTGTGTTCCCAATATACCTGATCTAAAAAGGGAATTGCTGGATGATGCTCATAGTTCCAATTTCTCTATACACCCTGGGAGCACCAAAATGTATAGAGATTTGAAGGAACATTTTTGGTGGGACAACATGAAGAGGGAGATTGCTGATTTTGTATCAAGATGTATGGTTTGTCAACAAGTGAAAGCTGGAAGGCAACAGCCTGGAGGAGTCATGCAACCTCTTCCCATACCGGAGTGGAAATGGGACAATATTACGATGGACTTTGTCATGGGGCTACCAAAGACTCCTAGAAGGAACGATGCAATATGGGTTATTGTTGATCGTCTTACCAAGTCAGCACATTTTCTTGCTATAAGAGAAGATCTACCCCTAGAACGTCTAGCAAGACTATACATTAATGAAGTTGTGAGACTTCATGGAGTACCCCTATCGATTGTTTCTGATCGTGATCCCCGTTTTACTTCAAGATTTTGGAAAAGTCTTCAGAAATCCCTGGATACTGAACTTCATTTGAGCACTGCTTACCACCCTCAGACAGACGGACAATCAGAACGGACTATTCAAACCTTAGAAGACATGTTGAGATCTTGCTCACTTGATTTTCAGGGTATGTGGGATCAATATTTACCTCTGGTAGAATTTTCCTATAACAATAGCTTCCATTCGAGTATTCAGATGGCACCATATGAAGCGTTATACGGAAAGAGATGTCGTACACCAACCTGTTGGGATGACGTTGGTGAAAGAAAACTTGTAGGCCCAGAACTGGTGGAGGAAACGGTGGAAAAGGTGAAGGTAATCCAAAATCACATTAAAGCAGCTCAAAGTAGGCAGAAGAGCTATGCCGATAATCGAAGGAAGGATTTGGAATTTCAAGTCGGTGATCATGTTTTCCTGAAGGTATCTCCGTGGAAGGGAGTCATACGTTTTGGTAAGAAAGGTAAATTGAGTCTCAGGTACATCGGACCTTTCGAAATTCTAGAACGAATTGGGGCTGTAGCTTACCGATTGGCAATGCCGCCAAGTCTCTCCAAAGTTCACGATGTGTTCCACGTATCTCTGTTAAGGAAATACATGCCTGACCCAACGCATGTACTCACCTATGAGGAATTAGAACTGGAACCCGATCTGTCTTATTGCGAAGAGCCCGTCAGGATTCTTGATACGAGAGAACAAGTGCTGAGAAACCGGACGACGCGTCTGGTAAAAGTTTTGTGGAAGAATCATAAGATGGAAGAGGCAACATGGGAACCCGAGGAACTTTTGATGAAGAACCACCCGAGTCTTTTTATGCAGTAATACCCTAGAAATTGCGAGGACGCAATTATTTGAAGGAGGGGAGAATGTAACACCCCAAGCTTCTACGGTACGTTTCCCTTCGAATAATGCGATAGCGTGTGTTGTACGCAACCTCGAGTTCTAACACACACCACAACTAATTAAACTAGCCGTTGTAAATAGTAATACCTACTTTTTGAAATCATATATATTTTATATTTCAATATGGACTTCATTTTTGGATTCGGAATATCGAAATTATCCTAGGGTGAAATTTTGGTACTTTTCGGATAACTTTTATATTTTGATGAATAGTGAAAATTACTAAATTTTAATTAAAAACAACTTTTTTAATCAAAATAATTAATAGTGATAAATTATGAATTTGAGTGGTTTTAAAGTATATTTAGAATATATTTTTACCATTTAATATAATTTTGGTCATTGGACATAATTTTACAATTAAACTGAACATAAACAAGTGTCAATCTTTTGATAGTTATTATCTCTTAAAAACACGCTTTTTGTTTTAACAGCGGGAATTAATTTTAAATTAATTTCTGCCACTTCTGTGTTTTGAATTTAGGAAAATGGATTCCATATTTGGAATCAGGATGTTCAAATTGTGTAAATAGGTAACTTTTATTTTTAGACATTTTGAATAGTTACTGTGGTAAATATTTTATTTACCATGGTTAAAGGGTAAATCCGGTAAATAAGGGTTAAAAAAATAATATTATAATAATACAAAATTACCCTAAAACGTGTCCTAACCTTATTGGTGGACACATACCCGACCATGGGCATCCTTGGGTCAATTTGGGGACCCCTTGGAGCCACTTGTATGTGGTAGGGACACTTTATATTAATAAAGTTAAAATAAAAATAAAAATGGCATAAGCTTACATCTTTTAGAAGAACAATTTTTACATAGGGTTATACATGTTGGATTTTCGATTATAAATATTCATTAGAAATCTAAAAAGATTTCCTACATAATGATATTTTACTTATAATTTTTAGACATTAAATAATTTATTTTATTTATGACACAATGATGATGCAGTAATTACTATAATAGTGAAAAAATTAAAATAAGTGATATTATAAATACCCAAATAAATATAATATGAAACTTTTAATGAATTAAACTAATTTTCTAGGATAATATGATATATTAGGATTGATTTAATTGACTTTGTTCGAAGTAATAAATCTGTTATGAGTTTCAAAAAAATCAACTAATGAATAGTGTCAAAATTGACATAAAAGAATTCTTAAAACAAATATTATATTATTAATTGATATTAAATTCCTAAAAATCTAAGGTTCGGCCAAGAGACTTATATCATGATAGGTTAATCATTAATGGACCACTTGGGGGTCTCTTGGATGTATATAGTAAGTTTATTAACCATAATATATAAAATACAAAGAGACATTGTAAAAGTGAAACTAATTAACTTAGAGTTAATACTTAAAGATAAGGTTAATATAAGTACCCAAACCTGTCTAAATTCTATTGGATGAGTTTCTTTCGACCTATCCCCACCTCATAATTTGAATAGTCAACTTTGGAGCCTTTAGAAACCGAATATGAATTTATTATAAATTAATATTTCTAGCTTTTCCAAAGGTGCCCCTCACCCCTCTTATAAAAGGGCACTCCTCCTTCTCATTTCTTCACATCTTCAAAGCCTTTTGGTTCGGCCAAACTCTGCCCAAATACTCTCCCAACATCCCTCAATACAACCTAGAGGCCTTAGTTTGATCAGAAAGCCAACCTAAGGAGCCCTTTTGATCAAATCAAAAGGAAGAACCCGAAGAAGAGGTAATGATTTCACCACCCTTTTCTCAGTTCATTTCTTCTTCCACTTCTTCTTCCTTTGTTCTTACCATTCTGAAATAATAACTCCAGTATCTCACATATACTGTGATGTTATTATAAATATGGTACAATCATATTCAGTATTCTATCCACCCTTTGAATAACATGTCACCATACGTGCGTACGTACGGCTTACCGTCTCCACGTCGTGGTGTAATTGTTATTCAATATAATATTATTTGGATGGGTATAATAATGATGTGTAACTCATGTAAATAATAAATATAACATGTTAATGATTCTGTATATATGATATACCATCCATTTATATATTATTTTAATATCAAAAGAATGATATTGTCGCTCGTGCGTACGTACGGACTACCGTCTCCACGAACGCGATGAGATTCATTCTCCATCGTAACCATTAAAGCGTAATTATCATTTTATGATTTAAAAATGATGTTTAAGGACTTGTTATCATTCTGGATATGAATAATATACAACCTATCCTTTACAAACATGTCTTACGTAACAAAACATATAAAAGAAAATGAGTAAGTTAACTCCCGAAACGACGATAATTCTAAGATATTATTAACAAATCAATGTTAAAAGATCATATATGATATCATATTAATATATATGATTCTTGTATAATTTAATAACAACTATTTCACCATTATACAGGAGGTTAACCTACCCCAACCAAGGAAAAAGTACAAGGTAAGGGTTATTTTACAATCTCTTCATTATCCGAGGTTGTTTATATGTAATAATCTACTGGGATCTCTTTATCATCCACATCCATGTTTCTTAAAAATGTATTTCAAAACATTTTTACTATTTACAAGAATATGGGTTAAAGTCATTTATACCCTTGTTTGACTTTTTATAAGAGTTTTATAAAGGAATCTTTCCGTCGTTTTCAAAACAAGGTCCTTTTTAACCTTTTCGACGGAATTGAGGTAAGAATGTTTTTTTAACTTATACGGCGGGTGCGGTTATTTTCCGCCGTTATAAAATTGTCGAAGCTTTACATACAAGCTTATAAGAATATTTTCAAAGAAAATGTTTTATTTTATATGGATCTTAAATGATTTCAAAATAAAAGGAGATACTTCTTTAAAAAGAATTTTGATTTCATCTATGTCAACATCCATTGATGGATTTTAAGATTATTTGAAGTTGATTTATTATGATACAAAACTTCTATATTGTATTGAAGGTTTTGTGATATGTTTGACTGTGGATGTGCTATTTTTATACCATTCATAGTTTATGGTGAAATTATTGACATTTTGTATGCTAGTTTTAATACGAATGTTTATGTTATGTTTAAACCTTTTCATATGGGAATGCATTGGACTTAATAAGTGACGGGTGGAGCCCGCTATAGCTCCTCGATGCATCGGTAGGTCTCATGAGACAAACTAGTGTCTTGGCACAAGGCCTTGACAAAATCTTATTTGTAGTCTTGGCACGAGGCCTTGGCTATGTGGTTATGATAGTCTGGCATTATGCATTCCAACATTATGAAAGTGGTTATTTATTTTTGCATGTGATTATTCGATTAGTGGAATATCCATGTGAATAAGTAAATGGCATTATTTCATTTTATTTATGCCATACCATGTTGAAAGTTCATATTTAAAAGGCTTTTGTTTTAGTTATACATTGCCTTAAATGTTTATTCTTATTGATGAAAGTTTCCGCTATATTGTTATCCTTACTGGGCATTTGAGCTCACCCCTTTTCTATGTTTTATTTTCCCAGGAAGTGAAGATGTAAGTTATGAATGACCTGCAGGGATATTATGAGGGGATTGTAGTGTGGACTGTGGAAACATTATGTTGTTGTAGTAGTTTTTGATTTTATGATGTAATGTAAAACTTATGAATATATCTAGTGTTTCCAAGGCTACTAAACCAATCGGTCTTTCGAGATTTGATCTTTCTTGTGATCATGCCAATGTTATGTAATAATGCACCGACTCTGGGCAACTGGGGTCGGGGCGTTACAACAATGGTGGATAATTTCTACTTTTGTATTTTTTTCAGATTTCTATATTTATTTTTTAAAAATATGATTATTTTTAAAAAATAATTTTATCTGCCACTCCCTCTCTATGCCCCTCCACTGCTCGAGGTACCCTGCTGGTCACCCATGCACAGATGTATGCCCCTACTCTATCATCCACCACTACAACCCCACCACCCACCACCACCTAGACTACCACTACTCAAGTCACCCTGTTGACTACCCTTTCACCATTGTATTCCCTCTCACCCATGGACTGCACTACTATATTCCTCCCACTCACGAGACACCTTAGCATTTCATTCATACCCCCATGTAATGCGTACTATATTCCCCCAAGACCCATGATCCCATATCTGATTTTAATAATAGATAACATACAATACTATATTTGATACACATGTAATATTACGAAAAAAAATTAACATTTAAAATCCAAATAATTTTTAGATTATAGTTTTAGATAACTATGAAAAAAATTCAATTAATAAATCTCACATAATATCATCAAATGGACTATTTTTTCCAATATATAAGAAGCTAATAAATCCATAATGATTCTTTGAATTCGCCTACATATTATCAACACAAGATAAACTTTTATCTATATCAAACTTAATACATTATTTCATAACCTATGGAAATGGAAACATAAGAAGGGGTGAGATCTGATTCTGAGTAAGAGTATAATCAATGTAAAGTATTACAGTGAGACAACTTATATATGTTAGGAGGCATAGCATGATATCATAAAGAGCATGTAATCAATAAATGGGGAAATGATAACATAAGAACATGGAATAATATTATTATTATTATAATATCATTAAATTAAAATAATATGTAAACCATAAAAACATAAAATCATAAAAATAATTCGCGGTCTCGGCCTCATTAACATAAAACAATCTATAAGGCTAACTTCCCAAGAACCATAGTTTGAAAGGCTCACTTCCCACGCACCATGATATCTCATGCGATGGGAACATTACACAATGAATAAGATGGATATATAATTTTGGGCCCACACACTACATAAAAAAATAATACATATGTGTGACATATTATTTAAATAAACAAATCATAAAAACCCAATAAAATAAAATGGGTATTATATCATTTTCCACTGGTTCCCTAAATAATCATTCGTGATTTTATCAATAAACATGAAATGATAAAACCATGGACAATAAATGGGTACCCAATGACTTATAGTATCATTATAGGAAAATACCACTCAACAAATATGATTACACATATGTTATTTACATTATATAGGAAATAGATATATGTTGTAGAAAAAAAATTCCCCAATCAATTGATTCATTGGAAATCAATGTAGATCCCTTAAATCAAGTAATTAAATAAAGGGAATTCATTGAGGAAAATAATGGTTTGTAAATCATTCTTATACAAGTAGATGTTTTGGAGAAAATCAACGATGTATCATACCATAGATGTAAAAGATAATTTCATAGTTCATCCACATAAATAAGGTGGATGGTATTATTTGAAGAATACCATTGATAAAGTATACAACAAAGATGAAGAACACTTTTAGAAGAATAAGTAAATTTTATATGAAAATATTAATTTAAAATATCCTTTAAATACATTTAAAAAATAATATTTTAATAAATCATGATAATAATAATATTGTTTTAAAAAATTGAAATCATATAGAAGAAGTCTATTAGAAAAAGGTAAAGGCATCGACAAGATATTTTCACATGGAATCATGTAAAAGAAATTCCATTTTCATTAAAGTGGCCCATATAGAAACAATTAAAATATTTACTTTTAAAAAAATTAATAAATTCAAGGTAGTTAAAAAAACCATTTTTACAGAAATTTAGAAAGAAACCATTTTCGAAAAAATTTAAACAATACTTTAGAACAAAACATTTTGGAATAATAATTGGGATAAAAATGATTAAAGTCCATGAAAACTATTTATTTAAACCCAAAACATAAATACGATGATAAATAATTTCATTTTTAGGTGGGGAAGTGAATTATTAAGGTCACTTTCAATATTATAGAAAATAATTTTGATAGCTAAAACATGGATATAGAAGAGAAACATCCATTAGAAAGTATTGGAGTTATTATTATGAACATCATACTTTTATTTGAGGATGAATTTGATCAAAGCGGAGAATATTAATAAAGATAAGTAATATCGATATGGGAAAGGGAAACCAAAATTTTACAAAAATAATGGTAGTAAAAAAAGAGAATTTATGGATAAAAATAAATAATATATTTCACCACTCATGGGAAAAATGAGTTCATTGAAGAAAACTATTATGAGTTGATTAAAATTTAAAAAAAACATTTTAAGGAAAAATATCTTGAAAATGGACCTCAAATTTCATGAATTAAATATATTTCATGAAAATATAAAAATTATGAGACATATAAAACATATAAAAGTAAATTTCTGTATAAAGTAAAACATGTCTCATGTTGGGAAATTTGATTTTCCTTGGAATTATCCTTAGACATGAAGGGTTTAGGCTAATTAAGGGATTAAAAAGGCTATATTTAATGGAATAGGTTTCTAATATGGAAAAAATTAGAGTTTAAAAAATTAATTCAAATGTATATATGTGTGTGTATAACGGGTACAATTTTTCCCTTTTATAAGTGAAGGGAATGGACTTGTCCATGGAAAATAATGTAAAGTAAAGGGTAAGAATGGAATGGAATTAAATTTAAGTGAGTTAGGGGAAATAAGGTTGTTAATATGTTTATTTAAGACTTTATAACATAAAAATAAATTCTATATGTTCTGAAGTTCTACATAATTTTGGAAAATCAGACCCACCTTATACTAGTCATTTAAACACATACAAATCTTAATTAAATATTAATCATGTCAATGATTTTATTAGTAAAAATATTAGTATACCCTTTTACCAAATTTATAAATTTTGATTCTAAATTTTATTTTCATTTACCTAATTAATTTATCAAAAATGATAAAATGTTAATTTAAATTAAACACACATAACACAATGAAAAATTGAATAAAATATTATGTTTAAACCTAAAACATATGTATGAGGTCAATTTTTCATGGTTACTCACATTCAATATAGTGATTGGTTTAGCAAAATTAAAATTAAAATTATGTGGATTTAAAATAAATACAAAATAGAATTTCACTTTGAAAAGTTTTAATTAAATGAAAAAAATGAAATTTTTTTAAAATGCTATTATAATTGTTCTTATATACTAAAATATTAAAAAGACAATTTATTAGTAAAAAATTAATTTTATAGATTTCCTACTTTTACCTTTATAATATATAGGTTATAATTATAAATATTTTATTAAATTTTAGTCCTTGAATATATGCAGGTAATGTGATAAATGTCATTGTTTTTTTAATAAACTATATTTTTCACTATTCACTTAAAAATCAATTATTTTATAAAAAACTAAAAAATACATACTATGCTAATTTGTTTGTGATAAATTTATAAAATAATTTTATATTATCAAATTTAAATTCTAAAACTTGTAAACATAGCTTTCTAAAATTAAATATATAATATATATATAACAACCTTTATTGAAATTAACATTATTAATATTAACTCACATTAATTATTTACCTTATAAAGGCTACAACTATTAATGGTTTACCATATAATTATTTACCTTATCTTTATTAGTAATTTCTTCTTAATATTTTTTTGTTTTTTTTATGTCATTCACAGTGTGTTACACACGTTATAGAATATAGTATGTATTTTAAAGGATCTAAACTTTCAGGTTGTTACATTATACCCCCTTAAATAAATTCTGTCCTTGAAATTTTAAAAAATACATTAATTAAGGATTTCATGATGAAATATAGAAATGAATTAAGAGAAAATTCCAAATGTAATTTCTACATTAATATCACAAGTAAAACTATAGGATAAATCAATTTCCTCTATCGAGATAACTAAATGTTTTATTTTATATGGGCTTCTAGGTGTTTTTTGTCTTTCTTTTCCACATATAATCCATTTTCTAGTTCCATTGATATATTCCCCATTATGTTACTTCCCAAATATTAGATATATAATAAATGTAACATTCATTCCTTCATCATATTAATAATTTGATCTTTTATGAGGCTCTATCCTTATCTTTTTAAATTGTTTTGAACATAGACTATGTTCTCAATGATAATATTATTTATTGATAGTTTATTTAAAATAAAAACAAGATTTAAAACCCTATTTATTGTCTTATTTTATTTTAGGTTGGGAAAATCACCACATTGTCTGTTCCATCCATTGTTATCTTGGTTTCTTCTTTCTCTAACCATTCCTTTAAATGAAATTTTAGGGTTAATAATACTTAAATTAGTAAATTTATTAAGGAAAAACTATGATTATAGAGTAAATAATTCATAAATGGCATTCACAGCATAAATAATGGGAATTTTTCTTCAATCTACAATATTAATGGTTATTAAACTATTAGGTTCTCTAATCTAGTTAAATTTCATTAAATCATAGGTTCAAATACTTCAAAATGGTTTGTAAATAGAATGTGAATTAACCCTCACATATACCATATAATGTATGGTGAGATTTGAAGTTAGGTCCCATTCACCATTAACCATAATGATGACTGATATTTACCAAGCCAATTATTTTCAAGGTTTTACCCCTAGATGCATTTGTTGCAAAAGCGCATCTACTTTTCAGTATTAATATAAGGGTGTAATTTCTAGGAAAACCACACAATATCTAATTTATCAATATTTTAGGAGGTTATCCTCTACTGAAACTTATATATATGGATTCCACTAAGGCTATCATATCCAAATCTCTATACAGCATATAATATTCAATACTATATACCTAAATATTTATCTATATCATTGAGAAAAATATCATCCTTAAAATATTAACCATTTATGTCATTTATTGATATTAAATTATCCTCAACTAATAACATCCAAACCTCTAAATATATATAAACACTTCTATGATACCAAAAATATCACCCCAAAGCTCGCACTGTCAGATCTGATTCCAATAACATATAACTTACAACACTAAATTTCATACACATCTAAGACTAAAATATCTATCACACATTTACAATCAAATGATTTTTTTAGATATTTTTAGATAATTAATACAATTAACCAACAAATAAATCTCATGTATTCTCATAAAATGTACATTTTTCCACTATATAAGAAGGTAATAAATCTATAATGAGTCTTCAATGTCATCCATAAATTCTATACACAAGATAATCTTTTAGGATTATCATGTATAATAATTTCTTCCATAACCTACGTTGATGAAAATATAAGAAGTGTTGTTCTCAGATTCTCAGTAAAATCATAATCATTTCAAATCATAATTGCAAGATAACTTATACTTTTCAGGAAGTAAAACATTATTTCATAAATACATTGAATCAAAATATGGGAAATGATAACATAAGTTATGGGAATAATCATGATCATATTATAAGAACATGGAATCATAAGAATGTGTAAACAAAATAAACATGAAATCATAAGCATATGTTAAGTCTTACAACCTCATTAACAATCATGGTTAGTTAGGATAACTACACATTCAATATAGTTGGCTAATCTCACTTCCAAAACACCATGATATCTCATGATATGGAAAATTTTCCAATTTATTGGTGTGATATATAATTTTGGGCCCACCCATCATATAATTAAATTCATCATTTTGTGTGTCACATGGTTTAAATAAATATATCATAAAATCCTAAGTGAATAAAATGGTTTTTATAAACATTTAATGTGGTTCCCTAAGGAAACATTGATAATTTCGTCAATAAACATGACATGATAACCCAATTGAATATAAATGGGAATATAATGACTTTATGAATCACTCTATGTAAATAAAACTCAACACAAATGATTATACATATTATATTTACTCCATGTAGGAAATTTATATATGGTTTAGACAATAATTTTCCAAATAAATCCATGTATTGTTCATCTAGGTTAACACCCTTTGATCATGTAATGAAACATAGGGAATTCACTGAGGAATAGAATTGAATGTAGATAGAAATAGTTTTTAATGAACCACTATTAAATTAAATTCTTATTCTACTAAGAATGTACAATAATGATACAACCTAAGGTTGATCTTTTGGAGCCTTGTCACATGACCATATTTATATTATCAATATTAATATTATAACTAATATAAAACTGCGAAATTATTATCAATGGGAGGGTTTAAAAGACTCATGAAAATTTAACATATATATATATATATATCTGTGTGTTTGAAATGAAAAATATAATTAATTACATAGAAAAGAAAGATGTAAAATATTATTGGGAGGCAATGGTGATTGATATCATTGTTTTAAAGGATCTCAATATTCGACTCAATGAGATGATCAGTACCTATCACACATCACCTTCTCATTTGAAATGTGATTCCCCAATACCAAGACCACTAAATACATGACAATCCTTTTTCAAAAATCATCAGGGAAACCTATTCACTGACAATCACTATCTATGTCATGATCCACCATATTCACGACACAAATGGTGAGTGGAAGGATAAATGTTAAATGTGAAGAACTCAATAGTAGAGAAAATGGGGTCACCACTCACCATAATCAATTTAAAACCCAAAAAAATTCCCATAATTAATAAATTTATTTAAATTTAAGCACATTGGAACTCAATAAAGACATTATTTTCTCCCTCAAACAAACTTCTAGGTTAGTACTCCATTTTTAGTGGATTTGAGAAAGAAACATGGTGGGGGGGAATATAAAATTAAAAATTGTAGTATGAGATATGAATAAGAATACTAATATATATTAAAACTATAAATATATATCAAATTATACAATAACATCTAAATATAAATGGAATGGATACTAATTTTCCAACCTCTTGAAATGGGAAGGAGATTCATTTTCAAAGGGAGAGGGGTGAATAGTTTGGATCCAATTATGTCCTTCAAAATAAAATGCTTTATAGAACTATTAAATGGATGAATATGAAAAACTATTCTTCTTAAAAAAATCAATATATTTCCCCTTAAACTATAAAATTTCAACCTGATTGACCACCTAATGAAGGGGTTATGGATATTTTACCCTAGAAAATTATTCTATCCTGATGAGTATTTGAATTCAAAAGCTCGAACTTCACATGAATTTATAGATTTAAAGGAGACATAATAGGGCATATACATAGTTATTGATGTTTTTCCTCATCCCCTACTATATCTTCATGTCTAATTTCATCTTTATTGGGTAATCCCTTATTGATATATAGGTCCATATTAAAATATATCTAGATCTGTATATAGTTTACCAGTATCAGATTTTGGGATGGTTTTGGGATTTAATAAGTTGGATTTAGATTTGTATTCAGATGTATGAAAGGAATCAAAATATGTATGTAATCCTAAGAAAATTTATTTCACAATTTAAATTAGTAAATAAAAATTTATTTTTGAAATATATAATAACACAAAAAAATATTAAATTATAAAATTAGTAAATTTTTTCAATTATACAAAAACCTAAAAATTAGATAATTAAACATAAAATAGCACACTTATGGGATTAAAAATATTTAATCAATTATAAAATTTATGAAAATTTTATCTTCATCACTCCCCCATACATAACCATTTCACTCTCAAGAAATCATCAAATATTGAAATAAAAATCCAAATAACAATCCAAAATGAGAAAACATTTGTGATCATATCTAAACAAAATTATATCATGTATCATTTATGAAAAACATTTTCTTTTAATTTTAATCTCTCATATTTAAATATCTTTTACCTCAAAAATACATCCATGGACTAATCATAACCTACCTCACATTTAATTTTATGTCACTCTTCACTCATGTGAAATTAAATCTAGAGTTATGCTCATAATTAAAAAAGACATGTATCACCATATTTTCATGACATATATCATTAGTCACAAGTGAAATATAGGAGAATATTTTAAGTCATGGGGACTTTTTATAAGTAATTTTTGAGGGTTAGTGTTGGTGGGAAAAAATTTAAAAATTATGTCCAGAAACATAAGGATGAACTCTTAAGTATAATGTAAAAATATTCAAGAGAAAATACAAGATTAACCTCACTAAATTCTATAAAAATGTGAAACACAAAACCAAACCCTTTTTCTGACATGGGACATGAGTCTTTAAGTTATTATAATGAATAATTGCATCCAAAATACCCCCCTTTTTTTCTTTTTCCTATTTTTTGTTTTTTATGAATTTTTTAGAAAATGTAAGATGAGATAAAAATAGAATACAATGAATGAATTAAAATTCATGAAATTGATTTTTAATATTTAAATGAGTCAAAAATATTATTCATAGTGAATAATTTGAGATCTTCTCCATTTTTTCCTATTTTTTCATTATTTTTTAATTTTTATAATTTTTTTAAAGGAGAATCCGATCATACATATTAAGCATAATAAAATGATGATCATTAACAAGTTATATCTCTCTACTTACCAAAATTATGTAACAAACCCCACACCACCCAAAGATGATTCACATTCATAAGAACACATATAAAAGGCCCTTCCCCTAAACTCAAATGTGAAATATCTATCAAAAAATATTAATAGTGTGTGTAGGTAAGGAATATTTGGATTATAATGTAGATTCAATATATAAGGAAATTAATGGGTTCTACAGTCTAAGAAAGTGTAAATATAAGTGTAGGTATTAATTTATAATTTTTATATCCAATAAAATGTAGCAATCATGTCAAAAACATTCCATGAAGTCAAAATCTTCGACAGAGAAAAATTAAATGTTTTAGTTCTCAAACAAAATCTATGTTTCTCACCATAAAGTGTGGGATTTAAGAAGAATACATCAAAAATATTTGGAATACTTTATAGGTCTAGAAAAATATTTTGAGCTGGTGTTAAAAAGCATGGATTAAAAAATAATTCAAAATCATAAAAATTATTTAGAATAAAATTCAACAAAAAAATTTTCATGTCAAATCATTTAAAATATATTTTTTTTCAAAAAACATGTTAACTATCTAAAAATTAACTCAAGTAAGAAATATAAAATAAGTATTGATTTCAGATAAATTTTTCTAAATATATAAAACAAATAAGAAAACACTTAATAAAACTAATGTGTTTACCACTCTCCCCACACTTATATTTCACTACCCCTCATTTCAGCTCAAAAAATAAAAAAGACAAGGGAAGAAAAAAATCCTAAGAGAAATAAATATATAACCTGAATTTATTTTCAACTTGTAGGCTTGATTTAATCTTGTGGATACTATCAATAATACCTATAAATTAATAATTAAATTAAAACATAATAAAATTTTATAAAAATAAAGATAATGGGAAAAGAGGATAGAACATGGTTTAGACCCCTATATGGGTGAAATTATTTTTCTTCATGTGGTCAGGAAGTTGTAAAGGATTTTCCCAAATACAAATGTAGATGGGATTTGTTATTTAGAAACCACCAGATATGATTTATCCCAAGATCAATGAGTAAATTCCAAGAGCGGTGACCCCCTAATAAAATAAAATTAACCCTAACCCCTGAAGAGATGAAATATGGAATTTGAGTTATATATAGGGAGAGAAAGGAATATAGGGGAGGTACATATTTTATTTAGTTAGAGGATTGTTGTTCACTTGTGGTGAATATAGTAGAATATTATGTGTCGTATCTTATGGTTTGGGTTTAGTAAATTATTCGGTAATGGGTTCTTGTTTTTTATTTTGATCCTCATATTCACTAGTGTAAAACTTGACTGAGTCCTTTATTCTTTCCCCAACACAAGAAACTTCTTCATATTTTTCAAATAGGGCCTATTGTATTGTTGTTGAATCTATGAAATCAGTATAATGGATATCAATTTTCAATTCAAAATTAATAATTCTTGAATAAAAGTAAGGTTCAAAAATTAAATCTCCCTAAAAAATTCCTACTTATCATTCCTTTTCCTCAATCAAGGCTATTCAGAATTCATTTTTTATAGATGGAAGTGGATTATAAAGTATTTACTCAAACTCACCAATGTCTTCTTAAAATATTTCTCAAATATTAATTTCATTCTCTTAATCATTTTCTCATTCCACCCATATAACTTTAACTTCTTTTTTAGTAGTGGAAAGCATCTTAATTTTGTTTCAATACATCTTGAAATTATCTTGAAACTTCCAATAATTTTCCTTCATTTGGAGAGAAATTTTTCCCATTTTATTATCATTTTTTTCAATTAAATATTTAATGTATCTTTTTTAATAGAGTCACCAAAAAATTTATCAACATGACTATAAATAAATTAATTAACATAAAAATTAAACTCAACATATGAAATGAAAATTTGAAATAAATCTATTTTTTATGTTTTTTTAGAATTTTTTATTTTTATTTTTTTTATGAAAACCCATGTGTGAAATTCCTTTTACTACCCAAAAATTGCGCCAAATTGAGGTAATTGGTTTTTCATGTACCAATATTCAATTAAATTTTTATTCACCTAAAATGTACCATATTGGAAAAAATTAGTTTCTATCTTAGGGAGGATGATAATATATTATCTTCATATTTTAATTATTAATTTTATAAATAATATAAAACTACTAAACTAATATAAATGGGAGGTCAAGAGATGCATTAAATATTAATGTGTGTGTGTGTGTTCAATAGAAAATATATTATGTTATATATAAAATAAATAAGGAAATTTTCAATGGGAGGTCATGATGATTGATATCATTGATCGAAATGGATCTCAATATAAGACTTAATGAGGTGATCAAGACTTGATTCAACTCAACTTATCATTCAAAATGTGATTACCGTATATCAATACCTCTGTATATAATACAATCCTCTTCTAAACATAATTTGTGTGACCTCATTGCTGACTATCACTATATATTCCATGCTCTAAAATATGAAAAACACAAATAGTGAAGGGAATGATAAATGTTAAATGAGAACAAGAACTCGATGAAAGAGTAAATAGGGATATATCTCATGATACTCAATTAAACCTACTAAAAAATCCCCATAATTGAATACAGATATTTAAATTGAATCACAATAGAACTCAATCAAACCATTATTCACTCCCTCAATCAAATTTTCTAGGTTTGTTCTCCATTTTTAGTGAATGTGAGAAGGTAACAAGGTGGGAGAAATACATAAAACTAAAAAACATAGAATGAGGTATGAAAAAGAATATTAATATATATTAAAACTATAAAAATATTACTACATCAAAAAATAACCTCTAAAGCTACACAAAATTACCACTAATTTTTTCAACCTCCTGGAATAGTGAGAAGATATATTTTTATAGTGAGAGGGGTAAAAATTTCGGATCAAATTATTTAATCTATAATTTTACACCTATTATACCTATTAAATGAACTAATTTGGAGAAAAAAAACTTATTTATTGTTTTTATTTATGTATTTCTCCTACACCCATAAAAGTTCAGACTAATTCTCCACTATATGTAGTAATTATTGTTGTTTTACGATAGAATGTTATTATAGCATGGTTGAATTCCAACAATTAAACATCCATTGTATTTATATCATTGAATTATGTAGATACAGTTGTGTTTTTTGTTATTAAAGTTATCACCCAACCAGTTATCTATCTCCTTGTCGAATTTAATCTCCATTAGGTCATCCATTTTTTAGATATAGACACATCTTCAAAAATACCCATATCAGGGTATAGAATTCCATGATCATATTATAATATGGTTTTGGGCCTCATGATGTTGGATTTATCTTCATTTTTAGTTGGATTAAATTAACCATAAGATGTATGGAATCCTAAAAAAGAGTTTCAAATTTTCAATTAGTATAGAAAATTTTATGACTGAAATATATATATAAATTAAAATAGTTTCAAATCTAAAATTATTACATTTGTCAATTAAGATAAAAATTATACTAAACATAAAAATGTGACAATTTACCATAAAATAACACATTGTTTTGATTAAAAACATTGAATTTCTATATAAATTTTATAAAAAAAATTGTTTTATAAATATTAAATCATTCATATAAAAGTGTATGGTTATGAAATATAAAATAACAATTGATTGTACTATAGATGTAAAAGTGAGTTTCATAATTCATCTAGATAAAGAAGGTGTTGTTGGAGTTGGTGGCCTAGAACCAACTAGTTTGTACTTTATTCATTAATAAATTCCTTATGACATCTTGATTGTTCTTCTGCATGACAATGCATGTGATAATGTCCTAACGATATCTGTTGCATTAATGGGTTATATCGGATCCCTGCTATGATGAGAACCTGGAAGTTCCATAACACTGTTCTTGAATATATGTTCTATGACTAGATGATATTATTTGAGGGACACAAATAATATAGGTCATTAGGGGTGAGGACACATAAAACATTGAGGCACCTTCTCATGGTGTGCGCACTTGGTAATATCCAGGATGATATTATGAGAACGAGACACACGAGTAGGAAATCCACATTTCATAGTGTCATTGGATGTTCCTATCTACAGACATGTGTATTGGTCCTTAGACTGTAAGATTATTATTAATGGGTATTACAACTCGTGCACTTAGATGTATTGACGAAAACTGTGACGACACACTATTCGTAGCGAGGTAGGATACGTTGGGTGCGTCATGAGTAATACTGCATTAATAGATAATGCAGAAAGGATTTGTCCCTTCTCTTCCATAATAGAAGTAGATATCTTATGCCCTTTGATGGAATTGAAATAGACTAAATAAATCCACGGCCATGGTATGGTATGGGCGAGTTCAATTACGGGAAGTCAAAGGATGAATAATTGATCACATGGGTTGATGGCACTATCATGCAACCCGCTTGATTGGAGATATTAAGACAAAGGGATTATATTACATGGTAAGCATTCGTATGAGGTGACATGTCATTTTGGTGTTAACATCTTTCTTTATGGGTGCCTTGGTGTGTTTCTAGACGCTAACCATTGACTTTAGGCACGCTCCACCTAATGCCACTAATAAAGAGGCCTAAAGGGTCACACACTTAGTGTGTCCATGTATCTCAGTTAAATATTAATTTAACAAGTTAAATAAATATCATTCCCGACTGTGGTTTAATAATTATTTAAGGATTCCTGAATGCATTTATTTCGACACTACTTATTTGAGAGAATATATTGTGGGAGAAATAATATATATATTTATTAGCGATTAATGAAGTTACATTTATTTAAGAAGTAAATAGCCATTACTCAAGGTCTAATAAATATGGTGGAGGAAATAAATAAAATGGAAAAATAAAAGTACACATTGTGTATATTTATATACATGCTGTGTAGTTTGTTTTTTCAGGATTCGTGAGAAAATATTGTTTATTTAATTAAATGATATTAAATGTAATATTTTGGGCGCATGTCAAGTAATAATGATGGTCAACTGTCATTATTAAGACATGGTGTATTACTAAGAATTAAATGAAATGATTAAATGCTTTCGGGCAATTAATTCATTTTATTATTCTAAGTATTATAATCCCAAATTACATTATTCTCATTGAAGAGAGTCATTCTTGTGCACAATGGATCTAGAAATACTCTCAATCCAAGAGAGAATTCCCTTTCCACCAAGAACTCCCTCAAGTTACGAGAGTGAGATCCTCCACCGGATTAAGATAGTTGAAGGAAAACATCGCAAGCGAAGGCTCTTCTGCGCTAGCACCCAGAGATCCCTTCGGCGACGTCCAGAGATACGAGAAGCACGTGTTGATCACCGCTAGAGGAATCCTGTACTTGGATTCTACAACGCAATGATGGATCACAAGATCGTGATAGGAGACTCCAACGAATAAAGAATTCTATTGAGGTAATTCTTATGAATTAATTAAATTAATTATAACTAACATATGATTATCCTATCTCAAGGGTTTCGGGACTCTTCTTTTCTTTTTCGTTCTTCGTTCTATTCTGAATATTCGGCGTTTTAAATCGTGATGGATCTCGGATTGAACGTTATTTAACATTAAAATTAAAGTTGGTCAAACCCACCAACGCGCTTCCACTGCGCCTGGAACCTACAAGTGGTATCAGAGGGGTCATATCGTTGATTATAATTATTTATTTTTTTGTTGGAAATTTATGCATTTAATAATTTAGTTATTTCAATTCAAGTTTAATCCTTCTGGAAATCTGAATATCAAGATCTATTCCTCCTTACTCATTTCTCATTAACCTCCCAGAAAAAAAAATTATTTTAATTTGGATTAAAATAAAATGGAGGAACTCATCCGGAGGATCCAAAAGTTTCTGGCCATACAACACCAGAATATACGGCGTGTATTCAGAAGTACACACCGTGTAGTCTAGGTTCAATGCATTGACTGATCTGCCAAATCAGACCATGTATTAGATTCTTTCTAAGAATTTAAGACACCGTGTGTTGACCAGAAACATGAGGTACATGGTTTCTGGAATACACGCCTTGTGGTCCAATGAACATGGCGTGTAGTCTCTTCGAGTTATGGTTTGGCCGTGTACTTCGTACATAGCCTGCCCGGCTGGAAACCATGTAACACGAAAACTACACGGCTCCTGTCCCACTGTACACACCGTGTACTCCAAAAATTTCCGAAGTACATTAACACACCTTATCCCCGGGCGTGTACTTCGGATGGACGGTGAAGAAAATTACACGCCCTGTAGTCAGAACTACATGCCGTGTACTCAACCAAATTACGCAAATTTATTACAATTTATTATTATATTATAAAACCCCTTGAGAGGTGTACCATGGTGCAGGCGTAAAGCTAAGGCACAACACGTGATAGGTATTTTATATATATGTGTTTAATTTAACATCCACGTAATGAATGAGAATTCATCGGGTTTCCTCCAAGGTATAAGTTATGTACAAGAATAATTTTAAATGAATTTATTTGTTTAAAATTATGATGGATGAGAATCTCAAGGAAATTCAGAAAAAGGGTTTAAGATAAAAGGATTGATCAATTAAAGATAATTAATTTATTCAAGCATGATTTATCTTAAACAAGAACGATTAAAGAATTGAATGGTAGTTTAATTTATACGTAAATATTGTTGCATGTATGGATGATCATGAGATAGACCGAGTCCTTTGTATGTGAATGGTTTCTTTTAATTTATTTATTTAAATTAAATTTGTTGGCCTGCGAGCCATCTCCTCATTAATATGTAGGGCATGCACGCCCAAGCATTCTTTTATGTAAAACCCCCATTTACCCCTCTCCTGCATGTGAGATAAATACATATATAATGGACGGAGCTCCCAAGCTAGTGGAGGCGGCTCAAGTTAGGAGCCAAGGTGAAACCAATCCAAGGAGATACAAAGGTGGACAGGTGGAAAGCTGTAAACACGAAACCGAAAGGTTCAAGGTGTTTCTCCCCTAGGTCTTGGGTTAGTTTATCAACCACTAGATAACCTAACCAATAAGAAATATCATGATCATACCAATTATTTAATTTCTGTTAGTTTCATGGTTTATTTATTGTGGGTGTGTTGTCACGATCACATAATTGTTGAATTAAACGAGCATGCAAGATGGAACTAAAATAAAACCGGCTTATACGTAAATATTATCTTAGACATGGTTAATGACTTAAGTATATACCACTTAATATTTTCAAGCATGTAATCAAAGATAATAAAATGGCAATTTACATATAAGGATAAAATCCCACAAAAGAAATATTAAGTCGGCATAGTCTTCCATAATCATGGTTAAATCGAACCATAGTTCAAAGTTCTTGACCAACCCTAGTTGGGGTGATTTCAATTATCGGGGAATTATAATTCAAGGTTTTGGGTTGACTTGACTTGGTTCGCATCAAGGTTTGACTGCCACAGCAGGACTTGGTGTGACCAAGAGGCATAGTTTTAGGAAATCCAAAAAGGATTTTAGGATTGGGGTGTCCACTCAGTGGATCAAGGATCTGTGAGTTAATGCAGTTGGCATTTGGAATTCCTACCTAAAACCCTTCAAGTTTCTTGACCAACCCTAGTTGGGGTAATGCGAAGGGAAATATGGATCCTTTCCACTAGAATATTCATGCAATAGAATATTCTGAAGTCAATGGTGAGGGCTATTTGATTTTGATAAAATAGTGGGAGACTAATAAGTATTAATTTATTTATTTGTCTCAATTTTTAATAAAGTACTAAACCTTTGCTCATCTTAATTTTTAGAAACAGCAAGAAAATGATGTCAAACCTATCATTGTGCACCATACTCGAAAAATAAAACCTTCTCACCGGCACCAATTTCCAAGAAGGTTAGAGGCGTTTACGCGTCATCATTCACCATGAAAGGAAATTGTATGTGCTAGAACAGCCTATTCCAGTTGTGCCTGGGAAAGAGGCTAGTGATGAGGAATTATCTATCTACATGAAACACGTGGATGATGCCACGAATATCCAGTGTTTCATGCTATCATCCATGTCTAATGAGCTTTTTAAGTAACATAAAAACATGGACGCATATAGCATGATGTCTCACCTTAAAGATCTCTACCAAGAGAAGGCGAGACAGGAGAGGTATGAGATCTCCAATGCTTTGTTTACCAAGGAGCTTGGAGAGTCTGCGCCAGCTAGGCCTCATGTAGTCAAGCTTATTGGCTACATTGAATGCCTGGAAATCTCAGGGATTAAATTCCCGGATGAGTTGCGTATAGATCTTATCCTATCATCACTGCCCAAGACCTTCTCTAGCTTCATTGTCATCTATAATATGAGCGGAAATGAGAACAATCTATCAGAGCTTTTGACCGTGATTCACCAGGTAGATAAGGACATGGGTCATGACAAACCCACGGTCCTTATGGTGAACAAGAAAAGGAAGGACAAGGAAAGGGGTACAAAGACTTATAAACGTTCTGAAGCTCCTGAGCATTGTCCCTCCCAAAATGGGAAGATCTAGAGGCAGGTAAAGGAACGAGAGGAATTGTGTTTTGCATGTGGAAAGCAAGGCCACTGGAAGAGGAATTGCACCCAGAAACGTGGGGACAATAAAGGTGCATTCGTTATCGAGTGAAATCTTTCTATTTCTACACATTGGGTATTAGATACAGCTTTTGGGGCTCAAATTTGTATTCAAATGCAGGAACCATGTAGATTTAGAATATCGCCAGAGGAGAGGTGGATCTTCGAGCTGCCAATGGCTCAAGGCTGGCTGCGTTGGCAATTGGCGACTACCACCTCTCATTGCCAACTTGGATGATTTTGGTTTTACATAACTGTTGTTATGTGCCTAGTGTTACCAAGAACATAATTTCTGTATCTTGTTTGGATATGGATGGATTTGTTTTCAAATTTCGAAATAAGGGTTGTCTCTTTTATGGGAACAACGTATGTTATGGTCTGGAACATTTAAATAATGGTTTTTATGTATTGAATTATGAAAACCAAGTGTTGGAAATCGATAATGAAACAAACTCACATGACTCATACATCACCCAGTTATGGAATCACCACCTTGGTCATGTGAATGAGAAGCGCTTGAAAAAGCTCTACCAAGATGGCTATTTAGACTCTACTAAGCTAAAACCACTTGATAGATGTCACGCTTGTTTACAAGGAAAAATGACCAAGCCGCCTTTTGGTGGACAAGGTGAAAGGGCCACAGAGCTTCTAGGATTGGTACACACGGATGTGTGTGGACCATTTCAAGTAGAATCTAGAGGTGGATATTTTTACTTCATTACTTTTATTGATGATTTGAGTAGATATGGCTATGTCTACATAATGAGGTATAATTTAGAGTCCTTAGAGAAATTTAAGGAATTCAAGAATGAAGTAGAGAATCAGCTTGGTAAGAAGATAAAGAAACTTTGATCGGATCGAGGTGGAGAATATCTGAACCAAGAGTTCATCGATCTTCTACGGGAGTCTGGGATTCTATCTCAGCCCACTCCTCCTAATACACCATAGTGGAATGGTGTTAGTGAAAGGAGGAACTGCACCTTATTGTACAAGGTGAGGTCGATGATGAGTCATGCGGATCTTCCATTATCCTTTTGGGGATATGCATTACAAACTGCAGCATACACATTAAACCGAGTACCAACTAAGGTGGTAAATGGAATTCCATCCAAGTTATGGAATGGAAGGAACCCACTTTGTTTCAAACATGTGTATGGGGATGTGAGGCATTTGTTAAGGCCTTCTCAGGCAACAAACTAGCACCCCAGGGCACGAAGTGTATCTTTATAGGATATCCCAAGGAAATGAAAGGATATTACCTATATAACCCTCAAGACAAGAAAGTGACTGTCGCTAGACAAGTCATCTTTCTTGAGAGATATCACATCCTCATGAAGGATAGTGGGAGAAAGAATGACTTCGATGAAGTTGATGCTCAAGATACACAGGATTTGGTATAGGAACAAGTTCCAGAGGTCCCCATGGAAGAGGTTCCAGAAACACAAGTACTGCCTAGGAGCTCAAGAGAGGTAAGGGAACCAGAGAGATTTGGTTTCCTAGTCACCAAGGATGGTGAATCATTATTATTGGAAAATGATGAACCTATCTCCTACAAGGAAGTAGTAGAAAGCTCAAAAGTTACAAGATGGCTAGAATCTATGAATTCTGAGATGGATTCCATGTATCAGAACCAAGTTTGGGTTCTGGTATATGAGCCAGTTGATGTAAAGCCTATTGGATGCAAATGGGTATTCAAGAGAAAGCTGGACATGGAAGGTCAAGTTATAACCTATAATGCAAGGCTAGTGGCTAAAGGATTCAGACAACGTCAAGGAATTGAATATGATTAAACCTTCTCGCCAGTTTCCATATTTAAATCTATAAGAATCATACTTGCCATAGCAGCTTACTATGACTATGAGATTTGGTAGATGGATGTCAAAACAACATTCCTTAATGGGAACCTTCAGGAAGATGTCTATATGACACAACCAGAAGGGTTTGTGACACAAGGTGAAGCCAAACGGGTTTCAAGTTGCAGAAATCCATTTATGGATTAAAGCAAGCTTCCAGGTCATGGAACATTCGATTTGATGAAGCCATAAATGAATTTGGATTCATTAAGAACGAATGTGAGCCATGTGTTTATTAGCAGTTTAATGGGAATGCGGTCATCATCCTAGTGGTATATGTTGATGACATATTGATTATTGGAAACGACATACCAACCTTACAGTCAGTTAAGGACTGGTTGAAAAAGTGCTTCTACATGAAATACTTAGGTGAAGCAGCCTACATTTTAGGGATCAAGATCATTTGTGATAAATCCAAGAGGCTTCTTGGACTAACTCAAGGTACATACATTGACCAGATACTAAAGATATTTAGTATGGAATAATCAAAGAGAGGATTGGTTCTAGTGTCACATGGCTTACATCTTTCTAATAAAATGTGTCCTCAGACACAACAAGAGAAAGATAGAATGATTAAGATCCCATACGCTTCGGATATAGGATCCATCATGTATGCCATGTTATGTACCAGGCTTTATGTTGCCTATGCAATGAGCATGGTAGGAATATATCAAGCAGATCCAGGAGAACAACATTGGACTGGTGTTAAGAATATCTTGAAGTATCTGAGAAGAACTAAGGATATGTTCCTGCTATGTGGAGGAGACGAGGAGCTTCTCATCAGAGGGTATGCTGATGCTGGTTTTCAGACAGATCATAACGATCTGAAGTCCCAATCTGGATATGTTTTCATTCTCAATGGAGAATCTGTGAGCTGGAAGAGTTCAAAGTAGCCAGTTGTCGCCGATTCTACAGCGGAGTCCAAGTATATAGTGGCTTCTGATACAGCCAAGGAAGCTGTCTAGATTCAGAACTTTGTCCAGGAGCTTGATGTGGTGCCTAGCAGTAAAGATCCCATTACATTGTATTGTTATAACACTGTAGCAGTGGCTCTTGCAAAAGAACCAAGGTCACATCAACAGACAAAGAACATACTCCAGAAGTATCACCTCTTGAGGGATTTTTATCAAAGGTGTGAAGTTGCAGTGATCAGAGTTTCCACAGAAGAGAACTTGGTGGACCCCATGACTAAAGGCCTATCTCATCAAAAGCATGAATATCATGTGAGAGCTAGTGGGTTAAAGGTTTTTAGTAGTTGTCTCTAGTCCAAGTGGGAGTCTATTAGATTTGGTGGCCTAAAACCAATTATTTTGTACTTTATTCATTAATAAATGCTTTATCACAACTTGATTTTTCTTCTGCATGATAATGCAAGTGATAATGTCCTAAGGATAACTGTTGTATTAATGGGTCATAGTGGATCCCTTCTGTGATGAGAACCCCGAAGTGCCATAACATTGTTCTTGAATATATGTTCTATAGCCGGATGATATTATTTGAGGGACACAAATAATACAGGTCATTATGGGTGAGGACTCATAAAACTTTGAGTCACCTTCTCATGGTGTGCGCCCTTGGTAATATCCAGGAGGATATTATGAGAACGAGACCTTCCAGTAGGAAATCTACATTTCATAGTGTCATTGGATGTTCCTATCTTCGGACGTTTGTATTGGTCCTTAAACATTAAGATTATTATTAATGAGTATTACAACTCACGCACTTAAATGTATTGATGAAAACTATGACGACACACTATTCGCAGTGAGGTTGGATACGTTGGGTGCGTCATGAGTAATATTGTATTAACAGATAATGTGAGAAAGGATTTGTCCCTTCTTTTCCATAACAGAAGTAGATATATCAGGCCCTTTGATGGAATTGATATGGCCTAAATAAATCCATGGCCATAGTAAGGTATGGGCGAGTTCAATTTTGGGAAGTCAAAGAAAGAATAATTGAGAACACGGGTTGATGGCACTTGCATGCAACCCGCTTGATTGGAGATATCAAGAAAAAGGGATTATATTACACGGTAAGCATTCGTAGGAGGTGGAACGTCATTGCGGCGTTAACTTCTTTCGTTATGGGTGCCTTGGCGTGTTTCTAGAAGATAACTTTGGAATTTAGGCAGGCTCCGCCTAATGCCACTGAGAAAGAGGCCTAGAGGGTCGCACACTAAGTGTGTCCATGTATCTCAGTAAAATAATAATTTAACAAGTTAAATAAATATTATTCCCGACTGTGGATTAATAATTATTTAAGGATGCCTGATCGCATTTATTTCGACATTGGTTATTCAATAGAATATATTGTGGGCGAAATAATATATATATTTATTAGCGAGTAATGCAGTTACATTTATTTAAGAAATAAATAGTCATTACTCAAGGTCTAATAAATATGGTTGAGGAAATAAATAAAATGGAAAAATTAAAGTACACGCAGTGTATATTTATATACACACCGTGTAGTTTGTTTTTTAGGGATTCGTGAGAAAATATTGTTTATTTAATTAAATGATATTAAATGTAATATGTTGGGTGCATGTCAAGTAATAATTATGGTCAACTGTCATTATTAATACATGGGTTATTACTAAGAATTAAATGAAATGATTAAATGCTTTTGGGCAACTAATTCATTTTATTATTCTAAGTATTATAATCCCAAATTACATTATTCTCATTGAAGAGATCCATTTTTGTGCACAACAGATCTGGAAATACTCTCAAGCCAAGAGAGAATTCCCTTTCTACCAAGAACGCCCTCAAGTTACGAGAGCGATATCCTCCACCGGATCAAGGCGGTTGAAGGCAGACATCACAAGCGAAGGCTCTTCCGCACTAGCACCCAGAGATCCCTTTGGCAATGTCCAGAGATACATGGAGAATGTGTGGATCACCTCTAGAGGAATCCTGTACTTGGATTCTACAATGAAAATATGGATCACAGGATCGTGATCGGAGACTCCAATGAAGAAAAAATTCCATCGAGGTAATTCTTATAAATTAATTAAATTAATTATAACCAACATATGATGATCCTATCTCAAGGGTTTCGAGACTCTTCTTTTCTTTTTCGTTCTTCGTTCTATTCCAAAGATTCGGCATTTTATATCATGAAGGATCTCAGATTGAACGTTGTTTAACATTAAAATTAAAGTTGGGCAAACCCACCAGCGCGCTTCCACTGCGCCTGGAACCTACACGTACATGGTATCATTTGAAGAATACCATTGATCCAGTATAAAACATAGATTAAGAACACTCTTATAAGTATTAAGAAAATTTATTTCAAAATAATAATTTCCATTGTAATTTGAAAACATTTAAAATATAATATGCTATTAAACCGTAAAAATAATAATTAACTTTTTAAAAAAAACATGAAAGTTTAGAGAGGAAGTCTCTTTGTAAATGAAATAGGATGTGAAAAGATATGTTCAAATGGAAACATGTAAAAGATATTTATTTTTCTGAAAATATCCCATGTGTAAGAATTTAAAAGATTTAATTTTAAAAAAAATTAGAAGAACACGGTATTTAAAAATGCTATTTTTAAAAAAATTGGAAATAATTCATTTGGGAACATTTTGAAGAATTACTTTATATTTTTTTTTGAAAACTTATCGTGTAGAAAATGTTTAAAATTTATTAAAACCATTTATTGAAACCCACATCATCAAAAGGATGATAAAAATATTTATTTATATTGGTGAAGAGAAGTATGAAGGACACTTGTAAAACTAAAAAATACTTCCAATAGGTAAAACAAATATATGAAAAAAAAGATATACATTGGAAAGTATATAAGTCATTCTTATCAACATCATTATTTTACTTGAGGATTCATTTCATAAAAGATGGGGATATTAATGAAGATAAGTAATATCCCTAGATAAAAAGTAAAGATACCATTTGAAATGATAATTTTATGAAAATATACTTGGAATATCAAAATCAAGATGAAATTTGATGACTCTCATGGGAAAAACGACTTGAGTCGAGAAACAAATTACGACATGATTAACATTTTAATCAAAACAAAAGAAATAATAATAACTTGAAAATGAAATTCAAATACCCATAATAAAATATATTTAAATATATCCTAACAATTGTGAAGTATATACACTATATAAATTTAAATTGGATCATAAAGAAAAACATGTCTCGATGAAGGGAGTTTGACATGAAAATCCCTCACCATATTTCCCTACTTAGTTGATCACACTCTAACATCCTGTAAAACAGCTATAACTACATTAATCATTTATTTTATAACTTTATTAATATCTATAACCATTTTATACACTTGATTTATAATTATTTATTGTGAATATAGTGGTTCAAGGTAGCTTAATTATAATATCGGGTGTTAATGATTTTAATTTTCTTGAAATTACTTTGTAATGTTAATATTGATACCTAATATTTTATACCAATTTCTCAATTATGAGATTATATGTGGTAATATATTATATTTATCTTTATTATTTGTAATTATACACTTTCCTTCCATGAGAGTTTTAATTATTACTCTTGAAGATGATGTTTGAGACAAACATATGGTATATAACATTCCTTAATAATTCAATATATAAACATTACAAAATTGCTCAAGTAGGTGGTAAACTGACCAAAAACAGTGTTCCATAATGATAAAATTATTAATAAAGTGAGACTATATAGTGTTAATATAACATTTTTACAATCTTATAAATGTAATATATATCATATAAATACATAAAATCCATTCATAGAATCATTAAGGATGGGTGGTGTTGACAAATGAAATTCAATATTTGTGGAGGTGGTAGTATGCATGTATTCATGATTAACAAAACCACTTCTAAATGAATGAATTTAGTGAATGTATATGAAAAACTCTCATTTAAAGATTATAATAATTTTATAGATATCATATTATCTTACTAGGTACACTTCCAGGTTTATCCATGTTAGGTGGACAAGAGAAATGAGATATGTTGTTCATGAAGGTTGTATTCCACACAGACACATGATTAATGATGGAATTCTTCAAGGAATGGATGAAATGAAGATAAATTAAATGTTTGATCATTTAAAATTTGTATATTTTACATAAAAACATAATTATTCAGCAAACGCATCATTGATACCAGCCATAAGTTGTAGAGATAAAAAATGAACGGCATCGTATCATGAAGGAGGTAGTCCACGCATATATATGATTAATGTGTTTGTTTTAATTTTGATATGCTATGTAATTAATGGATATAATGAAATTTAAGTATATATATGGTGTTTAATTCGCTATATTAAAAAATTTATTGAATATTAGTAAGATTAAAATAAAAAATAAATACAAATAAAAGAGTAATATTCACATTGGGAACTTTAATTTTTAAGGAATTGTACTTGGAAATGAAGGGTTTAGGATAATTAAGTGTGGATAAAGGCTATGATTCAAGGGAGAGGGTTATATGTCAAAACAATGGGTAAATTTTTAGAGATTAATTTAAATTTATAAGTGTGTAAAGAAGGTTTTTATGTGGTCCCTTTTATATGTGAATGATTTATTAAAAAAATAAAATTTATACGGCTTTCTGATCAATTTAAAACCAAATTTCACCATGAAAATAATTAATTAAAAGAAAAATAATAATAATAGTTTTAAAAATCTAATTAAATGTTTCTTGTGTCTTAAAATTTTAAAAAATAATTTTATATGTTCAATATAATATTTTATATTTCATAACTATTCCATTAAAATATAGATTTTTTATCAATTAAAAGATTTTATAAGATTCTAGGCCTTGCAAATATATGGATAATGTGATAAAAGAAAACATTTTGGGAAAAACTATATTTTCTTTATTCATCCAAAATTTTATTATTTAAGAAAAACCTAAAAAATACATCTTTAGGTTATTTTTTTGTGAGTAATTAAAAAAAATTACATTATCAAATTTAAATTCTAAAAATTTTAAACTAAAATTATCAAAAATATATATATAATATAAATAAAATGAACTTTATTAGAAATTAACTTTTCAATATGAACTCATATTAATTATAAACCTTATAAAGTTAATAACTATTAATAGTTTATCATATTATTGTTTATTATAGTTTTCTAAATAATTCATTCTTGATATGGTATATTTTTTAGGTAGAGTGTAGTGTGAGACATAATTTTTTGAAAATAGTATGAGTTTTAAAAGATCCAAAATCTCAAGTTAGCGCACATATGCAAAGGGGTTAAATGTGTCATCAATGATTCAATCCCGTGTATCGGGGATCAAATTGGGGCACATGTACCACTCATCTAGACTCTTATTAGTATCTATCAAAATAATAACACAGATATATATATTAATATATATACATATGTAATTATTAATATTCATAAATTTATATATAAATTCATATTTTAGAATTTCCATATGAATTATTCTATTAATATACATTAACTTATATATAAAATAGCATATTAATATATATACATATATACAAGACTTAATATAAATATATATATATATATTCATACATATAAAAGTTTATATGTACATATACACATATATGTTTATACACAAACACACACACACACACATATATATATTTATACACTTACATATATACATGCATACATACATATATATTATATATATCAATACACACACATGTGTGTGTGTGTGTGAGAACTAATATATATATATATATATATATTAATATCCATGTTATACAATCCTTGATATATATTAAACTCTAGAAAGGTTCCTTGGATATATATATATATATGCATGTTTGTATATGTATAGTAATATATTAAATGTTTATTGTTATATGCATATATTTATTAATGCGTCACACCGTTGGTGGTGGGGTGGCAACAGTTTGGGGGGTGAGGGGTAGGTCTTGGGGTAAACTCTCTAAGAATTTGTATTTATTTCAATTTATTTCTTTTTCATTGTGTTCCGTGGTGGCGGTTGTAATCAACTTTATAGTATATATATTAATAAAGTTATAATTATAAATTTATATGTTAATTAATATTTTAATGTACACATATCAATATATTAATTAGTATGTTAATACATATATATTTATATATATGTATGTATGCTAATATGCAAATTAATATATAAATATATAAGTATATTTATTGTAATTTATATGTACATATATAAATATATGTGTGTGTGTGTGTGTAAATTTATATATAAGTATACTTATAAATTGAAAAATAGGCAAATTAATATATATATATAATATTAATTTATACATTGATGATCATTTATTTTATTATTATTAATATATATAAAAATTAATCTATATGTATTATGAATACATTTATATATATATATATTAATGATCATTTATCTAGTTATTATTAATTAATTACAATTCTTTTTTAACTATTTTATGCCTATGTATAAATTAATATAAATATACTTATACACACACATGTGTGTGTGTGTGCATATATATATATATATATATATATATATCTTCACGTGTGTGGGGTGCGGTCACAAAATTTTGACCATAGACAGGATATGTGTGTTGTAATACAAATTTTTTAAAAAATTGAATATAATTAATACACACACACAGACACACACACACATATATATATATCAATATATATAACTATTCTAAATATACTTATATATAACAATAATTTATATATTAACGACCATCTATGTAGTTATTGTTAATTAATTATAATTTTGTTTTAACGTATATGTCCATGTGTGTGCTTGTATGTGTGTATATGTATTAGTGTGTGTATTTGTGTGTGTGTTATATTTATATTATATATTGATGTATTTGTGAGTATATAAAACTATTAACAAGTTTATATATTTCTTTAAAAATTAAAATATTAATTTATTTTTATATTTGTAAATTATTATAAAATAATACACACAGTCTCACACACAGATATATAGATTAAATATATATATATGTGTGTGTGTGTGTGTGTGTTTGTGTAACATGTTTAATTAGATAAAAACATGTGCATTTATATATTATAGATATAAATATAAAATTTAAATTAAATATTATAAATTAATACACACACACACACACACAGATACATACATACATACACATACGTATACATATACATACATTTATTTATTTATTCATTTGTATGTGCAGAAACACACACGCACAAACAGATATATATATATATAATTGGTAATTTCTAATATAATTACATATATATTTTCAATAAATTTTTAGTTGTTATTAATTATTTATAATATAATAATAAATATATATACAAAAATGGATTTTAATTTTTTATTTAACCTTTGTCACATCTAAAACACACTTAAAATAAAAATTACTCATATTAGCCACGTTTTAAAACACAGATAAATTAATAGCGTTTTAAAACATGAAAAATTAGTGATGTTATAAAATGAGTATAAATTACCCATATTTTAAATACTGCTAAATTATATAAGTTTTAAAATGTGTCTAATTATAAATGTTTTAAAATGAATCTAATTTGCAATGTTTTAAAATGTGGCTAAATTCACATCCTTTTAAAACGAATCAAATTATCAATGTTTTAAAACATGGTTAAATTATCCATGTTATAAATAGTTTATAAATTAAATATGTTTGAAAACGTGGATAATTAGAGACATTTTTTAACACTATGAAAAAACAAGGATAAATTCATGTTTTTATAGTGTTTGTATTGTATTTTCTACTCATTTGACAATAATATTCAAATAAAAGAAGTGATAGGCGAATAAAACATAATACCATGGCCTTGATATGGATGAGTTTGAAATCCCAAAATCAACAAAATATTTTAAAAATAATCTTTAGAAAGTGTCTTAGTGAACACATCAGTTATTTTCACTTTTATATGAACAAATTTTAAATAGAATTCATTTATTTCTACATGTTTCTTTATGAAGTGATAATTTATATAAATTGACTTAGATATTTAATTTTTAACTGTATTCCTTGAAATATTTATATAATTTTATTTATCACATTGAAAAAATAATGAAAACATCACATAAACCTTGAGATGTTCCAATGGGGGATTCATCCACATTACATTGGGTGTGTAATGATTATTAGCCACATATTTTTACTTGTTAGTCCTCAAGGTATTTGAAATATACTTCATAATGTGTCAAGAAACACAAATCTCTCTATGGTATAAAACATTACCATATATAGACCTCTGATCTTCAATACAGCCAGCACAATCTTTATCTAAATAAGAAAAATATCAATATTATTGTTAATATCATATTTCAGAAAAATAACCTATTACACCTTTGATATAACTAATAATCCAATTTAAATCATACAAATATGACTCCTTCAGAGAACTTTTATACTTGTAAAAATTATAATAGCATAAAATATATCGATCCTGGATGCTTTTAAGTTTAAAATACTTCTAATCTGAATTTCAAATTCCCATAGATCTATTTCCTTTCATTGTTCATCTTTTAAGGGATGGTTTCCCAATGTAATTATGGTGTAAATAGAATTTAATCCTCTATGAAAAATATTTTATAAGTTCCTAGACATACTTCTATTAGGAAATAAGAATTTGATCTCTTTCTTGAGAAATTTGTATGCCAAGAAAGTACTGTATCTCTATAATACTTTACATTATTAAAAGATTCTTCATATCCTTATAAAAATATTCAAAAACTTATTTGTCATTTATATTAAATAGAATCTCAAATATATACATAATAAAAATGTTATCTACCTATTTATCATCATTTATGTATATGTTTTTGTCCACTCTTCCTATTCTAAAATTTAACCTCTTTAAGAAAGTTTATATCATAGAATTCCAAGCTATTGGGGAATGTTTCATCCAATATAGTTCTTTATTTAACCAATAAATATAATTATCATCTTCTCTAATCTAAATACCATAAGGTTTCTCAATTTATACCTCTTATTCTAACTCCCATTTGTTGAAGGATGTTTAAAAATCCATCGGAAAAATAATATATTATCTTTGGGTTGTAATATTTTGAAATAGTCTAGTGGTTTCTTGTCATGAAATTAATTAAAATTTATTATCAAAGGTACACTCCTATAACCTAGGAATATACTTTTCATATAATCCTTTATTTCTCACAACTTCACTTTTTCACTCTACATATTTTGGGACACCCACTTTCTCCTGGTAACATTATTCTTTTCGGGCATGGGAACCAACTCCCAAGTCTCATTTTTCTCAATCTGATCTAATTATTCATTCATATAATCAACCCACTATAAAGATTAAAATATTCATCAAAATTTTTGTCTTCAAAATATTTTTGTTCAACATTATAAAATAATGAGTTTTGTGTTAATTTCCTCAAATTAATGCTAGTTTTTACTATTTGTATTTGATCTCCAATAATGTTTTAGACCTTCACATACCTTGTTGTCTAATGATGATATAAATGACATTGTTATTCATCACATGAAATGGTTTAATCATCTTCTATAACCTGTATATATTAAATAGTTTCATATATTTTTGAAATTTATTCAGGATTTTTATCAAAACAAAATTACCATCATCACTTCAATAACATGAGTCATCATGTGAAACATATTTATTTGAATGCTAAATAACCTTAACATCAATATTATAAAAAATAATTCTATACATTTTGTTATCATAGTAGTAACCTCATCCATTTTTAGGGTATCATAGGTAGGTTCCATCAACACCTCTCTTTATAAATTTCCCAATACTTTCACATTTAACCTTGATAACATAATGGAAATAAAACATAAGAAGATAGTTAAATGTTAGATATTTTTTATAATGCATCTCATATTAATATATATCTTCATTTTTTCAATATAAATATTTAATTTTAATGTAAATCATTTTCCCAATATCTTGTCTCCAAAAGTATCTAGATGTATCATGATCGATTATAAATATTCAATCTATTTTCCCAAAACATATATTCTTACATTCAACCACACTATTATGCTACAATATATATAGTGCACTATGTTTATGTCAAATTCATTACTATTATAAATATGATTCAAACTTCCCATTTTAAAAATTGGTTCCTTTTTTTGAATTTTCCTAAGAGAAAAATTTCATTCTTCTATGTACATTTTTGAAATTTTTTAAATATTATTATAGAAGTAATCTTTTCTTATGAACATAAATCTAGTAATACTATGAAATTCATTAATAAAAGTAATGAAATAATTATATAAATTGGTTTATTACATCCTCATCAGCCAACAAACATATGAATGAATGAGATTCAAGTAATTAAAAAATGGAATATCTACCTTTTATATAATGATTGAGATCATATAACTTCTTTCAATATTTATAATATAAACATCATAAATAATATCTCTTTGAGTGATATTACACTTATTTATTTGGCTAAGATAAATAAGATTTGATTGAAAAATTCATTCTATTCTTCCATACTGAGATATAATGAGCTTCTAGTATCCCTCAATTCAAATATATGTCATTTAGCTCATTGTCTTCTATTAACCACTCATCAGTATTCTAGTTTATTAACCAAGAACCAATCCTTCCTAAATAAAACTCTATTTCCTTCGTAACAAAGTTAATAAACACTAAACAAATTGTGTTTCAATCCATCAATATATAGAGTGTTTTTGGATTTTATATTTTCCTTCCCAACCACTTTTCAACAATCTTCTTTAATCTTATGTAACTCATCATTTCCAAAAAGTCACTAATACATATTTTTATTCTTCACTATCATTCGTAATATTAATATCTCTTATCATGTGATATAAAAATATTTTTTCTAATATCAATGGGCTCTTTTATTTGGATGCTTTAATCACAACCTCCATAACTAAATGGTTCTCTATAAATATACTTTTCTTATCATCATAAGGTTTTTAAGAATAAAAAATCATATTTTTCTAGACTATTTGATGTATTAGATTATTATCTTTCTATTAAAAAGATTATTTTTCTTATAATCTCCATCAGAAAAATTATACTTTCTTCATAATTTGCAAGGTGATTCTAATTGGTCTTATTAATCCTCACACTTTTTTATGATTCTCAAATATTTCAAAGAGAGTTCTGAAAACCGGATGAGGAATTGTTCAGTTCTACTTTAGCTTTGACAAGTTTTTGTTTAATATGATCAATATCATACTCTTTATCCATTATAATTTATTCCATATTAATGTTATTAATCATAACATCATTAATAATATTCTTTATTTAAATAATCTCCTCTATTAATGTTTGTTTTTATTTCTTATTGATGTATTTTTTATTGATAGATTAATTATATTTCATCAATTTTTTGATGTCTTTCTCTAATTAAAATATATTATAAAGAATTTTTTAACTAACTCTTTAGTATAAATTCTATCTCAGTTTATTTAACTTTACTTTTTTTTATTTTTCCATCACTAGTTATTTTATTATCATTTATTTTATTAATAAGTTCTTTTTAATCAATTTAATCATTAATGTTATCATCTTTCTATTCATATTTAATCTTTTCACTTTTTTTATACTATAAATTTGTATTTTATATTTAGATAAATTCTTACCCTTATCTTTGGAAGAAACCTTTGACTTGTTGTATTTCTTAATATAGAATTTTCTATGTTTTTCTTCTCCCTTATCACTATCTTCTTCAACATTTTATTTTTGGGTAGTTTTCTATGAAATTCTTAATATATTAATACAGGAAAAATTTTAAATAGATATTAAGCTGGTATTTTACTTTATCTCTTTTCACTTTTATTTAAATATGGGATATAACCTAATCATATTTCCCACCCAAATATTCATTAAAATATAAATTTCAAGATTCTTATTTAACAACAACATTATCTGACTTATACATTTTTTTGAGGCATTAAAGGCAATATCTTCTTCCATCATTCCATTATTCTTGATAATATTTTCCTTTTTCATATCATAAGACATTAAAATGTTGTGTAATTCATAAATATGAATGGGGCCTAAATATTTTTTTTTTAAATACTAAACTTTTACATCACACTTATTTATTAGGATTCCCAAGATCTTTTCTATTAGATTGTAGTATTTAAACTTCTCCCTATATACTCTTATTATTCTCACAACTTCATTAACCCTTATGAAGAAGCGTTCAACAGTTTCATCATCATGCACCATGTAGTATTTATATTTTAACTTTCAAATCTACAAATCCCCCCCCCCTTTACTTTGATATTTACTTTATAGATATTATGATGATTATCTAAGATTCCAATTTATTGATTTGATTCTGTAAATTTTTTAAAAAAATACCCTCAAAATGATAAAATAAATAAGATTTTAAGAACATCCATCATTCTCTATATTCTTATTATATTCTATTTTCGTTGAATTGCCTATATAATGGGGTATAAATCCATCAAATATAGATTCCAAGATATCAAAATTGATAGATAAAAGGTATGGAAACATAATAACCTTGCATATATGATAATCCATCCTAAAAACAAGGGAATTCCCTTATTATTCACATTATATAAATTTTTCATTATTGATAATAAAAGTTAGGAACTACTTATTCAATGAGAGAGACTTCAAGCACTGATATTAAAACATCCAATCACACTAGAAAAGAATCGTTCACTGATCCAACTTGTAGAACCACCTATAGGATCTATAGAAGATCATAGAGAGGGGTGAATCAATGATATATATTATTTTTATGTCTATTTTAAAATAGCATTTTCCACTTGTTCGAGTATAGTGATGCTTTTTTTCAACACACACCAAAAACATGCCAACATAAGAAGCAATAAATTTACAAGGGTCACCTCTCAAAACCAATAGGATTAAAATTGATGTAATTCAGAATTGGCCAAGATCTCATGACCTCATATAATCAAGTTATAGGTCCATGAGATCTGGGATTATCCTTGAAACATTTTCTTTACATGTCTCCTGATAGTGATTTGGTGCATCATGTAGACAATTTCATCCTTCTCTTTACTATAATTAAATATTTTCTAACAACGGAAATTCCTTACTAAAATGAAATACTATCAAGTTTTCAAGTGTGATGATTTATTTTTTCCCTTCTGTTCTTGCACAGTAGCATGACCCACTTCAATTTTGATGCACCACATAGGATGAAACCACTCCATTAATTTTCTACATCATTATCGTGGATAATTCCTCCCATAAAATATAGTAGTATTAAAATCAATAATATCACTCTCTTCTCTATGAACATCATATATAACTCGCCTATTCTCCTTCAAAATATTATCAATAACTTTTTAAGCCCTCTTTTACTCCCATTCTTCTTCTTATTCTTTCAATATATGTTCACAAATATACTTAAATACATTTTTCCAAAATTTATCCTTCTTTTATAGTTTTTCAACTATAATAAAAAATTTATAGATATTTAAAATTAACATCCCTAGATACTCAGTTAGATTTTTTATGATTGTTTAAATTATCATGGACTCACTTTCTTCTTTTAAATTCCATATAAAATCCGATGTAAGAATTTTGCATAAAAATTTGGTTTCCAACTACCATTATAACTTCTTCTTAAATCATGTAAAACCCCATTATTTCATTCCATGTAACATTATTCTTCTATATTCAATATTAAGGATCTTGAATTATGGATTAATTAAAGCACATGACATTAATTCATTGAAAATGGGTACACAACGTCACCTAAATAAATTCTTGAATAATAGTAAGAACCTCAATAAATATTTTTTATTTTTGTTTCCATGAGTAATAGCTTACTAAAGATCGTCTAAATAAATATTTATGATTCTATGAATAATTTTTGATCTAATATGAATCATCAATTCCACTCTAGATAGGTTCTCAACATTTATTTTTATTACTAATAAAATCCTCTATAAACCACAAAAAAATATCTAATTTTGGAACGTGTCTTCTGATGACCCTGGTAATAGATAAAAACAATAAAATAACTCATCTTAACTTAATAATAAATAATTTAAACAAAAAATTGGAACATTTTAACTTCTAAGTTATTATTCCAAATTTTTTCACGACTCACACAAACTCTATGATAACTCAACCAAACTTTATTATGATTATTTTGAATTATAGTCACTAATATAAAACCATACTTATTTATTTTATAAAATTAATTAGGAATAATATAATTCTTCATAAATCATTGAATTATTTCTAAAAACCTCAATACATTTTCCAATTTCCTTCAAACATCTTCAAATATTCAATCAACTTTAAAAAAAACTTTTTTGTTTGAATGTTATTTGTGTACTGACAATAAAATCCAACACAATAAAATCATATTCACTTAAAAATTATCCTTAAAGATAAACTATGAATATAATTTCTATATTATAAATGAATTTATTCAATATTAAGTCACAACATTTTTGTCTCATGTCTTCAATAATCTATAATATTATCATCTTTATGTCATGATTTCTTCGACTTAATAGATAGTTTCAACAATCTCACCCTTAGGATTTTCTTCCAAACATGGAATATAAATCACTATCAAACTCTAAATTCTTAGAAATGAATCATTACATAATATTTTTAATCCTACTTAAGAAAAATTGGTGTAGAAAAAATTAGTATTGAATAATAATATAATGTTTTTCATAAAAATAAGGATATAAATTCAACCTCTTAAAACCAGATTTTCTTAGTTCTCCTTGATGAAATGATACCACTTTAGAAAAAATATAAGAATCAGAATTATTTTAATAAATAATTCATTATAACCTATGAGAAATAAATTTCTTCATTCAATAATTATCATCACACCAAATATATCATCAACTTGAATAATATTTGCAAGTGACCTATAAAAAAACAAATTCCTACATGCACTTCAATAAAACTATTATAATGGTTCCCATATGCACATTGAAAATTTCATATCTTCTCACTTTTAATAACTCTTTATAAAATACATACTCTCTATAAATAATAGATCTCTTCCTCTTTTTAAAAACACATATAAATCGATAACTCCTGCTAAATTTATGTTCACCAACTTTGTAAAATACATATAGAAAAAAAATAATGGAATATTTATGTTGTATTTTATCTAAATTGACAAAAATATACAAATAAAATATACTATATAGCATTGAAAAACTACACCATATCCATGAGAGAGATGAGGTCAAACTCCCAACATCATCATCATAATCTAAAAAGCATATTTAGGTAGTGTCTTGGTGAACACATTTTTTATATTTCCTTTTTAGGAAACAAATTCATGCTTCAATTCATTTCAATCCAAAAGATCCTTAATGAAGTAATAATTTACATAAATGTTCTTAGATCTTTATTTATAAACTAGATTCTGTAAAATAATTATTTTACTTTTATTATCACATTAAACAACTAATGGAAAATTCACATCAATATTGAGACCTTCTAATTGGGTTTATATCCATATTAATTGTGTTGTTACATGAGTAGCCAACACATATTTTTCTTGGAAGTTTTAAATGTATCACCCTTGGTTTGAGTTAATTAACCTTTTTATGTATTTTATGTAAATAAAGTGTTGGGTTTAAATTTGGAAGAGTTCATAGAATTTTTGTAGCATTTTGGGGGCTTTTCTATAGGTTCACAGTTGGTGAATGGTTTGGGAAAACCAAGAAACACCAATAGGAAACCATGGATAATAAAATAGGGGCTAAAGAGAAGTCATAGAGGTTGTGCATGGTTTGTGAAAACTGTGTGGATGCCAAAGAGATACCGTTATTTTTTGTAAAGATGGGTTTGGCATGGTTGGAACATGATTTGGAAACCATGTGTGATAACCATGTGTTGTTCAACCCTTAACATAATGGCTAATGCACGGTTAGCACACAATTCTCCTAACCATGCATTGATTAAAAGTGAGATCTGAAAATTTTGGATCTCAATTATTTTACCCTCTAAATCTCTCAGTTTTCCTCTTATACAGTTCTAACTCAATATTATATCCTACGAAGTTCAAGGAAGGTTATCCCATAATTCTAGAGGTGATATGAAGGCTTACCTTATTGTTTTGAAGCTTAATTATTGTGGTAAGGATTTTTTGTTGATCGTTCTTGATGAGTTTCTTAGATTTACTTCACCCTCTCTCTCAAATTATTAAATTTTTACCCATTGTGGCTAGATCTAATGTTGTTTATGCTAGATAACATAATATTTGGTTTTTTATGATAGGATAAGAGATCTAAGGTAGGATCATGGAGATTTGACCTAGTTTTGTGATGTTTTTTGTGTCATTTATCGTTTTCACCAAAACTCTTGAGGTAGGTGGCTTCACTCACAAATACTATTTTTATAACATAAATTTTTAGTTTCAAATTGGTTTAATTTCCTGATTTTGATTGTGAAAGTTTGGTGAATGGAATGAAATAAATCATATTTAGTGATGATTTATTGTTTTTTGGGAAATTGTGTAATCATGGTAATTGGTTGTGCAAAGTTCTTTAGTTTCATATTTTGAAAATGTTTATTTTTAAATATGGTCTTGCTGGATTATTTTTTAAATGGGTTTTTGGAAAGGTTTTCAATGAAATTATGTTTTATTGAAATGGTATGAAATGGTTTGATTTACATGGGTTTGGAATAAATAGTGTTTGTGTGATTTCATGTTCGGCATGCCCTAGAATAAGGGATGTGTACTAGGGGGGTATAAGCTAAGTGACCCTGAATTAGGGGAATGTATCAGTGGTAAACAAGGTGATTGGACAAGATAACACTCATTAGTATGGATCTTTAAAACAATCAATAATGTGTGGCTCTGTTGTGAAACATGGAATGGATATACCAAAATAAAATGTTAAATGTTTTCAATAATTTTTTATCCTCTTTCCTTTGAAAAAAATTTATTATGGATTTTTTAATATTTTCATATAATCTATTTTAGAAATTTTCTTATGTAAAATATTTTATATAAATGGGCTAACGTGTTCTATCCTAGTGGAGTGAGTAGGAAAGTTATTGGTGAAAACCTACTAAGTTTTACTACTCACCCATTCATTGGAACTTTGGTTATTTTGTAGATATTGTCTATTGGGATATAAGAAAAGGTAAAGTATCACACATATTTAGTACTAATTCGTAATACTTCAGAAATTTGTTTGAGTTTGAGCTTAGAGCATGTGGAGATTTGGAATCATGTGCTTGTCTTTCAATTTTATTAGATTGTTTTCTACTATGGTACTCATTGGTTAGTTTTGATATAAATGAAATATTTGAGGTGTATGTTAATTTTATCAAGCATCATATATTGTTTTATTTGGTTAAGTTTTTTGGTTGTATGATTATCTTAAAAGATATAATCATCCCCTAAATTGGAAATAAATACCTTGACATTTATTTCCACCCTTTGGATCTTGGGGATGTCACTTAAGGCCAAATAACATCCCACCTCCCTCTCAATCAAATGAGAAGGGTATGGACACTATAATTTGTATTAATTTGTTTGATGTAATATATATTTAGGATAAGTGGTATCATATTGGTTCTTACTTTGTGAAACAAGTGGTCATCAGTTTTCTTGGTCTTAGTGTTGAATTTCATTCTGGTATATTACTTCAGTTGGGATCACAGAAATGAGTAGTATTTTCGAGACCTAAAATGAAGAGAATTAAAAGACCTGCCTAAATTTTTTTTATTGTACTTCAAGTTACTAGGGGGTTTGTTACATATGTGTTTTGAATAAACTAATATGAATTCAAATCTCATTGTAATGGGTTTATCCAATGAGACGAGCTAGACATAAATTAGATGAATGTATTCTGACTAAGAGTGCATATTTAATTTCTTGTAGTGTTATATGATTCAGTGCAATGTGAAATAATTTTTGAAAAATGTAGAAATTGTTTTCAAATGAAATATTTTGAAAATAGAATGATTGTGGTATTTTGAAAATGGTTTGATTTTTAAAACCAAGATGAAATTTTTAAAAAATTGTTGAACATAGTAAATGGATGATTTTAGAAAAAAAATTTGTGATAGAATGATGTGGAATAATTTGAAATGTTGAGACTTCATGTTGATATAGATTGAGACTTATGGAGTTCCTCTCTGTATAGAAAAATAGAACCTAGTAAGAACTGTATAAAACAACAAAAAGAAGTTGTAGAGAACATACCTGAAACAGATACCCAAGTAAAAAAAACATGGTTCATATTATCATCTATGAATTTCAGGATATGGTAACAAGAGACAAAAAAAGTGGATCATTCCATATAGTTCTAGAATTAGAATCCACCAATATTTTGGGATGATTCAGAACTAGGAAAAGTAGAGGTGTGGCTGAATAGGATGAATCGTATCTTCAATTTCAACAGCACAACGGAAGAGATGAAATTCAATATAGAAATGTATATGCTATATGATCTTGAACGTTAGTGGTGAGACCTAGCTATATAGTCTAAAGTTGATCAATTCCTTGTTTTAGAGGATTTTTAATAATTCTTCAAAAAACAATTATATCCTCATATGTTCATGATTCAACGAACGGAGAACTTATTTAGCTTGAATCTGGAAAATAACTTTGTCATATAGTATATAGATAAATTAATGAATTTAATGTACTTTGAACCTGAGTTTGTAGCTATTGACTCCTTTAAGGCACAAATATTTTAAAGGGATATGAGGTAGAATATTTTCTCAATGATATTTGTGATTTGTTTTACGGACTATAAAAATATAGTCAATAGATAGACGATGGATGAATGAGAGTAACAGGAGCTACGAGAGGAGGAAGTATGTTGATACCCATGGGAAATAGTGGGAACTCTAATTTTGTGAGTAAGAGGAAGAGGAAAACATATTTCCAAGGTGGGAGCATGATGAAAAATCAGACAGATAGATCAATTAACCTTCCCAAACAACCCAAGATCAATGAAAGATATTTCCAATGTGGTGTTTATAACAACCCTACTATTTATTACTTAACTAAACATGATTTATTACATAAAAACTTCACTTGATAAAACATATAAGATCAATAGGTATAGTGTATTTGTGGCTTAGAAACATTTCATTAAAACTTAAAGCATATAATCCAACATCTTATTGTAAACATCCTTTACATTACAACTACATTCCCTCGTACATAGCATTGCATAGGATAACCTGAGGACATGCATAAAAAAGGGTGATCTATAAAGCCAAGTAAGGGAATAAACATGTAATAACATGAGGAAAACAATACATGTTAGAAAATAGGAATATCAATGGATAACAAGAGAAACATAAACATAAAGGCATGATAAATCATGATAATCATAACATGGAAGTTTGGCAACAACACTTAACATGGAATTAGCATGAGAAAAGGCTCATTGCACATGGAGCATGAGAAAAACCCTAATTTCACATGAAGAACAAGTAAACCCTCATTTAAATTGAATTATCATGAGTTAAAACCTATTTTTCATGACGTATCATGATACTTATCTTTCCACAATGCATTGGATCACTATTGGGGTGCACCCTTCTTAAACATTTCATTTCATGCATAAGTATGCCATATGGATCATAAAACATGGATTCATTAAACATCATTATTTATTCCACGATAATGTAATTTGGAATTCATACATGAATCTCTTTAAACAATAAGTGAATGTTCATAAAGGTGAATACTCTTGATAGTGAAGCAGGCATGGTATTCACTACACAATGAGTTTGTCTTGGAAAATTGCAGTGCAATTTTGGCAGCATAACGACATGACATAAGAACTCATAAAAATGGTTACCGATAGAGAAATGGGTGTATCATAATATGTAAATGAAATGTATAGTAATGGGTTCATATAGATACATTTCCCAAAATTTTTAATGGAATTTAGATTCATGATACAAAAAAATTACTTGAATGTAAATGAGCAGAGAGAAATTCCTTATGGAATTTCAGCATGGTAACGGGTATACATGGGAGGAATTTATGAGAGATAAAGGGGATCTCCAATAATTCAAACATGAATAGGTCAGTATGGGGGAGTTGAGAAATCATACCCCAACATTTATAATTGAATATAAAATGGCATAACAATATAAGGAAACACGGACATAAATAAAGAAAGTGAGAATCCCTTACTTGGAAGTGTGATCCCAAAAGCTTGGGAGAGGCTTGAGAGAGGCTTCTTGGGATCTTGGAAAACCTTGGGAGGATTATAGAGTGAATAGGGAAGGGGTTTGTTGAAATAAAAATGATTTGAGTGAAGAGGAAGTGGGATCTTTGGTTGGTTTATATAAGAAATGAGAAGGAATTCTTTATTATTTAGGTTTGGGACACCTCACATTAAACTAATCCAAACCACAAAACAGACCATGGTTTTTGCCTATGAATTTTTATAAAGGGGAATGAAAAACAATATTTTATAAGGATAATGGCCTAACTTCTTAAAATAATAGGGTTGCTTATGTGGAGTTGAGTCACACTCTCAAGGAAAACAATTTAAAAAGACAAAATGTTTTATAAGTCTTGAATGGTCTACTAAAGATTTGAAAAATAAATAAAACAACCCCATAATCACATTATTTTAATTTTTAATCATATATTTTTCGAAAATAATGCTTACAGTTTTTTATTACATCACTATTGGCTCATTATGATGTCATAAAACACATTATATATTTAAGTATTATTTAATTTTTACCCAAAAATTCGACTGTCTCATAAAATTATGAAAAATTCACTGTTAGATAATTTTGACATCCGGATTCCAAAAATAAAATTAATTTTATCTAAATAATTTTATAAATATGTGAATTTTTTATTTTAAAATAAAAACTAACATTTATCGAGAATTCATGGGTTTTGATAAAAATAGCTTTCAAATATTAATAAAAATATAAATTTCATTCATAAAATTATACGATCATTTATATTTAATAAAAATTAATTTTATAATAATAATAATTTTTTATTAAAATATTATTTAATTCAAATATCCATTAATTCACCAAAATATATTTCTTAGTTAAATGTTATCTAAAAATACTCTTTGGGATTTTAAAAACTATTTACGAATTAACAATAATAAAAACAATGTATATTCGCTATACAAGAATAATGTACATAATTGTAGTACTATGGTATTGTTACATAACCCCTTAAAACATCCGCATAAGACCTTAGGGTAAGGTGTGAAATGGTGACAGACTCTTGGGGTGGCTCAGATAAGAATTCTTGAGTGGTAATCTCTGTCAACTTCCACTTCTCTCGTAGGTAGTTACGCTCAAGCTTAACGTATTCAATATCCACTTGGGCTTGGTCAAGAGTGAATCCCAATGATGCCACCTCCTTTTCGAGCTCTGAAAAATGGGCTTCTAATGGGGAAAGTCTACTGGATGAGGTCATATCTTCCTTTTTCTGAGTAAATTGGATTTTTTAAAGCCCTTTATTTATACTAATCATGTGATCACTGTTCAATGGATATATTAGCAATGGTCACAATTTTTAATGATTTCTAAAATCCAATACATAGAACCAATTAAGTGCATGTATTTTACATAACCATAAGAAGAAATTTAAATACACCAAGAGGAATTTTCATTAATAAATTTTTGGGTCGTTACAATCTTCCCCCCTTAATAAATTTCTCCCTCCAAATTTTCTTTTCCCACACAAAAATAGATGTGGGTAAATCTGATTCATAACTTCCTCTAACTCCAACATTCCTTCTTTAAACATGTGGTTTTTCTATAACACCTTCACGAGGGGAATTTCCTTATTTCGTATAACTTTCTCTCTACGATCTATGATCTTAACTAGTTTCTCCTCATAAAAAAGATCATCCTCTAACTATACTACCTCTAAAGAGAGTACATGTGAAGGGTCTGGTATATACAATGTTAAGAAGGATATATTAATGACATCATGTTCTTTGGCCATAATAGGTAGAAGCTTTAGTCTATATGCCACAACCCCGACACGATCAAGAATCTCGAAGGGGCTGATGTACCTAGGACTTAACTCCCCTTTCATTCTAAACCTCATGACTATCTTCCATAAAGATATGTTTATAAATACCATGTATACAACTTTGAACTAAATTTCTCATTGACGGTTATCTTTATAACCCTTATGTCAACTTTAGGTTACCTTAATATAATGTTGAATGGTTTTCACCTTCTCATGGATTTCTTCGACAATTTCTGGTCCTAGTAGCTTATGCTAACCGACTTCATCACAACATACCAGTGTTCTAAACCTCTTCCCATATATTTCATCATAATGTGCCATTTATATGCTCGAGTAAAAACTGTTATTATAAGAGAATTCAACCAAAGGAATATGTTGATCCCAACATCCTTCAATTTCCATTGAACATGATCTTAACATATATTCTAGTGTCAGAATAGTTCACTCAGATTGGTCATTAGTTTGATGATGATAAGCCATACTGAATTTTATTTCAGCATACATAGCATGTTGAATACACTTCCAAGACATAGAGATGAATCTTGGATCTTGATCGGCTACAATATATAGTGGTATTACATACTGCCTTACCACTTCCCTGATGTATACATGTTCCAGTGGATCAAATTAGAAATCCTTCTGAATTTCAAAGAAATATGCAGACTTTGTAAGATGATCCACAACTACCCAGATTGCATTGTTGCATTTGGATGTCTTCAGAAGTACAGTGACAAATTCCATTGTTATGTTCTCCCATTTCCAAGCTGGTATGGGAAATGGTGGCATCATCCCCTTAGACATCTCCCACTCTTCCTTCACTTGCTGACACACCAGGAACTTGGATGTATACTCAGTGATCTCCTTATTCATATTATCCAACCAATAATTTCCTCGGAGATCTCGATACATATTTGTGTTTCTTGGCTTAATAAGGAAATTTTAACTATGTGCATCATCCAAAAGTTCTTTCTTCGACTCCGGACTTGATGGAACACATAGTCGTTTCCCAAATCTCACAATTCCTTCTTCATTAACAATGAACTCCAAGGATTTCCCTTTTTTGATATCTTTCAGTTTCTTCTAAATTCCCACATCATCCTTTTGAGCATCCTTTAACCTTTACAAAAGATACAGTTAAGCAATTATTTGTGAAAGGATTGATGATGTTCCCTTCTTTATAATTACCATTTCCATATTCATCAAATCAAAGAAGATTGGATCCTTTTCAATTCTAATCAATTATAGAATAATTGGGTCCATTATACTTAGATCATTAGCCACCTTTTTCACATTCCTAGGGTGGTAATGGATTGAGCAGTTGTAGTCTTTGATCAGCTCTAATCATATTTTTTTGGGCATGTCCAACTCTTTCTATGTGAATATATATTTTAAGCATTTGTGATCTTTATATATTTCACAATTCACCCAAAGAGATAATTCCGAAAAAAATTTAAAGATAAGATCACTGAATCCAACTATATATCACGTGTTGGATAATTTTACACACGAACATTCAATTTCCTTAATGCATGGGAAATGACTTATTTATTTTACATCAACACACAACACAGTCCCTTCTTCTAAGAATCACTGAATACCCAAAAATGTTCTCCACTTGAGGGTAAAGTGACAATGGGAACAATGATAAGACTCCTTTTAAACTCCTTGAACCATTCTTTGCATACATCACTCCAAGTGAACATTACTCCTTTCTGAGTTATCTTGGTAAGAGGGTTTGACAATCATGAGAGTTTTCTCTCAAATCGTCGATAATATCCAAGCTAACCCCAAGAAGCTATGGATACCCATTACTAATGTTGGCCCCGAACATCCCTCTATTATAGTTGTCTTGGAGGGATCCACAGATATCCCATTACTTCAGATGATATGGCCCAATAATGAGACCTCCTTCAACCATAACTCACACTTTTTGTATTTTACATAGAGATCCTCACTTCACAAGGTATCTATTACAATTCTTATATGCTTCTAATGATCCTCCATGGTTTTGGAGTATATTAGAATATCATCTATAAATACTATCAAAATTTTGTCAAGGTAATCTCTAAAGACTCTATTAATCAAGTCTATGAAGATTACTGGAGAATTAGTGAGTCCTAAAGGCATTACTATGAATTCATTGGGCCTGTAACTTGTACAAAAAGCAATATTGGGGATATCTTCCTTCTTCACCCTTACTTGATAATATCCCGAACACAAATCTACCTTGGAGAAGTATCCTACACCATGCATCTAATTGAACAAGTCATCAATTCTTGGGAGAGGATACTTGTTATTTATTTTGATTTTGTTAATATCACAATAATCGATGCAAAGGCACATTGACCCATCCTTCTTCTTGATGAAGAGCAATGGTGCATCCCATGGTGAAGCACTTGGGTGTATAAACCCTTTATCCATATTCTCCTATAGTTGTTTCTTCAACTCCTCAATCTCCACAACAGCCATTCTATATTGAGTCTTGGATATTGGCATCTCCCCATGTATAAGATCAATTTGATAATTCAACATCTCTTCTAGGAAGAAGACTAGGAAATTCCTCGAGAAACACTTTAGTGAATTCCCTCAAAATAGGCATGTATTCGAGGATGGTTGCCTCCTTAGACTCAATCATCTGATCCAGATACTCTTTCTCATAGGGAAATAATATCCCTGCTTAAGATGATGGAGCTAAATAATATTCATTATCCTCCATTCACTTTTATAGAATTGGGGGTTGATTCCCCACAAGGAGATTGATTTCCCTCTCTTGGCAATTTATGTTGGCTCAATATAAGAAAATCCAATCCATGCTGAGAATTGTATCAAATTCTACCATAGAGAGTATGATGGGGTTCCTTGGGAAGTTCAATCTACTAATTATGACAGGGGAGGAGTTATATTCATGGGATGCAATGATTTCCCCATTTTTTGTAATCACTGAAATATTTACTTCCATGATTTGTGGTGGTGATGGGGTTTTTCTACTAAAATTTCATGATATTAAAGATTACATAAAACCGGAATCAAAAAGTATGATCGATATTCTAGATTGAATGACTAGCATACATGTCACCACTTCGTTTTTCGGGTTCACATTGGTGGTAGTGATGGAAAAATATCACCCGTTCTATCTTGAAGGTTGTTGGTTGCCTCCGAAAACCCTTAGCATAGGGCACTGATTTGTATGGTGCCCTGGTTCTTTTCAGTTGAAGCAATAAACAACGTGTTGAGATTCGAACGGACCATTCCACTCCTCAATCGCAGCCATGGGTTTTTTTCCACATTTAATGGCTAGGTGTCCTTCTCTTCCACACCGAAATCATTTCCTCATCCCTTTTAGAAAATTATCGAGGTTCTTCTTTCTATACCTTTTTCAAGAGGGGTGCTGGATTTTCTTAGCACCATTGGATTTATCCATCAGACTGATAGAATTGAAATCCACCTTACGCTTCTTATCCCCATAAAATACTTGATATTCATCAATCTCCATTTCAACCTTGAGGTCACAACGTACAATTTCCTCAGAGCTGTCAAAATAACGGATCCCTAGGGCTTTCTACAGGCTAGCTTTCAGCCCACAAAAGAAGCGGTCAACCTTGTATTCAGGGATAATGACAAAGCTGGAGGCATATCATGCAAGCCTTGTGAATTTTCCTTCCTACACTCTAATGTATTCATTGTTTTTTCTTGAGATCTAGGAAGCCTCTTTCTATCTTAAGTCATAGGGTGTGTAGAAAATATTTATCGAAAAACAGTGTCCCCAAATCCTTCCATTCCAATGCCTCAACCTCCTCCTCAGGCTTCATATTTTTGATCAATGTCCATCATTGATCAGCTTCACCCTCTATATAATAATAAGCTAGGAGAACCTTCTCTTTTTCGGAACATTGAAGGATGAAGAAGATCTTTTCAATGGATTTAATCCATTGTTAGATGATTGAGGGATAGAATGATCCTTTAAAAGTAGAACGCATTTGTCTCATGAATCTCTCGATAGTGACTTATTCTTTATTAGGGGGGTTGAATGGTCCTCCTGACCCATTTTTCTATTCAAATCATTAGTTAACTGAGATATAATCATGACAAAGTTCATGATTCCCACCCCCATCGGATTGGGCATCTCATTATCATAGTCATCGCATTTATCTTCACGCCGGTTGTTAGCCTGAGTCCTCCTATTACCAGCAATTGGATGGAATAAAAGGAAAGTTAGGGGTAACACATAAAGGTTAATCCAAACAGAAAAACTTTATTACATATAAATTACTTTTATTTCCTTAACTTATTAATCTACAATATTGAATCTATGTTATCCACGATCTACTTTCTAACATGTATTCTTAGAGGAATTTTATTTAAATTCCCTTAATAATGGTTCATACTATGCTTGTTAATTTACCAAAGCATATACCCTAAGAGTGATGTACCCAAGAGTGCATCATGGCCCGTTTTCGTGTACCAGGATACCCCAGGTCAAGCCCAAAACTCATTGTCGGGGTTTTCACCCCAAGGTACATCTGTGCCAGATCCGCCTCTACCTGCTTGTATCCAGACGGTGATATATTTTCTTGATAAACCACTAACTCAATACCCACCAAAACATACATATGTTTTTATTATACTTAGTCTTTTCTCTATGTATTCACTATGGTTTTCTAATACTAATCCCAAAAATAACTAAACATATCCTCTAATACCAACTATAACAACCCTACTCTTTATTACATACTTAAAAATGATTTATTACATAAAACATTAACTTGATTAAACATATAATATAGATAGTTCTAGTTTCTTTGGGGCATTGAAACATTAAATAACAACTTAAATCATATAATTCAACATCTTATTGAAAACATCCTTTATGTGACCACTATATTCCCTCGTACTTAGCATTGCATGGGATAACCTGAGGACATGCATAAAAAAGGGTGACCTATAAATCCCAAAAAAGGAATAAACATGGAATAACATGAGGAATACAATACATGTTAAGCAATAAGAATATAAATGGAGCATAAGAGAAACAAGAATATACACTCATGATAAATCATGATAATCATAACATGGAATTGTGGCAACAACACTTAACATTGAATTAGCATGAGCTAATGCTCATTTCACATGGAGCATGAGTAAACCCTCTTTGCACATGAATCATGAGTAAACACTCATTTCACTCTATTTATAATGATTCAACACCCATTACACATGATGTATCATGATACAATACTTTACCCAATGCATTGGACTGCTATTATGGCGCACCCTTCTTAAACATTTCATTTCATGCATAAGTGTGCCACATGGATTATAAAACATGTATTCATTAAACATCATCATTTATTATATGATAAAGGAGTATGGAATTAATGCATGAAACTCTTTAAACAATAATTAAATGTTAATAAAGTTGAATACCCTTGATAGAGAAGTGGGAATGGTATTCACTACACAATGACTTTGGCTTGGAAAATCGCTGTGCAATTTTGGAAGCATAATGGCGTGACATAAGAACTCATAAAAATGGTTGATGGGAGAGAAATGTGTATCTCGTCATATGTACTTAAAATGGACCGTAAGTAGGTCATATATATACATGTACCAACAATTTTATTGGAATTTTGATTCATTATAAAAATTAATTACTTGAATGTAAATGAGGAGAGAGAAATTCTTTATGGAATTTCGGCATGGTAACAGGTATACATAGAAGGCATTAATGAGAGAGAAAGAGGGTATATCATTATTCAATCATGAAGAGGGATGTATGTGGAGGTTTAAAATCATACCCCAAAATTTATAATTTAAAATCAAATGGCATCACAATATAAGGGATCATGGACATAAATAAGGAATGTGAGAATCCCTTACTTGGAAGTGTAATCCCAAAAGATTAGGAGAGGCTTGAGAGAGGCTTCTTAGGAGAAAGAGGCGCCTTAGGAGGATTATAGAGAGAGGAGGGAAAGGGTTGGTCTAACAACAATGGCTTTGAGTGAAGAGTACGTGGTAGTATGAATGGGTTTATATAGGAAAGGAGAAGGAATTCTTTATTATTTAGGTTTGGGACACATCACAAAAAACTAATCAAAACCACAAACCAGCTGATGGTTTTTACCCATGGTATTTTCTAAAGGGGAGTGGAAAACAATATTTTTTATGTAAAATGGTCTAACTTTTTAAAATAGTAGGGTTTCTTATGTGGAGGTGAGTCACACTCTCATGGAAAACAATTTAAAAAGACAAAATGTTTTATAAGTCTTGAAGGGTCCACTAAAGCATTGTAAAATAAATCAAACAAACCCAAAATCACATTATTTTAATGTTAAAACATATATTGGCCGAAGATAATTTTTATATAATTTTATTACATCACTATTGGTCTATTATGATGTCATAAAACACATTACATATTTAAATGGTATTTAATGTTTACCCAAAAATTTGACTATCTCAGAAAATTATGAAAAATTCACCTTTGGATAATTTCAACATATTGATTCTAAAAATAATATTTATTTTATATAAATAATTTTCTAAATATTTGAATTTATTACATTTAAAATAAAATCTGACATTTATTGAAAATTTATCAGTTTTGACAAAAACTACTTTCAAACATTAATAAAATTTACAATTGCATTCATAAAATTACACAATAATTTATATTTAATAAAATGAAATTTAATAATAATAATATTTTGTTAAAATATTATTTAATTAAAAATTCCATTAATTCATAATAATATATTACTTAGTTGAATATTAACTAAAATTACTATTTGTGCTTAAACAACTATTTACAAAGTAACAATAATAAAAAGAATGTACATTCTATATTCAAGAATAATGTACATAATTGTAGTACTAGGGTCTTGTTACATAACCCATTAAAACACACACATAATACCTTAGGGTAAGGTGCGCGATGGTGATAGACTCTTGGGCTGGCTCGGATAGCATTTCTCAAGTTGTAATCTCTATCAACTTCCACTTATCTCGTAGGTGGTTTCGCTCAAGCAAAAGGCATTCAAGATCGGATTGGGATTGGTCAATAGTGAAGACCAATGATGAAAAATCCTTTTTGATCTCTGAAAAATGGGCTTCATATAGGGAAATTCTACTGGGTGAGGCCATCGCTTCCTTTTTCTAAGTAAATTGGATTTGTTAAAGCCCTATATTTATACTAATCATGTGATCACTGTTCAATTACTATATTAGCAATGTTCACAATACTTAATGGTATCTTAAAATATGAAATATAGAACCAAATAAGTGTATTCATTTTAAATAACCGTAAATATACATTTAAATTGACCAATAGGAATTCTCATTAATAATTTTTTGGGTCGTTACAGTTTTCTTGACCACATAAAGTGATAGTGTACAACACAACCTAGAGCGTGACACAACTACAAACATGTGGGTAATCTTTAGTACTATTGTCATGGTGCTCTGAGTTGAGGTTCCCAGGACACTTCTTATGTATTGAAGGTATCATATTATTCAAAGTTGTGAGGGCAAAAAAATCAATCTCATCTATAGAACAAATCTAGATATGGTGATTCCAGGAATACCATGACTCCCTATGAAGAGAAATCTCTAATGGGAAACAAGGAATAGAATTTTGCAAGAAATAAATTATATGGAGCTGAGCAGGTTATGGTGGATGATCAGTGTTGACGTTATATGGTTAGAGGTAAGATTATTTTTAGTTATACCCTAATGCAGGTGTTTTGTAATACTAGTTCGTCACATTCCTTTCTCGCTTCATTAATTTTTGATTTTCTATTTTTAAAACATGAGATGATGCCTTCTGTGATAAAACTTCAAACTCCTCGGGTTCAAAGAATGTTTCAAGACTTTTTTGTGTAGATCATGTTTTATAATCATTGATAGAGACAAGATGAAATTATATTTCTCTATGTTATAGATGAATGTCTATAACATAATCTTGGGTAAGGATTGGTTGACCAAATTCTTGTATTACATCAACTGATATAAAAAAATAGTGAGTTTTGTGATAGATAACGGCATTGAGAATCTCATTATAGGAGAAAGGAATGAAATGGTAGATACAATGAGCTTGTTTGAACTAGTAGTTGGAATGATCTTATACCAGTTGGTAGCGTTGTCTTTTGAATCAATGGAAGATATTGAGAAGAACATTTTTTCAATAGTCTTGGATCTGTCTCTAGATGTGTTTCATGAAAATTTCCTTGGGTTACCACCTATAAGGGAAGTGAATTTTACTATTGATCTCCTCCCAAGGACCATTCCTATCTCAATTCCATCCAAAAAAATTAGTGGAATTGAAAGTGTAGTTGGAAGAACTATAAAGGAAAGGGTTTATCTGACCAAGAAAGTCTTCATGGGAAGCACTGATCTTATTCTTCTAGAAGTCAAATGGAACTATAGCTTAACCAAGTTATGATAACGAATTGGTATACACTTAAATGCATTGATGATCTGTTTGATCCATTAAAGGAATATTAGTGGTTCTCTAGGATTTAATTGAAATCTAGATATCACTAATTGTGAGTTTGGAAGGGGGATATTCTGAAGACAACATTCAGAAGAAGATATGTCCACTATGAATAAGTGGTAATTTCTTTTTTTCTTATGAATTCACTAGTATCATTTATGGAATTTATTAATATGATATTTCAAAGATATATAGATTCATTCATGGTGGTGTTTGTGGACAACATATTTGTGTATTCAATGACAAGGCTAAGCATGATCAGAACTTGGAAATAGTGTTGGAAATCTTTAAGGATCATTAGGTATATGAAAAAATATCAAAGTGTGTTTTTTGGACACAAGAGGTATGATTTATAGGCTATGTAATTTCAAAAGGAGGTATTTTATTGGATCTGGAGAAGATAAAAGCTATTGTCTCTTGGAAACTACTGAATAATGTATTTGAGATATATATTTTTCTTGGTCTAGATGGTGATTACTAATGATTTGATCATGACTTCTCATGACTATCTTCTCCTAGTAAAACTTTAACAAAGAATAACATTTCATTACGAGGGATCGAGAAAAGCCAGAAATATTTTTAGGAGCTAAATTTTCACCTCACATTGACACTGATCAAATTTTTTTCAGAATTAGGACAAGTATATGTGGTATATTGTGATTCTTAAGCATCTATGTTAGGGTATTTTCTCATGAAAAGAGAACATGTTGTTGAATATGGTTAATGGTATTTGAGAGTGCATGAGAAGAACTACCCAACACATGATATGGAGTTATCTGTAGTCATATATGCTTTGAAAACTTGGCTTCATTACAAATTTGGTGAGAAATATACTATTTTTATGGATTATAAGAGGTTGAAACATATTTTATAACAAAGGGAATTGAATATGATTAGAAAAAAATTTGGATGGAGTATCTATAAATGATAGAATTTGAATTTATGTATATATTTGGAAAAGAAAATTCAGTCACTGATGCATTGAGAAAAAATTCATATGTTTAGTGTGATAAAGAGGCTTTAGATGAGTGGAAGTTGATGTCGGTCCTAGCTAACATGAGTTTTGGAATTTTATGACCGATGTAATTTAATATTTTCCTTTTTTGTTTCATTAATTTCTGATCTAGTGAATATGGTTAATGAGGTACAAATGTCTAATTTATAATCTGATGTGATGAGTTTAAAACTACATGGTGGGGAGAAAATTGTGGGATGAAAAATGTATGGGAGTTTATTTTTGTGGTTTCAAAATTGGATGGTTGTACCTATGGATTATCATGAAAAACTTCTTCATGATTACCCCCATTCATTATTGGTTGTTGATGATAGGGGTTTGTTTCATTTTAACCTATTAAATTAAATTATTATTTACCTATGAATATACTATAGTGGCACACCCTAGGGTCAATCTCACAAGGAGGTTTCTTAAACGCACTGTCTTTCTATTGTCACTATTATAAATATATATATTATAAAACTGTAATTATCTAAAGATGGGGGGTTGGATATGAATTAAACTAATTACCTTAAATTAGAATGCAATAGAAAATCTATATCAGTGATTGGAAATTAGAAGAAAAGTATAGTGAATATAATAAGCTAAAGAAGGCAGTGGTGGAAAAATATTGATATTAGGACACTCCCTTTATCATTGTTTACAAATGTATTCCAATTAGATTATGCAATTTATACCTTATGAACTAAAATTATACACCTAAATTAACTATACACCATATTGAAATCTCAAACATAAGTGTTGATCCCCTAATGAAAGTGATTTGATTACTTGAATCCCTCCAAACAACCAAAAACAATTAAACTCATCATGCTCAAAGGCGATACCTTGCTAAAGAAATTGAAACAATGAGAGGAAAAATTTTACCTTCATAATAAAATAATAAATCTCTAATAATTTATATTAAATCTAGAACAAGATAGAAAGAGACCTACTTTAATTAATCTAACAAGTCCCACAATTATTCAAATAGAAATATTACAACGAAGAACAAAAACTCAAAAAGGGAAATTCACTTGAATCTTCACCACTCACCACCGCTTGGAGTCTATCCCATCATGACTTGATCAGAAAATTGAATTATTCTAATCTATATCATGTATTCTATTAGTTTTTCATTCCTCCCTCTGGTCCTCACCTATAATTCTTTTAAAGGGTGTACAAGAGATGTATTTATAGCCAAATCCCATCAAATCGTGGCAGTGTTCTGAATTTATTCTTCTTCTTGAATTTATCATCATGATGTGTAATGGACTTACAAGTTGTGTAATTGATCGGTAAACAGTACTTGTGAATATCATCTTGATATTCTCCAAAACACACATATCAAAAATTCATGTTGTGTAATGTAGTTATATGATGTGTATTTGTGTTTCACAACATAAAATGTTGTCACGACCTTTCCTACAACGCTGCTTCCCCAAACATTCTCTAGTGTTTAACCCCATTAATAACCAAATCTGCTTTTGTACTCTTCTAGATATTTTTTCTTATTTGAATTGTTTTTTTAATCATAATTTCAACAAAATTGGCCATCGTATGAGGGAGTTATGGATGATTTACTACAAACATTTAATTCAAGTAGAATGTTTTCTCGATTTTCCCCCAAATATGAACATCCAACGGTCACCAGAATGAATGAATATCTATAAGATATTTTTTTGTACAAATGAAACTGTGAAATATATTTTAAATACTTTAGGAATATCCTTAATTTTAGTTTTCTGTCTTGACTTATGCTCCAATGAATGAGGTGGGGTCCACCATATTGTCTAGAATATTTCTCATACATTGTTAATTTTTTCAGACTTCTAGATGGTTGAATCAGATCATGGTCCAAAAGAAAAATATTTATCCCATAAATCATGTAATATTCCAAAAAAATGAATCATGATATTTGGATAAATATTATAAAAGTTATGGTTGAAGTACCGAAATCATAAAATTCTATTAAAATTTCATAAGTAGGCCATTTTTTAAAATTCAGATCAAAACACTTCAATAAGAATTTTTTTGACAATTTCCCATTAAATAACACTATGGTGGGTTTTAAAATATTGAATTATAGAAAAAAAAATATGTGAAAATGTTAGCTTTATCACTCCCCCACACTTAATCATTACACTCCCAAGCAGTCATCATATATTCAAATCAAAATCCACACAAAAAAAATTGAGGAAACATCAATGGTATTATCAAAAATATAATTCCATCATGTATCATATATGATAAAAAATTCCCTTTACTTTTAATTCCTTAGATAAAAATTTATTCAACCTCATAAATCCATTCAAGGCCCAATAACAACCTACCTCACCATTAATTTTATGTCACTCTTCAGTCAAGAAAAACTAAATCTGGAGTTATGCTCATACTTGGAATGTTCATGTATCACTATAATCTTATGACCATTATCATCTCCCCATAGCATGAAATATAAAAATTAATTTTAATGATGAGGACTTGTTCAGGTGAATTATATGGATTGGGGTTTGTGGGTAAATGATTAAAACATTAAAGGCTGGAAAGAAGAGGTTTGACACTAAAGTATAATGTATAAATAATCAAGTCAAAACATTGGACGAACCTCACTCAAATATCCTTGAGAATTAGAAACACATCACCATACCTATTTTTACATGTAACATTATCCATTCAGTTATTAAAAATAATGATATTATCCAAGTTCTCTATTTTTTTGGTAAAGAATAAGAAATTCAATGCATTATTTTCTCTTTTTTGGTGAATCTCTATAAAGGAACAACTTTAATTTCATTTTTCATTTTTTTGAAAGATAATGGGATGAAAATAAATAAAGAATAATAAAATTATTACTCAAAACAAATTTTCTAATAATACACATCCCAAAATGATTACACACACATCACACCACCCACTAAGGATACACATCCCATAGAACACACATGAAAGGCCCTTCCCCCACAATAAAACTTGAAAAATCCATGCAAAAATATTAATAGTGCGGGTATGTAAGGATAAATTATTTTTTAATGTGGCTTAAACCTATAATAAAATTCAAGGAATCTAAGGGATAATGAAGGATAGATGTAAATTTGGGTATCAAGGTAAATAATTGTCTTATCCAAAGAAGGGCCTCAATGATATTAAAAACATTCCATGAAATCCAAAGCTTCTAAATAGAAAAATCATGAAATCTGGTTCTCACACAAAATGCAAGTTTCCATCAAAAAATGTAGGTATTAGAAAGAATATGTCAAGGTGGTTAAAAATACCTCATAGGACTGGAAAAATATTTTGAGTCATTGTTCATGGGAATGGATTTCCAAAATCATTCAAAAATATAAAAAGTATTTAGTATCAAATTTAAGGAAAAAAATTCACATAAAAAATCCTTTAAAATCCATTTTTTCAAAACCATGTCAATTCCCTCAAAATATGTTCAAGTGTGAAAAGTGATAGGAATATTCATTAAAGCTCAAGGTTACTAAAAATAAAACACACAAAAAGAACAACATAGTTGGTTGCCACTCCCCCCACACATAGAATTTAATACCACTCAATTTTGCTAAAAATTTATAAAAAAGGGTAAAAAACTAAAGGGAATGAAAGATACAACCTGACTTCATTTTTGAATTTCAGTTTTGAGATAAGAACCCATATACTACTGAACTAAACCTAAATTAAATAAATGATAAAATATGATAAATATAATGAAAAATAAATATAAATGGAAAGAAAATGGATAATGCTTGGTTTGACCCCCAAGCAGGTGCCAAGTATTTACTACCCCTAGTTAGCCAGTCACAGCAGTTTAACCCCAATCAAGAGGTGGATGGGGTTTCTTTCTTAGAAACCACCACAATTTTTTTCTCCTAACATCTATTAGTATATGAGAGGAGTGGTAACCCCCCACCCCCAGAAAATAAAAATAGTCCAAACCCTCAAAAGATAGCAATGAAAGAATTTGATATCAAGAGGGGGAGGGAAAATATTTTAGGGGTGATCCATGTTTTGTTCAGCTGGAGGAGTGGCCTCCACTGGTGGTAGAGAAAGTAGACATGGATGTGACTTCTCTTCTATTTTGGGATCAACATATTATTCCTTATTTATTTCTTGTATTGTTATGTCATCCTCATGTTCACCAGTGTACAACTCGATAGGATCCTCCATATCTCCTCATCACATGGAAATTTTACTTATTCGTCATCCAGGGCCAACAATAGTGGTAAAAATATATAAAATTGGAATAAGGGAGACTGGTTTTCAATTTAGAATCAATTATTTTTTAATAAAAATAATATTTAGAAATTGTATCTCCCTCAAAAAAAATCATCATCAAACTCTTTATCCTCATGGAAGGCGGCTGGGAACTCATTTATTGGAGAAAGAATTGGATCTTCAAGTATGGATTCAGCCACACCAATTTATTCTTGAAATTTATGTTGAACAATAATTTCATTCCAATCATCTTATATTTTTTTCATCCCCATCCATAAGACTTTAACTTCTTCAACTTCAGTGGTCAACAATGCAATAATCTTGGTTGATTTTTCAATAGTTTTTAAATTCTCTTGAAGAATCATGGAATTTTGTTACATTTGGATCTTTATTGTGTCTTACATTCTAGGATGACCATAAAAATTTTAAATAGGACAATAATTACAATAATCACCATAAAAATCCATCTTGGATGATGAAATCAATGATATACAATAAATATCTTTTTTTATTTTTCAAAATTTTGAAATTATTATTTATTTAGTTTTAAAAAAAATAGTCTGCATAAGATCTTGGCCTCCCTAAAAATGGAACCAAATTGAGGATAGGTATTTTTTAATTTTATCCAATTCAATAAAATTCGTATTTCCCTACGAATGTACCATAGTGGCACACCCTACGGTCAATCTCACAAGAAGGCCGCTCACACACACTGTCTTTATATTATCAATATTATAAATCTATATAATATAAATATATAATTATCTAAATAGGTGGGTTTTAAATGAAATAAAATAATTACTTAAAATCATAATTCAAGAGTAAATCTACATTAGTTATCAGAAATCAGAAAAAAATTGTACTGAATAGATCAAGTTAAAGAAGGCTGTGATGGACGAATGTTGATCTTTAGACACTCCCTTTATCATTTTTTATGAATTTATTTCAATTAAATTATCCAATTTATAACTTAATACCTCAAATTATACACCTAAATTAATGATACATAATATTTTAACCTCAAAATGGTTTTTGATCCTTTTATTAAATTGATTCGATTACCCAAAGACCTCCGAACAACCAAAACAGATTAAACTCATTGTGATCAAATGTGAGACCTCGCCAAAGAAATTTAAACAATAAGAGGAACAACTTTACTTTTATAATATGACAATCAATATAGAATAATTTATAATAAATTTAGAACAGGATAGAAATAGACCTCATTCAATCAAGCTAACAAGTCCCAGTGTTATTCAAAAAGAAATATTATAATAAAGGACACAAACACAAAAAGGAAAATTCCATTAGATATTCACTTCCAACCACCACTCGGATTATATCCCATCATTTCTTGATCACACAATTTAATTAAACTCCTATATTGTATGTGTTCTATTTATTTTGCACTACTCCCTCTATTACTCACCCAAAATACTTTGAAAGGGTGATCGATGGATATATTTATAGCCAAATCCCATCAATGGTAGGTCATGTTCTGCATTTATTTTCCTACTCGTCATTGTCATCAAGATTTCTAATGGACTTACACATCAAATAATTTCTCAATAAAAAATATTCATGAATAAATGATTTATGTCCTCTAAAAAACAACTCAAAAAGTCACGTCATCTAATGCAGTTACACGATGTGTATTTGTGTTTCACAGTGTGAAATGATGACATGACATATCCTATAGCAAGATTCCCAAAAAATTATCTAGATTATATCTCCTTGAATGGATGAGTCTAATTTTTTACTCTTCTATGTATTTTTTATTATTTTAATTATTTTTTACCCTAAAATTTCATCAATATTTGAAATAGGATGAAAGAGTTATGGCTGATTTACTCCAAACATTTAATTCTTGCTGAATGTTTTATAAGTTTTCTCCAAAATTCAAGCATCAAATATTCTCCTAAATGAAATAATATATCCAATATATTTATTGTAGTAATGAACATATAAAATTTCCTTCAAATAATTTTGGAATCGCTTTAAATGTAGTGGTGGATCTTGAGTTATGATCCAATGAATGATGTGGGCTCTACCATAATATTAAACATATTTCTCAAACTTTATCGATTTTTTCGGCATTTTTATGGACAAATTGGATCCCAATCTAGAAGAAAAAGATGTATCCCATAATTCATGAAATATTTAAAAAAATTAGTCACTCAATTTGGATCAATATTATAAAATTTATGATTGAAATACCAAGATCATAAAAAGATGTTAAAATTGTAGAATTAAGACACATTTTTATTTAAGCTCAAAACACTTCAATAACCTAAACATTTGACATAATCCCATTAAATAATACTATTGTGGGTTAAAAAACATTGAATTATAGAATAAAATATGGGAAAATGATAGCTTCTTCAGATATTTTCTCAGAATTTAGAAGATGTATAAAGCATTGAAAGCACAGTTTTAGTGGATCAGCATGAAATGACAGGTGGCTAAGTTTGTTTCGAGGTTCATAATTTGTTAGAAAGTTAAGGTAGGCCATCAGTGACCAGTGGGTATGTTACATTCATTACCCATCACCATTTGGAAATGGAAGTAGATAACTATGGATTTTGTAACAGGCCTCCCAATAACGGTTCAAAAACATGATTCCATATGTGTAATAGTGGATTAACTCATGAAGTCAGCTCATTTAATTCATATTCTTGAATCTCATACAGTGGAGGAATTTTTAAAAATCTATATTTGGGAAGTATTAAAGGGTTATAGATTACCAGTTTCAATCATATCAGAAAGAGATATGTGGTTCATGTCTGATTTCTACAAATCCTTACAGAAATCCCTTGGGATTCAGTTGAGCATGAGTACATCGTATCATCCTCAGATTGATGGTAAATCCAAAATTATTATTAAAATGTTATCAGACATGGTGTGGGATTATGTTATGGATTTTGTTGGATCGTGTGAATATCATGTTCTATTAATGGAGTTCTCATATATCAAACGTTATCAGGAATTGATACAAATTACTCTATTTGAAGCATTATAGAGGCATCCTTTTTGTTCTCCACTTTGTTGGGTGGAAATAGGTGAGACTACACTAATTGGTTTGATCCTTGTCCAAGAAACAATTAAGAAGATTCATTTGATCATGGAATGAATGGAAATTGTGTGTATTTGTCAGAAATAATATTCAGAACGTCATCAATGGTCTTTATCATTTTTAGTGAATGATCATGTGTTCTTAAAGATCTCTACAAGGCTTAATAATCATTATTTTGGGAAACATGGTAAGTTATCTTCTCAATACATAGGCCCTTTTGACATACTAGAATAGGTTAGTGATGTAGAATATTGTTTTGCATTTCTATCATCATGCACTGTAGTGTATAAGTTGTTCCATATATATCAGTTGAAAAATTATCATCCTAATCTCGACCATGTGATAAAATGGGATCATGTTGACTGTAACACCCGAGACTTTTATGTTATATAAATCATCAAAGGAATCTTTTTCTACACAACACTTGCTTGGCTTTCTTTACACGCAATCGCGACCTTCCTCGATAGCTTGCGTCGTACGCAATACCGAGTTTCACTAAACAACAATATGCTATTAAAACTAGCCGTTAAGAATAGTAATAACCACTTTTTGAAATTTTATAAATTTTATTTTTCAAAATGGACTTCATTTTTGGACTCAGAATATCGAAATTAGCCTAGGGTGAAATTTTGGTATTTTTCTGAAAACTTTCAATTTTTGATGAATAGTGAAACCACTAAGTGGTAGGTTAAAAACTGAATTTTGCATAAAACTTAATTTTACCGCTTATGTGAATGGAATTTCGAAAATCCGAGAGACACGGTTAATATCAAGGACTAAAATGTGGTTCAATGAGATGAAAATAATTTTTTGGTGAATAGTAACTTTTTACTTTTTTACCGCGGTTAATAGTAAATAGGGTAACTAAGGGTAAATATGATATTAATATTACCCTAACACATGTCCTAATTCTATTGGACAAGTGTAATTCGACCAAAAACAAACTTAGGAATAAAATATGACCATTTAGGCCCACTTGGATTAGATTAGGACATTTATTATTAATTTATTAAAGAAGGGTTAAAATAGTTAAAATCAAAGTTTAATAAGTAAATCATTTTTAATATGGGGTTATACATAAGATAAATTCGATTGTAAATATTCATTAGAAATCTAAAAATATTTCCTACATGATGGTATTTTATTTGTAATTTTTAGACATCAAATAATATAATTTATTTATGACACAAAGATGATGCAGTAATTATCTTATTAATGCAATATTGACATAATTGATAATATAAATACCAAAATAAATATAATTTAAGACTTTTTATGAATTCCACTAATTTTCTAGGTTACTATGATATATTAGTGTTGATTTAATCAACTTGGTTCGAACATATAATTCTGTTATGACTTTCAAACAAATCATATATCAAATAGTATCAAAATTGACACAAAATAGTTTTTAAATCAAATATTATATTATTAATTGTTATTTTATTCCTAAAAATCTAAGGTTCGGCCAAATGACTTAGATAAGGATATATATATTAATAATAAACAATTTGGGGTTCGTTTGGCATGTTATAGTAAGTGTATTAACCATATAGTGAAAGAAAACAAAAAGACACGGTAAAAGTTAAAATAATTAACTTAGAGTTAAATCTAATTGATAAGGTTACAATGATACCCTAAACTTGTATAAATCCTATTGGTTGATAGGATTTCGACCCCTCCCCACTTTAGCTTCGAAATAAGACACTTTGGAACCATTATAAACCGATTTTGACTTTAATATAAAATAATATTTTGAGATATTCCTAAGGTGCCCCTCTCCTCCCTTATAAAAGGGCACCTCCTCCCCCTCCTCCTCACACCAAATTGAGCACTCAAGCTCGGCCAACCCCTGACATTTTCTCCTCTCCACTTCCCTAGAATAATCCTAGAGGTCCTGGTCTTCTCCAAAGACCAATCTTAGTTCCTTAAGTGGAGGATTCAAAGAGGCGTTCCAAAGAAGAGGTAATATCCATTACCGATCTTTTCAATTTCTTTCTTCTTCAACTTCTTCTTCTTTAGTTGTTTCATGATAAAGTAATAACATCAGTATTACTTACATACTGATATGTTATTATAAATATGAAACAACCCTAATTCACCTTCTATCCATCCTACGGAAAAATGAAATCACCGCGCGTGCGTACGTACGGAATACCGTCTCCACGCCGTGGTGTAATCTATTTTCCACCATCACCTTACAAGGATGGTTATAATGGTGTAATGAGTAACTACATATGATTATTATGAAGTAATATTGATACTGAAATAATATATATATACTCCAATACAATTCCACGATCATAGGAACGATATCATCACTCGTGCGTACGTACGGAATACCGTCTCCACGATGTGATGCGACTCGTTCTACATGATCTTCATTTCATAATGATTATATAAATGAATTGAATGAATGAATATGGTATATACTACACTAATACCATTCTGGAAATGAATTATCTATAACCTAAAGATTAGAATAAGAATTTATTCGACAAAACACGCATAAGAACAAAAAGTTATAAAGACCCGAGTAACAAGTAACAATGAAATATTACTAACAAGAAGCTAATAATATGACCATATATGATATCATATAAATATTTATGATTCTGGAATAAGTCAATAACATTATGTAAACCATTATACAGGAGCTTCGGACACGTACAAAGCTAATCGGACCTAAGGTAAGGGAAATATCACAATCTCATTTTTATCCGAGATTGTTTATTCGTAAGTATTTACTGGGGTGTATTTTATCATCCACATCCATGTTCCCTCAATATGTAATATTGTTTCCATCCACTTATAATAGTTTAAATCCAATTTTACCTTCGGTGAGTTTTTAGTAAAGAATATGAAAGGAATCTTTTGTCGTTTTTTTCGTACGAGGTACTTTTTGACTTTTCTGACAAAAGTACGAGAAGAATGTTTTTTTTAACTTATACGGCATGAATGGATTTTTAAAACATTATTTCCAAGAATCTTCCTTTACAAGTTTTCAAGTTTATTTTTAATCAACTTATTTTATTTTAAAGTTATATGACATGTTATGAAAGGAAAAATGTTTTTGAAGAAGAAAGGATATTTTCCTCAAGAATGGAGTTCAAGTGATTTTCAAAATTATTTTCCATCTAAGATAATAAAGGGTTCTGTTTTTATCCCTATTATTACATTGATTTGATCATGTTGTGATGGAATTATTTTTATGAATTCCTTTATCTTATATGAATTGTTTTATGATGTCATGTTGTTTAAGAATCCCATTTTTTATTACATGGGTTATGCGATGATGTATGATTTATGATTATGTGGCACACATAAGAAAGGATTCATTATAAGATGGGTGGGACCTATATCTCCCTCCAATGCATTGGGTAAAGATTTTATATCTCATGAGATAGACATGTCTGAAATGGTAGGTTATACCGGTTCAGTGAAACAGGACTGAAACGAGGGTTACTCGATTCAGAAAGGGACTTTGTCCACTAAGATAGTCTTGGCAATGAGTCATGACTAACAAGAAATGATTTTCCATGATTATGTGTGCATGCCACAAAGTTTCAAGTTTCATGTTATGATTATGGTGATCTCATTTTCACTTCTATGATTTGTTCCATGTTAAGATATTATGATCTCTTTTGCAGGTTATGATTTTCAAAAAGATATGATATGATTTTTATTTCTTTTGTATACCCTTACTGAGCATTTGAGCTCACCCTTTTATGTTTTCTTTTCCCCAGGATATAAATAAAGGTTTTAGGTAAAAAAAAAGGAAGATCTTTATGAGAGATATTGAAGATCTTTCACCACGATTAGAAGATTACGTTCCGAGTTTCCAAAGACACTAAACTATTACGATCCTTTAGTGTGTGTTTTTGTTATGTACTAAGTATTCCGCAAAAGTAAGGTAATTTCCATGTACGTCAGGCTTCGGGTCTCTACAGTTGGTATCAGAGGAAAGGTATAGTCAACCTTTGGAAACTAGGATGTGAAAGCCTTAGTAAGAACCCTAAGGATAAGTCTAAGCATAGAACACAATCTTAGTGTTTTAGAAATGGCCATGAATACCCAAGGATAATACCTTAAGTGTGAAATTTTATCCTTGATTATGTGGTTTTCCTATTATAATTAGTGTTGCTCACACTATTCTTCTTGGTTTTAGTCAATGGCTGGAACCCGAAGGAACCGTGTTAATGCGGAATGCGATGGGCAATGCAATGATTGTCTCCCTGAGCAACCAAACGATATGGGAGCTGGAATGCAAAATCTTGTAGCCATGCTCACACAACTTTCTCAAGCTATGAATCATGCAGGATTTCCAAACGAGCAAAGGAGGGAGCAACATTCTGTTGAATCCTTCATGAGGCAGCGTCCACCTTCTTTCAGCGGGTCTACTGATCCATTAGTTGCTGAACAATGGATTAGTACTACTGAAAAGATATTTTCAGTTCTTCAATGTTTTGAGCATGATAAATTCATCCTAGCAGTGTACCGTTTGGAAGGAGATGCTGATCAATGGTGGAATCTTGTTAAGAATACGAGGCAAAGGGATGAAATTGAGTCTATGGAATGGGATGAGTTCAAGAACTTATTTTTCAATAAGTACTTCCCTCGTATTCTCCGAACAAAGATGGAGAAAGAGTTTCTTGAACTGAAACAAAGGGATGATGAATCTGTTGGTACCTATGAAGCAAATTTTACAAGACTTGCAAGGTACGCTTCTGGTATTATTATCCAGCATGAGAGTAAGATCGATCGATTCTTTAGTGGCTTAAAACCAAGTCTTCGAAGGGCGTTAGCCATAAGGGACTTCAATAGCTACGAGGAAATCGTTCGATGTGCTCTCAAAGTCGAGATGGAGATTGGAGTAACCCATCAGTCACATGGGTTTGATAAGAAGAGGAAGATGGAATTCAAAGAAAAATCTAATGAGCACACGGAAAAGAAGATGAGCTTTTCCTTATGCTCAAAGTGTGGAAAGAAACATGGAGGGAGTTGTCTTAAAGGGACAAGTAAATGTTTTAAATGTGGAAAGGAAGGTCATCGGGTATTTGAATGCCGTGATAATGGGAAGAAGATGTCTAATGATGCAAACAAAGGAAGGGATACACAGAATGAACCTACTACACTTCAATGTTTCAAGTGCAAGGAGATGGGGCATTATGCCAATCAATGCCCAAATCCAAGGGTTGATGATGATGGTCGACGTCAACAAAATCTTAAGGCTAAAGACAAAGGAAAGTCACATGCAATTTCTATCAGCGATGTGGAGTACGATAACGATGTGGTGAAAGGTACACTTACCATCCACTCTAAAGTAGCAAATGTTTTATTTGATTCTGGATCCACCCACTCTTTTATTTCTGAAGACTTTTCTAAGGGTATCACCGTATTACCTCAACAATTAGATGTTGAGTTAGCCGTGACAACACCTAATGGCACATCAATCGCATCAAAAGTTTATAATTCTTCTCCGATCGAAGTTTGTGGGAAAGTGCTTCCTGAAAATCTTGTGATCCTTCCTTTAGTGGAATTTGATGTGATTCTTGGCATGGATTGGCTTTCTCTACATGGAGCTCATATCAATTGCCAAAGAAGGGAAGTCACATTTCATATTCCAGATCAATCTACGATCGTCTATCAATGCAAGGATGAACATAACCTTCCAGTGGAAATTTCTTCCATCTTATGGGTATTGATTCCACTAAATGAAGGTTATTTATCTCAAATGGTTGGTGAGAAACTCACGATTAAGAAAATTCCCATTGTACGGGAGTTTGATGATGTCTTTCCAGAGGAATTACCAGGTCTTCCACCAAATCGTGAAGTTGAGTTTTCAATAGAACTCGTACCGGGTGATTTGCCTATTTCAAAGACACCTTATAGAATGGCCCCAATTGAGTTGCAGGAATTGAAGAAGCAACTCCAAGAGAATCTTGATAAGGGATTCATACTCCCTAGTGCGTCACCTTGGGGAGCACCTGTTCTATTTGTTAAGAAGAAAGATGGATCAATGAGACTTTGCATTGATTATCGAGAACTTAACAAGATCACTATCAAGAACAAATATCCTCTCCCACGCATTGATGACTTATTTGACCAACTACGCGGAGCTCAATACTTTTCCAAGATTGATCTTCGTTCAGGGTATCATCAATTAAGGGTCAAAAGGGAGGATATACCAAAGACGGCTTTCCGTACAAGGTATGGACACTATGAATTTATAGTGATGCCATTTGGTCTTACTAATGCCCCTGCTATCTTCATGGATCTAATGAATAGAGTCTTTAGAGACTATCTTGATCAATTTGTGGTAGTCTTTATAGACGATATTCTTGTCTATTCAAAGAGCAAGGAAGAGCATGAAGATCACTTGAGAATTGTATTAAAGACCCTGAGAAAGGAGAAGCTTTATGCCAAATTTACCAAGTGTGAATTTTGGCTTCAAAAAGTTGCATTTTTGGGTCACATAATCTCAAAAGAGGGGATATCTGTGGATCCAGCAAAAACAGAGGTTATCGAAAGATGGTCGAGACCAACAACAGTAACTGAGATCCGAAGTTTTCTTGGTTTGGCTGGATATTATCGACGTTTTGTAAAAGATTTTTCACGATTATCTAATCCACTCACCAAGTTGACTAGGAAAGGAGTTAAGTTTGTCTGGACAGAGGAATGTGAAGAGAATTTCAAGGAGTTGAAAAGAAGGTTATCCAGTGCACCTGTGCTCACACTGCCTTGTAGTGGAGAAAGGTTTGTGATCTACAGTGATGCATCCAAGAAGGGATTGGGGTGTGTTATTATGCAAAATGATATGGTGATAGCTTATGCCTCACGAAAGTTGAAAATCCATGAGCAAAATTACCCAACACATGATTTGGAGTTGGATGCGGTAATCATTGCATTAAAGATTTGGAGGCATTACCTTTATGGTGAAAGGTGTGATATTTATACTGATCATAAAAGTTTTAAAGTATATTTTCACACAAAAGGAGTTGAATATGCGTCAAAGAAGATGGTTGGAGCTGATTAAGGATTATGACTGCTCAATCCATTACCACCCTGGGAAAGCAAACAAGGTGGCAGATGCATTAAGTCGACAAGACCATGCTAGTTTATCCATGATGAGGATCACAAAAGATCCAATATTTATGGATTTACAAAGGATGGATCTTGGAATTATAATGGAAGGGGAAAAATCTTATCTTTCTCAAATGAATGTTCAACCATCTATACATGTGAAGATTAAAGAGGCATAGAAAGAAGATGTCGAGTTACAAAAGAAGGTGAGAAATGTTCCTGAATTCAACCTTGATTGTGATGGGATAATAAAGTTCAGGAATCGGGTTTGTGTTCCTCCTATCCCCGAATTAAAGAAGGAGCTGCTGGATGAGGCTCATAGTTCTTCATTCTCTATTCATCCTGGAAGCACGAAGATGTATAGGGACCTGAAAGAGTACTTCTGGTGGGATGGCATGAAAAGAGATGTTGCTGAATTTGTCTCTCGATGCTTGGTTTGTCAACAAGTTAAAGCTGAGAGACAGAAGTCTAAGGGGATGTTACAACCATTACCCATACCCGAATGGAAATGGGAAAACATCACTATGGACTTTGTCACAGGACTTCCTAAAACATCCAAAGGCAATAATGCTATTTGGGTCATAGTTGATCGTCTTACAAAGTCTGCACACTTCATTCCTATTAGAGAGGATTTCTCTCTAGATCAGCTTGCCAGGATATATGTAAAGGAAGTGGTAAGATTGCATGGAGTACCACTTTCTATTATATCTGATCGAGATCCGAGATTTACCTCTAAGTTCTGGCGAAGTCTTCAGCATACTCTGGATACATAGTTGAGTTTCAGCACTACTTATCATCCCCAGACAGACGGTCAGTCTGAGAGAACAATTCAAACCCTAGAAGATATGTTGTGAGCTTGCTCTATGGATTTCAAAGGAGGTTGGGATCAACACCTACCTTTGGTGGAATTTTCTTATAATAATAGCTTTCACTCCAGTATTCAGATGGCTCCTTATGAAGCTCTCTATGGAAAGAAATGCAGGACTCCAACTTGCTGGGATGAAGTTGGGGAAAGAAAGCTATTAGGACCTGATCTCGTTGATGAAATGGTAGAAAAGGTCAGATCTATTCAACAACACATAAGAGCAGCTTAGAGTCGACATAAAAGTTATGCCGACAACCGAAGAAAAGACCTAGAGTTTGAAGTGGGTGATAAAGTGTTCTTACGAATATCTCCCTGGAAGAGGGTTATGAGATTTGGAAAAAAGGGGAAGTTGAGCCCTAGATATATCGGTCCTTTTGAAATACTGGATCGTGTTGGGAAGGTAGCTTACCGATTGGCGCTTCCACCGAATCTCTCTCAAGTTCACGATGTGTTCCATGTATCTCTCCTGAGAAAGTACATACCAGATCCTTCACATGTACTCAGCTCAGAAGTTGTACCGCTGGAGCAAGATCTTTCTTATGAAGAACAGCCGATAGAGATTCTGGATCGTAGCGAAAAAGTCCTACGAAACAAGACCACTCGCTTGGTGAAAGTTTTATGGAGAAACCACCAACTTGAAGAAGCTACATGGGAGCTTGAGGATATGATGAGGGAGAAGTATCCTCATCTGTTTGTTGCAAAGTGACGAATTTCGAGGGCGAATTTCTTTTTAAGGGGGGTAGAATGTAACACCCGAGACTTTTATGTTATATAAATCATCAAAGGAATCTTTTTCTACACAACACTTGCTTGGCTTGCTTTACACGCAATCGCGACCTTCCTCGATAGCTTGTGTCGTACGCAATACCGAGTTTCACTAAACAACAATATGCTATTAAAACTAGCCGTTAAGAATAGTAATAACCACTTTTTGAAATTTTATAAATTTTATTTTTCAAAATGGACTTCATTTTTCGACTCAGAATATCGAAATTAGCCTAGGGTGAAATTTTGGTATTTTTCTGAAAACTTTCAATTTTTGATGAATAGTGAAACCACTAAGTGGTAGGTTAAAAACTGAATTTTGCATAAAACTTAATTTTACCGCTTCTGTGAATGGAATTTCGAAAATCCGAGAGACACGGTTAATATCAAGGACTAAAATGTGGTTCAATGAGATGAAAATAATTTTTTGGTGAATAGTAACTTTTTACTTTTTTACCGCGGTTAATAGTAAATAGGGTAACTAAGGGTAAATATGATATTAATATTACCCTAACACATGTCCTAATTCTATTGGACAAGTGTAATTCGACCAAAAACAAACTTAGGAATAAACTATGACCATTTAGGCCCACTTGGATTAGATTAGGACATTTATTATTAATTTATTAAAGAAGGGTTAAAATAGTTAAAATCAAAGTTTAATAAGTAAATCATTTTTAATATGGGGTTATACATAAGATAAATTCGATTGTAAATATTCATTAGAAAGATAAAAATATTTCCTACATGATGGTATTTTATTTGTAATTTTTCGAAATCAAATAATATAATTTATTTATGACACAAAGATGATGCAGTAATTATCTTATTAATGAAATATTGACATAATTGATAATATAAATACCAAAATAAATGTACTTTAAGAATTTTTATGAATTCCACTAATTTTCTAGGTTACTATGATATATTAGTGTTTATTTAATCAACTTGGTTCGAACATATAATTCTGTTATGACTTTCAAACAAATCATATATCAAATAGTGTCAAAATTGACACAAAATAGTTTTTAAATCAAATATTATATTATTAATTGTTATTTTATTCCTAAAAATCTAAGGTTCGTCCAAATGACTTAGATAAGGATATATATATTAATAATAAACAATTTGGGGTTCGTTTGGCATGTTATAGTAAGTGTATTAACCATATAGTGAAAGAAAACAAAAAGACACGGTAAAAGTTAAAATAATTAACTTAGAGTTAAATCTAATTGATAAGGTTAAAATGATACCCTAAACTTGCCTAAATACTATTGGTTGATAGTATTTCGACCCATCCCCACTTTAGCTTCGAAATAAGACACTTTGGAACCATTATAAACCGATTTTGACTTTAATATAAAATAATATTTTGAGATATTCCTAAGGTGCCCCTCTCCTCCCTTATAAAAGGGCACCTCCTCCCCCTCCTCCTCACACCAAATTGAGCACTCAAGCTCGGCCAACCCCTGAAATTTTCTCCTCTCCACTTCCCTAGAATAATCCTAGAGGTCCTGGTCTTCTCCAAAGACCAATCTTAGTTCCTTAAGTGGAGGATTCAAAGAGGCGTTCCAAAGAAGAGGTAATATCCATTACCGATCTTTTCAATTTCTTTCTTCTTCAACTTCTTCTTATTTAGTTGTTTCATGATAAAGTAATAACATAAGTATTACTTACATACTGATATGTTATTATAAATATGAAACAACCCTAATTCACCTTCTATCCATCCTACGGAAAAATGAAATCACCGCACGTGCGTACGTACGGAATACCGTCTCCACGCCGTGGTGTAATCTATTTTCCACCATCACCTTACAAGGATGGGTATAATGGTGTAATGAGTAACTACATATGATTATTATGAATTAATATTGATACTGAAATAATATATATATACTCCAATACAATTCCACGATCATAGGAACGATATCATCACTCGTGCGTACGTACGGAATACCGTCTCCACGATGTGATGCGACTCGTTCTACATGATCTTCATTTCATAATGATTATATAAATGAATTGAATGAATGAATATGGTATATACTACACTAATACCATTCTGGAAATGAATTATCTATAACCTAAAGATAAGAATAAGAATTTATTCGACAAAACACGCATAAGAACAAAAAGTTATAAAGACCCGAGTAACAAGTAACAATGAAATATTACTAACAAGAAGCTAATAATATGACCATATATGATATCATATAAATATGTATGATTCTGGAATAAGTCAATAACATTATTTAAACCATTATACAGGAGCTTCGGACACGTACAAAGCTAATCGGACCTAAGGTAAGGGAAATATCACAATCTCATTTTTATCCGAGATTGTTTATTCGTAAGTATTTAGTGGGGTGTATTTTATCATCCACATCCATGTTCCCTCAATATGTAATATTGTTTCCATCCACTTATAATAGTTTAAATCCAATTTTACCTTCGGTGAGTTTTTAGTAAAGAATATGAAAGGAATCTTTTGTCGTTTTTTTCGTACGAGGTACTTTTTGACTTTTCCGACAAAAGTACGAGAAGAATGTTTTTTTTAACTTATACGACATGAATGGCTTTTTAAAACAATATTTCCAAGAATCTTCCTTTACAAGTTTTCAAGTTTATTTTTAATCAACTTATTTTATTTTAATGTTATATGACATGTTATGAAAGGAAAAATGTTTTTGAAGAAGAAAGGATATTTTCCTCAAGAATGGAGTTCAAGTGATTTTCAAAATTATTTTCCATCTAAGATAATAAAGGGTTCTGTTTTAATCCCTATTATTACATTGATTTGATCATGTTGTGATGGAATTATTTTTATGAATTCCTTTATCTTATATGAATTGTTTTATGATGTCATTTTGTTTAAGAATCCCATTTTTTATTACATGGGTTATGCGATGATGTATGATTTATGATTATGTGGCACACATAAGAAAGGATTCATTATAAGATGGGTGGGACCTATATCTCCCTCCAATGCATTGGGTAAAGATTTTATATCTCATGAGATATACATGGCTGAAATGGTAGGTTATACCGGTTCAGTGAAACAGGACTGAAACGAGGGTTACTCGATTCAGAAAGGGACTTTGTCCACTAAGATAGTCTTGGCAATGAGTCATGACTAACAAGAAATGATTTTCCATGATTATGTGTGCATGCCACAAAGTTTCAAGTTTCATGTTATGATTATGGTGATCTCATTTTCACTTCTATGATTTGTTCCATGTTAAGATATTATGATCTCTTTTGCAGGTTATGATTTTCAAAAAGATATGATATGATTTTTATTTCTTTTGTATACCCTTAATGAGCATTTGAGCTCACCCTTTTATGTTTTCTTTTCCCCAGGATATAAATAAAGGTTTTAGGTAAAAAAAAGGAAGATCTTTATGGGAGATATTGAAGATCTTTCACCACGATTAGAATATTACGTTCCGAGTTTCCAAAGACACTAAACTATTACGATCCTTTAGTGTGTGTTTTTGTTATGTACTAAGTATTCTGCAAAAGTAATGTAATTTCCATGTACGTCAGGCTTCGAGTCTCTACATTGACCTAGAGTAAGATGATTCATTTATGCACATGAAAATTCATATTGTGGATAGGCAAGAGAGAGAATTGTGTTGAAAAATAATTGGTCTAGTACGGGTTTTGTGGCAACATTGTTAGATCCAAGAAGATATTTGGGAACATGAGAAGGAAATTAAAGAGTAATGGCTATAAATATTTCAAGGAAACAATGGATTTCTAATTTTCAGGTATAAAAAGACCAATGGTGGGGAGAATGTAGCACCCCCCCCCCCCCCCCAATTTGAGGTAATTTACTTTGTTTATGTATTTTAAGTATATAAAGGGTTGGGGTTATTATTCGGAGAGTTTGGAGAAATTTTGGATTGTTTTGAGATTTTATGTAGGTACAAAGTTAGTGCACAATTTTGAACAACCATAAAAAACCTATCAGAAATCATGTATAATATAACATGGGATAAAGGGAAGGCGCACGAGCTGCACATGATTTTTGAAAACCATGGTAAATCCTAGGAGAATTCATGCTATGTTGGACAGTGGGATTTGGCATTGCTGGCACATGGTTTGGAAACCATGTGATCCAACCATGTGAGGTTCAACCCATTAAGAATAGTCTAACACACAGTTAGTACATGGTTTTCCTAATTGTACAACTAATTGTGCATGGATTAAAAGTGAGATCCAAAAATTGTGGATCTCACTCATTTTACACTCTAGCTTCCTTTTTTTCTTCTATTCCTACCAAAATCAATATTATCTCTTCCTAAAGTTCATGTATGGATCTCCCATCATCCAAAATTTGATTTGAAGATTGCCTTTGGTGTTTTGAATTTGGATTCTTGCAGTAAGGCTTCTTTCTAAATCATTCTTGATGAGATTCTTAGATTTAATTTCACCCTCTCTCTCAAATTCTTATATCGATGACTGTTTTGGGTAGATATAAGTTATTAGATTCCAAATATAATCATATTTGGTTTTTCTTATGTTAGGGGAAGAGATCTAAAATGGGTTTGTAGAGACTCAACCCTTTTTTATGACATTTTTCATGTAATTTATCATTTTCTCCAAAACTCTTGAGGTAGGTGGATTCACTCTCAACTCCTCTATTTAGTAATTGAAACATTATTTTCATATTGGTTTAATTTCTTGATTTTAATTGTGAAATATTGTTTCAAACCATGTTATAAATCATCTTTAGGGATGATTTATGGTTTATTTGTGAAATCATGGAATGTTGGTAATTTGTTGTGCAATGTTCTTTGGTTTCATGATTTTAAAATATTTGTTTTAAAACATATCATTGTTGGTTTTTTTTTGAAATTTATTATTGGAAAGGTTTTAAATAATGTATTTTTTTATTGAAATGGTATGAAAGTTTTTGGTTGAAAGGGGTTTGGAAGACATGGTTATTGTGTGAGTTCATGTTTGACATGCCCCGAATAAGGGACATGTACTAGTGGGGTACAAGGTATGTGACCCTAGATTGGGAGTATGTGTCAGTGAGACACAAGGTGATTGGATGAGAGACCACTCATGAGTATTGAACTATCAAACAAGGATGCATGTGTGGGAGTGTTGTGATCCATGGAATATGTATGCCCAAATAGAAAGTCAGATGATTCACAGAATTTTGTATCTGATTTCCTTGAAAAACTATTTATTATGGATTTTGTTTAAATTTTGATATAAACTATTTTAGAAATTGTATTATATAAACCATTTTATATAAATGGGCTGATGTGTTCTATCCTAGTGGCCTAACTAGGGAATTCATTGGGGGAAAACCTACTAAGTTTTAGTACTCACCCCTGCTTTGGAACTTGGGTTATTTTGCAGATATCATCTATCAGGATATGGGAAAAGGTAAACTATCACACATTTTTAGTACCAATTCATGATACTTGGGCTATTTTATGGAGTTTGATCTAAGAGCTTGTGGATATTTGGAGTCATGTAGTTGCCTTTATGTTTTATTAGTTTTTCTTCCATTGAGGTGCTCTATGGTTAGTTTTGATATGAATAAAATATTTGAGTTGTATTTCATTTTTATCATGAATTGTGTAGTGTTTTATCTATATAGGGTTATTGGTTGGTTGTTTATCATAAAAGGGGAAATTTTCTTTCGTTGAGGTACACTAATAGATATTTCTTCTCCACATAGTTACAGTAACGTGGAACCCTCACTAACCATTCCTCCACCCCGTTGTATCCAACATTGCTAATTTGTTCCCTTCCCCATGTGTGGGTGGGAATCAGTTATGTAAGTACAAGGGGAAAAGATCAAGTCCTCCTTGTCTGAGCTGCAGGACATTAAACTAACAACAACCATAATCATTAAAACATGATATTAAACTATATCCTCAACCCAAGGAATTGAAATGGGGTTACCAACCTTATGAATTTTCCATGCCTACTTGTCTCCATGGGAGGGAGATCTTCCTCACATGTATTGAGATCCTCCTTTCATGTAATTACATCTGCTTGCAGGGAAGGAAAACTATCCTGGTGTAGGCCCCTAGACTTTGTTTCTTGAGGTAGTACCCTTGCTCCCCCTTGCCTCCTCCAGATAAAAAGACCAACATTTTGATGGGCACAGGGGACACTCAATATATCATCCCTCTCCCTTTGGGATTTGTTTCCATGGTCCATTAACCATGAATAAGCCTCAATCTCTATCTCCATATTCCACTAACCATGCATAAGCCCAGTACCATTCCTCACTAACACATCTTTCACAATATAACCATCTGGTCTACTGCTTGCCCTTGATTCTCACATTGATCATGACTCACATGGTATTAGAGGTTAGTAGTGACCATGAAACCCTTTTTCTATAAATCCATCTAGAAGTAAGCCCCAACCTCGTCCTTCATGGGATGCCTACAATGCTAAAGTCTTGAACCAATGAACAACATGGGTTTTGATCCCTTTCCTCTATACAGGGTATGTAAGAAGCCTCCATGAGATTCAATTCCAATAAATGGTAACTGTAGTTCTCCCTCCTAGTAATGTACACTCGTGATGTGATATCTTCCATTTTTGCGACACATCCCCCAGATCTACCTTTCTGATGCATTCTGATCCATCCATCAGGGTATTTATCCATGTGTAAGACCGATTTCCTTCCTAAACTACATGGTCTTTGATCCTTTTCTTCAAAATAGGGTACATAGGAATCCTCCCTATGGTTCAAGACTGGAACCATCATATTCACGCCCCCCCCCCATCCTTACTGTATGATGTTAAACTACTTGTAATACTAGAACTTTGTAAAAATTTATCCCTTTACTCTATACAAGGCATGTAAGAAGCCTCACCAAGGATCACGACCATCATCCACTCTCATATTGGTCCTTCCCATAAGTCACTAGCTCTCATGAGGATCAATCCCTAGCCTAGAGGTTAAATTTCTTTCAGGTCCCCATCCATGAACTCTGTTATCACAAGTCTCTTCTTTAGGTGTCTCATTCCCCCATCAAAACTGTGTGGACTTTGATTCCCAACCTGATAAGATATGTCGGAAACCTCTCTAGGGTTTATGCCCAACACTACCATCTTCACATCCATTCCATCCACTTCATCCAACCCTCCAGCATTTATCTTGATTCTTACCCAGGATGGAACATCCCAGTGGGATCATTCCATTCATTCAGGTAGCTAACCATTCATAAGCCCCACACATTCCATATTCATCCTACCAAGAGTGATCCTCTGGTGAAGGTAATCAATCCATGTATAATCCCCAAATCATCCCCAAGAACTACACGTGTTTTGATCCCTATCATCTAAATTTGGTACGTAGGAAGACTCCTTGAGGTCCAATCCCAACCAATGGTAATCATTGGTGTCCCCCCCCCCTCATTGAGACTGAGCTTCTCTAATCCACCCTCAGTGGTGTTCAGATCAGTCCTCATGGTGTGAAACCTTCCCTTCATGGGACACACCTCCCCTGAATCTGTCCTCATAGGGCATTCTAAACCATCCATCTTGTAAACCTTCTCGGTGGTCCCTCCTAGGGATATTCCCTTCTGATCCACCTTCATATATGTTCTAGTCATTTTAATATATCTCTTCAAGATGTTAAAATTGTGGCATACACCATGTTAAACATGGGAAACTGAATAAAACCTCAAAGACATGCCTATGGAATAAGATACCCCACGATCTATGTGGGAATCCTTGGTTTTATGCACACTTGGGAAAGACTATGATGAAGAATAATACAGTTGTTCCAATGTTTCAGCATCTTAACATGCTTAGCGATGCCCAGCATGGCCACTATCCTGACCGAAGGTTGCTTCCCTAACATGAAACATTGGAATTTCCTAAGACAAGCAACATAATTAATCGGAATCCACAAAGAGATGGGTCCAGGAATGAGTTTCATGAACAACATCTTAATCTATAATGGAGACTCAAACTAGGCGACAAATATCAAGGATTAATCCCTAGAAGGAGGGACCAACATCCCATCCCCCCATTTTGATCAACAAGAAAACATCTTCGATGAAGTGATTATTTCCTCCAACCTTTAGAATGATGGAATGTTGAGTATAATGCACCAATATTCAACATAAACACATGTTTTTAGGAAGAGAACCTTAGATGAAAGTATCAGAAAAATAAATGGTGAACTTGATATGAAATAGTTCTCCTCTAACCATGGGGATAAGTAGTGTTCAATACATCAGAAGATAAGAGTGTCACCAGATCCAACTATCTGACTCCAGGTCCTGCTAATAAAATTTTGGGACTGGTGTGAAAATCACCAGAATTTTGTGCAGTTAATCATTGGGCATTCCAATCTATGGATTTTTTGTGTGTGGATATCTCTCTCAAACTATGGAAGACTGAACGACTCTAGGGAATTAAGAATTTATTTCTTAATATCCATATTGATAGTTGAATATTCCTTCTTTTTAGAACCCAAGATACAAGAAATCAATTTCCCCCACCAACAGACACAGGGGAAGGAGGGATGAAAATGTCTTAGTCTTATGTGACTCCACTGTTGTCGTGACATCATCCACGACCTCAACTATGGGCACCCATGTCTCATATCACCATAAAAAACTATTTAGAGGGGGTGGTTTACATTATAATATGAAGATATGAGTAGGAATGGGTTATTCCCATGATGGATATGGAATTATAGTAACTAGAGGCTTTTGTAACTCATCGTCACCACTGTCCCCAAGGTTTGCGTAGGGAGCCGCTACTCCCCACACCAACATACAACCATTTCAGGATCCTCTACCCATAATTTTCCTATAAATCAACCCCTAAGATGATAAGGTAAGGGACATTTGATTCATCCCAACTATGACTATCACCTAGGAGTTATAGTGAAGGTATCCCACTAGTCCATATTAATAACACCAGTTACTGGTCCCTCAGACCAAAGAATAGGTGGTTTACTCTCCTACTACACTAGCCCCAGTCTGGATGACCCAACATCAATGTCAAGCATAACCTCCGGAAGATGTCTGTCAAGGGGACTCATTTTCTACATCATCAATGGTCCATCCCACCCCTAAGGAATTCTATCAGGTCCCTAATACTTCACATAATGTATACACTTATGCTCGATTAGTATCGAGACCTTACCCACCCCATAAGCAGTCTGGGTCAACTCTTCAATTTACCGTCACGATCAACAGTCATCTCGAGACAACTCGTGATGATGAGATACATTACCAATGTCTACCTTGTACCACCACCAGCTAGATTGGAGTATATATTCTCTCTCACACTCATAATGGAGGTCCTACCCATGTCACTAACATCAGTCCAAGCTAATGTCCTTCCCAACTTTTTGACATCTAGCTTGTAGGTCCTCTCTATGGCTATGATTCTAGAAACAAAGATCTTCCCCATGTCTCATATCATCAACACAAAGGTCGTCCCCACATCACTCTCAAATCAATCAAATTTCCCCCTAAAATAGTGTCTATTAGAGCAAATATCCTTCTCACTCTATCAGTCATCTACGTAGAGGTCCTCCCATTTCTATCAACCATCCATGTGGAGGTCCTCCTCACTTCATTGACAGTCAACACGTAGGTCCTCCCTATGTCTATTTAAACTAGTATGAAAAACCTCATCATGTTACAGCTGCCAACATACATGGAGGTCCTCCCCATGTTCTCGCCATCTCTAACAGAGGTCCTCCCCACTTCTGTACTCCCAAATACAGAGGTCCTTCATACCGACATGGAGGCCATCATCATGTTCTGTTTAACATATTCTTAGGTGCTTCTCGCACCTCATATCACTATAGTGGATCCCCCCACCCCCTGCTCCCATGATGGATGATACAAAGATACCCCTTGTTTCCAAACTAGCTCAAGTGGAGGTCCTCTACACTCTAGAACCAACCCGCACGGAGGTCCTCCCCATGTTGAAGATCTACCTTACCCTAAAAACTATCTAGGGGAAGAAGGGAAAACTATAACTACTAAATGAAGAACTAATAGAAGTAGAAAATAATTGTCAATATAGAACATTTCTCAGATCTTGAAGAATAATTTGACTCGATTATGGAGTCTTCACCCCAATCCTCTACATCAAGGTCTAGGATAGGAACCCGATGTGTGAGTTGTGTCCTCCCAAAAAGTGAGATGTCCCAAATTCCTAAAACCCTCCTTAGGTACATGCAGGAGGAGGAATATTTGAATCCCTTCCAACATCATTCTATAAAGTCTTCTTTACCATTTCCAAAATTATTCTCTACCTATACCCAAGATCACATAGAGTTATTTTAGGGCATAGCAGATGACGAGAACCTTCCTAAATCACCACCAATTTCCACCTCTCTCTCACATGAATTAGTGGTTGGAACACTATCTTATAGGTACATGATGATGTAGTCGGTATCGCCCTAAAATACGACCCATCCAGTAGTGGCATGTCAACTCATGTAGCATTCTCTCTATTGATAATTATACTATGGAAACAACCTACCTTTGTGTCGCTGCCAATTCCTCAGCCACCCCAGTCAAAGAATGGGGAAACCAAGAGTCGTATCCCACTTCTCAGTGAATATGTTTGTGGAACACTCTCAGAGAGGACTAGTTATCTAAGATGTTCTGGATGATTGTTAATCCAAACTTCAACATTATGGAGTCCCTTACCCAGGATGAAGTCATTTACTTCTACGAAACCATATGGGAAACACATTTAAACCTTTTGATCCATTAGTTTTCTTATCCAAAAAAATCATGTGAAATTTGAAAACATCATCCAGTAGTGTCTCATGGTTGGCATAGTCGTTCTTACCATGGATCAGCACCCAGCATCACCTGGCTATAACCAGTATATTTAGCATAGATACATTTAGAATTTTCTTGTTCTCTGAAAAATTATTAAAGAGGTGTCTCCGTATGTACAGCTCTTGGGTTGGGATCAGTATTTTTCTCTCTATTTCAAACCAATCTTGTGACAGTCAAACCCAACTGGTGATATTAAAAATATGCCTCTGGAAACTATCATGGTAAATATGGTTGTTACTAATATATAACTAGAAGGAGGTGTTAGAGTGGAATCCAAAAAGGATTACCTACCCTTCCAGGTAACACAACACCTAACAGACCCTACTGGTGTCCACACCCATTAGTAGAGATAATTGCTTGGCCTTGGAAACCCCTTTTCTTTATTTCCCATTAGCCAGAACCCCCACAAGGTTAATGGATACACTAGGACCTTTAAGCCCTATGACCCATCCTATTCAATCCAAAAGATGGAGGTATATTCTGATAGTTCCTGGTTGCTCTTGTAGCTTGAATATAAATAAAAGTTCATTGACTAGCTTCTCACCAAACTCCTTGTATAATATCATCCATACTACAGTGATCCTGGGCACGATCCTGTCTGTCCTCTACTAGGGCAGAAAGGGCATCCATAGGTCCTTCTCATTGAGTTACCATCTATTAATCTCTATAATCATTTAGAGATCAAAACCTATGTAATTCTATTATAGTATGTATCTATCAATCCACATGAGTTCCATGAGAATCTTCCTCAGGACATGGCTCCACAAGGTATTACTCTAGAAGCTCCATAGGCCATTCCTCCAAGACTTCAACTGGTCACTCCACGAGCTATTGAGCATGCATACTATGTTTAAGAACCCACTAATGAATAGGATGGTAGGAATCCTCACTAAGAAAAGAATACCCCTCAGGAGGATATGATGGCTACCCTCATCTCCTAGCTCAAGGCCCTTGAGACGTGAAAGGTGGTAATCCCACCTGATCGCTACTACAAAACTATCCTTTAACAGTGGCAGAAATGGACATTATCATGGATATAAATCATTTATAGCATGAATGACATTAAAATCTTAGGACTTTTATTAGTGCTAAAAAAGCACTGATAAATAAGATCTTTATCAGTGACTTAATTTAGTGTTACTAAATGAACACTTTTTCATCGCTTATAAATGTGTTGATAACTAAATTTTATTAGTGCTGTTATTAGTGCTGTTAATGTTATTATTTATAATAGATTTTAAAAGTGATAATAATTTTTCATACCGCAGTATGCTATTATAGCACACTGTAGCCCAAGAAACACATCATATATCAAAAAACAAATATGAATACATAATTTAGATGAAATAAAATTTACAATACAAATACAAGAAAAAACTATATTATATACATTTTAAACACTGGTTTATGTAATTACATAAATATAAATTATTACATACATTTAAAAACAATTTTAACTATCAATGTTACCAGGATTTCTATTGACTTTCTTTTTCGAACTTTCAACATTGCATGAGTAGTTTAGAACAATCCACCTCAACTTGAAAAAAAGAATCCACCTGTATAAGAAAATAATTATTATGTGTAATACTAAAATGAAATAAATTAAACATAAATATGAAATAATACACTATAGATAGTGATTTTACTATGCAAATATCAAGATTACCTTGTTATTGAGTAGTGGAGGGAACTTGAAAGAAAGTGATAAATGTCAATAATACATGAGTGAAACACTAGTGTTGAAAATGTTTTTTACAAAGGTTATTTATTATTTTTTACATTGGATTTTGGTCACCATTATTATAGGAGATGTTATAAAAAAAAAATTTATGAGAGTTATTTTAAAACAAACGTAAAAACCAAAAAACCGAAGCATTTTTAACGTCGGTTCATTAAAAACCGATGTGGAAAATTCTTCAGAGTCATAACTTATTATAGAGGTTTTTAAATAACTGATGTGGTATCTACATTTTCACATATGTTATAGAATAACTCACGTAATAAAATGCACCTCCGAAGAATTTATCACGTTGGTTATGTTTATAACCAACGTCATAAACCAGTCTTCCAAGCGGTTTTCACGTCGGTTAAATAATAACCGACGTGAAAACATATATACTACGTCGGTTATCAAATAACCGAATATAAACCTATTTCATTCCATTTATTATGTTGGTTATTAAATTATTGATGTAAAAACTCATTCCAATGCATCTATTACGTTGTTTTTCAAATAACAAAAGTTAAAACCCATAAACATGCATTTTTTAGGTCGGTTATAAAATAACCTACATAAAAACAAATTTATTTTTAATAAATCCATTAAACCAAAACAATTCCCTACAAAAGAAAACCTGAAACACACCAAAAAATGAACCAAAAAAATCCCACCCCACTAGACAGCCCTCCCACACCCCTCGAACCCCCACCCCACCCACCTAGACACCCTCTCCCCCCCCCCCACACCCCTGGACAGCCCCCCCCCCCACCCCCTAGACAGTCCTCCCATCCTCTTGGACACCTTCCCACACCCATGTACACACTGGAAACCCCCACCCCACTAGACATCCCTCCCACAACATTGGAAACACCCCACCCCACTGGACACCCCCCCCCCACACACACACACCCCTGGACACCCCTTGGAATACCCCCACCCTCCTGGATATCCCCCCAACCCCCGAACAACCCCCACCCTCTTGGATAGCCCCCCACTCCCCTAGACATGCCTACCACCCTTCTGGACACCCTCTCACCCCCACAGACACCCTGAACAGCCCCCCCACCCCACTAGACATCCCCCCCCCCACTGCCCTAGATATCCCCCACCCCCTGTACAGTCCGCCCACCGTTCTAGAAACCCCCACCCCCACCCCACTGGATATCCCTCCCACATCCTTGGACCCCCCCCCCCCCCACCCCCACACCCCTGGACAGCCCCTGGACATCCCCCACCCTTCTAGACATCCCCCACCCCCCTGGACAGCCCTTTCACCCTCCTAGAGACCCTCTAACCCTCATGGATACCCTAGAACCCCACCCCCCCCCCCCCCCCCCCACTGGGTATCCCTTCCACACCTCTAGGACCCCCCCCCCCCCCTACACACACACACACACCCCCTAGACACCCCTGGACATCCCCCCACTCCCCTGGATATCCCTCCCACCCTCCCACCCCCATGGACACCCTGGACCCCCCCACTGGACAGCCCTCCCACACCGATGAACCCCCCCCCCCCACTGGACACCCCCCACACCCTTGGACACCCCTTGGAAATCCCCCCTAACCCCCCCCCCCCCCCCCCCCCCACCTTTCCTGGACAACCCCCCACTCCCCAAGACAGCCCTACCACCCTCATGGAGACCCTTTACCCCCATGGACACCATAGACATCCCCACCCCACTTGACAGCCCTCCCACACCCCCTAGAAACCCCACACCCCACTAAACACACCCCCCCCCCCACCCACTTGGACATCCCTCCACCCCACTAGACAGGCCCCCACACCTCTAAAAACCCCCCACCCCACTGGACACCCACCCAACCCCTGGACCCCCCCCCCCCCCCACCCTCTTGGACAGCCCCCACCCCCTTAGATAGCCCTCCCACCCTCCTGAACACACCCACCCCCATGGACACCCTGGACAACCTCCACCACACTAGACAGACGTCCCAAACCACTGGAAACCCCCCACACAAGGACCCCCCCCCCCCCCATGGACAGTCCCCCACTCCCCTGGACAACCCTCTCACCCTCTTGGACACCTTCCCACAACCATGGACACTCTGGACACCCCCCAGCCCACAGACAGCCCCCACTCCCCTAGACACCCCCACCCTCTTGGATACCATCCCACCCCTATGGACACCTTTTACACCCCCACCCCACTCGACAACCCCCCCCCCCCCCCCCCCACACACACACCCCTGTAAACCCCTCCACTCCGCTGGACACCCCCTACACCCCTGGACACCCCCTGGACAGCCACCACCCCTCCTGTATAGCCTCCCACTCCCCTGGACATCCCTCCCACCCTCTTGGACACCCTCCCACCCACGTAGACACCCTGGACACCCCCACCCCACTGGAACCCCCCCCCCCCCACTAGGCGGGCCTCCCACACCCCTGAACCCCCCCCCCCAGACAACCCCCACACCCCTGGACACCCCATAGACTACCCCCACCCCTCCTGGACATCCCTCCACTCCCATGGATAGCCCTCCCACCCTTCTAGACACCCTCCCACCCCCATGGACACCCTGGAATCCCCCACCCCACTGGGCAGCACTCCCACACCCCTGGAAACCCCCACCCCACTGAACACCCCCCACACACACCCCTGGACACCCCCCCTCCCCCCACCCTCATGGAAAGCTGCCCACCCCACTGGACAGTCCTCCCACACCCCTACAAACCCTCCACCCACCTGAACGCCCCCTACACCCCTAGAACCCCCCCCCCCCCCAAACCAAATCTATACCAGAAAAACCACCATAACAACACCAAAACAAGAAGTAGACCAAAATTAAACATTCACATATATAACATTCAAAACTTACAATGTCAACTAAAAAACCTAAATCCAAAGTAAACAACTACCAAATTCATAATTATAATAAAAATATTCAAAATTACATTTTACACTACAAACAGACTAAAATCCAATCAAACCAAATAATTAGACCATTCCACTTGTAAGTGTTTGAAATCCTGAGCACTATAGGGTTGAGGGTCATCAAATAGCTACAAAGTAAAAGGATAGTAGTTAACATGTATAATGAATACATCTAATTAAATATTATAGAAATGTTTAAAAGGAAATCATACCAGGTCAAAGTGCACAAGTTTTCCAGTTGTAATTATTTTATACCTAAAACTTAACATATTATATCCGCATTTAGCAATGCCTTGTTGTTCATGACAATTCTGTTTAGATGAGTGTAAATTCAAAATATCATTTTTATGTAATAAATCAAAAAATTATAAATTATAAATGGATATTTACCTTTACTTTTGCATATTTTATATTAGCACTCTTATTCATTGTGTTTTTTCGAAAGTATACCCACCCCCTATTAGAAAATAATAAGAATGGGATAAATTTAAAATTCATTATAATATATAAAAAAATTATGAAATTTAAACTTACTTTTCCAACATATTCTTAAAACATTCCCGCACATCTCCATGGACAAAGCATATTTAATAAAGTGTTTTCTCCCATGGGAAAAAAATACCTAACATTCAATGATCACTGATTAAAGAAAAGTTATGGTTATTAAATTTTTATGTTAAAATATAATGAAATATTTTCCAAATAAATGTTTCATACCTCTCACAAAAAGGCATCATCCAACACTGTGTGATTATATTTTGGTCAAATATTTCAGTAATATAAGGCATTATTTGTTCATCATCCGATGCATGTGCTACAAGGGAAATAAAATGCAGGTCCATAAATCCATATACATCTATCCACTCATTCTTCTCACACATGTTATAAAGATACCTAATACAGAACTAACTTAAGTATACATTTTTAATTAATAGAATGTAGGGAAAATGTGATAAGATTTACATGGAAAAAAATTTCACCACATTGATGTCCAACTTATCTCCAGTAACAAGCTCCATGATATCATTTTTCAAAATCCCCACATTTATTTCACATCCACAAACATGAGATTCCATTAGAAAATCCTAATGATTCTCCAACAAATTTGAATATCTTGATAATCTGTTAAGACTAATAGAATCTGTATCTGATGTAATATCCATTTTTCTTTGTTGTTGTATATATAGTATTTATTTACCTTTGATGTATTCCTATAAAAATAAATAGAAAAATATATTAGTTTTAAAATGTTAAAACAACTTTAATAAAAAATAAAATAGAAGATATAACATACATACCTATATGGTAATGAGTCGTAGAGGTCTGGATGGCCAAATTAAAAAATGGCTGATATTATGTCCAACTATCGTCATCTCGTCTATAGGTAATGGTACTCGAGCTTATCTATATATAATATCATGTATTGTGAACCTATTATGCTCTACCTCTAACTATTGATGGTGAACTATATCTCCTATACAATATACCAGCCCATATGCAACTATATGATGTGGAGGATCATCAGCATAAAACTCACAATAAGTAGGAAGTTGCAGTGGAGGAGTAGGATAAACAATGGGGTCCACAGGCTGAGGTGGGGGAGTGGGAGCTACTGGCAGAGGTGGTGGATAAATAATGGGGTCTTAAGGGGGAGGTTGAGGAGTGGGAGATGTAGTCTGAAATTGTTTTTTCTTGTCTGCAAACATAGACTGTACCGACACTCTAATATTTTCCTCCATGGTCACATTAATATTATGAACTTCAGCCTCCAAAGATTATATTTTTTTATAAACACCCTCAATGGAAGAAGCTGAATAATGTGGAAACAATTTTCTTACTGATACACCCATCATATAACCTCGTACACGATTAGGATGTTCAGGCTTTCCCATTGCTGCAAGTAAAATATCTTGCCTCCCAATAGCTGTAAATACCCCCCTATGAGCTCTGCTCCTCAAGAAAATCTTGTATTAATTAATTGAACATTTCTTTAATGAATCAAATTATATAAATAATAATTAACTTAAATAAATAAAATAAATATCTTACAATCCCATCAGATACTATTCTCCAATCTTCTGAAAGATATTGCCCTGTTTTCCCCATTTGAGATCTCTTCTATTTTTCATGTCTAGATGGAAGGTATAGTGGGGAAACCTCTCCAGAGTTTAAAGACTCATATCTCATTTTTTGTAATTTTTCCTCCATCATTTTTTCTTCCAATAATGTATACCCTCCCTGAGATAAACTTTGAGGGTATACATTTTTAGATTGGATCTTCTGAGTAGATATCCTTGTTTCCTGTAAATTAAGAATAATAAATAATTAACAAAACATTAATAAGATCATTTATATAAGAAATATTATAAATATTTACATTACCCTTACCAAAAATAAATTTTTTCATCTACTTTAAACAGATTGTGTCCATGTATCTTCATCTATGAAAGGATATATATGACATGTATTGGCATGAATCCTATGACCAAAACTAAAATTAGATGTGAGGGTAGATTTGAAATCCATCCATCTCCAAGAAGCCATTGATAAGAATTTCTTCCTGACTCCTCTAGTGTCAAGAATATAAAATGTCATTTGATAAAGAAGAGGTAAAACATTTTATACTAGACACATTTAAATAATAGGCAAACAATAGCAAAAGATCTTACAAAAATCATCTCCCATAACTATGATATTATCGCTTTGTCCACACTTCTCTAATCATCATACAAAATGATTAATTTTCTCTTACCTTGAGTTGATACAAAACTCTTAAAATATTTTTCATTTGGACCTCTAGGAATATCATTATCATCAAACTCAATGAGTATCCTCTGGTCCTACATATGGGAAAGTGATAATTTTGTTAAACATGTGCACCCACGTTTTCCAACTCTTAAACTCTTCTTTGTCGTTATGCGAGCATATGAGGAAGTTTGGGGAACATCAAGAGGAGCATGTGAATGTTCTTCCCTAGAGGTGTGCTCATTATCCTCATATCTAGAATCATGTGGTCGATCAACTGATTGATAAGTCATTATCCTTCAAATCCAAAAAAAACAAACTTTAGTTCACAAATATACAAATTCAAATACTACAATACTAATGTAAACAGAAGATGGAAAATTGAACTAAGTTACATAATATTAAACATGGTTAATATTGAGAGCATGTTAAAAAATGGTAAACATGGTAAACATGGTAGTGTAATTGTCATTCAAAAAAATCAATAAATATATAAGTTACACAAAGGTCAACTATGGTAAACTATGGTAAATATGGTAAACATGGTAAACATGGTAAACATGGTTAATATAGTAGATATGGTAAACATGGTAAAGTAATTTTCATTCAAAAATAATAATAGATATATAATTTATGTAATGGTAAACATGATAAACTAAACGAAATAAAATTTAAATAAACAAAAACATCTACTTATTTGTTTTAATATTCTTTTTAATAAAGAAAAAAATACAATATCTAACATTTTTTGAAAATAATAAATGTAAACAAGAAATAAACATATGTTAGTTGTAATATTAGGAATGTAAAAATAGATTTTTTTCCAAAATTCCTTCATCATGATCATTCCTTATGGAACAAACCATGTCTTCAACATTCCCATCATTGTGTTTTTTTAATCTTTCCATGGAAGTAGGGATCTCATATAAATCAGCATCTTCATCAAGTTGATCCTCACCAACATATTGTTTTTTTCCCTTGTAAAACAATAGACCACTGAATATATGATTTATCAAATACATAGAAAATCTTTTTATCATGTGTTTCCATTAAAAAAGAATTTGTTGTGTCTTCCAATCTATCCAGATTAATAATTGTCATTCCAAATTCATCGTGTCTGACACTGTTGTTATCGATAAAACATTTGCAGTTAAAAATAGGAACTTTAATTTTAAAGTAATCAACCTCCCATATTTCTAAAATGAATCCATAATATGCAGTTGATGTAGAAATTGGGTTTTTGTATTTAGAACTCGACAAATTCATTGCTTCTGCAAACACCAATACCCCACTATTCTGAAATGCACTTCTGTTGTACTGATCTTCGTATGAAATGTATAACCATTAATCTCATAACCAGACCTTGTTATCACATTTAAACATGGACCACCCACTAACCATCTTAATGTCTCTGATACATCTGATCTACCATGCAAGGTCTTTTTAAACCATAAAAAAAATGTTTTGTTGTGGTTATTCAAAATCCAAATTCCTTTATTCTTTGGATGACATTGTTTCAACTCATTAATATACAATGTGATATACGGTTGAGTATCAGTTATTTTATTCAAGATGTATAATTCTAACTTCTTTATCTGTTCAGCTAACAATTATTTGACTTTCAAGCCACGAATCCCCTTTCCCTCATTATTAAATCGTTCATGGTATGATGGAGGCAGACCTATGTGCTCCACCACATCCAAGTAGCTCGTACAAAACTCCAAAACCTCCTCAGTAATATACTTTTCAATAATAGAGGGTTTAGGTCGATATGGATTCTTAACATACCCCTTCAATATTTTCATATACCTTTCAAAAGGATATATCCAATGAAGATATACTGGTCCACAAAGCTTTATTTCTCAAACCTGATGAATCATTAAATGCACCATTATATTAAAAAATATGGAGGAAAATAAATTTCCAATTGACAAAGTATAGAAATTGAATCCTTTTCCAAAATGACCAAATCATTCACATCAATCACCTTATTAAAAATTGAATTGAAAAAATATAACAACTTCATTACAGTATTTCTGACATGGATGGATAATATTCCATGAAATGAAACTGGTAGAAGTTATTGCATCATGATATGACAATCATGATATTTCATACTTATCAACTTAAAATACTTCAAAGAGACCAAATTTTATACATTTGAAGAATAAACATGAGGCACTTTGCTATCATTAAGATACTAATAAAAGATAATTTTCTCTTTCTTATATAATATATGAAATACTAGGGGAAGAAATGTCTGTCTTCCATTAGGAGTGGGAGCTAACTCCAGATATATTCCCACTGATAGTGAGTCTAATATTTCATTCAACCCATAATTTTTCTTTACTTTAATATCTAGAAATGTTACAATCAAACTATCATAGATATTATTCTCCACATGCATGACATCAATATTAGGTTTCACTTAATGATATCTCTAATTTGTTAGCTTAAAAAATATTGACCTTTTCTTCCAAATATGTCTATCATTACCATATTTCTATGTCTTTCCCAATGTCACTTCAAGGTTTTACACCCTCTCAAAATACTCATCAGGGGATAAATATTTTGGAGCAATATCAAATTCTTATGATCCATTGAATTCCTTTTTATTCTTCTATAAGAGAGATCCATAGGCAAAAACATCTGATGACCCATGTACACTTATTTCCTCCCATAATGAAATTGACAATATGAAGTCTGTTGTTCACAAATTGGACATGCATTATGCCTATTAACACTGCATCCAGGCAAAATTCTATATGCTGGTAAGTAATTTATAGTGATAATAAGCACTGCATGCAGTTTAAAATATTCCATTTTATAATAATTATACACCCTAATACCATACTCCGATAAAAGTTTCAAATCATCAATCAATGGTGACAAGAAAACATCAATATCATTTCTGGGTTGCTTCAGACCATAGATCATTATACTCAACATGACATATTTGTGTTTCATACAAACTTCTGGAGGTAGGTTGTAAATTACAAATAAAACAGTCCATGAACTATGTGATCTATAGAGGGTTTGATATGTATTCATTCTATCTATGCATAGCCCTAGTCTTATATTTCTAATTTCATTTCCATATGTTAGATACTTCTCATAAATTTTCTTCCATTGTGGAAAATCAGCTGGATGAAATATTTTTCCATCACATATCTGCTCATCAGCATGATTTCTTAACCTTTTTTCATCATTTGAATTAGAAAATAAACATTTCAAATGATGAATTATAGGAAGATACCAAAATACCTTGTAAGGGATATATGTAATCTCTACATTAGCCGATGATTTTTCTTTCAACTTATACCATGATGTCCCACATTAAGGAAACTCTAACAGAAATTCATATTCCTTCCTATATATGATACAGTCTTTTGGATAGGCATGTATTTTCTTATATCCCAATATCATCAGGCATAATATTTTCTTGCCCTTATAATGTGAATCTGGAATGTCATTATCTTATAGAAGAATGCCTTTCAACAATTGTAGAAGATATGTAAAACTTTTCTCACTCCATCTATGTTTCACCTTTAGGTTAATCAATCATAATACCACCAACAAAACCTTAAAATCCGTACAACCAAGATACAATGGTCTTTTAGCATCACCATATAGACGTGAAACTGTCGGTTCTATCTCAATTTTTTCTTCTACAATATCACGGATCATTTATTCAATTCCATCGGAGTTACCATCTTCCAAATCATCTACATCATTAGATCTAACATTATTTCTAGTTTCACCATGCCAAATCCAAGGGCTATAACTCAGATTAAAACCATGACAAATCAGATGATATTTGATCTCTCTACTTTTCAAATTATTCATATTCAAACATTTCAGGCATGAACAGAAAAAAATGTCACTACTTGGAACATTTCGTTTAGAAAATTCCAAAAATTCATCAACACCTTCCTCATATTCATTAATCATTTGATGTGTCGTAATCCAACTTCGACTAATTATTACCTATAACAAATATCAAAATTATATATATTGTTAACATAAGACAAATATATATTTATATGAAAAATATCATAATTTGAATGTAAAAATATTTTGAAATATAAAAAAAAATATATGCGTATTTGAAAAAAATATGCATGAAAATGATTTTGAAAAGAAAATATAGTTATATAAAGCAGTTTTAAATTTATCTTGGATCCTTTCTTCTTAAGGTAAACAAAGAATACATCTCGGTGCAACTAGATACCAAATTCATCCTTCTCTAAAAAATAAATATGAAGTGTAAGTATTAAAATATGTATACATTCACTACTGAAAATTACACATATCCCAATGCTTTGAAACCACTGGGATAGCCACTGAAACCATTGGGATATAATACCCCCAATGGTTTCACACACCATTGGCATGATGGTTATTGCAATATCCCTATACCAATGAGTCTACATGAACCGTTGGTATAGACTACCTAAAGTTAAAATATTCAAACGGTTTTAATGAAACCATTGGGATATATATATACCAAGGGGTTTCCAAGGGGGGTAAGGGGACGTCCAGTGGTGGTGGGGGTGTCCAATGGGGTAGGGGATGTCACTATGCATTTCATTTAAATAAAATATTTATTTTCTACTAGTTTGAAATACTATAAAATAAAAATATTTTTTCTAAAAAAATCCCCATGAAAACATTTAAAACCAAGCATGAAATTTTACCAAAGAGACACCATAATTAAGGAGAATAATCAATGATGACATAATGAGGGTAATGGGTAAGCAGTATTCAAGTAACCATACCAGATATGGCACCTATATTATACTCCAAGAATAAACATGTGTCATAGAACATGGTAATACCTACGCAATTATAGGAAAATATAAAACATATTGTAACCTAATCCATCCTTTTGGCACACTTGATGCAATCAAACAACCCTAATGCACAAGGGAAATGATCCCCAAAGCAGAGACTATTTATACTAAGGGTCAATTAGCCAAAGAATAATCTTAAACTAGTGAAGCAATCATTATCAAATAATCCACTACCAATTCTATGTTACCATGTTATTTCTAAAATGGGGGTGATCTGAGGAGTATCAAACAATCAACCATATATATAGAATAAGCACAAGATACACATAAGCCACACACCCACAAGAATCACCCCAGAACACCACTCTAAGGAAGTCCCCTTGAATTAAGGCCATCAATGCACAATTGAAGTCCCATTCCAAGGACATTCTCATTCCTTTTAATAATGATAAGGCAAGAGACAGATTCCAAGGAGATTTTTTCCAAAGAAAACCCACTTTCTGAAAGTGCCAACCGGGCCACCACCATTCATTTAAAATAAAAACAATTTCAAAAGTATACAAACACACCATTTAGGAATCCATAAAATATTCGAAACACATTTTAAAAGTCACAACATTATTTGAAAATACTAATCCTCTTATAAGGTTCGACTAGGCTTTTAATCAAACACTTTTTGTGCAGGATACTTCTAGGGATTCATGTTCCAAATGGGGGAGAAAGATTCATTTTGGTGTAAATATTCGATAGGGGAAATGAAAAAAAACTATATTTTTAAAGAAATCAGGTATTGCGCATGGTTAGGATTCACCCCTGGACACCCCCACCCCCTAAACAGCACCCCCACCCCCTCTGAACACCCCCCCCCCCCCACTCCCCTGGACACCCCCACCCCCTAGATACACCCTATACCCTTGGACAATGCACTCACCCCTGGACACTGCCCTCACATCCCTACCCACTTGGACACCCCCTGGACACCCCCACCCCCTGGACACCCTCATCACCCCCTGGACACCAACCCACCACCCCTGGACACCCCTACCCCTTGGGAAAGCCCCTTCACCCCCTAGACATTACCCCCACCCCCTACCCCATAGGACACCGCCTGGACACCCCCACACCCCCCTGGACACCCGCACCCTCTAGACAGCCCCATCACCCACTGGACACCACGCCCACCCCTGGACAACCCCACCCCATTGGAAAGCATCCCCCCCCCCCCCGGACACCCCCTGGACACCACCACCCCCCTGGACAGTGCCCCTGGATAGCCCCCAACACCTCTGGATAGCCCCACCCCCTTGGACACCCCATGGACACCACCACCCCCTTGGACCACCCCCAACTTCTAGACAACCCCCCAACCCCTCTAAAATGCCACCCCACCCCCGGACAACCACACCCCCTGGACAGTCCCCTCACGCCCTAGACACCACCCCCACCCCCTGGACACCCCCACTCCTTTAGAAATCCCCATCACCCCCTGGACACTGTCCCCACCACCTTGGACACCCCTTGAACACCACCACCCCCTTAGATAGCTCCCCCACACCCTGGACATCCCCCAACCCCTCTGGATAGAACCTCCACCCCCTAGACACCCCATACCCCATGTGACAACCCACTCACCCCCCCTGGACACCACCCCCACCCCTAGACACCCCACCCCCTGGACGCCACCCCCACCCCTACCCCTTAGAAACCCCCTGGACACCCCCACCCCCTAGACAGCCCCCCCCCCCTCCCCACCCCACACACACCCTTGACACCCCACCCCCTTGGAAAGCCACCTCACCCCCTAGACACCATCACCCCCTTGGACACCCCCCCCCACCCCACCCCCTGGACAACCCCACAACCCCTCTGGACAACACCCACCACCTGGACACCCCCACCCTTGGACACCCCATACCCCCTTGGATAGCCCACTCACCCCCTGGACACCACCCCCACCCCCTGGACACCCCCACCCCTTACCCCTTGGAAACCCCCTTGGACACCCCCACCCCCTAGATAGCCCGCTCACCCACCTCGACCCCCTACCCTCTGGACACCCTACCCTATTAGAAATCCCACTCACCCCCCCCCCCTCGGACACCCCCACCCCTTATACACCCCTAGACACCACCACCACCTTGGATACCACCCCCCCCCCCTCTTGACATCCCATAACCCCCTGGAAAGCCCCCCAACCCTCTAGAAATCCCCAACCCCTAGAAAGCCCCATCACCGCTCTAGACACGCCCCCTCCCCCCACGCACCCCCTGGACAACCCCCCATCCCTCTGTACAGCCCACCACCCCCACCCCCTGGACACCCCCACCCCCTAGACACCCATACCCCCTTGGATATCCCAGTCACCCCCTAAACACCCCCCCCCCACACCCCTGGACACCCATACCCCCTTGGGCACCCCCTCACCCTTGGACACCCCCCACCCCCTTGGACACCCCAAACCCCTTGGACAGCCCCCAAACCCCCTGGAAACCACCCCACCCCCTTTTACACCCCATAGCCACCCCACCCCATGGAAACCCCCACCCCCTAGACACCCCCTCCCTCTTGGACAACCCCCCCCCCCCCCCGGACACCCCCTATATGCGCACACACACATGATAGAACACATAAAAATCATAAACTTTCCAGATATCACATCCATGGGTTTATTTTACCAAAAAATAATTTATCATGGTATAAATGAACACTATGAAAATTACCATAATATCATGAACAAAGATAGAAAAATAACATCTCAAAAAGTTAGTTTAGATCATCGTGAAAAATAAAAACTAAAACCGAGCCATGTTAGACTTACTTGAGTGTTGTGAGTCGACTTGATAGATATGATGACAATAAATATGATGAATGATGTTGTCAAAATGAGGCTGGAGGTCATGACTTCGAAGAATCCTTTCTAGGTTTTCTGTGCAAGAGAGATGAGTCACAGGTCACCCGATTTTAAAGAAAACACAATGACTGAATACGAGGTGTGACAAATCATTTAAAAGCTTTATCATGTCAGTTATTTTATAACCGAAATGATAAACTATTTTTTTAGGTTTATAATGTTTTTTATTTAATAATTGACATGGAAAATAATTTATCACGTTTGTTATTTTATAACTGACATGATAAATGTCACTTTATCACATTGGTTCTTTTGATAACTAATGTGATAAATTGCTGAGATTTTCTTTATCACATCGGTTATAAAATAACTGACCTAATAAAGCTCTATGATTTGATAGATCACGTTTGTTTTAAAATAACTGACATGATAAAGCTAATATCAGTTTTTATTACATCAGTTATAAAATAACTAACGTAAAAATTTATCCTCATTGATTTATCAAGTTGGTTATACAATAACTGACATGATAAATCGATTTGTATAGCTTTGTACGTCAGTTATATAGGACCGACGTGAAAAATGTCGATGTGTTAAATTTTTTTCCACTAGTGAAAGGTTTTGTGAGATAAGAAGTTTGTTGAAGTTTTCATGCATAAAAGGATGAATGTCAGATAGAGCACCCCCAACTCAAACAAAATAATCCACCTGTATAAGAAAAAAATTATTATGTGAGTAATACTAAATAGAAATAAATTAAACATACATATGAAACCATACATTAATTTTATGGGAAAATATTTTACCGTGGAAATATCAATATTACCTCTATAATTGAGAAGAGGAATAATTGTTTCTCTTCCTTCAAAGGTAGTGGAGGTAACATGAAAGAAAGTGAAAAATTATCCACTGTAGGGGTGAAAATATTTTAAGGGGAAGGAGCTTGAAAGTTGTAAATAGCACCCCCTAACTCAAACAAAAGAACCCACCTGTATAAGATAACAATTATTATGTACGTAATACTAAAAATAAATACATTAAACATCCATATGAAACAATAAATTAATTATATGGATAATGATTTTACTATGAAAACATAAATATTATCTCTGTAAATAAGTAGAGGTATCATCGTTACTCTTCCTGCAAAGGCAGTAGATCTAACTTGAAATAAAGTGATAAATTCACCATTGCATGGGTGAAAAGATTTTAAGGGAGAAGAAGAATGAAAGTTTGAAAGATCACCCCCAACTCAAACAAAAGAATCCACCTTTATTAGAAAACAATTATTATGCCAGTAATACTAAAAACAAATAAATTAAACTTACATATGAAACAATACATTAATTATATGACAATGATTTTACATTGAAAAAATCAATATTACCTCTATAATTGAGAAAATGTAATTCCATTGCTCTTCTTGAAAAGGAATGTCACATGGACGAAAATATTCTAAAATAATTGAACTCTACAAGGAATAATGAAAATTAAATCAACATTATGTTATATAATTTTTTGGTAAAATAGAGAAAGTATATCATAAAATTATATTTGCATTATCCAAAGGTATTCTGTCATTATAGTTTGTTCTTCCATGGGATTGATAACATCATCGTCTGTAAAATACATTGTTTTCATGAGTTTTCAAACATTTAATTTAGATTGTGTTAATGTAGTAGAGAACATATAATATTATGAGGAAAAACATAATATATTAAAAACACTTTTACCTTCTCATTGAAATCTCTTTCTTATTTTTAAAGGTTTCAATGATTTGGTTCCTATTTTGAGAATACAAATCCCCTCTTTGTAGTCCCCTACAATGTACAAGATATTTTCTACAGTGGGACCGAAATGAATATATTTTTATGTCCCAAAGAAAGGGGCATCCTCAATTGAATTTTTATTAGACTCAAAAATTTTTTATTTTCAAGTGGTAAAATTGACCAATTCTTGTTTATTGGATTATAGACATAAAATAATTTCACTACTTGTGATTCCATTATGAACAGATTGTCTTTTCCCCTTCTACACTGAAATTCACCTTCATAAAGCCCATTTCATCAAGTTACAATCCATTGATAATGTCAACCCAATTGTAATGGAAAAGCGTCACTTGAAAATCTGTATATTCTAATTCATATATCTTTTTTATAATTATAAAATATAAAATATTTTCATAAATTTGATTTCTATCCTTGGAACCAGATATGTGCCTTGCTTCATCCACAAGCATAACACCACCTTTTTGCATAGTACTGAATTTATCATGTTCTTTTCTAAAGAATTTATAACCATTGATTACAAATCTTGTGTAAGATATAACATTTTAATTTGGTCCTCTGGATAGCCATTGAATTCATTCAGCAATTGAATTTATATTTTCAAATAAATCCTTACAATTTTAATCTTTGAACATCCTATAAATTGTTGATTATGTGAATATGATATCCATCTTTCATCCATTGATGGATTCATATCTATAATAATTTCTTTTGGACTTCAATATATGGATCAACATCCTTACTATTATGTAATATGTAAAGATGTGCTTGGTTTCACTCTGTCAAGATAATTGTAACCACATCTCTTCTGAGAATACCTTCCCCCATAAGGTGTTCATTGGGATGAGACATTGGGAGACTTATGATTTCACCATCTTATAGGTAATCAGAATAAAATTCAATAGCTTCTTCAACAATATATCATTATACAATACAAACTTCTAGCCAAATTTGATTATTCACATACCCTTTCAAAATCTTCATATAATGTTCAATGGGGTACATCCATCTATAATGAATAATACCACATCGTTGAACCTCTCTAACCAAGTCAACTATTAGGTTGACCATTATATCAAATAATAATGGTGTAAATAACATTTCTAGTTCAAATAATATGATTTAAATCTCCTTATTCATGATGGGAAACTTTGTCGAGTCTATAACTTTATCAAAAATGGATTTTAAAAGGAAGAAGATTCTGGTTAATGTATGTCATACATTTTGAGGCAGAATGCAATAGAATGAAATAAGCATTAAATCTTGCCTCAAAACATGTCAGTCGTGTGATTTTATTCCTCATAAATTAAAATTAGTCATTGACCCAACATTCTTGATATTTGATAAATACCCCTACGGAAATATTACACTCATATGGAAAGGAAATAATTGCAATTTTTATTATTTGGAGAGAGTGTAATCTATTAGAGGAAGAAAATACCTCCTTTAATACTTCACCGGTACCAACTCTTCCCTTATCCCCATGTTAATCATGCTCAACCTAGGATTGATTCCATCTTTCTTTTTTTATCAAGAACATTTAGTAATGTGCCAATAAAACTATAAAATAAATTTTTTTACATGCATGACATCAAGAAAATGTCTGACATACAAACAATTCTAATACGGTGATTCAATTAAAACTAATCCCTTCTTCCAACCTGATTTTGTATTGTTTTTTGAAAATGTTTTACAGAAAAGAGTGTCAATATTATTTACTTTTTTTTACAGTTGATCGCCCTTTTCTAGAGACGGTATTGTACCTTGTTTGATATTCCCATCGAATATTGTCATCTAGGATCAGTATTTATTTCATTGAGGTAAACATTTTGATGTCCTAAAAACACAGTATTTGTGAAATGTTTCACCCAAACTGAGTGTGTTTATTTTTCACAAATAGGACAGCAAAACATGCCTTTAATTTTATAGCTTCATAAATTTCCCTAAGCGGTTAAGTCATTTATCATTCCATACAACATGGGAATCAATGTGAATTATTAACATATATGAGAATTATACATTATAACACATGTATTGCACATCAATTTTAGATATTTGATCAATGGATCCCAATAGACATCAATATCATTACCAAATTTATTTGGTCCAGATATAAGCAGTGACAATATAATGTATTTGTACTTCATGCATAACAATGGCAGAGAGTTATAATTTACCAACATGATGGTCTATGTACTGTGAGTATTATACTATACACCAAAAGTATTTATTCCATCTGCATATAACACAAGATAAAAGTTTCATGGCCCATCTCCAAATTCATGAAACATGTAATCAGTTTTCTTCCACTGAGGAGAGTCTGTTGGATGACGTAGGTTCCCATTTTAAATTCTTGTATCTGCATGCCATGTTAATTTTCTTGAGTTTTCCTAACATACATATAGTTTCTTAAATCATGTAATGATAGGAATGTACCATACAGATTTTGAAGGGCTTGATTCATTTTTCTTGTATCGATCAGCACAACACATAGGGAATTTGATGACTGATTCATGGTCCTTGTGATACAATATGAAATAATTTAGAAAAGAATGTATTTTTTTTTATATCATTCCCATTGAAAAAATAATTATTTTAGATTCATATTTTCAACATGGTAGTTCATATTCTTCGGGTAGCATATCTTTCAGAAGACCAAGTAGTTTTGTAAAGTTGGTTTCTCTCTATCTGTTGTCAGCTTTCAAATTATACAACTTTAATACAATTGTAAATGTTGTGTACTTAGTAAAACAAGTATACAATGGATTCTTGGAAAAGATATTTAACTCCTAAAAATACTTTCAATAATAATTTAGGTCATCTTAAATTTTCATTGTCATTTCTTCCATGTGATCTCCATCATATTTTACCAAGTTATTCATATGAAATGATTCATAAACCGTAGTATCATCCCAATCGATTCACACATTCAGTTTTCCCCATGTTTATTCAAAAATTTATATCTTTAATCAATTATATGAAAAATAAAATTTTCTTCCAACTCTTTTGGACTATTTTTCCTTAAATAACAACAAATTAAACACTGATAAAGGATTTTAGAAGGGTCGTCTGCATGTTGTCTTACAAACTTGATGTACTCTTTAACTCCATCTACATATTTTTTTCAATCGATTTGCGTGAATCCATTTTCAGTTCATATCCAACATATTGGGTTCATAAATGATTAATTTTATACAATATATAAATAAAGACCCATAAGATATTCATTATCAAAAGTGAATGTTATAGACAATTATAATAAGGGAAATAAAGATCATTTCAACTAGAATATCTGAGCATCTAGATATTCCAAATCCAATTATAAGGGATTTTGTAATTTGAAAAAAAAATAGGGAGATAAAGGAAAATAACAAAGGATATTATCACTAAACATTATAGGTGTAAATTGGAAGATGGAAAGTTTAATGACCCTAGAATAAATTACCCAAACAACACCTGGTCAGATCATCTTATAACCTCTAACACATCTCAAAGTCACTAAAGGATACATTAAACATTGGGTGTAAAAACCTTAAATGGGATAAATGGGAGGTGGTCCATCCCCCATCCCCCACCCCCAAAATATAACCAATTAGTACCAGAGGTTGAACAAACTTTTAGCATGACCCTTGGGGTCAATGGACATGTAGAACCAAAATCATCATTACCCGATATAAGTATACATGTTTGACAAACAACTATGGAAATAAATGATGCAATAGCTATGTAGAAACACATACATGTCATGCCAGTATAAAAACTCTATCACTTATAGTCTATAAGAAAAATCAAATAGACAAAAACCTGATATACAAACATAAAGTGAACTAAATGCACCATAATGATTCAAAAAGTGAAGTCTTAATCTGATAAAACCTCACGTGCTTAACTGGGAATGGCCCCATTGAATATGCTCTATAAGAAAACAAAGGATCACAGTGAATTATAGGAGGAACCAGATCCTTTGATACATATAACCAATAGAGGTACATACATCACTCCACTAACTTGGTTCCAAAAAATAGCATTTGAAGTTGTATGTCCATTAAGGTGTCCATGAAAGGTTTTAGAATGTATATTATCATTAGGGAATCACCAATGTGCCTCAAATTAGTAATCAATAATCAATAATATACAAGAAAATTTCTACCCAATTATATACATATAAGAACAAATTATTTAGTAAGAAGAAATAAAACATTACAGTAAAACAAAAATTAATAAATCCAAGGTTCAGTGTTAGATATAAACAATCGATCATACATCAGTAGTCAATACAAACAACATACCATAAATAGTTCTCTAAACAATGGATCACAAAAAAATCATAAACAACATACCAAAAATAAACCCCTAAACAATGATTCACAAAAAAATCATAAACAATGGATCATAAATAATTGATCATAAACAAATCATAGAAGAAAAAATAAAAAACAGAACCAAAAATACACAAAGAAAATTGTAAGGACTAACTCTCTAGGTTGAAGAAAATCTGAGACCCTCTTCAAATATTAGACGAGATGTTTGGAGGTAGTCGAGTGGTGTGATTCAACCTTCAATTCACTGAGGAGGAGTGTTAGCAACATGTGGCTTCTGTGGACAGCTTCTATATTGTGATGGGTTCACAAATGGTTAGAGTTATTAAAATAGATCGGGATAATTTTATTAGCACTAAATTTATAGCGTTGATAAATATTAATTTATCAGTACTTTTTTAGTACTGATAAATACTCATCTTTATCAGCATGAAAAAAGTTTTAATAAAGATTATTTTATCATCGCTTATTACTGAAGCGCTGTTAAAGGATTTATAATTAAAACTATAAATAAAAATTATAAATACTTATAATTACTTAATAAATATATATAAATATAAAAATAGTAAATATATTCCTTTTTAAATATATTTATTATAATTATATAATTATATTTTTTGAATTATAGAAATATTTTTAAAAATTATTATTTAAATTATTATATATTTATATAATTATAAATATATATATTTAATAAATATATATAAGTATAAATATACTAAATATACTCATTATTTAAGTAAATTTATTATAAATTTAATAATTATTCGAATATACATTATTATTTATTCATAATTATATACATACATTTAAAAGTTATTTATTTATTTATAAGTATAAATATATAATTGTATAAATATAGTGAATGTACATTTATAAATATATTTATTTATAAATATTATTTTATAAATATATTTTTAACATTATTAATGAATATCTAACTTTCAATGCATGCATATATGTACAAAATGAGTGAAATTAAATAAATTAATAATATATGTACACTTTAAAAATATGAAAAAAAATGATAATTTCTGTGTGTGTGCATATTGAAAATGACTGAATACAAAATAATTTTTTTATTTCAAAAAAAAATTAAGGAAAAAGTGGAAAACCACAAAAGAACCACATACGAGACAACCTGTCCAAGGGGATTCACCATTGAAGACATGAGTAAAAACAAACCCATATATCAATTTTATTATTGAGTGAGAACTGAAATTTAGACCCAAAAAACATCCTCAAACATACCTTCAGAACCATTATGTTACCTCTAGTAATCAAGAGCCGAATACTTAGACACGAGACCATATTGGTGGCTGATGGAGCAAGTGCACATCCTACCCAGCCTACCTGCCACCTTCTATCTGCCAATGACCTAGGAGGAAACACCCATATTAAAGATCTATCTTTCCCTCCCATGTAGTTTTGGCTTTTTTTGGTTGATTAAAGTCCTCAAGGATATCAAAATTCTAATTTATAGCCACCGGGGCATCCAATCCAGGTTGAATCCCCATGAAACCAATCAGCCCATCCTTAGGCAAGTGGGTCATAGAGACGACTGCCACTTGTTCCCCAGCCAAACTGACAGAAACAGTGACAATACCTTTGGCTCCATCAACCATTGTGATACTCTGCAATGTTGTTTCATCCCTTCTCTCATCAGGAGTATCCATGACACCATGCACAACATTCACATAGGAAGGACAAGCACTTCCAGAAACCACAACAGTGATGCCCTTACCTTTCTTGTCTCCCCTGGGTTGATCACCTTCAGTACAATGGGAGGTGCATGAGCGGCAGAACCTGGTAGGCCTAAAGCAGATGAGGTGGGTTTTCCTGGTCTTAAAGTTTTTAGAGCCTGTTGGATACCTGAAATGGAGTTATGACCACCTGAAGCAGATCTTGGACTCATCCCAGCCCTAAAATGAGGCATTCCAACAGCAACCTGAGGGACTGTGGGAGCAAGGGTGTCATTAGGATGAGTTGTCGATCCCTTATGGCCTTACCTCCCACGTCGAGAACAGAAAGAAGCCCAATGACCTTCTTGATATGAAAGAGAACAAAATCCAAAAGTTTCCTCATAATGATTGCATTCCCAGAAACCTAATTAACCTTCCACATGGAGACGAAGACAATTCAGGAGAGCCTACCGATAGGTCCATTTCAACACAAAGGCGAGAAAATACAAGTTTCTTCATGCAAAGATTATCATCGTCAATTCGTAGAAAGCAACTGATCCTGTCACAAATATCTTTGAGGATAGATGGGTTTTCAAAGGTGAGTGGTATGTGAGGAAGTCAAATATACATCGACACATGCTTATAATCTGACCTTGATCGAATTCAACGATCCAACGAAAGAGAAGGAAGTGTTGATTATCACAAAAGCGTGACTCTAAAGACCAAGCCTGGATAAAATCATCATAAAAAAGGAGGATTCTCAGATGTTGTTGATCCAAAGTGCCCACTGCCACCTAGGAATGAAGACCCCACATCAAGTTGATGAAACCCTTAAAAAATTTCATCAAAGGTCGATCTCAGCCAAATCTGGCCACAAGGGTTCTATAGTGAAAGGTTGTAGCATCCTCAAACTCTGATGTAGATAAAAAAATTTAGGGATCACTTCAATAAAGACGGTTCCTTTTGAGAAATTGGGGTCAGAGGAATATGTGCAAAAAGAACTAGAGTATGAAAACCTGGGGGAAGGGGTCATGTAAGATCCAAAAAAAACTAAAGCAGGGGGTCATTGGCCTGACATTCTCCCTACAAGCATAGATGGCTCCGACTCCGACGCCAGGATGTTGCTGAGTAAGGGTCACGTCTCCCTCCTCATCCTACACCACGTCCCACTATAGTTCACCTGCGTAAGGAAAATAATGACACTGTATGATGTCTCCCTCTTGAGTTCCTTTCCAACCATCTATACCTGAGTCCTGCCTGAGATCATCGCTAACTCGAGGTTCCTAGTCGATTAGGGTTCCAAGCCATGACTTGCACCTCAACCCACTGCTACATCCCATCAACATCCCCGACTCTCATATTGTATATAAAAATGATTTAATTATATGTACATGTGATATCAATATAACACACATTTGATCAATATTAAATTGAAAAATCAAACAATATTCAATTATATGTCGAGTACTATGAAATTAGTCAATATTTAGAATTCATATTAATTTTTAATTATATACCATCATTCAATTAATATATGACAATTTAATGTAAAGTGCATAAATATTTTTTAATATATAATCATATTTATATACATTAATATATATCTATATATTAAATATATAAAAGTTAATAACATTAATTATCATAATTATCTAATTAATAAATTGTTTAATATTTAATAATGTTTAATCAATCAATTCATTTTTATCAATAATTATTTTATTAATAAAATTTGTATTACTTTTTTAATAAACATGTTATTTATTTTTAATTTATTTAATTATATCATTTTGTCAGTGCTAAAAATGTGTTTATTATAGAAATATTTATCAGCGCTAAACATAAAGACATGATAATGTGTACTCTATATCGAATCTAAAAATAATGTATTGATAAAGGATATAGTTTATCAGTGCTAAAACTAAAGCGCTGATAAAGGATATTGTTTATCAGTGCTAAAAATGCCGATAATGGTTTCCTTTATCAGTTCTAAAATAATAGCATTTATAAATGGTTTAATTTATCAATGCTTTCATTAGTGAGGGTAAATATGTAATTTATCAGCGTTTTATTTTATAGATGATAAATAAAATTGTTGTTATAGGCCAGTTTTGTAGTATTGTATGTAATGTTGTATCTGGTATGGGTGGATGATATGTCGGCATCCCCAAATTTTAGGAATCCAACCTTCTCCCCTTCAATGAGATTGGGGACCCACTAAAACATCTGTCCTACTTTATATCAAGGTGTAGGTCCATGTTAAGAACTCCATCATAGCAGTAATCTGCTAAGATCAGTGTTCTTTGTAGACATATAAAGGGTCTACATTAGTCTGGTATATCTAGTTACCCATCAGTTCCATATCTAGTAGGGAAGATCTTTACATATAGTTTATTTATCAGTTCAACTCCACTACATGCAAGATAAGTGTTTTCGACCTCTTAAAGTGAAAATAATGACCATATTAGTGAGTTGCAAAAAAATTCACTATGGTGAAAGGCCTCTCATATTCACACGACATGTCACTGACTCAAGAACATCTACTGATAAAGGGAATGGGAAATCTTAAGATTTAATTTGTCCCCTCCCTCATCACTCAGAATTTCTTGAGTGGATTCTAGGACCTCTATGATAAGCCTTAGCACTAAGAGGAATCATTTCAGCAAGGTAAACAGGCATGCCTATTGCCTCTCACATATCTCGCAATAAGATCTTACATGATAGAGACTACTATTGTTTCACATGTCGAGGCCCATATATTGGTAGAATTGATATCATTAGAGCCTCCTTTATAGCCTTTCTAAGGAAACAGCCTCAGGACCATCCTCAAACATATCATCCCCCCCCCATAGAATCAACCAGCACCACCCCATCAAGCACTAATTTCTAGGAAAAACAAACAGGCTCTATCCACCCATCTGGATCCATCCTCTCATCAGTTTTCAGCTCCATGAGTTCCTTTCCTTGATAGGTAAAACCAAACCTACTCATTTTGTAAGTCTTAGGTTTCCGGTTATGTCTGAAGTGCCTTGGGTCATGGAATCATGATGTTTCAATGATGTAGGAGGCCCCATGAGGCTAATATCACTAATATCACTAACTATTTCCCTTATCATAGATTACTTGGGCACACCATCAGGTGATGATATGTGTTCAATCAATGGATCTAGGACCAGATTGATAATAATGTGGTCATATTTGTTCATGAACTAGAACAAATGGTTCGTGTCTCTACAATGTCTGGAGGTGGCAGAAAATGTGAATGGTAATAGTTATCCAACTATGGGTCTCATAAAGATGATGATTGGCTAGCCCTCAGTGAAGTCACTCGTGCCCATGGTGTCATTCATTCCCATTTAAATTGACCCAAGAATCATGAATTTACCATGACTCCTCCCACTACCACTTCTACATCCACACCTCATCCATCTACTTCTCATAAGAGAAGGCATTGAGGGAACAAGGGAAATAAAATCCCCCCTCCAGTGCCAAAACCATCTCGTACTCTTTTAAATTTCATGAACCCAAAGAAGGGAATCAACCACAGAATTCACCCAGTGATAGATAATTGCTTATATGATGATGAATAGTACACCTCGGTGAATACCATCAATCTGGTGGACCCCTACATGGTTCTCAACAATGAGGATAATCTGGAAAATACAACTAATATTCCCAATCGGTGTCATCATAGATGATGCTATGGATATGTGAAGTGTTAGAATTATTAGTCCAATACTTCCATCCAAATAGTTTATGCTACCGAGATTAGACACTAAGCTTAGTATAGAGCTTGGAATTTTCATTCCTCTCATAGTATCTCTTCAGATTCACTACCACCATCATTCATGCTACACAGCAAGGCAGAGTTGCTGAGACCATGTCAGGATTAGCCGCGTTCAGCTATGGATATATCTCAATCATCCAACAGTTAGTAGGTAATAATTTATTATGATTCAGTTAGTGAACTATGAGACATCCCTAACACCATCCATTATCCACCAGTTCGACCAGCAATGTCCATCATACCTCCAACCAAAGAGAAAATTCATGCAATAAGAAATTTACATCTACCAGAAAAGAATGATGTGCTTACAATCTTGAAAAAATACCCACAAATATCTCGATCCTCGAGGCCCTATGGATATCATACTAGATGTGTGAGGCCCTCACATATGCTTTGAAAATCCCTCTCTAGTTTTAAATAGACGTAGCCACACCAGAGGCTTCCATGCTGAGTAAGTCGACCGATTAGAGTGACAAGCCATCATCTCATTTTCAATAGAAGATGAAGGCCATCCATACATGGGTACATTAAACCATTTTAAATTAAAGTCTAGCTCCTTCATTTTCTCATTGAAAAAGGTTCTAGGATCAATCTCTTTTTGACCTAGAAGCTCTGCTATCTAGGAATGACTGAGCCAAATCTGCATCCCTCTGACCTGAAGATTCATTGTTTTGGAAATATCAAGAAAAGGTCATGTTCCATGATTCACCTAAAGACCCAGTTCGGTGGCCTAGTTTTCAACATCGAATTCATGGAGGTCTCACATAAAACCACTTACAATGCACTGATTGGTAGACCCTAGATCCATCGTCATGTAGAGGTTCCCTCCTCATATCACCAAAGCCTTAAGTGCTCCCTCAATGGTCAAGTGGGTGTCTTCCAAGGTGATACATCTTCTTTTTCCTCTTTTGAAACCTCTTATTTGTATTATTACTTTTACAAGAACAATGAAAACAGGTTCAAAATAATGAGGTTGAGTACACTACCAATGTGTCTGACCCATGAGCGTATTTGGATGATGCTTTCATCCTACTGTTTCACTGGTGGAGGTTACAACTGTAGACTTGGGACATTGCTTCTCCATCTCCAAGATAAGGGGAATACACTTTCCCAAGTACAAGTAACATTAAAATATTACCACATACTCTTATAAAATAAAAGCTAGAGTGATACTAGAGCCTCTTACCCCTTTGAGGTATTGGGATGTTCACCCCATGGCCATGGCTGTTCATCAGAATTTCCAACATCATTAGGCCAAGCTAAGTAGACACAGGCTGACCTTCCACCACTACTTTGAAATCATCAAGCATGGGACCCTTGGTCAAACTCCTGATTGAATCAGTTTGGAAACTTTTTTTCCATGGTTACAATAGTGTTGGATTGTCTTGGGGAATATTCCACCACCACTCAAGCCAGAATCATCATTCCTCCAGGGTTAGTTAAATTGAATTAATTTTCTCCTCCTAATAATCCTATATCCTTGGAAAATAAAATGTATTTAGAAGATTCTCCTCCTACATTTGAAGAGGGTGTATCAATCATCGTCGATGAGTTAGTACAGGTGAATCTGGGTATTGAGGCAGACCCAAGACTAACACTGACCAATGCATCTATGCTTGTAGAGGAACAAAATAAGTGTGTGTATTTCTTGAAGTAGAGTCCTAATGTATTTTATTCGTGTTATGAAAAAATTCCAAGACTATACCCTCATATCTTCTTCCACCGTCTTGGTCTCTAGCTGAGTCGTCTTGTGTTCAAACAACCTCCTATGAAAATACACTCACCTCACAGTGCTATGGTTGAGGCCAAAGTTGATAATCGCATCAAAGAAAACATTGTTAAATAATTCCATTACCCTAGGTGGTTTTCCAAAATCATTCATTTAAGGAAGAAGAACAGATAGATTAGTTTTTTTATCGACTTCTAGGATCTCAAATACCACTATCTAAATGATGATTTTTCCCTTATAGTGATATAGCTACTGAATGATTCCACCACTGGGTTCCATGATCTCTTTTTCATGGATGTATATTTGAGGTACAATTAGATCCATGTGTCCCCTGAAGATGAGGAGTCAACCACATTCACGGTACTGCAGGGTACCTTTTGATATCAGGTAATGCCCTTCGGTTTGAAGAATTCAAGAGCCACATATCAGTGTTCCATGTACCATATATTCAAACCAATCTTTGAGACACTAGTGGAATTATATGTGGATGATTTGGTGGTAAAATCCTTCCAACTTCATGAGTATATTATATATATTGAGAAGGTGTCTCGCTTCCTTTTCTCCCACTATCTAAGGTTAAACCCATTGAAATGTGCATTTGAGTTTACCTCTGGAATGTTCCTTGGTTACATTATCTGATATAGATGAATAAAGATCACACCCGATAAGATCACGGCTATCAGTAATATGTTTCCTCTTAGTAACCTCTAAGATATCTGAGGATTTCAAGGTCGCTTAGCCTATATAGGCATATTTATTTTGAATATTTATTGAAAGTGTAAGAACTTTTCTAGATTCAAGAAGAAATTTGGTGTACACCATTTGGATGAAGAGTGCCAAACTGCCTTTAAGGAGATCTAGAAGTATCTACTATAGTATCTGATTCTGATTCCACCTATTTCTGGAAATTTTTTGGTCCTTTACGTGACTGCCCAAGATTGATCCATCAGCACCCTTCTCACTTAGAAGAACAACAAAGGAATAGAGAACAATTTTTATTATCTCAATCACATGATCCTTAACATAAAACAAAATATTCTTCTATAAAGATGAGATGTATCACACTAGTTTTCATAGTGAATAAGTTGTGGAATTATTTATTGTATCATGAGATGTAATGAGTGTCCCTCATGGATCATTTGAAGTAAATTCTAAACTTCCCTATTTTGATATGACATCCGGCTTGTTGGGTAGTGATCCTTTAGTAGTTCGACATCATGTTCATCCCATTGAATATAGTCAGGGTTCAAGTGTTGTCAAACATTATGGCCACCCATCCTCCCCCACAGAGTATTACATGGATATTGATTTTCTAGATGAGGTCATTATCTCAGTGGATTAGGCTATGATTTTATGGTAGATTCATTTTGACGGCGCATCCCTAAGTCCCACTTTCATAAGGCTCAATGATCCCAGGCTCAAGAGATTAGGTTTGGGGATTGTATTAATCACACCCATATAGGTTTTATTTCCATATTCATTATTTTTATCATAAGGCTACACCAAAAATGATTCAAGGTATCATCCTCTAATCACTGGTCTCGAGTTGTCTCTCGAGATTGATGTTCCCTACTTGCATGTAAAGGGGGCTCTAAGGTAGTCATCAAGGACATCAATGGTGACTATATCATTAGGAATCCAGATCTCGTTCCCTTGCTCATGCATGCTCATGATATGATGGACCATTTCCCTTCTCAACCAAAGTTTACTCATATCTCCCTAGTCACAAAATGGGTGAGTCGATGCCTTTTCTGGTTTATCCATTTCTCTTACAGAACATGAATTGGAATATCTATTCAATTATGTTGTTCATAGAAGGTTCATCACCCCTGATAGTGGAGAAGATGATGAAAAAAAGAAGGTAACCCACCTTAAAACTTGTCCTTCCACATCCGGACCTCCAGATCCCCCTAATATAGCAGAAGAAACCTTCGATTGGACATCTCATCTCAACGATTATCTCCATCATGAAATATCCAAACAAACAGAGTTGAGAATGTGTGAGCCCCTTGGTTTACAGTGCACTTCACCCTCCTGATCAGTCCTAGACATGATAAGATCTTCTACAAACATGGGTTTGATGGATTTCTCCTCCACTGTATTCAAAGAGATGAGATTCCCCAAGGTTTTATAGGAATTTTATGCTAGATCTTGTGGTGCTCATCAAGTAGGGATAAAAATATCACACTAGATTCAAAGGTTGGGATCCTTTTAGCCCACTATGGTCTATTACTGTACTGAGTTTTCCAATAGGTTCCACATGTGTCATATTCATACAAAATTTTGGCATCAATAATCATATCCCCTCCAAACCACCAAGTATTCTTGGCCCTTAGCAGTCTATGTATTTGATGTTGTGGAACCATATCTTCCATTAGCAGATCACCAGTGGAGGTTTATTATGAACACAAAAAATTTATTTTCCAAGTGGGTAGAAGCAATCCCGCTCAAGAAGGTCAAGTCCATTCTATTGTTGAGTTCATGAGCTCTTATATCATCCATCTTTTCAGATTCCCTCACAGTGTTCGTACTAATAATGACACTAACTTTTGATAAGCTGAGATGAAGAAATTATACACCATGTATAACATCCAATCCAACCACACTTCTTGCTACCATACATAAAAAATGGACATATTGGGGCATTCAACAATACCCTATCTAACGTTATGTATAATATGGTGGGACAAAATAAGAAAATTTATATGGAAAAGCTCCCCAATTCTCTCTGGTCTTATCATACGACAACTCGAAAGACTACACAGGTGACCCCATATTCCCTGGTGTATAGAATAAAGGCAGTCCTACCCATTAAGATTCATTTTCCATTACTCTATATAGCTGTCTAAAACAACATACATCAAACAAAGTTTCATAGGTCTATCATGTATATCTAGAAGCCCTCAGTGAGAATAGGATCTAGGCCTTGCATAATCTAGAGAGTCACTAGGACAAGATAGATAGATCTTTACACAAGAATGTTCATCTATTCTCGTTTCTTCATGGTGATATATTATTTTCCCTTCAAATGTCGATGATTCCTAGTAGTAAGCCACTGAATTTGAATCCTAAATGGGAATGGACTTACATCATTCAAAAAATCAATCCCAATGGTGCATACATGTTGTTTACTATGGATAGAGAGAAAATTATTCCCCCACCAATGCCAAGTTCCTAAAATAGTACTTTTCATATAAAAGATTTGTATCATCCTACATGACATTAAACTGCACGGAACTTCTCGATCGTCCTGCATGATGATAGACTACACACTCTTCACTTTATTTTTCGAGCTCTATGGCTGTAAACTAATATCTCTTTCTTCCTCAATACATGATGTTCAACAACATGTAATCCATGAAAGGCATATGGATTGATTCTCATCCTTATGGGATACATAGGAGCACCCAGATAGTTCGTATTTGGGCCCATCCATAGATTCAACCTTTCGGTCCCATGGACTGAGTATTTAAAGTACTGTGTGGTGTAGTGTTGAGGAATCCTTGCTCTTAATTCATGTTAGGTAGCTTCATCGAACCAAACTACACATCCCCAAGTTGGTATCTCTATCCAGTGGTCCGAGTTATATGAACTTAAACTAAGATATCTTTCATCCAAGAAACATGATGTTAAACTATACTTCTCCATACCACATGATGTTAAAATATTGAATCCTACCTTCAAGACAATAAAATACATATCATTTATGGTCCATTATGCATGACCATAAAAGAAAGTGTCCATTTTTTCAGCATGATGCTAAACTGCCACATCCCACATGATGTTAAATTTTTTCCTCATCCTTATAATATGATGTTAAACTACATATTCTGCATCCTAGATGCATGATGATAAACTACATAGAAACTCAATGTTCTTATATAATAGGCAATCACCTTTGGCACTAGTCACTCACCATTCCATTTTCCTAACTACTTATGACTTGATTCTCATCCTTAAGAGATATGTAGATACTCTCGGACATTTTTTATTTCGGTTGATCCCATGTTTCGACACCCTTTTCTTAGAAATATCTAGTATGGTGTTAAGACCTAAATGATGCTCATTCAAATTAGGTTTTTCACCTCATAACACTATGTATATCCATTAAAAAGGCCTTTTTATGGTCTGATATCTATAACCTTAAACTAAGATCCCCTTTGTCTGAGCTGCAAGATGTGAAACTGCATAGAACCGTCATCCTAGTGACATGATGATAAACTGTACGATGCATCATCCTTACTATATGATGTTAAACTAGATGGAATCTAAGAAATATGTATTGATTGATTCCCATCCTTATGGGATATATAGGAATGCCCAGAAATTTAGTCTTTGGTCCTTACATTAATTTCATTCTTTCATCCCCTTGTACGGGGATGTCTCTTGGAAGCACATGGTGTTGTGCGGAATTATACAATCCTCATTCACATTGTTTTTATGTTTCCATTCCATGTTTATCCCCATTCGGGTACCTTTACCCCTAGTTTCCTAGTTTCATGAAAATAAACTACATTGTAACCTTCATCCTTACCGCATTACGTTAAACTGAAAAAAATTCAATAACTACCTCTGGCTAGATTCATATCCTTATGGGATATATAGCGACACCTGAAAATGTTTTCTTTCAGTCCAACCTCGGGTTCATTAACCCAATTTTATCCCTCATCCTCTTCATTTGGAATTGTTCCACTACGATGCCATATCCTAGATATCTCTTGTAGGTTCTCCATTTAGAATGGGTTTGGATCCCTCTATCTGATATGCCTCATTAAGGAACTCAGATACATTGTGGCATAGAACCTATAGTATTGGATTCTACATGGACATTATCTCATTCAATCTCTATGCTTCACATATCCCTTTTTTTGGGACTCCATCATCTTTCATGTCTGAAGGGACCCCCTAATGGCAGGGTGTCTGACCATATGGATCACCTAATATCCTGGGCCAAAGCCCAAGAAGATGTCAAACACCATTTTGAAACAAGTACCACATTTCAAATATGGTCAGTTTCCAACCCTCATTTGTTTGTTCCCATCCCAAGTCACATGATATGGATGTTTTGTTTTGAATACGGTCAGCGGTTATCCTCTATCATTATGACACCCTCATCATGTCCCAAATATCGGATGTTGCGGCTCACATAACTTTCCACATCCTTATGTTCAAGCTAAGAATAAATTCCCTTGGTGTTTCCTAGATGTGCACCTTTTCATGTTGAGAAGGTAGATCAACATTGTTGGGACATCCTTAATGTGATTCCCCATTCCACTACTGTGTGTTCTCATATGTCTTAAGAATTCACTCCACTCATTTTTTCCCACACCGAGCATCGATCACGTGGTCTTAGGGGTCTTGGTAGGGTTTGTACCCACATGAAAGAATCTCACCATTCTATTGTACAAACTCTATGACCTTAAAACGAAAGTTTATATCCTTGGAAAATGATTTTAATCTAAGAATCCAAGTCCAATCCTTATGACTTCAAACTATGAACATATTTTATTTGAGGGAATTTTTGGTAAGGTGTTGATACCTCCTTGGCCCCATTCATGTCGGGTTACATCATGATGTCACAATACATATTTCCTCTTTGGAACCATAACCTTAAGGTTCAAGCTCAAAGATTATAAACTAAGATCCCTAGAATCCTTTTTTATGATGATAAACTACATAATATCCTTATTCCTTATTGTATGTTATTAAATTATGCATTTTTTTTCTAGTCCTAGCTGCAAAATCATCCACCTTTTTCGCCCCCTCTTGGTCTAAGATCCTTACTTGGGAATGTGTGGTGTGGTGTTGATCTATTTGGTCCTCATTGAAGTGGGTTTATGGTTTACAAACCACGCATCTTTCATTTTAAGAACCCCTCCCACATCCATATTGCTTGATGTTAAACTAAATGGAGTTCAAGAACTATATATGGCTTGATTCCTGCCCTTGTAGGAAATGTAGAGAAACTTGGATATCCAACCACCAATCCCATCCACATAATTTTAAGTTCATCAATTTATCCCCTTGTTCTGAGTATCATTTAGGATTATGTCATACTATGTTGAGACCTCTTTGGTTCCCATTCATATCGGGTTTCCTTTTGGTGTTGCACTACACATATCAACCCTTTGTGGACTAAACTCTATGAACTTAAACTTCTATTTCAGTGTTTTAATCACATGAAAAAAACTTGTGTAACACCAATGATATTATCATTTTATATAACATCACCCCCCTGGAACGGGCCATCTATCATGCCTCCCTCTAAGAACTATGCCTGTCTTAACTCCCATCCTTATGGGATATGTAGTGACGCCCTGATCATTGATCATGTGTCTAGTAAAAACATCATTTCCTCTTTTTTCATCAAACTGCCTTTGTATTTAATACATTATATTAAAGTTCCTAGGATTCCAAAACTATGTATGTCTTGATTCCCCTACTTATGGGATACATAGTGATACATAGACACTTTTTCTTTGGTCTCAGCCACAAACTCTATTGTATGAACTATAGAACCCGAAACTAGGAGCTCTATGGTCCAAACTCTATGACCTTAAACTAATAAATCATCATCCTCATTACATGATGTTAAATTGTAATCATGCCTTGAGAAAGTTAAGGATTCCCCATGATAATTATAGGATGTTTCAACTTCCTCACTAGCGAGTACTACCCCCACCAGTGTTGGTCTCTAACTACACTATATTCAAAAACTATGTGCGGCTTGATTCCCCTCATTACAAGATATGTAGTGAATATTGATTTAAAATTATTATTTTGACCTTTCAATTAATTTTTTGGAAATCACACTCTCTTTTTATAAAATCATATTGTTTCCATTTATTTACACTTTATCATTATGATTTTTCATATGAATATGATAATAATAATACTCATGAATATTGTATAAATTATTCACTCCATGATTATCGTAACAAGTTTGGATATGATATTTAACATACTCATTGAATACAATTTCAATCATACACACCAAATATAATTTTTTATCATACACATTGTTTTATTTTCATACTAAAAATATATTTCATAATGATAAATATCATACCGACCCTTGTAACAATCATTATCAGAACCATTCACTTTTATCATAACCATAAAATTGTATCATAATAAATTGAAAATATTAAAAACAAAATGATTATGTTTACTCTTTTTTTATATTCATTATAAAGTGATGCCATTGTTTCGATTATAAGATGGCAGTTGGAGTTCTAGGTGTCCATGTCCCTCTGCATTTTTTGGAGAAAATCTGACCACTAGAATCCAATATGACCGTTAGAACGTTGGATTATAAATACTAGGTCATTTAAATGAGCTCATAAATATTTGTTGAATTTGAGACAGCCTTTGATAGCTCTATCAAATTGTTGCTTTATGAGAAAGACACGGAATAGTTCAAGTTGTGAACTGATCATTCTACATACTTTTTACTTCTAAGATTTTTTCTTCTTTTAGTGTGGAACCGATCATTGTAAATTACAATAAAGGGATTATGTGGAATAGAAGATAGTTGTGTTGATCATTTAAGGATCGAGGGATTTCGTGGATAGGAAGATAGAGTCATTGATCACCTTGTTGATTGAGGTATTTTAGGGATAGAAAGATTGAATCTGGTCATTGTATCAAGGGATTACCCTAGTGTGGGTAAGAAAGACTTTATTGAAAGGATAAATCAGGGTACCTCTTTCCAAGGTTATTGGATAACCTTCTCTTTGGGTTAAAAGAATTGTATTCTTTTAATTATCTACATTTCCGCTACATTGTATTTGTAAGTTAATCATTTTATATATTCATCTTTCTATTATCTATTTATTGATTATGATGTTTGTAATTATGAATCTAGTTACTATGATCAATTCACTTACCCAATACGATTTTGTACACTTTATGATAGAATCATTTTTTTGGTACTCTAATTATTATAACCATTTTGATTACGATTATTTACACAATTAATTTGATTAAATAATTTCATTATTGTTAATATGATTAATTTCAAATATGTCCTAAGAAATACTTATCATTACTGACTGATTACAATACTTTTTCCATCAAACTTAGGTCCCTACCATATTATACTTTAAATACAATAGTTTTTTATGAATAAAATTAGTTTTTATTACATTAAAATAAGTCTCTTTTACGTATAAAAATTAATTTGGTTAAACATATAATCCCCCCATATTGTATTGTGTCATCTACATATACATTACGATCCAGAAATTTGTATCAGATCTGGTTTCCAATACTCATTTATTAGATTAATTTACTTTTACAAGTTGGTTATATTTCTTTTAAAAAATATTTGTTTATAAATACTTGTTACACTAATGTGTATTGTGGAAAATGAAATTTTGTATTGTTTTAAATATAGCGGGGCTTAATGTTGGTTCAATTTACAATCTTTATCCTACAATACAACCAATTTTTGATGGTAATGATTATAAATACTAGAGAGATAGAATGATGACATTTTTAATCAACACTGGAGTTGATAACTTTGTTATACTGACTTGAGAGTATAAAATTTCAGACAAAGAAGTTAGACACACTTTACCAATCAAGAAAATAAAGGGTACCAACTATATTTAAAGGTATGAAGTAATTTAAATTGTTCCATGACTAGAAATATATATCCAAATTTCATCTTTTTAAGAATCAAACAGTATTTTTAAAAAGTGAGAGATAACTAATTTTGGTACTTATAAAGTGGTAAAGACTAGAAGAGCTATGATAAGAATAGAATATCACACTTTTGAATTCTATTATGGAGAACCTATTTGTAAGGTACAATAAAGATTTAGTAAACATGTGAATAGTTTACAATCCAAGGGAGAAAATGAATAGATGATCAGATCCTAGTTGAAAATTTCATAGATATCATACCAAATGAATGTGAATAAAAAAGGACAGTTGTTGATGTGCCTATAAAAGTTAAAAATGTTACTCTTGATGATTTTTTTGATACTCTTTTGCAATATGATAATAGATTGAAAAGAGTTGAAGAAAAGGAAAATAATAGGATTAGAGGGGTTACTTTTACTTCTACTTCAAAACAAAATTAATCCATGACCCTAGATAAAGTTGTTAAGTCTACAAAGACAATGAAAGTTGTAGTTAAATCATACTCAAGTGAATCAGAACATCTATATAATGAGTTAGCCAATATTTCTCAAAGAAGGAACAAGAATTTTAGAAAGAATAACTTTTAGTATATATATAAGAAAAGTAAAAAAAGGACAATAAAGACATGAAAGATTATGAAGTTACTTGTTATGAATGTAATAAAACTAGACACATCAGACCTTATGGACCAAATTTGAAAAGAAAATATAGGAAAGAAATATATTCTGAAATGAATTAGAAAAAGTACTATAAGTCAAAATAAAGGAAAGTGTCAAAGGAAAATGGCTCAAGGAATTCTAGTGGTGTATATTATTTAGATGAATCCATAGATAATGAAAACTCTGGACCGAAGAATATTGGTCTTTTTTTCAGAATACCTATTGAAAATAAAGGCTTCATGGAAAAGGTACACACTATTGAATCTTTGAGAAATATGTCTTTAAGTTAAAATTATCCTGATGAGAATGGTTATATTTATTCTAATGAAGAAAATTATTTAGTATATGGTAATTATTTAACTTTATATGAATAATTCCCTTGATTTTTTAAATTTCTTGAAAATGAGAATTTCAATGATAGTAAGAAACTTGATAAAGAAAACTATAGAATAAATGTTTTGAAGAAAGAAGTATCAAATCATTCTAAATACCTTGAAAAAATATATCTTGAAATAAATTATATTTCTAAAAACCATGAGGAAGATAATTATAATAAGGATAATCTTTCAAAAGATTTTGAAAAATTCATTTTATATGAAAATGTTTTTGAAAAGAAACTCACTTCTTAAACTAGTACTAATGTTGATAAGAATTTATTTTTAAAACTAATGTCTGAAATTTTTCCCTTAAATGAACTTTTGAAAAAAAAATTAAAATGGTAAACAAAGTTTTGAAAAAATGTATAAACAACTTCATCAACAAGGTAATAGTTTCAGAATGGGATATACTCATTCAAAACCACTTTTTAGTAACAATTATTTTGTTCCTGAAAATAACCCTTTTTCACAAAATGATACTATGGAGATCTTTGGAATAAAAATGTTTCCTTAAATAAAATTCAATCTTTGGGATTCCAAAGATACCATTTTTTTAAAAAAAATATGGGTTTCCAAAATTTTTCTTTTTAACATTTCTGGATCCAAGAAATTTTGGATTCCAAAAGTATAATTGTTTTGTTTTCAATAAAAACAATGGAAGTAAAAACTGTAATAATATATAGTAAATGGATTGTGGATGTTCTCAACATATGACTGTTAACACAATCTTATTTAAAAATATTAATAAAATTAAAGGTGGAAGATTTACCTTCAGATAAAATTATAAAGGAATAATTATTGGTATTGGTAATATTGTTCTTCTAAAAAAAGAATTCATTTAAAATGTTATATTTTAAGGGTTTTAAGAAAAACTTTATATGTATAAGTCAATTATGTGATTATGGTTACCTTTTGAATTTTAAGAATGAAAAATATGGAGTAATAAATTCCAAGGATGAATTCATTCTTTCTTCCCATCAGCATGAGAATGTTTACATACTCAACATAGATGACCTTAGGAGCCAAGACTTACCTTTCCTTAGTGTAATTGAAGATAAATCTTGGTTATGGAATATAAGTTTAGGATGTTGTAACCTTAGGAACGTATAGTAATTTTCTATAAAATTATTATTAAGGTTATACCTAAACATAGTTTTGATTCTTTAAAAGTCTATGACACTTTTCAATATGGAAAGAAACATATGTTAAGCTTTAAATCAATTAGCGAATTTTTATCTTCTGATTATTTATAGTTAGTGAACATGGATATTTTTGGTTCTACACAAACTAGAAGTGTTTGAGTCAAGTATTATGTATTTTTTAGTTTATGACTACCCTAGATATACTCGGTCTATTTTCTAGAAAATAAATATGAGGCCTATTTTTATTTTAAAACATCTGTAGAAAAAGTTAAAAATGAGAGAAACATTTAATTGATAACTATTCATAGTGATCATGGTATAGAATTTGTAAGTTATGATTTCTAAACATTCTGTAATAATAAAGTCATCACACATAACTTTTCATCTCCTAGAATTATTATTCAATAGATAACTAGTACCATGTTTAGTGAATATTCTATTACAAACCATTTTTGGGTTGAAGCTGTGAGTACATCTTGTTATATTATGAATCAATTTTTAATGAGACCATTTCTTAAAAAACACCTTATGAGTTATGGACAAGCTAAAAAAGTCTCAAACATAAAAGTGTTTGGATGAAAAGTAATAATTTTTAATATAAAAGATAATTTAAATAAATTCACACCCAAATTGAATAAAGATATATTCTTAGGCTATTCCACTACATCTAGGGATTATAGAGTATTCAATAAAAATTCTTGAACTATTGAGGAAACAGTACATGTTAAATTTGATGAAACTGATCATTTTGTTTTTAAAAAATCCCAACCTACAAATTCTGATGTGTTTTTCAAAACTGATTATCATCCTTTTATAGAAGACTCTTCTAATAAGTAAAATACTCAAGAAATTGTTTCTGATGTATTCAAACCAGAAGACATTATATCTTATGTTAATGAACATGTTTTACAAAACCCAAGTTAGTTGTTTCTTAATAATAATACCAATTATAGTATCATTGGTGATGTAAATAAACTTATAAGGACTAGAAGTTATTTGAGAAATGAATTAGATTATCTTGTTTTTGTTTCTCAATTCAAGCCTAAAATTCCTAATGTGGTTTTAGGTGATGAACATTGAATTAAAGTAATGCAAGATGAACTAAATAAATTCTAAAGAAATAAATTCAGGACCTTGGTTGAAATAACTAAATAAACTTTTGTAATTTGAGTAAAATGGTTCATCAAAAAAATTGTGATAAAAATAGAATAATCATTAGAAATAATTAAAAACTAGTTTCTAAAGGTAAAAATCAAAAATAGGGAAAATATTATGAAGAAACCAATACTCTTATAGATAGACTTGAATCTATTCATATTCTATTTTCCATTTCATTATTCTTCAATTTCAAAAATTTTGAAATTAATTTGAAGTGTGTTTTTCTTCATGGATAAGTTCAATAAGAAGTTTTTGTTGATCAACCTCATAGTTTTGAAGATATAAAACATCATGAATATGTTTTCAAACATACTAAATCTTTATATGGACTTCAAAAAATCTTTTAGATCCTAGTATGATATATTAAAAGGATTTTTGTTACGAAATAATTTTTTTAGGGAACTGTTGATCTAACACTTTTCATAAAGAAAGAAAAAAGCGTTTTGATCATTAAAATTTATGTTTATGGAATTATATTCAGATCAAATTAGTAATATTTCACATATTCCTTTGTAAATCTTATGAAATATGAGTTTGAGATGATTATAATGAGTGAGTTAACATTCTTTATTAGTTTTAAAATTTCCCAAAAACCATAAGGGGCATATATATACCAACATAAGTATATTATATATCTTCTTAAAAAGTATTGATATGAAAATACTAAAAGTATTAGTACCCCAATTGGTACCTCAAATACTCTTGAAATTGATGAAGCTGTAAAACCGATAATTCAAACAAGTTTTAGAGGGATGATAGGAATCTTACTATACTTAATAGCTAGTCATCCAGATTCAACGTTTTCAGTGTGCTTATGTTCAAGGTATCACAAAAATAAAAAATAATCCAGTTTAATTTTTTTTAATAATTTTTCATTATTTAAAGGGAACTATGGATTTGGGACTTTTTTATTCTTCTGGAAATGATTTTTGAAATATTTTTTTTTCAGATGATGAATTTGGTTGTTGTACAATGGATAAGAAATGTTAATCTAAAACTTTTTATTTCTTTGGTGATTCTTTTGTTTCTTGGTCCTATAAGAAACAACACCATGTTTAACTTTCCACTGTGGAAGCTGAATATGTGGAAGTTGGAAGTTTTTATGGTCAAGGGTTATGGATGAAACACAAACTCACTGATTATGGTAAGATTTTTACTAAAACTCAAATACTATGTGATAACACTAGTGCCATAACAATAAGTAAAAACTATACACATCACTCTTTTTAAAAACACATTGATATTAGGCATCACTTTCTTAGGGGTTACACACTTAATAGAGATATCATTTTATTATTTATTATAATGTAATAAAAACTTATTGATATCATTATAAAACCATTTCCTAAAAGTATATTTTAATGTATTCATGAGAAGATAATAATGATCATTGTAAAGTAATCATTCATATCATGCATATCTACTAGTTCTTTAAATCGTCACCTTAAATTATGTTACTAAATTTTAAAGGGATGATAGAAAAAAAATCATAACATATAAAATACTTCATACCCAAATTTGTTTTCATACCAAAAATTGTTTTTGTAAAAAAAATTCATACCCAAAAAAAAAATTTGTAACCAATTTTTTTTCATAACCATATCTTTTTTATACCAAGAAAATCTCCTATACAAAAAAACAATTGTGTACTTATATTTACTATTCACATAAAATTATTATCATATATGTAAAATTATTTTCATACATAACATTTTTTTTCGTACTCAATTTTTTTCATACTCATAATTATTTTTCACAAAAATTTCTTATCGTACACGTAAATTTATTTTTGTAATCGAAATTTTTTTATACTCAAAATTTTTCATACACATATTTTTTATACTAAAAATTTTATCATTCTCTAATTTTATTTAAAATTATATTTCCTTTTAAAGAAAAATCTAGTTAAACCAAAAAATCTATCCTGATATTTTGAAAGGTACAATTTCATACCCTAAACAATTTCACTTCATTTATGTTTATTGGTATTTAATTTTATTTTAAAAAAAATATATTAATCTTGAATATGATAAATTTTTTTAGTTTTAAGACCTCAATTGTTCAATTATTTCAACCTTCATATCACCTTGTTCAAATTTGAGTGATAGAATCTCAACGGTCATATTTTCTTTGCCTATAAAAGGGACCCTCTCCCTATCCTACATTGGTTGTCTCCTTCTACGTGTCAAAAACATGCTTCTCCATAAATAGTCAATTTTTATAGTTTCTATACTTTTTATTTCTCATCATATTCATGTATGTATCAATAGTAACTTCTAAAAATAAAATTCCTTTAAAAGTTTTCAACAACATGAAGTTCTTCCATGAAACGTTAGTAAAAAAGATTTTTATGATAACTATGATTATTCCCTAAAAAATAATTGAATTCCAAGGATGGGAGTCATTCTATGTAGAAAAACTCAATACTTTTCAGTATATAATTATTGTGGTTAAAGTAAGGTAGTTTTATAATATAAACAAAATTTAGGATAAAAATTTAAAAATATCTTTTTCTATGTATGATAGAGAAATAAGTATGTCGGAAAAAAATGGATATCTTCTTAAATGTTCTATATAAGGGAGATTACTTTTTCCCTTGCATAATCTACCAAAACAAAAGGGTTATTTCATTAAGAGTATATCAAAACAATCCCTTTTTGATTTTCATGATCCCAAAATAAAATCAACTCATCCTTTTGCATATAATCACCATATAGAACTAAGGATGAAATGTTTCTTAATTCCTAGGATAGGTGATGTAGAAACTATAAATGTCTTAGATATTTTCATTATTAATTATATAGTGAACATGAGGAAGTTAAATCTAATGGGTTACATCTTCATAACCAACATTAATTTGAATTCAGGAGCAATTAAATATCTACTTATCATGTTTCCAACAATCATTATCAAGTTCATTATAGAAAGTTTGATGTTATGTAATATCTCACTCAAGTCATCAATAATAATTATAAAGTTTCCCTAAATAAATGATGGTATAATTAAGATATTGAAATTTGTTCTAGATCATGAATCAAGGAAGTTTATTAAATATCCTAATGCTAATGTATCAAAAGAAATAATTGGAGGAAGCCAGGGAATCTCAAAACAATAAGTGTTATTATTTCATAATAATTAAACAAATCCAAGTCTAAATAATCCTTAAATCCAAAAAAAGAAAAGGATATAAATTGATGAAATTACAGCTAAATATAGAAAATATTGTTCTAGAAGGAAAGAAAGTGATCTTGAATTTGGTCTTAACCTCGTAGAAGCCTTAGCTAAAAAAATCCAAACTAATGAAACATTGAAATGTGATAAAAATAAAATGAATTTGATGAAGATAAATGATGATATTAATGATATCTATAAGTTTTTAAAAGGAGTTAAAAATCTAGTGCTGGAATTTTTTTCAACGAAACAGTTTAGAAATAATCATCCACTCCTTCTATTCAAGACAGGGGAAAGAAGAGACAAAAAATTGTGAGAAGAATCTGCACCACTTGAAGTCTCTAAAGAACAAGATTTACGAGATCAAGAGCAAATTGAATTATGTTAGATAGATAAACATATTGATGAATAGGAAAAGAAAAGAGAAGTGAAAAGTGAAGAAAAAAAAGAAAAGGAAGAATGATAAAAGGAGAAAGGTAAAAAAGAAAATGGTCAGGATCAAAAGTCCCAATCTTATATTATTCGAGTAAGATCTACCCAAGCCATATCTAGAAAATTTGAATCCCCTAAAGTAAAACCATCGAAGCAAGTTGATCAAAAATCCCAAGATTAGAAATTCATTCATATCCTAAGCAATGAAGAAGAAACCAGATCCGATAACTATTTAAATTGGAATGATGAGGAGGAGGATGGTTCTATTGGAATTCATTATGTGGAGCTTCTTAATTATGATAAAAACACTGATTCATGGAATATCATCTCATTGGAAATATATCAGTATGTCGTTTAATCCCTTAGTATAATTCAAAAGAAAATTCCATATTTAACAATAATTGAAGGGAAAATTGATTTTTTTACAGAAAACTAAAATAAAATATTGGAATCTATAAAGATTAAAAGATAAAAAATTATGGAACTTGAGTCCAAATTCAAAGTATTGAAACAAATCAACAAGAAACCCATAAATTATTGTAATAAAGTGGTAAAATGGTCACATAAGTCAGATGAAAGTATCAATATTCATGAATACATAATATAATATATCATAAATCGCATGAATGAAGGCTTAGCTATATTCAAAAAGTTGGAAAGTGATACTACTAAAAAATTGAAAGTGTTCATAGGCCCAGATGAAATCCTATCTGAAGATTCTAAATTGATTGAAAAGAAGCTGATTGACATTCAATCCGAGGTTTCAAATATAATGTTTTATAAGGATGAGAGTATTATGTTGAAAAATAAAAATGTTTTTTTTATTGATAGAATTGAAGTTCTAGAGTAGGTCAACAAGTCCCAATATCTATAAAAATCATTCTCTAGATGAGAAGATGAAATCCTTGGAAGAAGTGATTTGTACCTAGGACCAATTTTTTGAAGATCAGGAAGAGAAATTTTGGTCTCAACAAGAATCTCTTGATAAGATGGTTGAGGCTAAAAAATATTTCAAGAAAAATGAAAAAAATATATTGTACCTCTTGAAGAAAGTCAAGGAGAAGGAGAATGAAAAGAAATGATTTTCTTGAACTCATGTTGTATTGTTTTTTTTACATTAATTAATGACTTTGACATCTACATATTGTTTGATTAAATGTTTTCCATTACTTGAATGAAAGGTCTTTAACTTATTCTAATATGATCAAATTATTTATCACTTCATATTGATTGTTTCTCTAACCCTTATTTCAGGCATAATAATTATTTACCTATTCCTTTTTGAAAATCAAAAAGGGAGAAAATCTATTTGATAAGGGGATAAATTCTCATCAAATAGATAATGGGAGAAAAATAATTTCAAAAGGAGAATATTTTTAGTAACGGGGAGAATTTTTTATAGAATATGATCCTTAGAGATTTTCTTATCCTAAGGGGGAAGTTAGTCGTATTCAAATCATATTCAAAAGAGTTTTAAAACTAAAATAGATATAGGTATAAGTGTTCAGTTCTAAATATGAAATTTATTTTCTTTTGTAATCCTCTATTTGTTTTAACTTGTGGTTTGTACTTTTCAAAAATAGGGAGATAGTTGAGTCAAAAGTCCTCTTTAAACTTTTCTATTCCTTTTGGTTCTGGAAATCACAAACTCTCTTTCTATAAAATCAAATTGTTACCATTTTGTTTTAAATTTTATTATTAAGGTTTTTATATGAATATGATAAAAATCGTACTCATGAATATTGTTGAAATTATTTATTCCACGATTATCATAACAAGGTTGGATACGATATTTATGATACTCAATGAATAATATTTCTATTGTATACTCCGAATATAATTTTTTATCATACACACTATTTAGTTTTTGTACTAAAAATATTTTTCAAAATGATAAATATCATACTGACCCTTGTAAGGAAAATTATATGACTCATTCGATTTTATCATATCTAGAAAAATGTATCACAATAAATTGAAAATATTTAAATTAATACAATTTCATGTATTCTATTTCAATATTATTTATAAAATGTGTTTTTATTCAGTTGTAAGATGACCATTGGAGTTCTAGGTGTCTAAGTCCCTCTGTATTTTCAAGAGAAAATCCAACCATTGGAATTTGAGATGAGCATTACTACATTGTCTTAGAAATTCCATCTCATTTGAAAAATCTCATAACTCTTTGAAGAATCTAAGACACCCTATGAGAGATATTTCAAAAACTTTCTTCATCTGAAAGACTCTGAAACGTTCATGTTTTGAATGAATAATTCTACATACTTGTTACTTCCAAGAATATTTCATTTCTTAGTGCAAAATTGACCGTTGGTGATTACAATTGATGGATTCCATTGTAATTCCTCGAACCCAGTTACCCAAAGTCGGTGTATTATTAGATAACATTGGAATGACCACAAGAGATCAAGTCTCTAAAGACCGATTAGTTTAGTGGTCTTGAAAGTACTAGATACATACATAAGTTTTACATTACATCCTAAAAAAACAAGAACAATGTGTTCCATTTGAACACACTCATATCCCATAAACTATCCCTACAAGTCAAGCATAATATACTTCTTCACATCTTAGGAAAAAGAAAACATAAGAAATGGGTGAGATTAGATGCTCAGTAAGGATAACAATATAGCAGAAACTATCATATATAATCATAAATATTTAAGGCAATGTATAAGACTAAAATACAAGCCTTTTAAATTTAAACTTCAGAAAAATATGGAAAAGTAAAATCAAATAGTTCCATTTACTTATTCACATGGATATTCAACTAGTAGAATAATCACATGCAATATAAATAACTAATTTAATTATGATGGAATTCATAATTCCATACATCATAACCACATAGTCAAGGCCTCTTTCCAAGACTACAAATAAGATTTTTTCAAGGCCTTAGGCCAAGACACTAGTTTGTCTCACAAGACCTACCGATTAATCAAAGAGCTATAGCGGGATTCACCCGTCACATACTAATTACAATGCATTCCTCATATGAAAAGGTTGAAACATAATCTAAATATTTGTTTTAGAACTAGAATATGAAATGTCAGTATTTTCACCACAAACCATGAATGGTATAAAAATAGCAGATCCACAATAAAAAATAACTCATTCAATACAATATGAAAGATTTTATTATAATAAATCAACCTCAATCAAGAATAATGAAGGATATTGACATAGATAAAAATAATCAGTAAAACTATTTGAGAGAAATATCCTGTTTTTCTTGAAAACATTTAAAAGTCTCACTATTTATCAAGAGGCTGTTAAAATATATTTTTGAATCAAAGTGTCCCATATCACTTGGAAAATGGTAAAAGGAATTTTAATTTTAAAACATTAATTTCAATATATATAAATCCTCAAAACCATTTTTAAAACATGGACATTAATGAGAATGATTTAGAATAATAAATCTTCAAAACATTTAAAATGAAATTTTAGTTAGAGTTCCTAACCACATGAGAGACGTTTGACTACAAAGAATTATGGAAATAAAAACTTTATAATATCATGAGAATAAAGGGATTCATGATATAATATGTCAAGGTACAGTATATACACCATATAAAAGTGAATTGGTGCATAACAACAAATAAGTCTCAGTACAATGTAAAATGAGAAGAAATCCCTTATAAACACAATAACATTAGGTTATGGATAAATAAATGACATAATTATGTGTGAAAAATATAACTACATTCAATAAGATTGGATATTTAGTGTAAATTAGTCATAGGACATTCACACATATTATTTTAACAACACCAATGACTTGGATGTTTAACTCAATGAATTGAAATTGAGTTAAGATTCCTCTTATCAAGTTCATATCAATTACTTGAGAATTTATCAATGGAGTGATTATGTATATCAAAAGTATATACACACAAAGGGGAGTGGAAATTACTACATAAATAAATAAATAGTTATTTCAAACAAAATCTTGGAGTATAATAATCTATGAAGTTTGGGTAAAACCAAATGAGTGTAAATCGAAATTAGAAATTTGCTTACCAATTTGGTACAATACAAAACATACACCCCATGAATGAAGGATCATACAATGAATCTTTAAATACCCATAAATTAAATAATATTACACAAATAAAACAATCATGGGCAGTACATACACAACACAAAATGAAATAGTGGCAATAATGCATGAATCTCACGGGAATAAGAAGTGAGATGAAAACCCATTACCGTGTAATTTTCCTTAGTCGATGGCACATTAACCTCTAGTATAATAGTTAAATAATTGTTATTAAATTATAAAATAACCATATACATAAATATTATATTATATATGATCTTCTAATATTGTTTTGTTAATAAAATGTCATTAGTATCATTGTTTTGGGTGTTTACTAATTCATTTTACTTTATATGTTTTATTATGTAAGTCATGTTTGTTATGGATTGGATGTATTTTATTCATATACATAATTTTATTAACTTCTTAAAAATTATTTTTAATCAAAAAATTAAAATTATTCTTGAATTGTTATGATGGGGAATGAATATCATCGCGTTCGTGGAGAAGGTAATCCGTACGTACGCACGAGCGACAATACCATTATATTTATGAAACAAATAGTATGTAATTGGATGGTATATCATATATATAGGTTCATTAACATGTTATATTCATTATTTACTTCAATTATACTCATTATTATTCACATCCAAAAAATTAAGTGTTGAATAACAAACTACACCATGACGTGAAGACGGTAATCCGTACGTACGCACGTTTGATGAATTTTCATTCATAGGATTAATAGAATAATGAATAAGGTTGTACCATATTTATAATAATATTATAGTATTTATAATGTACTGGAGTTATTATTTTGGTATGTACACAATAAATAAAGATGAAGTGGAAGAAGAAAATAACTTTGAAAGAGGTGATGAAATAATTAACTCTTCTCAGGGTGCTTACTTTTGATTTGATCAAAAGGTATACTTAGGTTGGCTTTCTGATCAAATTAAGGACTCTAGAATTAAGTGAGGATGGTTGATAGGATATTTGATTAGGTTTTGACTGATTCAAATGGATTTAGATGTGTGATTTTGAGAGAATGGGAACTACCCTTCTATAAGAGAGGTTAGGGTCACTTTTGGAAAATCTAGAAATATTAATTTATTATACATTTTTATTCATTTAATAATGGATCCAAAAGGAATTACTTCAATTATAATGTGTTTTGGGGTTTAAATTCTCTCAACCAATTGGTTTTAGATAGGTTTAGGTCACCATATTAACCTTATAATTTAGATTTAACTCTTAGTTAAAGAGTATAACTTTTACCATGTATTCTTGTATTATTATAATAAATGGTTAATAAACATACTATAAAAATTCAAGATAAGTGGTTCATTATTGATATATATAACCTTATATATGTCCATTTTCCGAACCTTATATTTTTAGGAATATTATATAAATTAATAATATAGTATTTGTTTTAAAAACTCATTTATGTTAATTTTGACACTATTAAGTATTTGGTCTTTGTGAAAGTCATAACAACTTTATCACTTCGAAAAAAAATATTTAATCAACCCTAACATGTCATATTAACCTATAAAATATTTGGAATACATCAAAAGTCTCAATTTACTATTATATTAATAATTATAATATCAATTTTTTTAATCTTTCAATAATAAGATAATTACCTCATCATCATTGTGTCATAAATAAATTTAATTATTTAATGTCGAAAAAATAAAAATAAACTACCATTATGTAGGAAATATTTTTATATTTCTAATGCATATTTATAGTTGAATTTATCTTATGTATTATACTATATTAAAAATGGTTTAGTTATTAAAATTTGAATTTAACACTTTTAACTATTCTTTAAATAAAATAATAATAAATGTCCAAATGTAATACAAGTGGACCAAAAGGATTATATTTTATTACTAAGGTTGATTTTGGTAAAAATACACTTATCCAGTAGAATTATTACACTAGTTAGGGTAATTATAATATCAATTTTACCTTTAATTATCCTATTTACTTTTAACCGTGGTAAATAAAATTCAAAAGTTACTATTCACCATAAATTATTTTATTCCTATTGAACCAAATTTTACTTACTTATGTCAACGGTGTCTCTTGGATTTTTTAAATTAAATTCACAAGAGCGGTAAAATTATGTTTTATGAAAATTTTGTAACGTTCCTAGAAGGTGGGTAAAAGATGTTAAAAAGTTCAAAAAAAAATTATATATCTAATCTTATAATAAAATGACCGAAATTAATTACATTGGAATAATATAGGTATTATATATCTATTTTGACATAAAATAAATTTAAATAAAACAAATAATTATTTAAATAAAATATTGTTTTAAACAACAACGCAGTGTTTTTCACTATTCATTAAAAATTGAATGTTTTTTGAAAAATACCAAAGCATCAGTGTAAGATAATTTTGATAGTATGAATTCAAAAATGATTTATATTTTACAAAATTAAAAACATAGAAGTTTCATTAAGTAATTTAAAATTAATTCCCATTGTCAAAACCAAAAAGTGGGTTTTTGAGAAGTAAAAATTATAAAAATATTGATATGTCTTTATGCCCAATTTAAATGAAAAATTATTTCCAATTAAAAACATTGGATTAAATGATAAATATATAATCTAATTATATTTCAAAACCATTCAAATTTATATTTTTACACTATATACTATTTTTATTAAAAAAGTTGTCTTCAATTAAAATTTAGTATTTTTTATTATTCATCAATATATGAAAGATCTTATAAAAACACCAAAAATTTATCCAAACTAAAATTTTATCTCATTATTCTAAAAAAGAATTTAATTTCATCAAAATGAATATATAAAGGTTTCAAATTTTGGATTTAAAAATGGTTCCCATTAAAAGGCGGAAAAACATAATTGTTTGAATAAAATAATCCTTTTATTTGAAAAAATGAATTTGTCCTTATATTATCTCTATGAAACACAATATATGATTGTTAAAATTTTATGGTATATATATAAAATTAAAAATGTGTTTATTACTATTCATAACTTCTTTTTAAATGGCTAGTTTGATAGGTCATGATGCGCTTGAACTCGGTGTTGCGTACGACGCACGCTATCATATTATTCTAAGAGAAACATACCGTGGATGATTGGGGGTGTTACATTCTTCCCTACTTCAATAAATTGTGTCCTTGAAATATTAAATTGTTCTTTAGAAATAAATGGTTAAAAAAAGAAGATACCATTGTGGAAAACGCACTTAAAAAATAAGGTTAATAAAATTTAGTTTTAATATAATGGAAAGGGAAATGTAAATGTCACCCCCAAATTATGATTTCTAATAGGAGAAAATTGGGGGAAATTTGAATTCGAGGAAAAATTTAAATATTTATAGGGAGTTATTTAGGTCATCAATAACAAACAAGTGAATGGAAAATTGAGGGTCTCAAATCCATAAATCTGTGATGATTTAAAATATTGTCAGTTAAAAAAACATAAGGTATTAGGATAACACATTTTTTGTTTTAAGATCCTTTCCCTAAAGTTTAAGAATTATTTTATTCATATAATAAGAAAAAATAATACTTGAAAAGTAGATTTCTATCCATTAACTAATTTCTACCACAAACTGATCTTTCACTCCAAAAGATTTGTATTCAAGATGACTTGGTCACACCTGAAGTGATAGAATCAACTTTTAGAGAATATCATAATCCAAAAAATATGAACTATATATTTACCTTGTTTATTGACATTAAACACAACCAAAATGGTTATTATGAGATCAAATGATCCCAAAAAAGGACAATTCTTTATAGAAAGAAATATTACTCTTAATCTCCAAAATTCAACAAACAATATCGAAAGTTCAACACAGGTCGTTCAAAAAAAACAATTGTCCTCAAAATTCATCAAAATAATACAAACTAAGTTTCAAACCCAAAATTTATATGGATTTGGGCATATAGTCTTCCAGGATAAATCTTAACATTTATCTCCAAATAACATTGACTACTCTTAAAGTCACATACTTAAAAGAAATTAACCTAATCGCATATTATCTATGATAGTTTAATCATTTTAAAAAATAATCCAAATATCTATAAGTCCAAAAAAAACATATGTTCTTCCAAAATAAAAATCCACTATTAATCCTCAAATTAAATCCCATAGTTTTCTATTTTCTTTAGGCATATAGTGTTCCCCAAAGAGTGAACGTATTCTAAAATAACATTTATCACTTAATCACCAAATTATTTTCCTATACTAAGGATAAATAATATCTTCTCAAAATCAACATATTATTTATCCATAAAATCATTTATCTAAAAATAATTATTCATACTAATTAGGGACATCATGTAGTCTAGTGGTATGAGATAAATCTCAGTCGCACTTTGGTTGTGGGTTTTATTCCCACAGCTTTGACTGACATGATGGGTTTTCACACAGTCTGCGTGTTGTCCCCTTTCAAAACTATTTAATTTTATAACATTACCAAAAATGAGATAAATTCCTCGAAGATAACCATAAAATATTTTAACAAAAAAATTTATCTCATACCTTGAATTTTCTTCCCAAAAAGTAATAACTTTTAATTGACACAAATTCAAGGATCACATAAACCCAAATGGTTTTTTATAACTATATCCAAAAAAGAAAAGATAATTCTTATTCAAATACCATTTTCACGTAACAAACTATAGGGTTACACATATGAGATAAAATTATTCCAAAGTAATCCCATCAACAAAGAGAATTAATACTTTTAAACATTTCTCCATCCATTTATTTCGACATAGGTTCTTCATTGACTTAGAGGTTATCCTATAGAATAGGACATTAACTCAGGTAATTCCCAGGTCCCTACATTTACCGAAAATGACGGTAAATGGATTCTTAGGATCATTTTTATTTTCTTTCATAGTACTCTTCTTTTTTCCTCAAAAATTCTTTACTTTATATCCTTCTTTCCCATACATAAATCATTTATTTGTTCCATTGAGACACTTTTCTGGGTGTCTCCTTCCACATTTCCCACATAATGGAAAATGATCTTTCTTTTCTCCATGGTCTCAAATACTAGTGCTCTTATCATTATCCACCTTTCTCTTCTTTGTTGAGTTCGGGACATGGTTTGTCACAACCCGTCCTCGGGCCTGTGTCGTGACTACCCCAAGCCCACCTTCCATAGGCCAGGGGCTAGCGACTAGCACCAAATCTGACTCCTTGATAAAAAGGGAAGGCATTTCCTTTTAACTAGTAACACACACACAATCCGAACACAAGAAGTAGAGGCAAAAAGTACTAGAATAGAAAAGTAAGGTGTGCTGAAAGTAAGTGGGCCAGTATACAAACCCAACTGAACAACAAGTACAAGCACAAGTAAAAAAGGGAAAAGAGATCCTGGATCATCCACCGGGGAATCCTACATAAAGGGTAGGTACATAACTCGAACAACTCGTCCCTACGGTATGTCCCGTCTAGTCCAGCTCTAAGTATCCTCCATCCGTCACCCTCAGCCCGGATCACTGTTGTCTGTCGTCTGCACAGATCACAACAAGGTGTGGGCAAAGCCCGTGCAGGGGTGAGTATAACAATACTCAGTAGGGGACCCCGAGACACCCAAAGGTCTCCCAAAATCCACAAAGGATAAACCACAGTAGAAAGATACAATCACAAAGTATCAGTCATCCCTACTTAGGTATATGCTAATACATATACCTAAATTACCAATCACAGTCCCGGCTCCAACTCTCGAGCCCGAACACAACCCAATCCACAAAGGAAGTAAAGTCAGTCACCAAGATAATAGTGGTTGAAAGACATGACTCAGATCACATAGGTATACATCTTTTATAGAGCGATAGATATGATCAGATGTAGTCACTAATTCATCTAAGCTGTTGGACCAACACAGGATACAAGACTAGCTAAGCTTTCGGACCCACACAGGATACAGGACCAACTATTCTGTCGGACCCACACAGTATACAGGAACAGAAGTCAGAACTGTCGGCCCCACGGAGGATCTCGGTATAGTAGTCATCGTTGTCAAACCCACAGAGGATTCTGGTTTAGTAGTCATCGTTTTCAAACCCATGGAGGATTCTTGTACAGTAGTCATCGCTGTCAAACCCACGTAGGATTCCGATACAATAGTCGTCGCAGCCAGCTCTAGGGTTTCTGCACACAACATACTCGATTCAAGGAGGGCCCGCTCCCCGAGTCAAGTTTCGATACATCAACTATCATGAAGTCCTGAGATGATGTATCTCATAGCTCTGTCTCATCCTAAGGAACCCAGTGCGACTGACGGCTCGTCAATCAGATGCTCGATCTAAGAGTTATTGGCATTTCCGTTCCAGGGGCCCGGTTTGATTTACGCTCAATCCAAACCCGGCCATTTTCCAAATTTGTCCAAAACTCACTTAGAGTATCGAAAGAGGATCGCTTCATCGTGGGGGTCCCAGTCCTGCAGATGGTGCGTCGTTCAGACAATCAGTCTTGAAGATATTCACATTTAAGAGAAGTTGAGCCTGGCCCGTCAAGCCCAGTAGGCTGTGGCCGGTTGGCCCGACCCGGCTTGGCAGGTCCAACCCAGCGGGGGGGTCGACTCGGTATGGCTTGGCGGGTCCAACCCAGCTGGGGGGTCGACCCATCCCGGCAGGGCGCAGCCCACCTGAGGATCGGGCCCGCACTACGGGCCAGTCCGGTTCGCCCGGTGGCCCCAAGTGGCGCCGCCTCTCCCCTCCCCAGCCGGTTATGCTCAGTGCATGCAGCCCACACAGTGGGCCACGGTTCTCCTCTGTGCGGTTCCTACGGGCGCCGCGGTCCTCCAGCCCAGTCGGTAGCTGGTAGGCCGGTTCACCTAGTAGAGCAGCCCATGGAAGCGGGCCGTGGCTCCTCCGTACAACGCCTACAGGCGTTGTGGTTTTCTAGCCTGGCCAGAAGGCGGTTGGCCGGTTTGGTTCAGACGAGTGGCCCACGGATGCAGGCTACGTCCTCCTCCACGTGGCCAGAATGACGGCATTGGTCCTCCACCGCCGTGGCCCAGCCTGGTCGTGGTCTTCGGCTACACAGCGCGGCGCGACGGTGCCGCGCCTCTTCATCCACCGCGGCCATCCCAGCCGCGGTTCCTCTTTCATCTATTGTGGTCCTCCTGGCTGCAGTTATTCTCCGGCGCGGTGTGACGGCACCAAACCCTTTCGGCTCTATCTCCAACGTCATCCAAAGGAAACAACAAAGGGGAGGGTCGGGCCTTGTTCGTGCGGTCTGAACCCTCCTCGTCATTTGATAACATTTGGTTTTCCAAACCAGAATTTTATACGACGAATAAAGAAGGTGTAATATCATATTTAAAATTAATATAAAATTCCCCCAACTTGATTTTGATGTTCTCTTAACAGTTTCATGGAAAGATGGCATCGTTTTGCTGATTTTGGGAAGAGATTACACTGTCATTGGTGATGTTCTTCATGGGCGGTATCTACTCCTCTATCGTGGATGGAGGATATTGAAGAAGTTCTTCATGTTATTTGTGGGAAGAATGCTTTCTTTCAAATTCTCCAAATCATCCTGAGGTATTATGTCCAACCAGCATAAATTAAAAGCACACCACTTATTAAATGGTTTTCTTAATGAATTCAAAGAGATTCAAATTCATTATGTCACATACATTAATTAAAAAGTGGGTTGGCTCATTAAATGGGAGGGAGGAGTTGAAAAGGCTCCAAATTAAATAAATGAAGTTTCATCCTCCTTAATTGGGGGTTCAAGGAATTAAAGGGGAGTTGCAGAGTTTGAACTCGTGTGGGCCCCACCACATAATATCCATCCATGGGAGGTTATGTGGGGCTGGGACCCACCAAAAACCTCCCTATGGAGGTGTTAACTACCATCCAAATAAAATTATTCAACACATAATTTTATTTAAATTTTACTTAGAAACCCCAAAAATTAACTACCACTCCTGATAAAACGCAACTACGGTAAAGGTCTCCTTAAGCGAATATCGGCGCTTCGAGTTCATCGGGGTCCTCATATTTCAATTCCGAGCACCGGTTCAAAAGATAGAAAGTCCCACACATACGTTTACTGAATATACCCAAAAAAACTTCAGAAATTTATTTCAGGCACATCGGCCCTCGGAATCAGGCGCCGTTAAAAACCGTGGACTTATATAATTTCCATGCATTTAAGAAAAAAATTTCCATAGGATTTCCGGGTCTTTAAATTCTCCCAACCTCAGGTAGTTACGTCCCCAAAAGCTACAACACACACTAAGGGAACAAATGGGGGTACTGAGTATGCATCTGAGCCTCCCACTCCCATGTGCTCTCCTGGAGGATCTCATGCTTCCAACAAACGCATACCATAGGAATCGACCATCCACGCAAGACCTTCTCCTATTGATCCTCAATCTCCACTGGATCCTCCGTGAATGTTACCCCGTCATCGTTTTCCATCTCCCCATGGTCGATGATGTGGGATGGGGCGCACACATATCTCCTTAGCTGATATATGTGGAAGACGTCGTGCACCTGGTGAAACTAAGATGGAAGGGCCAGGCGGTAAGCCGCCTCACCTACTCTGCTGAGAACCTAGAATGGTCCAATGAATCATGGATATAACTTGTCGCCTCTTCTAAATCTCTGTAGACATCATCGAGGTGAGACTCGTAGAAAGACGTGGTCACCATCCTCAAACTCCAATGGTCTCCGTCTACTATCAGTATAGGACTTCTGCCTACTCTGTGCAGTCTTCATCCACTCCTGGATGATATGCACCTTCTCCATTATAGCCTACACCATCTCTTGTCCTACAAGTGCTGACTCCCCTAGTTCAGTCTAACACAATGGTGATCTGCAAGGTCGAGCGTACAATGCCTCGTAAGGTTTCATCCCGATGGTGGATTGGTAGCTGTTATTGTACGCAAACTCCACCAAGGGTAAGTGATCCTCCCAGTTGCGACCAAAGTCAAGGACGCATGCACGTAGCATGTCCTCAAGAGCCTAAATGGTCCTCTCAGTCTGACCATCCGTCTGAGGATGGAAGGTGGTGCTCAAGTGAAACTATATCCCAAAAGCCTCCTATAATCCCTTTCATAGCCAGGGAGTGAAATGAGCATCCTGATCGGAGATGATCATTGATGGCACACCATAAAGTCGTACGGTCTTCTGTATGTAGAGGCATCCCAAGCTCTCTAATGATCCATGCTCTCTGATCAGTAGGAAGTGGGCCGACTTGGTGAGTCGGTCGATAATCACCCAGATAGAGTCGTGTCCTCTGGATATACGTGGAAGTCCCATCACGAAATCCATGGATATCCCATCCCACATCCACTCTGGGACCTCTAAGGGATGAACCAAGCCTGCTGGAACCTGGTGATCCACCTTCACTTGCTGACAAGTGAGGCATCATGAGACAAAATCTACTACCGCCTTCTTCATACCCCGCCACCAGTGCTGTTGTCTGAGGTCCTGATACATCTTCACCACTCCTGCATGTACCGCTAGTGGAAAGTGTGAAACTTCATCAACACCTTCTCCTGTAGCGCAACTGGTACCATGGTATGTCCTCTGAAGAGGATTAAGTGCTCCCCACCTTCATAAAACCCATCAGGTGACTATCCTGAAGATATCTGAGCACATATCACCTCACAGTCAATGTCCACACGTTGTTCCTCTCTGACTCACTGAAGAAGTGGAGGAGTGACTGTGAGAGACTGAATAAAGGCTTCTCCATGTCTATCCACAAAGGATATCTACAACACATCCAGCTTCTCTATCGCCTCTCCTAGAAGTTGAATGCCTGATCTCATACTGAGAGAATCTGCAACAATGTTCCACTTCCTTGGAGTATAGACTATCTCGAAGTCATATTCCTGAAGGAACTCGAGCCATCTTCACAGTCTTAGGTTATGTCCTTCTACGAGAAGATGTACCTAAGACTATGGTGGTCAGAGTAGACTCTAAAATGCTCACCCATCAGATAGTGCCGCCACATATTCAAGGAGAACACCACGGATGTTAACTCCAGGTCATGGGTAGCGTAGTTCTTCTCGTGTTGTCTCAACTTCTGTAAACCATACGTGATCACTACTCGCTCCTACATCCGGACACACCCGAGTCTGGTCCCTGATGCATCGTAGTAAACTACGTACCCTACGCCCTCCTCCGTTAGCCTCAAGATGGGAGCACTGGTCAACCTCCACCTCATCTCTTGAAAGCTCTGCTGGAATCTCTCTGACCACACGAAGGGTTTCACCTTCTTTTTCAAAGCTAAAAGTACTGCTGCGACTCTGGAGAATTCTGACACAAATCTCAGATAGTACCCAGCCAGTCCCAGGAAACTCCGCACCTCCGTCACACTCCTAGGTGGCTCCCAAGAAATTACTACCTCGATCTTTGCTGGATCCACTTCAAATCCATCCTCTAAGACGACGTGTCCTAGGAAGTTAACCTTTTTAATCCAGAATTGGATCTTTGAGAGGTTACCATATATCTGGTGCTATCAGAGTGTGTCTAGTACTACCCGCAAATGGTAGGCGTGCTCCTCTTTAGTAGTCGAGTAAATCAGTACGTCATCGATGAAGACTACGACAAAGCGATCGATGTAAGGTTGGAATATCCTGTTCATGAGACTCATGAACACTGCCGGTGCGTTGGTTATGCTGAAGGGCATAAGCAATAACTTATAGTGTCCATACCGACACCTGAATACCATCTTATACACATCATCATCTCAAATTCAGAGCTGGTGATAGCCGGACCTGAGGTCTATCTTTGAGAACCATCGTGCTCCATTGAGCTGATCAATGAGGTCGTCAATTCTCAGGAGTGGGTAATTATTCTTCACAGTCACCTGATTTAGTTGACAGTAGTCGAAACAAAGTCGAAAGATCCCATCTGCCTTCTTGGAGAACAAAATTAGAGATGCCCAGGGTGAAACAATGGGTCGGATAAATCCCTTCCCCTACAAGTCCTCCAACTGTACCCACAGCTCACGAAGCTTGGCAGGAGCCATCCGATATGCTGGAGTTGATATCGGTGTTGTCGAGGGGTACATGTCAATGTAGAAGTCTACCTCTCTATGAGAAGGTAGTACTGGAATGTCATCAGGGAAAATATATGTGTACTAATCCACCACAACAGGAAAACTCGGACTTCTCACATAAACCACTCCGAGGATGAGACCATCCAACTGATGTGTGATCGGCTACCCCCTCTTCTACATAAGTCCATCTTGTGCCTAAAAGGCTCCCTTCTCACCGGTGAAGGTGAACCTGGTCCCATGTGTGCAGATACACCGCACTTTGCACCTAATATAGTCAATCTGAGCATGAACTATGGATAACCAGTCCATACCCAAGATGACGTCGTAAGGCCTCAACGTCGCTACAAGAAGATCCCAGCCGAAGCTCTCGCCTCCTAGAGTAAGCTCACACTACCAGTACTAGTGCGTAATCATCTATCCTACTCCCATATGAGTCTCTAGCCATAAGGATCGACCCAACGGCTCTTTCGGAATCTCCGAGATCTGAATGAGTGCAGTGGAAATAAAAGAATGACTCAAACATGTGTCTATAAGTACTGCAATAAGGGTGGAGTATACATAGATAGTACCTCGAATCATCTTAGGTGTACTATGGCTATAGGCCTAGACTGCTTGGAGCTGAGACCGCCTCTATCTTCCATCTCCCTATGGTCAGGGTGGACCTCCTAGTGGTGGTGGTGGTAGAGCCTCGAAACGTGGTCCACCACCCGCTGCTCGGCCAGCTCCTCTGCCACGTCCGCCTGCTCCTGGAGGACCACCACGGTCGAACCTCTCCCTCTGCCTGGGAGGTCCCTATACTGTCTACTGCTCATCTTCATGGCAGGTTGGGTAGTCACGGGCCATGTGGCCCTACCCTCCGCATGAATAGCACTACCTACTCCTCGTATATATGGCTCTATCTCGTGTGCCCCGCACAACCGAACCTATATCATGGGGTCTCCCACCTGATGGCCTAGTCTTCTTGGACCTCTGCGTCATCTCTCTACTGCCAGCTTCAGAAAACTTTTCTATGTGTCACCCTATGGCGGGTCTCTCCACTGGTGACTTCTCATCAAGAAAACTCTCCTCTAGAAGGGCTCGCTCCAGCACCCCCGCCTACGTCGAAATGATGAGGGGAATCATCGAAGCCCTGATCTCATGCCTAAGTCCCTGCTCGAAGGTCCAGGCCCTGAAGAATGGGTCCCATACCATATTCCTGGAGTATCATGAGAGGTCGATTAATCTTGCTGAGTACTGAGCTACTGTCATGTTACCCTACTGCAGATGAAGTAACTCTTGAATCCCCACCACATGAAGGGTGGATGGAAAAAACTCTGAGCAAAACAGACTCTTGATGTCTGTCCAGAGTAATGATGCCTCGTTAGGAACCTAGAGCATCAGGCTCCACCATATGTCTATTGCCACATGCAGGAGACTCATGACAAGAATAACCATGAGGTTGGTTGGGGTCCCTACCAATCTTAAAACTCTCACAATAGCCTCCAGCCAATCCTCAGCTACATGCGTGTCCGTCTCTCCATGGAACCTGGGTGGCCTCTGGAGCTGGAACTCATTCAATGCACTTAGGCGGTGTGCACTCTCTACTACTGGAGATGGTGGTATCGATGAACCAGTGGGTAGTGATACCATTGGTACCTCCACTGTGATAGGGACCTGTATCGAGGCCTTGTCACTCGGTAGGCTACCATCTCATACGAAACTCAGAACCCTAGCTAACTGCCTTCGTGGGGCCATCTTGAAATGAAACAGGTGCGCCATGGTTAAAACAGTATACCTGGTGAGCTGACACAAAGTAATCATGAAGAAAACATTTTCAATGTAAACACACACGCAATCATTGTTTTCATGCACTTAGTAGGAGATCAGAAGTCAGAGTCCTGGTGTATGTATATTTCGGCTATTACACCAACACCGGTTTCCCTAAACTGATAACCACACCCAAAACACTTAACATTATTTCCATTAAAAGAATCAGAGTCTAAGTTTTGCTGTAGAACTGACTCCTCTGATACCAATTTTTCACGACCCATTCTAGGGCTCGTGTCGTGACTACCCCAATCCCCCCTTCCAAAGGCCAGGGGATGGCGACTAGCACCAAAGGTGAATTCGTGATAAAAAGGGGAAAGTTTTCCTTTTAACCTATAACACACACACAATCTGAACACAATCAGTAGAGGTAAAAAGTATTAGAATAGAAGCGTAAGGTGTGGTAAAAGTAAGTGGGCCAGTATACAAACCCAACTGAACAACAAGTGCAAGTACATGTAAAAAGGGAAAACAGCTCCTAGATCATCCACCGGGGAATCCTACTTGAAGGGTAGGTAGAGAACTTGAACAACTTGTCCCTGCAGTACGTCCCTTCTAGTCCAGCTCTGTGAAGCCTTTGTCCGTCACCCTAAACCTTGATCAGTGTTGTCCATCGTCTGCAGAGAACACAACAAGTTACGGGCGAAGCCCGTGTAGGGGTGAGTATAACAATACTCAGTAGGGGACCTTGAGACCCACAAAGGTCTCCTAGAATTCACAAAGGATGAACCACAGTAGAAAGATACAATCACTAAGTATCAACCATCCCTACTCAGGTATATGCCCATACATATACCGAAGTTACCAGTCACAGTCTCGGCTCCAACTCTCGAGCCCAAACACAACCCAGTCCACAATGGAAGTAAATTCATTCACCATGATAATAATGGTTGAAAGACATGACTCAGCTCACATAGTTATAAATCATTCATAGAGAGATAGAGATGACCGTATGTAGTCACTAATTCATCTAAGCTATTGGACCCACACAGGATACAGGAACAGAAGTCAGAATTTTCAGACCCACGGAGGATCCCGGTACAGTAGTCATCGCTATCGAACCCACGGAGGATTCTGGTTCAGTATTCATTGTTGTCAAACCCATGGAGGATTCTAGTACGGTAGTCATCACTGTCGAACTAACGTAGGATTCCGATACAATAGCCGTCGCAACCAGCTCTAGTGTTTCTGCACACAGCACGCTCGATTCTGAGAGGGTCTGCACCTCGAGTCAAGTGTCGATACATCAACTATCACGAAGTCCTAAGTTGATGTATCCCGTACTTCTGACTCATCATAAGGAACCCAACGCGATAGACGGTACGTCAATCAGACGCCCGGTCTAAGAGTTATTTGCATTTCGGTTCCAGGAGCCCGGTTGGATTTATGCTCGATCCAAACCCGTCCATTTTCCAAATTTTTCCCAAACTCACTTAGAATATTGCAAAAGGACCGCTTCTTCATGGGGGTCCCAGTTCCGCAGATGGCGCATCATTCAAACGTGCGGTCTTAAAGAAATTAGCATTTAAGTGAAGTCGGGCCCGACCCGTCAGGCCTAGTAGGCTCTGGCGGTTCGGCCCGACCCGTCTTGGCGGGTCCGACCCGGCTGGGGGGTCCGCTCGGTCCAGCTCGGTGGGTCCGAACCTGCTGGGGGGTTGGCCTGGCTCGGTAGGGCGCAGCCCACCTAGGAACTCGGCCCGCACTGCGGGCCCGTCCGGATCGCCCGGCGCCGCCTCTCCCCTGCCCGGTCGGCCATAGCCGGCCGGTTCTACTCGGTGTACACGGCCCACACAGGGGGGATGTAGTTCTCCTCCGCGTGGTGCCTAAGAGGGCCGCGGTCCTCCAGCCTGGCCGGCAGGTGGCCGACCAGTTCACCCAGTAGAGTGGAACGCGAAAGCGGGCCAGGGTTCCTTCGTGCGGCGGCCTTCTGCTCCACAGCGCGGCACGACGGCGCCGCGCCTCTTCATCCATCGTGTCCCTCCTGGCCATGATTCCCCTTTCATCTGTCATGTTCCTCCTAAATGTAGTTATTCTCTGGCGTAGTGTGATGACACTGAGCCCTTTTGGCTCCGTCTCCGATGCCATTAAAAGGAAACAACAAAGGGGAGGGTCGGGCCGTGTTCGTGCGGTCCGAACCCTCCTCGTCATTTGATAACATTTGGTTTTCCAAACCATAATTTTATACAATGATGAATGAAGGTGTAATCTCATATTCAAAATTAATAAAAAAATTCCCCCACCTTGATTTCGATGTTCTCTTGACGGTGTTGCGGAAAGATGGCGTCGTTCTGTTGATGTTGGTAGGAGATAACATCGTCATTGGCAACGTTCTTCATGGGTGGTGTCTACTCCTCTATCGCGGATGGAGGATGTTGAAAAAGTTCTTCGTGTTCTTCATGGGAAGAATTCTTTCTTTCAAATACTCCAAATCTTCCCAAGGTATTATGTCCAACCAACATAAAATAAAAAGACACCACTTATTAAAAGGATGGCTTATTGAATTCTAAGAGATTCAAATTCATTACGTCACATCCATAAATTATAAAGTGAGTTGGCTCGTTAAATTGGAGGGAGGATATGAAGAAGCTCCAAATTAAATAAAGGGAGTTTCAACCTCCTTAATTGGGGGTTCAAGGAGTTAAAGGTGAGCTGAAGAGTTTGAACTCATGTGGGCCCCACCACATAATATCTTCCCATGGGAGGTTACATGGGGGTGGGCCACACCACCAACCTCCCTTTGGAGCTTCTAACTACCATCCAAATAAAATTATGAAAAACATAATTTTATTTAAATTTTACATAGAAACCCAAAAAATTAACTACCACTCCTGATAAAACGCAACTGTGGTAAAGGTCTCCTTAAGAGAATACTGGCACAACAAGTTCATCGATGTCCCCGGATTTTAATTCTGAGCACCGGTTCAAAAGTTAGAAAAACTCTCACGTACGCTTACTGAGCGTACCCAAACAAAAATTCGGAAATTGATTCTGGGCACACCAGGCCTCGGAATCAGGTGCCATCAGAAACCACAGATTTGTAAAATTTCCATGCATTTAAGAAAAAACAATCCATAGGATTTTTGGGTCTTTACATGGTTAATTTATATGTTGTTGATCATAGTTTGGGAAAATTGATACATAATTAACATGATATCTTTTATGCCTATCAAAATTCCATTCAGTTTCTCTTTTCCACCACTGTTCCCACCTTGTACATCATGTTCAGTATTATTATGACTTCATTGGAATTCATCCATTGACTAAAATCAGAAAACATAGTCCGAGTTACAATAGTCATAATATCATTTAGAGAATATCATGACACCTTATTTTAAATCTAAAACACCATAGGATTAATCAAGGTTATTTTTTCTAATCTTATATTAAAATATTTAAAATCAGTTTGTAAATAAAACGTGAATTATCCTAAGCATATCCCCCAGGAGTGTCATAACCAAGAGTGTATCAAAGCCCATTGTCGGGTACCAGGATACCCTAGGTCAAGCCCGAAACTCCTTTTTAGAGTTTTCACTCCAAGTTACATCAGTTCCAGATTTGCCTCTACCTGCTTGTATCTAAATGTGGATGTATTTCTGTGAAAATACACAAAATCTCTACATTACCAAAATTCTAGGAATTTCTTCTATACTAATACTTAAATTATATCTTAGGATAATGTTCTCTAATCATAGTTTTTCTAAATCTAGCTTCTAAGGTTTGTACTAAACTTCCTCTAATACCCAATGTAATTCCCCAACCCCGATTACACAAAGTCGGTACATTATTACATAACATTGGTATGACCATAAGAGATCAAGTCTTGAAATAATGATTAGTTTAGAAGCCTTGTAAGTACTAGATACATACATAAGTTTTACATTACATCATAAAAAAAATAAAAATGTGTCCCCTTTGAACACACTCATATCCCTTAAACTATCCCTAAAGGTCAAGCATAATATACTTCTTCACATCCTGGTAAAAAGAAAACATAAGAAAGGGGTGAGTTCAGACTCTCTGTAAGGATAACAATATAGCAGAAACTATCATAAATAAGCATAAACATTTAGTAAATGTGTAAACCAAAAACACAATCCTTTTAAAATTAAACTTCACCATAATATCGGAAAGATAAATCAAATAGTGCCATTTAATTATTCACATGAATATTATACTATTCAAATAATCACATATAATATCAATAGCTAATTTCATTATGATGGAATGCATAATTTCGGAGATCATAACTACAAAGTCAGGGCCTCATTCCAAGACTTCAAATAAGATTTTCTCAATGCCTTATTCCAAAACACTAGTTTGTCTCATGAGACCTTCTGATTCATCAAGGAGCTCTAGAGGGCTCCACCTATCACTTTCTAATTCCAATTATTTCCACATATGAAAAGTATGAAACATAATCTAAACATTCATATGAGAACTAGAATACGAAATGTTAATATTTTAACCACAAATCATGAATGGTATAAAAATAGCACATGCACAATCAAACATAACTCATTCAATACTATATGGAAGATTTTATTATAATAAATCAACCTCAATCAAGAATAATGAAATATATTGACATGGATAAAAATAATCAGTAAAACAATTTGAGAGAAATATCTCGTTTTTCTTGAAAACATTTCAAAGGACTACTATTTGTCAAGAAGCTATTAAAAATAGGTTTTTGAATCAAAGTGTCCAATACCACTTTGAAACCTTTAAAAGAAATTTTAATTCTAAAACATTCATTTACATATAAATAAATCCTTAAAACCAATTTTAAAACATGGACATTAATTATAAATATTTAGAAGAACAAATCTTTAAAACTTTTAAAATGATATTTTAGTTAGTGTTCCTAACAAAATTAGATATTTTTTAATACAAATAATTGAGGTAATAAAAACATTATAATATCATGAGAATAAAGGGATTCATTATATACTATGTCAAGGTATAGTATATACACCATATAAAAGTGAATTGGTGCATAACGACAAAAAAATCCCAATATAATGTAAAATGAGATAAAATCCCTTATAAATATAATATCCTTTGGTTAAGGATAAATCAATAACACAATTAAATGTCAAAAATATAACTATACTCAATATTATTAGATATTCAATATAAATAAATTATAGGACATTCACACATATTCTTGTAACAACAACACAAATGACTTGGATATTTAACTCAATTAAAAGAAATTGAGTTAAGATTACTCGTATCAAGTCCATATCGATGAATTGAAAATTTATAAATGGGGTGATTCTGTGTATTGAAAGTATATACACACAAAGGGGAGTGGAAATTACTAAATAAATAAATAAATAGTGATTTCACACAAAATATTGGAATAAAATAATCGATGAAGTTTGTGTAAAACCCAATGAGTGGAAATCGAAATTAGAAATTCCCTTACCAATTTGGTAACATATGGAACATACACCCTGTGAAGAAAGTATCATAAAATGATGATTTAAATGCCCATAAATTATTTTATATTACACAAATAATACAATCATGGGTAGTACATACACCACACAAAAGGAAATAGTGGTAATATAGCATGAATCTCATGGGAATAAGAAGTGTGATAAAACCCCATACGTTGTAATTTTCTTTAGATGTGGATACATTAACCTACTGTATAATAGTAAAATAACTGTTATTAATGTATAAATAAACTATATACATAAATATTATATTATATATGATCTTCTAAAATTGTTTTGTTAATAAAATTTTAGTAGTATCATTGTTACGGGTGTTAATTAATTCATTTTCCTTTATATTTTTTATTATGTAAGTCTTGTTTGTTATGGATAGGATGTATTTAATTCTTATACATAATTATATTAAGTTCTTAAACATTATTTTTAATCATAAAATGCAATTTATTTTTGAATGGTGTTGATGGTGAATGAATCTCATCGCGTTCGTGGAGATAGTAATTTGTACATACACACGAGCGACAATACCATTCTATTAATGATGAAATCATATGTAATTGGATGGTATGTCATATATACAGAGTAATTAACATGTTATATTCATAATTTACATCAATTATACTCATTATTATACACATCCAAATAATGAAGTGTTGAATATCAAACTACACCACGACGTGGAGACGAAAAGCCATACGTACGCACGTATAGTGACTTTCTCATTCATAGGAAGGATATAATAATGAATATGGTTGTACCATATTTATAATAATATAATAGTATGTATAAGGTATTTTAGTTATTATTTTGGTATGGAAACATCAAATAAAAATTATGTGGAAAAAGAAAAGAACATTGAAAGAGGTGATGAAATAATTACCTCTTCTTCGGGTGCTTACTTTTGATTTGATTAAAAGGTCTACATAGGATGAATTTATAATAAAATTAAGGCCTCTAGGATGAATTTAGGGTACGTTTTAAGATATTTGAGTAGGTTTTGTCTGAGCCAAATGGCTTTGGAGGTGTGATTTTGAGAGAAGTGGAAGCACCCCTTTATAAGAGAGGTGAGGGTCACTTTAGAAAAAGTTTGAAATATTAATTTATTATACAATCATATTCAATTTATAATGGATAAAAAAAGATTTCATTAAAGTATAATGTAGGGATGGTTCTAAAACCTTTAAACCAATAGGTTTTGTAAAGGTTTAGGTCACTATATTAACCTTATCTTTTATATTTAACTCTTAGTTAAATTGTTTAACTTTTACCATGTATTCTTGTATTATTATAATAAATGGTTAATAAAAATACTATAAAAATACAAGAGAACCCCAATTGGTTCATTATTGATATACCTAACATTATCTAAGTCCTTTTTCAGAACCTTATATTTTTAATAATATTGTATCAATTAATAATATAGTATTTGTTTTAAAAACTCGTTTATGTCAATTTTGACACTCTTTAGTATTTAGTTTTTGTGAAAGTCATAAAAACATTATCACTTGAAAAAAAATTGTGTAATCAACCCTAAAATTTCATATTAACCTATAAAATTCATGGAATACATCAAAAGTCTCAATTTACAATTATATTAATAATTATAATATCAATTTTTTTAATCTTCCAATAATAATGTGATTACTTCATCATCATTTTGTCATAAATAAATTTAATTATTTAGTGTATTAAAATTATAAATAAACTACCATTATGTAGGAAAACTTTTTATATTTCTAATGAATATTTATATTTGAATTTATTTTATTTATAAACCTATATTAAAAATGTTTTAGTTATTAAAATTTGATTTTAACAGTTTTAACTCTTCTTTAAATAAAATAATAATAAATGTCCAAATCTAATCCAAGTGGACCAAAAAGATCATATTTTATCCCCAAGGTTGATTTTGGTCAAAATACAATTATCTAATAGAATTAGGACATGTGTTAGGGTAATTATAATATAATTTTTACCTTTAATTACCCTATTTACTTTTAACCGTGGTAAATAAAATTCAAAAGTTACTATCCACCCAATATTATTTTCTTCCTACTGAACCACATTTTACATAATAATTTCAACCATGTCTCTATAATTTTTGAAATTCAATTCACAAAATATATAAAATTACATTTTATTCAAATTTGCTAACATGCCTAAAATGTGGGTAAAAGACGTTAAAAAGTTCAATAGAATTTTATATATATAATCTTATTATAAAATGATACCAATGAATTATATTGGATTAATATCGGTATTATGTTTAATTTTTTACTTTAAATAAATTTAAATAAAATAAATAATTATTTAAATAAAAATATTGGTTTAAACAATAAGGTCGTGTTTCCACTATTCATCAAAAATTGAAATTTTTCAAAAAAATACAAAAAATTCAACATAATCTATTATTGATATTATGAATTCAAAAATTATGTCTATTTTACCAAATTCAAAACATATAAATTGAATTAATTAATTTAAAATTAATTTCTATTGTCAAAATAAGAAAACAGTTTTTTGAGAAGTAAAAAGTACTAAAAGATTGATATGTGTTTATGTCCAATTTAAATGTGAAATTATTTTCAATGACCAAAATTAGATTAAATGATAAAAATATAATATAATTATATTTAAAACCCATTAAAATTTATAGTTTTACACTATAAATTATTTTTACTAAAAAAGTTGTTTTCAATTAAAATTTAGTATTTTTTTACTATTCATCAAAATATAAAAGTTATCAGAAAAACACCAAAAATTTATCCAAACTAAATTTTGATTTCCCAATTCTGGAGAAGAATTTAATTTCATAAAATTGAATATTTAAAGGTTTAAAATATTGGCTTTAAAAAGGGTTCCCATTAAAAGGCATAAAAACTACATTTTTTGAAAAAAAACTTCTTTTATCTGAAAAAATGAATTTGTCTTTATATTATGTCTAAGAAACACAAAAGGTGAATGTTAAAATTATATGGGATATATATAAAATTAAAATTATGGTTATTAATATTCATAAACTCTTTTTAAATGGCTTGTTTGATAGGTCACGGTGCACTTGAACTCGGTGTTGCGTACTTCGCATGCTATCATATTATTCTAAGAGAAACATATCATGGATGCTTGCGGTGTTAAATTCATAGATAGGAAGACATATGTGTCAGTATTTTATAGATTGAGGGATTCCATGGATATGAATACAAGATCTGATCACCCTCTTGATTGAGGGATTTCATGGATAGAAAGACATAAGTGGATCATCATATCGATGGATTACCCTAGTGTGGGAAAGATAAACTTACTTGAAAGTATAAATAAGAGGACCTCTATCCAAGGTTATTGTATACCCATTTATTTGGGTTTAAATAATTTTATTCTTTAAATTGTTTACATTTCCACTTCTTTATAATATTATTTTAATTATTTTATATATTCATCTTTCTCTTCTTTTTTTAGTGATTACAACCTTTGTAATTAGGATTCTAGTTATTACGATCAATTCATTTATCTAATATGATTTTGTACTATTTATGATAGAATCATTGTTTTTGTTTTACTCTGATTATTGTATCCATTTTGATTATATTTCTTTACACACTTACTCCGGTAAAATCATTTCATTATTATGAATACGATTAATTTCAAATATTACATATAGAATACTTATCATAACCAACTGATTATGATTATTTTTTCATCAGACCTAGGGTCCTGTTTGATTATTATTTAAATAAAAAATATGTTTGTGAATACATTTAGTTTAATTATATTAAACAATGACTCCTTTAAGTATTAAAACAAAACAATTTATACTTATAATTCACTTCCTCTTGTATTGTGTCATCCACATATACATTACGATCCAACAGTGAGGCTGAGACACTTTATCTTGGTTCCAAACATAGGTTCATTATCCTTTTTGGTCCTTTCACCCTGATTATAGTTCAAACTCTATAAACTTAAACTAGGTGCCTCACAGGGGTATTTAGTGCGATAGTGGGTCTCATTGGCCTTAATTCATGTCATTTTTTGTCCGTCATCACATCAAATAAGCCTCATTTCCATTTATTTGTTAGTATTTGTATGGTGAGTAAGGATCCTTTAGCATATTCACGTAAGTTTCATCACCACCAATTCATACAAAATTTCTATTAATATGCATCATAATCCTTTTAACACAACTTCAAATTTCTAGACATGGTCCATGAAGTATGACCTTAAACTATGTGAAACATCCTGGTCATATAACATTAAACTATTCCATGTAACATCCTTATCTTACAATGTTAAACTACATGTTCATCATCTACACTTGCATGACATGAAACTTCAATTCATCTCAGGGCTCTCACCTAAGAGGTACTCTCCCATAATGTTATTCATATACCGCATTATTCGCATCTTCATCTTTCGGTCGGCATTTGAGATGATACTCCCCTAGGAGATAGGTTTGATATTTTTTTATACCATTGCACATACACCAATGTTCTCTAAGCCTCGGTGGAATAATTTTAAAAGTGTTGGAATCATTTTGAACATTCCACCACTCCACCTTCATGTTTTTTATTCCCCTTATTCTATTCCTCATCCTCATTCACATCTGAAGAGACCCCCATGATGGTCTAGTTTCATACCGCTTCGGCTCAACTATCATTTTGGGTCAATGTCCTGGAAGAATTTGAACAACATTTTGAGTTTGGTCTCATGTTTTGAATATAGTCCATGGTGAGCCCCTATTTGTTTGTCCCCATTCTAAGCTTATGGTACCAATATTTAGTATCGAATACAGTCATAAGTTATCTCATACCAGTATTCCATCGTCATTGTGATCTAAATTTGGTCATTTTGATTCAAAATTTTCATTCCCCTTTCTTTTGATTGATTATAATTCCCCTACTGTTATCAAGTTCATGCACTAAATCTCATTGGGAAAGTAATTTGGTTCTTCCTAGAGACCTATTCTCTAGTCATATCCTCTCTCATCCCAAAAAAATTGGTTAGTCTGTCAAAAATAACAGACCTTGAGTTTTTGATGATTGACTGGCACTCTCATACAAAGTGAACGATTATGTGGTCATCCCTTGTTTCTCACACCAGGAAAGACCCATGTGAGATTTGGGAATGATCATTAGTTTCTTCATGGATATGATCAAGGTGCATAAATTAAAGAAAGTAATAAATGTTTCTATACACACAATTTTTATGTCCTGATTCTGAAGAAGAATTTATTTTCATCAAATTGAATATATAAAGATGTCAAATATTGGATTTAATAAGGGTTCCCATTAAAAGGAAGAAAAAATGCATTTTTTGAAAAAATACTTATTTTATCTGAAAAATTGAATTTCTCCTTATATTATGTCTAAGAAACACAAAAGTTGAATGTTAAGATTATGTGGGATATATATAAATTTCAAATTTTGGATATTACTATTCATAACCCATTTTTAAATGGCTAGTTTGATAGGTCACGGTGCACTTGAACTCGGTGTTGTGTACTTCACATGCTATCATATTATTCTAAGAGAAACATACCATGTATCCTTGGGGTGTCACATTTGTCGATAGGAAGACATATGTGTCGGTCTTTTATAGATTAAGGGCTTCCATGGATATGAAGACAAGGTTTGATCACCTACTTGATCGAGGTATTTCATGGATAGAGAGACATAAGTGGATCATTATATCGAGGGATCACCTTAGTGTGGGCTAGATAAACTTACTTGAAAGTATAAATCAGGGGAACTCTATCCAAGGTTATTGTATACCAATTTATTTGGGTTTAAAGAATTGTATTCTTTCAATTTTTTACATTTCCACTTCTTTGTAATATTATTTGAATAATTTTATATATTCATCTTTCTCTTCTTTATTTAGTGATTACATCCTTTGTAATTAGGATTCTAGTTATTACGATCACTTCATTTACCCAATACGATTTTGTACTCTTTATGATAGAATAATTGCTTTTGTTTTACTATAATTATTATAAACATTTTGATTATGTTTCTTTACACACTTACTCTGGTTAAATAATTTCATTATTATGAATATGATTAATTTCAAATATGGCCTATAGAAAACTTATCATAACCAACTTATTACAATTATTTTTCCATCAGACCTAGGGTTCTGTCTGATTATTATTTAAAAAAAATAGGTTTGTGAATACATTTAGTTTAATTATATTGAAAAATGTCTCCTTCAAGTATTAAAACAAAACAATTTAAACGTATAATTCACCCCCTCTTGTATTGTGTCATATTTATATACATTACGATCTAACAGTGAGGCTGAGACACTTTGTCTTGGTCCCAACCATATGTTCATTAACCTTTTTGGTCCTTTCACCCTGATTATAGTCCAAACTCTATAACCTTAAACTAGGAGCCTCACAGGGGTATGTGGTGCAACAATGGGTCTCTTTGGCCATAATTCATGTCTTTTTTTGTCCATCATCTCATCAAATATGCCTCATTTCTATTTATCCCTTGGTATTTGTATGGTGAGAAAGGATCATTTAGCTCATTCACTTCAGTTTCATCACCTCCATTTCATAAAAAATTTCTATTAATAGGCATCATAATCCTTTTAACACAACATAAAATTTCTAGACAGAGTCCATGAAGTATGACCTTAAACTATGTGCAACATCCTATTCATATAACATTAAACTATTCCATGTAACATCCTTACCATACAATGTTAAACTACATGTTCATCATCTACACTTGCATGACATGAAACTTCAATGCATCTGAGGGCCCTCAACTTGGAGGTAATATCCAACAATGTTGTTCATATACCACATTGTTTGCATCTTCAACTTTTGGTTAGCATTCGATATGATGCTCCCCTTGGGGATAGGTTTGATCTTTGTTCATTCCATTGCACCTGCACCAATGTTCTCTAAGCCTCAGTGGAATAATTTTAAAAGTCTTGGAATCATTTTGAACATTCCACCACTCCACTTTCATGTTTTTCAGGCCCCTTATTTGGTTCATCGTCCTCTTTCACATCTGAAGGGACCCCTATAATGGTCTGGTTTCATACCGCTTTGGCTCACCTACCATTTTGGGTCAATGTCCTGGAAGAAATTGGAAAACATTTTTGAGTTTGGTCTCATGTTTTTAATATAGTCCACGGTGGGCCCTTATTGTTTTGTCCCCATTCTATGATTATGGTACCAATATTTTGTATTGAATATAGTCATAAGTTATCTCATATCAGAATTCCATCGTCATTGTGCTCTGAACTTTGGTCATTGTGATTCAAAATTTTCATTCCCCTTTGTTTTGATTGATTATAATTCCCCTACTGTTATCAAGTTCATGCACTAAATCACATTGGGAAAGTAAGTGGGTTCTTCCTAGAGCCTTATTCTCTAGTCATATCCTCTCTCATTCCGAAAACTCAGGTTAGTCAGTCAACAATAATAGACCTTGAGTATTAGATGATTGAATGTCTCTCTCATACAAAGTGAATGATCATGTGGTCATCCCTTTTTCTCACACCAGGAAAGACCCATGTGAGATTGGGGAATGATCATTAGTTTCTTCTTAGATATGATCAAGGTGTATAAATTAAAGAAAGTAATAAATGTTTCCATACACAAAATATTTATGTCCCAATTATGAAGAAGAATTTTATTTCATCAAATTGAATTTGTAAATGTTTCAAATAATGGATTTAAAAAGGGTTCCTATTAAAAGGCGAAAAAACTGCATTTTTTGAAAAAAATTCTACTTTTATCTGAAAAATTGAATTTGTTCTTAAATTATGTTAAAGAAACACAAGTGGTGAATGTTAAAATTATATGGGATATATAGAAAATTCAAATTTTGGTTATTACTATTTATAACATCTTTTTAAATGGCTAGTTTGATAGGTCACGGTGCTCTTGAACTCAGTGTTTCATACTTTTCATGCTATCGTATTATTCTAAGAGAAACATACCATGGATGCATGGAGTGTTACATTCGTCGATAGGAAGACATATGTGTCGGTATTTTACAGATTAAGGGATTCCATGGATATAAAGACAAGCTCTAATCACCTACTTGATTGAGGGATTTCATGGATAGAAAGACATAAGTGGATCATCATATCGAGGGATTACCCTAGTTTGGGAAAGATAAACTTACATGAAAGTATAAATATGGGGACCTCTATACAAGGTTATTGTTTATCCATTTATCTGGGTTTAAATAATTTTATTCTTTCAATTGTTCACATTTCAACTTATTTGTAATATTATTTGAATAATTTTATATACTCATCTTTCACTTCTTTATTTAGTGATTACAACCTTTGTAATTTGGATTCTAGTTATTACGATCAATTCATTTACCCAATACGATTTTGTACTCTTTATGATAGAATCGTTGTTTTTGTTTTACTCTGATTATTATAACCATTTTGATTATGTTTCTTTACACACTTACTCTGGTTAAATCATTTCATTATTATGAATATGATTAATTTCAAATATGACCTATAGAATACTTATCATAACCAACTGAGTACAATTCTTTTTCCATTAGACCTAAGGTTTTGTCTAATGATTATTTAAATACAAAATAGGTTTGTGAATACATTTAGTTTAATTATATTAAACAATTTCTCCTTTAAGTATTAAAACAAAACAATTTAAACTTATAATTCACCCCCTCTTGTACTGTTTCAACTACATATACTTTACGATCCAATAGTGAGGCCGAGACACTTTGTCTTGGGCCCAACCATCGGTTCATTAACCTTTTTGGTTCTTTCGCCCTGATTATAGTCCAAACTCTATAACCTTAAACTAGGAGGATCACAGGGGTATGTGGTGCGACAGTGGGTCTCTTTCTCCTTAATTCATGTAATTTTTTGTCTGTTATCTCATCAAATATGCCTCCTTTCTATTTATCCCTTGGTATTCGTATGGTGAACAAGGCTCCTTTAGCCCATTCACATCAGTTTCAACACCACCATTTCATAAAAAATTCCATAAATAGGCATCATAATCCTTTTAACACAACTTCAAATTGCTAGATATGGTGCATGAAGTATGACCTTAAACAATATGAAACATCCAAGTCATATAACATTAAACTATTCCATGTAACATCCTTATCGAACAATGTTAAACTACCTATTTATCATCTACACTTGCATGAAAGGAAACGTCAATGCATCTCAGGGCCCTCACCTGATAGGTACTATCCCACAATGTTTTTTCATATACTGCATTGTTAGCATCTTTATCTTTTGGTCGGCATTCAAGATGATGCTCCCCTAGGGGATAGGTTTGATCTTTGTTCATACCATTGCACCTACACCAATGTTCTTTAAGCCTCAGTAGAATAAGTTTAAAAGTCTTGGAATCATTTTGAACATTACACCACTCCACTTTAATTTTTTTCATGCCCCTTATTTGGTTCCTCATCCTCTTTCACATTTGAAGAGACCCCCATAATGGTCTCGTTTCATACCACTTCGGTTCACCTACGATTTTGAGTCAATGTCCTGGAATAATTTGGACAACATTTTGAGTTTGGTCTCATGTTTTGAATATAGTACATGGTGGGATATTATTTGTTTTTCCCTGTTCTAGTCTTATAGTACCGATATTTTGTATTGAATATAGTCATAAGTTATCTCATATCAGTATTCCATCATCTTTGTGCTCTTAACATTGGTCATTGTGATTCAAAATTTTCAATGCCCGTTGTTTTGATTGATTATAATTCCCTAACTATTATCAAGTTCATGCACTAAATCACAATGGGAAATTAAGTTTGTTCTTCCTAGATCCATATTCTCTAGTCATATCCTCTCTCATCCCAAAAACTCTGGTTAGAAAGTCAACAATAATAGACCTTGATTATTTGATGAGTGACTGGCACTCTCATACAAAGTGAACAATTATGTGGTCCTCCCTTGATTCCCACACCAGGAAAGACCCATGTGAGATTGGGGAATGATCATTAGTTTCTTCATTAATATGATCAAGGTGCATAAATTAATGAAATTAATAAATTTTTCCATACACACAATTCAAAATAGATAAGAAATAAGAAAAGTATCTTTCAAGAGTTTGGTCAACACATTGCCCTTAGGTATTTTCCCCTTCAATAAAATGCTTCAATATCACCACTTTCTGGTATGTGGCTTCTAAAGACTCATGTCTCTTCCTAATATCCCTATCCTCATAGATGGCCATAGATTGAAGCTCCTCCACCTTGATCTATATTTTTTTTTTGTTTAGCTCGGAGCTTAGCCACCTGATGGATATCCTCTTCTAGATTCTGATGGGCTTCTTCCAAAGGGACCTTCAAAAATTCAATGAGTTCTGATTGACTAGTGAACATTTTGTAATGCTCGTTCATCTACTTGTTAGGGTACTAGATTTCTTGTTCATCATCATGGAACTTCTAGACATTTTCATATTTCTTTTGGCACCAGGAAGTGTCCATGTGTTGGCTACTCTCCTGCATCTTCCCAAAAATATTTTCGCAGATCATCACATGAATATGGTGAACATCCACGCCTCTAACACAAAGACAATGTAGTTAAGTGTGGAGTTTCCCCATAGAAATAATCTATTCTAACTCTAAGATGTCAAGGAAACAGTTAATTCACTTCCATAACCTCAGTCATGTTATACGACTCTCCTCGGCGATGTCAAGATCAGAATCTTCCATCTCCTCAGGTTCTACAGAACTGTATTATGGAAAGATAGCCAAATATTGAGCGATAAGATCTTCCTCGGGTATCCCCTGTGTGAGACTGGGCACTATGTCATATGGGTGACCATATTCACTCATTTCTTCCTTATTAGCCTCACCCTTTCATATTTTGGGAACCACCCTAGTAGTGGCGTTACTCGTAGCCATAGCTTCCTGATAACCGGGTTGCAAGACTAGATCAAATCGAGATGTTCGATCCTCAAGGATAGGTACAATCACCAAGTGATCCCACAAATATGTCCTAGACCCTTATGTTTTTTGGTATTTCATTCTTACGATCACTACGTGGAATGGACACCATGGTCAACAATATTATCAAAAAATAGATATGGTTCTTTGAAAAATACAGACTTACAAGAGCTAAGTGAAGCCGAATCAAGTGCATGTGTCCCCGAATGAACTTAAATCATGGGATACCCCTTATAAATTGTTACTTTAATGATTGGAACTAGCGTGGGGATATCCTGGAATTCTGAGGTCATCACTTTTAACCCTACACCTGGCTCACCTTTGGAAACTTCATCCACAAATTGTCTACCATTTGGATCAGCAGTAGATACAGGCTTAGGGACATGCCCCCCCCCCCCCCCCATGTCCATCAGCACATATTTACCCCTGTAGTGGGACCTCCTTGATTTTCACCAATTTTTTCTTTAATAGGAAAATGTTTGCTTAGAAAATTCAAGTTATAGAAAGAGAAGAGACCAAGAGAGATATGGGTCAAGATTTTCTTTCAGACATTCAAAAAATTCTTCATTAGAGCCTGTGATTTTTTCACTCTAACGTGGGATATCTTAATGGGATGATATTCCCTAAGATTCCTCACGTCTAGGATTTTTATCCTAGGCTTACTCCTCTTCTTCATCTATTCCCTTCTCCTCTTCTTCTTCCTCCTCCTCTTCTTTCTCTTCATCGTCACCATCATCCTCAGGTGATAGTTCTTCTAAATCATTCTCTTGGATGATTATTAATTTTACCAAAATATGTGTCTCTTCATATTCCCCCCAATTGGCATGCATATATGTCCATGTACATTAGATAAGCGTGTCACTGATGAAAATCCACCATGTCTACAACTTGGATAATCCTAATTTCTGTACTTTCCGATTTCTGTAGTTTTTTCAAAGCCGAAAAAAGTGTGGGGAAGATTAAATCTACAATGGGTTGAATTAGGTATCTCAATTTCTTCCCAGGGGATCCTCTATCTGGTCTCTGAGGTCACCTTCAGGACCAACCCTCTTCGTAAGGCGTGGTTATGGCCACACCTTATGAAGTTCCTACTACTGACGTTCCAATTCATACTGCCCCAGCCACCTGTCTTGCCTTTGGTCTTACTTCCCCAGTGAATGTTTTCCTTCTGTCTCACTACCCAAACTCTACACTTTTTCCTTGATTTTTTGAATGTGCTTTAACATAATTTATTATGGATATACTACTACCCAGTGATCAGCATACTCTGTTGATAGACCATCATCAACATTAGTGGGGGGTAGTGTGATTATTTCACTAAAGTTGAAAGTTGTAAACATGATACACAACTAGCGAAGAATATAAAGGTGATTCTCCTCTAAGATCAGTATATAGAATTTATTTGGAATTAATTATAGGCACCCAAACATTCCAGAAAAGCATGATGGTATGTATGGTTCACAAAAGATCATTCCATCGATCCAAGCTACTATCACTCCACCCCTTCTTCTCTACAAATATTCCCTATAATCTATTGGAACTGACAGGTTATCAACCATCAGGCCGACTAGGGAGCGGAATGGGTTGAAATTGAAGTTTTCATGATTATCTATCGAGATCTAGCCCCCCTCCTCAATGAGTGGTAGCATCCAGACCCCAGTGATTTTTAAAAGGGGTGGTCATAGGTCGTCACATGAAGTATGTATGGAATTTGGGAAGTCATATCTACTGAAGAGATCTATGATTAAGTCATGGAGGATATATAATGGTCAAAAAATTATATTGGGTGTGCTTCCCCTTGAAATGTGACCCAGAATACTGTAAATAATTTCCAATAAAGGCACACTAAGGTTAACTTTTTTATGGGATTCTATAATCATGTACATTACCAACATCCCCATACAGACCCCCATCCTTGTATCCCTTATTTGTATTATCCACCCACTTAGGAAGGAATCAAGGAAAGTAGAATATCACACTTGCGGATCTCGGATCTCATTCACATTGAATCCCCATGATTGATATTCTTCTACTTCCAGAATCACCCAATATGATCTGACATTTTCCCTTTGTAATGAAGTTCGGAACTGCCTCCAAAATCCTATCATCCTCACACGTTCACCCAAATTAATGAATAAGATAAACCAAACTGGGTATGGGATTTCCTTCATAATGTATTTGATCCCGAATCAATCCTTCTCCATATTCACTAGATTCCATATCAGAATGGGGGAACATGCTCTGTCCCCTAGATACTCTCTATTGGTTGACACTTATCATACTAAATACCTTCTAGAGTAATTCCTCTGATGCAATGGATGTACTAAATACTGATATAGAACATCCCATGGTGGAGGTGGAAGTATTTGTGTCAGGGGACCACTGAATGAATATCTCTAAAACCAGTTCTTGCTTGTGGTAGAAATTAAATTTCAACCTCCGCACAGCTTCAAACATCATGATGTGTCAAAGATATTCACCAAATTTATCACATGTTTGGCACACCCAGTAAAACCATTCCCATTCATTCGTAAAATTCCCCCTGAACCTAAATTATAATTCATACTACAAACCCATTCTCTCATCAGTGATGCTGCTTCAGAAGGTGCTTGTGTAATGGGCAGGGAACTCTTTAACCATTGGTTAACTCCCGGTAAATCCTGATTTTTGGATTTAGGATATTGATGACCATCTCCTTAGTATCTCTAGTAGGGCGGCTATTGTTTGTATTTTATTACCACTAAATACTATATTCACACGTGACCCACGACAATGGAGTGTCTGTCTTGAAACTCAAAATGGCCACTTATTCTAAAATGATGAAGTTCCACAGTGGGAGGTTATCACTTAATACATAATCCTTATAATCCTACATCCACAATCCTAATATAATTTTATTATCCAATATAACCCTTATAATATGAAGAATCTAGGGATTCAAAATAATCTCAACCCTCTATACAGTGTAGGCATCCTCCCTCTTAGCAGCGGTCTGTTCACCAGCCATGTAGGTCAAGCTAAAAAAGCGCAAATGACGTGGCATGAAATATTGAGTTTGGGTGAAAAAAATATATGGTTGTACTCAAGATCAAATGACGGACATGAAAAATTCAGAAATTTCCAATGTGCATAAGATTTGTTAGTTTTGTATAAAGCTATGACCAAACTTGGGGTCTTCACATTGGAATCAGAAACTTACATTCATGAGAGTGATCATTTGTTGTACGTAAAGTAAAGGTACTATTACTTGGGGCCCTATGGGTATTTATAGGCATGAACCAGGTCTTATGCATGCGTTCAAGGCTCCTTATGCTCTAGTCTTTGAATTTTTCACAAACCTATCAGAATGCATCATTATCTTTGGCATTTCACTCAGAACCAAACCTTATGTTCCCCTTTCTACTTATATCCTGAGGGGGGGTATTTTTGGCACTAAATTCCTCTTGAGTCTATAGATAGAAATATTTGGGTATCTTAGAGCCACAATTTGACCTAGTAGATAATTCTGAGAACCTAAGAGAGATGCACCTAAGTTTGGGAACTTTTTCTCAATACATAATTTTTTGCGGAAGGTACTTACTTTCCCAATGTGAGGTTAAAGACATTATTTCACCCTAGACTCTCAAAAATGGACAAAGGAAGATGCATGAAAGAAGAAATTTTTTCATGAAAAAGGCTAGCCCACATATACAATTTTTATGCACCCAATGAAAAGTCAACTAACCACTACTATTGTAACAGCCCAAGATTTTATAAAAAAAATATTCTTTTTAATTTTATTAATGTCTTGTGTTGTACGCTACACCAAAAGGAGCTTGCACAACACGCATCCTTGTCTTGCCTTTCATTACACGCAATCGCGACCTTCCTCGATAGCGTGTGTAATACGCAATACCGAGTTTCACTAAACAACGATGTGCTATTAAAATATTATTAAAACTAGCCGTTATGAATAGTAATAACCACTTTTTAAAATTCTGTAAATCTTATTTTTCAAAATGAACTTCATTCTTGGATTCGGAGTATCGAATTTAGCCTAAGGTGAAATTTTGGTACTTTTCGGATAACTTTCATATTCTGATGAATAGTGAAAATTACTAAATTTTAATTAAAAACAACTTTTTTAATCGAAATAATTAATAGTGATAAATTATTAATTTGAGTGGTTTTAAAGTATATTTAGAATATATTTTTACAATTCAATACAATGTTGGTCATTGTATGTAATTTTACATTTAAACCAGACATAAACAAGTGTCAATCTTTTGATAGATATTGTTTCTTAAAAACACGCTATTTGTTTTAACAGCGGGATTTAATTATAAAATTAATTAATGCAACATCTATGTTATGAATATGGTAAAATAGACTTCATTTTTGAATTCGGAATATGAAATATATCTTAGGATGAAATTTTAGCATTGTTCTGAAAAACATCAATTTTTGATGAATAGTGAAACTACTAAGTGGTAGGTTAAAAACTGAATTTTGCATAAAACTTAATTTTACCACTTCTGTGAATGGAATTTCGAAAATCCGACAGACACGGTTAATATCAAGGACTAAAATGTGGTTCAATGAGATGAAAATAATTTTTTGGTGAATAGTAACTTTTTACTTTTTTTTACCGCGGTTAATAGTAAATAGGGTAACTAAGGGTAAATATGATATTACTATTACCCTAACACATGTCTTAATTCTATTGGACAAGTGTAATTCGACCAAAAACAAACTTAGGAATAAAATATGACCATTTAGGCCCACTTGGATTAGATTAGGACATTTATTATGATTTAATTCAAAGAAGAGTTAAAAGAGTTAAAATCAAAGTTTATTTACTAAAACATTTTTAATATGGGGTTATACATAAGATAAATTCGACTATAAATATTCATTAGAAAGCTAAGAAGATTTCCTACATAATTATATTTTATTTGTAATTTTTAGACTTTAAATAATTCAATTTATTTATGACACAATGATGATGCAGTAATTATCTTATTAATGAAATATTGACATAATTGATGTTATAAACACTAAAATAAATGTAATTTGAGATTTTTTATGAATTAAACTAATTTTCTAGGTTACTATGATATATTAATGTTGATTTAATCAACTTGGTTAGAACATTTAATTCTGTTATGACTTTCACAAAAATCATATATCAAATAGTGTCAAAATTGACACAAAATAGTTTTTAAATCAAATATTATATTATTAATTGTTATTGTATTCCTAAAAATCTAAGGTTAGGCCAAATGACTTATATAAGGATATATATTTTAATAATAAACAATTTGGGGTTCGTTTGGCATGTTATAGTAAGTGTATTAACCATATAGTGAAAGAAAACAAAAAGACACGGTAAAAGTAAACTTATTTAACTTAGAGTTAAATCTAATTGATAAGGTTAAAATAATACCCTAAACTTGTCTAAATCTTATTGGTTGATAGTATTTCGACCCATCCCCACTTTATCTTCGAAATAAGACCATTTGGAACCATTATAAACCGATTTTGACTTTAATATAAAATAATATTTTGAGATATTCCTAAGGTGCCCCTCTCCTCCCCTATAAAAGGACACCTCCTCCCCCTCCTCCTCACACCAATTTGAGCACTCAAGCTCGGCCAACCCCTGCCGAAATCCCTTCTCCACTTCCCTAGCAACATCCTAGAGGTTCTGGTCTTCCTAAAAGACCAATTCTAGTGCCCTAAGAGGAGGTCTCAAAGAGGCACTTCAAAGAAGAGGTAATTACCGTTACCAATTCTTTCATCTTTATTTCTTCTTCCACTTCTTCTTCTTAGGTTGTTTCATTATGAAGTATTAACATCAGTATCACTAATATACTGATATGTTATTATAAGTATGAAACAACCCTATTTCACCATCTATCCATCCTACGGAAAAAGAAATCACCCCGCGTGCGTACGTACGGAATACCGTCTCCACGCCGTGGTGTAATCTATTTTCCACCACCACCTTACATGGATGGGTATAATGGTGTAAAGAATAACTATAAATAGTTACTACAACATCATATTGATTCTGATATATTGTATAATCCACTCCAATTCAATTCAATATTTATAGAAATGATATCATCGCTCGTGCGTACGTACGGACTACCGTCTCCACGACGCGATGAGATTCATTCTCCATGTTAACCATTTAAGAATGATTATAAAGTATATATAAGAAATAATAATTAAATATATGACATTATAAAGCTACTGGATTTATGTATATATATACATATGTATGTCATCTACTTACTTCCATTTCAAGACAATAAGGAAAGGAAAACAGCGTTCATGCGTACGTACGGACTACCGTATCCATGAACGGTGTTTTTCATTTTATTTATCTACCTATTATATATATATATACTGAATATATATGATATATAAATCATATTTTATATTCTGGAAGTAAGTAAATCATGATATAAGTAATAATGATGTCAAGAACAACAAGTCAAAACACCTACGATAAATGAAACGATTTTACCCAAAACGCTTCTTTAACATGGAATTTACAAAAGAACGGGTAATATAATGTCATAAGTGAATCATATATGATATCATAACAATGAATATGATTCTGTAATAAGTCAATAACATGATTTAAATCATTATACAGGAGGTTCGGACACTTACAAAGCAAGTCGGACCTAAGGTAAGGGAAATATCACAATCTCATTTTTATCCGAGATTGTTTATTCGTAAGTATTTACTGGGGTGTATTTTATCATCCACATCCATGTTTCATCAATATGTAATATTATTTCCATCCACATAAAATTGTTTAAATCCATTTTTACCCTTCGGTGAGTTTTTAGTAATATGTATGAAAGGAATCTTTTGTCGTTTTTCGTACGAGGTACTTTTTTGACTTTTCCGACAAAAGTATGAAGAATGTTTTTTTTAACTTATACGGCATGAATGGATTTTTAAAACATTATTTCCAAGAAGCTTCCTTTACAAGTTTTCAAGTTTATTTTTAATCAACTTCTTTTATTTTAAAGTTTTATGACATATTATGAAAGGAAAAATGTTTTTAAAGTAGAAAGGATATTTTCCTCAAGAATGGAGTTCAAGTATTTTATCAAAATTATTTTCTATCTAAGATAATAAAAGGGTTCTGTTTTTATACCTATTATTACATGGATTTGATTATGTTGTGATGGAAACATTTTTATGAATTCCTTTATCTTATATGAATTGTTTTATGATGTCATGTTGTTTAAGAATCCCATTTTTATTACATGGGTTATGCGATGATGTATGATTTATGATTTTGTGGCACACATAAGAAAGGATTCATTATGAGATGGGTGGGACCTATATCTCCCTCCAATGCATTGGGTAAAGATTTTATATCTCATGAGATAGACATGGCTGGAATGGTAGGTTATACCGGTTCAGTGAAACAGGACTGAAACGAGGGTTACTCGATTCAGAAAGGGACTTTGTCCACTAAGATAGTCTTGGCAATGAGTCATGACTAACAAGAAATGATTTTCCATGATTATGTGTGCATGCCACAAAGTTTAAAGTTTCATGTTATGATTATGGTGATCTCATTTTCACTTCTATGATTTGTTCCATGTAAAGATATTATGATCTCTTTTGCAGGTTATGATTTTCAAAAAGATATGATATGATTTTTATTTCTTTTGTATACCCTTACTGAGCATTTGAGCTCACCCTTTTATGTTTTCTTTTCCCCAGGATATAAAGAAAGGTTTTAGGTAAAAAAAAATGGAAGATCTTTACGGGAGATATTGAAGATCTTTCACCAGGATTAGAAGATTATGTTCCGAGTTTCCAAAGACACTAAACTATTACGATCCTTGTGTGTGTGTTTTTGTTATGTACTAAGTATTCCACAAATGTAATGTAATGTCCATGTACATCAGGATTCGGGTCTCTACAGTTGGTATCAGAGGGAGGTTTAGTCAACCTTTGGAAACTAGGATGCGAAAACGTTAGTGAGATCCCTAGAGATATTTCTATGGTATGTCTAGGGATGTCCCTAAGGATAAGTATACGTATAGGATATAGTCCTAGAACTACGGTAACGATCTTAGAATTTATCCTAATATGTTAGATATTGAGGGTGCTTCCCCTTGACTATGTTGTCTTCCCTAGCATGATTTCGCCTCTCACAAAATTCTTTTTGTGTTTTAGTTAATAGAGGGAACCAGAAGGAATTCGGTTAACATTAAATCCAATGGACAAATTGGTGACTATGAGCAACAAAATTGTGTAATGCCTAGAGATAAAGATATTGTGATTATGCCGAATCAGTCATCGCGATATATGATTAACAAGGTGAAATTTAGTGGAATGACTAATTCATCAAAGAAGAGGAAGATAAACTATTATGCATGTTCGCATGTTGAGGAGCATAAAGAAAGGAAGATTGAGATTTCTAAAGAAGGGAAGAAGAACCTTGAGGAATACCTCAAATGGAGGGACCGATGTTATCTGTGTGGAGAAAAGGGTCATAGAGTGACAGACTGTTATGGAGTTCAATGTCTTATTTGTGGAGAACATGGGCATTACCCAACTCAATGCCTTGACCTAAAAAGTTACTTCTAAATAAAGAAAGGACTTATTCCAGGACAATCATTGAAGTGGATGGACTGAAGTGTTTATGTATTGGTATTCAATAATAATGTTGTTGAGGTACTTTTATGGTGTATTGAAATATTTAAGTATTGGTCTATTGTGGTTTTCAATAATTTTATGGTACCGATAACCATGAAAAGTGATTCAAATATTTTGGAAAGTAGATGATATGTGCATAATGAAAGGATAAGAAGATAATGAGATGTTTGATTGTATTCATGAGCTCATGATTGATATAAGGACCAAGTGATATCATGGTTTGAGTATATAGAATTTTGAGGATTTTGGTATGTGGAAAGTGTTAACTTTTAACTGCATTCAAGTTTTCACTAAGGTTCAATGGGTATTCAAGAGAGTACAAGATTAAGGCCTTTGAATGTTTGGAATGTGTCCAACAAGATATATCTTATGATATATGGGGATCAACGATGGTATTAAATCTCTGGTAATCGTTTTCACTATGTTATGAGAATGGACTGCAGTATTATGGATAGGACTAAAGATTGGAATGGATTATGTTGGACATAAGTTAGTATTGTTTAAGGATAGAAGTTTTTCGATATTATGGGATGTTATAGTAATATAGTTTTAGAAAAAGGACAACCTGCAGGACGGGCGACAGCCCATCGCTTCGGACAAGGCTGTGGGAATCGAACCCACAACCGAAGTGCGACTGGCCTTTATCGCGTACCACTGACCTACAGGAAGTCCCTGTTTAGTAGAAACTAGTTTTATTTTATTAAGCGGTATGATATATGAAGTATAAGTTCATTTTTGGAACCATATACAATTAATCTAGCCATAAGATGAACTTAAAACTTTTCAAACCTTTTGTTTGAGACAGATGGAATGACCCGTCATTCTATCACATGATCTGCTAACACTTCACGAATAACAAATTCAACTTCATTTATTTAAGAGATGAAGTGGAAATTGTTCAAGGCACGAACAATAGTGCGACTGTACCAAAATAAAGTAAGTACTTATTCTAATTCAAAATTTCAACTTTAGGGAAATGATCTTGAAAACCAAAAATGTTGTCCTAGTGATCTTATACCTGATGAATCAGATGGTACCATAGATCGTCACAAATTTATGGATTTGTGATTACTGGATTTTTTATAGCCATGTTCTCTACCACTCTCCATCAGAACATGATGGTTAGATTTCTCTTCCATATCCATATTTTCACCTATGTGGAAACCTAATGATTAGTTTATTTGGGTAACCGTTACGTTTCATACTTTTGTTTTTAAAGATTGGTTTTGATATTCCTTTTTACGATGTGGGTTTCTATTAAAGAAACTTTCGAATAGTAAACCATTTATAACCCCAACGAATTTCGAGGGCGAAATTCATTTTAAGGGGGGTAGAATGTAACAGCCCAAGATTTTATAAAAAAAAATATTCTTTTTAATTTTATTAATGTCTTGTGTTGTACGCTACACCAAAAGGAGCTTGCACAACACGCATCCTTGTCTTGCCTTGCATTACACGCAATCGCGACCTTCCTCGATAGCGTGTGTAATACGCAATACCGAGTTTCACTAAACAACGATGTGCTATTAAAATATTATTAAAACTAGCCGTTATGAATAGTAATAACCACTTTTTAAAATTCTGTAAATCTTATTTTTCAAAATGAACTTCATTCTTGGATTCGGAGTATCGAATTTAGCCTAAGGTGAAATTTTGGTACTTTTCGGATAACTTTCATATTCTGATGAATAGTGAAAATTACTAAATTTTAATTAAAAACAACTTTTTTAATCGAAATAATTAATAGTGATAAATTATTAATTTGAGTGGTTTTAAAGTATATTTAGAATATATTTTTACAATTCAATACAATGTTGGTCATTGTATGTAATTTTACATTTAAACCAGACATAAACAAGTGTCAATCTTTTGATAGATATTGTTTCTTAAAAACACGCTATTTATTTTAACAGCGGGATTTAATTATAAAATTAATTAATGCAACATCTATGTTATGAATATGGTAAAATAGACTTCATTTTTGAATTCGGAATATGAAATATAGCTTAGGATGAAATTTTAGCATTGTTCTGAAAAACATCAATTTTTGATGAATAGTGAAACTACTAAGTGGTAGGTTAAAAACTGAATTTTGCATAAAACTTAATTTTACCACTTCTGTGAATGGAATTTCGAAAATCCGACAGACACGGTTAATATCAAGGACTAAAATGTGGTTCAATGAGATGAAAATAATTTTTTGGTGAATAGTAACTTTTTACTTTTTTTACCGCGGTTAATAGTAAATAGGGTAACTAAGGGTAAATATGATATTACTATTACCCTAACACATGTCCTAATTCTATTGGACAAGTTTAATTCGACCAAAAACAAACTTAGGAATAAAATATGACCATTTAGGCACACTTGGATTAGATTAGGACATTTATTATGATTTAATTCAAAGAAGAGTTAAAAGAGTTAAAATCAAAGTTTATTTACTAAAACATTTGTAATATGGGGTTATACATAAGATAAATTCGACTATAAATATTCATTAGAAAGCTAAAAAGATTTTCTACATAATGATATTTTATTTGTAATTTTTAGACTTTAAATAATTCAATTTATTTATGACACAAGGATGATGCAGTAATTATCTTATTAATGAAATATTGACATAATTGATGTTATAAACACAAAAATAAATGTAATTTGAGATTTTTTATGAATTCCACTAATTTTCTAGGTTACTATGATATATTAATGTTGATTTAATCAACTTGTTTCGAACATTTAATTCTGTTATGACTTTCACAAAAATCATATATCAAATAGTGTCAAAATTGACACAAAATAGTTTTTAAATCAAATATTATATTATTAATTGTTATTGTATTCCTAAAAATCTAAGGTTAGCCCAAATGACTTAGATAAGGATATATATTTTAATAATAAACAATTTGGGGTTCGTTTGGCATGTTATAGTAAGTGTATTAACCATATAGTGAAAGAAAACAAAAAGACACGGTAAAAGTAAAATTATTTAACTTAGAGTTAAATCTAATTGATAAGGTTAAAATAATACCCTAAACTTGTCTAAATCTTATTGGTTGATAGTATTTTGACCCATACGCACTTTAGCTTCTAAATAAGACCATTTGGAACCATTATAAACCGATTTTGACTTTAATATAAAATAATATTTTGAGATATTCCTAAGGTGCCCCTCTCCTCCCCTATAAAAGGACACCTCCTCCCCCTCCTCCTCACACCAATTTGAGCACTCAAGCTCGGCCAACCCCTGCCAAAATCCCTTCTCCACTTCCCTAGCAACATCCTAGAGGTTCTGGTCTTCCTCAAAGACCAATTCTAGTACCCTAAGAGGAGGTCTCAAAGAGTCACTTCAAAGAAGAGGTAATTACCGTTACCAATTCTTTCATCTTTATTTCTTCTTCCACATCTTCTTCATAGGTTGTTTCATTATGAAGTAATAACATCAGTATCACTCATATACTGATATGTTATTATAAGTATGAAACAACCCTATTTCACCATCTATCCATCCTACGGAAAAAGAAATCACCGCGCGTGCGTACGTACGGAATACCGTCTCCACGCCGTGGTGTAATCTATTTTCCACCACCACCTTACATGGATGGGTATAATGGTGTAAAGAATAACTATACATAGTTATTACAACATCATATTGATTCTTATATATTGTATAATCCACTCCAATTCAATTCAATATTTATAGAAATGATATCATCGCTCGTGCGTACGTACGGACTACCGTCTCCACGACGCGATGAGATTCATTCTCCATGTTAACCATTTAAGAATGATTATAAAGTATATATAAGAAATAATAATTAAATATATGACATTATAAAGCTACTGGATTTATGTATATATATACATATGTATGTCATCTACTTACTTCCATTTCAAGACAATAAGGAAAGGAAAACAGCGTTCATGCGTACGTACGGACTACCGTCTCCATGAACGGTGTTTTTCATTTTATTTATCTACCTATTATATATATATATATACTGAATATATATGATATATAAATCATATTTTATATTCTGGAAGTAAGTAAATCATGATATAAGTAATAATGATGTCAATAACAACAAGTCAAAACACCTACGATAAATGAAACGATTTTACCCAAAACGCTTCTTTAACATGGAATTTACAAAAGAACGGGTAATATAATGTCATAAGTGAATCATATATGATATCATAACAATGAATATGATTCTGTAATAAGTCAATAACATGATTTAAATCATTATACAGGAGGTTCGGACACTTACAAAGCAATTCGGACCTAAGGTAAGGGAAATATCACAATCTCATTTTTATCCGAGATTGTTTATTCGTAAGTATTTACTGGGGTGTATTTTATCATCCACATCCATGTTTCATCAATATGTAATATTATTTCCATCCACCTACAATTGTTTAAATCCATTTTTACCCTTCGGTGAGTTTTTAGTAATATGTATGAAAGGAATCTTTTGTCGTTTTTCGTACGAGGTACTTTTTTGACTTTTCCGACAAAAGTATGAAGAATGTTTTTTTTAACTTATACGGCATGAATGGATTTTTAAAACATTATTTCCAAGAAGCTTCCTTTACAAGTTTTCAAGTTTATTTTTAATCAACTTCTTTTATTTTAAAGTTTTATGACATATTATGAAAGGAAAAATGTTTTTAAAGTAGAAAGGATATTTTCCTCAAGAATGGAGTTCAAGTATTTTATCAAAATTATTTTCCATCTAAGATAATAAAAGGGTTCTGTTTTTATCCCTATTATTACATGGATTTGATTATGTTGTGATGGAAACATTTTTATGAATTCCTTTATCTTATATGAATTGTTTTATGATGTCATGTTGTTTAAGAATCCCATTTTTATTACATGGGTTATGCGATGATGTATGATTTATGATTTTGTGGCACACATAAGAAAGGATTCATTATGAGATGGGTGGGACCTATATCTCCCTCCAATGCATTGGGTAAAGATTTTATATCTCATGAGATAGACATGGCTGGAATGGTAGGTTATACCGGTTCAGTGAAACAGGACTGAAATGAGGGTTACTCGATTCAGAAAGGGACTTTGTCCACTAAGATAGTCTTGGCAATGAGTCATGACTAACAGGAAATGATTTTCCATGATTATGTGTGCATGACACAAAGTTTAAAGTTTCATGTTATGATTATGGTGATCTCATTTTCACTTCTATGATTTGTTCCATGTTAAGATATTATGATCTCTTTTGCAGGTTATGATTTTCAAAAAGATATGATATGATTTTTATTTCTTTTGTATACCCTTACTGAGCATTTGAGCTCACCCTTTTATGTTTTCTTTTCCCCAGGATATAAAGAAAGGTTTTAGGTAAAAAAAATGGAAGATCTTTACGGGAGATATTGAAGATCTTTCACCAAGATTAGAATATTATGTTCTGAGTTTCCAAAGACACTAAACTATTACGATCCTTGTGTGTGTGTTTTTGTTATGTACTAAGTATTCCGCAAATGTAATGAAATGTCCATGTACGTCAGGCTTCGGGTCTCTACAACTATGTTGCAGCTTTTACACACTCCCGCCAAGAATTTCTCCTATAAATAGTGAGGCACCCAACCCTTTTCAAGGTAACTGTGCGGAAGTCAAACCATCGCTCCTATGAACGCAAGACAAACCCTTCTATAACAACATGAAAGTCATGAATTTAAGTTATATGATCATATATGATGGTTCCCCCAAGTGTCCCCCTTAATGTGAGCTGAAAAGTGCTTGTCCCTCATCCATTTACTTTTTCTCTGAATGAAATTGCATGAAAAATACACTTATTATAAACAAAACATGCCCTTGAATAGTACCTATTTTTCTTGATCCCTCTCCATTTTGCGTGAAATCCTCTAATATTGTTTGAATCCCTTCTTTTAGGCTTCATGGGTTGTCTTCACTTTGCAACAACATGTTCAAGTCCCTGTTGAATGAAAAACCCACATCTTGCACACACTTCTTTAGTTCATCCCTTTAGTCATGTACGTAGTGATTTCTTTGTACCTCATGTGGTGTCTCATGTTGTGTTTCTCTACCTAATGATTCTTCACATAGGTACAGTAATAGTTATTGCTTCTTTGTATAGCTATTCTAACGTGGACCCCTCAACTGACCATTCCTTCACCCCTTCATATCACGGTAGTGTGGATGCCTTCCCTTCCCCAAGTGTGGGTGGGAATCAATTATGTAAGTCCAAGGGTTAAGGGGTGATTTCTCATTGTCCAAGCTGTAGTACGTTACACTTCCAAGAACCATCATCCTTGGCACATGACATTAAACTGTAGGTTCACCCCATGCAATGCACATGGGGTGGCCACCTCATGTATTTTTCATACCCGTTAATTTCCATGGGAGTGATATTTTCTTCACATGAAATGATATCCTCCTTGCATGGAACAACATCTTCCCATGGGGAAGGGAAACTATCTTGGTGTAAGCCACTATCCTTTCTTACAGGAGGTATCACCCTTGCTCCTCCTTTTCTCCTCTGGATGTAAAGACCAGAGAGGCTATGGGTACAGGGGGGCTATCAATACCCCATCTCTATCCCTTTGGGTTTTGTCACCACATGCCTCTAACCATGCGTAATCCAAAATATACATCTCTCTAGTCCACTAACCATGTGTAATCCCCTCACCATTCCTTGTTGACACATCTTTCATGACATGATCATCTGGTCTACTATATCCTCATGTTTCTCACACCGAGCATGACTCGTGTAGGATTAGAGGTTAGTAGTTGTTGTGACACCCTTCTTCTAGGAAACCATACTAGAGTAAGACCCAGCCTCTACATTCATGGGCTGCTAACCATGTATAATTCCCAAACCATTGACCTAGTGGGGTTTGATCCATTTCCTCTATACATGGTATGTAGGAAGCCTTCCCGATGTTCAATCCCAATCAATTGTAACTCGGGTGCTCCCTCCTAGGGATGTATCCTCATGATGTGACATCTCCCTTTTTGGGACACATCCCCTAGATCATCCTCCCTGAGGAATTCTGATCCATCCACTCGGTTAGCTATCCATGTGTAAGCCCTAATGCCTTCTTTAACTATGTGGACTTTGATCCTTCCCTTCTAAATTGGGTACGTGGTAGGCCTCCCTATGGTTAAAACCTAACACCATCATATTCACATCAGTTCACCCCCCATCCTTACCATATGACATTAAACATCATAGAATACTATAACTGTATGGACTTTGACCCCTATCCTCTATATAGGGTATTTAGGAATCCTCCTTGAGGTTCAAGACCAACATCCACTCATATCTTGGTCCTTCCCTCGAGTTACTATATTTGGGAGGATCTTGCCCCAGCCTGGAGGATCAATTTCCTTCGAGTCCCCATCCATGTGGTCTATTATCATGATTCTCTTACTTATGTGTCTCATGCCCCCATTATAAATTCATGGAATTTGATTCCCAACTAGTTGGGATATGTTGGAAACCTCCCTGGGGTTCAATCCCAACACCATCAACATCATGTCTATTCCATCACATTCATTCCATCCACTTCATCCAACCCTCTATCATCCTTCCTAGTTCTTACCTAGTCTGCCACATCCTAGTGTGATCACTCCATTCATTCAGGTATCTGACCATGCATAAGACCCAAAAAATCCATATTCATCCAACGAAGAGTTCTCCTCATGCAATGGGTAGCTCGCCATGTGTAGTCCTGAAATCACCACCCTCAAACTATATGGGTTTTGATCCCTATCTTCTAAAAAGGGTACGTAAGAAGCCTCTTCGAGGTTCAATCCTAGCCAATGGTAAACCTTGGTGTCTCCCCCCCCCCCTAATTGGGACTCACATTCTCTGATCCACCCTCAGTGGTGTTCAGATCAGTCTTTGTGGTGTGAAACCTTCTCTTCTTGGGACACACCACTCCTAGGTCCATCATAATAGGGTGTGCTAATCTATATATTCATTAAACCTTCTAGGTGATCCTTCCTGGCTATAGGACCATCTAATCCACCTTCATAAGTTTTATGGTCAATGTGATCTATCTCCTCTAGATGTTAAAACAAGGGAATACCTCGTGTTAAACACAGGACACTGAAAAAAGATCAGAGACATGCCTTTGGTAGAAGATATCCCACAATAAATTTGGTAAGGATCAGGTTTTATGCCCTCGAGAATCCCTCTGATGAGGAATAATATAGGTGTTCCAATGTTTTAGTTTCAATACATGCTCAGAAATTCCCAGCAATACCACTCTCCTAACTGAAGGTTGTTGTCTTGAATTCACCCTTTTGGAATGTCCTGACAAAAACAGCTTAATTAACCGGCATACAAAAAGAGATAGCATCATGAACGAATTTCATAAACAACATTTTAATCTATAAGGGAGATTCAGGATAGGTGAAAATTTCCAAGAAGGAATCCACAGAAGGATGGACCGATATATCATCAACCCATTTCGATCAGGGTGTAAACATCTCTAAATAAGTAATGAATATCACCCACCTTTGGAAGATGGTAATGTGAGTTACAATTCACCATTAGAGAATGTCAAAACATGTCTGTAGGTAGAGCTCCCTGGTGTAAATAATCGGAAACAAATATCTTACTATATATCGAAACATAAAGTTATCAAGTGAAAAATACTTACACTCAAATTATAGAATTCCCTTATATCTACTTACTTTAATTTTTCATATTTATATATCTTGGGTCCAATAAAAATTGGAGTGGAAATCATATTTGAATCCTCCTTGAAAAATATTTTTATATGATCTCTAACATACATATCTTGAGAGATAAAATTCAGATCTCTCTCTTGATAAATGTTAATCCAAGAAACTACCACTTCTCCAAGAATGGAAATTTAAAAAAATATCATCTACTTACATGAATATTCAAAAACATCTTTATAATTTACAAAAAAATCATATATATACAAAATAATAATGATAGATTCAACTTTTTATTCCTTTGTACAGAGATTTTTGTACACTCTTCCTTTTCTAAAACTCAACCTCTTCAATAAGGTGTCCAGATTAGAATAATGTGATATTCAGGATTGTTTTTACCCATATAAATCCTTATTTAAAATAAAAACATAATTCTTATATTATCTAAGAAATAAACCATATGGTCTCCCAATGTGGTCCTCTGCTTATAAATCCCCACTATGGAAGGAGGATTTGACATCCATTTAAAAAATATTGTATTTCTTTTATGCCATAATTGAAAGAAATATTATAAGGGTTATAAGCCTTTTAAATGATTCAAATATATTATCAAATTATACTACTTCAACCTATAAATATATTTTGTATAAAATTATTGATTTATTTCTCAAAAGTTCACCTTTTTTATTCAAATTATTTTAGAGAACCCACTTTGTCCCAGGATAATTATTCTATTTTGGATTCGAAATCAACTCCTATATATCATTATTCTAAATATATTCTAATAATTCATTCAGAGAATCAAAAAACTCTTGATACTTTAAATATTATTTAACATCACATGGTTCAATTTGAAAAATTAGTGAGGTATGGGTTGTTTTCCTCAATGTTCTCATGGTTTGTACTTGTGAATTTCATCTTGAATATTATTTTAGACCTATACATACCTTATCATCATTTTATGAGAAAAATGAGATTATTAGTTATCACTTGAAATGGATGAATCCTCTTCTCTAACCTATACATCTTCAATAGTTTCATCTCATTCTAAAATATATTCGAGATTTTTAACAAAAAAACATCATCATCATCACTTATGGAACTTTCTTTATCATGTGAAACATATTTTTTAAAAATTTACATAACTTTATCATTATGATTATAAATTATCATTATAGTTTCTTCATTATATCAGTGGAAAAATCATCTATTTGGAGTATATACTATGATTATTCCATCAAAACCTCTATTTTCAGATTTTACAAGGCTTTAACCATTAACCTTTATAACACAAGGGATACCAAACACAAAAAGATACTTAAGGTATATATATTTTTTGTAATACATATAATATGAATAAATATTTGGATATTTCAAATAGATTCAATGATTTTGAATATGAGTCACTTCCCCAATAGCTTTCCTCCAAATGCATCAAGATTTATCATGCTCAATTAGTATTGTTTGATCCATCTCCACTAATTTTCTATTCTTAATTTTAGAAAAAAAATTATTTTTTTAGTGTGTATGCTGTGCTGATTTCATATTGAATTTAATACTTCAACAAATAAGGTATTAACTTCCCATGTTTAAAATCATTTTAGTTATCTTTTGGGATCTTCTTAATAGAAATATTGCATTCTTTCCCTATGATTCTTTGAAAACCTTAAAATACCCTTAATGAATTAGACTTTTATTTCATAAACAACACACACATAATATAAGTTAATTAATCAATAATATTATTGAGGTAATTTTCTCTATTCATTGATCAATTCCACATCAACTCATAGGATTTTGAATGAATGAGATATAAATATTGAGTTGAATGAACCTTCACCATATTTTGTGAATATTAGACAATCTTCAAATTTTGTATGTTGATCACATCCAATATATTTCTATATTACATATAGGAACATTAGAAATAGTTTTTATTTAAGTTATCTTATACACATTTTTTTGTCTATGATAACCAAGCCTTTGATTCCTCTATTTATTCTCTTATTTTATTCAAAGATAACATGATCTTTCAGCATCACCCAATTGAAATATATTTCTCTTATTCCCTTATCCTCCAGTCACCAATCTTCTATATTCAAGGTTCCTAACCAAGAACCCATACAAATTAGATAAAAATTCATTTACTTATTCCAAAGTTTCCATAACAAACAACAAATTGGGCTTTAATCCAATAACATATATAGATTTTTTGGATTTTATCTCTTATTTCCCAGTCACTGTTGATCCAGATCCTTTAATGTTGACGGAATCATCATTTATAAAGGTCACTGTGACTTCTTTACACTATTTAATATTTTCTAGAACTTTTAAAACTCCATTCATGTGAGATTATCATCTATTTTCCAAGATCCATGTACTCTCGCCTTTAGATGTTTTAATCAAAACCTCCACAACTAGATCATTTTCCTTCTCAAAAATTTTAATCTCCTCTTAAGTATTTTTATTATTTAAACCCTTATTTTTATAGGTAAGATGATGGATGAGAAATATATTTTTATGATGGCCTACCTTGTCACGCATTTCACAAACATCTAAAAAGACTTGAAACATGTACTCTTATTTTTGTTTATAATTGTTAAAATGTTCACGAAATTCCTTCCTTTAAGAGGGATGAATCCACCTAAAGAATTTTTCCACTAAAATACTAGGAATTTTTAATGTTTATAATTAAAACAATATATTTTATTTATATTCCCAAATCCTCCATAGTAATAAATGAAACTATTGAAAGAATACCTACCTTTATTAACATCATGTGGTTTAAAATTTGATACTCGTTCTCTTGCCTTATTTGATTAATAAATATTTGATACTTTTTGAAAAAAAAATCTTCTAAAATTATGACACATTCTTCTTCATGTTATACTTATTCTAAATATTTTTAGTTTCCCTAGTTGTGGTGGTTTAACTTCAATTTGAGGTTCCTATAATGTATAGATTTTTTAGGATCACTTGATTTTATCACAAACTTATTCTCATTAATAAGATTATTTTTATCAGAATACCAATAAAAAAATTTAGTCTTGTTTTCTACTTTTGAAGGTGTTTTCATGGGTCATCTTGATCCACACACTTAACCTTATTAGGTTTAGTCCAATATATACATATCGTATGCATAGGGGATCACATATAGATCTCATTGAAACTGCATGTATGGGATGATTTAGTTGAATTCCACCAAAGAGGCTAAGCAGAAAAACAATATTTATCTTTATTGTTGATACTTTAAATAGCCCAACCCCTCTTATCACATTCTAGGTTCTTAATGAAAATCAAAATCTAACATACATTATATGATCCTAAGTCCCTATCATGTGGAATACACAATCCCCCATTTTTATACCTGTCTAAAGTTCAAACCACATAACTGATAACCATAACACCGAAGTGTTCCACCCAAGGTGGAAATAAAATAAAATGTAAAATCACATAGTAGAACATAAATTTTTGACCCCAGGAAACTTATTATGTCCCCCGTGCATGGGGCTACAAAAACCCAAACTTGATCTCTTCACCCAGTTCTGAAAACATCCTAGTCTCTGGTCTATCATATCCAAAATAATAATACAAAATGGATGGAAATCCTTGATATCATTTGTAACCCTCAAAATGTGGTTATCATTTAATATTTATTCCTTGTGATGGTAGTAGGAAACAACAAAAAGAATGAACATTGATACCATTTGTATAACCCTAACCTTAAATTCACTTTTAATAGTGCTCTTGGTCGGTTGGCCATTGGGACATAGGCACACCTCCTAGAACACCAAAGGATTATGACTAACAATGAGGGTTTTATGAGGTGATAGTGGGGATACTAAACCCTTAGGTGGTGATAATATTAATGGTTCATAAATAAATATAGGAATGGAAGAAGGACCAACTTAGTGAAAGAAAAATAAAACTAGTGGAAGCTTAATAACCAGGAATTAGTAAAAAAATCCCAAATGAATAATACCATTTACTGAATAAAATGAAAATTTATAATAGGTCATAAAATAATAGATAATTCAGGTCACCCTTGGTTGACCATAATGGTATAAACATATATAAGAAAATGAAAAGGTAATAAATGAAACACTATCCCAATGCAGAGAAACCACCAAGTCCACTGCCAACCATCCCAGGAAAAAGGTACAAAATTGATCACTAAGGTCCAACTCTTGAGCCCAAACACTAATCCAATCTCAGAGATATAAATTCTATGGATGTCTCAAAGGTCTTCTATAAGCTGTGAAAATAATCTCATTAGTCCACCAAAAACATGTTCATATCTTAAATCCATAATTATAAAAGTGTATTACAAATATAAATAATTGGAAAAACACACATGTGTAATAATATACCCACTCCACTTACGCTCAACACTACAATTGAGTGTTCTACCTACTTCATCAGTTACTGGTGTAATTATGAACATGTGTCCCTAATTATATATATGGGATACAACATGTTTCTACATATAGATAACTATCTTGGTGAGGATCCATGGATTAGTTCCCAAAGAATCCCCTGAATAATAGAGAGTCCAGTGATCCCTTAGGTTCCATCTATAACCATGTCACTAACACCACATGCAAAAAATTGAATAGATAAAATCCATATGACATGCCCAATCAATAAGATCTAGGTCCCATGGACCTCTACTCAAAGAGTACCCATCAGCTCAAAATCCAAACATGTCAAGGCATGGTGAAATTTTCCCACTAATAATATTAAGCAACATCATATTAATATTTTAAGTCTTAATTAATGTTGATATTATTCCTCCCAAAGTCTCAACCCAACATCCTCAAGCATAGAGGTGATCCTTATCCCCCAAATGATGGTCATGACACTAAGAACAGATGTTCTATCACTATCCACAGGGATTTATATAGTGATAACCCCTAAACTTATCTGATGGTAAACACCATCCCCTATGCAACATAGTTTATGAAGGCCTCCACCCATAATGAGTGATCACAACCACTACAATTGAGCCCTATATATGTGTAGATAACTCCAGAGGTGTGTCAACCAACAAATGGTGAGTAGAAATCCCCAAAAAACCTAAACGAATTCATATAGAACCTCAAGACCCTATGACCATGTTGCTAAATATTTATGGTAAACACCATATCAAGTCACATAGTTCATGTCCCCATTTGGATGACCTCATCACCTTAGATCTTAAAGACTAAGTTGACTGAAACTGGTGACCTGATCACCCCAAGTATCCTGAGCCAAGAACAATCTGACGAACTACGTTGCCTTTTTCCAAGTCATCAACATCACATCCATCCTTAGTCCTTTCCCATAACATTCCCATATAACCAATTATATCAATATAAAAAATTTAATTTAACTTGAAATTCACACCCAACCTAACCTTCCAATATTGGTTCAATCACTTTACTCGACTTAGCCATTTGTATTGATGCTGGTTCATACCCATAGGCATCCCATATAATCAATTTAATTATTTATAAGTCATTCATTAATTAATTTGGGTCTCACTCTGACAACCCACATGGAAATATTATGAATTTATGCCCAAAAACATCCACAAAATTAAGGATAAATCTTGGCACCACATGCCCTTTACTCATAAGTGTTTAATCATATAATATTAACCTCTAACTCAAGCTAAATCAGAACAAAATGGAGTTTCAGATGAATGCCCTAAAAATAGAAAAATATTTCTCATGGATTTAGAATTTCTTATGGTGTGATAAACATAAAAGAGAATCTAGAATATCGATGGTCCTACCAATGTGCTTCTAACGAATCTAACAGAGCATATATTAGATCTGAGATGAATAATATCCCTAAAAGCCTAGGGAGGAGTATGAAATGTAGAAGCCCCCTGTTGTGTGCAGTGTAAATGGGATAAAGGGGGAGGAAAAAATAATAATGTGTGTAATTTTGGGAATTTCACCCAAATAAATTATTTTTATGGTTTGGCTGCACAGTTTGGCTAACTCTGTGGTGCCCACTTTCCAAGCCCCACAATGGGCATTGTAAGGTAGATAGATTACCAAACTATTCCATTACCGTGCACAATACCTCTTTTAGAAATTGCATAGGTGCTCTCAAGACCATGTTCCCCCACCTGTATGGTTTATCAAACCGTTTTTAGTGCCACTGGAGGGCTATATGGTTACTCCTGGGAGGATACACGGTTTTTCGAAATCATGCACCTCATTCCGCACTATCCTAAAACTTAGTTTCACAGCACCGATGCACCCTAGAAACAGCCAAAACCCTGAGGTAATTATTAAGACTTAAACCTAATCTAAAAACAATACCTTGTATTATAAAAACTCTCCAAATTTTGTTCCAAATCCCAAAAACAATGTTGGCCCGCTCACTAAAGTCAAAAATTCAAACGGGGTGGAGATTTTTGACCCACTCAAAAAACAAATATGTTATAATTTATTTTCTTGATTAAAGTTACAAAGTGAATAAATGTTAGAAGAAAATATATATTCTACATAAATATATAGAAGATAATAAAATATGTATTTTATGAAGGATGGATTATAAGATTCCTTTAATGAAAATTAAGGAAATCTCAGAAAATGAGATCATAAAATAAATCCTTAGCTCTTTGGTAACTTTTAAATTACAACAACTTGAAAGAATAAACATAAAATTGAAACATTAATAATAATGATCAAAATTTTATTAATGTTAAATATATCAATGTATTAGTATATACACCACACAAATATAAATAGTTTCATAATATCAAATATTTCTCAATGGAATCGAAATTGAGATGAAATCCATTAACTCATGCTTCCTTTTAATTGAAAATTATTTAAGGTCTTAAATAATAATTTTAAAAATGTTATAAATTTATATTAGAACCATATTGATATTTATAATATCATATATTATGTACTTATAACATTTTATCACTCATTTGTTAATATAATTCATTTTTACGAATTTTTCAGGTGTTGACGGCTTTGTTTTCTCAAGCATGTTTTATTAGGGAAGTTCCTCTTCTTGTACATAAGATATAGTTACATTGAATTTATAATTATATTAATGTTATAAATATCATATTTAATAATTATAAACATGATTACAATCATTAATTGAATTTAAACATGGAAAATGAATCACATCACTTCGTGGAGATTGTAAGTCGTACGTATGAATGAGTGACATTATCATTTCTTTAATGGGTGAAAGGGTAAGGAAACAAATTATATATTAAATTTATTAATTCAATATTATGTCATATTTATCATATATATTCATTTTTTTCATCATTAGGACTCTCATCTGAGTCGGTGATGGAAAAAAATTGCATTGGTTCTTAAGGATGTAATCTGCGATACACATGAGTAATCATTATGTTTCTCATTTGGGGGATATGGATATTAATAAGTATTATTCCATAAAATTATTATATGATATATAATGGTTTTATTATATTATAATTATTAATAAAATTTAAGTTGGTAAAATAATAAGTAAAAATGAAAGACCTTTGTGAATACAACTACCTTCTCTTAGAAAAACCTCTTTTGGATATCTTATTAAGGACCCTAGTGTTGGTCTTTGGGGAAGAACAGAAGCTATAAAACATGTATAAGGAATTTTTGGGATATATTTTGGTAGTATTTGTAATGTTAAATTCATTAATAGTTGTGAATAAATGAGAGGATGAGGTGACCTTTTATAATTGAGGTGGATGGAACACGTCTAATTTTTTAAAATTTTAAAATAATTTCAAGTAACTTACTTGGAAAATGGATTTAAAATAGATAATATTATATTTACATAAGGATAATTTATAAATATAAAAAAAAATTGGGATTTCTTAGATTTTTTATTCCATTTTAACTCTTATTTTATAGACTAACCCATGGTAAACCCATTTTAATCTTAACTGTTGTAAATAATTTTTACAATTTTTATTATTAACTATGACCGAAATTAAGTTGAAAATGTTATCTAATATTAATTATTATGGTTATAAATATGAAATATATTTTATCAAATTAAATTTATATAATTTTCATAATTTAATTTTAAAATAATATAGAAAAACATATTGAAAAATAGTTTCTCACGAAATTTATTTTCAATCATAAGATGATATTACATGTAATATAGGACTATTAATCAACACTATATGGATTTAAATTCATATATTTAGATATATAATCAAAAAAATTAATTTAAACAATTCATATACTAATGTTATTTTAATTAATTAAAATGGAAATACCTTATGATTTTAAAAATAGTTTTATGGGAAATATCCCTTTTTACCTAAAAATGTTCTTATCTTAATTTATACCAAATTGATATTTAATAAATCATTAATTATACATATTATAAAACATTATTATAAATTATAGTGTAAATAGTTAAATACCACATTTTAAATTTTTCATAAAATCATATTTCTAATGTAAATTTTCAAAAACACATTATAGGATTATTTTGGCCTAGTAATTTTATAATTGATGTTCATCCTATAAAATTAGAATTTGTGTGCCATAGAATATTAAAATGTGAATTTTATTTTATTTTTTAAAAAATAAAATTTTCACTAACTATAATTGAATCTTTGTTGTTTAATATTTCCATCCTATAAAAATTTCATCCTTTAAATTTTCATGGATATTACTTTCTTAACAAATATGGGTGGTTCTTCATAACATCATTTGTTTCCCATTATTCTCCCTCTATTTTATGATTTATCCATAGTACCTTTTCTATTTTATCCATATTATTCCTCAATACTTTTTCTCTAGTGTCTATATTCTATATAGGATCTTCATAGTAAGATACATTAGGTTCCAATTCTATTTCCCTAGAGGCGAGCACATGAATTGGGTATGGAATTTGCTTCCTTAAAATTGATATATGGAACACATCATGTACATTAGAGATAATTGGTGGAATTTATAATTAGTAATCCACAACACCAATTCTTTTCAAAATTTCAAAGGGTATGATATTTTAGGGGCTCAGTTTTCCTTTCTTACCAAACCGCATAACAACCTTCTAGAGAGATGCTTTAAAAATCATGATCTCCCACTTGTAATTCCAAATATTTTCTTCAGTTATCAGCATGACTCTTTTACCAAATTTGTGATTTTTTAATTCGATTATAAATAGTATTTTAACCTTTTTTCCATAAAAAAATTTATGGTCTTATATGTTTCCTTTCACTAACTCCATCCCAACATGTTGGAGTGTGACATATCTTTCCATATAATGCTATATATGGAACCATTTGAATACTTGAATGGAAACAATTGTTATAGTAAAACATTACCAAGGATAAATATTAAACCCATATACCTTTAAATTCATGTGATAATTTTATTAACATGTCTTCTAATGTTTTAATAGTCCTTTTGGACTCTCTCTCAGTTCGAGGATGTTAGGCGGTGTTCAAATGAAGCTCAGTATCAAGATCCTTCTACAGACTTTTCCAAGAATTTTATGTAAATTATTGATCATGATCAGACACAATTGAAATAGGTGTATCCTGAATTATTAAGACTTCATTAATATATATTCTTTCAAGGTTTTCAATAGTTTAATATTCACTTATAGTAATGAAATGTGTATATTTGGTTAGGTGATGAACAATAACCCATATTATACCAATCTTTCTAGGAGTATTTGGTAATATAGTAACAAAGTCAATAGTAATGTCATAACATTTCCAAATAATAACAGTAAAAGGTATCATGACGCCTCTTGGATGTTATCTCTCAGTATTCACCCATTGAAAAACCAAGCATCTTGATATATAATCCACAATTTACCACTTCATATTATCCAACAAAAACTATTCATTCAAATCCCTATATATCTTGGTGATATCAGGATATATAATGAAATTCTATATGATCATAATATAATAATTCCCTTTTTATCTCAGGTATAGTTAGAACACATAGGATCTTTTAAAATTTTAGAATTTCATCTTTATATTCAAAGTCTACTGATTTCCCATCATTCACATCATTAATTTTCTTTTGAAAATTTCCATAATCAAGTTGAGAATGTTTGAAATTTTCCAATAAAGATGTTTTGGATTTCATTTGAAAAAAGATTGACTGAAAGTTAAATTTTTTATTTTAAAAACACTTTTATGGAAAAAGTGTGAAACCATCAAGTTCAACCAAGAGCATCAAACATTATAGCAGATGAAAAAATTGTTAAAAGCCAACTTAAATCTATTAGAAGTGTCCTCCCTATATAGTTTCCAGGAAATATATGTTACCTTTTTATCTGGATCTTCTGTGATCGTATCTTCAAATTGATAGGCCACTTTTTCCCACGCATGTATGAAATCTTCCACTGTTATATTCATAGCATTGAAGCCTCTGGTAAGTATTAAATGTTGCATGTTGATCCACTCGCCCTGTTCTTTATTTGTTTCCACTTGAATTGGCCTCTCGTTCATCCTTTCTGCATCCTCATGAGAGGCAAGAATAATTATGACCTCCTCTAGCATCTCCTCCTCAAAGTGCATACGAATGACCCATGGGTTTTCCATGGTCTTTGCGTCTTCATCCCGCTGTGTGCCAACAGTATTAACCAAAGAAAGGTCACCACCATTAGCCTCATTACCGAAAATCTCCTAATGATCAGTTGGGGGATCATCAAAACCCACAGAGACTTCCTAGATCTGAGACCGTTCTTCAACTGAAACATCCTTCTTCTCAAAAGCAAGATCCTTAGGAGAACATCCTTCAAAAGTTTCGCTTTCACTCACCAAATTCAAGCTGATCTCCTTCACCAGTTCATTTTTAGATGGCTCGCCCTTCTTAATCTTGGTCCCATATTTTTTAGCTGATCTTGTTTCCATAGGTCTAGGAAGATATGAGTAGTCCTTACGGCCTTTGGATTTCTTCCTCTCGCTCACAATGCAACTACTCGGGTCCCTGTTTTCTTTTTGTCCCTTCTTCCTCCTTGGACTGTGAAGACCTTTATTGGAACCTCCCTTTGCACTATCTTCCGAGAGTTGTCTATCACTCCCCACCTCTAACTCTAGCCCTAAGAAACACCCTAAACCATTTGTCTCCTGATCAGAAGTATCAGATCCCAAACCATCAAAATGATTACTAATGTTAATCAGGGACAAAATCGATTTCTGATTTTCTCTTCCCCCAACATTCACCCACTTCCCCAACCTGTCTGGTAAAGCCTGCATCTGAGAATTTTGGCCCTTGTTATCAATTGACCCTAGTCCATTTCCAATTCAGGAAACATCATCAGAAGAAGGATTCTTAGAAGAAAAGTTCTCAGCTCGCAAATGATCAGCACCACCAGCAACCCCTGACCCCATAACATCCTGCTCAGACAAATTACGCTCAGCCAAGTTGTTCCTCAACCTATTGAAAATGTCCACCACCTTTGGATTAGGATTGAGCAGCCTTGCCTCCTTCTATAGGTATTATTTAATATAGTTCTGGCATCAGGGATTAAATCAAAGGAAAACTCAACTTCACACATCAGGGTATTTCCAGATAATTCTTAAAGAAATACATCAATGTATTCCTTTACAATAGGTACATCCTCAATTTCAAGATTACACTTTTAGTCCATAAGTTTTTTTCTCTTCTTCCCCAAGAATCTAATTTATAATAACTACTGGAAGTAGATATATACAAGACACAGATGAGTATTTCTCCCCTATAAATATAATCAATTCTTCATCTTCATCATGAGTCATGAATCATAATTTTATTCTCATTAAAATAACTTTTTTCATTATATTTAAAAAGTTAGTGTAGGATCTAAATAGTGATGTAGATGCTCAATTTACAAGAGGGGGGTGAATTGTACACTCTAAAAATTCCTTTGGAACCTTTAAAGTTAGTTAAGAATAACTATGTTTTCCTTAAGAAAAAGAATGGGTTAAGTTTAACAAGGTTAAACTTAAGAAAATTCACAACACTTTTAATACCAAACAAAACTTGGAAAGAGATTCCAAAAGTAAGTTCTGGAAATATGGTTCCGGAAAATGGAACTTAACAGAAGATTTCAATATGAGATTCTACATTAAAGCATATAGAATCTAAATGAAACAGAGTACAAATAAGGAAGTATAAGAAAGTTATACTTTCCTTACAATACTATATTCTGCGGAATATAAACTAGTAGTAGAACTACAAGTAACAAGATATAAGTCTTTTATCCCAAAGAGAAGGGTATCCAACAACCTTAGATAAAGGTCCCTTGATTTATACTTTCAAGCAAGTCTATATTACCCACAACAGGGTAAGACCTCGATACAAAGATTGAAGTCTCTGTCTTGCTATCCCCACAAGCCTTCAACTTCAAGGTAGTTGGAAACCTCTGTCTTCCTCAGCAAGGAAACCCTCAAACTTCATGGTAGTTAGCAACTCTGTATTCCTATCCCCGGAAGCCCTCTAATGTAATCAATAACATTTGGAGTCGCACGAAGCTTTGAGAGTTAATAAGAGCCTCTCTCTCTAGAAATCTCTTCAAGCATTTAATCACATGAGTCGAAGATCTGTCAGCCTTTTAGCATTCAGTGTTCAGTCACGAGCTCTTTCAAATGAGCTCCTATTTATAGGTAAGGTCGACCTCCTTCCCAACGGTCATATTTTCCTTAAAGATCGGAGGGACCTGTACATGTGTCACTTAGACAATGGTTAGTTTATAACAAAATAGACAACATCGTTTTACAACAAAACAAGTGTAACAGAATGTACGACAAAGATTAAAATTTAACAGAAAAGTTCGGAATGAAAACTTCGGAGTGAATGTTCGGAGTGTAAAGAGAATAATAAAGAGTAGTAAAAATATAAAGGCATAAGCAAAATGAAAGTTCGGAGTCTAACCAAAATGATTTTTGGAGTCTGAATAAATTCAGAGTGTATAAAACAAAGATAATTCGATTCGGTTTAATAAGAGAATTCGGAATGCGAATTCGGAATGCGAATTCATCATCATAGTTCGTAATGAGAATTCGTCATCAGAATTCATAATGAGAGTTCTTCATTAGAATTTGTAATGAGAATTCGTCATCGAACTTCATAAGAATTAGTTATCCTGAGTCTGGAGTAGAACTTAATCAGGGTTTGTATCCGGAATTCGGAATGAAACTTTCTTACAGTTCATATCTAGAATTCGGATCCTAAAATAGAATGCTTCATATCAAAGTTTAAATGATTCCGAGAAAATAGAAATGAATCCTAATCTCATACTTAAGAAAAAAAATCTAGTTGAAAATATGATAAGGATACTTTTTCTTATGAAATCAATTTTCCTTAAGAAAGAGATTTTCCTTAAGAAAGCTATTTTCCTTAAGAAAGTAATTTTCTTAAATATAAGGTGTTTGTGATTTTCAAAACAAGAAGGAATGGAAAAGTAATAAGGAAAACCTTATTGACTCAACAGTCTCCCCCTTTTTGGAAAGCACAAACATCCTTATGAAAAAGAAATTCTAAGAAGAAAAAGATTATCTCCCTTGTTTTAAGGATATAGATGAATACGACTAACTCCCCCTTAGGCTTTGAAACTCTAAGGATCGTATTCTAGATTTCTGGAGTGACATTTCATTTATGAATAAGAAGGTCTTCTTTAATGAAAATTTCCCCCTTAGATAAACTCTTATTACAGTTATTTTTCCTTAAAGATCTTTTCCTTCTCCCCCATAGATAAACTCTTATTAGAGTTCTTCTTTTTCTTAAGGATCTTTTCTTTCTCCCCCTTTGTGATTTTCAAAAAGAATTCAAGGGAATGGAAAAATAACAAAGTACCTGAAAAATTAGTAATGACAACAATAGAAACGAGATGCACAATTTTCATTAAGTTTTAAATGTCGGCAACAAAGAAAATTAGATACAACAAAAAGATCAGATTTGGTTATTTCGGATCTTTTTCCTTCGAAATGAGCCCCTTAAGAATAGTTTTGATCTTCTTCAGGTCTTTATGATCTTCTTCATCTTGCTTCTCTAAGACAACTATTCTTGCGGATTGAGATTCAATCTTTTCTTCCTGGGATTTTAGCTTTTCTTCCTGAGCTTTGATCTTTTCTTCCCGAACCTTCATCTTCTTTTCAAACTCAATCCGATGATCTCTTTCAAATTTCCAGTTTTGAGAAACGGAATTCAGTTTCCCATTCAGATCTCTGACTTCTTGGATCCGGAAGTTCTTTTCATCTGTTATCTTCTCTTTAAAGGAGGAATTCAGCTCATTTATCTTCCTGTCCTCAGTCTCAAAGGCATCTTTAACATTGTCTTGAAACTCATCAAATTACCTCATCTCTTCAACAGTCTTCTTCGACCAATTTGTCATCCTCTTGCAGGATCTTCTATGAGCTTCATAGCCAACAAAAAACGTTTTGAACTGAGCCTCTATTTCAACACACTTGTCCATAACCATAGATACGGAGTCTGTTTTCTGATTTAAAGCATGTTGGAGCATCTGGCATCTTGAGTCAATACTTGAGAAGGTCGGAATGGTTCCCACCAACTTCTTAAAAACTGAACAACAAAGTCATGCCCCAACAAGGATGACTCCGAATCTAAAACTTTTCTTAGAGAATTTTCTTCCTCAATAAGCTCCAATTTCCTTTTAGATGAATCACCATATTCTCTTTTCTTGCTAGCCACTGATTTCGGAGTCTCAACAAGGAGTTGCTCTCCCTTGTATTTTTTCGGAATCGATTCTTGATCATGAGTTTTCTGCTCACTAGTAGACACTTGAATAATATCATCAACAACTTTTTGAACAATATCTTCCTCATTCTTATCCTTCTCTGGAGTTACTAACTTAGAGGATTCAGCCTCTGAAGTTCGGAGTGACAGGTGTTCCGAAGGCGACACCTTATAATCATCTACTTCTTTCAATAAATCTCATGTTTCACCACTTCCTTCAGAAACTACTTCTTCCTCTTCCACTTGTTGAATCTGCTCGAGTTTCTCAACATGATCAGCTGTAATCTCTTCCGGAAAATCAAGGTTTCTTCCTAGAGTCTTAGGTAGAGATTTCAGGGAAAACGATCTCGGAACTGGAATGCTTCCGGATACTATTTCATTAAATTTTAACAAAGCTTGGACTGCCTCAGCTTCTGACATCTTATTCTTGATATTCTTTTCCTTTACTTGTTTTTCAAGATCATCAGCAGTTCTCTCCTTTAAGGCCTTAGCCTCCGCAAGGTCCAATCCGAACTACGGATCCCCTTCTTTCCTTTTCTCTTTATCTGCTCTCCACTTCGCAACAACCTCATCAGGAAAGGCCTTCTTCTTCTTTGGTTTGGGAGGTGCAGTTTGAACTTCCTTAGATTTAGGATCCTCAACTTCAGCTGTAACTTCTTTCAACTTTCTTTTCTTTACTGGCTTAGATGATTCGAGTTCTGCAGCCTTCAGATCCGTTTCTTCTTGATTAGGCAGATCGAAGAACTCACCAGTCTCCTTGTTGAAAGCCACATCCATCCTCTTAAGGGTATCATCACTGACCAACAAAATTTTGCAAACCCTTGGCTTAGATCTGCAAGCTTCCTTGAAGGACTCAAGGCACCGAACTATCAACTTTGATAAAATTACTGGATACATTACGATATGGGCTCTGAGATTTCCTTTCTTAAGATTCTCAATGGTTATTATAATGTGCCTCATGAAGTTAAACTTCCTTATATTTATCAGGAAATCTAAGATGTAGATCTCACTCTTCTTCAAGCTGTCATTATCACCTTTCCTCGGTACGATAAGCCCTTGTACCCACAACTCTAGAATCTGGAAATTTGTAGGCAAACTATCAATCTTTGGAGCATTGTCATCTGAGAGTCCGAGAGTTTTCAAGGCTTTTTCTTTGTCGAAGCTACCCTTAGAATCCGACAAAACGTGACATATAAACTCGGGTTCTCCTTCATAGGACAACCCTACCAAGCTTGCTGCCTTGGTATAAGAAAGTTTGTAAGTATTACCATAAGACTTAAAAGAAAATTTCTCCCTATTATCTTCCTTAAAGAAGGAAACTGATTCATAGAACTCAACAAGTAACTCCGAAAAGACATCGTCTTGATTCCCCGGTTTGGACACAGCAATATATTCCCACCCATTAAACTTATTGTTCTTTGAAATAAGAGAATCATAGTTGTTGAAGAAATCCGGATGGACTATCCTTTCTCTGTAAACTAACCATTGTGAAATAGGCTTAGAGGATGACATTTCTGGAGAAGCTAACTCCACAGACATTCGGATCTGATGACCTCAAAGAAGTTCGGAACGGAGAAATCTGAAGTTCGGAACGGCCTTAAAACAAAGAGGCAGAGATTCGGGACGCAAGAGCTTGAAATCGATGTGGGATGAGTATTTGGGTCTCCTTTATATAGGAAATGGAACGACGGTTCAACTTCCTCGGTTGATCTAACGGTTGGGATAAGCTGAGTTCAGATCAGACGGTTGAAAACTTGAATCCGATCTTTTTGAGGTTTTTATTAAAACAAAGAATTAAGGGAACTATAATCCGAAAACATAATACAAGAAAATTCCAGAAAAAAAATGACTATGAAAACTTGAGTAAGGAAATCATACCTTTCGGATTGGCTTAGGAGGATTATTCATAATGGGTAATATTTAAATGACTACGAAAAAAATTTTATTATGAAAAGACAAATTTCACAAAAACATTACTACGGAAAACATACTCAGTACGGAAAAACTCATTACGGAAAACTCAGTATGAAAAACAAATTATGGAAAACTCAGTATGAAAAACAAATTCCAAGAATTTGAAAAAAAACATATTATGAAAGATTCAGTACAAATGTTCCGTTATGAAAATACCAGTACGAAATTTTCCATTCCAGATGTTTTCAATATGAACACTTCCATTCCAGAATTATTCTGTACGAAAATGTCCATTCTGGAAAATTGTTGTTCTGGAAATTCCATTCCGGAAATCTTTGTTCCGAAAAGTTTGAAAACAAACTTTGAAAAAACATTGTTATACTATCAAACAAATGTACTCCCCCTATGAAAAGGAGTTTATTACTGTAAGGATACTTTTTCAATAGAAAGTTAATTAAGAAAGATTACCTTACAGTTATCATTCCTAACTTCTATTTAATATATTCAAATCTATCAGAAGGCAAGGATTTTTTGAAAATATCAGCAAGTTGATCTTGTGTTCCGATAAACTGAAGAATAATATCTCCTTTAAGTGTTTGATCCCTAAGAAAGTGATGCCTAATATCTATGTGTTTTGGACGGGAGTGATGTGCAAGGTTCTTACTAAGGGCAATGGCACTTGTGTTATCACACAAAATTTGAGTTTTGGAAAAACTCAAGCCATAGTCTGTGAGTGTGTGTTGCATCCACAACACTTGAGCACAAAAACTTCCAGCTGCTACATATTCAGCTTCAAAAGTGGAAAGTGTTATAGAATGTTGCTTCTTGCAGGACCAAGAAACTAATGAATCTCCTAAGAAATGATAAGTTCCGGATGTACTTTTTCTATCCATTCCACATCCACCAAAGTCAGCATCAGAAAAGCTTTTTAGAACAAAATAATTTCCATAAGTATAAAATAATCCTAGATCCATGGTTCCCTTAAGGTAGCGAAAAATTCTTTTTACCGCCTTTAAGTGAGATTCCTTAGGATTGGATTGATATCTTGCACATAAGCATACTGAAAACATCAAGTCTGGTCGACTAGCTATTAAGTAAAGTAAACTTCCTATCATACCTCTAAAAGATGTTTGATCTACTGGTTTCCCAGTTTCATCAAGATCTATAGAGTTTGAGGTACCAATGGGAGTACTTATACTTTTAGTTTTATCATAACCATACTTTTTAAGAAGATATTTAATATACTTATGTTGAGATATGTAGGTTCCTTCTAGTTTTTGAGAAATTTGAAAACCAAGGAAAAATGTTAACTCACCCATCATACTCATTTCAGACTCAGATTTCATTATACTAGCAAAAGAGTCAGTCAATGATTGCTGAGTTGAACCAAATATGATGTCATCAACATAAATTTGAACAATCAAAACATTTTTCTTATCTTTCTTTATAAAAAGGGTTGGATCTGCATTTCCCTTAACATAGTTATTTTGAAGAAAAAATCCAGTGAGTCTATCATACCATGCTCGTGGGGCTTGTTTAAGACCATACAAAGCCTTGGTATGTCTAAAAACATGATCCGGATGTTTTGTGTCTTCAAATCCAGGAGTTTGTTCAACAAAAAATTCCTCTTGAACATAACCGTTAAGAAAAGCACATTTCACATCCATTTGAAAAAGTTTGAAATTATAGAATGCTTCAAAAGCAAGTAGAATACGAATAGATTCAAGTCTAGCTACTGGAGCATAGGTTTATTCATAGTATATTCCCTCTTGTTGGTTATAGCCTTTAGCAACAAGTCTAGATTTATTTCATACTATGATTCCATTTTCATCACATTTATTTATGAAAACCCATTTGACTCCAATTACAGAAGTTTTATTAGGTCTTTCCACCAAGGTCCAGACTTTATTCCTTTCGAATTCATTTAGTTCATCTTGAATTGCTTTGATCCAATCATCATCACCTAAAGCTTCATCAGTGCTTTTTGGTTCTAATTGGGAAAGAAATGCTAGATGTTCTACTTCATTTCTTAAGGAACTTCTATTCCTTACTGGTTGATTTACATCACCAATGATATTATCACTGGGATGATTCTTAAGAGACACCTGATTTGGGTTTTGTAAAACCTGTTCATCAACATAGGGGTAGAAAGTCTTCTGGGTAAATGTTTCAGAAGTATCTTCTAGAACATTATCCTTATCAGAAGGTTCTTCTATCAAAGGTTGATAATCAGTTTTTGAAAACACATCCGAAGATATAGGTTGAGGTGGTTTAAAAACAAAAGGATCTGACTCATCAAATTTTACATGTACTGTTTCCTCAATAGTGCAAGAATTTTTATTAAAAACTCTATAAGCCTTAGAGGTTGTGGAATAACCTAAGATAATACCTTCATCAGATTTTGGTGCGAATTTATGTAGGTTATCTTTAGTATTCAGAATAAATACCTTGCAACCAAAAACCTTGAAGTTAGATAGTCTTGGTTTTCTGCCATCCCATAACTCATAAAGAGTTTTATTAAGAAAATTTCTAATCAAAACTCGATTTATAATATAACAGGAAGTACTTACAGCTTCAGCGCAGAAATGTCTAGCTATAGAATATTCACTCAACATTGTTCTAGTTATCTCTTTAATAATTCTATTTCTTCTTTCAACTACACCATTCTGTTGAGGAGTTCTAGGTGCTGAAAAATTGTGAGAAATAACTTTCTTACTACAAAAAGTTTCAAAATCAGAGTTTTGAAATTCTCCTCCATGATCACTATGAATAGTTTTCAATGGAAGGTTTTTCTCATTTTTAATATGAGCTCTAAAACTTTTGAAATAGGAAAAATCTTCATATTTCTTTACTAGAAAATAGACCTAAGTAAATCTAGTGTAATCATCAACTAGAACAAACACATAGTATTTGCCTCCAATACTTCCAGTTTGTGTTGGACCAAAAAGATCCATGTGCACTAACTGTAATGAATCGGTTGTTGAGACTTCACCGATTGACTTAAAACTAGATTTATGTTTCTTTCCATATTGACAAGAATCACAAACTTTAGAATAATCAAATCTAAACTCCAGTAGATCCTTAACTAGTTTCTTCTTAGAGAGTTTACATAGGTTTCTGAGATTACAGTGTCCTAGTATTCTATTCCATAACCAGGAATGATCTTCCATTGCACTTAGGCAAGGTAAATCTTGACTTCTGAGGTCTTCTATGTTCAAAGTGTAGACATTCTCTTGCCTATTGGCTGAGAGAATAAAATCTTCCTTGGAATTGTGAACTAAACACTTATCATTCCTAAAATTCACAAGGTAACCTTCATCACATAACTGAATTATGCTAATGAGGTTGTGCTTAAGACCTTTAACAAAAAGAACATTTGAAATCAAGGTTTTACCAAGAAGAACAATATTACCAATACCAAGAATCTCTCCCTTAGCATTATCTCTGAAAGTTACTTTTCCTCCTTTCGTTTTGATAATCTTTTCAAAATAGCTTGTGTTACCAGTCATGTGTCGGGAACATCCACTATCCATGTACCATTTATTATTGCTGGTACTCTCTTTATTTTCCTGAAATCAAGAAGAAAATTAGACTTTCAGAATCCAAATTTGTTTGGATTCGAGATGTCCAGATAATAAAATTTTAGGTACTCACATCTTCTTAGAGAAATAAGCTTTGTGAAAACCTAAAAATTGGGTTTTGTTTAAGGAACAATTCTTTGCCCAGTGACCACCACATTGACACTTGGTACAAAATGGGGCACTTTGAGGAACAAAATAATTGTTACTGAAAATTGTTTTTGCATGGGTATAACCAAATCCGGATTTATTTCTTAAAGGTCGTATTTGGGAATACATTTTATCAAAATTTTATTTCCCATAGGTAAAGTTTGATAAACACTTCTTTAAGGAAAAAATTTCGGACTTGAGTTTTACAACCAAGTTTTTATCCTCAAAATCATTAGTTTTTGAACTAGAGTTAGGCTCGAAAACATTTTTCTTAGAAATTACTTTTTCTAATTCTTTAGAAAGTTTGTTCTTCTCAGAACTTACTTCCTCAAGATTTTTTGAAATATTTTCAAAATCAGCATTTTTCTTATCAAGATCTTTAGAAAGATTTGATATCTCTTTTGTAAGAATAGAATTCCTAGAGTTTTCCTTATCAAGTTTCTTATTGAGTTTAGAATTCTCTATCTCAAGAAGTTCAGCAAAACTAGAGACTTCTTCATAAGTAGGTAAATTATTTTCATCATCAGAAGAAGATTCTTCATCAGAAGAGTTATAATACTTACTATCATTAGAATTTAAAGAAACATTGGTCAATGATTCAGCATTTCGTACCTTAGCCATAAAACAATGATTATCAATAGGTATTCTGGCTATAAGACCAATATTCTTCTGTCCTGAAGATTCATAATCAGAAGGTTCATCTGAAGAGTCACCACCACTGGCACTCTAGGTGTCATTAGCTTTCTGAACTTTCTTAGCTTTGGCTTTATAATACTTCTTTCTGTTCCTGTCTGAATGCCTTTCTTTCCTTTTTCTCTTTTTGAGCAAAGGGAAATCTGGTCTAATATGTCCGGCTCTCTTGCATTCATAGCAAGTAACTTCTCCATCTTTCTTATCGTTCCTTTCCTTTTCTTATACTTAGATTGAAAATTTCTATGGCCAACTATCTTGTTCATCCTTCGAGCAAGATTTTCTAGTTCATTTTCTGAGACTTCACTCTCACTAGATTCGGATTGGAAAATAACTTTCTTAGACTTAGATCTGGTTACTCTCTCAGGAGTCTTAGCTTTCATCTGATTTGAAGTTGTTGTAAAAGCAATAGTACCATTTCCATTTTTATTTTTGATGTTGTCAGCATCTCTCTTAATTATGGTTTCATGTTGGAGAAGAGTTCGAAATAACTCATCAAGAGTAATTTGAGTGACCTTCCTGTTCTCATCTATAGCTGTTCTTTTGGATTCCCACTCATTTGGCATAATATCAATTATCTTATCCACAAGAGCTTCATCATCTAAACCTTTCTCTCCCATAGACTGTAGGCTATTTACAATAGTCATAAATCTCTGTTGTACTTTACAGATAGGTTCACCATAAGGAAAATTGAAGCCATGATATTCATCTCTAAGCATAGCTCTTCTAGTCTCAATCACTTTAGAAGTCCCAAAGTGTGTAACTTCTAACTTCTTCCAGATACAGTTAGCTGCTTCACAAGAAGAAATTTGACTATATATATTTCTGTTCATTGAACATAGTAGTGTATTGCGTACCTTATAGTTGAGTTGATATTCTTGCTTTTCCTGGTTAGTAAAAGTTCTAACTTCCTTGTCAGGAATTTTATAATCGCCAGTAAGCATAACAAAATTGTCTACTCCAGCATTGATAACAAAAGTTTTCATTCGATGTCTCCAGTACTAATAGTCATTACCATCAAAGATTGGTGGTCTTGTAGGATTTAGATTATCAATTGAACCAACATTAATTCCTGCCATACTAAAAATAACCTTTGGCACACAAACTTGTTAGGAGAAAAGATTCGTAATAACAATGTTCGGAATGAGAAAGTTAGGAATGGAGAAGTTCGGAATGGAAAAGTGAGAAAGAAAAACTTATACATAAGAACAAGTATTTCAGATACCTCCTCTGATACCAATTGTAGGATCAAAATAGTGATGTAGATGCTCAATTTACAAGAGGGGGGGGTGAATTGTACACTCTAAAAATTCCTTTAGAACCTTTAATGTTAGTTAAGAATAACTATGTTTCCTTAAGAAAAAGAAAGGGTTAAGTTTAACAAGGTTAAACTTAAGAAAATTCACAACACTTTTAATACCAAACAAAACTTGGAAAGAGATTCCAAAAGTAAGTTCCGGAAATATGGTTCCGGAAATTAGAACTTAACAAAAGATTATAATATGAGATTCTACCTTAAATCGTATAGAATCTAAATGAAACCGAGTACAAATAATGAAGTATAAGAAAGTTATAATTTCCTTACAATACTATATGCAGTGGAATATAAAATAGTAGTAGAACTACAAGTAACAAGATATAAGTCTTTTAACCCAAATAGAAGTGTATCCAACAACCTTGAATAAAGGTCCCTTGATTTATACTTTCAAGCAAGTCTGTCTTACCCACACCAGGGTAAGCCCTCGATACAAAGATCGGAGTCTCTATCTTGTTATCCCCGAAAGCCCTCAACTTCAAGGTAGTTGGCAACCTCTGTCTTCCTCAGCATGGAAACCCTCGAACTTCAAGGTAGTCGGCACCTCTGTCTTCCTATCCCCGGAAACCCTCGAATGTAATCACCAACATTCGGAGTCTCACGGAGCTTTGAGAGTTAATAAGAGCCTCTCTCTCTAGAAATATCTTCAAGCATGTAATCACATGAGTCGAAGATCTGTCAGCCTTTCAGCATTCAGTGTTTAGTCACGAGCTCTTTCAAATGAGCTCCTATTTATAGGTAAGGTCGACCTCCTTCCCAACGGTCATATTTTCCTTAAAGATCGGAGGGACCTGTACATGTGTCACTTAGACAACGGTTAGTTTATAACAAAATAGACAACATCGTTTTACAACAAAACAAGTGTAACAGAATGTACGACAAAGATTAAAATTTAACAGAAAAGTTCGGAATGAAAACTTCGGAGTGAATGTTCGGAGTGTAAGGAGAATAATAAAGAGTAGTAAAAATATAAAGGCATAAGCAAAATGAAAGTTCGGAGTCTAACCAAAATGATTTTTGGAGTCTGAATAAATTCAGAGTGTATAAAACAAAGATAATTAGATTCGGTTTAATAAGAGAATTCGGAATGCGAATTTGGAATGCGAATTCATCATCATAGTTCGTAATGAGAATTCGTCATCAGAATTCATAATGAGAGTTCTTCATTAGAATTCGTAATGAGAATTCATCATCAAACTTCATAAGAATTAGTTATCCTAAGTCTGGAGTAGAACTTAATCAGAGTTTGTATCTGGAATTCGGAATGAAACTTTCTTTCAGTTCTTATCCAGAATTCGGATCCTAAAACAGAATGCTTCATATCAAAGTTTAAATGATTCTGAGAAACTAGAAATGAATCTGAATCTCATACTTAAGAAAAAAAATCTAGATGAAAATTTGATAAGGATAATTTTTCTTATGAAAGCGATTTTCCTTAAGAAAGTGATTTTCCTTAAGAAAGCAATTTTCCTTAAGAAAGAAATTTTCTTAAATATAAGGTGTTTGGGATTTTCAAAACAAGAAGGAATGGAAAAGTCATAAGGAAAACCTTATTGACTCAATAGTTAGTACATAATAAGGATTATATAAAATTCAATCATAGATATATTAATAATTTTATTAATTAGAGAAAGTGTTTGTGTTATAATGGGAGTTTCTAGACCCATCCTTATAATACTAGGATTTCTACTGTGATTTTTGACTCACAACTCCTTCCCTAAGGTTCTTAGGTAATATATAATTTTCATCGAAAACATGAGATATATATAAGAGTTTAATGATCCATAATCAAATTAATAATTACCTGATTTGAATATACGATCAAATTAGTATCCACCTCATCTTTAAGAACTTCAACCTCAACTGTAGTGTTCGCATATGGTTTTCCTTCTCTCCTTAACTTCTTATATAGAAAGTAACCTCGATGAAAAGGAAATCAGTTTTAATAATTACCCATTTATTTATTTTTGAAACACTAGATAGTAGTGATATCTTTATTTAATTTTCATTCATTATCTGTATAACCCTTATATCCACATTTGTAATAAACTCTTATGCCCTTAAATCATTTTATAGGATGTTTATTTCCTAGATTTTCACATAATAAAAATTTCTTCATCTTATTATTCTTATTTGAAACATTCCCTTTTTCATGGTGTTTATCTATCCTCTTCTTCTATTTATTTTCCTTTAATATATAGGATAATAAAATCCATCTCTATTTTGATGTCGTATAAAACTATTTTATCATGTGATGAAATTTTTTAAAAAATTAGTTCCCTTTATAGATTTGGCTTAATTCCGTCAAAGAAATAGTTAATATTTATTTATGTATTATGTATATAATCTATATAATTCTATTATAGTGTTGTAAAGGTAGAATCATAATCCATAACACTTTATTCTCCCATGTTTTAAAAGTTGAATAACTCTCTCTTATTTTCACTTCATTCCTTATAAGGGAGATATTTTTCAAATAATGTTTCTTTAAAATATCTATATTCCATGTATTTTATTTTTATTACACTTTATAATTATAGATCAATGACCACCTCTGAATAGTATCACATTTAAGATAATGTATTATAAGTATAAATTTTACTTTTATTTCATCCTAAGGCTATAAATATATTTTCAAGGGACTTTATCCATTGCTCAACTGCCATTGGATTAGTAGTTCCACAAAATTATGTGATATTATGTCACATGAATCAATAAAATATATGTGTATCTTTCTATAAAGCATAATTTTTTTTCATTTCTGAAAGTTTATTGGTTATAACATAGTTTAGGTTCTCTAATATGGTCATGATTTTCTCTACTCCAACACTAGTTTATTAGCTTTCTCATTTGGGAAATTTCTACATTACCTATGAGTACTTATACCATTCTTTCTACTAGGATCCTTTTATAAACAATGTAATATAATAAATTATTTCATAAAATTATTAATTTTATATCATAATATATATTTATAAATCTGGGGAATCAATTAACATAAACTGGAAATTTATGCATTGTTAAAACCAGAATCATAAACTTGGTTTCTTTACGGATGTCTTTAAATTATAAAAATATTTTCAAATATTTCACAATAGTCTGTAAATAAAATGTGAATTATCAAAATAATATGCCTCAGGAGTTTCCAAATAGGTGATAAGTACGGTTTAATTCACTATGAAATAGAATTATGGTCAAGATATACTCAACTGACTCTTTTTAGGGTTACTACCCCTTGATGCATCTATTCCAAAACCACATCCAAATGCAGTATCTAGACAAGGATGTATTGCAAGGAAAACTACATAATATATTCCTTACCAAAAAAATGATGATATTTTCTTATAATTAGACATATCCTAAAATTATTTCATATTTATATGTTACTTAATCTATGTTTTCATAAATCTAGTTCCCAATGATTCTAATAAATTAGATTTGATACCAACTGTAACAAACTAACTCCAATAACTCGAAGTTGGTGTCTACTTTATTGAATTGGAATAAATAAAAGGGATATAATTCAATGGAACTTACTAGTTTATTAGTCTTAGATATCCATATACAAACATGACACCCACCCTACATATGGAATAAAATATATAACAATAGTAAATGTTTCTCATGCTTGGAACTCATTCAAATATTTACTCTTCATAACCCTAGGAAAGGAAAAAAATAACGGTGAGCTAAAATACTCAATAAGGGTTTTGTACAATGGATTCTACCATGATTAAATAATAAATTATCAATATGGTAATGTAGATAACAAAAAAACACATTTCATTTAACCAATAACTTGAGTAATAAAATAATCCATGGATAATATCAATGTAATAATCCCACAGATAATAACAATTGAATTCAAAATGAAGGAAACGAATAATATTTGATGTTATGATCTCAAACAACCTGATATATATACCATCAATACCTTATTCCAAGAAAAATTAATTTATGTCTAGGTATACACTAATTACCCATTTAATTCGTCAATTGATTTGTCTCATGAAACTCGTCGATGCATCAAGGGGATATTGATATCCATTCACCACCTATCACTACATGTGAAATGAATTCCACATATATTTAATGATCAATTCAATTCATATAAAATATTCCTTATCAATAAATATCTGTATTGAGTAAATAATTTGGATTTATCAAGATTTTCCCCAATTAACCAAATAACTTTCATAGTAAAACACCATATATAAAAAAGGAATATGGTTTAAAATATAATAATATCCATCATATAAGGAATATGTATATTTAATAGAAATTTAGTTTCCAAATATCATAAGAAATTTAATGTTTCAAGATAAATTTAATGAAAATAAAATTAATAATATATAAGAGATGACCATCGATCCATTGGAAATATAGTTTTTTAATAAAATCATATCCTTTATAAAAATAAATAAAATGTAATAAAAATATTAAAATAAGTTACAATTTAATATTTTACATTTTGAAACAATTGAAAATTTTTAGAAGAAGCTATGTATCATAAAATGGTTATGGTGGTGGGGAATTCTATTAACATCGTATAATTTAAAAACATTCCTTTTAAATTTATATAAAGAAATATGAAAATAAAACATTATGAAAAAAATTATAAATATTTATTTAAAACCTTTCAAAAAGTCAATTATAGTGTAAAAATACTTAATAAATAATTTTATTAAAAAAATTAATTTTTAAATCAATTTAAAAAATATAGTTATGGAAGAAAGATATATTTTATTAAAATGAAAATAAAATCAGTTTTTCTTTCAAACATTAATTTCCACGATTAAAGTGTCAAAGAGAGAAAAAGTTGGAATAGATTATGTAAACTCCTTAAATATAAAGATGATAAAAAATATATATGGGTTTTATGAAGGATGGATTGAAATATTCTTTCAATGAAAATCAAGGAAATCCCAAAAAATATGAGATTGTAAACTAAATATATGTCGATTTTTTACTTTTAAATTATAACCCGTTGAAAGAATAAACTATCATTGAAAAATTAATATTAATAATTAATTATTTTTAAATTTTTAATATATCAATGTTTCAATATATACACCACATAAAATTAAATAGGTTTATAATATCAAATATGTCTCAAATGAATGGCAATTGAGATGAAATCCATTACCTTCCATTTTCCTTTAGTCGAACATGATTTAGCCTCTAGTATAATGGTTTTAAAAATATTATTAATTTATAATAGAACCATATTCATATTTATAATATCATATATTCTCATTTTATACTATATTATCACACGTTCATTGATAATATTTCATTATTACCGTTTTTTGTGTTAAATGATTTCTTCTCTCAAGCTTGTTTTGTCTTTAATGTTTATGTTCATGTACATATCATATAATTTAATCATATAAATAATGATATTAAATTTATAAATATCATATGTATTTATTACGTACATTTGTTTAATCATTCATGGTATTTGAACATGGAAAATGAATCACATCACTTTGTGGATACTGTAGGTTGCATGCACGCATGAGCGACATTATAATTTCCTTAGTCGGTGAAAGGGTAAGGATATATATGATATATTAAATTTTAAAAATAAATATTATTTCATTTGTATCATATAGATTCATGGGTTGCATCATTATTACTACCCAAGTGATTCGATGATGGAAAATAGATTACATCGGTTCACAAGGTGATAGTCAATCTTACACATGAGTGATGGTTTTTTTCATTTGATAGAGAATGTGATGGATAAATATTATTAAATAAATATATTAACATATAATTATATGGTAAATATTTTTTTTATATTAAAATTATTAATATATAATTGAAGGTGGTAAAAGAATAACTAAAAAAAGAAAGATTTGTGTAAAGAAAATTGCCTTTTCTTAAAAGCACCACATTTGGATCTCTTATTAATGACCATAGGGTTGTTTTTTTTTCAAATAAATTAAGATCTAGAATTCATATAAGAATGTTTTGGAGAGATTATTTTGTATTATTTTATATTAAGGTCTTATGAGGTGTGATGAAATGATGGGAGGGGGTTCCCATTTATAACTGAGGTTAGTGGCATAGTTGTAGTTTTTCAATGTTTTAAAATAATTTAATTTCACTTTCTTGGTAAAATGGATCCCAAATATCTCATATATTAATGTTATAAGTATAAGGTATAAATAAAACCAAAAAATGGGGTTTTAAAAAGTTTTTAGTAAATTTTAACACTTTTATTTATCAATAAATTCCCTATAAAACCCATTTTAACCTTAATCGTGGTAATTAATTTTTACTATTTTTACTATTCATTGTGACCAAAAAACATGTTGAAATTGTTAACTAATTTTATTTATGATGATTCAAATTATGGAATCTATTTTATGAAATTCAAAGTGGTATAATTTAATTTAATAATAAACATTCAAAAAATGTAAATTTTGTTTCAACAAATTCATTTTTTTAGAATAAGATGATCTTAAAAAAACTATATGACATTTAAATTAATATATTTTGAAATATAATATATAAATTTAATTTAAATCATACATAATTAAAAATTATTTTTATTAATTAAAATGAAAAGATATTATGCTTTAGAAAAAAATTTCTGAAAAATATTCCTTTTACCTCCAAATGTTATTATCTATATTTATATCTAACTAATGGTAAAGGCACGGTTAATTATACATATTATAATATATTATCATAAATAAAATTAGAAATATTTAAATACTACATTTTCAATTATTTATAAATGCTTATATCTAAAGGAAAATTTCAAACACTTGTTCTAGGCTTATTTTGATCTAGTAAATTTAAAATTGATATTCATTAAATAAAATTAGAATTTAGTGCCCTTAAATTTTTAATTTATTATTTTATGAAAGTTTTATTAAAATATATGTTTCACTTACTATAATTGAAGACTGGGTTTTACAATACTTCTTCAAAATTATTTTAAACAACTTCAATATTTAAGCAGCCTTCACAAAACATCATATGAGTTTGTTTATAATTTATGTATTGAAAACAAAATTAAACATTATAAAACCATATTCACTTAAAATGAATCTAAAAAATTAAATTCTATAGATAATTTCCATATTTTATAAGAACTTATTTAATCTAAAATCATAGAATCTTTATCTCATATATTTAAAAATATCCCCCAATATCATCTTTTTTTATAGATTTTCTAAACTCAATATATAGTCTCAATATAACCCTTCACTAGAGATGCATTATATGGGTTTATTTAATATTTCTTTATGTTTCCAAGATTTCCACACTAGAAATGTTTTGTATATTACAGGTTCAATTTTCATTTATGTTTTCCAAGGAACCACACTAAAATCAACCTGATAGCACATCTCTTTGTATTATAGAAAGATGAATTGATTTATTGTATCCATTTGATTATCTTATTACATAAGAAGAATCAGTTATCATTTACTGATCTATACCACATTAATTATTACTTACAATTATTTGAGTGAAGATAATTCTATCTAGAGGATTCCCCAACATATACCTCTCCATTATAGATTATTTTTTCCCCATATAAATATAGGAATTAAGGGAAAACATAAATAATTTAGATTGTATTTTTAGTATCAATTCATACTAAAACCTCAAATCCATTAAGGAATAAGTAGCTACTATTTTAGGTGAAAATGATCTCATTTGGTAAACCAGGTACCAAATTCTAGAACTATATTATTTCCCAACTAAAAATCAATGAACTCAAACATATTTGATAGATGAAAAGTATGAGGGTATAAGTGTTCATTAAAAATTTCTCAAACCCTTACCAAGTTAAACCTTTATATAATTTAGATTTCATAGGAAATGTTTTATACTCAGTTAAAATCCTTTCAATCTTATATATTTTTAACTTAACCTTTTTAACAATTTGGTTATCTATGAAAGTGGAGATTTTATTTATCCTCTTTAACTAATGTGTTTTCACTTATGGCCTGGAATCCCCTAAAAATAATGGAGGGTTTTTATATTGAAATTATAAGGATTTTAAACCTAATATTTTTAAGGTGAAACAACCCCACTAACAGTTTGATAATATTGTATCTAATTCCTTTATGATTCTTTTATCCCATGGTGGATCATTTGGTGTCATGTTCTTGGAAGATTCATTATAATAATTTCTTAGAGGTCTCATTGGGGAAATGTTTCAATAGTTATCAAGGAAACTCTATTGAAGTTAACCATAAAAAATACTTATGGTGATTAAAAAAACACAATCTTTTCCCCCAATTTTGTAAAGGTACTTTTTAACTAGGCATAAAAATATTACACCTAACCAGTCATCCTTGATGGGTACATTAGAATAGAAAATCTTATTGGTAAATCACAATAATAATAATAAAATAAAAATTTCCCAAAGAAACCTATTTGTAAATACATTTTTTAAAGTATTCACTTATAAACCAACCATTATGTAATATAATTCATAATCAAATGCCAATATTTTCTCAAAATCATACAACCATAATGAGTTTATTATCCATGAATTACTACATAATTCATGAATACCGCTCTTGTTCTTGAGGTGATAAAACATACCATAACGACTTTACCCACAACATAAGAGTTTTACTAACTACTTATTGTATTATAATATCCATGTGAATCATGTTTTTCCATAAAGAGGTTAGAAATTAATTTTCTTAAATACATTATGAGTCTCAATTCAACATATCTCTATGTCTACCACACAAAAAAAGAAAAAAATTGATACCATTTTTAACATCCTAACCCACCCCGTCGCACCTTAACCCCATCCAAAAAAATCGTATTGTTACTAGATATTTGGAAAATCCCTATAAACACTAAATTATATAAATTAATATCAAGGATTTATACAATATCATTTGGGATGATTTTTCCTCCTATAAATCACACCCTTGATTCTAAGGGCATTCTAAAAATTTGGTAAGGGGTTTCCAAAGTTTGAAAATTACGAACCTATTAAAATATCAAACTATGTAATGAAATACACTAATCTAGACAATATGTGATGAATGGTAAAAATAATCTTTTAAAACAATATAAATAGTAACATCAAAACTAATATGTATACTAGTGTATAAATCTTAAAAGTTAAGGCATACCTAGCCACAAAATGAAACTCCTTAAAATTCATATACAACAACTCCTTTAGGCCTCATAAAACTCCATTAGTAATCCCCTAATTTAGAACTAATTCTCCTCATAACTCCTACATCATGTATACACACCACCACTAGTAGAGTTGGATACATTTATTTTTCATCTGTTATGCTATATGCAATATACCTATGCACTAATGTTAGTGAATAGGGGGTGAGTAAATAACCTAGTAGAATTTTTCCAATGTTATAAATGTATCCTATGTATATAAAAACCCATCAATATCTAGTAAGTTTTATAAAAAATTCCCATACCATGACATTTTACAAAATAATTATAAGAAACGTAGGAATGAATAATGAATAAAATTCTAAAAAATTACAACCAACATAAAACTTAACAACACAAAAAATCTAACACCACACACTCACTTAATCACTAAAATATGAGGTATACCTTAGACCATGAGTAACCATCCATAAATGGGTATCACCTACTCATAATTAGACCAACTACCCATAAACCTCACCTTATCATTATAGGCAAGGTCAGTACATCCTAAAGGGAGTTTTCTAATATCATATCTAATAATTCATGCAAATAAGGCAATAATGTTTATAAATCATAAACAATAATAATAAAAATTGGAAATTAAATTTAAATATTCTATCAAGAAATCAACACAATTTAATTCACCCATTTTTTGAAAAAATATTATGCATCTAGAAAATCACCTTTGTTTTTGCCTAAAAAATAACCACACCAAACTCTTGGATGAGTAACCAAAAATTATTTAAAAAATTAGTCACTTTAAACACAAGGAAAAATTTAATAATCCATCACACCAATTCTATGGGATTAATTTAACTAGAATGAGTGAAGATCCACATACTACAAACTAGACATTCCACAGAACCACATAGCCTCATGTGAAATTCATTATCCCCTCACCTCACTCAAACACCTATAATAAAAATCCCAAAATTACTTAGGCTCAAAATTATGATTCCACCCAAACCACTTTTTGTTAAGGCTTAACCAAGAGAAAAATAAGAACATAGAAGAGTGGGAGATTTACAAAGTGACTTAACTTTAATCTAACACCCCAACACTCTACTATCCAAGATTTGAGTGAGAAAATAACTAAAAATACCAAGAGTAACCCTAGAGTAATATAATCAATACAGAAGGGTTGTAAGAATCTTTAATCACTTAAATCAAGATAAAATATGGGTTTTTTGGTATTTTTATGTGGTTTTATACCTTGAATGAATATTTATCGATGATTGTGCCTCAACCATGTAGATTAATCTATCATAAATTTTTTGGGAATGCATGGGTTGAATTTACAGTCCTGAGTGGTCATACATCAACTAAGTAGACTATTCAATCCAAAAAAGTTAAGATGCATGGTCTAATTATATGGTCCTGAGTGACTGGGCATCAAGCATTAATCCATATTTTCCTTTAAAATACATTGATTGGTTTACCTAGAAAATCATAAGAAGGCATTGAGACCTTTAATCATCCATGAATAGACCAAAAACCTTTCAAGAACACCTAATTATAATCTAAATCCATCTAAAAATCTTTATTTTATAAAATTTACCATTACATACCTCATCTAGGGCTCTAGAGTACAATGATTAGCCCTGTAGAACCTTTTCTTACCTCTAAGAATCATAACATAATTTACTACCATTATAGAATGATCACCTCAGTCATAAATTACTCCCTATTGTGGAATTAGGCTATAATTTGAGACTCCAATTGTAACATATATTACCACTACACTTATTTAACCTTGAACAAATTATGATGCAATATTTATTATTTCACAGTTTTATATTAATTCCAATAATAGCTAAAATTTCCCAAAATATATTACACCCAATTTGATTTAAATATCCTCTAAAATTTACCAAACTATAATCAATATTATAAATGATATTATCCAACCTATTTTATTTTTTCGAACAAAAACTTGAAATACCAATCATACTCTAAAAAACTATATTGAACCATTATTATCATCTTGAATAAAAAAGGTTACAACATTTCCCCCTTTAGAATTATTATAAAACCTAATTAAAATCCAATACTCTTCATACTATAATAGAACAATATGGAAATTAAAAAATTAATCAATCAAATTAACTCTGAATGGGAAATTATTAATGTAGAAAAAAAGAGTTCAATAAATAATTCTAGGATTTCCTTGAATTGTTCACTATATTTAATAAAATTTTAAGCCCATATCTCACATAAATCTCTTTACCATTATTCATTCATGAGATCATCATAATGGATCACATCCTCCCTATTAAAAAAAATCCCCTTCAAGAGTATATTTATCTCCCTTAATATGAAAATAATTCTCTAATTATATTTATCAATTTTTGTCACCAATTTTTCTTACTTGTGAGAACTTATCCACTTTATTAACCAATTATAAAAAAATATACCCCTTTAACAATAAACATAAATGGAAATTTCTTTCCAATTTTGAACAACCATGTAAAATAATAAATTCATATATGGATTTGGGAATATATCAAACCTATTTAATCTTTAGGATTGTTTTACCACTATGATTCTACCAATGTTTCTTCATCATGGTTTGTCTAATCGTTTTGTAAATATATTATCCACTAATTAATTTGTTTCAATATGAAACCCATTGATAACTATATATTTATCTTTCTCTTTAAATATTTGGTATTGTAGTTCAACATGTTTTTTATATGAGTGTTGTAATTGGTTATTTATCTAAATGGAACTTTTTTATCACAAAAAAACACTTTAGGCACTTTTACCACTTAACAAAGATCCTATAATTTTTATTTCTCCAAAATTACTTTGTAAAATATTTTATCAGATAAATATACTCAAATTTTTATATATTAAAAGATATAATCTCTTGAATTTTATTAATCCAGCCTACACATTTGATTTCAATAAAGAAAACTCCACCACTTGTGTACTTTCCATCCACTTCATCTCAATAACTATCTGTATCCAAATATACCTTTAGTTTTTGATATTTTATAGAACTAAACAACAATCCATAATCAAGCATACCATGAACATACATTAATATTACTTTTACTATAATGATATGTTCTTATTTTGTATTTATTTGAAAGATTTCAATAAATAATATTTAATAAACAATATACATCGTTTTTGTTTTCAAATTAAATAAACTTACAATCATTAAATAGTAAAAACTAATATCTATTACATTTCTATATTCATATTTTTTTAGACTAGTTCTAACCATTATTAGAGTTAAAACAATTTTAAAATCATGTATATCAAATATTTTTTAATGCTTTCTCATATTTTACTTGATAAATAAAATTATAATGACTTTCTTCATTAACTTGAATCCTGAAAAATTATGTGAGATGGCCTATCATTATCATTTAAAAATATGATCACATAAATTTAGAAAAATATTTCATGAATTCATTTTTTTTCTTCCACAAAATATGATATCATCTATGTACACAAGTTTTATTAAATTATCTTCAAGTATTTTACCTAGAAGTTTTGATCAAAACTACCTCTATAGAATTATATATTCATTAAATAAGAATCAAAATAATCAAACGAAGCCTATAGTTCTTAAATTAAACCATATAAATCCTTATTTAAATGATATACCATTCTTTCATTGTCAACATTTTTAAGTCCCACCTGTGGTGAAATTTAGAAAAAATATTTAATTACTTCACTCAAGAGTGTCATCTTCACATCCATTTGATATATCTTAGAAACAATTTAAATTGAAATGGCCAAAAATAGTTTAATCAACAGAAGTCTATCCACCAATACAAACATTTCTTATACAATAGTTCTATTAATTTGAAAATATTTTTTGCATATTAAATAATATTTATTTTTAATCACATTCCCATGCTTATAATATTTATTATTGAAAACCCAATTTTTTATAATGATGTTGGGATAATGTTCCTTTACAAAATATATCATATTTTATTCTTATATATTTGATAAAACTCTTAATTAATATCCTTAACCAATGACTTGTCCATTACTACTTCTTCAGATAATGTCTACTCTAATTGTGATAATAGAGTAGTGTTCACAACATGCCTCATCTAAAGACTTTTTATTAGAGATATTTTAGCTCCATGGATATTATATTTATTAAATATACATATTATTTTTAATCCTTTAAGTCAATTGTTAATCTTTTCATCACCTACATAATCCTATAATCAAACATTAGAGATTCCCTTAAGATATATAATTTTATATTCTCATTAATTTTCATCAATATCATCCTTATCTCCATATATTTCCTCAAAATATAAATTCCCAAACTTTTTATAATATTTTCCCTTAAAAAATTTAACATTATTACTTTTAATTATTTTCCAAAGAAAATTTCTAAATCAATTTTAATATTTTCTTTTGGTTTAATATCCATCAATAACTCCTTCATCAACTTCATCACTATAATTTCCTTGAGTAGATTTTTTATTTAAATTAAATTAATTGATTCCAAAAAATATAAAATGGTTTAGAGTCAACTTTCTTCCATTAAATATCTCAAAAAATGTTATCTTCCCATTATAACTTAATAAATATATATTTTGAGTGTATAATATCACTTGAAAAACCTCTTTTGAATAGTTCCATGAGATTCCACTCTCAATAAGTAATTTTTTCTCTAGATTTTTCATTATTCTATTTATCCTTTAATAAATTCATTTTTTATTGAAGTTTTAACTGATCAAACAAAATTTTTTATTCCATGATTCCCCAAAAGTTTTTCAATATTAATGAATTTATATTTCATACCATTATCTAATTGAAGTTTTTATTATAAACTTATTATTTCATTCTCAAATAACTACTAATATCTTCAGATGAATTCCATTGCTTCCTATTTGGTTTTCAAAATCATAATGAAACTCATCCTTCTATATTTATCCAAAAACAATATAAAATCATTTTTTATTTTAATTTCAAGTTATTTCATGGGGAGTAATAATTTTTTTTAAAAAAAATCATGTGATTTTAAAACTTGATTCTTCTTTTGATTATATATATTTTTTACCATTTTCCCTCTCATATAAGAATAACATGTCTCTTACCCGTCTATTTTTAGATTTCACATATCAATAACAATTTTCAATATTGATAGACTTTCTATATTTTTTTTGATAAATATTTCTAATTCATTTATTCTATTATCTATTTATATATTTTACCATGAAGAGACACGTGTTCTACTTTTTATCCACCTAATATATATTTCTATTTTTCTTCCATTCTTACATCAATTAGTTTCTATATTTTCTATTGATTAGGAATTACCTTCAATTAAATTTCACTACAAGTCCTAAATCAAAAAGTTAACTTATATTCAAGATATTATGTTACATCCTATCAAAAGATACTAATATGTTCTTTAATTCATCCCCAGAAAGTCTTTTTTACCACTAAAATTAATCATTAAATGTCCATAATTACCAACATGCATAGTTCCATAAACATTTCCCTTAATATTATTTAATATGTTTATATTCCTATACATATAATATATAAACACACTTTTGATTATCCATATGGAATTTATCAATGTCACCTTAATCATAATTTTGGAAAATATAAAATTTTCTTTCTTACTTTCCTTACATGACACTCTGAATTGAGTCAAAACTAGTGTGTGTCTCCTCAGTGTTTTATTCCATGTGAAGTGAATTAGTCCTCTAATTTTTATAATAGTAATAATTTTTCACAAATTTTAATTGAGTTAATTATTCACTTCTCTATTATCCTTAATCCTATAATGGGTTTTGTATTCATACTTTTCATATAATCTCAATATTTGTGAAAAAACTTATATCAATACAAACAATATACATAAAATTAATTTATCATTTGAGGTATATGATATATTATAATACTTATTTTTTGGTTTCTAAGCACATTTCCTTTTAGATAGATTCATGCCTCATTATAATAGTTCATGGAGTGACTTAAGTAGGTAAAAAATAGGTACTTCATTAATGGGGATATTTTCTTGCCTTTATTTCATAGTTCACTACCTTGTAATAACTTCTTTAGTTTTTAAAAATCCCACATTTATTGAGAATTATCTCCAAAAATTTTCTTTTTTTTCTCATTTTTGCGTGTTTCCAAAACATTAAATGATTTACCTTCTAATAAAATTACGGTCTTATATATATTATTGGATCATTTATTGTTCAATAAATTCTTACAACTCCTTCTACCTTGTTTATCTTTTTCCTATAATTATTTTTACATGAATTTACTAAATTAAAACATATTTTTGATACACTAAATTCTAGTTTAGATTCAATATTATTATTCAATTAAATATCCTCTTCCTAAAGATATCTAATCTTCTTACTTCGTTTCTAAAAATAAATATTAAAATCATTGATTACATTGGTATGCTACATAATTGTTTCTTGAAAATAGTACCTTTTATCAATATTTCTTGAGTATAAATTTGATCTTATACAACCTTATATAACTAAGTAATTTCAACTTTAATATGTTTAACATAATATGAAAGACTCTTTTAATTGTTCAAAAAAATTATGATCTTCTTTTTTGGATATCCATCTACTCAAGATCACCTCCATGTTCAATAATGAGGTCAAAAACTCATTCTTGTTAGTTTTTATCCTCATTTTCTAATTTCTATTTCTCAATAATCTCTACTATAGTATAAAAAACTGATTTGAATTCAATTTCAACTTATTTATGTTAATTAGTTTCCCTATCTTATTACTTATAAAAAATATCTTACATTGAACCATTATTCAATATTTATTTCTAGATTTTGTTGTTTCATCTATAAAAAAAATTAATTTGATCATTTTGTGAGTAATAAGCCACACCGTCATCACTTTAAAGCTTTCTTTAATATATTTTTAAAATATATCCGACATTTACACTTTTGAAGAAAATCAAATGACAGCTTCCCATCATACATAATTTTTCTATTTCTAAATTTTATACTAATTATTTATATGAATTCATCACTCATATCTTCTAAAATATCCTTACTTTTATTAGTATTGATTTTTTGTATATCATTGAATGTTATATCCTTAGATAATTTACTTATTATCCATTCTATTTTTATATTAATCTCATAGGAAATCAAATTACTCTAATAATAATCCAAAGAGAGATTTTTCAAGTTTCTTTCTTTAAGAGTTGACACCTTTGGATTATAAAAAATTGGAAATATCTGTATGATATTATTCAAAATCTCAAAATCTTTTAGTTTGGAATTTTTTTTGAATAGGTACAATAACCTCAATTATTTGGTTGAATAAACTGTTAATTTTTTTTGGGATACACCTTAAATTGATCAAATTTTTGTGAATAATTTTTAACTTTTATTACAATTCGTATATCCTTCATATATATTATATAACCTTTCCAACAGAGATTTTAAAAACACGAAACTCATCACCTTAATATATATATATATATATTGGTTGATAAATATTTAGATAAGGAATTTTATTACATTATATTAATGATTGAAATTTATTTTATATTATATTCAGGGACATGTATGTGGGGTTACATGTTTCTATTATATGTATTAAAGTTGATAAAACAGTAAGCTTGAGAGATTATATATTTTATCACAGATATTTATTCTATATCTTTAATAACCTAAACCTAATCATCTAATTATTACAAGGTTTTCAAAAAAAAATTATAACGACCACATTCTCAAGACCTTTATGTTTGATTTTTAGATAATTATGACACATAACCCTTTTTAATAAATAAATAACACCCTTATAAACCTATTAAGAATAAATTTCTTCCATGAAACATGTTATTCCCACTTTATTTAGTTAGAATAGATAATCAAAACATACAATTTGACTTCATTATTATTCATATTCATTCATAATCCTCATATAAATCATTATAAAATGTGGGATGTGGATATAAATCTTATTTAGGGGTAGGAAAAGAGATGTTAATCATTAGTACTGGAAATATAAGAAAATTCATTAGGATTAATCAATTTCATAAGAGGATACATTGAACTCATAGAGAATCATAAAATTATTTTTAATTATGAAATCTATTGAAATATACATATTAATGAAGTAAAAGGATCACCATAAAGAAAACTAATAACAATTCATGAAGATAATAGAATAATCATGAAGTTTTCTTGGAATATCATATTCATATCACGTGTAATTGAATAACTCCACTAGTTAATTATAATAACCTAAAATGGAATAACTTTACAATTTAATTTTAATATAATTTATTTGAATAATATATTATTACCCAATTCACTACGGGGATACATCCATGGAACATCCATCATCATATATAATGTCCAAGATACATCATATGAATAAAACACATAGGATCTTTTATTTCAACCCATAAGATGAAACACTAAAGTTAAAATTGATGACTCAAATTAAATGGGTTGAAAATTTACTTATTAAGATGAAATTAAAATATAAACATAGAATATAGATGAATATTTGTTAATGAAAATATGAATAAATAAATAAATAACATTATAGAGATATTTAAGAGAAATATAAATTTAAATAAAGTAAATCAATAAAGTTATTAATTAAGAAAAACTCTTATAAATATCGCAACATGTGAAGTAAGAATCTATCAATAAACAGAAAATTTGATAGAAATATAAATCATCATAACAAAAGACGAAATATAATATAAATAAATAAAAGGGTAGATTATAAAAAAATTATAATAACATATTCAAAAAAAAGGATGTAACTCATTAAAAGGAAATTGATTGAAGAATCCCCTTATGACCTTGGTGAAGTAAGATTCAAAACCAATGTAAGAAGAAACATGAAATTGTATTATAATTTCTATAATTTAAATGAAGATTATGATAAACGGTATCCATGGGATATTATATAATCCATTTAAAACATAATAATATTAAAATTTTCTAAAATAATCAATAACTAAGATGAGAATCCCCATACCTCAAATATCAATTCGATTTGTATTCCTTGTAATGTAAAGTCTTGTGTCTTTTAACTGGGTTAAAATATGAGGGTTTTCAATTTGTTTTGGTTTATCAAAGGATAGGTTTTTAAACCAAGATTTTAAATTTTATTCTGAGTGTCGAAACACTAAAAGGTGTCATTTTTGGACTTGCATAATTACCTGATATTTTTAGTGGGAATTACAATGATTCTTGGGAGCACTGGATCTGGAATAGTCCACTTTAATGGATTTTCATGAGCATCGAATGGTTGTGGACCAACCCGTGTAGTTTTCCCTATTGCAAAAATTATTTATTTTAATTAAATAGAATTATATGATAGATTTTGATTTATTAAAAGAAATTTTTAATAATAATATTATTATTATTAATATTATTGTTGTTTTTATTTAATTAAATAGAATGATAAATAATTAATTAAATGACGGTTAAATAAATTGATGTGGCTTTTGCGTTAATCAAAAAATAATTTTAATTAAATGAAGATTTTTGGAATTAATAAAGCCAATTTATTATTAAATGGAGGTTATGTGTTGGAGTTTTTATCATTAAAATCATATTAATAGTATTATAATAAATTAGGGGTTTTGGTTTTAATTAAATAAAAGTTGGAATAATAATAATGATGATGATATTATTATTATTGTGTTTATTTAATTAAATAAATGTTACAAGAATTTAATGTGGCTTTTGAGATTCTCAATGAAACGTTTAATCAAATGAGGGGTTTGATATTTAATGATGTTTTGTTATTAAATAAAGGTGTTGGGTTTATCAAAGGTTTGAAAAATATTAATAATGAGATTATTTTTATTTCAGTTTTATGAATGTAATAATTATTATTATTATGGAAATTAAATTAGGGGTTGTTGTTTTAAATAAATAAATGTAAAAAACAAATTTAATAATTAATGTGTATTTAAATGGGTAGGTTGGACATAATCAAAAAGAGAGTTTTATTGTTTCTTTTAATACAATTTAATTATAGTATTTATTAAATTACTATTTTAATTAAATGGGGTGTTTTTGTTTTAATGATTTAAATGGAAATGAAAATAATAATAATAATAATATTATTATTATTATTATTATTATTATGAGTAGTGTTATTTTTTTAGTATATTTTATTTTTTTAAAGGACAGGGAGGTGCTGTTTGGGGGAGGCGCGACCCCCCCCCTCACTTGGTTCTTCTTCTTCACTTGTGAGGCGCAGCGTATCCCTCCTCTGCAGGCTTCCTTCATGTGGTTCCCAACTGGATAAGCTACTCATGGCGCAACTCCTCTCCATGGCTGGATATCCCTTTGCCGGACCACCCTTGCAGCAGCACAACACCCCCTGGGAAGCCTTCTTACAGCAGGAAACACCCCCCTTTCCTAGGTCCTCCATCCACGAGCATTCTCTTTGAATTCTTCCTTGGATTTAGTCAAATATTCATGGTAGGATCTCCTATGATGTTTCCCATCATCACTTTTTTGGATTGATGTTGTTTTGGTAACCATTTAAGTTAGTCCAAATTTAAAGTTTTCATTGTAACACAAAATGTTGGTGGTCTTTAGTTCTAGGGTTGTGCAATTAGGTTCTCAGGATTCATTGGTCCACGTTCTGGAAACCACCGCTGAAGTCGAGGTAGTTCGGGCTAATTAAGTTCATAAACTTTGTTCAGAGGAAAATAATTATACTATTGTTTGGTTTTGCACCACCTAAATAAAAGTCTAATATTTTATATAAGCTCTTGGTATCTAACGGTAGGGGCGTAGACCTTTCTTCATTGGTTTTGGTCTTCTGAAGTTGTTTTAGTGATTTGTTGATTTTTGTTGCTGGGTTCACGTGTGTGAAAATATATATATACATACATATATATATATATATATGTAGATATATATACATATATATAAAGGTGGTTCATGTGTGACTGTGTTCCATTTTCAACTAATTTCCCCCAAGTACATTAAAGTATTTCGTGATTAAAATGACATCACCCTGACATAGGGTCCCAAATCTATATCACTTTATTTAAGAATTTTATCTTCTTTAAATAAATTAGGAATGTGAGTTTATTTGATTATAGAACAGGTAATATTTCTCTAAATGATGATTAAGGATAAATTTTTGGTAAGTGGTAATGTCATATCATGCTTGTTGTGGTTTGGATTTTCATTTTTCTTATTGTTTTTTCTGATATATGATATGCTAATGCATGACACTTTTGGTGTTATTAAATGATGCCTCCCACATGAGATAAATTAGGACTTGATTGTGTGTCGGTTTTAAGCTTGTATTTATAAATTGGTTAAAGTGATATGATTAAATATTTAAATTAATTGAATGGGGTTGCATGAGTAATATGGTAATTAATTGAGAAATTAATTATCATCTCATTTGTTGTAAAAATTGTGGCATTTTTCTGAATATTGAGAATATTGAATATTTTGACATGATTGGAATATAAATTGAAAACGAGTAATAATTAATGGATGGATTAATTATTACATGATAAATGGTAAATGGATAATTGATTTATGAACTAGTTATATATATATTATTTAATAAATTATTTGTTGAATTAATTAATTTTCATGCATTAAATTTAAGATTGTGAATTGATTGATTGTTATAATTATTGTCCATTAATACCTTGGTATGCGAGTTTATTTTCCATGATATAAGTTTTTTAGGATGGATTTGTCTAAAAATATGATATGCTTTGTGAGATGGTTGCTAAATATGTGGGCCTGGTTCAACTTCTTTGACTTGGGATGTTTACAAGGTGCATGTTAATTGTTAAAGTCCTGGATGAATCATTGTTTGAGTGGAAAGATTCAAACTTGTTAAATAATTGGGATAATTAAATGTTGAGTTAATTATTTAGTTGTATTTATAAGAATAATTAATTTTTAATTAATTATTAACTATTGATATGTTGAATGGTTAATTAATTATAGAATTATTTGATCAGAGATTTATGTTATTAATTATTTGTTAAATAAATTAACATATTATAAGAATTAATTATTGGATTGGTTTGGGCTACTAGACATGGTTTTCTACACCAATGATAAATATTTATGTAGGATTGATAAATGGGTTGTGGGACAAGGGTTGATGCTCTATATACTCATGGGGTTCTAGACATGGATTTCCACACCTATCTCACATGCAAATATTTTTTTATGGGACAGGGACTGATGCTTTAAATACACGTGGGTTGTGAGACAATGACTGATCCCACAAATCCTCACGAGGGTTATAGACATGATGTTCCACTTCCATAATTGACATTGAAATATGGGTCGAATTGTTTGTACATGAAATGAATTAATGGTTAATAAAAACTTTTGTGACATGATGATTATGAATTGAATATAAGAAAGGGTTCAGACTTATTAATGAATTTGGTGAATCACTATTAGTAGAAGGACCCATGAGATAATCACTAATTTTAGTGGATGTGCTCGAACATAGTATATGAAACATTAAATTGAATATTACATGTTATCCAAGAAAAAGAACAATCTTGGATTCGGTCTTTACCTTGATTACTTAGATGGTAGAGACATATGTGGTGAGTAGCTTATACGGGGGATGTCGAGCTTAGGCTGGATCATGAGAATTATGTAATTTATCAAGGTTTTATTAAATTATAAATGGAAATGAATGTGTGGTAACTATTGTGTATTCATGGAAAATGTATAATGTAGGTTCAGACAACAGATAAGAGCTGAAGCAGGTACTTGGGTATATAGTTACATTGTACTACTTATGTTAATTATGCATGCTTTCACACAGTTTAAATTATTTATTGAATTCCTAGATTTGGGGTAGACATCAGTGGTCCTGGCCTACTAAAATTTATATCTCACAACCTACTTAGGCCGCCATTGCACTGGGGTAACTGAGTAGATTCTATTTGGTTGCAGGATTGTGCTGTTTGTATTTACCTAGAAGATAGGAGAAGAGGACTGAGCGGAAGCTCATGATGCTCGAGGAGACAACCCTTAGGTATTTGAGTCATTGTTTATTTATTTATTTATTGTAATGTAAATCATTTTGTTTTGTTCACAATTTTCCATTTTTGTAACATTATCATGACATGCATCCATCTGCTGTGTAATTGGCGTTTTCCACTTTCATAAAATGAGTACTATTTGTATTCCACTACATTATTATCTATTAGACTACTTATAATATTTATGAACATTGTCTATTATTTAACTCTGATATGAGGGTATAGTCTCCCCACTGACTATCCATAGACCCTCACTACTAGTTGGCAGACTCTGGAGTACGGGGAGACATGGTTGAGGTCATGTGGTGACCGGTCCGGCCACCAGTTTAGTGGTGAGCCGGGTCGGGACATTAAAAATTTGTATCAAAGGGTTTATTTTCCTTTTGTATTTCTGTTTTGGGTTGGTAGACATGATACTAGGAAAGTGTCGGTGCTTGGGTTAATAGAAATTCTTGGGACTGATCACCCCATGTACAGGAAATGACCAAGTGTCTAGGGATGGGAATTTATGTTTGTAGTATATAAGCTTATGGTTGATATGATTTCACCTTGAGTGACTGGTGTATTTTCTGCTGTATATTGATTTTGAGAATTTTGAAAAAATAATTGTCTTGTCCTGATATGGAAAGCAAGTTTCAGACATGCATCATCTTAGGCACTTAGATATTCACATTTTATGCATATAACATGTCATGTAGTATCATTAGTAGTATGCCAGCTAATATGGATTTTGTTCCTTGAATATATGCCATGTTTTGTACTTATTTATCATTCCTTTTTAGATATCATGTTTTTGTGATATAATTAACATGCTTGAGTAATAATATGCAATGATTATGTTTCATGCTTCTGTGTTATAGCATGTTTTAGTGATTTCAGCATGTTGACCTATGTTAACTACTTGTAGTGACATGTTATCTTACTAATAAATAATTGGTTTCTTTAGATAAATTTATTTGGTTTCAATTACAATAGAACTAGTTTTAAGTCGTAAGTTGTATGGGCACCTTATAACTGCAAAAAAAGGGTAACCTATATTTTCAAACAATTAAAAAGGGATACTAAAGTTAAAATGTTAAATAAAAAAATCTTAAATGGGATCCAAATTCCATCGGTAAGTTGTTTGGGTGCCTTATAGACTGGTATATGGACATCCATGTGACTAAACCATTTAACCATAGTATGTTTGAAAATTTTTGTGAATATAAAACTACTTAGTTTTGATTATAATAAACTATTGTAGGGTATCTTTTTAAAGAACCCGGATTGAATAAATGGGACCTTTGGAGGTTGTCTTTTTGGTAAAAAAGTAATTTAGATGCAAAATTTCCTGTTATATTTTAATTACACTATATGTGAAATGTTTAAAGAGGAAGTTTTTTATAGCATGTCTATTTTTCCTGTGGGTTATTGTTTTGAAAACCAAGTTACTTGCATTGAAAAAGTTCTTGTGTGTTTGTTGATTTTTTTTCAAATGTTTAAAAGGTTGAAATGAATTAATTAAGATTTCTAAAATTGGGGCTTTTGAACCTCATGATTTTGGTTTTGCGTGACAAAGTGATAGGGTCGACGATTATGTTTTTTAAGGGGCTAACCCATTGTAAGTAGTACCCTTAGAATGTTCTGGGGAATTAAAGTAAGCTTTTCCTACTGCTCGGGAGGACTTCTTGGTACTCGGGTATTATGGCACACTGATAGTAGATGGTGGGTGGCTGATCTTTTATTTCATCATCATGTAAAATACTGAGGTTGGTACTGTCGAACCGATTTTGGTAAATGTGTCGACAAGTGATGCCGAGATTTTTGAACAAAGTCATCCAGTAGTAGTTCAACTAATCTTCTTAATGACCTTAGTCTCCTCTTAGTGTGCTCCTCTAAATATGATAAGCATGTCCCCTATCTTTACCTCATCATGGAGACACTAAGATAGCATTGGTATTATTCCGCACTATAGTTTAAATGTTGTTGGGCTTGATGGGTAGTTGTTATATGGGAAGTACGCAGGATGCGTGGTTTCTTTGGGATACTCCTTTACTTGTGTTAGGGTAGGGTTGTTTTTTAAAATATCCTTATGATGGCTTGACTTGGAAATTTCCCCAGAGATCGAGTAAGTACTTCATTATACATGTGGGTGGTTTTATAGTAGTTTTAAAGGCACATCGCCAGATAAAGGGAAAATGTGGGTTTTGGGTCTGTGACGTCTTTTGAGGGAAGCATGTGCAACCTATTCTATTGGTTGATCGATATTCCACTATTTTTGATGAAACGATCCCTATAATGGCATCAGATATAAGCTTTTTTCAATGTTTAAGCTATAATGTGATCTTTGGATCTAGTTTTAAAGGCTTAGTCATTAGGCTTGGGAAGGGTTAAAGGTTTTTTTGGCATTGGGAATGCAACACGTCAGTTCTAATGAGATTAATTAACCATGGTAGGTTGGTTTTTTTAGTATTGGTTCCCAATGTCTTCTGAGGGACGATAAGTTTTTAAGGTGGGTTCATTGTAAAGTCCCATTTTTTTTAACCGGGTTAAAATGCGAGGGTTTTTGAATTTTTTTTTGTTTATCGAAGGGTCCGTTTTTAAACATAGATCTGGAATTTTATTCTAAGAGTTCGAACACAAAAAGTTTTGGTTTTTGGACTTATTTAATTACACTATTTTTTTAGCAGGTGTTTCGATGAGTCTTGGGAGCACCGGATCTGGAAAATTTCACTTTAATGGATCTGCACAGGCAACGCATGGTTACGGACCAACCCATGCAATTTACCATATTTAATAAATTATTTATTTTAATTAAATAGGATTATATGAGAGATTTTGATTAATTAAAAGAAAGTTTTGATAATAATAATAATAATAATGACGTTTTTATTATTATTATTGTGGTTGTTTAATTAAATAAATGATAATTAATTAATTAAATAATGGTTGAGTAAATTGATGTGGCTTTTGGGTTTATCAGATAATCATTTTAATTAAATGAAGAGTTTCATAATTAATAAAGGACTATTTATTATTAAATGGAAGTTATGGGTTGGAGTTTTTATCATTAAAATCATATTAATGGTATTTTAATAAATTGGGGTTTTTGGTTTTAATTAAATGAAAGTTGTAACAATAATAATATTATTATTATTATGTTTATTTAATTAAATAAATGTTAAAATAATGTAATTTGGCTTTTGATCTTCTCAAAGAAACATTTAATTAAATGAAGGGTTTTGGATTTAATGAATTTTTTTTATTAAATAGAGGTGTTGGGTTTATTAAAGTTTTAAATAATAATAATAATAAGATTATTATTATTTTAGTTTTATGAATGTAATAATTATTTTTATTATTATTCCAATTAAATTAGGGGTTATAGTTTTAAATTAATTAAGGTTAAAAATGAATTAAAGAATTAATATGGATTTAAATGGGGAGGTTGGAGATAATCAAAATAAGTGTTTTATTGTTTCTTTTAATACAATTTAGTTATGGGGTTTATCAAATTATTATTTTAATTAAATGGGGTTTTTTGGTTTCAATGACGTAAATGGAAATGAAAATAATAATATTATGAATTTGGAAATTAATATTATTATTATGAGTAGTGTTATTTTTTTAGTATATTATAATTTTTTTAAAGAAGACGAGGCATTGTACAGGTGAGGCGCAACCCCGTGGTTCTTCTTCTTCTCTTCTGAGGCGCAACACAGGCCTCCTCCACAGGCTTCCTCCATGTGGTCCTCCATCGAGAAACCTACTCGTGGCATGAACTCTTCTCCATGACTGGATATCCATTGGTCGGACCCCCCTTGCAGTAGCGCGACACCCCCTGGTAGCCTCTCTACAGCATCCAATTCCCCCCTTTCCTAGGTCCTCCTTCCACGAGCATTTTCTTTGAATTATTCCTTGGATTTAGTCGAATATTCATTATAGGATCTCCTATGATATTTCCCATCATCTCTTTTGTGGATTGATTCTATTTCAGTACCCATTTAGGTTTTTTCGAATTTAGGGTTTTTGTTGTAACCCATATTTTTGGTGTCCTTCGGTTCTAGGGTTGTGCAAAGAGGTTCTCAGGATTCATTGGTCCACATTCTGGAAACCGCCACCGAAGGAGAGATGGATTGGGCTGATTCGGTTCGCTGATGTTGTTTGGAGGTAAAGAATTATACCGTTGTTTGGTTTTTCACCACCTAAATAGAAGTATAATATTTTATCTGAGTCCCTGGTATCTAGTGGTAGGGGCATAGACCTTACTTGATAGGTTTTAGACATTAAAAGTTGGTTTGATGATTTGTTGATTTTTTTTGTAGGTCATGCGTGCATGAAAATATATATATAGATATTTATATATATAAGTTTATATATATATATACACACAGGTGGTGCACATGCAACTGTGTGCCATTTGAAACTAATTTCTGCCAAGTACATTAAACTACTGTGTAATTCAAATGATATAACCCCAAGGTAGGGTCTCCAATATCTATCACTTTATTTAAGAATTATATCTTATTTAAATAAATTGAAAATATAAGTTTCTTTGATTATAGAACTGGTAAGTTTTCTTGAAATTCTGATTAAAGATAAATTTCTGATTAGTGGTAATGTCATATCATGTTTTTTGTGGTTTGGATTTTTATATGTCTTCTTGATGGTGCTGATATATGATATGTCGATGCCTGAAACTTTTAATGTTTTAAAATGATACTGCCCGCATGAGATAAATGAGGACTTTATTGTGGGTTTATTTTAAGAATTTATTATTTAATTGGTTAAAGTGATATGATTAAATAGTTAAATGTTTTGAATGGGGAAGGATGGGTTATAGAGTAATTAATTGTGGAATTAATTATCAAGTAATGTGTTGAAAATATTGTGGCATTTTTCCAAATATTGAAAATATTTAATATTATTACAAGTTCGGAATATAAATTTGAAACTGGTAATAATTAATGGATTTATTAATTATTACATGATAAATGGTAAATGGATAATTAATTGATTAACTAATTAAAGAGATATGATTTAATAAATTAATTGTTAAATTAATTAATTTTCATGATTTAAATTTAATATTCTGAATTTATTGATTGTTATGATTGTTGGCCAATAATACCTTTGGATGTGTGTTTATTTTTCATGCCATAAGTTTTTTACAATGGAGTTATTTAAAAATATGATTTTCTTTGTAAGATGGTTGCTAAATATGTGAGCCTAGTTTAGCATGTTTGGCTTGGGATGTTTACGACGTTCATATTAATTGTTAAAGCCCTGGATGAATCATTGTTTGAGTGGATGGGTTCAGACTTATTAATGAATTGGGATAATTAAATGTTGAGTTAATTATTTAGTTGGCTTGCTATGAAAAATTAATTTTTTAATTACCTATTAACTATTGATATGTTTAATGGTTAATTAATTTTAGAATTATTTGACGGGAGATTTATGTTATTAATTACTTGTTAAATTAATTAAAGAATTGGAATAATTAATTTATGAATTAATTAATGGATTGGTTTGGGGTGTTAGACATTGAGTTCTATAATAACGATAAATATTTTTGTGTGACTAATAAATGGGTTTTAAGAGAGGGACTGATGCTCCAAATACTCACGGGGTGCTAGACATGGAATTCTACGCCTAGCTTGCAAGAAATATTCTTTTATGGGACAGGGACTGATGGTCCAAATACCCATGGGTTGTGAGACAAGGAATGACACTCCAAATACTCACAAGGGTACAATACATGATGTTATACTCCCATTAATTGACATTGGACTATGGGTCCAATTAGTCGTACATGAAATGAATTAATAGCTAATGAAAACTATTATGAAATGATTATTTTGAATTGAATATAAGAAAGGATTCAGACTTATTAATGAATTGGTTGAATCAGCATTAGTAGATGGACCCAATAGAGAATCAATAATTGTAGTGGACGGGCTCAGACATAGTATATGAAAGATTAAATTGAATATGATGTGTTATCCAAGCCAATGAAAAAGATTGGATTTTGTCTATACCGTTATTAATTAGATAGTCTTTAGAGACATATGTGGTGAGTGAATTATATAGGGGATGTTGATATTAGGATGAATCACGAGGATTATGAAATTTATCAAGGTTTGAATAAATTATAAATGTAAATGAATGTTTGATTACTATTGTGTATACATGAAGGCGGCGACGAGATCTGTGACTCTGGTTCTCTGTGAGTTCTTCTTCCAGTGAGGTTCGGAAGGTCCTCTTTATTCTTTCTCTTAATCTATGCTTGTTCCTGGAGGAGGCTTTGTCATTCGAGGATGGTGGTTTCAGGCTTGGTCTTTCTTTTTATAATATTAATGTTAAATACAAGTTCTAAATTTTCAGTTTTTTTAAAAAAAAATTACATGGAGTTGTGAAGATATTGATGAAGATTGATGTTGTTTTATTTATTACTAGTCCGATTTTATAGCTTTTATTAAAGTGATTAAAATAATTTTATAGTTTATGTAATATTAATAAGAATATACACATGGGGAGATTAAAATTTTTAGTTTATTAGTGTGATTCATCTTTCCTAAAATTGAACAAACCATTCCTATGTTACTTAGCATGAATTATAATGGAATAAGTGAAAACATACACTCACATGAAGGTTTTTTAATGGATAAAGGAAACCTATAATGATATAGTAATTAGGTTTTTTTTAAATAATCTACTTGAGTATTTATATACTACAAAATACTTTGTAAATAAGCCAAAGTATCCTCATATGTGTCATCTTTAAGTTAATACCTATACATACAAGTCATTTTTAAGTTATATATGTGTTATTTAAAGATATTTAAAATGTGTCTAAGTGATTTGGAATTTTTATATGAGTAATTAACCTAGAAAATAATAAAGTAGGATAATTATATAGTTATGTAATAGTCATTAGAACTACATATCATTCATTCCAGAGTTAAAGGGCCTTGTATGAGAATTATTCTAAGTTGCATTAGAATCATTCTAGATCTATTTAAGAGTCATTCTTGAATTCGTGATTAAAATATAGAAATGTTTGATACATCATAAGGATCATTATTATGAGCCATGTAAGCATGATATTCTATTGTATGAGGATCATTTGTACACCATGTAAGGATCATTCTGATTCCAACACTCATTAAAAATTGATAATTATATAAAATAAAAATATCCATTTTAAAAATTTGTATTATGATGGTCAATCAAATAAAAAGATGATAATTTTGTTCTTTAAGGTTTAAAATATCATGATGTTATGTATATCATTGATTTTTGAAATATTTTATAAGAATTAATTGATCAAATAGGTGTATTATTGATTTTATGATTTTCAAATGAGAATATTTGAAAATTTTCATTGTTGATCAAAAGATGAATAAAATATGATTATGCTATCACTATTATTCATGTATAAAATCAAAACAAATAATATTCAATTTAAGCTGAAAGAATGGAAATTTTATCTTCTTGAGTGATATAAATAAGATTAATGTTATATGATATTTTGAGTTAAATAACTAAATATAAAATTATAGATAAAATTTTTCTTGGAAAAATAATTGGGATGATGTATGTGTTGTTCATTAATGAATTGAATACCACTATTTGATTTTTGATTCTTACTAAATAATTATTAGTGAATTATCATTAGTATTGGATGGTTTAAATAATTATTTGTTTATCTAGGATAAAGTTATAATAAAATTAGAAATCTAATTCTCTATATCACTGTGGAGATGGATTTAAAGGCTGTAACATCCCTACTTTTCAAAGAGGTAAGCATCCTTTAAATTTCATTTTAAACATATTTTTTTATCCTTATATTTATTAAGGGAGCAAGGAAGGTTTAAAAAGATTCTAGGGATTTTTCCATGCCTGAAGACTTGGTTTTTGGAGAAATAGGTAGAGGTGTATGGTTGGTGTGTGGTTAGTTGTAACCATATAGGTAAACCACGAGTCCCAAAAGAGGAGAAGTACAATTTAAAAAAACATTTGAGGGAGTCCACATAATTATTTGAAATATTGAAACATGTTATAGAGGATATCCATAAGATTTTCACACAGTTCTTCAACCTATGTGCAAACCATGGACGGGGTGTGCCATATGGAAAATGGTGGCGCATGGTTGACGCATTGTTTAGCCAACTGTGTGGCCAAACCATGCATCCTTTAAAAGTGAGTGAAATTATATTTTAAACCTTTGGGTTTTTTAAATTTCCTCCTAATTTTTCTTCTCTCATTCATGCACATCATCCTCTTCCACTTGAGAGCTCTCTTCCTCCCTAAATCTAGGCTTTGAGCTGGCCTCTCTGTTGCACTCTAATTCAAGCATCATTTATCATGTTGAGTAGCTAATATTATCTATTTTTAGTGTGATTTTATATTTATCCATTTTCTTCCATTCTAGCCCAGATTAGAGGGTAATACTAGATAAGGTGTATATTTCCTATATAATAGTTGGTTCAATTATTTTCCTGGAATTTTATATTTATTATATTATGTGTCATTATGATGCTTTTTTAATATTCTGTGAATCTTCACTTAAAAGTGAATTTAATTAAATGATCCTATAATGCCTAATATTAGTTAGTCCTTGAGACCTAAATCCATCATCAAATATTATTTACCTCCATAATAACCACGCCTTAGGGTGTGTTATTAAAATTTATATAAATTATATTCCTTAATAATGAAGAACCCAAATTGATTAAAGTAATGATTTTGTCTTAATTGTTTAAGTTTTTTTTATGTAGAGAAGTAAATGTTGTAGTGATTGAAGTATAGAGTTATTTTGTTGAATTATTCTGGATAATTACTCATATGTAAGTTGGCTGGGTTTTTTTTATTGTAAGATTTTTTTAAAATAAATAAAAATTAAATGTGATGATTAAAGATATTTTTTAATGACCAAAACATGTTCCCAATTGTATTCGGAAAATGAAAATTGTTTACACCATTTGAATTAATGAATTTAAAAGTTAAAATAAATATTATTTAATTAAGACCATAAAAATATATATTTTTCATGATGACTAATTTTAGAAATGGTTTTGGATGAAATTTTTTGGAATATTTTATATATTGTTCTAATAATTATATTGGTCTAAAAAAAATATATCTTGGAAAATAGAAATATATAAGATCCATGTGAAACATTGATTAAGTGGGAATTAGGATAAACCACAACATCCAGTTAGTATATATTGGTCAAGTATATTAATATAGTGCCTACATAGATATGTAAGGGAGAAAGTTAATCCTCCGTGTAGGGAGGCACAATGGAAGAGTGCTGGCATGGGGTAATGCCAGTGGTAATTCAGATTTGAAGGTTGGATAACATGACTTGTAATATAAATGATCACAAGTAAATGTAGATAAATAAATATGGGATACATGTAGTGGAACACTATTCATCCTCCATTTAAATATATGTATAGATTCTCAGTCATCTAAATAATTTGATTTGTGTCTTTTGATCATGGTACTGAGCTCTCCTTCAACCTCTTCCTTGCTCGAATATTATTTATGTGTCAAAGCTTCATGTATAATATCCAGAGATCAATAAAAAACTCCCAACCAACATTTAAATATCCTAGGTATTTTAATATGATCAAAACCACTTTCAATTTTGTTTTTATATTTAAACTATGATCAAATAGTAGGAAAATAGTGTCAATTAAAAAAATTGATGATAGTACTTTTAATTATTGTGTGAATCCATCACACAGAGAAAATGATGGATGTTCATTGTTTTTAGAGTTAAACGTCGGTGGAGATTTTTCTATAAATAACCATTGTTATCCCTATTTTCCATGAAAAAAAATCATATTTGAGAGTGATTTTTTTGAGAGATCCGATAGAAAAAAAATAGTTGTGGAAGCGCTCTCATTTTGTGAAGCAGATTCCATGCATTTGTGTTAAGTTTCTACCTTCATGATCGCATGATTTTTATTTGAGAATAGTGGACCTTCACATCATCAAATTTATCATATTATTAAGATAGAATTTCACATAATAATTCAGGTGAAGATAAAACACATGAATCATGTTTTTACGAGAAGAACGGAGAAGAATGCACAATCCATTTATCAAAAGATAGTTTATGTGAAGAGAATAAACATCAGTTTAGAATGACCATAAATACATGAGGATAAGGGTCCATTGTAGTTTCTTTTTCACAATAATAAGGAATGAAGTGACATCATATATACGTGTTATGTGATTCATGCATATGAAAGTATATATAAAGTATTCATACATAAAGTTGGGTGAGTTTTTCCTTTGTCACTTGATATGAATGAAACAATATATGTGTATCAGTTCTTGTGAATAATTGTATTGTGTGAAGACACTGTGAGATACTATTTTGTGATATACCTTTGTGAAGTAAATTGATAATATGATATATGCACACATGATTTAAGGAAGAGTCGAAGGCAGTACGATTATTATATGCTTAGGTTGTATGCAACTAAAATGGAACTGGAGGATTATTTTGATCAGTTGAGTTTTGTTAAAGTGTTATGCATGAAATTATATATATATACATAGAGGTAGTGAGATACTTTGTATATTTCTTCCATGAGGAAGCATCCATTTAATTATTATTACACGAATATTTTTGATAAATTTAAAGAAATAATGACATTGAATTGTCGTTATATGAAAAGGATATGGAAATATAATATTTTCATGAGTGATGAGTATTCCCTTCATGAAATAATTTTTCTGTGAAAATATGATTTCCATCATACATACATAAATGAAACACAATTTACATGTGTTTAGTCATTGAAAAATCCTGTTAGGAGTATTATTTTAGCTAAAGAAATATTTTTTATTAAAGTGAAGAATAATACAACTTTTAGTGTTTTTAGTAAAATTCAATGTCCCATTCTAAAATTATATTGAGTTGAAGTGGAAGTGATCTCTTCTACAATTCATAATAGTATACTAAGTCTACTATCATATAGTTTTTTTATTACATTCAATGGAAATTGAATACTTTCAATTTAAGTGAGAAAGTGAAAAATAAATTTATCTTAGTGGCAGGAAGAGGAAGATCAATTTTTTGTTGCAGTGAAAGATTTAAATTCTTATTATTTTTTCATTGTTTTAGTGTTTTGGTTTTAAATACTAGTGGAATTACAATATAAATATCATTGGTGGGATGATAATATAAAGAACACTATTGGGATACCATTATAATTTGTAAATTGGTTTATACCTATCTACCATGGTTTTAGGGTGACACCTGACCAACCCACTTGTAATTTTTGATTGGTATCTAGTATAGAAGTTGTATCTCATATCATCCTAAACACAACAAGGACACAGACACTCACATCATGGGGAAACATTGTAAAAAATATGTGTTGTTCTTCATTTACTTTTAGTCTTTCATGGGGTATAATTGTGTTTACAAATAGATAAGATATATTCACTTTAATAGGTTCATATGTTTGAATTAGAATTGGGGTAAAAGTGAATAAAATAAAATTGGTAAAACTTTTGTACATTGATTCACCACTTCCCCCCTCTCATTATACCAACATGATCCCCTAATAAATTCAATTGGTATTAGATAAAAGGTTCCACCTATGATAACATATACCTTATTGTTCTAGTTGTTCATATTAGACATATATAAAGTGTATATTCGAATTTGAAGAAGTAATAAATTTATCTCATATAGAATGTTCATTTCCAATCTCTATTAGTGCCACCAAGGAGTTTTCTGCAAAAAACCTTGAAGAACAGACAAAATAAAGAGGCAACAATAATGAGAAATAATTTCAAGAAGAAAGTGGGTACACCATAAATAGAATATATTCAGAGTGGTAGTATAACAACAGTATCTATTAAATCAGTTGATAATTACTCTTTTGATGATTTCAGTTCAATCAGTGATAAAGATGATTTTATTTGATCACTCAGCGATTTTTATTTAAAAGTTAAATATTACCTAAATAATGTTCCTACCGAGTTTTTCACTTATATATTTTCTTTTATCAATGGACTATATGATGAAAATTAATAACTTTAAGAGGAAGCTTAGGATTTGGAGAAAGCCCTAGAAAAGAAGTTTCAATGATGAACACTTCTCAAAAAAAATATTAAATCCAAAGAAGAAACTATATAACTTTGGAATGTACATTTATCATATGTTGAATAAAAATTGAAAATAAATGTGTGTGAGTAATAAGTTACTTATAAGGTCCTTATTGAGATGATTTATACACTTGATGAATCACATAAATATACTATGAGTATTAGGGGATCACAGTTGTAAATCAAAGACCTAGATGAGACATTCATCTTAGCTAAAGAATCAAAAGAAAAGTATCTATTTCATTGAAATGAAAGATTCAATTTGGTTAAAGATAAATTAAAAGGGACTATCTGTGAGAAGGATGTGATTAAAAAAAATTATACTTAATTCACCTCTGAATTCGATAAACTACACATTACATATATGAATTTTAAAGAAGTACTTCTAGAGGGTAAGACAAGTATAATTAAAGATTTGAATAATTATCTATGGGTGGAAAATAAAATTCATGATGATAAAATTCAAAAATGAAAAGTCAATGGAAATAAAAATTAGAAGTTTTTTAGGATGAGAAAAACTTCTTCAATAAGATGTTCCTTGAAATATAATTATATTTTAAATATTTGAAGGAAACATAGTTAAAGACTTCCCAAAAATAATGTGAAGATATGTTGAAATCACTTGAAGACCAGAATAACTCTCTAAATTTAAAATTTCTTGAGTTCGAGGTAAAGTTAAGAAATATAGGTAACACCCAAGCTGAATCTTAACAAATTTCTCAGATCAAAAAGGATTATAAGATTAATTCTAAAAATATTCTTATTTCTAAAAAGGCTCATTCATGTGGTAATAAGTGACTAATATTATCTACAGATAAAACTATTGAAATATCATTGAAATAGGAAAACCTTGTTTTAAAAGTTTATGTTTATATTAATATTATTTAATTTGTTAGTACAGGTTCGAAAAGTAATTTTGGTCAATCATGGGTGATGATGAATGATTATAAATCCATCATATCATCAAATGTGTATATAAATAAGAGTTTTAATTATTTTTCCTACAAAGACCTTAGATAAATAATCATATTATCCAAAATAAACGAGATGTAGAAGCTATCCAAAGAGTATCATAGAATAAAAAGTAAATATATTTTGGTTATTTTGGTGATGTTGGAAATTTGGGAATCATTCCATTAACTATTGGCATAATTTTTCAATGCATTATAATTCTAAAAGGTTGGTATTAAGGGGGAGTAGATCTATTTTTAAGATAAATCCTACATAGTTGAATCATAATTCACATATAAATAAGAATATTTCTAAAAATATATATTTGAGTGTCTTGAATAATTCTTTGATTATTACAATAGATGTGGTCATAGTTATGGTGAGTGATGTTATGTACCAAATATGCTTTATGAATATGCTGATACAAAGATAAAACCACAAAAAATGAAAAGGAAAATAAAAAAAGGTAGAAAAATATTCCTTGGGGTATAAGTAGAAGAAGAGAGTTAAGAAAACTATGATATGAGATACACCAAAGAATATTGATGAAATAAATTTCACACTAAAGAAAAGTTGATTCTAGTGTGGAATAAGATTTCATACCATAGACCTTTTTAAACAATTCATAAAAACTAATGCTTGTGGAATGAAACTAAAGAAGAAAAATAAATTAATCATATAAACAAATAAAATGGTTTATTTGTTGCATGAAAATCAAGATGAAAAATTCAAAATTCATGAGAGGTTTTATAAAAAGGATAACCCTATTATTTCTATAGATTTTTGTCAAAGGTGAAAAATCTCAGTACTTATCAATGAAAAATACATGGCATGGTTTCCTAAACAAATTGAACTAGTGAAAAACAAAGAAAAAGTACATGTGTGTTCTTATATTAAAAAATAAACTATGAAAAATGATTCAGCACACAAGAAGAATTAAAACCATTTACCAACATAATTTTTTTTCCAATTGTCTAGATAATCTAGAATTTTCTAAGAAGTTGGAGTGGAAAAAAAAGAATTAAATTGAACTACTTTCCAATGTGAAGAAGCACATTCCATCTAAGATGAAATTTAAGGAAATTAAAAATTACATGCTACCATTAAATGATAATATTTGGAAGGTAAAATAATTAGCAATCATGATGTGTTTTCATTAATCTGGAGTAGAGTTGAAATAGTTTTTTTTATGAGAAATTAATATCATCCCTACTGCTCTAACTGAAAATCATTGAATAATCACTTTATTCCTATGTACATATTGTGTTTTTTTTTCAATTTTTGGAATTGAAGGTGTGGAATATATTCAAGGGGATTCCTAAAGATATTAGTGCTATAAAAACATTATATAACATCTAGGAGGCTATCTATCATGGATCTCTTTATTTCAATTATCGTGATGTTTTCTTCAGACAACACTTTATGTGGTGTTAAAATTATTTTTGAAGTTCATTATTGAAGAAATCTATTCCTGATAAAGAAGATGAATAAAGCTCATCCCTTTAGGGGGAGCTAAAAAAATACCAAATTTGAATATCTCAACTGGTATCACATGAATATTTGAATTTTTAGTAAGGTAGTTATCATATTATTTCAAATTTTGGAAGTTTAATATTTTTATTAAAGAGGTATGTACTCTTATCTCTATATAAATAATAATTTTGAATCTGAAGGGTAGAAATTGATAATTTGATGAAAAATGAAAAATATATTGATAAAGGGGACGTAAATTCTTGTTGTTAAAAGATTTAATCTACTTATAAATATTAATATAGAAGATAAGTTGAAAAAAATTGACTAAACCATAAAAGAAGGTTTTAGTGTTGGCATCGCATTCTGAAAATTTTATTTACCCCTTTGTTTTCTAAATTAATCAATATTGTTTTCTATATCGTCTTAGCCCATGACGACATGGATATGATTAAATAATGACTCATTTATTTAATAAAGGTGATTCTTTATTTCTCTCAAGAAGATAAAATTGAATTTCTCAAAAGTTTCATCTCTTATGAAATGAGAAGATTGAAGGAGAGATGAATAAAATTTTAGTTGTTACAGAATGAGATGATTTTAAATCTTTCCCATAATTATTTCTTTTGTTTTATTTTTAACTAAGGGGGAGAAAAAATTTAATTTGGAATTGAAATGGGAATTGAAAAAAAAAATCCAAAGGAAGAGATTGAAGAATCAAAATTTATTAAAGTAATAATATTATTTTAATCATTGTCAATGTGGTTTTATGTTGAGAAGTCAGTGTTATACTTATTTAATTATGGATTTCTTCCATCAAATTATTTTAGAGAATTAATTTTAAGTACATTTTTAAGTTCATTTTATTGGAAGAGTTTCTTTAAATAAATAAACATTAAATGTGATGATTGCAGATCTATTCTTAATTTCAAAAATATGTGCCCAATTTCATTAAGACAATGCGAAATTTTTACACCATTTGAATTAATGATTTAAGAAATTAAAATAAATAGGAGTTAAGGAATACCATAAAAATATATATATATTTCATAATTACTATTTTGAGAATATTTTTTGATATCTTTCCTTTGAATAGTTTTTATGTTGATCCAACATTTATATTGTTCTCTACAAAAAATATGACATGCTAACCAGCAATCCATGGGATCCATGTGCACCACTAGTTAAGTGAGAACAAGGATTAACCATAGTATCTAGTCGATATATAATGACTAAGGACATGAATATATCACCTACATTGAGGTGTAAGGGAGCTATAGAATCCACCATGCTCTGTGGTATGGTGGCAGAGTTCTAGTATAGGGCATTCTAGTGGTAATTCAGATTTGAAGGTTGGATGGAACGCCTTGTAATATAAAAGAGTAGAAGGATATATAGATAAATCTATGTGGGACTCTAGTAGAGGAACATTGTTCATTAACTATTTAAATATATTTATATATTCTCAGGTATCTAATGACTTTGATCTACATCTTTTGATTGTGGCACTGAGCTTGTTTTCAACCTCAGCCTCGCCTTAGAGTTCTGCATGCATCAAAGCTTCATACCGAATATTCAAATATCAATCCAAGGCTTACAAACACCATTTAAAAATATTTAGGATTTTACTAAAATTTAAACAACATGAAACTTTATATTCATGTTTAAACAATGATCAAACTGAAGGAAAAAATGTGAATCAAAAAATGGTTTTATAATGACAGTACTTTTCATCATCGTGTGAAGCCATCACATGGAGAAATAGATGGTTCTCCATATTTTTTAGAGTGTTTTATTGGTGAATAATTGTCTATAAATACCCCTAATGATCACCATTTTCCATGATGAAATTTCATTTTCAAGAGATATTTTTCTAGCAGAGTTGAGAGAAAAATAAATCCGTATAAGTGCTCTGATTTTGAGATATAGGTTCCATGAATTTGTGTTGAGTTTCTTCCTCAATGATCAAATGATGTTGATTTGAGTTTTTTGGACTTTATCATGTTTTAAATTTTTATTTTATGAAAAAATAAGTTTTCATGATCATTCATTCAAAGCTGGAACATGTGAATCACCTTCGTTATGAGAAGAATAAATAAAAATGCATGATCCTTTTATGTGAAGCCAGTTTATGCGAAGAGAATAAGTATCGTTTTAGCATGAATATAAATATGTAAAGAGAAGGGTCTACTCTAGTTTTTTTGTGTGATGGGAAGGAAGGTAGAAAAATAAAATATAATGGTTATGCAATAAAATCATCTTAGAATATATATATATATATATACAGTATGTCTAAATGAATTTGAGTGAGTTTCAGGTGTATAACATGATGTGAATAAACTAGTATATATGCCTCAGTTCTTGTAAAAGAGTGTATTGTGAACAAAAACTGTGAGATATTGTTGTTTGATATACCTACGTGACGTGAATTGAGAATATACTATATGTTTACATTCTTGAAGTAAGAGCCTATGGTAGTACAGTGATTGTATTATTAGTCTATATGAAACTAACACAGTAGTAGAGGAGTATTATGATTAGTTATGTTTCTCGAAAGTGTTTTTAATGAAATAATATTGATATATAGAAGTAGTGATCACCTCTGTGTTTTTTATGAAATAGGAAACAACTATGTAATTCTTATTACATGAAGATTGTAGCTAAATTGAAATAAACGATGACATTTCATTTTTGTGGTATGGAAAAGAGATGGTAGTTTAATATTTTCATGAGTGATGAGTATTCCATTCACGAAATAATATTTTCATGAAAATATAATTTCCATCATACATGCATGAATAATACACAACATACATATGTATAGTGATTGAAAATACTATTGGGAGTATTTGTTTGAGTTGAAGAAATTTTTTTAGTAAGTCGAAGAAGAAGAAAACTTGAAGTGTAATGAGTAATATTTAGTTATCCATTATAATATTAGAGAGAGTTGAAGTGTAAGTGATATATTTTACAATTGAGATAAGTATTCTGAGACAAATTGAATACATTTTTATTGATTACATTCAGTGGTGTTCAAATACTTTCAATTGATGTTAGAAAGTGAAGAATCAGTTTATCTCTGCAGCTCGAAGAGGAATATCAGTTTTTTGTTACAATGGAAACCTGATGTTATTATAATCTTTTAATTTTTTTAGTGTTTTGTTTATAAACACTGGTGGAATTCTTGTATAAATAACACTGATTGTATTCCATTATAAATAACACTGGTGGGATACCAGTATAATTTGGGAAGTGGTTTAAACCTACCCACTATGGTTTCGAGGTGATACCTGATCATCCCACTTGTAAATATTGATTCATTTATAGTGTATAATATGTACCTATGATCATATAAAACACAACAAAGATGTAGTCACTAAAATTTAGGGAGAACCTTGTAAAAATATTATCTATTGTGCTTTATTTACTTTCTGTCTTACATGTGGTATAATTGTGTTCATAAATAGGGAGTATATATTCACTTTAACTGGTGAGGATGATCGAATTATAAAAGAGTATAAAAGTGAATAAAATAAAATTGGTAAAACTTATGAATAGTGATTCACCCCCATCCACTCTTAGGGTACCTTTATGATCCATGGGGCACTTCAAATATGTGTATTACTGCCTTTGAAGGTGTGTTGAATTATTCCTCAAAAATGAGTTGTTTAAATTGAATTAAATGAAACTATGTGACGTTGTTCTTATACCATATTCTTATCTATCTAATTGAACCACCTTATAAGTTGTGTTATCCTAATACCTTATAAATGAAATAGTAAAACAAGATAAATGAAAGGTGAATGGTACAACATTTCACCCAACCCTTGATAAATTATAAAGTGTGATCATGCATATAACTATGATTATGGGTAGTTGATTATTATTGCTAGACATGTATTTTTTCCATTATTGATAGGGAAATTTGGGTACATGTCATTCCACTCACACTATTATTCTTAGTTTATAATGATGGACCTGATGATCCTTTTACTTGAAAGGGAGGTTAGACATGGTGTTTTTTATCCTTTTTATGTATTATTGAATATGATGTTTCCTCTTCTCATTATGTAATATTGGGAATGGTTTTTCCTCTCCTTGTTTTGTATTGATGGATTTGATAATCCATATAATTTAAGGGGATGTCATACATAGTGTTTCATCTCTTTATGATGGATATTTTTACCTGGAATTTCCTCTACTTATTATGAATTACTAGACATGACATTATTTTCCCTTAAATAGGATGTTGGACATTGCAATCCAAATCCCTGAATTGGGTGAAGACATGAAGATTTTTTCACCACATGACTAGAAATGATATTAATTCTATTATTCCTAGCACACGGAAAACTATAAAATGTTTCTAGGGATCAGGTTGGACACCTTAGGGTGATATGCCAAGGGTACACTCCTCCATAGTTATACATGACTACCGAAGTCATATATATAATGGAACCTCATAGTTCCCTTATCTATTTATTTTATAATTACACCTTCTATATATTCCTAAGGTCCTAGGATTTCTTTTTCCTAACCACATAATTTCATAGTATTATTATGTCACTCATTCAAAGTCATTCCGGCTTAGGCTAAAGAAGGTAGCATTAGACGGGTGTCCCATTAGCAACCTGGACTGACTTGGTTTATTTATTCATTGTCTCTATTCATTATGTCTTAAAATGGATCATTATGTGTTCATTTTATTCATATAGTTAGACATCATTGGTCCACCAATTGGTACCATGACAAACATCATGGATGTAGGTAGGGACAGGGGGATACACCCAACGTTAGATGCTTGATTCTCTATACTAGGATAGAGAATAGGAGAAAAGGACCAATATTATTCTCATGATGTTATAGGAGATTTACATTGGTATTTTGTTTCTTTTTGTATAGAATGATGTATATTCTCACTGGTCACTTGCCTTGTATTCCCCAATTTTTATTGAATGCACACATGGCTTCACTATTTTGTATATAAATCTAGGTATTATTTAAGTTAGATTAATTTGTTAGAATGTTCACTTATTATTTTCTTCATTTATTATGTTTCTTTTTTTCATTAAATTATTATACCGATGTGATGATACTATAATAAAAGAGGGTATAGACTCCCTTTCATACCATTATAGACCCTCACAGCTAGTTGGTAGAATATTGTGTATGAGGAGGCATGTTTATGGCCATATGAACAACTCGTTTTGGTTACATATGAGTGAACTCGACCTGAGGCATTACAAAGTCATATCAGAGCTTATTTTTTCTTTATCTTATTACTTTGGGTCAGTACATAGGAGAATAGAAATGCTTCATCATTTGGTAATTGAATTTTTCCTGGGAGTAGCCAGCCCATGTATAGGGAAGGTTAAATTTCCTGGGATGGAAGTTGTTTTTTTGGATTACACCTATTATATATGAATGAATTTCATGTATGGGTGACGTGCATTATTTTTGGATATTATTGTTATTGTTTGGGATTTTCTTCTACCCTTGGACCAGTATGGAATGGAGGTATAGATCATGCATCATTATTGGCACCTGTGGATTCAAATTTCAAAAATATTCCATACCATATATATTTAATTGTTTCCATTTTTATCATAATGTATGTGCATTTATTTCTATGTTTTTAAATGTGCTAACATTTTTTCGAGTAATGAAATAATTGGTTGCATAACATGAAAAAATAAACCTAAATGGTGTTTTCCCATATAGCTTTATGGTGGAACCATAACTATGATCCATGAACCTTTAGTTTCATGGATTAAAATGTTAGTTTCTTATGATTAAATGGATGTTAATTTTAATTTATAAGTAATTTTATAGATTGAGAATGGTGATCCATAAAATATTACCATCATATATGGACTTATTACATTCTGAGACTGAATGTAAAGGTTTGTTTTAGTTACATGATTTTCTAGTTGTAACATATTAAGTATAGTTAGTTATAACATAGGAATAAAAAGTCATCCAATTGGATATTATTGTGTATAGATATATAAACATGATAATTCATAAAAGTTAAAATAAATGTTTATTATTAAATGGGAATGAAATTGAAACTTAAAGATCATTTTCTTTTAAAACATGAAATTAACATTCCACATATCAGATCATTTGGCATAAAATAGAGAACTTGACCTTGACCTGAACTTATTAGTTGGCAGTAGGGAGTGTCTCTTGTGATTCCATATAATTTATTATATCTCCTAGAACTGGATTTAGGAGTAGGTAGCGGGCTGTTAAATCCTATGTAGGAAGGCTTGTACCTATCCTATTCATTTATCTATGATATTTTGAGTAATCTCATCTCATTTGAGGAGTTATTTTGACATTTTAGGAACATGCCATCATGTTAGTCTCAGGTCTAATGCTAGAAAGGTATCATTGAATATGCTCTTGAGGTGGTGGGCCCTGATCCCAAGTAGTACCTCATATAGTACCACATGTGTACCCTCCTTATGTTCCCGATCTGGGAACAGATTCTCAATTTTTGAGAGGGTTACATGTGGTTAGTGCATTCTATACAGGGATCTCCATGAACTTCTTATTATATAGAAGAGTTGACACAAGAGTTCCAATAGTATCATACACTAGTTTTATCGGGGGATATTGGCCCCTAGACATGGATGGAGTCAATTTTATCAATTTTGAAGCATCTAGAGACACCTTTGGAAAGTAGAGTTAGGATAACTATATTTATTCTTTGGGTATCTTCCAAACATTGGTGGAATGTCTTGAATCATGCTGATTAGCATCGGGGTGTGTTCTAAATGGATTTCTATTCTACCTTCTATGATTTTTTCTTTCCTAAGATTTTGAGAGATATTGGGATAGGTTTTTTATGAACCTAATATAGGGAACTATGTCATTTAATTACTATCCAACTCATTTTACTAAACTTCAACACTTCACACTGATTCTTCTAAGTGAAAAGTTATCTAGAAAAAGTTAACTTGGGGATTGGATCTGGTATGACATCTGATCTTATTTGAATGTATTTAGGTTGACTATCGTGTCTAGTATATTGAACTTATACATCATCCCTGATAATAATAAAATGGAGGATGAAGGTTTGGGCCATGTAAGTGTAGTACCTAGAAAGGATAGTACTTTGACCAGTGGTATGAAGCATCACCTAGAGGGTTCACTTCAAGACAATGGTATCGAAAGTACCTAAACTAGTAGTTATATGCTATTATATCAGTGTGGTAAGCTATATCATATTAAGACTTAGTGTTTTAGAGACCTAATTGAGTGTTAGGATTGTGTGAATATGGGGGAATCTTCATCTATATTGATGAAATTTTCCTCTAGTGTTTAGGGAGATAGGATCTACACTAAATCGATGTTCAAGAGCTGGGTAAGTAACACCTCGCCAAGTGGGTAGACGGATTACTACCATCCATTTAGGTCAAGGGGGTAAAAGGAACCTAGATTTTGCGTACATAAATATCACATCTTTTTAGATAATTATTCTATAAATTTCATAAACACATGATTGTTTACTGTAATAGTTAAGTTTCTTTGGACACTGGAAACATAGTATTCTTATTTCATGAAAGATATTCAACATATCCCAAATATATTCTCACATAGTACTCCTCTTAATAGTACCCTCCATAAACCTTTCCTGATAACCTGGGGAAGAAAACATAATAATGTGTGAGATTAGAAACTTAGTATGTGTAAACATGGGATATATAAATCTATAATCATATGAAATTATAAGATAAGCATAATGTTATTTTCTCATCAACATAAATTATGAAGTTCATACCCAACCTATAATAGATCATAAATAATTTTTAGGGCATTAAATGTAATCATTTCAGAAAACAAATATCCCATAAGTGTGAGAAATCATCATTGTAACACCCCATGATTTCATAGTAAGTAATTTTCTTTAAATTAATTAAATAGCTTGCACTACACGCAACACTGAGTTTGAGCGCACCACGACTTACTAAACTAGTCATTCAAAAGCAGTTATGAATAGTATTAACGGAATTTTGAATTTTATATACTCCATATAATTTTATAATACATATCATGTGTTTCTTAATCATAATATATGAACAAATTCATTTTTTCATATAAAATAATTATTTTTCAAAAAATGCAATTTTACCACCTTCTAATGGAAAACACTTTTTAAAACCAATATTTGAAACTTTAATATATTAATTTAGTGAAATTAAATTCTTCTTTAGAATAGGGACATAAAAATTTAGTTTGATAAATTTTTGGTACTTTTCTTATAACATTCATATGTTGATGAATAGTGAAAAAAATACTAAATTTAATTAAAAACAACTTTTTTAATCGAAATACTTTATAGTGTCAAATTATACATTTGAGTGGTTTTAAAGTATCATTAGATTATATTTTAATCATTTAATATAATTTAGGTCATTGTATGTAATCTCACATTTAAATTGGACATAAACAAGGTTCAATCTTTTGATAGTTATTATTTTTTTAAAACACACTTTCTGTTTTAACAACGGGAATTAATTTTAAATTAATTTCTGCCACTTTTGTGTTTTGAATTTGGAAAAATGGATTCCATATTTAGAATCAGGAGTTCCAAATTGTGTAAATAGGTAACTTTTATTTTTAGACATTATGAATATTTACTTCAGTAAATATTTTATTTACCATGGTTAAAGGGTAAATCTAGTAAATTAGGGTAAAAATATAATATTATAATAATATTAAATTATACTAACATGTGTCCTATTATTATTGGTTGATACATGTCCAACCATGGTCATTATTGGTTCGATTTTGGGACCCCATGGGGCCACTTGAGAGTGATAATGACACTTTATATTAATTAATTTAAAGTAAAGACAAAAATGACATAAACATATATCTTTTATTAAAACAATTTTTATATGGGGTTATATAAGTTATCATTTCAACTATAAATACTCATTAGAAAGCTAAAAGTATTTCCTACATAATTATATTTTATTAATAATTTTTAGATATTAAATAATTAAATTTATTTATAGAACAATGATGATGCAATAATTACCTTATTTGGTTTGAAGTAATCAAGTTGTGATGACTTTCACAAAAACCAATTAGTAAATAGTGTCAAAATTGACATAAATGAGTTTTTAAAACAAATATTATATTATTAAACTATATAATGGTCTTAAATATATAAGGTTCTTCCAAAGAACTTATAAAATTATAGGTATATTAATAATTAACCACATGGGGGTTTGCTTGGCTTGTTATAGTATGTTTATTAACCATATAATATAAAAATACAAATATATATGGTAAATGTTAAAGTATTTTACAAAGTGTTAAATATAAAATATAAGGTTAATATGGTGACCTAAACCTATCTAAAACTTATTGGTTGAGATTTTTTCAACCCATCCCCACCTTAGCCTCTAAATAAATCATTTTAGGGCCATTAAAAACCAAAAATGATTTTATTATAAAATAATATTTCAAGCTTTTTCTAAAGTGACCCTCACCTCTTTTATAAAAGGGTACATCCCCTTATATTAATTTCACACCTAAAAATCCATTTGTTTTGGCCAAACCCTACACAAATATCCTCTCAACTATCCTCCCATCAACCTAGAGGCCTTATTCATAAAGCCATCCTAAGGAGCCCTTTTGATCAACTCAAAAGGAAACACCCGAAGAAGAGGTAATAATTTCACCACCCTATTTCAAGTTCTTTTCTTCTTCCACTTCCTCTTTATTTTTTGATTCCATACCAATATAATTAATATAGTACCTTATATATTCTGTGATGTTGTAATAAATATGGTATAACCATATTTTTTATTTTATCCATCCTATAAATGACAAAGTCCCCATACGTGCGTATGTACGGCTTACTATCTCCACATCATGGTGTAGTTTTTTATTCAAACACTTAATTTTTTTGATGGGTATAATAATGAGTATAATTGATGTAAATAATAAATATAACATGATAATGATTCTGTATATAATATATACCATCCAATTATATATGATTTCACCATCAATATAATGATATTGTCGCTCGTGTGTACGTACGGATTATCGTCTCCACGATCGCGATAAGTTTCATTCCCCATCATAACCATTAAAGAATAATTTTCATTTTATGATTAAAAATAATATTTATCAACATAATATCATTCTGTATATTAATCAAATACATCATATCCATAACAAACATGGCTTACGTAACCAAGTATATAAAAGAAAACAAATCAATTAAAATCTGAAATGATGATAATACTAAAATATTATTAACAAAGCAATATTTGAAGAACATATATGATATCATATTTATGTATATGATTATTTTATAATTTAATAACTATGATTTAACTATTATACATTAGGTTAACCTACCCTATACTAACAAAAAGTACAAGGTAAGGGTTTTCTTTTCTCACTTTTAATTCCATGAGATTTCCATTGTTTTCCCCTTATTTATTGCATGTGGTGTATTGTGTATTGTCATTTCATATATATTATCATGATTCAATTTATAATCATGGTATTCTGTGATTAATTTTGTGGTTATTAACTTTTTTCCATATAACTCGATTTATTACAACGTGGAAAGGGGTTTTCATATAACTTCTTATTTCTGTGAGATTCAAGTTATATTACCACTATTTCCTTTTGTGTGGTGTATGTACTTCCCATTATTTTATTCCTTGTGTAATATACTTTAATTTATGGGTATTTTCATCTTCATGGTATGATCCTTCTTTCATGGGGTTTATGTTTTGTAAGTCACCAAATTAGTAAGGGAATTTCTAATTTTGATTTCCACTCATTGGCTTTTATACAAACTTAATTGATTATTTAACACCAAGATAATGTGTGAAATCACTATTTATTAAAATATGTGGTAATTTAAAATCCCATTTGTGTGGATATTATTTTGATACACATAATCACTCCATTTATAAATTCTCAATTCATTGATATGAACTTGATAAGAGTAATCTTAACTCAATTTTCATTCATTGAGTTAAACATCCAAGTCATTTGTGTTGTTGTTACAAGAATATGTGTGAATGTCCCATAATTGTTTTACACTGAATATCCAATCATCTCTAGTGTATTTATATTTTTCACACATAATTAAGTCATTAATTTATCCTTAACCTAAGTATATGGTCTTTATAATGGATTTCATCTCAACTTACATTCCATTGAGACTTTTTTGTTGTTATGCCCCAATTCATTTTTATTTAGTGTATATATTATAATTTGACATAATATATCATGAATCCCTTTATTCTCATGGTATTATTATGTTTTTATTACCTCAATTATTTGTATTCAAGCGTTTCTCATTTGGTTAGGAACTCTAACTAAAATATCATTTTAAATGTTTTAAATATTTATTCTTCTGAATCTTTCTCATTAATTTAAATGTTTTAAAAATGGTTTTAAGGATTTATTTATGATGATATTAATGTTTTAAAATTAAAATTATTTTTAAAAGTTTCAAATATCTATGGGACACTTTGATTCAAAAATCTATTTTAAACAGCTTCTTGATAAATAGTGGTAATTCTAAATGTTTTCAAGAAAAGGGGGGATATTTCTCTCAAACAGTTTTGATTATTATTTTCATCTATGTAAATATCCTACATTATTCTCGATTGGGGATAATTTATTATAATACAATCATCCTTATTGTATTGAATGAGTTATGTTTGACTGTGGATGTGCTATTTTTATACCATTCATGGTTTATGGTTAAAGTATTGACATTTCACATGATAGTTTAATACAAATGTTTATGTTATATTTCAAAATTTTCATATAAGGAATGCATTGGACTTATTAAGTGATGGGTGCAGTCCACTACAGCTTTTAGATGCATTGGTAGTTCTCATGAGATAAACTAGTGTCTTGGAACAAGGCCTTGACAAAAACTTATTTGTAGTCTTGGAACAAGGCCTTGACTATGTGGTTATGAAGTCTGGAATTATGCATTCCATCATTATAAAATTGGTTATTGATATTACACATGATTATTCGACTAGTAGAATATCCATGTGTATAAGTAAATGGAATTATTTGATTTATGTTTTCCATATTATGTTGATGTTTATGTTTAAAAGTCTTGTGTTCTAGTCTTATACATTGCCTTTAATATTAGTTATTATTTATGATAGTTTCCCCTATATTTTTATCCTTGATGAGCATCTAAGATCACCCCTTTCTTATGTTTTATTTTTCATATGATACAAAGAATTATATTATTATTTACCTATAGGAATAGGATAAGGGATATAAGAGTGTTCAAAGGGGACACAATGTTGTTTTTTTATTTCATGATGTAATGTAAAACTTATGTATGTATCTAGTACTTCCAAGGCTACTAAACTTATCGGTATTTTGGTACATGATTCCTTGTATCATGCCAATGTTATGTAATAATTCACCGATCCTAAGTAACTAGGGTTGAGGCATTACAGTGGGTATCAGAGGAAGTTTATTACAAACCTTAGAAGGTAGAATTATAATAAAAAACTCTGATTTGAAAACACTACTATAAGATAGACATTAAATATTATTATAAAATAACATCCAAAAAAATTGGTAATGTAAATATTATGTGGGTTTTCCAAGAAATACATCCCTATCTGGATATGATCAGGTAGAGGTGGCTCTGGTACAGATGTACCTAAGAGTGAAAACTCCGAAAAGGAGTTTTGGGTTTGACCCAATGTATCCTGGTACAGGACAATGGGCCTTGCTTCACTCTTGGTTACAACACTTCTAAGGGATATGCTGAGGATAATTCACATTTTCTTTGAAAATCAATTTGAATGATTTGAATATAAGATGAGAATAAATAAACTTGGTTAATTCTAAGGTGTTTTAGAATGGAAATAAGGTGTTATAATATACTTTAAATGATTTTATGACTCACATTATGCTTTCTTGTGTTATTAAATGGCTGGATTCCAAGGAAGTCATAGTAACATTGATCATGATGTACAAGGTGGGAACAGTGGTGGAAATGAGAAAAAAAATAGATTTTTGATAGGCGTATAAGATATCGTGTTCATGATGAATCATTTTTCAAAAAATATGATCAACAACATATATATTAACCAACTCCTGGACTCAAAAAAGAAAATAAATTTTTTAAATGATAAGAGATACAAGAGTGGAGACCATGGAGGAAAGAAAGCTCAATTTCCATCATGCAGGAAATGTGGAAGGAGACACCTAGTAAAGTGTCTCAATGGAACAAATAAATGCTTAATGTGTGGTAAAGTAGGACATAAAGTAAATAATTTTTGAGGAAAATTGAAGACTGCTATGGAAGAAAATAAAAAAGATCCCAATAAGCCATTTATAGTAATTTTCCTTAAATGTAGGGGACTTGGGAATTACCCAATCGAATTCCATATTCATTAGAATAATGTCTTTTCTTTAAAGGTTGGGGCCGAAGCCTCATTTTATTATGAAAGAAAAGCAAAGACCTCTTCTAACATGGTAGAGGGTGACCCATTACATAGCCCAAAGGCCCAGTGGGCTTGTAGCCCATTACATAGCCCGTAGGCCCAAATTTTTGGCCTAAGTCCAATTCTGTGAATAGTAACCCGGCTGTTACAGTGCCCGTCACTGCTACAGTACCCTGCCGCCGCTACAGTATCCTGTCGCCGCTATAGTACACGCCGATCAACAGTACCACTGCTGCTACAGTACCGCTACAGTACCTGCACCCCCATGGGTTTTGAACCCCCATTTCTCATGTAGGATTACAGGGTGCTTACCACTAAGCCAAACCCCAACTACATTAGAATAATGTCTTTGTCAAGGAAGAATACATGTGGAAATAAATGGATGGTGAAATGTTTATAAGTATTAATGCTATTTGCTGATGGGATAACTTTGGAATAATTTTCTCTTGTATGTGTAACCCTGTAGTTTTTTATGTGAAAATGATATTTTTGGAAGAATTATCTTTTCTATTATAGTTATAAATAACCATTTGGGTTTATATAATCCTTTAATTTGAGGATATTACAAGTTATTAAATTTTGGGATGAAAATGCAATGTATGAGATACCATTTGTGGTGAAATTATGTTATGGTTATTTTGAAGAATTCTTCTCATTTTGGGAATGTTATAAAATATCGTTTTTGAAAAAATACCACACATATACAGTGTGACAACCTGTCGTGCCAGACAAAGATGTGGGAATCAAACCCACAACCAAAGTGCGATTGGGATTTATCACCTACCATTGGACTACGTGAAGTCCCTAGTTAGTGTGACTAAATATTTTTAGTTAAATGATTTTATTTATCAATAATAAGTTTATTTGGGATCTTATGTATTATCAAAAGGATATCCTTAGTATAGGAAAGTAATTTGATGATTGACTGAAAAAATGCTATTTTGGAAGACGTTCGCTCTATTGGAAACACTATATGCCTAATGAAAATAGAATACTATGAGATTTCATTTAAGGAGTAATGGTGGATTTTTTATGTTTTTATTGTGGATTTATAGTGATCTGGGTTATTTATGGAAATGATTAACCTATCATAGAGAATATGTGACTAGGTTAATTACTTTAATTTTTTGACTTTAAGAGTAGACGATGTTATTTGGAAATACAATTTAACATGGAAGACTACATATTCAAATTATTCTAAGTTTTGGGTTTCAATATTATTTTGGGTTATATAGATGTATTTTAAGGATAATTGTTTATTTAATGGTATTTATTGATCATTGGGTATTGTTGGATTAAATTTAGAAATTAAGACTGGTATTTCTTTCTCTAAAGGATTATCCTTTTTGGGGATCATATGATCTTATACTAAACATTTTTGTTTTTTTTAATCTCTAAAGACAAGGTAAATATATAGTTTATCCTTTGTGGATCATGTGATTCTCTAGATGTTGATTCTAGCGCTTTTGGTGTGACAAATTTATCTTGAATACTGATCATTTGAAAAAAATATGAGTTAGTTATAGAAATTAGAAAATGATGAAACTATACTTTAAAATTAAGTATATCTCTTTATGTTCTTAGTCAATATCATAAATAAATTCCTCAACTTTATGAAATGAAGCATAAAACAAAAAAAATGTTGTCCGTTTACATTTCCTACTAGGAAACTAATGACCGTTTATCCCATCATAATTTTGTGGTTTTCTTGTTGTTAATTTTCTCCTGATCATGTTTTATATCACTCTCCATCAGAACATGACACTTATTTTATCTTCCATATCCATGATTTCCTACATGAAATCCTAGTATGGGTTATCTCGAGTGACCTTTATACTTCTCTTTCTTTTAAAGTTATAGTTGTATTGACACTTTTTCTAATGTGGGACTTCCAATGAAGTTCCATAATCCAATTTTAAAATTTCAAGGATGCAATTTCCAAAAGCATGGAAGAATTTAACACCCCAATATTTCATATTATATTATTTTCTTTAATGCAATTCAATAGTTTTCGCTACACACAATGACGAGTTTGGGCGCACCACGACTTACCAAACAAGTAGTTCAAAAGTGGTTATGAATAGTATTAACTGAATTTTGAATTTTATAAACTCTATATAATTTTATAATCCATATCATGTGTTTTTTATACATAATATAAGAACAAATTCAATTTTTTAGATAAAAAAAGTATTTTTCAAAAAAATTAATTTTACCACCTTCTAATGCAAAACCCTTTTTAAAACCAATATTTGATACTTTTATATATTTAGTTTAGTCAAATTAAAATATTCTTTAGAATAGTGAAATAAAAATTTAGTTTGGATAAATTTTTTGTACTTTTCTGATAACATTCATATTTTGATGAATAGTGAAAAATACTAAATTTTAATTAAAAATAACATTTTTAATCGAAAGCATTTATAGTGTTAAATTATAAATTTGAGTAGTTTTAATGTATAATTAGACTATATTATTATCATTTAACATAATTTAGGTTATTGGACATAATTTTACATTTAAAATGGACATAAACAAGGGTCAATCTTTTGATAGTTATTATTTCTTAAAAACAAGCTTTCTGTTTTAACAAAGGGAATTAATTTTAAATTAATTTCTGCAACTTCTGTGTTTTGAATTTGGATAGATAGATTCCATATTTGGAATCAGTAGTTCCAAATTGTGTAAATAGGTAACTTTTATTTTTAGACATTATGAATATTTACTTCAGTAAATATTTTATTTACCATGGTTAAAGGGTAAATCCCGTAAATTAGGGTAACAATATAAAATTATAATAATATTAAATTACCTTAAATTATGTCCTATTCAAATTTTTTGATAAATTTCTTACCATTTTCATCCTTGGGTATATTTTGGGACCCCATGGGGCCACTTGAGAGTGATAATGACACTTTATATTAATTAATTTTAAGTAAAGACAAAAATGACATAAACATATATCTTTTAGTAAAACAATTTGTATATGGTGTTATATATGTTATATTTTCGACTATAAATACTCATTATAAAGATAAAAATATTTCCTAAATAATTATATTTTATTTATAATTTTTAGACCTTAAATAATTAAATTTAGTTTTGACACAATGATGATGTAGTGATTACTTAATTAATGAATGAATTAAATAAATGGTGTTGTAAATATTAAAATAAATATAATTTGAATGTTTTTATTAAATACATGAATTTTATATGTTAATATAATATGTTATTATTTATTAAATGTTTTTTACTCTAAGTAATCAAGTTGTGATGACTTTTACAAAAACCAAATACTAAATAGTGTCAAAATTGACATAAATGAGTTTTTAAAACAAATATTATATTATTAAATTATATAATAGAACTAAATATCAAGACTTATTTAAAAGAACTTATATAATTATATATATATTAATAATTAACCACATGGGGTTCTCTTGGGTTGTTATTGTAATTTTATTAACCATATAATATAAAAATACAAAGAGACATGGTAAATGTCAAACTATTTAACTAAGAGTTAAATCTAAAAGATAAGGTTAATATGGTGACCTAAACCTTTATAAAACCTATTGGTTGCGATTATTTGACCCATACCCACCTTATCCTCTAAATAAATCATTTTTGAGCCATTATAAACCGAAAATTAATTTATTATAAAATAATATTTCAAGCTTTTCCTAAAGTAACCCTCACCTCTTCAATAAAAGGGTACTCCCCCTTCTCTTAATTTCACACCTCCAAAGCCATTTGGTTAGTCCAAACCCTGCCCAAATATCCTCTAAAGTATACTACCTTAAACCTATAGGCCTTACTTTGATAAAAAAATCCATCCTAAGGATCCATTTTGATCAACTCAAAAGGAAACTCCTGAAGAAGAGGTAATAATTTCACCACCCTCTTTCAAGTTCTTTTCTTCTTGCACTTCCTATTTATTTGTTGTTTCCATACCAAAATAATAAATCCAATACATTATACATACTGTGATGTTATTTTAAATATTGTACAACCATATTTGTTATTCTATCCATCCTATAAATGACAAAGTCACCATACGTGTGTACGTACGGCTTACCGTCTCCATGTCGTGGGGTAGTTTGTTATTCAACCACTTCATTTTTGGATGGGTATAATAAGGAGCATAAATGATGTAAATAATAAATATAACATGATAATAATTCTTTATATATGATATACCATCCAATTACATACTGTTTCACCATCAATATAATGATATTGTCATTCGTGCATACGTACGGATTACTGTCTCCACGAATGCGATGAGATTCATTCCCCATCGAAATTATAAAATATTAATTTCCATTTTATGATTAAAAATAATGTTTATTAACATAATATAATTCAATATATTAATCGAATACATCATATCCATAACAAACATGGATTACTTAACCAAGCATATAAAGTAAAATGAATCAATTAACATCAAAAACGATGATACTACTAAAATATTATTAACAAAGAAATATTAAAAGATCATATATGATATCATATTTATGTATATTATTCTTGTATAATTTAATAACAATTATTTAGATATTATAAAGTGGTTTAACCTACCCTATACAAAGGAAAATTACAAGGTAATGGGTTTCTTATCTCACTTTTAATTCCGTGAGATTTCTAGTGTTCGCCACTTATTTATTGCATGTGGTGTTTTGTGTACTGCCATTTGATATATATTATCATGATTATCTTTATATTCATGGTATTATGTGATTCATTTTTTGGTTATTACGTTTTTTTCATACGACCTGATTGAATAAAACATGGTAAGGGGTTTTCATCTCACTTCATATTTTTGTGAGATTCATGTTATATTGCCATTATTTCCTTTTGTGTGGTGTATGTACTGACCATGATAGTATTACTTATGTAATATAATTTAATTTATGGTTGTTTACATCTTCATGGTTTGATCCTTCTTTCATAGGGTTTATGTTTCATAAGTCAACAAATCGGTAAAGGAATTTCTAATTTTGATTTCCACTCATTGGGTTTTACACAAACTTCACTGATTATTTTACTCCAAGATTATGTGTGAAATAACTATTTATTTATTTATGTAGTTATTTCAACTCCCCTTTGTGTGGATATTCTTTTTATACATGTAATCACTCCATTGATAAATTCTCAAGTCATCGATATGAACTTGATTAGAGTAATCTTAACTCAATTTTCATTCATTGAGTTAAACATACAAGTCATTGGTGTTGTTGTTACAAGAATATGTGTGACTGTACTCTACTTTTTTTACACTGAATATCCAATCATATTTAGTGTATTTATATTTTTCACACATAATTATGTCATTGATTTATCCTTAACCAAATGATATGGTCTTTATAATGGATTTAATTTCAACTTACATTCCATTAGTAATTCTTTGTTGTTATGCCCCAATTCATTTTTATTTGTTGTATATATTGTACTTTGACATAATATATCATGAATCCCTTCATTATCATGATATTATTAATTTTTTATTACCTCAAGTATTTGTATTCAATTTTGTCTCATTTTGTTAGGAACTCTAACTAAAATATCATTTTAAATGTTTTAAAATTTTATTCTTCTAAATCTCTCTCATTAATGTCCTTGTTTTAAAAATGGTTGTAATGATTTATTTATATGTAAATTAAGGTTTTAAAATTAAAATTCCTTTTAAAAGTTTCAAAGTGATATGGTACACTTTTATTCAAAAATCTATTTTAAAAAGATTCTTGATAAATAGTGATACTAGTAAATGTTTTCAAGAAAAAGGGGGATATTTCTCTTAAATAGTTTTGATGATTATTTTAATCTATGTCAATATCCTTCATTATTATCGATTGAGGTTAATTTATTATAATACAATCTTCAATATTGTATTGAATGAGTTATTTTTGACTGTGGATGTGATGTTTTTATACCATTAATGGTTTATGGTTAAAGTATTGACATTTCTTATGCTAGTTTAATACAAATTTTTATGTTATGTTTCAACAATTTCATATGAGGAATGCATCGGACTTAGTAAGGGATGGGTAGAGACCACTATAGCTCCTCAATGCATCGGTTGTTCTCATGAGAAAAACTAGTTTCTTGGCACAATGCCTTGACAAAATCTTATTTGTAGTCTTGGCACAAGGCCTTGACTATGTTGTCATGAAGTCTAGCATTATGCATTCCATCATTATGAAATTTTCTATTGATATTCCATTTGTTTATTTGACTAGTAGAATATCCATGTGTATAAGTAAATGGAATTATTTGATTTATATTCTCCATAAAATTATAAAGAAGTCCTTCCAGCCATTTTGGGATATTATGTTGAATTTTATGTTTAAAAGGCTTGTGTTCTAGTCTTATACATTTCCTTAAATGTTAGTTCTTATTTAAGATAGTTTCTTATATATTTTTATCCTTACTGAGCATCGAATCTCACCCCATTCTTATGTTTTATTTTTCCCAAGATGCAAAGAATTATATTACGATTAACCTGTAGGAATAGGCTAAGGGATATAGATTGTTTAATGGGGGCAAAATTTTGTTTTTTTATTTCATGTTGTAATGTAAAACTTATGTATGTATCTAGTACTTCCAAGGATACTAAACTGATCGGTCTTTCGAGATATGATTCCGTGTATCATACCAATGTTATGTAATAATGCACCGACTCTAGGTAACTTGGGTTGGGGCGTTACAATCATAAATCAATCATGAACTACAATCTCATGTCATAAAAGTGTGAAACCATCATAAATATAGAAACCCATTTTATATGTCAAGATTAACTACCATGACCATTAACAATGTATATCCTAATTTACCAGATTTTATCTTTATGGATCAGGACACACCTGTTTCCCAAAGAGGATCTAGACTCACCTTTTTCCCATAGTGGATCATCCCCTTCAACTTGTTTCCCATTGTTATATCATGAGATATAAAGCCTTACCCAATTCATTAGGGGTAGATATAAGTCACATCCATCTTATAATTAATAAAATAATAATGTGTGTAATAATATCATATTAATTAATCAAATATTCACATCATAACCTATATAAGAAAAATAGGTTTCATAAAAAATTCATTAATTAACCATATAATAACCCAAAAAAATAAATGTGATTCATAAACATTTCATCCACATATATATTAAATATCTTGATAAATAATAAGGATGGTATAATTAAATATTATCCTCATAAAATCTTTTGAAAAATCAGAGGATTTCATCTTAGATGGAAAATTATTTTGAAAGGTCACTTAGGGCATTTATTTAGAAAAATAGCCTTTCAACTTTGAGAACCACTTTTTAAAACATAAAACATTTTCAAAGTAATTTTCATTTTTAATAACCATGGAAACTTATAATGGAGACTTTAAAAATATCATTATAATAATTTTTAAGGAAAATATCTTTTCCACTTTGAAAAAACACTTTTTAAAACATAAAAATTTTCAAAATAATTTTCTTTAAAAATAACCCGGGAAATGTATAGTGGAAAGTTTAGAAAGTATTTAAAACATTTCTTGAGAAAAAAAACCTTTATTTAAAAATCTCGTTTTAAAACTAAAAAATTATAAAACATTTTTAAAATCCTTTTCTTTGAAAATTAAATTGTAAATTATAAAGGAATCAATAAAAACATTAAAACAATTTCTCCAGAAAAATAACCTTTATATGAAAATCACTTTTAAAAATTAAAAATTTATAAAATATTTTATTAATTTTTTTAATTTCAAATAAACTTGATACTTATAAAAAAAATTAAAAATAATTTTTTTCTAGAAAATAACCTATCTTTAAAAATAAATTTTTAAAACTAAAAATTCATAAAACATTTTTGAAATAATTTTCTTTGAAGATAAACTTGAATCATATGAAGAAATATTTAAAATATTACTGTTAATTATGGTGGGAAATTTCATACACATTAAAATAAATATTCCATTCACAATTTTTGAAAAAAATAAAAATAGGCCTTGTTTTGAAAACAATATAGAGATTCTTTTTAAAAAAAATTTAAAAAAGGTTCAAAAAGGGAAAAATGAATTTAAAAAATCTAAGATGAAAATTAAAACATTTTTAGAAAACATGGATATGAAAGGGGGTTTTGAATGAAGAAAGATATAAAATCAGTTTTCTTTAAAAATATTATTTTAGAATCATGATTATATAGAGAGATAAAATTAAATGAGAATATATATTACCAATAAATAAACATAAGAGAATACAATTAATTTTTTCTTAAGAGATGGATTATAATATTTCATTATTAGAATCATAATCATAAACAATCCCAATAAATGATGAGATTGTGTCATAAAACCCTTACCACTTTGGTAACATTGAGTTGTAAGCCCCATGAAATAATATGTTAGAACCCAGTTTCTTCACAGACGGAAATGGATTATATATTGTGCTTATTATAAATATACATTGGGTTGAGTAGGTATTTTTTAATATAAGTGATCTTATTTAGAATGTGTCTTTTGTGTTAAAGGTGGCAGCATTTCTTAGTATTTAACAAATTTTTAGATATTAAATCTGGAGGAAGGGGTGAGCTTTCTAAACCATGGATTTCAAGGACTGGACATATATAAATATGTAAAATGCATCTAGTATCTTGTTTGATGAAGGTATTAATGTTCAAAAAAGTGGTTTCACAAATAATGGTTGATGTGTGATTAAAATACAGTATTGTATGAAACTATGAGAATCTTTGCGTAGGGAAACTTTCTCAAAAACTTCATAAATAAAAGAAGCTTCATGAACATGAATGAAGTTATTTGAGAAAAAAATCTTATTGAGCCTGAAATCTTCAAAAAAGATGTTTTTTCTATAAATAGGTGACCATACATCATTTGAGGCACATAGAGAATTTGGAAAAACGGTGATTCTCTAGGATTTCAAAAAGGTAAAATTATTCTCAAATTAAAAAATTTTCACAAGAATAAGCTAATGAGAGGAAGCATCGTGAAAAGAATGGTTAAGATCTAATTAAAACTAGGGATTTTCATAAAATAGTCTTTCGAAAAAAATTAGGGTTTTATAAAGGATAGTAGTTCCATTAATGTTTTTAGTTTTGCGAATTCTATGAGTTCTATGAAGGGTAGGATTTATATGAATAATAGGATCTTCATAGAATTATGTGGGTTCAAAGAGGCTGAAACATCATTGAAAGAAAAAGGGGGTTTTGTGAACGATGGAGTTTCATGAAATATACTTACCCAGCGTGTTGGTTTTAACATCTAGTTTGAGTGAATGGTTCATTCAAGTGCATAAATTCAAGACTATAGTGCAAGTAAAGTCTTGTGATAAACAGGGATAAAGACTTATGTTCCCAATCTAATGAGGTAACCTTCAAGTCGATAAACTGAGTAAGAATTCTCCCAAGGTAGTGAGAAAGGGGGTCTATAGAAGTCATCTAATGGAGGTAGTGTGTTATCCCAAAAAAAATATTTTAAAGGTAGTGGGACTGGAATAGAGTGACCATGTCTGTATAATTGTAATCCACAATAACTTTTTAATATTATTGTATTCAATATGCCTGATGCACTGTTGTAATATGCTTCATGAACTAGACCATAGTGGGGAACAAAGTAAAATTATTGAATCATGGTTCTATTTCTTCATATTTGTGTTTAATATTTGTCATAATTCTATCAGATAGGATTAACAAGTTCTTACCATCATGGGGAAAACATTCATCCCATTGAAATAAAAATTTTACATAGTGATTCACCCCTCTCCTCCCAGGGTGTTCTGGTTTCCTATAAGTGGTATCAGATTATATAGGTTATAGCTGTTAAATCTTCCCTCTATTGTTGTTTTCATAGAGAATTAAGATAATGATAAGGGAGTTCCCATTTTTTACAGAAGAAACTTCCATATTTAGAATGATATAATTTGTTATTATATGAGATCTATTGGGATAGAAGTTATCTATTCCATAGTTCAAGGAATTCTGATTACGGATGTGGTAGTTCTTTATATGTCTTAAATATAGAGAAGAATTATTTATGGGGATGATTATTATCAAAATGATCATACTGAAATATTATCTGATCAAATATATAAGAAAGTGATGAGATTCACTAAAACCAAGTCCATATGGGATAAACTAGAAAATATATATGAAGGTGATAAAAAAGTGAAGGAGGCCAAACTTCTAGTTTTTCACAATTAGTTCAGTGATTTGAAAATTAATCCAGATGAAAATGAAGATCGTTTCTTTAAACACATTACTAGATTTTTTGGAACTATTTTAGTACTTAGGGAAGAAATTGAGGATACTGACATTATGAAGAAAATATTTAGAATGATCCCAACTCAATATAATCCAAAAGTGTCATCCCTTGAGGAAGGAGATCTATCTAAGATTTATCTTAATGATCTTATAAGTAGTATGGTTGATTATGAAAAAATAGTCAAACCAAAAGACATAATGATATGATTAAGAAAGATAATGGAATTAAAATACATGGAAAAAATGGAATTTCAAAAGTTAGTGATGATGGATATGATGTGGATGATGAACTTCTTTCTCTTTTGTCCAAAACAATAGGGGAGGAAAATAAATATTTGAAGTAAATCTTTATTTTTCTTGTTTTTGATGTGCTAAAATAGGGAACATTATCTATTAGTGATTAGGGAGATTCAATGATGTTTAAAGTGAACCATAAGTCATGAAGTGGAATCAAAGTACTTACAAAATGGAGACTTCAAACTAGGAAAGAAATTACAGAGAAATATATATGTCTGCAAAGAGGAACATGACAATAATGAATTTTCAAAGGATGTATAACTAATAATTAAATATAATATTGAAGAATCAATTATGGATATTGTTGAAAAGGTAAAAACTATGAAATTTTAATAAAACCAGTTAAATGGTGTTTTGTATCTCAAGTTGGAACTTGAAGGTACTCTTGATGATCTTGACATTCAAAGAATGAAAAACAGAAATATGAGATTCATGTTGAAAGAGTCATTAGAGTATTTGGATCAGCTTGTAGCTGAGATTGATCAACTTTAAAGAGAGGAAGAATAAAATTTGTAAACTATTGAAATATTAGAATAGGTTTTGGAATTTAAAATTACGATCAAAGAGAAGGAAAAATTCATCAAACACCTTACATAGAGACTGAAAAAAGGTCTAAGGTAGTTGAGGGACCTGAAGAAGAAGTTTTTTCTTTTATGAGTAAAATAGAAACTAAATCAAAATCAAGGGAAATGGAGGATAAATTATAGTTTGGAAAGTTTTTATATGAATATTTGTTGAAAATATTTAAACATGGTTCTAAATGAGTAGAGAAATCCTTGAATGATTAAACATATAAATTTAAGGGAAAAGGTGGAATTGGTTGTCATACATAAACATCAAAGGATAGAAATTGGATTATCTACGGTAAAGTGGAGTATAAAGTTGGACATATCACAAATATACCTGATGTACTAATAGATACATCCTCAATATAAATAGAGAAGAGATCTGAAAATAATTCTAGATTATCTATATAGGATCATCAGTAAAATTATTTAAAAAAATAAGGGGATATGTGGAGGAATAGAAGTGATAAGATATGTTCTCTTATGAAATGTCAATTATGTGGCTTTCTGGGACATACCATGTCTTAGTGTGAAGTATTAAAGAGATATCTAAATGGGGAATCACCTTGAAGAAAACAAATGAGAATGAGACCAAATCCTTGATCATATTGAAGAAATAATTTATATGGATATTGTCTTCACTATCCTAACTTTGTCCATAAATCTATTCATTTCAGGCAGGGGAAAGGTGTAAATAATAACTACAGAATTTTGAGACAATTCAATACTAGTTAATCAAGAATAATTACCCTTGGAAATAGTTATTATCCTCTAGAATAAGAATATGAATATGATTCAACCAGGAATGTTGAAAATATATTGGAAAGTCTGTATTTTTCCTCCACTCAATCAGGTATCTCATGGAAGGATAAGAAGATGATTGAGAAATCTAAACTAGAATAAATCACTCTCAAATATAAAAATAATAATAGCACCTCAATTCATGATAGTGGATTCCTATCCCACATGATAAGAAATATAAATTTTTTGAAGAATGTTAAGAAAAGGGTTAATAGAACAGAAAGATTCGGCAATAATAGTACCTTAAAGATAAACAGTAGTAGGAATAAAAAATTATAAAATGATGAGATAATGAAAAAAAGTACTCTATGTGAAAGGATTTAATTTTAATATCCTCAAATAAGTCAACTATGTGACTCAGGACTCGTAGTGACATTTAATCATAAGAGGTTCACCATCAAAGGGAAGATGGGTAATTTTTTCATGAAAGGTTGTTGGAAAAATGGTAATATATACCATATATAAGATAAATAAATCACTTGTTTCTTAATAATTGAAGATGAAAAGAACATATAGCATCATAGGGTAGGTCACATTAATCAAAAGATAATGGAAAACATATCCATGATAAAGTAATTTTTTCATGTTCACAATATAAATTTTGACCTAGAAAACACATGTGATGCTTGAATGTGAGGAAATATAGTCTAGAACACTTATCAGACAAGGAATAAAAGGGCATCAAATCTACTTGATCTTTTCCACATAGATGTGTGTTGTCCAATAAATGTGGTTGTAACATATGGAGAGAGTTAATTATTGTTATTGATAATGATTGTATATTGTGATGTGTGATGTTTATACAGCACAACAGTAAGTGATTGACTATATGAACAAATATATTTGAAGGTTTGATAATGAAATTGGATGATAATAAAGATATTATGATCTATAAATAGAACAAACTTCACATATGTTGAATTTTAAAGTTACCTAAAAACATGGAATTAAGAATGAGATGTTTTCATTGAGAACACCTCAAAAAAATAGGGTTATTGAATATAGAAATCAATAGGTGAATGATATGGATAGAACTATGCAGATTGAGATTTGTGTTTCTCGTCGTTATTATAAAGAGGTTGTTCAAGTTTTGGTGTACACTCAAAATTGAATAGGGCTATTTACTGGAGAATATATGACACCGTATAAGATATGGCATTGAATAAATTCCTCACTAAAGTATTTTTTTGTTTTTAGAAGTAAATGTCTTATTCGAAATAATTAATGAAATCAAGGAAAGTATGTTAATTATACTAATGGTAGAACATTCCCTATATAATAAATTAAGATTAAACCATAAAAATGCAACAATAATAATATTAGAAAGATTTTGGAAATAAATTATGTGAATATAATTGAGGATAAAACTGTAAATAAATAAAGGATCTCATATCTTGATATGATTAAAGATGAAGAAGAAAGTGGAAGGGGATATATTCAAATATACAATTGTGGAAGGCTTTCCTAATAGTTAGAGTTCTTCAAATAATGATAATTCAGAAGTAGAATTAAAAGAAGGAAACATTACTGAAGAAACTCTATCAGAACCTTAAAGGAGAGATATAAGAGTGGAAGTTGATCAATCCAACATCGTTGGGGATTGGACTAAACCTGCACAGACTAGGAAAATGAGGAATGAATAGAATTATACACTCCTATAAATTTTGGAACCAATATCATTTGAATAATAAGTAATGGGTGAATCATGGGTTAAGTCTATGAATGATTAAATGGATCCTATTGAAAAAAACCATACTTTTTATCTGTTCAAGAGACCAGAAAATCACAGTTTTATTAGAATTAAATGGGTCTTCAAAAAAAATTTGATGAACTAGTAAATGTGACCAGAAATAAGGCACACTTATTGTGTAAAGGATATACAATGATTGATGTAAATGATGTTGAAGATCCATTTGTTATAGTATCATGACAAGATCCTCTTTAGATCTTCCTGAACATGAAAATTCAAATATGCTATAAAGCTTATCATATGGATGTCAAAATTAAATTCTTAAAAAAATTTCTTGAAGAATAAGTCAACAATAAACAACCAATGGGATTTATGATTGTAAATTAGGAAATAAAGTTTTGTAAGTTAAATAAGGATATTTATAGTCTAAAACAAGCACCATGAGAATAGTATTATTGACTGGATGATTATCTAAAGAAGATATAATTTGAAATTGGAGGTGTGGATCATAATCTATAGGTGAATAATTTTCAAAGAGATCAATTCTTGGTGATTGTCTATGTGGATTATATTATATTTGGAGTAATTAGGCACTGAGTAGTGGAATAATTTTGTAATCATGTGAAATGATATTTTAAAATTCCAATTATTGTTGAACTCGCATTCTTTTTGGGGATTCAGGTAATTCAAATGAAGTACCGCTCCTTTATTTCTCAGGCAGAGTATACAAGAGAGCATCTAAAGAAATTCAACATGTATGAATCCAAACTAATGTTGACATAGATTTTGGTAGGGGAAAATATGGAAATCATTACGATGGAAAATATTTGGGTACCACCTTGTATAGGAGGTTCATTGGAATATTATTATACTTTACTATAAAACAGCTAGATATTGTCTTTCCAACATGTTTAGCAGCTCACTTCCAACGTAATCTGAAGGACGATAACTTTTCAACAGCAAAAAAAATCTTGAGATGTATTCAAGGTACTCTCAAATTTTTATTATTCTTTACATTAGGAAGATATAATTAATTATCTTCATTTGTTTATGAAAATTTGGAAAAAGATTTTGTGGAATGAAATTCTATAAGTTTGGGTGCACTCTTCAATGGAAACAAATGTGTGGGATGGTTAAGAAAGAAATAAAAAAACAATTCTCTTATTATGGGTAAAGTATAATATATCTCTATGACAAAGTAATTCACTTAACTATTGTAGATGAAGTGAAAATGGACTAATATTGGTGATTATGTTAAATAACTAATGATTATTTACTATTACAACAAGTGCATGGTCAATTTTAGGAAAAATCTAGTTTAAAAGTCTCATACCAAACATATTGAGATCAGATATGACTTCATCAAATAAAAAAGTTGAAGAAGGTGTGATTAAAAATGACCATGTTGAAAATAATGATCAAGTGTCTGACATCCTAACTAATCCTTTGGCATCCCCAATGTTTGAAAGACATAAGTTCAACCTCATTGTTCAGCCACCACTCTGTGCATTATAAGGTTATATTTTTTCAACTCTTCCAATTTTTGTTAACTATTTAAATCTTTTTGTGGATGTGATGGAGGTATTTGGAGGATATATAATCTTGGGGATTTTTTTATAATAATTTCCCAATATAGGTTCTTTGGGTTTATTTCCAAAGTTGGAGATAGAATGAAATTTAATGAACTGTAGGTTTGTAGGATGGGTGGATTGGTCAGTGGTCTATCAAGGAAAGAAAATATATTTTTCCACTATTTTTTTATGCTGATATTTTATCATGTAGACTTAGAGTGCTGGATGAGTTATTTTATGCCTATTATGTTTTTGATTGAGGTTGGGGATTTATTGAATTTATTTTCAAATTCCCCAAAAACCCAAAAGTGGAGATTGTTGGAAGAAAGTTTTTTCACAGTTGGAAATGGATTTTATTTTCTGTTTTTTTTTTCAATCCACACTAGGTTGAATATCTATTTTTAATGATAAGTGATCTTAAGGTGCAGGTTGATTTTTTTTTATGGTGGTTTCATTTCCTAGTGATTGCCAAATTTTTTAATCATAAAATCTAGAGGAAGGGGTGAGCATCATAAAGCATGGATCTTCTTGAATGAATATTTATAATTATGGAAATGGAATTTGGTATCCTTTTTCATAAATGTTTAAAGGTTCAAAAAATATGATTCACAAATAATATCTAAGGCATGATGAAAATATGGTAAGGTATTCAACAATGAGATGTTTTACAAAGGGAAGATTTACCTGAAGCTTCGCAAATGGAAAATTTATATAAAGCTTCATGAAGAAAAGGAACTTCATGAACATGAATGAAGAGGATTTTGTAAAAGATATGGTTATCTTCAAAGCATCACAAACAAGGTTCTTCCTATAAATAGGTGGCCAAAAATTATTCTAGCCACTAAGATAACTTGAAAAATGGATGAATCTATCTAATTTAATAAAGGTCAATTTTTTTATGAATCAGGAACTCTTCATGAATAGAATTAGTATGAAATAATGGTTAAGATCTAATTGACACTAAGTGTTTTCATAAAATTTATCTTTATTAAGGATAATATTTTCTAAAAGGATATGATTTTTGTGAAGGTTGTGAGCTTCAAGAAGGCTAAGAGTTTCACAGAGTTTCAGAGCTTTAAGAAGTATTAGAGCTTCATGAAAGTATTTGGGTTCATTAATGATAAAATATATTTGAAAGAAAAATGGGATTTTAAAAAGGAGGTATTTTCATGAAAGTTACTTAACCAAGCATCTAGTTTTGAACATCTAGTTTGAGTTAATCGTACATTCAAGTGCATCAATTTGGGACTATGGTGTAAGTAGAGTCTCATTCTAATCAGGGAGAAAGACTTATGTGATAAATCTATTAAGGTGGCCTTTAATTTGATAAATTGAGTAATAATTCTCCCAAGGTAGTGAGAATGGGAGAGTTAATGGAACTAATATTAGGTATGTAATTTGTTATCCTTAAAATTCTTGTAAAGGTTTTGGTCCTAGCACAAAGTGACTATGTCTGAAATTTTTTAATCTAAAAAAACTTTTGAAGATTAGTGGAATCTATTATGGTTGATGCCCTATCATTTTATGGTATTAAGGATATCACTTAGTGGTAAACCAAGTAAAACTATTGTGTCATGTTTCTGTTTCTTCATATTGGTGTTTAATAATTTCATGATTCCATTGTATAGGTTTTACAAGTTCTTACTAACATGGGCATAAGATCTATCCCATTGAAGGAAAAAGTTGACACCACAATTCACCTCTCCCATCTTAGGGTTTTCTAGGGTCCAATAGAATAACATTAAATGAAAATTAAAATATCCTAAGATTAAATAAATTATTGATATTAAATTTCAATGGGTTTTATATACTTATCATAAAAGGGGATAGGTTTATAATGTAACATATGTCTCAACAAAGGAAATTTGAGAAACAAATATCTTACCTTAAGTCTTGGATTCCTTCATACACATTAGAATATCTTGTATAATAAATAAAATATTTTTATCTATTATAGAATCATAATCATATGGATCAAACCATATAATATTTAATTATAACTTTTTATTACTTTCTTATAAACAATTACTTGTTAAAATTATGTTTTGGGTAATAACTACTTCATTTTTCACATATGTTTTGGTTTTTTATTTTTTGTCCTATTAATTTTATCATAATTAAATAATATAAAAATATTTAATCATGACATAAATATCATATAGATTTATTATAAATTTATTTATAGTAATCCATAAAAGTTTGATATAGAAAATAAAATACATCATTCATGGAGATGGTAGGTCGTATGTACACATGAATGTTGTTTCCATTTTATTGGAGGATGAAATGAAATAAAGGTAAAAAATATATTAACTTTAGATAATCATTTTTATTTCATATATATCAAATATATTTATTAAATTTTCCCTTGTTACCTTCTATGCAAATATTCAGTGAAAAATGAATCACATCACTTCCTGAGGTGGCAGTCCTCCACACACACGAAAGATGTTATAGTATTATATATGGATTGTAAAGTTGGAATTTATATTGGATACAATAATTACATAATTATATTTATGTTAAAAAATCATATATATACATTATATATGTCCTTATACCCAACTTTTATATGTGTTAATGGAAAACGTGTCACATTGGTTCTTGAGGTGGTAGTCCACCGTACACATGAGTGACATTATCATTTCACAGTTGAGGTAAGAGGAGATAGATGTAGTTTGTGACCATAATATAATAAAATATTATTATATTTAGGATACTAATGTTATTATATTATCTTATATTAATAATATTTGAATGACATAGAGGAAGAAATAATTAAAAAATGCTTGTTGAAGAACGTTACCTCTTCTTCGGGTAACCTCCTTGGGTTTACACCAAAAACCTTCCTAGGTTGGATTTATGATCAAATTAAGTATTTTGGGATGATAGGAGGGAATTAATTAATGGATTTTTCAGCTCTTGGAAAAACCAATGGGTTTTGTAAGTTTCATGAGGAGATTAGAGGGTGTGGCCATTTAAAAGTGAGGTGAGTGAAATTATTGTAATTTTTTAAAACAAAAGATGTGGACGAATGTTTTCCTCATGAAAAAAGGATAAAAAATGTACCATTACAAAAAAAATAGAATATATAAGGTCTAAATATTTCCATAAAGGGGTTTTTAAACAATTTTATTGGTCATTTTACCTGTTATCTTTTTAGTTTAACCCCATAGTAAACATGTTTTAACATTAACCGAAGAAATTAATTTTTACTATTTTTACCATTAATTATGGTAAAATTTTTAAATTTAAATATTATATAATATAAATTGTTATTATTAAAAATATTGAATCCATTTTTTCAAATTCCATTCACATAATTTGAAAAATCTAATTTAAAATTTATCTCCTAGACACAACAAATAAAGAATTCCAAAAAGGAAACTTTAAAATTTTAAAATGTTTTTATATAAAAATTCAATATGAAATTGATTAAAATGAAATAAATTAGATTAATATATATATATATATAATTGAAATAATATTACTTTTAAAACCATATTAAAATAATTTTTAAGTTTATAAATGTTTTAAAAGAAATGAAAATTCTTAATAAAAGCAGTATTTCTTACTATTCATTGAAAACATTATTTTTTCCAAAAATTATCAAAAATTCACCCCAAGAAAACTTTTACAAAATGATTTTAAAAATTAATTTTATTTTTTCAAATAAAGTTTCTTAAATAGGTAAAAAATAATTTTAAAATAAGTTCTCAAAAAGTGACAAAATTTCTATTTAGAAATATACAGTTTTATGGGTAAGTTGGGTTTATTCATATATATTGTATAGGAATCCCATAATATGATTGTTAAAAAATTTATTGAAAATATAATATATAAATTTCATTAAAAAAATCATTAAATTTTTTTGTTTACTTTATTTTGGTAAAACATATTAGTGTTCTTAAAAATAGTTTTTTTTATAAAAGTATTTTCTTTATTTTCAAATAGTTTTTATTTTCATTTTTAATTAATTGGTCACTAAAGAATTAATTTTATATACGTGTGAAAACCATATATTTTCATAATTTAGTTAATCCTATTCATACCTTATATTTCCAACGGCTATGTGATAACTATTATATTCAATAAAAAACATTTAATAGTATATAATGTTTTATTTAAACTCGATGTTACGTGTAACATAAGATAATATCAGTATTGCATGTAACATAAAATAAACTCAGTGTTGCATGTAAAAAAAAACAATTGTTTCATATAATATAAAATATTTAAAAAAATTATTTATTTGAAAAAAAAATATTTCATGAAATATCAGGGCGATACATGGGTTGGTCATGGTCGAGGCAGCCAGACACATGGCATGCAGCACCAGTAGTGCGAACTTGTTCAGGGTAATAAGGTTGTATTTTAGGGATGCTGACTGGGATAGATATATGAAATATATCTGGAAGATGATGAGAATATTATTTATCCTTCTATAATTTGAGGTATGATTTTAGTATAATCTATTTTAGTATCTACCTTATTTGATATAGTAATATCACACTCTTTTATGTCTATTACTCCTTTGGAAAGTCTTAGATTTGAAATTCAGTATTTATATGGAGTAATTAATCTTGAGTCTCTATTGGGAGTGTGATCAGAGTTTATATATCGATGTAAGGAATTACCCTTTGATATAGGTGGTAATCGTTTCTTATGGGACCTCTTCTCCCTTGAGATGACAGGATTTGGCGTCATTCTTGTAATGTAATGGTTGGTTCCTTATCAAGACTATGTCATTTTTTATCATCAAAGGGTGTTGTTTATATAACCAGAGTGTAGGATCTATATTCATAAGGGTTAATGGTATGTCCAACATAGTCTATCTTGTCCTGAGAATCATGAGATGGGCATAGTAACATGCTATATTTCTAGTCATCTTCTAGATGATTTGGGAGCACACCAAATAGATTTCCCACTTATAGTGGATCATTTCAGGGACGTCTTCCTTGATAGTTTTTATAGTATACCTCCTTATAGAGAGGTGGAGTTTACTATTGAGCTGGTACCATGAGAATCACCAGTATATATTCCTCCTTACAGGATGGATCCAACAGAGCTTCAAGAACTCAAGAGATAGTTAAAAGATCAAGAAGATAAAGGGTTTATACAACCCAATAAGTCTCTTTGGGGTTCACCTATCAGTTTTTTCAAGAATTTTCATTTTACCCTCATAATTTTTGTGGAATAATATAAATTGAACCAACTTACAGTTAAGAACGGATTCTCGTTTACTAGTATATATGACCTCTTTGAATAGATTTTAGGAGTTAAGTCTTCTCAAAAATGGATTTGATTTTAGGATACCATCATGTGTGATATAGACCTCTATATATACCATGTATTGTTTTTAGAAATAGGTTTGTAATTTATGAGTATTTTTTCACATTTTTCAGTCTCACTAACATGCTATCAATTTTTATGGATTTAATGAATCAGGTTTTCCACCCATACAAAGATTTGTTAATTTTTGTTTTCATGGAATATATATTTTTGTATTCTCATACTCAACATGATCATGACAAACACTTTGAAATCATATTGAGTACACTAAGAGGGAATATGTTTTATTCTAAGATCAAAATATTCCACTTTTGGATCAATTTGGTTTACTTTATGGGTTACATTATCTCATAGGAAAGAGTATCTATAGTCCCATAGAATGTGGGAGTTGTAGTTTCTTAGGAGCATCCCAAAAACATCTTTAACATATGGAGTTTTTTGAGGTTGTATATCTATTATGGGTGTTTTATTTAGGAATTCTCTCACCTTTTATCACCTAGGATGGGATTGAACAGGAAGGGTGTTATATTTACCTAATCTAAATCTTATGATAAATCCCTTCATAAGTAAAAAAGAAGGCTTAACTTAGTACTGATTCTGATTTTACCTGATCTTATTAGAATACATATTCTTTATTATGATGAATCAAGAATTGGGATAGGATCTATTTTTATGTAGTATTAGAAATTATTGGCTTATGGGTCTCATTATTGGAGGCCTCGTGATTGAAATTTATGAACACATTAACTCATTTTTGCAGTATTTGATCATAACTTGTGTTATTAGGGGCATTATCTATTGTAAGAATAGTTATTAGTATACATGGAGCATAAAATCCATAAATAAATCATCACATAGAATGAATTGAATCCTAGACAATTATGGTAGTGTTAATTCCTTTAGTGTTTTGACTTTGAGGTTGAATATACGCCTGGGAAAGAAAATAAATTAACTGATGCTCTAAGAAGAAATACTTAGACACAAGTTGTTCAGAGGGCTATTACTGAATGATGATTGATGTTATTTCTATTTGATGTGAATTTAGAGGTGTTGGGCCTTTATAAGTATTATTTATTCACATTGTTATTAGTGAAAAATTCACTTCTAGATTGAGTGATAATGAGGTAGCTTTTAGATCCTAAGGTCTCAGTCCAAAGGGAGAGAATTTCATGTGAGGGGTCATTATTGGGCTGGTTTTTTATGAGGAATATACCTTGAACATTCATGTACATTTCTGGGTTTCATCATACATTCAAGTGGATTTGATGTGAGAGTCCCATACCTCTTCTTGGGAAATAAATCCCAGTCTCAAGAAGATATACCATGATCTACACTTCCAGTATTTTGGGCCTCGTATGAACCGGGAGATAACAGGTTTATTTACTCAGTGTTGCACTTATTATCATATGAATGTGGGGTACCATTGGTTTTTTAGATTGTCATATCCATTACCCATTATGAAGAGGAAATGTGATGACATCACTAAGGATTTCATGATGAGTTTACCTAAGTCACCTCGAGGTAGTGATGCAATATGGGTTATCTTGAAAAATCTAATCAAAGTCACCCATTTATTTCGTGTTTGATAGACCTTTTTAGAGGATGATCTAGGAAGGATAGATATTAGGGAGATTCTACACCTTTATATAATTCTATATACCATGTTATCATATAGTTATTCCCATTTTATTTCATGGTTCTTGAAAGAGTTATGTAAGGAACTATGTTTATAGGTACATCTGAGTATATCCTATCACCCACAGACCCATAGAAAATCTAAGCATATGATATGGGTATTGTAGGACGTGATCTAAGAATTAATCCTTGGTTTTTGAGGTTCTTGGGAATGAAAATTACCTCTTACCTCTTTTTATTAAAATAATAGTTTCAAAACTATGATATATATGGATCCTTATAAGGCTCTATATAGTAGGTTGTGTTGTTAACCCGTATTATTGTTAGAGGTAAGAGAGGAAATGATACCGGGACCTCATCTTGTTAAAGAGACATTAGAGCAGGTACAGGTTATCAAGAATAGTATGGCTATAGCTCAATCTAGGAATAATTCTTATGTTGATCTCCACTACTAAACTATGAAGTTTGAGGTGGGGGTCAGGTCTTCTTTCATGTCTCACCCAGACTGTGGCATCGATGGATTCAAAGATAAGGGAAGCTAGAACCTATGTTCATTAGACCATTTGGGATTTTAGAGAGAGCCAATCGAGTATCCTATCAGTTATAGTTACCTTAGAGGTACCAGGTAATGAATTATTTCTTCTATATTTCATAGCTTTAAAATTTTTACTCTGACACATCTTAGGTTTTCTATCCTGATGAGGTGGAGTTAGAGGTTAATACTTCCTTTAAGAAGTATTTTGTGTGTATCATGGATCAAAGCACAAAGTCTATCTATGGAAGTTTATTTCCTCTATTTTGGGTGAAATTAATGCATAGATATGTATACGATGAGTCCTAGGAGATATATCTCAACATACATGATTAATGTTCATAACTATACTCATATTATGTTCAACCACCCTCATAAGGGAAACTCAGGGATGATTTTTTTTAATTAGGGGAGTTTTTAATATCCCAAATTTTTAGAAAAGTATCAATCCTTTTTATTTCAAATTAAACCTATTTTATGATCATTGTAATATAACTTAAAATTACAAGGAAGGTTTTAGGTGTTTCTGGGTATTTTTCTAAGCCCTATTTTTTGGAGAAATGGATAGAGGCATACATCTGGTACATAGTTAGTGGTAACTGTGCGGCTTAAAAATATAACCCAAAATATGAGAATCATGGTTTGATAAACCATCCAGGGGTGGAAAAATTCTCCTGTGAAAAATTGTAGAAATGTTGTATATTTGATCTGCACAGAGTGCATGTGGTTTTTCAAATCATGCTCAAACCATGAAAGGGGGTGTTATATATGGACAAAGTTGGTGCACAGTTGGTGCATAGTTTTTACAAACATGTATAAAAACCTTATTCCCTTTTAAAGTGATTGAAATTTCATTTCTTCAACTTGTTTCTTTTAAATTTCCTCCTCCTTTTTCTTCCCTGATTCATGCATAGTAGCCTCCTCCTCCACTTGAAAGCTCTCTTCCTCCATCAAGTTAAGCTTTAAGCTAGACTCTCTATCCAAACTCCAATTCAAGAATTTTTTATCACATTGGATAGATAATTATAAAAATAAAAGTTCTATTACTTATTTTTTTCATGTATTTCACTATATGGAATGCTTAATTAGTGTGAGATAATATTCCATATTATCAAGTCATTTTCATATTACTCTCTTTTCTTATGTTTTATCCAAGTGTATAGCCCAATACTAGATGAGGATTCTACTACCTAACTAAGGTAATTTGTTCATTAAATTTCCCTAAAGATAAATATAAATATATTTTTCACCACTATGTCAGGTGTTGGAACTTTTGTGTATCGCTCCTAAAAAGTGAAATTAATTTAATGGATTTATAATGCATAATATTAGTTAGTCCTTTAGATATAAATCTATAGTTGGGGGTCTTGTACGTAAATATGAGCCACCCCTTAGGGTGTTTTATTAATATTTATATAAATTATATGCATTAATAAGTATATAAATTAAAGTTTTAGGTATTTTTAATTGTTCATCATAAATGTGACATTTAAATTAGATTAAATTAAATGGTGTGACGTTGTGCTTGGCCTAAATTATTGGCTATGTAATTTAACAACCTTATAAAGTGTGTTATGATTATACTATATAAATTAAATGGTTAAATGAGATAATGGAATTTGAATAGTATAACCATTTCACTCATACCATACTTAATTATAAAGTGTGATCATGCATATCACTATGATTGTGGATAGTTTATTATTATTCTTAGACAGGGAATTTTCCATTGTTAATAGGGAAAGTTTTTGACATGTATTTCTATGAACACACTTTTCCTTGGTTTGGAATAATGTACATGATGATCCTTATATTTAAAATGGATGTTGGACATGGTGTTTCCTCTCTATGTTATCTATTATTGGGCATGGAGTTTCCACTCCTCCTTATGTAATATTGGATATAGAGTTCCCTCTCCTTGTTATATATTAATGGATTTGATAATCAATATACATGAAATGGAGGTTGTACATGGTGTTTCCTATCCTTATTATGTATTGTTGTACATGGTGTTTTTCTCTATATTTTGCATTATTGGACATGAAGTTAATTTTTCTTTAAATTAGATGTTGGATATTATAATCCAAATCCCTGAATTGGGTTTATAGATAATGATTTTGGAACCAAATAACTTTACATGATATGGATCCACTTATACCTAGCACCTAACCTCTATGAACCTATTTTTAGGGCTCATGTAGGATGCCTTATGGTGATATTCCAAGCTTACCGCCTTTAGACTTATTCTTGACTATTAAAGTCATACATATTGTGTAACCTCATAGTTCCCTTATCTTTTTATTTTACATGGATGATGAATATATATTCCATGGGCCTTATAATTTCTTATACATATTCACATACTTATATAGTATTATTATTTCACTCATTCAGATACATTTTATCCTAGGATGAAGCAGGTGACATCAGAAGGGTGTCCCATGAGGAACTCGGGCGGACTTGGTTTATTTATTTACTGTAATTATTCATTAATCAAACACATTACTCATTATGTATTCACTAGTTGGTTAACATTATATTTCATTGGTGGGGGCCTACTATGTTTATATCACTCCCTGTTCAGGATACTAATTGGTGCCTAGAGAGACTTCATGGATATAGGAAAGGACAAGGGGAAGTGACCAGCTTTGAACATTTCATTCTCAGTACTAGGATATAGTATGGGAGAATAGAACTGAGTGTATTCTTTTGATGCTATCATATATAGTTGTTGTTATTTTTTTCATTTTTTTGTAGCATATTTTATATGAATGCTTCTATATTTCCATGCATTCCCCTATTTTTTATAACATAGAAATATGACATCTGTATTTTGTATATGAATCTAGGAATTATTTGTGTCATTTTACTTTGTCTGGATATTCACTTCTGTCATTCCTCATTTAATATATTTCCATATTTTATTCTTTTATTATATCACTATGCAACTACTCTAAAAAAAGAGAGTATAGTATCCCCACTATACCATTATATACCCTCACTACTAGTTGGAAGCCTCTAAAATACAAGGAGGTATGCTTGAGTCCACACAATCAACTGAGTTCCATTACTTATGATTGAACTAGGTCTGGGATGTTATAATGCAAAAAATAATAATCAAGAACATGGGAACACACCCATGTAAAAAATAGTGATAAATAAATTAAAATTATGGGAGACATTTATGTATAAACCATTAAGGAAAATTAAGAGAATATATAATCGACTAAATTATATGATAAAGACTTTCTATGTTAGTAATATAGAAAATATTATTGGTCACCATGTGATATAAAAAAATTTGAACAAGGGATAGAAATATATTTATAAAACTCCCAAATAATAGAAATCAAGATCTCTCTATGAGGAAGAAGAAAACCCTAATATAGTTTTAAAGTAGAATAACTATTTGTTTATTAAAAAAAATATTATGTTTTTCTAGTTTGGTTGATGAGATTCAATTGAAGCTGAAGAAGAATTAGGATAAAATCTTGTGTATAAAAATTAATATGATACCCAGCATAATATAAGTTTTAAATAGTGAGTGAGATGTTAAAAAGAGAAAAAACTGAAGGAATATCCATATAATATTAACTGGTTGTAAAATTTATTAAATATTGAGTAAGAGGGGCCTATGGGAACATTTTGTGCAAGATTTAAAATCAAGTTAGTTAATAGTGACTGAGTTTCATGAACTGTATTAGAATATTAGAATCTAGTCAAAGGCTCTATTGATGAGGAAGGAAAAAAAATTTAATTCAATTTCATCTAGTGATAAGTTAAGATATAATTAAATTGGTGTGATGTTTTCAATACCAGTTCAAAAAAATGAAGTGCATTAGGATGCTACATGTCTAGTGGGATTCCAGAAATGATAACATGATGAGATGTTGTGACTATAGTGTTGGATGATATTGGTCTCCATTGGAAGTGTATAGTAAAAACTTGGGTGTAGGATAATCCCTTAAAAAATACACTTATAATAGATCATAATATTATATTATACAATCTGTGACTAGGACATTCTGATCATAATAAAGAGTAATTTTCTCAGGAGAGGCCAAACCTTATAAATGCATTATGTCTTACATTTACATTACTTCTTTTCAAATGGTTATTTAATGTTAAAAAAAGTCAAGATCCATTTATTTTAACATATAATATAATTTCAAATAATAAATGTGGGAAACATCTAAAAGAGACATTATAATTCGATAAAAAGTTGGCAACATTTGATTCACCCCTACCTTCTATGGTGTCTTTACTGATCTTATTTGAAATTTAATGTGGTATCATAGAAAATGTTTCCTATAATTAAATCAATTTTTTATTACCTAATTTTTTATTATAATTATATAAATTATATATTTTAAGTGTATTTTATGTATCCTCAGATGAAAAATTCAATTTCTATCTATATCATTGAAAGAATGAAGGTCTCAACCAATACTTTAAGAAATACAAAGAAGATATATGCCAATAAATTGAGAAATAATTATAAATTGAAAGATGAATAACCACCAAAAGAAATTAGTTAGTGTGATATATGTATAAATAAGTATATTGAATATTATTCCTCATATGAATTAGTTAATATCTATGAAGAAGATGAATCATTTAAATCACTTAGTGATTTCTATTCTGAAGTAAAGGATTAATTGAAAAAAGTTTACATTATGTTTTTCACTCAAATATTTTCATATATCAAGGGAATATATGATAATGAATCATATATTGAATCGGAAGTTGATTCTATGTAATATAGATTAGCCAAAAATATAAGTAGTTGTTTCACTCTCATAAAATTAGTTAGAACTAAGAAAGAATATATTTAACTTTGAAATGAAATATATTTTATAGATAATGAAGAATTGAAAATATTTTTTTATGAGAAGATTCAATTTGATAATGTTTTAATATAATTCACCCATTCATTGGAGGAATTATGCAATATATTATTAATGTAAAGGAATCACAAGATAAAGTTAAAGCTAAAAAAATTAAGGAAATTAATTATTCTATATTTGATATAAGTGAGATTTATGATGATAAAATTTTAAAGATGGAGATATAATGGGAAGGTAATTATATATTTTTTAGTATAAAATTACACTATCAACATTAAGTGTCTTCATGTTTAAGTTAAATTGTGAAATATAGAAGACATTATTCCAAATAATTACCAAGATATTAAGAAGAGAAATAACACAGCATAAATTTATTACTTATAATAAGTATTAGGTTGATAGGAAAATAATATTGTTACATTCCCAAAAACAACCAACTACAAGCTCATGGGGAAAGGTAACCCATAACCCAAAAAAATTAAGTTCTAATGTTGTTTTAATTTCCAATACATGACCAAAATAAACCTTTGGGAAACATTTTATGAACAATTGATGCTAATCACACCAATGTTTCAATGTTCAATGATTTAATGTTCAAAAAAATTAACTCCCTAAATGGATCCCAAATTATTGTGGTTTTAACAAAAAAATAGAAGAAACAAAAAACTGGATATATGGAAACTACAATAAGATGAAGGAAATTTGTTAGATACTACTAATGATACTAGAGGTTTTCAAACATGTCTATTTAGTAATAGAATAATATGTCAATAAATTAAAGATATATAATGAAATAATTATGGGTATTTTGGTTGAGGATAAAGTAAAACCTACTCATTTGAATCGAAACTCATAGAAGTAATAAAATTTATCTTGGAAAAACATATTTGAATCACTTGAAAATTCATGTGAGTACTGTAATGTAAGTGTTCTTTGTTACGATATATATTGTCATGTATAAAACCAACATAACTCCTCATATTATGAGAAGTATATATCATAATATAAAATATGTAATTGAAAATTGTTTAATAGTCTATCTTAAAGACTTCATAAATGAATAATGATAAATAATATACTTCCAAGAGGTCATTGAAAAATTCTAATATGGATTCCTCTACATGTAGAAAATGATTCTATTTTTCTAATATATGTCACATCATAGATTAATGAAATACGTAAATGAATTTCAATAAATAAGGGAGTGAGATGAAATCAAAAAGGGATTCAATCCAAGAGATAAATAATATGATTGGATCAGTGGTTGACACTAATGATGAAGAGACTGAGAGGATTATTAATAAGGGTAACCTAAAGTCTATTTAATATGTGTTTGTAAGGTTCAAGAAGGCTATAACCATATCCAATATGTTAATTTCATTGTTTTATTAACAAAAAGATATTTTTAAAGCTAAGGTAAAATCACTTGGGGTTCCTAGTTCCAAGATAGGTACAACTAAAAACGTTTTTCCATATAATAAAAAGTATGATCATATGAGAAAGGAATGGTTAACTATATGTAAAATTCTATTGTAAATGAAAAATAAGATAGAGGGGACACAAAATAATGAATTCAACTTTATTTCTGAAGTGGAGAATCTTATTCCAGCTATAAAAAAAGCTGAAAGGAAGAAAAAATCTATATTTATTGAATATTTATTGATTTCAAAAAATCAAAAATGAATCCAAAATATATATTTCCAAAAAACTTATATCTACAAGGAAGATATTTTATAGGTTTGTAAATAAGTCTTATCTCTATTTCTCACAATGAAAAGATAATAGAAATCCACCTTATTTCCATATTATGGTGGTTGTGCATCTTGAAAGATGGAATTGACAGTGAACCATGAAAAATGAAAATTTGTGAATGTTTCGATGTTCATATAGTATAAATAAATTCAATCCATCATGATGAATATCATGTGGTATCAGTCTTATTTTTGAAGAAACATCCATGGTGAAGAAAATTGGAGAGAATCCCTTGAGTGGAATCAAAGAAGATAAAACTGCCAAAGATATAAAGTTTCTTGTTAAATCTAGATTTTAGATGGATTTTCAAAAAATGATGTTTTAGTTGAGTATAGGTTTATAAAAACATCTTAAAAATTAGTTTCTATTTCCTTTAATAATTTAAGTTTAAGTTAGTAACAAATTGTGAATATTTTTTGGATATATTTATAATCAGAATTAAGAACTCTTGTTTTCCACACTAGGTTATCCTTGATAAACATAAAGTTGACTAATTGGTGGAAAATTATTAAGAATAATGTAGTTATAATATTCTCTAATATGATAATTAATTTATTCACTTACTAAGGGTAATAATAAAAAAAATAGAAGGCCTTTCCTTTTTTGAATTTATTGTCAATAAAGGGGAATAAAAACATTGAATTTTTTATTTTCGGAGTGAATTTTATATTGAAAAAAAGGTAAATATTGAATTACCCAAATGTATTTTATAAGTTTATGTTGTATTGTTTGTCACTGTTAAAGTAATTATATGTCGGTGTGCTCGGTAATGGAGGAAGAATCTACCCAATGTTAAATTAAATTGTTTTTCCCATAAATTTGGGTAAAGTTCAATTAAGAGTGAGGTTTTTATCTAAGAATATATATATATATATTCTAAGTGGTTTCAATTAAATTTTATGATTTTTTATTTGATCCTAATTTCAAATATAATTTATAAATTTGGAGTATTATTTATAAAATTTTACAATGAGTAGAGAAGTTGAGGATGAAGTTGGATGATGTTGTATCTGTTAATGGATATCATGTATAGTTTTTACTAAAGATATTAAAATAGGTTCAAATTTTATAGGATCTTTAAAATAATCTAAAATCAGTGTATATTGAATATTTTAATTTTAATGGTCAGATTTCGCTATCCTAAAATTAAAGAAACCATTCTTATGTAACTTATAATGAAGTCTATTAGAATGAGTGAATAAATAAAATTGTTTGAATGTTTTTTGAAGGATAAAGTAAATATATTAAGACAATGCATTTATTTTATTGAAATACTCTACATGTGTGTTTAGATACTGAAAATTATAGTAAAAACTAGCCAAAGTATCTACATATGGGTCATATTTGAGTTAATACGTCTATGTACGAGTCATTTAATAAGTTTTTTGTGTTATTTTAATGTATAAATGTTATGTATGAGCGATTTAGAATTTTTTGTGATTCATTAAATCATATGATGATAAATATTTCTATGTATAAATTTTTTTAAGATTCATTGGAATTGTGTATTAGTAGTTTTAGAGGAAAATTAATTTGTGTAAAAAACATTTTAAATCTACATAAGAATCATTCAAAAACCATATAGGAGTAATTATTGACACTATAAATAAAAAATCATAAATTGTTCAGACATCATATGTATTACCATTCTAATCTTCATAATCCTGAATCCTATTATGTAAGGATCATTTTTACACTATGTAAGACTCATTATAAGTCCAAAACTTAGTAAAAATTCAATAATTCTATAGAATGAAATTATGAGTTTCTAGATATAATATTCTTAATTATAATCAAATCATATGAATAAAATTTTGTTATTTTAAGTTCAAAATATCATTATATTATGTCTATCCATGATTCAATCCTTAATATTAAGAATATTAAATGAGAAGAAATTGAGGAGGTTATTTTTATATTAATTCTATGATTTTAAAATGATGGTATTTGAAATCATCATTGGTGATCAAAATATGAATTAAATATAATGTTTCCGACAATATTATTTACATAAAATACATAATAAATTATTATTAATTCAATAATAAATAATAAGAAGTTGATATTCATGATTTATAAAATTAATATCAAATATGTATGAGATTTTGAGTAAAATAAATGAATTTGAAATTACATATTAAATGCTTTTAAAAAATATAAGTGTAGAGATGTATATTTTATTCATAAACCAATTTAATATCATAGTTGAAATTTTGTTTCTTACCAGAAACTGAAAATTGTAGTATTTATCATATTGGAAGAGTTAAAGGAGAATAAGTTATGTCGATTGAAAGTGAGAAGAAAATTTGAAAGGTAATTCACTGTATTATAGTAGAGAATATTTTGAGGAAAAAATAATAACTAAGAATATAGGGAAACACCCATATAGAAATTAATTAGAAAGTAAATTGAAGTCCTAGGTGAAACCCATGTACAAACCATTGATTATAATTATGATAAGATCTTGAAATCTAAAATATTTTATGGGTACTTTCTATATTATTAAATTACAAATTATTTTTGTTGATACATTGATTTAAAAAAAGCGAGGAAGAAGATAGAAAATGAGACCTGTATAATTATTGAATAAGATAACTCAAGAGATTTTTATGAATTATAAGAACCTATGGATATATTCTTATTTCATAAGAACCATTTTGGTATCTAATAACATAAATTAGATCTAGTTTTTTTATCAAATCCAGTCAAAGATGAAGAAGAATAAAAATAATAATAAAAATAATAATAATAAATTTTTGTGCAGACCAGTTCTTATTATACCTAATATCTAAAAGGTTATAAAAGTGATGAACATGATAAAATGAGGTAGTTTTATAGGATGATCCATGGAATATTAATTTTCTGTTGAATTCTTTTAAGGTTGTATAAGAGAATCTTGTGAGAATATTTTTTACAATATCTGGAAGCAAGGAAGTTTATAGAGACTGAGTTGTATGAAGTGAATTGGAATATTTGAATGTTGTCAAAGAAACTTCTGTTGAAGAAGGATATCTAATATGTTTTTGTAGTTACATATATATGTAATTTAATTTATACTTAATTAGGTTAAAATATTGTGTGACCAATTATAATGATTAAGTTATAGCTTCAAGTCTGGTGGGATACTGGAAATGATAGCAGAATGGGATGTTGTGTCAAAGGTATTGGATGATACCAAAATCCAATTTAATTGTTGGTTAAATAATTGGTTTTAGTATAATCCCATCCCAAATCCACTTTTAATTGATAATAATATTATAGTGTAACATATATAACTGGGATATCCTGATCGCAACATGGAGTAGGTATACTTGGAGGGTATAAACCTTGTAAAAATACCATGTGTTGAATTTACTTACTTTTAATGCTTTTCGTACGGTTTCTAAATAATGGTAAAGCACTAAGATCCTTTTTTATTAACCAGTAAAAGAGGTTCAAAGACCAAAGTGGGGGTGATAACTAGAAGTGACATTATAATTTAAAAGAAAAACTTAGCCGCACATGATTCACCCCCTCTACTAAGATATATACACCGATCCTATTGACTATTTCATATCTAAGAATTAAATAATTATTTAAGTACCTCAAAATAAGAAATCATGTTATGGAAATATATTTAACTTTTAAATAAATTATCATATATTTCATCAAGTAAACATAATAATTTTAAATGTATAATGAGTATCGAATTGATTATAACCTTTTGTGGCATGAAACAAACATATACAAATTTATAAGTAATTTTTTTAAAATAAATATAAATTAAATTCATGAATATTAATTAAAAATAAAACTATAATATTATTAGAAAAATATGTTCTGTCGCATTCTTCCCCCTTAAATAAACTACATCATCAAAAAAATTACTTGTTATAAAAAAATAGAAATATATTTATATATACCCTTTAAAATGAAGATCACGAGGTACCCTAATTTCATTTTCTTTTTTTAATGCTAAATTAAACATCAAACCAAGTCCATGGACTAACATAATGCTCCATAACATTTTTAAATTTTTAAATTCCTAGTTTCATGAATAAAAGAGATAAACTAACTTAAATAGATGATAATAATAGTACTTATTTTAAAAAAAAATTGTAAATTAAAAATAATTTTTTTAAATAACAGTATGTGCTTTTTTTCTTTAAAAACCTTTCAATATAATCTATATTTATTGTGTTAAAACATGGTTTATTCAAAAATATATAAAAATTCAAATAATATTTTAAATAATATATATATATATATATATATATATATTTCTAAGAGATCACACTCCTCTACAGCTACATATAGGACTCTAAGACCTTTCATTATTTGGGACATTATTAAAATGTTATAAATTCCCTTATAGTAACTCCCAAATTGGGTGATATAAGATGGTTTTAATTTTAAAATATTCTTTAAATATTTAAATGGTCCATTATAAAATTGAAATATAGAATTATATTTTTATGTATGGTAAAGTTTTTTTGAAAATGATTTGAAAGTTTATAAAAGTGACAAGATCACTTGAACTAGATTTTACAAAAATGATTACAATTAAATCAACAATGATGGAAATAATGTAGTGAAAAATAATTACCTATCCATATTAAAAAAAATTGAAAAAAACTAAAAAAAATATTTAATATAATGGAAAAAATTAAAATAAATAATAAATTAAATTATTATTCTTAAATCAAGAAAAATCAAATGTTTTTCTTGTCAAACATTTTTCTAAAATGACTGTGAACTTTTTTATCTTTTATATTCAATATATTATGTCATAATCCTAAAATTTATTAAATATTCCTAACTTATATTATCAAATATTCAAAACCAAAAATTCATCTAAACGCCAATAATATATGCTCCCAATATCCATTAATATTATACCCAAATATTTTTATTCACCATAAAATACTAACCCCTAAGTATATCTAATAATTATAACTTATGGTTATTAAAGATACTCTTAACCCCAAATGTTCTCAAAATAATTTAAATTATAGTCACAGAAAAATATTACCTATAAATTTATTTAAACCTTTCTCTATTACCAACTATTATAGCCTAAACATCACCATTTTTTAATATCATGGTTTTCTAAAAAAATATTATGACCCTTACATTCCCAACAACATTAGTTTTGTTATTTTATATAATTATGATACATAACCCTAATAATATATAACAAACCACTCCTTTAAACTTACTAATAATCCATTTATTTTATAATACGTGTTCTTTAAACTTTCATCAATTAAGACTAATCATCAAAAATTTAATTTTTACTTCATTATTGTATAGAATATATTTTTTCTATGTAGAAATTTGGAATAAATTAAGGAATCTTTTTGGTTCCATGCACTAAAACGGAGCGAGATTTTAAGGACTGGTGAGCCTAAAATTAATTATACAAATATATTAATACATTTTAAATCAAAATTGCACGGTTTTTCAGATTTAATTGTATATATACTAAATGGAGTGTCAAATCAAAAATCCAAGAGCGTGGTTACATTTGAATCATAGGGTTTACCCTAGATGTGACCTAAAGTTTGTTGGTACTGGATTTTCGGATAAAGAAACCATTAGTGGGTATGTTAAGTGGTTTAATTAATAAATTTATTTAATTAATTCATTCAATACCCATAAACTAATTTACCTCTTAAATATCCTATTATAAAAATTATCTAGGGTTAGATATATGACCTTAGGAGCATTTAGAGGAGATTCAGATCATTCTTCATTGGAAAATTAGAATCAAATGATGAACGACGACTAGCTTGATGTTGATTAACAGTTATTAGACGTATGGGATCATCCCCATCACTAGTAAATGTGTTCTTCACCAATGATAAATCCATAATCTAGGTAAGGATCATAAATTATAGTTTTATCCCTTGATTAAAATACTCACCATGTTCGTACCTGTTATTCTTTTATATGTAATTATCTGATCCTTCACATGAGTCTGGTTTTCAAATTAAATTTATTATTCAATTTATTTTTTATTATACCATGTTTTTTCAACCCAAATATCTCTAATCCATGATCATTGTCCCTAAAATCATGGAAATTTATTAACGTACCATTTTTCTTATTCCTTTCCCCCACCTGTTCTTCATATTCTTCACTATTGGGATATAGGGGCACAACTTAGCATTGTTGGGTGGCTTTGAGCATGATGGGACTCCCATATTAGAGGTGGATGTATACACAATGGCAAAAGTAGTGATTATGTCTATATCATAAAACATTGTGGGATTTAGGGTGATGGAATCATAGAGCGGACACCAGTTTGAGGTTATTATTGCATGGGTGGGGTGTGACGGTGATGGGTAAAGTCGAACGAGGACTTTATATGGATAGAATCCTTCCACTGGTGATGTATCGGGTGAAAACATCCCTAGATATAAACTCCCCAATGAGATTTAAGGAAGAATCAGGTGTATTTAGTAATAGGAGTGGCATATCTAGAATCAGTGTGACAGATTTAATTTTCAATGAAAATTTGAACTACACAATATATACTAGGATGAACAGATTCTGTGTATTCCCCTGTATATTGAGGCTGGGTTCTTTGGGTGTAGATAAGTATCACACATCATGTGGGACCCCAACACACTGTTTAACTTGATGTTGGTAGCTAGGTGTGTACTCTCAGAGTACATGAGCATGGACACAGCCAAAAACATAAACCTAACCATGTACACAACCATGTATCAGTACCCAGACATATCCAGGTACATGTCTAGGAATACGACATGGCCTGATAGACACACAGGCATGACTGAAAGCACATGGGTAGGCCCTAGTTGTCTGAGAAATTCCATGTGGTCCCCATACACATCATGTACAATGACATGGCCATTTATCTATGTTCATAAATCACACATCCAGGTAAAAAGATGGGGTCACACAATGTGTAGACCCTCATACACATTGTGTACTTACCTCTACAATTTATTTCTCTCATATATCCTTTTTTTTTTTGCACTTAGATTTTGGATTGTGAGTAGAATATCATAAGTTTTTTCTTTATACAACTCAGTGGTAGCCTTCATAGTGTGGTTTGAGATATGATGTGAGATTTTATGATCATGATTCTTCTTTAGGAAATGATTGATGATGGCAGTGATTGGGTAGAATCATCATAGAGTTTATATGGAGATGGTACTCCCCTATCACAGTATGGTGTGGTTCCTCCATACTCATTGTTTAGATATTGATAGTACCCTCTCATCACATAAGGGCATGGGTCATTTATCTATGAAGATGGTACTCCCCAGTTGCACTAGTTCATAGATCCTCTATACTCCTTATTCTAGGAAAAGGTGGTACACCCCTATCATACTAGGGTGTAGGTCCACTATTCATGGGGGTAGTACTCCTTGGTCACACTAGGGTGTGGTTATCCCAAACTATTTATATAGGCAGAGGTGGTACTCTTCTATGTCACTAGGGTGCCAGTCCTCTATCCATGAATATGGTACTCCTCTGCCACACCAGGGAATGGGTACTCCATAAATGTTATCCCCACTATTGAGATAGTACGTCTCTTAAATGGGTGTGGTCCTTTATCTATGGGTACGGTACTTCCTTGTCACAAAAGATCATGGGTCACCCATATTCTATATACAGATATAGATATGGTACACCCCTACATGGGTGCGGGTCCTCTATCTACTAATTAGAATCATCCTGTTGTTCCAAGGTAAGGTTCCTCTATCTTTTGGAGATTATGTTGCCTCCAGATGTAGAGTATTGGAGAGATGTGGGCCCTCCTCATGAATTTTTCAGACAAAAATGCAAGATATTGGGCATCAATGATGGAACATTGGATATACAGGAAGAATCATCATCCTGGTATGGGATATGAGATGGAGATCCACTTTCTCTCTCATATGGGTTTCTTATATGAACATAATTCTTCATTTTTTCCCGCTTTCTTTTGGTTCATCCCACTACATATATCATTCCTTATATTTCTTTATCTTTATTTTTCAATTAATCCTACTAGGTATCTATATAATCACCCCAATATTGGATTTTCCCTCATATTTCATGTCTTTTATAGATGACTGATAGGTTGTAAGTGGAATTGGTGGAGCTTAGGGATACTTGTGTGCATTTAACTAAGAAAGGTGGTCAGGTCTTGGATATCAGGAGCCAATCTCACTAAATTTTCTTTATTTTCTAGTTATCTTTAGGTTGGGAAATATTTTCTAGTTGGGAATTAATTTTTTCCTTTACTTTCGGAATAATGTTTTCATACTCTTTTATATTCCTTGGAGGTTATTTCATCCATGGTTTCTACTCTATATGTTACTACCTTTTTAATTATTCCTCTATACTTTTTCATGGATATGGTTGGGTGTGTGCATTCAGGTACTTTAAGAAAATTTCTCTCATTTTATTGATGCCTTCTTGGTGGTTATCGTGAGTCCCTGGACTATGGACGAAGGTTTGGGGTTGTATAGGCCTGATCTTCCATCATCCAGGTACTTCATATTGGTTCAGTTCATTAGAGATTGGTATCAAAGGTTTTTTGTCCTTAGGAATGTGTTTGGAGTTTTTCCCCTTATTATTTTTGGTTTGGAATTTAGGTAAATGGTATCAAAGTTTCACAATTGTGGCTTTTTAGACTAGGGAACCTAGTTCTGGTATGATAGTCTATATATCCATTCATTGGGACTATGATTACCTTATTTTCGACTCACCATACTAAGACATTAGTTGTGGGGAGCATTGGTACATGCATCATATAGGATTGATTCCTTTAACTTTCCCTCTTGAGTCAACTCCCCAAATATATATAATCATATGACCATAGTAAATCTTGATGACTTTTAGGTTGCCTCTGTGGATACATCCATCCATGTTATTGATTTTGGATTGTGATGATGATCTTATGAGTGATGAGTCCTCATTTCAGGGGCCATCTTGCATGATCTTTACACCATGTATGTAAGTAGAAACACCCTCACCTTTTGAGTAGTCTTTTATACCAATATATAAGGATAAGGATGCATTAAATATTAACGCACTCTAATAGTTCTAGAACCATAGGCCACTAAGTTTCCATAGTGATCCAAATTCCCAAGAAGTGGTGGATTATTTTGATTTGGTGATCCCAATTTTTTAACTTATGAAAATCTCGACTAGAAAAATGGTTTCCCTCATAACCAGGGCTCTGCATAGAGAAGAAGTTAGTTCCAGTGGTACAGAAGGATGATGTACCTATACTGAGTGCACATTGTGGGTTATAAGGATAGATATAACCTAGGTTTAATGTTTATTCAAACTCCATTATCAGGTGCTTGAGGTCAATTCAGATCTCATGGTTTGGATATCCTTCTTGGAGAGGACCCTATTGATGGTGATATTTATGGTGAGGCCTATCTAGGATGATGTTGGGAGTCGATAGAGCCTTTGGATGAATATTTTAATCATTTATTCATACATTAAAGTTAGAGGGACACTTTCATCACTGATATTTGTTCTTGTGAAGTGATTTAAAGGCCATGAGGATGATTTAGTGCCACCCAAAGTTGATAGTGTTGAGGTTTGTAAGAAGAGTTCCATTAACTTGTTTGTTCAGATAAGGTTGGTGTACTGAGGTGTCAAATTAGGCCATCTTTGAGGAGATGATGAAGAAAAAGGAAAGTATGAGAATCTGATAGAAGGGGCTTCTGGCCTAGAGGTTCGAGTTTGGTTAGAGTTATGACATGTGTATCCACTACTCCAGCTAAAGTTTTAGAACAAACTCATAATCCAAAAATCCTTGTATTTATCCCCTATTTCAAACATAATGATACCAATGGATTGCTTTTTTCTCAACCCTTATTTTTAAGGATTATATATGGAGTATCAGTGTCACATGTTTCAACTGATAGGGTGACCTTACTTCATGATGAGAGAAAGCCTCACATGAAATATTTCTATAGTGATAGGGGGACCCTTTGATGTTTTCCTCAAGATGGATTGGTTATCTATATTCCATGGTTAGATGGAATCTACTGATGAGTATGGTAGTGCTTATAGTTTTAGGGATGAATTTTTCCTTCTTTGATAAGGATTGGTCTCTAGTAGGATCAGGATAATCTCATTTTCAGGAGGTTATAATTGATTTATCAGTTTCCTAATATTACCCTTAGAGTAGTGGATGTCATGAGATCTCATATTCCTGAAATGATGGTGGGGGTATGATAACATATTTTTTTCGGATTCCTAGGTTTACCTCCCCACTGTGAAATGTACTTCTACATATACATCCACTAGGGATTGCTTGATTCTCACACTAGAACATCAAATAACAACATGGGGCTATCAGAACTAGTGGTCGGGTAGGATTGTATAAAGAGGTATGCATTAATAAGACATAGTTTTTTCATCTGGGAAGCACTTTGTTTTTTCTTAGGTGGGTGGATGATATATGGATCTTTCAGATGAGAACATATTCTATCATGTTTGTCTTGAATTTATATAACTTATCTGTTGAAAATATGAACTATTTCTTGGTTCATAGGGTTTACCATGGGGCCTCATGGTTATAATGATAAAACCTTATGAAATTACCTTGGGTATCTACAAGATTTTCAGAGTTCAATCCAAGATTTACTCTCACCATAGATGACTCAGATTCCTTCAAAAAGATGGGAAGATATTCTCCTTTGTCGATTAGAGAGATATTGTGGTGGAGTGAGTAGGTATTTCAAGTAGGAAGCTAAAACCCATCACCCATCAGTTATAAATTTTATCCATTGGTGTTGTGGGATCATCAAGAATTTCAGTTCCTTCTGTCATGGAGTATTATATGGATATATTCTTCAAGGATATTTCGAGACTACCTTTGAGGTGGGAGACGGATTTTTCTATCGAACTACACCCCATGACCACATTGATATCTTGTGTGGTATATCATATGGTCTCAGTCAAGATCTAGGAGCTAAGGTTGCAGTTGAAAGACCTTATAGATAAGGGTTTAATTAGAACCAAAATGTCCCCCTAGGAAGCTCCGATTTTATTTGTGAAAAATGCATATGGTTTCTTTCAGGTTTATATTGATTTTCATCTCCAAATCCAGGACAAGATAAAGAACAAGTACTTCTTATTGAGAATTTATGACCACTTTGATTTGTTGTGAGGTGTAAGATGGTTCTCAAATATTTATCTCAAGTATGGATACCACCAGTTGAGGGTTCCTAAGTTAGATATCATGAATCTGACATTAATATTTCACTAAAAACATTATAGAGTCTTGGTGATTATTTTCAATGGGAATAATTCCCCCCACTATGTTTATGGATCTAAATGAACTAGATCTTTTAGACATACTTGAACCATTTTTTGGTTGTCTTCATTGATGACATACTCATCTACTCTGCATCTAAGGATGGGCATTTGGAACACTTGAGGATGGTCCAAGACTTGCTTCTAGAGCACTAGATTTATGGTAAGATTTCCAAATTCTAGTTATGTATCCACAAGGTTCACTTTATAGGTAATTCCATTTATATACAAGTATTAGTTTTAGACCAAGAAGAGATTGATTTAGTTCATTCCTAGGATCCACCCAAGTGCATGTGAGAAGTTTAGAGTTTTCTTGGCTTTGAATGGTATTACAGGAGGTTCATGTTGGACTTCTATAGGATTTCAACCCCTTTAAACACCCTTAAACGAAAATGGAATTCATTATCCTAGAATGAGAAGTGTCAAATATCCGTTGAGGATTTGAGGCTAAGGCTTACTAGTGCTCCTGTTTTGAGACTACCAGAGGAGGGGTTAGAGCTCGTAGTTTATTGTGATTCTCCTAGATATGGGATCAGTTGTGGGTTGATTTAAAGGTAGGAAGTGATCACATATGAGTTGAGGTAATTGAGACCCCATGAGTAGAACAACATGAATCGTGAACTAGATTTGGAAATGGTATTCTTTACTCTGAGAATATAGAGACACAATCATTAGGGAGAGATATTTTTTATTTACTTAGACCATCAGAGTCTTAGTTATATCTTCATGTAGAGAGATCTGAACTTGAGGTAGAGGCATGGATTGGATTTCCTTCAAGAAAATTACTTTGAGATATTATATACTCCTAGGAATGGAAATGTGGAGGCAAATTCCCTTAGTAAGAAATCTCATTCAAATTTGGAGAAGGAGGATTCTGAGTAGTTGGCTTCATTAAATCTGATCATGGTGGAGGAGGGGTGTAGATTCTCTTTATTTGATGGTGTTGATTTCTCTACTTATCTGGCATGTGAGTGAGTACCTATTGGGATACATCAACTTTAAGGTCCTACATGACCAAATATCCTCAGGATATTCACTATATGGATTCTCTAAAGGATAGAATCATGTCATCCTTTTCTAGGGAAAGGTGGTGGTTCCAGTCATGTTGTGAGAGGAGGTGGTGATGGAGTTTCACACTTCTCTATTGGTTATGCATCCTATTGTAGGAAAGATGTATAGTAACCATAATTAGTAGTTTTGGTTGGTTGGTATGAGGAATATCATGGCTAAGTTTGTCTCTTAATGTCTCAAATGTTAGAAGTTGAATGCTGAGAACCAAGTTCTTACAAGTTTGTTACAGCCCCATGAGTTCCTAGAGTTGAACGACTAAACAAGTTTGTATACATTCTTTCTATTTAGTGGTATAGTTTGGCATAGATTTTAGGGAAGTTGTATGTGTATGATATTTTCCACTTACATGGAGTTCCCTAGAAAATTATCTCTGATTGTGATGTGTACTTAAAATAACGGTTATAGAGAGTCCCGTTAGAGGCATTCAGGAACTAGTTGAGGATTAGAACATCTTTTCACCTCCATATAGATGGCCATAATAATCTCACTATGTAGATGTTGGAGTATATGTTGAGGGATTGATTTTTGGACTTCATCCAGAGCTATTAGTATCACTTACCTTTAGTAGGGATTGTTTATAATAATAGATATCATTCTATTATCAATATATAAAATTCCTAGGCCCTATAATGGAGACCATGTAGGTCACCCTTTTGTTGAACTAAGATCAGTTAGGAATCTATTTTTGGGCCGAAGATGGTATAGAAAATGATTGGTAAGTTTCAGGTGATCCGTGAGTGGATGAGAACATCCTAGAGTAGGCATAAATCCTATATAGATTGAAGTTTTAGGACCTTTTAGTTCAAGTAGGGAGACCACATTTTCTTGAGAGTCTCCCAATGATGAAGATTTCATATATTCGAGTGTGGAGAAAATTTATACTTGAGGTTTATCACATCATTCGAGATCTAGTAGAGGGTTGGCGATTTTATTACTACCCATCCTTACTCTCATGGTTGGAGCGGGTACATGACTTATTTCATGTGTTGTGGGTGAAGAGATACATGCATGATCTTATGCATGTTATTGAATACTATGAGCTAAACATAAAATATGGAGCCACCTTCATAGAGTACCTAATGGAGATCGAGGATTTTTAGGAGATGATCTAGCATGGAAGAACCATTCCCTTGGTTCATGTGCAGTGTCATCATGGGGGAATATAAGAGATCTCTTGGGAGTGGGAGATCTAGATGGAGGATTAGTATCCCCAATTTTTTTTATTCTTTTTATGGATGAAAATTTTTGAAGGAGGAAATAATATAGATACTTTTTTTTATTTTTAAGACTTTGGAAAATATTAAGCAATATTTTTGGAGTCAGGTGCTGAGACGACACGAGATTCTGAGGCCCGATGAGAAAAGAATTAATTTTTTAAAAATATAAAATATATTTTATAACACTCATGCATATTTTTTTATAAATAATGGATTATATCTGGAATATATTCTTAAATAAAAAATCTAACACCATTATTGAATCAAGTGTGGGTTTTACCCTAGGAGCAACCAAAAGATGGTCAGAATTGAACATTCAGATAAGGAATCCATTGACGGGTATGTTAGGAGGATTAATTCATTCATTCAATAATTCATTCATTCATTAATTCATTCATTCATTTAATACCAATAGCCAAATTTCCTATTTAAATATATTATTATGGAATTTCACTAGGGTTCGATGAATAATTCTTAGAAATTTGAGGGGAGATTCATAATGTTCTTCATTGGAGAATCAGAATTGAATAATGAACATCGATCATATGGAGGTGGATTGTTAGATAGTGGACGCAGTAGATCATCCCCAACACTGAATAATGTGTTCTTCTCTAATTATCAATCTTCAATCGAGGTAGGGATCGTTAATTATAGTTTCCACCCTTTATTAAAATATTGAGCATGTTCTTATCTTCTATTATATGATATGAGAATAATCGATCCTTCACATGAGCCCATTTATCAAATTAAATAGTTTCATAGAATTATTCTTGATTATACCAGGTTTATCACCTTTAATATCCCATATTCATTATCATTTTACAAGAACTCATGGCCAATAACGGATGCACCTTTCTTCTTGTGCCTTTCCCCACCTGTTCTTCATGCGCTTTATCGTTGGGATATGGGACCATGGTTTGACATTACTGGGTGGTCCCAAGAGCCTTAATACCCCAATATTCATGGTGAATGTACCCACAATGAAAAAATAATTGATTTTTATATGGATCATGATGATTTCTAGGATTTTAGGTGATGGATAGAAGGATAGAACATTGATTTGAGGTTCCTCTTCAATGGGTGGAGCATGATGGTGATAGGTGGAGTTTAGTGAGGCCTTTGGGTGGCCAAAACCCAGCCATTGGTGGTAGATTAGGTATGAAAGACCCTATATCCACACTAGATATAAATATTTAAGGTGGAATTTGGTGGATTTGGTGGTGGGAGAGGTGGATTTGGAATCCATGTGATAGATCCATATTTCTGTGAGATTCATGACTACATGGAATATACTGGGATGAACACACACTGTGTAGTCCCCTAGCTCTAGTAGAAAGGGTTTTCGGGTGGAGATAAGTATCATACATCATGTGGCACCCCCACACACCATGTGACCCGATGACGGAGGCCCCAAATCTACTCTGATAGTACATGATCACAGACACAACCAGTCACACAGACATGCCCAAGTACACAAACAAGTACACGACAAGACCAGACAAAAACATGGGCATGTCTAGGAGCACACAGGCATGCCTCTGGTGGCCAAGACACGTCTTGTGGTGCCCGTACACTCTATGTATGGTGACATTTACACTTAACTTTGTTTATAGGAGACATAGCCATGTGATGAGATGAGGTCACACACTATGTGGAACCCCACACACATCATGTACTTCCCTTAAAAACTTATTTCTCTCATATCTTATTTTTTTATACTTGTATTTTGGCCTGCAAGTATCTTATCCTGAGTTTTTTTACTTAGAACACAAATGATATCATTAGTATTGGATTTTTTGGTATGATTATAGATTATTCAATCATGAAACTTCTTTAAGAAATGCTTGATTGTGGCAGTGATCGTTCAGGATCATCTGGGAGTTTAGATAGAGACGGTACTCCCTTGTCACACTAGGGTTCATGTCCTCCATACTCATTATTTAGATATAGATGGTATTGTCTTGACACATTATGGGGCGGGTCCTCTATCCACATAGATGGTGATCTCCTTTTACACAAGGTCACAGGTCCTCCATACCCATTATTCCAAGAAGTGGTTGCACTCCCCTATTGTACAAAGTTTTAGGTCCTCTATCCATGGGGAGATTATTCCCCTATCACATCAGGGCGTGGGTCCCCAATACACTTTATACAATCAGATTCAGTAATCCCCTGCCACACTAGGGAATGGAACCTCTATCCATGGTGATGGTACTACTCTATCTCACCAATTTACAGTTCCTCCATTCAAATTATCCCATATATAGAGACAGTACTCTCCTAAATGGGAGCGAGTAATCTATCTATGGGGATGGTACTCCCATGACTAACTAAGGCATGAGTCCCCCATTTTCTATATAAAGATATAGAGACATTACTCTCCATGCATGGTCATGGGTCCTCTGTCTACTAAGTGGCATCACTCTATTGTGCTAGATTTAGGGTCCTTTAACTTTTAGATATTATGATTCCTTAGATTGTGGAGTATTGGTGAGGGTTAGTCCCTCTTAATGTCTTCTTAGGAAAAACATGTGAGATGTTAGGAATCTATGATGGACCTTTGGAGTTGTAGGAAAACTCATCATCCTAGGATGGGATGTGAAATGGAGATCCCTTTCTCTCTCATTTGGGTTTCTTATACGAGCATATATCTTCATTGTTGGGTTTTTTCCCTCTGATTTTGGGTTGAGATATTATTTAATCATGTATTTTATTTCTCCCTATTTTGCTTTCAGGGCTTCCTACTAGGTATGTATATGCTCACCCTTGTAGGGGATTTGACCTCATGTTTAATGTCTTATGTAGATGAAGAATAGTTTAGTGGTGTAATTTATAGTGCTTAGGGATACTTAAGTGTGTTTCATCATGTACGGTGGTTGGGTCTTGAAGATCCACAATTGGACTCTCTCATCTTTCTTTCTTTTCCAATTATTTTCAGGTTGGGACATCTTTTCTAGTCTGCTGTGTATTTTTCTATTTACTTTTAAGATTATGTTTTTTACCCTTTTTTATTCACTATGGGTAACTACATGCAGGGTTTCTACTCTAGATGTTACTATAATTTATTATTATTTGTCTTCACTTGTACTTGGATATAGTTGGGTGCATGCACACAGGTATGTCATGTAAAGGAATCACATTTTATTTATTCCTTCTCAATACTTATTCCCAAACCCTGGCCTATAGAGGTGGGATTAGGGTTGTAGTGTCCCAGTCTTCTATCAGCCAGGTCATTCCAAGTGGGTTTGGTCATTATGATTATCATTCCAAATAATTATTAATACTCATAAAATCACTAGAAATGTGGTATAAGAATATAAATATTATTAAAGGGTAATCAAAGAGAATAAATTTATTACTCCTTTAAATATAAAAAAACTCATGCGGTTGAATCAATTTCATAAGAGGATCCATTAAACTCACATAGAATCATAAAATTATGTTAAATTGTCGTATCAACTGCAATACTCATATCAGTAAAATCCATGGATCTCTATAAAGTAAAATCGCAAACAACTATAAATAAAATAGAATAATCATTATTGTTTCTTGGACCCTCATATTCATATCACCAATAATCACTCATAGTCACCCAAAATGGAATAACTTCACCAGTTAATTCTAATAAACTATAATGGAACAACTTCACATGTTAATTCCAATATAATTTCTTTAAAGAATAAAAAATTAACCAATGCATTAGGGGTTATATCTTAGGCCCACCCATCATCATCTATAATTTCCAATAACCATAACATAAATAAAACACATAGGATATTTCATTTAAATCCATAAGTGTATGAATTAATATTAACCCCAATTAATCAAATGAAATGGGTTAAATAATTTCTTGTGGAGAAGAAAATTAAATATAAACTTATAATATAAATTAATAGAGGTTAATAAGAATATGATAAATAATATTCTTATATGAAATTAGAGATATATTTAAGGGAAATATAAATTTAAGGACTATTAATCAATATAGAAATCCAGTATGAGAACCCCCTTTTAAAGATCGTAACATATGAAGTAAGAATCTATCAAGGAAGATATTATGAGATATAAAGTTAAATACTTATAAAAATATTAAATATAATATAAATCAGTCTAAGGGTATAATATACATAATATTAGAATATCAAAGTCAAAGAATAAATGATATAACTCAATGAAAGGAAATTGAGTCAATAAACCCTTTATAATCTTAGTAAAGTAAGATTCAAAACCAGTGGAAGATGTAACATGATAAGAGGTGTCCATTTGATAGAATATAAGCCATTTAAAATAAATGAATATTTAACATGATTAAAATAATGTTAATTGAGGTGAATTATTTTACCTCAAGCCTCAGCTCACTTTTTATGTCCTTTAACTTCATGGATCTAAAAATCATATTGATTATTTATCTGATTGAGAAAATTTTTAATATTTATTTCATTGAATTTATTACTTTCTATTATTTTATTATCTTATATTATTAGTTAATTTGAATTTTTGTATATTGAACATTTTGACGATGTCTGGTTCATAATTCTAAAACAACTTTGGTATAACAGCCTTATTAACCATCCCTTGTTCATGGGTTCATCATCACTATAATGGTAATGGTACTAGAATCATAGTTTTATAGTGATTTATAATATCACATTTTTATTCAATTAGATTTATGTGAAATATTTATAATAATGAAATCAATCTAGCTCATTTTAGGTAAATTTACAAACAATAAATAATTATGTTGCCATAAATATTCATTTGAATGTTACCATTACATAACCATAATAATAACTTAATTTAAAATTTTATATATTAAATATTAAATATTAATTTTTTTAAAATCCTTTATAATAATAATTTTTAATATATAGAGGTATCATTTATGTTGGTGGTTGAACTGACCTAAACATGAATATACTACAAAGAATGACTAATTACGAAAAAATATATATATTATTATGATAATTTTATTTAATAATTATATTTATTTTAATAACATGTTATTAAATTTCAAAAATAATATTCAAGAATAGGTAGAGGGTGAATACTTAGAAAATAGACAAGGAAGAAGATGACACATATGTTGAAGAGTTGAATCTTCCATTAAGGATCCTTTTTTTAATAAAACTGTTGGGACTCCATCTTATGAAAAACATATATAGTGAATGTTGAGTCTTATAAAACAAGTAATTTGGGAGTTTTATAAAGAGAAAAATAAACTTTATATGTGTTTTGGAAAGTTTAGAATAAGTATCCTTTTATAGATAAGATTTTATGTCATTTTCACAGGGGTTTATAATGTAATTTTTAAGAGGAAAGTGGATTATAAATATAAAATAGAAGATATAGTTGATAAATAATAATTTAAATATGACTAAATATGTTTTTCTATTAATTTATAAATCAAATTTAATAAAAAATTACCATTTATATAGATATTGAAGGTTATTCTTATAATTTTAGTTTAAAAATATCTAGAAATTAATAAAAAAAATTAATATTTATATAATTATTTACCATTTATAATAATACATAAAAATAATTAAATTCCCAATATTATAGAAAACTATCACTTCAAAAAAAATTAAAACTTATAATAGTGACTTTTCCTATACTGCATAAGCACTACATCGATATTGAGTATGTGTTTAGAATAATTATATTATTATTTAATTTTAAAAATAAAATATTGATATAAAAATAATTAATTATTCACGGTTATTATCATTTATAATATTTCATAACATTATTTATTTTACCCATATAATGATATAATATTTAAGATAATATTTTTAACTTTTCTTACAATGTGTAAGAACAAGATACCAATTTTCAAATTTATCATGATATAGGGAATAAATTATAATGATTGGATAATATATATATATATATATTATATAATATTTTAATTATATTATAATTTAATACATTTTTAATAGGTTTTATAATTTTCTTTACCATTTTAGAAAAAAATATGATAATAATAGGAAGAAAATTTTTATTTGAACTAAAACTCTTATTTTAAAAAGTAGTTCCAATGTTTTACTCAATCTATAACCAATTAAAATTAATATTTTGTCTTTAAAGATTAATTTTTTTATGAATAATATGTATTTTTAAATTTTATATATGTTTATACAATATTACAAGCCATTCTAAATGAAAATATAATAACAAGAAGTATAATTTCACTTGAACTCAAAATTTTATTTTAAAGAGAAGTTAAAATGTGTTACTCAACCTATAACCAATTGGAATTCATATATGGAATTTATAAATTATTTTTTTATTTATTTATATTATTTTAACACGTTATATCTCTTTCTTAGGTCTCCCATAACATTCTAGAAACACACTTCATAATGGACTATTGAGTTTTATTTGAATTTGAACTCTTATTTTTTAAAAGGAATTCAACTTCATTATTAATCCTTATATAAAATGTAATTTGAATATTAAACCCTTACATAATAATGATTTATATCAATAATATTCTAAAATATTCTATATATTTCTCAATTATCATAAAATATTCTACATATTTAAAAATTGGTAATTAATATAATTCAATTTGGATTTGAACTATAATTTTCTAAGAAGAATTAAAATTCAATTGTATCATTCATCTTATAACCAAATTTAATAATAATATTTACTTTAAAAATAAATTTTTTAATATTAAAATACATAAATTAAAATATAAATATCATTTGTAATAATTTTTTGTTGGAACCAAGGTGATTTGGGTTGTTATTTGATATTGATGTTGTGTTTATTGTTAATAATTTTCGAGTTGATCATGGTGTTTTAAGAGTAAGGTAAATGATTAGTAACAAAATATGAATCTTGAAGAGGAATTGAATAATTTTTTATAATGGAACTATTTTATAATTTTTTCTAAATTTTTGGGTCTAAATATTTTTTATGAAGACTAGGCATTTTTTTAAAGGGGGGTCAAATTTTCGTTCTAATGTAAAGGGGGAATTTTCTCCCAAGTGGATCTGGGAACCATGTGTTAGTGATTCATACTAGTGTTGGTTGAGGTTTTCACATTCTTGTGAATAAGGGTGCCACATTTTGGTCTGGGAATTGATTGCTAGTCTTAGTGTCACATAGAGGAAGGGTGTATCACACAGGTTGAGTTGGGAAAATTACACACCGCATTTCTTAGATCATAGAGTTATGTAAAGGTTTATGTTTTCACCAGAAAATATCCATATATTCCCCAAAATTGGGTATAATAAAAATTAGATAAAGGATTGTAGGATCTCTCAATGTTCATGGCATGCCTACATGAATTAAACTTGAGAGAACTAGCTAGGTGAAGGAGTGTCACAAATTTGAAAGTGAGAATAAGAATATTGAAGGACCTACATAGACTATGTTTTGAAAATAGGCAAATTAAATGTCTTGTGTGAACATATTTTCAGGAATAGGGTTTAGATAAGTTGGTAGGTAAAACTATATTGGTTGAACTTACCATAGAAAAGTTAGTTATTAGAAGTTGACTTGGGAAAATCAAGAAACCTAGGTAAAGTAGTGGACCTAGGTGAGTTATACATGGGAGAATTCAATGAATTGTGAAATGATGACTTGGGTGAATCCAAGGACGTTGGGGAACTACTTGAGTTGATATTGATTAATTAATTGGTGATTCAGACTCAAATACAAATTATACAATTCTCAATCATAATTCATTCAGATTTACAGGTGACCTTTAAGTCATTAAACTGATGGAGACTTCATCTAGAGCAGTGCACAAGGAGGGGTCAATGAAAGTGATATGAGGGAGGTAATGTATTATCTGTAAATTCATTATAAAGGTATTTCTCCTATTAGAGAGTGGTTATATATAAAAAATTGTAATATATCAATACTAGTGAATTATAAGGTATTCTTCTATGACCAACACATCGTTGATATATGCTCTTTGGACTAGACCTTTTTGGTGAACTAATAAAAAATTGTTGTGATCCACATTTTAAAAGGAAAATTTGACACCCTGATTCAACCCACCCCTCCTAGGTTGCCTCAGATTTCAATATTTTTTCATAAAAATAGTAAATATACATCAAATTTATTTTTTACTATCATATCGTGTATTTTTATAAAATTTTAATAAAATAATTTTCATTTTTTTTGTCCGGATGATTCATAATATGAGATTAATTTTATTAAAATCAATATATAATTATTAAATATTGTTTTCTAAATAAAACTTCATAATGTATTAAAAAATATATTTTTTAAAACACAGATATTTATATTCAGAGTAAAAACCACATTCTTGTTTTATACCATATCATAATAATTTTTAAAATATAAATAATCATAAATACCAATATTTATCCATAAAATGATTATAAATATTCATTTATAAAATATATAATAAATAGATAATTCTTTAAATAAATTAAAAAAAATTAAGTTAAGAAAATATATTTAACCTTTAAATAAAACATTTTTTTATGAAGTAAATATAAAAAATTTACATTTATAATGAGTATTAAATTGATTATATAATATATTTAATGACAATAAATAAACATATATATGTTTTTAAAAAAATATTTCTAGAATAAATATAAACTCATAATATGAATATTAGTTAGAAATAAAACTGCTATATTATTAAAAATACATGGGCTGTCAAGAGATATGTTCACTGAATTCATCAAAGTGAGGAAATCCTTTTATGTTAACCTCAGTATCCATTTCAAATATCAAATTTTGATAGATTAATAAACCAATAAGCTTTTGTCTCAGATACAACTTGTTTCAATCCCAAGTCCTAAAACACCCTTAGAGGGTTTAGGAATTAGGTTGTTTAAACTTTTTTTTGGTCAGATAATATACTCATATTAGAATAAATGACTTTAACTTGTACATACTAATTAAAAATAAAAAATAAATCAAAATATAAAAAATAAATTTGATAATATGAGGATTTTACTTGGTTCACCCAAAAATGATATGATTAATGATAATATACCAAAAATATTTCATTTTACTCAAAAAATCACTATGAATTATCAAGACTAAAAATTAATTGGTTAAACTCACTTCTAAAAATATGGTTCACTCCCTTATTCATCCAATGAACTCACTACTTCAAGATAGAGTTCTAAATAAAACAAGTTAAAAAAGTAGTTTTATCATAATAAAAAACAAAGTTATATTTAAAACATTATTCTATCAAGGTAATTTCTCTTTATCTTTATCCCTATGATCAAATATGAATGATTATGTAATTCCCTTATAGAAACTCTCCAAAAAATATATATTTATAATTTCTATCTATATAAATGTTTTCTGTTTTAAATTTCATTTCCAAAACTCTTACTTATTAATATTTTTAATATATTCTTAAAAATATTCCATTTTATATGCCACTTTTAACCATCTAATTAGTCTTTAAATGTATCCTTTATGATTAAATTTAAACATTCATCGTCTAATATAATATTCATATATTTGAAAAATTCAAAAACTTATAAATTTTTTAGAATATAACAAATCATGGTGTAATAGATACCATTGTGGAATAATTTCCTATTATCACTAGATCTATTTAAGAATGATGGCATGGATTCCTACTTCATCTCATGAAATACTTAGTTCAGTATCTTTAGATATTCACCAACCAACATTATTAAATTTAACACCAATTTTTATAGTGTTTCCTATAATAATTTATCATAATATGTTCTTTGGTTATGGTATAGTAACTAATTTGGACATTCCATCCCTGATCACATATTTATATAAAACTTCACCATCACAAATCATGAAGTTATATTACATCATCATTCATGACTATGATCAAAAACTCTAAAAAACTTACTTATTCCATCCTAATATTATGTAATAAGAATTAAATCACAACAAATATCCCTATATAACATTATAATCTCTCTAATAATCTTTGAGTAATCAACTTCCATTATTTTATGATATCTCCACAATCAAAAATTATTCATTGAAGTTTTGTACTATGGAAAGAACCTATAACTATAACATCTAGTATACCATAACCTCTTTAGCAATGAACCTCATCATGGTGAAATATTTAATCCTTTATGGTGTAATATTTCTTCCACTAATAAATTAAATTATTTAAAAATTATTTTAGTTTAATTAAAACCATTTAAATGTGGTTTTATGATATGATGAGGGGCATGTCATGGGGCCCCCAGCAAAAAATACTTTAAAATAGATTAAATTCAGTAGTAGTAGACTCAAGTTTTCTATGGATAAAATAGTGTTTTGGATGTGTTATTATCTTTTTTAATGGGTTCGGTTTGTGATTAAAATGGTTGAATTGAATTTACATTAAATTTAGTTTTAAATAAAGTTTCATAAACTTGGATATCCCCTCTCCTCCTATTAAACCATGATTTTATTCTTTTATTCTCTTTTTCAATTTCTAACCAAGTGAAACATCACTTTATTATCCTCACCTAGAAATCTCATCTTGATCAAAGGAATAAAATAATAATTTAAATTTATAATCTCTCCTAGAATAATGAATGAAGATATCTAATGACCATTAGACCAGCCCACTACTCATGATCACAAGTAGTGGAGAAGACCTAATTAGAATATTTGTACAATCCTATTAAAGAGGGAAGATAAATTCAAAATGTATAACAGTGATAATATCTTATGATCATTTTAAAATTTTGAATTAATATATAGATATGGAAAATATAAATATTAAATTAAACTGAATAATTCATTAATGGGTGGTTATGGGAATCTCTTCAGCTTGACCACTAAGGATCTAGTGTTCCATCACAAGAGTATTAAAGTTCAAAATAAATGAAAAAAAAGTGATGAAAAAAATATAGATCATCTCTCAACCAAGTAATCATGAAATTATTCCCCTCCCCTTACTTTATAGTTCCCTATTTATAGTATAATGATCAAGGTTTCTTTATACACTTAAATTGTTTCCCATGTGAGTCACCCAGATCTACTTTCCATCTTCAATGGTTCTAGTATTTCTAAAACATTCATCAAATTCCACTCCCATATTTCTATACATTGACTACTTCCACATGTAAAACTAGAGGTTCTATATCTTCTTAATTTGGATAAACATGGATCTTCTTAACTAGAAGAGCTCTCTTCCTATGATCGATCTTCATACACATTTGAGAAGAATCATTAGGTGAAATGTTCTACTATATCATGGAAATGGTTGAAGAGGAATGTTTCTTGGAATGCTCGTGTGAGGATGTGAGAAGTTGATGTTAGTGAGGTATTAGTTTAATAATGAAGGCCATACTCAAATAATTCCCTTATCCTATTTGTTTTTTAAAATAGGTATGGCCTATCTTGGATTGAGATAAAGTAAAAGGTACGATAAGAATATCAACTATTGGATCTTCAAGAGATAGGTTGTCCCATCCTAAGGCTTTTAAGACATACATTGGGAAACTCCTCTAGAAATGGAAAATTATTGAAGTCATTACATTCTTGGGATAACCCTTATGTTGGGTATTTATTCTAAAAAATAACAAATTCACAAAGCCTTATACATCTCAGTAAAGCCTTATGCTCTGGCTGGGAAAGCCTTATTCTCGTTATCCAAACCTTATGAGGAGTATGGAAAACGTATTTGTCTTATTTCAAACATATAACATTTAAAAACTAAAAATTATATAGGTTGTTTCCATATTAAAGTAAATTCAATAAAAAAATTGAAAATCAGATTAAAGGCCTTTGAACAATGAAACACAAAATTTTTAAATATCAATTTATTTATTTAAACTAATTAAAAATTAATAAAATAATTAAAAATCCATTTTTGAGACATTTTAATTCAAAATTCTCAAAATATAATAAAATTGGTTAAATTAGCCAATTTTTATCAAGGTAGGGGTAATTACATTGAAATACATTAAAAATATTTAGTAAAATTTGGCACCTATTACCCCCCCCCCCACACACACTTAAAATATTTCACTCCTAAGAAATATAATGAATTTTATTTATTAAAATAGATAGTCCTACCTAGACTTAAGTAAATAATCCATACAAGAATAAAATCATATATTAATCCATCATTTGAATCATCTCCACAACATTAAAATTTTAACTCTATGTCTCACTTTAGTTTAACTGTAATTTCTCATCCCAAGAGTGAAATAGATATATTTCAGTGGAATTAAAATTTTAACAAATGTAACTTCCATTTCTCTTTTTCTCAGAAGTTCCTTAAATAAGATTTCCAATTTACACTTCCTTAATATAATAAAAATGAAATTGTTATAAGTAATTTCCCCCTTATTTATATGGGTTCAAAATTCCCCTCATGTGAATGAATTGGTTTTTTATAATTAGGAAATTATTATATTTTTATCAAGTAATTATGTTCAAACCATTTTGAAAATCACTTATTTAATATAAAAAATGGAATTTACTCACATACTCAATTCATAATGTCTTAGATATTTGTTATGTGATCCCAATTTTATATTTTAAACCATTCTAAAAGGAATTATTTAAATTTAGTTTTTTTTCTCATCTTAGGGAATTATTTTTTACAATGGCTAGGTTACCTAGAATTTCATTCAAATTTATAGTTAACTCATCTTATAATTTCAATTGCATAAATAAATTCACTCTCTCCCTTTTTATTAGTTCTAAAATCAATTTTCTATAAGAACATTAACCAAATTCACTCAATAGTTATTAAAATATCACAATTTAAAAACCAATTAAATCCTTCCATTCTAGAATAGTATTTTTTTCTAGGTAGGATATCATTGGGGATTAATTGTTTCTATCTAAAATCTCACCAAAATAAAAAAAAGATACAATATTTTATGTATAGGTTTTTCGAAAAATTGACCATTGTAATTTCTTTTATTTTAAGAAAAAACACTCAAAAAAGAAGGAAAATAATGGGTTTTACATCCTAAGATACTTTTTACTCTCCCCAACACTTATCTCAAACACAACTCTAGACAATTATAGCATGATTTTTTTACTAATAACATATTTAATAGTAAAATTATCTATACCAATGTAAGGGAAAGAGACAAGTTGAGGTTTATTCCAAATCAATAGGAAGGAGCTTGGAATCCTCTATTGGTTTCATCTAAAAGTCATCATAGTAATGATTCTCATATTTTCCATTATCTTTGAATGGTTTCTTTTCATCCAATATTTTGATATCTACTACACTAAATAGAAAAGTTTTAGTTATTATATAAGGTCTAGTCCTCCATGAATGAGTTTTACCAAGCATGAGCTTCATCCTTGAGGAAAACAAAAACATTTTATCTCTAATATAAAGTCTTCTTTTCTATATGAGATTATAATATATAGATTTATACTTACCCTTTTTGTAAAACAACAAACTTTTATATATATTATTCCTTCTAAATAAATAATTTTTATCATAATTAGGTATATAGTACAATATAAACATGTGAAACACATAATAAAATCCAAAAAAAACTTTATTTCATTAATGGTAACTTTATGTTTATAGAATAAATATATCCATTAAAATAGAAACAAGTAAAATGGGATAATAAAAACAAAAAATTATAAATATAAATGTGTATTTCATTGATCTATTAGAATTATTTCACTCTCAAATTGAACCATAAAAAATATATAGAACATTAATAATCCAACCAAAATTTTATAAATAGAAAATGTAGAAACTTGGGAGGGATTGAGTTTAATAATGAATGAATTAATTCTAGGCTATTTATAGGAGGTAATATGACCATTGGTGTAGTTACCTAGCCATTAAGAATAGTAACTTGACTTTTAGGAATAGTAACCTAACCAATGGAATAGTAAATTGACCTAAAAATAGTAAAATGTAACATAAATAATATTTACCATGAATAATTTAAGAAAATATATATTTTTAACACTAAAAAATAGATATTAATATAAAAACACAAAAAAGATATAATCACATTTTTAATAAACTTTATTTTAATGTTTTTAATAAAAAAATTGTTTTTATGTTAGTAATTAAAATTTACTATATTAGAAATATTTTTGGGTAAAATGAATTTGATTTTTAAAAACATCATTTAAAAATTGTCTAAGGTTGAATTTTTTATAATCTTTAGAAAAACATCAATTTTTAGGTGAATAGTAAAAATATAGTTTTTATGTAACTAGTATGTTTTAAATTAAATCATTCGTGAAGTAATAATGAAAAAACCAATTCAAAATTTTTTTTTTAATTTGTGGTTTTAATAGGTTAAATAATTCATTAAATTCAATTTCCAAACCTAAACAATTATTTTCAAAAGTCTAATGTATAAATTATTTTATTAAAAAAATCATTTTTCCACTTTCCATTTTAATAAACTAATGAATTTGATTCATAAAGAGTTTAAATGTCATAAAATTATATTTTTTTAATATAATATAATACAAAATTTCATAAATATCACAATTAAAATGTTTACCATGAAAGTTTTATTTTAGTCGATATTTTATCCTAAAAATTCCCCTCTCCTCAAATATAAATACCCTCACTCCCTCTCCTTGGAAACCCACTTCACCCCTACTTAACAAATCCAAATATCTACCCAATTAACATCTTAAAATTCCCTTAGAATACATATTTTAATTCAGGATTCATAACACTATAATCTTTTAAGTATTTAAGGGTCTTATAAAAGGAACAACACAATGAAGGAGGGAGAAAAAGGTGAAGAAATAAAATGGAATATAAGGTAATGGGAATCTTAAACCAAACTCCTTGTTTTTTTGGTTTATAACTTATTAATCATTATTTTCAAAGAATAATATTCTCAATTATTTTAAATAATCCTTTTAAAAATCCTTTTCTTTTTTTAATGGGGATATACATTATTCCACATCATATAGATGAATTTAAAGCTACCTATAATGATTTCGAAAAGAACTTATTTTTAGAAACATCTCATTGATTCATTTAAAAATTTTTATTCTTATCACAATGACCTATGGTGTTTTTTGAAATTATTTTATGTCCAAAACTATGCTTTTCCCTTCTTATTTTTGGAACCTTAAAGGTTATTCACTGAGAAATTATTTATCACACTCTTATTAAACTCATTCCCTTTTTATGGTTTTATTTCTTATATATCATTGAAATATGTTCCCTATCTATGTGGAATACATGATTATGATCATTTTGTGATGTGATAGGTGGGATTGGAATTACATATCCCTATAATATATTGGGTAATGTGTTATATCTCATGAGATTATTTTTATTATACAATAACAAGATGCTAAATTTGTTCATAATTATGATGTTATGATTTAAGCACATATGTTATGCATAAACATGATGTTATATTAGTTTAAAAATATGTGTGGTATTTGGACACTATGTTATTATGCTTCATTATTATTCATATTCAAAATTACATGTCTTTTTTAAATTATTCCCTCATTCTTATGATGATTATCCAATACTTATGATATAACAATGTTGATTATTATGATCACCCATGTACTATTGATTGATGTCTCTTATTCCATCAACTTGTGTCCTTCCCTTATTTGGATTTTAGTATACCCCTTTCTTTGATGTATATCCTCAATTGAATACATGTACTAAAGATAATATGACAGATTTTATAAGGACTATGATGAAGGATTTAAGTAATATTTAGATATTATTATGTACAATTAATGTACAAGCTTAATTTCCCTAAGATACTAAACCTTTTGATTCTAGAATGTATTAATATTATGTCATTTATCTTAGAAATGATGTAATATTAATATGTAAAAATATAGAGTTTTTGTAGTTAGTATGAGAGAAAGGTTTAGAAAATTTTTTATTTGGGACTAGAAAACATTAGAGAAAACCCTATGAATAATTTTAAGTGAACGGTCCTAAATTTTACTTAATGTATAGAGTGTGTGGTTTCCCAGTAATTAAATTCTTATCTGGATAATGGAAAGTGGATGTGGTTATAGAATATATACACTTAAGGGTAATTACACTAAATAAGGCTTGATGAGTATCAACTTGATCTTCACTTGGTGCATGATGAGTGGGCCTAAGACTACACATCGGGATAGACACTCTTATAGGATATTCTTTGGATAATTCATATGAACTTTACAACCCATCATGAAGGACTTGAATATAATGTTAGGTTAGATAAATTAATAGGAAATATACCATGTATAACTTAGATTAAAACCTATAAATTCATATGATAGTATATATATTTCATTTATGATTTATTTCTTATAAGTTCATAGTTTATCTTTTTATATTATTATTAGTTTGAATATTCTCATTCCTAATTTTTCCCTTATTTATGAAAATAGCTTGTTTGATTCCCCAATTAAATCAATGGGTTTGGCCAGTGCACCCCATGGCCTCAATTGTTCCTCTATGTACACCAGAGGCTACCAGTTAGCAATGAGGTCCTATAGAAATAGTTAAGATACTATTCCCTCAAATACAAGTCAAAAGTATTAGCGAAAACAGTGAAAGGGTAAGCATCTGCAATGATCATCAAGTACATATTAAATTGTTAATAACTCTCTTATATCAAAATTATTTTATAAAAGAAACATAAAATGAGTCTTCAAATAGGCTAACCACATATAAAAATAAATAGTAAATTAAAATTCAAGTATTTTCTCTTACAACATCATGCCTTATACACCATGTCTTCAAAATGCACAAACTTCCCAATCCCGATGCATTTCACATTATGTGATCAAATTAAAACATAAACATATAGTTCTCACGAACACCAAGTTTCCCATACATGGTGTTAGAAATACAAATCAGTTTGGTCTCACTAATAACCATTAATATACATCATCATATGTGTGTATATTCATGAGTAAAATAGATTAAAAAAATAAATATACTTGTCGAGTCATTTTGTGTTAACCCGGCCACAAAGACACATAGAGGGTTAACACATCTTTTGAGTTGTCAGATGCTAACTAGGAAACCCCAACCCCCAACCATACCTACTTAGTTTTCATTCTATAAGTAATGTATCATATTCCAACACATGTCATATTTGGATACAAGGCCAACATCATCACCCAGTGGATTAGACCATATGGCCAACATTATCATCTATCAGACTAGGCTTCCAATCCAGTGTAAGTCTCAAGTCAAGACCCATAGCCAATCAAACCTTGGGTTAGGCAGAAAGGCTATCACACCTTCTGCTTGTTCATAGGTCTAGACACAAGCCATTATTCTCTTTTTATGTTGGGTTAGGATATATGGATATTCAAGCACTATGTTAGTCCACAAGTCCACTATACCTTGTGTTATGTCTTGGGTAAAGCCACAAGGTCTTCATTCCCATACCCAATCTCTAGTTCCCATTATTCTCATTAGCACCACATCACACTAGTGCATTCTCCCCATCTAGGAACTAACCAAGACAAAATGAGGCACCTGTCACATTGATACTAGATATAAACCTCTACAATCAAAACATCCACACACAATATCGAATAGTACATAAGGAACAATCATATCACTCGAAGAATAGGTCTCATAAGTGAAAGACACAAACCATATGAAATACCATCAAATATAGGTCTCATTGAACACATTTTACACATAATCATATTATATCAAACAAAGTTCCTCATGTCTACACATGTACCCACAAGCATAACATGTCACGAAATATCATACAAAGGACCAAAGGTAAGGACTGACTACTATGAAACTATAGCCTGAAGGCTCAAATAAAACCTATCCTCAGTTGGTGGAGTCTAGTTTCTACCTAAAATTCCCTTGTAATATCAATTATTATTCCTTAACTGATTCCCAATATCCAATCTAGGGTTTTATCTCATGTATCTCAAGGGATACCATGTAGTGCTCATCCAAACTCTTGTTATTCTTACCCAAATGGATCTAGTGGAAACAAGTAGGATTTTTTAATAACCCATATCATGTTATGAGGCCTCCCAATGTCTCTCTCTCTATCACAACTATTTCCATCGCCCCATAGTTACATAGTTTCTAGTTGAATTCGAACATCCCAAGTGTTTCGAAGCACTTATCCCACCTCTATTCACAAATACACCCCCATCATATAGCTTATGGGTCTCTCAATTTTCAGCTACTCTACCCAATACCATTCATAAATTCACACACACTTGAACACCAATTCATAAATATACATATTTTTTGTATGATAGGGAAAACCAACCTCAAAAGGAGTTATAATCCTTATTAAACTCCTCTGAGACTATGCCTAACCTAATCATACCCTGTATGAGACAATAACACCACTAGATATCCTTATTTAAATAAAATTTTATAATTAATTATTAATAAACCATTATAATAAATTAATTAAGTTAATACAATGGATCATGAATACTATAAAGCTCACTGAGTATCTTTATCGCACAAGAAGCTCAACCAGCCATACCTAGAGGTTCGACAAAACAACTTCTGAATTACCCCCAATAAAATAAAAATCATTAAAAATCATAATAAAAATTAATATCATCAAAATATAATTGAGAACTTATATAATTTTAGGTTAGTGTCTTACATACACATAAATAGCTTGTAATGATGTGTATAAAGCATCACAGGGCTTCCTCTATGAAATCTGCATGAAAAACCCATCACCCTTAGTTGATTCCACCACAATCTACTAGAATAAACATAAAATCCATAAATTAAATCAATATAATCAAGATGTCGGAAAAGATAGGTTAAATAATAGAATAAAACATACAATTTAACCTTGATCTTTCATCAAAACACACCCTGATTTTCCCTCATTCAAAGTAAATTTAAGGAGATGTAATTGAAGATAAATTAAGCCAAGGAATGACAAATACTAATAATTGTTCTCATATAAATACCAATATCACATATGTGTAAAGAGAAAAAATACCCCACTTGAAATGTGACGAGGTCGAACCCACCGGCTAGGTGATGGGTCTCACCAACTAACAAGTGGACCATCGGTCTATTGGTGTTATCTCACTAGTTGTATGGTGAGGCCCTAAAAATACCTATTCTATAGGATATTCTACCATACATTTGGTGATCCTAGATTCACCCATATGAAACTAGTTATCCTTCTAACTGGTTTGTGTCTATCGTATCAATAAGGCTACTCCAACCCTTATTTTCTTTCTCCCGAACACGTGGGGTCTTCATTAATCTTCAATACATGTCCAAAAAACATTATTTTCATACATATAGAACTTAAATATTTCAACATGATCCTCAATTCTCAAAATAAACCATCCACCAAATGAAAAGATCAAATTTAGATAGGAATTTTCAACTCATAATGACACAGGTTTTTTCGACTAGAAATAGAGGGAATCATTTCAACAACATATATGATGGGAAATGTAATGATTTAAATAATGAAATTCATAATATGATGTGATAAGTATTTTATAAATTCATGGAAGTACTAGAACAACTGAATAAATTTATTAGTAATAACATGAATCACATCAAACTCCATCCTTCCCCTAAGAATGGGAAAGTCATTGTTGAGTCATTTATGTGACAAAGTTCTCTGACATTTCGTGGATCTTTTGATCCCCTAGTCTCAGAAAAATAGATTAACTCATCTGAGAATATATTCAATGTTCTAAAATGATCTGAGTAAGATAAATTCATACTTATTGTTTGTCACTTAGAGAGATGTCTTATCAGTGGTGGACACTAATCAAAAATAAAAATTCTAAGTAATAAATTAAGTTAATGGAGTGGGAACGATCCAAGAAAAAAATCAATAAATACTTTACTCACACACTTCATCTTAAAATAGAGTGGTAATTCCTTAGACTTGAATAAAATGAGTATGAATATATTGTGGATTATGAATCAAACTTCATGAGGATTTTATGATAAACCTTTATCTTTTTCATAGATGTTGAAAGTATTGTTGAACATTTATTTAGTGTACTGAAGTTGAGTATTCAAAAATATTTGGTTATTTGATACTTTTAAATCTATGAGAATATTTTTTGATTCACCCTTAAAGTAAATATAGATATTGGTGATTCTCATTAGTCCCTTGGGGCTTGAGATAAGAAGTAGAGAATATAGTTTAACTCTAGGGGATTATAAAATAATCCTCATGACTGTAATAGAATCCAACATCCCATAAGCCATAAATATTGGAAGAAGTATTATAGAAACTATCTTAAGGGGAAAAGGAAATGTTTAATGTGTATAATTAAATGGAATCAAGATAATGAATTTTAGAAGGAGTTGAATAATCTCGCTAATGTGGTAGAGGAAAATAACTCTATAGTTAATACTCAAACCATGGTTCAATGCTTTAATTGTTATGATTAAGGTAACTATACAAGAAAATACACCAAACCAAGGGTATTTGAGGATAATGAATGTCAACAACCACCAAGGCCAAGGTATAAAAGAAAATATTATGATATCACCACCATTGAGGTGGAATATCAAAATTAAGACATATAAGGTACACATATTATTCAATCAAGAATGGGAAAAAGTTTCATTTAAATCGGTTCCTACACATTCCTTTATATATTATAAGTTTTATATAAAATTTAAATCACCTCCTATATACCTTGAATTATATATGTTTTTTAAAACACTTATTAATTCAATCATTATGACCCCAGTGTTGGACTCTTCTCTAGTTAACATTTGTGGGAAGATTCATCCAGTGAATCTCATAACCCGTACCTTGGTATAATTTTATGTTATACTCAAAATGTTTAAAATATCATTATATAGATCTCAAATACACTATCAATAAAATAAAATATTTTTGGATATTCCAAACAATCCCATGATCCTATTAAAATGAAATAATGATTATGATCCTCCTTTAGAAAATACCTCAATGGTGTGGGTATTGATACCCAATGAAAAAACATATCTAGAATATGTGGACAAGTCAAAGTAATGAATCAACTTTGATGAAATGACCATTATGAAGGAATATATTGATGTATTTATTAAATATTTTTCTGAACATTCCCTATATTTTGAGGTATATTTCTCAACAGAACTCATACCTAAATCCACTCTTATCTCCAAATACCGCTATAGGATATCCCTGATAGAAATTGATAAGTTAAAGAAGATGTTGTAATGGAATTTGGATAAAGGTTACATATTCCCTATTATATAACCTTAGGGTGTGTTGGAGCTCTTTTTCAAGAAGAAGGGTGGATCAATGCAGGGGTGCATCAATTATCAAGAACTCGAAAAGATCACTATAAAGAATGAGTATCCCCTATCAAGGATTGATTCCTTGTTTAATGAACTTATTGGATCTCAGTACTTCTCAAAGGTGGATATTTATTATAGATATCATCAACTAAAGTGGAATAGGTAAGATATTTATATGATAGCATTCTATAAAATATATGGACACTGTGAGTTTATATTAATGCCCTTATGACTCACTAATTCCTCTAGAATCATCATGGACATGACGAATATAGTCATTAGTGACTACCATTATAAACTTGGGGTGGTATTTATTGATGAAATTATCATATAATCCAAGATAAAGTAGGAACATGAATATAATATAAGTATTTTTTTGGAAACATTAATAAAGAAGAAGATATATGATAAATTTATAAATTGTAACTTTTGAATAAAAAAAAGACACGTTATTGGGGCATGTAATTACTATTGAGGGAATTTTTGTAGACCCCTAAAAGTAAAAGGAAATTAATGAATTAAAGATAACCTTGAGTGTTAAAAAAATATAGTTTTCATAGATTAACTAAGTATTTCCAATGATTTGTGAGAAACATTTCATGATTTTCTATCCCACTAACTATCTTAACCCAAAATGGGGGTAAAGTATTTCTAAATAGAAGAATGTGAGGAAATATTTATGGATATTAAGAAATGGCTAATCACTATGTATGTACTCACACTACCCTTGTGTAGAGAATGGTTTTTGATATTCAGTTATACATTAAATAAATTCTTGGTTTTTGAAATCATGAAGAATGAAAAATTGATAGCCTCCCCTGCTTTTCTGGTCTATCCCAATACACTCTTCTCCATTTGGTTGACTATTTCGGTTCTCAGATGGGTTTGGGACTATATGGTGGGATTGGTTTCATCGCGAGATTCTATTTTTGGTGGTTTCTTCTCTTGTCTCCCTCTATGATCCCCAGAGCTCTCTCTTCTTCTTCTTCCTAGGGTTTGATCCCCCAGTGTTGGAGCATAATTCTTCTTCTTCCTAGGGTTTCTTCCCCCTATTGTGTTTACTTTTCGTTATGGTTTCTTCCCTGGTTCCCCCTTTTGGTTTTATTATTAGGGTTTCAGTCCTAATTTCTTCTTCCTTATTCCATGTAGATTTTGGGTTATGAATCTAGTTCTATTGGCGTGTTTCGATGGTGTTCTTTATTTTGCTGGTGATGGTTAGACATTGAGGTTTTATAGTGTGGTGATGGTTCTTGCTCAGCCATGGATTGTTGTGGAGGCCCTTTATTATCATACTCATCTCTGTCCTCTGAGTACTATGATTCCTTCTAGTTCAGTGGGGTGAGATAGTCTCCCGGAATTTTTGGGTTATGTTGTGTGATGTGGAGGAGGGTTTCAGGTTATGTGAATGGCATTGACGATGAGGTTTCTAATTTTCGGGTGATGTAGCAGTGGTAACGGGTGACTTAGGTGAAGTAGAGGATAAAATAGGTGGTGGTTTAGAGTCAATTAGATGGTTTTGAATATGGAAATTTCATTTGTAAATTTCCTTCCTTGATGTAGGTTCTTCAAACGGCTCACTAGTTTTGCAGGTATTGTGATTTTATGAGGTAGGGGAGTTTGTTTCACAGTGGTGATGGTGGGTTTCGGTTATTCTATCATGGGTGTTCATTGGCATTGGATGGTTGTGTATGATGGTTATGGACACGTCAGAGTGTAATTTATGAGGAAGATTAAAATATGATGTTTGATATTATCTGTTTATCTTTACCGGTTTTCGTGGGTGGCAATGTGGATTTCCTGACTTGAAGCAATGTTTTAACGGTGATGTGGTGGTTCTTTTTGAATTTGAATTTGGTTTTTTAATTTCAATTTGGTTTTTGAATTTTGAATTTTTTAATTCAAGGGTTGTAATGTGGGGTATGTGGTATGTGCAGTGAGTATGTGGATCTCAGTTTCTTGTTCCCACTTACCAAAAAGTGGCTTTTAAAAATACAAAAAAATGGTTTTTGGTAAGTTAGGAGTTTTGATATTCTCTTTGAGGATTTGGAAGCACTACCTCTATAGTGAGATGGGTGATATATATATATATATATATATATATATTCTAAATTATATATTGATGCTGAAATACCTCCACATGAATTAATGAAAATGGTTATAGTTGATCATGGACTATGATTGATCAATTCCCTACCATCCTAAAAAGTTGAACATTGTAGATGATGCACTTAATATAAAAGAACCAACTACTCTATCCATGATATGGATTGAGAAAAAATTTATATTCATAGATATATAAAGGTTTGATCTAGAAATTATAATGTTAGAGAAGACATCATGCCTTTCCTTGATGATTTCACAACTAACTATCCTAGAGAAGATCAAGTACACACAAAGAGAATATTTGGATCTTTAAAAAACTAATTGTGGAAAATTAAGAGAATTTTCATGAATTAAACATCAATAATGATAGTTTCATTCATTTTAGAACTGGACATTGTGTGACATAATCACCTATGATTTAAAAAGATCTATTAGATAATTCTCATAGCTTATCTTTATCTATTCATCCTAAAATTACTAAGATATTCCATTCTATTTGAGAGAACTTTAGTTGGGATAGCTTAAAGAGGAATATCATTTAGTACACCTCAATGTGATTGGTATGTTAGTAAGTTAAATTAGAGCATCAAAAGGACAAGGTAATGATGTAACCATTACACATACCAATATGGAAATGGGAGAACATCACCATGTACTTTTTCATAGGTCTCTTAAAGACATCCAAAGGAAGCAATATATTATGGGTTATTGTGGATAGATTCACCAAGACTACACAATTCATCATTATTATAAAATATTTTTCCCATTAAAAAGTTTCCAAGATATATGTAATGTAAGTGGTGAGGCTTTAAGGGGAACCACTTTCATTCAATTTTTATCATGATCCAAGGTTCACTTATAAATTATAGGGAATTCTTAAACATACTCTAAATAAAGAATTGAATTTTAGTATGGCCTATCACCCCCAAAATAATTTTCTATCTGAAAGGAACATCTAAACACTTGGAGACATGATAAGAGATTACTCAGTGGAATTTTATGAAGGATAGGGTCAACATCTCCCATTGGTAAAGTTCTCATACAAATAAAAATCGACTCAAGTATTTAAATTTACCCATACAAATATATATATGGGAAGTGATGTATAACTTATATATGTTTAAATTAAATTTGTGAATTAATGTTTCTTAGATTTATATTTTTTTTAGAATTAAACAATGTTTCCATGAATGTATAAATATTAAAAATCCTGATCTAGGAGTATAGTTTGTCTCAAAGGATTTTACTGGTCGTGGATCCAAAACAAACTTACAGAAAAAAATTAATAGTTACCCAAATTTAATTTTATAAAATTGAATAATACTGGAAATTATTAAATAAAGTGTATAATTTCATGAAACTCAATCGTTAAAAAAATTAAAATTTACATAAATAGAATAATACATTGAGCAATGTATCTCTATGAAAACAAATCTTCCCCAAAGACCATAATACTTTTTGAAATGTATGTTCTGATGATCTAGACACCTATAAATATCCCCTAAATTCATCAATATAAAAGGATTCACTAAGTTGTGACATCACACTCTCAATTCATGAAACCCTAAAGAGTTTCACAAACTCATATAAATAAACCACCCATGAACTAATATTTCAAAAATTCCCTCAGGAAATTCCTTTCATGAATGGGTGAGTGTTTTGGGATTTTATGTGAAACTTCAATCCATGATGAACACCATTCGTGTAACACCCTACCCCAGAATCCCAGAGTCGGTGCATTATTTTATTACATTAGCATAATAAATAAGAATAAAATTTTGAAGGACCAATCAGTTTAGTGGTCTTGTAAACCCATATTACATATATGATACCCATAATATATTGGGAAATAGAAAATACAAACATGATACATAATAAAAATAAATAAATAGCATCCTTGAACACTTATTCAATTATTTCGTCTTTATAACCTAGGGAAAGGAATTATAATAAGGGTGAGCTCAAATTCTCAGTAAGGGTATGTAAATTAGAAGAAATAATGAACCAATAGGAATAAATTAACATTTAAAGTTAAATAAGTGATAACACATTCCATTCAAATAACTAGATAAGTCAATATCAATATGGCAAGGTAAGAAACTTAAACTCACGTCATCTAAATCAATAAAATGAGAATAAAATGTTTGCATAGATATATCGATGAAAAAACTAATAGATGAATAATAACTGAAACTAAATGAGTGAAATTATTAATTATTGGATTCCATGTTTCCTAGGTACATGGTAACTTTTCCATCAAGACCTTTCATAAGATGGTTTACAACATATTAGGTAAAAACCCACCTAATTTAGCCAACTGATTCATCTCATGAGAGTACTGATACATCGAGGGACTATCTACAACTAGGACCCACCACTGCCATACCAATCCAAAGAATTTATTATATTCATGAAAAATTTTCCTTATCAAAATGTATCTATGTGTAATAGAAGATATATATTTATTAATAATTCCCTAGTAAATCAAATAACTATCAAAGTGAACACCATATATAAATTGAAATGAAGTTTAGGAAATAATAATATCCATTATGTGGGAATATGGATATTCAAGGTGAATTATAATGGAAAATTATTATATTAAAGGTATTTTATCCAAGATAAAGTTAACATTCACAAAAAGAAGTGAGATTTCAAATAAAATCATTAAGAACATTGTTTAGGAAAATGAAATTTAAACATCCGTAAGTGTCCCATACCACTTAAAACATTTAAATCATAATTACGATGAAGGAAATTTTTTTCATACCATGAGGAAAAAGGATTCATGATATAATTTATCAAGGCAGTAACCCGCAGAATAAGTAAGTGGTGTATATGGAGTATGCCTCACAGAAATAAAAGTAAGATAAGAATACCTTACCTTAACCTTCATTTGGTTGTGTGATATTTATACTCCTATATATTGGTTTAAAATATGTTAATAACTTATACCAGAACCATACTCAGGTTTTTAATATCATATATTAACTTCTTACAATATTTTATTACCCTTTTTTAGCACTCTTTCATTATTTTAACTATTTCAGGTGTTAATTGCAATATTTTCTCAAGTATGTTTTTACTTGTTACTTATTGTTCCTATTTTTTATATAATTATTAATAAAATCATATAATCTAAACCATGAATTAATTATATTATATATTTAGTACATATGTATTTATAATATTCCATAATATTTAAAGATAATAAATAAAGTGCATCGTTCATGGAGACGATAGGTCTTATGTAAGCATGAACGCTACTTTCATTTATTTTTAATATTAAAATAATGAAAAATAAGTGATATATATGTATATCATAATTATAGTATCATATCCATGTTATATATGTTACATAGGTTTATTAAAATCATGATTAATATGTTCCTTTTATAGTGTGAACGAATCACATCTCTTCGAGGGGGCGGTAGTCCACACATCCTTAAATGATGTTATCGTATTAACGAAAAATGGGTAGTATTAAAGGTATGTGTTATAAAATGATTATTGAAGTATAAAGGAATAATAAATATCATATATATCATATATTATCATATTTTTCATCATAATAGCCACCTTAATAGATGGTAAATGAAAAAATGAACAATCACCATTTCGTGTGGTAGTAGTTCACCGTACACAAAAACAGTATGTCGATTTACCACTAGATAGAATAATTTTTAAGTTTAGGTAGAAACCATTACATAAAAACATAATCATATATTTAAGCTACTTTTTTTATTCATTCACTTACTAATAAGAGTATAGGTAGTGGATAAGTAAATTAAAGAAAATAGATCATTGAAAAACATTGCCTTAAAATCAAGTAACTCAATTTTTTTATACCAAATGGATTCCTTGGAAGGAATTCTGTACAAAGGGAGGATTAAATATATATGGGGAGGTATTTTGAAAATCTATTTAGGAATATATTTTCTAAACAAAATTGGTTTTAGAGGTGTGAGGAATGGGGAGAAGTGGTGGCCTATATAGTGGAGGGGGAGTGGCACTCTTGAAAATACCAAAAGGTATTCATTAATGGGAGTTTTAACTTACCTAAGTTTCCTCAAGAATAAAAATATAATGGTTTAATATAAAATAATGGTTGATGAAAATCTACAACACTCAAAAATATGTGCATTTTAATAATGTGGTTACTTAACTTCAAATATTACACAATTTTATCATTTTGGTTTTTATTAAAGCATCAAGTTTTCCAACCTAAGTAATTTTACCAATATGAATAAACTAAAGTTATATTTATTATAAAATATAGAGAAACTAAATTTTTAATATGACATATAATTTATAAAATAAAAATCCCATGTTTTTTTAAAACTAAATTTAAAACAAGCACATGTGATGCGGTAAAACACTTCTTAAACTCGGACTGTGTTAACAACATTTTTACAATATATGGTTCAATATGATAATTACAAAAGATAAATTGGTCCATTAATATAAAATATTTAATATTTATTAACACTTAAAAATCAAATTTCATAATATAGGTTTTTATTAATTTTAAATCATTTAATAAAATATCATTTATTGTAAAAAAACAATAATGTCAATTTTGACATTATTTATTTCATTTTAATTTTAAAATATCAAAAAAATATTGGAATTAAAATATATTAAGTTTAAATCAATGTAACATGATATATTCATCTAAAAAACTAATTAATTACAATAATTCAATCAATAAATTTCAATTTTAATATTTATAGTATCGTTTATTTTAGTTAATTATTAACAAAATAATCACTACATTGGCATTTATTAAGAATTTTAAGTAACTAAATTATCTATAAAAATATTGATAAATTATTATGACGAAAATAACTCATTTAACTTTAAAAATGAAATTTATAACTAAAAATATGATGTTACTTTCATATAACAATGTTTTATAAATGTTAAATTTTAGAAAAGTTCTCTTTTTGTCTTTTTCTTTACTTAACTTTTTATATATGTAAATTCCATTTAATAATATCCCAATAACCCATAATATTTGAATCAAGAGGGTATATGGTCTAATTATTGGAATAAAATTCTTTTTGGATAATTTTCTTAGTCAATTTGGTTTTTAAGATTAATGATTAGTTCATTATTATGCTTAATTTTACCTCAATCATTATAATTAATTTTAATCACTTTCACTAGTATTTTTGGTCAAAAATTAAGTTGATCATATTTGTACACAAATACTATACTTATTAGAACCATTTATTTTTATTTTTAAAAATTATAGTCACATAAGTGGGGAAATTAATATTAACATTAATCCTACAGATGTGGTGAGAACACAGGTTTTTAAAGTAGAAATGTTCAAAAAGTTCAATACGTTTTTATATCTAATATCAATATAAAATTTATTCTAATGACCTACATTGGATTAATATATTAATAATTGATCTATTTTGACTTTAAACCCCAATTTAAAATATAATTTGACTATAATCATTATTTAAAGTAAAAGGCTGCTTTTTAACTAAATTGCAATAATTTTCATTATTCATCAAAAAAAGTTATTTCTCAGAAAAATCCCAAAAATCACCCTAAGATAAATTTAAAATTAAAAATTAAAAAATGAAATTTATTTTTAAAAACAAAATTTATAAAATTGTAAAAAATTAGTTTTAAAATATGTTCTCCATTAAAATGAAGTAAAAGTTGTTCTTGCATATAAGTTAATCTCTTGTTTTATATAGCATAAGATTAACATGGTGTTTTTTATAATGATAGATACTAACAAAATTAATTTTATTATAAAATTTAAATATTTTAATGTCTTGGATGTTACATTATCCTCACCTTATTTAAATTGAATCCTCATAATTTAAACTTGATCTCAGTAATCAAGGGATTGATATTTGAAAATAAATTATTGTTAAAAAACCCACGTCGTAAATAGGTTAATAACACATTTATTAATAATAGATAAAGGAAGGTACAATGGTTACGTACACTACCACAAAATTGGGTTTATGTAGCGCCACCCTTTATCGGCCCAAAAAAAGCGCTGATAATGGGGGGGGCCTTTGTCAGCGCTAAAAAAAATCACTGATAAAGGGAACTTTTAACAGTGCTAAAAAAACACTATTAAAAATGACATTTTATCAGGGTTTTTTTAGCCTTGAGAAATACCCCCTATCAGTGATTTTTTAGCCCTGTTAAAAGGGACCCCTTTATCAGCGCTTTTTTTAGTAGCGATGATAAAGGTTAGGTTTTATCAGCACTTTTTCCTAGCGCTAATAAATTTCCTAAAAAACTAGAAAAATATTATATTTTTATATAAGTATATTTATATTGGTATAAATATAATATGTGTTTTTTAAATTTGGTTTAGGTAAGTATAAATAGAATATTACATTTAATATATAAGAAACTTAGTGAAAGTGGCTTTAAAATATTTTAAAAAATATTATTAATTAATAATTAGCTAATTATCATCGATTAATAATCCTTTAATAACTATTTAATGGAACAAAAAATCAAAAAAATTAAAGATCTAAAATAAGTTGAAAATGTAACACAAACTTCAAACAACCATAACTTTTGATCTAGGTGTCTTTTTGAGCTCTACAACATATCAAATTGAAGCCTGCGATGAGATCTACTTGTTAGTGACCCAAGGGAACACTTTGTTACATATTTTGAGGCCAAAAAAGGCCCATAATGCCTTTAAAATTTTGTTTTTAATCATGATACCCTGATTTCTTAACATTCAAACAGGTATAACTTCTGATCTGGATGTCCACTAAGCTTGTACCACATATCATATCAAATATTGTTTCATGTTCTTAGATTTTACCTATTGTGGAGTTGAAACGGACTTCTAGATTAAAATTTATGGTCATTTTAACATTCTATGGTTTTTAAGATACACATATATATGAATTTATGCGTAAATATATATGTATGTGTGTTTTTGTGTGTGTCTGTGTGTGTGTGTGTTATATATATGTATTTATTTATTTATTTATTTATAAGCACATATAAAAAAAGATATTTTATAAATTTATTTAAAACTAATCTTATAAATATATATTGATATACAAATAAATATACAGATAAAAAATTATAACTAAAAATATATATAAAAATAAATATATTAATATATTAATATACAAATAAATATATATACTAATATATGAATAAATCTATATGTATAAATATAACTAAATATATTTATATTAATATAAATCTATATTAATATATGAATAAATATAACTATATATATATTAATATATATTAATATACAAATATATATATATATGTGTATATATATATTAATATACAAATATATATATATATATATATATATGTATATATATATATTAATATATGGCTAAATATATATCTATTAATATAACTAAATATATTTATATTAATATGAATCTATATTAATACATGAATAAATATATCTATATATATATAAATAGATATATTATTAAATAGAGAAAAAACTAAATAGCTTCATGGTAAAGGTGCACGCGCACAAGGGGGAGGTCTCGGGTTCGAGTTTGAGTGGAATCAGGGGCACGTGTGGGCAAGTGGAGGATGCGCAAGCAAGTTCGGTGTGTGGAGAGTGGGAGGGGTCCGCCTAGAGTAGATAAAAGGGGGGTTAAGCACTTTTAAAATCTCCACAGAGCATTGTATTTTCTTTTTCATTTTATTTTGACTTTTATCAGTGCTAAAAAAAGTGCTGATAAAGGACATTTTTATCAGTGCTTTTTTTAGCATCGATAAAAGACCCCTTTTATGAGTGCTTTTCTGAGCACTGATAAAAGGGACCCCCTATCTTCGCCTCGATTAACATTGCTTTTCTAGCTTTGTTAATTACCTTTTATAGCACTGATAAAGGCCATATTTGTAGTAGTGGTAACTTGGATACCTCGTAGGAGAACATAATGGGAAATGGAAGCATTAATACATAAAAAAATAAAATAATCTAGTTATGATAGAGAGTTCTAGAGAACATGGTTGGGAGAAAGTTAACAGTTAGAAATACCTAGATTCGTGATGATCTAAGGATCATTTGATTTATTCGAAATTAAGGCACTAGGACAACATTTTCTGTTTCAAGATAATTTTTTTGATAATTGATTAATTATTTGACTCTCTAATAATATAATAAAATATACATACTTGGTACATTTCATTAAGGATTATCTTATATTTTGGTCTTACCTTGAACTATTTCTATATCATCATAACAAGATTCATCTCATAATGGTGTAATATATCAATCTCTAAAACCACATCCAAAGTAAAACCTAAACCGTTTTATAAATTTTTAACCTTTCCAAAAGATTATGAATCAACACTTTAGAAATATGGGAACTAAATTTTTAAAATGAAGCTATCATTAGCCTTCAATCAATATAAATCAACTCAAAATTTTCACTTTCCAAACATGTGAATAGATTTATCATGTCTCCTCTTGAAATATGGTAATAACCCAAATCACTATAATAACTTATTTTAAACATGATTTCTTACTTATTCATTATTTAAGACACATGTTATTGGATATGTTCCTTAAATCCAAAAGTTTTGTAAACAACATCAGTAATAAAATATACCACTTATCAAAAATTCATTAATGAGTTTCAAGGTAGTTAGGACTTGTCCAAATTAATCATTTATTCATCATTATATAAACATTAAGAACATATTAAGGGTTTTCTTTCCCTCATTCATGTTTTTTCTAGAAATTTTAATTTTCTACTGAATACCTTTTTTTGGTACAATTAAACATATGATCTCAAATCCTTAATGAAAAGGTATTTTAGTACAATCCTCATATATTCCATAATTCTTTCAACTTGTATATTGTTGATAAAATATTAAAAGTACATAATTCATGGATAGGAATACTAATCATTCCTCTTTATCTTTTGTAGTAGAATAACTTGATCATTATCCAAGAGCATAATTTGGAGTATATTCCTTTGACTCTTGAGATAATTATTTGCATAGTGTCCCATCTACTAGAAGATGAAGCATTGTACATTGGAAACCTTTTTTACCCTTGAAATTACAATCATGGTGTACTTTATTTACAAAATTATAATAAACTCTCATTCTATTAAAGAATTTACAAGGGTTATTATTTACACAATTATCAAAAGTGGGAAAGTACTTATTTCCCTTCTTCCCTCCATCCATATTTTTCTCTCTCATCCTCTTCTTCTCTTCCTTCCCTTAAAATCAATAGTATTTGGATAATTTTTTACCTATCTCATTATCACATGATATTATTTCCTTATATTATGAAAATACTTATAAGACTATTTACCTTCAAAACTTTAGCTTAAGACCATGAAATATATGAGCCTTCTTACTCTTTGGATCATGTGCATTGGTGGAGTTCATATTCCTTTTATTAGGAACCATTTCTAAAAAATGGAATATATTAGATTAGCTCATAAAATCAAAATGTATAATTCCAAATATGGTATATCACATAACATTAATTTTTTCATCATGAATCCTAGAAACATAAACTTTGGTTACTTTTGGGAAATATTTACTTTAAAATACTTTATAACGGTAGATATAGAAAATTTGGACTATCTTAAGTGTATACCTCGGGAGTGTCAAACCAGGTGCAAAATAAGGCTTGTTATCTTATACTAGGTTACCCTGAGTCTGTCCTAGAACACCTTTGCAGATTTATTAATCCTAGGAACACGTATTCCAGAATCGAATCCACTTGTAGTGTCCAGATAGGAATGTATTGATAGGAATACCCGCATAATCACCACCATATAAAAATTATAGGATGTTCTTGTAAAATTATCGTCAATTTATATATTAGTGTTATTTTCCTTAATCTATGTTTTTTAAATCTAGTTTTCAAGGTTTCTACTAAACTTTCTTTGATACCAATTGTAACACCCCGACCCCAGAAGCCTAGAGCTGGTGCATTATTTTATAACATTATAATGATTATAAGGAATATAACCCAGAAGTAATAATTAGTTTAGTCATCATAGAAAGACATATTACATATATTATACCCATAATACATTGGTAAATAAGAAATAAAAACACATTACACAATAAAAATAAATAAATAGTATCCTGGAATTCTTATTCAAAAATTTCTTCTTTATAACATGGGGAAAGGAAACATAATAAGGGTGAGATCAAATAATCAGTAAGGTTATGTAAATTGGAATAAATAATTAACCAACAGCAATAATTTAACATAGAAAGTTAAATAACTGATAACACATTCCATTCAAATAACTATATATGGCAATATCAATATGCCAGGGTAAAACTCATCAATAAAATGAGAATGAAATGTATCCGTAGATATTTCAACACAAAATCTCATGGATGAATAATAAATGAATCTAAATTAGGTAAATTCTTAATTATTTGATTCCATGTTTCCTAGTTACATGTTACCTTTACCATCAAGACCTTTCACAATATGGTTTATAATATATTAGGTAAAAACCCCCCTAATTTAGCCAAATGATTCGTCTTGTCAGACTATCGATGCATCGAGGGGTTACCTTTAACTGGAACCACCCATGTCATGCTGGTAAAAATAATTTCTCATATTAATGAACAATTTTCCTTATCAAAATTTATCTTTATTGCATAAAAGATACGAATTTATCAATAATTCCCAAGTTAATCAAATAACTGTCAAAGTGAGCATTGCTTGTAAAGTGATATATGGTATAGGAAGTAATAATATCCATTGTGTGATAATATGTATATTCAAGGTTACTTACAATGAAAAATTATTACAATAAATTTATTGTTTCCAATAGAAATCTAATAATCGCAAAAGGAAGTGATATTTCAATGATAACCATTAAAAACATTTTTAAGGAAAATAATATTTAAACATCCCAAAGTATCCCATAGCACTTGAAATATTTAAATCATAATTAAAATGAAGGAATTTTTTTCATACCATGAATAAAAATTATTCATGATATAATGAATCAAAATACGAAGTACTGCACAAAAGAATTAAGTGGTGTATATGGCGTACTCCTCATAAAAGGAAAAGTAAGACAAGAATACCTTACCTTAACCTTGATTTTGTTTTGTGGTTTTTATACTCCTGTATAGTGGTTTAAAATCTGTTACTAACTTATACCAAAACCATACTCATGTTTGTAATATCATATATTAACTTCTTACAATATTTTCTTACCCTTTTTTTAACACACATTCATTATTTTAATAATTTTTGGTGTTAATTGCCTAGTTTTCTCAAGTATGTTTTGACTTGTTACTTGTTTCTAATATTTATTAAATAATTATTTCATAATATATATAATTTAAAACATGACCTAATTATCTTATATATTAATTACATATGAATTTATAATAGTCCATAATATTTTTTGATAAGAAATGAAGTGCACCGTTCATGGAGACGGTAGGCCGTACATACACATGAACACTACGTTCATTTATTTTTCATATTAAAAGAATGATAAATAAATGATAAATATTTATTTTATAATTACATTATAATATATATTTATTTTATTTATTTTATTTTTATTAAAATCATCTTTAATACATTCCATGTATAGCGTGAACGAATCACATCAATTCAAGGGGCGGTAGTCCACACTTCCTTAAATGATGTTATCATATTAATGTGGAATGGGGAGTATTATAGTTATGTTTTATAAAAGGATTAAATAAGTATAAATAAATAATATATATCATATATATAATATATGAACAAATTTTCCATCATTATTTCTACCATGATAGGTGGTAAAGGAAAGATTAGTAATCATCATTTCATGAGGCAGTAGTTTACCATACACAGAAAGAGTATATTTGTTACCCATTATATAGAAGTGTGTGTAAGTGTAGGTTGAATAATTTACAAAACAAATACTAGTGTATATATATGATACTATCATTTTTATATAATTATGGAATATGAATATTATATTTAGTGGATATGTAAATGAAATAAAATAGATCATTGCGAAACTTTAACCTAAAATCAGGTAACTCCTTTTGGTTTATACAAAAGGTCTTACATAAAAAATATTTATTCCCAAAGGGAGAATTAAATGTCTAAGGGAGGTCTTTTGGGAAGATATTTGGGTAGATACTAGATGAACCTAATTTTTTTGAGAGGTGTGAGGAATGGGGAGAAGTGTGGCCTTTTATAGTGGAGGGGGAGTGGTACTCTTGTAAATACCAATGGGATTCATTAATGGGAGGTATACCTTACCTAAAGTGCTTAAAAATGGAAATATAATGGATTAAATGAGAATAATTTTATATTACAACCTCTAACGCACACAAATATTTTCATTTTAAAAATTTGGTTCTTTGACTTCTAAGATTCCCGAATTTTGTCATTTTGATTTTTATTAAAGATTCTCGTTTTCTGACTAAAGTAATATAATAATTATGAATAAAATAAATTTATAATTATTATAACATATAGATAAAATTAATTATTAATATGATAAATAATTTGTAAAATAAAAAATCCCATGTGTTTTGGAAATAAATTTTAAAAGAAGTGTAAGTACCGCACTAAAACACTGCTTAAACTCACACTGTGTTAACAACATTTTTACAATATATGGGTCAATATGTTAATTAAAAAATATAAATTGGTCCATTAATAGACCATATTTAATATTTATTAAAACAAAAAAATTACTTTTCATAATATATTTTTTTATTAATTTTAAATCATTTAATAAAATATCATTTATTGTAAAATAACAATAATGTCAATTTTGATATTATTTATTTAATTTTAATTTTAAAATATAAAAACAATATTATAATTAAAATATTAACTTTAAAGATGTTTAAAATTATATATTCATCTAAAAAATAATTAATTACTTCAATTCAATCAATATATTTTACTTAGTATCATTTATTTTAGTTAATTATTAACTAAATAATTTTGAAGTTGGCATTTCTTAAGAATTTTAAGTAACTAAATCATGTATAAAAATTATTTATAAATTATCATGAAAGAAATAACCCATTTATATTTCAAAAATATATGTATAACTAGAAATATTTTGTTTTTTACATATCTTAATGTTTTATAAATGTTAAAATTAAGGAAAGATTCATTTTTGTCTTTTTCCTTACTTAAACTTTTATATAGGGAACTTGCATTTAATAATATCCCAATAGCCCATAAAATTATAAACAAGGGAGGATATGGTATAATTATTATAATCCAATGGATTTTTGACAAGTTTCCAAGTCATTTTGTTCCTTAAGATTTAGTTTTAGTCCCTTATTATGCTTAATTTTACCTTAATCATCGTAATTAATTTTAATCACTTTCACTAATCTATTTGGTTAAAATTAAGTTTATCTTATTAAACCAAAAGTATTATAATTATTACAACTTTTTTTCATTTTTAAAAATTCAAATCATATAATTTTGGAAATTAATATTACCGCTAATCCAGCAGACATGGAGAGAAAGTAGGTTTTTAAAGTTGAAACATTCAAATGTTCAATAAGTTTTTATATCTAATTTCATTATAAAAATGATTAAAATGACCTAAATTGGATTAATATATTCATAATTGATCTATTTTCACATTAAAACCTAATTTAAAATAGAAATTGATACTAATGATATTTTAAACGAAAAGGATATTTTTATCTAAATTGCAGTAATTTTCACTATTCATCAAAAAATGAAGTTTTTCAAAAAAAATACCAAACAAATCACCCCAATATAATGTTGAAATTATTAATTAAAAATGATGTTTATTTTAAAATTTAAAATTCATAAAAGTCTTAAATTTTTGTTTTAAAATCGGTTCTCTATTAGAAGGCGGTAAAACTCGATCTTATGTACAAGCTAATACTATGTTTTATATAGCTTAAGCATAACATGGTGTTGTGTATAAAGATATATAGTTACAAAATTAATTCTGTTCTAAAATTTAAACATTTTAATTTCTTGGGGTGTTAAAATTCACATAATATAAACTTGGCTCTTGAAACATGATTTTTTTTTAAACTCTAAAGTTTTAAAAAATAGTGTTATCCCTATCCATTTGGATCCCCCATTTCCATGAACACAATTTCACTAAATTTTATCACCTTTTTGAAGCCAATATATTTTTCGAAAACCTTCCCTGAGTCTCTTACCTTCTCAATTAATGGTCCACATCACGGTGGTTATTCTCCTACACCCTTGATTGAGATCAGTGTCGGCCTATAGTCTTGGGCCTATAGCCTAGTCATTTTTCTACCATCACTAAATACAATGAAAAATAGAGTGTTGTACAAAAAACGTTTTAGTTCAAGTTAGCGAAATCTTGGGTTGTGAAATTTACAATCCCACCTCTCATCCAATATATAACTTGATTCAACATACTACTCATGGATCCCTAAACCACCTTGGGTCACGTTATTACTATTTTTCTATTCATTGAGCCTCACATAGAGATAGTCCTCTTGGTTTTCCCAAATTCCTTGAGTTGAAATACTTCTCAATAAATTCCTAGAATCTCCCCACATAACTCCTATGCTAGGTTGAACAAAAAATGGAACCCTCATTGTAAGTCCCACAATAGCCATTTTCAGGCCTCTCTTTCCGACCAGTCCTAACTATATGATATTAAACTATATTATACCATATACAAAGAGCATTGAATGAATTCTATGAAAAGAATTAGATTCCTTATGTTTCAGGCATTAAATGATTCATGTAATGATCATGAGACAACCCCCATGGTCTCTAGGGGCCATATCCTCAGTTTTAGGTCCCAATCATATTCCTTGACCCATTTTCTAGTTGAGATGACCTCATGATGTGACATGAGGTGGAAATAAATTTCAACCCTAGTTAAGAAGATCCATATGTGTCTTTATTTCTCCCAAGAAGCTCTAATAGGCCTCATCCATATGTCTAATCCCCAATAATATTACTAATCCCATTAGTGGGTTGAGATTCCCTCAAGTGACACAAGGAATAAAGAATGGTAATATTTATGTGGAAGCCTTTCCAATAATGTACTTGGACATGAAATTAACCTATGGCATTACCCTATATAATGAATATGGGATACCCTATATAATGAATATGGGATACCCTATATAATAAGCTCAGGATACCTCATGTGATGAGAATTATATGCCTCATGTGATAAGTGTGAAATTATGTCCTCATACTTGCGGAAGATTATATGATCAAGACCCAATCACACCATTTATTCTCCTAGTATCACCAAAGAAACTTCAAAGAATAACACCCAATCACACCATCGCTGCTCCTAGCAGCACCCAAACAGCTTCCATGCATAAGCTCCAATCACAGCATCACTACCCCTAGAAATGCCTGGACAACCCCTACTATAAACCTCATCATAGGTATGATCTACGAGACTACAAACAATATATAACTCACATCCAAGATAAATAAATTTAATCTTTATAGAATCCACATCTAAGTTTCCAGACTTTAAACTACATAGATTAACATACTATTCATAAAATGTTAAATTATATAAAAATTTCCTCAGTACATGACATTAAACTATATACCTAACAAATGTGATGAACATAGAATTCCCCATGCATGACTCACTTGGGATGAAACCACACGTTCTGAGAAGAATCTAGGTGTAAGAATCACACTATCTCTTATCATTTCTCCTTCTATGATGCATGTTTCCTTACCATATGAAGTTAAACTAAAAGGAACAATCCTATCATACAACCTAAAACTTTGCACACTAATTATGTGGTTTTTTATCCATAACTCATAAAAGTGTATGTAAGATTCCTCTCTAAGGTTCAATCCCAATATCTCAACACCACCATTAAATATGTATACCCCCTCTCCCAGGGGAAGATAACTCTAAGGTGTAATCATTTCCCCTAGGATCACTCAACATTTCCTTCCAAACTTATGTTACCTATTGGCCATTGGTATCACTATGTGATTTAAATCTATAACTGGACTAGTATAAGACAAGACTATATGATAAATGTACCCAAAAGACTCTAAAACTATGAAAATTTCCCCATATGACTTTAAACCTATGACCAAATCCTCACCAGACCCTAAACCTATGAACACATCCCCATAAGTCTCTAAACCTATTAAAATTCTCCCATGAGACTCTATATAGATAACCTTTCTTTTTATACATTAAAATTACATAACATTTGTGGAATACTTAAAACATTATACAAATAGATACCTAAATACCATACTAGTCTAGTGCCTTTAGAAACATGGAAACATAAACACTGATCCATAAGTGAGCTACATTATCTCCCACTAGGTTATTATTGACTATCACTATTCATAGACACAACAAACATAATATATATCATCATAACTTGGGGAGTAAACATAAAAAGGGGTGAGATCAAATGCTCAGTAAGGGTAAACAAGAGAGATATGTAAGAAGAATCATGATCATCAGTGTATGAGAACATGATCATGAAAATTGAAGATCTTATCCTGTATATCAAATATCATATACATGAATCATAGCATAAATCATGGAAGTTCATAAGACATGAATCATAATAAAATAAACAATATAACCCATTAAATCATAACATAGGAATAAAAAATTGAATTTTTTAAGACACATAAGCATATATAATATTAATTCCACAGTATCCAAGGAATCACTTACAAGACCATATTGGTAGTATAGGTTTACTCCACATGTCATCTTGGTAGTCATGGTCCACTCCCATGTCCATATTAGTACCATGAGTTCACTCATACCATCTTGGTAATCATGGTTCACTCTGATGGCCATCTTAATAGTCAAGGTTCATTAGCAAGACTATCTTAGTATATCTCATTAGAGATAAATCTTTACCCAGTGCATTATAGGGATATATAGGTATCACCCATCTCATAGTAAAATTGTATATACATGTTCCACAAGATCATTAAAAATTATATCATTTCCCATGAAATTAAATGGGTATCATAAATATAAAATCATATCATAACCAGTAGAAAAATATACAACTTTCATAATCATTTCATCATAAACATAGCCCGTGAAAAGAAGTGGGTTTCAAAAGCATATAACCCATGAAAGAGAAAAATGTTTCATAAACATCATTTAGTAAAAACATATCCATTCAGGGAAATAATATGAATGGAAACATTAAATAATTTCCCTATAAAGTCATTATTAACACCAATGAGTGTTATATTAGATGTGAAATAATTTTGAAAGATATTTTAAAAACATTTCTTGAGGAAAATATCCTTTCTACATTGAAAAATATTTTTAAATCATAAAATCTTTATAAAAAACCTATTTCTTTGAAATTAGATTTTAAAACATGTAAGGGAATCATTTAAAACTATAAAATGTATTTAAAATCCTTTTTCATTGAAAATCGGCTTCAAATATCTTTTTAAATAATTCTTTAAAACATGGTTTTTTTATATAATAGATCTTCGGCCAAATAGAGAGACTGTCAGATTTTACTTAAAAACAGTATCTTAAGTACCAAAGAGTAGAAAAATGGTACTCACAAATGAGTATATATTTAATAATTAGAGGATATGAAAATTCATGATTGTTCTTGAGATATGGATCACAATATTTCATCAAATAATCATAATTATTAACAATATTTAAAAATAATGAGATTGTTTCAATAAACTCTTACCACTTAGTTACATGGGATAATACTCTCCATGTAAGAAAAAGAAATTACATGAAGATTAATATATCTTGAAAATAATTAAATTCATGATATAAAATTTGAAATTGAATTAAATACACCTCAAAATTAATTTTGGTGTATAACAAAACATGAGTCTCAAAGAACGAAATTTGAGACAAAACTATTTTACCAATTTGGTAAATTTTGAAACATAAACCCCATGAAAGAAATATCATAAAATGGATATGTGAATAAAAATAAATTTAAGTATAATATACATATAATACATTCATGTGAATTTTATTAACCTTAAAAAATTAATGGGTGGTGAATAAATCATGTATCTCATAGAAATAAAAAGGGAGATGAAATCCCATTATCACGTATCTTAACTCTAGACGTACTCATTAAAACCACATTTAAAATAATTATAAATTTATTATAAATCTTTTAAAGAACCATATTTTTATATATAATACCATATATGTATTTATTATGACCTTATATTACCCACATGTTAATCATCCAATGTTAAGGTTTCACTTTAGATAATATTCTCTTTGTTCTTCACATGTGCCTTAATTTGTAATATCATTGGTCCTTATGATTATATCATGATTATATAATTGAAAATATTATATAAATATCATTTATATACACTATATTTTTATTATAATAATCTATATAATTTTAACTGTGAAATGGAATACACCGTTCATGGAGATGATAAGTTGTGCATACGCTTGAATGATGTTTCGTTTTTACAGTTGTATTGAAAGAAAGAAAGAAATGAACTATATGTATATATTTGTATAATATAATTACAATATAATTATAATATTATATATATCATATAATTATAATAAAACCTTCCTTAATACATTCCATGTAGTTTGTGAATGAATCACATCATTTTTAGGGGCGGAAGTTCACACTTCCTCAAACGAAATTATCATATTTACACCAAATGGAAAATAAAAACGATATTTGTTCTAAAATTAATAAGGAAGATTAAACACATAATAAATGTAATATATAAAATATATAAACATATTTTACATCATAATCTTTACCATGAGAGGTGGTAAAAGAAAAATGAGCAATCATCATTTAGTGAGCTGGTAGTTCGCCGTACATGTAATTAGTATATTCATTACCCATTAGATGGAGATGTGTGTATGTTCAGGTTAAAACCTTAGAAAAAAACATGATTTTATATTTAGGGAAGTTATTTTTTATACAATCGTGTAATAAATATAGTGTAGTGGGTAGAGAAGGAAAATAAAAGAAAATAGATTGAGAGAATGTGTTACCTCTTAATCAGGTAACTCCTTTTGGTTTGTGCGAAAAGGATTCATTGGAAGAATTTATGGCCAAACAGAGGTATAAATGAGGAAGGTAGGTATTTTTTTAATTGTATTGGGTATATTTTTTCTGAAACAAAGTGGTTTGATAGGTTTCAAGAAGAGGGAGAGGTGGTGGCATTTTATAGAGAAGGGAAAAGACTCACTTCATATTTATGGAAAAAAAAGTTAGGTGTACCCATGCTTTTACCTAAAAAAAGCCATACCAAACAACAAAAATAATTAAGGTAAGTTTAATGGCCGAATAATTTCCAGTAAATGTGTTTTTGACAAGTTTCGAAGTCTTTTTGGGTCTTAAATTTAAGGTTAAGTCCTTAGTAAAGCCTAATTTTACCTTAATCGATGTAATTAATTTTCATTCCTTTCACTATTATTTTTGTTCAAAACTAAGTTAACCTTATTATACATTATAAATTATTAATATTATAAATAATGAATCCAAAATCTCAAATTCCAATCATAGAAGTGGTAGAAATTATTTTAAAATTAATCCCGCAGTTGGGTCAACAATGCGGGTTTTTAAAGTAAACATGATCAAAAGTTACTATGTTTTTATATCCAATTTCAATGTAAAATTGGTTACAATTACTTAAATTGGATTAATTGATAAAAATATAGTATACTTAAACTTTTAAAACAAATTAAAATATAAATTAACCTTATAAATAAATTAGATGAAAAAGTAATTTTGAATTAAAATCCGGTATTATTAAATATTCATCCAAAAATGAAGTTTCTCAGAAAAATACCATAAATTCACCCTAAGATGAATTTGAAATTCTAAATTTAAAAATGAAGTTAATTTTATCAAATTAAATTTCTAAATGTGTCTAAAATTAATTATATATTTTTTCAAATAAGGACCTGAAAAGAATTTTATTTGAGAAAATAGTGTTTTAAAAATATAAGGACTTTACCAAAAATTATATATTTCATTATCAATATTTTTATGTATATAAAACCATTATAAAAATATTTGAAATTTTCTTATTACTTTTAATATTACTAAGTTTAACACTTAGGTTATAATTATCTCATTTAAATAATTATAACAATAAAATGATGTTTCCTAGAAACATCGGTGTTGCATGTAACGTACTCCTAGTCGTTGTTCCGTGTAACGTACGCCAAGTCGATGTTCCATGTAATGTACTCAAAGTCTATTTCAAGCGAATTTATTATTTTTCTTAGTACATTTCAAGACATAAATTAAAATTTAATTTATTCAAAAAAAGGTCCATAAAAACTTGGGGTGTTACATTTTACACCTCTTAAAATGAATTTCTCCCCCAAAATTCGTCACTCAGGAAAAAAATAAATGAGGATACTTCTACTTAATCATATCCTAAAGCTTCCATGTATCTTCCTCTAACTATTTATTTATCCCTAAAACGTTAACCAGGTGAGTGGTATTTTTTCATAGAACTGTCTCTATGAGATCCATAATTTCAACGTGTTGCTCCTTGTAAGAAAGATCATTCTCCAATGGTATGACCTATGAGTTCATTACATGTGAAGGGTTAGGTATGTACTTCCTTAGAACAGATACAGGGACCACACCATGGGCTTGATAAATATTCTTAGGAAGTTCCAAGCGATAGGATACCATCCTAATACGATCAAGAATCTCAATAGGACTAACATACTTAGGGCATAGTTTCCCTTTCTTCCTGAATCTCATGACTTTATTCTAGGGTGAGTTTCATAGAAACACATTTTCACCAGCTTCAAATTCTAGTTCACATCAGCAGTTATCAGCATATATTTTCTACAGAATTTGAGCTACATTGATATGTTTTTGTATGGTTCTAACATTCTTGACCATTTCTTTAGCAATCTCAGGTCCCAATATCTTTCTTTCTCTGTAACACCCCAAGATTCCACAGTATGTTTCTCTTTGAATAATTCAATAGCTTGCGTTGTACGTAACTTTGAGTTCTAGCATACCATGACCAATCAAACTAGCTGTTATGAATAGTAATACCAAATTTTTGAAATTTTATAAATTTATTTTTCAAAATAGACTTCATTTTTAGATTTGGAATATCAAAATTATCTTAGGGTGAATTTTTGGTATTTTTTCGAAAACTTTCAATTTTTGATGAATAGTGAAAAACACTACGTTATTGTTTAAAACCGAATTTTATTTAAATAATTATTTATTTTATTTAAATTTATTTTAAGTCAAAATAGATACATAATACCTATATTAGTTCAATGTAATTCATTTGAGTCATTTTATAATAAGATTAGATGTATAAAATTTTATTGAACTTTTTGACGTCTTTTACCCACCTTCTAGGCACATTTAAAAATTTGCATAAAATGTAATTTTACGAATTCTTTGAATTGAATTTAAAAAATCTAAGAGACACAGTTTACATTGATAAATAAAATTTGGTTCAATAAGATGAAAATAATTTTTTTGAATAGTAGCTTTTGAATTTTATTTACCACAGTTAAAAGTAAATAGGCTAATTAAAGGTAAAAATGATATTATAATTACCATAACACATATCCTAATTCTTTTGGATAAGTTTTTTTCGACCAAAATAAATATTATTAATAAAATATTATCCTCTTTGATCCACTTGGATTAGATTAGGACATTTATTGTTATTTTATTTAAAGAAGAGTTAAAAGTGCTAAATTCAAATTTTAATAACTAAAACATTTTTAATATAGGGTTATACATAAGATAAATTCGACTATAAATATTAATTATAAAGATAAAAATATTTCCTAAATAATGGTATTGTATTTATAATTTTTGGAAATCAAATAATTAAATTTACTTATGACACAAAGATGATGCAGTAATTACCTTATTAACGAAAGATTAAAATAATTGATATTATAAATATACAAATAAATGTAAATAGAAATTTTTTATGAATTACACTAATTTTATAGGTTAATATGACAATTTGGGTTGATTAAATAATTTATTTTGTACTGATAAAGTTTTTATGTCTTTCACAAAAACAAAATACCAAATAGTGTCAAAATTGGCATAAATGAGTTTTTAAAACAAATATTATATTATTAAATGATATAATATTTATAGAAATCTAATTTTTGGCCAAAGTACTTAGATAACGTTACATATTTCAATAATTAACCACTTGGGATTTTCTTGGCTTTTTATAGTAAGTTTATTAACCATTTATTATAATAATACAATAATAAATGGTAAAAGTTAAACTCTTTAACTAAGAGTTACGTTTAAAAGATAAGGTTAATATGGTGAATTAACCTATCTAAAACCTATTTTTTTAGAGGTTTTAGACCCATTCCTACCTTATCCTTGAAATAAATCATTTTTTATCTATTATAAACCGAACATAATTGTAAGATAAATTAATATTTCAAGCTTTTCCTAAAGTAACCCTCACCTCTCTTATAAAAGGTTATTCCCCTTCTCTCAAAATCACACCTTCAAAGAAATTTTATCAGCCAACCCCTACCCAAATATCTTTCCAACTACTCTCACTTTAACTTGTAGGCCTTACTTTGATCATAAAGCCATCCTATGGTTCCCTTTTGATCAAATCAAAAGGAAGCACTCATAGAAGTGGTAATAATTTCATCACCTCTTTCAAATTTCTTTTCTTCTTACACTTCCTATTTAATTGTTTTTTCCATACCAAAATAATAAATCCAGTACCTTCTACATATTATGATGTTATTATAAATATGGTACAACCATATTCGTTATTTTATCCATCCAAAAAATGACAAAGTTGCTATACGTGCGTACGTACGGCTTACGGTCTCCACGTCGTGGTGTAGTTTGTTATTCTAACACTTAATTTTTTGGATGGGTATAATTATGAGTATAACTGATGTAAATAAAATATATAACATGATAATTATTTTTTATATATGATATAAAATCCAGTTATATACGATTTCACCATCAATATAATGATATTGTCGCTCGTGTGTACGTATGGATTACCGTCTCCACGAATGCGATGAGATTCATTCCCCATCATAACCATTCAAGAATAATTTTCATTTTATTATTAAAAATAATTTTTATAAACATAATATAATTCTGTATATTAATCAAATACATCCTATTCATAACAAACATGACTTAGATAGAAAAACATATAAAGGAAAACGAATCAGTTAACACCTGAAACAATGATACTACTGAAATATTTTTAAAAGATCATATATAATATCATATTTATTATGTAATTCTTGTATAATTTAATAAAAATTATTTAACTATTATATAGGAGGTTGACGTACCATCGACCAAGGAAAATTACATGTTAGGGTTAATTTTACAATCTCTTTATTATTCAAGGTTGTTTATATGTGATTATCTACTGGGACCTCTTTATCATCCACATCTATGTTTCTTGAAAATGTATTTCAAAACATTTTTACTATTTACTAGAATATGGTTTAAATTCACTTATACCCTTGTATTAATTTTTATAAAATGTTTTGAAAGTAATCTTTTGGTCATTTTCCAAACCAGGTACTTTATGATCTTTTTGACAAATTAAGGTAAGAATTTTTTTTAACTTATACAGCGGGTGCGGCTATTTTCTGCCATTATAACACCTTCGAATCATCCCTTACAATCTTATAAGAATATTTTCATAATAAGTGTTTTATTTTATAATTATGTTACTTTTAAATGATTTCAAAATATAAAGATATATTTCTCTCAAATGTTTTTTTATTTCATCTATGTCAATATCCTTTTATGGATTTAACACTTATTTGAAGTAGATTTACTATGATACAATCTTCCATATTGTATTGATGGTTTTATGATATGTTTTACTATGGATATTTTATTTTTATACCATTCACGGTTTATGGTTAAAGTATGAACATTTCGTATAATACTTTTAATACGAATGTTTATATTATGTTTCAACTTTATCATATGAGCAATGCATTGGAGTTAGTAAGTGACAGGTGGAGCCCACTATAGCTCCTTGATGCATCGGTAGGTCTCATTAAACAAACTAGTGTCTTGGTACAGGGCCTTAACAAAATATTATTTTTAGTCTTGGTGTGAGGCCTTAACTATCTAGTTATGATGTCCGACATTATGCATTCCATCATTATGAAATTAGCTACTGATATTAAATGTGATTATTCGACTATTAGAATATCCATGTGAATAAGTAAATGGAATTATTTGATTTATCTTTTCTATATTATTCAAAATTTTAATTTTAAAATACATGTGTTTTAGTCTTGTACATTGCCTTCAATGTTTATACTTATTTATAAAAGTTTCTACTATATTTTTATCCTTTCTGAGCATCTGAGCTCATCCCTTTCTTATGTTTTATTTTTTCTAGGATGTGAATAATTATATTATGCTTGACTTGTAGGGATAGGCTATGGGATATGATTCTGTTCAAAGAATACACAATGTTGTTTTCTTATTTCATGATTGAATGCAAAACTTATGTATGTATCTAGTACTTCCAAGGCTACTAAACTAATGGGTATTTCGATACTTGATCACTTGTGATCATGAAAATGTTATGTAATAATCCACCAACATTGGGTAACTAGGTTTGGGTCATTATATTTAGTATCAGAGGAAGTTTAGTACAAACCTTGGAAGCTAGATTTTGAAAAACTATGATTTGGGAACATTACCATAAGATAGACATTCAGTATTAGTAAGGAATAACTTCCTATAATTTTGGTAATGTAGAGATTTTTTGTATTTTCCAAGAAATACATACATGTCTGGATACAATCATGTAGTGGCGGCTCTGGAACAGATGTACCTAGGATTGAAAACTCAGATAAGGAGTTTCAAGCTTGACCTGGGGTATCCTGTTACACAACAATAGGCCTTGCTCCACTCTTGGTTACGACACTCATGAGGGATATGATTATGAAAATTCACATTTTCTTTACAAAACATTATGAAGTAATTATGAGTAAATAATTCCCCAAAGAAAACATTTTTTTATGATTATGGATAATATGCATAAACTGTTCAATTTATGTTAGGTATTTTACAAGTTTAGAATTATGTATTGTAATTCATAAACTAATATAGTGTATTCCATTGTATAGGAATGGTGCCTAGTGGAAGGAATGGAAACCATATCAATGCATGTAATACATTTAGGTACTTCCCTCCTACTCAAGATAATTATAGTGGATATGGTGATGCAACTGATGCTGAACAACTTATAACCGTACTAGGACAACTCACTCTGGTTATGAATAATAACCTTACCCATATGGAGCACCGTGATCCAAAATGCGGAAGATTAATGTTAGACTGATTCATTAGGAAAAAACCTCCAATATTCAATGGGACTACAAATCTATTTGTAGATAAGTAATGGATAACTTAGTGAAAATATTTCATGCTTTTGGGAGTAGTGAAAGGGAAAATGTTTTCATGGTAGTTTATCACCTCATGAGAGATGCAGATCAATGGTGGTCATTAATTCAAAACAAAAGGGAGGATGAAGAAGTATCAAATATAGAATGGATGGATTTTGAAGATCTTTTCTTAGAAAAATACATTCCTCATGACCATCGAGAAAATATGGAAAGACAATTTCTGAGCCTGAGGAAAAAGGAGGATGATAATGTCACAAAGTATGAGGACAACTTTACAAGGTTATCAAGGCATGCAGTAGATTATATATGTAACCCAAGGAGTAAGATTTATTCATTATTTGATGGGTTAAAACCATTTTTCCATTAATCATTAGTCTCACAATCCTTCTTATCATATGAAAATATTGTCTCATGTTCTATCATGATAGAAATGGAACTCTCTAAGTCTTACAACTTTAAATCAAAGCAAGAGAAGAATAGATCTATTGAACACTTTGGAAATTTAAATAAGGGGAAGTAGGGAAAATTTGAATTTACATCCTATAGTAAATGTGGGATGAAATTCCCTAGAACTTTCCTAAAGGTAATGGGAGTTTGTTACAAGTGTGGTAAAAAAGGCCACCAAGCTCATGATTTTAAGGGGAAAAACGAGGTTGTCAATGTTCAATGCTACAATTGTAGAGAAATGGGGAATTATGAAAATGAATTTTCTAAGCGTCAAAGAAACTTACCTCAGAAAAGGTCAAGGGAGAAAGGCCATACTTATACAATCACAAATGCTGAGGTTGAAGCTCTAAATGAAGTGGTGGCAGGTAATTTAATGGCTTCCTCAAATTTATCCAATGATTTTTTTTATTCTGGATCATTGCATTGTTTAATATCTTCCCAGTTTGCTAAGAAAATTAGATATTTTCAATTTGATTTTACAAGGGAGTTTTCATTCAAAACTCCTAAGGGAAGTATCGTTGCAATAAATTTTTGTGAATAAGTTCCCATTAGGGAATATAAATGTGCTTTATCTGTTGATCTCATCGTCATACCCATGATTGAATTTTATATAATCCTCGGTATGGATTGGATTTCGAACCATGATATATAACATAATTATAAGAAGTAGGAGGTTACAATTTTATATGATGATAAGGAGTACCTTACCTTTAGAGCAGAAAAGTCACCATCTGATTCTTATTTAGATCCACCCCCAGTAATTCTATTAAATTCAATTATTTGGGAGGAAGAGAGTGAAATAACTATGGGAGAGGAAAGGAATGTTCAAATATAGGATGTACCTATTATGAAATAATATGTTGATGGGATTCTAGAGGATTTACTTGGATATCCTCTAGAATGATAAATTGAGTTTTCCATTGATTTAATTCCTAGTTTAAGCACCATATCAAAGACCCCATATAGAATGGACACTATGGAATTAGTGGAACTAAAGAAACAACTATATGAAATGAGTAATAAAGAATTTATTTTCCCTAGTGTTTCTCCATGGGGAGCCCCTATTCTTTTTGTTAAGAAGAAAGATGGATCAATGAGGTTATGCATTGACTACAGTAAGATCAATGTTATAACAATAAAGAACAAGTATCCCATACCTCATATTAATGATTTATTCTATCAACTTCATAGAGCTCAATTTGTTTCAAAGATTGACCTTCGATCTGCATATCACCAGTTGTGTGTGAATAAGGAAGACATTCTGAGGACAGTATTTTGTACCAAGTATGGGCATTATGAGTTTATAGTAATGCCTTTTGGAGTGACTAATTCACCCTCTATATTCATGGATATAATGAATAGAGTTTTAAAGGAATATCTTGATAACTTTGTAATTGTATTTATTGATTATATCTTGGTTTACTCCAAAAGTTATGAAGATCATGAAAATCACTTGCGCACTATTATAAAGACTCTTAGAAGAAATGAATTATATGGTAAGTTTAGCATGTGTGAATTCTAGATTTAGGAGATTTATTTTCTTGTCTATATTGTCTCTAAGGATGGAATCTCTGTTGATCCTTCTAAGATAAGAGCAATACAAGAATGGCCAGCACCGATGAGTATAACTGAGGTATGCAGTTTTATTGGTTTAGCGGGTTATTATCGGTGTTTTTTCCAGAATTTTACCTGATTAGCTAACCCATTAACCAATATCACATGTAAAGGGGTTAAATTTGTTTGGAAAAAAGAGTATGAAAATTGTTTTGAATAATTGAAGAGAATATTAGTCAATGATCCAATCTTGACTCTACCATTGGGGAATAATGGGTTTGTTATTTATAGTGATGATTAAAAGAAAGGACTTGGTTGTGTCCTTATGCAGAATAATAGAGTTATTTCCTATGCATCAAGACAGCTAAAAATTCATGAATAGAACTATTACACTCATGATCTTGAGTTAGAAGCTGTAATATTTTCTTTGAAGATATGTAGACACTATCTCTATGGTAAAAAAATTTAGATTTATACTGATCACAAGAGTTTGAAGTATATTTTCTCACAAAAATAAATCAGCATGAGGCAAAGGCGTTGTCTTGAACTACTCAAAAATTATGATTTCCCTATACACTACCACCCAGGGAAGGAAAATAAGGTGGAAGATTCTTTGAGCAGAAAGTATCATGGAGTTCTGAACAAGATGAGAGTTGAAAGGGATCCTATTTTCATGGACCTAGTAAAGATGGATATGGGAATAATCATGGAAGGTAAAACATCAATACTTCTTCAAATGGTTTCTAATCCATCTATACTAGAAAGTATAAAAAGTTCTCAAACTAATGATGAGGATTTTCAAAAGAAAATTAAATTTGTGAATGATGAGAGATTGATCGACTTCATATATGAAGATGGAATTTTGAAATTTGGGAAGAGATGTTTTTTTCCTGATATAGCTAATCTAAAAAGAGAATTATTGGATGATGCTCATAGATCCAATTTCTCTATACACCTTGGTAGCACTAAGATGTATATAGATTTTAGGGAACATTTTTTGTGGGAAAACATAAAGAGGGAGATTGTTTCTTATGTATCAATATGTATGGTTTTTCAACATGTGAAGGCTAGAAGACAACATCCTAAAGGAGTCGTGCAACCTCATCCCATACCTGAGTGGAAATAGGATGATATTATGATGGACTTTTTTATGGGGATACCAAAGACTCCTAGAAGGAATGATGTAATATGGGTCATTATTTATCGTCTTACCAAGTTAGCACATTTTCTTGATATAAGATAAGATTTACCACTTGAATGTTTAGCAAGACTATATATTAATAAATTTGTAAGACTTCATAGAGTACCCGTATCGATTGTTTCTGATTTTGAACCTCGTTTTACATCAAGATTCTAGAAAAGTCTTTAGAAGTCCCTAGATACTGAACTTTGTTTTTGCACTATCAACCAACCTCAAACTGATGGACAATCAGAAAGGATTATTAAAACCTTAGAAGACATGTTGAGATCTTACTCACATTACTTTCAAGGTATGTGGGATCAATATTTACCTTTGGTGGAATTTTCCTATAATAATAGCTCCCATTCAAGTATTCAGATGGAACCATATGAAGCATTATATATAAAAAGATGTCACACACCAACTTATTGGGATGGTGTTGGTGAAAGAAAACTTTTAGGACAAGAACATATTAAGGAGACAATGTAAAAGGTGAAGATTATCTAAACCCACATCAAAGAATCTCAAAGTAGGCAAAAGAGCTATGTTGATAAACAAAGGAAGTATTTGGAATTTCAAGTAGGATATCATGTTTTCTTGAAGGTATCTCCATGGAAGGGTGTAATAAAATTTATTAAGAAGGGTAAATTAAGTACCAGGTACATCGGAACTTTCAAAATTCTAGAATGAATTAGAGTTATAGCTTACCATTTGGAAATGCCTCCAAGTCTCTCCAAAGTTCATGATGTGTTCCACGTATCATTACTATGAAAATATATGCCTGACCCAATGCATGTACTCACCTATGAAGAAATAGAACCGGAACCCGATCTGTCTCATTATGAAGATCCTGACAAGATTTTTGGTACCAGAGAACAAGTGTTGAGAAACCAGATGACTCTTCTGGTAAAAGTTCTATGAAGAAACCATAAGATGGAAGAGGCGATGTGGGAACCTAAGGAACTTATGATGAAGAACCATCCAAATCTTTTTATACAGTAGTATTCTAGAAATTTCAAGGATGAAATTATTTGAAGGAAGAGTGTAACTTCCCAAGTTTTCACGGTATGTTTCTCATTGAATAATGTAATAACTTGCGTTTTACGCAACTTCGAGTTCTAGCACACCACAACCAATAAAACTAGACATTATGAATAGTAATACCCACTTTTTGAAATTGTATAAATTTTATTTTTCAAAATTGACTTCAATTTTGGATCCAGAATATCAAAATTATCTTAGGGTGAATTTTTGGTATTTTTTATGAAAACTTTCATTTTTTGATGAATAGTGAAAAACACCGCTTTATAGTTTTTAAATAATTATTTATTTTATTTAAATTTTTTAAAGTCAAAATAGATACATAATACCTATATTAGTTCAATATAATTCATTAGAGTAATTTTATGATAAGATTAGATGTATAAAATTTATTGAACTTGTTAACGTCTTTTACCCACCTTATAGGCACATTTGTAAATTTGCATTAAATGTATTTTTACCGCTTTTGTGAATTGAATTTCAAAAATCTGAGAGATATGGTTGAAATAAGTAAGTAAATGTGGTTCAATAAGATGGAAATATTTTTTTGTGAATAGTAACTTTTAAATTTTATTTACCACAGATAAAAGTAAATAGGCTAATTTAAGGTAAAAATAATATTATAATTACCCTAAAAAAGTCCTAATTCTTTTGGATAAGTGTTTTTCGACCAAAATCAACATTAGGAATAAAATATGATCCTCTTTGATCCACTTGAATTAGATTAGAACATTTATTATTATTTTATTTAAAGAAGAGTTAAAAGTGTTAAATTTAAATTTTAGTAACTAAAACATTTTTAATATAGGGTTATACATAAGATAAATTCAACTATAAAAACTCATTATAAATATAAAAATATTTCCTAAATAATGGTATTTTATTTATAATTTTTAAACATTAAATAATTAAATTTATTTATGGAACAATGATGATGCAGTAATTACATTATTAATGAAAGATTAAAATAATTGATATTATAAATATCCAAATAAGTGTAAATTGAGGCTTTTAATGCATTAAAATAATTTTCTATATTAATATAAAATTTTAGGGTTGATTAAATAAATTTTATTTGAAGTGACAAAGTTTTTCTGACTTTCACAAAATAACAAATAAGAAATAGTGTCAAAATTGACATAAATGAGTTTTTAAAACAAATACTATATTATTAAATGATATAATATTCCTAAAAATATAAGGTTCATATAAAGGACTTAGATAAGTTTATATATGTAAATAATGAACCACTTGGGGTTCACTTGTCTTTTTAAAGTAAATTTATTAACCATTTATTATAATAATACAAGAATATTTGGTAAAAGTTAATCTATTTAACTAAGAGTTAAATATAAAAGATAAGGTTAATATGGTAACCTAAAGCTGTCTAAAACCTATTATTTGAGAGTTTTTAGACCCAAACCCACCTTAGTCTTGAAATAAATTCTTTTTTAGCCATTCTAAACCGAATATGATTGTATAATAAATTAATATTTCAATATTTTCTTAAAGTGACACTCACCTCTCTTATAAAAGGGTACTTCCCCTTCTCTCAAAATGACACCTCCAAATCCATTTAGCTCAGAAAAAACCTACTCAAATATCTTCCAAACTACCATAACATTAACCTATTTTCCTTACTTTGATCATAAATCCAACCTAAGGAGCCATTTTGATCAAATCAAAAGGAAGAACCCAAAGAAGATGTAATAATTTTATCACCTCTTTCAAAGTTCTTTTCTTCTTCCACATCCTATTTATTTGTTTTTTCCATAAGAAATAATAAATCATGTACCTTATACATATTGAGATGTTATTATAAATATTTTACAACCATATTAATTATTCTATCCATCCTATGAATGGAAAAGTCGCCAAACGTGCATACGTACGACGTACTGTCTCCACGTCGTGGTGTAGTTTGTTATTCAACACTTCATTATTTGGATGGGTATAATAATGAGTGTAGTTGATGTTAATAATAAACATAACAATTTTCAAGATTATGTTTATATGACATACCATCCATTTATATACTATTTCACCATCAATAGAATGATATTGTCGCTCGTGCGTACGTATGGATTACCGTCTCCACAAACGTGATGAGAATCATTCCCCATTGTAACCATTACACTGTAATTTTCATTTTATGATTAAAAATAATTTTTAAGAACATAATATCATTCTAGATATGAATCAAATACATCATATACCTTACAAACATGAATTACTTAACAAAACATATAAAAGAAACTAATCAGTTAACACCCGAAACAAGGATAGTACTGAAATATTATTAGAAGATCATATATGATATAATATTTATGCATGTGGTTATTGTATAATTTAATAAAAATGATATAACTATAATACAGTAGGTTAACATACCCTTTACCAAGAAAAATTTCAAGTTAATTGTTAATTTTACAATCTTTTTATTATATGAAGTTGCTTATACGAGAGTATCAACTGGGACCTCTTTATTGTCCACATCCGTGTTTCTTAAAAATGTATTTCAAAAAAATAACTATATCCTAGAATATGGGTTAAAGTCATTTATAAACTTGTTTTAATTTTTTTAAATTTTTTTGAAAGTAATCTTTTGGTCATTTTCCAAACAAAGTACTTTATAAACCTTTCGAAAAATTAAGTTAAGAATGTTTTTTTAACTTATACGGCGGGTGCAGCTATTTCCATTATTATAACACCTTCGAAGCTTCCCTTAAAATCTTATAAGAATATTTTCAAAATAAATTTTTTCTTTAATAATTATATGAATTTTAAATTATTTCAAAATATAAATAGATGTTTCACTCAAATAGTTTTGATTTCATCTATGTCAACATCCTTTGATGGATTTTACAATTGTTTGAATTTGATTTATTATGATACAATCTTCCATGTTGTATTGAAGGTTTTGTGATATGTTTGACTATGGATGTGTTATTTTTATACCATTCAATATTTATGGTTAAAGTATAAACATTTCATATGCTAGTTTTAATAACAATGTTTTTATTATGTTTCAACCTTTTCATATGAGGAATACATTGGACTTAGTAAGTGACAGGTGGAGCCCGTTATAGCTCCTCGATACATCAGTAGGTCTCATGAGACAAACTGGTGTCTTGGTACAAGGTCTTGACAAAATCTTATTTTTATTCTTGTCAATAGGCCTTGACTATGTGTTTATAATGTCCAACATTATTCATTCCATCATTATGAAATTAGATATTGATATTACATGTGATTATTCGACTAGTAGAATATCTATATGAATAAGTAAATGGAATTATTTGATTTATCGTTTCCATATTATGTTAAAGTTTAATTTTAAAATGCATGTGTTTTATTATTAGACATTGCCTTCAATTTTTATGCTTATTTATAAAAGTTTCTACTATATTTTTATCCTTACTGAGCATCTGACCTCATTGCTTTCTTATGTTTTACTTTTCCCAGGATGTGAAGAAGTATATTATGTTTGAATTGTAAGGATAGGCTATGGGATATGAGTGTGTTCAAAGGATACACAATGTTGTTTTTTTATTTCATGATGTAATGTAAAACTTATGTATGTATCTAGTACTTCCAAGTCTACTAAACTAATCCGTATTTTGATACTTGATCACTTGTAATCATGAAAATGTTAGGTAATAATGCACCGACTCTGGGTAACTAGGGTCAGGGCGTTATATTCTCCAACCTCATCCAAGCACATTAGAGATCTATATTTCTTCCCATAAATGGATTTATATGGTTCCATATTAATTATTGATTGAAATCTATTGTTGTAATAAAACTCAACTAGAGGAAGGTGTTGATCCCAACCACCTTTCCAATCCAGATAACAAGATCTCAACATATCCTCTAGTGTTTCAATTATTCTTTCAAACTGACCATCTATCTAAGGATGATAAGAAGTGCTAAAACTCAATTATTTATTAGTTTCTTTTTTGAGGAATTATCTAGAACTTTGAGGTAAAACTCAAATTCCTATATGATACAATAGAATGTGGTACTCCAAGCAATATTACCACTTAATTAATGTATATCCTGTAAAGATGGTCCAAATAGAAGTTTTCTCTGATAGTAATGAATTGTGATGACTTAGTAAGGTGATCAACTGCCAACCATATAAAATTAAACCCTTTATAGGTTTTAGGTAGTCCAATGACAAAATCTATATTGATGTTCTCCCATTTCCATTCTGGTGTGGGTAATAGATGAAAAATCCCTTTGACTTTTGTATTTTAGCCTTAACTTGTTGTCATACCAAGAACTGAGATATAAACTCTTCAATATCTCTCTTCATTACATCCCATCATAAGTATTCTTTCAAGTATTTATACATCTTAATACTTCCAGGATGAATAGAGAATGAAGAAATATGATATTTCTCTAATAGATCCTTCTTCAAATCTGTTATGGAAGGAAGACATACATGGTTCCTGAACCTTATCATTCCATCCTAATCAAGGTTAAACTCAGGAACATTTCACTCTCCATTTTTAAGCTCTAAATCTTCCTTATGCGCCTCCTTAATCTTCACTTGTATATAGGGTTGAATATTCATTTTATAAAGATAATATTTTCCCCTTCCCTCAAGATTTCTAGAATCATCCTTTGTAAATCCATAAATATTGGATCTTTTGTATTCCTCACCACATATGAGCTAGAATGATCCTTCCAATTTAAATTATCTACCACCTTTTACACTTTCCTATGAAGGTAATGTATTGAGTAGCCATAATCCTTTATCAACTCTAACCAACTTCTCTGGAACATGTTCAACTCCTTCTGTGTGAATATATGTTTTAGACTTTTATAATTGGTATATATATCACACATTTCTCCATAAATATTATTCCTTCATATCATTAATTTAAAAAATATAATTTTTAACTCTAAATCATGAGTTGGTCATTTTTATCATGAATCTTCAACTTCCATGAGGAATAAGCGATAACCATGTTATTCTGAATAAAAACACATCCCAATCCCTTATTGGATGCATCGATAAAGATTAAAAATCCTTCTCCAATATAGGGTTATGTAAGAACAGGTTCACTGACTAGAATTCTCTTTAGTTCCTTGAAATTTTCCCCACATTCATCTATCTAAATAAACTTGGCACCCTTCCAAGTTAACTTGGTCATAGGATTGGATAGTCATGAAAACTTTTCCACAAATCATTAATAATATCTAGCTAAACCAAGAAAGCTATGGATCTCAATCACTGGGGTTGTTCCAGGCTAGCATTTAATAGTCTCAATAATTATTGGATCTACCATTATACCATCTATTGAGATTATGTGACCCAAAAATGAAACCTTCTGCTGCCACAATTCACACTTTGTAAATTTTTCATATAGTTTCTCCTTATTTATGGTCTTTAGTACAATTCTCAAGTGATATTAATGATCTTCCTTTCTCTATGAATATATAATAATATAATCTATAAATACTAAAATAATTATTTAGGTAATCTCTAAATACTCTATTCATTAAATCCATGAAGATAGCAGGGTCATTAGTAAGACCAAAATGCATAAGTATATATTCAGTGTCTATACCTTTTATGGATTTCCATCTTGGGTATATAATTTTTCCTTAACTTCAATTGATGATATCAAGAATGAAGGTCAATCTTGGAAAAGTATTTAACTCTGTTTATTTGATCAAACAAGTCATCAATATGGGGGAGTTAATCATGATTGTGCTATTTTTCAACTCTTGATAATCAATTAAAATCCACATTGATCCATCTTTCTTTTTCACAAAAAAAATAGGTGCACCCCAAGGTGACACACTTGGATGAATTAATCCCTTATCAAGATTTTCTTGGAGTTTATTATTCAATTCCTACAACTTCATCAGATCTATTCTATAAGGATTATTTGAAATTTGTGTGAAACCAGGTATGAGTTCTATTGAGAACTCAACTTCATGTTTTGGTGGAAGGCTAAAAAACTCTTCCAAAAAGATGTCTACAAAGTCCCGAACAATAGGCATATCATTGATGTTGATTTTATCCCCAACCATTTGAGATAAACAACCCTTTGGATGGGAATTAAGACCAATACACTCGATTTAATATCCACAAGAAGTTTATACTTATCATTACATGGATATATGATAATAGGAGGGTTTGAAATATCAAAAGTAACTTCCCTTCCTCAGATATTGATGTGGGATTTATGTAGAGAAATCCAATCCATGCCTAAGATGAAATCAAATTCAAAAAAAAAGAAGATTTAAAAGATTTGGAGGAAGCACATTCCCACAAACCTCAACTAGAGGGAAATCATAGACTTGAGATGCAATCATCATACCATTAGGGGTTTTAACTATTAATTCCACGTCTAATTATTTTGGTGGAATCTTAACACCCTTAGAAAATTATTTTGATATAAAAGAGTGGGTAGATCCATATTCAAATATAACATTAGTAGTACTAGAGTAGATGGTAAGTATACCTTTCATCACATCATTATTTCACCCCTAATCAAAAATAGTGATTGCATAATATTTCCCTTATCACTTGGCTTAATAGGTTGTTGACTTCGATCATCATCATCAGCCCTTGGGTTTGGGAAGTGGTTAGAATAATGCACATTCTTCTTAAACTTGTAGCACTGAATAATGGGAGGTTCATTTTGTGTCAGTTTTTCACCATTCACAATGTTAGAGAACTTTTTCCCATCACTTTGGAAATAAAATTCTCGATGGTCTTCTCTTACACACTTAAAATATTTATTAGACCTCTTAATGAAATTTCGTCCATGATTCTTCCCACATTTAGATCATAAAGGAAATCTTATCTTCTTCTCTTTGTGGTTTTTATATTTTCCTTTAAACTTCATCTTCATATTCTTGTCAAAACCATGAGATTTATACATGACTCCAACCTCCATTTCAAAATTTATTGCACAACACACAATCTCCTCATAACTAAAAAAGTATCTTATAGACAACTCCCTTATGATAATTGGGTTTAAGCCACTGAAGAAACCATCAATTTTAATTTTAGGTTGGATGATAATTCCTGAATTTTACCTCATAAGTCTCATGAAATTAGCCTCATAAGTACCAATAAATTCATTATCCCTTTTCTTCAACTCACAAAACTCTTTTTCCATCTTGGTATAGAGAATTTGAGGAAATTACTTATTGAAAAATAAGTTCTTGAACTCATACCAATCCATGGATTAAAGCTCATCATGTTGACTTATATTCTTGATTAGATCAAACCACTATCTACTTTGCCTTCTAACTAATAGGAATCCAGAATGACTTTATCATGCTCCAAACACTGGAGAATGGATAATATATTTTTAGTATTACTAGTCTATTGTTCTGCATAGAAATGAGGGTTTTCATTCCAAATCCCATGAAATTAAGTTTCTTAGGATGACAATCATAAAATTATTCATCACAATCGCCATTAACATGTTTCCTTTGGGTTCTAACCATTCACTAAAACCAGAAAGTATAGAGTAAGAAACAATTATCATAGTGAGGAACCACATAGTCATGAAAATTCACTTATATGATGTCTCAATTATGACACCTTCCTTAATATATGACACCCATTTTTATCCTTAGTTATTTATAGGAAACTTATTTTTAAATTCATCATGATAGTTTGTGAATAGTTTGTGGATTTTAAAATTATATCTATTGGAAGTGTCAAACTAGGTGTGCAGCAAGGCCCATTGTCATGTACCAGCTTACCTTAGGTCAGGCCAGAAACATTTTTTCAAAGTTTTTACCCCTAGGTACATATCTTCTAGATCCACATCCACTTGTAGTATCCATACAGGGATGTATTTTTTATAAACTACTCACTATATCATTTACCAATATTCCAAGAAATTTTCCTATACTTTTCTATATCCTTAAACTTATCCTTAGATATTTATTTAGGGTTATCACTAAGGTTTTCTCATCCTATATTCCAAAGGTTAACAAAACCTTTTATCTAATACCAACTATAGCAACCCTTTCTTTTCATACATTAACATTACATAAAAATTAGAGAATACATAAAACATTATAAAAATGGATGCCCATATACCATACTAGTTTAGTACCTTTGGAAAAATGGAAACATAAACACTGATACATAAGTGAGTTATATTATCTCCCACTAGGTTATTCTTGTCTACAAACCTTCTTAGACACATAAAACATAACAAATATCTTCATAAAACTACTACAAAGCACTAGAAAAGCGTTGTTAATGTCATCGTAGATAAAAGGGGGGTCCCCTTTATCAGCGCTATCTTAAGCGCTGATAATGGGGCCCTTTATCATCGCTCTTTTAGCACTATTAAAGGAATCCTTTATCAGCGCTCAAAAAAGCGCTGATAAAGGCACATGCCCCTGCACCTGCACACCTTCACACCTGCACAAAATAGAACCTTCACACAAACCAAGAACCGAAAGACGACATAGCGCACACAATATTTTGACAAACAATGCTATTTACATTTACTTAACATCATGAATACAAAAAAACACATTGCTATATACATTACAAGCAATGTTTTACATGGTTGCAATTACAATTATCCAAAAAAAGTTATAAAAATTAATGTTTCATCCTTTGATATCTGTAATCCCCTGTCAAAAATTGTCGTCCATGGTATTTGATTCTGAACAAAGCATCCAACCTCAAGGAACAAAAATACACCTATATAAGAAAATAAATATTATGTTAGTAATATAATAATGAAATAAATTAAAACATTAATATGAAAGAATACATTAATATTGAAATTTGAAACTAAAATATGGAAATGATAAACTCAAATGTTTTCATTCTGATAATAATGAAAGGTAATAAGGTAAAATCAATATGTTTTTGGATGATTTATCTCATTTAATAAATACTGATTCTTTATCTAATAAAAATCTTTACTGATCACACCGTGCATCTGATTGAGGTGTGTTTGATTCATACACGTCAAAAATGACTCATGGATCATTTTCCTAAAGTATCAAAACAATCCAAATGCATTTGCTCAGTTTTTCGTATGTTACTTGTGTTGTTTTCTAAAGTTAATGTCAATTTGAAACTAATATCAGACACTTTTAGCCATACCGGTCACACCGTGTGTCTGATTGAGGTGTGGTTGATTCGTAAACATCAAAAATTACTCATGTATCATTTTCCTAAAGTATCAAAACAATGAGAACATGTTTTCTCAGTTTTCCATATGTCACTTGTGTTGTTTTCTAAAGTTAATGTCAATTTGAAACTGATATCAGACACTTTTAGCCATACTGGTCACATTGTGCATCAGATTGAGGTGTGGTTGATCCGTAAACATCAAAAATGACTCATGGAACATTTTCCTAAAGTATCAAAACAATCCGAACATGTTTCATCTGTTTTCCATATGTCACTTGTGTTGTTTTCTAAAGTTAATGTCAATTTGAGACTGGTATCAGACACTATTATCCATACTGGTCACACATTACGTCAGATTGAGGTGCGGTTGATTAGTACATGTCAAAAATGACTAATGGATCATTTTCCTAAATTATAAAAACAATCCAAATGTGTTTTATTGGTTTTTCGTATGCCACTTGTGTTGTTTTCTAAAGATAATGTCAATTTGAAAGTGATATCAGACACTTTTAGCCATACCGATTACACCATGCATCGGATTGAGGTGTGTTTGACTCTTAAACATCACAAATGACTCATGGATCATTGTACTAAAGTATCAAAACAATCTGAACATGTTTTCTTGGTTTTTCGTATGTCACTTGTGTTGTTTTCTAAAGTTAATGTCAATTTGAAACTGATATCAGAAACTTTTAGACATACCGATCACACCGTGCGTCGGATTGATGTGAGGTTGATTCATACACGTCAGAAAGGACTCATGGATCATTTTCCTAAAGTATCAAAATAATCTGAACTCGTTTGCTAAGTTTTCCGTATGTCACTTTTGTTGTTTTCTAAAGTTAATGTCAATTTGAAACTGATATCAGACACTTTTAGCCATAATGGTCACACTATGCATTATATTAAGGTTAATTTGATTCATAAACATAAAAAATGACTCATTTATTATTTTCCTAATGTATCAAAACAATCCGAACATGTTTTCTCGGTTTGCCCGTATGTCACTTGTGTTGTTTTCTAAAGTTAATGTCAATTTGAAACTGAAATCAGACACTTTTAGCCATACTGGTCACACCATTCATCAGATTGAGGTACAGTTTATTTTTACACATCATAAATGACTCATGTATCATTTTCCTAAAGTATCAAAACAATCCAAATGCATTTTCTCAGTTTGTCGTATGTCACTTGTGTTGTTTTCTAAAGTTAAGGTCGATTTGAAACTGATATCAGACACTTTTAGCCATACTAGTCACACCGTGCATCGGATTGAGCTGCAGTCGATTCGTACATGTCAAAAATGACTCATGGATCGTTGTCCTAATGTATCAAAATAATCCGAATGTGTTTTATCAGTTTTTCATATGTTACTTGTGTTGTTTTCTAAAGTTAATGTCAATTTGAAACTAATATCAGACACTTTTAGCCATACCGATCACATTGTGTGTCATATTGAGGTGTGGTTGATTTATAAATGTAAAAAATGACTCATGGATCATTTTCCTAATGTATCAAAACAATCCAAACGTGTTTTCTCGGTTTGTCATATGTCACTTGTGTTGTTTTCTAAAGTTAATGTCAATTTGAAACTGATATCAGACACTTTTAGCCATACCTGTCACACTATGCATCATATTGAGGTGAGTTTGATTCTTACACATCACAAATGACTCATGGAACGTTTTCCTAAAGAATCAAAACAATCCAAATGCATTTTCTTGGTTTTTTGTATGTCACTTGTGTTGTTTTCTGAACTTAATGCCAATTTGAAACTGATATCAGACACTTTTAGCCATACCGGTCACACCGTGTATCAGATTGAGGTGTGGTTGATTTGTATACATCACAAATGACTCATGTATTGTTTTCCTAAAGTATCAAAACAATCCTAACGTTTTTTCTTGGTTTTCTGTATGTCACTTGTCTTTTTTTCTAAAGTTAATGTCAATTTCAAACTGATATCATACATTTTTAGCCATACCGGTCATACCGTGCATAGGATTGAGGTGAGGTTGATTCTTACACATCACAAATAACTCATGGATTGTTTTCCTAAAGTATCAAAATAATCATAATTCTTTTGCTCAGTTTTCAGTATGTCACTTTTGTTGTTTTCTAAAGTTAATGTCAATTTGAAACTCATATCAGACACTTTTATCCATACCGGTCACACCATGCATTGGATTGAGGTGAGGTTGATTCGTACATGTCAAAAATGACTCATGGATCATTTTCCTAAAGTATCAAAACAATCTGAATGCATTTGCTTATTTTTCTGTATGTTGCTTGTGTTATTTTCTATAGTTAATATCAATTTGAAACTGATATCAGACACTTTTAGCCATACCGGTCACACAGTGCGTCGGATTGAGGTCTGGTTGATTCGTACACATCAAAAATGACGCATGGATTGTTTTCCTAAAGTATAAAAACAATCCTAACGTGTTTTATTGGTTTTCCATATGTCACTTGTGTTGTTTTCTAAAGTTAATGTCAATTTGAAACTGATATTAGACACTTTTATCCATACTGGTCACACCATGTGTTGGATTGAGATGCGGTTTATTCTTACACATCACAAATGACTCATGGATCATTTTCCTAAAGTTTCAAAATAATCAGAATTCATTTTATTAGTTTTCCATATGTCAATTGTGTTCTTTTCTAAAGTTAATGTCAATTTGAAACTGATATCAGACACTTTTAACCATACCAATCACATTGTGCATCGTATTGAGGTACGGTCGATTCATACACATCAAAAATGACTCATGGATCGTTGTCCTAGAGTATAAAAATATTCTAAATGAATTTTCTTAGTTTTCTTTATGTTACATTTGTTGTTTTCTAAAGTTAATGTCAATTTTAAACTAATATCAGAACCTTTTAGCCATATCGGTCACATTGTGCATCAGATTGAGGTACGGTTGATTCTTAAACGTCAGAAATGACTCATGGATCGTTGTACTAAAGTATCAAAACAATCAAAATGTTTTTGATCAGTTTTTCGTATGTCACTTGTGTTGTTTTCTAAAGTTAATGTCAATTTGAAACTGATATCATACATTTTTAGCCATACCGGTCACACAGTGCATCGTATTGAGGTGAGGTTGATTCTTACACATCACAAATAACTCATGGATTTTTTTCCTAAAGTATCAAAATAATCATAATTCTTTTGCTCAGTTTTCTGTATGTCACTTTTGTTGTTTTCTAAAGTTAATGTCAATTTGAAACTCATATCAAACACTTTTAGCCATACCGGCCACACCATGCGTCATATTGAGGTGTGTTTGATTCTTACATGTCACAAATGACTCATGGATCATTTTCATAAAGTATCAAAACAATCTGAATGTGTTTTATTGGTTTTCTATATGTCACTTGTGTTGTTTACTAAAGTTAATGTCAATTTGAAACTGATATCAGACACTTTTAGCCATATTGGTTGCACTATGCGTCGGATTGAGGTACGGTTGATTTTTACACATCACAAATGACTCATGTATTGTTTTCCTAAAGTATAAAAACAATAATAATGTGTTTTATTAGTTTTCCATATGTCACTTGTGTTGTTTTCTAAAGTTAATGTCAATTTGAAACTGATATCGGACTCTTTTATCCATACCAGTCACACCATACGTCGGATTGAGGTGAGGTTGATTCTTATATATCACAAATGACACATAGATCGTTTTCCTAAAGGATCAAAACAATCCAAATGCATTTTCTCAATTTTCCGTATGTCACTTGTGTTGTTTTCTAAAGTTAATGTCAATTTGAAACTGATATCATACAATTTTAGCCATATTGGTCACACCGTGCATTAGATTGAGGTGTGGTTGATTCAAACATGTTAAAAATGACTCATGTATAGTTTTCCTAAGGTATCAAAACAATTCGAATGCATTTTCTTGGTTTTCCATATGTTAGTAGTTCATAAAAGTCTCTCATTAATTTATTCTTTACTAGAAACTCAAATCATTTCTAAAACCATTCTTCATAATCTAAGGATATGAAACATAAGAAAGGGTGATCATAGATGCTCAATAAGTGTAAAAAGGGAGATATTGATGATCATATTAAGATAAAATAAGTAGTAGGAATTCACCTTCATTGTCTTGTTTTTTTACATTCTTCCATTAGGTACGCTGCCCATTCGTTTCTAAACACATCTATATCATCTTGTGAATAGGAGTTCTTGCGATAGTCATAGTAGTACAGAAAAAATTTAAATACATAAGGATTAATAATTATTTTAAATGAACTAGTAATTATTTTCATAAATACCTCTTCTGGGATGCTAGTTTGATCATGAAATATGATCTCTTTCATAAATTTACAAACATAATAACCGTAGTCCTTTCCATTTGATTGTTTCGGACACTGCAGAAACATCGAGAAAAATAAGTAATATGTTTTGATATGTATTTGGATAGTGCAATATAATTATATATACCCTAATACTTTTCCATTTGTAGATCTCGTGTGCCTTGTCATCCTTAGGCCTTGGATTCATTCCAGCCTTTAGATGGTATTCATACATCACCCTATCATAACAGAATCCTCATTAAAAGATAATATAAATTATATAACTAGATATTTAGTTCTAAAATGTTGGATCTATTGTATTAAAAATTTAAAATCTCCATCATGTGTGGTTGGTTTTTTAGATATCCATGCAGTGAATCTAGAAAATAAATCTTTGGAGTATCCAAATTGACTGCAATGAGTATCCAATGTTGCCTAAAAACACAAAAAAATAAGTAATGATAGAAATGAAAATATAATTGATATGATTAAAATTCAGTGTTTTACCCATGAAACATTGGTATTAAAAAAAGCCTATCATTCGTAATTTTTCATTGAAACTTTCTGAGAAGGTTTGACATTAATTCATCCTAAAAATAGGAATCTATTTCTTTTTGTTATGTAGACATGGTTTAAGGAATAACGTGTCCAAATTGGTGTTCATGGGAAAATCCATTCAATTGTTTTTCATATATATTCTTGTGAAAAATATGAAATGTATTTATCCATAATTATCATGGTATATCAGCTTCTGTAAAATCAAATCAAGAATACATACCTCATGTATACATTTATAACTGAGGCCCCTATCCAGTCCTATGTGATGATTTCAGCTATAGAGTCAGCACTAACAAAATCTAATGTTTCCTCTCCTTACATATCTTTTTCACAAAAAATTTTGTGATTATTATCGCCTTTCATTTTTCGTATTCACATGAGCTTGCAATGATATTAAAAGTGGATATAGAACGGGCGGGGTGAAGGTGCTCTCAGTAGATCGTTTTGATCGATTGCTTGATCCTTTTGAGCCGCTCTTTCGTTTTAGATCCTTTCGTTTGTCCTTATGTAATAAAATTCATCAGTTAATCCCTTTTCTAATTAAATGTTAAAGTTTCTTCTTGAAAAATAAATTGGAAATGAATACCACCTGGTTGACATTTTTTTTACAATATTCGATGGCCATGCAACGAATGTTCCAACAGCTTTTTCTGCCATATGAATGTCATCATCGTCATTTGGCATGAGTAGCTCAGAACTCGGCTCATGATCTATGTTAATCGACACTTTGACATGACCAGTTGGAAGTGTTCTGGAGTGTAGCATGTCATTCTGTATATTGAACACCGTAGCCCTCGCTACAAGGTGATGGGTAGGAGTTGACAGATATAAATCACAGTCATTTTCACCCTATATAATATCATTACAAGAAAGGTATCGGTGTCTATGTGAATCACATTTCATATAAAAAATATTAGAACATTGATTACCCCAGTTAAATTAGGTCTTTAAGGGGAATGTCTCACCTCAAAGCTGGTGGAGGTGGGGTGGGATCTTCTTGTGTGGGTTGTTCTTGAGTTGTTTCTTCTCTTCACCTCTCCCCCATCAAAGTTTCTAGCAACTCTCCCTGACTTTGTAATTTCTCTTCAAGGGTATCTAGTCTATCTCTCATCATTTTAATTTCTTTAGTTTGTTCCTCCTCTTGTTTTTTCTGAAAATATGTCCAGGGTGTCACCCCAAAACCCTCACCTCTAACACGGCCATATTATTTTGGCTATTCCAAGGCTGCTAAAAGTATGTCCACATCTGGTGTGGGTGTCGTTGATTCCTATGACTATGTAAAATAGAAAATATGGGAAAATAAGTAATCATCATTATGTAATAGTGATTTAAATCAAAACAAATTTATATTATGTCATACTTACACATGTTTCCCACATTTTTGTGTGTTTTCATCTACCAGTTTCCCCTCTTTATTAAAACGATCCTCCTTCCATAGCACATGGAGTGGGATGGAAGTGGATTGGTATTTTGATTCAAAAATCTATATATAAACATAGAAACATGGTTGCAGTGTTGTTTTATGTCACATAAAAGTATTACAGTACTTTTAAAATATGTACAAATTGTTTTTCAATTGAAGCGTACCCCGTCCTTTCTTTTCAGTAGGGGTACGCTGGTTTTGCTACCCGTTCTTTATTTTCAGCACTCAGTTGTTGTTTTATAAATAAAAAATTGTCAATCAAAGTGATGAATATAGGAAATGTTAAACAACGTGTTACTAAACACAATGTACCTGAAAAGTCTGCTCCTCATGACGGTTTAAAAACGCATCCCATGCTCCTTGATATATCAAGTGTGCATAAAGAGAAGGTGGGTGTGGCTTGATTTTCCCCTCAGCATCTTTCAGATGATATTTCGTTAAAATGGTGAAAAAGCCTCTATGAACCCTTCCTTCCAGTCTTAATACATATTCGTTGTGTGATACATCTACTATAAATGCACTCTGCAAGAGATGATGAAGAGTTAGTCAATATTTCAGTATTTTATTTTATTTTATTTTATTTTAATAAATTAAATAAATGATATCGTAATTTTACCGTAATATCTTCTCACATTAATGTTTTCAACCCGCTGACAACATGGTGCCACGACTCTATATCAATCGGCACGCGTTGCCGAGTAACGATTCCAATGTAGCTACTAAACATGGCTTTGTTGGGGTTTACATGCTGGCCTCGCTTATTCCATCCCACCTCATATTTGATGCCTTCTTCTTTTGACTTAAAGATTTTGGATAAAACTATCAAACTACAAAGCACCTTTTTTTTGTTCCGTCGGGGTTTCATTTCCTACCATTTCCTCAGTTTCTGCATCATCATTATGTTCCTCCGAAGCACTAGCATCAGCACTGGAACCAGCAACAACAGGTTGAGAAACCTATTGTACTTGAGTAGTGGCACCAACAGCAACAGGTTGAGAAACCTATTGTACCTTAGCAGTGGGAACAGCTGCAATAGGTTGAGAGACATGTTGTACTTTAGTAGTGGGACCAACTACAACAGGTTGGGAAACCTGTTGTGTCTCGGGATTGGGTGCATCAGCAGGTGCAGAAGTCATTATCTGTAGAAATGGTTTAACATTTAATTTAGATCATATAAAAGTAGCAGTGAACAGATAATAACATAATTTTACACAATCTATATTACAATAAACAAATAACCTGATTATTGAACTCTCTTTTTTTAAAGGCTAAAAAAATTTGACCCCTCTATCGACTATCCATATCCCTTCATTGTGGTCTCCTCTGACATACAAAATGTCTTCTACATTGGGACCACTGCAAAATGATTGCAAAGTACCAATGAAAGGGTTATCCTCCATTTAATTTTTATCTGACCCTTCTGTTGTTTTGGTCGATAACAGAACAATTGACTAGTTTTGGTTTGCAAGATCTGGAACATAAAAGACTTACACTGCTTATAATGCCATTATAAAGAGTTCTTCTTTCTCCCCTTCCTTGATGAAGTCAACTTTCACAAATCCCAATTCATCTATTTTAACAGCACTCATGTTATCAACCCACTTGCATTGAAAAATCAGAACTTGGAATTCCGTATAATCCAACTCCCATATTTGTTTGATGATGCCAAAGTATTACATATATTTATGTCCTTAGCACCAGAAACATGCATCACTACAGCCACAAGTTTAACCCCACTATTTTGCATGGTACTGTCTTCATCATGTTCATTAGAATAAAATGTATAACCATTAACTACATAAGCATTGTAAGATAATACATACACACTTGTTCCTCTGGCTAACCATCGAAGTTGTTCTGAAATTGACTCTAGATTTTCATATGACTTCTTAAAAATATGGTCCTGAAACCATCCTATAAACTATCGATTATGTGTATTTGATATCCATTTTTCATCCCTAGATAGATTCAAATGCCTAATAATTTCTTTGTGTGTTTCAACATAAGGGTCAACGTCAAAACTGTTATGCAAAACATAAAGGTGGGCCTGCTCCCAATCTGTAATATTGATTGTGACAACCTGTCTTCCAGAAATTCCTTCACCCTTAAGCTGCCTAGTGTGACGAGATTTTGGTAGGCCAATGATTTCCACACTAGACAGGTATTCGGTGCAGAATTAAATGGCTTCCTCAACAATATATCGCTCCGCAGTACAACACTATGGCCGACTTCGATTTTTGACATACCCTTTCAAAATCTTCATATACCGTTTAATGGGGTACAACCATCTGTAATGTACAGGACCACATAGTTGAATCTCTCTCACCAAGTGGACCATCAAATGAACCATCATATCAAAAAATTAAGTTAGGAATAACATTGCTATTTCACAAAATATGACGGCAATTTCTCTTTCCATAGTTGGCAATTTTTTCGGGTCTATAACTTTATTGCATATAGATTTGAAGAAGAAACACAGTTTTGTTAATGTATGGTAGAAATTCTTGGGAAAAATGAAATGTAAAGCAATAGGAATGAGATCTTGCATCAAAACATGGAAGTCATGTGATTTCATACCTTTTAAATTCAAATCTCTCATTGACACGAGGTTCTTGATATTTGACGAATACCCCTCTAGAACCTTTACCTCATTAAAGAAGTTGAAAAACTGATATCTCTCCTACCTAGAAAGAGTGTTAGCTGCAGGAGGAAGAAATGTTCATTTTTTCACCCTTCACTGGTGCCAAATATTCTCATATTCCCATCTCAACCATGTCTAACCTAGCCTTAATTCCATCTTTTGTTTTTTCAGGTGTATTTAGAAACGTGTCGATGACACTATCAAATACATTTTTTTCTACATCCATAACATCAAGAAAATTTCGGACATACAGACAATTCCAGTATGGTAATTCAAACAGAACTGATCTCTTTTTCCAACCGATTTTTATAAGGCTTTTCAAAGCCAGTTTACCAAAAGTAGTGTCCATATTTTTAACTTTCTCAAACAATTGATCGCCTATTAGTGGAGACGGTGTTGTACATTCGTCTGAAATTCCATCGAATGATGTCATCCAAGATCGGAACTTATGTCGTCTGGGTAGAAATCTGTGATGTCCTAGGAACACGGTTTTCAATGAATGTTTCAACCTAATTGATTGTGTACCTTTTTCGCAAATAGGACACCCTTGAGTTCCTTTAATGCTATATCCTGACAAATTTACATAAGCAGGGAAGTCATTTATCATCTCATACAAAATGGCTATGAAAGTGAAATCTTCCTTTTTGTAAGCATCATATAATGTAACACCTGAATACCACAATAATTTCAAATCTTTGATCAATGGCGATAAATAAACATCAATATCATTACCTGGTTGTTTTGGTCCTAATATAAGCATAGATAACATGTTGTATTTTCATTTCATGCATAACCACAGTGGTAAGTTATAATTTACCAACATAATCGGCCATGTATTGTGACTGTTGCTTTGAAAACCAAAAAGATTCACTCCATCTATAGATAATTCAAGACGAAGGTTTCTCAACTCATTACCAAATTTAGGATACTCATGATAAATTCTATTCCACTGAGGACAGTCTGTCAGGTGACGTAGTATCCCATATTTAATTCTTTTATCTGCATGCCATGTCAATTTTCCTGTAGTCTCCTCACTTCCATATAGGCACCTAAACCTTGGAATGATTGGAAAATACCATACAACTTTAGTAGGACTGGATTCATATTTCTTGTATAAAGAAGCACCACACTTTGGGCATTCTTTAAGTGATTTTTGGTCCTTGAGAAATAGTATATAGTCATTCGGGCAGGCGTGTATTCTTTCAGAGATCATACCCATCGAGTGTAGCATTCGTTTGGCGTCGTATGTTCGGATCAAGAGCTCATTATCTTCTGGGAGCATGTCATTCAGGAGAGAAAGTAGTTCTGTAAAACTAGTGTCACTCCACCCGTTGTCTGCTTTCAAATTATACAGCTCCAGTATGTCTAACAGTGCTGTATATTTAGTGCAACCAGCATACAATGTCATCTTTTCACAGCTTTTTAACTTCTCATACAATTTTGGGAAATCACGAAGTTCATCTTCGACGGTCCTTATCATTTCCTCAATGCGATCTTCATCATCATTCACATCTGTAATCACAACTTCCATATGGTCATCTTCATTATTCATGCTTGTAATCATATCAGATGATCCATAAAATGCATTGTTATCCAAGCCACTACCTACATTCGTTGTTTCCCCGTGTTTATTCCAACATGTATAACTCTGATCTATTCCATGACAGATCAAGTGTTCTTCCAACTCCTCTGGGCTAATTTGTTTTGAATAAAAATAGTGTAAACACGGACAAAGGATTTGAGAAGGGTCATATGCATAATCTTTTTCAAACGTGATAAACTCTTTCACACCTTCTTCATACTCTTTTGTCAACCGATTGGCATTTATCCATTGTTTATTTATATTCATCCTATTTGAAATCCAAAGTATGGGTATATAGGTTAAGGGAGAAGGAATTTTAGTATAATTTAGATAAAAAACTAGATACTTCAAAAATGGTGGGGGCGTGCTCATTAATAGAAAATCTTGGGTGGTTCTTGGGATTCATCCATTCTCTTCCTCTCTTCGATCCCCCTAATGAGGGGTGGTTCTTGGGAGTTTTTTATAGTGCGTTAGTGAGTTCTTACCTCATAATTCCTACATTACTATTATCCTTTATTTACCTATGATTTGGGATGATTTCACTATATCATCTTCAAATCAATTCAGATGATGTAGATTTTGTTTGTATTGGCTAGAGGTTATCCTCGTATGATGAATGCACCATGTTTTGTGTGGTTTAGGTGGTGTTGTGTTTCCTAGTGATTTTTTAAAATATTATTCCTAATTATATTAAGGTGAATACTTAATTATTTGGGAATTATACCTTGAGATTGGGTCTCATTTATTGGTACAAGATTAGATAAGGCATGTATAGTCTTAGTTGAGGATGATTTGATCTTGGTGAGGGGGTTACTCCATTTTTTGAGGTAGGTGGACCCTATAATACAAAACCATGTTCCAACTTATGCATGATTGTGCATTCATGCATGAGTATATGTGTTCCAGTGAAAGGGATAGAAATCAAGAGCAACCTAGGTAAATAAATAGGGTGTTTTTGATCCACCAAAAGATAGAGTGAGGGTTCTATTGAATTTTTGTGATTTTGTGATCATCCAGAGATTATGTCTCCATGGAGGTGAGGTTTCTAGTTGTTTTTATGAGAGTATTGGGTTTGGTATGAGATTTTTATAGCCTAGTTAGGTTTTCTAAGGCTATTTGAGTAGGAATTAGAGTCTTAGGCCTAAATAAGATGGATAATATAGTTTTATATTTCACATATGATGGGGAACACCCTATTAAGTATATATAAGAGTCATGGTGTGTGTGATGAGTAGGATATTTCATATAGAGATTGGTGAAGTGTGACATAAAGTATTTCCTCTTTATAATTGGATTAAGAGATCTCCAAGGGGAGATATGATATGGTACCTAAGTGAGGGTCATGATAATAGTCTGGATGACTTAGCATAGGGTATCCAAGGATCTTAGTGTGTCTTTCTTAGGATGGTCATTATTTAGTTTTACTGAGTTTTAATGTGGGAATTATAAGATGATATAGACTAGACTATCAAGGCCTAGATCATGTATATCATGTGGGTTGTGACATTACCATGTAGAGATGAGTGTGTGTTGGTATCAATGAGTAGATATGGGTTAGGTTTTTAGAACCCAGTAGATTCCCTTATAGGTGGAATTAGAATGTTGATAGGTTGGGAATAATTTTCATGTATAACCAAGATAGTTTTAAGGAGATTGTTATGCAAGGATAAATGGATGGTGAATTTTATCATTTATGGTCAGACCAACTAATATATTGGGACTTCATATGACTTTCACCTAGTTGAAGTATGATCATCCATGGGGCCCACCTATTGCTAATGTGGTTTAGCTAGTACGAGAGGTTGGCTATCTAGATACCCTCATTAGATTACTACTTATATGTTTTGTGGAATAAGATAGGATGGATGGCCTTTATTTAAGTGATAAGGTGTTGGTAGGACCCTACATTGAGTGAGAAGGCATTGGTCAAAGGGAATTGGTGTGTGAATTCCATGGGATCCACATATTAATGGTGAATTTTGACTTGTTATAGAGGCTGGATATTGTGATTCCCTCCTTAGATCATTTTTTGTATGATAATATGATGTGAGATATAGAAATGGGGATCACTTAGTATTGGTTTGGAGTAGTTTTGTGAGAGGTTGTTATTCCCTCCTCAAATTGTTTTTTATGTGATGTGATAGTGAGACACACCGTAAGTGAGAGGGGAGTAGCTACTATGTTGTGGAATTAGAGGATATTTGAATCACACCCAATGTGAGAGGTTGGTGGCACTGCTATGTTGTAAGAAAGGATGTGATATTTAAATTGGTATATGAACCAACCCAGAGAGAGTGGGTAGTGGGCAGGAATTGGTAGAAACCCTATTAAGGTTTGTTTTTTTTTGAACCCAAGTATAATTGTGTACAATATAGTGTACAATATAGAACATACTAAACCTATGTCTCGTCCCATTTTCATGCCTCACCTGATGACATTAATTCACCAACATGGACGGTTCAAACCCTACCTGGCCTAACTATGGGGTAGTATCCAAAATCAGAAAAAGATCCATACTAAGGGACACTAGACGGAGTGAAATCCTAATCTAGTGTAACAACCTTTCACAAAAAATACTCTCTCTATTCAGGTTTCTATCAAAAGGCTATAGTGGGGAGAGATAATCAAGATCAAACAAGTAACTAACCACATATACATATGTCACACACACAAGCATCACACACAAGAATCATGCCAAATAATAATTAATATCAATGTTGACAATAAATGAAAACATAATTAATTCATTAAAATTCAGTTTTAATCACCTTAAGGATGAGGACTCGGTGGCGGAGGAGGAGGAGGTGTTAACAGCGGAGGTAGCACGGAGGCAGCGCGGAGGTAGCATGGAGGCAGCGAAGGCAGCTCGGAGGTAGTGGAGTAGGTGGTGGTGGAGGAGGAGGAGGAGGAGGAGGAGGAGGATCCATGATAGAGGAGGAGGAGGAGGAGTCGCGGTGGAGGAGGAGGAGGAGGAGTAGCCGCGACAAGAGGAGGAGGAGGAGAAGTAGGTGCCAGAGGAGGAGACCGAGGAGGCGGCCGTGGTAGAGGAGGAGGAGAAGGAGACAGCAGCAGAGGCACATGGTAGGGCTTCCGTGAGATCTTGAGAGGGTGTGGGGAGGAGGAGCCGCGGCAAGAGGAGGAGGAGGAGAAGTAGGCGCCAGAGGAGGAGAATGAGGTGGTGGCCGCACCAGATGAGGAGGAGAAGGAGGCAGCGGCAGAGGCGTAGGGTAGGGCTTCCACGAGAGCTTGACAGGGTGCGGGGAGGAGGAGGACCTGGTGGCATTTATAAATCTCGCGGGGACCTTTATCAGTGCTAGTAAAAATCACTGATAAAGGGGGTCTTTATCAGCGCTAAAATGAAAAGTTTTGATAAATACCCCCTTTATCATCACTTTTTTAGCACTGATAAAGGTAGGACTTTATCAGCACTTTTTTAGCACTGATAAAGGATGTCTTTATCAGCGCTTTTCATTTTAGCGCTGATAAAGACCCTTTATCAGCGCTTTTGTAGCGCTAATAAATCCATACTTTATCAGCGCTAATAAAAGCACTGATAAATGTATAAATTGAATAATTTTTTTATATTATTATATATTTATTTAAAATGATATTTATGATAAATATATATATATTTATTAATAATTATAACTCTAAATAAATATTTCTTTATTTATACTTATAAAATTATAAGAAATATAGTTATTATATTTATAATCATATAAATATATAAAATAAATATATTGATTGTATATATTTAAAATATTATAAATATATTAATTATATATAGTTAATTATAATTATAATTACAAATGTATTTTAAAGGTATATTTATATATTTATCATTGAAAATATAATAAAATATATATTTATTTTATAAATATAATTTAATTTTAATTACAAGTGTACATTTTTTAGAATATACATATGAAAAGCACGGTCGATTGTCGCCTATCGACCGGTCAAGGTTCTGGTGCTCTGCTAATGTGTATAGCAGCACTCAGGTCAAATCCTCGGTGATGATACTTTGTAATAGTCGTTTGTTTTTAGTTAATTGTATTCTGATTGGGGGGTTTGTTTTTAGATCTTATGAAATAATTTATGGATGATGTTTGATTTAACAAATTGATAAATATTGGGGTGAGTTCATCATTAGGTATTTAATCTTGTGATATCCTTGAGCTTTGCTTTATATTGCATTAAATTAACACGCATGTCACAAGATGATTTTGATCGGAATTCCCAAGTGTTAAAGCTTTAATCCAAGCCGTAACTTAACATAGGTTTCTAATCATTACCATTACTTGTTTATTGTAGTGTATTTTTGGTTCCAATAATCCATGTAATCCACATATTAAAAAAAACATGTCATTAATCCATGACATATAAAGTTCAACATACACAATATTAATTTAAAGAACATTCATCGAGCAAAAGATCTCAATCACTTAACGTACCTAAATTATAAATCACCCCAATTAAAGATATACCCAGACATTAAAATGATTAATAATATGGTTATAATGATTATTATGATAAATTAAGAATATAAGATAAATAAAGGTATAAGAAAAGATTTTTGCGTCGAACACACACACACACGAACGATGATGATAATTAAAAACGGATTTTCGATTGAATGAAGAAGCAAAAGAAGGGCAGGGGATTCAACAGAATTTAAACTATTTTAAGAATATAAATATTAAACTATAGAAGGTGGTTGAGAATAAGAGATATTTAAGAAGAAACTTGCATTAAAACAGAATTACAAAAGAAAGGACTTACAAAATTACTAAAATGAAGAACACGAAAGTAAGTGAAAAAAAAGAGAGGAGGAAAGGTCTCTCAAGTGAAAACATGAGTATGGAAGATCCTCCCAAGCCTTTTTCAAGGCTTTGGTCGTGCCAATATGTTCTCCTCTCTTCTTAAATTCCAACCCCTCTCAAGGAGAGAATGGGAGAGTATTTATATCCCAAGGAGTGGACTGTTTGCATTCCCAATCTATCCCTCCACTTGCATTGCCAATTTGGCTATTCATAAAGCCGAATATCCAAATATATCCTTCTTCAAAGTTGTATATAATAATTTTGGACGACTAATTTCAAAATTTGGAGGCATTTGGACAAGTGGAACCAAAGTTATGTCGGTTTTATTAAACAAAGGTAAACTGTCCATTTCTATCCATGCGTTTTCGATGGACAAAATGTGAATGGATTTTGAAATAGTAATATGCCTTCAAATCCGAATGATTTCTTCAAAACAGTCGGCCTCCTATATCTACTCATTCACACTTCAAAATATCATCTTGATTTGATGCTTACATCATGAGATATGTCATGAATACTGTACTAATTTTATTTCTTGTCCAAAATAGTGGGCTGGACTTCAATGCATATGTTGGGCTCCTTGTTTTCGTATTTGTGCCTTGAAATTTTTATCCAAGACTCCTTACATTGTCCCCCGAATTATGGAGTATAATTAATTTTTTGGGACTTCTGGACTGAGCCCAGTAAATCAATCTTCAAGGCTGGTCCAGTTTGTTCACAGATTCTTTGGTCTTGTTTGTGAGGACCATATGACCCTTCAAATGGCAGAATTGACTCATGGTACCTTATAATAAAATGTTGTATATTGAAAGGAGAATCCTAAAAAAGAATAACCACACAATTTGGATCAATATAGTGATAGTTATTATTAAAACATTAAATTGACTCAATTAGACTACTTCTAAAAATGATCAAAAATTATACTTAATATTAAAACATTAATATTTCACACAAATTATGCACATTTCATATAAAATCAGTAACGGGGGTATATAATAAGTCATGAAAATATTAATAACATCAAAATATTATATGGGTAACATAATAAATTATAAATCAATAACACATCAATGTGATATGTAATTATAATCTATAAATGAACATTATTCATGCACATATATGATCACATAACATATACGCATAATATATTCATTGACCCCAATTCATTGGAAAACACATATATATTTAATAATTTTAATTATACATATATATTTAAATGTATTATATATTTATAAATAAAACAAATAAATTAAATATAAACAAATATAATGAATTAATAAATCTAATAAATATAATGAATTAATAAATCTAATAAATCTTATAAATCTAATAAATATATTTATTATTAATCTTATAATTATTTAATTATATATATATATATATATTTAGTTATAACATGTGTTTTTTATTTAATGTATACAATAAACATTTTTTTTGAATATAAATATAATAATTTCATATGAAGTAAATCACTGATAAATGTAACCTTTATCAGCGCTAAGAAAAGCGCTCATAAATGCATCATTTATCAGCGCTAAAAAAAGCACTGATAAAGGGTACACTATTATCGGCGCTTGTTTTAGTGCTGATAAACGGTACATTTATCAGTGCTTTTATCTAGCACTGATAAAGGCCTACCCCTTTATCAGCACTTTTATGTTAGTGCTGATAAAGGCAGGCGCCTGCCTTACCCTATTTTGTGGAAGTGTAACCTAGGGAAGGAAACATAAAAATTGGTGAGTTCAAATGCTCATTAAGGTTAAACAAGGGAGATATGTAAGCATAATCAGGATCATCATGGAATGAGAACAAGATAATGAAAATAGAAGATCATACCCTACATATCAAATATTATATACATGAATCATGGCATAAATCTTAATGGTTCATAAGACATTATTCTTAAGGAAATGAAGAAAATAATCCATAAAATAATAACATGGGAATAAAACAAGGAATTTTAGCAGACACATAAGCATATATAATATGATTTCCATAATATCCAAAGCATTGCTACCAATACCATATTGGTAGTATAGGTTCACCCTCCATACCATATAGGTTTTCATGGTTCAGTCTCATGGCCATATTGTTATCATGAGTTCACTCCTCATATCATCTTGGTAGTCATGTTTCACTCCCATGGCCATCATAGTTGTCAAGGATCATTCCCAAGACAATCTTAGTCTTTCTCATGAGACATAAATCTTTACTCAATGCATTGGAGAGAGATATAGGTCCCACCCATCTCATAGTTAAATCATACATATATGTTCCATAAGATTAATAAAAATAATATCATTACCCATGAAATGAAATGGGTATCATAAACATGTAATCATATCATATCCTACAGAAAAGGATATAGATTTTAAAATAATTTGGTCATAAACATCGCTTGTGAAAATAAGCAGGTTTTAGAAGCATATAACATGTGAAAGAGAAATTGGTTTCATAAACATCATTACATCAACATAATCCATTTATAGAAGTAATATGAATGGTAACATTGAATTATTTCCCAATAAATTTATGATTAACACCAACTGATTTTATCTTAGGTGGGAAATAATTTTTAAAGATATTAAAAAACATTTCTTGAGGAAAATATCTTTTCTGTATTGAAAATTATTTTTAAAATATAAAACATTTTTAAAAACATATTTATTTGAAATTAGATTTAAAAATATATATAGGAAGAATTGAAAACCAAACTACATTTTTAAAATCCTTTTTCCCTGAAAATGGGCTTCAAATATATTTTTAAAACTTTTTTGAAAACATTTTTGAAAACATGGTTTTTGAATACAATAGAATTTTGACTAAAGAGAGAGATGATCATATTTTACTTACAAAAATATCTTAAGTACTAAAGAGTGGTAAAATGGTAATAATACATGATTATATCTTAAATAACTATATGATAATAAAATTCCTGATTGTTATTGAGATATGGGTTGCAATATTTCATTAAAGAATCATAATCATTAACAATCTCAAAAAACAATGAGATTATTTCAATAAACTCTTCCTACCTAGTTACTTGGGAGCATACTCTACATGTAAGAAAAATAAACTACATGAAGATTAAAATATAAATAAAATAATTATATTCATGATATAACATGTAAAATGAAATTATATACACCTCAAAAATAATTTAGGTCCATGACAAAACATGAGTCTCAAAGAAGGTAAATTGAGACAAAACTATTTTACCAATTTGGTATCCTTGAAAAATTAAACCCCATAAAAGAATAGATGTGTGATTATGCATATATATAAGTATAATAAATATATAATACATTCATGGGAAGTAAATAAACCATACAAAAGTAATGGGTGGTGAATAAATCATGTAACTCACAGAAATAAAAGGCGAGATTAAATCCCCTTACCTTGTGTCTTGAATCTCATTATACTCATTCAAAAAAAACTATATAATAAATATAAATTTATTATAAATATTTAATGGAACCATATTCTTATATATAATACCATATTTTCTTTATTATGACCATATATTACCTGCTTCTTAATCATCATATGTTAAGGTTTCACTTCAGATAATATTCACTTTTTTCTTCGCATGTGTCTTAATTTGTTATATCATTTGTCCTTATAATTATATCATGAATACATAATTTAAAACATGATATAAATATAATTTATATATATTATATGTTTATTATAATAATATATATAATTTTAAGTATAAAATGTAATACACCGTTCATGGAGATGGTAAGTTGTACGTACGTATGAATGTTGTTTCGGTTTTTATTTTCATATTGAAAGAAAGAAAAAAATGAACTATATGTATATATTTATATAATATAATTACAGAATAATTATATTATTATATATATCATATAATTTCACTAAACCCATCCTTAATACATTCCATGTAGTGTGTGAATGAATCACATCTCTTTGAGGGGCAGTAGTTCACACTTCCTCAAACGAAATTAGTGTATTTACACCAAATGGAAAGTAAAAAAGATATATTTTTTTAAAAGGGATAAATAAGACTAATATATAATAAATATAATATATAACATATATAAACATATTAACCTTCATAATTTCCACCATGATATTCATTAAAGGAAAAATGAATAATCATCATTTAGTGAGGCAGTAGTTCGTCGTACACGTAAACAATATGTTTGTTACCCATTAGATGGAGGTGTGAGTAAGTGTAAGTTGAAAAATTAGAATAATAAAATCATATTATATTTATGATACTTTTGTTTTTATAAAATCATGAAATAAATATATTGTAGGGATAGAGAAGGAAAATAAAAGAAAGGAGATAGAGAGAAGGTGTTACCTCTTAATCGGTTAACTCCTTTTGGTTTGTGCCAAAAAGCTTGTTTAGAAGATTTTATGACCAATGGGAGGATTCAAGGAGGAATTTAGGGATTTTGGGAAGTGTATTGGGAATATATTTTCCAAAAATATGTGGTTTTATAGGTGTGAAGAAGAGTGATTGGTGATGACATTTTATAAGGAAGGGAAAGGACTCACTTGGTATTTCTGAAAACAAGTTAGGTGTACCCATGTTTTTACCTAAAAAAATTCAAACCAAACCCAAATAAAAACTCATTAATATAAGTTTAATGTATGAATAATGGCCATAAAATGAGTTTTTTACAATTTTATAAGTCATTTTGAGTCTTAAATTTAAGGTTTAGTCTTTAGTTAAGCTTAATTTTACCTTAATCGATGTAATTAATTTTAATTACATTCACTAATATTTTTTTGTAAAAAACTAATTTGACCTAATTATAAATTATAAAATATTATGATTCCAAATATGGAATCAATTTTTCCAAATTAAAATCATAAAATTAGTATAAATTAATTTAAAATTAATCTCGTAGTCTGGTCGACAATGCAGGTTTTTAAAGTAAACATGATCAAAAGTTTGTTAAGTTTTTTATATCCAATTTCAATGTGAAATTTGTTCCAATTACTTTAATTGGATTAATTTATAAAAATATAATCTAATTAAACTTTTAAACCAAATTTAAATATAATTTAACCTTTTAAATATATTAGATAAAAATTCAATTTTGAATTAAAATCCAGTATTTCTTACTATTCATCCAAAAATGAAATTTTTCAGAAAAATCTCATAAATTCAACCTAAGATAATTTTGACATTATAAATTGAAAAATGATGTTAATTTTATAAAATTAAATTTATAACTATGTATAAAATTAATGTTATTGTTTTTCACAAAAGGACATGAAAAGTAGTTTATTCGAGAAAACAGTATTTTTAAACATATAAGGACTTTACCCAAAATTATATCATTCATTATCAATAAGTTTTATTTATATAAAACCATTATAAACAATATTTAAAATTATTTATTACTATTTTTATTACTAACTTTAATAGCTAGGTTATAATTATCTCATTTAAATAATTATAACAATAAGATAGTGTTTCGTAGAAACATCAGTGTTGCATGTAACATACACCAAGTCACTATTCTGTATAACTTAATACAAGCCTATGTTCTATATAACATACTTCAGGTTTGTTTTATGTGAAAGTAATGCTTGTATTAGTACATTTCATGGCATAAATTAAAATTTAAATTTTTTAAGAAAAAAAAGGTCCATAAAAACTCTTGGTGTTACACTCTAGACCTGTAACCATATTCCCACAATACCCAAAAACTATGACCATATCCAAAAAATAATATGAACCTATGAAAATTTCCCCATAATAATATAAACTTGTGACTTTTTTCCCATAAGACCCTAAACATATTACCCCACCAAATGTATCAAAATCTCTACCTCACACAGTGAACATGAGATACCAGAGGTAATGATCCTCAGATGTCTTATTCCACTCGTGAAAATTATGTTAGGAAAAAATTGATTATGAAGGTGATAATATTAAGGTATTTTATTTTTTTAAGAAATTTTAATAAATAATAATTGAAGTTTTAGACTAAAGTAAAATTACCTCACTTTTTATTTGGTAAAAATCGGATTGACCGTCCTATTTGGGGAATCAGAATCGTAATGATTGAAAAGGTAAATTGTATTGAGGAAGAATATTTCTAGAAGTAAATGGTCATTAGATTCACTCTGGATATAGTTTTTAATAAATGATCATAATGGAGAATAATTTGAGTGTACATGACTATGATATAAATGTGATGATGCTTTACTAATCTTAGAGTTCTCATAAATCACAAGTATTTGGAAAATTTGTGATGTAGGCTTGATGAAAGAAAGCGGTAGTTAAAGAGATGCTTCTAATCATATTAAGATTTATTAGATCAATATATAAAGAGAAAAATGGTGTTGTAGATCATATTCAAGCTGATTGTAATCAAGCCAATTGTATTCAGGCTAATTGAATTCTCAACAATCGTATACAGGGTGAGAAGTAAAGAAAGATGTTGTAGGAAGAGTAAGCTGGTTGTTGGAAAGGTTTGGATATTTTAATACTTTCCCTTTAAAGTTAGATGATGTTGAATCCATTCCTAAATTTTTTCCAAGTAATGAAGTAATCCATGATTCAATCACTAGTTTGTGATTGAATGAAGTTACGCAAGTCGAATCTACTGAAACTAGTCCATTGTATTTAATATTTCATTGTATTCACCAAAGGAAAAGATTACTTGTTTGGGATAACAATAAACTCCAGAGCGCCCAGTTATGGGGCTTCAAACCAGTGCCATCTCAATGAGTCCAAACTCCTCGGAGTCATTAATCCAATGAGGGATGGTAAACTTTGGGCCTAAATGATTCAGAATCCCTACGTTCGGCTAACCATTGCCAACAAGGAGTAATATGTGGATACTATGATTGGGTATAAACCAAAGATTCATGAACATGTGAATATGTCTTAAATCTATAGGTGAGTCCAGGAACATGCAATAATTCCCCACAAAAGGGTGTGATTAGCCTGGCTTCCCATCCTCTCAACCAATGTGAGTTCTTAAGCACTGCAGACCAAATCACCTAGCAAACGCCTGCCTTTATAAAGCAAGTCCATGTGTCGATCGATATAGAACCGTTGGGAATTTCAAGACGAAAATTGTGCACCTAATATGAGTGATTAAGAAGAATCCAACCTTCTCTAATCAACCGTCGGGTAGCGCACGTTTTTCCACACCATCGTCGTGAAACAAAAAATGGTGAACCTGACGTGAATTTTAACCAAGCATGAAGGATTTAACCTAATTCCACTCGGTGCCCCTTATACTCATAAGGAGGGCCAAGAAAATTCATTAATTATTCATGGGATCATGAGATGATGCTTTTATAGTTTTGCTTTTTTTATTTGTTAAAATATTTTACAGGTACCACTTAGAACTCCCTTCGATCCAATGGAATCACGGAGGAACTCACAAACGCGTACTTCGAACAACGCAATAACCATACATCCTCACCAATAGAGAACCCTGTCACCTACCTAGTGTCTTCAACACTGGGTCCTGGATGCGTTGATCGGAGGGTACCACTTGAATGGTACTCTCCCGGCGGTGGAGGTGGCCATGCACGCCCTCCAATCTGCCAAGAACCGTTGGTCTCCTGCCCAGCAGCGGCCGCGAAAGAAGATCCAGACTACTCTTGTTGCCGTCTCAAACCATTTAGTAATTCTATCCCTAGAACGAGACAATGCGTACATCCCTTAACTTAGGAAGGCTGATGAGGTTGACACTGAGGACTTCATCCCCACTGAATAGGGGTTCCGCTCTATGGCCCCCACCGGAAGACGTCGTCGCGGTTACGCTGCAACTCAATATCCTCACGCTAAAAAGGATGTCGCACCAAGGATCCAAGCCAACACTCCCCGAGCTCTGACCCCTTGGACAGCCCAACAAGGGTGGAAAACGTACAACCAGGGACCGGTCATCACCCTTGTCCCTAAGGAGGAGCTCCGCTACCCAGTCACGGAGATGTATTGTGAGCAGGCACATACACCGGTCTGCTCCTCCAAAGCCCGCCATCCAGACATTGTGGCATCATATGAGCAGGCGTACATCCCTGCAGAGCTCCATCAAGCCCGTCACCCACATGGGATGGCACCTACCCGGTTGGCACATATCCCTGCCCAGGGTCGTGAAGCCCACCAACCAGACATGGTGGCGACCCAGTGCCTACAGGACCAGCTCCTAGTATGTGCTCCTGACACCTACCATCCCGATATGGTGGCGATCAACAAATCCCGCCATCCAAATGTGGCAAAAATTAATAGGCAAGCATTTCTCCCTGGCAAAAAATTACACCGAATCAATACGGTGGGAAACCAACATATGCAGGGCCAGATCCCTACGGATGCAAGTAAAGTTCTCCATCCCAATGTGGCGGAAAATGGAGAGATAAACTGGTATATCTCGGCACGGGGGAAGACTCATTCACCTGCCCCGACACAGGAGAATTGTCAGTATCCACTGACCACCGGAGGACCGGAGTAGGATATTCCTACTCCAATACTGGAATGGTCCTTCATACCCATTCCAGCCAAAGATGTCTCTATGCATATCCTAGAAATGTTGGAGGAGTAGGTATCAATCCTATATCATATTTTTCAAACCTGCCGGAATGTAATTACATCAGCGGAAACAGCAAGGACTCGGGCTCGTGATCCTGTCTCCCCAATTGAGGTGACTCATCTAAGATACAAGATAGCTGCCTTAGGGAAGATCTACATCCCTGCTTCCACCCAGGAGGGTTTTCGGCCATATTCTATGATACAAGGGCAACCGGATCGAGCAGATTCACTCGTTCCAACTGGGGGACACCCGTCCATCATGGTGGATGATCCAGAGTAGGAATATATCCCTGATAAAAGTCAAGATGTTCGTTTTCATATCCTGATAGCATCACGGGACCCAATTAGAAAGGTACCCAAAGGTGAAGGTCGTTATCAACAGCAGACGGTCCCTGCTTCCTGCAAGAAAGCGCCCCGAACGTGACAAAGGAAGCCAAAAAATAAAGAGCAGGTTCACAACTCCGCTCTGCTAGAAGATGGGGTTCCCAATGCCTCTAAGCACATATAGAAGGCTCAAAACCCTACCCACCCATTACCATATTATGGGAGTGGCAGTAGTAGTTGCGAAGGTCCTCCCCACAATATCGCTACCAGAAGCTCTGAAGGTCCTCCCCAGATGATCCGCAGGGGCCTCCCCCATTGGCATATAACGATCTATCATGAGAGATTATCTTATGATGCGAGTCACGGAAGCCCTCTGCATGACCAAAATATTATGTAGAAAGAAGGAACTCTACTTGTTGTGGTCTACCCTGAAGGTCCTCCTCAGGGTATACACTGCAAACACTCTTCGTGCAGTGGGACCACAGATTATGATAGTAGTCCTCGCTATCGTAGTCGGAACTGTGGAGGCCCTCTATGTAGTGACGTCTCATCAGAACAAAAAGGCCTTCCACTTGTCGTGGCCTGCCCTGAAGGTCCTCCCCGGGGGTTACGTTGCAATGACACCCCGCACAGCTGGGCATCAGATCACGATGGTAGTCCTCACCACCCTAATAATGGAGTTCTTCCCCGTAGAGACTTCAAGCATTGAGAAGGACCTCCCCTCGTTACGGTATATTCTGAAGGCCCTCCCCAGGGTGTACCCCGCAGATATTCTCCGTGCGGGAGCTATGATGGTAGTCCTTTCCATTTTGGCAGCTTTGATGTTAGTCCTCACCACCATGACCGCCATTACGAAGGTCCTCCCCACAATGACCCCAAGCAACAAGAAGGTCCTCCCCTTGTCGTAGTGTGTCTTGAAGGTCCTCCCCAGGATACACATCGAACATCAAACCATCATGGTCATCCTCACCATGATGGAAGTTATTGCAAAGTCCATCCCCGTAACAATGTTATGCAGTCAAAAGGTCCTCCCCTTGCTGTGATACGCCTTGGAGGTCCTCCCTAGGGTATGCACTACAAAATTCCTCTATACAGTGAGGCGTCAAGTAGTAATGGTAGCCCTCGCCATTACAACACGGATAGCGAAGGCCCTCCCTGCCTAGACGCTAATCAACAATAAGGCCCTCCCTTAGTTGTGGTAAATTCTGAAGGCCCTCCCCAGGGTGTACCCCTCAGGTTCTCTCCCTATAGTAGCTATAATGGTAGTCCTCGCCATTGCAGCCGCCATTGCGAAGGTCCTCCCCGCAGTGACATATCATATCGACATGAAGGTCCTCCCCCTGCCAAATCAATCGTAGAAAAGATCTCATATGCTGAGGCACTCAGAAGGATGGGATCGAGCATGTCAGATTCCCAGCTAGTCGCTAACGACACCATTCTTCAATCAGGAGATGGTCTAGGGCCACGTTCATCTTCTAAACCACCTCGGAATCACCCACATGATAATTCAATACCTACTGAACCCACTGCCTCCGACCACACTATCAGTAAGCATCTCAGTTGGGCCGACTAGGTAGAGTAATCACTAGCAGAGGAGTATTCCGACATGTTGCACCTAAAAAAATGACTAGCCAGAGATGACGTACCGGTTATGTTTTGGCCCAACGCCACCTCTCAAAATGACATACCAAGATATTTTCTAGAAGAATGTGTGCACGACATCCACTCCAATATATGGACAGCCCTCCACCGGCAGAAATCAAGATTCTTTCCCTATGATGGGTATGTAGACCATATCAAGACAATAGGAGACCTCCTGCATCACATCGACCTGGAAACTCTTCCTTCAGCGCGACAACAGCGACCAGAGATGCGTAAAGGAAACATTGAGATAGCCTGCCTCTGTGCACTGCACCAGCTGCACCGCCTCATTAACAACGCTCCGATGGGAGTCCATATCAGAGGATGGGGAGAACATGGAGCTCTATATTTCACTTCACTCCCCACCCAGAAGAACTCATTCGGCATAATGTCTTGCAAAGTCATCACATCAAGGAATCAATCGAGTGGGGTCCATGTTCAGGAAATGTGACACACCCAACAGAGACAGGCCTTGAGTAAGTCCCATAAGTGTCATGCCTAACAGGAACAAGCCATTCAAGAGCTCATGAATCAGTCCATTGAAATCGTACAATAGTACTCTCACCTAATAGAGGCCAATCAGTGGTCATTGCCTACCTTCTTGGAGGGGATTGATTCACAGGGGAACTCGGCATCAAATCCAGTTCACCCTGAATGGGGGCATGCAAGATCATGCAGGTAGCGATAGCAGCATCCACTGCCACAATCCAGGTTTAACCCTAGCCTGTAGGGATGGGGGAATTTTTAACAACAAATTCCCCCATAAGACCAACAAAAACGGGAAGAGACTCAACGTCCAAGGAACAGAGCCAACCCAAGCCCTAAGGGCTGGGGGCATTTTTACCACCTCAACAACGACCTCCCCCATGAGAATTAGTATTCTCTCACCTAGGGAGGACAGCCAGGAGAGGAGGTTCATGCCCTATCCCATCCTTTGAATCATCATCCCCTTCAAGAGGGAGGCGTACTGTAAGGACGCATCAAAGAACTCTCTGTGTCACCCTTCATCAAAGAGTCCAAAAGCAATCCTTGGAAAGGAAAGGGAAGACCAGTAAAAAGAACGGGAGATCATATTCCTATTTGGAAGATAACATCTCCTCTACCCAACGATATTCATCCATCAACTCCATAGAGGTTAACCCCATGGGTACACCAAATATGATGAAAATTAGGATGGATCGGGAGACGATGGTTCCAGTCAGGCTATGACTCACAATTAACCACCAGGTGTGCATACCCGGAACCAAAGGGCCACTCTAAATATTGTCGCCCCTCCAGTTAACCCTCCTCTGCTTACCCTACGATCTCCCAACAATGATAAGAACAAAGTACTGGTTACCCTTAACCTGTCCCCTTCTCTCGATAAAAACAAGCCACATACGCTCGAAGAGAGATTCACTCGGCAGGAAGAGGAAATGAAAGAATTGAGGTGGCTTAACGCCGAGCTACTCCAGAGGAACCGTCTTATTGAAAGAACTTCCCAAGAAGAGTGACACCTTGCACTCCCAGTAAGCGTACCTCAAAGACCAAGGTTTTCCTCGGCAAAAGAAGCGTGGTCAGGGCTCCCGCCCAATGAGGCACCCGGCCCGTGCAACTACCTGAATATGGATATGGATGAATACCAAGACATCCCTCCACTTAGGAAGCAACCAGAGCGAGTGTGTTTGAACCCTACGAAGGCGCCACAAACGGCATATGCACCCTTGGTGCTGGATGAGCCAGATCCTCAAGAAATGCCTCGGGCTACACCTACCCAAGACCGGGCCCAACAGGATGTAATAGGGTCTCGCCAACACCATCGAGTCACTGACAGCTCGATTGGAAGCAATGGATGTTCGACGCACTCCGATACAGCCAGAGAATAATCCCTACCCAGATTGGGTGAGGAACACGCCACCTCCACCCAATTTTGGGAGCCCTGTATTCCATATTTTCAATGGATCAGTAAATCCGGAACAACATTTGATGCACTATGCATCTTATTACGACCCTATGATGGGAACTCCAGAATAACAAGAAGTAGTGAAACTCAGATTCTTCATTTAGACCTTGCAAGGATTTGCCTTCGTCTAGTATACAAATCTTCCAGCTCAGTCAATAAAAAGCAGGGAAGACCTTCGACAGTAGTTCCTGTTCCACTTCAGCTCAATGCTTTCGAAAACAACGGTCAGCGACTTCATGAATTGCAAGCAGAGGGAGAGTGAGAGGGTCTCGAATTTCATCACCATATGGAAGGTTCTGACCTACTCTCTGAACAAGCCAATGCCATACGATGAGATTCTTTCCATATGCATCGATAACCTTCGGGATGAGCAGTGAACATCGCTCATACCAGTGGAGTGCCCCACTGGCTTCTACAATCTCTCTGCTATTGCCCAGAGAATTGAATACTTCCTACAGCGGACTAATCAGAAGTCCCGAATAGTCTCACAGGCTCCTGAAAAGAGAACAGTTAGAGCTAAAGTGTCATCTGTCATGCTCAAGCCAGCCCCTGCTCCTACTCCACCACTTATCCCTCCACCAAATTGTCAAGGGCCCCCTATGTATTAGTGGTTGCCTCCGCCCAAGTGGGATGATCAGAGAGAATTGAAGAGAAACCAGTTCGAGGAATGAAGACACAAATTATACTCATTCCGAGAGGACCAAGTCCACGGATACTTCATCACCGCCATGGATTGCAATTTGCTCCACCACCCAGAACCCAGGAAGCTCGAAGAAGTCGGTCGTGATGATAGGATAGATTATTGTCCCTACCATCGAATGTTGGGGAATAATATTCGGGAATGATTCATCTATAAAGACCTCCTGCAAATGATGTTAGACTCCAGGCAGGTCGAGCTGGGACCACCCCCAGCACATGTGTCGCATATTTCAACCACCAACTCCGACAAATGGGAGGGTTGGAAGGAAGTCACCAGAAAGAAGGGGCAAAAATTTGATGGATGGATGACTCAGAAGACTATTAATCGAGCTCAGGGAATTATCTGAGCTCAACTACAGTAGTCGGTGTTGCCGCCAACAGCCCCTAATGCCACACAGCCGACAATATCGGCCTCACAAACCTCCATGAGCCAGTAATCCATGTGTAATCAAAAAGGGAGGAGACAAGCGCAAGAGGAGCAGTCCACAATGAGGTCGAGGTTAGCCCCAACACTGTCGGATTTTATGCCCCCAAACTTGGCACCACAGGCACTGACCCACCAAACGGCACCATCAGAGACAACCGACCAGGTTGATCTGTCACAGGATGAGGAAATAATCTTTGGTTTCATCAACATCGTCCATCTAATGGATTCATTCCCTGATGAAGGGTATGGTTATGAATCTGAGTTCCCAACACGAGGATCCGGGAGGGGGAATCGTAGAAGCAGGGGATACCAGGGGAGGCACAGTCGCGGCTGGAACCAACCCTATGGTTTTACCCCGGCCCAGACCATTAATATCACAAAAACTCGTGGGATATCTCTTCAACGGACTCAGTAGGAGAAAGAATATCTCTCCACCTACACAAGAATCCACTCTGGCCCCATCATTCTACGGTACCCATCATAGTAGGAACAAGTGTCTAGCCTCCTAGTGCGCACAAACAGACCGGTCGGGCCGAGACCCTAGAACATGGGAACACCGTCGACCTCCGACCCCGCAGATGGTCCCTCCTCATCACATACTCCAGCTCCTAAAGTGCCTACTAAAACACTCCCACCAATGGAGAAGTGTCAGCCACTAGAGAAAAAATAGGATATCCTTAAGCAGCTGGCATCAGTACCAACCAAACTGTAAATCCTATATGCCATGAGTTTGTCAATAAATCTCAGGGTGGTGCTTGTAGAAGCCTTGCTCATCCCCCAGGAGTTTCAAGCTGAGGTAGCCGCCGCTGAGATTTACCAGATGGAGACTGGCCTGGATGATTGCAATGTGGTGATTTCCTTCACCGATCAGGATGAAGATGCCATAATACAAGGACACATCAAACCACTATATGTGTTCAGTACATTAAATGATGTTGAGATACATAAAGTCTTTATTGACAATGGCTCTAGAGTTAACCTCCTTCCCCTACAGAAACTTTGTAAGTTGGGCTATAGTGAGGATGATCTAATACCCTCAACCAAAACTATGTTGGGTTACGAAAAGAGTGAAAAGAATCCAATGGGACAAATCAAGCTAAAAACTCATTTTGGCGACCTTGTGGCCTACTCGGAATTCTTAGTGGTCCAGTAGAACACAGCATTCAATGCCCTGCTGGGAAGGTCATGGATTTATAAGTACATGGCCATTCCTTCATCCTACCACCAGTGAATTAAGTATTTCATCAATGGAAAAAGTGGTACATTTCATGCTGACAAGTCCCCTTTCGAGCTCTCCAAGTCACACTACATTGATGTCAGGTTTTATGAGAAAAAGAAGAAGAAGCCTTTGGCTGATGGTGTTGACTAGATCCCTGATCCAAATGGTCTAGAAATGGTTCCTGATGACCCCCTCAAGTAGCTTGGTGGAGAATACATACTTCCCATCAACCATGTTGAGAGGTGGGGTTCAAGCCCGGACACACACTCAGCTATCCTCATGACTTCAGCCATAACGGTTGAGCATGAAAATGCAGAAATGTCCGCTAACCCTCAATTTGGGGGCGAATTATTGAGCGGGGATGCCCATGAGGACTCGCCTCTAGACTCCCAAGAGCCCATGCTGGGAACTCTCCCCCCGTTGGATCAAGAATATGAGAATGTGGGGGGAATAAGAGGAGGAAGATCTCAAGGATGCACCTACCGCATTTGAGGAAGGTATCTCCATCACTGTGGATGAGTTCAGGGGAATAAACCTGCGTACCGAGGAAGACTCGAGGCCCACTCTCATTAGTATATCCATGTCTCCCGAGGAGCACGAGGTATATACCTCTTTCCTGAAGCAACATCAGGATTTTTTTTCCTGGAATTACACAGAAATTCTGGGACTTGATCCTGAAGTTGCAACGCACCACTTAGGTCTTCCAGAAGACCACCGGGGCTATAAACAAGCTTCCAGAAGGACGCACCCCACACATGCAGCCAAAATAGAGGCTGAAGTCAACAAGCTAATTAAAGAAGGATTCATTTTGGAGGTCCAATACCCCATTTGTCTAGCCAACATTTTCCTCATCAAGAAAAATAACAGACAAATCTGCGTCTGCATAGATTTCAGAGATCTCAATGGGCATTGCCTGAAAGATGATTTCTCGGTCCCAATCACTGAGTTATTAATCGACGTAATGGCCGGTTATGAGGCTCTCTCCTTCATGAACGGATATTATGGGTATAATAAAATCAGGATGGCCCGAGAAGACAAAGAAACCACTGCCTTTAGGACCCCTCAAGGAGTATTCTATTACAAGGTCATGCCATTTGGTCTCAAGAACGTGGGTGCCACATTTCAATGCACCATGCATCGTATCTTTAAACCATTTCTGGGGAGATTCGTCTAATTATATGTGGATGACTAGGTGGTCAAATCAAGACAGCAATCAGATCACCTGTCAGACCCTGAAACTGTCTTCAACAAACTTTGACAACATAGCCTAAAGATGAACCCCTAGAAATGCGCCTTCAGGGTTACCTCAGGGAAATTCCTTGGCTTCGTTATGCATCATAGTGGCATCGAAGTCGACCCTGAAAAGATAAGGGATATCCTTGGATTACCACCTCCCTGCAATCTCACTGAGTTGAGAGGATTCCAAGGACACCTGGCCTGCATTAGGCGGTTCATAGCTAACTTGGCGGGTAAATGTTTTCCCTTCACCAGGTTAATGAAAAAGGGGGTTACGTACCAATGGATAGATGATTTTCAGGAGGCATTCGACTGACTAAAGAAGTACCTCTTAATCCCACCGGTGCTCATACCCTTGTTTTAAGGGATACCCCTTATCCTATACGTGACGGCCCTCAAACGGTCACTGACGGACTTCCTCACACAGAAAAATGATCCCGGCAGTGAAAACAGTCTCTATTACCTTAGCCGAACCATGATCGACGCTGAAACTCGATACTCAAACATTGAGAAGAGTTGTTTTTCCTTGGTCTTTGTTGTTCAAATATTGTGACATTATCTTCAGCATCATGAAGTCTATTTGGTCTCACATAGTAACCCAATCAAGTATATCCTCAGCCGCCCGATGTTGACTGGGCACCTATCCTGATGGGCAGTCATCCTGAAATAGTTTGACATCCGGTTTGTGCCTCAGAAGGCCATAAAAGGATAGGCATTAGAAACTTTTCTAGCAGAGCACCCCTCAATAGGGACCACTGCACCAGACGTTGAGAAACCTAATAGAGACATCTTCTTGGTTCAAGAGGAGTTCCCAACATGGGAAATGTACTTTGACGGCACATCCTGAAGCCCAATGGGGAAGAGGATGGAGGATCCCAAATTTAACAAGGTGGTTTTGGGGATAATACTCATGTCCCCAGAAAAGGTATTCTTTCCATATTCCTTCCTTTTTTCATAAGGATGTACAAACAATGAGGCGGATTATCAAGCCCTCATTGCAGGCCTAGAGCTCGCACTCCAGGCACAAGTACAGCACCTTAAGGTAAAATGTGACTAGGACTGGTCATCAAGAAAGTCAATGGTGACTATGATATTGAAAAGGAGGATCTGATTCCCCTATTTGACCATGTCCAAGGTTTAATGAAAAAATTCTCTATAGAACCAACATTAAACTATATTCCCCGGTCTCAAAAATGCCCAGGCTGATGCATTAGCTAATGCGGCCATAGCCCTAGCTGACCCAGACCGGGATGAAACAACTATCAGTATTTCTCATCATCCAATGGTCTTGTCGTTTGTTCAGACTAAGATGAAAGAAATCAACAAGGTCAGTCCTATCCATGAACCATATGCTCCCGCCACCGGCTGGATGACCCCCATTGCAAACTACCTTCAACGAGGAGAACTTCCACCAGACAAGGCTAAACGAGAGAAAATACAGAGAAGGGAAATAAACTTTTTCTTATATAGCGGCGCACGTCAGAAAGAGGTCCTCTACAAACAAGGCCTCGATGGAGTCCTCCTTAGATGCATTGATGGAGAAGAAACCATTGTCGTAATGACTGAAGTGCATGCTAGAGTATGTGGAGCACATTAGCCGGGGTCTAAGCTTTCACATCAGGTCCGAAGGCTTGGGTACTATTGGCCCACCGTGGCATAAGATTGAGAGCACTTTACCAAAAAAATGCCACTACTTCCAAATTCATGCAAACTTCATTCACCAAACCCCAGAGTTACTTCATCAGGCCAAGTACTCCTGGCCATTTTCCATCTGGGGAATGGACGTCGTGGGACCATATCCTCCCGCCACAGCCAAACAAAAGAAGTATATCCTAAAAATAACTGACTTATTTTCCAAATGGGCAGAAGTTGTACCCCTCAAGGAAGTTGGGGAAAACACTATCAGCATTGTGAAAGCCAATATCATCACCAAATTTGGCGTCCCTCATACCATATTGACAGATAACAGCACCAATTTCTACTCTGCTGAATTAGAAAAACTATACTAAGAATATGGTATCAAGGCTAACCACTCATCCCGCTACCATGCAGTGGCCAACAGACAGATAGAGGCTTTCAACAAGACCATGTCCAACATTCTCCAATAAATGGTGGACAAATATAGGAAATCAGGGCCGGATGAACTCCTTCATGCATTGTGGGCTTATTGAACCACAATATGCACCGCTACTCAGGCTACTTTGTACTCATTAGTATACGGAATAGAAGTAGCCCTGCCCATTGAGCTCCAATTTCCCTCACTCCTTGTTGTCATTTTTGATCAGTTATCCAACGATGAGAAATCGGAAAAATGGCTAGGTGAATTGGAACAGCTAGATGAGAAGCGGTTGCACACTTTGCACTATCTGGAAGTATATCAGAACCGGATTGCACGAGCCTTCAATAAAATTTTTCATCTTCGGTATTTCATGGAAGGAGAATTGGTGTTGGTCCTCCGGACCCCAATGATACCCAGAAAGAAACCTCCAAAGCTGGAGCCCAAGTGGGAGGGATTATATGTTATACACAAAGTCTACTCCAACAGAGCATATGCCCTGATCTCCATGGACGGGAAGTTCACTACCGCTCCTACGAATGAGAGATTTATGAAGAACTATTTCGCATAACCGAAAGTAGTTGTCGTCCAAGCTGTAGGACATTATATTACCAAGCGCTTGTCGTTCGAGTTGCAGGACGTTAAACTGTCAAGCACCTATCGTCCGAGCTGGAGGACATTAAACTACCAAGACCCAATGGTCAAAACTCTATGACCCTAAACTAATAGTATTTCTTTCTCACCGCACGACGTTAAACTGCAAGGATTTTAAAGAACTATGTATGGCTTAATTCTTTCACTTTCAAGATGCGTAGCGACACCAGGATTCTATATCCTGGCCCAGCCATCCCCAGATAAAGTTAAAAGTGCCTTCTTTCCCCCCGTGTACGGGCCAACCCTGCACGGGGTGTATCCCCTTATAAATAACAACATGAGGCTTGATTCCTGCCCTCGCAGGATACGTAGTGATGCCAGAATTCCACATATTGGCCCAGCCGCCCCCAAATGAAGATTAAAAATGCCCTCTTACCATGTGTACAGACCAGACCTTCATGGGGTGTATTCCTTGTCCTTACCTCACGACGTTAAACTACACGGATAAGAAAGATTGAAAATTCCCTTTCCCCCATTTACAGAACAGACCTTCACAAGGTGTATTATCTTTTAAAGAACTACGTACGGCTTGATTCCTTCCCTTGTAGGATACGTAGTGACGCCATAATTCCACATCCTAGCCCAGCCACCCCAAATGAAGCTAAAAATGCTCATTTCCTCTAAATGGACCATACCCGCATAGGGTGTATCCCCCAAAAGAACTACATGAGGCTTGATTCCTACCCTCGCAGGATAAGTAGCAATGTTGGGATCTTATCTTCTATCCCAACCGCCAATAAAATAAAACACAGGTATATATACCCCTCGTCCTTACCACATGACATTAAACAGCACGGAGTCCCCTTCTCATGTCGGTTCATCCTCGTTCTCACCACACGACGTTAAACTACATGGACTGCATCGTGACCCACCCAAGATATACGGAGAAACGGAATTGGAGTACTCCTGGAACATTTGGATGCATCTTCTCCATACATCAGACTCCGCGACCCGGATAATTGCAGGTCTTCATAATCATTCACGGCCATCGGAAGTGGAAAGTTATCAACCCGTGGAAACCTTTTAATGACTATGCATACCATGTCCTTAGAGGCTCTGCATATTGATATCCCCTAGTCCTTCTACCAAAGGCAATATTTCCTCAGGTGATACTCTTCCTATCTCAGTGCGCTTACCGGCCTCAGAGCCCCCATATCATATCTCCCGATCCAAAAATTTATGGATCAATGGTTTACAAGTTCATTCCCCTCTCACATCCAAACGTTTTTAGGGTATCCCTACCTGGTTAGCCTATGTATCCACCCATGGTTCACATAATGATCTGCATCTACAAAAATAAGGCCAGGGCTGAGCTACTTTGACTCAACGGGCAATTGCGGCGAAGATGTTTCTTGTATGCTTGGACACCATTATCCCCATATGTCAAAAATCTATGATATGAGCAATCCTGGATTTTCATAATCATCCATGGCCATCAGAAGTGGATATTCATTGACCCGTGGACACCTTTGTATGACTATGCATACCATGACCTCAGTGGCTCTTCAAATTGATAGCCCATGTCCAGTCTACCAAAGGAAAGATTTCCTCAGGTGATACTCTTCTTAGCCCCATACACATACCATCCTCAGAGCCCCCATACCATATCTCCTGATCTGAGAAACCCCAGAGTTATAGTTTACACCCCCATTCTCTCACACCTGTTCAGATTATACCAGAGCATCCTAACTCAATTTCCCTCCAGGTGATTGTAGCAATAGTCACTCAATGGTCCGAACTCTATGGCTTTTAAACTAATAGTACTTTGTCCTTACCGCATGACGTTAAACTTCATGGAGTAAAGGTATACCCCATTTGCAAGATAAATCAGTACAGTGAACTCTTCGAGTTTTAACAGTAACCAGGGATGAATATCCCCACCATGTCCAGATATTTCTTTACCAAATAGTAGAATTCATGGTCTGGACAATCACGGATCCTCATAATCATTCATGGCCATTGGAAGTGGAAAGTAATCGACCTGTGGACACCTTTGCGCGACTATGCATACCATGCCCTCAGTGGATCTACATATTGATAGACCTTTTCCCGTCTACCAATGTCAATATTTCCTCAGGCGATACTCTTCCTAGCCCCGTACGCTTACCAGCCTCAGAGCCCTCATATCATCTCTCCTGATCCAAGAATCCCCGGAACTATGATTTACACAATCAACCCATCTCCATGTCTTGGAAATTCTGAGATATTCGAGCCCAGTTACATTCTAATCAAGAGTGTCCATTGCAACTACGACCTTACTGCGTGACGATTAAAACTGCACGGAACATGTCTTTATTGCTTGGCATGAAGCTGCAAAGACAAAGCATTAAAAATACAGGTAAATGCCTCCAACTACAAGCATTTTCATGGATTTAAAAAAAACACCCATTCCTTGCTGCAGAACGTTAAACTACACGGTGTCTTTAATGATGCTCCTCATCTTTACCGCATGACGTTAAATTTCATGGAAGCAGTCTTTACCACATGATGTTAAACTACACGGAAGTCGTCCTTTCTGCATGACATTAAACTGCATGGAATCCATCCTTACCACATGAATTTAAACTACACAGAATTTAAAATTCCCTCCGTCCTCACCACATGACGTTAAACTGCATGGATTTAGTAATAATAACAATGCCCTTCATCCTTGACACATGACGTTAAACTGTGTGGTTGAATTCTTCGTGGGTTCAATTAGGAATAGAGGGCTTTCTTTGTCCCTCAGTACAAGGGCTAGACCTGCCCAAACCACTGTCTCACACCAGCATGAGAAGGGATGACTTTACCCATTACCATAAAGTTTATCCTAGATGTTTCTCCCACATTCAGGCACCCACTTTTCATAAACCACACTCTGTACTTAGAAAGAGATGAACCCTTGTAAGCCACCCCTGGTGGTCCCGAATCTCAACTTCCTTGAAGTTTCTCGGCTATTGGGAGAATATTGACCTAAGGACACCTTTGCATGACTATTCATATCATGCCCTCACCGGCTCTGCATATTGATCATACCTATCTCATTTACCAAAGGCAATATTTCCTCAGTCAGTGGTTCTCTCCGTATGCCTCTAGGACTCTGAGCCCCCATATCCATCCTAAGATTCAGAAACCCTCTGAGTTGCAAATTACCAACCTCTTTCACAACCTTGCCTGAATATGTTGGAACGTCTCTGACGAGATTACCAAGAACCAGGAGAATTCGTCCCATTTTAAAGAATGTCCCAGCTACATGACTTTAGACTACGCCAATCTCAAACCATCCTTTACGCTGACTAAATGCATAGGATAAGGACCCTTCATCCACATTCTTGATTCACGTAGATGTTCCCAAACCCTTTCAGACGTCACATTCCATTTCTGAGCCACCCATGGTGGTTTTTCATAATTCTTCAAGCCACCCATGCTGTTTTCTATAATCTGGACTTCCATGAAGTCCTCAGGCCATCAGAAATGGACAGTCATTGACTTAAGGACACCTTTGCATGACTATGCATACAATTCCCTTAGAGGCTCTGCATATTGATTGCCCATGGCCCATCAAACAAAGGTAAGTCTTCCTTAGATAATGCTTTCCTACTTCTGCATGTCGATGCGGCTCTCATGCCTTGACACATGCCCTGCATGTTGTTCAAATCTAAAAATGTTCTCCCCACGTGCATCTAAAAGGTATTGAGATATATTTTAATCAACCAAACCTCATCGGGTCCCTCACCCCCACCATATCTGGTCAAATCTATTCGACCTAAAACATCAGTAATGATATTCTTATGGGTGGGACTTTAAACATCTCATAAAAAGAGGCACAAATCCCGTTAGGCCGAAAACCCAAAAAGGGAGACCTAAGAAAAAGTTGAGCCATACCCGCTGGGTCCACACCAAATGGGCCCAAGAAAAATTAGGGTATTGACAAAAAAGACAAAAAGTTTGTAGGGTTTTTCTACAAAATCCTAGAAAAAGTCAAACTGTGCTCACAGAGTCTCTTGGCTCAGGAAAAATTTACAGCATTGTCCAATCACTCACCATGTTTCAGGACCACTCTACATTGGAATAGCCTCATCTTCATTCCAATTGGACCCCATTCCGATGGGGGGAATTTGTAGGGTCCTAAAAATTCCGCAAGGGGGAAATCTAATTACCCCAAGATTTGGGAAAGGACCGAACCGGTCCGTGTACCGGATCCCAGCAACAGTATGCGGATGGTTCAGAAAACCCAAATTCTGCCGACCGTTGTCGTTCGCGGAATAGAGGCGGGGACCCTCCACGGGTGCAAAGAAGTATGGGCACCAGGGCGGTCTCCCATCATGAACTGCCCCAGCAGCAAGACGCAACAACCGGCCCGGACCGCATACGTTGTCATTTGTGAAATAAAGGCAGAGCCCTACGCAGCCGCGAATCACCCCCCAAATCGATTTGGTTCGCAATTGAGGTGCATTCCATGCCCAATGAGGTGCAGATTGACCAAGTCATCCATAAACCTGGTTTTCGGTAATGGGCCTTTGCAAAAGGTGTCACATAACCACAGATACATCTCTTTCCCCCATCTATAAAAGGACATTGGGGGGAAGAAAGGAGAGAGGGAGATCAGACTTAGGTGGAAGTATTTCGAAGAAAGGAGCTTAGGATTTCGCAAACAGCGAAGTTCAAATTCGCGACAAGTATGAAACTGGAAACGAATTAATAAGGAACTGAAAAACACATAACAACTTGGTGAACCGTGAACTTAAAATAACAAAAAAAACATGAATCCAGGGCCCCTCTGTGGATGTACTCCCTGCAGACCAGGGAGTCTATACCCCTTTTTTGATCCTATGCACCGCATAGCACCCTTCTATGCGGGCGAATCCCTGACTAACGAACCCCTGACCAGCGTCGCCCCTGGCCACCGCTGCTCGCGTGGCTCCCCCACATACCAATCTGGTATGCCGGCCAAACCAAAAGCCACGTACTTCCCTGGTATGCAGGATTCCAATCAGTCCGCATACCACCTTTTTACGCGGATGGCCTCTCCAATCACGTAGCACCCCCCTACACGAAGGGCGCTACTCCTCATACATCCATGTGGCCCACCGACTCCTTCGGTGTTCCCATTCCCCGAATCAGATAAAATCCTTACAATCCTGCCTGATCCTTCGCAATCCCCTCATTGGCCTATTCATCGGCCTCGAGCCAAGGCCTTTACCAAATCCACTGGATCGGTATGATGTAACCTTCAAGTGTATCAGCATGCTGCTATGAGTTCACATACCCACGGTAGGTGAGGACAAAGGGTTTTCTCCGGCCCTTGAGTGGGTTCACAAAACATTCCTGGGTTCACATACCCATGGTAGTGTAGGGTCTAAGCTCAGGAGTCCCCTGTCTGCCTCTCCACTCGCCAGGATTGGGGGACCCCGCTTGCGTTTCCTTTCGACGCCAGCAGTGAGCACATATCCCCTATTTTGGGAGTGACTGGGACTCCACCCTAGAGTAAGTCCCAATATCCATTTCCCCAGGCTGCTAGCCATGTGTAAGACCCATTTTGCTTCCCACAGACACACCCTTCACAACGTGATCATCAGGTCCCTGCTGCCTCTTGTTTCTCACACTGAGCATGACTCACGTTGATTTAAAGTAAGCATCGACCATGACAACACCCCCGTCATGCATGACGTTAAACTGTATTTCACCATTCTGAACTATGAGGTCTTTGATGCATGTCAAGGCATGGTACGTAGGAAGCCTTAAGAGGTTCAAGCCCAACTCCTATCGAGCTAAGGTCCATCTTCACATCAGCTCGCCGACACCCTCTGCCTGAAATACGTGGACTTTGATCCCTGTCTCCTAGGCAGGGTACATAGAAAGCCTCCCTGAGGTTCAAGCCCAACAACTGGTCGTTCCGAACTCCTTCATGTCGGTTCACCAACACCTTGGTCTGCCTCAGAGTGTAATCCCCATACCACCTTGGGTTACCTTGGGGTGTAAGCCCCAACCCAAACCAAACTATGTGGATTTTGATTCCTCTCACAAGGATACGTAGGAATCTCGTATCATGGGTTCGATCCAAATGCTCAAGTCATTATGTATCCCCCTGGATGATAATAAACTCCAAAGCACCCAGTTATAGGGATTCAAACCAATGTCGTCTCAATGAGTCCAAACTCCTCAGAGTCATTAATCCAATGAGGGATGGTAAACCTCAGGCCTAAATGATTCTGAATCCCTACGTTCAGCTGACCAATTCCAACAAGGATTAATCCATGGATACTATACTTGGGTATAAACCAAAGATTCACAAACATATGAATACATCTTAAATCTATAAGAGAGTCCCGAAACAGGCAATAATTCCCCCCAAAAGGGTGCTAGGTGATTTGGCCAGTGACATGTAGACCTGCTTTCCATGTTATTCCTCCCCTTATTGGGATTTTATATGACCCATTTCTATATTTTATATCATCAAGTTAATACATTTACTAAGGAAAATATGATATCTTTTAGAAGGACTATGATAAAGTTTTTAAATAATGTTTAATTATTATCATATATAAGTTATGTATGAGCCTAATTTTCCCAAGGTACTGAACCTTTTGATTTTGGAATATATTATTATTAAGTTATTTATCATAGAAATAATATAATATTCATGTAAGAAAAATTTGATACAATATACTTCTAAAGTAGTGAATTATCTTAAACTTCCCTTCTCATTTTCTCAAGTTCCATCATCTATAGCGTACTCTATTCTCTAGATTTTCCAAATTCCATGTTTATCTTATTCAAGGCCCATTAATCCTTGTGTTAAAACTCAGAAGATAAGTAATAGTGCTTTATATGAACAATTATGTATGTTTACGTACCTAATGGTTTTTTTAATCATCTTTGTTAGTCTATAATTCATACTTAAGCTTCTTATTCCATTCCTCCCTATTGGGTTATACTATCTTCTATGGAATCCTCTTTATCTCTCTATTAGTCACCTCTACTTTCTCATTTATCTATATATCGTAAGTTTTTGAGGTATTTTGGTAAAATCCATATATATTCATTAAATATTGTATATTATTATTGTAAAACTGTGTGCTTTTTTCATTGATTATTTCTCAGGGTACTCCAAATATATAAAAAAAGTTTGATTTTAGAAATAAAATGACAACCACAAAATCATCAATTGTGGTTGTTTTTTCTTCAATCCATTTATAAACATAATACACTACTAATAAGATATATGAGAAACCAAATAATATATGAAATGGACCCATAAAATCTACTTCCCATGCATCAAATATTTCAAAAAATAATAATGGTTGTTAGGGAATTTCATTTCTTTTGGAAATTTCACCAGTGAGTTTAAATTTTGTGCATTCTTTAAATAATTTATTTAAATATTTGAAAATTGAAGGCCAAAATAATATATCTTATAAAACCTTTCTATAAATTCTATGAGGTTCATAATATCCCCTAAATTAAATTTTATGAAAAAAATTATGCATAAAATTAACCACTTCCTTAAGAATCATCTTCTAATTATTTTTCCATTAAAACTTTTCCATAAGTACGTTCCTCACATTCATAATATTTTGACTCGAATTTCAATTTAAGAACTTGATGCTTAGAAAATAAGTTGATTATATTTTAAGTGGATATAAAATTGAAAAAATTATTATAGTATGGAACTTTAGTTACTTTGAAGAGTTTCTCTCCATGGAAGGAGTCATACAGGTCTGTTTCAGTTAGTGGTTCTAACTCAAAAGTGTGAGGTAATCTACTCATGTGATCTGAACACATGTTTTCCCCCAAAAAAATTCATTGATCTCTAATTTGAATTATTTTAGTTTAAATATGAATCTCGCTAACATCAGCATTGAATCAATTTTCTTTATCAAATATCTAAGTACTTCAAGATCAGAATAGATAGTTACTTTAACTCTTAATAAATGAGACTGAAAATTTTCTAAAGTAATAGAAATTATTTTTTTATTATTGAATAATTTATGTAGGTCATGTACATGGTATAATAAGTTTATTCTATCACTTTCATGTGCCTATTAAAATTTTGGGATAGAACATCTCCCACATCTTTATTTGATGCATTACAAAAATATCTCAAAGGGTTCATTATATTTAGGTGGCTAGATTATGGGGATGATTGGGGTTTTTTTTGAGATTATAAAAATCTATTCTGCATGAACCATCAAATAAAAATTCATTCTACTTATTGATTGGGTTATTTTGTGTAAAATTAATCTTTCTAAATTCCCTAATAAACCTTCAACAAATTCTATTATGACCTAAATATGATTGAATTTTCCTCACAATTATGGGGTAAGGAAGTGTATAAATCCCATAAATTTTTCCATTTCCCACTTAAATATTATATTTAGAAAATATTTTTATTATCATTTTATTTTCTCACCATAAAATGGTATTTTTTAATGTATAAAACCAGTTTTTTCTCAATGAATTTTCCTAAAACCATTTCTAGACTCTTAAGACTAGTTTTAAAAATTATTATATACACAGTAAAATATTCAAAGAATTATTCCAATAACCTATCAATAAAGTATGAAAATATTCTAACCATGAAATGATAAAAGGTACCTAAAAACTTTTAATGACTAAAGGGTGTCCTTCAGTAAGAAAATATACCAAATGGGCATGTGAATTTAGTATTATCCTAGTCTTCTAAAGCTATTGGAACTATAAAATACAAATAAAAATCATCTAGTAAATAGTGATTACCCTTCCCAACTATTATCTCTAAAATTTGGTATATAAAGGGAAATGGGAAGTGGTCCTTTTGGATAATATGGTTCAATTTCTAGTAGTTAATAAAATTTCTACCACTATTCTTAATGATTTTAGACACTAACTCATTATTATCATTCTATAGAATTGTGTTTCTAGTTCCTTTTGGGACAATTTGAATGGGAATCACCCACTGAGAGTCCAATATTGGTTTTATGATTCCATATTCTAAAATTCATTCTACTTACTTTCTTATAACTTCCAAGAGAGTTGTTTTAAGCCTCCTATGGGATTATCTCATGGGTTTAGATTCACTTTCTAGAAAAATCCTATACATGCAGGTGGTAGGGTTAATCCCTAGAATCTACACTATTTTCCCTCACATTTCCTTGATGTTCTATTTCAAGCTTTCTATAAGTTGGTTCTCTTGATTGGTTTTAGATTTTTCGAGATTTTCATTGTAAGTTTCTCATTTTTTATAAATAATCATATTTTAGTTCAGATGAAATCTTTTTCAATTCTAGTTCAAGGTGTTTTCTAATGATGTTTTCAACTCAGTGTCATTCATGTTATTTTCATACATATATAAAGAAAAAATTTCAGTGATATTATTTAGTAAGTCATCATAATAAATTTTGTCAAAATATCTTTCATCAGTACACATAACAATTTCAAGATTTAACTTATTTTTAAAAATTGATTCATTGAAATTATTAGGTGTTTCTAGGGTTTCTACTAATAGAATTATTTCATCAAACATTTCAATTTCTTATTCCAAAAAACAATTAAATTCAAAACGGTTCTATGTAAACACGTATTTCTTATCATGGAGGTACTTCATTGAATCAGGAATATTAAAATTCATTATCTACTCTCCAAAATTTATTGAATGTTTCCCTTAATTAACATTTATTATTGTTTTATAAATCATGAAAAATGTCTTAAATGGATAATATGAGAGTGAAATTTACCTCTCACTTCTTCCATATTCAAAACATAGAAGTCAGTAAGGAAAAAATCATTGTAAACATACCAAAAAATACTCTAAAACCAAATGGGTAGGAAATGGTTTTGTTAGCAAGTTGTACAAACACTAAAGTGGGTTTTAGATCACCTATCTATATGGAAGAATAAATTAAATATGTTTTCACGTTAATAAATTCTCCCAAAACACAAGGTTTATTTAAAATAAAGTTTATTTATCCTATGGTAAAAGGGTTAAATAATATACTTGGGCCTTGGAATTTTCTAGGTATTTGTAGGTTAATAAGGGAAGATACATGTCTATATAAATTTACCTTTTCATGTCTTTACAATAATCTCTTCTTGGTGCACATTTATTTGATAAATTTCAAGTACCTTGGTATTTATTGGATGTCTTACAGTAAGGGAGTTTGGGTTTCAGTTGATGTAGGTCTTACATATTACTATTTCTCTTCTCCTCCTTTAATGGGGGTGTCTCTACTATTACTTCTTCTTAAGGATCTTTTTTGAGGGTATCTTCTTTGGTTCAATGGGATTTACACTTCAAAATTTATTTTGAGATGATGCCTCTTAATTGTTTCTTACCACCTTTCCACTCTTTAATGTGATAAAACTAACATTTCCCATAGTATTTGGAATTTACTGAGAATGGAGTTTACCTGAAACTTTATTTTTGAAGTCATTGATGGAAAACATAACCTATTTTTATTATACTTTCATCTCCTTAATCATTGATATGTAAGAAATCATGATAGTTTTTTGAGTGGTTTAGTACTCCACAAGTTGTTTCAAAAATTCCTACATGGAATGTTTTTGAGTTTTTTCATTTTGGTAGATCATATAGGTATGATATTTTCCTATTTGGAAGTGTGGTGGTTATTAATTTGGTTGGGAACATTTTTGGAATGGTTATCCTTATAGCTATTGGTTTATAGCTCCAAATAGGGTGTTAGAATTTGAATCATGTATTTATTTTTAGTTTTTGTTGTGGGGTCTTTGGTAAATTGCATCATAGCCTTATAAAACCTATGGGAAACCATTAGTGTAGTGATCTAAGGAGTGACAGAGTTGGAATACTTGAGGCAATGTAGTAAGTGTTTTTACTTATACCTTATTAACCACTAGCTGTCTCTAGGAGTGATTAGTTCTTCAATTTTATTTTCAAGTAAATATAAATTAGAACTTTTTTCTACCTGTACTCCTCTTGTGGTAATTTTTGTGTTAGATTGATAAGAATTTCGATAAATACTATCAATTAGTTCTCAGACTTCAGTAGGATAATTGTCTGTTATAACTCCTATATAGGAAGTATCTTGAAGTTTATGGTCGTTGTTTAGAAATCCTTGTTAAAATAATACCAATAAATGAGGGTCTTAGAAATATTGATGCAGGAAAAATGTTTTTAGGAACAGGAATATTTCCTATAACTCATAGATGGTTTATCCACAATATTTCATGATTTCGTAAATTTCATTCCTAAGTTGTGTACTCCTTGAGGTAGTGAAGTATTTATAGAGGAATACCTACTATAGATAATACCAGGTGGTGACTTCTCTAGGATGGAGAATGCAGAGCCACTCTTTGGATGGTCCTTCAAGAGATTATGGGAAGGTCTTCCAAGTAATTTGAGACTTGGTGAGTCCTCTAGGTTTTCACATGTTACATATTTCTCTAAATTCTCTTAGATTCCTATTGGAATATTCTCCTAAAAAACAATAAATTTAGGTAGTAAAATAGTCATTCCATATATAACATATTTATTAATTGTTTTTTATGTTGGTTAACATTGTTGAAATTGAGTGTATAAAGTTATCTCAAGGTTATGTTTAGTTGTGCTAAATTTCCATCTATGTTTTCACTTCTTATAATGAACCTAATGAAAGAAGTGGATAAGGGGATAATTTTTAGATGGGATGGTGAACATTTCTATTTAATCTTATTTAGATAATTTTAGTTTCTTGATTCTTTCTAATATAGTTTATTCAACCTCTGGATTGTAACCAATGAGGTGAGATAAACAAGACCCAGTCATGTTTTGAATTCATTTTAAAATAAAAGTAAAAACTAAACATTAGTATCCTCATAATTAGTTCCAATTTGATGATAGTCATGTTTTAAGTCCCTAAAAAAACAAAATTTTGAACCTGAATTAAATGCAATAGTAGTGAACTCAGGTTGTCCTCTAAGAGAGAGTGCTTTAGATGTGTTCTTATCTTATTTAATGGATTCAATTTTTGAAATTAATGGTTGAATTATATTAGATTTAAAGTCAGTTTTAAATAAAGTGTCCTAAATTTGGATATCATAGATCCTCCTGTTAAATAATGATTATATTCTTTTATTACCATGTTCTCTTTCTAACAATGTGAAATAATGTCTAATTATCCTCACTTAGTAATTTTGGCTTGATTAAAGGAATAAAATAATCACTAAAATATATAACCTCACCTATCCTTGTGATTAAAGATCTCTAATCACCCTTAGACTATCCCACTACTCGTGATAGTAAGTAATAGAGAAGACCTAAGCAGTCTATGTGTTAAATCTAGTAAAATAGGAAAGATAAATTCAAAAGGCATAACACTAATGAAATCTCTAAATTATATAAAAAAAATTAATAAATCCAAATATATGAACAAAATATATATTTAATTAAAATATATAATTTATTAGCAGGTATATGAGGAATCGCCTTGGATTTACCACTAAGGATATAGTGTTCTATCATGGGAGAATTATAGTAAAAATTAAAATAAAGTGGATGAAACAATTGTGGATCATATCTCAATAAATTAATCATGAAAGAAACCCCAATCCTTGGTGCATAGTTCCCTATTTATAGCATAATGTTAGATTTTATTCACATGATTTAAAATTTCATCCATGTGAGTTTCATTAATCTCTTTTCTATATTTAATGACAATTATTTTCAAAAAATCCAAAAAATTGAATTCCCTACTTCTTCTATTTTAATTGTCTCCATGTATAAATCTATATGGTCAAGATATTTATATGTGGGAATATCTAAAATCTTCCTAACACTAAGAACTCTTATCCCATGATTGATATTTTTAAACCTTTTTGAAGAATCATGAGGTGAAATGCTCTAAAGAATTGTGAAAATAGTGTAAGAGAATTGTTACATGGAATGATCATGTGAGGAAGAGAGAAGTATTTTTTGGTTTCATGTCATTAGGAATTGAAAGGGACGGTTTTAATTATGGGAATGTACTATTGATTTTTAAAAATCGGGCCTAGTCTTTCTTGGGTTGATCTAGAGAAATATGTACGGTCATATAATCAACCATAGGATCTCTCGGAGTAATCTTGTGGCATTATAAGTTTTTTAAGCCTTACATTGGGAAAATACAACAAAAATGGAAAATTCATGAAGTCTTATGTTCTTTTGAAAATCCTTACACTGGGAGGTTCTTTTGAAAATTGGAAAAATACCAAAGCCTTATGCTCTTGGGTGAAGCCTTACTCTCTTCCTAGAAAATTTGTATGCCCATTATCCAATCCTTATGATGGGTAGGGAAAGTTCTTAAATTCATATACTTTGATGTTTTGAAAAACTCTACCATTTAGAAACTGAAACTAAATTTAGGTTTTTCCATATTAAATAAAATTTAATTAAAAAATCTATAATCATATTAAATGCCTTGGAATAATTAAACATAAAATTTATAAATATCAATTTATAGATTTAAATTTATTCAACATGAATAAAATAATTATAAATCCATATTTTATCTATTTAATAATTTAATTCAAACATATAAAAAAGTGATAAAAAAGGTTAAATTACCAAGGTTTTATCATGTTAAGGGTTAACTACATTTTTTAAAAACAAAAAAAATGAAATTCTGGTTCTCATCATCCAATTAAACCAAATTTTCTCCAAAGATCCTCAAAACTTCACTAAAATCTATCTAAAAATAATTAATGATATGATCCAACCAATCTAACTTTTCTATATCCAACATAATCAATTTTTTTATTATTCAAAATAATCCTCTTTTCAAATATCGTTCTCCTCAAGAATATCCTAAAATCTAATAAACTGAATGATTTGGAAAGATTGGTGTCTATTTTTTAGGTTGGATATAGATATTTATTTTACCTTGTAATCAATTTTTTATATATATTTATATTTTATTGTTTAATAAAACATGAATAAATTCTAAATATTATCACCTGGTATCCTCAATATGATGACAATGGTCAAGTATAACATGGTTGGTTTTGGATATAGTTCAATGATGACAAAAAAAATGGTAAAAGTTTGGGTAAAAAAAAAGAAGAAAGTTATTGGAGAGTCTAGGAGTCAATATATTTAATTGAAACCTAATAAATACATCTGGATATAAGGAAAATATTTTCATTGTGGTAAGGTTTTCCACTAGAAATAGAATTTTCTATAATACTTGAAGGAAAATTAAAATCTTGGCAAAGAGTATAATTTAGATATTTTAGTTATAAAAATCAATTTTTTATATATGATAAGGTGTGTGATACATATTATACCTTGTAGTTTTTTAAATGTATAGAGACTTAGAAATAAAATAAAAATATAGATCTTTAAGTTTGTATTTAGATTATGTAGTGAGGGTTATTATATCAAAGTATTTGAAATAAAAGACAAATTCAAACTCAAGGGACTCTAAAATTGTAAAATGGGGTGTGTATTTATATTATCTCCTTATTCAGTTATATGATAAGAGAATTTATTTTGTTGTTATCAATAAATGATATGATTGGTTTTATATACATTTTTTATAATTCAATCCATACAATAATATTATTTTTAAAGTACTATATCTATAATAAATGTGTTCTATTCAAAATATTTGTTAAAGTATGAAGGATGATATTCCACCACCTATTAATATTATATTTTAATAAATAATGACATATTTCATATAATATTTCTCTAAACATTTAAAATTACATATGATTTACAGTTATTGAATTTATTTATTTAATATTCACACACAAAAGTGAGTGTTTTTTTCTTTACAAAAAAATTGAGTTCATGTTTTAGAAATATATTTTGAAAAAAACAATTAATTGGATAGTGTGAGTATGCTTCAACATGGATAAATTAAAAATAAAATTAATAATGATGTTACCAATATAATTTAAATAGAAAGTCACATTGTATCCTAAATACTTGAGAAGGATTAAGGATATATTGGTAAAGGTATAAATTACTATAAAATTTACATTATTGATTATTTCCAAATTAAATGATTTTAACAAAAAAAATATTATGGAATAAATATTAGAAGTGTTTCTGGTATATATTTATTTAGAAAATAAAATTTATTAGCATCATACCATTTAATATTATGAAAAAATTAGTTTAAATACAATTTTCAAGTATTGAATATAAGGATTGTGAATCCTGATATCACCATTATTCAATAATACATTCTTTATTGATTCTTTCTCACTAAATATTATAGTGGTAGGATTTATAAAATAGTTATATGGTGATGTGGAAAATGTTACATTAGATATAACATGTTTAACCAAAATAAATCATGAAAAAATATCAAGGTCACTAAGGTATTTATGTAAAAAAATGTTGTAGGACTGATACTTATGTATAGTTTTCTTATTTTATTATTTAAGAGTTTAAGAATACACATGCGTATCATTTCATATAAAGTTAATATTTTTTTAATAATTTATTCATGTTGGATACATTTTAACATGATAGTGGAATGATAGATAACCCCTAAGAGATAAATTTAAAAATTAACCATAATTAATGATCTATATATAAAGGCATGGGTTATGGTGATATGTTAATATTAATAAGATTATGGGTTCATATGGGGATACATATTTCAGGCATAAGACACAAGTGTGACTTGTTATTTGGATTGACTCAATAGAGTATACCATATAATGTTACATACACAGTGGTATTGGTATACTTTGGGTGCATATTTCATAGTAATCTCCATTAAATGTTAGAAATGTACCTTTCATATGAAACTTTATACATTGATAAATTTCTTAAACCATACTTGATGATAATCTAATCAGAATACGGTTGGGTATGTTATTAATAATGTGGTAGATTTTTCTTTAACAAATATGGGATTTTTCTTCTAGTATTACAGGAGTGACATCAAGGCCATTAGTGAGTAATATTGAGGGTTTGTATAGTTATACATTGATGAGTGACATGTGATGTTCTCTTCTAAATGGATGAATTACATGTGATGTATTCTATTTTCTTATTTGGTCTTTATTCAAATAATTGAGAATATATGAGTTTTCTATATGATATTAACATACTATGCGTATTATTATTGTAATTTATGTCTTAAATAAAATTATTGTATGATTATGCATGATATATGAGAAATATTTTGTGTACATGGGTATAGAGATACATATGTTCGATAAATATCATGTTAGGTACCTTTCTATCTTGAGTAGCACTGAATCTTTGATAGAGTCCACTCCATGATTATTATTATGAATTATGAATTTAAAATTATTTTCAATGCTATAAAGGCCCATGAGGACACACACAAAAGTTTTTCTAAATAAAAATTCATAGTTTTTTAAAAAAATATACAAAACATTGTAATATTAATGATAACTTCTATTAAAAATTATAGGATATCAAAATGATTTTTTTATATGGTTTCAAAAGTTTTTAAATGATATGTGACATAAGTTGAATGTGTACAATGTCTTTGTTGTTATATTTTAAGTGTGATATTTAAATATATGAGTATAATTAAAGCTTATAATATGGGTAGAAATATGGTCATATCACTTTCCATGTTTTATAACAATATCAAATATTTTATTTTTACCATATCACTAGTATTGTTTGAGGTATTTATCTTAATTGTAAATATATTATTTTTCATAGAAATATATTTCCATTTTTTTCATTTAAACAATCAAATATTCATCCATTACATCATTTAATGGTGTAACCATAAAGCAGTTTACAATGGTTTCAGTAATCATTTAATTTTAAATGATTAATTCATGTATTATAGGAATGTTACAAAGTATTTGTAACATAAATCATAATTTAATCATTTTTAAAATATTCAAAATTATTATGGTTCATTTTATGGTCACCCTCAAGACCTATAAAAGGGGGCTTAAATCACAAAAGTGGTATATGTGATTTGATTCATTGATAGATTCCAATATAAGGTTCTTATTTTATTCTCTCTCCCCATTGATAATGGTTTTATTAGGCTATGAATATTGAGAAGAATCCAAAATAGAATTATTTTGGGTGACTCACCTTTTAATAGATACCTTTATAGGATGGATTATATTGGCTTCCTCTTAGACATATCCCTTAGCCATGTGTGAGTACAAGACCTAGATTCTTCAAAAAAATATAAAATGAAATTTATATTTCATTAATTAAATTAAAATATATCATGGTTGGATATTATAGAAATGGTTTTGGATGAATTTTTCACTAATAATGCCCAATTTGTTTTCCTCTATAAATCCCTTTAAATATAATTCATGGATATTTAATGCTGAAATTTTTGGAAAAAACATATCAGCATAAAGAAAATCAATCCCCAATGATTTTGTCTAAGATTTTAGTTTTATTCATCAACCTTTGATGATCATGAGAACAAGCTTGAGTATTGTGGAAAATCAACTCGAGAAATTGGAATTATTATCAAGTTTGGTCATTTCATTGTATGAATGAAGGGGGTTAATTGATAATTAAATTTAAAATTGTAGAATTAAAGATTCATGACTTGAAAATAAATTGTTATAATGGTTTTATAAAATAATTATCATTTTGAACACTCTTATTTTCATATAATTGGTCATGGAATATTTTAATGTAATATTTTTAAAAACATAAAATCATTATAAAGAGGGAAAATAACATTTATTACAGAAATCGTTATAACTAAGAAATTATTATTCATGAAGATAGAAAATTATTTATGTTCATACAAATCTAAGTAGAATTTAATCACCATTGATTTATTATTTTATTTTAATCACTCTATTATTAAATTCCTTCAATTATTTTTAATAGTTATAGAAATTAGCATTTCATGTATTCAAGCACATGAAATTCCCTATTTAGAATATTTTTTAAGCTATTAGCTCTTATACAATTTTTAATTACTATTTTAATGTCTTTTATATGTTTTATGATTTGATCGCACTGTGAATCCATTTATTATTATTTTGTTAATTAATCTAAATTTTTATTAAATTTTTTTATTTTTTCTATATTTGACAGAATTTATGGTTCAGACTTGATTTTTTTCTTCAAAATTATGTTATTATTTTGGACATTTTTTAAATATTATGATATTGCTTTGATTATTCTTTATAACTAAAAACACATATTTTTATACATATAAAATAATTTATTTTATGATAACATGATAAACATATCAAATAAAATAGTTATTTAAAAATAAGGATGATGGTGACACCAAATCAACATCTTTATTCACACCACGCGATAACATCATCTTGGATATATTAGTGAATAAACAATTTATTTATTACCTTAAGGGAATTTTTTTATAAGTACATGAGATTTAGTTAATGAATGTTCATCCTCATAATTATGATCATATTATATAATTATTCTTTAATAATATTAATGAAAAATCCACCATAAATACACTTGAAGTTATGATTTAGTATTAATTATATCTTCACATGTTTTTTATCTTTACATTTCAATTCTAATTATATTAATTTTGAACTAACATATATCAATTGGTCACACTTATTTCTTGTGTAGTGTTTGGTCAAGTATTGATTAAAAACATGAATTAGGTTTCTATCCATTGAACCAATAAAAACATTAAACATTATAATAATCTTCTACTCACTACCAGAGTACATGATCGAGTATAATTTCTAATTAATCAAAAGAGAATTGAAATTTGAATTAAAATATTTTATATTGAATCACGGCAAGACTTTCCTCACATAATTTTTTTTTTTGAAATTCAATTGTCTATTTTTTTCTAACTTAGTAATTTTTTATAGCTAAAATATTTTTTGAAGGCACAAATTTCTTTATATTATACCCCTAGACAATTGAGCCTTTAATTTTATGATTTTATCTTTATTAGAATATACTACCAAAATATCAAAAATAATATAATATAGACATTAGTTTGACCACAATACATGATAATAGAGACTAATAATGAAGTGATTAAATCTTTTTGTAAATAATTTGACATTATATTTAAATTATATTAATATATTTTAAACCTATAAAATATTTGTTTTTTCTATTTATATAAATTATTCGAGTTAAAAAATTATTGTCAATATACTTTGATTGATGGTAGACACTAATATCATCAATATATTATAAAAAGTTAATCATGTATTTGGGGTATGATTTTGGAGAGTGAATCACAAATATTATTTATCATTAATTTATTTACAGCACTTTACAAGGATAAATATAATAGTATCATTTATAAATTTTTTAAAATAAATTCCCTATTATCATTCATTATGTTGGTGGAACTTCTTTAAATTTTTGTATTGAGAATTTATTAATAGTATAACTATCAATATTAAAAAAATATCATCACTTCATCTAACATCTTCCATTACCTGTCTTTTTTCAAACCAATATTGGTTTGAATCAATCATATCTTTAATCATTTTTAACCCTAAAGAAACATTGTAATTGCTAGATTTATCTATGATACCACTATTATTGGATTAGATATAATCATTAGGGTTTTTTTCACTATTTTTATCAACATAACTAAAAAATATCACTAAAATATGAAGAAATGTGAAAAATATGAAGTTGGACTTGTTAAAAAATTGCCTTTATTCAAAATTTAATAATCAAGATGATTTCTCTATACTCTAGGGAGGTAAAATGAAATTTATCATCTTGGTGAATGGAGGGAGAGAGATGGAAAGAGAATTTATAGAATAAAAATTTAAAATACACATAAATACAATATTGACTAAGACTTTGAAGGTTGTGTTACCCCTTTATTTATTATAATTATCAAGAAATTTATCAGTTTAGTCAATAAATTTCTTATTCCAATCAATTTTTTGATATCGAAATTGATGATAATTTCTTTCAAGTTAATGATGTTATTTGAGTGTTTAGTTGGTTTCTTGATATGTATTGAAGTATCTATTTTTTTGGGTGTGATTCCTATTTGTCTTTGGGTGGTATATTTCACACTCAATGATGTAATTTTACATTGATGTTGTAAATTTTTTATGTTTTATTATTTTTATCTGTAAATCATTTTGATTGGTGTTTGACACCTTATTTTCATTTTTGTGTTGGGATTTTATTATTTATATTGTTGGGTTTTTTCTCATTTATGTCTCACTATTTGTGTCTTTTGATCATTATTTTCTAATTTTAAAACCCTCTATGGTATATATTTTCTTTTATTTTCCAAAAAAATGAAATATTTTCTTCTATAACCTTTGAAAATGGATAGATTAAATTGTGTTTTATCTCATAATCTTAATAGTATATAGAAGGCATGTCAACCTGATCTCGCATCATAAGTTGTTGGAAAATATATATTTATTAAATAAAAAACTTTTAAATAAAATTAATAATAAAAAACATTATTTAAATTAAAAAATATAAAAAATGGGTTGAACCAAACCAAGACTTTCTAAATCCCACCTAGGACATCCCAGTTGGGTCCTGTCAGGCTAGGCATCATACTCCCTTCAGCTAGCCACCTATACACCCCTATATAACCCCCCCCCCCCCCACCCTACCCAAATCCTAATTTTAAGAACATAAATTAATCATACCAAATATACAACTATCTTAAAATATAATTTGGAAATTTTAAAAAATATTTTTTAAATGACCAAGGGGTGTCGGGCCACCCACGATAGCACACTATCTTGATTATCCCAATCTGATCAAAACATTATAAAAATATATTTCTTAATTTAAAATATTATAAAAATTTATAAAAAAAAATCATACCTGACTTAAAATATCAATCAATCTATCCCAAACCCCAGTCACACTGAACTCGTATGGGCCAACCTATTCTTTGTTGGATTTACACCTTGGTTGGGGGTCCTTTGAATATCAAAAACCATATATCATTTTAAAACTTATAAATTTTTTATTAAAATAAAAAGTAAATAAGAACATACACTATGTATATCAATATGGTTGGCCTCAAACAAGACTTGGACTTTAAAATTCTTTAAAATATGTATAGATAAAAATAAATATTTAAAAAAATAATGATAAAATATTAATTTTTAACAAAAATATAATTATATGTGTATGGATATAGTATTTATTATGAAAAATATGATGAAATTTTATATTTACATAAATAGTTAATAAATTAACATAAAAATTAAAAAAATAATATATATTTATAAGAAATTGATTGGTAAACCTAAAATGAAACTTCAATCTAATCATTTAATGTCGATGATTATTCATTTAAAGTTGACCAGATACTTTAAAACCCTATATAAATGTTCATGATATCTATAGTTATTTATTTTTTTATATGAATGTGACCAATTTATTTTAATTATTAACACATCTTTAGTTTTTGACATTAATCTAAATTTTCAATTCCCTATTACATGACTACCTGTAAAAAAGGCACAGTTGTTATAGATGAAACTGATATGATAAAGATTTCTTGGATTATATTTCTTGATAAGTGATATTTAATTTAATTTAATTTAATTTAAAATATAAAATTATTTCTTTCATAATTATTGTAATTGAAAAATGTGTGTCGTTCATTTTTTCAGGAAATCCATGATATGGACCTCATTTAGGTGATGCAATTCAACTTTGATAAAAATGTATATTCATTCTTGAAAAATAAGAAAATGGGATATAAATGTGTTGCATGGTTTCTCACACACCTAAGGATTGGGTTCATCAAAAACATTTAATGTTATGGTGATGTTTTGGTGAGAACCTCTTAACAGGAGTAAGCCTTGTATTTCATTCATTACTAAAAAAAAGTGTCGAAGGAACTGTAAAACCCATTTGTGAAGGTATTATAGGAATTTTTTTGCCTTAAAAAACACTTTTTATATGGAAATACCATATCCAATAGGGTATTTGATTTAACATGATTCAATTTCACTAATCATAGAGCCAAAACAGGCCTACGAATCAAATTTTATTGTTGTTTGAATTTTGAAGAAATTTTGAAAAATTTTGGTTTCATGCTAATGTCAACTCCACTTGCATGACCTAGTCTTATATGCTCAGGTCCATGTTCCTAGCTCTATATTCCTAGTTCTTGTATACTTAGGTTCATGCAAAAAGTTTTTCACCCCAAATTCTTCTATTCCTAGGTCCATACACCCAAGTGTTGTTTTCCCAAGTTTTAGCTAATGCATACATATCCCATTCATGTAATTAGTTAATGTGCATGTGTCATGTACCTTGGTCCCTTAGGTGAAGTTACAAGATTTGTTCCTCATTGATCTATAAATATATCCCAAAAAACTTATTTTAAACACATACTGATGACTTCAGGAATAAAAAACAATACAAAATCTATGTTTTCCCTAGTTTTTCTATAGCCCCTTACTAGGTTTCCATATAACCTAGTAATCCCATGGATCATATACTAGGGAGACATATTCCTTAGTGATCCTAGAATATTCCTATTTGATAAATCATGTACCCAAGTTTCTTACCAGAATGTGACTTCACCTAGGTCCCCTACCTGAGCGAGACATCATCTGGTTCTCTTTACAATGTGCTACTTCACCCAGGTCTCCTACCAAAGCATGAATTCTCCCAAGTACCCCACTAGGTTATCACTTTTAGAAGTTACCCCATTAGGGAAGAATTTCACCCAGGTACCCTAATTAGGGTAATAATTATCCCAGATACCTACATTTGGAAAATCCTTAACCTGATCCCCCACACTAAGGAGATCCTTTTCCCAAGCCTTTACACTAGGGTGAGCCCTCACCCAAGCCCCAATGACAAGGAAATACTTTTCCTAAGATCCTATACTAGGGAGATACTTCTCCAAAGACCTTACACTAGGGAGATTCTTTTTTCAAGCCCTAGTACCAGGGACTACCTTTTCTTAGGAACCTACACTGTGGAGAACCATTTCCCAATCCTCCCTACTTGGGAGAACCTTCACCTAGGTCTTCATAACTAATAAATCACTCCCCCGAGTCCTCAAATTGGGAACCAACCTTGTCCAATACCCCTATCTAGGTGCTCATCTATACCATATATTCCTTAATTCAAGATACTCCCCTCAATTTCAGTGTACATCTTGATTTGAAATGCCCTTCTTGGATCTTGGAATTTCTTCACCTAGATCATTTTCTAAAGTGAACCTACAAAGTATTAAAACTAGAAGTAATCCCTAATTATATACTTTTATTTATAGTTTCCAATAAAAATTATTATCTATTTGGTAAGACCTTGTATAATCCCCACTTAGTCTATTATTATCAACCCTTTTAAGGAACATACATTCTAAATAGGCCTCCTACTGGACGTAACCCCTACCATACCTCCTCCTATCTATTTCCTAATATATAGTATAAACAAAAAGGGTTATATCATGTATAATCTTCACTCAGTGTCTTTTTAACCCCTTTTATATAATAAGCATCATATATAGGCCTCCTTATTTTTTTAAGCCATAAACATTCCAATATTCATTCCTCATATAGTTACCAATAGACATGGGGTAGATAGCCATATTTGGGCCTCCTAACAGGTGTAAGCCCCAACTATATCATCTTCTACCTAGTTTCCAACAAACAGAATAATCCCCGCTCAATCTCTTTTCATCTACCTTTTTATGCAACATGCATCATATATGGGTCTCTGACTATGTGTAATCCCCAACCATTCCAATCATCCTTCCTCATCAAATTACCAATAGGTAGGGTATAGATAGATATATTTGGGCATCCTACTAGGTGTAATCCCCAACCATATCTCCTATTTACTAGTAATAAAAAAGAAAATATGAGACATTAAGGCGTCTCATGTGTAAGCTCCACTTAGTCTCCAATTGTCAATCCTTTACAAAACATGAATCCTTTATGGGCCTCATACTTGGTGTAAGCATAAACCATACCTTCTACTTCTGAATTACCAATATATTTTATAGATCAGAAATGGAAACTCATGTATAATCCTTACTCAATCCCCAGTTTTCTCCCCTTTTATGGTACAAGAAATATATATGGGTCTCCAGAGAGGTGTAATCCCTAACCTTTCAAGTCTTATTTCCTTATATATTTACCAATATATAGTAATTATATAACCATATCTGAGCTTACTACTAGGTTAAAGTCTCATCTATATCATCTCTTTTCTAGTTACCAATAGACATGATGGGTTATCAGGGTGGCTCATGTGTAATCCCCACTCAATATTCTATTATCACCCATTTTATGGTAAACACATCCTATATATACCTCCTATTAAGTGTAAACACCAACCATTACTTATCATATCTAATTACCAATATATATGATAAACCAGAAAGGATGACTCATATTTATTCCCAACTCACACTTCTTTTGTCTCCCCTTTTACAGTACAGGCATCAAATATGGGCCTCCCACTATGTGTAAGAGATAACCTTTCCATTCATAATTCATTATATAGTTACCAAAATACAGGTGGTATAAATAATTATTTGGGGATTATGTTAGGTTTAATCCCCAACCATAGCATCTCCTACCTAGTTACCAACAAATATGATGATTCATTAAGGTATCTCATGTGTATCCTGATATCAATTCCCTGATTCAAGATACTCCACTTGGTTTCCTTAAGTTCCTTTTATGGATAAAATATTCTTAGTTTCCTAAAATATCTTTACCTACCTCATCCACCAAAGTAAACTCAAAAGGGAATGCAAATGTGTAAGCTTCATTCAATCCCATGTTGTTTTCTCTCCTACAATATGATCAATCTTTTTTTATTTCTTGTTTCTCACACCAAGAATAAATCACATGGAATTAGAGGTTTAATTTTATCATTTCATTTTCATTATTAATAATTTTTGTAGTAAAAATAATGGAGAACATATAATTCATATTTTCATGACTATAAACTATGTAGCATACATCTTTACTAAATGATGTTAAATTACATGGATTGTTCCTATCATACGACCTTAAACAATGTAAACATGAACTTTGTGGGATTTAATTCATATTAATTTTGATACATGGGATTTCTGTTTGAGGTTCAATCCCAACACCCATTAGGTATTGGACACAAGACCTTAAATGGAATTCCACGTTGTCATTGATGCATGACTGATGAATGGCCTATTGTAGGGCTACTAGAAAATGAAATTTTTCACTCCAATTAAATGCAGTAGTAGTGGAATTCAGTTTTCTACATAGATGGATGTGTTTTGGAATGTTAATGTTTTTTATGTTTTTATTGTGTAAAAACAATGTTTTAATTAGGTTGGTTTTAAATTTAATTTAAAGTAAGTGGATTGACCTTGGATATCCCCTCACCTTTCTATTAAATCAATATTTTATTATATTGTTATCATTTTCTAACTCTAATTAATTGAAACATAACTTGAACACCTTATATTGGTGTTTTTGTTTTTATTAGAGGTATTAAATGATTATTAAAACATCTAACTTCACCTAGCCTAGTGATAGGAGATCTCCAATCACCCTTAGGTCAGACCACTACTCATGATCACAAGTGGTGTATTGAACCTAAGTAGATGGTGTGTGTATTCTATTGAAAGAGGGAAGATGAATTTGAAGTGTAAATAAATAATTAAACATCATCATTTCAAAATAGTTTGAATAAATCCAAAGAAAATTAATAAAATATATAAATAATTAAATAATGGAATTCTTTAACATGGGGTAAGAAGAATCTCCTTGACTCAGCCACTAAGATTCCAACATTCCATGACATGAGTTATTATAGCAAATAAAAGTTAAGAAATCTAAAAAATTATTGGATCAATTGAACAGTCTCCAACAACCCCCCCCCCCCCTTGTTCTAGTGAATAATTACCACCCTTGTAGCTAAATGATCTAGAATCTTAATCGTTCTTGTAAATTTAGAATGTGATCAATATGGACTTCTTCAAATTCCTCAGATGATTCTATAACTTATATAATATTCCTTAATTTTAGTTATATGCCCTATTGAATTATCCTTCCTTATATGTTTTGCATTTTTCTATCTCAAGGGTCATGATATCTTAATCTAGTCATCTTCAATCTTCCACACCTACTTCATAATTCTCCCACGATCAAATTCTATACTCATTTGAAAATAATTGAAGAATAAATGTTTTATAACTTTGTGTCTTTAGTGGAATTAGAATACTACTTGAGGGGGATACAATGAACATGTTGGGTTGATTGTAATTTGAATTATTGGGCTTTAATGAAACATACTTGGGCCTAATCCAGTTTAGATAGAGCTAGGGTAGATCCTATACTTGGGTTGCATTGGTATATGGATTTGTGAATCTAAATCCATGTGTATTTAATGTTGGGCCTAGGTTATCTTGGATAGAGTGGACTAAATAAGGTTTTATCATAATGGGATTACCGGGATAGATGTGAGACATCACCAAATTTTATACTATAAATTTATAGTGCATTGATTATGTCAGGTAGGATATAGTGTTTCACTATAGCAGTTAATGCTTTAATAAGGTGAATTTTATTACTTGGTTTTTTTGAACTCATTAATAAATTTGATTGAGCACATGGGGTGTATTAGCCTTTTTATCTTTAATCATTGAATTAGGAAGAAATTAACATTATCTTTTATCTATATAGAGAACAATACAGAATAACTAGTGATCAAGAGTACTCATCATCAATAGTGGATTCAAATATAAGTTATCATTAAATCATTGAACTCAATTTTATACCCTTATTCAACAATCTTATTTATACATAGATATTTAGTTCATCCTTATCTAAAATCAATCTCATAGACATTATCCATGGATCAAAACTTGTTTTGGTCAAAGAATCTTCTTTAAAGGAGTTTATATTTAACAAATAGATCATGTTACTAGTCTCATTCTTCCACCCAAGTTCCAAACTAGTTCCATTATCTTGAATCTCAGTGAATCTCCTCTATCAGGAATTAATTTTTAAATTTATCTTTTTTAAAGCTCCCAGTGGCCCCTTTATTTATTATAAATTTTCTAATTTTATTATTTAGATAAAGGTTTGAGAAATGGGTTTGATACCTCATCTTAAAAGTTGAGATCAGGTGGCTTAATTAAAAAGGTAAGTAGGTTCAAGATCAGTTGACCATTAGAAATATTTTATAGCTTATAGTTGTTTGGGTGCAGTACCTTATTGGATCATGATCACTTGTGCAAGGTGATGAATGAGGTCACTTGGGTGATCTTTTCATATCTTGAAATGATATAGTGGGTTAAATAGAGTTTTTCATTCGGTCATATGACCTTTAAAAGTGGTTAAACATGGAAATGTGGTAGCTTCAAGGTTCTTAATGTGGTAGATTGAATTCTCATCTTACGGTAGGTTGGGTGGTTCTCTTGTGTAATTGTGGTGGGTTGCGGTTAGTGGAGCTACCAAGTAGTGGTTATGTGGTTTCATGTTGTTCCTCATGCTATCAATATAGAATACACAGTAGCTTTAGATTTTTACACTTATGGTAGGTGATTTGGATTCCTACAATCAGTATGATTTCAATGTTAGTCATATTTGACCCTTTGTCAATTTTCACACACACGGTCAGTTAACTGACCATGGACTCTCTTTTTATGGTCACCCTCTACCTTCATACGGCCACTTGACTTCTCAACATGTGGTTGATCGATAGACTGTATGGCCACTTCATCACATGGTCGATAAATCCTATGCAATTATTTTTTATCTTTACCCAATAACATTAAAAATTAAAACTCAGTGAAGGATTTTTCAAGATTTAAATAGAATAAAAATTTAAAAATATTATATTATCCTTAAAACAAATAAATTAGAGAAAATCATTAAAATAATTCATGGAATTAAATTAATTCAAAAAAAATATGAAATATGTTAAAGTTCAATATTTGATCTATTTATAAAAATAATTCCATATTCACTAAAGTAAAAAAAAACTAATAAATTACCTAAGAATTATATTAATTAATGGGTTAATTAACATTGATAAGAAAATAAAATTTTAAAGAATATATTGGCTCACATCACTCCCCCCACACTTAGTTTATTACACTAATGAGGAATATAGTGAATTCAATTATTTGAATAGATAACCTTGTTTAGACTTAATTACATAATACAAATAATAATATAATCACATTTTCCTCTATTTTCTAAATTATCATGACTCCTTTGTTGTTTTAATTTAATTTCCATCTTCAATTCAGTTAGAGGTTCCAATTCCAGGAGTGGACTAGATATATTTAGGTGGAATTATAATTTTAACAAGTGTTTCTTTTATTTATCTCTTTTTCCTAAGTTCCTTAAACTAGAGTTCCAATTTCCACTTCATTGATACAAATCAAATGAAATTGTTATTTAATTTACCCTTCTTCATCTTGGTTAAATATTCCCCCAACCTAGATAAATTTATTTTTAGAAATCATACACTTATTAAATTTTTCATATCCATGTATGTGAAAATAATTGTGAAAATAACTTATAGAATATAAATAAATGAAATTAAATTACACAATCAGTGCCTAATGTGTCATAGATTCTTTGTGGGATACCAATTTCCCATTTTACTCTAGTTTCAATGGAATTATATCAATTTCTTTTAAGTTATCTCCTAGAGGTGTTATTTTTCAAACATTAAAAGTTAACCTGAATTAACTTAAAAATTCTAGTGACCTCATTTTATAATTTCAATTCTAAAAAGATATTTTCACTCAAACTCCTTTTACTAGTTCTAAAACTAAATTTCCATAAAAACAGTGGGAAAATCACTCAATAATCATGAAACTCTCATAATTTCAGAACTAATGTATTTACTCCACTCTAGCATGGTATCTTTCTTAGGTTGAATATAATTCATCCAAAGTTTTCGTATCCAAAAAAAACAATAAAATTTTTAAAAATAAAAATTAAGTAGAATTTATAAACATACTTTGAAAGTAAGTTTATCCATAGCACTTTGTTTATTGATATTATTATTTTTTTAGCTGAAAAAAAATGTATCCAAGAATGAAACAAATGCTAAGTCCCTTGATCCAAAAGTTTATTAAATTTCACAGGCCTCAAATTGACTATTTGTAGAGCCCAAACAAAGTTACGGATCAAAATTTATGGTTGTTTGAAGTTAAAATATTGGAAACAACCAGTAAAGATGATTCTTGAACAAAGTATAGAATTTTATAAAACCCAAAAAATTTCCAAAGTCAAAACTTTTAGGAAGATGAATATTTATTAAAATAAAAACTTCCATGAAATACAACAGCCTCTTCATATTATAACTCAAATTCATGGAATTCTCCATTTGTGTGAAGCTTGAGGTGATAACCTCAATGAAACATAATTCCAATTCATGGAATTCCTAATCCACATGGAGCATGAGTTAGTAAACTCCATAAAGAATAACTCTAATTAACAGAAGTCCTTATCCATGTAGAGCTTGAGGTGGTAACCTCTACATAGTGTAACTCTGGTTCAAAAAATTTCCCAACCACATGGAAGTATCAATCATTAACAAAGGCCTCTATATTTCATGAAACTATGCCCCACGCCTTTACTAATCATATAAATATACACCTCAGGTCACCATTAATGGGAGAGGTGATGCCGATATGTGACATTTCACTCTCAATTCATGACACTCCATATATTTTTTTAAATTCACATAACTCATTTTCCCAAGGGTAATTTTTAGTTAATTCCCTCATGTGATCCCTTCCATATATGGGTTGATATTTGAGGATGTTTCTCAAAACTTATATCTATGAATAAAATTGTTCTCATAAGATTGACATGCCTCACAAAACTCCAATTTTATCAAAACACGCAATTTTATAGAAATATTATTTTACATATCCATTTGGATTACTTTTTTACTGATCATACTTTCACAAAAGTTGAGCATATTCACAAACCCCTATTTTCACTAAACTCCTAAATTTTTTCTAGTAAGTCTATATTATGGGGGTTTCACCCCTACACCCCTACTAAGGATTAGTGATGAGATACATTCTAGGGCCTTTGGCCCGATCACTTCACTACTATCAATGAACCCTGTGAAAAATGGAGAATCAGACCATGAACATTTCAGGCCAAGTCATGTACATTTTTAGTTGTAGCCCATATATCCACAATGTGCACCTCTAAAATTACATGTTTTGAGATACACTTATACAATCCCTAAAATTAATTGAGTTGACATACTCCTCTTATTCCCTTTACCATTCAATTAGTTGAGATTATCTTCCTAGATTCCCTGAATTGCTTGAGTTGAAATACTCCTCAAGAAACTCCTAAAACCCCATCACCTGACTCTTGTGTTAGGCTCAACCAAAGAGGTCCACTCTTTCATAAGTCTCATACCATCCATTTATATGAATCTTACACCTAGTATTCCACCCTATATGATGTTAAACTGTAGTATACCCTATATGACAAGCATAGGATGTCTCCTTTGACACAGAATAGATTCCTTATGCATCAAGCATAAGATGCCTCATACTATGATCATGAGATAACATCCATAATCCTCACTGCATGGAATTAAACTATAGTGTACCATATATGAAAAACATAGGATGAATCCTATGACACACATGATATTCCTTATGCATTAAGAATAATATGCCTCATGCCATGATCATGAGGTGACATCCATAGTCATCACTACATGACCTTAAATTGTAGCATACCCTATGTGGAAAGACAAAGATATCTCATATGTAAAGAATGAGATGCCTTATATATCTAGCATAATATGCCTCATTCCATGACAATGCAACAATATCCATAGTCCTCACTACATGACTATAAACTATATTATACCCTATATGATGATAATAGGATGCCTCCTGTGAAAAGAATTAGAAGCCTTATGTGTCAAGAGTATTATGCCTCATGTAATGATCACGAGACAACCAAAAAATAGCCATCATTGGACTCCATATCATTTTTAATACCCAATCATATCTCTCAACCCATCATCATGTCGAGATTCTCTCATAGTCTAACACAAGGAAGAATAATGGGTATCCCAAGCACACAATTCACTAATATATCCTCGCTATTACCAAAAAATCCCCTTGGGCCTCCTCCTCAACTATAAGAACAAATCTTATCCCTCAACCCATCATCAGGATGAAATTCCATCACTATCTAAAGTGAAGAAGATGAATGGGAATCCCCAGATAAAAATTTATTGATATATCATCGTTGTTCCCAAACACCCCCTATAGGCCTCCTCCTTAGGTGTAAGCCCAAATCATATCCCTTAACCCATAAGTGGATCGAGTCACCTTCACGGTCTAATGATAGGAATACGAATGGGTATCCCTAATGCACAAGTCCCTGGTATATCCTTATTGTTCCCAAATAGTACCCATGGGCCTCCTCCTCAGGTGTAGGCCCCAATAATATTCCTCAAACCACTAGCGGTTTGAGATTCTGTTATAACTAAACCTAAGGTAGAAGAAATTGAATCCCTAGAGTGTAAACCCCAGATGTATCCATGTTACTCTAAAGCATCCCCCATGGTCCTACTCATCAGATGTAATTCATAATCATATTACTTGAACCACCAATGGGTTAATATTCCTTCATGATCTAATATGACGAATAAAGGATTGTAAGCTCAATTCATAATCCCCAAATACTATATCTTTCCACGTTACATTAAACTTTAACCTTACCCTATTCCATGAACATGGGATTCCCTCTTGACCCAACATGAGGAAGAAATAATAGGAAGCTCAATGTATAATCCCTACACATAATGTCATTTCACATGAAGTTAAACTATGGACTTACCCTATGAAATGAACATGGTATTCCCTCTCTAATAAGTACCGAATTCATCGCGTGATGAATACAGGATGCCTCTTGTGATAATCATGAGATGATACCACCATCACCTGTGTAGCTTCCACACATAATAACCAAACATACCATTCCTTCCCCATAAAATCACCTAGGAAACTCCTACACATAAGCCCCATTCATACCATCATTTCTCTAATGCATTAAATGGGAATCTTCCATGCATAATCCCTACACCATTCCTTTTTTACACTCCTTTCATGAAATGAGAGTCCTTACCGCATGATGTTAAACTTTATAGAGATCTTATCACATGACCATAAACTAAGACATTAAACTACGTTGTTTTTATCCTTATCTATTAAATAGGGTACATAGGAAACCACTTTGTGGTTCAATACCGACACCCCAACACACTCCACCAAATCCCAAGTGTGAAATTTTCCCCCTGGGTATACACTCTACTAAATCCCAAGTGTGAAATCTTCCCCCTTAGGGACACACTCCATCAAATCCCAAGTTTAATATCTTACCCCTAGAGACACACTCCACGAAATGTCAATTTTTAAATCTCCCCCCCCCCCCTGAGGAAAAACTTAACCAAACCTCACGTGTGATCATCTTCCCCCTGGGGACACACTTAACCAAACCCTCTAGTGTGATCATCTTCCCCCCTAGAGACACACATGAACAAACCGTCAAGTGTGACCATCTTCCCCCAAAAGGACACACACTAACCACCCATATATCCCTATAAGTCATTAAACATGTGACCCATATATCCCCAAAATACATTAGACCTATGAACCATCTATCCCCACAATATACTAAACTTATGACCCATCTGTCCCCTCAAAATGTTAAACCTATTACACATTTATCCCCACAAGATGTTAAACTTACAACCCATCTATCCTCACAAGATGTTAAACCTATGACTCATATGTCCCTATAAGACATTAAAACTATGACCCATCAATACCCATAAGAAATTAAATATTTGAACCACCTATCCATGAAATACATTAAACCTATGATCCATCTATCCCCATAAGACGTTAAATATAGGACCTGTATATCACCACAATACATTAAAATTGTGACCCAACTCTCCCACCAAGATGTTAAACCTGTGACCCATCTATCCTTGCAATATTTCAAACCTAAAACCCATATATCATTATAAGACATTAAATATGTGACCCACCTATCCCCATGATATGTTAAACTTTTTAATTGATCCAAAACAATTACCCCATATAATAAACTTGATATGGCTGAGGTAAAAAGAATTAGAAGACATATGCCCCTGATGTCAAATAACTTGTGGCCTACAATGGATACCTTAGGTTTCATGCCTAATATGCCTCATGTGAGATTCCTCCAACTTCAAAAGGAGAAGACTTTATAGGTTCCCAACACACCAAAAGTCCAGATATGCCTAGAAATTCCCAACATTACCACCAACTCTGACCAAAGGTTGTTGTCCTGTTCAGATAGAAGTAGTGTAATTAACCAATGTCTGTCTTGAAATGGAATGAGGAATTATTTTCTAAAACATGAATCAAATCTATGAGGGATACCCAGACTAGGTTATGAACTCCATGGAGGATTCCATGGAAGGAGTAATTGACATTCCATTTTCCCATTTCATCAAGTAGCTAACATCACCAACCATGGTGGTGGAGTCCGTCTTCCTTTGGAAAGCGAGAATGTGGGGAAAAAGTAGTGTGACACATTACTTGACTATAAAAGCAAAATAAATTATTAGAATTTTATTTATTTATTTATTTATTTTATTAATTATTTTAACCCAAAATAATTAAAAAAAATTAAATAAATCAGAGAAATAATTTACATCCTAAGATACTTGTCCTCTCCCCCACACTTATCTTAGAAACAATTCCAATAAATTATATCATGCATTTTTTTATAAAATATATTTAATATTAGAAGTATCTAGACCAATATAGGGGTAAATGAAAACATGGTGTTCATTTAGTAGCATCATAAGAGAGATTTGATTCATCCATTGGTTATTTCTAAAAATATTCATAGTAATGCTTCACATGTTGTCCATTTAACTGAAAGGGATGCTTTGAATATTATATTTTTATGTCAAATGTACAAAATGGGACATTAATAGTTACTATATATGGTCTAATCCACTTTTAATAATGTTTACCCATCATTAGCTTCATCCTTCAGAAGAATTATGTTAATTTTTCTCTGACTTAAAAGCTTATTTTATGGGTGATTTTTCATAGGAATATTTAAAATTATATTTATAAAATAGTGAATTCTATAAAACTTACCTTCTTAGTTCCTCAAACTCCGTCATCTATAACTTGATTTGTTATCCAAATTTTTCAAATTCCATGTTCACCTTCTTTACAGCTCAATAGGATTTATGATGTAGCTCAATGGGAAATTTATAGTGATTTATATAAATAATTATATATAGGGACATAACTAAGGTGGTTTTATTGGCAGTTCTATAAGATAATAATTCATCCTCCAGCTTCTTACTTCATTCCATTCTAGTGGGTTGTACCATCTTTTCTATAATCCTTTTAATCTCTCTATTAGACACCTCGGTTTACCCATTTTTCTATGGGTGTAATATAGTTTATTTATTATGATTCACACTATATTAATTCATAAGGCTTCCATGTTCTTGTTTCATAAGTGTGAGCCTTTGTAATTGATTATTTCTCGAGGTACTCCAAATCTAAAAAAAATATTTATTTTTTGAAATTCAATGGAAATATTAGAATCATCTGTTCTAGTTGTTTTCACTTTAATCCATTTATAAACATAGTCTAATGATAATAATATGTAATATAAACCAATTGAGAAAAAATTGATCCACAAAATATAATCCCAATATATTAAATATTTCATAAAAAATTAATGGTTGTTAGGTTGTTTAATGTATTTTAGAAACACTTCCAGAAAGTTGATAGTTTGGAAAGGCTTTACCGAATTTATGTGAATATTTAAAAATTGAGGGCTAAAATAATATAGCTTCTAACACATTATTAGTAATTCTATGAGGTACAAAATAGAGTCTTCATAAAAATGTATGGAAAATTGTAAGCCCTAACTTAACCTCTTCCTCAATGATCACCTCCTAATAACTTGGTCGTTAAAAATCATCTATAAATAATAATCCTCCCAAACATAAAATTTTGAATCAAATTTTAATTTAAATTTTTTTTGCTTAGTAAAGAAGGGGGTACCTTTTATGACTAGAAAATTGACCATATCAGTATACCAAGGTACATAGGTTCCTTTATAGTATTTAGCACCAGGGAGTGAGTCATCAATCTTTGTTTCAGTTATAGTTCTACATCGATAGTATGAGGTAAACTAATCATCTAGTATACCACTAGATTTTCATAACCTCTCATCTCCTTGATCACCAATTCAAACTCTTTCAGTATCAAGATCCACCTCACTATCCTTGGCTATATATTATCATTCTTGATTAGATATATGAGTGTTTCATGATTAGAATAAAAACTTACCATATTACCTGTCAAAGAAGACCAAAAACATTTTAAATCAGTAATAATTAGAAAAGACTCTTTTTATCTTATGTAATTTATTTAGGTTTTTTCCAAGGTTTTTGAGGTTTATTCTATTAGTTTTTATTTCCCATCATCTATCAATTATATGAAAAATCCTACAGCTTGTTAGAGGCATCACACAATATCTAAAATGTTAAATTCCTAAAGTGCTGGTAGATTATGGGGTTTGTAATAAGGCTTTATTTGATATTGTCAAAATTTATCCTATATGAATCATCAAATAAAAATTCATTTTCCTTTTTAAGTTAGTTTTTGGAAATAAAACTATGATAAATTCCCTAATAAATCTTCTATAGATCCCAGCATTTTCAAACAATAATTGAATGTGCCTCACAGTGGTGGGGTAAGGTAGTGTATAAATTATATAAATTTTGGCATTATCAACTTCAATCCCCTCATTATAAATTATGTATAATAACACACTTAATTTATCCACTATAAAATGGTATTTTTTAATGTTTAAACTTGGTTTTCAACAATACATTTTCTTAAACCTTTTTCCATAATTTCAAGAAAACTATTAAAACAAGTCCCACAAATAGTGAAATTTTTAAATAATACCTCCAATTTTCTCTCAATATAGTCTAAAAAATAATTAACATAAACCATTGAAAGGTAATTGGGTAATTAAAAATACTCAAGGGTATCCTCTACTAAGAAAATGTACTAAAGGGGTAGGTGAATGTGGTCTTGTCCTAATCTTCTAGGGCTATTGGACCTAGAAAAATCCATAAAATGCCAAGAAAATAGTAATGACCATTCGCCACTAGACTCTCTAACATTTGGTGTGTAATGGGAATAAGGAAGTTTTTATTTTGCATCACTTGCATCAATTTTTGGTAGATAATACAAACTCACTAGTTATTTTGAACTCTTTTGGTCATTAACTCATAATTATTATTTTGAACAATTGTGTGTCTCATTTTCCTTGGGAAAAATCGAATGGGGATCACCCACTATAAGTATGATATTGAGCATATGATTACAAATCCAAAAATTCTTTTGAATACATTTTTTAAAACTAATTCGAGGGTTAGATTGATACTCCATTAGGATTATATCATATTTTTTTACTTGATTTATAAAAATCCTATGAATATAGGTGGTTAGTATAATCCCTAAAATATCTCATAGTGACTTGAATATTGCTCTAATATTTTGTTTCAAAACTTCCTGATATTGGTTATCTTTATTAAGTGTAAGATTATTAAAAATTATAACTGGGAGTTTCTCATTTGTCTTTAAATAAACATATTTTATGTTGGATAGTGGTAGCTTCAATTACAATTTAGGGGGGTCTAGTGTTATCCATACTGGTATCCTTCACATGTAAATAAGAAGTGTTAGTGACTATTTTTATTTAATCATGATAATAAATTTCATCAAATTCTTCAAATATTTTAGCAACTAAAACATATTCTAGATTGAGTTAATTTTCAAAAATTAGATTCATCTAAGTAATCGGGTGTTTATAAAGCTTATCATAATCAAATTATGTCATCAAACATTTCAATTTCCTATTTTAAACAATAATTTAATTCAAAATGTTTCACTAGGAACACATATTTCTCCTCATAGTGGTATTTCATTGAATTAAGAATATTAAAATTCATTGTTTACTCTCTAAAATTCAATTAAATTATTCCCTAATTAACATTTATTATTGTTTTGGTAGTATTTATAAATGACCTACCAAGAATTATAAAGGAGTTAACCTTACCTATATCTTACTCAATGTTTGATATGTAAAAAACACCAGTGTACAAAAAACCCTCATATTCTTACAATCACATCTTCTTAGACTCCAACTAGATAGGACTTGGTTTGGTTGGAAAGTTTTATAACCACCCATGTAGGTTTGATCTATCACATTTGTATATAATAATAAACTAAATATGGAATTACATTAATGGATTTTCTCTATTTACATAGTGAATTTGAAAAGGTGAGCTTTCCTATAGTTAATGGGACAATGAATGTTCCTGGATCTTTGGATTTTTTTATTTATGGGGTAATGAGGGAAGAGTAATTTCTACCTAAATTTAACTTTTCATGTCTATACAGTCATCTTTTTCTGAAAAACATACCTTTGATAAATTTTTCATACCTTGGGATTTGTTGAATGGCTTCTATATAAGGGATATTGATTTATACTTTTCTGAATATATCTATAATCTCTTGTAATAGTGTGTCTTCACTTGTTTTCTTTAGTGTTTTTACTCTATAAGGGAGTGTAATTAGGGTATGTTGTGAGTCTTATATATTTTCCTTTCCCTTTTCCATATTAACTAGGGGTGCTTTAATGGGTGCTTATATAGGTCAAGGTAGGGTAAAATGGTAAGAGAGTTGAATTCCCCTTTAAAAAAATTAAAGGAAATAGCTAAATTCTTAAAGACTAAAAACCTTTTTTTTAATATTGAATATAATTAAAACCTATTTAAATAGAGTTTAAGAATAAAATAAAGAGTGGTTAAAAAATTAAATGATTAATTAAGTTGATGGGTTAAAAAAATAATGAATTTAAAGAAAAAAATAAATTAACAAAAAAAATTTAAAGTAAATAAGGCACACAATTTGGTAAGTAAGTTTGTAAATAGATCAATAATATCCCATAAATCTACCACCTCAATTTCTTGAGGATTTAATATATTATCCCCTTGGATATAATGATAGATAAGATACCAAAATTACCTTTCTCTTTAGGTTGTATAAAGAAACCAAAAATAAAATTGACACTAGATTTTTAATGGGAATAGCTAGAAACCTAAAATAGATGAATACCTAACCTTTTAATGGTTGTGGAAAGAAAACTGGAATACCTCACTTTAAAGATGGTTATAACAAATAATAGAAGATATATGAAAAGGTAGGATTTCTTAGAAGCAATCATGTTTTAGCATAGTCTCAATTATCTAAAAATAATATGAACAAAAATTAGGATAGAATAAGTAAATGGATGGGAGTGACAATATTTTTACAATAGGGAAAAAATATTTATTGGAGAAGGAAGAACTTAGAGAAATATATCACTTGAGAGAAAATTTTTGATCGTAAAATATTGTCTTTGGATAATATAAGAGAAGGTAAGTTTACAAGGATTCCAAGAGGTCAATTTAGAGCCTCAAAATGCTTCAGTAAACTTCTATAATTCTTCAGGGGTAATTAAGGCAATGAAGACTCCATTTTTTGGTATTTTTAACCATAATAAATACTATATTGGAACTATATTTTCAACACAAATTATTACTTAGTAGCCTCTACTCGGTTACTGGTGGGAAACCTCAAAACTGCTACTGCTATAAATCCCTCCCTTGTTGTATGGTGATCCTCCACTAGGTGGTCGATAGCACTCTTTGATCTAGGGGGAACTTCTGCCTTCACCACTAGCTGGCTAGTTCCACTCTTTTGGTTAGTCAGTGGGTCTCCTACACATGATTAGGTTCTTCCACATTGAACCGTCGGGTCGGTGCTCTGCACTGGACATCCCACAAAACCCGTTACCATCCAAATACCTCCATGGCCTCCAATATTCCTTAATTTTCTTCAAAATGTCGAGGAACTTCACTCCATGATCTCAACTAGTCCATAAAGATTTATCCAAGTATTTTTCAAGGTTCTTTCAAGTTTATAACATGATGTCATCAAGTTTTTTCTAACTACATATCACTTAGATGAAATCATTTAACACTTTAAATAGTTTTTATGATCATTAAAACTAAATACGGTGAGAAGTAAATCAATCTACCACATTTTGATGATTAAAAACACTTGAATGATAAGTGAAAAAAATTATAATATAACAATTATAAGACTAAAAACATTTTTCTTAACAAATTAAAATAACACAATTTTTAATAACAGTAATTCTCCCTATAATTATATCAGTAATTTCCCCCCCAAAATAGACAATATATAAATATAATTATAATTAATTTTCCCCCGTAACAGAAAATAAATAAAAAGATTATATTTCAGTAGTTACTTGATATTTCTCTAAATAATAATATTTTTCTCAAGATTCATCAAGATTTATCCCCCTTTTACATTACCAAAATAGATTTATAAATGGGATTATAGTGAATATTAGAAATAATTAGAAACTATATTAATCATCATTAATGATATTTTAAGAGTGATAAAAATAAAGTTTTGTAAAAAAATTATAAATTTATAAATTTATAAAAATAAATTTTTAATAAATCTCAAGATAATAGAAACAAGATTCACTAGAAAAATATTCCTCAAGAGAAAAATGAAACTGTGAATTTTTTTTAAATAAAATAAAGAGTTAATTTGAAATTTTGAAGAAAAAATGAAGAAGGGTATTTCCTTTAGGATCATTTCAATATTAATAAGATTATCTCACCCTCAAATAATGAATAAGATAATTTAAAGGGGTCATAGATATTAAAAAACTAAAAAATAAATAAAGGATTTGAAATTATTTTAAGAAAAATTCATTCATTAAGGTTTAAGAATGATTATGTTAATAAAACATAGAAAAATACCTATGATTTTCTAATCAGAAGTGTAGTAAACGCCCACTACTCTTACCCAGAGTGAAGATCAGATTAAAAATCTTACTAAAAAATTTGAGGTAAAACCTCTTGGTGCATCTACACCAGAACCACATACACTTTTTGATATCTAGACATTAATGATTTTATTATAGTATTACACTCACTTAACTTTTCCAACAATTATTAAATGATAGAAAATATTTTTTTAGAAAGAAAAAAACTATTTTCTTTTCAAAAAAAAATATAAATTGAAAAACAAAATATCAATAATTAAAATTTTTGGATACAAATATCACAATATAATTATAATCAATTCATCGTAAATAAATTCAAACCTATTAATATGAAGTGTTATAGTGAAGAAAATGTAAAGTTGAAGGTTGTTATAAAAAAATCCAGAACGATATCATATTTTTGAAATTTATCTTGAATAAAATACTATCTCATATAAACTAACTTAGTGTGAAAGTGTTGGATAAATTTTTTAGACATACTAGTCACACTAGTGTTGTCACACTTGAAATATATTTGATTACATATAATCTAAAATTATAAGAGAGTATGTTGCATCCATATGATTTGATCACAACAGATCCCAGAAGAAATCTATTTTTCTTTGGTTTTAGAAATAAAAAAAGAAATAGATTTTTGATGTAACACCCCAAGATTTCATAGTGTGTTATTTCTTCAAAATAATTCAATAACTTGCACTACACGCAACACCGAGTTCAATCACACCATGACTTACCAAAGGAAAAAGCCATTCAAAAGAGGTTAATAATATTATTGACTAAATTTTAAACTTTATATAATCCTTATAATTTTAGATTCCATATTATGAGTTTCTTAGATATAATGCAAGAACAAATTCATTTTCAGTATTGCACTTTTATCAAATTTTAATAGTGAACCATTTTTAAATACTATATTTTAAACTTTTTGACTAAATGGGGACATCAAAAATTTAAAATGAAACATCCCAAGCTTCTACGGTACGTTTCCCTTCGAATAATGCGATAGCGTGTGTTGTACGCAACCTCGAGTTCTAACACACACCACAACTAATTAAACTAGCCGTTGTGAATAGTAATACCTACTTTTTGAAATCATAAATATTCTATATTTCAAAATGGACTTCATTTTTGGATTCGGAATATCAAAATTAGCCTAGGGTGAAATTTTGGTACATTTCGGATAACTTTCATATTTTGATGAATAGTGAAAATTACTAAATTTTAATTAAAAACAACTTTTTTAATCAAAATAATTAATAGTGATAAATTATGAATTGGAGTGGTTTTAAAGTATATTTAGAATATATTTTTACATTTTAATATAATTTTGGTCATTGGACATAATTTTACAATTAAACCGAACATAAACAAGTGTCAATCTTTTGATAGTTATTATCTCTTAAAAACACGCTTTTTGTTTTGACAGCGGGAATTAATTTTAAATTAATTTCTGCCACTTCTGTGTTTTGAATTTGGGAAAATGGATTCCATATTTGGAATCAGGATGTTCAAATTGTGTATATAGGTAACTTTTATTTTTAGACATTTTGAATAGTTACTGTGGTAAATATTTTATTTACCATGGTTAAAGGGTAAATCCGGTAAATAAGGGTTAAAAAAATAATATTATAATAATACAAAATTACCCTAAAACGTGTCATAACCTTATTGGTGGACACATACCCGACCATGGGCATCCTTGGGTCAATTTGGGGACCCCATGGAGCCACTTGTATGTGGTAGGGACACATTATATTAATAAAGTTAAAATAAAAATAAAAATGGCATAAGCTTACATCTTTTAGAAGAACAATTTTTTACATAGGGTTATACATGTTGGATTTTCGATTATAAATATTCATTAGAAAGATAAAAAGATTTCCTACATAATGATATTTTATTTATAATTTTTAGACATTAAATAATTTATTTTATTTATGACACAATGATGATGCAGTAATTACTATAATAGTGAAAAATTAAAATAATTGATATTATAAATACCTAAATAAATATAATATGAACCTTTTAATGAATTAAACTAATTTTCTAGGATAATATGATATATTAGGATTTATTTAATTGACTTTGTTCGAAGTAATCAATCTGTTATGAGTTTCACAAAAATCAACTATTGAATAGTGTCAAAATTGACATAAAAGAGTTCTTAAAACAAATATTATATTATTAATTGATATTAAATTCCTAAAAATCTAAGGTTCGGCCAAAAGACTTATATTATGATAGGTTAATCATTAATGTACCACTTGGGGGTCGCTTGGATGTATATAGTAAGTTTATTAACCATATTATATAAAAATACAAAGAGACATTGTAAAAGTGAAACTAATTAACTTAGAGTTAATACTTAAAGATAAGGTTAATATAAGTACCCAAACCTGTCTAAATTCTATTGGATGAGTTGTTTTCGACCTATCCCCACCTCATCCTTTGAATAGTCAACTTTGGAGCCTTTGGAAACCGAATATTAATTTATTATAAATTAATATTTCTAGCTTTTCCAAAGGTGCCCCTCACCCCTCTTATAAAAGGGCACTCCTCCTTCTCTTTTCCTCACACCTCTCAAGCCACTTGGCTCGTCCAAACTCTGCCCAACTAAGCTCCCCACATCCCTTTCCTCATCCTTGAAGCTTCCCCTTAGGCAGAAAGCATTTCAAGAAGTCCTTTGGTTCCAACCAAAGTGAGTTACCTAAATTAAAGGTAACGATTTCTCTTAAATTATTTTCATTTATTTTGCTTCTCCAACCCCAAAACTCTTTTATTTCCTTTCTTTTGTAACAACACCAGTATCTTCAATATACTAGGATGTTGTTATAAGAAGGATTCAAACTACACATACACACAACTCCATCTAATGGATGATGAACATAATGTTTCTGTGGATGGCAAACTAACGCCTCACGAAACGATGATTGTTCAAATACATCTTACCGCCTCTCATGGTGGCCATTATGATGGCACTGTAATTAAATATGATATTAATGATATATATTTTATATATAAGCTTCTGTAATTCCATTTTATTTCATACCATTATTCGTCTCATGTTGTATATACATACGATAATTTCATTTGAGGAAGTGCAGACTACCGCCCCCTTAAAATGATATGACTCGTTCATACCACACATGGAACGTATAAAGGATGGTGTTAATGAACTTAAGTAACATGTATAAAATATTATATTATACTGGAATAGTAATATACCTATGTATCATCTGTATTTGATTCTTTTAAAATAAAAATTAAATGGAAGTAGCGTTCGTGCGTACGTACGGACTACCGTCTCCACGAACGCGATGAGATTCATTATCCATCGTATCCATTCAAGTATAATTATCATTTGACGATTTAAAAATGATGTTTAAGGACTTGATACCATTCTGGATTTGAATAATATACAACTTATCCTTTACAAACATGTCTTACATAACAAAACATACAAAAGCAAACAAGTAAGTTCACACTCGAAACTACGATAATACTAAGATTTTATTATCAAATCAATATTAAAAGATCATATATGATATCATATTAATGTATATGATTCTTGTATAATTTAATAACAATTATTTCACCATTATACAGGAGGTTAACCTACCCCAACCAAGGAAAAGTACAAGGTAAGGGTTATTTCACAATCTCTTCATTATCCGAGGTTGTTTATACGTAATAATCTACTGGGATCTCTTTATCATCCACATCCATGTTTTCTTCAAAATGTATTTCAAAACATATTTATTATTTACAAGAATATAGGTTAAAGTCATTTATACCCTTGTTTGACTTTTTATAAGAGGTTTATAAAGGAATCTTTCCGTCGTTTTCAAAACAAGGTCCTTTTTAACCTTTTCGACAGAATTGAGGTAAGAATGTTTTTTTTAACTTATACGGCGGGTGCGGTTATTTTACGCCGTTATAAAATCTTCAAAGCTTCCCTTACAAGCTTATAAGAATATTTTCAATGAAAATGTTTTATTTTATATGGATCTTAAATGATTTCAAAATAAAAGGAGATATTTCTTTTAAAAGAATTTTGATTTCATCTATGTCAACATCCTTTGATGGATTTTACGCTTATTTGAAGTTTATTTATTATAATAAAAAACTTCTATATTGTATTGAAGGTTTTGTGATATGTTTGACTGTGGATGTGCTATTTTATACCATTCATTGTTTATGGTGAAACTATTGACATTTCGTATGCTAGTTTTAATCCGAATGTTTATGTTATATTTCAAACTTTTCTTCAGATGAATGTGCTAAACAAGTATGTTCCGGGTTGGGGACCGGTAAAAGTAATCCCTCCAGGTTGGGGACTGGTAAAAGTAAGCCCTCCAGGTTGGGGACTGGTTAAAGTAAGCCCTCCAGGTTAGGGACTGGTAAAAGTATGCCCTCCGGGTTGGTGTCCGGTTATTAGAGGCACTCCGGGTTGGTGTCCGGTTATTAGAGGCACTCCGGGTTGGTGTCCGGTTATTAGAGGCACTCCGGGTTGGGTTCCGGTTAGAAGTAACCCCTAGGTCTTGGGATGAGGCCTAGACAATGAAATTAATGTTTGACATTATGCATTCCAACATTATGAAAGTGGTTATTGATTTTTTTCATGTGATTATTCGATTAGTAGAATATCCATGTGAATAAGTAAATGGCATTATTTCATTTTACTTTTGCCATACTATGTTGAAGTTCAAGTTTAAAAGGCTTTTGTTTTAGTAATTCATTGCCTTAAATGTTTACGCTTATTTTGAATGTTCCGCTATATTGTTATCCTTACTGGGCATTTGAGCTCACCCCTTTTCTATGTTTTATTTTTCCCAGGTAGTGAAGAAGTAAATTATGATTGACTTGCAGGGATATTATGAGGGGTTAATAGTGTGGATATGAAGACTTTGTTGTTGTTGTAGCTTTTCACTTTGAAATGTAATGTAAAACTTTATGTTTATATCTAGTGTTTCCAAGGCTACTAAACTAATCGGTCTTTCGAGATTTGATCTTTCTTGTGATCATGCCAATGTTACGAAGTAATGCACCGACTCTGGGTAGCTGGGGTCGGGGCGTTACAGTTGGTATCAGAGGAAGTTTAGTACAAACCTTGGAATCTAGATTTAGATAAACTCTGATTAGAGCACGTAGACCTAAGATGAACTTTGAGGATTAGTGTAGAAGAACTTCCTAGAATTTTGGTATTGTAGAGATTTTGTGAGTTTTCCAAGCAATACATCCCTGTCTGGATACGAGCAGGTAGAGGCGGCTCTGGCACAGATGTACCTAGGGGTAAAACCCGAAAACACCGCTTTGAGCTAGACTCGAACGGGAACTGGTGCACGACAACGGGCCTTGCTGCACTCTTGGTTACGACACTCCCGGGGGATATGCTTTGGATAATTCTCATTTTCTTTACAAACCATTATGAAGGGTTTATGAGTATATACTTCCTCAAAGAAAACATTTTTATGATTATGGATTATATCCATAAAAAGTTCAATTTATGTTAAGTTTTTTATAAGTATGGGATTATGTATTTTGACTCATAAACTAATCTAGTTTATGACATTGTTTAGAAATGGCGCCCAGTAGAAGGAATGATAACTCCAGAAAGGCACATGATTCAAAGAGAAGGAAGAATCATATCTCTCATGGTATTAAGCTAGAATTTATAAGAGAAATAGTCTCCCATGTATTATCATCATATGAAGAAATAATATCATGTGTTGATAAGATAAGTAAAGAGTTTACTGAGTCCTATGGCTTTGAAGGGAATCAAGAGATGAAAAGGATGGAAGAGAGAAAGATGGATAAAGGGAAAAGGGAAAAGAGGAATTTTCCCATATGTAGTAACTGTGGAAAGAAACACCCTGGAACTTGCCTGAAAGGAATGGGAGTTTGTTATAAGTGTGGAGGAAAAGGGCACAAAGTACGTGACTGCAAGGGTAAGAAAATGGTTTCAAATGTACAATGCTTCATTTGCAAGGAGTTTGGACACTACGCGAACCTATGTCCCAGTCATCAGACTATGCCGAAAATTATGCTATTGGATAATAATCAAGTTATGATACTACCACAGATGAAGAGGAATGATTAGAGTTCTTATGTTGATTATGTCAATTGAGTGTTGTATCAACAATGTACTTGTTATAATAATTATGGAGTATATAAGGATTGTACTGCGGTACTATTTCATTAAGGACTTGAGTTTGTGTGGAACAAAGAAAAGTGACTCAATAGAAGGTTAAATTTTTGGAAAATATTTGGTTGAGAGAAAGATAAACCATAATATGGTTCTGATACCGAAGTAGTGATTTTAGAATAATACATGATTGATTTGGATAAATTATATTGGATATTCTTGACTACCTTGAAGCTGATTAATGATTTGTATATTCCATCATTGTGGGGTTTAAAACATTTTTGGATTGATGAAGTATATCCATCATTCTATATGGAATAAGGGAGCATGAATGTAATCAATAAGGATTATGGTAAATCAGGATGTTTCAGTGTTTTAAAAGAATACATGATGAAGGTATTAATATTCTATTATAGGGTAAAAAGGATCTACATTATGTTTACCTTCCTTATAAATGTTGGACTGTGAGTTTGGACAGATGTATTTTGGATAAATTCTAAGTTTGATATTAATTTTGGACTACCATAAAAGGACAACCCGGAGGTCGGGCGGCAACCCGTCGCGTCCGGCAAAGCTGCGAGACTTGAACCCGCAACCGAAGGGCGACAAGGGTGTATCACCTACCACTGGCCCACGAGATGTCCTGGATTAAATAATTTAGTTTTTATTAAAAGATCTTGTAGATGAATTATAAATTCGATTATTTTGGAACCCTATACGAATAGTGTAAATAGAATTTTTTTTACGTTCTATTATGTTTTAGAGTGAAAGATGAGTTTGTGGTAGAAATTTATTAATGGATAAAACTCTAAAGTATGTATACCTCCTTATGTTCTTAGCCAATCTCATAAATAAATTCCACAACATTAAGAAAAGGAACTTAGAACAAAAATGTTGCCCTAGATGGTACCTTAAATCATCACTAATTTATGGCTTTGGGATTGTTGGCCTCTTCATATCCATGTTCTCTACCACTCTCCATCAGATAATTGATGGTTAGATTTCTCCTCCATATCCATATTTTCCTACATGGATCCCTAGTATGTGTTATTTTCGGTAATCTTCATACTTTCCACTCTTTAGTTTAAATAGAGGCCTCATTAATTCATTTTTCGATGTGGGATTTCAACTAGGATATTTTGAAACGTCAAAAATGTGTTATCCTAATACCCTATGTTTTGTTGAACCGATGGTATTTCAATTCATCGTAGATTAATGAATTTAAGGAACTCAATTTTATACTTGTTTGTGATTGATGACCTCAATCACTACCTATAAATATTTACGTTTTTCCTCCGATTATATGTCTCCAATTTCCACCAATGTTCTCCTAATCGAGATCATAATTTAGTGGTGACCCTTTGATTTCTCTTTTCCTCATATTAAGACTAAATTTTAGTAACCCAATTTTCGATGTGGGTTTTCCCACAAATATATTTTCTACTTTCAACCTTTTATTTTCTAAGAACAATTTCAAATTGCGAGGATGCAATTTATTGAAGGAGGGGAGAATGTAACACCCCAAGATTTCATAGTGTGTTATTTCTTCAAAATAATTCAATAACTTGCACTACACGCAACACCGAGTTCAATCACACCATGACTTACCAAAGGAAAAAGCCATTCAAAAGAGGTTAATAATATTATTGACTAAATTTTAAACTTTATATAATCCTTATAATTTTAGATTCCATATTATGAGTTTCTTAGATATAATGCAAGAACAAATTCATTTTCAGTATTGCACTTTTATCAAATTTTAATAGTGAACCATTTTTAAATACTATATTTTAAACTTTTTGACTAAATGGGGACATCAAAAATTTAAAATGAAACATCCCAAGCTTCTACGGTACGTTTCCCTTCGAATAATGCGATAGCGTGTGTTGTACGCAACCTCGAGTTCTAACACACACCACAACTAATTAAACTAGCCGTTGTGAATAGTAATACCTACTTTTTGAAATCATAAATATTCTATATTTCAAAATGGACTTCATTTTTGGATTCGGAATATCAAAATTAGCCTAGGGTGAAATTTTGGTACATTTCGGATAACTTTCATATTTTGATGAATAGTGAAAATTACTAAATTTTAATTAAAAACAACTTTTTTAATCAAAATAATTAATAGTGATAAATTATGAATTGGAGTGGTTTTAAAGTATATTTAGAATATATTTTTACATTTTAATATAATTTTGGTCATTGGACATAATTTTACAATTAAACCGAACATAAACAAGTGTCAATCTTTTGATAGTTATTATCTCTTAAAAACACGCTTTTTGTTTTGACAGCGGGAATTAATTTTAAATTAATTTCTGCCACTTCTGTGTTTTGAATTTGGGAAAATGGATTCCATATTTGGAATCAGGATGTTCAAATTGTGTATATAGGTAACTTTTATTTTTAGACATTTTGAATAGTTACTGTGGTAAATATTTTATTTACCATGGTTAAAGGGTAAATCCGGTAAATAAGGGTTAAAAAAATAATATTATAATAATACAAAATTACCCTAAAACGTGTCATAACCTTATTGGTGGACACATACCCGACCATGGGCATCCTTGGGTCAATTTGGGGACCCCATGGAGCCACTTGTATGTGGTAGGGACACATTATATTAATAAAGTTAAAATAAAAATAAAAATGGCATAAGCTTACATCTTTTAGAAGAACAATTTTTTACATAGGGTTATACATGTTGGATTTTCGATTATAAATATTCATTAGAAAGATAAAAAGATTTCCTACATAATGATATTTTATTTATAATTTTTAGACATTAAATAATTTATTTTATTTATGACACAATGATGATGCAGTAATTACTATAATAGTGAAAAATTAAAATAATTGATATTATAAATACCCAAATAAATATAATATGAACCTTTTAATGAATTAAACTAATTTTCTAGGATAATATGATATATTAGGATTTATTTAATTGACTTTTTTCGAAGTAATCAATCTGTTATGAGTTTCACAAAAATCAACTATTGAATAGTGTCAAAATTGACATAAAAGAGTTCTTAAAACAAATATTATATTATTAATTGATATTAAATTCCTAAAAATCTAAGGTTCGGCCAAAAGACTTATATTATGATAGGTTAATCATTAATGTACCACTTGGGGGTCGCTTGGATGTATATAGTATGTTTATTAACCATATTATATAAAAATACAAAGAGACATTGTAAAAGTGAAACTAATTAACTTAGAGTTAATACTTAAAGATAAGGTTAATATAAGTACCCAAACCTGTCTAAATTCTATTGGATGAGTTGTTTTCGACCTATCCCCACCTCATCCTTTGAATAGTCAACTTTGGAGCCTTTGGAAACCGAATATTAATTTATTATAAATTAATATTTCTAGCTTTTCCAAAGGTGCCCCTCACCCCTCTTATAAAAGGGCACTCCTCCTTCTCTTTTCCTCACACCTCTCAAGCCACTTGGCTCGTCCAAACTCTGCCCAAATAAGCTCCCCACATCCCTCTCCTCATCCTTGAAGCTTCCCCTTAGGAAGAAAGCATTTCAAGAAGTCCTTTGGTTCCAACCAAAGTGAGTTACCTAAATTAAAGGTAACGATTTCTCTTAAATTATTTTCATTTATTTTGCTTCTCCAACCCCAAAACTCTTTTATTTCCTTTCTTTTGTAACAACACCAGTATCTTCAATATACTAGGATGTTGTTATAAGAAGGATTCAAACTACACATACACACAACTCCATCTAATGGATGATGAACATAATGTTTCTGTGGATGGCAAACTAACGCCTCACGAAACGATGATTGTTCAAATACATCTTACCGCCTCTCATGGTGGCCATTATGATGGAACTGTAATTAAATATGATATTAATGATATATATTTTATATATAAGCTTCTGTAATTCCATTTTATTTCATACCATTATTCGTCTCATGTTGTATATACATACGATAATTTCATTTGAGGAAGTGCAGACTACCGCCCCCTTAAAATGATATGACTCGTTCATACCACACATGGAACGTATAAAGGATGGTGTTAATGAACTTAAGTAACATGTATAAAATATTATATTATACTGGAATAGTAATATACCTATGTATCATCTGTATTTGATTCTTTTAAAATAAAAATTAAATGGAAGTAGCGTTCGTGCGTACGTACGGACTACCGTCTCCACGAACGCGATGAGATTCATTATCCATCGTATCCATTCAAGTATAATTATCATTTGACGATTTAAAAATGATGTTTAAGGACTTGATACCATTCTGGATTTGAATAATATACAACTTATCCTTTACAAACATGTCTTACATAACAAAACATACAAAAGCAAACAAGTAAGTTCACACTCGAAACAACGATAATACTAAGATTTTATTATCAAATCAATATTAAAAGATCATATATGATATCATATTAATGTATATGATTCTTGTATAATTTAATAACAATTATTTCACCATTATACAGGAGGTTAACCTACCCCAACCAAGGAAAAGTACAAGGTAAGGGTTATTTCACAATCTCTTCATTATCCGAGGTTGTTTATACGTAATAATCTACTGGGATCTCTTTATCATCCACATCCATGTTTTCTTCAAAATGTATTTCAAAACATATTTATTATTTACAAGAATATGGGTTAAAGTCATTTATACCCTTGTTTGACTTTTTATAAGAGGTTTATAAAGGAATCTTTCCGTCGTTTTCAAAACAAGGTCCTTTTTAACCTTTTCGACAGAATTGAGGTAAGAATGTTTTTTTTTAACTTATACGGCGGGTGCGGTTATTTTACGCCGTTATAAAATCTTCAAAGCTTCCCTTACAAGCTTATAAGAATATTTTCAATGAAAATGTTTTATTTTATATGGATCTTAAATGATTTCAAAATAAAAGGAGATATTTCTTTTAAAAGAATTTTGATTTCATCTATGTCAACATCCTTTGATGGATTTTACGCTTATTTGAAGTTTATTTATTATAATACAAAACTTCTATATTGTATTGAAGGTTTTGTGATATGTTTGACTGTGGATGTTCTATTTTATACCATTCATTGTTTATGGTGAAACTATTGACATTTCGTATGCTAGTTTTAATCCGAATGTTTATGTTATATTTCAAACTTTTCTTCAGATGAATGTGCTAAACAAGTATGTTCCGGGTTGGGGACCGGTAAAAGTAAGCCCTCCAGGTTGGGGACTGGTAAAAGTAAGCCCTCCAGGTTGGGGACTGGTTAAAGTAAGCCCTCCAGGTTAGGGACTGGTAAAAGTATGCCCTCCGGGTTGGTGTCCGGTTATTAGAGGCACTCCGGGTTGGTGTCCGGTTATTAGAGGCACTCCGGGTTGGTGTCCGGTTATTAGAGGCACTCCGGGTTGGGTTCCGGTTAGAAGTAACCCCTAGGTCTTGGGATGAGGCCTAGACAATGAAATTAATGTTTGACATTATGCATTCCAACATTATGAAAGTGGTTATTGATTTTTTTCATGTGATTATTCGATTAGTAGAATATCCATGTGAATAAGTAAATGGCATTATTTCATTTTACTTTTGCCATACTATGTTGAAGTTCAAGTTTAAAAGGATTTTGTTTTAGTAATTCATTGCCTTAAATGTTTACGCTTATTTTGAATGTTCCGCTATATTGTTATCCTTACTGGGCATTTGAGCTCACCCCTTTTCTATGTTTTATTTTTCCCAGGTAGTGAAGAAGTAAATTATGATTGACTTGCAGGGATATTATGAGGGGTTAATAGTGTGGATATGAAGACTTTGTTGTTGTTGTAGCTTTTCACTTTGAAATGTAATGTAAAACTTTATGTTTATATATAGTGTTTCCAAGGCTACTAAACTAATCGGTCTTTCGAGATTTGATCTTTCTTGTGATCATGCCAATGTTACGAAGTAATGCACCGACTCTGGGTAGCTGGGGTCGGGGCGTTACATTTGATTCTTACTACTCTATGAGATGAGGGATTTTCCTAGTAGATGGAATGTTTCACTAGTACTTTTCCTATCTGGTTAGAATCCTATAAAATCAACATTGGAAAAACAAGTAAGTTCAAAAGAGGTTTCCTTTATAAAAAAAACTAAGATTTTTATCTCTTTTCAAATATCAAAAAAATATTTTGAGAGATATTAAATTATATATATTTATATTTTATTGAAAATTAAAATAAATTCATTCATAGAATATGATGTTCAGCTGGGACATAGTAAGGTAAAGTAAACTTCTGGTTATACTTTTACAAATCTTATTTTCGACTAATTTTGTAGGTTCATCCAACATTAAATTACAATTTTTACTCATGAGTGTTAAGATTTCCTTATAATGATCCATTCAAATTTTATTTATAATTTAATTAGTATATTTAATTTAGTTTAAAAAAGTTCCATTGTAATTTTAGGAAATTTTAAAACCAAGAAAGAATTTTATTACTTCCATAAAACTCATTTCAAACTCTATATTCATTAAATCGAAAAATTCATTACAAATATTTTATTTATTTGATCCCAAAATAATAACATCAAGAAAAATTTGAATAATTAATAATTCATTTGAAAAGTTTTGAGAAAAAGTGTGGAATCAGATTTTCCCATTTTCAAATCATTTGATAAAATTAATTTAGTTAAAATCTCATACAAAGCCTAAGGGGATTATTTTAAACCATAAAGATATTTGGTTTACTTTAAAACATTATTTGAAAATTTAGTATTTTAAAAACTGGATGGTTGATCCACAAAAAAAATATTGATAAATAAAACCATTTAGAAAATCACTTTTGACAACCATTTAAAAATGATTTAAATTAAAATGATTAGTGGATCACAATAAGTATTTAATGGATTCTAGTCATGAAATTGGTTAAAATATTTCACCATAATCAATACCTTCTTCTTTATTATATCTTTTAGTTATAATTTGATCCTTGTTATGGATGGTAATTACGTGATCATCAAGTTTGTTTTGAAAAGCCCACTTGGGGATAATAATTAAATGATTATCAGGCCTTTCCATGAGAGTTCAAACATTGTTCCTTTGAAATTGGTTCAACTCCTATTTCATGTAAAGTATTAAATTTTCATTATTGATAAAATCATTAAGGGATTTAGGTTTAATATGAGAAAGAAAAGATTGATGTTCAAACTCATTTAAGACCTACATTCTATTATAATTTTCAGATTTTAATTAGTTGATAATATTCTCAATGGGGTGATCTATGGATTCAAACCATGGATTGGGTAAAGGATTAGAACGTTATTCTTGGAAATATTTAATTAATTTAGAACAATAATATTTATTTACTTTTAAACTAGATTTTTTATCATCATTGTCAAATTGAGGATGTTATATAAAAAGATTCTCATAAAATTTGATGTGAATTGACTCTTCTATGGTCATGGTCCACTTATTGAAGATTCATAAGGCTTTACTCAAGTTTTAGTACACAAGAAAATACCTTGATTGATTTTAGATTCAAACTTTCCTAGATTATCTTTTGTATTAAGGATAAATCATTTACAACCAAAAACATTAATGAATCCAATTTTAGGAATTTTTCCTTTACAAATTTCATAAGGGGATTTTCCTAATATGGGTCTTATGAGAACATGGTTTAGGATAAATCAAGTTGTATTGACATCCTTGGACCAAAATAATTAAGGTAACTTAAATTAATTAAATAGAGTCCAAGAAATTTATTGGAGAGTCATGTTTCATCTTTCTACACCTTTATTTTGTTAAGCTATTCTAGGAGTGGATAAGGAGTAATGATAACCTTGAGAAGCAGAAAAAACGTCAATTTTTTGTCAAAAAATTATCTAATATAGTCACTTTTAAGGGAAAATAATTTATAGCCTTATCATTTTTGACCTTCCTTGAAAATTTTATAAAGACATTACAAGCCTCATTTTTATGATCTAAGAAGAAAACCAATGTAAATCTAGTATAATCATAGATAATTACAATAGTGTAAGATTTTCCATTGATACTAGCAACATGATTTGGTCCAAAAAGGTTGAGGTGAATTAGTTTTAAGTCTTTAAAAAATTTAACAACATTTTTATAATTTAAACAATATTTTTATTGGTTGATAAGTTTAAAGGTTTAAAAAATAAGTTATCTTTGAAAGACAATTTTATAAAATCTTGTATTAGTTAGTTATGTTTAATCATGACAAGAGATTTAATTCTATAATGACCTGGGCACTAATGAAAACTCCAATATTAATTATCTTTTAAATTTAATCACTTAACATTTTAACTTCAAGGTGATATTAAATCAATAATATAAAATTTTTAAAAATAATATGCGGCAATTAAAATCTTTATTTTATAATTAAAAACATTATAAAAATCATTTTTCAAAGTTATGTTAAAACCATTATCCCATAATTTACTAATACATAGTAAATTATACTTCAATCCATTAACAAATAAAACATCTTTAATCAAAGTATAGTTAGAGAAACTAATTTTACCAACACTAGTAATTTTACCTTTTGATTCATCTCTAAATTTCACACATCCACCATTGAAGTTTTTGAGTTGATTAAATTCATAAGGATCACCATACATATGCCTTAATCACCCAATATCCATATACCAAGTATCATATCATTTTTTTCTCATTATACCCTTTTCCTATAAAATATTAAGAGACTGATTATTTTGGTAACCAAATATTGGGTCCACTTAATCTAGCCAATAAAAAATTAGGATTAAAATTTAGTAAGAACAAATTTTTCCATTATAAATATGAGATGAGAGATAAATTCTATTTGGTCTACCATATCTTGGATTTTTACAATTTCATTCCTAAACAAGATAACCAAATTACATACAATAATTGTGAAATTTATTTTGGAAAGTTCCTTTTATAAAATTAATATTTGGGATTTTTGGTAAAGAAAACATTTTTTAAAAACCAATATTGAATTTACTATTAACAAAATATTGAGATCCCAAAATTTTATTCAAGGTTTCTTTGCCTTTATTGAAATAATAAAGACCATTTTTAAGATCCTTGATTTAAAATTCCAAATTCTCAACATTTGGTGGTTCTTTTAGTTTTAAATCCAAATCACCATTTTATTTTAAAAGCTGATAATTTTCAAAAAAAAATAGTATTTTAATTTTTTTAAGATATTTAAATTTGAAAATAATTTCATAAAAACCATATTGAAGTTTATCTCTATTATAAAGAAGATATTAATAGCTTAGATAAGAGGTTGAAGAGTAATAACTTGAACATGCATAATTATTTTCACTACATACCTTTAAATTAGCCATGAGGCACTTAGGAATTTCATCACTTTATTTATATATTGAAAGTGTGTCCTCACTCTCACTCCAAGTTGAAACCTTTAGTTATTACTTACCTTGATTATTATCTTTAGATTTTTTTCAAAGGAAGATCTGTCTTGATGTGGCCCTTCTTGTAATGTCTTGGATTTTAGATATATTATTTTTGGATATTATATAAATTATTTTCTAGATTAGTCACTGAGAGGGTGTGTGATTATAAGGCCCGATGTTCCCAGAATAAATGTTTGAAATATATTAAATAGTCCACATGCATAGTTTTCTTGAAAAAGTGTAATAAATTCTTAACAGGTTACCAAATTAGAAATATATGGGCACCATTAAGTTAAAAATTTGAGGTTTACCCTAGGCTTGACTTAACCTTGGTCGGCATAGAGCATTTGTGGAAAAGTCATCACGGGCATAAAATGGATAAAATAATTAAATAAATTATTTTATTTGTTTAATGATACAGTGTCCTAACTTCCCTCTTTAAATATGTGCTTATAGAAAATTTATAGGTTTATCTACATAACCCTCTTAATTGATGAGAGGAATTGGAGACATTGGAGGAGATCTCATTGGTGGATGACGAATGGATTAGAGATCAACGAATGGTGCAGGATGGGAATGAAGGATCTCACCAACGAATGCACTGCAGCTTCGTTCTTCATCAAGGATTGATCTAAATTTAAGTAGTGTAGTTATTTGATTTGTTTCCTTTCTCGTTCTTGATTCATACAATGAACATTGATCAATCGACCAATAGACTGATCCATGGATTGTGCATATTTTCAGGGGGGTTTAATACGGGGTGATTTTGGGATAATTACTTTGATTTGATTCTTTATTCATTATTATTCACACAGAAATGAATCAAGATCAACATGAACATTGATCGAGGTTTGTTCCTCTAATTTTTTATTGTTCTTTTCTCCCCTGATTCTTTGTTCACCATGGGCATTCTTCATTTGGCCTGAGGATCAACATTTCTTGAACAATCGATTGTTGTGCACCCATTTCATGGCACAATGATCCAAAATCATAGATCTGGTATTGACACGACATGACAGTGGTGTGAAAATGGAGATAGTAGTGAATCAAATGATGTTGATAGAAAATATTTGTTCTCTTCATCATGTAATGAAGAGAAATGAATAATCACATTTATAAGAAGATCGAAGGCCTGAAAGTTATTGATTGGTGATGCTTAGTTCTGTCGAGGTCTGATTCATTTTTTTCTAAGTGAGGTGCACCTGGATTGGAGTATGGAATAGTAGATAATATGTGTGGATTGAAGATCTTTTATTTTAGAAAATCCTAGATTATATGGCATATAAACTAGATTTACAATCCATGTGGGTCCCCCTTTGCAGCGAATAGGGTTTCGGGTAGGAGTTAAGGATCCCATGGCGTGTGAACCTATCACACAGCATGTGACCCCTCCCTGGTGACTCAGTGTGTACCTCAGAGGTACACAGACATGGTGTGAACTACAAGGGTAGCCTATAGGCTGTGTACTCCCCCACAAGGTCATCACCTAAACCAGGTACATGGGCTAAGCCATGTACTAGTACATGGGCACATGTACATAGGATAAAGCTGTGTATTGGAACACAGGTAGACTATACAGGCAGCCTTCATGCCATGTACTTCATTACATACATGGGAAAGAGACACAGGTTTTTTACACTATCAAGAACTAAGGTCAAGGGACACAATGTGAGACCCCTACTACATGTAATATACTTTATTATACATGTCTTAGAGCTCTTTTTTGTAATATATTTTACAAGTTTCATTGGGGTGTGTTTCCCCTTGTCGTTTTCCTGAGGGTTGGTATGGAATTGTATCCTACTCCTAGGACTAAAATACCTTCAGTGGGACTTCTTGGATAGAGTTTTTGGAATCTCTATGATAGGACCAGAGTGAGATCCTCTATTCATCTTTGTGCCCTAGGTTTATTTCTTAGTATCTTCAAGACCAACACTACATGGTCACCAATCCTATACTTAGTGGGTTAATCAATATTGAGTTATTGGTATCACCCCATGGCCTTGGAAGTGATCCTCATCTATATATATTATTCTATTTAGACCTTCTACATGTACTTTCTCGTGAAGATACCTAATGAGAACTACCTCTCAGACAGACGCAATCAGTTCTATTAGACTCAAAAGTGTGTTCTCCCAAATGAGTGATTTGTGTAATCTTTGAGTTGGAATCCTAGGTTGATGGACTACAATGGTGAATTACCTTTAGACTATTTTTATTTGTTGAGTATATCTAGATATTCTTGTTATATGGGTTGTAAACATATACATATATAGAGATCATTGTATTTCCTTTTTTGTATGCTTTGTGTTGGGATTGTATTTGGCCCGGTTTACTTTCCTTTACTTCCTATCATACTCTAGTTATGAGATTTAGATGTATACATACATTCTAGATTCAGTTGTTTTTATATTTTAGCATTTTATAGGCTTGGAGATGTGTGAAAGTGTATAGGTACTTAGGCTAAGGATTCCCATGTCATTGATATACCTACTCAGTGTTAGTCATTAGCCCATAGTTTATTGGAGGAGATCTTGGGGAGTATTGGTATAGGCCCCTTTGGGATGGGTCATGAATGAGTGGTATCACAGTGTTTGGTTCTACCTTAGTACCTGAGTCTATGAGATTGGTTTGGGGAAATAGTGTTAAGTGTTTTGAATTCAGATTTCAGGCCATGGACTCTAGTATTGGTGCAGTGGCTGGTGTATCCATACACATAGATTATGATCACTTATTTTTTGACTTGGTACATGAAAACACTAGTTGTAGGGAAAAATGGTACATTCATCATATAGGAATGTGTTTTTGTTTCCATGTCCTTATTGATTCAGTTCTCAAAAAATAATCATTGATAATGGTATATCTTGTTTACTTTTAGGATGCCTCCATGATGTATGCCAGTTAGGATTCAACATGATCATAAAGTTGATCCCCTCAATGATGAGGAATTGATACAGGGACCAGTTATTGAGGTGTTACCTCGGGGAGGTGCATAATCTATACCACCACCCATGGAGAAGCACGTGTTACCCGTAGTACCAATGGATGGGGTGAGCAGGTTGAGTGTGCTTCACAAGTTTCAGTGACAGAAACCCCTTAGGTTTCAAGGTGAGCCTAAACCATAGGTGGCTAAAGATAGGCTTGAGGCAGTGACTTGAGTTTTCAGTCTGGACAAGACACTAGCAGATCATATGGTGGTCCTGGTAGTGAGCCTTCTTCACGGCTCAGTAGGGAGATGTTGGGGTTTGGTGACCCAGTCTTATGATGAGGTGACTTATTTAGGGACATATTTTGAGAACCTTTTTAATGAGGAGTTCTCACCATCTATGAAGAAGTTTGTACATATACAAGAGCTTCTACAGATCTATAAAGGTATCATGATAGTAGCTGAGTATTCATTGATATTTACTAACCTCTCTAGGTACTTGATGGACATGATTTATAACCAGTTTTTTAAGGCCTAGACATTCAACTGAGATCTGTATAGATACATTCAATCCAATGTTGTCCCTTTATGAATTCCTACCTATGATGGGGTTCTAGAGTGATATTTGGTGGTATATAGTTTATTGGATGAGTATATACTTTCAATGGTTTTCGGTAGTGGGAAATCAGGATAAGCGACCTTGGTGGTAGGAAGCCTTTGTCGGTCTCAGGGACCAGGACGTGTGAGATGTTTTAGGAGGCAGTCCTAGGACAGAGGTTCTGTGGTTCAAGGCTCACGGGGAGGGCCCAGTCATCCCAGAGAGAAGAAATTATACTCATGTGATGGAAGGGTAAATATTTCCCAAGATTATTTGACTCGCCATACAGTTGACATAGGGATCGTAGATAGGCTTCCAAGTCAGAGGTAGTGGTAGGAGCAGGTAGGTTTATAGGGTGGAAATGTGGAAGATGAATTGGGAGATAATAAGAAGGTGTTCAATGCTTTTACTTGTTACCACCACCACCCCCAAGTGGTTCACGTCAGATTTAGGGAGCTGGAGGATAAGGATGGGGATAGTTGTAGGTGGTCAAAGCTTATGACCTAGAGACTCCACAAATGATTCGAGGTGAAATTTGTGTATTGTTTACCTTATTTTCAGTACTAATAGACTCAGGTAATATTAGTTTCTTTATTTCCACATACCTTTTATGAGACTTATAGATTCCAGTTGAACCATTGTCTTGATCATTACTCTTGGATACTCCTACTAAATAAGACTTAATGACCACTCACCTATACCGATAGTGTGACCTGGATCTTGGAGGTAAGAGTTTTTTTTTTTGAATATCATCATAGTAACATTGAGTCCTTATGATTTAATTCTTATTACAGACTGGTTATCTATAGTTCATGGATGGATTAACTATTTTAGGAAAAGGATGCAGTGTTTCTACAGTTACAGAATCATGTTTTCCATTTTAAGTGAAAATTAAACTTAGGCAGCATAGGATGGACTTGTGAATAGGAAGGTGTAGCCTATTACTCATCATTCGTCTAGCCTAACCCTTGGTTCAGTGGATGTTATGAGTTTCTAGTTTTCTGCAGTGGTGGTAGAGTATGAGGACGTTTTCCATGAGGATGTTCCAGGTTTACCTCCCCATCAATAGATATAATTATCCATTGATCTACACCCTGGGTTGGAACTGTATCTATACCATTATATTGGATGGATACTGTAGAGCATCATGATCTGAGGGTGCAGTTGGAGGACTTGTAGATGAAGGTTTTTGTTAGACCCAATGTTTCACCCTGGGCAGCCCCAGTTTTTCGTTCCAGGAAGTCATATGAGAGATTGAGGTTTTGTGTGGACTACTCATGCTTGAATGAGGTGCTTGTGAATAAAAATTATCCACTATTGAGGATCAATAACCTATTTGATCAATTAAGAGGGGAACAATGGTTGTTAAAGGTAGAAATCATGTCAGGTTGTCACTAATTATGAGTATAGAATGAATATATACCAAAGATGGCATTCTGATGTCTTTATGGTTACTATGAGTACTTGTTGATGCCCTTTGGCAAGATGAATGCCCCCATAGTGTTCATGGGGCTCATGAATTTGATATTTTAGACCTTATTATAATGGTTTATGGTAGTCTTAATTGATGAAATCCTTGTGTACTTGTCATCCTAGGAGGAGCATGTGAGACACTTGAGGATAGTTTCATACCTACTCCAAGAGCACCAGATTTATGGAAATCTCTTGAAGTGTTGGTTCTAGATTTAGGTTTTCAACTTTCTAGGACATGTTATCTCAGCATATGGAGTGGTTTTAGACCTGGACAAGGTTGAGGTAGTGTTATCTTGGGAGCCATCCAAAATCATGGAAGAGGTGAAAATCATCCTTGGGTTGGTAGGCTATTACCAGAGATTCATACCTAATTTCTTCAAAATATCATCACCCATGACATATTTGACTCAAAAGGGGAAGCCTTTCATGTAGATAGAGAGCTGCTAGAACAATTTTTAGTAGTTGAGGTAGAGTTTTATGAGTGCTACCATCTTGATATTTCTAAATTAGGGTGTTGAGTATATAGTGTTATGTGATGCATCAAGAACTGGTCCAGGTTGTGTTCTAATTGAGAGGAAAGTCGTAATTTCCTATGGTTCACACTAGTTAAGACCACATGATCAAAACTACATGACCCAAGATATTGAGTTAGCAGTGGTAGTCATCACACTAAATATGTGTAGAAACTATCTGATGGGAGAACAATTTATCATATACTTTAATCACAAGAGTCCCAAGTTTATCTTCTCTCAAAAGGATCTTAACTTGATACAGAGGCAATGTCTATAGTTCCTCAAAGATTATGACTTAAAAATTGTTTATAATCCTTGGAAGGTGACCATGGTAGAATATTCTCATAGTAAGAGATATTTTTTATAGTTTCTAAATGATTCATTAGAGAAGTTGGCCTCATTATAGTTATCCTTTATTGATGGAGATGGAGCATCTTACCTCTAGTCAATGGTTGTCACCCCTCCTCTCTTACAGAAAGTCTGGGAGTCACAGCTAAGAGATACTGACTGTGTGACCTTACATACTTAGATACCCATGGGACATGCTCCTGATGGATTTTCTAAAGGTGGGGAGCACATTGTTCTTTTCAAAGGATGCATGATGGTGCTAGTAATGTTGTGGGGGACATTTTTAGAGAGTTTCATACATATCCTTTGGAGGTACATCCTTATGTGGAATAGATATACCAGGACCCCCAACATTAGTTTTGGTGGATAGTGATGAAGACGGAAATTATAGATTTTTTCTCTTGATGCCTTTCTTGTCAACAATTGAAGGCATAACACCAAGTTCCAATAGGTTTAGATTAACACATTGATGTGGTAGAGTGGAAGTGGGATGGTATATCCATGGAATTATTGGTGGGTTTACCACATAATTACAGGGGACATGATTCCATTTAGGTGATCACAGACTAACTCACCAATTCAGATCACTTCTTATCTATTCAATAGTGGAGTCTAGTAAAGGGATTGGGACACCTCTATATTTAGGACATAGTCTGACTCCATTGAGTTACATTGATGGTCATTTCTAACTATGATTCTCATTTCATATATCGGTTGTGGAAGTGATTGAAAGAGGTGTTTGGGACTCAGTTACACTTGACCACAGCATTTCACCCTCAAACTGACAGCTAGAATGAGCAGACTATTCTGGTTATGGAAAAAATGTTGTGAGCTTGTGTGTTTTAATTTGGTCACAGTTAGGAGTATCACCTAGCACTAGTAGAGTTTTTATAAAACATCAATTATCATTCCACCATCATTATGGAACAATTCAAGTCTTTATACGAGTGACCCTATAGGTCACCACTTTTTTGGACTGGCCTGGGAGAGTCAGCACTCATCGGCCCACAGTTGGTGTGAGCAACTATAGAGAAGGTGCAGATCATCCAGGAGAAGATGAGGACTACACAGATTCATCATAAGTCTTAAACTAAGAAATGATGGAGGCATTTGGAGTTTCAGTGAGGAGACCATGTGTTCCGATAGATTTCACCTCGACATGGATTGTGGAGATTTGGAAAGGGTTGAAATCAATCTCTGAGGTTCATTGGACCATTCCAAATACCACATCTTGTTTTCTGGGAGGTGTACTACTTAGTTCTACCTCCTTAGTTAGACTATGTACATGATGTCTTCCATATGTCACAACTAAGGAGGTACATGCATGATGAATCACACATTATTGACTAGGGTGAGCTGGAAAATGATGATATAGTGACCATTACTGAGTACCTAGTATAGATCAAGTATCTATAGAAGAGGATCCTCCATGGGTGAGAGATTACTTTAGTGCATGTCCAATGGAAGCACATGAATCTTCAAGAGAGGACATGGGAGCGGGAGGATCAGATTCATGCTCAGTACCAAAATATTTTTGAGTAGACCGTGTTTTGTATTTTTAATGAAGTAAATCCCCAAGTTAGGGATAATTTAATGTATTATATTTTAATTATATTATTTTTGGATATTTTATAGATTATTTTTGAGACCAGATGCTAAGATGGCATGAAATTTTGTGGCCCGATGTGCCCAAAATAAATGTTTGAAATATATTAAATTGCACACACAAGTAGTTTTCCTGAAAAAATGGAATAAATTCTAAATAGCTACTCGTATTAGAAAACAAAGGGCACCATTGAGTTTAGAACATGAGTTTTATCCTATGTGTGGCTTAACCTTGGCTGGCACTGGGCATTTGTGGAAAAGTCATTGTGGGTATAAAATGGATAAAATAATTAAATAAATTATTTTATTTGTTTAATGATGCAGTGACCTAACTTCCCTATTTAAATACATGCCTATGGAAAATTCACAGGGTTAGCCACATACCCATATAAATTGAAAAGAGCCATTGGATCCATTGGAGGAGATCCTGTTGGTGGATGATGACCAGATCAGAGATTGATGAATGGTGTGGGACAAGATTGAAGGATCTCACCAACAAATGTGATGCAGCTTCATTATTCATTAGAAATCAATCTGAATCAATAGAGGGTAGTTGATTAATTTCTTTCCTTTATCCATTCTTGGTTCTTATGATGAACACAGATCAATCGTCCAATGGATTGATTTGTGGATCATGCGTATTTGTGGGATGGGTTTATTACAGGGTGATTTTGGGATAATTACTTTGATTTGATTCTTTCTTCATTATTTTTATCATGGAAACAAATCTAGATCAACATAATCATTGATAGAGATCCATTCCTCTCATTTTTTCTTGTATTTTTATCCCTCAATTATTTTTTCACCATGGGAATTCTTAGTTTGGATCAGGGTTCAACATATCTCGATAAATCAATCATTTCACACTCATTTCTTGGAACAATTATCCCAAATCAGTGATCCATGATATACATGACATGACAGTGGTTTGAAAATAGAGACGGAAGTGAATTGGACAATGTAGATACCCAATATTCTTGTTCTTCGGCATGCAATGAAGAATGAAAAATAATCCATTTTCTGAGTGGATTAAAGGATCAAAAGTTGTTGATTAATGATGGTTAGGTTAATTGGGTCCTGATTCATGATTTTTAGGTGAGGCACGGTCAGATCAAAGGCCAGAGTAGGGGAGAAGATACGTGGATTTCTGATCTAAGATTCTAGAATATATCAAGTTACATGGCATGTAAACCAGATCTAAATGACATGTGGGGCCCCCTTTGGGGTAGCTAGGGATTTAGGTGGTAGTTGAGGATCATATAGTATGTAACCCTATCACACGGTGTGTGGACCATCCCTGGTGACTTGGAGTGTACCTCAGAGATGCACTGACACGGGGTGGACAACACGGGTAGACTACACGTCGTGTACTCCCCACACTGACACGACCTAGACCAGGTACATGGTCTAATCCCTGTACTGGTACAAAAACACATGTACATGGTATAAAGCTGTGTATTGGCACACTGTTAGGTTTTATGATCAGCCAACATGTCGCGTACTTCTATATGGACATGGGCAAGAGACGCGGGATGTTTACACGAGCAGAACCTGGGGTCAAGGGACATGGTGTGTGACTCCTACTATACACCATGTACTTTATTATACATGGATTAGATCCCTTTTACTCAGTATCTTGGAAAAGTTTCATTAAGAGGAATTACCCCTTATACTTTCCCTAAGGGTTGGTATAGAATCGTCTCCTACTCTTAGGACTATAATCCCTTCAGTAGGACTTCTTGTATAGATTCATTAGAATCCCTCTGAGAGGCCTAGAGTGATATAGTTTCTTTATATTCATTCCTTAGATGGATTTCTTGGTATCTTTGTGACCAACACTACGTGGGATTCGATCCTCTACTTAGTGGGTTAATGCAGATTGAGTTATTGGTATCACCCCTTGGCCTTAGTAGTGATCCTCATCTGTGTATTGTATTCTCTTCAGACCATCTGTGTGTACTTTCTCAGGATGAGACCCAATGAGAACTACCTCTCAGACAAATGTCATCAGTGCTATCAGACTTAGGAGTATTTTATCCCGAACGAGTGATTTGAGGAACCTTTGAGCTGGAATCCTAGGCTAGTGTACTACATTTATGGCTTACCTTTAGATTTTTTTTCTTTTTTATGTATATATGAATATTCTTATTAAATGTGATGTGGACATATACATGTGTAGAGCTGACTGTATTTCCTTTGTTGTATGATTTGTGGTGGGATTGTATTTGGACCTGTTTAATTTCCTTTACTTCCTATCATACTCAGGTTATGGGATTTAGATGTGTTCATTCATGGTTGATTTAGTTTTTTTACATTTTATAATTATATGGGCTTGTATGTGTGTGTGTGTGTGTAGTTACTTAGGATAAGTCCTTCCATGTCATTGATATACCTACTTGATGCCAGTCTCCAGCAGCTAGCCTATTGGAGGTGTTCTTGGGGAGTTGTGTCATGGGGCCCTTTGGGACATATTGTGACACATATTTTTGAAACTGATGTAAGTAACATCTATTTCTTGATTTTCCTTTTTGAAGTTTTGAGTGGATATTTTCTTGTTCATGTACTTGTTCACCCTTTTAGAATTTTAACCAATCTCAACTTCACTTTCAGTTGAGTCATTATTGATTACTTTAAAAGAAATTTTATTTTTGGTTTCTTTAACCTCCTTTGTATCCTTTTTGGCATGTCTTTTCATAGTTATCTCATATGTCATGAGAAAACTGATGAGCTCCATAACTGTTATATTCATTATGTATTTATCTTCTTGGAATGTGGTGAATTTGGGTTTCCAATTTCTTAGAAAAAACCTAAATTAATTTCTTGAATAAATTTTTTGTAGAAAGAGAATCACCAAGATCCTTAACCCATTACAAATATTAGTAAATTGAGTAAATATTTCAGTGATAGATTCACTACGATGCATAGAGAAACTCTCGAAGTCTTGTCTAAACATGTATAATTGAGTATCTTGTACTTTTTTGTTCCTTCATGAATTACTTATAATAGTTTTTATATTTCATGGTTTTTTTTTTCATATATAAATTTTATTAAATTCATTTTGGTTTAAACCATAATGAAATTTATTCATTGATTTTCCTTCTAATTCAAATGTAGAAATATCATTAGGAGTCAATATATTTTTTTTTGTATTAGAGATATAACTATTCATAATAATATTCCATATTGGAAAAATAATAGATATAAGAAAATTATATAAGTGATTTTTTTGATAACCATAATTATTACCATCAAAATAAGGAACACAGCCCATAGATTTTCCTTTGGGGGGGAAATGGGTGCTTGAAAAACCCATCTTAAAAAAAGAACATTTCTTAAAAAATAAATTAATGATTTTGAAAATAAAATATGATTTAAAAGAATTTGTAAATAAATAAATGAATCCATTCAAGACTCTCTTTAATACCAAATATAGTTCAGAGTAGGGTAAAATGGCAAGATTGGGGTGAATTTTCCTTTAAAAATCTAAGGAAATAACTAAATTCTTAATGACTAAAACTCGCTCTTTGTAATATTGAATATAATTAAAACCATTTTAAAGAGAATTAAAGTTTAAAATGAAAAAAAATATAATAATATATTTTTATAAAAGTGGAAGAATAAAATAAAGAGTGATTTAAATATTAAATTATTCAGTAAATTGATGGGTTAAACAAATAATAAATTTAAAGAACAAAATTAATTAAAAAATAAAAATGCAAAAATTAATTAAGGCGCTCTATTTGATAAGGAAGTTCAGTAAAAGATCAGGAAAATCCCCTATATCTACCACCTCAATGTATATAGGATTTATTGCATTATCCCCTAGGATTTAACAATATCCAAGATACCAAAACTCTCTTGTTTTTCAGTTTTATCAAGAAACAACAAATACAATTGAAACTATATTTTTAATGGGTATAGCTAAAAAACCTCAAAGAGAATAGTCCCTTTAATTTTAATGGTTGTGGAAAGAAAACCTAAATCCCTCACTTTAAAGGTAATGATAATTGATAATTGAAGAAAGAGATAGAAGGTATTATTTCTTAGAAGAAATCATGTTTTAATATAATATTGATTATATCAAAAGAATATAAAGAACAACTATGATACAAGGATAAAATGGATGATATTGAGAATATTTTTACAATAGGCACACACTCTTGATTAGAGAATGAAGTACTTAGATAAAGAGAGAATGTGAGAGAAAATTGGTGATCATGGCACATTGGAATTGGAGTATGGAAGATATGGTAATCTTACAAGGCTAATAAAAGTCAATTTAAACCCTATAAATTATTTGGGAACCTTCTAGAATCCACTGGGGTAATTAAGTTTTTAAATACCATATTTATATTATTTTTACCATAATAAATACTGATTAGGAACTACAGTCTTGACACCAAATGTAACCAAGTATCCTTTATCAGGTAGCCATTAGACCACCTAGAAACTACTGCTACTAGAAATCCATCACCAATTAGTCAGTTCTCCTATACCAGGTATTTGGTGGAACTCTTAGAGCTAGGGGAACTTATTCTTTCACCAAAGGTTGGTTGGTGGCACTCCACTAGAGATTTGGTGGGTCTTCTTCACACCAAGCGGTTCTACCACATTGCATGGGCTATTTGATTCCTTACATAATATAGATCATGCAGTCTGTTGCTATCCAACATACCTCCTTGGTCTCCCAGCTTCTTTGTCTTCAAAAGGTCATGGAAATATATTTCATGAGTTCACTTAGTCCATAAATATTTCTCCAATTATCATTCAATGTTCTTTTAATTTTATAACATTATTTCATCAATTTTCTAACTTCATATCACTTATATGAAATCATTAGACACTTTAAAGATTGTTTGTGATCATTAAAACTAAATACTTTTATAACAACAATAGATTCTTCTTGAGCCCTTTTTCTAGGATATATTTATCAAGTTTAGTGGGATATCTACTTCTAGTTTCGTTTTTAAATGAGGGTTCTTCAATATTTCATAGATCCTTATCACTCAATTAAATAGAACTAATATTACCCATAGGGTTAGGAATTTAATAGGCCTGAATTTTACCTAAAACATTATTTTTCAAGTCACTAATGGAATATATAACTTGATTGTACAATCCTTGTACCTCCTTCAATGTTAATCCATGAGTTATGAGAGTAGTTTTTTGAGTAGTGTGAGACTCCTCAAGTTGTTTCATCAATTCCTTCATGAAATATTCTAGAGTATGTCCTTTTTGGTAACTTGTAGAAGGCTAGTCTAGAAAGATGGTTGAAAACCTTACTAGAATGGTGTCTTTACTACTATTGGTTGCCAAATCCAAATTGAGTATTAGAATATTATTTGAATCTTGGATTAGTTATTCATTACTACTATAATGGTCTTTTTATATGGAATCACAACTTTTAATTCCTTGAACTTGAAGACAGGCATCAATGTAGTGGTCTGGAGATTTAAACAACCGGAATACTTGAGTGGTGTAGTGGGTGTTCTTTATTATACATAGTTCATAATTAATTGTATCACGAGAGAGGTTAGTTCTTAAATTTTATTTTTTAATTAAAGGTGAGTTGGTAATTTTTACTTAATTTACTTCTCTTTTTGTAGTTCGTGAGCTCAATTACTAATAATTGTGGTAAATACTTCGATTATTTCTTTGAATTCAACAGGTGACTTTTCTATCAGTCACCCATAAGAGGAATAATCCAAAAGGTTCTAGTCATTTTCCATTAATCCTTGGTATAAGACTTCTAAGAAATTATGGCCTTAAAAATTTTGATGTGGGTATGAGGTTTTTAGTCTCTTTAATCTCTCTTATAATTCATTGACTTTTTCTCCACTAGATTTCTTTATTCCATAAATTTATTTCCTCGACTGGGTAATCCTTGAGTAAAGGAAGTATTTCTAGAGGAATACCTTTTATAGCTTATCCTAGGTGGTGAATTCTCTAGGATAGAGGTTGTAGAGCCACTCCTTAGATAATAGTTCATGATATAAGGGGAAGTCCCTCTAGATAATTTGATCTTTGGTGGATACTCTAGGTCCATACCCATTTCTAATTTATCCGAATTCTACCAAGTGTTTTTGGGGGTCTTCTCCTAACAAGACATGAAATTTAATTTGAAAAATAATTATTCAGGTTCTAAGATCACAATATTTTTTATTATTTGGTTATTAAATCTATTTATCGTTGTTGAAATTGGGTGTGTACAATTATCCTAAGGTTCTATTTAGTTGTTAAAAATTTTCATCCATGTTTTCACTCACTACAGTGACCCTGGTGGAATAAGATGACAATGAGAGAGAATTTTTCAATGGGATGGTGAAAAATTCTATTTTATTTTTATGGTCCTGGGACTTACCAACATTGTTCGTTCAACCTATGGATCAAAAAAAATGGGGTGAGATGAACTAGACATGTTCATGTGTTGAATTAATTTTTTTTTTAAAAAGTAAACACTAAACATTGGCCTCCCTAGAAATAGAACCAGGTTGATGAACATCCTATCAATGGACCACTAAGAAATTAAAATTTGAACTGAAATTAAATATAGTAGTAGTGGGTTCAGGTTTTCTCTAGAAAGGGAAATTTTTTGGCATGTTATTTTCTTTTTTATGGGTTTAGTGTGTAAAAACAATTATACTAGTAAGTTGGCTTTAAATTAAATTTAAAGTGGACTAACCTTGTATATTCCTTCATTATGCCTGTTAAATCATTATTATATTGTTTTAATCTCCTATTATCTCTCTAATTAATTGAAACCTCACTTGATCACCCTCTACTAGTTGATTCAGTATTTTTAGAGGGATGAAATGACCATTGTAACCTCTAACCTCACCTAGCCCTGTGATTGGAGATCTCTAATCATCCCACTGATCATGATCATTTATGATAGAGAGAATCAAATTGGCATGTGTGTATGATCCATTGAAAGTGGGAATATGGATTTGAAGTGTAAATAAATAAGAAAACCTACCAATGTTTAAACTTTTTGAATAAATCAAGAGAAAATAAATATAAGAGATAAACAATTTAAGCATATAATTCATTAATAGGAGTAAGGATAATCTCCTAATATCAACCACTAAGGGTCATGTGTCCCATCATAAGAGTTATTATAGAAAATAAAAGTAAATAAATATAAAAATCCAATAGCTCTATTGAACAGTATCACCCCCCTGTCATAGTTAAGAATTCTCACTCTTATATTATAATGATTTTGTATCTTTAGTGTGTTTAAAATTTTATAACATAAGTAGAATGGACTTCTTAAAATTCCTTAGGTAATTTTAGAACTTCTGGAATATTTCTTAATTTTAGTGTCAAGCCCTAGATAATTCTCCTTATATTTTCAACACATTTTCAGCTCAAAGTTCATTATGGATTAATATGGGCATATCTAATCTTCCATTTATGCTTTATAATTCTCCTATAATTAAATTTCTTACTCATTCAAGAAGAATTAGAGAATAAATTTTTCAATACTTTGTGAAATCATTGGATGTAAAAATATTCTTGAGGGAGGAAGCTGATGCAAGTGTTTGGTGGAGTGGGATTTAAATTCTTGGGATGAAATAAAATAGTCTTGGGACTAATATGGTTTTGATGGAGCTAATTAATATCATATATTTAGGATGGCCTGGTACATGGAGTTGTGAATCTATCTTTTTATATCTTAAATGTTGGGTCTGGGTTATCTTGGATTGGAGTGGAGTGAAGATGGTTGTATCAAGAATGGTATTTCCAAGATGGTTGCAATATATTTCTAGCTCAACTAATGTAAATTTATAGTGAATTGAGTAATTATGGTGGGATTTGGGTTTGTACTATTATGGTACTACTTCAAGAAGGTGAACTATATTTTTGTGTTTGTTTTAACTCCTTGAGAAATTTGATCGAGTATATGGGGTGTTTTGGCCTTCTTATCTATAATCAGTGAATCGAGATGAAAACAAGGCCCTGTCATCTTAGATATTTATAGAGAACAACCCAAAACAACCAGTGATCAAGAGTAATCATCATTAATAGTAGCTTTTTATCTTTGTTTTATCTTTGAATCATCAAACTCAGTCACACAACATCATTCATGTGTCTTCTTTAAGAATTTATCCTCAGTTTGACCTTGCCTACAATTGAGATCTTTTTTATTCTCTATGTATTTGAAATTAGTATTTTTTAAATTTATATTCTATAAAAAAATATCATATTTAACAAATATAGATCATTCCGAGTCTATTTTTCCTTCCCAAGATCCAAACCATCATTGGTGTCTTCAAGCTTAGCTGAACTCCTCTATCATGGATCATTTTTTGAATTTGGCTTGCTTTAAAGCTCCTGATATACTCTTATTTCATTACCATGTTTTGAATCATCATATTTATTTATAGGTTATATTATTTTCTTCTATCCATCATCTTCAAATTTGAGATCGAGTGACTTAATTAAGTGGGTAAGCAAGGTCAAGCTTGGTTAGACACCTGGCCTCTTTAATATCTTTCAATAAATCGGGTGTGGTGGTTTGATGGTTTGTGGTCCCTTGTGAAGGGAGAAGACAATGGTCACTTGGGTGATCTTATGGTAACTTTAAATGACATGGTATCTTAAAGTAATGTTTAGTGTCGATTATCTGACTGTGCTTATATTTTGAAGGTGGAGGCTTTATAGCTTCAAGGGTCTTCATGTGGTATCTTGAATTATCTTATTGCAGTAGGATGGGTGGGGATATTATAGTATCTTGGTGGGTTTCAATTAGTAAAGATACCATGAATTAGTTCAACGGTTTCATGGTGTTCTCTATTCATTTGATGGAGAAGGCATGGTATCTTGATATTTTTCGATTTATGATAGGTAGATTTGTCTTCTTGTAGTCGGTAGGATTACAAAATGTGGGTTCTTCAATCCTTTGTCAATTTTCCAACATATGATCAATTAACTGATCATGGAATCTATTCTTGTATTAACTTTACAATATTATATGGTCACTTAACTTATTAACATGTGATCGCTCGACTGACCACACATCAACTTCATCACATGGTCAATCTATCCTTTGAAGATATTTTTAGCTTCAACATGTACAATTAAAAACTAAAACTCCATGAATTTTTTTTAAAGGTAATGCTTTGGTCAAAGACCAAAGAACGATTTATTGAAAATAAAAAATATTACAAAAGTTGGAAGGATGGTATTTTTTTACAATCTCTATCAAACAGATATAATAAGTCATCTAGAAGAGTGTCCATCCAAGTCATGCTCTGATGTACTCCTTTGTTAGCAAGAGCATCTGCAATAGCATTCTCTTCATAGTAGGCATGAGTAGCTATGTAATCAATCCCATGGAGCGAGTTCAGACAATTCATCCAAAGTGTGGTAAGTGTCCAAACAAGATGAATGATGCCATTCCAGATGGCATGAACGATAGTGGCAGAGTCACTTTCATTTTCTCCAACCTCTTTGAAGCGCAAAATCAACTGCATGGATAACCCCCAACATTTCAGCCTCCAGAGATGAAGAGTGTCCACATCCAACATAGAAGAAACCCTGACACTAGCCAGCTGAGTCTCTAAAGATGGCACCACAACTGGCAGGGCCTGGATTGCCTTTAGAAGAACCATCAATGTTCACTTTGATCCATCTCGGCATCAGTTATTTCCAGAATACTTCAAAGGAACATTTAGGATTTGGGTAAATTCCAGGCACACGGAGATGACGAAGAATCTCAAAGTCACCAACCGAGTTGTTGCAACATTCTTTTTGAATTGAGGCAGCTTCATGAATCGCAGTAAGAATCTGAGATTTTTCTGCATTGAGACTAAATGAGTGTTTATTATAAATGAGATCATTTATAACGTACCAGATCTCATGCAGGAGTTCCTCCACCACTACAAGAAAAATATTTTTAACCTGTAGAGAGGCTTCATAACTAATTCATTTTTTAAAAAAAAACAAATAGAGTCAGATAAGTGCCATATGAAATTAAATAATTCAAGAACATAATTCTATAAAGCAGAGTTCGTCGCACAAGACAAAAAAGATGATCAGCATCCTCCCTCTGCTGATTACACAAGTGACATTTAGATCAGAGTTGTATGCTAAAAGTTTGCAGACCGGCTTCAGTAGGAAATCTATTATGAGCATTGCACCAAATAAGGGTGAGCCTAGAAGGTTTGATCCAAGGCTTGTTAAATTAACTCACCCATTTATAATTAGATTCATTTCCAGAAAAGTTATTCTTATAGTAGTTTTCAGAATCTATGATGTCATTTGTTGCAGGTTCCCAAACAAGGAAGTCACCATTAGAAGAGAAAGGGTTATTATCAATGATCTGTGCAATATTTTTAGGGAGGTCATGTCTATGAAATTGTATGACATCATTTATAGAGTGACTAGTATCTTAAAGAATAATATTAGGAGGTAACAATGATATCAAGGGGTTACCGCACCATTTGTCACACCAAAAACTGATGGAAGAATCAGCACTAACCATCCATCAAGAATTTTCCATGATCTTGTGGTACGAATCCCTAAATAATTAAAATTGAATATTATCCTAAAAAATTAAATTCCAGAAAATCATTAAACTAATTCAGGGATTTAAATTAATTAAAAAACTAGATAAAATGTGTAAAAATTAAATATTTCATCCATTTATCAAAATAATTCCAAATTAACTAATGTAAAAAAATAATAAATCATCCAGGTTTTAGATTAGTTAGGGGAATCATATAAAAAATTGAAAAAATGTTGGCTCTTATCAATGACCTCAAAAGAAACAAAAATAGTCCTTATCATATGACCATAAAAGGTATGATGTTTCTCGTTAAGTGACAATAAACTATGTGGGTTATAATTCCCTTTAGAGGGATATGTAGAAATCTCCTTTCATGGTCTCAATCCTAACTCCACAATATATGCCACATCCTTGGTTGGTGATAAATTATAGAGTTCCTAGTTATGCTACTTTAAAATATGGCATAACAAACTAATGAGAGAAATATGAATAGCCTCTAATGTTATTGATGTCCGCATCAATGCATTGTTTCAATCGATAAGTGACATGGTCATAACTAGTCATGCATTAGGATTCCAGATGGATACACAAATATTTCTTAAATATATAAGAGAGTCTTAGGGTAGGAAACAATTCCCCTCAAAAGGGTGATATGAGCTTGACCACCCATCCTATCGACCAATTTTTATTCCAAAACACCAGATATAAATTATCAATAACTTTCTTCCTTTTAAAAGCAAACCCACACAAACTCAAAACAACATGTAGTAAAGAGACATCAGAGATTTTATCAAAATTAATCATCATTTAATTGAATAATATCTAAATATAACAAATGTCATAAATCATTAATACTTACATTTGTATCATGGGATATCCTCATTATTTTTAATAGAATGAATATGTTATGTTGGGTTGATAGTTAAGATGAAGTAATAGATGTGGTAGTGGTTGTGAGAATATTTTTTATTTGATTTAAAATTCATATATAAAATGAATATAATATGAATGATTCTACTATATTTTTTATCATATTAAAAATAAATAACATATAAATATTTTTATAGCCCATCATTTTGGATTTGGGATCACATAGAACAACATCACTATGTGCTAGAGTAATTTAGAGTATTTAACATTTTTTTCTTTTATCAAAGTGATTATAACATTGCAATCTATTATAATCATAAATTTTATAAAAAATCAGTATTTTTGGGTTATTCTTATAATGACAGCCTGTAAATTATTGTTTTTTTATTAATCATAATACACATTCATTTTATTCTAATTTTTTTACTTGGAGAATATTTAATGAATTTAGAAAATTATAAAAATATAACATGCATTACATACCTATAAAATTATATGAATTTATTTTATAGACCATATCTTTTATAATACATGTATATTGGATTATATATATAAAGATATTATATTTATTCATATTATATTATTTAATTATTATAAATTTACAAAAATAATAGAAGCTGGCTGAATATTATTTGAAAGGAATTAATTATAGATATAATAAATTTAAAGATTTTAAATGAATTATTTCATGATTGAAATTTCATTTACTGGATACTTAGACCTTATTGATATTCAATCTAATGTTTTAAATATATCAATAAATAATTTTTATTAAAAAATAAGGAAAATTCATTTTGAAATTTTAATATTTTGGAAACCATATATGATCACTTGTTGGGTTGTTTTCCTATCTGATATATCATTCAATTTATTTTTATGAATCACAAATACACTCTATGTTTTACTGGTACTTGTAATATGTTTTTAATTATAAGAAAATTTATCTTCCAAATCAAACATTCCATACATGTTGATGCAAAACTATATAGATTCTAATAAAATATGAAGTCACCTAAAACTATTTAAAAATTTAAGATCGTGTTGAAGATTTTGCGTTTGTTAGAACTCATTATTGTTCCCAAAGTCTATGGAGATTGTGTTATGAGTTTTTTACACCCATAACTTATAAATATAAGACTAAATACTTGAATCTTAGTCACTAATTCAATGATAAATTTCTAACTTTTTAGATATTTTTACTACCTTGGTGATTTAAATATTTTGTTAGTTTTAGTTTTCTATGTGATATTAGATCTTCCAATTATGAGGATTTCATTTTAAAATCTTTAGTTTTCCTATTTTATTCCAATTTTCATGTGATAAACGATTTCTAAGGATATAAACTTTTTAATGTCTATTTTAGAAGATTTATTGGGGATATATACTTGTTTATTATAAGTAACCATCTTTAAACATTACATAATCTTGTGTTTTAAATCAAGAATTCATTCTCTTACATTTGAGGATTTTTTTGGTTTAGATATTTTGAGAATAAGGCCATAACCTATAAATTAAAAACCCCTAAAATAAAAATTGGATACTTTTGATTAGTATCCATTTTCTAATAATATAAACTTTTAAAGTAAATAATGATTTAATTTTATATAAAAACTCTATGACTTTCGACTTGACTTCTTCCTTTAACTTACCCATCCTTAAACACTATAAAAAATATTTTAAAATGTAGGATGAGCACAAAAAGTTTAGTAAGGGGTATAAAAATAAAGAAAATCATTAGTCTAGTGAAAAACATGGAAACTCATATAAATTTTACCTTTACCATTAATGTTTTTTGAGTGTATGAAATAAAACATTTTTACATAAAAAACACACACAGTTTTTTCTCAAATAAGTCCTTTTAAACCTTTTTTAAGCAATTAAAAAATCCTTTTTGGTGACTTAGAGCATCATATTCATAAAACCATTTCAGAAAAAATTTAATTATAATAACCTTATGTCCAAATTTTAATATAATCATTACCCAATTCATTGGAGATATATAATAGGCCTCACCATTCATATAATCTATATCAAGATCACATATTTTTTATAAGATATAATGGGGCTCAACCCTTCATATAATTTATATTGGGCACACCCATGATCTATAATGGGTATCATCCCTTTGTATAAGTTGTATTGGGCTTACCCATTTCATATAATGGAAATGTACTATATCAGGAATAAAACACATTCTTCATAAAACCCTTTGAAAAAATATTTTAATACCATATGAAAAACACTTTCATATAAAAATACCATTTTCTTTTAAAACCCCATTTTCAATACTAAAATATCCAAAAAAAGACTAAAAATTAACTTTTTATTTATTAAAATCTTTTTAGGGTAAAGTGAGAAACCTAAGTTCAAACAAAAAAGGATATAACATAGTCATTAAAGTGAAGTTTAAGCCTACCATAATTAAGCACCCTGAATAATTTTCAATAGATGGTGTTTACCTGGGTTTTTGGTTCATCCATTGTAAGATCTTCAAACTGAAAGGACAGCTTGTCCCATGACAAGATATAATCCTAAAGACTAGTCTTCCCATCATTGAATCCCCAAAAAAATAAGATCATTCTTATCGCTCCAAGTATATTGCTTCACATTTAGATTGATTCTTAAAGGTCTTCCCATCATTTTTGAAACTTCTTCTTTAGTAGCATTGAGAGTCAAAACCTGTTCGGACACTACATCTTCTGAGCTCATGAGAAATTTCAAGGATTTATCAATTGCATCATATGACTTTACAATGTTTTCCCATTTTCTTGGATTTCCTCTTGGATTGGGTCTTCATTAGGGGATGAAATGAGGATTAATCCTTCCTATCTGTATGTATTCCCTTATTTCCATCAACAGAGACCCTAGCCTAATTTCTTTCAAAGTCCTAAGTCATCTCATAAATCTAATTATAGAGTTTATCCTACTGAACATCAAAGGTGAAGCCACCCTTATGTGAGCCTGTAAGAGTAGTCTCACCATAAACATGTGAAACATGGACCTCATTTACCTCACCTGCCTCTAATTCCTATCACAATGAATCAACCTCAAGTCACTCAAAGTTGTTTCTAAATCAAACCTTTGGACTTTTTCTTCTTAGACTCACCACACTTATTACCTTTAACCATCCAGTGTAGTATTCCCTTTCACCTACATCCTACCTCAACCTAGTATCTTTCTCTATATTTTTTACTCCCATTGCAACACCTCCTATATGTGCTTCCACATCACTAGTAGGGGCATTGATTTCTATCTCCTGGGATGCACCTGCAAAACTTACCATCATAGTAATATTTTTAGTTGAATTATTTTCAAACCTAGCATAATTAGCATCATCAGACCCACCCACAGCCTTCAAATTAGGAGGTAGAGTCTGATATTGGTTCATACTAACTTGTATTTCTTCACTGTAATTAGAGATAACATAATTATATATAGTTATCTTGGAACCTGTAACATCCAACTTCACATAATGACCATTGCAATATATAACCAAACATCTACCTCTATCAACATGTAGCTCAATAGAGGATTGAACTGATTGTTTTTATATCTATCTAAAAACATTCTCCAACTTCCCACACCTGCAGTCCTCAAAATTATTCCCCATCTAATTGCACTAAGTACAAAATTCATGCCATGACTCAAATACCACTGATTTTTTGTACATGAACTCCTCACCAATATCCACCAAGAAAGAATCAACAAGAATCCAAGATACATCTATCTCAACATAAACCCATGGAGAAACGGGATGGAAAACTGTCCTAGTCTAATTATCAAAACATAGATACCATCCAACTAGATTGCCGAACATACGTAGAATAGTTGGGTTTTGGAATGGAATCATATGTTGAGGGAACCTTACCCAGATCAAGACGTATGAAGAGTCACACCTCATGTGGAAATAATATAACCATCTAAAAAGAAGAAACCAGGATCCACTACAGATGATTGGTGCACTCGAACAGGCTATAATCAAGTCATCTTCTGAAGTGAACATGGCTATTATATGCTTAGAGTTGAGGAGACCAATGGTTTCTCACTCCAGTAAACCCCAGGAACCAAAAACACAATGGTCAAACAAGTCGACCAATGGATGTCGATTCTTGAATCTAGAAATCATTGTAATATTCAATAAAGAGGAGGCTTTGGTGAATTATAAGGGTTAAATTGAGAGTTGTGGAGAACCCTTGAAAAAATGCAGGACCTTTGGACTAAGAGAGATTCAAGGGAAATGAGAAATGCAATCGAGGTTTGAGAATAAAAAATGAAATATTTCAAAGGAATATAGAAATAAAATAATATACATGGTGGAGGAAAATTCATTGTCATCATGTATGTTTAGAATAGAACATTCTTTCTGCTATTTTTTAAAAAAAAATTGTATAAAGCGTATAAAAATATTCTTATTGAAAATCATTTAAAATAAAGTAAAAATAGACATAAAATGTAATTTATAAATATTTTATATCCATAAAAAAAGTTTCATAAAATAATTATAAAAATATGGACATGGAAAAAGAAAGGTTTGGAAGAAAAACATTAAAATAAGGTTTTTTAAAGGAAAATTCCCTTATCACTTTGGAAACACTTGAATAAAAATACCCATGAAAGAATAACATTAAAAAAACTTTAAATACCATGAGAATAGAGTATTTCATGATATAACATGTCAAAGGGATTGTATATACACCATATAAAATAATATATATGCATAACATCAAAATATGCATCAATTAAATGAAATTGATATGAATACTCTTACCTTAAGTCTGAATTGTCATGTGTGTCTTTATCTTCCTCCTCTCTGGGTAACTTCATTTGGTTTTCACCAAAGACCTTCCTTGGTTGGATTTATGCCAAAAATAAGGCTTCTGTAATGATATGAAGTAATTAAATAAGTGATTTTTTCAGGTATTGGTAGAACCAATGGGTTTTTAAGGTATGAATATAGGAGGAGAGGGTGGCCTTTATATGTGAGGTGAGTGGCACAATTGTAATTTTTGAAAAGAATTAATTACACCCAAATTTTTTTATATAATAAGGATCCAATAATGTACCATTATCAATAATATAAGGTATAAGTTATAAATATGGCATGTCAATATATTTTAGACAAGTTTTTTTCATTTTAACCCTTAACTTTTTATTTTAACCCCTGGTAAATCCATTTTTATCTTAACCATGGTAATTAAATTTTATTATTTTCACTATTTAATTGGGTTAAAAATTAAGTTAACCATTTTAGAAAATATAAATTATTCTGATACCAAATATGGAATCCATTTTTTCAAATTAAATGCACATAAGTTCTGTATTTTAATTTAAAATTAATCCTGTAGATGTGGTGAGAAAGCGAGTTTTCAAAGAGAAAATATTCAAAAGTTTACAATGTTTTAATATCAAAATTTAATATGAAAAATATTCCAATGACCTAAATTGGATTAATATATGTATAGTTGATCTAATTTTACTTTAAAATAATTAAAAATGTAATTTAAAATTATAAATAATTTAAAATAAAATTTATTTTTCAATTAAAATTCCGTATTTTTTACTATTCATAAAAATGAAGCTTTTCAGAAAAATAAAAAATAAATACACAAAGGATAATTTTTCTATAAATATTTCAAAAAATAGTTTTATTTTTTCAAATATAATTTCTAAAAATTTTAAAAAACAAATTTAAACAATGTGTGTAAAGCGCAGCTAAACCGTCTTTTAGAAAAAATATAGTTTTTCAAAAAAAACATTTCTTTTTCTTTCAAATTGTTCTAATTTTATCTCTAATAAATAGATATCCATTTTATTTATTTTTAAACTATATAATTTTCATAATTTATTTATTATTATTCATACTCATCAATCTAACATCTAGGTTATAATGGTAATTTTTAAATAATAATATTTTAATAGACTATCACATTTCATTCAAAATCGGTGTTGTGTGCATTGAAGCATTCAAAGTGATCAAATTTCTTTAAAAATAAATATATCATCAATTATTTGGGAGTTACATTCTCATATAATATTAGTATTTCATTTCATTTATTCTATCGAACATTATTTTATTCTTTTAAAATCTCAGGGAGTTATTACCCCTCCCCCAAAGAGATTTTATCCTCACAATTTGAAATTTATCTTGGTAATCAATGGATGGAAAATTTGAAAATAATTTTTTTCTAAACCCAAATTGTAAAAATAGTTAATAAAATATACTATTAATAATATAGAAATGGAAGTACAAGGATCATATGGAATAACACATAACTAGGTTTCTATGTAAGAGAACATTGGTGGAAAGTGAATATATGTACATAGAGGAAAAGAATAAATAATTATAGAGATTGATTGTGGTAATTGATCACAATCAAGTGAATGATAAATGAAAAAGTTAAGGGCCTCAAAAATATAAATCTATGATGATTTAAAATACTATCTGATTCATTGGATATGAATGTAATATGATAACATTTATTCAATATCGTTTTCCTAAAGTTTAGGAACTCTTTTATTATCTAAAAATTTAATGAAATATACTTATTTAATATGTTTCTATTTCATAAGCATAATTTTATCCTTTTATTGTTCCTTTATTAATTTCCAATTCATCCCTTACTCAAAGAAATGAATATCCAAAAATTAATTTTTTATGCCTGAAGCAATAAAAATCACTTTTAAATGATCATAAGATTCATGAAAGAGAAACAAGTATTTTCATATGTCTCTAACTATTCCCAAAAACCAATATTGTTAACATGATTTATTTTATGTAATAAATTAATCTCTAAACATTAAAAGTAACATAAATGGATCATCATTAATATTAATTTTTCAAAAAATTTAACTAAAAAAATGTCATATTAACCAGAACATTGAATAGGCCAGTAGTAGTCATTAAACCCTTATCATCATTTGGTCATGGGTTTAATCCATACAGCCTTACCAGATGCGATATGTTGTAACCCATCATGTGGTTTGTCCTTTTTATAAGCCATGTTGATATAATTCCTATAATATTCCCAAAAAAATGATGGACATCCTTGAAAAAAATGGATCATTTAATAACCTTTTTACTATGGTTTTCTATACAGCTTCATTTTTTCAGAAAGTAATAATATTATTTATCTATTATTAAAATTCCATTAAAGATCATATTAACCCTAAAGCTTATCAATAATTTTAAAATTATGTCTATGAAATATAATGGTATTATTCCTCAAATAAATTTTCTAGTAAAACATATACTTTAGATATTTATAAAAAATCAATAAATACCTTCTAAAGCATTTCCATTACTTAAAACATAAAAATAGGGGTGCCTAAGAAATTGAGATTATTATAAACCTTGAAAAAATATCGAGCTCCCAAGAGATATCATCACTTCACTAGGTGACCCGATATAAACTATAAAAGTAGAAAATGAATTTTCCACCCCTTTTTTCTTCTAATTATGATGATTTCCACCTTGAGTAAGTAACTTTGGACATACATTGTTATAATGTAACAAATTATTATAGATAAAACATCTCACCATTGACTGTATTTCTATTATATCATTCTATTATTTTTCAAGACTCTTTTCTTTACAATCACAAACCTTGTGACTAAACTCACCACACCGATAACATTTTCCAAATCCTGACATACATTCCCCAAAATGTATTTTACAACACTTGTAAAATGTTTGGGGATTACCTCCAGGATTCTTAGTTGGTTTATTCACTATTTCCTTCCCCTTGGACCATTTATTACTCTTTTTATTTCATGGCACATAAGTGTAAGAAAATCCATCTCGACTTTCTTATAGAAACGAACAAATTTCTCATAACTTTTAAAATATCATGTTTCCAAATCTCTTTTCATGCTTGGTTTTAATACAGAGTAAAATCTATTAATTTTACTATAAATGTCCCAAACAAAATTAAGTACATACTTGGACAGCCTTGAAAAAGTTTCTTTATATGTGAACAGTGAATCTTCATCCTAATACCTCAATTCCAAGAATTATTTCTCCATCCTAAGATAAATAACCTTATAGAAATCTTTATTAAGGAAAATATTCTTAAATTTTTCCCAATATATATCATCAAGATCCTATTTTTCCTTGGTATTCTTAACCAAATACTACAATTGACTAGATTAACCTTTAAAAGGATAAATGGAAAGAGTTACCATTTTACATTATAAACATCACATGAATTCAAATATATTTTCCAGATCATTGATCTATTCTTCATCTACCAAAGGGTCAGATAATTATCTAAATGATGGAGGATGTTTCCACGTGAAATGAATCACTATAGATATGTTCCTTCATGGTATATTGGGTTCCTCTATAGCATGGATTCCATCATTATTTATAGTTTTCTTAAACCGGTCTATCGCTACAAAAAAACTACTCTCTTCCAGTTCCAACCATCTAGAGATATTGATTTGGAAGGATATTTTCCTCTTAGTGACTTCCCATTATAGCTCCCATATTTCATCTATGGAAAACCATTATGAAAAGACATAATTTAGATGAAGCATCATGGTAATCTTAAAATGTTATATCATTTCATCTTATCCATAAAGTCTTTTGAGGGTACTCTATTATCATTATCCTAAACTATAATTTTATCTAAATCGACCTTTAATACCAAATATAAGGAATCATCCTTAAACATTAAATAATATTGAGTTTTAAATCAAGAATTTATTCTCTTACAATTGAGGATCTTTTTAGGTTTATATTTTTAGAGAATTAGGTCATAACTCATGCATAAAAAATTCTAAAATATAAAGTGGAAAAAACTTATTAGTATCCATTTTTTCAATAATATAAAACCATTAAATTAAAGCATGTTTCTTTATAGGGAAAAACTTTATGAATTTCAACTTTAATTATTTATTTCCCTTACCCATCCTTAAAACCTATGAAAAACATTTTAAAATATTGGATAAGCACAACAATCTCAGTAATTGACATAAAGAAGAAATAAACCCATTAGTCCAGTGAAAAATATGAAAATTTGTATAACGTTTACCTTTAAATTCAATTTTTTTATGCGCAAGAGATAAAAAATTATCACATGAAAAAACACACAAACTTTTTTCTCAAAGATATCCTTTAAAATCCATATAAAGAAATTAAAAACCCCTTTTGGTGACATAGAGAATCATATTCATAAAACCATTTGAAAACCCTTTTAATTAGAATAACCATATATATGAATTATAATATAATCATTACCTAATGAATTGGAAAGATATAATGGGGATCACCCTTCATATAAGCTATATTAGGATCACTCATTTTTCATGAGGGTTTAACCCATCGTATAAGATATATTGGGTTAACCTTTGAGTTATAATGGGACTCAAACCACTGTATAAGTTGTATAGGGATCACCCATTTCATATAATTCTCAAGTACTATATCATTAATAAAAAAATCCATCATAAAAACCTTTTAAAACTCTTTTAAATCATTATGAAAAACACTTCTGGAAAAAGATACTCTTTTCTTTTAAAAAGCCATTATCAATACCAAAATACCCAAAAAAGGGAAAGAAAATTTTTCATTGAAGAAAACATGAAAGATTAAAAAGATATGTAGAAATAAAATAATTTCAATAATGGTAGAAAAGTTTTTCTCTCCATGTATGTTAAGAATAGAACATTATTTTTGTTATTTTTCAAAATGTTCCATATAAAACACATAAAAATATTCCTTTCGAAAACCTCTAAAAATAAAGTAAAATGAGACATAAAATGTAATTTATAAATATTTTATTTTTATATAAAAAATTTATAAAATAATTTTAAAAATATGGTCATGGAAGAGAAATAGTTGGAATAAAAATAGTAAAAATGGATTTTTTTTTGAAGGATAGGTCCCTTACCACTTGGGAAACACTTAAATAAAAAGCCCCATGAAAGAATAACATTAAACAAAAAATTAAATATCATGATAATAGAGGAATTAATGAAATAAAATATCAAACGGGGTGTATATACAACTTATAAAAGAATATAAATTCATAACATCAAAATATGTCTCAATTAAAGGAAATTGATATGAAGTTATTTACCTTGAGTCTGACTTGTCATGTGTGTCTTTATCTTCTTCTTCTTCAGGTAACTTCTTTTGGTTTTCACTAAAGGCCTTCCTTGGTTGGATTTATACTCAATATAAGGCTTATAAGATGATAATATGGAATTATAAAAGTTATTTGTGCAGTTACTGGATGAATTAATGAGTTTCGAAGGTGTGAAGATGGGAGGAGAGGGGTGACCTTTTATAAGTGAGGTGAGTGGAACACTTGTAATTTTTGAATAAAATAAATTCCAACCATGTTTATTTCATTTCATAAGGCTCCAATAATGTACCATTGTCCAGATTATAAGTGATAAGGTTTAAATATGGTCATACAATATATTTTATATAAGTTTTTAGATTATTTTAACCATAATATTTTTAGTTTAACCCCTCAGTAAATCTATTTTTACCTTAACTACGGTAATTAATTTTTACTTTTTTCACTATTAATTTTTTTCAAAAATTAATTTTAAATTTTTAGAAAATATAAATAATTTTTATTCCAAATATGGAATCTATTTTTTCTAATTTAATTCAAATAATTATAAAATTTTAATTTAAAATTAATCCTATATGCACGACAAAAAATCAAGTTTTCAAAAAGAAAATGTTCAAAAGTTTAACATGTTTTTATATCAAAATTCAATATAAAAAAGATTATAATGAATTAAATTGGATTAATATATATTTATATAATTGACCTAAATTTACCTTAAAACCAATTCAAAATATAGATTAATATTATAAATAATTTAAATAGAAAGGTAGTTTTTAATTAAAATTCGATATTATTCACTCTTCATTAAAAAATGAAACTTTCAAAAAAAATACAAACAATTCACCCTATGATAATTTTGATATTCTGATTTAAAAAATGAAGTTCATTTTTTCAAATCAATTTTTTAAAAGTGGTAAAAAAAATTTAAATTAATGTGTAAAGCACGACTAAACCATCTTTTAGAAAAAATATAGTTTTTCAGAAAACATTTATTTTTCTTTCAAATGGTTCTAATTTTATCTCAAATAAATAGATATCCATTTATTTATATGTGAAATATATAATTTTTATAATTTATTTTTTAATATTCGTACCTTTTAATTTAATGGCTAGTTTATAGTGGTAATGTTTAAATAATAATATTTTAATAGAGTGTCATGTTTTGTTCAAAATTAGTGTTGTGTGCGCTGAAAGTTGTCAAAGATATTAAATTTATTTAAAAAGAAATATACCGTAAAGTCTTGGGTTGTTACATTCTCATCTAAGCACATTTTTGTGTTTCATTTATGATATTAAACATAATTTCCTTCTTTTAAAATCTTGGTGTGTTACAGCTGGTCAGTATTATAATCAAATAGGATCTCTCAAGTAAGATATTTCTATTTTAGAACTCTTTTTGAAGAATTCTAAGGATAGTACTTTGTTGTTGACTCTAAAAATAATTTTTGGGGATACGACTTGTGATTTTTATCTTTTTTATCAAAGATGTTTCCATTTCAAAACCTGTGTATCCTTTGGATTTGGGTATTGATCCTCCTTCTACTTTATATAAAAAGAAAAGAGTTATGGGTTAGGAAATATAATCTAATTTAATAATATTATTAGCTGTATATGAATTATTATATGAAACCCCATTGTTTATTTAACTTCCATTATTCTTATTATTCTTTCCTATTCCATTTGTAACACCTCGACCCCTCTAGACCAGAGCCAGTGCATTACTTGTGATATTGGAATGGTTAGAAGGAATGAAAATTCCAAAGGAATGATCAGTTTAGTAGTCTTGAAGAAACTAGATACATAAATGTAACACAAATTACATTGAAAAAGGTTACAAGATACAATACATAACAAAACTAAAAACTGCATCCACATGAACTCAATAAAAGACCTTATCTTCATCACCTGTTGAAGGTAAAAAATGAAAGGGGTGAGCTAAAATGATCAGTAAGGGTTAAAAAAAGTGGAATCATGAGTATAATAATAAGTGAATCACAATCAATCTGACATAATCAATATGGCATAGTGAATAAATGAATAGTTAATTCCATTAATAAACTGAGAATGAAACAGCATCGATAGATTTTATCATAGTGAAAACCTCATGGATAATAATAACTGATAATGAATAAATAGAATTCTTATTAATTGGATGTCATGTATCTGGTACATGAAACCATAATACTATTGAAATGGTTTAGTTATGTGGGTAGAAACCCGTCTAATTTTTGGAAACAAACTCAAAGGGTCTGTCGCCAAACTGTTTTGTCTCATGAGACCTACCGATGCATCGAGGGGCTATAACAGGACCCACCTGCCACTGAATGTCCAAATAATTATTTATACATTGATTCAATACAAGTGAAATATGCCTTTTTAATATCCTTATAGAGTAGAGTATATGGATTCATCAATACTTCTATAATTAAAATAACTTTCCAAATAAAAACCATATGTAAAATGGTATACAGTTTAGAGAACAAACCAATCCATGGAATGAGATTATTGATATTTAATATAAATACAATTTAAAATCAAAATTGATCTCAAATGGTCAGTAGGTACACCAAATAGGGATTATTAGGTGCACAATACAAATTTAGTCACAACGAAAAGGTAGTTGAGACAAAGTCCCTTACCATAATGTAACCAGTCGAATCATAAGACCAGAACTTAATGAGCATCAAATGAATCATTGAATAAAATTAATATAAATAGAATAATGTTATTATATATCAAAGATTAGTGCACATATACCACATACAAGGAATAAGTGGCAAACAATGAAAATCTCACAGAAATGAAAGTGAGATGAGAAACCCCTTACCTTTTGCTCTAGTGTGTTCTTGATTGTTCTTAAAGACCTGAATAATCAAATTTAGATTCATTAATTAATAATTAAATAACCTAATCAACATGTAATTGATACAATATAACCTTATTAAGTTCATTAATGTCCTTTTTGATGGGTTTAAGAAATTAAATCTTATTGTTTTCGAAGCATTTTCTTACTTGGTTCCATGATTTGTTTACTTGTATTCATGAATGAAAGTTGGTTTTAAATATGGTTAAACATCCAGAATTGTTAATATAAATTATTAGTGACATTGAATAGATATAAATGATCTTATAATGATTCTGGTTATATACCATGAGGATGACTCATTTGATGAGTTAAAAATAAACGCTTGAATTTGGTTTGGCAGTTTTGTGCTCAATAAACTTGTTTCATATTATTATTCCATATTATGTACGTGTATAGATTCCAAAACATTAATAAAGATAAAATAAATATGTTATGACCTGGTTCAACCATAATTATGGTTTCATGACCAGTAATGAAAGAACTATTGAAGAACAAAACTTCGTCGTCCACGAAGGTTATAAATTGGAACTTCATGGATGTTGATTTCGTTTATAAAAAATAAAAGGGAGGGAGTAAGAATATTGATGATGGTTCTTCCATTAAAATGATATAAATCCATTATGTAGATGATACTGGATTTATCATGATCATTTGGACAGAATATGTGAGGATAGGATAACAAATGAAGATAAATTCAAATGAAACTAAAAGAAAAAGAAAGGTGTTTTACCTCTTGAAATAACTTCTTCAAGAACCTACTTAAGGGGAGGGATTTTGGTCTTTTGGAAAGACCAAGAGAATACTGGTCGTGGTTAGTGACTAGGGAAGGGTATTTGGGCAGAACTTTGAGGAGATTCAATGATTAGAGGAGTGAAGAGAAGAGGGGGTGGTGATGGGTTTTTATAGTGGATGAGAGGGGGTATTTTTCATTATTTTAATCATTATTATAATATTTTTGCCCAAGATTATGAATATTCTTAGTTAATGTGACCTAAAATAGTAATAATGTAATTTTAGTTTGAAACAAGTGGCCTTTCATCACTTATGATGTCATAAATAGTGTATTTTACTGATAATTTTTATATACGGTATTTTATCGTATTTCACTATTCATAAAAAATTCTAGAATTTCAGAAAAATCCCAAGAATTTACCCTAACCATTTTTCAATATGTAGAATTCAAAAATGAACTCCATTTTTCAAAATTATTTTTCTAAATATTATTAATTTAATTTTTAAATAAAGTGATAGTTAATTCAAAAAATAACAATCTTAAAGGTGCAATTAGTTTTATTTCTCTTTGAAAAACTAATTAAGATCTTATTAACTTATTTCCTTAAGAAAACAAAATAATTTTATTATTTACTATTCATAAGGGTCATATTACTATTCATGTTACTATTCATAAGGGTGTATTACTATTCACCAAAAATCATGTTTGTTCTATCGGACTCCAAATGACTTACTATCACAACTCTAGATGCCCATTTTTCGAAATTCAAAACACAGATATAGAAAATTTATATTTAAGGCTAGGTTTTGACTATCTTCTAAATAACCTAGTGTTGTTTCAAAGAAACACAGTGATGAATAGAATGTATTTAATAGAAACATACCATAAAATGTTTGGGGTTCTACGCCATTTTTGTTTTTTTTTATTTGAATAGTTCATAAATTCTAAATTTTTATTTCTCAATGAATTTATATTTTGATGTTTATATAGTGGTTTCTAAACCTTTGTCTTATCTAAGAGGGTATAAATTTTTAAGTTTATAAAAACATTAATTCACCCCTCCTAAAGCTAGTATACTAGGATAACTTCTCTAACTATTGAAAATATCATAGTAGAATACCTTAATGGTTAAATTTTATACTTCTATAAGTAGATATAAAATATCAATCTCTTTGTGTGTTGATCCATAGGGTGTCTTGATAAATATTTTGACATATCATTTTTAAAGATAAATTATTTTTGGTTTCATATTACATTAAACTTTATCTTTCTATTTGGTTCCTTACCTTCTGTATTTATTGTTCCATGTCAAAACAGCATAAAAATGTTTATGTTTTAACCTCATTTTATTAATATAAACCATATGATTAATAATTTCTTACCATAAAAACTTTTTTTAAGTGGGAATTAATTGAAATCAATGTTAAATCATCTGATTATTTGGGTTAAAAGAAAAAAAACTTTATTGATAGGAATTTATTCAACTTGTTTATTTATAAGAACTTTGGATTACTAATCCCAAACCACTTTGACATTTTTTATGCCATTCCACTTTTTCTTTAAGATTTATTTACCCCTACCACTTTAATTTATAGTAATTTCTTTATTTCACTATTTTTAATTTATAATGTAATATGTATTCCTTACAATTTACAAAAAGTTCTTGATACTTTCCATTTATGTTTTTAACTATTTTAACTTAGTTTTACTTCTAATATATAAACAAAAAAAATTCACCTTTTAGACTTTTCATCTAGTTTACAAAACTTATCTTATTTTTTTAGTCTGTTTTTACTTCAAGTATTTTAAATTTTCAATTCAAGTCCACTTGAATCAACTTTATTTAGGACAATATTTGGTATCAAATCTAGTTAAAAAGTTTTCCTAACATTATCATATTTTTAGTGATAATGTTTTTATAGAATCTCATATTATTGTAAATAAATTGGAGTGCTAAAATTTAAAATTACTTTGATATTTGATGTAATGGATTACAAATACTAAAATTATAGAACAAATTACTTCCTGATAAATATATAAACAGATCAATTTTTATGCTCTAAAAGGACTATAAAATTATAAAAATCATTTTGATATATTCATCATAGAAGAAACAACTAAGTTTTTTCTAAATCATAAATTATAGAATACTTTATTGTATTCTATATCATGGAATATATATAGTCTTATTTAATCTTACATGGATTTAAATAGAATATGAAAAAATCTTAAAACTATACCTTTCAATACATCAAAAGAATTGGATAGTAGAAGAAAAGTGTTTCTGGTGGGATATCAAAGCTTGTATTTCTTTCTAGGAGATAATATTGAAAATTTTTACCAATGATTCAAGAAAATATTCAATTGTTTAAAAAAATTTAGTGAAATTGATATCTCTAACAAGTATATGGTTTATAAACTCATCAATATAGTTCCAATAGAATATAAGTCAAATATAACAAAACTTGAGTATACTAATAATATATCATATCTAAACATTTATAAACTTATCAAAACATTGATTTATTATGAGATTATGCTTAAAATATATTATAAAAAATAAATACATTAGAAGCAAAGATAATCTATCAAAATTAAGATTGTAAAAAATATCTCTAATTAAAGTGATATTCAACTAAGAAATGATGAGCTTTTTCAACACAAGAAAGGGATGGGAAAAAATTTTAGGAGAATAGGTCCATGAAATATGTATAAAGAAAGGAAAGGTTAGTATAATGTATCTATTAATAAAGAAGATAGAATAGAAACCAAGGAAGTTATCTACTATGAATATAATAATTCAAATCTTGTCAAACTGAATTTTCCTTGTAATAAGAATAATGATAAATACTTTTGGAAACTAAAAAGGAATAAGTGAAAGAATGTTTTCAATGAATTATATACCTAAAGTTTGATTGAAGATTTATATTTTTATGGTAGAACTAAAATAATAAATAGTTAAAAAATAGCTAGAGTTTTTTAAACAAAACCCATTGAAAATGGAACATGCTTTATGGAAAAGGTTATTGAAGACCTAATCACTAAGTCTTTGAATTATTTAGTTTTTTATAAATATTTTGAGGATCATATATATTCAAATGATCTAAAATATTATATTATTAATTTAAAGGATAACTATAATTTACTAGAGAAAAAAATAAAAAAATTAAGGAAAATATTTCCACATATAATAAAAAAGTTCTAATGTTATTTTCTGGCCTAGTTAGTAGACCTATTATTACCATACCTACTCATAATCATAAAAAAGTGATTTGATTTAAGTATAAAAATAAAATTTTGAATAATAATTCATTTAAATTAATATAAGGTAGAATTTTTTTTGAAATATGATAATTATTAAGAATTCATATAATTCAAAATTTAGACTTTGATATTTTGTATCTTCTAAATAAAAATTCAATAAAAAATATTTTTTTCATATAATCGAAAGATTGGACATCACACAAGACATTTTTGTTCATATTCCCAAACTGGAGGACATTAATATGTTAAATAACTTCTCAAGAAATGTTAATTTTTAGGTGTTTCATGTGATTATATTTCTTAGAAATTAGGTTCTCACCAATATTATATAGTAAATAATTTTTGGGTACTAAAAGTGTTACCCACTAATATTTTTAGAACCAAGAAAATTTAATTGCTAAAAAAATTATTAAAATAATTTTTATGAAGAGATGATGAACTCTGATGGTAAAATTATATGTTATATAGAAAACATTTTCTCCTAACATATAATGGATTAAGATTCTAACTTTATAAATTTTAAGAAATAAAAATGTGTACAAATGTTCATAGGTAAATAATAAAACTTGATAATAGGACTGGGAGATGTTTTTATCTGAGGTAAGTCTTTCATATTGAAAATTATTTATTTTTTAGTATTTAAGTTAAATCTCATTAGCATAATCAAATTATGAAATAATGGATACTGCATGAAGTTCCTGAATAATAAATTTACCATTACCAATTCAAATAGAGATCCAATATTATCTAAAAATTAGCATAATAAAATCTATATATAGACTTAGAGGAATTAAACTATTAGAAAATTCTTAGTCTTAGTGCGGTGGAAGATAATTTATGAAATTGTAATAGAATTTTAGGAAACTTTAACCTCTAAAAATTGACTAAGCTCTCTAAAAATGACCTCATTAGTCACATTATGATTCACATATCTTTTTTTGCCCTTATACTAATATTATTAACTGTTTTTGGGTTTTAATTCTCTGACCTAAGAATAAATTTCACTTATCATATTATTAATGATATTAATGGTAAATAATTTTAAATAGGATAAGTTTACTTTTTCATGTTTTCATTATAATCTGAGATGATTTATAAGAATCATGAAGAAATTAGAGGAAACTAATCCAAAATGTACACAAATTTAAAGGTTATAATGTGCTAAAAGATACCTAAATATAGATATTTTCACCCATTTGAGCTCATATTTGTAGTTTGAAACCATTATGGTGTAGGATACAACTTTTTAGAAGGCCATAAATCTCAGGTTATCCATTTAGAGTCCCAAAAGGTGGAAGATTTGGAGAAATTTTGAAATGTTCATAGCGAAGGAGAATTTTGTATTTTGATCATATCTCTCATTAAAGAAATATAGTTATCATCATACTTTATGGGGATTCATTTAATACATTTTTATTAAACTTTTAAATTATTCAAATTTGATAAAATACAATCTCTTAATCCAAATTTGGATGACAAGTGGTGGTATTATGAAAATAATGTGACAAAATCACCTCCTCTTTGTGCTATAAATCGCGACCTTAGGTGTATCATTTTGAATTTATGATAAGGGAGTGAAACACTTCCATAGAGTTCCTATCATCACCCTAGACATTTTATATATCCCAATAATCATAGAGATAGTTGAAATAAACAAGGATCCTTTTTGGATCTTATACCTCACTATGTAAGGCTAAAAGTTGGGTAATCATTGTAAAGGAAATATATGCTTTTCAATGGATTTATGACACAAAATTTTCATACTGGTAATTTTTATTTTATATTTTTCCACTTGGATAACACAAGTGGAAATTTATTTCCCTTAAACATTAAATAAATATATTCATTTTCATACCTTACACCATGCATAAGGTTTGGATATTGACTATACAATTGTCATTTCAAGGTCTATGTCAATGTTCATCATTTCAAGGAACTAGAGGGTAATCGATATTCTATTCAACCTCATCCAAATAATTACTCCAAACCCAAATGAATGTCTTAGAACTATGAACATGAAATTTTGTGTAATAAAATTTTTATGATCACATTCCCATATTTCTAGCAATAATAATTCTATTTTGTAAATATTAAATTCCAAATTCATGTTCTTTTATTTATTTATTTTTACTTTGAATAGTTTTCATATCCCCCTCCCCTAAATTTTAGTTTCTTTTATTAAAATTATTTAAAATATATACTCTCAAACTTTAACTCCCCTATTAAAAAAATTATAACTGTTTTTTGTTTGTGTTTAATGAAAAATGAATTCTAAATTAATCAATAAGTTCTTATATATTTTATTTTTTGAGCCTTGAGATGTTTGGAGAAAGTTAAATAATTTTTCTCTATGAAGAAAAAATCATGTTGCAATGCTCAATATATTATGTCATAATATTTATTATTCAATGATGGAAATTGTGTTTATATGGTTGCGCCATGATTATCATTATTCAAGCTACAAATATTGAGAATAAATTCTAGAGAAATGAAAAGGTGAAAATCATATTGGAATAGAGAAGTATTTAATTGTGATGGGATGTATCCAAAATAAGGCGTTTAACACTATGAATTATAGGAAAAGTGGAATTCCTCAAAAGATGGATATGAAATCCAAATTTTGTTGTGGTGATTGTGGTTACACTAAAATGTTTCAATCAAAAATATATATTTTAGAATCATGGTTTCATTTAAAAGTTCCAAGTATAAGTTGTATTAGGCTATGATTTTTAGAAAAGTAATAGTTTTTTCAAGGAATTCTTCCATGAAACTTTTTGTTGCAGAATAATTTTTTAAATATGGGGTTTTTTCATAGTTTAAATATATTTTCAAATGGAGTGATATTTTATTTTTAAATAGGTATATTTGAAATATTTTTTTAATAATAAGGATAGATGAGCTTTCCTATGATTTTTAAAGATGAATAATGTATTTATTGAAAGGAAAAATAGGGGTTTTTTCTTGAATTAGATAAATAAATTATCATGTGGAGAATTATCATGACTCGCCTTCTCCAAGATGAGGAAAGGGGCAGAAAACTACTAGAACCTTCCTTCTTCAAGTCAATGGAGATATAATGACCCCTGAGTCCCGCCTTCAATAGTTCCTAGAGTGGTTACTAGCACTAAGGGTATAGAATCTCACATAATATGGAAGGAATTACCAATTTCATCAAACAAGATCAGGAGATAAGATGTTAAATCCTAAACAACTCCAAAGAATAAAAGTAAAAGTAAATCCAAAAACCCTTTTTCTACATACATGTTTGAAATAAAGTGCTAAAAAGTACAAGAAAACCCCAAAGGAAAGTACCAAAAGAGAGAAATGCAGTAATGACGACTATCCTGATGCCCAAGCTAATAAGGTATGGCATGATCCTCAATTTACTCCTAGAAACCTAAAATTAGTTTTATATACATAGAGTGAGTACACAGGTATACTTGGTAGGGAAATCAAAATCTCTCATACACAAGTGGGGAGACATTTGAATACCCCATGAGAAATAGAGATAACCAAAACACCTAGCAAGAAAACTATCCACCCAGCCTCACCAAGGAATACTCCCCAAATAACGCAAGTCAGTTAAATTAATAGTAATAGCACATTAACATTTGGGTACCCCGCACCACTATCCCACTGGTTATTTAGGACATCCTATGCATCATACATCCCCCAAAAATCCCCCTACAGTCCCACTGCCTCCCCCAACACCAACCATATGGGCCATCCCAACTGCGCATCCCACCCATAGACACCTAGGCCACAATATCCACACAGAACCATTCCCACAGACACCTAGGCCACAACAACCACCACCATGCCTGAAGACACATGGGCCTCATCCCAAAGACACTTGGGAAACAAACCTACCTGCACACACCTAAGCCAGCCACCACAACACACCCTGCCAAAAGATTCTTGGTCCATAATTAACCTTAGGCCATCACAACCTATTTAAAGATTCATGGGATACTTAGTAAAGGGAGAAGAAAGGGTCTAATAACCATCCACTCATAGGAATGTTGGGAAAAACACCCTCCCCCATGAAATGGGGGTGTTCAGCACAAAGTTCTCAACATGGTTGGGTTGCATATAAGAAACACAAAAACTAAATTCATATACACATATGTAATCGAGCACTCATACCAACCTAAGGGTTACAAAACCAGAAACCAATCGTACACAACCACTCTTGTTGTTATCCCTACATACACAAGTACACAACATCCATAACTATAGCACAACCCATTTCTAGAAAATAGTTCCCCATTGTACCAGTTCTCATTTTCATGTTCAAGTGATTCCTTCCTTCACTACTAGACAACTAACAGTAATGGCCATGAGTCAAAAACAACAACTGAAGGAAAATTTCCAAGTAGGATTTTAAGTATTCACACCTAGTTCTCTTGTAAAGTAACAACATCAAAATGGATATGTGAGATCACTTGAAGTAATAGAGAAAAAACAAGCCCCAAAAAACTAGCTCCACATGCTCTCAAATTCAAAAACCATCAACCTCTCAACCAGAGATTCCATTCCCATCCTATTTTCCCAACAAAGAATCAAAAATAACAAATACACACATTACCAAAACAGATCAAGGAAGTTTTCTAATTTATCCAACACCATTAATTAAGTTCCTTCTTTCTATTTGGTTATCTGGGGTGATCACACAGGGATTATTATTAATTGGTAATCCATTTAAACAACCAATTTTACATGATTGACTAGTTCCCATGTTACAGTTATTTAATAACAAGATTATATAGAAAACATAGCTTCATTTGTGTGCAATAAGGGACCAACAATGGCCACTATTTTTAGTGTTCATAAACCCATAAAATTCACAACATAAAAACAAAGGTAAAACACAGTGATGTCATCATCATTCCCACCCCTTCATTCTTTAAAAGTTCATTTATTATCTTCGTTAAATTTGGTTTCCTCTACATCCTAAAGGATCATTACCATACTCACCCTGCATGATTCACAGTAAAGAGAGATGAAGGAAAAACCCCTACCTTGAAGATAAAGGATTGAAGTTTTCTCCTCACTCCAAGAACTAGGGATGCTTGACTTGTAGAGGAAGAACTCCAAGGACTCCAAGGTTGAGTGGGAAAGGCTCCAGCATGGGCGCATGATTCTTATTGGGAGGAAGTCTCAAGCTGCACTAACAGAATCCAAAAGGAAGAAGGAAGATAGGATCCCGTCCTAAGAAGAGTCCAGATCCTAAAATTAGGGATACAATTTGAAATTACTTAAAATTTGGATCCTGGATCGACCATGTAGCTCGGTGGTTTCACATGTTGGTATTAATTGAGATTTAATAATTCTCCTTAGATATAGTGAAGATAATGGTAGTGAGTTAATATATTTCCTTTAAATGGAGAAAATGAACATGTAATAGGAGAGAAACTAGAAAACACGGTAAAGGGTGTGACATTGAGGAAAAAGGCCACATGTTTTGGTAACTCAAGGGTTGATCGACTCTTGGGGGATTTAAAAAATCTTTTACTGGCCTTAAATCCCTTTGAAATGGGTATTAAAACACTTTTACATCAAAAGATATGTTACTAAAGCGAAACTGGAAAGTCCTGAAGAAACTAGAAATGAATCACTAATGGGTGAGTCACCGTCACCCTGGCACTGTCGCCCTAGCACTGTTTCCTTGGCATCGATGCCGATCAGTGCCATTGGTGGCCCATCGGTGCCACTGGTGGCCCATCGGTGCCACTGGTGGCCCATCGGTGCCACCAATACCCATCGGTTCCATCGGTGGCCAATTGGTTCTACTGATGGCCGATCAGTGCCACTGAAGTCCATCAGTTCCATTTATGCTTGATCGGTTCCACTGATGGTTGATCGGTGCCACCGATGCCCGATCGGTGCCACCGATGCATATCGGTGCCACTATTCATTCAGCCTAAAATTGGAAAACTCTTTAATGAGTCACTAATGGTCCCCAGGATACCACAAATACTAGAATTTGGAAAGGTATGTTAGGTACCGGGATGGGCAGTGGAAGCCGATGGGCCAGGAAATTAAAAAAATTTGCTTCACCAGAGTGACATAACAATGTTAACTCTAGTGATCTTATTCCAGTACGGTCTGAGGACCACACTTGGATTTGACAGATCAAAAAATAAAATTGAACATATACCTTGTTCAGATCTGATGTGTGCAAGTCCATTGTTGGATTCTGGTGACTTTTTCTTGAAGAATCTTACGTTGGATCCCTCTAGATCATCCAAACATGCCTCTTAAATCTTTTCACTCATCGTTCGTCAGAATCTAGGTGCTAGCGTGGTACACCAATGACCTCTTCAGTGCAATGGTGATCACCGCAAGCAAGAGTCTTTGATCCAAGAAGAAGAAACTTGAATATCTTTTTTTCTTGATAGATTCTCTCTCTAGAATTCAGTAGGAGAGAGAGGCTCTCAATTCCAACCCATGAATAGTTACATGGGAAGAGCCTCTCTCTTACTTATATAGAGAATGTCTAAAATACCCGATATGGGTTCTCATCCCCTGTATAATAGATATTCACAGTATAAGTATTATAAATATTTATTTATGACAAAATAAATTATGACATAAATAATATTTATAATTTTTTATCACTAACTGCAATATATATATATATATATATATTAAATATATATTACGTGATAAACTTCAGTCTATAACTTGAATCACTTCTTCTAAAAATATTAAACAAACTTGGAATATCTAAATCCATTCAAAAAATATTTTATCTTTGTAGTTACTTAATCACTTGTAAATACATTTTATAAATAAATTCAACAAACTATTTTGAACTTGAATAATTAAAGAATTTATTTATTACTTGGATATTCATAGAACTTGGATAATACTCGGGCCCTGTGGTAGGGCCCATTAAGTTCTATATTCTTGTTCCATAGAATAGGGAATATTCTCAAAGCACTATAGTGTGTGACCCTCTAGTCCCTTATCTCAATAGTAGTGAATAATATTCACTAACCAAAAGCGAGGTCTAGAAACCCATCGAGGCCCCTATAGAGATAAGATAAAGTCAAAGAAATGAATACCTTCCTACAAACATGGTCTATGTAATATAATCTCTTCGTCATTGATATATCAATAAAGAAGAATGCACACTAGTGTCATTGTCCTTTATCTTGATTTATTTTATTTTTTGATCTGTCTGGACGGTCTTACCTTCCACTACCATGGCCATGGATTTAATGAAGGTGCATCCATCCTAATCAACAAGGTCTAAGATATCTCTTCCTCAACTCAGAAGAAACAAATCCTATCTTGGTCATTCAATCAATGTCATGTCACCAATGATGTACCAAACACAAACTAACTTTCCATGACTTCATTTCCATGGTTTTATCCTTGCATCAAAGTACACAATTAAATGACATACATTAATAATGATCTCAAGTCTGGAAACTATTACACATGACTGTATCTAGGAACGAACAATGAAACCTAAAACTTGTGGTGCTCCTATTAGGAAGGTCATCCCTCTTGATCTCAACTACTAGAGATCATCAGGTGAAAACTTCATGAGAAGAAGTCTAAATTCTTATGATCCCCCAGCACCTGATAGTCACACATCATCTGTGTCCTTTTAGAATGATGTAATTGGACCATAGTACATTACTTTAAGATAATTGTCATGGCATCTCGGGGTTCTCATTATAGTCTGGGATTTACTATAACCCTTTTATACGACATGTAATCTAATGAAATTGACATAAATAAATTGGATGGAGAAGTGTATACACTATTATGGAAAGATAAACACATGTATATATAAAAACACTACATACAGGTAGTGGTAATCAATGTAAAATACAAGTTGGGTCTAGGGAACCCACTTTCAACAAGTTAATGGACCAAGAAGGTCTAGGCCATTACATCAGATACCTCTCAAATTATTCTCTCCCTCAAGAATCCAAAAGTAAACCTAAAGAAAGGAGAGGGGTCTGAACAACCACCTCTTAAGATACCTCTTAGGGATAGACCACCCTAGAGTTGTTCGAAATCTTGAAAAAACCTTGACATCTAAGAGAATTTCTCTCACATCTATCTCCTGAACAAATATAGAAACACTACCACTCTTCTCCCCCGAGTAACCACACAAACACATATAGGTCACACCATCCAAACTTATGGATCGGGGATTCCCTTTTCCCATGTCATGATACTATCTACTTTGGGCGGCACTAACTCGCCCACATGGGTTTAATCGCATCCACCTTAATGTTTCTTGATTAGGGATCACGTCCTCCCCTCCCCACATTTAGGACTTTTCACACACATTCAGAGAACAAGGGACACAACCCATCTTATAACAAATAAGTTCAAGACTTATATCACATCAAAGGATAAGGAAAACACAAGATCAAAACTCAAAATAGCTCTAGGTACTGGGAATGCATTTGTGCCTCCCATTCCTAGGTACTCTAATCGAGGCCACCATGCCTCCACAATATGAGAACCAAGGGAATGGTCCACCCATGAAGAACCTTCTCCTTACAATCCTCTATTTTCACCAGTTTCTCCACGAACATCGTATCATCCTCGATATCCCACTCTCCATGGTTGAGGATGTGGGAGTCATCATGTAGATACCGATGGAGCTGAGATACATGAAAGATGTTGTGGGTCCTCTCCATTAGTAGTGGTAATTCCAGTTAATATGCCACCTCACTGACCTGTCTCAACACCTCTAAGGATCCGATGAACCTAAGAGAAATCTTACTCCCCCAGTCAAACCTCTTCTACCCACGCCATAGAGAGACCATTAAGAACACATAGTCCCCAACCTAGAACTCCAAAGGTCTCCTCCTATGATTAGAATATGACTTATTTCAGTCTTCAGATGCCTTCATCCTCTCATGCACAAGCTGAACCTTCTCTATCATGCTCTGCACCACCTCCAGGCCAAGAACACCTGCCTCCCCAACAACCTCTGTCCAGCACACAGGTGAACGACACAGTCTTTCATACAAGGATTCGAACGGTTCCATGCCAATGGTATATTGATAGTTATTGTAGTAGGAAAACTCAACTATATGAAAGTGTCATACACATGATCCTATGAAGTCTATAACACACGCTCACAGCATATCCCCTAGCGTCTGGATGTTCCTCTCTGTCTGCCCATCTATCTGAGGGTGGAAAGAAATGTTAAGGCATATCTGGCTGCGAAAAGTGAGCTGCAATACTTTCTAGACTCATGAAGTAAAGCGTGTATCCTAGTTTTAAATGATGGTTCTAGGAACTCTGTGCAGTTTTAAAACTTCACCCACATACTTTTGTGTTAAGACATCCACTGCGCTCGACTCCTTAATCGCTAGGAAGTGAGCCGATTTCATCAAACAGTCCACCACTACACATATGTAATCACAACCTCCCCCAACTATGGGTAGTACCATGAAAAAATCCATCAATAATTCATCCCACATACACTCAGGAATTTCTAAGGGCTGCAACAGACCACTCGGAACATAGTGTTCAGCCTTCACCTACTGAAACACAAGGCACTTTTCCACAAACTCTTCCACTATCTGCTTCACTATGGGCCACCAAAACTGACCTCTTAAGCCCTGGTACATCTTGGAGACTCCTGGGTGTACCACCAAGGCTGGTCTATGGAACTTTAAAATAACTCCCTCACACATTACCTCTGGGAAAAATAACTTCGCATGGAAAAGCATCTAATTCTGACCATCCTTCGACCATCCTTCCGAAGCATCACCCTGGATAACACGATCATGCATCACTACAACCTATGAGTCTCCCCACTAAGACTCCTCCCCCTATAAAACCAAGTAAGATTGCACAGTCATATGAAATAGACATCCTCTACCATCCTCCACTCTCATCCCCTAATGTAAAGTAGTTAACTCCTCTATTACCTTCCAATAATCGGCAGATTCTTTAACCATAACCTTTTATGACTTCCTAATCAATACATAGTCCACCATGTTCCCCTTTCATAAGGTGTAGGATATCTCTAAGTCATAGTCCTTTAGAAACTCTATCCACCTTCTCTACTATAATTTCAGGTCTCGCTGGGAGAAGACATGCCTCAAGCTCTTATGATCTGTGAAGACCAAGAAGCATTCCCCAATGAGGTAATTATGCCACAACTTCAGTTGGAACACTACTACTGAAAGATCTAGGTTGTGGGTGGCATAGTTACATTCATGAGGATGTAACTGCCTAGACCCATAAGAGATCACTCCTTGATACTACATCAGCACACACCCCAAGCCTAAACTGGAAGCATCATAGAATACCTTAAATGTTACCCCTTCCTCTGGAAACCTCAGCACTGGGGCACTGACCAGCCTTCCCTTCATATAACTGAAAGTTATCTGACACTGTTCTCCCAATATTAAATCCTCATCTTTTCTAGTCAAGGATGTCAAAGGTGCTGCAACTCGGGAGAAGTCAGGCACAAATCTCTGGTAGTAACCTTCCAGTCCTAGGAAACTATAAACCACTACCACATTCTTGGGTACCACCCAAGAAATAACTACTTCTACCATTGATAGTTCCACCGGTATTCCCTTATAGGACACTACATGTACAATAAAGTGCACCTATCTCATTTAGAACTTTCACTTGGAAAGATTCACGTATATTTTGTGGTGTTGAAGATCCTCCAAAACGGTCCTCATATTCTCAACATGATCCTCCTATAATCTTGAGTAAATCCAGATTCCATCGATGAACATGAATATGAACTAGTACAAATACTTTCAGAAAATAGATTTCATAAGCCCCATGAACACATCTGGTGCATTCTTAATGCCGAATAGCATGACCATGAACTCAAAGTGACCATATCTACACCTAAAAGTAGTCTTTTAGATATCACATCCTTCACCCACAACTAGTGATATCCATACCACATGTCGATCTTAAAGAACCAACCTGATCCCTTCAACTTGTCAAAAAGATCGTCGATCCTTGGGAGGGGGTAATGAAAATTGACTATCATCTAATTCAGTATTTGGTAGTCTATACATAGCCTGATACCATTGTTTTCCTTCTTTGCAAACAATACTGGAGCACCCCATGGTGACACACTTGGTCAGATAAAATCCTTATTCATCAGTTCATCAACCTGAATCCACAACTCCCACAACTCAGAAGGCACCATCTGATAGGGATCCATAGAAATTGGATAGGAACTTGGTTGTAATTATATCTTGAACTCAACATCACATTGAGGGGATAGAGTCACAAAATCTTTGGGGAAGACATCCAGAAACTCACTGACAATCCTTGGAGCTTCCACCATCTCTGAGTATGATGATTCCACTGATAGCTTGGATAACAAGGAAAGAAGGGGCTCCACATTCCGGATTCCTTCCTAGAAACCACACTCACCCACAAAGGTTACACGTTGGCCGCCCATATATGAGAACATGAAGAATATCTGGAATTATTCGATAAAAGATCTCATGAAAAATAGCCAATAGATGCCTAAGATGACATCTTATGGCTACATCTGTAGTATAAAGAGATCCCCACTAGACTGATGCAGCCCCAACATCAGTCTACATCCTCAAAAATCATCAAACAGTAAGTATATATACGTCTAGACCCAAGGCATTGGTTATAATGGGTGCAATAAAGGAGTGTAAAGCTCCTGAATCAAATAAGCAACATGTAAGAGTACTAAACAAATTGATCATACCTCGAATAACCTCTGGCCCTGTTGGAACTGCTACCCCTGTAACGTCCAACTACCCATGCCTAGCTTCTCTACCCCTCAGTCATTGGCCTCCTCCCCAACTACACCCTAGTTGAGGTCCCTGAGGAGCGCCCTAAGGTTGGCCTCCTCTTATAACATTTTCTCTCAAGGGGCAGGGGCCTACTGCTGCAGCTGAAAAGGTCTGGACGAAAACTGGTGATGATAAGGTGGGAAGTGAACCTACCCACCCCCATTATACGGAGATCGAAATGGGCACCAACTCTGGATATACCCAAAACCTCCAAAAGAAAATCACCTCAGTCCCAGACCCATCGAGAAATGGTGATGACTAGGAGATCAAAACTGGAACTGTTGAGGCCTACTCCCCCCATCCAAAACTCGGAAGGCCCAGATGCTGGAGGCCTGATGCTAAAGGAATTCCCATTTAACAATCTCAACTAGATCCCCTCTTATGGCACACCTCCCAGTGTGGGAATCCTCTCTACTACCTCATCCTTATTTTAAACCTCCAAGTATGTTGTTAGAGTGAAGGGATGAATAGCATACTAAAGCGAAGGTCGGAGTGTCTCCTCTAAGAGTCTTGCCTGTGAATCCTTATCCGAGAAGAGGTCTAGAGTGAAACGAAAGAGATCATTGAACTTGATCTCTAAATCCCTTATCGACATAATCCCTTGCTATAGGGAGAACATCTCTTGCCTCTTTTCATCCTTCATCATAGAAGAAAGTAATTCTTCCCAGAACACCCTCTCAAAGTCATTCCAAAAAACCTCAATCTCCATCCTCTCTCTGAGGTAGAGCATCCCCCACTAATGCACTGCTCCCCTCATCTGACTAACTACCAATGGGACCTAGTACTCTCTCAGATAAAAGATCAAGGGAAATGTTATTCTCAACTCCTCAAGCTAACCCTCTATCTTCAAGTCAAAAACACTACCCTCGTACTTCCATAGGGTCTGCCACTCGAAAGAATGTAGAGTCTTCTGCTACTTTTTATCCTCTTCCTCTCAGTCAATCCTCCATTGAGCGACTAGATCAAACTTCTGGGCCTTGACTGCCTACACTACTCATGGTTTTCATCTGGGTATCATATCTAAAAAGAGAAATAAGGAATTCCTAAGCCCAACTAGTTAGGAAAATCCATGTTCAAATTTTTTTTAAACTTTTTATTTATTTTAAATTTCCCAAAACACCCATGACACACAAGAACACAAGTCATTATGATGTGTGTACCTTTCCAAGGGTATCTACTCTGCAATCAGTGTAGCCTCAATTGGTCATTCAATAGGCCCATATCCCTTGCATCAGATCATGGGGGGCCTAAAATCTTGTGTCCTGGTCGGTCTTCCCTAGCCTACTTCATGCACCAAGATTTCCTAGCACTATTACCCTAACATCCCATGAAATATTCATTGTGCCTAACCCTGAACTCCATCCTATCTCTCAACCTTCCTCTGATATCATTTTTTCCTGACCCGCCTTCTCCACGGTGAGGAATGGATAGAAAACTGCTAGGCCCTTCCTTCTTCAAGTCGATGGAGAGATAATGACCCTCGAGTCCCGACTTCAATAGGTCCCAAAGTGGAAACTAGCACCAAGGGTATAAAATCTCAGGTAATATGGAAGGAATTAACCTTTTTATCGAACGAGATAGGGATATAAGATGGTAAATCCTAAACAACTCTAATGACTGAAAGTAAAAGTAAAGCCAAAAACCCTTTTTCCACATGCATGTTTGAAATAAAGTGCTACAAAGTACAATAAAACTATAAAGGAAAGTACCAAAAGAAAGAAAGTAACCAACAATGACTATCTCAATGCCCAATCTAGTAAGGTCTGGCACAGTCCTCAAAGTCCTCCTGGAAACCTAAAAATAGTTTTATATATGTAGGTTGAGTATATAGGTATACTCAGTAGGGAAACCAAAAGTTCTTGTGAACATGTTGGGAGACATTCTAATACCCCATGAGAAATGGAGATAACCAAAACACCTAGCAAGGAAACTATCCACCCATCCTCACCAAGGCACACTCCATAAATAATGCAAGATAGGTAAAGTAATTGTAATATCACATCGACATTTGGGTACCCCGAACCACTTTCCTACTGGTTATTTAGCACACCCTATGCATCAGACCTCCCACACAAATCCCACTACAGTCCCACTACCTCCCCCAAAAAAACCATATGGGTTATCCCAACTGTACATCCCACCCACGGACACCTAGGCCACAACAACCACTCCCACATATGAAGACACATGGGCCTTATCCTGAAGACACTTGGGAAACAAACCTGCCCACACATACCTGGTCCAACCACCACAACACACCATGCCTAAAGATTCTTGGACCATAATGAACCTTAGGTCATCACATCCTACCAAAAGTTTCTTGGGATACCTAGGAGAGAGAGAATAAATGAGCTAATAACCAGACACCCATAGGAATGTTGGAAAAAACACCCTCCCCCATGAAATGGAGGTGTTCGGCAAGAAGTGATCAACATGGGTGGGGTGCGTATAAGAAACACAAAAACTAAATTTTTATACAAATAGGTAATAAAGAACTCATCCCAACCTAAGTTTTCTAAAACCAACAACTAGTCATACACAACCACTCTTGGTGTTATCCTTATGTGCACAAGTACACAACAGCCACAATAAGAGTACAACCCATTTCTGGAAAATAGTTCCCCATTGTACCAGTTCTCTTTTTCATGTTCAAGTGATTCCATTTAAACATTCCTTCACTACTAAGAAAATAACAGGCATGACCATGAGTCAAAAAAACAACTTAAGGAAAATGTCCAAGTAGTCTTTTTAGCATTCACACCTAGTTTTATTGTAAAGTAACAACATCAAAAGGGATCTGTGAGATCCCTCGAAGTACTAGAACCAAAACAAACCCCAAAAAACTAGATCCACACAATCTTATATTCACAAACCATCAACCTCTCAACCATGGATTCCATTTCCATCCTTGTTTCCCCACAAAGAATCAAATAGAAAAAATACACACATAACCATAACATAGCAAAGATGTTTTTAGATTTAGGTAACACTGTTCATTAAGTTCCTTCTTTTTGTTTGGTTATCCAGGGTGATCACACAAGGGTTATTATTAATCAGGAATCCATTTAATCAACCAATTTTACATGATTAACCATTTCCCATGTTACAGTTATTCAATCGCAAGATTATCTAGAAAATAGATCTTCATTGGTGCGCAAGAAGGGACTACCAACAACCATGATTTTTATTGGTCATAAACCCATACAATTCAAAACATAAAAATGATAGTAAAACATAGAAACATCATCATAATTCCCACCCCTTCATTCTTTAAAAGTTAGTTTATTATCTTCATTAAAGTTGGTTTCCTCTATGTCATGAAGGATCATTATCATACCTACCCCAGATGATGCCCATTAAAGAGAGACGAAGGGAAACCCCCTACCTAGATGATCAAGGATCGAAGTTTTCTCCTCACTCTAAGAACTGGGGATGCATGACTTACAGGGAAAGAACTCAAAGGACTCCAAGGATAAGTGGGAAAAGCTCTAGCATAGGTGTATGATTCGTCTCGAGAGGAAGTCTTAATTTGCACTAACAGAACCCAAAAGGAAGAAGGAAGAGAGGATATCATCATAAGAAGAGGCCAGATCCAGAAATCAGGGAGACAATTTTGAAGTACTTAAAAATTTTATCATGTCTCAACCACACGGATCGGTGGTTTCACATGTTTGGATTAACTGAGATTTAATAATTCTCATTGAATATGGTAGAGATAATGACTATGAGTTAATAAATTTCCTTTAAATGGAGAAAAAAACACGTAACAAGGGAGAAACTAGAAAACTCAAAAAAGGGTGTGGAACCAAGGAAAATGGCCACACATTTTGGTAACTCAAGGGTCGCCTGAATATTAAGGGATTTAAAACATCTTTTAATAGTCTTAATTTTTTTAAAGGGGTATTAAAACACTTTTATGTCAAAAGATATGTTACTAGAGAGAAACTATAAAGTTTTAGAGAAACATGAAATGACTCATCGATGGGTGAGTCACCGTCGCCCTGGAACCATTGCCCTAGCTCCATCGCCCTGTCACTGATGCATATCTATGCCATTGGTGGCCCATCAGTTCCACTGATGCCTGATTGGTTCTATTGATGCCCATCAGTGCCACCAATGCCTGATCGATACCACCAATTCCAACCAGTTCCACCGTTCGTTCAGCCTAAAATTATAAAACTCCTCAATGAGTCACTGATGGTCCCCAAGATACCCCAAACACTGGAATTTGGCAAGGTAATGGACCAATAAGGTTCGTCCCATTAAAAGAATAAAAAAATAAGGAAGAGAGAAAATTGTAGAAAAATAGAATTTTATAAATAATTACAAAGATAATTATTTCTAAAAATAAAAGTATATCATTATTTTAATGAATATTGGACATATTATTACACAAATATAGGTGTAATATTTTGTTTTTGATTAGTGGAATCAAAATTTCTCACTTAAGATAGTAGTTAATTATTATTGAATGTGAGAGTAGTGATTTATCATTTTTATTATTTTTTGTAACCCAATAGGGTCAATGAGTCCACTTTGAATTTTTAAACAAGAAATTAGATTTATTGGGTTTTTTCATACTAATAAATCAACTCATTTATACTCCTTGGACATAGCCCAATAAACCAAGTAAAATTTTTTGTGACATTTCATGATTTATCACTATATATTCAATGATATGGAGAGTCATGTTTTGACTAATTAGAAAAAAAATATCATTGGAATGAGTTAAATAAATTTAGATACTATGATTCAACCCCCCCCCCCCACCCCCATGGTATCATTCCTTGTATTAGACCAAAAAATTTCATCAAAGAAAAATTTATAGTTTGAAATGGTTTTCTATATTTGGAAGGAAAATAAGTAATAGAAAATCACAAGGTAATTCCAATATTCGATGGAAACAACTTCCAATTATGGAAAAATTGAATGAAGTAAAACTTATGATCATTAATAATGGATGTGTACATAATTGGCTTCTATGTAATTTCAATAAATATGGAAATTATATTTTTTTTTTGAAAAGATATCTCAAGGAGATGAATGTTGATACCAAAGGAATAAATTATAAATTCTAAGAGAAGGAAGAGGATGAGATCGTATGGGGAAGAGCACCACTAGGTTTTCCCCCATAGCCACCCTTCTTCCTCTACCATGGATCGACTACAGATTCTCCTCTTGTCACTTCTAATCGGCATCCTTATAGCATCGACGTCCTCTAGATCATCTGTTTTGATGTCTCCCACCTTTTACTTACCTAATTTCCATCCTTCCCTTTTGATGTTTAGGTCTTTCTTTGGTGGTACGTTGATGTTCCTGTAGTCAGGATCTTCAGTCTGATGATGCAGATTCAACTTCTTTGTTAGCTGGGAGTGCATGGGGTGGTACGCTGCGGTCTCTGTGCGAGGTTAGATGGTGGCAATGGGTTTTCATTTCATATTCTATGGCTTTTAGTGATCTTCATGGTCCAAGGTGATTTTTTGAGGTCTTTTTGTTTTGGGATCTAGAATTTGGGGTGTCTCCATCACTGAGGTATGCTTCATCATTCTCATGGAGGCAGTGGGGGTCTGGGGCATCGTCTGGTGACCAGGTTGTTAGAGTAATTTTCATCGGTGGAGGTTTTATGGCCGACCTTGTGGTGATGGGTTTTTCACTTTGATGTTTCATATGCTTGTATCTTTTTATTGTTGTGATGTTTCTTATTATTGTGATTCTTCTTCTTGTGGTGAATCTGATGTGTGAATCTGGTTGATTCTAGTTGGGTGGTGTGTTCTACTGTGCGGCCATAGGTACAAGGGCCTATGCTTCCATATCTGCTTCAGAGGATTCTTTAGATGAGGTTGAGAGAAGAGAGTTTTCATTAGATCATGTCTATTTGGAATCCGATGTTTGAGAAGGTATGGCTTTTTCCATCGGTACCAAGCTCATACATCACTACACGGGATAACTAGCTAAGTAGTGATGAGAAGGAGGAAGTTGGACTGATTGTTTTATGTTGGGGAGGGGATTCCCTTGTATTTTTAATTTGGTTTTATGTATTTTGATCCTTTCGAGCACATTTTAATGTCTTATTCCCTTGAATTCATGTTGGGTTCCCCTTCATCCCTTAAAAGGGGTTTATGATATAATAAAAAAAATCAGTCAATCAAAGGAATAAATTCTCTATGAGGAGTGTTATCTAACGCAATATATATAAAAATATATGAAATTGATGTCATGTTAATCCTCAAATTCCATGTGGGGAAATTTTTAAAATGATTATGAAGGTATCATAGAGGTATGAGAAGAAAAATTAAAAGTTCTATAGAATAAGTATGAGGATTTTAGGATTCACTCAAATAATATATCAATGAATTATTTAATTATCTGAGTGTAATTGTAGAGTAAATGTGTAGACTTTGTAAAATATTTTATGATGTAAATATTGTGTAGTGAATTTGATAAGGTTTCCAAATTACTTCAATCTAAAGGTTTTGGTGATTAAGGGAAATTATCCAAAGACTATATCTTTAGATGATTTTCATAGAACACTTTTTTCTTATGAGATGAGAACTAATGAATATGATCCTATTAAAAATTAAGGATAATGAGAAGTGGAATTCAAGGAAATTAGAAAGGTCAAGATTAAGGAATATCTGGATGATAAAGTGGTTGATGAGTCATTTAATTCCTTACCTCTAATCTAAAAATGGGGAAAAAGTTTAAATCAAAGCTTCTAATTACCTTTTTTTTATGTGGACAGGTTGGGAATTGTGTTGATAAGTGTCACATAAAGTTTCAAGATGATGAGGAATATGAAGCACCAATGAAAATATTAATTAGATATTTGAAATACATGAGATAATTTCAAAGAAAAAATTGTTTATAAAAAATAAATTTCTTTCACAATAGATCATAAACTTATAGGAATCATAAGTGGATGAGATTGGGTATTTAAAATACATTTGTGAAAATATACATGTGTTTATAATTGAAAAAACAAAAAATGAGGAGCAAATTGTAAGTGACAATGTTGAAGTTGAGGGAGTTTTAGATATCAATTTTTAGTTAGAGGTCGCTCTTTAAAAATTACATTTTTATGGGTAAAAGAATAAGGTTAATAATATTGAATATGATTATAAAATCTATATATAACAGTGATAAGAAGTTAAATATTATTTGAAGGATTATATTAAAATGATTAAATTTGAAAATCCATAAAATTCAAATAAAGTAGTGGAGATAAAACTCAAAATTGAGGATAAGGCTAGAATTATCAATGGATTGAATAACACGGTGAAATAAAGGGTTAAAATACTTAAGGATCTAAAAGGAAAATTTGATGGGATGAGATAGAAGATAGAAGGCCAAGAAAGAGTTATGACTCTCAGGATGACATCAAGAAGTTAGCTTATACAGGCTATGGAAAAGGTAAAGGTGGGGTATGGAGATCCCTAAAAATAAAATCAATGATTTTTATAGCAACAAAGTTCATATCATTAAGGTAAAATAGGTTTAGGTCTTGGTCCTAAACAAAAGTTGATCATGATTGATTCAAATCCATAATATATCACTTATAGGAAAAATATTGAATTGGTAAAATATCAAAATATCATTTGGTCACCAAAGAAAAAATATAATAATATAACAAAAATTAAGTTTTATTATTTTTAAAAGATAAAATATATAAAAAACATGTGTTCCACAGAAAATAGATACTTTAAGTCATAAGATAAATGGAGGAAGGTGAGTAGAAATTAACTCTCTTAGTATATTTTAAAAGGATACTATGTTTGGTTTTTAGTTTATAGACATAAAAACATGTATTTATCATCAAGTATGAGAATAATTTTTCCAAGGTAGACTTGAATTGGTAGTTCAAAATAGATGAAGGAGTCATCAAGCAAGCAAAACCCCCAAATTAGGTTTTCATAATTTCAAAATGAGTAGTATACATCATAATTGGAGGGGAAACATATATATCAACCACAAAAAGGATGTTAATAAATAATCTTAGATCATGAAAAAAAGGGTTAAAAATTATATTAGTAGAGATTTCATTAACGAAAATTGATTAAGATAGAGTTTGAATTATTAATAGTGAATTCACTTTCCATATATTAAGAAAAAAGGATCTTTTCATGGGGATCAAATGTGACATGGGATAAATTTTATTGTTTAGAAATTATGAATACTTGAAGATAATTGGATTTATAAATGTCAAAATTAAATTAAAATACATTAATAGAATATATTTTTTAGTTTTAAAATTCCTTGGTTAGAATATAATTTATATAAGAAAATTGCGTGACTCTAGGCATCAAATAAACATCACCAAGAAGAATTGTACAACCAACAGAAAGGATGATGAAATCATGATGAAAGGAAATCACACTAATGGGAATATCTACCTCATTAGTAGAGATAAGAATATATGATTTATATTTAAGGAAGATAAAAATAAGTTGTGGAATAACCATCTTGGACACTTGAGATAAAACTCCATTGAATATTTAGTGAATCATAAATTTTCACATGAAATTCATAATCTTATATGTGATCAAACTCATATGTGTGATGTGTGTAAAAAGATAAATATTATTATTAATAAATACAATTCAAAAGATAAGAAGTTCACATGGTTACTAGAATTGGTTAATGTTGATGTTTATGGGATGATACCACCAAAATATTTTGATAGAAAGATATTTTATATACTATTAATTAATGAATATAGTTTTATGGTATAGTTAATGATGATTAATCCCAAATATAAAGTGTTTAATTTCATAACATGTTATCAAATATTGGTAGAGAGGATTCTTGTAAAGAAAATATTAAAATTATAAATTGATAATGGCATGGAATTCACTAATATCAAATTGGAGGATTATATCAAGAAATGCTAAATATGGAATCAAGTTTCAATGTTCAAAATCCTTAATAAAATGATTTATTTTTTAACACCATAACCCAAACCAAAGAGCCTAAGCTAGAATTACACATGACCTCATTTGCACCTCCTAGTACTCAAGAGGTTGATGACTAGTGAAAAGGGTTAAAGGAGTGATGTGGGGGGGACTATAGCCTCAGTGCCAAGTAAAACATCAGAGTATAAAAATGTAAGTGATAACAATAAATCAAATAATAATTAATAAATCAATCAATAAACCAGGTAGTAGCATACTCCAAAAGTAAAATCCATATAGTATCAATATGGATTGTTAGATACAGAAACCAAAAACTTAATAAAAGGGGATCCCCATAGGTGTTGAAACAATGTATGAAGTTAAGAAGGTAAAAACATTATTATATAACCATCTATCATGAGGTCCATCATACAATGCTCGCATCCTCATTCTAACCTTCTCAACTATCCACTATAAGGCCCTTTCCCTTCACTGAATCCTTGAACATGAAGTCTACAAGCGCACTGAAATACCCAAGTAGGGTGTGAGTACAAGACCCAATTGGACACAATCAATGGACCTTAAAATAATTTCATAGAATATATAATAGTTCATTATATGAAAGTAAATAGAATAGATATAAGCATTAAGTATATCACATAAGCACAATATATATGTCAGGTCCTCAGAGACCAACTCTACCTGCTTCGGCTCCATGATGGAAGGAAATAAACCCATATCCTGACACATCCCCCTCAATGATACATTCCAAAAAACATGGTTGACGCATCCCCCTTCAAATGGATAGCCCAATTCATGTTGGTCACTCATCTAACACTTCCATCTTGGGGGATAGCCCATTAAACTCAACCTGCACACTCAACTACAAAAATAAAATAACTTCACATACAATATAGGATACAAATGATAGATCAAACATCATTATAAATCAAACAAGTATCCTAAACATCAAAATCCATACACAAAAAAAACAAGCATAAGTCTCATAGATAAACACACACACCTCATGTGATCGAGCATCAAACATAGGTATCATGGGGTTATACACGTACGCTAATAAATTATTCCAAAAACTCATATGAAATGTGTGATAAATTCAAGGGATTATTACCTTATATGAAACAATTATTCAGTATAAATAGTCACTATCTAGGTCTAACAACACCACTAAATCCCTTGATGATCTACTGCTGACAACAATCTAGTTCTAATTGATGCAAAGAAACCAATTCCCATAATCCGAGATCTGGTTATATCAATGATCAATAAAACCCTCATTAGACCATTCCAAATCCCATATATTTGATTAATACATCAAGAATATATTTTTATTTGACCAACGATGAGATAATGGAATTGATCTAAATTGATTATAAACTCACTAGAATAAGAACTCATGATTGATCTATTGTTATAGAGTTAAACAGAGGAGTTGGAAGGGATAAGAAGATCCCAAAATAACTATAGAGAGTTCCTAGGTCACTGGGAATAAAATATATAAATATAAAATTATAGAAAAGGTAGTTGAGGTTGGGTTTTAAAAAAACTCTAGATAAATCGATAGTCTTTATTATGCCTTGAACGATGCCAATGGCTGGCTGATGGCTGCTAGGAAAACATATTCTATCTAAGAGCCCCACCAGTAGACAAATGGTCTCTACTTTCTAGTTTATGGCTTCTAGTAAGAACTTAATCTACCTAGGTTCCCCACTAAATGTACTATGGTCTCCACAGGCTTCCCAATGTGACTGCTATAGTTTAAAAAACTATAGTACATTCACCAGTCTTTCTTTCTTTCATTATCAGCCTTCTGAATTCCTCCAACCTACCTCATATTACATTAAAACATGCTCAAAAGTATATTTAGAAGTTAAATAGAGTCATACTTACAATATATGTAGCAATATTCTCTCCCTCTTAAAACTTCTCATACTCGAGAAGTATCCCCAAAGGTATGCTCGAACAACTCGGACCATTGCACCTGAATGTTTGTTTACCACTCCCATATCTCTTCTTGAATTTTCCAATGCTTCCATTAAATCCAAAAAATAGGAATGGTATTCCTTCTCATCATCTTATAAATTCGGACTATTATCCTAATAAGTAACTCCATAAAAGATGCATTTAGTGCCAACTCAACATCATAACATTCGATCACAAACATAGGATCGGGATTATACTTCCAAAGATAAGACACATGGAACATAATGTGTATACCTTAATACTATGGAGTAAGATTAAACTAGTATGCTACCATCTCTATGTGTTTTATGTTATATAATGGCCCAATGTACTACGGTTCTAACTCCCCCCCCCCCTCAATTCCTATTCCCCAACCGTGGGGACACCTACAAGAAAATATCATCACCCACAGTGAACTCTAAAGGTGGTCACCTTCAGTTGGAATAATACCACTACATGTTTTGAGCCATGAACAACTATTTATTAATTATTTACACCCAATATAGGGTCTCTTGTACTTTATATTTCCCAATAATTTAAGACCCGCCTACCTCATTTCAGTATAGAGGTGAATGATATGGCTACTCATACAAATACTCAAACATAACCATCTGAAATGAGGAAATTTAACTATTATTGTAAGAGAACTCTACTAGTTCCAAGTGATAATACTAATATTCTATGAAATATATAATACATACTTGAATATTATCTTATAAATTTTGGATCATTCTTTCTAACTTCCCATTAACTTGAGGATAAAATGTCATAATTAGCTTCATTTGAGTCCCAATCACATTTTATAGGACCTACCAAAACCATGAGGTGAACCAATAATATCTATTAGGTACCAAACTATAATGAAATTCATGAATCTATATGATCTCTTGAACATAGATCTTTCCAAGTTCATCCATTAAGTTAGTCTCTCAGATCAATATGTAGTGATCCACCTTGGTCAACTAATCCACTATCACCCATATAGTGTCTTAACCTCTTTGGGTTATGGGAAACCCTATCACAAAGTATATCTTCACCTTATCCTACTTCTACATAGGAACTGGAAATTGTTGGTGTAACCCTCCATGTGTCTAATTCTCAACCTTGATCCTCTGACACATAAAATGATGGGAGAAAAATCTTAAAATATATTTCTTCATTTTGGGCCACCAAAACTATTTTTTAACATCATGATAAATCTTTTTTGATCTTGGTTTTACTACCCACTATGAATCATGAGAGTATCTCATCACCTATTTCCTCATGCAATATGGAATCATCGCTCTACCATGATCTCGAAGCACTCTATGTCAGTCTAATGTATTAATTGAAATTGAACCATTTACTACCAACCTCTCAAGTATGGAGTCACTCTAGATCAATCTTGTGATTTTCTTATACCCACTCTACAAATTAGTACATGATTACTAAGGGTGAACAAGACACTACCCCCTTGATCCTCAACTGTGCCCATCGGTTAGTATACCAAAAAAGCCATGAGATTCCATCTAACTTATGATGTATATTCTCCCACTTCTTATACCTTCCTAATAATCATTTCTATAAATACATTTCCCTTATTGGTAGGATATTTAATCTCAAAGTCAAACATTTACAAGTACTCTACACAATTCCTCTGATGAAGATTTAGGTCATGCTGGGTGAAAATATATTGTAGACTCTTATTATCCATATATAAGGAAAATATATAACCAAAGAGGTATTGTTTTCAAAATTTCACTACATGAACCAAAGATTCTAAATCTAAGTCATGTTTAGAGTAGTTCCTCACATGGGATCACAAATTAAGATAATCATAAGCAACTACCTAGTCACCCAACATCATAAAAATATCTCAATTGAATTCCAAATGCAACACAATACACTGCATACCTAACTCCAATTCAGTAAGGATCCATATTAGATCTGACATTAACCTATTCTTCAACTTTAATAAGTCTTGCTAAAAAATTTATATCCATTAAAACTTTACTCCCTTCTTGGTCAATGTATTCATGGATGCTTCCAGGTAAGAAAAGTTCTAAATGAACCTCTTATAGTACCCATCCAACCCAAGGAAACTATGAATATAAAACAAATTACTTGGTTATTCCCAATACATGGCTACATAAACCTTATTTGGATCAATTAATATTCCCTATTGAGAAATTTCATGCCAAATAAAGTACAAATCATGTATCCAAAAGTGAAACTTTGAGTACATGGTGTTAATTTGATATGATTAAATTGTACTCAATATGATATATCAGTGTCTAGAATATGATTCTAATGTCTTGTAATATATAATGATGTCATAAATAAACACATCTATGAATGAGTCCAATTATGTGTGCAATATATTTTTCAGGTGATCTATGAACACTTCCAAAGAAATCTTTAGTCCAAAATTCATAATGAGATACTAATATAATCCATAACTTATCCTAAACGTAGTTTTAAGTATGTATTCCTATCTAACCCAAATCTGATTGTAACTAGAACACAGATCAATATTTAAAATCCATTAGGATCCTTTAAATTGATCAAACAAGTCATCAATTATTGTAAATTGGTACCTTTTCTTTACCATGATCTAATTCAACTTCTGGTATTCCACACAAAGCTGAAGACTATCATCCTCCTTCTTAGAGAATAACACAAAAGAAAACCAAGGGTAAGTGCTCGGTATGATGAAACCTTTATCCTCAATATCATCTAGTTGTATCTTGATCTCTTTCAAATCATCTGGTATCATGTGATACTATTGAATTGATATGGTTCATGCACTGGACACAAACTCAATCTTGAACTCAACTCCCATGTGTGGGGTAACCCTAAAAAATCATCTGAATGGACATCTTGGTAAAGGTCTACCACCAAAGAAAAAGAGAAGGGAGTCACCATCAAATCCACTTCAAGGATCATACTATACATCTATGCTGAAAAGAATTATCTTTGATGAGGATTTGGTCCCACTCTACCTCCCTCAACATCCCACTCATCAGTCAACACAAAATTTTCCCCTTTATGTAATAAATAGGTCACTCATCTCCAATGAAAGTTGATGTGTGCATAGTAGTTGGTCAACCAATCCATTCCAAGGATTACATCTAACCCTATCATATCCATATTTAGGGATATACAAACATTCTTGAAGATGGGTATCACCATCAGACATTTTGGATAGATGTGAAGATGGTCCAATTTCTTTCCTAATGATGTATTGATAGATAATAACTCAGAATAGCACTTAACCGGTAAGTATAACCCAGTAACCACTTGAAAAGATATAAATTAATTGGATGCAAATATATTAAACAAAGTAATATATAGAGTATAAAAAATTATAACTATACCTAGAACTATGTAAATTACCTCTCTACCAAATGTTGAAGCCTGTTCAAATTCATAATCTCTGCTAGCCACTACTCCATGATGACTTGGAGGATCATGAGTCACTTGATTAATTGACCATTTTTTGGTTTACACTTTCTACTAAGGTCTTATGCCTACCCTTATTATATACATCCATGAATCCCTATCATCGAACCTCTTTATATTCCCAATCTTTCCACACCATTGATAATTATTGAGAGAAAAGGTATAGTCCTTGATAAAGTATCACTTCCTATCACAATAATAGAACTTAGAAACTTTATCTCACATATAGGTATTCTCAGAACCTCTACTTTTCTATTACTCTCATTTTCTTCCCTAACATCCATCCTCTAACTTTATTTTATTACTCCTAAAATGATAAATAAGGACTTCACTGGAGAAATCACCAGTCAGTCCACTGATAGCTAAAATAATACTTGAAACTATATCTTCCTCAATGACTTTCTCTATAGTTAGTTCCTTAAAAATTATTACAACATAGGTCATCAGATCGAAGTTCCCAACCTATCATTTTATCTCTATATAAAGACCAATATCAAACTTTCTTACCATCTGAGCCTCATTGTCCACTATAAAAGAGGCAAAGAGAATCAGGTTAGTGGAGCATGATGAGTATGTGGTCAATGTCATTGTTCCCTACTAAAGCTCTATGAACTTCTATTAATGATCCAGATTTAATGCATTAGGGAAAAACTTCTTGAATAATACATTGTTAAAGGTCTCCCATATCATTCCTTCACATCAACCAACCTATATCAAGAAATCCCACCATCTTACATCTATTCCTTAAAGTATAAAGGTTATAATATTAACCTCCCAGTATCTGAGGTATCTACTAGGTAAAAAATACTCTCGAGGACCTGTATCCATTCCTATACATCCTAAGGCCTATATTTCCAAGGAAGGGTGATGGATGATAGAGATGTAAGTCACATGCATAATCTACCATCATTGGCCCACCCCTGTGAGATCCTCTTCTCAAAAAATAAACTAGAAAAAAAAGTCCTATCAAGAATGGTTTTATTTATGGTCCTTATAGGGTAACCAAAGTATCATGATAGATTCCATCCTCCTACACAATAGGTGGTGTAACTGGTTATGAAATACATCTATAGGGAAAAAATCCCTGAAATTCTAGAACATACCTTAGAGAAATCAAACATATTAAACAAGAAAACCACTAACAAAACAAAGTAATGTGTAAGGGTTGAAAATAAGGTTCAACCTAAGAGGATACCCATAAGAATAGGTCATAACTCTCTAATAACTAACCAAACCCAAATTCAAGCCTCCTAGCACATTAGTCATAGAAACATATATACACTCAATTGTATAATACATGGACTCAAATAAAATAATTCAAGAAATAATTCACTAAAAGTACATATCATAATTTCCAACATGAATTTTATTATTTAGGATCTATTTAATACAAGAAATAGGTATATGTAATGTGATCCTAAATTCCTAAATATGATACATGAACACACAAAAATTCCTATAAATCAGTATACAAACATCATGTGCATCACCCAAGGTGAATTAATGTAAAGCTAAAATCAAAAACAAGATCATAAAATCCCACTTGCATGATAACTCAGAGGTCCACCATATAGTTTTGGATAGGTACTAACATAGTTCCCCTACCCAAGTCTCAAATATCCTATCTTCTATATAACCAATCCCAAATCAACATAAATAGAAAAATAAGTTAGTAAAAATGGTGCTATGATACCATTTTTTAACACCCCGACCCAAACCACTGGGTCTAATGTAGAATGCCACATCACCTCATGCTTGTCTCCTTATAAAAAAGAGTTTTTATACTAAGTGTGGGGGATAAAGTAGTGACATTGTGATATTAATACCTTATTATTAGGTAAAACAACCGAGTATAACAATGGAAGTGACAGTAATAAATCAAATAATAATGAATAAATCAATCAATAAAATAGGTATCATTATTCACTAAAAGTAGTAACCCATGTATATAAATATTTCATGTTAGATGTAGAAACAAAAAACTAAATAAAATGGGATCCCTATAGGGGTGGATCAATGTACAAATTGAAGAAGTAAAAAATATCAAAAAATAACCATTTATCCTGTGGTACATCATGAAATTCATATGTCCTCTAACTAGACTGCTCAAACATCCACCATAGGGAACATTCCCTTCATCATATCCCTAAACATGAATTATATAAGCACACTGAAATTCCCAAGTATACTGTGATTATAAGACTATATAGGACACCACCAACTTCTTTTAAAATAAGAGCATAAAATATACACCGGTTCATTCCATGATAGTAAACAAAATAAATATGATAATATAAGTATATCACACAAACATGATATATATATATATATATATATATATATATATTATTTCCTTAGAGTCCATCTCTATCTACTTCAATTTTATTTCATAAGGAACATCGACCCATATCCTAACACATTCCCCTCAATGGGATAGTCTAAAAAAATGTATGATGAATTCCCATTCAAAGTGATAATCCAATGCATGTTGACCTATCTTCTATCACATCCCTCTCAGGGGATAGTCCATTAGGCTCAACCTACATGATAAACCACAAAAATAAGAGAAAATCACATATTATAAAGGATAAAAATGAAAAATCAAACATTAATTCAAATTAAGAAAGTATCATAATCATAAAAAATATATATAAAAGGAATGAAAGCATAGGCCTAAAGTATACACATACACACCTCATGTGATCAAGCATAAAATATAGGTCTTTCATACACATTCATGTCAATAAATCATGTTTAGAACCAATATAAAACATTTACTAAATTCAAGGTCTTCCTACATTAGGTGAAACAACAGTTCAGTATAAAGGGTCGTTGTTCAGGTCTAAAATCACCACTAAATTCTTAGGTGATCTATTGGTGACAATGATCTTGGTTTGATTGATATTAAGATTCTAATTCCCTAAATTTGGGTGTCTATTCTATAAATAATAAAAAAAACCCTCATTATATCATTCCAAAGACCTTAGATTCAATAAATAAATTAAGAGTCTATTTGTTTTTACCAAGAAGGGAATGGAATTGATCTAGATTGAGAAAGAACTCACTAAAATAAGAGAACAAGATTGATCCATTGTTGAGGCATTAAACAGAGGATTTAAAAGAGAGGACAGGGTCCCAAAATCATCAGAGGGAGCTCATAGGTCACTAGGAATTGAAGAGAGAAAGATAGAATAATGGGAAAAAGATTATAAATCAAGTTTTAAAAAAATCCACATAATTTAGTAGGCCATACTAGGATCCAAATGATGCCAATGCCTAGCCAATGGTACTGTCACAGTTTAAAAAAACCACAACACATCTATTGGCCTAGAATTTTTCTTTTTTTAGCCTCCATAACTCGTATAACCCACCTCAGGTTATTTTAAAGCATGCTCAAAAATATATAAAAAAGTTGAAGAGAGGAATACCTACAATATATGTTTCACATATCTGATAGGAGGAACTAGATAATAAATAACATGGATTGAATGGTTCTTATTGAAAAAAAACCTACCAAATGTTTTAGATTGAATCATACTTGAAATTAGTCTATATCTCAAATAGATCCTTGTATTTTTTGGGTGAGGAGAAGACTCTATATGAGATATGACATGGGAAGAATCCTACATTGAAATAATTTTATATATTTGGAATTAAATTTTTTATAGTAACAAAATAGAAAACCCAACATAAGTTTGAATATCATGAAGATAAAGGAATGTTTATTGGTTATTCATCAAATAGAAATACATACAAGTGATTTAAAAAACTATTAGACATTTATTAAAATATAAGATGACACTATTTTTTAGGAAGATAAAATTTCTTATCAAAAATGTAAAAAATATTAGAAGAAATGGTTGATGAGTTGATTATCTCAAGGGAAGCATAATGGTTTGATTTTGATTCAGAAGAAGGCACTGATAATGTGGATTCTTTAAAAAGTTTTTTAGTTAAAAGGAAGTTAATAAATAGGGATGTGAGTAATGAATAAAGAATTATTAGTGATAGTATAGTACTAGGGAAAATAGGTTGAATGAAAAATCTATATTAATCATAACTCTTATCACAAGTAGAGACCAAAAGTCTTGATGGGGATTTTAAAATGATATTAGATCAAGGCTATAAATAGAGGGATTAGAAAAATGAGGAAAAATAAGAATTGGGAGTCTATTTCAAGGTTTAAGGATAAACATTTTATCAAATCCTAGTGGGTTTCCTAGGTTAATATGAATAAATAAGGGAAATTGATTTCAAACAAATCATGACTATTGAGAAAAGGATACTCCCAAATTAAGGAATCAATATGGATGATAAGTTTTCTCTATTGGTTATTTTGGAAATGATTCATAGGTTTACATTGAACAGCCATATAAATTTAGTATTCATTAATATGAGATCAAAGTGTGTCATTTAAATAAATCACTTTATCGGATAAATAAAGCATTAAGATCTTTGGATTTAAGTCTTTATCAACATTTTAGAATGATTGGATTCCAACAAGGAGTAGTTGATCATAATATCTATGTCAAGAAAGCATATGATCAAAGCATGATTGTGTTTATCTATATAGATGACATAATTTCTTAAGGATAGAATAAATAAAAATGCAAGGAATTTTATAAATTCATGAGGAGTGAGTTAAAAATTTCAATTCTTGGTGACTTTACATTTTTATGTGGTTTATATATAATACAAGAAAACTGTAGAACTTATCCAGAATCCATTTTTTGTATTTTCAAATGACACTTTTAAAGACTTAGTGTGAACCCTAACAACTACAACCAATAAAAACCATTAAAAGTAAAACACCCTAGATAAAGACTATAATAAATGCCCCTCATAAGAAACTACATCATTATGTCAAGCCTCCACCATCACATGACCACTCAGAAAGTTGTCCCGTGGTGGGTTGCATAGGCCTGGTACCGATGGAAAAATCCATTCCATCTCATTCATCCAAATCTGGATGGCCAAGATCTGGTGAATACTTCTGACTCTGAAACCTCATTTTAATTTGTTCCTTGTAGAATTACTTAAATATTTCACATACTAGAATAAAAATATCATCAAAGACCAATCATGTTGTCACAAACCATGAAGAGTTATGCACGGGTAGGCTTTAAAATTTAATATTCAAAATTATAAGGACCACCACACCAAGAGAAAATAGATATAGAGCCACTACAAGACATTGGTGGTCACTCTCCCTCACATCCCAAAGCACCAACAAGACCACCACTCAAATGTTCCTTAGAGAGAGTGGAAAAATTCTGGAGCAAGAGCAGATGAACTCACGACTAAAGCTCTCGAAAAAGCTCATCTCCACATCCCCCTAACACCGATGTCCACCACACTATGGTAGGAATCATATCCATCAAACAAATATAAAACAAACCTGCACCAAAAATACCAAATTCATCCACAAAACAATAAGAAAAAATGAAAATGGGGTCATCGGGGAAGCAATTCTCTTGGAAACCTTTGTCCACTCAAACACACAATACCAAAACTTCTATAGAGATAACCTTTCCAAACCAACTGGGAAGGGATAAGTGAACTAGAACGTTATATTAGTCTTGATAAGTCAAAATTTTGGTAGAGGTTCATAAACATTTTCCCTAGAAGATATCAAGGATATGAAAATATCAATCTCTACTTAGATGAATTTTTCAAGATATGGTGATGACAAATAATTTGATATTACAGAGTATAAAAAATCATTAAAAGTATATTGTACATAATAGCTTAAATATGGGATATTTTTTCTATAATTTAAGAAAATAGGAATCAATTTTTTCCCAAATAATCCCACATACTAGCCATAAAAATTGATATGCTCGAGTGGACTGATTAGTAACACTATGAATGAGTGGTTAAATCAATGTTACCTAATTTTACAATTTTTTTGAGAAATTAGCCTCTAGGGATAGTTAAATTAAACATATTATCAATTATTTTAACTCACCCTAACCTTTATATATAAAAAAATAAGAAGAAAAAATAAACAATATTTTACAAGGATCACCCTAAATATGGGTGAATACATCCTTATTTTGTTTAGTGAAATCTAAGACACAAATGATCCACTAATTTCATATAGTGAATACAATGTGGGAAGGTGTCATACTTAACCTATAACCATTTCCTAATATCTTATATCTCTAGATAGTTTTTTTATAAATAATCCCTTTAGTTTATATAGGTAATAAAATTTAATGAAAAAGATCTTAAGAAATCTATAGAATACATCAATATTGACAATTAGATCTCATTCACATGATAATAGTTTGATAACATCAACAGATAAAGAATCTCTTTATCAAGATTAAATATCACAATCCTTAAAAATATTAAATATAAATATATTCTTATTTTTTTAAGAACATTAACACATTAATTTCATACTATATGCACATTGTTCATTTTCAATCTCTACTTCTATGTTTTTTTATCATCAACTCACCTCCATTTAAAAACTCAAACAATATCACATGAGATAGTTTTTATGTTTAAATTTAGAAACCCTATGAACTTATATCTTCAAAACATCCTTCTACATTGGCTAAATATCTATTTGAGAATAATGAATCATTAATTCTCAAAATATGGAAACCAAACTTCAAATTCAAATCTCAAAAAAAATATCATTTAAAATATCCCTTCAAATATTCATTAAACTTCAGTATTTATATTTCCACCAAATCATATTTGAAATCAATTTAAAACACCCATGTACTAAAACAAATAATGCTTACATGGCATCTAGTTTAATGTTATATAGCTCCTTTTTTCTCATACATGAGCTTTATCCAACTAATTTTACTCTTGCACAAAATTTTATATATCTTACACAAGATATGGAATTTTTTATTTAATATTATATGAGATTAAAAATTAATCTTATGTGGACTTTGATACTTTTTAATTAATATTAAATGGCTAGTTCAACTCCATAATTACACATATATAGGTATGTCAACTTTTTCCATCCTTCTCAAAACTTCTAAAAACCATATAAAATATTCTTAAAAACATTTCCAAAATATTTTGGGAATTTTAAAATGATTTTGATATCAAAAAAACTAACCTGCAACAGTCTATTGGGTTCTTAAATATCCCCCTTTTTTTCAAATCTAATAACTCACATCAATTATCAAATTTTTTACAAATAAAAAATACTCTGATATTTCATTATTGGATAAAGAAATATTTTTTAGAGAATTTTATCCTTTTTTGATAAGTAATTTATATCTTATATACTTGATTTTAACCACTTTAATATACTCAAAAAATACCCCTCCTTTTATCAATAATACCAACTTTGGATTCCTCAAAATACATGAACTATGTCTATTCATTCCCTTTTCCAATATAATCCAAAATATTATAGGGCATAACCAAAATTCGTTAAGTGATGGGGAAAGGTTGAATGTGAATTTTCATAATTAACTCTTCAAATATATACTTTTACATAGCCTTTATGAATAAATATATAATTTTATTCATAATTGAAAGATGCACTAGTACCACATCTCTATCTATAATTTTTTTCCTTGATAAAATGATATTTAATATCAATATTCTTAGATATATAGTGTTTCACTAGGTGTTTTGAAAAATTAATCATTCTTTGATTATCACAACCAATTCTCAGCTCAGTTGGTGAGAACTCTAAAGTTCATCTAGGTGACCCGGGATCAAATCCAGGCACATGTAGAATTTTCGAGTACTGTAGTTGTACTGTAGTTGGTGTTGTAGTAGTACTGTATCAGGTACTGTAGTGGAGACTGTAGTAGGCACTGTTTGGCACTATAGCGACATGGAATTTGTCCCTATTTAGGCCTTCGGGCCACCGATTTAGTCCCCTAGTCCTTTAAGGCCTTCGTGTCACCCATTACTTCGAGGCAGTAAGGCCTTTGGTCCACCTCAGGGCCTTCGGGCCACCTTAAGTGCAGATGAAAACCAGACAACCTACAAGGAACAAGCTCTATATAAGGATGAGCAAGGAGCTTTTACCACAGCAGAAGCTATATAGATTACAAGAATGAGAGGGTATGGCACCTGCCATCGGGACAAGCCTGTGCATGCATGGTATATCCTAGCCAAATATCCATTCAAAGGAGGATAGCTTATTTCATGATAAATATGATGGGGAGGAGCAGTTCCAAATATTTAGTCTGTGTTGTATGTAATGTTTGAAGCCTATGGGCAATGAATTCTTCTAAGGCCTACAAGCCATGTAATACCTTCTCCTACAGGCCTTATAAGGGTTCCACATCACCCCTTGAAAGTTGGATTATCTAAATAAATAAAAAATGAAGGCCTTCGGGCCATTGGATGGAAAAAAACCAATTCTCAGTGATTTTTTTACCATTACATTTAGATCTTCTAGCTAATCCTTTATCTAAATCATCTATGTATAAGCTTGTGAAATATCAATGAACAATAAATGTGAATGGTTTCACCTCTAAATCATAATTAGTAAGCATTTTAATCTGCCAAGAATTTTGAATGGTGCATCTATACATTGGATTTTCATGGATATGAAATAAATTATTTTAAATAAAGGGATAATCCAAACATGGTATAAACCAAATAAACAATTAGTGGGAACAGTTTATCCCATGAATCATAATAAGAAAGAATTGGAATCTGTTAGGAACCTATCATGGTGCATATATACACTACACTTCCATTCATATAAAATAAAAAAATTAAATAAATGAAAAATCCAAATATGGTTTAAACCAAAAAAATCCAATGATACCTAATCAGGAAAATTTATTACTCACATTTCTAAGAATATAATCTATAATAATAAATGCATAATAATTATATAAATTGCATGATTTATGGTGTTTATTTCATCACTTACATCCTAAATACCATTTTAGGTTTAGAGTTTTATAAAATTAGGAAATCTGTTACATTAAAAAGTGGTCACTTCCACACAATTTCCATTTTTCCAAAAAAATATGTTCTTTATAAAGACACACTTGCTTCATTCAAGTTAACTCACATAACTATAACTATAACTTTATTAAAGTTCCTAATAATCCTTAATTCCTATGAAAAAACATTTCAAAATATGGGATGAGATAAAAAAATTATAGTAAGGGATATAAAATAAAATAAAGCAGCTAGTATATCTGTGAATATAAAAAAACAAAAAAAGGTTTATTTTTCATAATAAAATTTGAAAATAAATATTCATTTACTTACCTATGAAAAAAAATTAATTTATCAATAGTTTTCATAAAATTTAATAATCATTCATAAATTCAAATTAATAATAATTATGGTTTCTTGGAAAAATATGAAAACTCATGAGTATTTTTCCTTTAAAAAAAATCATTTCACCTTTAAAAAATTTCATAAACTTACCTTATAAAAATAATCTTATTTTTTTCTTTTTAAATCATAATATTTACTTAAAAAATATTCTAAGAAGTTCGTATAGGTACCTTGGGAAATTATCCTTTTATTAACCCTTCCAAGAACCCTTAAAATGTAATCACATAACCAGATAATTCTCACACCTCTTAGGAGTAACTTATCATTTATAAAATCCATCACTTTACCCAATGAATTGGAGATCTATATAGGGATCACCTATCATAAAAGATATATTGGGGTCACCCATCATTCATATAAAATTTCCAAGAACTATAACATGAATAAAACACTTAAATATTTCAATTTAACCATAAAACTCATTTTAATTGGCATCCAATCCCATAAATAATAACACTTTCAGTTATCTTATAAAAATTAGAAGAACTTTTTATTACATTTGAAAAAAAAATCAAGCTAAAAAATCCCAGAATAGAAAGAATATAATATTCATTTAAAAACCATGTTAAATTATAAAGTAATAATTATAATTAATAATTTCTCTGATAATGGTAATGGGTAGTCAATACATATATGTTAAAAACACTATTTTTTACTTTTGTAAAAATACAAAAATAACCCATAGAGAAAACATTGAAAATATTCCATTTTATTTCTTTGTAAAGAAATTAAAAAATAGTAAAAAACAACCTATAGAAAAATTTTAATCTTAAATAATTAAATTATTGAAACATTTAAAATAACCTTGACTTAGAATAAAAATATTTGGATGGAAAACTTTAAAATAATATTTTAAAATAAATTTCATTACCTCGAGTCAGACTCATTTCATTTGTATGTCTACCCTCCTAAGTAATAAAATTATATTATTATTATACTTGATTAATAAAAAAATTATTTTTATTACATTATCATTATTCCATTTATTTTATATTTTACTATGTTTTATTTAGTTACTAAAATAGTTAAGTTCATTTTGAATGTTTTGAGGGCATTCGGTTTATAGGACCAAAATGAATTTGGTAGGTTGAATATAGTCAAAGGGATCATAGTTCCATAATTTATAAAATCTTAGTCATGAAAATTTATTATTATTATACATTAAAAATATTTTTATATCTATCTATGGAAGGTGTGCATAAAAAATGAAAAACATCATAACATGGAGGTGGTAGTCCGCATATACACCTGAGTGACAATTATATTTTTCTACTCAATGGAAAAGAAATAATTTATATAATATTTTACTTTTATAGAATAATAATTATGTTATATATGTAATATTTATTAATTAGATACATCCTTATTACCAACTATGTGAGATGGTATTGAAAAATGAATCACATCACTTCATGGGGGTGGTATTCCACATGTACGCACGAGCGACATTATCATTTTATAACATATAGAAAAGGTAAGAAAGTAAGTAATATATTATCTTTATAAAATCGTAATAATTTCACAAAAATATTATATATTATTTAAATATATCTATATAACCATCTGTGTGATTCAGTGATAAAAAAACACATCGCTTCGTAGAGGTGGTAGTCCACACATACACAGGGGAAATGTTTTCATTTCCCATAGGATGGAAAAGAGATATAAAAGTGATATTACATCAATATGATAACATTTCAATATAGAAAAGATATTTATTTCATTATTTTATCATGTTTTGAACATATTTTAAGGAGTAATAAGAATAAATAAATTTTAAATAGGTTTGTTAGGACTTAAACCTCCTCTTCAAATATCTCCCTTTATTTTACACCTTAAACCTTATAGGATTGGTCTTTTAATAAAAATAGGTCCTATAAGAAATTGAGAGAAAATTTTCTAAGTGTTTTAGGTAGGTATTTACTAAGATAAGTTTCTTAAAATTTATGAATAAGTAAAAAGAGTAGGTTCCCTTTTATAAGTGAGATAAGTGACACACTTGTAAATACTTAAAATTTTAAATATAATATATGTCTTTCTCAAAGGAAAGTGGAAAAAATAAATTTTTCAAAAATAGGATGATTATGAGTGAGAATAAACTCAAAAAATAAAATTTAAACATTTTTTATGAAATTTTAAACCTTATCTCCTAGTTTCAACCCCCCTTGATTAACTCTTTTAACCATTATCGTGGAGAAAACGTTTCACCATGGTTACTATTCATAATGAACAAAAATGAAATTCAACTTATTACCAAATTTTAATATCATGATTCCAAATATTAAATCTATTTTAACATTTTCAATTTCCATAAGTGGTAAAATTTAATTTTTAATATAAATAAGAACCTCATAATGAAAATAATTTTTAGAAAAATGCCATTTTAATGCATAAAAATGATTTTATACCAAAATCAAGTATAATACTGATTACTATGAAATTAATTGAATTAATTTAAATAAAAGAGACATATTTTACTTTAAACCCAATCCAAATTATAAAATAACCATGTAAATAATAGATTAAAATAAAGGAACCAAAACATTTTTTATTTGAATAAAAACATTACTTAAATTTCCAAAATAATAAACATAGATTTTTACGATCAAAATTATATTTTAAAATAAATTATATTAATTTTTAAATATATATTAATTATATAAAAAAGTCATAAACTTTTAATTCATTATTATATCATGATAATGTCATAAAAGTGATAATACTTGAAAATTTGGTATTTTTCACTATTCACTTAAAAATCTATATGTTCCAAAAAATCATAACATTTAAACCTAATATAATTTTAGTATGATGAATCCAAAAATAAATTTTATTTTATTAATTTAAAACTCTGAAATTTATAAATTTAATTTTTAGATGAAACCATATATTTCATGGAAAACATTTTATCTAGAATAAAACTATTTCTTTTCTGAATGAAAAATCATATAAAATTATCATATTATATATGAATCCATAAAATATATTTATGAAAATTAATAGTATATGAAATTTATTTATTATTTACATTTCTTGGGTTTTCACATAAGAAACAAACTAACTTAATAATAATACACCATAGAAAAAAAATAAATCACACAAATCTAAAACATAAGAGGCTAAAAATAAAGTATAGCAACTAAATGAGTTGTCTAATACACCAAAATCCATAAAAAGATAAAATGGAAATGAAAAATAGAAACACAAACTCCATGTTACCCAAGTTTACTCACCAAATCCAAAAAACCATTAATGAACCGATATAAACATAAGCCAAACTAGATTCAAACCTAGACACCTATATAAAAACATGAAAGATACACACACACATGGGGGTGTATTCATAATGCGAGTTAAACGGGCCTAGTAGGATTCCACCAAGGAGTATATAAAATTTATTTTATAAAATATTTCATTAATTCTTGTTTAAGCATATCTATATATATATATATATATCAAAAATAGATTTTACATAAGTAGGAGCATAATAAACAAATAACACTCATTTCCTTTTTATAAAACATCCACACTTTCCATATAAAAATGAGTATAACTATAATTTTTAAAAAAAACTTGTTACAATATTAAAGAGAGGACCTTTTATTTTATAAAACAAAAAACCATCTTTATCATTTCAAATCATTTATTAAAAAAACTTTTATGAAACCCATGATGTAAAACCACTTGAAAATGGAACACTATCACCATTAAAATATTTTTTTCCAAAACCAAATTTAAATCTATTTTAAAATTAAAAAACCACATAAAAGAAATTAGACATAAATCAAGAAGGTACCATAATTCCAGAGAAACATTACAAAACTAAACAATAATAATTTCATGGTCCCATAAAACCCAATTAGATATCAGGGGATAAAATCAATAATTATGTAAAAAAATCCCCTTGAATCGTCCATCAAGGACCAATCATAATGAGAAAATCAATAGGATATTATATTAACATGATACTTTACCTCACTAATGAAACACTAAAAATAAAATCGACTTGCCTAAGGTGAACTTGACATGATCCAACAAGCTGGACTTACCTTATATAGCCTCCCTGGGTGATCTTCTCTCCCTATTGTGAGCTAATTTAGGACTGGTGAACTAGCCAGTGTATAATATATGCTATTTTATAACTCATAAAAATATTCTTCTTAGAGCATACGGTTACCATAAAATCAATTTATTGTATGTGAGTAAACATGTGTATCACATGATCAATGTAATGTTCCATGATGAAGCATAATAAATATATATCACATCTCACCTTTAACACCCTTGAAAGAAAAAGACCCTTTTTAAACATTCAGATATCACATAATAATAATCAATCCACATATCATAAAGGGTAAAAATACAATGCAAGGAATAACTAAAACAAAAGGGGGATCAATATGAGTATATCTTAACATCAATAAAATCTTTTTTATAAATTTCCAAATATGCCTTTTAAAACCAACTTGTAAAACTAAGTTATTTTACCATCTTTCTAAAATCCAATCAATTAAAATTTATTTATAAATAATTTGAAATTCAACGGTTTTTATAAATCATAAAAAGACACCACCAAGACTAATAGGTATCAAATTTTGATTTAGAAAGTCAAAACACACCCCTATTTATAATCCATTATTTGAAAACATGTGTTTTCTTCTTTTGAAACAAAAATTTTATCAAACGCAACTTTAAAAGGTTTAAATTTTCTTAGAAAATCCACTCGTTCATTTAAACAAAAACTTATAATTCCTATATATTCATATGGTAATCAAAGGCTGAAATTTTATAAAAAAAATATTTTTTATGAAAAGTGTCTAAATCATTGAATCCATGTATCAAACCCATGGATGGTACTACATAGATGTATGGATTATAAGAAATGATTTTATAGAAACTCAATAATTTTATGGTATTTAAAAAAGGAATTTTAAATAAATACCTACCTAAATCACTGGAAGCAGGTCACCTTTGATGGATAAAGCGTGATCTCGTATTGTAACAATCACTACAATCCATAGAAAACCAAATATCCATGATTATACCCAACCCAAATCCTAGAATCAACCAACATATCCATTAGGATTCATGTGATAAAATAAATATAATGGGAAATAGAATTAGGTAGAGTTGAGGAAGAATAATCAAGGTGTAAACTTAAAGAAACACTTAAAATCAAAGGAGTATGAGGTTGGAAGTAAGGAGAAAGAAGGGGGAAGATCATGGGGGCTCTCTTCTAGTTTGGTCATGTGAGGGGGGAGAAAAGAGGACCAAACTCCTTAAAAATAGGGGTAGAACAAGAAAACTATAATGTCCCATAATATTTATACATAGATATTACATATAAATAGAATAATATTCATTAAATAATACAAAAACCCATGCTAGAATAGTATAGGTTTAGTTTCTTTGGAAATTAGGAAACATAAATAAATAATTCATAAAGCATCTATATTGTCTCCCATTGATTCTTTAATTACTATAACCCTTTTTGACACATCTTACTTAATACCTTTCTTCATATCCTTGGGAAAATAAACATAAGAAAGTGTGAGCTCAGATGCTCAATAAGGATAAGAAAGGTAGATATCAGTCATATCATAATCATAAGACATAACATAATCAAAACATTTGAAAACTATATCCTATATATCAAAGATCATTATATCATGATGTGGAGTAAATCATATAAGTTCATAAATAATAAAAGAACATATTACATGAGAGTATAACATAAGACATGGAATTATATCATACACATAAGCATAAAAAATATTTCACATATTATTTGAGGATAATTTCCAAGAGCATTATAGAGGAAAAATCCTTTTCTCAACTATGTTCACTCCTTGTTCTAGCCCTGTATTTATAAACTGAGTTCACTCCTCATTACAGTCATGTCTATCTCATGATATGTAAATATTTACCCTATGCATTGAAGGGAGATATAAGTTCCACCCATCACATAATGAAAACCATACATATGTGTTCCACAAAAACATAATTCATTAATCATATTAGAACCTATAAAAATAAATGGGTTTCATAAAAATCATTTCATCATAACATAACTTATGGAAAATAAATGGGTTTCATAAATATCATTCCATCATAAACATAAACCAACCATAGAAATAATATGGATAGTATCCTTAAAAAATATCACCATTAAATCATAATTAACATTATATAATATTATCTTAGATGGAAAATAATTTTTAAAGATATTGTGAAATCATTCTTGAGGAAAATATCCTTTCTATTTTGAAAACATTTTTTTCTTAAAATGCCACTCCATTTTAAAAGAAAACATTTTCTTTAAAAATAACTTTGTCATTTTATAAGGTAATATTCAATGAATTAATGTGTTATTAAATCATAAAATCCTTTCATGTTATATAAGTTAAAAAACATTCCTTTAGTACTTTTTCTAAAAAATCACAAAGTACCACATTTGAAAACAACAAAAAGATTCCTTTCAACCCATTTAGTAAAAATTCACACATGAGTAAAAATGAATTTAAAAAATTGTAGAATAATAGTAAAAAAATTTGTAAAAAAATTAAAAAACATGTACATGGAAAATATATATTTCCTAGAAGATACTTACATTTAAATAATCTCAAGTAATAATGATATTGTAAAATTAACCCTTACCTTAGGCCCGATTTCATTCCCACATATCTAAAACTACTATATAATGGTTTAATGAATGTTATTAATTTATACCACAACCATATTCATATTTATTATATCATATATTATCCTATTATATCATCTTATCACTCATTTGTTAATAATATTTCATTATTACCCTTCTTTTGGGTATTAACTGCTTCATTTTCCTATGCATGTTTTCTATTATAAGTCATTATTGTGGTGAATAGGATATAGTTCCATAATTTATAGAATTAAATTAAGTCAGTATATATCATATTTATTAATTATATAAATTTATATAATCTTTCATTAATGGTGAACATGTAAAATGAATCACATCGCGTCGTGGAGATGGTAGGTTGTAAATACGCACGAGCGATGGTATCATTCCCTTAATGGTGAAATGGTAAGTAAGTGGATGATATATTAATTTTTTTCAAGAATAAATATCATGTTATAATTATATATATATATATATATATATCTAATATTTCTATTATTATACCCATCCAAATAAATAGTTTATGAAAAACATATTACATCACGACGTGGAGACGGAAGTCGTACATACGCACATGCGGTGATTTTGTTTTTCATAGGATGGATAAAAGGTGGAATATGGTTATTTAATAATAATAATAAATATCATAATATATTTTATACTAGATTTATTACTTTATAATAGAAACAACACATGAATATAAAGTAGAAGAATAAATAATCTTGAAACAGTCGGTAAAGATGATTACCCCTTCTTTGGTGAACTTCCTTTAGATCTCCTCTTAGGGTCACTAGGGTTGGTGATTAGCCACTAAATTAGGCTAATATTAATTGTTAATATATATAATATTAATGTTATTTATTATTCATAAACACCATTTTAGTGCATTTTACACTTTGAACATCATTTCACATTATGATTGTAATTCCTTCTTAAAATACGCTATTTTGTGGTACATTTTTTAACATCATTTAAAGTAACCAATGATTCATCTGATTTTAATGAATTTAATTATCCATATTTTAATTTTATACTTTTTAAATTGATCTAAACTTAATTATAAACATGTTTCATTCAGGGATCAATGGAGAAATCATGGAAGAAGAAGGGGATATTTTGTGATGAAAGGAAACAATTCTGGAGAAGTCAGATTGAACCAGACCACTGATGATAATTTGGGGCCCAATATAAAATCCCAATGAAGCCCAAATTTCGTGGAATTATAGAAGACATATATATTAATAAAATAATTCTCCAAGATCCAGTGATAATTCGGCATCCATGGTGGTTATTAAGGCGGCCCAATTTGGAGATAAAATTATGGGCCAGATTCTGTGTCCCAGAAAAACATCCTACCAATATAATCATATCTAAGAATCCACAACTCCAAATAGGCCCAAATTTTTTAGGAGTTTAGGATACATATGGGGATCCATTTTCTTATTCTATGTAACACTATAATTCGACCATCTATAATTCCATTAAGACGCATCTATTCGGTGGATGAAAGATGGCTACCACTTTAGGTCAAGGGTGGAAAAATCAACTCTCCCTCAACTTTCCACCCACCTATGGCCTACCAAAATTAATTAAGGAGACCTTTAATATTGTATTCTCGACCCAAGGCTTTAAAAATTACTATTTAAGGCAGTTTTGGTTGAGAAGTTGATAATATTTGTGCTTTGTTTTCATCTTAATGTCATGCTGCCAATTTGATGTTGTAATCGCATTCCATCAATTGTAAGTTCCTTGATTAACCTTAGTTTCTTAATAAAAGTTCTTCCTTTACTCTTATTCTATTCTTATAAATATCAAATTTATACCTTTGGTTCAAGGTGTGAATTTATTCACACCATACTTTGTGATATTTATCACACAACGGTGGAGTGGTCGATTCTTGTTGTTGTTTTTACTTCTTCAATTCCACCCTCGTAAGTCTACTTCCCACTTCCGTTGAAGACATATCATTAATAGAGGGCTAACTATTTTATGGTTTTATCAAAGGGAGTAGAAAGGGGCTGGATTGGATTTTATTTCTCACTCCATTAATGGCTAATCACTTCTTTTAAATGAGTTTTTTATTTGATGATTTTAAAAACTCTTCATCCTTATTGAATTTAAGGTCACACATTTCAAGTTATAATACGAACCTTTACCTTGGAGTGCTCAAAAATTTTATCCTTAAAGTGTATAGGTTATTATTATTAGGATGTGTAGGAATTAAACTAGTAAGTGATGATTTTGTTTTATCTTATTAAATGAACTCATCTCAAATATAAGAAATTGAAATCATTAAAAAAAGAATTCATCCAATCCACCCTGAGCGATAACCTAGGATCAACTCATTGCTTTAATTTGAATTAACTTAAATCTATTAGTGATACTTTAAACAAATATAAAATCAACCCAAGTTTTCCACTTAATATCCAAAAACAATCCTTAGAATGTGCGTGTCTATAGGTGACTTCTTAGGTCTCTAAGGATTCGACAACCCAAGCTAGACTACAAGGACTGTTCTACCTTCTTCTCTTTGGTAAATTTGAGCGTGAATCAAATTTTGGAATCATTTTTGGGGACCCAAGTAATTCATCTAAACACTAATTCTATTCTCACCCATTTCTTATTTTCTCATCCAAATTATCTTATCTTTTCCCTTTCTTATTTTTTTTTCTTTTGATGCATGTCCGCCTACACCCGCGATCAATCAAACCGTCTAGTTAGGGTGGATAGTCCTGGGGTTGGGGAGTCAAGTACCCCAAGGTAACTCTTTCCATTATATCCTAATCTTCCTAATACTCTAGAGTCAAAAATTGATCCTATTTCAATGTAATTTCTTCAAAGAAACCAACTCATAAACCTGGGAGGGAACCGAAATGGAATCCCAAATGAGGCAGCCCCCAACTTGGGGAATGCAGTTGATCAAACCATGAATGAATACCTCACACCTTCCTAGAACAATTCCCCCTCATTCATTAGACACAATTCCCTAGGATATTCTAACTACATCTTTAATCCCCATGTCCTAAACCACCTTCCCACATTCCATGGAATGGAGTACGAGATGCCCTACCTTCACATTAAGGACTTCAATGACATTGTAGAAACCATGTGTCCCCCACATCAACTAAAATCAGCTAAGTTGAGGATATTTCCTTTTTCTTTAAAGTATTGAGCTAAAAATTGGCTAAAAAATTTGAGACCATCATCTATCAACTCTTGGGACCAACTACAAAGATAATTCTTCAAAAAAATACTTTCCCCACCACAAAACAATTGCACTTAAAAAGATCATACAAAACTTTTTTAAAAAAGAGGGAGAGTCATTCTATGAAACATGGGAGCAGTTCAAGGACACTATAAACATGGTTCCACACCATGGTTTTTCTATTCCTGAATAAGTGAGAATTTTCTATGAAGGTTTGGTTCCGGGGAACAAGCAATTCATTGACATGATGTGTAATGGAACTTTAAAAAAAAGCCCCAAATAATGCTTATGAGTATCTAGAAATCCTTTCTGAACAGAACCAAACAAGGGGAACTTCACCTTATTCTGAAAAGCTAAAATGAACTACTAGAATTCATACACTTAGAGAAGAGGAAATCCTTAGGGCTAAACTCGTAGCACTCTCTAGGAACGTTGAAGAGATAGACCTTAGGAAAGTCCATGAAATCCAAACTGTAGACCCTATTTTCACAATTTGTGACAAACATGACCATAAGACAGACAACTGCCCAACCATTCCATCCATAAAGGATGTTCTTTTAGGAGGACCCCCATCAGAAGTAAATGCTTTGAACTTTCAAAAGAATCAATACCAAAACAACTTCAACCCAAGGTATAATGACCACCCAGGCTTCCACTGGAAAGATAACCAACAACCTATCCAACCACAGGGACAAAATCCTTACCCCCATCAGAACTACCAAACCCATAACCTATTACAAACCCAAACTATCCAATACCAATATCCACCGGTCCATTTTCAACAGACCATCCCACCTCCAAAATATCACCATAGGATAAACCAATCTTCTCAAGCACCAACCCAAACTGTTCCCAAAATCCTGCTAGAACAACTATGCAAACAAATGGAAAGAATGAACTCAGAAGTATCTTCCCTAAAACAAGAACTTCAAACCATCAAAACTGGAAAGGCGCCCATTCCTACTCAGGCGGTACCATCCTCAACTTCAAGGGGAGATTCAAGTTGCACTCAAACAACTCATGAACAACTAAAGGATGTGACTATTTTAAAAAGTGGGAAATCAATTGAGAAACCTGAAAAACTAATTCAGAACCCACCTAAAGATTAAAACATGGATTAAAATTAAAATGAACCAAATGATCAAACTAAAAAACATGATAACATTGTCAAAGAAACAACTCTTCAACAAACAACCCCACAACCTGCACTATTTTCCCAACGCATGAAGGGAAAAACCAAGCCTGAATTGAATGAAACATTGATGGAAATCTTCTCACAATTCAAGTTGAATATTCCCCTTCTTAATGCCATCCAAACCATACCTGCCTACTCAAAGTACCTTAAGGACTTGTTCACTTTTAAAAGAAAATTTTCACATAAAAACCAAGTCCTTTTGGCAGCTAATGTGAGTACCACCATTCAAGGGACCATTCCTCATAAGTTGAAAGTCCCAGGTTTCCCTTACATCAATGTTGAGCTAGGAGAGAGCAAAGTTCTCAAGGACTTGTATGACCTAGGTGCTAGTGTCAATCTCATCCCCTATGATGTGTACTTCCAGTTAGGCCTATAAGATCTCCAACCCACATTTGTCACACTTCAACTTACTGATCGTAGCATTAGTGTTCTAAAGGGGATTTTAAAGGATGTTCTGGTAAAGGTTGAAAACTTCATCTACCCTGATGACTTCATTTTCCTTGACAACCATCCAAACATAGGAAATAAGGGTCAAACCCCAATTATCCTTGGTCTTCCCTTCCTTAAAACAATCAAATCTATTATCTGAGTTTGAAATGGGAACATGACCATCACCTTTGGGAACATGAGTCTAGACTTGAACATCTATAATGCAAGCTCACAAATAGGGGATGATGAGGAAATTCATGAAGTAAACATGATATGAAGAATTTATAATTAATCCATATAACATCAAGTAATATTTGATGGATGTTTAAGTCAGGATGAGATTGATTTCCTTTGTTCATATGAAGGAATTTTATCTCCTTGGCTTGAATCATTTTAAAATTGCTCTTATGATGAAGTCTTAAGTCCAATAATCAGTGAAACCTTTCAAGAAACCACTTTAATGGAGACCACTCCAACTTCCTTCCCTAAATCTGATCAAGCCAATCTAGTAGCTGAACCTTCTACATGTGGGGAATCAATCCTATATAAAACTATAGGAAAAAATTGACCTTGATCCAATGTCCCAATCTTCTTCTGAAATTCTGAACCAACCTGATCTTGAATTAAAGTAACTTCCCGCTGCACTCAAGTATGCCTTCCTAGGGGACAATCAAATACATCCTATTGTCATTTCTTCTTCTCTTGAAACCAATAATGAGATGATGCTTCTAGATGTCCTTAAGAAACATAAGAAAGCCATTGGTTGGACCCTGTATGATATTCCTGGGATTAGCCCACTTATTGGGACTCATAGGATTGTTCTAGAATCTGATTCAAAGCCATGTTGTTAACCTCAACAGTGACTCAATCCTAATCTCATGGAAGTAGTGAGAAAATAACTTCTAAAATTGTTACAATCTAGTATCATATATCTCATAGCTAAGAGTGAGTGAGTTAGCCCAATCCAAGTGGTTCCCAAGAAGGAAGGAATCACAGTGATAACCAATAAGGATGGAGAGATTCTTCCAACTAGGGTGAGCAGTGGATGGAGGGTATGCATTGACTATAGGAAGCTAAACTCATTTAATAAGAAGGAACATTTCCCCTTACCATTTATTGACCAGGTCCTTGAGAGAGTGGTAGTTCATGCCTTCTAATATTTCTTAGATGGGTACTCGGGGTATAATCAAATTGAGTTCTCCCTAGAGGATCAAGGGAAGACTACATTCACATGTCCATTCAGAACCTTTGCTTTCAAACGCATGCCTTTTAGGTTATGAAATTCCCCTGGAACCTTCCAGCGGTGCATGATGGGAATATTCTCAAACATGGTAGGGGATTTTCTAGAGGTCTTCATGGATGACTTCCATATTTTTGGGGATTCATTTGAGTGATGTTTGAGGAATGTGGAGAAAGTCTTTTCAAGATGTGAAGAAAAGAATCTGGTCCTAAACTGGGAAAATGCCATTTCATGGTTAAAGAGGGACTAGTTCTAGGCCATCTAATCTCTGGTAGGGGGATTGAAGTTTATAAAGCCAAGGTTGATATCATTCATCACCTTTCATCACCCAAAACTTTCAAGGAAGTGAGGTCTTTATTAGGACATACTGGTTTCTATAGAAGATTCATCAAGGACTTTAGTTCAATCTCCCACCCCCTTTGTGCTATCCTAGTAAAGGATGCTCCATTTGTTTGGACAAAAAGCTGTGAGGGTTCATTCTCAACCCTCAAATCCTCTCTCACCTCTCCTCCCATTATGAAATCTCCAAATTGGAACCTTAATTTAGAACATATGTGTGATGCCAGTGGCTTTGTTGTAGGATCTTTATTAGGACAACGTTGTGATAAAACTCCTTATGTCATTTCTTATGCAATAAAATCCTTAAATGATGCCCAAATCAACTACACCACTACTAAAAAGGAGTTACTTGATATTATGTTTGCCTTAGATAAGTTTAGGTCCTACCTCTTAGGATACCCCATCACTGTGTTCACCGACCATTCTGCACTAAAATACCTCTTCCAAAAACAAGATGCTAAGGCTAGACTGATTAGGTGGGTCCTTATATTACAAGAATTTGACATCGCAATCAAGGATAAAAAGGGAATTGAAAATGTTGTAGCTGATCACCTCTCTAGGATGGAATTCAAATACAACTCAAATCATCTTTCTGTGTCTGATTCATTTCCTGATGAACACCTATACTCTATGAGTGACTGCCCTTGGTATGCCAACATAGCTAATTTATTAGTTACAGGAGTCATTCCAAAATTCGTAGGGACTCAAGCTCGAAGGAAATTACTTTCTGATGTTAGACACTATGTGTTTGATGATCCATACCTCTATAAGTTCTGACCTGACCAAGTCATTAGAAGGTGTGTCCCAGAATATGAACAAGAGTCCATCCTTAAATTCTGTCATAGTGAGGCATGTGGATGTCACTTTTCTTCTAAGAAAACATCTGCTAAGATTCTTCAGTGTGGTCTCTTCTGGACCACCCTCTCAAAGGACTCCTATACATTTTTTCAAAGTTGTCCTAGGTGTCAACAAGTAGGGTCCATCACAAAAAGGAATCAAATGCCACTCACTCCCATCTTAGTGGTTGAAATCTTTGACTGTTGTGGAATCTATTTCATGGGTCCTTTCCCAAACTCTAGGGGATACCTCTGCATCCTCTTAGCTATTGATTATGTCTCAAAATAGGTTGAAGCCATTCCCACAAAGTCTAATGATCATCATGTTATGATCTGATTTCTGAAAGAGCGCATATTTTCTCGATTTAGAATTCCTAGGGCTATAATCAATGATTGAGGAACCCATTTCTACAACCATCCATTCTCTTCACTCATGTATAAGTATGGTATTTCTCATAAATTTTCCACTACGTACCATCCTCAAACCAATGGTCAAGCTGAGTTAGAAAATAGGGAGATTAAGAATATTCTTGAAAAAAATGTCTATCCTTCTAGGAAAGATTGGTCCGAAAAACTCTTGGATACTCTTTGGGAATATCGTATAGCATACAAAACCATCCTAGGAATGTCACCATATAGGTTGGTTTATGGAAAATCATGCCATTTACCTGTTGAAATTGATCATAAGGCCTTTTGGACAATTAAGAAAATGGATTATGACCTCTCATTGGTCGGAACAAAAAGGAAATTAGATCTCAATGAACTTGAGGAACTAAGGATGGAGGCTTATGAAAATTCAAGGATCAATAAATCTAGAGTTCAAGCCTACCAATCTAGGAATATCAAAGTTAAACATTTTGAACCGGGAAAATTTGTGCTCTTGTATAGTTCAAAACTTCATTTACACCTGGGAAAGTTAAGGTATAGATGGTCAGGTCCTTTTATAGTGCATCATGTGTACCCCCATGGGGTAGTAGAGATTCAAGATCCCACAAGTGGTTAAATTTTCAAGGTCAATGGTCAAAGGTTAAAACCATTCATTGAATCATTCAATAAAAAGGAAATAGAGGTTGAGTTAACTGAGCCAACCTATGAACCAGGAAAAATTGATAGATTTAGGATCCATGTCGGGCTAACGACGTTAAACAAAGCATTGCATGGTAGGAAACCCATGGTTTTCAATTTTCCAATCATTTTGCTGTTTTAATCAACTTTATATTTTAAATAGGATTAATGAATCATTTTGAAATTTAAAAATTAAAAAAATATATTGTTGATCTGTTCTTCTATTATGACTTTGGATGGGTATGAAAGGGGAGAGCCATATTCATCTGTGTCGCGTGGTGTGATCCTTGAGTAATACCTTACCCAGAAATTTAAAAAGAAGACAACGTATCATCAGTTGATTTTATTTTATTTTTTATGTGTTTGTAGGTTAAAATAAAAATACAATATATATATATATATTAATAAATAAATAAAAAGGACACGTCATAGGTCGTGGGTCAAACCCCATCACAACCGGCGGAGCCGCGGGGAATCAAACTCGGGAACAAAGGGAGACAAGGGCGTACGCTTACCACTGACCTACGGCTTTTTGTGCTTCCTTATTCTATAATTTATACATATATAATTATATTTTACTTTATTTATTATATAAATATATATATATATATATTGTTTTTTTTTTCTTTTTTCCTTTTTCTACTAGGGAACTCTACAAGTGACATGGATATCAAAGGACTAAATTGGAGCAGCAAGAACTTCAACCACCAGGTGACTTCATTGCATGATCCTCATATTTTAATTTCCTTTTTGAACTTCCCTTATCTACCTATAATCCTTCTAAATTTCCATTTCTTCAAAAACTGGGTACAATGTTATTTTAAGTTGGGGGGAGATGAAATATAAAATTTTGCTTTTTTGAAAAAAAAATGATTTGAAAAAAAAAGTGTGTAAATGGAAGGAAAATTCCTTTAACTTTGAACATGGTAATACACATTGCATACTTTTAAACTGAATATCAAATAATTTAGCATGCCCTGATTCTAATTTCAATCCTTGTATAATTTCATGGGCATAGATTTTGGAAAGTGTGGTTGTCCAATGTGATATTTCATCGTTTATATTTTCATCCAAATAAAAAAAAAGATCACAATGCACGTCCTTTTGATAATGGGGTATTGGTTTGAGTTCATGGGGTCCCCAAAATAAATAGCATAGTTTTGGTGATCATTTTAGTTTTAATATGAGTATTCAATAAAAAAATTTAAAAAAAACAATAAATTTGTGCGTATATCAATGAAATAACCAAATGCGTGGCTTTTGGAACTTGGGGATCATGACTCCATAGTTGTCTGGCCCATAGTTAGTAATTTTATCTCTATTTTTGGTAATTTGAATTTGTTTTTGACTGAGTTAAATTGAGATGATGCCCAAGTATGTGGGATTCACTTGGTTCCCTAAGGTCTTTGAGCCTGGAATTCATCGATAAAGTCTCGCTACAGGGGTTGACTCTTTTGAGTGTAATTTCAATTACCATGGTAAAATTGAAAAAACAAAAAAAACACACAAAAAATACAATAAAAAAAATTGAATACTCATCTTAATATTGAAATGTGATTCCACCTTGCGCTTCCATCATTTCCCTCTTGAATAAAGATGAACCCCCATATCTAATGCGATGCACAACACATCATCACTCTTAATTGATATTGGATGAAATGTGGCGATGAATTTGAACAAAGGAATAGGATTGGGATTGGGATATACTTATGAAACTATCATGTATTAAAATATTTTTATGGGTTTCATTATTTTTTGGTATAAGTGTTTTTGGTGATCATTGTGTATTAAAATGTTTTTGGAAAAGAGAATTCGAATTTCATATTGTTGAGATATATTTTGATCGGGACTAGCAAAACTCAAGTTGGGGGAAGTGATTAGCCACTAAATTAGGATAATATTAATTGTTAATATATATAATATTGATGTGATTTATTATTCATAAATACCATTTGTTATCATTTTACACTTTGAACATCATTTCACGTTATGATTGTAATTCCTTCTTAAAATGCACTATTATGTGGTACATTTTTTAACATCATTTAAAGTATCCAATTATTAATCGTATTTTAAGGAATGTAATTATCCATATTTTAATTTGATACTTCAGGAAATTTATTTGAACTTAATTATGAACATGTTTCATTCAGGTATCAATGGATAAATCATGGAAGAAGATGGGTATATTTTGTGATGAAAGGAAACAATTCTGGAGAAGTCAGATTGGATACTAGCCCACTGATAAGAATGTGGGGCCCAACATATAGGCCCAATGAATCCCAAATTTCGTGGGATTATAGAATAAATATATAGGAAAAAATAATTATTCAGGATACAGTGCTAATTAGGCCTCCATGGTGGTAATTAAGGCGGCCCAATTTGGAGATAAAATTCTGGTCCACATTCTGCGGCCCAAAAAAACATCCTACAAATATAATCATATCTCGGTATAAAAAACTTCAAATGAGCCCATATTTTACAGAAGGTTATAAAACATCAAGTTATCCATTTTCTTATTCTATGGACTACTCTAATTAGTCCATATAGAGGGCCATTCAGACGCATCTTTTCGATGGATGAAAACTGGCTTCCACCTCGGGTCAAGGGTGGAAAAATTAACTCTCCCTCAACTTTCCACCCACCCATGGCTTACCGCAATTAATTGAGGAGACTTGGACTATTGGAGTCTCAACCCAAGGCTTCATAAATTCCTATTTAAGGTAGTGGTGGTGGAATATTTGATAATATTTGATCTTTGTTTTCATCTTAATGTTATGCTGCCAATTTGATGTTGTAATCACATTCCATCAATTGTAAGTTCTTTGATTCACCTTAGTTTCTTAATAAAAGTTATTCCTTTCCTCTTATTCTATTCTTATACAATCACATTGATACCATTGGTTTAAGGTGTGAATTTATTCACACCATACTTTGTGATATTTATCACACGGTGGTGGAGTGATTGATTCTTATTGTTGTTTTTACTTCTTCAATTCCACCCTCGTAAGTCAACTTCCCGCTTCCGTTGAAGACATGTCATCAATGGAGGGATAAATCTTTTATGGGTTGATCTAAGGGAGTAGAAAGAGGCTGGATTGGATGTTATTTATCACTCCATTAATGGCTAATCACTTCTTTTAAATTAGATTTTTATTTAATTATTTTAAAACATCTTCATCCTTATTGAATTTAAGGTCACACATTTCAAGTGCTAATACGAACCTTTACCTTGGAGTGCTCAAAACTTTGATCCTTCAAGTGTATAGGTGATTAGTATTAGGATTTTTAGGAATTAAACCAGTAAGTGATGATTTTTTTTGATCTTCTTAAATGAACTCATCTCAAATATAAGAAATTGAAATCATTAAAAAAAAGGAATTCATCCAATCCACCCTGAGCGATAACCTAGGATCAACTCCTTACCTTAATTTGAATTAACTTAAATATGTAAGTAATCCTTTAAACCCATATAAAATCAACCCATTTTGGCCACTTAATATCCAAAAATGGTCCTTATAATGTGTGTGTCTATAGGTTACTTCTTAGGTCTCTGAGGATTCGACAACCCAAGCTAGACTACAAGGAGCGTTCTACCTTCTTCTCTTTGGTAAATTTGAGCGTGAATCAGTTGGTATTTTAAGATGACCAAAACCTATATAATTTGTATATAGGAGTTAATAAGATATACTTTTAGGGTATTTTTGAGCTTGAAGTCTCAATTTTATGTGAAGAAGTGAGGAAGGAGGTTCCATTTTATAATTTAGGTGAGGGACACTTTGGGAATTTCTTGAAATATTAATTTATAATAAATTCAATATAAATAAAAATACCACCAAAATGACATGGATTATAATATAATATTATATAAGGTTTTAATATCATATACCAATATATTTTAGACATGTTTTTGTATTATTTTAAACCTTATCATTTTAATTAACCCTTAGTTAACATATTTTAATTTTAACTATGTTAACAAAATTTTAATTATTAAAAGATTGTAATTTTTAATTATGTGATGTAAATTAGACCATAAATTAACGATTTATAACATTTTAGACTATATTATAATGATTTTGTATTTTTAAATATGTTTTTTGAATTTTAAATAATTTAATGAAATATTATTTTGATAAAATATCATTAGTGTCAATTTTGATACTATTAATTACTTAGACTTTTAAAAATATATATATATGGAAATTTAAATTCAAAAAAATATTTTATTATATCCTTAAGAGTTCAAAACGATATATAAAAAAATTATCACATTAATTATTAAATTTAAATATATTTTAATATTTTTAATAAAAATTATTTGATATTTCCATTAATAAAATAATTACTACATCATCATTGTGTAATTATTTAATATACTTATTTGTTCACTAAAAATTAAAAATAAAATACCATTATAAAGATAAAACTTATATATGTGATAATAATATTTATAGTCTAATATATCATTTGGGTAACCCTATACTAAAAATGATATAGTATTTAAAACATGAATGTGACATCTTTAAATTTTTATTAAATAAAATATTATAAATATCATAATCTCATCTAAGGGGCCCAAAATTCAAAAAATAAATTTTATAATGAAAATATTTTTATTAAGTTAAAATTTTAAATTTTTATTCGTTCATAACATACCTTTGTTCCCATGTGGACGCATAAGGGATATTTAAGACAAGGAAAGTGAGATTATGTGACTTTCTTTGATTTAAATATTATGTAAGTAATTTTCAGGGAAAAGTGTAAATTAAAAAACTTAATTTAAGTCCTTATGTTTTAAGGGTATAATTTTCTTCATAAAATAAAAAAAAATCATGTATTAGAGTTATTTTATAGTCTTTATCATTTTATTTTTAACCTAAATAACACAATTTACCATTTTACCGTGGTAACAAAATTTACCAAGGTTACTATTCATATTGGAAAAAAATTAAAAGGGACCTATTCACTAAATCTAGAAATTTTGAATCTAAATTTGGCTTCCATTTTTTGAAATTTGAAACATAGAAGTTGCAGAATTTAATTTAAAATTAAACTAGTAAAATTCCATGGAAATCATTTTTTCAGAAAATGACATTTTAAAAGATAAAATGTTTTTAAAATAAATTCATGTAAAAACTCATTTTTAAAAAACATAATTATATTATTTTAAATTAAACTAAACTAATTAAAATGTTAAACTAATCCAAAACATAATTTTACCGTGTAAATACTTTAAAAGAAAATACATTTTTCAATAAAATGAGTAGTTTCATTATTCCTTAAAAATAAATGTTTACACTAAAATAATTTTAAGATACTTTTGACATGATGAATTAAAAAATGAAATTAATTTTTTCAAATCCATTTTCTATAACTTCTAAAAATTAATATTCACTCATAAAAATAAAATAAACTCAATTTTTGAAGAAAATTTATTTTTGAAGAATAAAGTGATTTTACTAAAAAATATGTGATTGTTTTATAAGAACATACCAATAATTTCATATTTATTTGGACCTTTATTATTTATTTTATAAATTAGTTATTTATATTTATTCTTGCAAATTTAATAGCTATGTTATAATGGTTATCTTATACTAATAGTGTCTTGAAGTTCGTTTAAACTCACAGTTGTGTGCAATGCAAGCTATTAAAGAATTATAATTATTTAAAGAGAAATATTTATTAAAATATCGAGGTGTTACAGAAACCATAAAATTAAAAATATGGACACAATACATCATGGTGTGACCTCCCATGTCGCAGCACAACATACCTTCCTATAAGAATTGTGAGTTCACTTACCAAGTTCATGTTGTGGTGTGGCCTTATTTATCATGGTGCAATGGCTCATGAACAAAAAAACCCAAATAGAACAGCACTCATCTACGGCACCTCCTACATGTAATGATACACACCCATCATGACATGATAGTTAACCACTGTTCTAACTCGATATGGAAGTTCATGTCACAATGTTACCCTCATCATCGTGATGCAACACCCTTCATGAGCAAGCCATCATGGTGCAGCTCTCACATATAGTATCCCCCTTTGTAGTGAAATTATACTATCATTTCATAACATTTAAATATTCTAGAATGACAGACCACCTAAAAATATCAAAAACACTTCCAACTTATGAAAATTTCAAAATAATTCATAGTTAAGTAATATTAAATACAATAGTGACATAAGGATGACATACTTTCTCTTTTCAATTTAGAAAAATCTCTCATGGATTCACATTTAGAAATATTATTTAAACTTATTAGATAAGATGAATAAGTATTCTATGTTAGAGTTTATTCTCATCCTTTTCACTAAAATAATATAAATCACATGTATTTAAGATTTAAAATAAATTACCATTGGTTATTTATCCCTTAGTGATAACTCTTTAATCCTTTATATTTTTTATAATGTCAGTATGTTTCCTAAAAATGACTCAATTTCTATAATCACGTAGTTATATACACTAAAAATATTATTTTTGAGCCTATAAACATATAAAAATTCTTTATAATTCAATTTTTGTGCTTCAATCTCAATATTTCTTACCCTTTTTATTCTTAATGAATTTTTACTGTCAAAAATCATCCAACCATCATCATAAATTTTAATATTATTGAATCTATTTGTATCTCCAATAATATAATATTAATATACACTATCAATAATCCATATCTTGTCTTTTATTTGTGATTTTAAAGTCACTTCAATAATAACTAACTTCTCAAATTTTATTCTTCTTTATACTTTATCAACTCCAACTGCATGATATAATTATCTTGGTAAAATAGTCATACATTCATATATATAATGAACAAACTAATCACATCTTCCACATATTAATCCCAAGATATCAAGAAAATTGAATATTTAGATCTAAATTAATTTCTCTTATGAATTATGTGTACTCAATGTTGTTGTTCATCTTCCTCAAGTGACTCTTTCTTCAATTCCTATCTTATTTACCTCTAACAGATTAAAAATTTATCCCATAAGACATAATATTTTTGTCTATAAGAACCAGATCATTTGAAATAACCTAAAAATATTATTTTTTATAGTAATATGAATTCTATCTAGGATAATTTAATTATTTTCCAGATACAAAATTAGAATCTTATTGCCTTTCTTTTGAGGAAATATTTTCCTTTTTATTTTTCTTATCATCCTTTGTTATAAGAATATATTATTCTTGATTTTTATAATCCCAAACATTTCCAAAATTGTTTTAAGTGCCTATAATGTTTGGTAAAATATATTTTAAAGCTTTAACATTTTTTCATAAATTTTTCCTTCTTATTTTAGCTAATCACCTCTGCTTCATGTGACGATTCGGTCTTCACTTTAATAGATTTGTTGTAATCTACTCTCATAATTATTAATTTATTTTCAACATCAATACACCTTGATTTTTTATCATTTGTATCCTTTTAATTTTTAACATATTTTGTATCAAAGTTTTTCAAAATATTATCTTGTCTTGCAGATTTAACCTTGAGTAGTTTGAGTTTTTCATTACAATAATCTTCTTTATTGAATAACTTAATTTCAATTTATTTTAATCTCTCAACAACCTTCTTTAGTAGTCTGGTCAATTTCTTGAATTTTTTTAACTTTATCAAGACAAACTTCAAGATCAAATTTCAGCATGTTCTTAGTATAATTTTTGTATCCATCATCATAATTACTTAAAGATTCATTATGCTTTTCAACATAAGCCATAAATATTCTATTATTTTTAGTAATATATAATTTTTATAAATTACTAATTTTTTAGAGATTCCATATTACTATTTATTTAATAAAATTATTCACTTATTGAAAAACATTTCTTATTCTCAACTTATTTCTTACCCTTTTGGAATTTAAACTCCTATTATATCAATATTTTGGAATAATTTCTTCTTGTCCATAATCTATAGTATCACCATTCCTATTCCTTGTAAAATCAACTAAAAAATGGATAATGTTTCATAGTTATATCATTTCATGGGTAGATTACCTTTTTATTTTACTTTTCCTTTTCTGAAAAACTTTGAAATGAGATACATAATGTTTTTATATTACTTATCATGTTTGTTAACATATTCTGATTTAGTTGATGGCTCATATTTCTTATCCTTGATTTTAATCTTCCTCATTTTCTTGAAAGAAATTTCCTTCTACTCTTTGGTCATGTTTTTGAAAATAGGGAGTTTTCTCTTCTCATATTTAACAATTGTACTATTTAGTTCAAAAAAATATAGTAGGTTCAAATCCTTATCTTCAAATAATGATACTTTAGCATCAAATATATCAGAGAAAATTATTTATAAATTTTTTAATACAATAAACCCTATAAATTATCTAAAAATATTTTAATATTACTTATAATCTCATTGAACCTTGTAAATAATTCATCAATTTTTATATCATCGTCCATCTTCACATATTCAAATCTATCCCTCAAAATATTCAATTTATATTATTTAATTTTTACATTACCTTAATAAATATTCTCAAACTTATCTTAAATATCTTTAGCATTACTTATAATGCTATAAAATCCAATATTATTTTTGTCTTCATGTGTCTTGAGATAATCTTTCTTAACAAGTGTGAAAAAAAATAGTGTAAGAATCAACAACCTCTAGGATAAGAGATAGGATATAGAGAACCATCTTATTCTTAAATCCATGATAGTTCTTCCAATCAAAAATATATATGCCTATATAGTTAATATAATTTTTATTCTCCCTCATATATTCAATATATATTGGATACTTTATAGGGAATCTGATTTACTCTGATTCCAAATTTAGATTCCCTAGTGGACTGGTTAATGACGCTAAGAATGTGGGGTTGAATTGGTGTTTCCAAATTTTAAGATTTCTTTTAGAAATTATACATTGTGACTTGTTAAATTCAAGATCCTCTTAAGTCTTTAAAATCTCTCTTAATTGTATACCTAAAATAAGAAATAACACAAAGCATATGGGATTTTTACAATATTATCCCCCAATTTGGGTGACTACATTCTTTATATATTTAGTGAAATCAAATACACAAATGATCTACTAATTTTAAAAAGTGAATAAAATTTTGGTAGGTATCATCCATAACCCAAAACTATTTCCCAATAGATTATGCCACCCGATATTTATTTTCTATATGATCCCTCAAATTTATAATAGTGTTCAAATCAAATAAAAAGATCATCAGAAATACTATAATGCTTCAACATTAACATTTAGGCCTCATTTTCACACCAATAATTCAATCACATAAGTTTATAAAGAAACTCTTGATCATAACTAAGACCCATGATCCTTCAGAATACTCAGTATGAATATACTATTCTTTATTTAAGAACATTAATGAAATAATTTAGCAGTTTATGCATGTTCATCTTTCACAATTTCCACTTATATATTTTTTATCATTGATTCATCTCCTTTTATAACCTCAAAAAAGATCATGTGAGATAGTTTCCATGTTTTAATTTGTAAACCCCAAGATCTTTGATCTTCAAAAATTCATAAAATGATGCTTAAATATCTAACCAATAATAATGCAGCATTGATCCTCAAAATATGGAAACTAATATTAATATTCAAATCTATATAAATATCATTTAAAATATCCCTTAAAATCTCAACTAGTGATCCATATTTATATTATCATAAAATTATCATTAAAATCAATTCAAAATTCCTATAAACCCAAACAAATAATACTTATACAGCCTTTAAATTAATATTACGTGGATTTTTTACTCATATATTAGCCTCATCCAATGAATTTTACTATTAAGAAAACTATAATATATCTCACATGAGCTATTAAAATTTTTATTTATTATTCTTGGAGATTCTGTATTAATCTTACATAAATTTTGAAAGTTCTATGTTAATATAATGCTATTAGTTAGATTTCATAATTAACAATATGCAATTGCTTAAACATTCTCCAATCTTCTCAAAAAAAATTCAAAACTTTTTCAATCATCTTAAATAGTCTCAAAATTTGTTTAAAAACTTTTAGGAATTTTAAAATGATATTGAATGTAGTGACCAAACCCCAGAAAGCCTAGAGTCGATGTCTAGTACCATTACATTGGCATGATTACAAGGAATCCAATATTAAAGGATTTATTGTTCAGTAGTCTTGGTAAACTAGATACATACATGAGAATTTTATTAAAAATGAATACACTAACTACAATGTAATTTTTTTCCAAATAACTTTTAGGATAATAAATTTATTCTATCTACTATATCCTTGCATATATTTCTTACTTTTTGGATTCCTGGGGAAAGTAAACATAATAAGGGTGATCTCAAATTCTCGGTAAGGGTAAAGTACAGTTAAAACAATAATGAATTAATTAGAATAATCAAGTGGAAAGGTAAATAAATATAAACACATTCCATTCAAATAACTAGATAAGTAAAAACAAATTTAGAAAGAAAAGAAACTGAAACACATGTCTTTTATTCAATGAACTGAAAATGAAATGTATCCATAGATATGTCAATGCATGATCTCATAGATGAATAATAACTGAAACTTAATGAGGTAAATGCTTAATTATTGGACGCCATGTTTCCTAGGTACATGTAACTAGTACCGTCAATTCCTTTCACAAGATAGTTTATCATATTGAGTAGAAACCCATATATTCTACTTAGAAAAAAACTCAAAGGGTTTTTCACCAACTAATTTCATCTCATGTGACTATTGTTGCATTGAGGGGATTTCATTAATAGTTCTTAACCCATAGGTCTTACCTTAAATGGTCCCCAAGCCATGTATTACCTATCCAAAACATTCCTCATATTGAATAGATAATATGCCTTATCAAATATCCGTATAGAATAAGGGATACATATTTATAAATATTACCCCAAATAATCAAATAACTATCAAATTTAACACCATATAGAAAATGGTATATGGTTCAGGAAATAATCATATCCATGAAAATGATATGGATATTTAGGGGAAATTCAATTTCATATGATCATAGGAAATTGAATATTTCAAGGGGACTACCAAAGGAATCGAGGAATTTAATGTTAATACTATCCTTATAAAAATCAATCAAAAACCATATAAAATAATATTAAGTATGGTATAAATAAAATATATCCTAATTTTAGTAAAATAAAGGGTTATTATCATTGATGAATTAAGATATATTTTAAAAACATTTTTGAGGAAAATATGCTTTTGTTTTGAAAAACCTTTTGAAAAACCTTTTCTTTGAAAATAAATTTTAAAAACATTTTCTATAAAAATTAACCTTTTAAATATGAAAATTAATCTTCAAATAAATTATGGTGATTAAATATATACATGTTGTACTAGGTAAAAAACATTCCTTTTACATGGTAAAAAGTTATAAAAATGCCTTGTTCAGAAAGTGACAAGAATATTATTTTGAAAATATTGGTATAAGAAAAAAACGGTAAAGATGTATTTACTAAATCATTTTGAAAATATTGAAAAAATTGAAAACATTTTAATAAAACATGGTTTTTAGAAGAAAATGGGTTCTCCGATTATAGAGGTAAATGAAGTTGGGTTTTCTTAAAAGCATTTTATAAAGAAATTTGAGTACCAAAGAGTGGGAAAATGGTACCAATACCTAAAAATGGACATGAATAACCTAAGGAGAATAAAATTAAATGTTCTATTGAACAATGTTTATATAATTTCCTTTAATTAAAATACCATTTAAATATATTTAGTATTATTCTTGAGTAAAATAATCTTTAAACATTCCAATGTGTCCCATACCACTTTGAAAATTTTTAAATTATAAGCCTCATAAAGGAATAATATTAAATGAAATTTTTAAATACCATTAAGATAAAATATTTAATGATATAATATATCAAAATTTACAATATATACACCACACAAAATAATTAAATGGTGAACATCACATTTATCTTACGAATGTAAAAAGTGAGATAAAAATCCATTACTATGTGTTTTCTTTCAAGTGAACATCCTTTAGATTCATGTATAATAAAATAATGTTAATTATATACTTTGTTTATAAAATTTCTTGTGTTTATAATTAATTCTATTTAACTTATTACCATTTTGTATACATCTATTTAAACAATTAAGTTCATGTCGGGCGTTTTGACCAAATTTGGTTCACATTTTGAAAAAATAACTTCGATAGGTCAACTGTGGTAAAAGGGGTCATTATATAACATATCCAGAATAAAAATCATGAAATAATTATCATATTTATACATAAATTATACTTTTAAAACTAGTCATTAAATATGGTTATGAAAAATGAACCAATGTTACAATCATGGAGACAGTAGCCCATACGTACGTATGAGTAACGTTCCTATTTTTCAATGACAATTGTGGAAATAAGGTAAGTAAATTAATTATTTTCAGAATGATTGTTATATCATAAATACCATATTATTTAATACTATATACTTATATATATAATTCTTGTGATGTAAAAGGAATCACATCATGTCGAGGAGTTGGTAGTCCATACATCCACGAATGCCTTTATAACTTTTTAAGTGTGTGAAAGGGTAATAAATAAAATGATATATATTATATTTAAATAAAGTTAATTATTTCATGAATATCATATATATGTTTTTATGTCATATATTTTTAATTAAACACATTCTGTATATGTTCCATGTATAGTGTGAACGAATCACATTGCTTTGAGGGGTTCTAGTCCACACTTCAACAAATGATATTATCATTTTTACACAAAATGGAACGTATAAAGATATGTGTTGTAAAAAAATTGTATAATCTTAGATACATAATAAATATATATATATATATATATATAATATAAACATAGTTTTCATCATAATTCCCAACCATGAGAGGTGGTGAAGGAAAATGAACCATCATTATTTCGTGAGGCATTAGTTTGTAGTACACATAAAAAGTATGTTTATTGCCCATTAGATGGAATTTTGTGTTGGTTTAGGTCTAACCCTTACTAGTTTTTGTTATATAATCATGTAATAATAAGATTTTAGGGGGTTTATAATGGAAATAAAACTAAATAGCTTAAGGAAAGATGTTACCTCTTAATTGGGTAACTCCTTTTGGTTTGAACCAAAAGGCTTCCTTGAGTGGATTTATGTGAAAGTTGAGTATTAAAGGTTGATTGGAGAGTTTTTTAGTATATTTTTGGGTAGATATTGGTTTATAAACAATTTCTTGAGATGTGTGAGGAAGTGGTAGGAGGGGAGTCATTTTTATAGTGGAGGAGGAGTGACACTCTTGTAAATACCAAAAGGTATATATTAATGGGAGGTCTCATTTACCTAATGTGCCTCTAAAATATACAAATAATTATTTAAAGGGGAATCATGGTCAATAAAAACCTTTACCACACAAAAATAAGTGAATTTTTATAATTTGGTTCCTTAACTTCTAAGATTCCTTAATTTTATTATTTTTCTTTTTATTAAATTACCTAGTTTTCTAACCTAAGTAATTTGACCATTAACACTAAATTAAAGTGATATTTATTATAATATATATATATATATAATTAATTATAAATATGATATAAAATTTAAAAAATTAAAATTTCAAGTGTGTTGGAAATTAATTATAAAACAAGTGCATGCAATGTGCAAAAACACTATTTTAACCCAGAATGTGCTCACAATGTTTTTACAAACTATAAGTCAATATGTTAATTATAAAAGATAAATTGGTCCATTAATAGACCATATTTAATATTTATTAAAACTTAAAAATCACTAGGCATAATATAGTATTTTTTATTAATTTTAAGTCATTCAATAAAATATCATTTATTGTAAAATAACATTAATGTTAATTTTGACATTATTTATTTAATTGAAATTTAAAAAATATCAAAACAATATTGTATTCAAAATATATTAATTTCATAGATATGTAACATGATATATTCATCTATAATAATAATTAAATACATTAATTCAATCAATTTATTTCACTTAATATTTATAGTATCATTTATTTTAGTTAATTATTAACTAAATAATCATTGTGTTAGTGTTTCTTAAATATCTTAAGTAACTAAATCATCTCTAAAAATTAATAATAACTTATTATGATAACAATAACCCATTTCTATTTCACAATTATATGTATAACTAAAAATATGTTGTTTTTTCATATCTCAATGTTTTATAAATGTTAAAGGTAAGGAAAGTTTCTTTTTTTTCTTTTTCCTTACTTAACTTATCATATTGGGTTTTTTCATGAAATATTATCCCAATAAACCATAAAATTGGGTTAAATAGGGGATATGGTAGAAATATTGGTATCCAATGTATTTTGGACAAGTTTTTAGGTTATTTGGCTCTTAAGATTAAGTTTAGTCCCTTGTTAAACTTTATTTTACCTTAATTACCATAATTAATTTTAATCACTTTCACTAATATTTTTGGTCAAAAAATAATTTGATACTATTAGACCAAAAATATTATAATAATTATTACCAATTATCTTCTTTTTTCAAAATTTAAATCACAAAGTTCGGAAAATTAATTTTAACGCTAATCCCATAGACATGGTGAGAAAGTGGGTTTTTAAAGTAAAAAAGTTCAATAAGTTCAATGATTATTTATATACAATTTAAAAATAAAAATTATTCCAATGACCTAAATTGGAATAATATATTTATAATTGATATATTTTGGCTTTAATAACCAATTTAAAACATAATTTAACATTAATAATTATTTAAACGAAAATGAAGTTTTTAACTAAAATGCAATATTTTCACTCTTCATCAAAAAATGAAACTTCTCAAAAAAATAAAAAAAATAACCCTAATATAATTTTGACATTAAAAATTCAGAAATTAAGTTTATTTTGTAAAATAAAATTTATAAAATTTCCAAAATTTAGTTTTAAAATAGTTGTGCCATTAAAAACGATAAAACTCGATTTTGTGTGTAATGCAAGATAACTCGGTGTTATGTGTAGTGTAATATTAACTTGTTGTTTTGTTTCATACATGATATCAAATACAATATTCTTAATTTATAATTTTGGGGTGCTACATTTTCCCCATGTTAGTTAAATTGTGTCCTCGTAATTTAAACTTGATCTTGGTGATAAATTGTTTAATATTTCTTATGTTTGAAATCTCAAATCATGATAAGGGTTCATAAAACATCATGAATAAAAGATAGAATAGGAAGTGAAAAGTTCACATGGAATAACATGCGACTAGGTATCTAATTAGGAGAACATTATTGGAAAGTAGAGATACATACTTTTAGGAAAATCATAAATATTTACAGGGAGTGATTGAGGTCATCATTTACAAACAAGTGAATGGTTGATGGAAATTTGAGGACCACAAATCCATAAATCTATGATTATTTAGAATACCATTGGTTTAATAAAAATTAATTAACTAGGACAAATTTTTTTAAGTTCTTTTTCCTCATGTTGAGAAATTCCTTTGTTGCCTTAGAATATAATGAAATTTTCTTACTTAATGCGTTTTAATTTCATATGAACTATTACATATTTTGGTTATGCTTTGATCAAATTATAATTAATAACTTTATTCTAAGAAATTAATATCCAAAAATTAACTTTGATTCCTAAATAAAAAAATAACATTTTAATAGATCATAAGGACCATAAAAGAGTGAAAAGTCTAACTATTTGTCTCTAACTATTCTCTAAAGTTGATATGGTTAATACATTAATATCTAAAACTAAAAATTTACACTAGTGGTTTATCATTAATATTTATTTGTAAAATAATTTAACTAAAAACAATGACACTTTAACTAGGACATTTCATAGGTCAATGGTTGGCATGAAACCCTTATCATCCTTTAGTCATGGGTTCAAGATTCAAAATCTTGCTGAACTTGACTGGTTGTCACTCAGCATATAGGTTGTCCTTTTTTAAAACCAAATTAATATAATTTCCAAAATAAATAGGATATACATCCTTAAAATAAGGTTAATCACTAAATATCCTTTTAACTATGGTTTTTAATACAACCCCAATACATAAATACTTCATCCATTTATTTCTACAAAGGTTATTTCATGGTTTGGAGTTTATCTTATAGAGGTGGGTATTTCCTAAAACCAAAAACCATAGTGTGAGAATAAATTATCATATTGGAAAAAATAATATTATCATTTTTAGGATTTATAAATCTTAACATGTTATTTTCAATTTAATACACCTTAGGTTTAACCTAGGTTATTCATTTTCAAAATACTTCATCATGGTTTGTAAATAAAATGTGAATAATCCTAAGTTTATCCCCTGGGAGTGTCAAACCAGGTGCACAGAAAGGCCCATTATCATATACTTGGTTATGTTGAATCAGGCCTGACACACCTTGTCATATTTTTTACTCCAAGGTACATCTATGTTAGAACCACATCTACTTGTAGTATCCAGACAGAGATGTATTACTATAAAAACCACATAATATCTATATAATAAAAAAATTAGGATGTTATTCTATACTTATACACAAATTATACCTAAGGGTTACATTCTCTAATCTATGTTTTCCCAAATCTAGTTCCTAAGGTTTCTATTAAACTTTTTATGATACCAAATATAGAGACCTGACCCCAGGAAGCCCGGAATCAGTGTCTACTACCATTAAATTAGCATGATTACAAGGAATAAAATATTGAAGGAATGAGAGTTTATTATTCTTGGTAAACTAGATAAATATATGATTCTTGTATTAAAAATGAATAAACTAATTATAATGTAATTTTTTTCAAAATAACTTTAAAGATAATAACTTTATTCCATCTATCATATCCTTACATATCTTTCTTACATCTTGGATTCTTGGGGAAATTAAACATAATAAGGGTGAGCTCAAATTCCCAATAAAATTAAAGTACAATATAATTAATAATTAATCACTTAGAATAATCAATTGTAAAGGTAAAGTAATGGAAAAACATTCCATTAAAATAACTAGAAAAGGAAAAATAAATATAGCAAGGAAATAAATTGAAACACATGCCATTTAATCAATGAACTGAAAATGAAATGTATCCATATATATTTCAATGCATGATCTCATGGATGATTAATAAATAAAACTAAATGATGGAAATTATTAATTATTGGTCACTGTGTTTCCTAGGTACATAGAACTAGTGCCATCAAAACCTTTCATAGGATAGTTTAGTATATCGGGTAGAAACCCATCTATTCTACTTAGAAACAAACTCAAAGGGTTTTTTCCAACTAATTTTGTCTCATAATACTACTGATGCATTAAGGTTATTTTATTAATTGGTCCCCAACCCATAGGGCTTACCTTAAATAGTTTATAACCTGTGTCTTACCTATCCAAAACATTTCTCATATTTAATAGATAATATACATTATCAAATAACCATATTGAATAAAGGATGTATATTTATCAATATATCCCCAAATAATAATATAACTATCAAAGTTAACACTTTATGGAAAATGGTATACGGTTTAGGCAATAATCATATCCATGAAAAATGATACAGATATTTAGGAAAAATTCAATGTCAATTGATCACAGAAAATTAAATATTTCAAGGGGACTACCAAAGGAATCAAGGAAGTAAATTTTGATACTCTCCTTATCCAGATCAATCAAAATACATCCAGAGTAAGATTATGGATGGTATCAATACAATATACCCCAATTGGAGTAAAATGAAGGGTTTTTTTCATTGGTGAATTAAGATATCTTTTAAAAACATTCTTGAGGAAAATATCCTTTTATTTTGAAAAACATTTTCTTTGAAAATCACTTTTGAAAAGAATTTCATTAAAAATTAATATTTTAAAAATTATAAGGATGCTTAAAACAAATTATGGTGGGTAAATCTATACATGTCTAATGAGGTAAAGTAATATTCCTTTTTCATGATAGAAAGTTAGAAAAATTCCTTGTTTGGAAAGAGTAATAAGATTACTTCGAAAGCATTGGAAAAAGAAGAAAAGGGTGAAAATGTATTTACTAAATAATTTTAAAAGGATCAAAAAAAAATTGAAAACATTTTAATAACATGTAGTTTTTAGAATAAAATGGGTTCTATGACTAAAGAGAGAAATGAATTTGGGTTTTCTGATAAACATTTTCTAAAACATTTTGAGTACCAAAGAGTAGTAAAATGGTATTAATACTTGAAAATGTTCATCAATAACCAAAGGAGAATAAAATTAAAAGGTTTATTAAAAATATTTCATATAATTTCCTCTAATATAAATACCATTGAATGATCATTACTATTATTATTGAGGAAAATAATCTTTAAACATCCCAAAGTGTCCCATACCACTTTGAAACATTTTAAATAATATGCCTAATGAATGAATAATATTAAATTAATGTTTTAAATACCATGAGGATAATATATTTTATGACATAATATATCAAAATTTCCAGTAGATACACCACAAAAAGATAAGTAAATGGTGGACATGATGTTTATCTCACAGATATAAAAAGTGAAATGAAAATATCTTACCTTGATTTTACTTTCATATGAACATCCATTAAATTTTTGTATAATAAACTTATGTTAATTATATAATTTATTCATAAAATTTTTCATTTTTATCATTACTTTTATTTCACTTATTACCATTTTCTATACCTCTATTTAAACAATTAAGTTTATATCGGGTATTTTGACTAAATTTGGTTCATGTGTTAATAAAAATAACTTTAGTAGGAAAACTATGGTCAAAGGGGTCATTATATAAAATCTACAGAATAATAATAAGGACATAATTATAATATTTATACATAAATGATACTTTCAAAACCAATAATTAAATATGGTTATGAAAAATGAACCAACATTATAATCATGGATATAGTAGGTCGTACGTACGCATGAGTAACGTTCCCATTTTTTAATGATCATTGTAGAAAAAAGGTAAGTAACTTATATATTTCTTGAATGAACATTGAATAATAAATACCATATTATTTAATCATATATACATATATATATATATATATATATATAATTCTTGAGATGTAATAGGAATCACATTGTGTCGAGGAGACGGTAGTCCAAACATCCACAAATGACGTTATAACTTTTTAAGTGTGTGAAAGGGTAATAAAGAAAGTGATACATATTATATTTACATAAAGTTAATTATTACATTAATATAATATATATGTTTTTATTTCACATATTTTTAATTAAAACCATCCTTTATATGTTTCATGTATAGTGTGGATAAATCACATTACTTTTAGGGGGCGGTAGTTCACACTTCCACAAACGGTGTTATCATTTTTACACAAAATGGAAAGTATAAAGATATGTGTTGTAAAATAATTAAAAAATATAAAATAAATAATAAATAAATATAACATATATAAATTTACTATCCATCATAATTTCCAACCATGAGAGATGGTAAAGGAAAATGAAAAATCATCATTTTGTGAGGCGGTAGTTCGCCGTACACATAAACAATATGTTTATTACCCATTAAATGGAAGTGTTCATGAGTGTAGGTATAACACTTAGTATAACAACATCCTATTATATTTTGGATACTTTTTTTATATAATCATGTAATAATAAGAGTTTAGGGTGGATAATGGAAATAAAACTAAAGAGATTAAGGAAAGATGGTACCTCTTAATTGGGTAACTCTTTTTGGTTTGAACCGAATGGATCCCTTGGATGGATTTATAAGAAAGGTGGGGATTCTAGGATTACTAGAGGTATGTTTAAAATCTATTTGGGTAGTTGTTCAAGAAAAAGTGGCTTGATAGGTGTGAGGAAGTGGAAGGAGAGGATTCCTTTTTATAGTGGAGTTGGAGTGGAACTCTTATAAATTTCAAAAGGTATACATTAATGGGAGGTATACTTTACCAAATGTGCCTAAAAAATGTAAAACAATGGTGAAAAGGGGAATCATGGTTGATTAAAACCTCCACCAAACAAAAATAAGTGCATTTTTATAATTTGTTTCCTTAACTTCTAAGATTCCTTAATTTTATTATTTTGGTTTTTATTAAAGTATCTAGTTTTCTAACCTAAGTAATTTCACCATTAATACTAAATTGAAGTGATATTTATTAGAAAATATATATATAATTAATTATAAATATGATATCTAATTTACAAAATAAAAATACCCTGTGTGTTGGAAATTATTTTTAGAAAAAAAACGCATGCAATGTGAAAAAAACATTGTTTTAACCTGTAACATGTTAACAGTGTTTTTTCAAAATATAGGTCAATAGTTTAATTATAAAATATCATGTAGTCCATTAATATACCATATTTAATATTTATTAACACTTAGAAATCATTTTTCATAATATAGTATTTTTTTATTAATTTTAAATCATTTAATAAAATATCATTTATTGTAAAATATCATTAATGTCAATTTTGGCATTATTTATTTAATTTTAATTTAAAAAATATAAAAAATATATATTTAAAATATATTAATTTAAATCTAGGTAACATGATATATTAATATAAAAAAATAATTAAAGACATTATTTGAATCAATTTGTTTCTCTTTTAATATTTGTAGTATCATTTATTATAGTTAATTATTAACTAAATAATCTATGTGTTAGAATTTATTAAGAATTTTAAGTAACTAAGTCATATCTAAAAATTAATTATAAATTATTATGATAATAATAAACCATTTATATTTCAAAATTATTTTTATAATCAAAAATATATTATTTTTTCCATATCTCAATGTTTTATAAATGTTAAAGGTAAGGAAATTTCCCTTTTTGTCTTTTTCTTCACCTAACTTATCATATAAGGAAATTTCATTAAATATTATCCCAATAAACTATATAATTCAATCCAAGATGAGATATGGTTGAACTATTAGTATCCAATGTCTTTTTTACAAGTTTATAATGTTGAGTCAATAAGGTTTCCTTATGACTTTTCCATTCCTCTATGTTTTGAAAATCACAAACACTCTATCTTAAGCCAAATCATATTTTCCCTAAGAATTATATTAATAAGGAAAATTTTCCTTCCCCAAGGAAATTTATCCTTACCTATGTTTTCATTTTTTATTTTATATTTTCTCTAAATCTAACATATTTTATTTTTAAGTCTAAAAATTGGTTTCACATCTAAAACCTTAGAATCCTATAAATTCTTAGATATCGAGTATTCTGTTTTCAGGTTCCGAATTCAGAATCTGAATTCTCTAAAACTTGGACTTTGAATTCTCTGCAATTCAGACTTTGAATTCTCTAAAATTCAGACTCTAAATTCTCTGAAATTCAAACTCTGAATTCTTTGAAATTCAGGTTCCGAATTCTCTAAAATTTAGGTTCTGAATTCTCTGAAATTCAGACTTTGGATTCCTCATAATTCTGACTCCAAATTCCTCAGAACTCAGACTCTGAATTCCTCAGAATTCGGACTCTAAATTCATTGGAATTCATACTCCAAAATCTATAGAATTCAGGTTCCAAATTATTTGGAAAATAGAATCCAAATATCCATTATTTATAGTCTCCAAATGATTATTTGGTTAGACTCTGAACTTTATTTTTCCTTAGACTCTAAAAATATATATTTTGGTTAAGCAACCTTATATTCCTTATACTTGTTATAGTTATGAAACAATGTCATGAATTATGTTTCTAACTAACCGTAGTTTGAGTGACATGTGTACAAGTCCCTCCGAAATTAATGGAAAAATATGACTATTGGAGGAGGGAGTCAACCATTGGAGAAGTGCCTACAAATAAGAGTTCATTTGAATGATCTCAATACATGTTGATCACTCTAAAGATTGCATGCTGGTGAAGTGATTTATAGAGAGAGAGACTCTCATTCCTTGTGCATACTAAACATCTTGTTCGGCTTGCTTTGTGCGACTCTAATTATTATTGTGTACAATAGAGGATTTTCGGGGATATGAAGATAGAGGTGCTGACTAACTTAAAGTTCAAGGACTTATGTGGATAGGAAGACATAGGTTCCGACTACCTTAAAGTTCGAGGGCTTGCGGGGATATTAAGACAGATTCCGATATTCCTATCGAGGGATTACCCTGGTGTGGGTAAGACAGACTTTATTGAAATCATAAATCAAGGGACATGTATTCAAGGTTATTGAATACCCTTCTCTTTGGGTTAAAATATTTCATACTTGTTACTTGTTTTGTTTCAAGTTTATTTCTACTGTATTTTGATAAAGGAATAAAGTATAACCTTCTTATACTTTCTTTTTCTTTTTTATACTCTAATAAGTAAGATTCTATACGCTTTAAGGTAGAATATTTTCCTTGTAAACTTTCCTTAAGTTTCATTTCTAAAACCACATTTCCAAAACCTAGCAAGTTTATATAACTAAAAGTGGTCTTGTGAATTTACCTTGTTTAACTTTGTTAAACATAATTTTCTTTAAGGTTAAAAGCAAAAGTTTTTAAAATTACAACTTACTCCCTCTTGTAATTGAGCATCTAAATTCCTATTTTTATCCTACAGATAGGTCATTTGGACCTTAAGATTAAGGTTTATTTCCCTGTTAAGATTAATTGTACCTTAATTACCATAATTAATTTTATTCACTTTTATTAATATTTTTGGTAAAAAAATTTGTTTAACTTATTAGAAAAAAAATATTATAATTATTAAAACTGTGTATGTATATTTTTTTCAAATTAAAATCATAGAAGTATGAAAATTAAGTTTAACGCTAATCTCGTAAACATGGCGAGAAAGCGGGTTTTTAAAGTAAAAATGTCTAAAAAGTTCAATAATCATTTATATCCAATTTCAATATAAAAATGATTCCAATAAACTACATTGGATTAATATATTTATAATTAATCTATTTTTACTTTAAGAAATAATTTTAAATATAATTTAACATTAATAATTATTTAAAAGAAAATGGAATTTTTAACTAAAATGCAGTATTTTTCACTATTCATCAAAAAATGGAAATTCTCATAAAAATTTAAAAAATTCAACATAAGCTAATTTTTACAATAAAAATTAAAAAAAATAAGTTTATTTTGATAAATAAAATTTATAAAATTTCCAAAATATAGTTTTAAAATATGTATGTCATTAAAAGGCTATAGAACTTGGTTTTATGTGTAATGCAAGCTAACTCAGTGTTGTGTGTAGTGTAAGCTTAACTTGGTAATATGAAATAATATATTCTTAATTTATATATTTATGGTGTTATATTAAAAATTAATATAACCAAAATTCATTAATTATTTGGGTTCTTCAAAAATAATAATTTATAATATTAAAGACACTATGCATTTGACACTACTATACCAAGAAACACCACATCAAGGGTTATTGGGATATACGGATATAGATTGGACTGTTTCGATGTATAATAGTAAGTATACATTAGTAATTACATTATATCATGTATATTTGTGTATTTATTGGCTAAGAAATTAGAAATATTGTATTTAATTGAGCACTACATAAGATGGGTACATTTTGTCTACTCAAAGCCAAGTTGTAGATATTATGAGAAAGTTACTTTCTAAAGAGAGGTTTGAGAAACATCAATTGGATCTTGGAGTTTAATCATCTCCAACCACTTAAAATATTTGGAGAAGGAACCCCCACTTCCCTAAAGTTTTCAATACTCCATTTTTGGTACTCAACAATAGATATCAAAAGTGGTTTATGGAAAAGTATGTTTTTTCTCATGAATTGATTGAATGAGTTACATATTCTCGCATATAACCTTAAAATAAGTGCTCTTTGGTTTTTTGTAAAGGTGGGATTTAATATAATTTAAATTAAAATTTTACTCAATACATGGGGAGATAAATTTTACTTTTAAATGGGGGAGTTTGGACTGAAAGTTATTTTTTTATAAGAGCAACACTTTTGGGGTAAAAGTGAGAAACCATTGGTTCCAACAAGCACCAAACAACAACAAACATAAACAGAGCCAACCTCATCCAAGCATAAGTAGAAACTGCTAACTCCAAGAAAGGACCACTCAGTGATCCCGTGCAAGCACGGTCCCTCCCGATGGCAAGTCATTCCTCTGTATCAGCCACATCCCAAATGCCTAAAAAAAAGGAAGCAGCGTGCTCTAGCCCGTCTGAGCCGATCTGACCCTCCAACATACCCTCACACAACAGGATTGGAAACTCAACAAAACATTAGTTAGGAAACAAGTAAAATAGAGTCATTGAAAACCAGCTGAATACTACCAGATTCGGTGTCTCTAAATAGCTTCCAGGATAAATTGGATACCTGCAAAAGAGGATCCCCCCTTATCAGGTCTTCCAAGGAAGAAGCCAGCTTATTCCAGACCTGCAAATACTCCTCGAGTTTGATCAAACCCTTATTGAAACCTCTAACAAGGATCGTGTCCTGTTTGTCAATCCAACTATACTGTTCTTCATTCAGATCAACTTCAAGACTTCAACCCATCATCTTGGCTGCATCCTCTTCCGAGGCATTGATAAATAACACCTGCTCTGTCGCCACATCAGAAGAACTTAAGACCAAATCCGAGGAGAGATCATGATGTCCAGGTGGCTTTAAGTGACACCTGAACTCCTTGTCCTGCTTCTCATACGTTAGCCTCTTTGCTGACCGGGTCTCCATAGGAGGAGGTAAGGATGAGAAATCCTTCCTACCCCTCCTCTTTCTCCTGCTTCTGATCCTTCTAGAGTCGGGTTCTGCTTCTGAAAAGCTTCTATAGATCTCTTTGTTTTCAGTTTCCCCTTCATTATCCTCACACTCTGGATAAACCTTCCCCATGATCTGACCTTCCAACAGTAAACCATCAGAGCTCCTCCTGTTGTCCTTACCTTCCTCAACCAGGACAGGTGAATCAACTCTGGATTCCTCCTCATCTAGCCTTGCAAACCTGTTATTCAGGATGACTGGGGTCTGGGCTGTAGAAGAAACCTCTAGCCGAAAATGGAGGAGTTTGTAATACCCCAATATTTTAAAATAATTCTATGTTTGATAGCATACAGTACACAAAACACTGAGATTTAATGACCATGGTACATTATTATTCAATATGATCATTATAACCTAGATGTTGAATTGGAGAGTATAAATAGGATTTACCACATTATAAAATATATGTGTAATGTTCTAAATCAATACAAATTTTTTATTAATGTTTAGAAATTTTTTTGTAAAGTATTTTTATCATTCAAAAATACATTTTCTTCAAAATGATTTTTATTGTTTTTTAAGAGAAGATATTATAATTAATTTTTTTATTTTATAAATATACTTAATAAAAATGAAATAATTTTTAAAATAAATATATAAAAATTATGTTAGAGTGAAATTTAGGAATTTTCTAAAAAGAATGATTTTTTAGTGAATAGTTAAAAATACTTATTTTATACAAAATTATCATTAATTTTCAAGTGTTTACAAAGTCCCATTTTGTTTTGAATTGGTTTTAAAATTTATTTAATCCATTTTTTGGTAAAAATAATCCAATTAAATTTATTTTAATTGAAATTATTCTTAATTTTGATATAAAAAAAATATACTTAAAAATACATTTTTTGGAAAACTATTTTTCTCTGCATTTTGCGAGTTTATTTTAAATGTAATTTATAGCACTTATAGGAACTAAATTTAATGAAATGGATTTAATATTTGTAATCATAACTTCTAAATTTTAAATATAGGTTAACTTTGTCATTTTTTTCATAATGAATAGTAATCATGGTATATATTTATCACCGTGGTAAAGGGAAATTTGGTTTAATTAGGGTTAAAACTAATGTTAAAGGGCTTTAAAATAACCCCAATACATGAATTTAATTTATAAGATGGGTTTAATTCAACCAAACCCTTTATATATTCTAAAATATGGCACTTTGGTGTAATTTTTTCTTAATAAAGACCTTTATATTATTTTAAGTAAAGAATAAATCCAAAATGTGATTTTCTTGATTTTAATATCTATAATATGTTTTTATAAGGATAAAAATTATTCATTATGGTTATAAATATTTAATTTTAATATGAATAATTTTTTATTATTATTTTAGTTTATTTTACATTTTTAGTGATGAAATAATTACCTTAAATGCATACACAACATCGACACAGTGTTTATGCAAGTAGTAGAAAAATCAAGTAAATGATTTTAAAAACATAAAAAGTAATATTTTTTGGGTGAGTAATAGTTTCACATAAATTTTTTAGATAAATATAATATATTATTTATGTTTTAAAATTTTATATTTTAACTGCATTTTTTAATTCATATTTTTTATAATTCAATTATGTGAATAGTCCCAAAAATGAATTTAATGGTATTTTATGCTATATAATATTTTATTACATGAAAAATCATAAAAATATAATATTTGGCCAAGTGAAATAGATATGTTATATAATATAAATATTTTTCTACTTATGGGTCACTTTTCATTTTATTGTAAGTTTCTTAACCACTAAAGAGTAAAAAACATTATTTTCAAGGTAATCATTTAAAGGGTTAACAAGTAGTTTCAACTAAGACATAAAGGATAAAAAGTTACCTAAAATTGTATAAATTTTGTTTTATAAGATTATTTCCACTTATATTCACTCTATATTTGAAATATATCAACTTGGTTCCACTTGAACCTGAAAATTAATTTATATTAATTTAATACTTAAATAATTCAAATGGTTCCCACCCCTTACTTATAAAATGACACCACCTATCCTCTCTTCATAACACTTATTGGGCCACTTATCTTGACCAAACCATGGAAAAAACTCTTATTAACGTTTTTAGATAAATTCTATATAATCCAATATTCTTAAAATACCATCTCGATATTCCTTAAGGAGAGATCTAAAGGAGGTTATTCAAAGTGGACATAATCGCCTTAACCAAGAGTTTTCATTTTACTTCTTCTTATAACTCCTTCAACTCTATCCCAACCATTCCAATGTAATAACACAAGAATATCCCATATATTTATATTTTATTATGTAAATTTTTTCACTTATTCATCTTTTTTCATCAAATGAAAAAATGAAACCATTATCTATGTGTACATGCGAACTACCTCCCCACGAATCGATATATTTTGTTTCTCATTACCATAATTAGTGGATGGTTATAATAATGGATTTAATGTATATAAATTGTATTTATTAAATTATTATTATTATTTAAATATAATATATCACTTATCTTTGTACCATTTCAATCGTTAAAAACATAATCATCACATATACGTACGGACGAACTACTGCCTCCACATAGTGATATACTTCATTTTTCAAAAAACACCCCTAATGGTTAGTCATTGGGATAGATAAAATGAATGTATTTGATTTTTATAACATGATAATTATTATATTAATATGATAATATATTTTATTTCATTATTTTACATCCAATGGAAACATCCCTTATTTTAAAGGTAATTTTCATCTATGGAAACATCCCTTATTTTTTTCCTATGATTCAATGGGGTTATGTTCAAATAATACTAGCCTTGTTCTTTATTAGGATGTATTATTATTGTTTTAAATATATTATCATGAATCTCATTTCGTTTCCACATGTTAATCGAGCTAAAAAGGAATGATGGTTATTTTCAAGGGTTTTATGTTGAAAATTGAAATCTTATAAATTTTTTATTCATTCTATGGTACTTTTACATGTTTATGGATGATTTATGGGTGGTTAAATTATAAAAAAATATATGTGGTTTCATTATAAACAAGTACTGGAGATTACATTATAAAACAAGTATGGGTGTGTTTGTTTTAATCCTATAATGTATTGGGTAACGAAATGGAGTTAACTATTGTAATTTACTCTTAAGAGTTGATAGAATTGATTATTATATGTTACTTATAATATTTAATGGAGATTATTTAATAAGAGTAACACTTAATATATGAAGTAGTTAACTATTGTAATTTACTCTTAAGATAATGTTGTAATTATCCTATTTAGGTGATTCCATGATGAATGATTGAAGGTCCAAGTTACCATTATAGTTTAATTATAAATGAAATGAGATATAATGTTTCCTTTGATCAAGGATTATTTTCACATGGATTGTGATTTTTGACCCATATGTCTCTCAATTTTGTTAATTCATTATTCCATGTCTCATTTTTTATGTTTGAGGTTATTATGGGTATGAATTCTCTTATGTTATTCTCATAGAATTTGAGTATGTTATCATACTCTTATACTCATCCTATTCTCATCAAATATGTTTAATTATCAATGAATATGTTTACCCTAAATTTTAATTTGATCTCACTTGTATTGTTTTTATTTTCGCTAGGTTGTGAAGAAATATGTTGAGTAATATATTTCTAGAAGGTTTTCATGTGGGTGATAATGAAGGATTAATTTGGAATAAGAAAATTTGGTTATAGTGGGAAAAATAATCACATAAAGGCATGCATATTATTATGAAAGATTTTTTAATAATTATATAAAACTATAAAACTAAAAATTAATTGGGTATGTAAGTGATCCAATATTTTTATTTGATGTGGTATGTTTTTTATGGATAAAATTACATCATGTTTATCATTATAAAATCCATAAATATAAAGATAATGTTTTTATCACCATATATGGGAGTGCAGGCTGAGGGTTGTTATATAGTTTCTTAACTAGTGATATTTCAAGGTAAAAATTATCTTTGAATATGAATTAGAGGGATAATGTACATATTTTTAATCAATATAAGTAGTTGGTGTTGTAATTGATACAATAAAAGTTAATTTTTACAATTAGTGGTGTCATATCATGAGGATAATTAAGTGTTTCATTGATAAACTTTCCATTCAACATTTTTTTCATGATGAGCATGACTTTCTTGTGATTGGAGTGAATAATTTATGATTTAATTAAATACACTATAATTTTTCTAGATTAAATGATTTGTTAGTGAATTTTGATAAAGTATATATTTCCTTGAAGAGGTGTTTTGAAGTGGTGTGTTGTCAAGAAACCCAAAGGGGGATATTGTTAGGAAAAATACTTGCAGGTTTTTTTGGATCTTATTTTTAAAAAAATATATTCGAAAAACTCGAGAAATAATTGGATATTAGAGTCTTGAAAATTTTAGAGGAAGTTAAAGATTTTTTCCACTGTGGAGAAAAAACCATGAAACAACATTATTTATATTACATTATAATATTTGTTGTCTAGGGTTAGAAATTGTGGTTATAAAGTCTTGTCTCAATTCTATTTTTATAGGTTATAAAGGTTTTTGTATAAATCTCATGTAATCAAAAAAGTGAAAATCACATCATAATAGTGAATTATCGTGTTATGATGGTTTGAAGCCAAAATAAGGTGTCCAATGATATGGATTTTGAGTAAAGTTTAATGCCACAAAGGGAATATAAGAAATAAAAATTTCAGTATAGTGATTATGGTTATGTTGTAATGTGTCTACTAAAACAAATATTAGAAGTTTGGTTAAATAATAAATTTCTAAGTATGAATCGGATTAGGCTATGACTTTTAAAGAAGTAAAGGTTTTTAAAGTAATTGCATCATTTTGTTTATTTTTATGTCATAATATTATTGGGATAACATTTTTCCAAGTATTAATATATTTTAAAAAGGAGGTTTGAGATTTAAATCAAGATATTTCGACTCTATTTTTTATGATATAGAGGATAAGTTTCCTGTGATTTTTGAAGAGGAATTAAGGATTTATTAAAGGGAAATATAGACATTTTCTCTTGAATTATATAAATAACTTCTTACATTCAGAAGAAAAAAGGAGTAACAGAGCATATTAGAGAGAGAGAAAAAGAATTTTGGGAGAGAGTTCCAAAGATAATTTTATAATAAATTAGACAATATTATCATGATGATGATGAATATGTATGTTGTTACACCAACATAGGTGTAATCATTTTTTTAATATTATTATAATAAAATTTGTTAATTAAGAGGGTATCAGGTTCTTTTTGAGTGAGAGAGAAGTGAGTTATAATTATTTTTATTGGTTGGAAATCAATATGGATAGTGAGTCCAATTTTAATTTCGAAAAAATCACTGTGATTTAGTGAATTCTGGTATACTGGCACATCATCATGTATATTAACCTTGTAAATAGTCTAGTTTAGAGTAAAATTACTTATGTTTTTAATGATTTATCACAATATATTTATTGAGTGAGAGACTTTTGTTTCAACTAATTATAAAACAAGATCAATGGAAATTGATTTGTTAAATTGATTATAATGATTCAAACTTATTAGACATATTATTGCATGATTTTTAACATAAATATCCAATAAATACAACCAAAGTATTGAGATTCCTAGTGTCGTTATAAAACTTGGTATATAAAAAATCAACATGAAACTAAAATAAAATATATTTATTTTAATCTACATGATGATCTCCAAAACCCCTTTGAGCTCTTAAACTATATAGGATAACCTGGGAAATACATAGACCAAATGGGTGAGAAAAAAAACTTAGTAAGGGAATAAACATGATAACGAAGCATTACATGTGATTCAAAAAGTATGCCATGTTATCATAAAATATAAGGATTGTGAATAATCATATGGATTCATACCATACAAAACATGGAATCATAAGATCATATAAACAAAGTAATGTGGAAAAAACACAAAACATGATATAAACATAAGTCTAGGACAACTCCCATGACAATATAATATTGTGGACAAAGTACCATAATGGATTAGGTTTACTCCCTAATCCCATACATAACATATCATGAGACAAAAACATTACCTAATGCATTGGATAACTATATGGGTGCACCCATCATAACATATACATGCATATGTGTTCCATATAAGGAAATTGGACATAAGGTATAAATATAAGGATTACCCAAGGAAAGAAATGTGTTGCATGACCATGTCTTATAGCTTAACCAGGTGGAATATATTAATGGTATCCATGAAATAAAGGATTTAAAAAAAAATTGGACATTAATAAGCATAGTGTCACGACCCGAGCCAATGGGGCTCGAGCTGTGACTCCCCAAGCTTTCCTCCATAGACTAGGGGCTAGCATCGAGCGTCGAGTAGGATATCACACACAAGGAGGCATTATTATAAAGTACATATATGCACACACCCACATACACCTCCATGAAATAGTGCATAGATATATATACAAAAACTGAAAACTAAAATGTATGCATACATCTATCCCAAACCAGAGTAAAGTATAAGTACAAAAAGAAAAAATATAGGGACCACCAAAAGAAAAACTACAAAAGTATCCAAACTACTCTAAAGAAGGGGGTCATTGTCAAACACCTGCTAGTAAGCTCCATGTCCAAGCTCTAATGAAAGCCCTGGTCAGTCTAGCTAATACTATCTTCCTGCTCCGGATCCAACTGGGACTATGTCTAAGGACCTATGGTCTGTATAAGACACAAGACATGTCTGGGAAAAGCCCATACAGGGGTGAGACTAATAATACTCAATAGGAACCCTAAAATCCCAAACCAAAATGGGAGAAAATGAAATGCATCAGTTAACTTGACCCAACCTGAGGGAACCCAAATGAGAGAGAAGATCCATCTTGATACCATCATCAGAAATACCCAACTAGTCATCTCAATATCCCAAACATGTCAACAAAATGACACATGCCTCGAGGGCACCCAAATCATATCCAGATATACTCAGTTCCAAGTCTCATGGTCCTTTCCATAGACTATCTGTGGTAAACAACTCGAGGTTCCAACGTAACACTCACAATGTTCTCATGAGGTACTGACCTCATAAACAACAACAAGATCCAATCCATTATTGATAGCTTGAAAAATGAAAGGGGGAAAGAATCGACAGCCCAAAGTTGATGAGCCAACCACACCATCCCAGATGGAACTCAACCAATTGATGCCACCAACACATACTTGTACCCTATTCAAGGTCATAATAACTACGGAGAGTCTCACTCCTTGCTACTACCCCGTAGTAGAGGTAGTAATATCTCCTAAACCAACCCAAAAAACCTTTTTCACTTCTGTCTGGTGGGGACCGCACCTCAGTAAGTCGAGGGAATGCTAACTCCTAACTAGGAATCATAGGTAACAAGTGGTGGGGACTGCTCCCCACTACAACTCAAGAACGGGGGAGCACTACTCAATAGGTGTGAACCCACACCCTGTTACATCAGGGGAGTACCACCCTATTAAACCTGAGCATGCACCCTAACATGGTAGGGGAGCACCATTCTGTAAAACATGATCCTACACCCACGGTAGGGGAGCACTGGTGTGAGGGATGTGAGCCCACTCCCATGGTAGGGTAGCACCACTGTGTGATATGTGAGACCACACCCACATTAGGGGAGCACCACTCAGTGAAACGTGATTCCACACCCATGGTAGGGGAGCACCACACAGTGAAACATGAGCCCGCACCCACAGTAGGGGAGCACTACGCTTCCATACAATGAGATTGGAGAGTCGAAGTCCTGTCACGGTAGGGGATCATTATAGTTGTATGAACACCATGGGAAACTCACACCCAAGTCTATTAGGGGATTAAAAACTCTATAGAAAACCACCCAAAAGTAACAATCCCACACCCATGATGTGGGGAGTCCTATCTCTACCTAAGTAGAGAGGTAAGGGAAACTTGCACCCTGGTGTCACAGGGGAGTACCTGACCCAACGTCTCTCTTTAAAAAATATCAATCTCTAACATTTTTCTAGCACTGCTTTGTAATCATCATGCTCAATTCATGCCACTTCATGTCCCATAAGCCATAACAGAGGCCACCATAGTGTTCTACATGGAAAAACATGTAGGATAGGTTATTTACTTGCCACAATCAATAAACTAGTGAAAAGGGTTCTTTTAACTACAAAACGCTTGAAAGGGGACTTTTGGGGCCCACATCTCAATCTCAGAACATAACTAACAGATCGCACCATTGCAATCTTCATGGAAAAACACATGGGTTCAACTACTCATTCGTGCAAAACGGACACCTGGTGAAAAAGTCACCTTTCACCGCAAACACCCAGACTGGGAATCATGGGGACCATACCCTGATTTCAGATTAAGAACCCTATATTTATCTAAAAACATTCTTCTTACCATCATGTTCACAACACCACTGACAGCGTGTCAATCGGACTCTCCATGCAGAAGTTATGCATGGTCGAAGTTGAATAATAATAAAATATTAGTAATATTTCAATATTTTGAGACCCCATAACATGAACCCAATTATTTAAATTCCCAAACCATACTCAAAGGTTCTATATCACTGAAAGAGTCACATCTCCATAGATGGCTCACAAATCAGACACCCAGTTTTCAAATTACGGGGGTTTAAAGAACCCCCGACCCAAAACTGGATGGACCAGACCACACTAGCCGGTCCACCCCTACCTAGGATAGCCCACTCTAGTTGGATTTTTTTCCACCACTGATGGACTTCCATGGAAAATAATCCCTCCACCGCAGCACCCTATAGCCAGAGTCGCACTGGAATCCACTGTTGGACCTTTCACGAACCACCGGGAGCACCCTGGTGCTCCAAAAACAAATCTGAAACCTATTTCTGAAAGCTCGGGACCCAATCTACATATCCTTTATGAAGAATAGAAGAAAAAATGTATAAATAGGTGGTATTGGATTAAATATCAAACCTACTACCTCATGGTGTAACACCGAAGAATTGGGTGTAGAACGACGCCCGGGATGTACTGATCCTTGATCTAGCAACCATCAGCATCAAAAACGGCTATTGGAAACTCCTTCTTGGTTTAATTATCGATTAGGAAGAGGTAGGGGGGTGGTTCTAAGTTCATAAATTGTGATTAAGGTGAGTGTTAATTAATTTAATTTTTAATAATTAATTCTTACCATTTAACTCTCAGCCCCGACTAGCCTCTGACCCGGCACCCTGCGCGGTAAAAGATTATGTCATGTCTAGGGTCAACATAGTGTTATGAATGAAACTGCGGTCTCAAAAATTTGATTTGATACCCCTTTCAGGAGTTATTTGGTATGACTTCCAAAATAAATTATTTTATTTTATTTATGTAAATTCCCTCAATAACTTTTTCTACAGATGACTCATGCCGACAAAACTTATACTCTGCCTAGGGTAAATGGAACACTTCAGATGCAATTTTGCCCTCAGATTTTACATATGAGCTACCATTTGATATATAACCCATTTCTTCCATGTGAATATTATAAAAATACTTAATATTTTTATAAAATTTATTCCAGGCACACCGAGTCATGGAATTGCATGCTATATTAGTTCCTAGATCTGGAATTATTTGTAGGAATCACTACTAGAAAAACAAGCTATGGCCATGGACCTATAGCCATGGTTTTAAAACCGTGGCTATAGGTGGTTATGGCCATAGTTATGTGGCCTATAGCCACGGTTTTAAAATCATGGATATATGTCTTTCTTTCATGGCCTATAGCCACAGTTTTCAAAACCGTGGCTATAACCCAAACCTATGGCCATAGTTATGTGGCCTATAGCCAAGGATTTCAAAACCATGGATATAGGCCTTTTTTTGAAGGTCTATAGCCATGGTTTTGAAAATCGTGGCTATAGGTCTCCCACCCTTGCATGGGAGAAAAAATTTCCCACCAAAAAAATGGCAGGAAGAACTATTGCCACGGGTTTTAGGATATTGTCATGGTTTATAATAATATATATAACATATTATATATGTATATAAAAAAAAGCCTTGGTGGTGCAGTGGTTAGGTCACTGGAACATGAAAGGAACGTGCTGGGATCAAATCTGAATAGAAACATTATTTTTAGGCTATTGACATGGTTTTCTAGGGCTATAACCATAGTTTTAACCATGACAATAGGCCACCTATTTCCACGGTTTTCTAGGGATATAGCCATGGTTAAAACCATGGCAATAGGCCACCTATTTCTACGATTAAAAATGTGGCCAATGGTCAACTATCACAGTTGACAACAGAGACACCTATGGCCATGGGTTTCAAAATGGTGGAAATAGGCCACCTATTTCCACGGTTAAAACTATGGCCATAGGTCATACCCTACTGCCACGGCGATAGCGCCCACGGTTGGGCAAAACTGTGGCCATAGGCTATGGCCACGGTTTTGGGCCTTATTGACACGGTTGTGAACCATGGAAATAGACCATTTTTCTAGTTGTGAATATTCCAAAGTCTGATAGGAAAAAACCCGAGTTACTACACATAGTCCATTAAAATTGATGTTCAACTAAAGTCAAGACTTGAAAACGAGTATATAAATCCCTATGTAAATGTACCTATTAATCGGGGCTTCGGGAAAAAGGGTAACAAGTCTTTAAAGTGGGTAATATAATAATAATTTCATAAAAATTAAAAAGTAACTAAAATGGTTTTACATGATAAAATTTTTTATTTTATAAAATATGGTTTGTTTAAAACATTTTAAGGATTGGTACTTGAAATGGGGTAAGAAATAGAGAATATCCCTTTAATCGGGTTTTCTTATCGATAGAAATTGAGAAGGGTTTCTTTTAAATCATGTATATCTTCATCAAATAAAGGTGGATTAAACTTGGTATATATGTTTGGGATATATATAAATAATATATAATAATTATATAATAATTATAGAGAGATAAACTAGTGTAGAGATAGATATAAAGTGTAACCCAAAGAAAATAGGGTGGTTTGGAGAGATCCATCACCTAATGTTATAAAATCATTCTATACTTGCAATTAATGTCTTGGATGATAAAATTAGGTTCATTAATTACTTAATTAAAAACCTTTTACATCTATATTTTATTTACTATAATTTTATTATGTTCATTTATCACCATTTTAATGAGATATAATGCTTAATTTTGTTGATCTGAGGGCATTCATTTCATGGTTCCATAGTCGGATCACATGGGGATAATTATTGATGTTCTTGTAAAATGAGAGTAAAATTCCAGAATTAAAATAAAATGGTATTAATTTCCTTAAAAAATATAAATGATCCCAAATAACCTTTTTTGTTCTAACATAGGTATGATTCATTTATTAAAAACATTAATGTTATATGCTTAGTTTATTTTGTCAGTTTTATAGACCATCACGAACTAGTTTCATTTTATTTAATATTATTGGGATATATTCATTCAAGAACATTAAATAAGTTATAATATACTTATTATCATATTATGTAACCATAATAATATTTTTATGACCATCCTTGAAGGTGTTGGATAAAAATGAAGTATGTTGTTCATGGAGGTAGTGAACTAACCATATTGTAAACAATGTTTTCATTTTTGGAATCAATTGAGTGACATAGAAGAGGATGGATGGTAGATATTCCATTATAATAAAAAATTAAAATATATACATTATACTAGAGTTTTTATTCCATGTTGTGTAGAATTTTTTTTCTGAGGATGAGGAGGAAGAAAAATTAAAATAATTGGTTGAGGGAATAACCTTATACTTTGGATATCTCCTCTTGGGCTTCAAATTAAGAATCCTTGGATTGTTATTTGAATTATACCATAATAATTAGGTTATGGGGAGTATTGGGAAGAAATTTGGAAATCTCCAAGGTTTATAAGATGTGAGGATAAGGGGTGGTATTTATAATGGGAAGAGAGGGGTGTTTTTGAATATTGCATTCATTAGTTTATTATTTTGTCTCAATACTACCTATAGTATTGATTATTATGACTATACATAGTAAATGGTACATGTGAGTTTGAAATACTAGGTTCTTACATCATCCATGACTCAAAAAAATATGTATTTAGATTATAATGTTAAATAATGTATTTCATTATTCACCAAAAATTCAAATATTTTATAATAGTGAAAAAAATTAACCCAACCCATTTTTTAAGATACAATATTAATAAAATAAAATAAATTTTATCAAAATAATTTTCTAAAAATGATAAATTTAATTTTTAATTAAAATCATTATTTATTTTAAAAAATACCATTTTTAATATTATGATCAAGTTTATGACCCTTTAAAAAATTACATAAGGTCTCACAAATTATAATATCATTATGATATAACTTAATATTAATTTTTAAACCTATTTTTTGAAAAATATTTTTCTTTAAAATTATTATATTTATTATATAAATGAAAATTAAACATATATGTTTTACAAAAATACAAACACTTGGTTTTTCATTTTCAAAACATTTACTTACTAGTATCATGATATAAATATATAATATTTTCATTATATATGATATATAAATGTTATTTTACATTTCCATGGGTTAATTTACTTTTCTAGTGATCATTTTAGTATTATTAATGGTCATATTACTATTACAATGGTCAGATTACTATTCCAATGATCAGATTTGTAAAATTCATACGGGTTCCCTAATTCTTATAAATACCTCATATTTCATTCATTATTAATTAAATTATATTTTTTAACAAGTTTATATATATATATATATTCATTTTCAAAATTAATATTGTGTTACTAACATTTTTCTTCATTTCTACAGTATTTTTTTGAGTATGATTATTCCGTGGGACTGAGCAGATCCAAATTTTTCAATTATTGTTAAATTACTTTATATTTTTTGTCTTATTATAATACTTTCAATTATTATGTCCATATTTATTCTGTAAACTCGTTTTTTAAATTAATATAATAAAATGTTGTTGGTTTCATTATGTGGTGCATCTATATTATACTATATTATTAAATATGATACAATTATAAGAAGGAAAATTCCATTGATAAAATTTTGAGGTGTTAAATTCTTCCCAATTAAGAAATTTCTCCCTTGAAATTTTATTTTACATGATAAGGTGAAAATATGTGAGTTTTCTTCTACTTCATGGCTTCCTTTAGTTCCCATGTCACCTTCTCATACTTAGGGTTTCACCATAGTAATTTGACTAGGTGAGTTGTTATAGAACTTTATCTCTATGGTACAGGATCTTCCCCGATTTATCCTCATAAGAGATATCATTTTCCATTTATACCATCTATGAATTTATTACATTTTATGGATATGATATATACTTCCTCAATAAGGGTAAATAGAATATATCATGTACTTGAGAAGTCATTGTTGGGAGTTTTAGTCAATGGGTCACAGCTCTGATGTGATCAAGAATCTCAAAGGGGCCGATGTACATAGGAATTTTCTTACACTTATTCCAAAATGTCATGACTCACTTCCATGAAGATATGTAGAGGAACACTTTATCTCCAACCTCAAACTCCAAGTCTCATTAATTATTTTCATCATAGCTCTTTTTTCAACCCTTAACGGCCCTGATGTGTTGTTAAATGCTCTTTATATTTTCTACCATTTTAAGTCCCAGTAGCTTTCATTCACCAACTTCATCCTAGCATGCAAGTGTTCTACATATCTTCCCATAAAGGTATTTATATGAATCCATTTGTATTCTTGAGTGAAAGCTATTATTATACAAGAAATCATCCAGATAAAGATGTTGATCTCATCCTCTTTTGAATTTCATCATGCATGATCTCAACGTATCTTCTATTGTCTAGATAGTATGCTCATATTAACCATCATTTTGGGGGTGATAAGTCATATTGAAGTTCAAATCAGTGTTTATAGAATATTAGATACTCTTCTATAACTTAGAGGTAAATCTTAAATCTTGGTCAGATACAATTGATAGTGGTGTTCCATGAAACCTTATCACTTATTTGATGTATATCCCTGCTAGTTGATTGAGTGATAATTCATATTTAATTTCAATGAAGTGAGTATTATTTTTAATATATTCCACAACAACCCATATATCATGATTACCTCTGGATTTATTTGTAATACTAGTGACAAATTCCATGATTTTTTTCCATTTTCATGCAGGTTTGGGTAATGGTTGCATCACCCCCTTGTACTTTGGACTTTTATCCTTCATGTGATGAAATACCAATAATTTTTATATATATTTAATGATATCCTTCTTCATATTGCACCACAAATAATACTCTCAAATATATTGATACAACTTCATGCTCACTGGGTAAATGGAGAAGGTTGATCTATGTGAATAATTTTCAACTCCTTTATCTTAGTATTTTATGGTAGATGTAGTTATAACCCAAATCTTATAAATTATACTTTATAAATTTTGAACTTTGAGGATTTCACATTTATCATATCTTCCACCTTCATCTGTATTTCCACATCATCTCTTTGATCATCCATTATCTTCTTCATAAGGGATGGTCAAGCAATCATTTGTGAAAGGAATGATGATGTTCCTTCCGTTATGATTCCTATTTATATCATTTTTAAGTCTAATAAGATTGGATCCTTATCAATTCTCATCATTTATAATGTTGTTAAATCCTTCTACTTAGAGAATATTCCACTTTATTTTCTTTCCCAAGATGGTAATGGATTGATCGATCATAGTCCTTCATCATATCTAACAATCTACATTGGCACATATTAAAATATTTTTTTATGAATATATATTTTAGGCTCTTATGATTTGTAAATATCCACACTTCACCCCATAGATATAATTTCACCATATTTTCATTGTGAATATTACTATATCCAACTCTAGATCATGTATTGGATAATTCTTCTTGTGGACTTTTAACTTCCTTGAGGTATAGGTAATCACTTTATCATCCTACATCAGTACATAACCCAATACCTTCTTTTATGCATCATTGTATACCATGAAAAGTTCCCCACTTTAGGGAAGTATAAGAACTAATGTAGTGATATTCCTCTTTTTTAATTCCTTAAAAAAAATTCACATTCACTAGTACAGAAAAAATTTACTCCCTTTCAAGTTAGCTTGGTTAGTTGGTTTGAAAATCATGAGAAGTTTCTCACAAATTTCCAGTAATACCCAGCTAGTCCAAGGAAACCATGGATCTCTATTACATATATTGGTCTGGGCCACTCCTTAATTTCCCTTTATCTTATAAGGGTCCACTAACATGCCTCAATATTGATACTTTCTCTATATATAACTCACATTTACTATACTTTTCATATATTTTCTCCTTTTGTAAATACTTTATCATAGTATTTAAATTCTCCTAAAGCTCCTCATTTTTTATAGTATATCATAATATCATATATAAATACAACCACAAATGTTTTGAGTTTATATCTAAAGAATAATTTGTTACGTCTATAAATATTTTTGGAGCATTAATGAGTCTAAATGGAATCACTATGAACTCATAGTGTCAATACCTTATTTGAAAGGTAGTCTTGGAAAAAGCTTCTTTATTTAACTTTAATTACCAATATCCCAATAAAAAGTATGACTTAGAGAAATATTGGGGCCCACATAATTGATCGAAAAAGTCTTCTATCCATGTAAGGGGATACTTGTTCTTTATCATGATTTTTTTGAGTTCACAATAATCAATGAAGAGGTGTATTGACCCATATTTCTTGATGAAGTGGACCGGAACACCCCACGATGAAGCACTCGAGTGTATAAAACCTTTTTCCTTATTTTTTTATAATAGATTCTTAAATTATTCTAAATAAATTTTGGCTACTCTTTAGGTATTATTGTATATGGGAAGAGATCTAGGTATAAGTTCAATTGAGAACTCAACATCTTAGTTAGGAGGAAGATCAAGAAACTCTTCAGGGAATACATTAGTATAGTCCCTCACAATAGGTATGTCTTCAGGCATGATTCTCTCCTTTATATAAATAATTTGATCAAGATATTTTTACTCATAAGGAAATAATATCTACACTTGAGATAAGGATTCAAAAAGAGATACATCCTCCTCCTTACACTTGTACAAAATTAGAGGATGACTTGGGATGTGAAGAGTGGACTCTGGCTCCTGATAGATGATGTTGTCATTATATAAGGATAGTCAATACATGCCTAATATATGATCAAATTACACTAAAGGAAGTATGGAAATGTTTTTAGGAATTATATTCCCATAAAAATCAACTTGTGATACAGTAATCATACAATTTTTTCCCTGATGAAATCAAATCTTATGGGGTAGTGACTCGATGCTCTTAAAAATCATCCTAGATATACTTGACTATGATGAATTGAAATAAAATAATACATAAACAACTATATAGTGCGGGATAAGTGTACCTTCATTATCACAATCCATATTAATTATTTTAAAAGTGTAATCTCTTCTTAGTTCCCTTGGTTTGGAGACTGCTGGTGTTTATCATCCTTATTAGCCCTTGGATTAGGTAATTGACATGTATAATGACCAAGTTCCCCACATCTATGAAATTGAAAAATTAATGGCGACTTCAGTTGAACTTTATTTCCCTACGTCTTGTTAACCAGACTCTCAATTTTTTTTTTGGAAATTAGATACTCTATAACCTCCTTTTCCACAAATAAATCATCTTCTTGTTGTTATTCATAATTCATGATAACTAGTTTTTCATAATGTAACAACCCAAAAATTAATCGATGGAATTTCCCTTATGAATATATAATTGTGTCATATTTAGTAATATAATATTATATAATGCACACACAACACATGATAAAACCAATTATATTTTATTATAATAATTTGAACATTATATTTAGAGAATAAAAATGGTTATAATAATTGAAAATATTATAAAGGGATAAAAAATAGAAAATTATATAACTAAAATATTAAGATTTGGATCTTCTCGATCCACCAGAATAACCACACTCACGAACAATGATGTAGAAATAAAGAAGAATATTAGTAATTCAATATTCATTTTGAAAATGAAAATATATATAACATTGAGAGAAAATATAATTTAATATATAATGAATTCAATTAGAGGTATTTATAGAAATTAGGGAACCCATGTTACCATTACAAATTTAACCATTGGAATATTAATATAACTGTTGGAATAGTTACCTAACTGTTGGAATAATAATATGGTTATTAAGAATAGTAATCTGACCATTAGAATAGAAACCTCACCTATGTAAGTGTAAAATAATATTTAGGTATCCTAAAAGATGAAAATATTTTATATTTAAACCATGGTACAAGTAAATAAATGTTTTAAAAATGATAAATTAAGTGTTTTCATTTTTGTAAAACTTAAATGTTTTAATTACACTTTTAAAATAAATATACTGATTTAAAAAAATGTTTATGTTTATAAAATGGACTTATAAATTAATATTAATTTTTATTATAATGATAAGATAATGTTATGAGACCATAAGTAATTTTGCAAAGGGTCAAAAAATTGACCATAATATTAAAATTGATATTTTTCAAATAAATGAGGATTTTATTTAAAAATTAAATTTATCATATTTATAAAATTATTTTTATAAAATGGATTTAATTTTTTTAATATAAACATTGAAAAATGTTTAGGGTGAATTTTTTATTTTTCTAAAATAGTTGAAATATTTGTGAGTAGTGAAATACGATAAAATATAGTATTGACATTATAAGCTAAATACATGAATTTTTGAGTCATAGATGATGTAAGCACCCATTTTTTAAAACTCGCATGCACCATTTTCTGTATATAGTCACAATATTCATTACTATTGGTAGTCTTGAACCAAAATAATAAACTAATAGAAATAATATTCAAAAACACCCCTCTCATCCCTTTATAAATTCCACCCCTTCTCCTCAAAACTTATAAGCCTTGGAGCTTTCCAAATATCCATCCAACTTTCTCCTCACCTCTCTCCCCATGTACCTAGAGGAATTGTTCTTCTAAAAAGTTATATCCTAAAGTTCCTTAATAAGTATTTCAAGAGACAACATTCAAGAGGAAATTAAGTAAAAGTGAAAAATGATTCTAGAATGTAAGTTTATCATATACACTTTTGGGAGTTAAAAGGGATTTAGGAGCTCATTATAGAGATTAAAATAAATTCATTTTATTTTATTTTCACTTTGATGTATTATGAACCTATTCTTCTAAAGACACTGGGACTTTTGATCCTTTGGTTGTATTTAATGAATATTTATATTAAAAATCATATAATAATATATGTAAAAGTATTGAGTCGATATAGTTGTTATCAAATAAAGTTCTAGTTTTTTTTATAGATTAGGACTAGAATACTTTAGTGATAACCCTAGCGATAATTCAAAGTATCGGAAAATATCCTGGAATTTTGGTGAAGTATAGAGTGAGTGGTTTATAAACAATTACATCTCTGTCTGGATACTACAAGTAGATATAGATCTGGTATAGTTGCACCAAGGGGTAATAACCTTAAAAATGGTGAATTGGAAATTTACTCAATCGTCACCTAGTTCATGAAAAATAGGCCTTTCTACACACTGAGTTTGACACTCCTGGGGGATATGCTTTAAAAATTTCATAAACTCTTTACGAACCATTATGAAGGAATTAAATAGATTGTTAGGTTAGAAAATCTAATCGTAAACATTGCTATGGATAACCTAGATTAAAACTAAAGACTCAAAAGTTGGGATTTACATGTCATTTATAAATTATTCCTTCTAAATTAACAGTTCCCCTTTTATATATTTACTAGATACATTATTATCATCTCATTTTTCCTTTATTTTAGTTAATGGTGGGAAATAGGAAGAATTTTCCCAACAAAAAATGTGATATGAAATGTGATGATTGACCTAATTATATGCCTAACCATATGTAAGTGGTAGTTGGTAACTTCATGGCAGTACTGACTCAGCTGACTCATGATATAAATAATAACTTGAATCATATGGAACACCCTCCTTCTACTAAGAAAGATAAAATTGCAGTAGATTACTTTATGTGGAAAAATCCTCCCACCTTTAGTGGATATTTTTATCCCCTCATCATAGAAAAATGGGTTAACTCCATTGAAAATATATTCTCTATCCTCTAATGCTTAGAATAATAGAAAGTCATGCTAGTTTTCAATCATCTCTAAGGAGAATCTAATTAGTGGTGGACATTGATCAAGGACACAAAGTCCAAAGAGGATATTAATTTCATAGAATGAGAAGGATTCATGAAAATATTTTTCAATAAATATTTTCATTGAACTCTCTATCTAAAAATATAGAGGGAGTTTCGAATACTAAATTAAAATAAGAAGATGAGTCTACTAGGGAATATAAGGTGAAATTCACAAGGCATGTATGATATACCTCTATCTTTTCATCAATATCGCAAGTAAGGTGAGACGCTTCTTTAGTGGGTAAAGTTGAGTCTATTAAAAGCTTTAGCAATTCAAGACTTTGATAGATATGAGGATATTTTCTGTTTTTCCCTTAAGGTTGAGATGTATATTGGTGACACTTAGCGGTATCATGGGACTAGAGATAAAAAAACTTAAAAATAGTTTAATTCAAGAGAATCTATGGATAAATCTCATGCTGGAAAGAAAAACCCAACATACCATGTTTTAAAAGTGTGAGAAGAGGCATCCTGGAAACTATATGAAGGGAATCAAGAGATTATTCAAGTTTAGAAAAAAGGTGCATCAAGATAATCAATACTGAAGGGATATAAAGAAACCTACTAATTCAATGGAATAAAATAAGGTTCCAGTCAATGCTCAGTATGTGGTCCAGTATTTCAACTACAAGGAACACAAGAATTATACAAACCATTACCATAAGGAAAGGGTTTTCATAGACAATCAAAGAAAAAAACTCTAATGACTTGAGAGAAAGTGAATATGCTATCACTACTACTGAGGTGGATCCTGATAAAAATGTGGTGATAGGTGCACTGGTTGTTCATTCAAGAATATTGAACATACTTTTGGGTTATGGTTCTACACATTCCTTTATATCTTTCGGTTTAGTATAAATATTCAAACACCACATAAAAACATGGGGGTTGAGCTCTCTGTAAGAATAGTAAATAGATCAATTATTTCATCCCAAGTATATAATTCATCCTCAGTCAATGTTTGTGGACTGAACCTCCTAGAAAAACTTTTCATACTTGCTTTATTGGAATTTGAAACTATATTAGGCATGGATTGTCAATCCTTATATAAATCTAATATCAACTTTTGGGAGAGCGAGATCACTATTTATATCCTGATTCAACCTCAAATTCCATACAAGTGTAAATAAGAGGATGAATCCCATTTGGAATCTTAATCTCAAGTGTGGATATTATTTCCTTATAAGAAATCATATCTGGATTAAATGATTGAGACTAAGGATAGAATCATGTTGGAAGACATGCCCATTGTGAGGGACTACACTTATATATTCCCCAAATAATTTCTCAGTCATCCTCCTGACTGAGAGGTTGAGTTCTTAATTGATCTTATATTTGGATCTCTTCTTATATAAAATACTCTCTATAGAATGGCCACTATTGAGTTGAAAGAACTGAAAAGGCAGTTGTAAGAGAATATGGAAAAGGGTTTCATATTCCTGAGTGCTTCATCGTGGGGAGTGTCAGTCCTCTTTGTCAAGAAGAAGAATGGGTTAATGTGTATTTTCATTGATTATCGTTCCCATAACAAAATCATGATAAAGAACAAGTATCCCCTTCCATGGATGGATGGATTTTTCTATCAAATATGTGGGGACTAATACTTATATAATGTGAACCTTCGGTTAGGATATCACCAATTAAAGGTGAATAAGGATGATATCCCAAATACTTCCTTTCAAACAAGGTATGGAAACTATAAGTTCATAATGATTTCCTTCAAACTCACTAATGATCCAACAATATTTATGGACTTAATGAAAGTATTTAGATATTACCTTGAAATTTTTTTGGTAGTATTTATAGATTATATTCTAATATACTCCAAAATAAACGAGGAGCATGAAGAGTATTTGAATATTATGCTAAATATATTTTTAAAGGATAATATTTATGAAAAGTAAAGTAAATGTGAGTTATTGGTGGAGGAAGTATCATTATTGGGGCATGTTATCAGCAGTAAATGGATATTTATGGACCCTTTTAAGATAAAGGTAATTGAATAATGAACCATACTAGTATTTTTTATGGAGATATGTAGTTTCTCTGTACAATTTGGGTATTTTTTATGATTTTTGAGAAACATAACTTGATTTTAAAACCCCTAAACAAACTAAAACAAAAGGGAATAAAATTTATCTAGACTAAAAAATGTGAATAGAGTTTAAGGAATTGAAAAATATAATTATCACTACATCAATCCTTATGTTTCCCTCAAGTGGGGGAATTTTTGTGGTATGTAGCAATGCTTCAAAGAAGGTATTAGGTTGTTTACTAATGAAAAATGAAAAGGTGATAGACTACACCTCAAGGTATCTGAAAGTTCATGAGCAGAACTATCCAACGCATGATCTGGAGTTAGTTGTAGTAATATTCTCATTTAAAGTCTTGAGGCATTATCACTATGAGGATAAGTGTGAAATATATACAAATCATAAGATACTAAAAATATATTCATATAAAGGGGACTTAATATGTTCCAATATATTTAGATAGAGGTAATCAAGGACTATGACTACTCAATCCACTACCATCCTGGGAAAGAAAATAAAGTTCCAAATTCTCTAAGTAGAAAGGATCTTACAACCTTATAAATAATGAGAATTGATAGGGATACAGTGTTATTATAATTTTAAAGGATAGAAATGGGAATCATAAAGTAATTAATATCATCATTAATTCCTCATAATTTTTACTTAACCATACCTTTTGAAGAAAATAAAGGATGATCAATGAGATAATGTAGAAATATAGAAGAAGTTGGAAGCTATAAGAAGAGATAAATCCTTGGAGTTCAAAATTTATAAAGAAGGACTTGTAATATTTGGTTCATGAATATGTGTGCCATAAAATCTTGATATAAATAATGAGTTTTTGAATGATGTGCATGGCTCGACCTTTTCTATCCACCCAGGGAGTACAAAGATGTATCAAGATCTATGAGAGAACTATTAGAGGGAAATTATAAGGAAAACGATTATATAATATAAATATAAATTCTTGGTATGTCATCTAGTGAAGGATAAAAGGAAAAATACCAATGGGATGATGAAATAATTATCCATACCTACATAGAAATAGGAAAACATCACCATGGACTTTGTCACTGGTTTTTAGAAGACATAAAGGTGAAATGATGATATATAGGCTGTGGTGGATTGTCTTACAATGACTGCTCGCTTAATTGTAATTCAATAGGACTTATCAGTTGATAAAATTTCAGGGATATACATTAGAGAATTTGTGAGGTTTTATGGAACACCACTATCAATTATATCCGACTGAGATATGAAATTCATCTCTAAGTTCTAGAAGAGTCTCCAACATGCTCTAATCACTGAGTTGAACTTCAATATGGCTTATCACCCCTAAAATGGTTTCCAATATAAGTGGACTATCTAGACACTAGAATACATGTTGAGAGCATACTCGATGGACTTCAAAGGGTGATGGGATCAATATCTTCATCTGTTTGAGTTTTCATACAATAATAACTTTCACCCAAGCATCCAAATGTCTCTATATGAATCCCTTTTATGGGAAGAGATGTAAAAAATAGGCATGATGGGATGAAGTTGGTGAATGAATGCTTATGGGTCCTAAAATTGTTGATAAAATGGTAGAAAAGGTCAAGACTATTCAGTAACGCATCAAGCCTAATCAAAGTTGACAAAGGAGATATACTAATAATCATTAATGAGACCTAGAGTTTGAGGTATAAGATAAAATATTACTCTATATATTTCCATAGAAGTGGTTCATGAGATTTGGGAAGAAGGGAAAGATAATTTTTAGGTGCATCAACTCCTTTCAGATTCTCAATCACATTAGAGGTGTGTCTTATCAACTAGCACTTCCACTAACCCTTTCTCAAGTACACACTATATTCCATAGATCCCTATTAAGGAATTATATACCAGATCCCTCAAATTTAATAAACTTAGATATAGAATATTTGGAAAATTATATCTCTCATTAGGAGTAGCCGATAATGATCTTAGTCCATAGAGATAAAGTTCTACATAACAAGACAACTCACCTAGTCAAAGTACTATGGTGAAACCATAAGTATGAGGAGGAAACATGGGAAATGGGGGAATCCATGAAGTATAAGTACCCTCACCTATAATTACATTAGTATGTAAAATGAAATCTTGAGAGTGAAATTTCTTAAGGGGAAGAATTTAACAAAACATAATTTTATTAATAGAATTTTCCTTTAAATATATAATTGTGTCATATTTATTAATGTAATATTATATAATGCACACGTACCACATGATAAAACTAACTACATTTACTATAATAATTTTAAAATTTAATTTAGGGAATAAAAATGACCATAATAATTGAAAATATTATAAGGGGATTAAAAATATAAAATAAGCTACCTAAAATATAAAAAATTGGATCTTCTCAATCCACCAGAATAACCTCACTCATGAAAAACATTATAAAAATAAAGTAGAATATTAGTAATGAAATATTTATTTTGAAAATGAAAATATATATAACCTTGAGAGAAAATAAAATTTAATGAAGAATGAATGAAAGGATATGTATTTATAGAAATTAGTGAATCCATATTACCATTACAAATTTGATTCTTGGAATAGTAATCTGACTATTGGAATAGTAACCTAACTGTTGGAATAATAATTTGACTATTAAAAATATTAACCTCACCTATAGAAGTGTAATATAATATTTAGGTATCCTATAAAATGAAAATATGATATATTTAAACCATGGTAGAAGTAGATAAATGTTTTAAAATAATAAATTAAACATTTATATTTTTATAAAACATAAATGTTTAAATTGAAATTTTAAAATAAATATAGTGATATAAAAGAAATTTTATCTTCATAAAATGGACTTATAAATTGATATTAATTTTTATTATAATTATAAGATAAATTTATGAGACCATAAGTAATTTTTCAAAGGGTTAAATAATTGATCATAATATTAAAATCGGCTTTTTTTGAATAAATGATGATTTTATTTAAAAATTAAATTTATCATATTTAGAATATTATTTTCATTAGATGGATTTATTTTTTTAAATATAAATGTTGATAAATTATTAGGGTTAGTTTTTTGGTATTTTTCTAAAATAGCTGAATTGTTTGGTGAATAGTGAAATATGATAAAATATGTTATTTAACATTATAAGCTAAATACATGAGTTTTTTAGTAATGGATGATGTAAGAACCCATTAGTTTGAAATCACATGCACCATTTACTATATATAGTCACAATATTCATTACTATTGGTAGTATTGAGCCAAAATAATAAACTAATTAATATAATATTAAAAAACACCAATATCCTCCCCTTATAAATACCACATCTCACCACCCCTTGTCCCCAAAACTTTTTAGCCTTGTAAGTTTCCAAATATATAGAAAAATATTTCTTAACCTATCTCCCCATGTCCCTAGAGGCCATGTTATTATAAAAAGTTCAATCCCAAAACACCTTAAAAGGTATTTGAAGAGACAACATCCAAGATGACATTAAGTGAAAGTGAAGAATGATTTTAGAATATAAGGTTATTCTATATAGTTTTAGGATATAAAAAGTATTTAGGAGATCATTATAGAGATTAAAATAAATTCATTTTAATTTAGTTTCACTTTGATGTATTATGAACCTATTCTTCCAAATACACTAGGCCTTTCAATCATTTGGTTGTATTAAATGGATATTTATGTTAAAAATAATATAATAATAGGTGTCAAAGGCTCAGGTCATTATACATAATCACAATATAAATTACTTCATCTCCCATCAAGTTAGTTATCCCATTAGGGAAATCATCACATTTACCATTATATTTTCTGTCATCATGATTCCTCCTATTTCCCATCATTAATTAAAATAAAGGAAATAAAAATTAGGAATGAGAATACTTAAACTAAAAATTATATAAAAAAGGGAAACTATGAGAATATAAGGAATAAATTATAAATTAAATGTGAATCCTAACTTATAAGCCTCCATATTTCAATCTAGTTTATCCATGGTAATTTACCTATAAATTTTTCTAACATAACAATCTGTTTAAGTCCTTAATAATGGTTTGTAAAGAGTTGGTGAATTTTTCAAATAATTTCCTCTAGGAGTATCAAACTAGGTGTGTATAAAGACCTATTTATCATGCACCAGGTGAAGATTGAGTTAATACCCAATGCACCCTTTTTTAGATTATTACCCCTAACTACAAATGTTCTAGGGCCACATCCACTTGTAGTATCCAGATGGGGATATAATTGATTCAAAACCACTCTCTCTATACTTCACCAAAATCTCAGGATATTATCAGTCACAACCCATCCCACGGGGCCCGAACGTGACTACCCTAAGTCCGCCTTCCATAGGCTAGGTGTTGGTGACTGTAACCTGAAGGCTTTTTCCAAATGGGGAAGTCATTTCCTTAGAGATCTATACACACTCAAAAGGGGAAACTGAACTAAACAGCCAACAAAAGTATGGTATAACCACGAAAGTAAAGTATAACCACAAGTACAACTGTAAACTGAAAACAGTGGGCTGGAATACAAGCCCTAGAAACTGAAAATAAAGTAAGTAGTTGTCGCATCTTCCTTGGATCTCTCCCTGGAGGGTAGTAGTTGTAATTATGAAGTCGAATAAGAGGATATCGACTTCTCCTGTCACACCAAGATCCACCAAGTCCCGAACCTCCAAGTCTTCCATGGAGTGTTAGTAGTATGCACTATACACACATGTATGGGAATATCCTATACAGGGGTGAGTATAACAATACCCAATAGGGACCCCGAGACCCCAAAGGTCTCTCAGTAATCCAAAAAGGAAAACACCACAAGAAATACCACAAAGTTAATATCTCAAGAATGATCTAGATCATGAAACACAAAGCAAAAGATATAGCTCACTCTAAAGGTATAAAATAAAGGTTACTGGGATAGGGATGACTAGTCGTAAATCCAGATCATCCTATCTGTAGTAACTCTACTGCTGACCTGCATAGGTCACTGTATTCTGACCTGTATTGGTCACTAGATGTTGACCCATATTGGTCGCTGGTGTTGACCCATATTGGTCGCTAGATGTTGACCTATATTGGTCGCCAATGCTGACCCATATTGGTCGCTGGTGCAGACCCGTCTTGGTCACTGATTTAAAGGTAGGTATGATTAATCATACATCTAGATCATCCCACTCTGGAGTTTCTGATGCTAACCCGCATTGGTCGCTCTTCTTCTTCCTGTCATAGCTAGCCACTGGATTCCTACACGAAGCATGTCTGATCTCTATAAGACTCTTCTCCTCAATCCATCGGTCCTTTTTCAACTAGTATAAAGTCCTGCAAAAATTATACCCAAGGGACCGCCCCATCATAGGGGTCCCAATGTGATAGACAGTGCGTCGATCGGACGCCCGGTCTGTGAATATGGGCACTTTTGTAAAAAGGTACCGGTTGAATTCAAGTCTGATCTAACCCAGGTCGCATTCCAAACTCCATCAAAACTCATTTATAGTATGTCTAATAGACCGCCTTGTCATAAAGGTCTTTATGCCACAAATAGTGTGTCGATCAGACACCCGGTCTGTTAGTTACACCTCTTTCCGTGAAATGGGGGTGATCACACCTTAGTCTAGCCTAGATAGGTTAGGCCCACCGGAATATGCCAAAGGGAATGCTTCCCAAAAGGGGTCCCAACTCCACTAACGGTGCATCAAACGGACACTCGGTTCGTCAGTTATAGGCATTTCTTTAATTGGGGGTCGGTTGGGTCTGGGTAGGTCTGACTCGGTCTGGTCGGCCTGACGCAATGGGTCCCAGGGTCTACCTGACCCCGCCTGGGTCCGTCCCATTAAGGGCTAACCCAGTTCACTGGGTTTGGCCTGTCGGGGTCGGCCCGACTGGTTCGTGGGCCCAGGCCACGGTTGGCCCTGCCCGTCGGGTGGGGCTCGGCCCACCTGCCTTGGCCTGCTGGGCGGATCCAACCTGGTCATCTTGAAGGCGGACCGGTCCTCCCAGTTGGCCCCGCGGATGTGGGGTCGTTTCATTTGGTGCGATGTAGTGCGGTTTGGGGTTGGCACCGCCCTATCCTGTCATGGCCCGCTGGCCGCAGTTTTTGTCGTCGGCGGTGTCTACGGGTTCCGCCCTTGTCCCGCACGGCCAGCTCGGGTCAGCCACCTCTGGTTACCGCGGTGTGGCGCCTTCCCACCGACCACGGCCAGTTTTCGTGGTCATCCTCTGGCCACCGCCGGCCATCGCTGGCATGGCGCGCCGGTGGTTGTTTCCACAAGCCACCAGACATGCTCTGGTGGTCCGTTCTTGGTGTCATTAGCACCTAGATGTACTACCAAGGGGGTGTATGGAACTCCCTTATCACCTCCTCTCATAGCACCACTGGTACAACTGCACATCCTCTGAAAGGGACAGTGTACTCCCCACCTTCAGAATATCCATCAGGTGCATGTCCTGATGATATTTGAGCACGTGTAGTCTCGCAGCTACTATCTTCGAGTTGCACCTCCCTAACTTGCTAAAGGAGTGGAGGGGAAACTACCATCGACTGGAGGTAGACTATCTCATCTCTATCCATGTAGTATATCTGAAGTGAGGCTAACTGCTCTAAAACCTCATTCAGTAGCTATGAACTCAATCTTCGGCTAAGTGCATCTGCCACTACATTCTCCTTCCTAGGAGTATAGACTATCTCAAATTCATGGTCCTAGAGGAACTCTAGCCAACATTATTGTCTCATATTTATATCTTTTTGTGTGAAGATATATCTGAGAATATTGTGGTTTGATTAAACAATGAACCGCTCTCCCATCAAGTAGTGTCACCACATCTTCGGTGCAAAGACTACTACTATCAACTCTAAGTCGTGAGTTGCATAATTCTACTCATGAGGCCTCAGCTGTTGTGATCCATAAGAAATCACTACATCACCCTGCATTAGGACACAACCAAGTTCGGTCCCTGATGCATCACAATAAACCATGTAGTTAGTTCCCTCCTTCGGAAACCTCAAGATGGGAGCACTGGTCAAGCTCTACCTCAGCTATTGAAAGCTCTGCTGGTATAACTATGACCACAGGAAGGGTTTCCCCTTCTTTTTCAAGGCAGTCATAAGTGATGCTACTCTAGAGAAATCGGTTACGAACCTCCAATAGTATCCTACTAATCCAAGGAATCTCCTCAACTCAGTAACGCTCCTAGGTGTCTCCCAAGAAAGTATTTCCTTGATCTTCGATGGATCCACTACAACTCCAACCTCTGATATGATGTTTCCCAAGAATTGGACCTTATGTATCTAGAAATCACACTTCGAGAGATTCCCATATAACCGGTACTCTTAGAGTGTGTCCAAAACTATCCTCAAGTGCACAGTGTGCTCCTCCTCAGATGCTGAGTACACCAAGATGTCATCGATCAAGACCACCACAAAGTGATCAAGGTATGGCTGAAATATCATGTTCATTATCCCCATAAAAACTTCTAGAGCATTGCTCATGCCAAAAGGCATCACCAAGAACTCGTAATGTCCATACCGACATTTGAAGGTTATCTTTGGTACGTCCTTGTCTTGTACCCTGAGCTGGTGATAGCCTGATCTGAGTTCTATCTTTGATAACCACTTCACTCCTTTTAACTGATCAAAAAGATCATCAATCCTAAATAGAGAATACTTGTTCTTCACGGTCACCTAGTTTAGGCACCGGAAGTCCATGCATAGCCTCAAACTTTCGTCTTCCTTCTAGTAAAACAACACTGGGGATGCCAATGGAGAAAAATTGGGCCTTACGAATCCCTTCCTATGTAAGTCCTCCAACTATACCCTCAGCTCCCAGATCTCCACATGGGCCATCTGATATGCTTTTGTAGATATCAGTGTTGTTCTTGGGTAAAATTAAATGCGTAAGTCTACCTATCTACGAGGAGGTAGTCCTGGGACATCTTATGGAAAGACATCCTCATACTCATCCACCACCACTAGGAACTATGGACTCACCTCATCCACTGTGTTGAAGGTCATGTAAGCCAGCTGATATATAATCGGTTGCACCCTCCTGAGCACAAGTCCATCTCATGCTGCTATGTTTTCCTTCTCACCAAAAAAGGAAAATTGGCCTCCATCTTTATGCGTACATCGCATTGTATGTCTTAAGTAGTCAATATGTTCATGAACTATTAATATCTAGTTAATGCCTAGAATGACTTCATAGGGATTCAATGCTGCTACTAGAAGATCCCATTTGAAACTCTCTCCTATGAGAGTAAGATCACATTGTCGGCACTAGTGTGTGACCGCTGAATCTCCTCCCATAGGAGTATCCAAATGTAAAGGTCGAGCTAAAGGCTCAGTCAGAATCTTAGAGTCCCGAACTAAGTCCATGGAAAGGAAAGAATGGATAGCACCTGTGTCGATAAGCACTGCTTCTAAAGTTGAGAAGATACAGATCGTACTTCATATCATCTCAGGGACGTCAGGATTGTGAGCCTCTACTGCATGTAGTTGGGCCTTTCCCCATCCACCCGTTCCCTGAGCTCATGGTGGAGCACCTGGGGGTGGTGGTGGTAGTGTTTGGTGACCCCAACCACCTCCTGCTTCATGTCCTACTCCCCTACCTCATCTGTCGCCTGGATGACGCTCATGCTCCTTCCATTACCGTTTCTTTGGTGGCCCCTCCACCATCTTCTGATCATATTTGTGTGGAGTCAGATAGTCATGAGCTCTATAACTTTGTCCCATATAGGAAAAATATATCATGTCTTGTTGGTGGCTCCCTCAGCCTCTCGAGCCTCACACCTCTGACCCTGCGTCCCTGGTTCGTCCTCCAGGAGGTCTATCCCAATTAGGCTTCTATGTCGTCTATCTATTTCCAGTTGTAGAAGACTCTACTACCTATCATCCTGTAGGGTCTCTCACTATCAGTTCCTGCTCGGAAAGGAATCTCTCCATTAGAAAAGCTCGCTCTAGAACCCCAGCCTATGTCGAGATACTGAGAGAAACTATTGTATCTCTGATCTCTCATCGGATCCCCTACACAAAGGTCTAGGCCTTGAAGTAAGGGTCATGTACCATGTCGGTGGAGTATCAAGAGAGGTCAGTAAATCTCGCCAAGTACTGAGCCACAGTTTGGCTGCCCTGATGTAGATGCAGCAGCTCCTGAATACATATAGAGCGTAGTGTCACTGGAAGGAACTCCACCCTGAAAATGCTTTCAAAGTCCGTCCAGGTGAGGGTCGTCTCCTCATGCACCTAGAGCATCGAGCTCCACCATCGTCCTGTCGAGCCCTGAATAAGGCTAGCGGCCAAGATCTCCATCTACTCGGCGGGTGTATCTATTAAGTGAAAGACCCGTGAAAATGCATCAAGCTAATCCTCTGCTGCCTGGGGGTCCGTATCACCTCAGAGGCCTCTGTCTTTGGAACTCATGCAATGTGATCAGCTGGCATGCATGATCCAATGGTGGCATCTTCTGCTCAACGGGTGGTGTTGGTGTTGGTAAACCACCTGAAGGTTCCATAACAATTATTGGTCCATGTACCGATGCCTCTTTTCTTGGTGGGCCACTGCCATGATCTCTAACCGGAATCCTGGATGGCTGTCTTCGTGGAGGCATACTATAGGAAACAAATGCTCCACGATCAATAAGTTATAATTTTTGATAAGAATTAATAAAGATAAAGAAAACTTTTCAAAATAATATCAATCGGTGTTTTCATGTACCGAGTCATAAAACAGAATTCAGGATCCTGGTGTATGGATACGTCAACCACCACACCAATACTAAATTCCCCAAACTAAAAACTAAACTCAAGACACTTTACACCATTACCTCATTAAAATTAGACTTTTAGTTCTTATGGTAGAACCAACCTACCTTTGATACCACTTTTTCACAACCCGTCCCACGGGGCCCGGACGTGACTACCCCAAGCATGCCTTCCATAGGCTATGGGTTGGTGACTATCACCTGAAGGCTTTTCCAAAATAGATAAGAGATTGCCTTAGAGATCTGTACACACTCAAAAGGGAAAACTAAAGTAAACAGCCAACAAAATTATGGTATAACTATGAGAGTAAAGTACAACCACAAGTACAACTATAAACTGAAAACAGTGGTCCGAAATATAAGCCCTAGAAACTGAAAAGAAAGTAAACAGTTATTGCATCTACCCTGGAGCTCTACCTAGAGAGTATTAGCTGTAAGTCTCATGTCAAAGAATAGGATATTGAATGCGCATGTCGCACCATGTTCCACCAATTCCAAAACCTCCAAGTCTGCCACAAAGTGTCATTAGTATGCACCTTACACTAATCACGTTGTCGAGCGCGTCAAATTAGAGGTTAAGTTTTTACTAGAATTTCTACAGTATAGCAGGAACCCGAGGTCGTCTCTCAACGGAGCCTTAGATAACTAATTTCAAAATAATGTTCTGAATATGTTAACAAAATTGAAATTAAATTAAGTATTTGGGGGTTCTATGATTTTAAAATATCAATTGAAACTATACTACTAAGTGAGAGAAACTGGTTGGAGAAATCGTGATCAACCCGGGTAAGTGTCCCTTGAAGCTCAATCCGCTATCGTTCTTAAGGGAATGGGAAGGATCATTGATTCCTTGATTTTATACCCAATGAAACAAGTAGTATATTATTTCTTACTAGGTTACCACCTATTATTTTATCTATCAATGATATTGATTATCAACGACCGCTCATAATCAATAAAACTATGTCGATGTAAGAACCGAACTCAATCAGGGCATCACATCAACAACATGATGAGATGTCCAGATTTGGGTCTTTATAAAAATTGATATCAATAAAAAAACATGAATATTCATGGGTTATAACTTCTGGATATCATCAAACAAGTCAATCCAAATGCAAACTCATGAAAGAGAAGAGGTGATAAAAGAGGCAAACGCGCTCAAATCATCACAAGATCTGGGTTATGCATAGAAGCATGAGGATTATTGTTCCTTTGATTTGTATTTTATCATACTAGAATAAACACAAATTCATAAGGTAAAAATTAAGAACAATAGACAAGAAACCTGGAAATTAAATTACCTTATGAAGATTACAAATGTGGAGCTCGGGATTACAACAATGGACACCCCCCCAAGTTGATCACTAAGAAACTTAGAAGTACATGAGGGAGAAGAGAACTAAAATGGGTGAAAGAAGATCTCCAATTCGACTCACCTTTACCCCTGTTCTTGAAACCTCATATAATGGGTTTGAGAGGTTTTTTATGGACATACACATCACACTTTCCACAAAAGAAGTCAAGTGCCTAAGAGACTAGGTCACTATTCAGGTCATACTTTTTACTCCATATTTATCCGATGTTTGACTGACCAAAACGCGTTAAAATGACTTGAAATTAGGTGGATATGGGGAAATGAAAGTTATCAGTACATGGAAGGTGGAATCAGACCAATTGGATCTTCAAGTCCCGAGTTATGTCCTAAATACATAAGTGTCGTCTAATCTGGCTCACCCAGAATTGTTTTACATTGTGGGCCTATTATGGGCCTTTAAATGGGAGAATTGGGCTCCATGGTCTTCTAGAGAAATGTATCTGACACAATTTTACATTCATACACCAATTTCTAGCCCAATTTAATGCATGGAGTATCCATATTATATATTTCTATCCACATAAATGCTTGGGACCTTGCGCAGTTTGGCCCGTTTTGCTTGATTTCAATCGTAGGCCCTCCGAATCACCTCCTCCTACAATGTAAACACTTAAACAAGTAAAATTGCCCAATTAAATAGTAATAAACACTAATTCATTAAATCAAAAAGTAAGTGAAATTTATTATTATATTTGGAATATTCATTACAAAACCAATTTAAAACAGTGGTGTAAGGGTGAAATAAAGTAGTGAATCGTGGTACGATCACACCCCCACACCTAAACATTTGAACTCCTAGGAAAAGTAATATATCCTAATCAAATATCATTCCAAAATAAAAGGTGGAAAAATATCCAAGATTTTTATGAAATGGAATTCATCATGTCTCGTTTATGAAATCAATTTTCCCATCATTTTTCTTTTCTCACATTCGAATTTGGTCATCTTCATTTGTTCACCCATGCAACATGTTTCAACCTACCTCACATAGAAAATTTCCCTCCTCACTCAAGGAATATATGAAAATTGATATATACTATTTTCCCAGATTTTATGAGATCTTACCATATGCTTTCCAAGATTCTATGTTCTCTACCGGAAGAAACTAGTGTGCTACTCAAGAGTACTTCCAACAGGTTGTTCTGAGGTTCAAGGGTTGGTATGATTTAATGTAAAAAAAATATGAGGTAGAAGAAGAGTGTTTAATCTCTTAAGTACAAAACATTTCAAAATTCAGCAAGTGTTCACAATGAATGTAAACACTCATCTCCTCACAAAATTAATCACTTCCAAATCACTATCCACATTGTCTGTTTGTGTGGGTCACAGCCAATCAGTGAATAATAATGAATAATCTTCCTCTTTTCTCCATTTTTTTCTTTTGTTTTGTTTTTTTTCAATGTACAGAACTGTTGTTTTTTTTTTACAATTTTCATTGAAGATAAAGAGGGAAACATGTGTAATACAATGATATAATATGACATGTGAACCCAATGCCCAAGTAAAATGTAGGCACCCTTTCTACCAACCCATAACAATGATCATTCCCAAAAATTCCCATGGAAACACCCTCTCCCACACACTTTCTAAAATTCAAACAATAATGTACAGAAGATATGGGTAGGTAGGGATAAATTAGATTGTAATGTGGCTACCTAACAGGCATGTCATGGTCTCTAAGGCTTAAGAAGGGTAAAATGTCAAGGTGGCCAAAATAGAGTTTAATTGTACAAAGGGCTTTTCAATGCACGATGGCCTCTATCATGAATGTAGCACACTTGAATATTATGGCTTTAAACTGAATTAAGGAATGTTCTAGTTTCTCTACATGACCCGAGACTCTCAAGAAAGTGATTAAAAAGAATAATATGCAATAAAGGGCTTAGAATATCTCTCAAGTAAGGGATTGAAATATTGGTCAGTGATAATGAGGCATGGGTTTCAAAAATTCATTAAACACCTAAGAATGATATGAAAATACAAATTTTAGAAAAATATTTCATATCAACATTCATTTAAGAAACATTTTTCCAAAAATAATGGAATTTTTTCACACAATTTACTCAAAAATGAAAAAATATTTGGATATTCTTTTAAGAACAATGTTTATCTAAAGACACAAAATAAAGAAAAAGAAATGAAAATGCATTTTTTTGTGTTTTTATATTGTGTTTTTTTTCTATTATATATATTTTTTGTGTTTTTTAAATCATAACTATGACATGTCACCCTCCCCCACACCTAAAAATTTCATTGTCCTCAATGAATGTATTTAAATAAATAGACAAGTAAATAAAGTTAGGGAGAAGAGACAGCCTGCTAAGTGGTGTCATATGTGGCATCCATCAGTTGGATTTCCTCCACAGGATGCTGGGGAAAATCCTCATAGTAGTGTTTGAGCATCTGGCCATTGACAGTAAACCTCAGTCCACTCTTCTCATGCAAAACCTGTATAGAATCAAAAGGGTAAACATCAGTAATAGTATAAGGACAGATTCATTGGGAGCGTAGCTTACCTGGGTGGAGCATTAGCCTAGAATTATACATGAGTACCTTCTCACCAATATGAAACTTCCTCTGATGAATCATCCTATCATGTATTTCCTTTGTCTTCTCTTTTTAGATTTGAGATATCTCATATGCATCATGCCGAATTTCTTCCAACTCCTGAATCTGCAACTTTCTATGCTCACCTCCATCTTAGAGATTCATATTACATTGCTCAATGGCCCAATATGCACAATGTTGTACCTCCACTAGGAGGTGACAAGCCTTTCCAAACACAATCCTATATACTGACATTCCTATCGGGGTTTTAAAAGCAGTACGGTATGCCCAAAGTGCATCATCCAAGCGCAAACTCCAATATTTCCTATTGGGTTGTATCGTTTTCTCCAAGATTCGCTTAACTTTCCAATTTTAAATTTCTTCTTGTCCGTTAGTTTGGGGATGATATGCAGTGGATACTTTATGAACAACCCCATACTTACGAAGAAATTTTTTCATGTTACGATTGCAAAAATGTGAACCCTGATCACTAAGGAAGAATCTTGGTAGACCAAACCTACTGAAAATATGGGACCTTACAAAATCAACAACAACTCGAGAGTCATCAGTCCTAGTAGCCTTTGCTTCCACCCATTTAGAAACATAGTCAATAGATATTAAGATGTACACAAATCCAAATGAATTTGGAAAAGGCCCCATGAAGTCAATGCCCCATGCATCGAAGATTTCATATAATAACATGGGTTGTTGGGGAATTTCCTTCCTCTTAGAGATATTCCCTGTGAATTGACATCGAGAACATGATTAACAAAACCTATGGGCATCTTGATACAATGTTGGACAATATAATACTGATTCAAGGACCTTTCGAGCAGTACGTTGAAAGCCAAAGTGGCCCCCACAAGCCAATGTGTAGCAGAAGCTCAAAACTGAGGTGAAATCATGGTCAGGGACACACCTACGAACAACCTGGTCACTATAGATCCTCCACAAATATGGATCATCCCAAATGTACCATCGATAATTATGTTTAATTATCTAGGATTTTGAAGTTTTAAAATCAGTGGGGAACCTAAATGTTTCTAGAAAATTCACAATGTCCGCATACCAGGGGTAAGGTCCACAACATCACAAAGGTTCTCATGAGGGAAGAATTCTCCAATTGGGAGAGGTGAGTCAACATGATGGTCCAATGGTGGGGAGACCCTACTAATGTGGTCAGCTAACACATTTTCCACTCCTCTCTTATCTCTAATCTCAAGGTAAAACTCTTAGAGGAAGATCATCCACCGAATGAGGCAGGGCTTAGCTTCACGTTTCTTAAGGAGAAACCGAAGGGCAGCATGATCAAAAAAGACAATGATTTTTGACCCAATGAGATAGGAATGGAACTTTTCCAAGGAAAACACAATAGAAAGAAGTTATTTTTCAGTGGTTGTGTAGTTCATCTGGGATGGGTCAAGGGTACATGAGGCATACTCAATGACATGAGGGGACTTCTCAACCCTTTGTGATAAAACTGCCCCAACTAAAAAGTTAGAGGCATCACACATAAGTTCGAAGGGCAGATCCCACCTTGGTGGTTGGATGATGGGAGGTTATGTGAGACTCATTTTTAGTGAATTGAAAGCATCCTCACAATTTTTATCAAAAACAAATTTAGAATCCTTTTGTAATAATCGAGATAAGGGAAGTGCGATCTTACTTAAGTCTTTAATGAATCAGCGGTAAAAACCAGTATGAACCAAGAAAGACCGCACCTCATGAACACATTTTGGAAATGGAAGGGATGAAATTAATTCAATTTTAGATTTATCAACTTTAATTCCATTATTTTAAATGATATGAACAAGAACTATCCCCCGCTCAACCATGAAATGACATTTTTCATAATTTAAAACAAGATCTTTTTCAATGCAGCGGCGAAGGACAGAACTTATTTTTTTCAAACAATCATCAAAAGAAGAAAAATAAACCATGAAATCATCCATAAAGACTTCCATAAAACTCTCAAGGTACTCAAAAAAAATACTCAACATACATCGCTGAAAAGTACCAGGATCATTACATAGGACAAAAGGCATTCTTCTATATGCAAATGTGTTGAATGGACAGGTAAATATGGTCTTTTATTCATCTTTAGGGGCTATATGGATTTGGAAATAACCCGAATATCCACCAAGGAAACAATAATGGGACTTACAAGACAGTCGTTCTAACATTTGTTCAATGAAAGGTAAAGGAAATTAGTCCTTTTCTGTGGCTTGATTCATTCAATGGTAGTCAATACAGACTCGCCAACTATTTGCACACGCATTGAAACCAATTCATTCTTTTAATTTGACACAACTATTATTCCTATTTTTTTAGGCACAATTTGAATTGGGCTAACCCGTTTACTATCAGATATAGGAAAAATGATCCCAGCAGTAAGTAATTTACTGAATTCCAATTTTACCACTTCAAGGAGAGTGGGATTCAACTGGCGTTGAGCTTGCCTTACAGGATTAGCCTCATCATCCAAAAGTATATGGTGCATACAAATAGATGGTCTAATCCTAGGAATATCATCTAATGTCCATCCTATTGCCTTTTTACACTCTCTCAAAAGATCAAGCAGTTTTGATTCTTACTGTTGAGAGAGGTTATTGGAAATAATGACAGGCAATTGGTCAATACCCTCAAGAAAGGCATATTTTAAATTTCATGGAAGTGGTTTTAATTCTAGAACTGGGGGTTTTTGGATTGAGGGAGTGGATTTAAGAGGATTGAGGTCCATGAAACTATCTATCTGGTCATGTTTATTCTCAAAGGAAAGAGAATCTATTGAAATGAGATTTGCAGAATCATCGATAGTCATGGGTATCTCAAAATAAACACGCTCATCAATTAAAGTAAAAAATTTACATTTTTCTAAACCCACACAACATTAAAAATAAGAACCAAAACTCAAATCATTCATGGGTTAATGATAGGAAAATAAATCAGAGGATGTGTCGAGGATAGAATTTTGTGTGTGTTTGTCGTTAGAGAGCACTTCCATCGAATAGATAGGAAGAGTGGGGTGCACTTCAACGGGGTTTTTCATAGCCTTAAGGATGTTAAAACTTACCCTTTCTCCACCAAACTCCATGTAAAACATACCATTGTGAACTTTGATGATCATATTTGTTGTTTTGAGGAATGGCCTCCCAAGTATGAGAGGGTCATGTCCTTGGGTCCAGGTATCTTCCATCTCAAGAATGTAAAAGTTTGCAGGGAAGATGAGATTCTTAACTTTTACGAGGACATCCTCGACCACTCTTGATGGGTGTGTTGTGCTTCGGTTGGCAAGTTTCACTACAATGACTGTTGTTTGAATCTCTCCAACCTGCAAAGAAGTATACATGGAGTGAGGAATTACATTAATAGAAGCACCTAAATCTAGCATAGCATCAGAAAAGAAGGTATCCCCTATGGTACAAGGTATTGTGAATGTTCTTGGATCCTTACATTTGGTTGGCATTGCTGGTTGAATCAATTCTGAGACATTCCTTCCTAGTTTGACTCTCTCATTCCCCTTCATCCTCCTATGGGTGCAAATCTCTTTAAGAAATTTGGCATATCAAGGGATTTTTTTAACTGCATCCATTAAAGGAATATTAACTTGAACCTTTTTAAATGTATCCATTATTTATTTATCAATCTCATTATCAAAATTATTCTTAGATTTAGAGAGTCTTTGAGGGAAAGGAAGAGGAATGGATTGTTCATTTGAATCATCAATGAAAATTTGATTACCATTTTTGTCTTGTTTTTATTTACATAAAATTTTTTAGGGTTGGGGAAGAGAGTTTTCATGAGGGGGACATACCTGTTGTGCAGAATCAGTAGAAGGAGAAACTTCTCTACCACTATGAAGTGTAATTGCACATACATTACCTTTGTCCTTCGGATTGGCAATGGGTTGGGATGGTAGTTTTCTAGAGCCTTGCATATTAATCTCACCGATAGTGTTTTCCAATTGCCCCACTTGAGTTCGCAGGTCTTGAATAGCTGATTGTGTAGTTTATTAGAACTGGAGGTTCTGGGTTGCCATTTGGTTCACCATATCCTCAAGTCTTGGTTCAGACTTGGTAGGAGGATGATTGTTTTGAGATGTTTAAGGATGAGAAGGTTTCATACCTTGGCCTTATTGATACGAGTTCTTCTTTGGGTAGCTTGAGTTTCCTCCTTTTCGGTATTGTGGTTGTGTTTGCCACCCAGGGTTTGTATTTGGACATAATGGTTCTTGCTTGAATGGTGGTGCTTTTTGGAATGGATTCCCAGGGAACACTACAGCACAAGACTCAGATGAATCCTGAAGTTGTGGTCACTAGTCATAAAAATGAGTATTATCAGAACAAATACCACAATGTAATGGAACAGGAGGAGAGTGTGAGTTACCTTGTGCTTGAGATAATTTCCTTAGGATGGTATGCATCTCATCAAGTTTAGTATCTACCTTTTGTTTTAGGGATGAATGAATTACCTCATGAACTCCTCAGGTTGGTGCAAGAGCTCGTGTACCAAATTTTTGTGCAATTTGAGCCATGTTGGCTATTAAGTCACGAGCGGCAGAAGGAGTTTTATCAACTAGGGAACCACCAGCTGAAGTAGAAATCATTACATGATCCATGGAGATAATTACCTTATAGAAGTATTGAATTAAAAGTTGTTTACTAATTTGGTGGTGGGGGAAACTTGAAGAAAGTCTTTTGAATCTCTCCCAGTATTCATGACGGGTCTCTCCTTGTAACAGCCTAATGCCACAAATTTCTTTCCTAATTGATGCATTTCAGGAGGCAGGGAAAAAATTCTCTAGAAAGAGTCATTTAAGGTCATTTCAGCCCCCAATTGTGGTAGGCAGATAGTATATCCAGTCTTTTCCTACACCATCAAGGGAGAAAGGGAAGGCCCTAAACTTAATGAGGTCCTCAGACAAATTTTGGGGTTTCATGGTGGAGTAAACTCCTTTAGTTGTTTGTGCGGGTCCTCACCGAGAAGACCATGGAATTTTGGAAGGAGGTAGATGAGGCCTGATATTAGCTCAAAATTGGCCACTTCCTCAGGATATTGGATGTACGCGGGTTGGTACTCCGCATCTGGGGTGGTCAGTTCTTTTAATGTTCGGTTATTTGCAGCCATGATCTCTAGGGTCTGATTTGGTTCAATTTTTGATTGGTTTAAGAATACTTGAGGTTCCAAATGGGGTTCCTCAGTATTACTTGATTTTCCTACTCTAGATGACCTGATTTTTGAGTGGAGTGACTTTTTAATTTTAGGGTCAAATTCGAGTAGTGTTTCTTTTCCAGATCTTGTCATGCAACAACAATGTCCAATTTAATTGATTGTTTGTTTGTTTTTTATTTTTATTTTTTGTTTTATAGAAGGTGAATGAAATTAAAAAAACTTAAGAAATGAAAGGATTATATAAAATAGTATTTTATACTTCAGAATTACAGATATAGAGAAAAAAGAAGAAGAAGAGAGAGAGAGAGAGAGAGAGAGAGAAAGAACACACAAAAACAAAAACAAACAAAAACTAAAACTAAAACTATAAAATGGGGGGATATTGAATAGAGTACTTCTTAATAATTAAAATATATAAATAAAATGAAAGAAATGATCTTGTCTCCCTGGCAACGGTGCCAAAATTTGATCGCATTGTCGAGCCCGTCAAATTAGAGGTTAAGTTTTTACTAGAATTTCTGCAGTATAGCAGGAACCCTACGTCATCTCTCGACGGATAATTAGATCAATAATTTCAAAAGAAGGTTCAGATTATGTTAAAAAAATTTAAATTAAATTAAGTGGTTTGGGGTTCTATGATTTTAAAATAGCAATTGAAACTATACTACTAAGTGAGAGAAATTGGTTGGAGAAATCATGATCAACCTGGGTAAGTGTCCCTTAAAGCTTAATCCGTCATCACACTCAAGGGAATGGGAAGGATCATTGATTACTTGATTTTATACCCAATAAAACCAGTATTATGTGAGTTCTTACTAGGTTACCACCTAAGATTTTATCGATCAACGATATTTATTATCAGCGACCGCTCATAATCAATAAAACTATGTTGATGTAAGACCGAACTCAATCACAACCTCACATAAACAACGTGATGAGATGTCCACATTTGGGTCTTAATAAAAATTGATCTAAATACAAAAACATGCATATTCATGGGTTATAACTTCTGGATATCATCAAACAAGTCAATCCAAATGCAAACTCATGAAAGAGAAGAGGTGAGAAAAGAGGCAAACGCACTCAAATCATCACAAGATCTGGGTTATCCATGGAAGCACGAGGATTCTTGTTCCTTTGTTTTGTATTTGATCATACCAGAATAAACAAAAATTAAGAAGGTAAAAATTAATAACAATAGACAACAAACCTGGAAATTAAATTGCCTTACAAAGATTACAAATGTGGAGCTCGGGATTACAACAATGGACACCCCCCAAGTTGATCACTAAGAAACTTAGAAGTACATGAGGGAGAAGAGAACTAAAATGGGTGAAATAAGCTCTCCAATTAAACTCACCTTCTCCACTAGTCTTGAAAACTCATAAAATGTGGGTGCGAGGTGTTTTTATGGACATAAACATCACACTTTCCACAAAAGAAGTCAAGTGACTAAGAGACTAGGTCACTATTAAGGGAATACTTTTTACTCCATCTTTATCAAGCTGTTTGACTAATCCAAAAGCGTTCAACTAACTTGAAATTCGTTGGAGAGGTGGGCCTTCAAGTTATATGTCCATGGGAGGTGGAATCAGCCAAATTGGATCTTCGAGGCCCGAGTTATGTCCCAACTACAGAAGGGTCGTCTAATCTGGCTCGCCCAGAATTATTTCACATTGTGGGCCTATTATGGGCCTTTAAATGGGAGAATTGGGCTCCATGGTCTTCTATAGAAATTTATCCCACACAATTTTACATTCATACGCCAATTTATATCCCAATTTAATGCATGGAGTTTTCGCAGTATATATTTTTGTCCACATAAATGCTTGGGACCTTGCGCAGTTTGGCCCGTTTTGCTTGATTTCCATCGTGGGCCCTCTGAATCGCCTCCTCCTACAATGTAAACAATTAAACAAGTAAAATTTACCTATTAAATATTAATAAACAATAATTAATTAAATAAAATATTAAGTACAATTTATTATTATATCTGTAATATTCATTACAAAACCAGTTTAAAATAGTGGTGTAAGGGTGAAATAAAGTAGTGAATCGTGGTACGATCACACCCCAACACCTAAAAATTTTCACTCCTAGGAAAATTCATATATCCTAATCAAATACCATTCCAAAATCAAAGGTGGAAAAATATCCAAGATTTTTATGAAATGGAATTCATCATGTCTCATTTATGAAATCAATTTTCCCATCATTTTTCTTTTCTCACATTCGAATTTGGTCAACTTCATTTGTTCACCCATGCAACATGTCGCAACCTACCTCATATAGAAAATTTCCATCCTCACTCAAGGTACATATGAGAATGGAGTTTTTCTCTTTTCCCAGAGTTCATGAGATCTTACCATATGCTTGCCAAGATTATAAGTTCTCTACCGTCAGAAACTAGTGTGCTACTCAAGAGGACTTCAAATAGGTTGTTCTAAGGTTTAAGGGTTGGTAGGATTTAATGTAAAAAAAATCTGAGGCAGAAGAGGAGTTTTTAATCTCTTAAGTACAAAACATTTCAAAATTCATCAAGTGTTCACAATGAATGTACACACTCATCCCCTCACAAAATTAATCACTTCCAACTCACTATCCCCATTGTCTGTTTGTATGGGTCACAGCCAATCAGTGAATAATAATGAATAATCTTCCTTTTTTCTCCATTTTTTTCTTTTGTTCTGTCTTTTTTAATGTACAGAACTATTGTTTTTTTTTACAATTTTCATTGGAGATAAATAAAAAACATGTGTAATACAATGATATAATATGGCATGTGAACCCACTGCCCAAGTAAAATGTTTCACCCTTTCTATCAACCCATAACAATGATCATTCCCAAAAATTCCCATGGAAGCACCCTCTCCCCCACACTTGCTGAAATTCAAACAAGAATGTACAGAATAGATGGGTAGGTTGGGATAAATTAGCATTTAATGTGGCTACCTAATAGTAATTTCATGGTCTCTAAGGCTTAATAAGGTTAAAATTCCAAGGTGGCCAAAATAGAGGTTAATTGTACAAAGGGCTTTTCAATGCAGGATGGCCTCTATCATGAATGTAGCACACTTGAATCTTATGGATTTAAATAGAATTAAGGCAAGTTTTAGTTTCTCTACATGACCTGAAACTCTCAAGAAAGTGAAGAATATGCAATAAAGGGCTAAGAATATCTCTCGGGTAAGGGATTGAAATATTGGTCAGTGCTAATGAGGCATGGGTTTCAAAAATTCATTAGACACCTAAGAATGATTTCAAAATAAAAATTTTAGAAAAATATTTCATATCAACATTCATTTGAAAAACATTTTTTCAAAAATCATGGAATTTTTTCACACAATTGACTCAAAAATGAAAAAAGATTTGGATATTCTTTTAAGAACAATGTTTATCTAAAGACACAAAATAAAGAAAAAAAATGAAAATGCATTTTTTTTGTGTTTTTCTTTTGTGTTTTTTTTCTATTATATATATTTTTTGTGTTTTTTTTAAATCCTAACTATGACATCTCACCCTCCCCCACACCTAAAAATTACATTGTCCTCAATGCATATATTTAAAAAAATAGACAAGTAAATAAACGTAGGGAGAACGGATAGCCTGCTTACTGGTGTCATATTTGGCATCCATCATTTGGATTTCCTCCACAGGATGCTGGGGAAAATCCTCATAGTAGTGTTTGAGCCTCTGGCCATTGACAGTAAACCTATGTCCACTCTTCTCATGCAAAACCTGTATAGAACCAAAAGGGTAAACATCAGTAATAGTATAAGGACCGAGCCATCGGGAGCGAAGCTTACTTGGGTGGAGCTTTAGCCTGGAATTATACATGAGTACCTTCTCACCAATATGAAACTTCCTCTGATGAATCATACTATCATTTATTGTCTTTATCTTCTCTTTGTAGATTCAAGACTTCTCATATGCATCATGCCGAATTTCTTCCAACTCCTGAATCTGCGACTTTCTATGCTCAGCTGCATCTGAGAGATTCATATTACATTGCTTAACATCCCAATATGCATGGTGTTATACCTCCACTGGGAGGTGACAAGCCTTTCCAAACATAATCCTATATGGTGAAATTCCAATCGAGGTTTTAAAAGCAGTACGGTATGCCCAAAGTGCATCATCCAAGCGCAAACTCCAATCTTTCCTACTGGGTTGTACCGTTTTCTCCAAGATTCGCTTAACTTCCCGATTTAAAATTTCTGCTTGTCTGTTAGTTTGGGGATGATATGCAGTGGAGACTTTATGAACAACCCCATACTTATGAAGCAAGTATTTCATGTTACGATTGCAAAAATGTGAACCCTGATCACTAATGATGATCTTGGTAGACCAAACCTACTGAAAATCTGGGACCTCACAAAATCAACAACAACTCGAGAGTCATCGGTCCTAGTAACCTTTGCTTCCACCCATTTAGAAACATAGTCAATAGATAGTAAGATGTACACAAAGCCAAATAAAATTGGAAAAGGCCCCATGAAGTCAATGCCCCATGCAATAAAGATTTCACATAATAACATGTGTTGTTGGGGCATTTTCTTCCTCTTGGAGATATTCCCTGTGAATTGACATCGAGTACATGATTTAAAAAACCTATGGGAATCTCAATAAAATTTTGTCCTGTATAATCCTGAGTCAAGGACCTTTTTAGTAGTACGTTGAAATCCAAAGTGGCCCCCACAATCCAATGTGCGGCAGAAGCTCAAAACTGAGGTGAACTCATGGTCAGGGACACACCTACGAACAACCTGGTCACTACAAATCCTCCAAAAATATGGGTCATCCAAAATGTACCATCAAGAATCATGTTTAAGTCTCTGAGATTGTGAAGTGTTAAAATCAATGGGGACCCTATATGTTGCTAGAAAATTCAAAAAGTCTGCATACCAGGGGGTAAGGTCCACACCATCACAAAGGTTCTCATGAGGGAAGAATTCTCCAATGGGGAGAGGTGAGTCAAAATGATGGTCCAGTGGTGGGGAAACCCTACTAATGTGGTCAGCTACCACATTTTCCTCTCCTCTCTTATCTCTAATATCAAGGTCAAACTCTTGGAGGAAGATCATCCACCGAATGAGGTGGGGATTAGCTTCAGATTTCTTAAGGAGAAACCGAAGGGCAGCATGATCAAAAAAGACAATGATTTTTGACCCAATGAGATAGGAACGGAACTTTTCCAAGGCAAACACAATAGAAAGAAGTTATTTTTTAGTGGTTATGTAGTTCTTATGGGAATGTTCAAGGGTACGTGAGGCATACGCAATGACATGAGGGGACTTCTCAACCCTTTGTGATAAAACTGCCCCAACTGCAAAGTTAGAGGCATCACACATAAGTTCGAAGGGAAGATCCCACCTTGGTTGTTGGATGATGGTAGGTGATGTGAGACTCATTTTTAGTGAATTGAAAGCATCCTCACAATTTTTATCAAAAACAAATTCAGAATCCTTTTGTAATAACCGAGATAAGGGAAGTGTGATCTTACTAAATTCTTTAAGGAATCGGTGGTAAAAACCAGCATGACCCAAGAAATACCGCACCTCACGAACACATTTTGTAAATGGAAGGGATGAAATTAATTCAATTTTATATTTATAAACTTGAATTCCCTTATTTGAAATGATATTCCCAAGAACTATCCCCTGCTCAACCATGAAATGACATTTTTCATAATTTAAAACAAGATCTTTTTCAATGCAGTGGCGAAGGACAGAACCTAGGTTTTCCAAACAATCATCAAAAGAAGAACCATAAACCATTAAATTATCCATAAAGACTTCCATACAACTCTAAAGGTACTCAGAAAAAATACTCAACATACATCGCTGAAAATTACCAGGAGCATTACATAGGACAAAAGGAATTCTTCTGTATGCAAATGTGCCTAATGGACAGGTAAATATGGCCTTTTATTTATCCTCAGGGGATATATGGATTTGGAAATAACCCAAATAGCCATAAAGGAAACAATAATGGGACTTACCAGCCACTCGTTCTAACATTTGGTCAATGAAAGGTAAAGGAAAATGGTCCTTCCATGTGGCTTGATTCAGTCGACGGTAGTCAATACAGACTCGCCAACTATTTTACACACGCATTGGAACCAATTCATTCCTTTCATTTGACACAACTATTATTCCTATTTTTTAGGCACAATTTATACTAGGCTAACCCATTTACTATCAGATATAGGATAAATGATCCCAGCAGTAAGTAATTTACTAACTTCCAATTTTACTACTTCAAGGAGAGTGGGATTCAACCGGCGTTGAGCCTTCCTTATGGGCTTAGCCTCATCATCCAAAAGTATATGGTGCATACAAATAGATGGTCTAATATCAGAAATATCATCCAATGTCCATCCTATTTCCTTTTTATAGTCTCTCAAAAGATCAAGCAGTTTTGATTCCTACTGTTGAGAGAGGTTATTGGAAATAATGACGGGAAATTGGTCAATACCCTCAAGAAAGTCATATTTTAAATTTGATGGAAGTGGTTTTAATTCTAACACCGGGGGTTTTTGTATTAAGGGAGTGGATTTAGGAGGAGTGAGGTCCATGAAACTATCTATCTGGTCATGTTTATTCTCAAAGGAAAGAGAATCTATTGAAATGAGATTTGTAGAATCATCGATAGTCATGGGAATCTCAGAATAAACACACTCATCAATTAAAGCAAAAAATTTACATTTTTCTGAACCCACACAACATTCAAAAGAAGAACCAAAACTGAAATCATTCATGGGTGAATAAGAGGAAAATAAATCAGAGGATGGGTCGAGGATAGAATTTTGTGTGTGTTTGTCGTTAGAGAGCACTTCCATCGAATAGATAGGAAGAGTGGAGTGCTCTTCAATGGGGTGTTTCATAGCCTTAAGGATGTTAAAACTTACCCTTTCTCCACCAAACTCCATGGACAATGTACCATTTTGAATGTTGATGATCATCTTTGTTGTTTTGAGGAATGGCCTCCCAAGTATGAGAGGGCCATGTCCTTGGGTTCAGTTATCTTCCATCTCAAGAATGTAAAAGTCTGTAGGGAAGATGAGATTCTTAACTTTTATGAGGACATCCTCGACCACTCTTGATGGGTGTGTTGTGCTTCGGTTGGAAAGTTGGACTACAATGCAAGTTGGTTGAATCTCTCCAACCTGTAAAGAAGTATACACGGAGTGAGGAATTACATTAATAGAAGCACCTAAATCTAGCATAGCATCAGAAAAGAAGGTCTCCCCTGTGGTACAAGGTATCATGAATGTGCCTGGATCCTTACATTTGGTTGTCATTGCTGGTTGAATCAAGGCCGAGAAATTCCTTCCCAGGTTGACTCTCTCATTCCCCTTCAGCCTCCTTCTATGGGTGCAAAGCTCTTTAAGAAATTTGGAATATCAACAGATTTGTTTAACAGCATCCAATAAAGGAATGTTAACCTGAAACTTTTTAAATGTATCCATTATTTCTTTATCAATCTCATTATAAAAATTATTCTTAGATTTAGAGAGTCTTTGAGGGAAAGGAAGAGGAATGGATCATTCATTTGAATCATCAATGACAATTCGATTACCATTTTTTTCTTGTTTTTCTTTACATGAAATTTTTTAGGGTTGGGAAAGAGAGTTTTCATGAGGGGGACATACCTACTGTGGAGAATCAGTATAAGGAGAAACTTCTTTACCACTACAAAGTGTAACTGCACATACATTACCTTTTTCCTTCGGATTGGTAATGGGTTGGGATGGTAGTTTTCCAGAACCTTGCATCTTAACCTCACCGATGGTGTTTTCCAATTTCCCCACTTGAGTTCGCAGGTCTTGAATAGATGATTGTGTGGTTTGTTGGAACTGGAGGTTCTGGGTTTCCATTTGCTTCACTATATCCTCAAGGATTAGTTCAGACTTGGGAGGAGGAGGATTTTTTCGATATGTTTAAGGATAAGAAGGTTTCATACCTTGGCCTTGTTGATACCAGTTCTTCTTGGGGTAGCTTGAGTTTCTTCCTTATCGGTATTGTGGTTGTGCTTGCCACCCAGGGTTTGGATTTGGCCTAAATGGTTCTTGCTTGAATGGTGGTTCTTGTTGGAATGGACTCCCAAGGAACACTATAGCACAAGACTCAGATGAATCCTGAAGTTGTGGGCACTGGTCATAAAAATGAGTATTATCAGAACAAATACCACAATGTAATGGAACAGTAGGAGAGTGTGAGTTACCTTGTGCTTGATCTAATTGCCTTAGAATGGTACGCATATCATCAAGTTTATTATATACCTTTTGTTCTAGGGATTAATGACTTACCTCATAAACTCCTCGCATTGGTGCAATAGCTCGTGTACCAAATTGTTGTGCATTTTGAGCCATGTTGGCTATTAAGTCACGAGCGGCAGAAGGAGTTTTGTCAACTAGGGCACCACCAGTTGCAGCATCAATCATTCCACGATCCATGGGGATAAGTTCTTCATGGAAGTATTGAATTAAAATTTGTTCACTAATCTGGTGGTGGGGGAAACTTGAACAAAGTCTTTTTAATCTCTCCCAGTATTCATGAAGGGTCTCTCCTTGTAACTGCCTAATGCCACAAATTTATTTCATAATTGATGCATTTCAGGAGGTAGGGAAAAAATTCTCTATAAAGAGTAATTTAAGGTCATTCCATCCCCCAATTGTGGTAGGCATATAGTATATCTAGTCTTTGGATACACCATCAAGGGAGAAAGGGAAGGCCCTAAACTTAATGAGGTCCTCAGACAGATTTTGGGGTTTCATGGTGGAGCACACTATGTGAAACTCCTTTAGATGTTTGTAAGGGTCCTCACCGGAAAGACCATGGAATTTTGGAAGGAGGTGGATGAGGACTTATCTTAGCTCAAAATTTTCCACTTCCTCAGGATATTAGATGTACGCGGGTTGGTACTCCACATCCGGGGTGGTCAGTTCTTTTAATGTTTGGTTATTTGCAGCCATGATCTCTGGGGTTTGATTTGGTTCAATTTTTGATTGGTTTAAGACTACTTGAGGTTCCAAATGGGGTTCCTCAGTGTTACTTCATTTTCCTACTCTAGATGACCTGATTTGTGAGTGGGGTGACTTTTTAATTTTAGGTTCAAATTCGAGTAGTTTTTCTTTTCCAGATCTTATCATGCAACAACAATGTCCAATTTGATTGATTGTTTGTTTTTTTTTAACTTTTTTTTATGGAAGGTGAATAAAATTAAAAAAAAACTTAAGAAATGAAAGGAGTATATAAAATATCATTTAATACTACATAATTAGAGAGATAGAGAAAAAAGAAGAAGAAGAAGAGAGGGAGAGAGAGAGAGAGAAAGAACACACAAAAACAAAAACAAAAAAAAACTATCAAATGGGGGGATATTGAATAGAGTACTGATTATGAAGTAAAATATATAAATAAAATGAAAGAAATGATCTTGTATCCCTGTAAATGGCGCCAAAATTTGATCGCGTTGTCAAGCGCGCCAAATTAGAGGTTAAGTTTTTACTAGAATTTCTGCAGTATAGCAGGAACCCTAGGTTATCTCTCGACGGAGCCTTAGATCACTAATTTCAAAAGAAGGTTCTGATTATTTTAATAAAATTGAAATTAAATTAAGTGGTTGGGGGTTCTATGATTTTAAAATATCAATTTAAACTATACTACTAAGTGAGAGAAACTGGTTGGAGAAATCGTGATCAACCCGGGTAAGTGTCCCTTGAAGCTCAATCTGTCATCACACTCAAGGGAATGGGAAGGATCATTGATTCCTTGATTTTATACCCAATGAAACCTGTAGTATGTGAGTTCTTACTATTTTACCACCTAGGATTTTATTGATCAATGATATTTATTATCGGCGACCGCTCATAATCAATAAAACTATGTCGATGTAAGAACCGAACTCAATCAAGGCATCACATCAACAACGTGATGAGATGTCCAGATTTGGGTCTTTATAAAAATTGATCTCAATAAAAAAACATGCATATTCATGGGTTATAACTTCTAGATATCATCAAATAATTCAATCCAAATGAAAACTCATGAAATAGAAGAGGTGAGAAAAGAGGCAAACGCACTCAAATCATCACAAGATCCGGGTTATGCATGGAAGCACAAGGATTATTGTTCCTTTGTTTTGTATTTGATCATACCAGAATAAACAAAAATTCAGAAGGTAAAAATTAATAACAATAGACAATAAACCTTGAAATTAAATTACCTTACAAAGATTACAAATGTGGAACTCGGGATTACAACAATGGACACCCCCCAAGTTGATCACTAAGAAACTTATAAGTACATGGGGGAGAAGAGAACTAAAATGGGTAAAAGAAGCTCTCCAATTTGACTCACCTTCACCCCTGGTTTTGAAACGTCAGATAATGGGGTTGAGAGGTGTTTTTATGGACATACACATCACACTTTCCGCAAAAGAAGTCAAGTGCCTAAGAGACTATGTCACTATTCAGGGAATACTTTTTACTCTATCTTTATCTGGATAGTTGACTAACCAAAACGCATTAAAATGACTTTAAATTCGGTGCAGATGTGAACCTTTAATTTATCTGTCCATGGGAGGTGGAATCAGCCCAATTAGATCTTCGAGGCCCGAGTTATCTCTCAAATAGAGAAGGGTCTTCTAATATGGCTCGCCTAGAATTGTTTCACATTGTGGGCCTATTATGGGACATTAAATGGTAGAATTGGGCTCCATGGTCTTATAGAGAAATTTATCCCACATAATGTTACATTCATACACCAATTTATATCCCAATTGAATGCACTTAGTATCTGCGGTATATATTTCTGTCCACATAAATGCTTGGGACCTTACGCAGTTTGGCCCGTTTTGCTTGATTTCCATCGTGGGCCCTCTGAATCACCTCCTCCTACAGTGTAAACACTTAAACAAGTAAAATTTCCCTATTAGATAGTAATAAACATTAATTCATTAAATCAAAAATTAAGGGAAATTTATTATTATATTTGGAATATTCATTACAAAACCAGTTTAAAATAGTGGTGTAAGGGTGAAATAAAGCAGTGGATCGTGGTACGATCAGACACACGCGTGCGGGTGGAGCCTGTGTAAGGGTGATTATAAAAATACCCAGTAGGAAACCTGAGTCCCTTGAAGGTCTCTCAGTAATTCACAAAAGAAAACATCAAAATAAATACCACAAAGGTAATATCACAAGCATGATCTAGATCATGAAACACAAATCAAAAGAGACAGATCACGCTAACGGTATAACTTCAAGGTTACTAGGATAGGGATGACTAATCGTAAATCCAGATCATCCTATCTGTAGTAACTCTACTACTGAACCACATAGGTCACTATATGTTGACCTGTATTGGTCACTAGATGTTGACCCGTATTGGTCGCTGGTGTTGGCCCGTATTGGTCGCTAGATGCTGACCTCTTGGTCGCTGGTGTTGACCCGTATTGGTCGCTAGTGTTTACTCTTCTTGGTCACTAATGCAGAGGTAGGGATGATTATTCATACATCTAGATCATCCCACTCTGGAGTTTCTGATGCTGACCTGCATTGGTTGCTCTTATTCTTCCTATCATAGTCAGCCACTGGATTCCCGCACGAAACACGCCTGATCTCTAGAAGACTCTGCTCCTCAAGCCATTGGTCCTTTTTTAACCAGTACGAAGTTCTAGAAAAATCATACCCAAGGGACTGCCCCATGATAGGGGTCCCAACATGACAGACGGTGCGTCGATCGAATGCTCAGTCTGTGAGATATAGGCACTTTTGTAAAAAGGGCCCGGTTAGATTCAAGTATGATCCAACCCAGGGCACATGTCAAACTCCATAAAAACTCACTTAGAGTATTCCCAATGGACCGCCTTGTCACAAGGGTCCTTATGCCACAGACGGCATGTTGATCGGATGCCCAGTCTGTTAGTTACACCGCTTTCTGTGAAACGGGGGTGATCGCACCTTAGTTCGCCCTGACTCGGTCAGGCCCTCCAAAATATTCCAAAGGGACCTCTTACCAAAAGGGGTCTCAATGCCACTTATGACGCATCAAACGGACACCCGGTTCATCAGTTACGGGCATTTCTTTAATCGGGGGTTGGTTGGGTCTGGGTCCAATCCGACTGGGTCAAGCCGGCCTGATGCAACAGGTCCTGGGGTCTACTTGACCCCACCTGGGACTGGCCCATTAAGGTTCTTCCTAGTTCACTGGGTTTGGACCATAGGGATCGGCTCGGCTGGTTCACGGGCCCAGGCCGCGGTTTTCCCATCCCACCAGGTGCGGCTCGGCCCACCCGTGCTGGCCTGCTGGGCTGCAGGTCTGTCCTGGCCCACTGGATGGGTCCGGCCCACTTGGACAAGGGTCTGAGCTGGACTGTTGGGCGGGCCCGACCTATGTCCATCCCAGTCCGCCTGAAGGTACACCCCTCCACCAACAGGCCACGCGGATGCAGGGCCGTTTCGTCCAGCGTGGCGCGAGGTTCACAATGCAGCGCGGAGTAAGGTTTGCGCTGCCCCCTCCTATCACGACCAGCTGGTCATGGTTGCTACCACCGATGGAACCTTCATGAACCTCCCTTTAGTGGAGAGGTGGGCCTTCAAGTTAGCTATCCATGGGAGGTAGAATTAGCCCAATTGGATCTTTGAGGCCTGAGTTATGGCCCAAATACAGAATGGTCGTCTAATCTGGCTCGCCCAGAATTATCTCACATTGTGGGCCTGTTATGGGCCTTTAAATGGGCGAATTGTGCTCCATGTTCTTCTAGAGAAATTTATCCCACACAATTTTACATTCATACACCAATTTCTAGACCAATTGAATGCACAGAGTATTCTCATCATATATTTTTGTCCACATAAATGCTTGGGACATTGCGCAGTTTAGCCCGTTTTGCTTGATTTCCATCGTGGGCCCTCCGAATCACCTCCTCCTACAATGTAAACACTTAAACAAGTAAAATTCCCCTATTATATAGTAATAAAAATTAATTCATTAAATTAAACAGTAAGTAAAATTTATTATTATATTTGGAATATTCATTACAAAACCAGTTTAAAATAGTGGTTTAAGGGTGAAATAAAGCAGTGAATTATGGTATGATCACACCCCCACACCTAAACATTTTCACTCCTAGGAAAAGTCATATATCCTAATCAAATATCATTCCAAAATCAAAGCTGTAAAAATATCCAAGATTTTTATGAAATTGAATTCATCATGTCTCGTTTATGAAATCAATTTTCCCATCATTTTTCTTTTCTCACATTCGAATTTGGTCAAATTTATTTGTTCACCCATGCAATATGTCGCAACCTACCTCACATGGAAAATTTCCCTCCACACTCAAGGAACATATGAAAATGGAGTTATTCACTTTTCCCAGAGTTCATGAGATCTTACCATATGCTTTCCAAGATTGTAAGTTCTCTACTGGAAGAAACTAGTGTGTTACTCAAGAGGACTTCCAACAGGTTTTTCTAAGGTTCAAGGGTTAGTAGATTTTAATGTAAAAAAATCTGAGGCAGAAGAGGAGTTTTTAATCTATTAAGTACAAAACATGTCAAAATTCATCAAGTGTTCACAATGAATGTACACACTTATCCCATCACAAAATGAATCACTTCCAACTCACTATCCCCATTGTCTGTTTGTGTGGGTCACAGCCGATCAGTGAATAATAATGAATAATCTTCCACTTTTCTCCATTTTTTTCTTTTGTTCTGTTTTCTTTTTCAATGTACAGAACTATTGTTTTTTTTACAATTTTCATTGGAGATAAAGAGGGAAACATTTGTAATACAATGATATAATATGGCATGTAAACCCACTGCAAAAGTAAAATTTTGGCACCCTTTTTATCAACCCATTACAATGATCATTCCCAAAAATTCCCATGGAAACACCCTCTCCCCCACACTTGCTGAAATTCAAACAAGAATGTATAGAATAGATGGGTAGGTAGGGATAAATTATCTTGTAATGTGGCTACCTAAGAGGCATTTCATGGTCTCTGAGGCTTAATAAGGGTAAAATGTCAAGGTGACCAAAATAGAGGTTAATTGTACAAAGGGATTTTCAATGCACAATGGCCTCTATCATGAATGTAGCACACTTGAATCTTATGGCTTTAAACAGAATTAAGTCAAGTTCTAGTTTCTCTACATGACCCAAGAATCTTAAGAAAGTGATTAAAAGGAAGAATATGCAATAAAGGGCTTATAATATCTCTCGGTTAAGGGATTGAAATATTGGTCAGTGCTAATGAGGCATGGGTTTCAAAAATTCATTAAACACCTATGAATGATTTGAAAATACAAATTTTAGAAAAATATTTCATATCAACATTCATTTGAAAAAAAAATTGCCAAAAATAATGGAATTTTTTCACACAATTGACTCAAAAATGAAAAAATATTTGGATATTTTTTTAAGAACAATGTTTATCTAAAGACACAAAATAAAGAAAAGAAATGAAAATGCATTTTTTTGTGTTTTTTTTTTGTGTTTTTTGTTTTTCTATTATATATATTTTTTGTGTTTTTTTGAAATCTTAACTATGACATGTCACCCTCCCCCACACCTAAAAATTACATTTTCTTAAATGCATGTATTTAAATAAATAGACAAGTAAAAAAAGTTAGGGAGAAGGGACAGCCTGCTAAGTGGTGTCATATGTGGCATCCATCAGTTAGATTTCCCCCACAGGATACTGGGGAAAATCCTTATAGTAGTGTTTGAGCCTCTGGCCATTGACCGTAAACCTCTGTCCACTCTTCTCATGCAAAACCTATATAGAACCAAAAGGGTAAACATCAGTAATAGTATAAGGACCGAGCCATCGGGAGCGAAGCTTACCTGGGTGGAGCTTTAGACTAGAATTATACATGATTACCTTATCACCAATGTGAAACTTCCTCTGATGAATCATCCTATCATGTATTTCCTTTGTCTTCTCTTTGTAGATTTGATATTTCTCATATGTATCACGTCGAATTTCTTCCAACTCCTGAATCTATGACTTTCTATGTTCACCTACATCTGAGAGATTCATATTACATTGCTTAACGGCCCAATGTGCACAATTTTATACCTCCAACGGGAGGTGAAAATCCTTTCCAAACACAATCATATATGGTGACATTCCGATTGGGGTTTTAAAATCAATACGGTACGCCCAAAGTGCATCATCCAAGCGCAAACTCAAATCTTTCCTATTGGGTTGTACCGTTTTCTCCAAGATTCGCTTAACTTCCTGATTTGAAATTTCTGTTTGTCCGTTAGTTTGGGGATGATATGCAGTAGAGACTTTATGAACAACCTCATACTTACGAAGCAAGTTTTTCATGTTACGATTGCAAAAATTTGAACCTTGATCACTAATGATGAATCTTGGTAGACCAAACCTACTGAAAATATGGGACCTCACAAAATCAACAACAACTCGAGAGTCATCGGTCCTACTAGCCTTTACTTCCACCCATTTAGAAACATAGTCAACAGATAGTAAGATGTACAAAAAGATAAATGAATTTGGAAAAGGCCCCATGAATTCAATGCCCCATGCATCGAAGATTTCATAGAATAACATGGGTTGATGGGGAATTTCCTTCCTCTTGGAGATATTCCCTGTGAATTGACATCGAGTACATGATTTACAAAACCTATGGGCATCTCGATACAGTGTTGGCCAATATAATCCTGATTCAAGGAACTTTCAATCAGTACGTTGAAATCCAAAGTGGACCCCACAAGAAAATGTGTGGCAGAATCTCAAAACTGAGGTGAACTCATGGTCAGGGACACACCTACGAACAACCTGGTCACTAAAAATCCTCTAAAAATAGGGGTCATCCAAAATGTACCATCGAGAATCATGTTGAAGTCTCTGAGATTGTGAAGTGTTAAAATCAATGGGGACCCTATATGTTGCTAGAAAATTCACAAAGTATGCATACTAGGGGGTAAGGTCCACAACATCACAAAGGTTCTCATGAGGGAAGAATTATCCAATGGGGAGAGGTTAGTCAACATGATGGTCCAGTGGTGGGGAAACCCTACTAATGTGGTCAGCTACCACATTTTCCACTCCTCTCTTATCTCTAATCTCAAGGTCAAACTCCTGGAGGAAGAGCATCCACCGAATGAGGCTGGGCTTAGCTTCAGGTTTCTTAAGGAGAAACTGAAGGGCAGCATGATCAAAAAAGACAATGATTTTTGACCCAATGAGATAGGAACGGAACGTTTCCAAGGAAAACACAATAGAAAGAAGTTATTTTTTAGTGGTTTTATAGTTCTTCTGGGAAGGTTCAAGGGTACATGAGGCATACGCAATGACATGAGGGGACTTCTCAACCCTTTGTGATAAAACTGCCCCAACTGCAAAGGTAGAGGCATCACACATAAGTTCTAAGGGAAGATCCCACCTTGGTGGTTGGATGATGGTAGGTGATGTGAGACTCATTTTTAGTGAATTGAAAGCATCCTCACAATTTTTATCAAAAAAAAATTCAGAATCCTTTTGTAATAACTGAGATAAGGGAAGTGCGATGTTACTAAAGTCTTTAATGAATCGGCGGTAAAAACCAGCATGACCCAAGAAAGACCGCACCTAACGAACACATTTTGGAAATGGAAGGGATAAAATTGATTCAATTTTAGATTTATCAACTTGAATTCCCTTATTTGAAATGATATTCCCAAGAACTATCCCCCTCTCAACCATGAAATGACATTTTTCATAATTTAAAACAAGATCTTTTTCAATGCAGTGGTGAAGGACAGAACCTAGGTTTTCCGAACAATCATCAAAAGAAGAACCATAAATTGTGATATCATCCATAAATAATTCCATACAACTCTCAAGGTACTTAAAAAAAATACTCAACATACATCGCTAAAAAGTACCAGGAGCATTACATAGGAAAAAATCCATTCTTCTATATGCAAATGTGCCGAATGGACAGGTAAATATGGTCTTTTATTCATCCTCAGGGGCTATATGGAATTGTAAATAACCCGAATAGACATTAAGGAAACAATAATGGGACTTACCAGCCAGTCGTTCTAACATTTGGTCAATGAAAGGTAAAGGAAAGTGGTCCTTTCATGTGTCTTGATTCAGTCGACGGTAGTCAATACAGACTCTCCAACTGTTTTACACATGCATTGGAACCAATTCATTCATTTCATTTGACATAACTATTATTCCTATTTTTTTAGGCACAATTTGAACTGGGCTAACCCATTTACTATCAGATATAGGATAAATTATCCCAGTAGTAAGTAATTTACTGACTTCCAATTTTACCACTTCAATGAGAGTGGGACTCAACTGGTGTTGATCCTGCCTACGGGCTTAGACTCATCATCCAAAAGTATATGGTGCATACAAATAGATGTAATAATCTCAAGAATATCATCCAATGTCCATCCTATTTCCTTTTTACACTCTCTCAAAAGATCAAGCAGTTTTGATTCCTACTGTTGAGAGAGGTTATTGGAAATAATGACGGGCAATTGGTCAATACCCTCAAGAAAGGCATATTTTAAATATGATGGAAGTAGTTTTAATTCCAACACCGGAGGTTTTTGGATTGAGAAAGTGGATTTAGGAGGAGTGAGGTCCATGAAACTATCTATCTGGTCATGTTTATTCTCAAAGGAAAGAGAATCTATTGAAATGAGATTTGTAGAATCATTGATAGTCATGGGTATCTCAGAATAAACACACTCATCAATTAAAGCACAAAATTTTCATTTTTCTGAACCCACACAACATTCAAAATAATAACCAAAAATCAAATCATTCATGGGTGAATAAGATGAAAATAAATCAGAGGATGCGTTGAGGATATAATTTTGTGTGTGTTTGTCGTTAGAGAGCACTTCCATCGAATAGAAAGGAAAAGTGGACTGCTCTTCAATGGGGTGTTTCATATCCTCAAGGATGTTAAAACTTACCCTTTATCCACCAAACTCCATGGACAACGTACCATTGTGAACATTGATGATCATCTTTTCAATTTTGAGGAATGGCCTCCCAAGTATGAGAGGGGCATGTCCTTGGGTTCGGGTATCTTCCATCTCAAGAATGTAAAAGTCTGTAGGGAATATGAGATTCTTAACTTTTATGAGGATATCCTCGACCACTCTTGATGGGTTTGTTGTGCTTTGGTTGGAAAGTTGCACGAAAATTCCTGTTAGTTGAAGCTCTCCAACCTGTAAAGAAGTATACACGGATTGAGGCATTATATTAATAGAAGCACCTAAATCTAGCATAGTATCAGAAAAGAAGTTCTCTCCTATGGTACAAGGTATCGTGAATGTGCCCAGATCCTATCATTTGGTTGGCATTGGTGGTTGAATCAAGTCCGAGACATTCCTTCCCAGTTTGACTCTCTCATTCCCCTTCAGCCTCCTTCTATGGGTGCAAAGCTCTTTAAGAAATTTGGCATATCGACGGATTTGTTTAACTGCATCCAATAAAGGAATGTTAACCTGAAACTTTTTAAATGTATCCATTATTTCTTTATCAATCTCATTATCAAAATTATTCTTAGATTTAGAGAGTCTTTTAGGGAAAGGAAGAGGAATGGATCGTTCATTTGAATCATCAATGAAAATTCGATTACCATTTTTTTCTTGTTTTTCTTTACATGAAATTTTTGAGGGTTGGGAAAGAGAGTTTTCATGATGGGGACATACCTGCTGTGCAGAATCAGTAGAAGGAGAAACTTTTTTACCACTAAGAAGTGTAACTGCACATACATTACCTTTGTCCTTTGGATTGGCAATGGGTTGGGATGGTATTTTTCCATAACCTTGCATCTTAAGCTCACTGATGGTGTTTTCTAATTGCCCCACTTGAGTTCGCAGGTCATGAATAGCTGATTGTGTGGTTTGTTGGAACTGGGGGTTCTGGGTTGACATTTTCTTCACCATATCATCAAGTCTTGGTTCAGACTTGGGAGGAGGGGGATTGTTTTGAGATGTTTAAGGATAATAAGGTTTCATACCTTGGCCTTTTTTATACCAGTTCTTCTTGGGGTAGCTTGAGTTTCCTCCTTGTCGGTATTTTGGTTGTGCTTGCCACACGGGGTTTGGATTTGGCCTAAATGTTTCTTGCTTGAACAGTGTTGATTGTTGGAATGGATGCCCAGGGAACACTAAAGCACAAGACTCAGATGAATCCTGAATTTGTGGTCACTGGTCAGAAAAATGAGTATTATCAAAACAAATACCACAATGTAATGGAATATGAGGAGAGTGTGAGTTACCTTATGCTTGAGATAATTTCCTTAGAATGGTATGCATCTCATCAAGTTTATTATCTACCTTTTATTCTAGGGATGAATGACTTACCTCATGAACTCCTCGGGTTGGTGCAATAGCTCATGTACCAAATTGTTGTGCATTTTGAGCCATGTTGGCTATTAAGTCACGAGCGGCAGAAGGAGTTTTGTCAACTAGGGCACCACCAGTTGCAGCATCAATCATTCCACGATCCATGGGGATAAGTTCTTCATGGAAGTATTGAATTAAAATTTGTTCACTAATCTAGTGGTGGGGGCAACTTGAACAAAGTTTTTTGAATCTCTCCCAGTATTCCTGAGGGGTCTCTCCTTGTAACTGCCTAATGCCACAAATTTCTTTCCTAATTGATGCATTTCGGGAGGTAGGGAAAAACTTCTCTAGAAAGAGTCATTTAAGGTCATTACATCCCCAAATTATGGTAGGCAGAGAGTATAGCCAGTCTTTGGCTACACCATCAAGGGAGAAAGGGAAGGCCCTAAACTTAATGAGGTCCTCAGACAAATTTTGGGGTTTCATGGTGGAGCACACTATGTGAAACTCCTTTAGATGTTTGTGAGGGTCCTCAGCGGGAAGACCATGGAATTTTGGAAGGAGTTGGATGAGGCCTGATCTTAGCTCAAAATTTACCACTTCCTTAGGATATTGGATGTACGCAGGTTGGTACTCCACATCCGGGGTGGTCGGTTCTTTTAATGTTCGGTTATTTGCAGTCATGATCTCTGGGGTTTGATTTGGTTTAATTTTTGATTGGTTTAAGACTAATTGAGGTTCCAAATGGGGTGCCTCAGTGTTACTTGATTTTCCTACTCTAGATGACCTGATTTGTGAGTGGAGAGACTTTTCAATTTTAGGGTCAAATTCGAGTAGTGTTTCTTTTCCAGATCTTGTCATGCAACAACAATGTCAAATTTTATTGATTGTTTGTTTTTTTTAATTTTTTTTTTATGGAAGGTGAATAAAATTAAGAAAAAACTTAAAAAAATAAAGGAGTATATAAAATAGTATTTTATACTACAGAAATAGATAGATAGAGAAAGAAGAAGAAGAAGAAGAAGAGAGAGAGAGAGAGAGAGAGAACACACAAAAACAAAAACAAAAAAAACTATGAAATGGGGGATATTAAATAGAGTATTGATTAAGAAGTAAAATATATAAATAAAATGAAAGAAATGATCTTGGATCCCCAGCAACGGTTCCAAAATTTGATCGCGTTGTCGAGCGCATCAAATTAGAGGTTAAGTTTTTACTATAATTTCTGCAGTATAGTAGGAACCCTAGGTCATCTCTCGACGGAGCCTTAGATAACTAATTTCAAAAGAAGGTTCTAATTATGTTAAAAAAATTGAAATTAAATTAAGTGGTTTGGGATTCTATGATTTTAAAATATCAATTGAAACTATACTACTAAGTGAGAGAAACTGGTTGGAGAAATCGTGATCAACCCAGGTAAGTGTCCCTTGAAGCTCAATCCGTCATCGCTCTCAAGGGAATGGGAAGGATCATTGATTCCTTGATTTTATACCCACTGAAACCAGTAGTATGTGACTTCTTACTATGTTACCACCTAGAATTTTATCGATCAACGATATTGATTATCAGTGACTGCTCATAATCAATAAAACTATGTCGATGTAAGAACCTAACTCAATCAAGGCATCACATCAACAACGTGATGAGATTTCCAGATTTGGGTCTTTATAAAAATTGATCTCAATACAAAAAGATGCATATTAATGGGTTATAACTTCTGTATATCATCAAATAAGTCAATCCAAATGCAAACTCATGAAAGAGAAGAGGTGAGAAAAGAGGCAAATACACTCAAATCATCACAAGATCCGGGTTATGCATGGAAGCATGAGGATTCTTGTTCCTTTGTTTTGTATTTGATCATACCAGAATAAACACAAATTAAGAAGGTAAAAATTAAGAACAATATAAAAAAAACCTGGAAATTAAATTACCTTACGAATATTACAAATGTGGAGCTAGGGATTACAACAATGGACACCCCCTAAGTTGATCACTAAGAAACTTAGAAGTACATAAGGGAGAAGAGAACTAAAATGGGTGAAATAAGCTATCCAATTCAACACACCTTCACCCCTGGTCATGAAACCTCTGAGAATGGGGGTGAGAGGTGTTATTATGGACATACACATCACACTTTCCACAAAAGAAGTCAAGTGCCTAAGAGACTAGGTCACTATTCAGGGCAGACTTTTTACTCCATCTTTATCAGGCTTGTTGACTGATCAAAACACGTTAAAATGACTTTAAATTCGGTGGATAGGTGGGAATTCAAGTTATATGTCCATGGGATGTGTAATCAGCCCAATTGGATCTTCGAGACCTCAGTTATCACCCAAATACAGAAGGGTCATCTAATCTGGCTCGCCCAGAATTGTTTCACATTGTGGGCCTATTATGGGACTTTAAATGGGAGAATTGGGCTCCATGGTCTTCTAGAGAAATTTATCCCACAAAATTTTACATTCATAAACCAATTTCTAGCTTAATTTAATGCACTAATTATCCGCAGTATATATTTCTGTCCACATAAATGCTTGGGACCTTGCGTAGTTTGGCCCGTTTTGCTTGATTTCCATCGTGGGCCCTCCGAATAACCTCCTCCTACAATGTAAACACTTAAACAAGTAAAATTTCCCTATTAAATAGTAATAATCATTAATTCATGAAATCAAACAGTAAGTGCAATTTATTATTATATTTGGAATATTCATTACAAAACCAGTTTAAAACAGTGGTGTAAGGGTGAAATAAAGCAGTGAATCGTGGTACGATCAGACACACGTGTGTGGGTGGAGCCTGTGCAAAGGTGAATATAACAATACCCAGTAGTAACCCTGAGACCCTCTAAGGTCTCTCAGTAATCCACAAAAGGAAACATCAAAATAAATACCAAAAAGGTAATATCACAACCATGATCTAGATCATGAAACACAAATCAAAAGAGACAGATCGCGGTAACGGTATAACTTCAAGGTTACTAGGATAGGGATGACTAATCGTAAATCCAGATCATCCTATCTGTAGTAACTCTAATACTGACCCTCATAGGTCCCTGTATGTTGACCCGTAGTGGTCACTAGATGTTGACCCGTATTAGTCGTTGGTGTTGGCCTATTTTGGTCGCCAGATGCTGACCTGTTGGTCGCTGGTGTTGACCCGTATTGGTCGCTAGTGTTGACTTGTCTTGGTCACTGATGCAGAGGTAGGGATGATTAGTCGTACAGCTAGATCATCCTACTCTGGAGTTTCTGATGCTGACCTGCATTGGTTGCTCTTATTCTTCCTATCACAGCCAGCTACTGGATTCCTGCACGAAGCACGCCTGATCTCTAGAATACTCTGTTCCTCAAGCCATCAGTCCTTTTTAAACTAGTACAAATTCCCAAAAAAATCATACGCAAGGGACCTCCCCATCATAGGGGTCCTAACATGACAGACGGCGCGTCGATCGAACGCCCAGTCTGTGAGATATGGGCACTTTTGTAAAAAGGGCCCAGTTAGATTCAAGTATGATCCAACCCAAGTCGCATGTCAAACTCTGTAAAAACTCACTTAGATTATGTCCAATGGACTGCCATATCACAAGGGTCCTTATTCCATAGACAGCGCGTTGATCGGATGCCCAGTCTGTTAGTTACACCGCTTTCTGTGAAACGGGGGTGATCGCACCTCAGTTTGGCCTGACTCGGTCAGGACCACCGGAATATTCAAAAGGGACCTTTTCCCAAAAGCAGTCCCAATGCCACTTATGACGCATCAAAAGGACACCTGGTTCATCAGTTACGGGCATTTCTTTAATCGGGGGTTGGTTGGGTTTGGGTCCAATCCGACTCGGTCAAGCCGGCCTGACGCAACGGATCCTGGGATCTACCTAACCCCACCTGGGACTGGCCCATTAAGGTTCGACCTAGTTCACTGGGTTCGTCCCATCAGGATCGGCTCGACTGGTTCACAGGCCTGGTCCATGGTTGTCCCGGCCCACCAGGTGCAGCTCGGCCCACCCGTGCTGGCCTGCTGGGCCGCAGGTCCGTCCTGGCCCACTGGATGGGTCCGGACCATTGGACAAGGGTCTGAGCTGGCCTGCTTGGCGGGCCCGACCTGCGTCCATCCTGGTCCGCCTGAAGGCAGACCCCTTCACAACGCAGTGCTGCATGAGGTTTGCGCCGCCCCCTCCTGTCACGACCCGCTGGCCGTGGCTACTGCCACTGGTGGCACCTGCGGGTGCATCCCTTCTCCTGTGTGGTCGGCTCGGGCCAGCTGCCTCTGGCCACCACAGTGTGCCACCTTTCTACTGCCCGCGACCAGTTATCGCGGGCCTCCTCTGGCCACCACCAGCCGCTGCCATCATGGCACGCCAACAGTTGTTTCATGGGCCACTGTACGTGCTCTGGTGGTTCGTTCTTGGTGTCGTCTATGCCTATGGGCCTCTAGGGTCGTCGCCGCCACATCTTGACCTTCTGTCTCGTGTTGCCGTCGAATTTAGAAAATCATCCCCAAATAATGCAACAAAAAAATAAGCGACAGAGGGTCTGGGCCTTGTTCATTTGTCCTGCACCCTCTGCATTAGCGTTAAAACAATAGGGAGGTAATTATTTATCACATTTCAATAATAATGAGCCCCGTTCAAATCACCTGCAACAACCTCCCACAAATTCAATAGAGAGGAATAGAATCAAGGGAAAATCTTGAATTAAAAGACAAACCCTACCCCGTGATTCGTTGGGGACGTCACAGATGGTGGTGCTTCCACATTTGAGGGTATTGAGGACAAAGGAGGAGGTTCATGGGCATTGGCATTCGTCTTCCTTTGAACTTTGGATTGATCCTACAACGGGTGTCTTCAATCCTCCGCTCTCTGTCAGTGGAAGGTGTGGTGTCACTTCATCAGGGATTCCTCATTTGATGAAGTTGTGCCAAAACCCCACCGCGAGCTCCATTTAAAAAGGAGGGGTAAAGGTGATAAATGCCTTGATGAATTAATGAGGTTCATTAATTGATGTAGTTAATGTGCCTCATTAATTCACGCAATTAAAGTGCCTCATTAATTCGGGTAAGGGGTGGTTACACAACCAAAGTATAACCATGCAATTAAAACCCCATAATTAAAGGTCTGGCATCCTCCATGGTCCCCACCACAGCCGCTCAACAAGTGGTAGGAAAAATAAAAGGAAGTAAAATAACATTTTATGTTATTTTATTATTTCTTTAAATGTCACAAAAACTATCTTTTTCTCCCGACCAACTGCAGTCAAAGTGAAGCTTCCCTTAAGTGAATCCCAGTGTTGCGGATTCAACGGTGCCCTCAGATTTTTAATCTAAGCACTGGTTCAAAAGATAGAAAACACCACCTACATGTAAACTAAACTTACCTGAGAAAAGGTTCAGAAATTCATTCCAGGCACACCAGGCCTTGGAATCATGCACCGTCAATTTTCATAGACTTGTATAAATCCTAAATAATTTAAAAAAATTACAAGGAATTTTTTGGGTCTTTATATTATCATATACTTATACTTATCCCTAGGATTCTCAATAAACTATTCTATTCATAATCCCCAAAAATAACTATAACTTCCCTATAATACCAACTATATAAACCTAATACTTTTACACATAATATTACATGATTTTTAACATAAATATCCAAAAAAATACAACCAAAGGACCAAGAGGCCTGGTGTCTTTGGAAGACTAGGTACATAAAACATCAACATGAAACTAAAATAAAACATATTTATTTTAATCTTCATAATGATCTACTAAATCCTTTTTAACTCCTAACACTTTATAGGATAAGTTAGGGAATACATAGACAAAATGGGTGAGCTAAAAATCCCAGAAAGGGAATAAACATGATAATGAAGCATTTCATGTGAGTTAGAATGCATGATATGATATCATAAAATATAGGGATCGTTAATAATAATATAGAGTCATAAAAAAACATGGAATCATATGATCATGGAAACATAAGAATGTGTAAACAACACAAAACATGACATAAACGTAAGTCAAGGCTAACTACTAGGACAATATCACATGATAAACATTGTCTCATCATAGATTAGGTTTACTCCCTAATCCAAAACATAACATATCATGAGAAAAAAAAATATTACCTAATGAATTTAAGAACTATCTGGGCACATCCATCATAACATGTATATTCATATGTGTTCCATGTAAGGAAATCAAATATAAGGCATAAACATATGGTTTACCCATGGAAACAAATGGGTTGCATAACCATAACATATAGAATAACCATATGGCATATCATAATGGTATCCATAAAAGAAGGTATTTAATAATTTTTGGGCATTAATATCATATTCTAGGAAAAATTATGTTCAATTTATGTTAATACTTCAAAAATATTATAGAAATGCCTTTGGAAATGTATCTCCTAAGCGGGGCTTCAGGAAAAAGGGTAACGAGTCTTTAAAGAGGGTAAGGGAGTAATAATTTTATAAAAACCAGAAATTAAAAGAAATGGTTTTACATGATAAAATGTGAAATTTTAGAAAACAAGTTTGGTTTATAACATTTTAAAGAGAGGTACTTAAAATGGGGTAAGAAACAGAGAAGTTCCCTTTAATCGGGTTTTCTTATTGAGAGAAATTGAGAAAGGAATCTTTTAAAACATGTATATACCCATAAAATAAAGTTGGATTAAACTTTGTATATATGTTTGGTAAATTTATGTAGAATATATAATAATTATATAAGAATAATAAAGAGATAAATTTAGTTTGATATAGAGAAAGTGTAACCCAAATAAAATAGGGTGGTTCAGATATATTCCTTACCTTATATTTTAGAATCATATTGAACATGCACTTAATGTATTAGATAATAAAATTAGATTAATTAATTACTTAATTCATATAATTTTCAATATATATTATTTAATATAATTTTATTATGTTTATTTATAACTATTTCAGTGAGATATAATTCTTAATTTAGTTGTTCTGAGGGCATTTGTTTCATATTTCCACAGTCGGATCACATGCAGATAATTATTAATGTTCTTGTAAAATGGGGCTAAAACTCTAGAAGTGAATTTAAATGGTATTAATTTCCTTTCATAAATTGAAATGGTCCCAAATATCCTTTTGTTTTTCTATATAGGGATGATTTATTTAGTAAAAATGTTAATGTTATATGGTTAGTTTATTTTGGCGGTTTTACCGACCATCACAAACTAGTTTCATTTTATTTAATATTATGGTCATATATTCCTTAAAGAATGTGAAATAAGTTATAATATAATTATTATAATATTATTTAACCATAATAATATTTTATTACCAGTCTTGAAGGCTATGAAGTAAACTGGAGTATGTTTTTCATGGAGGCGGTGAACCAACCATATTATAAACAACATTTTCATTTTTAGAATCAATTAAGGGAAAGAGAAGAGGATGGATGGTAGATATTTTGTTATCATGATAATATTATAGTATATATATGATAATGGGTTTATTATTCCATATTGTATGGAATTTATTTTTGAGGATGAGGAGGAAGAAAGATTAAAAGAATCGATTAAGGGAATTACCTTCTCCTTTAGATGTCTCCTCTTGGGATTCTACTCAAGTCACCTTGGATTGGTATTTGGATGAGACCGGTAGCACTAATACATGGGAGAGAGGATTAGAAATGGAATTGGGTAGAAATTTGGAAATATCTAAGGCTTATAAGTTGTGAGGAGGAGTGGTGAGGGGAGGTATTTATAAAGGGAGGAGAGTAGTGTTTTTCAAATATTATATTCATTGGTTTATTATTTTAGATCAAAACTATCAATAGTATTGACTCTTGTGACTATATAAAATAAATTTTTCATATTATTATGAACTATTGGGATCTTAAATCATCCATGAATAAAAAAAATCATGTATTTATCTTATAATGTTAAGTACCACATTTTATTGTATTTCACTATTCACCAAAAATTTAACTATTTTAGAAAAATACTAAAAATTCACCCTAATAATTCTTTGATGTATATATTCTTAAAATAAAATCCATTTTATTAAAATAATTTATGTAATAGGATAAATTTAATATTTATATAAAATTTTCATTTATTTTAAAATATTCCAATTTTAATATTATGATCAAGTTTATGACCCTTTGAAAAATTACTTAAGGTCTTATAAAATTATAATATAATTATGATAAAACTTAATATTAATTTTTAAACCCATTTTATGAAAATAATTGTTTTTTTTAAATTATTGTATTTGTTATAAAAATGAATAGTAAACATATATGTTTTAGAAAAATATGAACACTTGTTTTTTCATTTTCAAAAATAAATATTTACTTGTATCATGATATAAATATATCATATTTTAATATTATAAGATAGATAGATATCATTTTACATTTATTTTGGGTAGGTTACTATTCTAGAGGTCAAGTTTCTATTCCTAATGGTCAGATCACTATTCTAACGGTCAGATTTGTATGGGTCATATGGGCACCCTACTTCTTATAAATACCTCATATTTTATTCATTCTTAATTTGATTCTATTTTATCTCAAGTTTATATATATATATTCATTTTCAAAATTCATATTACATTACTAACATTCTGATTCATTTCTAAAATTTTGTTCCTATGTGTGATTATTCTAGAGGATTGATCATATCCAAATTTTCCTATTATTTTTATCTTATTTTATTTTTTTTCATTGTAATACTTTCAATTCTTATGGCCATATTTATTCTATAAATGTAATGTTTAAATTAATATGATAAAATATTTTTGGCTTCATCATGTGGTGCATGTACTTTATGCTTCATTACTAAATATGACATAATTATATGAAGGGAAATTCCATTGATAAAATTCAAGGTCATTACATTGAGTTGTCTTGATTCACCCCATATGGTATCCTTCATTATATGGTATCAACATTTCCTTGAAATGTGACGTGGTGTCTTATCTAGACTACACTAATTAAATTAAAAATTATTTAATTTTATTCATCATATGACAGTGTGGTCACTTGTAAAGTACCTATAAGAAATAAAGTTAAATTTTTCAAAATTTTGTGACCCTTGTTAGTACAGAAAGAAACATAAGGTCACCTTTAAACTGGTAAGTGATGTATTAACATTTAAACATATGTAGTTAAGACACATTGAACTTTTTAAACCAATGAAAATTAAAAAAAATAGAGGAAAACATTGTGTGTAAGTATTTGTTTATGAATACACTCATTACACATGAGTTTTATTTCTTTTTCAAAAATTTAAATACTTTGAGTTTTTTAAAAAAATCTTTAGTTCAAAATGTAAAACATCACTTGATAGTCACTATATGAAATGATCATGAAGGTGTGTTTTAAAATTATTAATTTAAAACTTTTTTCAATGAAAAAAGTATTAAACACAAATTTTGTGTTCTAAGAACTCCATGAAAATAGAGTAGTTGAATAAATAAATAAAACCCTTAAAGAAAGACTAGACAAAATGAAGTTCCCATTGTAATTATTGAAGATTTTATTTGTTTTCAATGTTGAATGAGAATCATTAGAAGTTATTGAGACTAACTTCAAAGTATTAAGAATATTTTTGATAAGTTAAGTTGATTTGAGATTCCTTTAATTGATTAAAATATTTTATGATTTCATTTGAAGAATTCATGAATTCTTGAGTTGAAGCTAGAAAATGGCTAAATACTGAGTAATTTTTAAGGGTCAATAACATGTGAGAAAAAGTGAAAATTAGGCTAATTATTTACGATCCTATATTTTGTAAGGATCATATGACATTGTGTAGGGGGGTCAAGAGACTTTGTAAGAGTTTTAAAAGATTTTTTAAGGGTCATTTACCCTTATGATAAGATTTATGGTTGATGTATGGAAAAGGAAAGAAACCCACTGAGGCATGTAATGGTGATCCAGAATTTTGTAAGGGTGATCAAAGATTTTGTAAGGGTCATATTTATTTCCATATAGGTCATTGGAAAAACCATAAGGTACATCTAAATTTCAAAAGGTTCATTCACTTTTATAAGATCCCTCACAGATTTCATAATGTTCATTTACTATAATGAATAGATTATTGACTAACAAATTGAAAAAGGTAGGGACTCTACATGTGATACATAAGAGTCATCCAATAAACCATAAGAGTCATTTAATCTTAAAATAAAGTGTTGTTTTCAAAAAAACACAAAGGTATATAAGTGATGAATATGATAATCATAGAATTTGATATCCACATATCATAATAAATGATATACTTATTAAGTCAAACAATTCATTCTTAGAATTCAAGATCAAAATAACACGAGCCTATGATTAAAACATGATTCAAGAAAAAGTTTTAATGAAGATTAATTTAGAAGATAATGGGGTGATATTTTTTGGAATTTCAAATAGGATATTTGAAATTTATTATCTCGGTTAAAGATTTATATTTTTTTAGGAAACTATTGACCAGTTTTAAAGTGAAGAATCATGAGAATATTACACTATTGAAATTCAAGAGAGGTTTCTATATTCAAATATAAAAATTATTTTTGTGTGATTTTTAATAAAAAAATAGATGTGTTAAGAAAGTTGAAGACTTGAAAAGTACAAAGAATCTGATACTGTGTGAAGTTTTTAGGATTGTTTTGTAAAATAAAGAATAATAAGAAGAGATAAAATAGTATTTCACCTAATTTTATTAAATGTATCAAGTAAATAGATTATTTTTTTAATAATATAGAGTTTGGTATTTGAGAAGAAATAAAACTAGAGTGTTTTTTCATGATCTCATGTACACATTGAATATTATAAAATCTTAAGAAGCAAGTTTGATTTTCATGTTAATTTGTTGATATTTTTCTCACATTTGAAGACCAATACTAAGGAATAAGATCTTATTCTTTGAAGCAAATACATCCTAAAATTCACTAAATATCTTGTTCATGTTGAAGATTATAAGACCTTGTTAGAATATTGGTTGTTCTAGTATAAACAACACCCCCATAGTTGTGCTCCATCTATAAGGATATATTCTACCCTTATTCTGTACTAGTATAGAACAACCTCACAAGATTCAAAGAAGAACATTTCCCCTATCTTGTAATCACTTGAAAATTATATTGATAATATAGGTCTTGAAAATCAAACCCAAACCTAGCACAGAGTGGGTTCCCACATTGGGACCAAACCTTGTAAAGAATTTTTTTGTACTTTTTTTTCATATATCAGTTTCATATGGGTGAGGTAAAGTTTAAATAAGAGAGGATATAAACCTTAAAAAGTTACAGTGGTTAATTATAAAATAATAAATTTTAAAAATTATATCACTAATTCAAATCCCAACCCCTATCAATGGTACATTGACTAACCTAGGAACTTTCATGACCACCTCCACCCAAAGGTACCCCTCCTAGGATAACAGTGAAGAAATGGATATAATGGCCCCTGATTCCCACCTCCAATAGGCCCTGGGTTGGTGACTAGAACCAAGGGTATAAAAATTTCCTTATGGGAGGAATTTCCCTCTATAAAATATATAATATCAGGAGATAGGATATCAGGAATCATTCAACTCCATGACATAATGAAAAGGAAACCAAAACCATCCCACATTTTATGTATAAGTAAAATAGATATAGATAAAATTCTCCAAATAAATACCCAAAAAGAAAGGTGAAGGTAGAGTCATATCAATAGTCCAAGGGTTAGAGCTAGTAATGTCCAACACTGTCCAAGTATTCCTTCTAAAAACCTAAAAATAAATTTTATATAAGTATGGTGAGCATACAAGTATACTCAATAGGAAAACCAAAGTCTTTTGTGCACATTTGAAAATATAATACTAATGTATCAATGAGAAAATAAAAAAACCAACCTCACCTAATAGGTAAACTAACCAAACTCCAACCTACTCATGGAATGATCCCCAAATCATGCATCAAATATAATAATATAATTTAAATTATATTGATAGAGGGTACCTTTTGTCGCTTTCCCACTGGTTTTTTTCTCTTTCACCCCAACGTTGTACATCATGACTCTCTCATCTCTTCTATATAATATATCTCATACCACTGCCTCATTGTGCAGTCATATCACATCCTGATCACAAACATCTGGGTCATCACATCACCTCACAACCACATATCCAGAGTAGTGGGGTATCATAAACATGAATGACACCAAATTCATTCTCACCTCCTACCATGCATTAATCCCACCATAATTCATCTCATAACATCTTTCCTGAAGACACCTAGGCTAACACATCACATCATATCTCAATATTTTACTTTTGAATTATGTCTATAACATCCCAAGCATGTCAACAACACCTAGAAGATAGAGTGGGAAAGAAAAAGTATCCAACCATGTATCCTCATCACTAGGATGTTGAGAAAAACACCCCCCATATAAATATATGGGTGTCATCACATGGTGCTCAAAATGGGTGGGGTGCGTATAGAAATCACAAGGAATATACAAATATATATAGCCACGCACAAGCCCAACCTAAGGAATCAGCACCAAATCACTAACTAACTCAAAACATCTCCAATTTCAATTCCACCAATAAATGTACAACATCACAAAATCCATAAGACACATTTTACATTTCCAATAAAAACCATTATCCAGTCCATTCATTTCATTATTAACAAAAATTGCATTAACCACAATTCCCATTTAATTCATTCATTAACCATTTTCATCCCATTAACCAAATAATTATGATACTAACCTCGAATCTATCACAATGAAATGCCACATAGGAAAACCAAACATCCCAACTACACATGCCAACAAGCCTACACATCACCAAAATTTCACATCCACAACCACTTTCCACATCACATTCCCATCACAACCGCCCCATATCACAACTCCAAATTACCACCCAATAGCATGGACACACCACAACACATCAGCCCCACACGATACAACCACACATCACAAAATTTATATGTTGTGACACCTTTCACATCACCACAAAACATTTTCTATATTTATAAAGGGGTTCTACATTACTTATACTTCTTTATTTTAGGGGAATTCTTACACAATCCATGAATCTAGGTGCAAAAAAATTATTTTCTGGGTATAAGTGGTTAACCATTTATTCAAGTTGGTGTTGAAATAATCAAACATTAGGGGGATTCATAGTACATATCAATTCATCACAAAGGGATACTAATAGCCATGATTTTTAGTGGAACAACAAGCATGGATAATTCTCAATATCACAATCTCAAAAGGTAATAAAATCATGTGAATCAAACCATTTTCCCCTTAAATTAAATTAAAATGATTAGTTTATCTTTATTAATGTGGATGAAAACATTTTCCTAGGAGATAAAAAGACTAAACTCATCATGTATGATACACGAATTGAGAAATGAGGGATTCCCAACCTCAAAAAAGCTTTCTAATCCATTGTGAAACTTTGGAATAAGAACAAAACATCACTAAACACCATAATAATAGAGAACACCACTACAAATCTAGAATACATCAACCCATAACACCTATTATCAAAAAAACATCAAAACCATAAATTTACCTTGGCAGAAACCTTCCTAGATGAAGAAACAGAGGAAAACTAAAAAAAGGGGGGGAGGGACTCACCTAAACCACTATGGATCAATTCTCAAGGTTTGGGGTCCAAATCCATAGGAAGGGGGCCTAAAATTTATCCTTGTTATGCACTCAAGTCACTCAAGAAATAATAAAAATCAAGGAAAAGTGAGGGAATTAGAACAGGTTTAGAATTTATACCCAGTCTATAAAACATAACACCAAAGCACATCCAATGGGCACACATCTCAGAATTACTAAAAATGGAGGAGACCATAGCACAGTCATGAGTACCATGCCACAAATTGTCTGTTCAAGGTTCCCTTTGATAAATATGGCTACCCATGTGGGGTAGATCCTATAAAAGGGGAAGGAGGACCATGGCATGGCCTAATCCACTATGTCACAGGCCCTCAACATCCAGAAAGTAGCTACACCACAGCCTTAGCTCTGCGGCATAGTTATGAAAAAAAAGGAAGTAGCCTCAAAAACACATCCTTGGACTCCCTAATCCATATCTATATCCTCCTACATTATAGTGGAAACCATTGTGCTATAGCCACTGGCTCTATGGTGAAACCTTTCCAAAGTTGGTAGTGGATCCTTCCTTCTCCTCTAGAACACCTCCAAACACATCAGGACTTCCTCGAACACCTTCATCACCAAAATTCCCACAAAGTAGTGGGTTGTAAGGTCCAGGTTCTTATATCATATACCTATTAAACTAATATTGAACTCAATAATAATAACTAATCCTAAGAGAAAATAAAGGGTCTGAACAACCACCACATGAGATACATGTCAAGGTTCTCATTATACCTCAACACAACTACCAACAAACAAGCCAATTGAAACACACACCAAACATCTCACATAACCACATTATCACCTCTCATTAAGAACAACACCAAACATTTGACACTAGCCATAAGAAACTACATTGCACATAACCATATCAACCTCCACACATCCCAATCCAACCCCTTCAACAACTAGCACATGACACTACACCAACCAAACATATAAATTAGGTAATTCCATCTTTTAAGTCAAGATACTATCAAATTTAGGCGGTTTTAACTCACCCGCATTATTTCAATCACATCAAAGTATAACATGTCCTTATTAGGATTTAGGTTTTCCCCTATTCATATGCTAGAAACTTTATCACACATCACAACATTAATAAAAACATGTCTCATTAATTGGATCCAAACATAACATTAAAAGGGCTCATCTCATAAACCAATAAGATTTCAAACTTTACATTGCCAAGCCAAAACAAAATAAGACAAGATCAAAACAACTCAAGGTACTAGGAATGAACCTTAACCTCACACTCTCAAGTACTCTCCTCCAGGACACCATACCTCTATAACACTCAAACCAAAGTAATTTTCCATCCTCATGACACCTTCTCCTAAAAATCCTAGATCTCCATTGGTTTCACCATGAATGTCACATCTCCCTTGATATCCGACTCTCCCAAGTCAATGATATGGGATTAATCATGAAGATATCGATAAAGCTAAGAAATGTGTAAGACGTCGTGGATCCAGTCCTGTCGTGGAATAAGTTCCAAATGATAAGTCACCTCACCAACATGCCCCAACAGCTCTAAAGGCACAAAAAACTGGGGTGAGAGCTTACTCCCCCTACCAAACCTATAATACCCACATTGAGGGGAAACCTTAAAAAACATGTGGTCTCCAGCATTGAACCTCAAGGGCCTCCTCATATGATTATAATACTACTTCTACTAGTCCTTTACTTCTTTCATCCTTTCACGAACAAGCTGTACCTTCTCTCTTGTTCCTTGCACCACATTGGGACCAAGAACCAATGACTCTCCAACCTTGGTCCAACATAATGGAAAATGGCATGTCTGCCCATAAAAATCCTCAAACAGGTACATGTCTATGGATGAGTGAAAGATGTTATTATAAGAAAACTCAACCAAGGGAAAGTGTTGTTCCTAAGATCCACTAAAGTCTAAGATGCATGCCTGCAACATATCCTCCAGCGTCTGGATAGTCCACTCCATCCATTCATTCGTCTGAGGATGGAAATTAGTGTTGATCTGTAACAAAGTTCCAAAATCATGTTGCAATATCTTATATACTCATGAAGTAAAACTTACATCCCAATCCAAAACAATAGACCTCTAAACTCCATGCAGCCGAACAAACTCATACACATACCTCCTTTACAAAACATCCACATAGCCTAGCTCCTTGATCACTAAGGAGTGGGTTGATTTTTTCAATTGATCTATGATTACCCAAATATTAGCACAAACTCCCTAAGATAGGGGTAACCCTATTATGAAATCCATCGATATTTCATCCCATTTTCACTTGGGGACATCCAAAGGCTATAAAAAACTTCTAGGAACATGATGCTCAACCTTTACCTACTAGAAAACCAAACATCAAGCCACAAACTATGTCACTACCTATATTATCCTGAGCAACCAAAAATACATCCTCAAGCCACTCTATACATCATGGAAACTCATTGGTATACCTCCAAAGGTGATCTATGGAACTCATGAATTAATCCCTCAAACATCACTACCTAAACAAATAGTCTCCCCTAAAACAACATCCAGTTATAACCATCCTTATACCATACCTATGAAGCATCACTATGGCCAACATAATCACACATTACATCCACATATGAGTCTCCCAACTGAGACTCCTCCACTTACTGCATCAAATAATATTTCACCATCATCTAAAACAAGAAACCTCCACTATCAACCACCCTTTAATCCAAGTACAGGGTAGCCAAGTCCTCCATCATTTTCCAAGAATCTCCAAACTCTCAAACAGCATCCTTCCAAAACCTCATACTCGAAGTATCAGCCACAATATTCCCCCTTCTTGAGGTATAGAAGATCTTAAAATCATAATCCTAAAGAAACTCCATCTATATATATTTCCATAGGTTCATATAATGATAAGAAAAGATATAAATCAAACTCTTGTGATCATTAAAGACTACAAATCACTCCCTAATGAGGTAATGTCACCATAACTTTAGCACAAACACAATCGTCACTAACTCTAGATCATGGGTTCCATAGTTATGCTTATGTGGATGCAACTTCCTAGACCCATATTACATCACCTCAATCTACTAAATCAATACTTGTATCAATCCCAAATAGGAAGCATCCTAGAACACCTCAAACATCACCCCTTCTGTTGGAAACTGAAGCACTGGATCACTGACCAACTTCCCCTTTAGATAGACAAACGCTTCCTGACACTGATTAGTCTAGATAAAAGCCTATTCCTTCCTATTCAAAACTATAAATGAGGCCACAATTCATAAGAAATAATATACAAACCTCTAGTAATATCATGTAAATACAATGAATCTGTGGACCTATGCCATGATCTTAGGGGATTCCTAAGAAACAACTGCCTCAACCTTCAACAGTTCCATGGATACTCCCTACTGGGACACCACAAGCACAAGGAAATGAACCTATCGTGTCTAGAACTTACACTTAAACAGTTTTCCATAGATATAGTATCATAAAATAACATTCAAGATGGATCTAGGATGATCAGCATACTCCTCTTCTAACTTGAAGTAGATAAATATGTCATAGATGAACACAAATATGAATTGGTCAAGGAATTCATGGAACACATAGTTCATGAGTCCCATGAACACAACTAGTTCATTTGTGAAACCAAACTCCATGACTAGGACCTCAAAGGGTATGTACCTACATCTGAAGGTATTCTTTGGGATATCTCCCTCCTCTACCCTCAACTATGATACCCATACCACATATCTATCATAGAAAACTAACTATCCATCTCAACTAGTCAAAAATATCATCTATACTTGGGATAGGGTAATGATTCTTGAATATCACCTAATTTATCATTTGGTAATCTATACGCAACATCATACCACCATCTGCCTTCTTTCCGAACAACACTAGGGCACCCCATTATGAAGCATTAGGCTAGATGAAACCTTTCTGCATCAGATCATATATCTAAATCTTCAACTCCAGTAACTCATAGGGTTTCATATGATAAGGATCCAACAAAATCAAAGAAGCATCGGGCTACAAGTCTATCCCAATCTTAACATCGTGTTGAAGGGGTAGTGTCATGACCTCCTCAGTGAAAAAATCAAGAAACTATCTAACAAACTCGAGAACCTCCTCCATTCTAGCACCCACTAATTCTATAGATAAGTCATCCATCAAGGAAAGAAGGGGATCCACACATTTACTACCCACATAACAAACCATCTCTCTAACAAAAACTGTATGATGTCCATCCACATATGAAAACATGACTTTCCTATAGAAACAATCACCAATATAATACATTGAATAAAACCAATCAATGTCAAGGATGAAATTGTATGAATTATTATAAAGAAAGAAAGTATCCCCATGGGATTGATGTGTCTTAATAATCATTTCACACCCCCGACAGGCATCAAACAAATTTTTCTAGCCCCTGACTGGCATAGTCAATATCAGGGGCATAGGAATCCTCTCTATTTCTAGTCTTAGAGAATGGATTAGAGTGGGTGTAATAAAGGAGTGTGAAGATCCTAAATAAAAAAATCATAAAAAAAGGTAAATGAAAAATAGAGCATACCTCGAATGATCTCTATCCCCTATGGAACTACTACATCCACAGTATGCAACTAACCATTCCCAACTCCCCTACCTCTTTACTAGTGGCCACCTCCACAAATGAATTTAGTTTGGGGTCCCTGAACATGATGAACATCCTGTAGTTGGCCTATACCTACTCCATATGATATCAAAGGGTCATAAACTTTCTGTCACTACTATTGAAATATCCTCACTAGAAACTGCTATTGAGGATAGCATTGAACCTAAACACCTCCACCAATTTCAGTTTGAAGAACCACTGGGCACTGGTTCTAGTGATGTACATGAACTACATAGACAAAGCACATTATCCTAAAATATCTAGGAAAATCATGAAGACTACTGGCCTCATAATTTTAGAAAGGATGATGTTGAGTTTTACTCCCCACTTTTTGAAACCCCAAAGGCCCTGGTGCCTAGGATCTTCCATTGACATCTCTTCTTATCAAGGAATGTTGTTTTCCCCCCTCATGTGGAAAACCTCCTCATGAGTGCATCCACTCGATCACCTCCACCTTCTTCAGAACCTCTAGACACATCAGCAATATACAAGAAGTAACTGCATACTGGATAGAAGGATGAAGTGCCTCCTGAATACATCTCATATAGAAATCATCATCTATAAAGAGATACAGGGAAAAACAAAATATATTCTTGAACTTTATTCCCAACTCCCACACAGACAAAATCCTCTACTAAAGAGAAATAAACTCCTTCCTCTTAACTTCCTTCATGGTCGATGAAAGAAACTCTGAATGAAACTCCCTCTGGAAGTCTGGACATAATACCTATGCCTTCTTCCACTCATCGAGAAACAACATCCACCACTGACACAAATCTCCCCATATCTGACTAACTGCCAAAGGGACTCACTACCCCACTAGGGCCCGAATCAAACTAAAGGAGATATTAATCTCCTCCAGCCAAATCTCCATATCCATATCCAAAAAACAAACCTCATATTTCCCCAAATTCTACCTATGAAAAGCACTTAACTATCTCAAAAAGCCTCATCCTCCTATGTCAGATCAACCATATGAAAATCAATCAGATAATCCTATTGAACCTCTACTCCTTGAACAATATGTAGATGACGTCCAGGATACATAACTAAAAGGGAAACAAGGATTTCCTAATCCCATTAGTATGGAATTTGTTAATATTTATTTAATTAATTTAATCTTTTCCCAAAACCACCCAATTAAAATAATAACTCAAGTTAATCATGATGTGTGTACCACTCCTAGGTCTCTACCCTACAAATAGGTTCACCTCACTTAGTCATTCAATAAGATCAAAGCATGTGCACTAGATCATGGGGTGGCTAAAATATCATGTCCTAGTCGGTCTCCCTAGCCTATGTCATACACCAAGGTCAGCTAGCACTATTTCCATACCAACCCATGAAAACCTCACTATTTCTAACTCCAAAATCTATCCTATCTCTCAACCATTAACCTCTGATGTGAATTTTTCATGATCCCCTCCCCAAAGGTACCCCTCCTAGGCCAGAAATGAATAAATTGAGATAATGAGCCTCGAGTTCTACCTCTAGTAGGCCCCAAGTTGGTGACCAGCACTAGGGGTATAAAAATCTCAATGTGGGAGGAATTACCCTCTATAAAATATATAGGATTAAAAGATAAGATATCAGTAATCATTCAACTCCATAACATAATGAAAATGAAACCAAAACCATCCCACAATGAATGTATAAGTAAAACATATTAAAATAAAATTATTCGAATAAATACCCAAAAAGAAAGGTTGAGGTAGTGACATAGCAACAGCCCAAGGGTCTGAGCTAGTAATGTCTAGCATGGTCCATGCCAACGAGCATGTACCCTAGTGGTTTAGGCTCTTGCTTGGCATCCAAAAGACCCAGGATCAAATCCAGGCAGGGGAGAATTCTTGAGTACTGTAGCAGGTATTGTAGCAGCACTGTAGCAGGTCACTGTAGCAGCATTATAGTAGGTCACTGTAGTAGGTCACTGTAGTAGTAATGTAGTAGCGGCGACTGTAGCAGCGGAAGCACTGTAGCAGCGGAGGGCTGTAGCAGGGTACTATAGCAGCGCGGTACTGTAGCAGGTACTGTAGCTGCACGGGTACTATAGCAGTACTGTTCATTGAGGGGTCCTTTGGGCCAAAAAATGGCCTTTCTAGACCTGTATGCAGGCCACTTGGCCTTGGGCCTTCGGGCTATGTAATGGGTCACCCTCTACCCAGTCTAAAGAGGTCTTTGCTTTAATAATAAATTGAGTCTTCAGCCCCAACCTTTAAAAAAAATGTCTAGCATGGTCCACATAGTCCTTCTAGAAACCTAAAAATAAATTTTATATATGTAGGGTTTGCATACAAGTATACACATTAGGAAAACCAAAGTATCTCGTACACATGTGAAAAGAGCATATTAATGCACCCATGAGAAAACAGTAGAACCAACAACACCTAACAAGTCAACTAACCAAACTCCAATCTCACCATGGAATTCTTACCAAATCACACATCCAATATAATAACATAATATGAAGTATATCAATAGAGGGTACCCTACACCACTTTCCCACTAGTTTTTTTCTCTCACACCCTAATGTTGTATGTTTTAGAGCTCTCATCCCTTCTATATAACATATCACATACCACTGTCCCATAGCACGGCCACATCACATATCACCTGAAAAAACATGTTCCATCATATCACCTCATAGCCACATATCCAGAGTAGTTGGGTATCATGAATATAAAGGACATCAACCTCATACCCACCCCCTACCATGCACAACCCCCACCATAATCCATCTCATCACATATCACCTGAAGACACCTGGGATAACACATCCCATTATATCTCAATAGTGAACTTTTGAATTATTTCCATTATAGATCATGTATGTCAACATATCCTGGATGAGAGGGTGGGAAAATAACAGGTACACAGGCATCCATCCTCATCACCAAGATGTTGGAAAAAACCTGTATAAATATATGGGTGTTCGGACAAGTTGCTCGATGTAGTTGGGGTGTGTATAGAAATTACAAGGAATATAAAAATATATATATATCCACACACAAGCTCAACCTAATGATTCATCACTAAATTACTAACCAACTCACAACATCTCCATTTTATTTTCCACCACTAAATGCACAAAATAACACAATCCAATTCACATTTCCAACCAAAACCATTATTTAGTCCATTCATTTCATTATTAAACATTAACTACATTTAACCAAACTTCCCATTTGGTTCATTCATTAATTTTTTCCATCCCATTAACTAAATGATTATGATACTAACTAGGAATCTATCACAACATAGTACCACACAAGAAAACCAAACAGCCCAACTACCCATGCCAACAAGCCCACACATCACCTCCATTTCACAGCCACATCCACTTTCCACATCACATTCCCATCACAACTTCCCCACATCAAAACTACACATTACAACCCTATATCATTGACACACCATAATATATCATCCCCAAATAATACAAACACACATCAAAGAATTCACATGCCACTACACCTTTCACATCACTGGAAATAATTATATTTTTATTGATTCTCAGGATTAAAACACTACAATAAAGGAGGAAAAAATGTTGAATTATAAGAGATTCACCCCTAAAAATAAGTTTAAAATCTTTAAGAAGATATCCTATGTCAAAATATAGAATGATTAGCTCATTTGGGTCTCCCTTACTAGATAAGGCATCCTTGGAAATGTTCCCCTCTCCCCATGTGTGACCAACCTCCACACCCTGATCCAACATCATCCTCCCATTCCTAATGAGGCAAGCCAATTCCCAAGGAGTATTAATCTTTCCAAGAGAAACCCTACAAGAACATTGGAGTTGGTTTCCACTTTCTTCAAAGAAAAATTATATAATTTTCATAGGTAAATTACACTAATCAATGCCCTCACCTTAGCCCAAATGGAGTCATATGTGCCAAAGAAGGTGCTAAAATCTAGAAGGATAGAACCACTTATTTATCAATGGGTTATACATTACTTCCACTTCTTTATTTTAGGGTTATTCTCACACAAGCCATGTATCCATGTTCAGCCAATTTATTAGCCAATTATAAGTGGTTAACCATTTATCAAGGTGTTGAAACAAAAATTACACATTTGGGGGCTTCATAACACATATAAATTCAGAAAAAAAAAATAAGGGATACTAACATCCATGATTTTCAGTGGCATGACAAGCATGGATAATTCTCAATATCACAATATCAAAAACTTGTAAAAAAATATGAATCAAACCCTTTACTCCATAATTTCAATTAAACTGGTTATTTTTAAGCTATATGTAACCATATTCTTGAGAGATAACAAGAATAAACCCATCATATATGATACACAATGTGATAAAAGAGCGATTCCCTACCTCATACTGAGCTTTCGGATCAACTATGTAACTTTGGAACAAGAACAAATCCACCATCAAACACCACAATGAGGGAGATCACCTCTACCATCCTAGGACACATCAACCCACAAAACATCTTATCAAAACTACATCAAAACCAATGATTTACCTTGGAATAATCCTTCCTAGAAGAAGAAATAGAGGAAAAATTTAAAAGGGGAGACTCACCTAAACTACAACAGATCGATCCTCAAAGTTTGGGGTCAAAACCCAAAGTAATGGGGCAAAAATTTATCCTTGGGATGCACTATGGTTGATCAATAAATGAGATAAAAAATGAAAAATGGTGTAGTTTGAAAGGGTTTTAGAATTTATACCCAATCTATAAAATATAACTCCCCAGCGCAGCCAAAGGGGACCATGTCACGGAATTACTAAAAAATGAGACTGTGGTGTAGTCAAGAAGACCACATCATATCTTGGATGGTCAAGATTCCATATAAGAAACATGATTGTCCCTTTGGGGTAGATCCTATAGAAGGGGGAGGAGGACCATGGAATAGCCCAATCCACTGCACCTTAGGCCCCCATCAACCCAAAATAGGTTGCACTACATCCTCATATCCATGGTATAACTATTCCTGAAAATAAAATAACCACAAAAACACATCCCTGGGCTCCCTATTTCATATTCATATCCTCTTATGCTGCAGCAGCCACCATTGTTTCATAACCACTGGCTCCACAGTGCATCCTTTTCCAAAATAAGTAGTGGATCCTCCCTTCTCCTCTAGAATACCTCCAAACACTTAGAGACTTCCCTAGTCACCTTCATCACCATAATTCCTTAAAATTAATGGGATGTAAGGTCTAGGTCATTATAATCACTTCAAGTGGTATCATAACTAACTAGGTTCCCTCTAAGATTATATTCTACAGAAGTTTTCTAATAGATGATCTGAATTCTATAAACAGAAGGGGTGCTCACATATTTTATAGAAATAAATTTCATGGATGGAAGAATAGGGTGATCCCATATCTTATTCCATGAGTATTAGACTTAATTGATGTTGTTATAGTTGTATTTACACCTATTGGGTAATATACTCCCATGAAATTTATAGATAAGAGAAATCCAGAAGTAGATGGTAAGGATAAAAATTAAATTTTATCATCCTTGAATGATGAAGTGTATACTAAAGTTATAGGGATCAAGAAAACTAAGGAAATGTGGGATAATATTGATAATATGTATGAAGGAAACATCAAAATTAAATAATCTAAACTTTAGATATGGAGTGTTATGTTTGAAGATATTAGAAAAAAATGATGACATGATTGATGACTAACTTAGCAGAGTTAATGAGATAATCAATCACATCGGGGGTTTTGGTGAAATTTTGCAATATTCAATCATAATGGAGAAGTTAATAATAAATTATCCTAAAGGGTTTGATCTAAAGACATGTGCTCTTGAAGAAAAGGAAGACTTATCTATTGATAATTTTCATAACACAATCTTCAATTATGAGATGAGAAAGACTCTTGTGTTCAAGAAAAAATCCAAGGAGGAAATGGAATTTAAATCAATCAACAAACTCATGATCAAAGAAGAGGAAGTAGATTTCTATAGTAAATTATAAGAAGAATAAGATAAAAAATATAAATATTATTAAAGAATAATGACCCATATTTATATATGTTATGTGTTTGTTTGTGTAAATTGATATTTATATGTATTTATATTTATAAATATTTATATGTATTTATGAATAATTATATTTATTTATATTGACATTTATGAAGATTTTGGTGATGGTAATTATTGAGAGAATATCTCTCATATTCAATGGTGATTTGGGTGATTTTATTCCAAGATAATGAATTTCTAAGGCTACTTCAAGTCAATGGAGGTCTTTATTGGTCATTTGAAGAAGATTGAAGTTGCTACTGGCTTGGACAGTGCGAATTTGGATTCTTGAGATGTGGGTCAGGATCTGGATAAGGTTCCTCTTTCTCGCTCTATAAAAACTGGTGTTTTGGCTAAGATGGATGATTCAAAGACTGTAAATATAGAATGGGTAATTTTTTATTCTAGGTATATATTCTTCCTTAGTTATCATAGTGACTTGATAGTGGCCAACAACCAAATCAATAGAATTGGATTTCTCACAATTTTGGAAACAAACCCTAAGTTTTTTTAGGAGTGGATTGAGGCTTGTAAGTTCTCCATTATTGCATGGATAACCTCAAAACTGAAGAATGGTGGATGAAAGATTGAAGATCTGAAGAAACTATTGATTTGGGTATGGGGTTTTGAAAATTATCATGTGGTTTCAATTGGATTGGGGTATTATCATATTAACTTTAATTCTCATGGGATGGTTTCTCACAAGTTCAAGCTATCTTCCTTAAAACTTTGAACTAGATGTAAACTTTTTAAATACAACTATATAATTTTTCCATAAAAATTTCAGCAGGAAGCTCCTTCTTAGGTTTTCACTTTCAATGTGACATGTTGAAAACATTGATTCACCCACCATTAACACTTATCTTGATTCCATGAAGACCGTGTTGGAATGGTGTATCCTGATCCATTTAGATGAAGTTTTCCTAAATTCTAGACCCAGAATGAACACTAGACTATAACTCTCATAGTTCAACCTCTACGGTAAGATCACTAGGGGTTGTAGGGGGAAGCATGCCCCTGCTTAGGGGTACGAGGGACGAAGGCCACCATCTTAATTTTTATGGCACTATAGCAATGATGACTCACCGTATAAGGGTTGTACGGTGACATTAATATGGAATTGTAATAGTTCAGACTTAGTATAGTGGCAAGAAATAGTATACTTAAGTAATGCAGACTTCAAAAATCGTAGTATTATAGCTCCATATACTTCCATCCATCAGTCTCTATAGAACTTTGGACTTACTATATAGTTTATGGTGTAATTACATCATCTTCTTTATTATCTCATTCAAGCTAGGGTTTCTAGGTGTGTTTGAAACTTTGAAATTTCCTTGTAATTATACTCTTGATCATAGTAAAATTTCATTCTCTCCGTGTACATATGGATCATTTCATGAACCACATAAGTATTTGTGTCTTGTGTTCATATTCTTCTTGTTCTTTTGTTTTGTCTTTTCTTTATCTGAAAAACTTTCTATTGTTACACCTCTTGATGTTTCTGTAATAGACCAAATCAATTAATTGCATATGATTTAATGGAATTCTCACCAAGAAGACTTTTATTTCAACTCCATTTTCCGACATAATATAGGCTCTCCTTTGAATTTTTAATGGAATTCAAGTCCTTGCTTCATTCCTATTTATAAAGAATTGACTTTCCATTATATTGAAAGAAATACAACTCAAGATTCACACATCCAAGAGAAAATCAATCCCCCCTTTTGGATTTGAGGTCAATTCAAAATTTACTTCCAAATTTAATGTATTTTTTCTCCTTCTAATTGAAAATAAATTCAAAGGATGGAAGAGTGCTCTCCCCCTTATTGAAATTATAAGTCATAATTGAAAAATTTTCTTCTCAACCTTTTAATATAACAAATTTTAATGGAAAGATTCTCAAAACATTTCTCAACAAACACATCTTCTCCCTTTTATTCTTCCACTTCCATTATACATAATTTATTCTATGAGATAAGGGAGGTGATATATACTTCTTAACAATGAACTATAAACTAATCAAATCCAATTATACCTAGTATAACCTTTTGTAAAAATAAGAGTGGCTAATTGAGATAACAAAGCTATCTGTATATAATTCCCAATGTGATGTTTACACTGAATTTCAACTCTCAGAGGTTATTCAAACTAATTTTCAAGAAGTTTCAAGAACCTGCACTCACTTGAACACACACATCAAAAACATTCAAGTGCGAGTTATTCCTTACCCAACATGGTTAAATAATCACTCCCCTTGATAAATATATTTTACATGAATCAAAAAAAATCTATGAAATGAAAATCATACCTCAACCTTCAAATTTTTTAAATGTTTTCCAAAATTACAAATTTAAATAAATTATAAATTTTTAGCAGCTTCACTCTTTCTAAAATATCCCCCTTAAGGGATAATCTCCATTATTCTTCACCTTTAATTCCCAACATTTGATCACATTTAGATAGATATGGGAATAAGGTGACCTTCTATCAGCACTTCGATGTGAGAAATAAGGATGAGATAGATTTATCAACCCAGAGACTCCTTCCTTACAGCACTAAAGTGTTTGATCTTCTTTATGTTAGTTTCTCCCTTGATTTTAAAGGTCTGTTCTTCTTTGGAAAACATGGTTTTCTCTTCATTTTAAACTTTCTTATCAACTGGATTATACTTACTCACCTTAGAAATTAGAGTAGTTTCATTTATTTCAGCTTTCTCCATCTCTTTTCCCTTTTACAACTGATCTAGTCATATGATAAGTCACTCTTTAGGAACATTATTGAACTTATTCTTGAGTGTAGTCTCCTTATTTGAAGCATCTTTCTTGATAGTAGGAGTCATTGGTTATTTACCTTTATTATGCATCCTTTATTCTTATTCAGTCATCCATTTTCATGAACTTGATATCAATGTGTTCTACCTTATTTCATCTTCCACACACACTTTCAATATCCTTTGTAGTTCCCTTTTTGGGTAGCCTTTCAACCTCACCACTAGGAGTGTCAAAAATCATGCCAATCATGATGTCTATTTTTTGTATTGGCTCTTCCTTAATTCTAACTTCATCCCTTTTACTTTTATATTCATAAACATCTTGAAATGGTCTATAGTGTGTCCTCTCTTACCAAAATATAAGCATATTCTTGTAATTATTATGACATCCTTCTTAGCCTTCATCACTGAATTCTTAGGTTTTCTTTATTCAATAGAATTTTATTGATTTAAAAACCAAGGTAGACATTTGTCCTTGGATTCTTGACCTATTTTTATGGCCTTATCTGCTCATTAGTATAAGAGTTGTGTTGAGTAAGTTCATACCATCACTCTTCATATAAGTGACTATTCATGTTGCAAAAATCAGATAATTTACTCAATATTTCAAATCTATTTTTCAAAACTAGATCCTAGAATTATTTTTTGTGATGTATGTTTCTTTTCGATAGGTTTCCTTTTAACATAATATACTATATTTAGACCTTCTATCACATACAAGGGTTGACATATTATTCCAATAATTTATGTCTCTATGATCAAACCTTCAATAGAGCCAACATCTTCTAATAAACATATTTCTTTTCACTTTAGGTGCATTCTGTCTAGAATGAAATGATTATTTCTTTTAATAATATTATTCACAATTTTAGTCTTAGTTTCGGAAGATAATTTTCTTGGAAATTCCTAAATTCACCCATTAAGATATGGTGAATTTATTATCATTTTTATCATTCCACTTTTGTGCAGATTTTAACTTTTTCCTATACTTATAGAAAAAATAGATTCAATACTAACTGATTTAACAAAATAGTGGGCCGCCTCTTTGTATGAGATTTAGGTGAATGTTTCTTCAGATGATACCAAGCTCATATTTCCAAAATTTTAGGACTTTTTGGATGTCAAACTCGTCTTTGATTTTTGTTTAGAAGCACATTATTTCTCAAATTATTGGTAAGTTCCATGTTTGGATTCTTCTAGATTTTTCAATTTTATTTCTAGATCGAGACACTTAATGTTAAGAACATGTTTCTAGTCTTCATTTGATCTCAAACTTCCTTACTAATCCTTTTTCATCTTATCAACCTGATCCTCATGTATTTTCTTTGTCTCAATTAGAAAATTGTCCAATTCTTTCACTATTTCTACTTTAACTTCGAGCTAGGAAGACATGAAATCCATGGAAACTTTATGATATTTCTCCAAATCATAAAAAAAATTTATGAAAAAAAATTTCAAACACTTATTTCTCATATAAATATTTTTAAAATTCTTCATTATCTAAAGAAATACTTTCATTTCAAAGTGGAATAGATTATTCCTTGACTTCACCATCTTTCTAAGAGCATTATAGCAACTTATCTTCTTTACTGATGCTTATTCCATGGAATCATTGTCTTTCTCTAGTTGTGAATTATCATTATGAAGTATATGAATGTATGAAAATATTTAAGTAACAACTTCAATAGGGAATTTATTTATATAGTCCTTAAATTTGGAATAGAAATCACTTAGTGATTCATTAAACTCATCTTTCTCGAAGCTTAATCTACTTGATTTGCTAGAGGAATGATCTTTAGTTGATTCTTGGTAGTAGTTACCACTCTGGCCAACTTTAGTTGGTGGTGATTCATCATTCCTATTTTAAATTTTTATTTACTTTTTTTCCACATTCTTCTTTCTGTTTTGAAAAGTCTTTCCCGACACTTCCAATTCTATTCTAATAGAGATGGACTCTAATTTTTCTATCTGAGTAACTATTAAGCACTCTATAAATTTTCACTTCATATAATCTTATAAAAGAACTAGTCAAAAAAATTTAAAACCAATCAGAGATACTATTTTTTCTAATATTAATTATAATAGAACAAATTATATCCAAGAAGAGGTAATCTAGGCTCTAATACCAGGTACGGGTCATGAATCCATCCACCAGTGATCATTAAATGACATAATACTATCCAATTTGGGTATATCACCCTCATGGTTTTCATCCTAATGGAATCACACCCTCTTCCACATGAAAAGTCCTTTTGATAAGCTGAGGGTCACATCCTTATTATCATGTGAATAACCCTCCCCACACATTAATATGTGAGTCACATCTTGCTAACAAGTGCACACCAGTAGGAGGCCAATTAAGTCCCTATCTCAAACACCTGAGGGTAGTTTTGGACAGCGCTGGATTCAAAAATATCCCCCTAAACATTACCTGAGGATTGTTCAAGCCTTCCCTCAGCTTTGATATAAGTACATGCCATGTGTCCATCCACCAGCACTCATCAAGTGCCATGACACTATCCTTGTTGGGAATCCCACCCTCACGGTTTTCATCCCAAGGGATTTTCACCCTCTTCCATGGTAAAAGGCCTTGTTATAGGTAGATTCTCACACACTTATTATTAGGCAAATCATAACCCTCCTCATGCCCCAATGTGGGACTCACATCTTGCTAATATGAACACACCATTAGGAGGCCAGTTAAAGCCCTGTTGTGAACACCCAAGGGGGCACTGGACAACCCTGGTCCCAACAAGAATAGACCTGAAATTTATGTTCCAAATAAATAATAGTTTGAAGAACCTGATAAAGATAATGATTAGATTATAGATAAAGTCAATGAATAACTGGATGAAAATTAACCTCATATTATTGACATTGACTCTGATTAGACCAGTGATAATAAGGGGTTGCTAAAGTTGATAAATTGAAATATTAGAATATGAAAAGCCATGTGTGATAAAAAAAATATATAATTGGAAACCAAAGTGCACTAGTTTGGATAAGAAATATATTATTCATGACAGCTAAACTACTCTAATCTCTTAAATTGATCCTCATTCAATCACTAAGGTTGTTAAGTAAAAAAATAATGTGTCGATACCATGGATGATGAACTGGATCAATTTGGGAAGAATTTCACTTGGGATCCTATCCCTAGACCAAAAGGGGAAAATATTATTGGGACCAAGTGAGTGTTCAAGAAAAAATTGAATGATAAAGGGGGGGTTTAAGTAACAAGGTTGGGCTTGTGTACAGAGGCTATTCACAAGTGGAAATGGTTGATTTTAAAGAAACATTTTCTCTAATCTAAAGACTAGAAGCCACAAGAATATTCCTATAATTTCATATTATAGGGAGTATAAAATATATTAAATGTATGTGAAATATACCTTTTTTAATAGAGAGCTGGAAGAAGAAGTATACATTGAGTGGCCAGAAGGATTTGTTCTAGAGACTGATGGAACAAGGGTTTTCAAGCTGAAGAAGGCTCTATATAGGCTAAGAAAGGCCCCTAAATCCTAGTTCTCAAATTTGGATAGTTTCCGTATAGAAATGGTGTTCACTAAGTGAAAAGTATTCTACAACCTATATATAAAGAAAATGGAGGTAGGTACTCTCATTGTAATTTTTTATGTTGGTGATATTATTTTTATAGGGGAAAGAGTGTTTATAAATAATTTTCTAAACAACTAAATAATAATTTTGATATGTTAATAATGGAAAAAATGAGGTTCAGTTTTGGTATTGAAAGTGCTATAAAATGAATAACTTGTTTTCATTCTCAAAAAAAATATGCAATAAAATTGTTAAAGAAGTTCAGTATGGGAGACTCCAAACCAGTGTCCATCCCCATATAAGTTAGGATAAAACTAGGTGAAGATTTTTAAGGAGATATTTTTAATCCAAAAGAGTTTAGAAAACTGATTGGAAGATAAATTTATCTCACTCTATCAAAACTTGATATTGTCTATGCATTAACCTTGTGTGGAAGGTATTAAAGTGATCCTAAAGAGTCACATTAAATGGATACCAAGAGATTTATGAAATGTATCAAAGGAACCTTGAACTATGGGATGATATATAAGAAAGGTGAGAACTTAAATTTTTCTAGATTTACTTATGCTAACTAAGAAGGTGACTATGATGACAGAAGATCAACTTTAGGTGTAATTTTTCTATTAGGGGGAATCTATGTGATCTGGCACTGCAAAAAGTAGAAATTTCTTACATTGAGTTCCATAAAGGAAAAATATGTGGATGTAATAAGTGTGTGTACTTGGATGATATGGATGAAATAACATCTAGAAAATTTGAGGGTGAATGTTGATAAACCACTCAAAATTTCATGAGATAATAAAATTGAAATTGATATCTATAAAAATCCAGCTCAACACTCTAGGTCTAAGAACATTGACATAAGATTTCATTTAATTAAATAGAATATTGATAATGGGTATATAAAGGTGGAATTTATACCCACTAGAGATTTAACTTGTTGATATATTCCCCAAAGTAATACTCAGGGATAGGTTTGAGATTTGAGGTTGAACATTGTTTCCCTCGGATTTTGGGGATGATCTCCTTTGATGGGAGGTTCAAACATTCTGATCGGTTTCTAACGGGTTTGTTCGTAGAACCGAAAACATCCAATGATTCCACATCCATTCGGACCTAATTTCCAAAGGTAGGTTCTCATTAGTTTGTGGACTGATGAGGCTTAGGAATTTGCATTGGTCGAGAGGACGGGAGGTCGGAATCATCACACCTTTTTTAGGGGAATTATTGTTTACTCCGGGACTCTCTTTATAGATTTAAGTTATGTTAGTGAATCCTTATTACATTACCAAGTATAAAATGAGTTTTCCTTTAGATTTGACAATCAATGATCAATATGTAGGAAATTTATAGAATCTTTTATATGTATTCGAGGTTCTTCATCGATAGAGATTCTTGGTCAATGGTACCCTTCGACACATTTATATAGAAGTCACTAGGTCATTATGATGACCATGCTGGTTTTAAATCCACTCAGTGGGGCACTTGAAGTTTATTGTCATTTAGAAGGGCATGGATTATTTCAATGTTGAGATCGAACCCACAGACGGGCTACCTATGTATCTTTTGTTTAGAAAAGGAATCAGAACCCACGTAGTTCGAGTAAGGGAGTATGATGTTTATGATTGATGGCTCAAATAAGGATGTCATAATTACTTTTACACTCTAAGCTCATGTGAGTCATGGTCGGTGTGAGAAACAAGAGGTATTGGTAAAAAATTAGACAATTGTGCCATGAAAGATGCAATCATAAGAAATAATGTGGGGCTTATGTATGTATGACTGCCCAGATAAATGAAAGGTTAGGATTTACTTTAGGGAAGAAATCCAAGAGCAGGGTCCATAAAGGTATATGTGCTTTATGGAGATTTTGAATACTATAACTTGGGGCTTACTCCTGAAAAGGAGGCCCAAATTAGGAGAGGACTTATGATTTGGGTTTTACTCCTGAAAAGGAATCCCAGATCAAAGGTAAATTAGGACTGGTTAAGAGAATTATGACTGGGACTTACTTCTGAAAAGGAGGCCCAGGTTAAGAGACTTGAAAAATTAAGGGATTTGGGGCTTACTCCTGAAGAGGATGCCCAAATTAGGGGACTGGGGCTTATTCCTGAAAAGGAGGCCCAGGTTAAGAGAATTATGACTGGGGATTGCTCCTGAAAAGGAGGCCCAGGTTAAGATAATTATGACTGGGGCTTACTCCTAAAAAGGAGGCCCAGGTTAGGGGATCTCTCATCTTAAAGGATGAGGTTGAATGAATGAAATCTCAATCTTTAGTGACATAAAGATGTGTAAATCACTAGGTTTTGAGAGATTTTCCACAGAATTCCTTTCAGATAAGGAAGTCAAATCAAGAAATCATGCCATAAATGGTTTTGAAGAGTGTCTTGAATACTAAATCTTGAATAGGAAAGATGGAATGACTTAAGAGGGGTGAAATGGACAAGAAGGGCACCCAAAAAGGCAAGGGCGCACAAGTCCTGTCAGGTGCATAGGTACCGCATGGGAGCGCAAGTCATGGTCGTGCAGGTATGCCTGCGCGACATATGGGGTACTTGTGCGATGGCTAACCAGTAGGGTAATACTTGAGCGACTCTTGATTAAAGCCTTTAGAATCCTCTTGAGGTTCTCCCAGAAGAGGGGCGCGCAAGTTCTATTTGAAGGAGTAAGGCGGCGCACAAGTGTGGCCTTTTCCCTTAAGGGCTGGCCACTTAGGCGCGCAAGTGTTGATGAGTTTCAACACTTAGGCCTTCCTCCCCCTCTTTAGATCTTCCGTTCTAGGTAAGAAATTACCTTAGAAGTGTTTCAGAAGCTTTGAGAAGAGACTAGGGCACTGGCAGCTCAAATCTGAGTTTCTGGAAAAAATCCTCCCCGAAATGGGGGGCCCACAGGGTCTATTTATAGGCAAGAGAAGACCCCGGGCGGTTATCACTTAGGTCGCGCAAGTGACTTACACGACCATCATGTGTCGCGCAAGTAGACTTGTGCAACAGTGATATAACTTGCGCGGCACATGTGCTCTTGATCCCTTGTTCATTCCTTTGTCGATTTTTGATGTTTTCTTCAAAGGATGAATCAATTTGTGCTAATTCATTTCCCTTTCCATTCTTTTAGACAATGTGATGAAAAAGAGCATAAAAAAAAGTCCCCCCTCAGAGTTGGATCCAAAAGAAATGCGGATTTGACTCTGAGGAAAAGAATAGAACAAATGGAAAGGTGGCGCACAAGTTTGGGCGCACAAATAAGCTTCGGGCGCGCAGAATCCAGCGCGCAGGGGTACGGCCTTTAGTCGGCCAGGGTACGGTGCACAGATAGGCCTCCTAGCCTATAAATATGCGGTCTTTAGCCGTTCATGGCATCTGATTCCGAATTCTCGATCTCTCACCATGTAAGTCATCTTCTTCCCACTATTTCCTTGTCGTCACGCTGCTGTTAAGGTAATAGGACTTGCGCGGTGAAAACATGCACGAAAAAAATTTGTGTGGCACATGTAACACTTACGCGACACATCCATATTTGTGCGCCTTAATGCCTTAGCCATTTTTTCGAATTTATTCACTAAGTTTTATGAAAAATCAATCCATTTAAGAGTTAATTTATTCAACTCTTGTTCAGAATCAATGGCTCTTAGACCCGGAATAGTTGATGAACTGGCTAGCAAGCGGATAGATGATATGATGAACATCATTGGCCATGATTATTATACTGTCAAAGATAGTACTCTTCTGGATTTGGCTAAGTATCTGAAGAAATATCATCGTGACTTTCCACTGATCACTTATCTGCCTTTGTATGGCTATGGTCATCTGCGAGAAGTCACCATTCCATAAGAAAAGCACTATATTCCATTTTCATGGTTTCAGAATTACACCAACTTTTATTCAGAAAATATCTCAAGTGGAGGAGTATTTCTAAATGCTGGAATAGTGGAGAAGGCCTACATAATGCATCATATCCCTTGCACACCAGATCTGAATGATCATACACCTGAGCTGCAACCACATTGTCATCCTTCAATCTTCCAAAATGCTCAAATGGATCAATCCAAAGGCTGGAAGAAAAGTTGGGACTTCCATCCTAGGGGAGGCGTGAAGCCAACTTGGATGTGGGTATACTGGTTGCGACAAACCTATGTAGAGTTTGTCAAGGTTCTGAAGGGAGATGCAATATACGAAGCTGTCTGGGTTGGGCAAACATATGTTTACAGACATGATAACTTCGTACCATAGATACTCAGCCACTGGAGACCAGCAACTAATTCTTTTCATATGACTCATGGAGAAGTAGGCATCAGTGTGTGGGATGTCCACAAGATCTCAGGGCCTCCAATTTTGGGCGATACGTATGATGAATTCATTCCTCCCAAGGTGACTTGGAATGATTCAGAGAAAACTCTTACTTTAGCTCGGGAATTATTTAAGATCTTCCATAGGCTCAAGAGTTCAGAGACCTCATTAACTCATTCTAGAAAGGATATTCATCTGGAGGAATGGATGAATATATTTCTTATTGAGAAGAAAGAGAGGGAGCCAAAGAAGAAGGATCCGAAAGAAAAAGGATCCAAGAAAAAGAAATCCAAGGATAAGAGGCCCAAACGTCATACCACCTGCCCAAAACCCAAGAAGAGGGGTGCTCCTGGCACATTCTGGCCAACTCTAGAAGCAGGAGAGTTTGAGAAGTGGGGATATGAGGTGAATCAAAGAATCCCAAAGAAGACTCGTCTGGCGGGCTTCTTATCAATGTGGCTCAGTGATTATCTTTTGCCAGTCAGGGATTCGAAGGGAGGCGTCAGGCCAGGGACCTTCGTCATTGTGGCAAAGTTGGCTGAGGGAAAAATGGTTGGGTTGGATACCCCCATTTTAGCAAAGATTCACAGGAGTTTACTTCATGTATTCATGGGTAAATCTCCTTTAAGAATAGTGGGACCACTCCAAGTTTTATGGGTATGGATCGCCACTCACATGAGGACTTACAATGTATAGAATGGATTAAAAATTCCTGGAAGTTATTTCAGGCCGTTAGTGCAAGCATTCTATAGAGTTGCTCCATTAGATGTTAATGCCTATGACATGAAAGTGAGGCTGAGCATGTTTAAGGAATTCAACTTCTTTCCTTATGGAAGTCCGCCAACTGGGCGGTTTGTTGATTATGGAACAGCCCATTTGGATTTGAGGGAATACATGCTAGCTTGCAGGGATGGTGTGCTAGTTGCCAGTATTGACGGAGAAATCATATGCGAGGCCTATGCTCCATATAGATTTGCACGTCAATTCAAATGTCTGCAACAGATTGTTTTATCTCCTCCAGTACATGTCAGGTTATAGCAACATCCAATGGTTGCTCAGCAGCTATGGCTGCTGACGTAAAGGGAGAAGATTGGGGCAGTATTTGATCTACTAGTTGAAAAAGCGGCACATAATTTGACTACATATTATGTCGAACACTGGATAGCATCATACCCCAAAGGGATATTGAATCACCCAGTTTATCAAGTGGGGAAAAGGAAGAGGACTGTAGAGAAAGAAACCCTTCCTCATGAAGGTGATGCTTCCCCACCTGAAGTTGATTCAACAGACTCCTCCTCTAGAACTGATTCATTATATTCCCATGATGGGGATGATGAGGCACAACCAGCGGCAAAGTGGTTTTGTGCCCGATATAATCCTCCGGTCAGAATTAAAATACTCACTCCATCAACTCCTAGTGAGTTACTTCATTATAGTAATTTAATCACTGCTATTTTATAAAGTAATAAGTCTTAATTTCTTATTCTCTATCTGTAGTTGCAGGAGCTAGGAAGAAATTGAAGTCAAAAATTGTAGGACCTTCCTCGCAGCCTTCATATCTAAGACCAGAGGCTGTCCAGCTATGGCAGGGTTTATACTGTGGTATTGAGACTGCCTGGCTGGATTTGTGTGAGGGCCTACAACTTCCTGGAATAGGGAATCTTATGGCTTCTACAAATATTCAATACGAGGATGACCCCGATGAAGTGCGGGATTACATCAGAGATTTGGAAATACTCATATATTCCACTGATGAGTTTGTTCTTGTCACCAAGCGGGTGAAGGAAATGATTGATCGTGGCGCCAGTGTGGGGGCTGGTGGTTCTGGATATGAGGAGTGGCATGAATATGTGGCTCCTGAAGATGTAAGTTTTCTTTCCTTATTTGCTTTGCAACTTGATTTCAGTTGAAGCTTTGTTACTTAAGGAAGTTATTTTCTTCATCTTGAAACTTGAAAAGAAAGAAACTGGGGTTCCTTCACCACAGTATAGCCCTGGTGGTACTGCCATCGGGGCTGCTGCTGATTCTCCTCACGAACCAGGAAAGATATCTCCAGGCCAGCAGGCCATGAATGAGGCACTGGAAATAGCCTTCCATTCGCCAATCCAAGTGCCAATAAGGGAGACTACCGATACTCCCAAAAAACCAAATAATCAAAGGAAACGAAGGAGGAAGTCCACAGCTAAACGCTTCATTAGCAGCGGTAAGTCCTTCGAGTAATCATGAGTTTATACCCATGACCACAAGGTTACTCATATTTCTGGGGATTGCAGGGGCTTCTTCAATTTCCCCCCTGAGGGAAAGGAATGATCTTCCTTCAAATACCACAGAGGGTGCTGTGGAACAATCACATATCCAAGATGACTTGGCTTCTCCTAGAGAAGAGCTAGCATCTATTCCAAGTATCCCTCCTGCTACTGTTGCAAGAAGAGAAGAACCTACTTCTAGTAAGTCAACAATGCTTCATAAAAATGTTGAATGAAACACCGAATGACTTCCATTCTGTGATACTCCAGGTTCAACTCCCACATTAGAGCTTCTGGCAACTGTTGGACTAATGCAACTGATGCTATGATTTTACCCGAAGATGCTATCCAGGGTCAGGGGCTGCAGGACGTAATTCGTCAAGAAGACACACCAAACGCTCCCACTGGTGAGACTAACCAAGATTCTGAAATATCATTGGATGAAATGATGAATCGTGGCATGTCTTTCGAAGAATTTTATGATCATACTAAGTTGTCATGTGATTTAGAAGACCTTGGGCGTGAGTGTTATCCTTCACCCAGTAAATTTTATTATAATTTACACTTCTAATCATGACTGAAAATGATACGTAGTTCCATCCATAGAAACTGCTGAACTGCCAATGCCTGAAGAGGGTGTGAACATTGATGTCAACCCTACCATTGTAGAAACATTATCTCAAGTAGAGATAAACCCAGTAAACCCTCCTGAGATCCATCTTGAAGATCCTGTTGAGACTAGAAAAGATGGGGAGGAGTCTTCTCAGGTTGCTGACCCACCATCGGGTAAGGGATAACAATATTTGTGATTGTACTTAATTTTCAATACAATCGATTCTTTTGTTATCCTTTGAAGCTAACCAAAGCTTTCAATTAATCATGCAGGGTTGTCAACTGCAGTGGCTAGGTCTGGAGGTGAGGCCTCAGCCTCTGTCCCCATGGGAATTGAAAGCGAAGAAGCACAAGCCAGGGGGAAAGAGCAGAACAGGGCACTTACTTAAGTGCATTAATCCCAGATTACCTACCCCCCTGTGATGATGATGTTGAATCAGATCCAGAGATGCTTAAAGCATTCATCTTTTCATGACACAAGGCATGGAACAACATATGTCAAATCATATCTGAGGTGCCTTTAGAAGAGTTATCATCGAAAATTCCTCAATTGTCCTCCCAATTTGTCATACTAGGACTTGGTGGTTTTGGATATGAAAAGATCCATACCATAGTGAAACAGATCATCTTCAGGATGGAGCAGGAGAAAAAGTGCCGTGAAGATATGACCAAGGTGAAATTTTCAGTTAACATCAGCGAATTTGAGGCTGCGGTATCCCAAGATAAGGCTGATTATGCTGCCAAGATGAAGGAGATGAAGCATAAAATCAAAGAAAAAGTCATCCAGTAGGTGTAGCTCCAGCAACAGTTAGATACTGTTACTGGGGAACTTGATCATCTCAATAATTCATTGTAGGGAGCTCAAACGAATGGTATGAAAGCCATTTCAGATGCCAAGAAGGCACTCCATCAAGCTGAGAAGAGTGAAGTTGATCGAGTGCACGATCTTTAAGTAGTTGTTGATGAAGCTCGGGATTTTGTACATCAAATGAAGACTTATGTTGATAGTCTGTTGTAATCTCCTTGGAAAAGAGAAGAGACTCCAATCTATGAATGTCCCTATAACTCTTGTGCATAAATGAAAAACACTTTCACCTTCACTCATTTGTACCTGCATTCTCTTTTGCTACATGCTTTAGATCTTACCTAATCCAATGGTCCTAGTAAGCATGGTTTGATTTTTACTAGGATTAATGTAAATAACCCTACAAACTTCAAACCTTTTAATTACTCAATGTTACCTAAATCATACAAAATGTATGTTTAGTGAGCTGGGAACTTGACTTTTATTCAGATTTCCCTTGTCTTTTTTGGGCAGTTTAAAGTCATGCACATCGGACATAAAAAGGATAATGTTTAAGGTCGAAAATAGCTTTGACTGAAATGGATTATAATTGACTCAATTCCTTGAAAACTCATCTGAAAACATAGTACCATACTCAAGTATGAGGGAAAATATGTAAGTTATGACTTAAGAATATTTGAATCTGAGAAATGACATGAAAAAGAGCTAAAAAGGCATTAGAAGAAGTAGTTTCCAATAATAAAGTTACCATTATTTAACAAACCCGTTAGGGGGTTGAATTATGCAGGGCCACCTAAGGGCATTGGCTGTATAGTTAAATAAAATAGTATCTTTTGGCTAACAAGTCTGTTATGTATACTGTTTATGCAAGGCCTCCTATGGGCACGTTCTACATAGTCAGGCAAAATAACTCTCAGAAATTTACTTTCCTAGTGCTAAAAGCCAGTGAAAGTTTATGGAGATTCAAATCTTCCAAAGTATAGATTTTGCTGTATGGAAAGAGGTACTTGAATATGGAGAAGATATTTCCAAACAAGATTATTAAAGAACTGGATGAATATCACTCCTATGAAGGTCTAACCCAAACGTAGGTAAGGAGAATATAAACCATAGACTTGAATACTTTCAGATCATGAAAAAGGATATGGGACAAATATGTTAAGGATGGCTATTTTTGCAGATCCCTACATACTATCATTTAAGACAAATAAGGACAAAAGAGGCATTCTTCCCAAGAATGAAGTTACCATTATTTAACAAACCCGTTAGGGGGTTGAATTATGCAGGTCCACCTAAGGGAATTGGCTGCATAGTCAAATAATAGTATCTTTTGGCTAACAAGTTTGTTATGTAGACTGTTTATGCAAGGCTGCCTATGGGCACGTGCTGCATAGTCAAGAAAAATAACTCTCATAAGTTTGACATTTTTGTGACTAGAATTCATGAATAGGGTTATGAGGATCTGAAAATATTTAAGGTTAGGATTATGACACATAAAGATGGATATTTTTCAATGTATACAGAGATACACAGATCAATGCTAACCATAATCATGTTGTGGCTGGGTCCTGAATTGAAATGTTGGACTTTACTACGTATCCCATAAGGATGAGAATCAATCCATACGTAGTTATTAAACTACAGTTTAACGTCGTGTGGGAAAAAAGGATTAGAGATCTTAGTTTAGGGTCATAGAGCTTGGACCATTGTAAGAAATACACAGTGTGTGTTTTCATGGCGATTTTTCATCCAAGGGACTGAAAGTGGAATTTGGGGTTAGGCCCAAAGACTTGGGGTTGGATTCGAGGGACACTCAAACATTCCTACGTATCCCATAAGGATGTTAATCAAGCCCACATAGTTCTAGAAATACCCTTTGTACAAATTTGGTTCGTACATATAAAGGGTGAAAGGGGAATTTAGTACAATGATGGTTTAACCCAAGATAAAAGGTTTGGGCGTTTCCATGTATGCACGTAGTCTTTGAAATGAAACATGATTGAAAAATCAATGTAAATATTGGTTCCCTCTCAGGTGAGGGTATCAAAGAATATTGTAGTTTATTGTCATACTGGACAAAAGTGTTGTATATTTTAACGTCTTATAACAAGGACGAAAGTGAACCAATGTAAAGATATTGATTCTAGGTGCGGTTTCACGAATCAACATCGTATGAGATGGAGGTGAACCGATGTGAAGATATTGGTTTTGGGCTTGAACCTTGGGAGGTTGCCTACATACTCAGCCTAGAAGGCAAGGATTAAAGTCTGTGTAGTTCAATTAAAGAATGAATTAATGATCAAGTTGTTCTTGGGGACGACGACCTAAAAAAAATTTGTTGGGACTTACACATGGTTAGCGGCCCAAAGAGAGTGTTATGGTTGAGGTTTTCTCTAAGCTCACGTGAGTCATACTCGGTGTGAGAAACAAGAGGTAACAATAACCTTAATGATTCATAGTTTAATGTCATGTAGGACATATAAAGGGACTATTCAGTTTAGAGTCTTGCAGTTAGAACTATTGGTGTTGCACAGTTTAGTGTCATGTAGCAGGGACAAAGTACAGTTTAATGTCATGTAGGACATATCAAGGACTTTCTGTACAGTTTAGCATCATGTAGTTAGGATGATGGGGATAATAGAGTTTAACGTCATGTTGGACGAAAGGGGGACTGTGCAGTTTAATGTCATGTAGTGAGGACAAAAGAGTATACCATTTATCGTCATGTTGGACGCATTGGGGATTTTTTCCACTGTTTAGCGTCATGTTGGATGAAAGTGAGAATAGTTTAAGGTCATATGAATGGACCATGGATGGTGCAGTTTAATGTCATGCTGGAAAAAAGTGTAGTTTAAGGTCATACAGTACCTTTGATGATTATGTAGTCTTTCCAGACGTAAGGTACTTTTATACAGTTTAGCGTAATGTAGTTAGGACGCCATAGTTTAATGTCTTGCTGGATGTAAGGGACTTGAAAATAGTTTAGGGTCATATGCATGGACCTTTGATGATGCAGTTTAAAGTCATACTGGACCATTGATGTAGTTTAAGTTCATACAGGACCTAGTTGCAGTTTAAGGTCATACTGGACCATTTAGGGAACTTTTTCACAGTTTAACGTCGTGTGGGACGAAGTTGAAGTTTAAGGTCATATTGGAACATTTTTGTATAGTTTAACATCATATATTAAGGACGAACTGGTGCTGCATAGTTTAGTGTCATGTTTCAGGGACAAAGTATGTACTTTGCAGTTTATACAAAATACCTCTTCACCCTTCTCGTTTTCAAGTTCTATTTTCATTCAAGTCTTTCATGTTCCTTTTTGTTATATTGGGGTATGATCTCTATATATATCATACTGGACTCTTATGTTCATATGATGAGATACCCCATTTGATCACTTCAATTCAGTATTTTTGATGTTTTAAGTGGCGCCGTTAGGCTGCCGAATTTTTAAGTGGTTCTTCACCCTTCTCGTTTTGAAGTTCTACTTTCATGTCAATTATTTCAAGTTCCTTTTTGTTATATTGGGGTATGATCTCTATATATATCATACTGGACTCTTATGTTCATATGATGAGAGACCCCATTTGATCTCTTCAATTCAGTATTTTTATGTTTTAAGTGGCGCCGTTAGGCTGCCAAATTTTTAAGTGGTTCTTCACCCTTCTCATTTTGAAGTTCTACTTTCATGTCAATTCTTTCAAGTTACTTTTTGTTATGTTGGGTAATTATCTCTATATCTATCATACTGAACTCTTATGTTCACATGATGAGATATCCTATTTGATCTTTTCAAATCATTTTTGTTGAGGTTTAACTAACGCCGTTAGGCTGCCGAACTTTCATAAGAGAAATCTTTTTTTTTCTTCCTTCCACGTTTTTCATTTCAAATGGTATGTCCTTGAAATCTCATTACCATGATCATGTATCCTTCTTATTCTGTCCATGTACTATTTTATGGGTCATTTATGAATGTTTGACCCATTTTACCTCTCTTTTAATGTCTTCTAAAACCTCGGAACATTGCCGTTATGCTGCAGAATTTCTGTCTCAAAATGTCTATCTCTTTTTCTAAAGTCCTTTTATTTTATTAAGTGAATACTAAAAGATCTTTCTTCTAAAGGGGTATTCACATATATACCAAAATGTTCTATTTTAAATTCTGGGATTTACATACATGAGACCCACCTTCCTTTTCTGTGGGTTTTAAAGTGATATAAAGATCATGTCTTTAAAGCAGTTTTTAAAAAGTTATGATTATGAAATGAAACCCATTTCCTTTATGCTATATGGGTTATTTATGAAATGTTTGATGATGATATATGTGTCTCACATGATAATAAAGGAAAATTTAAGGGTGCGCCCTGATAGCGCTCCAATGCATTGGGTAATGATGTAACCACTAGAGATTACAATTTTCACGATACCTTGGTGAATAACCTTGGTAATTTTAAAATGACACCTTGGGGATGGACCTTGGTGATATGTTCATGATTGTCTATGTTAAATGATGTAGCCACATCTTCAAGTTATGAAAAAGTTTTATTTTTATTATGATATGCCTCATGATTTCATTTTCATGCATTAAAGTTCTTTTCATGACTTTACTGATGTATCTCAAGTTCATATGTAAAATGTTTCACTTGTTTCCCTTGCTGGGCCTTCTGCTCACCCTTCCTTTTGATGTATGTCCCCAGGTTATGAGATGCAGTAATGAGCCTAGGGTGAACATGAGGAGAAGCCTTTCAAGTGTTTAAGAAGAATATTTTTTTTTTGTTTCATGTTTTATGTTCCTTGTTTCCAAGACACTAAACCTTAAAGATCCTCAGTTCCGTGTAATGGAATGAAAAGTTATGTTATAAAAAGACGGGATGCTATAGTTGGTATCAAAGGATGGTTTAGTTATTTGTGGAAATTAGGATATGAAAACTCTAGGAGGAACCCTATAGAAAAGTTTAATATAGGAAATCTTCCTGGTATTTTGGTGAGTATTGAGTAAGGGGTTGCCAAGCAAATACATCCATGTCTGGATACGAGCAGGTAGAGGTGGCTCTGGCACAGATGTACATAGGGGTAAAACCCGAAAACACCGCTTTGAGCTAGACTCGAACGGGAACTGGTACACGACAATGGGCCTTGCTGCACTCTTGGTTACGACACTCCCGGGGGATATGCTTTGGTAAATTCATAAGCTTGGTATGAACCATTGTTAAAGGAACAAAGATAAAATAAAATAAAGGTTCACATAAGAATATATGATCATTCATAACCTAGATGGGAACCTAGGAGATCACAAGTTAGGGTATACCTTTCATATACAAGTTATCCTTATATGCTTTCAGTTCCTTTTCATGATTATTAGCTAAGTACTTAAGCCCCTAATTATGCTTTCTCTTCTTAGTTAATGGTGGGAAATGGAAGAACATGTTCCGACAACCAATGTGATAGGAAATGCGACGATTTTCGTATTAATATGACAGGGATGATTAGGGGATTAAAATATGATTATTATTTTGGAAGACGTTCATTATTTTGGGAACTATATTTGATCGAGGTAAATAGATTACTATGGTATTTTCATTGAGGAGTAAGGTTGACTTATATTTTGAAGAATCGATGAATTTAAGGTGAACTTATAGTAATTTAGGTTACTTATGGGAATGACTAACCTATCTTGGGTAAAATATGTTTAGGTTAGCTACTTTTTATAAGATGTTAGGAGTGGTTGATGTTGTCTGGAGATGAACAATGAAGTTGTTTTGGAAGACTATGTTATCAAATCCTTATTGTATTTGGGTTTCAATCTTATTTTGGTTTGTTTTTGAGGAATTTTAAGGACCGTTATTTATGGAATGGTCTATGATGAACTTTGGGTAGTACCATGGAACTTTGATGATTTAAAATTAGTTTCCATTCCTATGGGATTCTTTCTTTTTGAAGAGTTGTTTTACCTTAACCTTTCTGTTTTTGGGATAATGTTTAAAGATAGAAGAAATAGATAGTTAATCTTTTGTAGATTATGTGATTCTATAGAAGATGATTCTTGTGCTTTTATGAGACCAAGTGTTTTTGAATTCTCATCATTTGGAGAAAAGATTAGTGTTGGTAGGGACTTGTTAAAGGATGAAACTCTACTTGAAGTTAGGTATATTTTCTTATGTTTTTGTTCTATGTAGTAAATGAAATCCTCAAAATTATGAAAAGAAACGTAAAACAAAAATGTTGTCGGTTTACATTTCCTACTAGGTAATCAAAGGCCGTTTACACACATCATAAGTTTGGGATTTTCTCATGGTTAACTTTCTCCTAATCATGTTCTCTATCACTCTCCCTCAGAACTTGACCCTTTGTTTTTTCCTCCATGTCCATGTTTTCCTACATGGAACCCTAGTGTGGGTTAACTCGGGTGACCATTGTACTTCCCTTTCTTTATTTTAAAGTAATAGTTTTACTGACTCCTTTTCCGATGTGGGACTTTCAATGAAATTTCAAAAACCAATTTTAAAATTGCGAGGACGCAATTTCTTAAGGGGGGAAGATTGTAACGACCTGAAATTTTTAAATAAATTTTGTTTCCTAATTTTATGTGTTATTGTTATACGCAACAAAAATGTTTTATTTGATAAACATGATTATAATTAAAATGAGATCAGTGGGTTTTGACTATTATATAACCATCGGTCAACATGACCGCTGTGAACAAAATGTTTTGATTATTGTCTCTAAATATAAGTAATCTTGGTTAATTATTATAGAAAGAAGATTCGATGGCCTCACCTAGTAGTCTTGGACCGATCGAAGCCCATCTAACAGAGCTTGGGAAGGAGGTAGCACCACTGGGCTTTGCTCTGGATCAAATCCAAGCCGAACTTCATCATGTGAAGCTGGAACGAAATTGCCTTCATGAGAAGTTCAAACTGATAGAAATTACTACTCGAGCAATGTTGACTGAGCCGCCCCAAGCTTCTATCACCCTAGCACACCTTACTCTTAGGTCCTATGCTGGTATTATAAGGGGTTATGTAACGAGGCCGTAACTACCTTGTGTAATCCTTGTTTTAAATAAAAATTGGGATTTCTTCTTATGATGAAGTTTATGAATTTTGAAATGACCAGATAAATATAGTATGCATATTTTTTATGAATTTTAGAAAAAGGATATTTTAAATATGTTTATGCAAACCCTAAATAATTAAAAATGTGTAATGATTTTCAAAAAATGGTCTTCTGCAATTATGTTCAGTACTAAATTTAGAGTCTAATAAGATCAACTTGATTTTTGATGAATAGTAAATTATGAATAGTGATTTTATGATTAGGATTAGTAATATGACCAAATGGATTAGTAATCTCACTTAAAGAAAGTTTTAAAATAATCTAGGCACCTTGATTAAGTAATGTGATTCAATAAAATAGTTAAATAACGGTTTCATTAATTATTATTCAAGTATTAGTTTTTTCAGGTGAATAGTGTTTTTTAATTAAAAATTTAATTAAAAATAATTAGAAAATTATTTTTATAAAAATGACTTTATTTTTGAACTCAGAGCATCGATATTATGTTATGGTAATTTTTGGGGTTTTTTCTGAAAAAAATGAATTTTCGATGAATAGTGTTTTTATTTAAAAATTAAATTAAAAATATTTAGAAAATTATTTTTATAAAATGGATTTCATTTTTGAAATCAGAGCATTGATATTTGGTTAATGTGAAATTTTGGGATTTTTCTGAGAAAGTTGAATTTTCAGTGAATAGTAAAAGTACACTTTTAGGGTTTCGGTATGTTTAATGACATCATAACGGTGTCACGATGATGTCATGAGATCTTTTGAGGGTTGGCCGGCCAAGGGTGATGAATTATTGTTTTGGGGGCCCCATGTGGCCTAACTCCATGATAAATGACAAGGGAGAGCACATGGGTTTGAGAAAAGCACATGTGAGGTGTCCCTTGGCCATTAATGCCTTGTCCCCTCACTTTCCCTATAAATACCAAGCCCTCCTCTCATCCATTCGACTCCCCACTCATTCCCAACGAATTTCTGGTCTCATTACCTCCCAAGGAGTCCTCCCAAGGTGCCCCCAAGCCCTCAAGGTCCCAACCTTTGAGGTTTAAGAGTTACATTTTAAGGTAAGGGATCTGACCCCTCTCTTTCTTTTCAAATAATCTCTTTTATGTATTTTCTTTTATACTCCATGTTCTTATGTTGGAGGATGTTCTTTTATATTCATCCTACTGCCTATTTCATGTTCATATGATGAGAGACCCCCCTTGCTCTCATCAATTCGTTTTAAGAATGTTTAAGTGGCGCCGTTAGGCTGCCAAATTTTTAAGGGATTCTTTCACCTTCCTCGTTTTCAAGTTCTATTTTCATTCAAGTCTTTCATGTTCCTTTTTGTTATATTGGGGTATGATCTCTATATATATCATACTGGACTCTTATTTTCATATGATGAGAGACCCCATTTGATCACTTCAATTCAGTATTTTGATGTTTTAAGTGGCGCCGTTAGGCTGCCGAATTTTTAAGTGGTTCTTCACCCTTCTCGTTTTGAAGTTCTACTTTCATGTCAATTATTTCAAGTTCCTTTTTGTTATATTGTGGTATGATCTCTATATATATCATACTGGACTCTTATTTTCATATGATGAGAGACCCCATTTGATCTCTTCAATTCAGTATTTTGATGTTTTAAGTGGCGCCGTTAGGCTGCCAAATTTTTAAGTGGTTCTTCACCCTTCTCATTTTGAAGTTCTACTTTCATGTCAATTCTTTCAAGTTCCTTTTTGTTATGTTGGGGAATTATCTCTATATCTATCATACTGAAATCTTATGTTCACATGATGAGAGATCCTATTTGATCTTTTCAAATCATTTTTGTTGAGGTTTAACTAACGTCGTTAGGCTGCCGAACTTTCATAAGAGAAATCTTTTTTTTTCTTCCTTCCACGTTTTTCATTTCAAATGGTATGTCCTTGAAATCTCATTACCATGATCATGTATCCTTCTTATTCTGTCCATGTACTATTTTATGGTTCATTTATGAATGTTTGACCCATTTTACCTCTCTTTTAATGTCTTCTAAAACCTCGGAACATTGCCGTTATGCTGCAGAATTTCTGTCTCAAAATGTCTATCTCTTTTTCTAAAGTCCTTTTATTTTATTAAGTGAATACTCAAAGCTCTCTCTTCTAAAGGGGTATTCACATATATACCAAAATGTTATATTTTAAATTCTGGGATTTACATACATGAGACCCACCTTCCTTTTCTGTGGGTTTTAAAGTGATATAAAGATCATGTCTTTAAAGCAGTTTTTAAAAAGTTATGATTATGAAATGAAACCCATTTCCTTTATGCTATATGGGTTATTTATGAAATGTTTGATGATGATATATGTGGCTCACATGATAATAAAGGAAAATTTAAGGGTGCGCCCTGATAGCGCTCCAATGCATTGGGTAATGATGTAACCACTAGAGATTACAATTTTCACGATACCTTGGTGAATAACCTTGGTAATTTTAAAATGAAACCTTGGGGATGGACCTTGGTGATATGTTCATGATTGTCTATGTTAAATGATGTAGCCACATCTTCAAGTTATGAAAAAGTTTTATTTTTATTATGATATGCCTCATGATTTCATTTTCATGCATTAAAGTTCTTTTCATGACTTTATTGATGTATCTCAAGTTCATATGTAAAATGTTTCACTTGTTTCCCTTGCTGGTCCTTCTGCTCACCCTTCCTTTTGATGTATGTCCCCAGGTTATGAGATACAGTAATGAGCCTAGGGTGAACATGAGGAGAAGCCTTTCAAGTGTTTAAGAAGAATATTTTTTTTTCATGTTTTATGTTCCTTGTTTCCAAGACACTAAACCTTAAAGATCCTCAGTTCCGTGTAATGGAATGAAAAGTTATGTTATAAAAAGACGGGATGCTATACTCCTGCATGCACTTCTTTTATGACAGCCATTGTCTCTTCACCATCAATTCATCTGAAGAGAACTCCATCAAAACCACGTTTGTAGAGAATTTTCTCTAGGTGATATGGGCTATCATAAAGAGTAAAATTGACCACACGTCGTCAGATTTGTTCTTTCTCGGCTCTATCAGGTGGAAGTGATCCATTTTGAAGGTATTCCCTAATAGGTGACATCCATCCTATAGTATGACCATACGGTTCAGGAATGGGACAAATTTCATTAATTTCCTCCGTTCTAATTTGAACATAAGGTGAAATTGCACGACGGTGGGCAATATTGATGGTTGTCTCGTCCCGATTTGGATCTGCTAGAGCTATGGCTATATTATCCAATTCATCAGCTTGAGTATTTTGTGATCTTGGGACATAAGAAAATGTAGATTCCAAAGGGAATTCCTCCATTAACTCTCTGACGTAATCATACAAAGGGATTAGTTCTTATTTTCTGATGGCATAATCCCCATTGACTTGTTTGATTACCAGGTCTGAATCACCTTTCACCTTTAAGTGATTCACTTGTGCTTGAAGCGCTAATTCCAAGCCTATGATGAGAGCTTGGTATTCTGCTTCATTATTGGTACCACCTTCCCACAATAAGAAGGAATAAGGTTACACTGCCTTTTCTGGATAAATGAGCACAATTCCTAAGCCAACTTTGTTGAATTTAGGATTTTCCATTTTCCTCCCTGTTGGACTTCTGGAAGCACCATCAAAATAAATTTCCCATGCCTGAGGACTTTCTTGAATAGATAAGACTTCCTCATCAGGGAGTTTAATATTTGAAGATGTATCTTCCACTAAAGGGTGTTCAGCCAGGAAATCAGCCAGAGCTTGGCCCTTTATCACCTTTTGAGACACATACTGAATGTCAAATTGCTGCAAAATAACTGCCCACCTTGCCAGACATCCTGTAAGCATTGGATGACTAAGGATAAATTTTAGCGGGTTATTGCGAGATACCAATTGGACCTCGTGATGTTGCAGGTAGTGTCTCAACTTCTGAACTGCAAAGATTAATTTCAGGAAGCACTTCTCAATACTTGAATACTGGGTTTCTGCTTCAAGCATGGTTCGACTGAGATATTAGAGATTGTTTTCATTCCTATCATCATTCTTTTGAGCAAGAAATGCACCCAATGATTACTCTAGAGCTGTCACATAGAGGATAAGTGGTCTTCCTTCAATAGGTGGCATGAGTACTGGTGGACTCAAGAGGTATTTCTTAAGAATATCGAATGCTTCTTGACATTCTTCAGTCCACTGGTAATTGAATCCCTTCTTCATCAATTTGGTGAAGGGTAAACTTTTGCCTGCCAAATTGGCGATAAAATGCCGAATATAGGCTAAGTGTCCCTGAAGTCCTCTTAATTATTTAAAATTTTGAGGAGGTGACATACCAAGGATTGACTTGGTCTTCTTAGGATCAACTTCAATACCACGATGGCGTACAACAAAGCCGAGAAATTTTCCTGAGGTTACCCCAAAAGCACATTTTAAGGGGTTCATCTTCAAATTATGTTGTCGAAGCTTGCAGAATATGACTTCCAAATCATCCAAGTGATTAGAACGTTGTTTGGATTTAACTACCAAATCGTCTACATAGCATTCAACAAACTTCCCTAAGAAGGGTTTGAAGATACGATGCATGGCACGCTGATAAGTTTCACCTGCATTCTTTAAGCCAAAGGGCATTACCCGATAGCAAAACACACCTTGAGGGGCTCTGAAGGCTGTAGATTCCTCGTCCTCTAGGGCCATTCGGATCTGATTATATCCGGAATATCCATCCATGAAGGAAAGTGCTTCATATCCAGCTGTTGCATCAATTAGAAGTTTTGTAATCGGAACTGGGAAATCATCCTTAGGACAATGCCGATTAAGATCTCTAAAATTGATGAAAACTCTAATTTGTCCGTTCTTTTTCTTTACAGGGACAATATTAGCCAACCATTTGGGATATTGAACTTCTCTGATGAAGTTAGATTTGATAATCTTATCCACTTCAGCTTCAATTTTGGAAGCATAAGTTGGGTGTGTTCTTCTCGCGGCTTGCTTAAATCCTCGATGTTCTTCTGGTAAACCCAAATGATGAGTAGCAACATCAGGATCAAGCCCGGGTATTTCTATATAGTTCCAAGAAAATATATCTCTATTTTTCTTTAGAAAATAAATATACATCTCTTACTCTTAAATAGTCATGGTCGCACTGATTAAAGTGGGTCGTGGATCTTCTTTTGTACCCAGATTTATTTCTCTGAGTTTATCCACAGTGGTAGAGATACCCTCTTCAAATGTTAGAGGAGCATCTCTGAGATCTTCCTCTTCTTCTTCATCATGTGTTATTTCTTCCTTTTCTACTTTCATAGTAGATGATAAAGTAGAATTCTCATGATCCGAAGAGATTTCAAAATTTACATATCTTGAAGAAGAAGCTTTCATTTCCGACCCGATTGATGATGAACGGTCTTCTTTGGGTAATAAAGAGGAGATGATGGATTGAGAATCGACATCATTGTTCACCTCCGATGTTGCTATAACTTCTTCTGGCCTAATTGGTGAAGCATAGACTTGATGGATTTCAGCAGATGAAATGAAGATGTCACCATTTGTGCTTTCATCACTGCTTGGTAGATTACCAATTTCTCCCATGTTGTCTGGCTCGATTGCCATAATTGACATTATGGATCTTTCCATAAGAGTATTTTTATTTGGGTCTATCTTGTCAATTTGACTGATAGGAAACACATAATCTGTACTCACATGTGTAAATGGATTTACTGGAATTTTTTCCAAACCATATGGGGAATTAACTTTGGTAATCTCCCTTGTTATGGATTTCTCCCTTTACTTCATGTGATAGAATTCCGCATCAATGTATTGAGACTCACATGTCTTGAACGGGGCCTTATCACCATAAAATGTCCCAACTTGACCATCGAAACAATATTTGAGACATTGATGGTATGATGAAGGGATAGCCGCATGTTGATGTAGCCAAGGTCTTCTAAGCAAGATGTTGAAGGCTGAGTCTTGATCAACAACCATGAAATCTGAATTGGATACAAGATCTCCAAACTGAGTTCTGAGTGTAACCTCACCCAGTGGTTCTTGTTCATTTTTATCATATCCTTGTAACATCATGGTAGAAGGAGATAAATCAGATTTTGTGAGGCCCAATCGACAAAGTGTACAAATGGGCCTGACGTTGACTCCTGAACCATTGTCAATGAAAACTCTTCGAACATCTACGCCATTGACCTTTCTAGACAAGTAAAATGGTCTAATATGTCCATGCACAACATCATCTTCATCTTCATCAGTAAAAGATATTATTTCATGGAATTCTGCAGGATTATTCTCTATGTGATAGACTTCAGTTGTAGCAATTTCAGTTTCAAACTCCTGAGGACTTGAAAAAGCCTCGATGAGTTCTTTTCGAAGATCTTTTGACAGATTCAGAGCATCCAGAATTGATAACTTGGCTGGCACTTGGGCCAAGTGTTTCAATATATCATACTTTTGATCCAGAGGTCTGTGTTTCCTAATAGGAATATGTGGTTTAGCAGGTACCTTGGAAGAAGATGCTTTGGAAGTTGATGCATCTTGTATTGGGATAGGAGTTGTCAATATTCCTAGTTTTGGAAAATTAGACCAATTAGATCCATTTATTTGTTGAGAGGAAGAAGATGGAACCTTCAACCGGTCTTCCAAAATAACTGTGCCAGGACTGAATTTTCTATTGGTAGAATAACTTGCTTGTTCTTGCTGAGCTCGCTGAAGGGCTCTACCACGATTTTCTGCCGCGTACACAGTTATAGCAGGGGTAGAATTGGAATAGTGGCTTCTGAAAGATCCATGTATTCCCCTATATCCTGAGCCCCTGGAACTTTCTCTGATTCCTCTGTTTGATATAGGGAATTCAGGATCATTGAAATTGAAACTACAACTGGCATATGGATCTATTAATTGAATCATATTAACAGAACCAAAGATTAACTCTTCATTTGATGAAGACTCTACCTAATTAGCCTGTTTAGGCTGTTCCGTTTGGTGGGGCGGTGCTCGTGGCTTTGAAGTAGATGGCATGAATTCTGCCAAAGTCAAAGACAACTTAGGCTTTGATACATACTAATCTTATTCTAATTATTTTTCTTTCTTTGAATCATGCCTTTTCTTTGAGGACTTTCCCTATGATGAAGAGGGTTTTTCCGCAACATTCATGGCAGAAGACACAATTGGTTTCTTTAATTGTGTTCGCAAAATAGCATGAGTTCGATTTATTGTCTTTCTGACCATCCAATCATCATACTTCTGTGCATTTTTTCTTTTGACTTCTTGTCATTCACCTTCCTCCTATGGAACTATAGTAGTGACACATGCTACCTGAGCTGAGGAGCCTTTCAATGTGACTTGTCCCGAGTCGACCATCTTTTGTAGGAGGTCTTTGAAGACAAAACACTCCTGGATGGGATGCCCCAACATTTGATGAAAAGGGAAATAATTGGGACGGTCTTCATCTCTTTTCTTGTTTGGCCTCTTGGGTATTGGCAATTGAACCAAATTGTTTTCCAGAGCTGAAATGAAATAACTAGGAACTTTTTAATTTAGGAAAGAGTACTTTTTGCTCTTTAAATCCTCAAATTGTTTTCGTCTTTGATCTCTTTGATCGTATGGACAAAAAGGCCTTTGTTGTTGGCGCTCAGAAGGTGGATCCCTTCGATAAGATGAAGGTTTTGAGGTAGAAACAGGTACAGGTGCTTGTTTAAGCATAATTTTAGCAGTTTCTGCTTTACCCATTCTCCTTCCTAGAGCTGATGGAATTACACAAGATTTAACCTTAGCCTGTATAAGGGAATCTTCAATCTGATGAGCGATTGAAGTAAGGTCTTGAAACCCTCTTGTGTATTTCACAGGGATTAATGGTGTGCGTAATTCGTCACGCAGATTTTCCACACAAATTGGAAACAATTCTTCTTGAGGGAGTGCTAAACTCAAGGAATATGTTAATCCCTTCCATCGAGCAATGAAATTAGAGACCCTTTCATTCTCCCTTTGCTTACAATTTGTAAGATCGAAAACTGTTGTCTTTGGCAAAGTTGAGATGAATTGAAGGAGGAATTTTTGGCGAAGATCCTCCCATCTGGTAATTGATCGGGATTTCAAGCTTGTATACCAAACAAAATCTGGTCCTTGCAAGGTTCTCACAAAGCATCTGAGTTTCACTGCTTCTTGCTGCTTCATAGTTCCCATAATAGGATCACAACAAGACACGTAATGCATCAAATGCTGTTCAGGATCGCCTGATACATTGAAAATAGGGAATACAGGGTTCCCAAAACTGGATGGAGGAGAAATTGAATCTACCCATTCAGGGTAAACTTTCTTTTCTGGTTGAACTTGCACACGTTTCCCTTCCATAGTTTCTAACCAAGATATTAATGACTCAATAGTAGTCATTAACTTTTGAGAAAAATCTGGTTGAACTTAAACTTGGGTAGGTGCAATGACTGGAGCTTGGACAGATGTGGTGATTGGTACTGCGACTGATGGTAGCATTGCCAACTATTGTTTCACTTGACCTGTAGGATTAGACCTGTGAGGGTGTACTGATAGAGGAGGATATTCTTGATCCATCTCAGTAGCTGCAACAAATTCCTTTGGCTAACTGACTCCAGCATGCTTAAGAAGAAGACTACTCTGAAGTAGTTATGCATTCAACCTTCTTAATTCCTTCATTTATTTCTCCTGTTGTGCAAACCTTTGCTCTAGTGAGAGCGATTGACCTTCTCCAGAGGAAGGATATGTAACCTGGTTCTTTCCCTTCCCTTTGTTGGATCCTTTTCGGAGAGGGGGAAGTGGTTTACTCAAAGGATTACCTAGGTTCTGAGTAATCCTTTGACTTCGTGTATGCACACCTTATTCATTTGTGTCGGTGCGTACATCTTCTTGAGTAGGAACCTCTTCATCTGAATCCCCTGAGTGAGCCTCATTTGGTGGATCAGCAAAAACAGCATTTATGACATTGATTGATGCATAACTCATCGCATCCCTTCTATTAGCATTTCTGTGATATTTCCTTCTTCTATGTCTTTTATGAGACATTGCCTTTTGTTGATTCGATCCCTCAGGAACTTCTTGACGAATCGTAATTTGGAGAGAATATTCTGATAATTTGGCTCTTCACTCCTCTTGAGGTTTCTTCCCCAATCGATAAAAGACTGATTTTCTCTGAGGAGGGGATTGATGATTTGAAAAAGTCCCCAGTCTAGTGGACTGGGTCTATTCCTGCTGTTCTCGCTCAACTCCTCGAATCCTATTTGTTGATTCAGAGGGTTGGTTTAAAAGAGTCCCCAGTCTAGCGAGCTGGGGTGGTTCTTGATAGCTATGTCTGAGACTTTCTTGAAATTCCTCCTGATCTTGTGAACCTTAGTCCAGAAATTAGCTGGATGCATTAACCTGTATCCGCTTTTATCACCCAGTTCAAAAGACCGTTGGATGATTTCTGACACTTCTGTCACTTGGTGATGTGCTTGCTCCAAACGAGAGGACTGTTTAATATTCTCGTTTGCTTGATGCAAGAGTAATTCAACAACTTGTTCTCAGTATTCTTGATTTTGAGAGGAACTAGTTGAAGCCTGTTCTTGGGAAAGATTTTGATTACAAACAAAGCCCATTGACTGTGGCCAGTTATGGTCAATAACATTGGATGAGACCATTTTCAGCGGGCTTTGTTGATTAGAGATCACCATGAAATGTAGTGCTCCATGAACACCCCATCCTCGGACACGAATACCAGATGGGGCATTGGCAATTAACTAACGCAATCTTCTTAGTGTGCCAAGGCATGAACGTTGAAGGGCTTTCTGCTGCTTTTCAGCTTTCGGATATCGAGAGACTGATAGAGACGCCAAATCAATCTGACGTTGTAACCCTTCTATTATATTAATATGATTTTCATATTCATCATAAGATAATACTTTCTTTTTCAACTGACAAAGAGTTTTCCATATGTTGAGACGAATATCATGAATTTCATCTTCTGTCAACATTTTTGGAATATTATACTGAGAGTCAGCCAAAGGCCAAAACATGACTGGCACTTCACCTTTTTCCAGTTGTTTTCTCATGTTCAACATTTCTTATTTGTCATTTGATGGAGATTATTCTACCTGATTTGACCAGAGTGGGTGTTTCCTGGTTGCTTCATTGGATTCAACAGGATTGGTAGAGAAATCATTGATCAAACTAGAAGATGCATGACTTAGGGGTGGTTCGGAGAATGACCTACACCCTGGGCTATCTTCTGATTGAGAAAGTATTTCACCTGCTAGCGATGAAGCTTCAGACATGACTGGTTTCACATTTGCAAGTGCCTCAAGATAAGAGGGATTTCTTGGAACTACATTGTCCACTAGAGAGTTTTCCAGGCAATGTGCATCACTACTGTGGAGAGGACTTTCGCAGTGAAATTCATCATCATGGGGAGGACCACCATAATGGGTTACAACAAAAGATGAGATCTCTTTCTCCTTGGTCTTCTGACCACACAGAGGGTTCCTGTGGCTCTCATCTGAAGATGAAACTTCGAGATCGACCGAATTGTCATGAAGCAAGCCTTCATGAGGAAGTGTCTATTGAAGACCTTTGGAATTAATGTTCCCACTATTGGGAAATGAGGGAGTAGAATCTTGAATTTCAACAGATAATTATCTAAGGGCTTCAAGAACTCCAGCATCGAGAAAGGCCTTGTTACTGATTAGTTCTTGATCTCCTAACTGTGCTGGGAGGATCTTTTTCTTAGACGCATTCTTAATTGCCTTGGAAACCACTTGTTGACGAAAGTGGTTGCTCTGAGCAGGTGTATATTCCTGATCAGGAAAGATGGCCAGGTTAGGCTAAAGATCTCCACTCAAATCAGGTGTACGTTCCTAACTTAGTTGTTCGTATGATATGGGGCAGTATACCCTACAACCCTCTTGGACTGGAACAGATGTGTGTGTCTGTTCCGGAGTGAATTGTTGATGTGTCACTCCATTGGTAGGGATAGATTTATGTGTCTTTCCCTGAGATGCCACTGAAGTTGTTATAATATCCTAGCAGGCCTCCAGAATATGAGCAGGGATTTTCTTATGCTCTTTCACCATTGATAGAATATGCTTGGTGACTTCAGCTGCCGGAACGGGAATATACGTCCATTCCGGGCTTGGAGTAGGTGTATGTGCCTGCTCCTGTCTTCCTTTTCCTGTCAGTGAATCCTAATAGTACTCAAGTGTGGGGGCAGAGAGTTGAGTCTGCCTCCTATTTGTTGTCGGGGCTTTCCGACTAACTTCTCCGAATTTTACCAAGAAAGACTATTGGTAGGCTTGATTAATACCAGCAGGTGTATATGCCTACTGATTGCACTTCTCCAAACGTGGTTGACTAGATCCATCATATGTAGTCAGACGAGCTTGCTGACTAGCTGATGATGTATAAATAGGTGTATGTTCCTGCCTATAGTACTCTGCCGGAATTGCCTGGCGGGATTGGCGTGATGCTGCCAGACGAGTCTACTGGACAGCAGAATTAAAACGGGCAGGTGTATGTTCCTGCTCATTGCTTGCCACCAAGTTAGGTTGGTGGACTTCTCCGGAGATGGCAGAGATGAGAACCTGCTCACTATTGACCGGATTCCGCCTCTGGTGGTTTGTCTTGCTTTCTCGGATTCGAGTAACCTGAGCCGAACGTCTAGAGTCAGTACCCTCATCATGTTGAGGGCGCACTGCCGCACGAGTCTGGTGGTGATTGTTGGTGGGAGCCCTCAGGAAGGACTCCTGTTTGTTTGAATTAAGGTCCTGAGGGACCTGGTCATTCACCTCCCCAGAATAAGGGAGAAAATGGTGATTGCGTTACGGGGATAACGACCCGAAACAGTTGGAGACGGTAGTCAGCACCGCCTGCTTCTTGATCACTGGTCGTCATTGTCCAGACAACCGATGTGAGTTATTTACTTGGAGGGCTTGTCGGGCAGCCTCCAGAGTTGGGATGGTACCGTGTTGATGGTACTCCTTAACCAATGCGTTTGATACCCCGCATTGAAGACGCTGAGTAGGTGATATTGTCCTTAAAACAGACGATGATCTAGCAGGATTAGCAGTAGTGGCATTTGCAGCAATAGTATTCACAGGTTTAAACTTGAGAGCATCCATTCTAGAAATGCAGAAGATCTTGGAAAAGAGTGCCTGTTTCCAATAACAGATGTAATCAAGATAAATTCAGCCACTACATCTTTTGGATGAGCACATATGTCAATGATTGTTTTTGTTGTCCCTCTCATTGAGTTTTAAATAGGGGCCTAACAAAATGGGTAAAACATTATTTTAACTTGGTTAAGGATTTACGTCGGGTTCACCATTTTTGTTTCCCTCAGATTTCGGGGATGATCTCCTTTGATGGGAGGTTCAAACATTCCGATCGGTTTCTAACGAGTTTGTTCATAGAACCAGAAACATCCAATGATTCCACATCTATTCGGACCTACTTTCCAAAGGTAGGTGCTCATTAGTTTGTAGACTAATGAGGCTTAGGAATTTGCATTAGTCGAGAGGATGGTAGGACGGACTCATCACACCTTTTTTAGGGGAATTATTGTCTACTCTGGGACTCTCTTTATAGATTTAAGTTATGTTCGTGAATCCTTATTACATTACCAAGTATAAAATGAGTTTTCCTTTAGATTTGACAATCAATGATCGATATGTAGGAAATTTAGAGAATCTTTTATATATATTAGAGGTTCTTCATCGATAGAGATTCTTGGTTAATGGTACCCTTCGACACATTTATATAGAATTCTCTTGGTCATTATAATGACCATGCTGGTTTTAAACCCACTCAGTGGGGCACTTGAAGTTTATTGTCATTCAGAAGGACATGGATTATTTCAAAGTTGGGATCGAACCCGCAGACGGGCTACCTATGTATCCTTTGTTTAGAAAAGGAATCAGAACCCACATAGTTCGAGTAAGGGAGTATGATGTTTATGATTGATGGCTCAAAGAAGGATGTCATAATTACTTTTACACTCTAAGCTCATGTGAGTCATGCTCGGTGTGAGAAACAAGAGGTATTGGTAAAAAAATAGACAATTGTGCCATGAAAGATGCAATCATAAGAAATAATGTGGGGATTATGTATGTATGACTGCCCAGATAAATGAAAGGTTAGGATTTACTTTAGGGAAGAAATATAGGAGCAGGGTCCATAAAGGTATATATGCTTTATGGATATTTTGAATACTCAAACTTGGGGCTTACTCCTGAAAAGGGGGCCCAAATTAGGAGAGGACTTATGATTTGGGTTTTACCCCTAAAAAGGAATCCCAGATCAAAGGTAAATTAGGACTGGTTAAGAGAATTATGACTGGGGATTACTTCTAAAAAGGAGTCCCAGGTTAAGAGACTTGAAAAATTAAGGGATTTGGGGCTTGCTCCTGAAGAGGATGCCCAAATTAGGGGACTGGGGCTTATTCCTGAAAAGGAGGCCCAGGTTAAGAGAATTATGACTGGGGATTACTCCTGAAAAGGAGGCCCAGGTTAAGATAATTATGACTGGGGATTACTCCTAAAAAAGAGGACCATGTTAGGGGATCTCTCATCTTAAAGGATGAGGTTGAATGAATGAAATCTCAATCTTTAGTGACTTAAGATGTGTAAATCACTAGGTTTTGAGAGATTTTCCACAGAATTCCTTTCATATAAGGAAGTCAATTCAATAAATCATGCCATAAATGGATTTGAAGAGTGTCTTGAAGATTGAATATTTAATAGAAAAGATGGAATGGCTTAAGAGGGGTGAAATGGACAAGAAGGGCACCCAAAAAGGCAGGGGCGCGCAAGTCCTGTCAGGCGCACAGGTACTGCGTGGGCGCGCAAGTCATGATCGCGTAGGTATGCCTGCTTGACATATGGGGTACTTGCACGACGGCTAACCAGCAGGGTAATACTTGAGAGACTCTTGATTAAAGCCTTTATAATCCTCTTGAGGTTCTTCCAGAAGAGGGGCGTGCAAGTTCTATTTGAAGGAGTAAGGCGGTGCGCAAGTGTGGCCTTTTCCCTTAAGGGATGGCCACTCAGGTGCACAAGTGTTGATGAGTTTCAACACTTAGGTATTCATCCCCCTCTTTAGATCTTCTGTTCTAGGTAATAAATTACCTTAGAAGTGTTTCAGAAGCTTTTAGAAGAGACTAGGGCGCCGGGAGCTCAAATCTGAGTTTCTGGAAAAAAATCCTCCCCGAAATGGGGGGCCCACAGGGTCTATTTATAGGCAGGAGAATACCCCAGGCGGTTATCACTTAGGTCGTGCAAGTGACTTACGCGACCATCATGCGTCGCGCAAGTAGACTTTTGTGATAGTGATATAACTTGAGCGGCACATGTGCTCTTGATCCCTTGTTCATGACTTTGTCGATTTTTGATGTTTTCTTCAAAGGATGAATCAGTTTGTGCTAAGTCATTTCCCTTTCCATTCTTTTAGACAATGTGACGAAAAGGAGCTTCAAAAAACATGAAGGTTAATCCCTTCCATCTCACTTGAGGGACTTTGGGGAAATCCACCACTAAGCTTTGGATTTTAGTGTCAAAGGGGTATAAGTACACAACTCTATGATTTTTCTTTTTTGAATCTAGATCTATTTTTATTATAAGAAGGGGGAGAAATTTTTGAATGAAAATGAATGGATTGAGGGGGGAAGAATCTAATTCATTTGGCCAAATATTTATTATCAATTAGAGATGGAATTCACCCAAAAACTTTATCTTATCTAGAAATGTGGTGTCCGAAAATTTCTCATTAATAAAGGATGTGATTTTATTACCATGATATGATTTATTGATTTTAGTTTAAAAAAAATGTAGTTAACAACAAATCCAAAAATTTAGATTGAAGAGCCCATTGGAATTGTTGTAGGATTGTCTTTGTTTTCAACGTTGGATGAGAAACATTGGGAGTTATTAAGGCTAACCTAAAAGTATTAAGAATGTTTTTGAGATGTTCTAAAGTGATTTTAAATTACTTGAATCTATTTAAAGATATTCTAATCTCATTTGAAGAATTTAGTATTTCTTGAGTTAAAGTTGAAAGATGGATAAATCCTATGGATTTTGTATGGGTCAATCAAAGGTGGGAAAAATTGAAAAGTATTAAAAATATTTTATTTCTTAAGGGTCATCTGACATTGTGTAAGGGTCCTTAGGATATTTCATAAGATTCATTAGATATTTTATAAGGTTCACTTACCCTTATGATGAGATTTTTTATTGATGTACAACAGAGTGAAGAGACCCACATAAGCGTGTAATGGTGATCCAAAATTTCATAACAATTATCTGAGATTCGATAAGGGTTATTGAGGGTTATTTTAATTCTATAAGGTAAATTACATTTCATAAGGATAATCATAGATTGTGTAATGTTCATTTACCCTTACAAAGAGATTACTGGATCACAAATTGACAAAGGTAAGGACTTTACATGTATTGGAGTTGTTTCCCTAGAACCAACTTTTGTGTAATTTATAATAACCTGTATTCATTTTTTAAATATTATAAACTCTTTATCACATCATGATTTTTCTTCTACATGACATAATATTTGATAATGTCCTAAGAGTAACTGTCGCACTAAAAGGTCATAGCAATTCCCTGCTATGATGAGAACTCATAAGTGTCACGACAGTATTCATAAATATATGTTCTATAGCTAGAAAAAAAATTAAGGACACAAATGGTATAAGATATCATGGGTGGAGACTCATAGGACTTAGAGACACCTTCTTAAGGTATACACCCTTGGTAATTTCTAGTGTATTAGATTATGAAAACAAGACCCACCAGTAGGAAATCCACATTTATATATGTCATTGGATGTCCCTATCTATGAACATGTGTATTGGTCCTTAAACTTTAAGATTATTATTAATGGATGTTATGAGTCGTGTACTCAGATATATTGATGAAAATCATGATGATATATGTTCACGGTGAATTAGGATACATTGGGTGTGTAATGAGTAATATTTCATTAATGAATAATTTGAGAAAGGATTTTTCCCTTTTGTTCTTTAACAGAAATTGATATCTTAGGCTCTTTGATAGAAATGATATATCCTAAATAAATCTATGGTCATGGTGTTCTATAGGAAAGTTTAATTTCTGAAAAATCAAAGAAAGAGACATTGTGCACATAGGTTGATGGCACCAACATTCAACCTACTTGATTAGAGATATCGAGATAAAGGGATTATATTACACAGTAAGTGTCTATATGTACTCTTATATCATTATGACATTAAATTATTTCTCTTTAGGTTCTTTGGATTTTTTTTAGACACTAACCATAGACTTTGGGTTGCTTCGTCTAATGCCACTGGGAAAGATACTTAGAGGGTCACACACTAAGTGTTTCCAGAACCTTGGTTAAATAATAATATTATTTATTATTTGAAAATTTGAATAAATATTATTCTCGCACGTTCTTTAATAAATATTTATTTTTTATTTAGTGAATATAATATTTATTTATTTATTGTTGAATAATACAGTGATATTTATTTATTAAATAAATATTCATCATTCAAGATCCGATAAATATTATGGAGGAATGGCAGACTGAGCTTAACGGTCTGGGGAGAAATAATATATATTGAATATTATTTGAATAAATAATATTTAATTTAATTCATGAGTTTAGTGAATGTTAATAAATAAAAATATTATTATTATTATTGACATGGGCTTCCATAGGAATTAAGAAAAATAATAAGGGCACATGTGCAATTATTATTTTATAACCCTAGCATTATATAAATTCAATTATATTATTTTCTTAAGAGTTGAAAATTTCATTTGGTTGTGCATAATGACAACTGAAGAGAATTTTCTCAAAGCCCAAGGGAGCACCCTCTCCAAGAACGCTCTTAAGAAAAAAGAGTGATCATCCTTCATTGCCACTCTCAAGTCTAGAGAAATTGAATAGAACCCTTGAAGAGATTCTCAAGGTGATCAAAGGAAAATGATCCAAGCATCTGGATCTACCGTGCTAGCACCCAGAGATTCCTATGGTGATGTTCGGAGTTTTGTGAACCACATGTAGATCATCGTTGGAGAGATTATACTCTTTATTCCTATAAAAACGATGGTATGACATAGAAATGTTGTCAGGTCTATCAACAAAGAAATAATTGATCACAAAGTAATTCTTTAATTGTTTAAACTAATTATAAATAATATGTGATAATCCTACATCTTGGTTCTGATGTTCAATCATCAATTATTGTTTGATTAATTTTCATTGATCATGGCATTTATCATCGTGTAAAACTTGGATTAAAAATATATTACAAAAAAATATAATTTTGGAAGGCCCCATCTGGTACTTCTATAGTGCTCATAACCTTCAAGTGGTATCAGAGTGGTCAAATAATTATTTATAAATATTTAAAAATTGTTGATTGATTTTTACATTTATCATTAGTTTTCAATTCTAGTTTAATCGTTATTTAATTCAAATCATGAGATCTACTCTTATTTGTAAGGAATTGGGTTTTAACCTGCAAGACTTTGGAATATTCTTGAGAATATTTTTGAACCCAGTTGATGAGTCAGCATGAGATTTTGGGGCTTGTAAAGTCTCAGCACGGTGATTTTAAAAATATTAAATATAGTTTGTCATGCATGCATGGTTTTTGTTGAAACATGGGATAACTCCTTAGAGGAGTCTCAGATTGAAATTTTGAGACCACAGTTGGGTTCAAAACATCATGATTACCCTAATCATGACATAAAGTCGTCTAAGCCGGGTGTGCAAGTGAGGGGAAGTTGGTGAGGTATTGTGTGGTGAGATTGTTAATTAAATGAAAATTTAATTAATAAATCTAACCTAAATATCCCCCTCTCAAGTTGGTGTACACGACATAGGAGCATCCAACCCTCCTCAACCCCTTTAGTAACAGTTGAAAATCGAGTCGAATCAAAGCGACGAGGTGTTTTCAATCTCTATTCTTGAAACTGATCGTCATCAGATCAAGGAGCAGCATGATCCATGCATCATTATAGACCCAATGGTTTGGCATTTTTTCCTTGAGGTAGGTATATTTTATTTTTGGTCATGATCCCCTTTGTTACACATTGTTTTAAGGTTGTAGAGACCTATTTCAATTGCTAGTGATCCCTTATAGGTTGATCTATTGCTTTTAGGGAAAATTGAGGTGAATCGGGAGACTTGAAAGGAAATTACCATTAGAATTTCTATTTACACAGCATTTAAACCAAAGCAACATGTTGTGTGTTCTTACCATTTGGGTAAGAATACTTTTTGGGACTACATGTTGTGTACTGGTGTTACACATCGTGTAGTGGCCCCAAGTTGTGTGGCCAGAGGACATGTCCAAGGTTAGTTGTGTGATAGTACATGGTCGTTTAAAAGTACACAGCCAAAGTACAGGGTGTCGTACATGGTAACAGGAAGAAAACATGGCTAGGTGGTCGTTTAGCATGAATATGTTATGTATTATAGAGTACACGTCGTGTGAGTGACACAGCTAGTCGAGTCGTGTGGAGAAAGAACACGGTTTGGGGTCGGGTGAGGTAGGACATGCTATGTATGGGTTGTATACGCTATGTACATCTACATGCCCAAGTCAAGTTGTGTGAATGAGAGACATAGCCAGGTGCACGGATGAGTTCACATGCCTTGTAGGCTCTAGTGCATATCGTGTGCTTTCTTAGGGATCTTCTTGAGATCTTCCGCCTTATGTATCTCCTCTATAACTTAGATTCAAGATTTTGAGTATCCTATCCTGAGTAGTTTTCCACATAGAACATGATAGTGGCCTCTGTTTTGACCTAAGAGATATGATGTGGCATGAGTTATATCACGATGTTGTTGTAGTAGTTCTTAACCTTGGGCAGTGATCAAGGTGGATCACTAGGTTGATGTTAGGGTCGGTATCCTTCCCTATCACCTTAGGATGTGGGTCCCCTTGACTCTTTAGGTTATTAGAGTAGTAATCCCCTATTGTAACAAGGTGTGGGTCCCCTACCTATAGCGGTGTTATGATGTAAGTTATAATAAGTATGATGCTCCTTTCAGCATCACTTGACCAATGTTGTAGATCGGTGTGGTTCTTAAAGAGAGATATTGGGACTAGTACTCCCCTATGTAATCAGGGATTAGGTTTCCCTTACCTATTTGCTTTGGTAGATATTGGACTCCCCATGTTGTGGATGCGGGTTCTATACCTTTAGGGTAGTTATTCTGAGGTTGGTACTCCCATGATGGATTAGGGCGCGGGTTCCCCGTATTGTTTGTGTAGTTGGAGACAGCACTCCCCTTCCATGCCAAAGTGAGGTCCCTCTATACTCTTTGGCTAGATAGAGTCGGTACTCCCCTATTGGACTAGGTTTTGAGTCCTCTATCTGTGGAGTCGGTACTCCCCTATCGCGTCAGGGAATGGGTCCTCCATATGAGACATATAGGTAGAGCGGGTACTCCCCTATCATATTAGGGTGTGGGTCCTCTATCCTTGGAGTTGGAACTCCACTATAATTCTAGGGTGTGTTCCCTCCATAAGTGTTATTCCAGAAGATTTGGCACTCCCCTATCGTACCAGGGAGTGGGTCCTCCGAGGTCGGTATATAGAGACCCTGCATTTTCTTACATTACTATTAAATCATTTTAAATATAAACAACAAAATAGTATTACACATAGAGGATCCAAAGGTTTAGTGTCTTGGGAAAACTAGGACCGTGTATAATAATTACAATATCATGCATAAACATTTATTTAATTTCTTCTTCTCTAGCTTCTTATTGGCACTTGTCCTCTCCTTAGTACATGTAGTCACCTGAGGAAATACATAAAAAGGGGTGAGATAAAAGCCCAGTAAGAGGATAGATAAGAACAATATAACATGTGGTTAGCATAATCTTAACATGAGAAAAAGATCATGAACATGAGAGGAATCATACATATAAGACTTGAAATGTGGCAATGCATAAAAATGAAAAATCATGTCTTAGTGGTTAACTACCACACATACTTGTGAACCAAGATAGCATCTTGTTCACACATAATTTTACATTTACTCATGAGATTCATCACTTTACCCAATGCATTGGAGCGTTGTATAATTTCGGGCGCACCCATCTCATTGAAACATTCATATTGCGCTGTATAATTCCAGGCGCACCCGTCACATCATAACATTATCATTATCATTCTTACCACATAGAACACATATAAAAAAAATGTACATAACTAACCCTTGGAAAGGAATGGGTTTAATCTCATAAGAACACATTCATAAACTTTGGGTTCCCAAAAGAAAGAGGTAATAACATACATGTTACAAGAACCGTCCACTTTGAGTGAGAAGTAAAAGGCGTGTTCTTAAAAGAAGAGTTCTTTTAGAAAACATTTTTTTTGACATAAAAACCAGTGACAAACATGTATATCCCAGAAATGTAAATACAATGATGAAAAAATGATCTTTAAGGAGTAACCATATCAAAAATGGAGTGAAAGAGGGAGAACCCGAAGGATGAAAGTTGGGATCGAGAATTTCCCCTTACCTTGTACCCGAATGCTTCCTTCTCTTTAATGTCATGTATAATGACATTATATTCATTAATTAGAAATACAGAACCTTGTGTACATTAATATGGATCATTATGGTTTCATTAAGTGATTTTATGTGCCTTTGTATGAGTTATAGAGTTTAAAAACATTATTTGGGAATATTTTTTTTATGGTTTTCTTGAGTGGTTCACTTGTATTCTTAAATTAAAGTTTGGGTAGAACATGGGTAAACATCCATAACTGATATTACATGTTATTAATGATATTAAAATAGTCTTTATTATCTTTTAATTAAATATATTATATCCATGTGGATGAATCATTAGATAATAATTAAATGGTGATTGTTTGGGTTAATTTGATGATTTTTCGATCATAATGAACTTGTTTTATTTTATCACGGTAAATATGGTCATAAGTTAGTTTCAGAACTTAAAATAGGAGATAATACATATGAAATGTTCTGGTTCAACCATAAAAATGGTTTCATGACCATATCTGAAGGTAGAAATGGAAGAAGAAAGCATGTCGTTCTTGAAGGTGAAAAATTAACATCTCACGAACAACGTTCTCTTTAATAAAATAAAAGGAAGAGGGAAAGGCGGTTGGATGATATAATATCCCAATAGCATCATAAAATTCTATTATATGTATAATACTGGATTTACAATACAATTTAGATGAATATAGGTGGGGAGAGATCAAGAAATTAACTTGAACTTGAAAGGAAATTAAAGGAGAAGAGGGAGAGAAATTACCTCTTAAATCTTCCTCTTGAGATCCTCCTTAAGGAAGCTAGGCTTGGTATTTTGATGAGACCAGCAGCTCTTGAACGTGGGAGAGGGGCTAGAGAAGAGGTTTGGTTAGAGTTTAGAGAAGTCATAGAGTTTGATAGGTGTGAGGAAATGAGGGTGTGAAGGGTGGTTTTTATAGTGGAGGGGAGAGGGGTTTTCTTAATATAAAATTCATTAGTTTATTAATTTCCCTTAAGACAAGGAATAGTGACTCACCCATGACCAAGAATAGTAAATAAGTCATGTGAGTTCGAGATTTGGGTGCTTACATCACTTGTGATGTCAGGAATAGTGGGTTTTAATTATAATGTATTTATACGGTGAATTAATGTATTTTACTATTCACCAAAAATTCAAGTATCTCAGAAAAATCCCAAAAAGATACCCCAACCATTTTTCGACGTGTAAAATCCAAAAATGAAGTCCATTTTTCAAAAATAATTTTCTAAATATTATTAATTTAATATTTAATTAAAATCATAATTTAAATAAAAAACAGTTTCTAAAATTAAAACTGATTTTATAGTGCTTTCAAAAATTACATAGGGACTTATAAAATTATCTAAAAACTGTAAGACATTGATTTAATAAGTTATGAATACATTTCAGGAAAATAAATTTTCTTTTAAATTAATTAATTAATTATAATTATTTATTTATGACTTACAAAATACCCAAACATTTACTAAGGTCAAATTGTCACTTTCTAAGATGTCTAAATTTTATTTAATTATTGATGGGTAAGGTTACTCTTATGTTGGATGATTTACTATTCATAAGTTCCATATTACTATTCATAAGGGTATGTTACTATTCATAAGGGTAGGTTACTATTCACCAAAAATTATTTTTGTTTTATTAGACTCCAAAAATCATCTTGAACACAACCGTGTATGTCAGGTTTTCAAAATTCCAATCACAGAAGTGACAAACTTATTTTTAAAGGTCACCAATCACTTAGTAGTTAATTATGTTGTGTATTCATGTTATTTTATTTCATGATTATAAGAAGGTAATTTCCATTGAAAAACTTTGGGTCGTTACATTCTTCCCCCCTTAAGAAATTTCGCCCCTAAAATTTCACTTTACACAAATAGGTGAGGGTACTTCTCCTTCATTGCCTCTTCTCGTTCCCAAGTTGCTTCCTCAAACTTATGGTTCCTCCACAACACTTTGACAATATGGGTTGTCTTGTTGCGTAGAACCTTATCTCTCCAGTACAAAATCTTTACTGGATACTCCTCATAGGAAAGATCATCTTCCAGCTACACCACCTCTGAGTTTAGTACATCCAAGGGGTCTGGTATGTACTTCCTCAATAGTGATACATGAAACACATCATGAACTTGAGCCATATTCAGTGGAAGTGAAAGACGGTAGGCCACGGATCATATGCGGTCAAGGATCTTAAAGGGGCCAATATACCTTGGGCTTAGCTTCCCTTTCTTCCCAAATCGCATGACTCTCTTCCATGGAGATATTCAAAGGAAGACTTTATCTCCAACGTCAAACTCTAAGTCCCTTAGATGGTTGTCAGCATAGATATTTTTCCAACTTTGAGTGGATTTGATGTGTTTTTGGATGACTTGAACCTTCTCTGTCATCTCTTGAACAAGATCGGGTCCAAGTAGCTTTCTTTCTCCAACTTCATCCCAACAGGTTGGAGTTCTACATCGCTTTCCATACAGAGCTTCATATGGAGCCATATGAATACTCTAGTGGAAGCTATTTTTGTATGAGAACTCAACCAATGGGAGATTCTGATCCCATCCACCTTTGAATTCTAGAGATTAGGCTCTTAGCATATCTTTAAGAATCTGAATAGTTCTTTCAGACTGGCCATCAGTTTGGGGGTGATAGGTTGTGCTGAAATTTAATTCAGTACTCAAAGCAGGTTGACGGCTCCTCCAGAATTTAGATGTGAACCTTGGGTCACGGTCAGAGACAAATGAGAGTGGAACACCTTGCAGTCTCACCACTTCCTTCACATATATCTTTGAAAGTTGTTCAAGCGAGAGGTCTTCCCGAATAGTGATAAAATGGGCAGTCTTGGTGAGTCAGTCAACCACAACCCATATTGAATTATTTCCCTTCGACATCTTCGGGAGACCCATGACAAAGTCTATAGTAACATTTTCCCATTTCCACATGGGTATAGGCAATGGCTGCATCATACCTTTGGACTTTTGTCGCTCAGCTTTAACTTGCTGACATACCAAGCACCTTGATATATATTCCGCAATCTCCTTCTTCATGTTATCCCACCAGAAGTGTTCTCAGAGATCACGGTACATCTTGGTACTCCTAGGATGGATAGAGAATGTTGAGATGTGTGCATTGTCCAATATATCCTTCTTTATCTTGGGTGATGAAGGCACACAAAGCCGCATTCCAAACCGTATCACACCATCATCATCGATATGGAACTCTTGAAGCTTCCCCTCCTTTACTGCATTCACCCTCTTTTGCATCTCCCCATCATCCCTTTGTGCTTCTTTAACCCTCTCTTGGATATATGGTTACGCAATCATTTGGGCAAGGTAGGATGTATCCCCTACCCTTATGGTTTCCAAATCCATTATTTGCATATCCAAGAAGATAGGGTCTTTCTCAATCCGCAGCATGGATAGGGTAGTAGGTTCTTTTCTGCTTAGTGAATCAGCTACCTTGTTCGCCTTTCCAGGATGATAGTGAATAGATCAATCATAATCCTTTATTAGCTATAACTATCTCCTTTGACGCATGTTGAGCTCCTTTTGTATGAATATATACTTTAGGCTCTTGTGGTTAGTGTATATGTCAAACTTCTCACCATAAAGGTAGTGCCGCCAGATTTTCAAGTTAAAAATCACGGCTGCCAGCTCTAGATCATGCGTTGGGTAGTTCTGCTCATGGATCTTCAACTGTCGTGAGGCGTAGTCTATCACATTGTCATTTTTCATGAGTACACAACTCAATCCTTTCTTTGAAGCATCACTGTATATCACAAAACATTCTCCACTTTTCGATATTGTGAGTACAGGTGTAGTGATCAGCCTTCTCTTTAGCTCCTTGAAGCTTCCCTCACATTCTTCCATCTAGACATACTTTACCCCTTTCCTTGTTAACTTAGTTAGCGGGCTTGACAATCGTGAGAAGTTTCTCACAAAACGTCAGTAGTACCCAGCTAATCTAATAAAACTACAGATTTTTGTGACACTAGAGGTACTGGTCCATTCCTCAATCACCTTTATTTTTGAAGTATCCACAGAAATTCCCTCATTTTTGATCACATGTCCCAAGAACGTGACTTGTTTCATCCAAAATTCACACTTGCTGAACTTGGTTTACAACTTCTCCTTTCTCAATGTCGCCAACACAAATCTTAGATATTCTTCATGTTCCTCCTTGCTCTTGGAGTATATTATAATATCATCAATAAACACTACCACAAATTTTTCGAGGTAATGTATAAAGACTCTATTCATCAAATACATGAAGATTGTAGGGGAATTAGTAAGTCCAAAGGGAATCACTAGAAACTTATAGTTCCCATACCTTGTTCGGAAGGCAGTCTTATGAATATATTCCTTCTTCACCTTTACCTGATGATATCCAGAAAGAAGATCCACCTTTGAGAAGTATTCAGCTCCTCTTAACTGGTCGAACAAGTTTACAATCCTTGGAAGAGGATACTTGTTCTTTATGGTGATCTTGTTGAGTTCCTGATAATCGATACACAGTTGCATTGTCTCATCCTTCTTCTTCACAAAGAGCACTGCCTCACCCCAAGGTGATGCACTAGGGCATATGAACCCTTTGTTCAGATGCTCTTGTATCTGCTTCTTTAAATCCTCCAGTTCGATAGGAGTCATCCTATAGGGACACTTCGAGATAGGAGTAGCTGCAGGTATGAGTTCAATTGAGAACTCTACCTCACGATCCGGGGGAATTCCGGGTAACTCTTCAGGAAATACATCGTCGTATTTCCTCACAATGGGAATTTCCTCAAGGTTGGCACTTTCCTTCGACTCAACCATTTGGGCGAGGTATGCTTCTTCATAGGGAATCAACACCCACACCATTGAATGATTTTTCAAAGGAGATTCTTGATCTTCCTTGAATTTGTAAAGGATCATGGGATGGTTCGGAATATGAAAAGATATTTCCTTTTCCAAACAGTCGATATGTGCTCTATATAACGAGATCCAATCCATTCCCATTATAGTCTCGAATTCCACCAAAGGAAGTATTACAAGATTTTCTAGAATAATCTTCCCACATACGCCAACAGGAGAGGAGTCAAACACCTGGGTTGCAATGATTGCACCACTTGGTGTTTTTACAGATATCTCTACTTCAAGGTTTTGGGGCTTCGATTCTATAGTTCTAGAAAACTTGCAAGATATAAAGGAATGCGTAGAACTAGAATCAAATAAGACTTTTTCCATTCTTGAGTGAATAGGAAGTGTACCTTGTATGACTTCATTATCATGCTCCACCTCCACAGTAGTGATGTTTTAATCCTTCCCTTGTTCCTTTAACTTCGGTGGCTACTGATGTTGATTACCCTCAAGAACTCGAGGTTTAGTGCACTGGTTTTCATATTGCCCTAGCACCCTACAGTTTTAGTATTGAACCATGAGTCGTTATATCTTTTCTTATTCCACATTCTCCTTCCTTTTCATGTCTTTTCGACATTCTTGAGAATAATGTCCTTCTTTCCCACACTTGAAGCATTTCCCAGTTCCTTTAAGGCAGTTCCCATGGTGCAACTTTCCACATTTTTGGCATGTGGGTCGTTGAGTTTTCTTCCCACTTTTGTCATTAGATCCTCCATCTTGAAACTCTATATTTTGTTTCTTATCCCCATAGCCATGGGACCATTCTCCAAACTCCATCTCCACTTTGAGAGCACATCAAACAACTTCTTCATAACTCCCAAAGTCTCGAATTGCAAGAGCATTTCGAAGGTGTGGTTTTAATCTACTAAATAATCTATCAATTTTGCTATCATTGTTGATAACAAAACCCGAAGCGTACCTTGAAAGCCTTGTGAAATTCACTTCATAGGTTGTGACAGATTCTCCTTCTTTTTTCTTGAGCTCTATGAATTCTCTCTCCATCTTTGTGTGAATAGTTCTTAGGAAATACTTGTTAATAAACATTATCTTAAAGTCTTCCCATTCCATCTCTTCAATTTCCTCCCTTGGCCTGGTGTTCTTAATCAAAGCCCACCATTGGTCGGCTTCTCCATCTAGACGATAAACGGCTAGGTTCGCCTTCTCCGTCTCAGAACAGCGAAGAACAGAAAAGATCTCCTCCATGGAGTTGACCCACTATTCTACAACTAGTGGATCGGAATATCCACAAAACGTCAGTGGCTGTTGCTGCATAAAACATTCTATGGACAGTTTCTCCCTCTTTGGTGAAGGAGGACGTTCCCCATTATTATGGTTATTGTTTATAACCTAATATAATTGGGTAAGCATCACCATGAAGTTTTGAACTCCACCTCCCAAATCATTGGGGATGTCGTTCGGGCAATCGTTGCATTGGACCTCGTACGAGTTGTTGGCCTAATTTCTCGTGGTTCCCACCATTTTATAAAATAGAAAAGGTTAGAACAAAACATAAGTAAACAATTCATGAATAACTTATTCATTTAAACAATTTATACTAAAATCATAACATATGGGATCCCTATGTAAATATTCTTGTGTGCATATTCATACTTAGTCTCATGCTAGAGGTTTTCTCTAGGGTTCACTAATCCTAATTCCAAAATTAACTAAACCATTCCTCTGATACCAACTATAGCGACCCTACCATTTCTTACATTACTATTAAATCATTTTAAAGATAAAAAACATAATAGTATTACACATATAGGATCCAAAGGTTTAGTGTCTTGAGAAAACTAGGATCGTACATAACAATTACAACATCAAGCATAAACATTTATTTAATTTCTTCTTCTCTAGCTTCTTATTGGAACTTGTCCTCTCCTTAGTACATGTAGTCACCTGAGGATATACATAAAAATGGGTGAGCTAAAATCCCAGTAAGAGGATAGATAATAACAATATAACATGGGGTGAGCATAATCATAACATGGTAAAAAGATCATGAACATGAGAGCAATCATAAATATAAGACTTGAAATGTGGCAATGCATAAAAATGAAACATCATGTCTTATTGTTTAACTACCAAATATACTTGTGAACAAATATATCATCTTGTTCACACATCATTTCACATTTACTCATGAGATTCATCACTTTACCCAATGCATTGGAGCGCTGTATAATTTCGGGCGCACCTGTCACATCATAACATTATCATTATCATGTTTGCCACATAGAACACGTATAAAAAATGTACATAACTAACCCATGGAAATAAATGGGTTTAATATCATAAGAACACATTCATAAACTTTGGGTTCCCAAAATAAAGAGGGAATAACATACATGTTAAAAGAACTGTCCACTTTGAGTGAGAAGTAAAAGGCGTGTTCTTAAAAGAAGTGTTCTTTTAGAAAACATTTTGTTCGACATAAAAACCAGTGACAAACATGTATATCCCAGAAATGTAAAGAAAATGATGAACAATTTATCTTTAAGGAGTAAGCATATCAAAAATGGAGTGAAAGAGGGAGAACCCGAAGGATGAAAGTTGGGTTTGAGAATTTCCCCTTACCTTGTACCCCAATGCTTCCTTCTCTTTAATGTCCTGTATGATGACATTATATTAATTAATTAGAAGTATAGAACCTTGTTTACATTAATATGTTTCATTATGGTTTCATTAAGTGATTTTATGTGCCTTTGGATGAGTTATAGAGTTTAAAAACATTATTTGGGAATGTTTGTTTTTATGGTTTTCTTGAGGGGTTCACTTGTATTCTTAAATAGAAGTTTGGGTAGAACATGGGTAAACATACAGAACTGATATTAAACGTTATTAATAATATTACAGGAGTTTGGATGATATTTTAATGAATTATATTATATCCATGTGGATGAATCATTAGATAAGAATTAAATGATGATTGTTTGGGTTAATTTGAGTGATTTTTCGATCATAATGAACTTGTTTTATTTTATCACTATAAATATGGTCATAAGTTAGTTTCAAAACTTTAAGTAGGAGATAATACAAATAAAATGTTTTTTTCAACGATAAAAATGGTTTCATGACCAGATATGAAGGTATAAATGGAAGAATAAAGCATGTCGTTCTTGAAGGTGAAAAATTAACACCTCACGAACAACGTTCTCTTTAATAAAATAAAAGGAAGAGGGAAAGGGGGTTGGATGATATAATATCCCATTAGCATCATACAATTCTATTATATGTATAATAATGGAGTTACAATACAATCTAGATGAAGATAGTTGTGGAGAGATCAAGAAATTAACTTGAACTTGAAAGGAAATTAAAGGAGAAGAGGGAGAGAAATTAGCTCTTAAGTCTTCCTCTTGAGATCCTCCTTAAGGAAGATAGTCTTGGTCTTTTGATGAGACCAGTAGCTTCTGAACGTGGGATAGGGGCTAGAGAAGAGGTTTGGGAAGAGTTTAGAAAATTCTTGGAGCTTGAGAGGTGTGAGGAAATGAGGGTGTGAAGGGTGGTTTTTATAGTGGAGGAGAGAGGGGTTTCCTTAATATAAAATTCATTAGTTTATTAATTTCCCTTAAGACACGGAATAGTGAGTCACCCATGACCAAGAATAGTAAATAAGGCATGTGAGTTTGATATTTGGGTGCTTACATCACTTGTGATGTCAGGAATAGTGGGTTTTAATTATAATGTATTTATACGGTGAATTAATATATTTTACTATTCACCAAAAATTCAAGTATCTCAGAAAAATCCCAAAAAGTTACTCCAACCATTTTTTGAAGTGTATAATCCAAAAATGAAGTCCATTTTTCAAAAATAATTTTCTAAATATTATTAATTTAATATTTAATTAAAATCATAATTTAAATAAAAAACAGTTTCTAAAATTAAAACTGATTTTATAGTGCTTTCAAAAATTACGTAGGGTCTTATAAAATTATCTAAAAACTATAAGAAATTGATTTGATAAGTTATGAATACATTTTAAGAAAATAAATTTTCTTTTAAATTAATTAATTAATTATAATTATTTATTTATGACTTACAAAATACCAAAACGTTTACTAAGGTCAAATTGTCACTTTCTAAGTTGTCAAAATTTTATTTAATTATTCATGGGTAAGGTTACTCATATGTTGGATGATTTACTATTCATAAGGAACATATTACTATTCATAATGGTATGTTACTATTCATAAGGGCAGGTTACTATTCACCAAAAATTATTTTTGTTTTATTAGACTCCAAAAATCATCTTGAACACAACCGTGTATGTCAGATTTTCAAAATTCCAAACACAGAAGTGACAAACTTATTTTTAAAGGTCACTTATCACTTAGTAGTTCATTATGTTGTGTTTTTATGTTATTTTATGACATGATTATAAGAAGGGAATTTCCATTGAAAAACTCTGGGTCGTTACATTCTTCCCCCCTTAAGAAATTTCACCCCTGAAATTTCACTTTACACAAATAGGTGAGGGTACTTCTCCTTCATTGCCTCTTCTGGTTCCCAAGTTGCTTCCTCAAACTTATGGTTCCTCCACAACACTTTGACAATATGGGTTGTATTGTTGCGTATAACCTTATATCTCTGGTCCAGAATCTTTACTGTCTGCTCCTCATAGGAGAGATCATCTTCCAGCTGCACCACCTCTGAGTTTAGTACATACGAGGGGTCTGGTATGTACTTCCTCAGTAGTGATACATGAAACACATCATGAACTTGGGCCATATTCGGTGGAATTGAAAGATGGTAGGCCATGGATCCTATGCATTGAAGGATCTCGAAGGGGCCAATATACCTTGGGCTTAGCTTCCCTTTCTTCCCAAATCGCATGACTCTCCTCCATGGAGATATTCGAAGGAAGACTTTATCTCCAATGTCAAACTTCAAGTCCCTTCGACAGTTTTTAGCATATATATTTTTCTAACTTTGAGCAGATTTTATGTGTTTTTGGATGACCTGAACCTTCTTTGTCATCTCTTTAATAAGATAGGGTCCAAGTAGCTTTCTTTCTACAACTTCATCCCAACAGGTTGGAGTTCTAAATCACTTTCCATACAGAGCTTCATATGCAGCCATCTGAATACTCGATTGGAAGCTATTGTTGTATGAGAACTCAACCAATTGGAGATGCTGATCCCATCCACCTTTGAATTCTAGATAGTAAGCTCTTAGCATATCTTCAAGCGTCTGAATAGTTCTTTTAGATTGGCCATCAGTTTGGGGGTGATAGGTCGCGTTGAAATTTTATTCAGTACTCAAATCATGTTGAAGGCTCCTCCAGAATTTAGATGTGAACCTTGGGTCATGGTCAGAGACAATTGAGAGTGGAATACCGTGCAGTCTTACCACTTCCTTCACATATATCTTTGAAATTTGTTCAAGCGAGAGGTCTTCCCGAATAGTGATAAAATGGGCAGTCTTAGTGAGTCGGTCAACCACAACCCATATTGCATTATTTCCCTTCGATGTCTTTGAGAGACCCGTGACAAAGTCCATAGTAACATTTTCCCATTTCCACATGGGTATAAGAAATGGTTGCATCATACCTTTGGACTTTTGTCGCTCAGCTTTAACTTGCTGAATTACCAAGAACCTTGATATATATTCAGCAATCTCTTTCTTCATGTTATCCCACCATAAGTGTTCTTGAATATCACGGTACATTTTGGTACTCCCAAGATGGATAGAGAATGTTGAGCTATGTGCATTGTCCAATATCTCCTTCTTTATCCCGGGTGATGAAGGCACACAAAGCTGTGTTCCAAACCGAATCACACAATCATCATCGATATGGAACTCTTGCAGCTTCCTTTCCATTACTGCATTCACCCTCTTTTGTATCTCCCCATCATCCCTTTGTGCTTCCTTAATCCTTCTCTTGGATAGATAGTTGTGCAATCATTTGGGCAAGGTAGGATGTATCCCCTACCCTTATGATTTCCAAATCAATTCTTTGCATATCCAAGAAGATAGGGTCTTTCTCAATCTGCAGCATGGATAGAGTAGCAGGTTCTTTTCTGCTTAGTGAATCAGGTACCTTGTTCGTCTTTCCAGGATGATAGTGAATAGATCAATCATAATCCTTGATTAGCTCTAACCATCTCCTTTGATGCATGTTGATCTCCTTTTGTGTGAATATATACTTTAGGATCTTGTGGTCAGTGTATATGTCACACTTCTCACCATAAAGGTAGTGCCGCCAGATTTTCAAGGAAAAAATCACGGCTTCCAGCTTTAGATCATGCGTCGGGTAGTTATGCTCATAGATCTTCAACTGCCGTGAGGCGTAGCCTATCGCATTGTCATTTTTCATGATTACACAACTCAATACTTTCTTTGAAGCATCACTGTATATCACAAAACATTCTCCACTTTTCGGTAGTGTGAGTATAGGTGCAGTGATCAGCCTTCTCTTTTGCTCCTTAAAACTTCCCTCACATTCTTCCTTCTAGACATACTTTACCCCTTTCCTTGTTAACTTAGTTAGCGGGCTTGACAATCGTTAGAAGTTTCTCACAAAACATTGGTAGTACCCAGCCAATCCAAGAAAACTACGGATTTTTGTGACACTAGAGGGCCTGGGCCATTCCTCAATCACCTTTGTTTTTGAATGATCCACAGAAATTCCCTCACTTGTGATCACATGTCCCAAGAATGTGACTTTTTTCATCCAAAAGTCACACTTTATGAACTTGGCGTACAACTTCTCCTTTCTCAATGTTGCCTACACAAGTCTTAGATGTTCTTCATGTTCCTCATTTATCTTGGAGTATATGAGAATATCATCAATAAACACTACCACAAATTTATCGAGGTAATGTCAAAAGACTATATTCATCAAATACATGAAGATTGCAGGGGAATTAGTAAGTCTGAAGGGCATCACTAGAGTCTCATAGTGGCCATACCTTGTTTGGAAGGCAGTCTTCTGAATATATTCCTTCTTCACCTTTACTTGAGGATATCCAGAACTAAGATCCACCTTTGAGAAGTTTTGAGATCCTCTTAACTGGTCGAACAAGTGGTCAATCCTTGGAAGAGGATACCTGTTCTTTATGGTGATCTTGTTGAGTTCCCGATAATCGATACACAGCAGCATTGTCCCATCCTTCTTCTTCACAAAGAGCACTGGCGCACCCCAAGGTGATGCACTAGGGAATATGAACCCATTGTTCAGATGCTCTTGTAGTTTCTTCTTTAACTCCTCCAGTTCGATAGGAGCCATCCTATAAGGACACTTCGAGATAGGAGTAGCTCCAGGTATGAGTTCAATTGAGAACTCTACCTCACGATCTGGGGGAATTCCGGGTAACTCTTCGGGAAATACATCATCATATTCCCTCACGATGGGCATTTCCTCAAGGTTGGCACTTTCCTTTGACTCAACCATTTGGGCGAGGTATGCTTCTTCATAGGGAATCAACACCCACACCATTGAAGGATTTTTCGAAGGAGATTCATGATCTTCCTTGAATTTGTAGAGGATCATGGGAAGGTTAGGAATATGAAAAGATATTTCCTTTTCCCAATAGTTGATATGTGCTCTATATAACAAGAGCCAATCCATTCCCATTATAGCGTCGAACTCCACCAAAGGAATTATTACAAGATTTGGTGGAAGAATCTTCCCACATACGCCAATAGGAGAGGAGTCAAACACCTGGGTTGCAATGATTTCACCACTTGGTGTTTTTACAGATATCTCTACTTCAAGGTTTTAGGGCTTCGATTATATAGTTCTAGAAAACTTGCAAGATATAAAGGAATGCGTAGAACCAGAATCAAATAAAACTTTTTCAATTCTTGAGTGAATAGTAAGTGTACCTTGTATGACTTCATTATCATGCTCCACCTCCACTTTAGTGATATCATAATCCTTCCCTTATTCCTTTGGCTTCGGTGGTTGCTGACGCTGATTACCCTCGAGAACTCGAGGTTTAGTGCACTGGTTTTCATAGTGCCCGAGCTCCCGACAGTTGTAGCATTGAACAATGAGTGGTTCTCTCCTTTCTTATGCCACATTCTCCTTCCTTTTCATGTCTTTTCGACATTCTTGAGAATGATGTCCTTCATTCCCACACTTGAAGAATTTCCTAGTCCCTTTGAGGCAGTTCCCATGGTGCAACCTTCCACATATTTGGCATGTGGGTCGTTGGGTTTTCTTCCCACTTTTGTCATTAGATCCTCCAACTTGAAACTCCATATTTTGTTTCTTATCCCCGTAGCCATGGGACCATTCTCCAAACTCCATATCCACTTTGAGAGCACATCAAACAACTTCTTCATAACTCCCAAAGTCTCAAATTTCAAGAGCCTTTTGAAGGTGTGGTTTTAATCCACTAAAGAATCTATCAATTTTGCTATCAGTTTTTATAACAAAACCTGTAGCGTACCTTGCAAGCCTTGTGAAATTCACTTCATAGGTTGTGACATATTCTCCTTTTTTCTTGAGCTCTATGAATTCTCTCTCCATTTTTGTGTGAATAGTTCTTGGGAAATACCTGTTAAGAAACATTATCTTAAAGTCTTACCATTCCATCTCTTCAATTTCCTCCCTTGGCTTGGTGTTCTTAATCAAAGCCCACCATTGTTCGGCTTCTCTGTATAGATGATAAATGGGTAGGGTCACCTTCTCTGTCTCAAAATAGTGAAGAACAGAAAAGATCTTCTCTATAGAGTTGACCCACTGTTCCGTAACTAGTGGATCGGAATATCCACAAAATGTCGGTGGTAGTTGCCGCATAAAACATTTTATAGCCAATTGCTCCCTCTTTGGTGAAGTAGGACATTCCCCATTATTATGGTTATTTTTCATAACCTGATATAATTGGGTAAGCATCGCCATAAAGTTTTGAACACCACCTCCTAAATCATTGGGGTTATCATTCGGTCAATCGTTGCATTGGCCCTCGTACGAGTTTTTGACCTAATTTCTCCTGGTTCCCACCATTTTCTAAAATAAAAAAGGTTAGAACAAAACATAATTAAGTGGATAGATAAGAACAATATAACATGGGGTGAGCATAATCATAACATGGGAAAACGTTCATGAACATGAGAGGAATCATAAATATAAGACTTGAAATGTGGCAATGCATAAAAATGAAACATTGTGTCTTAGTGGTTAACTACCACACATACTTGTGAACCAATCTAGAATCTTTTTCACACATCATTTCACATTTACTCATGATATTCATCACTTTACCCAATGCATTGGAGCGCTGTATAATTTCGGGCACACCCGTCACATCATAACATTATCATTATCATGCTTGCCACATAGAACATATATAAAAAAATGTACATAACTAACCCATGGAAAGGAATGGGTTTAATCTGATAATAACACATTCATAAACTTTGGTTTCCCAAAAGAAAGTGGTAATAACATACATGTTACAAGAACCGTCCACTTTGAGTGAGAAGTAAAAGGCGTGTTCTTAAAAGAAGAGTTCTTTTAGAAAACATTTTGTTTGACATAAAAACCAGTGAAAAACATGTATATCCCAGAAATGTAAAGAAAATTATGAACAAATGATCTTTAAGGAGTAACCATATCAAAAATTTAGTGAAAGAGGGATAACCCGAAGGATGAAAGTTGGGTTCGAGAATTTCCCATTACCTTGTACCCGAATGCTTCCTTCTCTTTAATGTCCTGTATAATGAAATTATATTAATTAATTAGAAATACAGAACCTTTTGTACATTAATATGGTTCATTATGGTTTCATTAAGTGATTTTGTGTGCCTTTGGATGAGTTATAGAGTTTAAAAACATTATTTGGGAATGTTTGTTTTTATGGTTTTCTTGAGTGGTTCACTTGTATTCTTAAATTAAAGTTTGGGTAGAACATGGGTAAACATACATAACTGATATTAAATTTTATTAAAGATATTACAGGAGTTTTGATGATCTTGTAATGAATTATATTATATCCATGTGGATGAATCATTAGATAAGAATTAAATGATGATTGTTTGGGTTAATTTGAGTGATTTTTCGATCATAATGAACTTGTTTTATTTTATCACTATAAATATGGTCATAAGTTAGTTTTGGAACTTTAAATAGGAGATAATACATATAACATGTTCTGGTTCAACCATAAAAATGGTTTCATGACCAGATATAAAGGTAGAAATGGAAGAAGAAAGCATGTCGTTCTTGAAGGTGAAAAATTAACACCTCACGAACAACGTTCTCTTTAATAAAATAAAAGGAAGGGGGAAAGGGGGTTGGATGATATAATATCCCATTATAATCATAAAATTCTAGTAGATGTATAATACTGGAGTTAAAATACAATTTAGATGAAGATAGGTGGGGAGAGATCAAGAAATTAACTTGAACTTGAAAGGAAATTAAAGGAGAAGAGGGAGAGAAATTAACTCTTAAATCTTCCTCTTGAGATCCTCCTTAAGGAAGCTAGAGTTGGTCTTTTGATGAGACCAGCAGCTCTTAAACGTGGGAGGGGGGATAGAGAAGAGGTTTGGCCAGAGTTTAGAAAAGGCTTGGATCTTGAGAGGTGTGAGGAAATGAGGGTGTGAAGGGTGGTTTTTATAGTGGAGGGGAGAGGGGTTTCCTTAATATAAAATTCATTAGTTTGTTAATTTCCCTTAAGACAAGGAATAGTGATTCATCCATTACCAAGAATAGTAAATAAGGCATGTGAGTTCGATATTTTGGTGCTTATATCACTTGTGATGTCAGGAATAGTGGGTTTTAATTATAATGTATTTATACGGTGAATTAATGTATTTTACTATTCACCAAAAATTCAAGTATCTCAGAAAAATCCCAAAAAGTTACTCCAACCATTTTTTGAAGTGTAGAATCCAATAATGAAGTCCATTTTTCAAAAATAATTTTCTAAATATTATTAATTTAATATTTAATTAAAATCATAATTTAAATAAAAAACAGTTTCTAAAATTAAAACTGATTTATAGTGCTTTCAAAAATTATGTAGGGTCTTATAAAATTATCTAAAAACTATAAGAAATTTATTTGATAAGTTATGAATACATTGTAAGAAAATAAATTTTCTTTTAAATTAATTAATTATAATTATTTATTTATGACTTACAAAATACCAAAACGTTTACTAAGGTCAAATTGTCACTTTCTAAGTTGTCAAAATTTTATTTAATTATTCATGGGTAAGGTTACTCTTATGTTGGATGATTTACTATTCATAAGGGACATATTACTATTCATAATGGTATGTTACTATTCATAAGGGGAGGTTACTATTCACCAAAAATTATTTTTGTTTTATTAGACTCCAAAAATCATCTTGAACACAACCGTGTATGTCAAATTTTCAAAATTCCAATCACAGAAGTGACAAACTTATTTTTAAATTTCACCTATCACTTATTAGTTCATTATGTTGTGTTTTTATGTTATTTTATGACATGATTATAAGAAGGGAATTTCCATTGAAAAACTTTGGGTCGTTACATTCTTCCCCCCATAAGAAATTTCACCCCTGAAATTTCACTTTACACAAATAGGTGAGGGTACTTCTCCTTCATTGCCTCTTCTGGTTCCCAAGTTGCTTCCTCAAACTTATGGTTCCTCCACAACACTTTGACAATATGGGTTGTATTGTTGCTTATAACCTTATATCTCCGGTCCAGAATCTTTACTGGCTGCTCCTCAAAGGAGAGATCATCTTCCAGCTGCACCACCTCTGAGTTTAGTACATACGAGGGGTCTAGTATGTACTTCCTTAGTAGTGATACATGAAACACATCATGAACGTGAGCCATATTTGGTGGAAGTGAAAGATGGTAGGCCACGGATCCTATGCGTTCAAGGATCTCGAAGGGGCCAATATACCTTGGGCTTAGCTTCCCTTTCTTCCTGAATCGCATGACTCTCTTCCATGGAGATATTCGAAGGAAGACTTTATCTCCAATGTCAAACTCCAAGTCCCTTCGACGGTTTTTAGCATATATATTTTTATAACTTTGAGCAGAATTTATGTGTTTTGGGATGACTTGAACCTTGTCTATCATCTCTTGAACAAGATCGGGTCGAAGTAGCTTTCTTTCTCCAACTTCATCCCAACAGGTTGGAGTTCTACATCACTTTCCATACAAAGCTTCATATGGAGCCATCTGAATACTCGATTGGAATCTATTTTTGTATGAGAACTCAACCAATGGGAGATGATGATCCCATCCACCTTTGAATTCTAGAGAGTAGGCTCTTATCATATCTTCAAGCATCTGAATAGTTCTTTAAGACTGGCCATCAGTTTGGGGGTGATAGGTCGTTTTGAAATTCAATTCAGTACTCAAAGCATGTTGAAGGCTCCTCCAGAATTTAGATGTGAACCTTGGGTCACGGTCAGAGACAATTGAGAGTGGAATACCGTACAGTCTCACCACTTCCTTCACATATATCTTTGAAATTTGTTCAAGCGAGAGGTCTTCCCAAATAGTGATAAAATGGGAAGTCTTGGTGAGTTGGTCAACCACAACCCATATTGCATTATTTCCCTTCGATGTCTTTGGGAGACCTATGACAAAGTCCATAGTAACATTTTCCCATTTCCACATGGGTATAAGCAATGGCTGCATCATACCTTTGGACTTTTGTCGCTCATCTTTAACTTGCTGAATTACCAAGCACCTTGATATATATTCCGTAATCTCTTTCTTCATGTTATCCCACCAGAAGTGTTCTCGAATATCACGGTACATTCTGGTACTCCCAAGATGGATAGAGAATGTTGAGCTATGTGCATTGTCCAATATCTCCTTCTTTATCCCGGGTGATGAAGGCACACAAAGTTGTGTTCCAAACCGAATCACACCATCATCATCGATATGGAACTCTTGAAGCTTCCCTTCCTTTACTGCATTCACCCTCTTTTGTATCTCCCCATCATCCCTTTGTGCTTCCTTAATCATCTCTTGGATAGATGGTTGTGAAATCATTTGGGCAAGGTAGGATGCATCCCATACCCTTATGATTTCCAAATCCATTCTTTGCATATCCAAGAAGATAGGGTCTTTCTCAATCTGCAGCATGGATAGAGTAGCAGGTTCTTTTCTGCTTAGTGAATCAGCTACCTTGTTCGTCTTTCCAGTATGATAGTGAATAGATCAATCATAATCCTTGATTAGATCTAACCATCTCCTTTTACGCATGTTGAGCTCCTTTTGTGTGAATATATACTTTAGGATCTTGTGTTCGGTGTATATGTCACACTTCTCACCATAAAGGTAGTGTCGCCAGATTTTTAAGGCAAAAATCACGGCTTCCAGCTTTAGATCATGCGTCAGGTAGTTATGCTCATAGATCTTCAACTACTGTGAGGCGTAGGCTATCGCATTGTCATTTTTCATGAGTACACAACTCAAGCCTTTCTTTGAAGCATCACTGTATATCACAAAACATTCTCCACTTTTCAGTAGTGTGAGTACAGGTGCAGTGATCAGCCTTATCTTTTTCTCCTTAAAGCCTCCCTCACATTCTTCTGTCTAGACATACTTTACCCCTTTCCTTGTTAACTTAGTTAACGGGCTTGACAATCATGAGAAGTTTCTCACAAAACATTGGTAGTACCCAGCTAATCCAAGAAAACTACGGATTTTTGTGACACTAGAGGGCCTGGGTCATTCCTCAATCACCTTTTTTTTTGAATGATCCATATAAATTCCCTCACTTGTGATCACATGTCCCAAGAACGTGAGTTGTTTCATCCAAAAGTCACACTTTCTGAACTTGGCGTACAACTTCTCCTTTCTCAATGTTGCCTACACAAGTCTTAGATGTTCTTCATATTCCTCCTTTATCTTGAAGTATATGAGAATATCATCAATAAACACTACCACAAATTTGTCGAGGTAATGTCTAAAGACTATATTCATCAAATACATGAAGATTGCAGGGGAATTAGTAAGTCTGAAGGGCATCACTAGAGTCTCATAGTTCCCATACCTTGTTTGGAAGGCAGTCTTCTGAATATATTCCTTCTTCACCTTTACTTGAGGATATCCAGAACTAATATCCACCTTTGAGAAGTATTGATCTCCTCTTAACTGGTCGAACAAGTCGTCAATCCTTGGAAGAGGATACTTGTTCTTTATGGTGATCTTGTTGAGTTCCCGATAATCGATACACAGTAGTATTGTCTCATCCTTCTTCTTCACAAAGAGCACTGGCGCACCCCAAGGTGATGCACTAGGGCATATGAACCCATTGGTCAAATGCTCTTGTAGTTGCTTCTTTAACTCCTCTAGTTCGATAGGATCCATCCTATAAGGACACTTCGAGATAGAAGTAGATCCAGGTATGAGTTCAATTGAGAACTCTACCTCACGATCTGGGGGAATTCCGGGTAACTCTTCGGGAAATACATCATCATATTCCCTCACGATGGGCATTTCCTCAAGGTTGGCACTTTCCTTTGACTCAACCATTTGGGCGAGGTATGCTTCTTCATAGGGAATCAACACCCACACCATTGAAGGATTTTTCAAAGGATATTCATGATCTTCCTTGAATTTGTAGAGGAGCATGGGATGGTTCGGAATATGAAAAGATATTTCCTTTTCCCAACAGTTGATATGTGCTCTATATAACAAGAGCCAATCCATTCCCATTATAGCGTCGAATTCCACCAAAGGAATTATTACAAGATTTGGTGGAAGAATCTTCCCACATACGCCAATAGGAGAGGAGTCAAACACCTGGGTTGCAATGATTTCACCACTTGGTGTTTTTATAGATATCTCTACTTCAAGGTTTTAGGGCTTCGATTCTATAGTTTTAGAAAACTTTCAAGATATAAAGGAATGCGTAGAACCAGAATCAAATAAGACTTTTTCCATTCTTGAGTGAATAGTAAGTGTACCTTGTATGACTTCATTATCATGCCCCACCTCCACAGTAGTGATATCATAATCCTTCCCTTGTTCCTTTGGCTTCGGTGGTTCCTGACGCTGATTACCCTTGAGAACTCGAGGTTTAGTGCGCTGGTTTTCATAGTGCCCGAGCTCCCTACAGTTTTAGCATTGAAAAATGAGTGGTTCTATCCTTTATTATGCCACATTCTCCTTCCTTTTCATGTATTTTCGACATTCTTGAGAATGATGTCCTTCTTTCCCACACTTGAAGCATTTCCCAGTACCTTTGAGGCAGTTCCCATGGTGAAACTTTCCACATTTTTGGCATGTGGGTCGTTGGGTTTTCTTCCCACTTTTGTCATTAGATCCTCCAACTTGAAACTCCATATTTTGTTTCTTATCCCCGTAGCCATGGGACCATTCTCCAAACTCCATATCCACTTTGAGATCACATCAAACAACTTCTTCATAACTCCCAAAGTCTCAAATTTCAAGAGCCTTTTGAAGGTGTGGTTTTAATCCACTAAAGAATCTATCAATTTTTCTATCATTTTTTGTAACAAAACTCGTAGTGTACATTGCAAGCCTTGTGAAATTCACTTCATAGGTTGTGACATATTCTCCTTTTTTCTTGAGCTCTATGAATTCTCTCTCCATCTTTGTGTGAATAGTTCTTGGGAAATACTTGTTAAGAAACATTATCTTAAAGTCTTCCCATTCCATCTCTTCAATTTCCTCCCTTGGATTGGTGTTCTTAATCAAAGCCCACCATTGGTCGGCTTCTCTGTATAGACGATAAATGGCTAGGGTCACCTTCTCCGTCTCAAAACAGTGAAGAACAGAAAAGATCTTCTCTATGGAGTTGACCCACTGTTCCGTAACTAGTGGATCGGAATATCCACAAAACGTCGGTGGTGGTTGCCTCATAAAACATTTTATAGCCAATTGCTCCCTCTTTGGTGAAGGTGGACATTCCCCATTATTATGGTTATTGTTCATAACCTGATATAATTGGGTAAGCATCGCCATAAAGTTTTGAACTCCACCTCCTAAATCATTGGGGTTATCGTTCGGTCAATCGTTGCATTGGACCTCGTACGAGTTTTTGGCCTAATTTCTCCTGGTTCCCACCATTTTCTAAAATAAAAAAGGTTAGAACAAAACATAAGTAATAGGATAGATAATAACAATATAACATGGGGTGAGCATAATCATAACATGGGAAAACGTTCGTGAACATGAGAGGAATCATAAATATAAGACTTGAAATGTGGCAATGCATAAAAATGAAACATTATGTCTTAGTGGTTAACTACCACACATACTTGTGAACCAATCTAGCATCTTGTTCACACGTCATTTCACATTTACTCAGGATATTCATCACTTTACCCAATGCATTGGAGCGCTGTATAATTTCGGGCACACCCGTCACATCATAACATTATCATTATCATGCTTGCCACATAGAACGTATATAAAAAAATGTACATAACTAACCCATGGAAAGGAATGGGTTTAATCTCATAATAACACATTTATAAACTTTGGGTTCCCAAAAGAAAGAGGTAATAACATACATGTTACAAGAACCATCCACTTTGAGTGAGAAGTAAAAGGCTTGTTCTTAAAAGAAGAGTTCTTTTAGAAAACATTTTGTTTGACAGAAAAACCAATGAAAAACATGTATATCCCAGAAATGTAAAGAAAATGATGAACAAATGATCTTTAAGGAGTAACCATATCAAAAATGGAGTGAAAGAGAGAGAACCCGAAGGATGAAAGTTGGGTTCGAGAATTTCCCCTTACCTTGTACCCGAATGCTTCCTTCTCTTTAATGTCCTGTATAATGACATTATATTCATTAATTAGAAATACAGAACCTTTTTTACATTCATATGGTTCACTATGGTTTCATTAAGTGATTTTATGTGCCTTTGGATGAGTTATATAGTTTAAAAACATTATTTGGGAATGTTTGTTTTTATGGTTTTCTTGAGTGGTTCACTTGTATTCTTAAATTAAAGTTTGGGTAGAACATGGGTAAACATACAGAACTGATATTAAATTTTATTAATGATGTTACAAGAGTTTTTATGATCTTGTAATGAATTATATTATATCCATGTGGATGAATCATTAGATAAGAATTAAATGATGATTGTTTTGGTTAATTTGAGTGATTTTTCGATCATAATGAACTTGTTTTATTTTATCATTATAAATATGGTCATAAGTTAGTTTCATAACTTTCAATAGGAGATAATACATATAACATGTTCTGGTTCAACTATAAAAATGGTTTCATGACCAGATATGAAGGTATAAATGGAAGAAGAAAGCATGTCGTTCTTGAAGGTGAAAAATTAACACCTCACGAACAACGTTCTCTTTAATAAAATAAAAGGAAGGGGGGAAGGGGGTTGGATGATATAATATCCCATTAGAATCATAAAATTCTAGTAGATGTATAATATTGGAGTTAAAATACAATTTAGATGAAGATAGGTGGGGAGAGATCAAGAAATTAACTTGAACTTGAAAGGAAATTAAAGGAGAAGAGGGAGAGAAATTAACTCTTAAATCTTCCTCTTGAGATCCTCCTTCAGGAAGCTAGGCTTGGTCTTTTGATGAGACCAGCAGCTCTTAAACGTGGGAGGGGGGATAGAGAAGATGTTTGGGTAGAGTTTAGAAAAGTCTTGGAGCTTTAGAGGTGTGAGGAAATGAGGGTTTGAAGGGTGGTTTTTATAGTGGAGGAGAGAGGGGTTTCCTTAATATAAAATTCATTAGTTTATTAATTTACCTTAAGACAAGGAATAGTGATTCATCCATTACCAAGAATAGTAAATAAGGCATGTGAGTTCGATATTTTGGTGCTTACATCACTTGTGATGTCAGGAATAGTGGGTTTTAATTATAATGTATTTATACGGTGAATTAATGTATTTTACTATTCACCAAAAATTCAAGTATCTCAGAAAAATCCCAAAAAGTTACTCCAACCATTTTTTGAAGTTTAGAATCCAAAAATGAAGTCCATTTTTCAAAAATAATTTTCTAAATATTATTAATTTGATATTTAATTAAAATCATAATTTAAATAAAAAACAGTTTCTAAAATTAAAACTGATTTTATAGTGCTTTCAAAAATTATGTAGGGTCTTATAAAATTATCTAAAAACTATAAGAAATTGATTTGATAAGTTATGAATACATTGTAAGAAAATAAATTTTCTTTTAAATTAATTAATTAATTATAATTATTTATTTATGACTTACAAAATATCAAAATGTTTACTAAGGTCAAATTGTCACTTTCTAAGTTGTCAAAATTTTATTTAATTATTCATGGGTAAGGTTACTCTTATGTTGGATGATTTACTATTCATAAGGGACATATTACTATTCATAATGGTATGTTACTATTCATAAGGGTAGGTTACTATTCACCAAAAATTATTTTTGTTTTATTAGACTCCAAAAATCATCTTGAACACAACCGTGTATGTCAGATTTTCAAAATTCCAATCACAAAAGTGACAAACTTATTTTTAAAGGTCACTTATCACTTAGTAGTTCATTATGTTGTGTTTTTATGTTATTTTATGACATGATTATAAGAAGGGAATTTCCATTGAAAAACTTTGGGTCATTACATTCTTCCCCCCTTAAGAAATTTCACCCCTGAAATTTCACTTTACACAAGTAGGTGAGGGTACTTCTCCTTCATTGCCTCTTCTGCTTCCCAAGTTGCTTCCTCAAACTTATGGTTCCTCGACAACACTTTGATAATATGGGTTGTCTTGTTGCGTATAACCTTATATCTCCGGTCTAAAATCTTTACTGGCTGCTCCTCATAGGAGAGATCATATTCCAGCTGCACCACCTCTGATTTTAGTACATACGAGGGGTCTGGTATGTAATTCCTCAGTAGTGATACATGAAACACATCATGAACTTGATCCATATTCGGTGGAAGTGAAAGATGGTAGGCCACATATCCTATGCGTTCAAGGATCTCGAAGGGGCCAATATACCTTGGGCTTAGCTTCCCTTTCTTCCTGAATCACATGACTCTCTTCCATGGAGATATTCGAAGGAAGACTTTATCTCCGATGTCAAACTCCAAGTCCCTTAGACGGTTTTTAGCATATATATTTTTCTAAATTTGAGCAGATTTTATGTGTTTTTGGATGACTTGAACCTTCTCTGTCATCTCTTGAACAAGATCAGGTCCAAGTAGCTTTCTTTCTCCAACTTCATCCCAACAGGTTGGAGTTCTACATCACTTTCCATACAGAGCTTCCTATGGAGCCATCTGAATACTTGATTGGAAACTATTGTTGTATGAGAACTCAACCAATGGGAGATGCTGATCCCATCCACCTTTGAATTCTAGAGAGTAGGCTCTTAGCATATCTTCAAGCGTCTGAATATTTCTTTCAGACTGGCCATCAGTTTGGGGGTGATAGGTCGTGTTGAAATTTTATCCAGTACTCAAAGCATGTTGAAGGCTCCTCCAGAATTTAGATGTGAACCTTGGGTCACGGTCAGAGACAATTGAGAGTGGAATACCGTGCAGTCTCACCACTTCCTTCACATATATCTTTGAAATTTTTTCAAGCGAGAGGTCTTCCCGAATAGTGATAAAATGGGTAGTCTTGGTGAGTCGGTAAACCAGAACCCATATTGCATTATTTCCCTTCGATGTATTTGGGAGACCCGTGATAAAGTCCATAGTAACATTTTCCCATTTCCACATGGGTATAAGAAATGGCTGCATCATACCTTTGGACTTTTGTCGCTCATCTTTAACTTGCTGAATTACCAAGCACCTTGATATATATTCCGCAATCTCTTTCTTCATGTTATCCCACCAGAAGTGTTCTCGAATATCACGGTACATTTTGGTACTCCCAAGATGGATAGAGAATGTTGAGCTATTTGCATTGTCCAATATCTCCTTATTTATCCCAGGTGATGAAGGCACACAAAGCTGTGTTCCAAACTGAATCACACCATCATCATCAATATGGAACTCTTGCAGCTTCCCTTCCTTTACTGCATTCACCCTCTTTTGTATCTCCCCATCATACCTTTGTGCTTCCTTAATCCTCTCTTGGATAGATGGTTGTGAAATCATTTGGGAAAGGTAGGATGTATCCCCTACCCTTATGGTTTCCAAATCCATTCTTTGCATATCCAAGAAGATAGGGTCTTTCTCAATCTGCAGCATGGATAGAGTAGCAGGTTCTTTTCTGCTTAGTGAATCAGCTACCTTGTTCGTCATTCTAGGATGATAGTGAATAGATCAATCATAATCCTTGATTAGCTGTAACTATCTCCTTTGACGCATGTTGAGCTCCTTTTGTGTGAATATATACTTTAGGATCTTGTGGTCGGTGTATATGTCACACTTCTCACCATAAAGGTACTAACGCCATATTTTCAAGGAAAAAATCACGGCTTCCAGCTTTAGATCATGTGTCGGGTAGTTATGCTCATAGATCTTCAACTGCCGTGAGGCGTAGGCTATCGCATTGTCATTTTTCATGAGTACACAACTCAAGCCTTTCTTTAAAGCATCACTGTATATCACAAAACATTCTCCAATTTTCGGTAGTGTGAGTATAGGTGCAGTGATCAGCCTTATCTTTTTCTCCTTAAAGCTCCCCTCACATTCTTCTGTCTAGACATACTTTACCCCTTTCCTTGTTAACTTAGTTAGCAGGCTTGACAATCGTGAGAAGTTTCTCACAAAACATTGGTAGTACCCAGCTAATCAAAGAAAACTACGGATTTTTGTGACACTAGAGGGCCTGGGCCATTCCTCAATCACCTTTGTTTTTGAATGATCCACAGAAATTCCCTCACTTGTGATCACATGTCCCAAGAACGTGACTTGTTTCATCCAAAAGTCACACTTGCTGAACTTGGCGTACAACTTCTCCTTTATCAATGTTGCCTACACAAGTCTTAGATGTTCTTCATGTTCCTCCTATATCTTGGAGTATATGAGAATATCATCAATAAACACTACAGCAAATTTGTTGAGGTAATGTCTAAAGACTATATTCATCAAATACATGAAGGTTGCAGGGGAATTAGTAAGTCTGAAGGGCATCACTAGAGTCTCATAGTGCCCATACCTTGTTTGGAAGGCAGTATTCTGAATATATTCCTTCTTCACCTTTACTTGAGGATATCCAGAACTAAGATCCACCATTGAGAAGTATTAAGCTCCTCTTAACTGGTCGAACAAGTCGTCAATCCTTGGAAGAGGATACTTGTTCTTTATGGTGACCTTGTTGAGTTCCTGATAATCGATACACAGCAGCATTGTCCCATCCTTCTTCTTCACAAAGAGCACCGGCGCACCCCAAGGTGATGCACTAGGGCATATGAACCCATTGTTCAGATGCTCTTGTAGTTGCTTCTTTAACTCCTCCAGTTCAATAGGAGCCATCCTATAAGGACACTTCGAGATAGGAGTACCTCCAGGTATGAGTTCAATTGAGAACTCTACCTCACGATCTGGGGGAATTCCGGGTAACTCTTCGGGAAATAAATCATCATATTCCCTCATGATGGGCATTTCCTCAAGGTTGGAACTTTCCTTTGACTCAACCATTTGGGCGAGGTATGCTTCTTCATAGGGAATCAACACCCACACCATTGAAGGATTTTTCAAAGGAGATTCATGATCTTCCTTGAATTTTTAGAGGAGCATGGGATGGTTCGGAATATGAAAAGATATTTCCTTTTCCCAACAGTTGATATGTGCTCTATATAAAAAGAGCCAATCCATTCCCATTATAGCGTCAAATTCCACCAAAGGAAGTATTACAAGATTTGGTGGAAGAATCTTCCCATATACGCCAATAGGAGAGGAGTCAAACACCTGGGTTGCAATGATTTCACCACTTGGTGTTTTTACAGATATCTCTACTTCAAGGTTTTAGGGCTTCAATTCTATAGTTCTAGAAAACTTGCAAGATATAAAGGAATGCGTAGAACCAGAATCAAATAAGACTTTTTCCATTCTTGAGTGAATAGTAAGTGTACCTTGTATGACATCATTATCATGCTCCACCTCCACAGTAGTGATATCATAATCCTTCCCTTGTTCCTTTGGCTTCGGTGGTTGCTTACGCTGATTACCCTCGAGAACTCGAGGTTTAGTGCACTGGTTTTCATAGTGCCCGAGCTCCCTACTGTTGTAGCATTGAACAATGAGTGGTTCTCTCCTTTCTTATGCCACATTCTCCTTCCTTTTCATGTCTTTTCGACATTCTTGAGAATGATGTCCTTCTTTCCCACACTTGAAGCATTTCCCAGTCCCTTTGAGGCAGTTCCCATGGTGCAACTTTCCACATTTTTGGCATGTGGGTCGTTGGGTTTTCTTCCCACATTTGTCATTAGATCCTCCAACTTGAAACTCTATATTTTGTTTCTTATCCCCGTAGCCATGGGACTATTCTCCAAACTCCATATCCACTTTGAGAACACATCAAACAACTTCTTCATAACTCCCAAAGTCTCAAATTTCAAGAGCCTTTTGAAGGTGTGGTTTTAATCCACTAAAGAATCTATCAATTTTGCTATCATTTTTATAACAAAACCCATAGCGTACCTTTCAAGACTTTTGAAATTCACTTCATAGGTTGTGACATATTCTCCTTTTTTCTTGATCTCTATGAATTCTCTCTCCATCTTTGTGCGAATAGTTCTTGGGAAATACTTGTTAAGAAACATTATCTTAAAGTCTTCCCATTCCATCTCTTCAATTTCCTCCCTTGGCTTGGTGTTCTTAATCAAAGCCCACCATTGGTTGGCTTCTCTGTATAGATGATAAACGGCTAGGGTCACCTTCTCCATCTCAGAACAGTGAAGAACAGAAAAGATCTTCTCTATGGAGTTGACCCACTGTTCCGTAACTAGTGGATCAGAATATCCACAAAACGTCGGTGGTCGTTGCCGCATAAAACATTTTATAGCCAATTGCTCCCTCTTTGGTGAAGGAGGACGTTCCCCATTATTATGGTTATTGTTCATAACCTGATATAATTGGGGAAGCATCTCCATAAAGTTTTGAACTCCACCTCCTAAATCATTGGGGTTATCGTTCGGTCAATCATTGCATTGTCCCTCGTATGAGTTTTTGGCCTAATTTCTCCTGTTTCCCACCATTTTCTAAAATAAAAAAGGTTAGAACAAAACATAAGTAAGAGTATTGATAAGAACAATATAACATGGGGTGAGTATAATCATAACATGGGAAAACGTTCATGAACATGAGAGGAATCATAAATATAAGACTTGAAATGTGGCAATGCATAAAAATGAAACATTGTGTCTTAGTGGTTAACTACCACACATACTTGTGAACCAATCTAGAATCTTGTTCACACCTCATTTCACATTTACTCATGATATTCATCACTTTACCCAATGCATTGGAGCGCTGTATAATTTCGGGCACACCCGTCACATCATAACATTATCATTATCATGCTTGCCACATAGAACGTATATAAAAAAAATGTACATAACTAACCCATGGAAAGCAATGGGTTTAATCTCATAATAACACATTCATAAACTTTGGGTTCCCAAAAGAAAGAGGTAATAACATACATGTTACAAGAACCGTCCACTTTGAGTGAGAAGTAAAAGGCATGTTCTTAAAAGAAGAGTTCTTTTAGAAAACATTTTGTTTGACATAAAAACCAGTGAAAAACATGTATATCCCAGAAATGTAAAGAAAATGATGAACAAATTATCTTTAAGGAGTAACCATATCAAAAATGGAGTGAAAGAGGGAGAACCCGAAGGATGAAAGTTGGGTTCGAGAATTTCCCCTTACCTTGTACCCGAATGCTTCCTTCTCTTTAATGTCCTGTATAATGACATTATATTCATTAATTAGAAATACAGAACCTTTTGTACATTAATATGGTTCATTATGGTTTCATTTAGTGATTTTTTGTGCCTTTGGATGAGTTATAGAGTTTAAAAACATTATTTGGGAATGTTTGTTTTTATGGTTTTCTTGAGTGGTTCACTTGTATTCTTAAATTAATGTTTGGATAGAACATGGGTAAACATACAGAACTGATATTAAATTTTATTAATGATATTACAGGAGTTTTGATGATCTTGTAATGAATTATATTATATCCATGTGGATGAATCATTAGATAAGAATTAAATGATGATTGTTTGGGTTAATTTGAGTGATTTTTCGATCATAATGAACTTGTTTTATTTTATCACTATAAATATGGTCATAAGTTAGTTTCAGAACTTTAAATAGGAGATAATACTTATAACATGTTCTGGTTCAACCATAAAAATGGTTTCATGACCAGATATGAAGGTATAAATGGAAGAAGAAAGCATTTCGTTCTTGAAGGTGAAAAATTAACACCTCACGAACAACGTTCTCTTTAATAAAATAAAAGGAAGGGGGAAAGGGGGTTGGATGATATAATATCCCATTAGAATCATAAAATTCTAGTAGATGTATAATACTGGAGTTAAAATACAATTTAGATGAAGATAGGTGGGGAGAGATCAAGAAATTAACTTGAACTTGAAAGGAAATTAAAGGAGAAGAGGGAGAGAAATTAACTCTTAAATCTTCCTCTTGAGATCCTCCTTAAGGAAGCTAGGCTTGGTCTTTTGATGAGACCAGCAGCTCTTAAACATGGGAGGGGGGATAGAGAAGAGGTTTGGGCAGAGTTTAGAAAAGTCTTCGAGCTTTAGAGGTGTGAGTAAATGAGGGTGTGAAGGGTGGTTTTTATAGTGGAGGGGAGAGGGGTTTCCTTAATATAAAATTCATTAGTTTATTAATTTCCCTTAAGACAAGGAATAGTGATTCATCCATTACCAAGAATAGTAAATAAGGCATGTGAGTTCGATATTTTGGTGCTTACATCACTTTTGATGTCAGGAATAGTGGGTTTTAATTATAATGTATTTATACGGTGAATTAATGTATTTTACTATTCACCAAAAATTCAAGTATCTCAGAAAAATCCCAAAAAGTTACCCCAACCATTTTTCGAAGTGTAGAATCCAAAAATGAAGTCCATTTTTCAAAAATAATTTTCTAAATATTATTAATTTAATATTTAATTAAAATCATAATTTAAATAAAAAAACCGTTTCGAAAATTAAAACTGATTTTATAGTACTTTCAAAAATTATGTAGGGTCTTATAAAATTATCTAAAAACTATAATACATTGACTTGATAAGTTATGAATATGTTTTAGGAAAATAAATTTTCTTTTAAATTAATTAATTAATTATAATTATTTATTTATGACTTACAAAACACCAAAACGTTTACTAAGGTCAAATTGTCACTTTATAAGATATCTAAATTTTATTTAATTATTCATGGGTAAGGTTACTCTTATGTTGGATGATTTAATATTCATAAGGTTCATATTAATATTCATAAGGGTATGTTACTTTTCTTAAGGGTAGGTTACTATTCACCAAAAAATATTTTTGTTTTATTAGACTCCAAAAATCATCTTGAACACAACCGTGTATGTCATATTTTCAAAATTCCAATCACAGAAGTGACAAAATTATTTTTAAAGTTCGCTTATCACTTGGTAGTTCATTATGTTTGTTATTTTATGACGTGATTATAAGAAGGGAATTTCCATTGAGAAACTTTGGGTCGTTACACAGTACTCCCCTATCGTGTCAGGTTGTGGGTCCCCCATAGTGATTGAGTTGGTAAAGTGGTACTCCGTTATCATATTAGGGTTCAGGTCCTCTATCCTCTGAGTTGTACTCCCCTAACATATCAGGGTGTGGGTCCTCTACCCTGTGAGTGGTACTCCCCTATCATACCAAGATGTGGGTCCTCATTTATGTAGTTTTACTCCACCTTCTTCGAGTAGTGGCGGGGAGTGGGTCCTCCACTAGTTATGTGTGATGACTGGTTAGGATTTAGTGCTCCCTTGATGGATTGAGTTTTAGGAAACTCTATACAAGAGAAACAGAGGTTTCACGGGATGGTTAGAAGATTACACTCCCTCGACTCCAGGGTAGTGGAGAGGTGTGGCTTCCTCTATTCTCTCTCATTAGAGAGGATGCACGTAGAGCATAGTCTGGATCAGTGTCCCTCAATTATGTACAATGTTGAGGGTAGGGCCTCTCTACTTGGGTTTCTTTAGCTTTCATTGGGTGCAAGGTAGCGATGATAGGACCTCTGGTGTTAGGAACCTAAGTTTGACCTTGTAGGTGGTTCTCGATGGAGTGTGTTCTCTTGGATTTACCATAAAGAATGGTAGAGTTGTACTCGATGGAGTGTATCTCTAAGAATGATTCCATCTAGGATGGATGAGATCATGGAGTTTTTTCTCCTGGTTTTTGTGTTACCCTTTTTTAGAGCCTCGAGTAGAATCGTGTAGCTGGCTATGAGGTCGGAACCTCATGAGACTTGGAGTCTGATACGAGTATATCTGGGTGATTCCAAGATTCCTTATAGTGTTTTCATGTGTCTGGGTTGATACCCCTTATGGACTGAGCTGACTAGTCATGTATATCCTAGAATGGTTCGAGATAGAGTTTCTCTCTTGATTGGGTTCCCTCTAGCTGAGTCGAGTGCATTGTTTCCTTTCAGTTACTCCCTTTTCTTTTGGGGTTTTTGGGGCACCTACTGAGTATTGTTATACTCACCCCTACATAGGTTTTTCCCACACATGTTGTGTCTTGTGTAGACCATAGGCATTTCTACAAAGTCTATGGAGGACCCGAGGCAGGCGAATCTTAGTGAGCTAGACCGACCAAGGTGTTTACCAGAGATGGGCCGAGGAACTTTATGTCACTTTCATTTTATAGCAATCATTGCCTTCTGATCAGTTTAGATGCTTTTATAGTTTTTGTTGGGTGTGTGTTTTTCTCTTTTTATACTTTCAATACTTATGTTGTACTCTAGTTTGGGGTAGTTGTATGTATGCATTTTTAGTTTACAACTTTTTATATCTCTGCATTGTTGTGTGGAGGTGTTTGTGGGTGCGTGCGTATAGGTACTTAGGCAAAGGTCTCCCATATGTGTGATATGCCTATTCAGTGCTGGTCGCCAGCCCCTGGTCTATTAGAGGTGGGCTTGGAGAGTTGCAGCCCAGGACCTGGTGGGTCGGGCTAGGATAGAGTGGTATTAGAGTGGGTTCCACTTTAGGACCACAGTGTCATGATCTTGGTTTGGGTTGCATAGTAGCAGTGTTAGGGTGTTTTGAGTTTTGATCTCAGGCTAGAGGTTACAATTTTAGTGTGTAGGCCTACCAATCCATTCAAAAGGACTTTGATAGGCTTCTTTTCGACTCGGTACATTAAGACACTAGTCATAGGGAAATAATGGTATGTGCATCATATAGGATTGGGTTTTGGGTTATTTGTCCTTCTTTAGTCATCTCCCCATATATACTCTTTAACTATGGTTCATCTTGATTTTTTTTAGGATGTCATCGCAATGAAATCTATACAGGGTTCCATGGTGTAATTGTGATGACGATTCGCCCAGTGATGAGACTTCAGTGTAGGGCACTAGTTCTAAGGAAGTACCTATGGGTAGTCCTCCAGTTGATCCACCACCTATTGAGAAGCTGGAAGTGTTAGCAGTTCAGTATGAGTATGTACACAGGCTGAGTGCACTGCACGAGTTCCAGAGGTAGAGACCTCTGAGGTATCGGGGAGATCCATACCCCCAGACAACTGATGACTAACTCAAGGAAGTCAGGTGTGTTTTCTACCTAGTGAGGACACCTCTCGATCATATGATGATCCTAGAGGAGAGCCTTCATCAGGGTTCAACTGGATGGTGGTGGATTCTAGTGACTCAATCCCCCAAAGAGGTGACGCTCACTTTGGTACAGTTCGAGTGACTCTTCAGGAAGAGTTTTACCCATCCATGTTGAGATCAGATCATATCCAGAAGCTTTTGTAGCTTTATAAGGGTAGCATGATCATGGAAGAGTACTCATCGAGGTTCATATACATGTCATGATACTCCCTAGATGTGGTCTGAGACCTGTTCTTTAGAGATCAGACCTTTGAGCAGAGCCTCCACAAAGATTTCTGAGTATTTGTGGTTTCCTTGTGCCTTCCCACTTATGTGGGGGTACTGGAGTGAGCTCTGGTAGTAGAGATATTCCTAGAATAGGGATATAAGGATGTGGTCTACAGTGGTGGTCACAAGGCTAAGACATCTGTAGAAGTTGGCAGATGGCAGATGATAAGGTCACAATGTAGGAGGCATACCCATGCCCAGACTCAAGCACATGGTCCTATAGCACAAAATTCATAATGAGGATCAGTTTAGCCATAGGAGAGGCATTATTACGCTTGAAAAAGTTGGGGATATATTTCTAGAGATTTTACGACCCATCGTACTACTGAGAGGGATTTGGTCGATGGACCACCTTAGTAGAGGTAGGGTTTGGAGCAGGGAGTTCTGCTTGATGGCAGATGTGACGGAGGAGTTGGGAGAGCAGCAAGAGGTGGCAGGCAGTTTGAGGTGTTTCCAGCACCACTTCTAGGTGGTCCACACCAGGCTCAGGGAGATGGAGGATGAGGGTGAGGAAAACTATAGGCCATAGAGGCCTTTGATCCAGAAGCTCTGAGGGTGAATATAGGTACGCTCTGTGTCCTTTCTACTTTCTATAGTAGTAATTGTTAAAAGCTATTGTGAGGTACTCTTTTATTTTCGCTTCTTTATCAAGGTTTAACCTGGGTAACGTGGGGTGTCGGTTGAACCCTGTGTGGGTGTTGTTGATGTATCTTTAGACTCACAAGTAAGAGGGATGTTTTCCCCACCAAGACATGTTTTTGTGACGCGATCAAAACCATGTGGGTGAGTCAGTGCCACCCAAAGCATATAGTGTCGCCGTGTGGTGGAGGAGTTCCTTAGACTTGTGTGTTCTAGGTGAGGTTGTGTGCTAGAGAAACAGAGTAGGTCCTGGATTTACCAGTGGATCCTTTCTTCTCGACATGTATGCTTGGCAGCCCTGGTGAAGGGAGACCCTTGCATATAATTGTTCTGTAGCAGTAGAGTTAGATCCTATGATGTTTATATAGTGTGGATTGGTTTCTTACCATCCATACTCAATTGGGATGCCACTAGTGGGTGTGGTGGTGTTTCTGTTTTGGTGAGATATGTTATAGATAGAGGTTCGCAGATGATGGTTCTAGTAAGACCCAATGTTTACACTTGGGCAACCCTATTTTTTTCATTGGTACCCTCGCATGCTCGGTGTCAACCTTGAACAAAATACTCATTAGGAGTTCATGGAGCAGTTCATCCAGGGGTGGATTTGAACTGCTAGGTTGCGTCAGTGTTTACATCAGGTTAGCAAGGTGGTGTATTGCTAGACCCTATGACTGCAGATGAATTGTAGTGCTTGGTTCTTTCCACCTATCGCAGTTGAGGAGATATGTACCACTTTTGCATGATGTTTACCTATTTGAAGCTGGATGTGGTTGTGATTTGGCCTTGGTGGTTCCCCTGAGTGTGTTCTCGTAAGAATCACGGGAACCCTTAGTGAGCTCGCTGACATGGGTGTTCAAGTGGTGAGCTCAATTTCTTTCCCTTGTTCCTAGGATTTCACTTTGCAAGGATGAAAATACTTAAGGTGGAGAGAATGTAATGACTTGGGTTTTGACCTATAAGACTTTTAAATCTTCCTAAGAATATTTCTGAAGCTAGGCGCTGAGTCGGTGTGAGATTTCGAGGCCCAGAGATCCTCAGCATGGTGATTTTAAAAATATTAAATATATTTTATCACATATGAACATTTTATCTTAAAATATGGGGTAACTCTTAAGAGGGGTCTCATATTGAAATTTTGAGACCGCGGTTGAGTTTAGAACGTCATTATTACCCTAGGCGCGACATAAATTCATCCGTTTCAGGTGTCAAAGTGAGGGTGAGTTGGTGGGGCGTTGTGTGGTGAGATTGTTAATTAAATGAAAATTTAATTAATAAATCTAACCTAAATCTCTCCCCCATATCATGTTTTTTCACACGACATAGAAGGATCCAAGCCTCCTCTCCCCCTTTGACGATGAATGGAAACTGAGCCGAATCGAAGCAATGAGGTGCTGTCAATCTCCGTTCTTAACGTCGATCATCATCAGATCAAGGAGAAGCATGATCTGAGCATTGCTTTGGACCCAAATCTTCGAAATTTCACCCTAAAAATAGGAGGATTTGAGTTTTTGTATTGATCCCCTTTATTACATGTTTTTTTATGGTTGTAGAGCCCTATTGCAATTTCTAGTGATCCCTTATAGGTTGATCTATTGGTTTCAGGGAAAATTGGGGTGAATGGGAGACTCAAAAGGAAATTCCCCTCAAAATTTCTGTTTACATGGCGTGTAAACTAGAGAAACACTCCATGTATTATTCCCATTCAGGGAAGAAGAATTTTTGGGACTACACATTGTGTATCGGTGTTATACGCCATGTAGTGACCCCTATCGTATGACCAAAGGATATGGATAGGGTTAGTCGTGTGATAGTACATGGTCGTGTAAAAGTAACAGACAAAGTACTAAAGTACAAGGAAATGGTGTGTCGAACATAGGCACGATTAGATTACACGTCCAAGTGGCCATTTAGCATGAAAATTTCATGTATTATGCAGTACACATCATGTGAGTGGCACGGCTGGTCGAGCTGTGTAGAGAAAGAACATGACCTGGGGCCAAGTGAGGTAGAACACGCCATGTATGGGTTGTACAAACCATGTACGCCTATATAGCCAAGAAAATCTGTGTGAATAGGAGAAATGGATAAGCGCATGGGTGATTTCACACGTCGTGTGGGATCCAGTACACGTCATGTACTTTCTTGGGGATCTTCTTGAGATATTTCGCCTTGCGTATCTCCTTCTCTAAAACTCATATTTAGGCTTGAGAGTAGCCTATCTTGAGTATTTGTTTCATGTAAAATGTAATGGTGGCCTCCATTTCGTCCTAAAATATGTTATGTGGTGTGAGTTTGAGCATGAAGTTTTTGAAATAGTGTTTAATCTTGGGAAGTGATTAGGGTATATCATTGGGTTGATGTCAGGGTCAGTATCCTTCCCTATCACCTTGGGATATGGGTCCTCTAGAATCTTTAGGCTGGTAAAGCGATGGTCCCCTATTGTAACATGGCATGGTTCCCCTACCTATGGCAGTGTTGCGGTGAGAGGTAATAAGTGTGATACTCCTTTCAGAGGCACGTGATCGATGTTGTAGATCGGTGTGGTTCTTAGAGAGAGACACTGGGACTGGTACTCTCTTATAGAATCAAGTTGAGAGATTCCCTTACCTCTCTTATTTGGTAAATATGGGACTCCCCATGTTGTGGGTGTGGGTTCTATACCTTTGGGGTAATTCTTCTGGGGTTGGTACTCCCCTGATGGATTAGGGCATGGGTTCCCCATATTGTTCGTGTAGTTAGAGACAGCGCTCCCCTATTATGCTAGGGTGTGGGCCCTCTATACTCATTAGTTGTATAGACTTGGTACTCCCCTATTGGAATAGGGTGTGGGTCCTCTATCTATAGAGTCCTTACTCCCTTGTTATGTTAGGGTGTGGGTCCTCTATCCTTAGATTCATAACTCCCATGTCGTTCCAGGATGTGGGTCATCCATATGTTTTATTCTGGTAGAGTCGGTACTCCCCTATCATACCAAGGAGTGGATCCTCTAGCCTCGGGTCGGTACTCCCCTGTCATGTCAGGGTGCAGGTCTCCCATAGTGATTGAGTTGGTAGAGTGGTACTCCCTTTTCGTATCAGGGTGTGGGTCCTCTAACCTATAAGTTGTACTCCCATTTTATATCAAGGTGTGTCTCCTCTACCCTTTGAGTGGTACTCCCTTATCGTACCAGGGTGTGGGTCCTAGTTTACAAAGTAGTACTCCCCCGTCTTTGAGTAGTGGTATGGAGAGGGTCCTCCACTAGTTACATGCAACAACTAGTTAAGAGTTAGTACTCCCTCAATGGATTGAGGTGTGGGCCACTCCACACAGGAGTGACAGAGGTTTCATAGGATGGTTAGGAGATAGTACTCCCTCAACTGCAAGGCAGTGGTGAGGTGTGGGTCCCTCCATTCTATCTTATTAGAGAGGATACATGTGGTGCATAGTTTGGAGCAGTTATCCATCAACTATGTGAATTGGTGAGGGGAGAGCCTCTCCACTTGGGTTTCCATAGCTTGCGTTGGGCGCAAGGTAGTGATGATAGGACCTCTAGTGTTGGACACTTGAGTTTGACCTTGTAGGTGGTTCTTGAAGGAGCATGTTCTCTTGGATATACCATTAGGAATGGTAGATTTGTACTAGATGGAGTGTATCTCTTGGAAGGGTTCCATCTAGTATGGATGAGCCCGTGGAGTGTGTTCTCCTATTTTTTATGCTACCCCTTTTTTTAGAGCCACGACAAGAATCGTGTAGCTAGCTATGAGGTCAGAACCTCATGAGAATTGGAGTCTAAAATGGGTATATCTGGGTGATTTTGGGATTCCTTGCAGTGTTGTCATGTATTTGGGTTGACACCCCTTGTGGAATGAGATGAGTTTTCATGTATAGATGAGGATGGTTTCAGATGAAGTTTCTCTCTTGACTAGGTTCCCTCTAGCTAGGTCAAGCAGACTGTTGCCTTTTAGCTTCTCCCTTTTCTTTTGGGTTTTTGGGGTACCTATTGAGTATTGTTATACTCACCCCTACATGAGATTTTCCCACATGTGTTGTGTCTTGTGCAGACCATAGGCCTTTCAACGGAGTCCTCGAAGGACCTGAGGTAGGTGGAGCTTAGTGATCTAGACCAACCGAGGTGTTTACCGAAGTAAGGTCAAGGAGCATTTCAGCAGTTGCATTTGATAGTAATCCCCTCATTTTGAGAAGGTTGGATGCTTTTACGGTTTTTGGTGGGTGTGTTTTTTTTCCTTTTTACGCTTTCAGTGCTTCTGTTATACTCTGGTTTGGGATAGATGTATGCATGCATTTTTATTTTTCTTCTTTTTATATCTCTACATTGTTTCATGAAAGTGTTTTTGGGTGTGTGTGTGTATGGTTACTTTAGGAAAAAGACTCTCATCTGTGTGATATGCCTACTCGGTGTTAATTACTAGCCCCATGCCTATTGGAGGTGGGCTTGGGGAGTTGTGGCCCGAGCTTTGGGTCAGGTCGTGACATTCTTCCTCTTCTTTCTCACAAATATAATCAAATTGATTAATTTTATGAATGAAATAAATTCGAAAAACTCATTTGGATGTGTCGAGGATTCTGATCAGTTAACACAAGAGTACACACCATGTGGCCCATTGGTACATTCTGTGTACCCATGTTCAATGCACCATGAATTAATTCAGAATTAATTCAAGTTGTGTGCATTTATTTAATACGATGTGTATTTAAATAAATCGTGTGTTGATAAAGTCAGACTGGTGCATAGTTAGTCAGACTACACGGCATGTAGCATCTGTACAGGATGTGTAGTCCATTAGATGAGTCGTGTATTATCTTACATGACTTACATAACTGGTGACCATGTAACTTGAAAACCACACACTATGTAGCCCATATACACATCTTGAACTCCATTATTTTTTGTAGAATGGTTACACATTGATTCCCTAGGTGTGTTTCGTGGATAGATGTTGAGAAATATATACACCATGTAGCTAGATAGTACATTTCGTGTATATTACCAAAACACATAAAATTAAAATTAATTTATTATACTATTTAAACCTTATCAACATGTGTTCTGTGTGGTCAATTAAGTTGATAGTACATTCCATGTAATGGGTTATATATATATATTAAATTTCAAATTAATCTTTGTGTGATGTTCGAAACTGCATATCATGTATAGGTTGTAATAGAGTTATTTCTCTATGTGCATTGAAACATAACACGCTACATAAATACCATATGTTTTTTGTGTTCATTAAGTTGATAGTACATGTTATGAAATTACAAGTTAAGATGTGTATACCACATGTCGCATGAGTAAAAAGTATACAGATACCATACACATTGGGTAGTTCGGACGGGTACTCACTGTGTTACCTCCAAGATACATTTCTGTACACAATTAATTTTGAATAAATTTATTTAATTTATTTAAAATTATGATTGATGACAATCTCAAGAAAAAATCAGATGAGAATTAAGACAAAAAAATTGAATAATTAAAGATAATTAATTGATTTGAGTATGATTTATCTTAAATAAGAATGATTAGAATTGAATCCTATTTTTATTAAATGTGTAATTCACTGAGTGTATGTGGATGTTCGTGAGAATAGACTGATATTTTGTATGTGATTGGTTTCCTTTTAATTTATTGCCAAATTATATTGATGGCATGTGCGCCATCCCTCCTCTTATTATGTAAGGGTCTATAAGCCCATGGTTTCTTTTATCTAAACCCATTAACCAATCCTTTGGTTCCCCCCACCCATGTGTGAGTAAAAGCTTATGTAATGGAAGGAGATCCCAAGCAAGTGGATACGGTTCAAGTTTGGAGCTAAGGAGAAACCAAACCAAGAGATACATGGGTGGATATATGGAAAGCTACAATATGAACCATTAAATGGTTCAATATTTTTTTACCCTAGGTCAAAAGTTAGTTTATCATCTGCTAGATAAACTAACCATTAGTAAAATATCATGACCATACCACTTTATTATTTTATTTTTTTCAAGTTTCATGGTTTTTTCATTATGGATGTTTTGTCACGATCACATGAATTAATGAATTAATGAGCATGCAATATAGAACTAAAATAAATTGGATTATGCATAAATTTTATCTAAGACTTTGTTAATCACTTAAGTAAATCCACTTAATGTTAACAAGAATATAATAAAGACAAAATGGGAAATTAAATTATAAAGATAAAATACCTCAATTATATATGTTAAGTAGATATAGTCTTCCACTAATTAAGTTAAAATCAAACTGTAGTTCAAAGTGCTTGACCGGATAAAGTTGGGGTGATTTTAATTATTAGGGAATTCTAACTTGAAGTTTTGGGTTGACTTAACTTAGTTCACATCAAGGGTTGACTACCAAAGTGGGACTTGGTGTAACTAAGAGGAAAAGGTTGAGGGATTCCAATTTAATTATTTCAGGATTAGGGAGTCCACTCAATGGATTAAGGAACTATGAGTTAATGTAGTTGGTATTTGTAATGCCTACTTAAAACCCTTAAAATTTCTTGAACGGCCAAAGTCGGGGTGATGAGAAGGGGAATATAGATCTTTTCCACTAGAATGTCCAAGTAATAGGATATTCTGAATCCAATGGTGAGGGATATTGGGTTTCGATAAAATAGTGGGAGATTAATAAATATAATATTTGTTTATTTGTCTAATTTTATCAGATAAAGTACTAAAATTCTATTTTTCTTATTTGTAGAAATGGTAATAAATATGACTTCAAACATATCATTGTGATTCATACTTGAGAAGGATCAACTTCTCACAGCATAAATATCCAAGAGTGGCAAAGATGCTTACACATTATCCTACGTCATGAAAGGAAATTGTATGTGCTTGAAGAACCTATTCTAGAAGTGTGTGGTAAAGCGGATATTTAGAAAGAGTCGTCTCTCTATTAGAAACTTTTGAAAAATTACACAAATGTTCAGTGTTTCATGCTATCATCAATGACCAATGATCTTTTAAAGAAACATTAGGGCATGGACACATATAGCATGATGTCTCGCCTTCGGGATCTCTATCAAGAGAAGGTGAAACAAGAGAGATATAAGATCTCCAATTCTCTGTTTACAACCAATCTTAGAGAATCATTTTTGGCTAGGCCTCATGTAGTCAAAATTATTGGCTACATTGAATGCTTATACATCTTAGAGATTAAATTCTCAGATTAGCTACACGCAGATCTCATACTTCCCTCACTACCCAAGACCTTCAATAATTTTTTTTCAATTATAATATGATTAACAATGAGAAGAGTCTTTCATAACTTATTACTCTGATTTTCCAAGTGGATAAGGACATGGGGTATGACAAACCCACAATCCTTATGGGGAATAAGAAAAGGAAGAACAAGGAAAAGGGTACCAAGACTTATAATAAGTCTAAATCTCTCGAGCATTGTCCTTATAAGAAGAGAAAGATCTAGTGGTAGGGAAAGGAAAAGGAAGCAGAATGTTTTGCATGTGGAAAGCAAGGCCACTGGAAGAGGAACTACACCCAGAAGCAAGGGGAAGCTAAAGGTGAGTTTGTTATTAAGTGTAATCTTTAAATATATATACATTGAGTATTAGATACAACTTTTGGTTCTCACATATGTATCCAAATGCAAGAACCAAGTAGATTCTGAAAGATTGTCAGAAGAGAGGTGATTTGCGAGCTGCCAGTTGTTTGTGTGAGGCTAGATGCTCTAGCCATTAGAAATTACTAACTTTCATTGGCAACAAGAATGATACTAGTTTTAAGAGATTATTAGTATGTATTGACTGTTACCAATAACATAATTCCTATATCAGGCCTCGATATAGATGGTTTTATTTTCAAATTTGGAAATAAGAGTTTTTTATTTTATAAAGAAAACATATGTTATGGTATGGAACATTTAAATAGTAGTCTTTATGTATTAAATTATGAAAACTAAGTATTGGAAATTGATAATGAATCATGTTTGTACGACTCATATAACAACCAGTTGTGGCGTCACCATATTATTCATGTAAACGATAAGTGTTTGACAAAGCTCTATCAAGATGGTTATTTAGACTCTTTTAAGATAAAACCACTTAAAGATTGCATGCTTGTTTACAAGGAAAAATAACTAAACCACCATTCAGTGGACATGGTGAAAGGGTCACAAAGATTCAAGGATTTATACACACTGATCTGTGTGGACCATTTCCAGTAGAATCTATAGGTGGGTATTCTTACTTCATGACATTTACTGATTACATGAGTAGATTTGGATATGTCTATTTGATGAGGTATAAGTCTGATTCCCTTGAGAAATTCAAAGAATTAAATAATGAATTAAATAATCAACTTGGAAAGAAGATAAAGAAGCTTTGATCGGATCTAAATGGTTAATATCTTAACTAAGAGTTTATCAACCATTTACAGGAGTTTGGGATTCATTATCAACTCACTATGCCTTATACACCACAGTGGAATGGTGTTAGTAAAAGGAGGAACCGTACCTTTCTATACATGGTAAGGTCAATGATGAGTCATGAAAATCTTTCATTATCTTTTTGGGGATATACGTTAAAAAAATACAACATACACACTAAACAGAGTACCAATTAAAGCGGAAAACAGAATTCACCTCAATATATGGAGTGTAAATAAACTCATTTTGTCGCATAAATGTGTATGGGGTTGTGAGGCATTTGTTAAGGCCTTATAAGGAAACAAAATAGCACATCAGGGCACAAAGTGTATGTTTATAGGGTATCCTAAGGAAACAAAGGGATACTACCTATACAAACCCTAGATAAGAAAGATATTTTTGCTAAAAAAGTCATTTTTCTTATGAGGGAACACATCCTTAAGAAGGATAGTAGGAGAAAGATTGACTTTGATGAAGTTGATATTCAAGATACACAAGAGTTAATACAGGAATAGATTCCACAAGTCCCTGTGGAAGATGTTGTTTCTGAAACACAAGTACTACATAGGAGCACCAAAGAGGTAATAGAACTGGAGAGATATGGTTTTCTAGTCATCGAGGATGGTGACTCATTATTGGTTGACAATAATGAACTTCTCTCCTATAAAGAGACTGTAGAGAGATCAGAAACTATAATATGGAGAGAATCCATGAATTCTGGAATTGATTCCATGTATCTGAACCAAGGTTGGGTTCTATTCAGTTCACCAGTTGATGAAAATCCTACTAGGTGTAAATGGGTGTTCAAGAGAAAACTAGATGTGGATGGTCAAGTTATTACCTATAAAGCAAGGTTAATGGATAAAGTTTTTAAATAGAAACAAGACATTGACTACAACAAAATATTTTCACCAGTATCCATGTTTAAATCCATCAAAATTCTTCTTGCTATAGTGGTATACCATGACTATGAAATTTGGTAGATGGATTTCAAAACTGCTTTCCTTAATGGGAACCTTCAGGAATATTTCTATATGAAACAACCAGAAGGATTTGTGATTCCAAGTTACGCCAAAAGGATATGCAAGTTATAGATATCCATTTATGGATTGAAGCAAGAATCCATATCATGGAACATTCAATTCAATGAAGCTATAAAAGATTTTAGTTTCATTAATAATGAATGTGAGACATGTGTTTAAAATAATTTTAGTGGGAATGTGGTCATTATCCTATTGTTATATATTGATGGCATATTACTTATCAGAAATGACATACCGATCTTATAGTCTGTTAAGGACTGGTTAAACAAATGTTTCTCCATGAAGGACTTAGGTGAAGTAACATATATTCTAAGGATAAATATCATTTGTGATAAATCCAAGACATTGCTTGGACTAATTCAAGATACATACATTGACCAGATACTGAAGAGATTTAGTATGTAACAATCCAAGAGAGAGTTGGTTTCAGTGTCACATGGTATACATCTTTCTAAGAAAATGTGTCATCAAACATAATAGGAGAAAGAGATAATGAGTAAGATCTCATATGATTTAGTGATAGGATCAATCATGTATGAAATGTTATATACTAGACTTGATGTTGCCTGCGCATTGAGCATGGTAGTCAGATATCAAGATGATCCAGGAGAATAGCATTGGTTTGTTGTTAAGGTTATCCTTAATTATCTGAGAAGAACTAAGGATATATTCCCAGTATATGGAGGAGATGAGGAGCTAGTCATCATGGGTTCCACTGATTCTAGGTTTCAAATAGATCATAATGATATGAAGTCATAGTCAGGATATGTTTTCTATCACAATTGAGGATCTATGAGCTAGAAGAGTTCAAAGAAGCTAGTTGTCGATTCTACAGTGAAGTTCAAATATATAGCAGCTTCTAGTGTATCCAAATAATATGTTTGGATACAAAGATTTGTCCAAGAGCTTGATGTGGTACCTAATAGTAAAGACCATGTCATGTTGTATTGTGATAATACTATAGCGGTGGCTCTTGAAAAAGAGTCAAGGTCGCACCAACGAAAAAAGCATATACTCCGAAAGTATAACCTCTTAATAGATTTTTCTTAGAGGGGTGAAGTTACAGTAAGAGGAGTTCCCACAAAGGAAAATGTGGTAGACCACTTGACTAAATAACTATCTCAACAAAATCATGAGTATCATGCGAGAGCTAGCAAACTAAAGGTTGTTAGCAGTTGACACTAGTGTAAGTGGGAGTCTATTAGATTTGGTGCCTTATAACCAACTTCTATGTACTTTATGATAATTTATATTCATTGTTTCTTGAATATTAATAAACTTCTTATCACATCATGATTTTTCTTCTGCGTGACATAGTACGTGATAATGTCCTAAGAGTATCCATCATATTGAAAGGTCATAGCAGTTCCCTGCTATGATGAGAACACAGGAGTGTCACAATAGTATTCTTAAATATATGTTCTATAGCTAGATAAAATCATTTGAGGGACACAAGTGATATAAGCTATCGGGTGTGGAGACACATAGGAATTTGAGGCACCTTCTAATGGTGTACGCCCTTCGTAATTTCCAGTGTAGGAAATTATGAGAAGGAGACCCTCCAATAAGAATCCAAATTTATATGTCATTGGATGTTCCTATCTATAGACATGTGTATTGGTCCTTAGACTTTAAGATTATTATTAATAGATGTTATGAGTTGTGTACTTTTATGTATTAATGAAAACTGTGATGACATATGTTCGTAGTGAAGTGGGATACATTAGGTGTGTCACGAGTAATATTTCATTAATGAATAATGTAAGAAAGGATTTTTCCATTTTGTTCTTTAACAGAAGTTGATATCTCAAACCCTTTGATAGAAATGATATGGCCTAAATAAATCAATGGTCATAGTGTTCTGTAGGCAAGTTCAATTTCCAAAAAGTCAAAGAAAAATGCATCGAGCACATAGGTTGATGACACCAGTATACAACCTGCTTGATTAGAGATATCAAGATAAAGGGATTATATTACACATTAAGCATTCATATGTGGTCTTATATCATTGCGACATTAACTTCTTTCTCTATAGGTACTTTGGTGTGTTTCTAGATGTTAATCTTGAACTTTTGGTTGTTTCGCTTAATGCCATTGAGAAAGAGGCCTAGAGGGTCACACACCAAGTGTATCTAGAACCTCAATTAAATAATATTATTATCTATTATTTAACATGTTGAATAAATATTATTCTCGCATATGGTTTAATAATTATTTGTTTGATCACATATATTTCATCACCAATTATTCGAGAGAATATTTTTTAAGTAGAATATTTAGTAAATATTTATTTTATTTTTTTGAATATAATATTTATTCATTTATTGGTAAATAATGCATTGATATTTATTTATTAAATAAATAATCATTATTCATGGTCCAATAAATATTGTGGAGGAATGGAAAACCAAGTTTAATGGTCCAGTGAGAAATAATATATATTGAATATTATTTTAATAAATAATATTTAATTTAATTCTTGAGTTTAGTGCATGTCAAGAAATATTATTATTATTATTATTATTATTGACATGAGGTTCTGCAGAAATTAAGAAAAATAATAAGGGTTCATGCGCAATTATTATTTTCTAACCCTACTAGTATATAAACCCAATTATAATATTTTCTTAAGGGTAACCAATTTCATTTGGTTGTACACAACAACAACCGGAGAGAATTCTCTTGAAGCCCTAAAGAGATCTCTCACCAAGAACACTCTCAAGAACGGAGTGTGATCCTCCTCCACCAACACTCTCTAGTCTAGAGAGATCGAAGAGAACCCTTCCTTGAAGAGATTCTTGAGGCGATCAAAGTCAAACAACACAAGCATCTGGATCTACCGCATTAGCACCCAGAGATTCCTACAGCGACATTCGGAGGTTCGTGGAACACGTGTGGATCACCGGTGGAGGGAATCTATTCTTGATTCCTACAACGCAATTATGGTATGACATAGAGACATCAGATCCATCAACGAATAAATAATTCATCACAAGGTAATTCTTTAATTGTTTAAGTTAATTATAAATAATATGAGATGATCTTACATCTTGGTTCTAGCGTTTAATCATCAATTATTATTTGATTCATTTTCATTGATCACGACATTTATCGTCATGTAAATCTCATATTAATTATCGATTATGACAAAAATATGAGTTGGGTGTGCCCCATCTGGCGCTTCCACTGTGCCTGGAACCTTCAACATGTACTGCATAAGATTCATCCAACAAACTATAAGAGTTGTTCACTCTTATAAGAAAGTGTTGTTGTTTAAAAATGACAAAGGCATGGAAGTGAGGAATATGGGAATTATAGAATATGATATCCACATATTGTAATACAAGGTATGCTTATTAAGTTGGATGGTGCTTTGTTAGACTTCAAGATCAAAATATCACAAGTCAGTGATTACATCGTGATTCAAGCAGAAGTTTGAATGAAGATTAAATGAGAAGATCATGGGATGATATTTGTGGGAATTTCAAATAAGATATTTGAAATTCATTATTGCGGTGAAAGCTAAATATTTTTTTGGGAAACTATTGACTGGTTTTAAAGTGGAGAATCATGAGAAGACCATGCGACCAAAATTCAAGGGAAGTTTCTATATTTAAATATAGAAATAATTTTTATATGATTTTTCATATAAAATATATATTAATAAATGAGAATACTTGAAAAATATGAAGAAACTAATACTAGATGATGTTTTTAGAACTGTTGTATTGAAGAAAGAGGAAGGAGAGATCAACTAGTTCTGCGAGAGCTTTAATCAACTGTGTCAAGCAAGTGATTTTGTTGTTGATCAATTGGAGGCTTTCATTTGATAGGGAAGAAGATCGGGGTGTGATTTCATGTTATCATACACAAGTCAAGTATTCAGAAAGTTTGTGCAGGAAGGTCAACTTGCATGCTTCTCTGCTGATATTTTTCTGGTAGTCAAAGAACGAGCCTGAGGAAGAAGATCTTATTCTCAGATGTAGAGACATCTTAAAATGTACTAAAGCTCTTGTCCTCTCTAAAAAGTAGAAGAGGTTGTTGGAATATTAGTTCTTCTAATATAAAAAACACCCCTATAGTTGCAGTCGCTCTCCAAAGATTCAAGGATGGATTCGGCCCTTATCTTGTATTAGCATAGACAAACTCACAAGAGTCAAAGAAGAACACTACCCCTCACTTATAATCACTTGAAAATTATATTAATAATATATATTTCGGAACTCAACTTGAACCTAGAAAGGAGTAGGTACCCACATTGGGAACAAACCTTGTAAAAATTCATATGTGCTTTGCATTTTCATATCTCAGTTACATACAGGTGAGGAAGGGTTTAAATAAGAGAGGAATGAGACCTTAAAAGGTCATGGAGGTTGATTTCTAAAGATGAAATAGTAAAAATTGTACCACTGATTCCCCACCCCAACCCCCACCCCCTCCACCCCCACCCCCCACACCCCCACCCCCCTCCACCCCCACCCCCCTTAGTGGTACTTTGACTAACCTGAGCACTTCAAGTGGTATCAAAGCTAACCAGGTTCCCTCTAAGATCATATTCTACTAAAATTGTCTAATAGAGGATCTGGATTCTATCAACAAAAGGGGTGTCCTCGTATTCAATGGAAATAAATTTCATGGCTAGAAGAAAATGATGAGCCCCTATCTTTTATCACAAGGCATAAAATTAAGTAATGTTGTTATAGTTGGATTTACACCTCTTGGAAGAGATGTTTTCATGACATTTATAGATAATAGAAAGATAGAAGTATATGGAAAAATCCATAAATGAAATTCTATCATCCTTGTCTAATAAAGTGTATAATAAAGTTATAGGGCTCAAGATAGCCAAGGAAATGTGGGATAATCTTGAGAATGTGTATGAAGGGAATGTCAAAATTAAAGAATCCAAACTACAAATCTAGAGAGCTAAGTTTGAAGATATCATAATGACAAATGATGGGACAAATGATTACTACTTCTCTAGAGTGAATGAGATAGTCGATCTCATCAGAGGTTTTGGTGATACTTTGGAAGATTCAACCATAGTTAAGAAGTTAATGTGAAATTTTCCTGACAGGTTTGATCCAAAGATATCTGCTCTGGAAGAAAATCAAGACTTATCTCTTAATGAGTATAATATATTCCTCAATTATGAGATGAGGAAGACTCATGTGTTCAAGAAAAATGCTGAGGAAATGGAATTCAAATCCATGAACAAACTCAATATCAAATAGGAGGAAGCAAATTCCTCTAGTGAATCAGAAGAAGAAGAAGAGAAGAAATGTGAAGATTATAAAAGAATAATGGCCCTTGTCTCTAAAAACCTAAATGGGGAAAGGGGGTTCAAAGGAAAACTTCAACTCAAGTGCTTTAAATGTGGAGGAATTGGACACTAGCTAATTGTCCAACAAAAAGAGTTTGGAGTGTAAAGATGAAGAAGATGAAGAGAGGCCTCAAAGAAAATAATGGGGAATAAGTTCAAAGGAAGCAAATAGATCAGGTGACAACAAAGAAAAGTTTCAAAGAAAGAAAAAAATCATGTTGAACAAGGAAGAGGATGACTACTCTACTTCAAGTAGTCAATCTAAAGAATACACTAAAGAAATGTTCAGTAACTTCATAGTTCATATTGAAAAACATGAATAAATTTCAAGCAGTGAGGAAGGAGAAGAAACCTATTTGGAGCACATACTGAAAGTCAAGCTTGAAGTGTGTCTTAAAAGAAACACTCAACATAAGAGGGAAGTAAACTCCTTAAAGAAATAGGTTGTGAAGTTGGAGAAAGATAGAGAAGAATTCCACTACTAAAAAATTGATTATGTTGAGGAAATTAAACTTCCTAATGTGAAAGTTACTGAGAAAAAGAGAATACTGAAAGAATCTGAGAAAGAAGTTGCTGCAAAGGAAGAAGAATTAAACATTCGATCATGGTGTCTTGAGGTTGAGAAGACCCTAGGAAAAATGGATGATTATGATAAAGTGTTGGAAATAAAGGTTTTATCATCAAAAGATACTGAGAAATGTTGTACACAAACTCAGGTAAAAACTACACCCAAGACATGGAAGAATGCTAAATTTGTTTCAACTAACAGTGCGGGTTCTAAAAGAAAATTTGAGCAAGCTTCGATTGAGAAAACCTATGATAAGTTTACTCCTAATTCAAAGGGAGTTGAGGAAAACTTGAGAAGGAAAGGCTCCCTGATGCCAAAGAAAAATGAGGTAAGAAATGTATCAAGATAGTAAGCTGGAATTCATAGAAATACTCAATGGTTTCATGGAAGAACTGGTTTTAAAGGTTGTGATTGGTGTTGTGAAGTATTTGGGCATAAAGATTGTGTTTGTTAATACAACATGTCTCTCTCAAGGAGTCAAATAAGGCAAGAATTGAGGGGTATCTAGAGAATAGAAGGAACACAGCTGAGATGAAGTGGGAATTGAATAGAAATTTATCTCAGTTACCCATCCAAAACAAATTTGAGTGTTTGGAGGAAATTCGTGGAAGGTGTGATTAGAAAGTTCACTATATTGAGGAATATATGACCATGCTTCTAGGATAAACTCAACTAGTTGTTAAAGGTAAGAAGACTCAAAGAGGTAACAAAACAAAAAAGTCACTTGTTGCTAAAGTGGCTCTTAAAGCTAGAAAGAGGAGCAGGCCGTGGATTCTTAATAGTGGTTTCTCATCACATATGATTGGTGACACCAAGATCTTGAAGAATATTGAAGAACATGATGTTGGTGTTATTACCTTTTGGAAAGAGAGCTCATTGAAGAAAAAAGGAAGTGTAACAACTGAAGTTGAAGCCTAAAAGCTAAAATCAAAATGTCTTGTTTGTTGATGTGCTTAAACAAAAACTTGTTGAGTGTGAGTCAATTTTTTTATAAAGGCAATGATGTTATTTTCAGAAGATACATTTGCCTCATCAAGATGATAAAAGATAGAAAAGTTGTCACTAGAGCTGAAAGAACCAGTGGTAACCTTTTCCAAATTGGAGATTGAAGTAATTCTTTTTATTGAGCTCAAAAGATGAAAACAAGTTATGGCATAAAAGATTGGGTTATTGTTTTCAAATAAGTTTAAGCAATATTTCCAAGGGAGATACGGTAAAAGACTTTCCTCATCTCAAGAGAGAAAGATAAGACATCTGTGAAACCTTCCAAAAGGGGGAAATGACACAAGGATGTCATAAAAGGATAGAAATTCCCATTGGGCCACTTGACCTGATACATTTTGATTTGTGCAAACCAATGAGGCATAAATCCACTCGGGGTGATCTTTACTTCATCACATTCACTATTGATTATACAAGAATGACTAATGTGATGTTCATAAAGCATAAGTTAGAAGCAATGGAAATGTTTAAAAAATTAAGAAAAGAGTTGAGAAATAACTGGGGATGTGTATCAAGAAGCTTATATCTGATCATGGTAGAGTTTACAAGCAAATCATTTGAATCCTACCTTGACAAGAAAGGAATTAAACATCAATATAGTACTCCTTATACGCCCCCAACAAAATGGAGTAGCAAAAAGAAAGAACAGAATCTTGGTTGAGATAGGGAAAACCATGCTTATGGAATATAACATCTCAAAGTTTTACTAAAAAGAGGCTTTATGCACAACTATACATATTAAAAACATGTGTTTGTTGAGACCAAATTACAATATGACCTCTTATGAGGTGTGGAATAATAAGAATCCTATTGTGGACAACTTCAGGGTGTTTGGTAGTCTTTGCTTGATGAAAATAAAGAACAAGAATCTAGGAAAGTTTAGTCAGAAAGCTAAAGTACCTTTTTGGAATACTTATCCAATGGAAAGGGCTACCAGCGTTGGATTAAGAATCTTTGTAAAATGGCATACTATCATGAAGTAAGAATCATTGAGATAAGCTCAGCGTTCATGTTCCAAACAAAGCAGATTTTGAAGACCCTGATGAAGATAATGAGAAGATTCCTGAGAAAGACAATGAACGACTGGCTGAAAATGAACCTCAAGTGTTGACATTGACTCTAATCAGACCAGTGATGAAGATATGTTAAGGAAACATGTAGAGAAATAAGTGATCGACGATTCGTAGAAGAAGAGTGAAAGGGAAAATCATAAGAATGAGAAGAAGATTATGAGACAAAGATTTACATGGTTCGGGAAATGGTTCTTATGTCCATAGAGAGATAGAAATATCACTATGTTTGGGAGAAGAATTACAGGGCAAAATTAGAGTTTCACACATACGCATAGAAACCCCTGCTAAAATGTGCTCATAAAGAATACGATGCAACTGTGCCACCTACTGCACAGTAAGTCCATTGTACTACAGTGACCGGTGAAGTTCACGGAGCTACAGTATCATTGTCTCCAAAGTCCGAGATGCTATAGTAACCATGTCAAAGTTTGCACTACTACAGTGCCCTGCCAGTGTCATCGGTTAGCTCTGCTACAGTCCAATCAGAGTTGTTACAGTGTCCATAATTTAGGGCGAGGACCTTCAACCCCCGAACCCCTGAGCAAAGTGTCACGGGTTGAGCATCTCAGCACAGCGGTTCGCCCATGCGGCACCCCAGCCCCCTCCAAGGTGGGTGGGGTTCAGCCGTTCAACTCTTCATATGTGTGGTTCACTGGTTTCGTCCTGCCATGGACTCATCAGGAGAGTGGCCTCAACTCCCAACCAGTGGTATCAAGACTGACACGCACCATCCTCCACTTTGTCGGGGCGACTCTCATCTCTTTGATATGGACAAATCAGATGAACCGCAACTTTGATGTTCTTGTTGGTGTGGGACAGGACCCCCATGATTGGGTCGTGACATTCTCCCACCACCATTCCATGCACGCCCTCGTGCATGCAGGGTCGTGACCTTCTGTGTGTCTGCGAAATGGTCTTCTTCCAACTAATTAGCAACCAAGCATGGCCTCAAGGGACACTCCTTCCTTGCCGTAGGCATCAATGGTTCACCCACTCTCTGGGTCGCAAACCACCTCCACGAGACCCAGCCTTCATAGTGGCGTCTCTACCTCTGTCATCACTCGAGCACGACCTTCTCTATCGTGTCACCTCCGCATGACACCCCGGAACTCCGCTCCCACCACCAAGGTTCGTCCGGCAGCATTCCGCAACACCACGAGGCACATTTCCTCTGATACCACTTGTCACGAGCTGAGTGTCTCAGCATAGCGGTTCGCCCGTGCGGCACCCCAACCCCCTCCAAGGCGGGCGGGGTTCAACCGTCCAACTCTTTATATGTGTGGTTCACTAGTTTCATCATGCCATGGACTCATCAGGAAAGTAGCCCCAACTCCCAACCAGTAGTGGTGTTAAGACTGACACGCATCATCCTCCACTTTGTCGGGGCGACTCTCATCTCTTCGATAGGGAGAAACCAGATGAATCACAGCTTGATGTTCTTGTTGGTGTGGGATAAGACCTCTATTATTGGGTCGTGACATTCTCCCACCATCATTCCATGCACGCCCTCGTGCATGCAGGATCGTGGCCTTCTGTGTGTCCGTGAAATGGTCTGCTTCCAACTAACTGGCTACCAAGCATGGCCTTAGGGGATGCTTCTTCCTTGTCGTAGGCATCAATGATCCACCCACTCTCTAGGTCGCAAACCACTGTGGTCCACCCACTCTCTAGATCACAAACCACCTCCACGAAATCCACCCTTCATAGTGGCATCTCTGCCTCTGACATCTCTCGAGCGCGACCTTCTCTATCGTGTCACCTCTGCGTGACACCTCGAGACTCCACTCCCACCACCAAGGTCCGTCTGGCAACATTCCGCAACACCACGAGGCACATTCCCTCTAATACCACTTCACGGGCTGAGCGTCTCAGCACAACGGTTCGCCCGTGTGGCACCCCAGCCCCCTCCAAGGCGGGCGGGGTTCAGTCGTTCAGCTCTTCATATGTGTGGTTCACTGGTTTCATCCTGCCATGGACTCATCAGGAGAGTGGCCCCAACTCCCAACTAGTGGTGTCAAGACTAACATGCATCATCCTCCACTTTGTCGGGGCGACTCTCATCTCTTCGATAGGGACAAACCAAATGAACCGCAGCTTTGATGTTCTTGCTAGTGTGGGACATGATTGGGTCATGACAAAAGGCATGCTACCTCCTACAACCTTCAGCGACCTCACCACGAAGATCAAACAGCAGGAGTTACGGCCTGGTGTACAGTATGAGTTGCCAGCAATTGACCCATTTTCATCTAAGGATCGAGCTACACTAGTCCAACAAAAAGGGGCTGATGAAGTTGATAAATTGAAATATTAGAAGATGAAATGACATACGAAAGTAGAAAAATATAATTTACAACTAGAGTGCACTAGTTCATGCAAGGAGATTGAGGCTTGACAACCAAACTACTTTAATCTCTCTCAAATCGTGCCTCATTTAATTTCTGAGGATGTTAAGCACAAAGAATGGGTTAATTCTATGAATGATGAATTTGACCAAATTGATAAGAATATCCCTTGGGATCTTATCCCTAGACCAAAAAAGGAAAATTGTGATTTGGACCAAGTGAGTGTTCATAAATGGGGGGGTTCAAGGAACAAGGTCAAGCTTGTGTTGAAAGTTTATTCACGAGGAATGGGTTGATTTTGAAAAACATTTGGTCTGGTTGCAAGATTGGAATCTATAAGAATGTTCCTGGTATTTTCAGCTTATAGGTGGTACAAAATATATCAAATGGATGTAAAATATGCCTTCTTAAATAGAGAGTTGGAAGAAAAAGTTTACATTGAGTAACCTAGAGGATTTTCTCTAAATAGTGATGGAACAAGGGTTTGCAAGCTAAAGAAGGCTCTCTATCGGCTAAAACAGGCCCTTGGAGCCTGGTACTCAAAGTTGGATGGCTGCCTGAGATAAATGATATTCACTAAGGGAAAAGTGGACATCAACCTATACATAAAGGAAATAGAGGTAGGTTATCTCATTGTAATTGTTTATGTTGATGATATTATTTTTATAGAAGATAAAGAGAGTGCTTGTAAAGAATTTACTAGACAAATGAATAATCATTTTGAGGTGTCAATGCTAGGAAAATGAACTACTTTTGGGGATTGGAAGTGCTACAAAAGGATGTCTTTATTTTTGTTAAAGAAGTTTGGTATGGGAGACTCCAAATCGGTGTCCAACCCCATACAGGTTGGAATGTAACTGGGCAAGGATATTGAAGGAGAAAGTGTGAATCAAAAGAAGTTTAGAAAACTAATATGTGGTTTACTTTATCTCACTGCATTAAGATCTGATATTGTCTATAAAGTAACCCTATGAGCAAGGTATCAAAGTGACCCTAAAGAGTCGTGTTTTATGACTGCTAAGAGAGTTCTAAAATATATCAAAGGAACCTTGGACTTTAGGTTGATGTGGAAGAAAAGTAAGCACCTGAAACTGTCTAGATTTACTGATGTTGACTGGACAAGTGACTGTGATGACAGAAGATCAACTTTAGGTGGAATTTTTCTATTAGGAGGAAGCTTTGTGAGCTAGCATTGTCTAGCACTATAAAAAAAAAGAAAAACTCAACTGCATTGAGCACCATAGAGGCAAAATATGCGTCTTCTAAAAGTGTTTATACCCAAATGATCTGAATGAAAGAACGACTTGGATATTTGAGGGTGAAAATTGAGAAACCACTCAGAATTTCATGTGACAATCAAAGTGTAATTGAGATCTCTAAAAATGAAACGCTCTAGGTTTAAGCACATTGAAATTAGATTCCATTTCATTAAAGAGAAGGTTGTCAATGGGGATATAAAGTTGGAATGTATTCCCGCCAGAGATTAACTTGTTGATATATTCACCATGGAAATGATAGAGGGAAAAATTGAGAATTTGGGGCTAAACATGAAGGTTCAGCCCTTCACTCTTGAGGGTGTTAGGTGCAAACCAAATCTCACATCGGTTTCTGTGAGAAGCGACGGCTAACACATAAGCTTCAAGGGGCTACTCTTATTACCAATTGGCATTAAGAAGGAGCCCCAAAAGGGCTAATGTGTTGGCCCTATAAAGTTTAGACTTGGAGGAATTAGTTCTGACAAGTTGTATCATAGTCATGGTGTAGTCCAGATATGATGTGGATAGCAGGTTCCCAAACTAGTTGGACAACGATAATGGTGGCTCGATGGGAGCATGTGGATCCATGGTGGCACCACATGTCTAAAGTCTCTCTGATAACAGCAATCAGACGACATGTCTCAATGGAGAAACAAGAGTACAAGATGATTAGATCGAATGGATTATCGTTGAAGGAGAGGTTCGGATGTGTAGTCTTTAGTTTGAAGGAAGATTGTTAGGTGAAAATTCAATCTCACATCGGTTTTCATGAGAAAGCAGTGGACAACACATAAGTTTTGAATCTAAAGAAGTGCACAACTTCATGCTTTTTCTTTTGTGAATCTAGAGCTTCTGTTATTGCAAAAGGGGAGGAGCTAATTATAATGAAATAATTGGGGGCATCTAAGTCATTTGAATAAATTTTTCCTGAGAAAAATAATCTCAAAAACATTGTCTTATCAGGCATACATTTCTCCTCGAGAAATGTTGTGCTTTGATGACTTTGATGTGAGTTATGGAGTTTGGTTAAGAGTTGTTAAAAGTTGACAACAAATCCAAAGAGGGTTGGAGAGTCCATTGGAATTGTTAAAAGATTGTCTTTGTGAAAATCATTGGAAGTTGTTGAGGCTAACCCCCCAAACATGAAAGTGGGGAGGGTGGGAATAATCATAAAATGAGATCCACATATCGTAATACATGATATGTTTATAAAATCGGACGATATTTTGCTGAACTTCAAGATCAAAGAAACATTATTGTTTCAGCATATAATCTTTCATTCACATGCCCTGTAAATCTAAAATCACATCTATCACTTTAAATTAATTATGTTTTCATTAAATCCAAATCATCTCGATTACACATATTCCTCACCTTAATACACATCATCAATACGAACTCCAAACTAAAATAACACACAACTTTTATCAACAATATAGCAGCAAACAAATGTCAGCCAGTCTTTTCAAAGGCAACATTTCTCATTTTAGTTCATTCACCGAGTTTTTTTTTAAAATAAGTTTTTTTAAAAAAATATTTTTTAAAAATAGGCTAGGTTAAAAAAAATTGAAAATACGCCACAAAGGCGGCATCCACGATGCCGCCTTTCCCCTAAAACAGGAAAAAAAATATTTTTTCTAGAAAATTTTTATTTTTATTTTTATTTTTATTTTTATTTTTATTTTTATTTTATTGTTTTGTTTATATATATATATATATATATAAACAAAAAAACAAAAATAACAAAAATAAAATTTTCAGCAGAATTTATCCGCTATTTAAAATCCAGCAGTACTGCCATTACAACAGTCTGGATTCTGACAGAAGCTCTCACCCAGGGTTCATTTTTATAAGAGTGCTTACCCTGGAAATCATTCTGCATTTCCGATGTGGGATTCTGATTCTCCATTTCCTGCACAGAACATTCTGCATTTCCGATGTGGGATTCTGTTTCAAGTACGTGACTTTGAAAGACTATAAAATATAAACTATAAGGCCAATATAAATAAAACTTAAAACATGGATTAAACATATAAAAAATAGTTGAAAACAAATAAAAATCATAAAAAATGATGATAAAAAAATAATTTATAAGCTTTCAAAATCACTTACTTGAAACTTAAAAAGTTTCAAGTACGTGATTTTGAAAGCTTATAAAATATAAATTATAAGACCAATATAAATGAAACTTAATACATGGATTAAACATAAAACAAATATTTGAAAATAAAAAGAATTTCGTAAAAAATATTGATGAAATATAATTTATAAGCTTTCAAAACGACCAACATGAAATATAAAAATGTTTCAAGCACGTGACTTTGAAAGCTTATAAAATATAAACTATAAGACCGATATAAATGAAACATAAAACACGGATTAAACATATAACAAATAGTCGAAAATAAAAAAAAATTGTAAAAAATGTTCATGAAAAATAATTTATAAGCTTTCAAAACCACCTACTTGAAACTTAAAATGATTAAAGTATGCGGTTTTGAATGACTAAAATATAAACTATAATAGAAGTTATTAATAATTAATTATTTAATAATTAACTAATTAATTAGTAATATAATTATTCAATATATAATAGTTAATTAGTTAATTAGTAATATAATTATAAATTATATTTATCCATTATAATTAATAATTAGTAATTATTCAAAATTATTATATAATAATTAATTAGTTAATTGGTTATATAATTTTTAATTATATAATAGTTAATTAGTTAATTAGTAATATAATTATAAATTAAAATTATTCATTAAAATTATTAATTATTAATAATTAAATATTAATTTGTTAATTAATAATATAATTATTAATTATAAAACTATTAATTGTATAATAATTAGTTAGTTAATTAGTAATTATTAATAATAAAATATATAATAAATAATTAGTTAATTACTAATATAATTAGCAAATTAGTAATATAATTGTTAATTATTTAATAATTAATTAGTTACTTAGAAATATAATTATTAATTATTTAATAATTAATTAGTTACTTAGAAATATAATTATTAACTATATAATAATTAATTAGTTGATTAGTAATATAATTATTAACTATATAATTTGTAATTTGTTAATTAGTGTTTATTAATCATTAATTATATAATAACTAATTAGTTAATTAGTAATAAAATTATTAATTATATAATAGTGAATTAGTTAATTTTTTGAGAAAGATATAGTCGAGGCCCTTTTTATAATTAGTTAATTAGTAATATAATTATAAATTATAATTATTCATTATAATTATTAGTTAGTATTTATTAAAAATTATTATATAATAATTAATTAGTTAATTATTAATTATATAATAGTTAATTAGTTAATTAGTAATATTATTATTAAATATAATTATTATAATTTTTAATTAGTAATTATTAATAATTAAATGTCATAATTAATTAGTTAATTAGTAATATTATCATTAATTATATAATAATTAATTAGTAATCTAATTATTACATATATAATAAATATTTAGTTAATTAGAAATATAATTAATAATTATAACTAATTAATTAGTAATTAGTAATTATTAATTATTAATTAGTTAATTAGTAATATAAATATTTATTATAATTATTCGTTATAATTAGTAATTAGTAATTAATAATTATTAATAAGTAATTAGTAATTATTAATTAGTTAATTAGTAATATAATTATTCATTATAATTATTAGTTAGTATTTATTAAAAATTATTATATAATAATTAATTAGTTAATTAGTAATATAATTATTAATTATATAATAGTTAATTAGTTAATTAGTAATATTACTATTAAATATAATTATTATAATCTTTAATTAGTAATTATTAATAATTAAATATGACATAATTAATTAGTTAATTAGTAATATTATCATTAATTATATAATAATTAATTAGTAATCTAATTATTACATATATAATAAATATTTAGTTAATTAGAAATATAATTAATAATTATAACTAATTAATTAGTAATTATTAATTATTAATTATTAATTAGTTAATTAGTAATATAAATATTTATTATAATTATTCGTTATAATTAGTAATTAGTAATTAATAATTATTAATAAGTAATTAGTAATTATTAATTAGTTAATTAGTAATATAATTATAAATTATAATTATTCATTATAATTATTAGTATTTATTAAAAATTATTATATAATAATTAATTAGTTAATTAGTAATATAATTATTAATTATATAATAGTTAATAATTAATTAGTAATTATTAATTAGTTAATTAGTAATATAAATATTAATTATAACTATTCATTATATTATTAATTATTAATTATTACTCATAAATTATTACTTATATAATAATTATTTAGTTAATTATTAATATAACTATTAATTATATAATAATTAATTAGTTAATTAGTAATATAATTATAATCTTTCAAAGTCATGTACTTGAAACATTTTTAAGTTTCAAGTATGCGGTTTTGAAAACTTATAAATTATTTTCATTAACATTTTTTTGGAAATTACTAATGTTTTCAACTATTTCTTATATGTTTAATCAATGTTTAACGTTTCATTTATATTGGTCTTTTATTTTATGTTTTATGGTCTTTTCAATTCACGTACTTGAAAAATATTATGTTTCAATAGGCGGTTTTGAAAGCTTATAAATTATTTTTCATCAACATTTTTTTGGAAATTCATTTTGTTTTCAACTATTTATTATATGTTTAATCAATGTTTAAAGTTTCAATTATATTCGTTTTATAGTTTATATTTTATAGTCTTTCAAATTCACGTACTTCAAACATTTTGAAGTTTCAAGTAGGTGGTTTTGAAAGGTTATAGATTATTTTTCATCAACATTTTTGAGGAAATTATTTTTGTTTTCAACTATTTATTATATGTTTAATCAATGTTTAAAATTTCATTTATATTGGCATTATAATTTATATTTTATTATATTTCAAAGTCACGTACTTGAAACAGAATCTCACATCGGAAATACAGAATGTACTACGCAGGAAAGGGAGAACATGAATCTCACATCGAAAGTGCAGAATGATTTTCAGGACAAGCCCTCTTATAAAAGGGAGGTCTATGTAAGAGTTTCTGTCAGAATCCAGACTGTTGTAATGGCTTTGTAATGGCTGTAGCGCTGCATATTTAATAGCAGAGAAATTCTGCTGAAATTTTTTGTTTTGTTTATATATATATATATATATATATATATATAAACAAAACAAAACAAAAATAAAATAAAATAAAAATTTTCAAAAAAAAATTAGGGGAAAGGCGGCATCGCGGATGCCGCCTTGCACCCGAAATGAAAAGGCGGCATCCGAGATACCGCCTTTAAGGTGCATTTTTAAAAATATTTTCGCCCTAGCGTTTTCAGGGAAATTTTTTTAAAAAAAAACGTAAAAAAAAATCCTCATTCACCTCTCTGAACTAAATTAACTTCTCTTAATTTTTAGACCACTTGAGAAGTAGTCTTTCATGCCCAGTCCAATCAAATCAATTCACCAAATCAGCCTTATATTGGTTATGTTTTCAATTTCAATAATCTCCCTCGTTGCTAAACTCATTCATAATGCACACATGATTCACAAGAGCACACAATTAAACTTCAAGAAAAATGATTGAGATCACCAACCACTTAATCGATTAACAATCTACACCAAAGACGGACAACAAATTCCTCCTCAGTAATCAATAAATCCAACAAACTAGGAGAACGAATTAGAATATAGCAGCAAGCAAACCACGTTGTCTTCAAACAAAACCGTAGGGCAAACGATTCTATTACTGTCATGATCGCATCGCAACTCACGGATCGCAAATCCATCAAGAAATGAGAGAGAAATCATCAAAAGATGATTAAGAGGAAAAGAGAGATCGGAGGAAATTCCCGTAATACAGTTCGTCTAGAGGTCAAGGAATAAATTTTAAACCAAAATTCTGTGGAGGTGAAATTCCACAAATACCCTTCATTAAATAGAAGACGTGGCAGCCCACAGGAGTCCCGGTGGACCAACAACGGACTTCAGGTGGCCCAGAAGCTACCACCTCACTGTCCTGACCACCGGACTCCCTGTGGGCTGCTACAGTGAACTTTAAGTTCACTCAGAAGTCCAATTCCACTGCTGCCTTCTTCAACCCAAAATTTAAACCATAATGCATCAAATTTAAATTCAAAATACCAAATTTAAAATTTTAATACATACCCAAAAAACCCAGAGCGACACACTGCTAGTACTTAAGCAGAAAGAATTATTTTTGGGGCAACAGCTACTTCACATGAAGAGTTGTTTTATATCAAAAGAAGAAGACAGAAATACAACGAAAAAGATGTGTTAGTACATCTTAGTTCTGGGAGGAAGGATTGAAGTTCTTGAAGGAATGGAGAAAGGGATTGAGGCCATAGAAAGTCTAGAAAAGCATATTGAGGCTTTGAAAAAGAAAGACAGATGTTAATTTTTTTTTCCATTCTAACATTTCGAAATTCTACTTCTGTTTTTTATTTAATGAAAATTATCTTTTTTTTATTTTTTTATTTTATTTTATTTTATTTTTGCTCTGTTCGTTACTTTTACTTCGATTTATATATCATACTTAACTCTTTGTATTCTTTTTGAGAATCAAAAAGAAATAGAATTAAGTATGGTAAGTAATGGAGGGAAAATATGGTAACACGTTAGTTTTAGACGGATGGTAATGTTCTATCTTACTTAAATTACCATGTTTTGTGATCATCAAAGAGAAATAGATTGTTAGGTCATTTTTCTAATGACAACCTCCAGATCCTTTGGTTCTGATTAATCACAACACGTTCATTTTCAACTAATGTTTTTAATTTTCGGTGAATTTAGCATTAGTATAAAAATATACCAAGCATTACCTATATACCAAATGACTTCTCATCTACTGGACCACATCTACCGGAATACATGCATATTGAATTACATATACCAAAGCATTACATACATACCGGACTGTATGACTTCATCTACTGGATCACAACTAGCGGAATACAAGAATACCGAATTATATATATATATATATATATATGTAGACTGTATCTATCAGTATTATATTATTGAAGTATGAAAAAAATATAAAAAGCATAAAAGCTGGTTACAAGCCTGAATATATTTAATATGGACAATATTAACAAGCGGGGAAGTACTGTAAAGTTAATATACATACTCGAATATGTGCAAACTTACACAGAAGGCAGTGAAAACATCTCCTTCAATGTTCTTGATTTCTTCGAAAAATACTGAAACAGGCGAAAAATATTAACAACAATAGCAGCAGCCAAAAACTGACTTAAGATCTAACTACATACCTGCTACACCCAGTTCCTCTTAGAACGGAGTTCAGTTAGTTTATCCCTGTATTCCGCTGCCACACAACAAACACAAAGCTTTCCCTTTTTTTCAGATCCTAACAGGGCATTTCTACATAGCCCCTAACAAATGTAAACAAATCAGAGTTCATATGCAGGAACATTACCAGCATCTTTGTACCGCTCCTCCACAGCAGCAACGAGCATATCACGCAACAGATTAAACTCCGTTGATTCAGCACAAGGGTGACCGTTTGGCCTAAAAATTATATAAATTTATGAATCCCGTAAGAAATTTACGGTTTTAAAATGTACAATTTGACACAGATTCTACCTATCAAGTTCAGTAAATAACAAGCCATCCGAAGCAAGTGCTCGATTTGACACCCTTGCAGGTTCGACAATTCTCATCCCATCACTTTGCGCTAAATACTTGTTTACTTGTATGGGCACCTGTATTAACAGATACAACGAAAAAGATGAGCTTAATTCAGGTGACAAGGAATTGCGGTTCATGTTATGCACTTCATGCTATGTACTCCGTGTCTCGGGTTAGCTGTCCTGGGAACCCATTCAAGCTCAACCCTAACCCTAACCCTAACCCTGACCCGACCCATTTAAGAAGGGGTCAGCCCTAACCTGACCTATTTAACTTTAAATATATAACACGGACTGTATCATGACACGTTCAATTAGTTAATATCACATAAACTCAATGACCTAACCAACTTAAATTGTCCCATTTAGACTAAAAAAAACCTAATTAATATGAAACATATGTTATTCATGTTGCAACTCGACCCTCTTAAACCATTTACATTAAATAACGTGTCATAAACATGTTAAATTATTTCAAATTAAGATGATTATAGGAATAAAATATGTTATAAAATTAATTATTGCTATATTTTTAATATTTTATATTATCATTATGTTTTTAATCGGGCCAAACAGGTTGGAAATGGCCAACCTGAACATGACACAAATATCATTTCTATCAGATTACTCAACCCGATTACTACCCGGGCCCATCTATGTCTGACCCAAACCTGTTTAACGTGCCGAGTCGTGTCAAGTGGAGTTTGTGTCGAGTTCAAAATTACTACATAAGCAACCATTGCAGCAACTAATACAATGCTAGGACTCGGATAATTTACTGCCTATACAACACAACTTGGGCAAGTTTATTGACAATGGAGATCCGTGTGTGTTCGGCTTACTTGAAAAATAGTGGGGCAAATTTCCAAAACAACAATAAACCTGTCATACCTGACATCTTACTGCAATGTTAATGGCATCTGACGGTCTCAAGTCCAAGCAGATGTGCTCAGCTTCATTGTCCACCTGTTGTTACATTCAGAATATGTTAGCTAGCCTCCACAGAGGCAATTTTTGAACCTGACAGAGTAAAACGGGTTCAGGTCAGGCATAAATCGAGTTCGATGCAAATAATATTCAGGTCGAATTTGGGTTGACCATTCCTGAGTTGTCTGACCCAATTAAAAATAAAAGGATAATATAAAATATTAAAAATATAATGATAATCAATTTTATAATATATTTTATACTTATAATCAGCTTAATTTGAAATAATTCAACAAGTTTATCACCCATTATTTAAATACTTGGCAGGTCAGATTAGGGTTGACCCCATCATTAATGAGTTGGGTCAGGTTAAGCCATTAAATTAAATGGGTCCAATGGCGGTTCAGCTTAAATGGGTTCATAGGACGGCCAACCCAACACTAACCCAGCCCGCGAACCTGAATTGCCACCTCTAGCTCCACATATCCTTCCTAAAGATGCAAAATAGGAAAGTCGAATTAAATATTGGTTTCAATGTAAGTATTTACCTTTGTGAGATACAGCTGAGCAAAATATGCATCATGCACCCTTTTGGTGACTCGAACAAGCTTCACCTGGCAGATAGGGAAGCATAATGTCAAGACAAATTTCCAAAGAAAACTCCAAAATAGAATATAGACTAATGGAATTAATATAATCCATGCTAATATTCTTTTTTTATTATGAATAAAAAAATTACCGCGTAACCCATCTTGTCAATCATTTCCTGCAGTACTTGGTATAAAGTAGGTCTGGCCTGGAAAGTAATAACCAAAAAAAAAAAACATTCCATAATCACACAGCTATAAACCTACAAACCACACAAAATATGCAACTAAAATTATAAAGCATGCAAACAAAAGGAAAAAGTGATCCAGCAAGACTGGACCAATCCAGATCCAACCCAATTAATCAAGTTTGATTACAAATTTTATATAAAGACCTGAAACAAGGACCTGGGCATGGTTATTGTTGGAGTCTGCATCCCACATCGGACTTGAGGTCCGGTGTGGTCTTTATTATTTGTTATAAATACACCCAAAGGGCTCCTTTGGATGTACACCTTGGGGGTTCGGATTCCTCTCTTTTATTCCTCTACATGGTATCAAAGGAGGTTTTTTGAAATTCAATCCCTCCCTTTTTTTTTCCCCTTTAGGGTTTCACCGTCCGGGGGGCGGCAGCCTCAAAGCCCCGTAGGGTTACCGCCGCCGCCCCTCCGCCTCTGCTCCACGCTGCTCCTGCCGGTCCTCCCTCCCGGCAGCTCTCCTGCATGGCGCGGCTCCCCTTCCCGGCGGCCTTCTCCCTCCTTCCCGACGGATCCAGCTCCGTCGGCCGCCCCCGTCCCCCTCCGCTCCTCCTCCTAGCCGCCTCCTCCTCCGGCGGTCTCCTTCCGACGGCTCCTCCCTCCCGTCGACTCCCTCCCTCGCGACGGCTTCCCTCCCGCGCGGCTTCCGGCTCCCGCGCGACTTCCGGCGCGGCCCGCGGCTCATCCCGGCTCGACTTCCGGCGCGGCCCGCGGCTCATCCCGGCTCCCGCGGCTCATCCCGGCGGATCTCCTCCTCTCCCGTCGCGTCGCTACCCGTCGCGTCGCTACCCGTCGCGTCGCTACCCGTCGTCGGCCCTCCACTGCGCGCGACGACCCTCCCGCACGGAACTCTCCAGACGTCGTCTCCTCCTGTCCCAGCGCCAACCCTCCGTCCCAGCGCCAACCCTCCGTCCCAGCACCGGATCTAGGCTAATCCTGCCAGATCCGGCGATTTTCGGCCAGATCCGGACTGCGCGCACCTCCGCTGCAATCCCGCTGCAACATCGCCTCCCTGCTGCTCAACTGCTCCCTCCATGCCGGCCTCTTCCTGCTTACCGCGACGTTCCCGCCTCAATCGATGGCCTCCGCCAGTGCGGTTTTCCCGGCGCTCCGACGACCGGCACCGCCAGTGCGGCTTTCCTGGCGCCTCCTGCGGCTTCCCCGCTTCGCCGGCATCTCCCGACGTCTCCCGGAAGCCGCTTCTCTATCCGTCGGCACGCCCATTCGCTGGCGCAGCAGCTTGACCACCTCGGATTTGGGTCTGTTGGCGCCGCCAGATCCCGCAACGATTTCTGCGGAATCCCCGCCTCCCGTCGCTGGCCCCGCAAGTGCGGTTTTCCCGGTGCTAGTTTGGATTTCCCGGCATTTCATCGACCGGCCCCACTAGTGCGGCATTCCTGGCGTTCCGTCAACTGGCCGGTCTGCGTGGTCATCTGCTGCGCCTGCAAGATCTTCCATCCATCATCCTGTGGGGGAGCTTCGATCGTGAGGGGGAGCAGCAACTTTTGCAGCTTTCTTTTTATTTCGTCATGTTTTGTCATCAAGCTGGGTATGTCCAGCTTGAGGGGGAGTGTTAGCGTCTGTTTTATTGTTTTCTTTTCATTATGTGTCCAAGCTAGGTTCACCTAGCTTGAGGGGGAGTGTTGGAGTCTGCATCCCACATCGGACTTGAGGTCCGGTGTGGTCTTTATTATTTGTTATTGTTGGAGTATGTGTAACTTCCTGCCCCACTTCCTTTGTAACTTCCTGCCCCACTTACTTTGTAACTTCTCTTTGTAACTTCCCTATCTTTTCTATAAATGAGGGCCCTCTCCTCACCTTGAGGAGTGAGGGGGATTTCTGATTTTTACATGGTATCAAAGGGAACTTAATCCCGATCCCCCCTCCCATATATTTTTTTTTGCTCTAGGTCTCCCATCTTTTTTTTCCCGTGGGGGCGGCGGGCTCCATGGCTTACGAGCCATAGGAATTCTCCGCCGCCCCCTGCCGGCGATCCCTTCCCGGCGGATTTCCCGTCCCGGCGGCTCTCCAGCGCTGCTCCCCGTCGCGGCTTCCCCCGGTGCGCCTTCCCTCGTCGTCCGGCACTGCTCCGCTGCTCCGTTGCCGACGTCCCTCCCCTGCGGACTCCCAGCGCCTCCCTCCCGCGGCGCGACTCGGCTTCCAGCCCCGCATCCCATGTGTCGGCCTCCTGTGACGCACGACACCTCCCGCGACGCTCTGTCCGGCGGCCCTCTCTCCCGAAGGCCCTCTCTCCCGAAGGCCCACTATCCCAACGGCCCTACTCCCTGCGCATGCCGGCCCGCTCGTCGCCGCCCCTTCCCGCAGCGCCTCCTGCCGGTCCTCCCTCCCGTCGGCTCTCCTGCATGGCGCGGCTCCCCTTCCCGGCGGCCCTCTCCTTGCGCGGCTCTAGCGCAGCTCCCGGCGCGACTCCTTCCTTCGCGCGGTCGCCTCCCGCACGGTGCTCCCGACGAGGCTCCCTCCAGCGTCGGGACCTCCCGCCCCGGCTTCTCCTCCGGCAGCCCTCCTCCCGTGCTCCGCTCCTCCCGCTGCTCCCGCGCGCTCGCGGCTCCCGGCTCCCGGCGAATCTCCCTCCAGTCCGGAGACCGCTCTCCCGGCCCTCTCGTCCCACGGCGCTCCTGTCCAGCGGCCCTCCGCGCGCCTCCCGGCCGGCCCCTCCGCGCGCCCTCCCGGCCCTTCCCGGATTTTTCGGCCAGATCCTTCTCCCGGCAGCACTCCTGCGGATTTCCCGGCGACCCTTCCGGTCGGCCGGCTGCGCCTTTCCCGCCTTGTTCTTCCCGGCGGACCTCCCTTACCCGGCTTGCGGCTCTTTTCGGCAGCCCGCCTCCTGTGCGATCTCCCGCCGGCTCCTTTGACGATCGGCCTCCACCCCTGCCGGCCTCCACTCCTGCCGGCCTCCACTCCTGCCGGCTCCTCCAGTAGCTGGCCTCCATTCCTGCCGGCTCCTCCAGCAGTCGGCCTACAGCCCTGCCGGCCTCCCGTGCCACCTCTGCTCAATTTGCTCCCTCCATGCCGACCTCCTCCTGCATCCTGCGGAATCCCCGCCTCTCTGCCCGGTGCCTCCTGCGGAATCCCCGCCTCTCTGCCCGGCATCTCCTGCGGAATCACCGCATCTCATCGCCGGCCTCCTCCTGCGGATTTCCCGGCGCTTCGACGACCGGCACCCGCCATTGCGGATTTTCTCGGCGCTTTGACGATCGGCCTGACATTACGGTTTACCGGCGCTCTGACGACCGGCCCGCATTGCGGATTTTCCCGACGCTCTGACGACCGGCACCCGCCAGTGTGGATTTCCCGGCGCTCTGTTGTCCGGCCCCGCACTTTTCCGGCGATGACCCATCATTTTCAGCGACATCACATTACAATCTTGAGGGGGAGCGGCATCATCAACGATTTTATTATTTCTGTTTCTTCTGTTTTTCGTCTTGTTTTGTCATCAAGCTGGGTATGTCCAGCTTGAGGGGGAGTGTTGCGGTCTTTTTATTGATTTGTCTGTTTTTCATTATGTGTCCAAGCTAGGTACACCTAGCTTGAGGGGGAGTGTTGGAGTATGTGTAACTTCCTGCCCCACTTCCTTTGTAACTTCCTGCCCCACTTACTTTGTAACTTCTCTTTGTAACTTCCCTATCTTTTCTATAAATGAGGGCCCTCTCCTCACCTTGAGGAGTGAGGGGGATTTCTGATTTTACAGTTATAAATACACCCAAAGGGCTCCTTTGGATGTACACCTTGGGGGTTCGGATTCCTCTCTTTTATTCCTCTACAGTTATAAGCATTTTAATGGGCTTGGCTCCAATATCATCAATGCTAATCTGGCATAAAACTGAAGCCAATTAAATTAATATTTAATTACAGCTTAAAAAAATATGATATTTTTAAAATATGGACCTGTTGATGATTAAATTCTGCTCAGTCTCGCTTAGTTTTATTGTTTGTTGGGTTGACATTTAGATTCCCAACCCCCATGGATGGTAGTTGAGTGCATCAAAATACACGGGTAATAAACATGGCTACAATCACCAATTAATGGGAAAGACCAGACTATCATGGAAGTTACAGCCCATTTGGTTCATAGAATCATCAGGAATTGAATGAAATGAAATGAAATTGAATTGAATGAGTAAAGAATAACAGCTAGTTTGGTTGTTTTCCAAATGGTATTGTTTAATGTCAATTATACCACAGAGTAGAAATGAAAATATTTAAAGGTGAGGAACATGATAGCCTTTTAAGTTTCACCCCTGCCCCGAAGTAATCGGATGGTCATTACTCATTCCAAAGTTTTTTGGAATCGCTTCTCCCACGGATACTCTTTCAATCCAACCAAACAGTGGAATGGCATATTGTTTTCCATGTACCCTTGGAAACCAACCAAACAAGCCCTTAGTTTGTTTCTAATCATGGACTAAACAAAATGAAAATGATAGTTTTTCTGCTGTAATATCCACAATTTCAAGGTGTTGAAAAACCTAAGTTCAGTAGCATTGTGTTGTATAAAACCTGTCAAAGGGATTGTAGAGCCAATCCAAAGAGAATCATTGTTATTAAGTAGTTGATAGATAAAGACTACATGGCAGCCAATCTTCATGGGCATGAAAGGTTATTAGCTTGTGCAGGTGCTTAGAGCATGCTACATAATATAAAAGCATGGATGAGGACCTGCTAATCCCAACCAAAAAGAAATTAAATAGGAGATACATTAGCTTCCACAAAGATAGTGGATCGCAGATTGAACTTGACCTTCAAAAAGTTTGTAAACCACAATGCCAAAAAGAGAAACTCCTAGAAGTTGAGAGTGCCTGTCCTAAAAGACCAATAGGAGATTGGGAACAAAAGCCCCAAAAAAAAATGGGCAAGGAAGCATTTAAAGATTAATGGGAGTGACACCATGGATCTACAACCTTGTTGAATAGTAAACAAGTTTTGAGTTTATAATGAAAAGTTTTGTCTACATAATGCCATCATGCATTGATGACATGCAACCTATATAAATGACCGCACACACTCTGATGATGGGAAAACATAGGTATGTAAGCATTTGCATGCACATTGATGATAATAAATGCATGACATGCATAAATGTAAAAGACATAGTTGGCAATACATGCATGACACTTGCAAAAAGTATGAAATCATTTTACATAGAAGAGTACTTATAGCATGATAAATAATATTGAGAAAATAGGGTAGGCTGTGGATTAATACAAAATACATGCATGCCACGCTGATGATAATACAACAAGCCTACTATAAACAAAAAACATGGTTATTTGATATAAGTATGTCATCCCAAATGATACATTTGACATGCCACAAACCTTTGGGATGCAAGCATAGAATGTCAAATGGTGTTTAAACATTGATTATGGTAGGTTATGGCTTGATGTATAAGTGTGTGACAGAACTCTACGGTTGTGATTAACAAGACTTACTGAAAAATGTTTATAGCACTCATCACTTATGACAAGCAATTTGAACTCTAAGGCTGCATTTGACAACGCTTACTTAAAATTGTTTATAGCAATTATCACTTATGACAAGCAGTTTGATAAAATAAGTGGTGCTTGTTTAGTTTCTGAAAAAGCACTTGGTCTGAAAAATACTTCTTCAATAAGCAATCTTGGAACACCTTTACATAACTATTCAACGTGAGTGATAAGTGCTAAAAGCAGTGTAGATGGCGAATTCCCCCTACCTCAATGTGAGGCAAAGATATTCTTTTATAGATGAGTAAAATAAATTACAAGGCGGGATATTCTGATGTGGGACTTGGAAATACCCATTATACTAAAATGGGGTCCAACACTCCCCCTCAAGCTGGACATGCTCAGCTTGGACTGAGAGTCCCACAAAAAGAAAAAACAAGACGATATCGAACAAGGCCCATAGTAGTTAATCGCGGATCGCGGCGCGACGCGGCGGGGTCCTATAGCGGGATAGCGGCGACGCGAATCGCGTCACGGACGCTTTTTTATCCAATCGCAGACCAATAAATATAATTTAAATTATATAATTCTACACATATATGTTGAAATTTTTAAATATGATAAATAAAATATAAAACAGAATAAAAAAACAAAAAAAAGGTTTTTAGTGGAAATTTTTAACTAAAACACATAAAACAAAACAAAACAAAATCAAATAAAGAGAATAAAAAATGAAAGGGCCCCAACACCCACGTCACTCGGGGGGGGGGGGGGTCGGGGTGTGGTCATCATCGTCGTCGGGGGTGCGGGGAGCGGTGTGCGCAGCAGCGAATGGGGGGGGGAGGGGTGCGGTCATCATCGTCGTCAAGGGTGGGGGGAGCAATGTGCGCAGCAGCAAATGGAGGAAGAAGGTGCGGCTGAAAAAAAAAGTGCGCGTAACAGGGAGAGCTTCGTCGCGGCAGGAGGAAGGGGAAATGGGGTGGGTAGGGCAGGGGCGAAGCGGGTTTGACCGCTTACAGGGCAAAAAAAACCTGACACCAAAAGAAGTCGCGGTCGCGCCAGCCAGTGGCGCGGCGCGATCGCGTTCTGCCCGCGATCAACCCGCCTAAAGCGACTAGGCGCCGCTCCGCACCGCGACAGCGGCCGCGACAGCGCGATCGCGGCCGCGACGATGCGATTTGAAAACTATGATAAGGCCATACATACTCCCCCTCAAGCTGGGCCTTGAAGGTTGTGAATACCCAGCTTGGTAGTGAAAGAGTCCAAGCGAGCTCCTAAGAGGTCTTGTGTGAAGACGTCGGCAAGCTGATCCGCCGTCCAAATATGGCCAAAACTGATATGGTTCTGCTCTAGATGGTGGCGAAGAAAGTGGCAGTCCACCTCGATATGCTTCGTCTATTCATGGAAGACGGGATTCGATGCAATCTTCGTGGCTGGCTGATTGTCACACCAAATATGAGCAGATATCCGCGCTGGGAAACCAAGCTCATTGAGCAGATGATATAGCCAGAGGATCTCAGTGGTGACTGTAGTCATGACACGGTATTCTGCCTCTGCACTAGATCTAGAGACGACAGTCTGCTTCTTGTTGTGCCATGAGATGAGGTCACCGGCCAAAAACACGGAAAATCCAAAAGTAAACTTGCGGGTAGCAAGGCAACCTGCATAGTCCGCATCACAGAAAGCCTCAACATCCAAATGAGCATGATGTGAGTACCGAAGGCCGCGTGCAGGGTCTTTCTTTGTGTATTTGGCAATGCGGAGGACAGCATCTCACTGAGATCTGGTTGGATGCTCTATGAACTAGCTCACTTTGCCAACAGCGCAAGCAATGTCAGGTCGCATCATGGTTAGGTAGTTGAGTTTGCCCACCAGTTAACGATAGCTCTCTGGGTGAGGAAAGAGTGTCGAGTCAGCATGGAGAGAGCGTTCCTCAAGCTCAAGAGGAGTGTCCACTGCAGTCGCTTGGCGCCATCCTGCATCCTGTAAGATATCAAGAGCATATTTTCGTTGGCAGAGAGAGATGGTGTCCTCAAAACGGGAGACCTCGATGCTAAGGAAGTAGGTGAGAGGACCAAGATCTTTGGTGTGGAAGTGGTGGTGAAGGTGTGCCTTGAGTTGAGCGATTCCAGTAGAGTCGCTCCTTGTGATGATGATATCATCAACATATACCACCAACAAAATACAACCGTTTGACGTCGTACGGAAGAAGACGGTGTGATCCTTCATACTACGAGAGAGGCCAAAGGCTGTGACGACAGTGCTGAAGTGGTCAAACCAAGCACGAGGAGACTGCTTGATGCCATATAAGGATTGACGGAGGCGGCAGACATGGGAGTCGGCTCCAGAGGCACAAAAGTTGAGGGGCTACTGCAGGTAGACTTCGTCAAGAAAGCCATGGAGAAAGGCATTCTTGACATCCAATTGATGAAGCGGCCAGTAATGATGAGCGGCCAGAGATATGGATAGGCGCACAGAGGCCATCTTGGCAATCAGAGAGAAGGTCTCAAAGTAGTCGATATCATATGTCTGAGCAAATCCCTTTGCCACAAGGCGGGCTTTGAGGCGATGGAGTGTCATCAGCATTGAGACGGATCGTATAGATCCATTTGCAGTCGACCGCCTGTTTGCCTGCAGAGAGGGGGACCAGATCCCATGTATGGTTGTCATCCAGAGCCTACAGTTCATCCCGCATCGCCTGGAGCCACCCTGGGTGGGATTTGGCATCGCCAACCGTGCAGGGGATAGGTATTGTCTCCAGTGCTGACAAACCGCTGTATGAAGATGTAAAAAGATGAGTATTCTGGCAGGAGCAAGTACCTTTCTGTAGTGCAATTGGCAAGTCGTCCGGTGTTGTGGCAAGAGCATCGGACGAAGTGGGAACGATGGTGTCCTCGGCTGGGACGAAAGGGGCAGTCGATAGGCGACGGGAGTTGACTGTCCCGAAGCGATGACCAGCAGGGGAAGACACTAGAGGAGGGTGAATGATGAGAGAAAGGCACTCATCGATGGTAGTGTCTGGAGGAGGAGAGGGAGGAGAGAAAGGAGCGCTCTTAACAAAAGATACGTCAGGGGAGACGAGATACTGTCGTAAGTCAACGTTGAGTGCGTGAATATCTGAGGAAAATGCAACGGAGGAATTTAAGAGATAGTTTAGAGAGGTTGGGACGAGTGTCACGGACATAGCAGATACATCTGAAGACTCGGAGTGGAAGTGAGTGAGGAGGGAGAGAGGGGAATAGAGTACGAAAAGGAGTCTCCCCCTGAAGGATGGAAGAAGGAAGGCGATTGAGGAGGTAAGTGGCAGTGAGGATGGTATCCCCCAAGAAGAGAAGAGGCACCTTGCAGTGGAAGAGGAGAGCACGAGCAGTTTCCAGAATATGCCGGTGTTTTCACTCAGCCACTCCATTCTGCTGAGGGGTATCAGGACAGGAGGTCTGATGGATGATGCCGTGTGCCTGGAGAAACTGCTGAAAGGGAGTGGACAAGTACTCTCGCCCATTGTCAGAGCGTAGACATTTTACAGAGATGGAAAATTGTGTCTGAATCTCATGGTAAAATGTCTGAAAGGTGGGAAAAACTTTTGTCCGATCACGAAGAAGGTACAGCCACGTCATACGCGAAAAATCATCAATGAAAGAGATATAGTATTTGTACCCTAATTGACTCGAGGTAGCACAGGGACCCCATACATTAGAATGAACCAAATCAAAGGGTTTGGCAGCCCGTGTGTCCACTCGAGAAATATATGTAGTGCGATGATGTTTCGCAAAGGTACAAGACTCACAATGAAAAGATAAATGCCGACTAATATCTGGATAGAGTTGATGAAGAGAGGAGGCGGAGGGGTGACCCAACCGAAAATGGAGGTCCAAGGCACGAGCAAAGACAGACGTGCAGGCGATTGATGTCGGGCCATCAAACATGTACACCCCATCCCGAAGCTGGCCTCTACCAAGTTCCCGATTCACCGTCCGCTCCTGAAACATAACAGTAAACGATGTAAAGATAACATTACAATTGAAATCTTTGGTCAGCTTACTAATGGATAGAATGTTAAAAGGACTGCGTGGTACATAGGCCACCGATGATAGGTGAAGAGATGAGGTCAGGGAGCGTGTACCAAAACCCGCAATGGGGATAGTGGAACCATCAGCGACATTGATGGTTGAGGAACCAGTATAGGGACTGTAGTTGGATAGCATACCTACATCACCGGTAAGATGGTCGGACACACCTGAGTCAAGCATCCAGGCAGGGGAGCGATGACTGACAAATACAGTGGAGCCACCAGAGTGGGCAAGAGATGCCGATGAAGAGCCCGGTATGGAGGTGGTCCTATGATCGTGAATCATCAGGATCTCAGCCATAGAGAGATCCAGAGATGAATGAAGAGCGACAGCAGACTGGGATGCATCCTGGACCGCAGTCTGGCCCTGCTGCGGATGCTGAGAGGGACGGCCATGAAGGACCCAGCAGCGGTCAACCAGGTGGTCGAGCTTGCCACAGTGCTGGCAGAGGGGACGAGGTCGGCCCTCTCCACGTCCGCGTCCACGAGGTCCGGTAGAGCGGCTACTGCCACGACCCAGGAGAGCAGTGTGATCAAGGCTAGGGGTGGGTGAGGCAAGGGCCCAATGAGCCTTCCCAAGGCGATGATAAACCTGCGGAATCTCTAGGGAAGAGGGGCTAGTTAGGATCTCCGTAGCCGTCATCGCATAATCTGGGTCGAGGCCGTGGAGGAGGCTAAAAAGACATAGTTGGTCCAACTAGGCTAATGCTTCCGCAGGTGTTTGTGGAATGGGCCAAAGCTCAAGCAGTTTATCCCATAGAGCCTTCCATTCCATGAAGTATGCTAGAAATGGACGGGCTTGCTGGCGAAGGAGGGACAGCTGCTGAAGAAGATCGGATACCCGAGACAAATTATTGGTCTCGGAGTACATGAGAGTCAAGGAATCCCATAGTTCATTGACTGTGTTGGATGTCCGGGTGACGTCTTTGACAGAGCGGTGCATAGAATTAACCAGCAAGGCAAAGATTTTGTAGTCCGCAAGCTTCCACGGACGATATTTCGAGTCAGTAGGTAGGGGTGGTGGATCCTCAAGGTGGGAATCGAGGTCCATGCCGGTTAGTGACATCAGCACGGTCTTCCGCCAGACGGAGAAATTTGTGGAGTCGAACCGCTCATCAACCAAGCGGTTGGAGGCGGTGATAAGTGGAGGCAGAACCGAGGCGGCCATCGGAGGGAGATCTTCGAGAGTTGCTGAGGAAGTCAGCATTTAGTGTCGGAAGGACGCACTGTGAGCGGGTGCCGGCAGAATGGGAGACACCGGGAGAGGCCGAGAGACCACAGGAAGGGCGTCGGGCAGGTGGGGGGTGTTCCGCCAAGACAGAGCCGGGAGGGCAAGCGTCGGGCGGAATTGGGAGAGTCTGTTGGTCGACCGCCTAGAGTGTTGCGGGAGAGCCGTCAGGAGGGAGATGGGGGTCGCCTAGCAGGAGAGGCGCGAGCCGGCCGTTCTGCTCGCCTGGAGATGCGGGAGCGAGTGTCGGAAAGACCGTCGGGTAGGGCGGGAGCCGCTGAGGAGGCGGGGCCGGTAAAAGCACAAGGAGGCCGACTAGAAGGTTGCGCCTGGAGATGGTTGTTCTGCCGGGAGAAACAGAGGCGCCGGAACTGGGTCGAGGGCAGGGTCGCGGGAGGGATGGGGACGTCGGGCTGCTTCTTGACGGAGGGGCGCAGGGAGCGTCATCGGGAGTAGCGGCTGGATTGGGAGGTGAGGGTCGCCGAGCTTCGTCGCGACGAATGGGCGCAGCTGGGTCGACGCCGGAGGGAGCCGCAGGAGAGAACCGCCAGAATGGAAGCCGCGGATGGATGGAACTGGGGGGGGCGCGTAGGGCAGAGCCAGGATGGGGGGTGGCCGTGTAGGGCAGACCCGGGAAGGGGGGGTGGCCGCGTAGGGCAGACCCGGGAGGGGGGTGGCCGCGTAGGGAAAACCCAGGAAGAGGGGTGCCACGTAGGGCAGAGCCGGGAGGGAAAAAATCTAAAGGGATTTTCCCTCTAATACCATGTAGATAGTGAATTCTTCTAATACCTCAATATGAGGCGGAGGTATTCTTTTATAGATGAGTAAAATAAATTACAAGGCGGGATATTCCGATGTGGGACTCAGAAATACCCATTATACTAAAATGGGGTCCAACAAGCAGTTTCCAATAAGTGATGTCAAATGGAGCCAAAGTGTGGGCGTGTGGATTACAAACTTATAGAATGAACATCACGCTTATAATTGTTTTATAACGATTGATTAAACTATTCATTTTCTGTTTTTTTAAATCGATAACCAAAAAAGCAGATCAGCTCATTCTATATCCTCTTAATTTTTTTGATCCCACTAGTATCATACAGAACATTGTTTTTTTCTTCTTCTTTTCACATTTTTTTCCGGTTCAGAACAGAACTCACAGGCCTAATAGGATTCAGATTCAGCACATGTTCCCCATACACCCATTAGTTAAATGGGTACGGTTTGATGCATGAGATCTTAATCAGGTCCAGACAGACACCCAATGACAGCCCATGGCACATATATACAGGGTTGAAAAGGAAAAGCATACAATTTGAACGTTGCGCAATGCTGCCATGAGCAAAACACTTGGTGTCTCCGCTGCAAAAAAAAAACATTTAATAATTAAATAATATTAAAATTTTGAAGAAGATTTCATAAATTTTGATAAATAGAAGGGAAAAAATGCAAAGCACGTACAAACAATAATTGGGAGAAGAAGGTTGGCTCCATCGTTCATCTTTAGCACGATTGCTGGGTGTGGTGCATAATCTGCCATGTGCCCACCCTGAGGGTTATTATGAACACATCTTATATATTTGCCATCCCTCATTCGGATCACAAAGCCATCTACACCACTCTTCACCTCAACTATATCACAATAACAAAGAGTGTGATAATCAATTGATGGTATGATTACCGGGGGGGGGGGGGGGAGTGGCGATGCATAGTAAGAAGTCATAAGATAAAATGCATAGTAAATGAGTTGTTTTTTTTGAATCCACATTGTTAAAAAGAGAAACAATAACAACAGAATCTAAAACAGAGTGATATTAAAAGACCGTTGATAACACCTAGCATGGCAACCTTTCACCACTAAAAAGGTCGAAAAAGAAATAAACAACCTTTCTAGACTGGTTGTTGCTTTTAACCATCCCTTCTAATTAGAAATGTAAACGGGTTGAGTACCTGTGAAAAATGTAGGTTCCCAAACCAAACCCATGCTGTGCCTTATCCCACAATCTAGAAGCACCCTCCAGAATTTCAAATGGAGAACAAAGTCCGAAACTTCCAAAACCGAACGACACTCAATCAAATGTATCCAAACTGAGAAGCAGCACAACCTAACCACGCACCGAATCGTCTCAACGCTGGACAAGGCCTTCTGAAAACAAACGACTCGAAAGAAGCCAACTCAACACAAACACAAGAATTAACGTGGCTCGGGACTTGCCCTACTCCATGGGAAGAACATCGTAACTTTGATTAAGAAGAAACAAAAGAAGTACAAACACTACCACGACAAAGCCCTGCCGTCCGCGTTGCCGTTGCTACAACCACAAACGGTTAACAAAGAATAGTACAGTTCAAGTGACCTCACCCATCTATTTATAGACAAGATCCGCAGCACCTATCTAATTCCGTTAGTTCCACCGCCATCCAAACTTTGCGGTCGCCCGTCACATCGACCAAGGCAACCGCCAGCAGCCCGCTGACGCACCGACTTCACCACTCATTCTGATGAACAGTGCCTACGTCGGAAACTCGTTCTTCCACACTTCCAGACTGGCCCATCCGAAATGAAGTCCTCGTTGCTGCTTCCGTTACTGGACTCCCTGATTCCACTGTGCCTGCCACTATCTGGTTTTGTATCATAAGTTCTGGAATCACTCTTTCTAGAAGTTATGAAACTTAGCTAGAAAACAATTTTCACACAACCAAGCCTAACAATCTCTCACCTGAAGACTATTTTCAAGACTTCACCATGTCCACTAGGCCACTTGCACAAACTTGCTTTCTGTTGGTCGGAGTGGATACTCAAGAGGGAGGGTGAATTGAGTTCCAATTAAAATTTCAGTTAAAAAAAAACTTTATGATAAAAATCTCTCAATTCAAAACAGCTCAGTCAATTAAGGCAGTAGAGATATAAATGTTTAATTGCTCAATAAGTTTCTCTAAGGTTGATTAGTCCTCAATTGAATCAATGCGATCACTAATTCAACTTTTGAAATAGGTTTACTGAATTAAGCATATATACACACTAACCAAAACTAACTATCATAGTGAATGTAAAAACAGTTTTCCTGTCTTTGAAAAATATAAGCAGCAGACAAAATAAAACAGAGTATATGAGGATTAGCACATCAATATAAACAAAAGGTTCAGTCTCAAGTCGAGACCTAATCCTCTCCACTTGGTGATCACCTACCACCAAGCAGTTTGTATAAATGAACTTGATACACAACCTATATCGGGGTTTACAACAGTTTTTACAAACTCTCCAGGTTCTACAACCTCTACCAAAGTTCTACGTGGGAAAACAAGCAACCAAGCCACACAAGGCTTCTTCCACGGTTATGCGTGGGAAACAAAGGTGAGAGAGTTTTTGAGTGGAGATTTTCAGTAACCCCCGGTTAAAGCACAGGAGACAGTGTGTGTGTAACAAACACACGCTGCTCAGAAATGTAAAATAAGGAACACAGTAGAGCCAGAGAAATTAGGATGGAGTTTAGAATGCTCTGTGTGTTTGAAGATCAGCTCTGGACTTCTTGGAGTTGAGGAAATGATTGTTTTGTTCTTCTCTGCAAGTTGCCTCCAAAAACAGAGTGTCGCAACTTTCAGGTACTGGCTTCTAGGTACTGAGATGTTCAAGAGAAACAAGTGGCGATGCATAGTAAGAAGTCATAAGATAAAATGCATAGTAAATGAGTTGTCTTTTTTGAATCCACATTGTTAAAAAGAGAAACAATAACAACAGAATCTAAAACAGAGTGATATTAAAAGACCGTTGATAACACCTAGCATGGCAACCTTTCACCACTAAAAAGGTCGAAAAAGAAATAAACAACCTTTCGAGACTGTTCCAATTAAAATTTATGTTAAAAAAAACTTTATGATAAAAATCTCTCAATTCAAAACAGCTCAGTCAATTAAGGCAGTAGAGATATAAATGTTTAATTGCTCAATAAGTTTCTCTAAGGTTGATTAGTCCTCAATTGAATCAATGCGATCACTAATTCAACTTTTGAAATAGGTTTACTGAATTAAGCATATATACACACTAACCAAAACTAACTATCAGAGTGAATGTAAAAACAGTTTTCCTGTCTTTGAAAAATATAAGCAGCGGACAAAATAAAACAGAGTATATGAGGATTAGCACATCAATATAAACAAAAGGTTCAGTCTCAAGCCGAGACCTAATCCTCTCCACTTGGTGATCACCTGCCACCAAGCAGTTTGTATAAATGAACTTGATACACAACCTGTATCGGGGTTTACAACAGTTTTTACAAACTGTCCAGGTTCTACAACCTCTACCAAAGTTCTACGTGGGAAAACAAGCAACCAAGCCACACAAGGCTTCTTCCACGGTTATGCGTGGGAAACAAAGATGAGAGAGTTTTTGAGTAGAGATTTTCAGTAACCCCCAGTTAAAGCACAGGAGACAGTGTGTGTGTAATAAACACACGCTGCTCAGAAATGTAAAATAAGGAACACTGTAGAGCCAGAGAAATTAAGATGGAGTTTAGAATGCTCTGTGTGTTTGAAGATCAACTCTGGACTTCTTGGAGTTGAGGAAATGATTGTTTTGTTCTTCTCTGCAAGTTGCCTCCAAAAACAGAGTGTTGCAACTTTCAGGTACTGGCTTCTAGGTACTGAGATGTTCAACTTCTTGGTACAAGGGTTCTTTTAACCACAGCAGTACAACCTTGAATATGTTCTTCAAAAAGATCTTCTTGAAGCTCTTGGATTTTCAGTATATGCACTGGAGTGTTCTTCTTCTTGTTCTTCAGTAATGCATTTTTTTTTTACTTCTGGACTCTGCTTTGTTTTTCTCTGTGCCACTATATATCTTTCTTCCTCGGTATTTTTCTCTTTCATATTTGAGGTCCGACAAAAGGAGTAAGTACATCACGTGCAATCTTTCTCGTACCTCGTACTGTCAAGATATGGTCTCCTGATATGTCTACAAACAATATTAATTAATATCAAATGCATGAAATCAATCAAATATGACCGTTATGAATATATTAAGAAAATGAATAAAGTATAGAATATGTTATCAGTAGACTGGTAACAGTAGCCTGTCAATCGGTAGCATCTTCAGCAGCAAGCTTAAACAGCAGTAGACTTCTAACAGTAGGCGTATCCAACGGTAGGCTTCGTCAACGGCAGGTTTGTCCAACGGTAGACTTCACTAACGGTAGACTTGTCCAACGGTAGACTTCACCAACGGTAGACTTCACTAACTGAAGACTTGTCCAACGGTAGACTTCACCAAGGGTAGACTTCACTAACTGTAGACTTGTCCAATGGTAGACTTCACTAACTGTAGACTTCCAGTAATAAGTCTGACAGTGGACTTCTAACAGAAACTCTTTGTGGCAGCAACCTTGTCACAATAGTGACCTATCACATTGACTCAGCATTTGTATGCTTCGGTAAGTACTCCAACAGTAGGCTTTACAACAGTGACCTTGTACTGGTGACTTCCAACAGTAACTTTATATCTGTAGCTCTTATAACGGTAATCTTCATCAATATGATCTTCAACGGTGACCTTGACAGTGGCCTAAAAAACAGTGACCTCCTACCAGTAACCTTCAGCAGTGACCTTTGACTTAGAGACTTTTTATACTGTAAACTGATTTTAGCAAAGTCATGAGATAAAAACAGATTGAAATAGATTGTCAAACAACCCATTATAGAATTAAACATGATTTGGGATTATCAAAATAGGTGAGTCCAACACTTTCTTCCTTTACATCATCCCCCGCAACGCCATGGTCCTCCAATCATGTCGTCAGTCATCCAAGTCCCACTGAAGCGTAACACCATCCCAGAATTTTCTGAACTACGTTTTCGTCAACATATCTACCGGATTCCAACTTCCCACAACCTTCTGTAGTTACAGCACTATGTCCTTCAAGAACTTCTGGATGAAATGATACTTCAGTTGAAAATGCTTTGTCTTGGAGTGAAACATCGAATTCTTCGTAAGATGGATCGCGCTATGATTGCCCCTTGCCTTCTTTCAAGATCCTCCAACAGCCCCTTCACCCAAATCAACTTTTCCCCGGCTTCCATGATTGCCACGTTTCACGTAGATCAACTTTTTCCCTACTTCCGTGATTGCCACGTACTCTGTTTCCGTTATTGACAGTGGTACTTCTATGTGTATCTGTATCTCCTCCAAAGTCCGAATCTGCAAACCCCTGCAACGAATCATCCATTCTGAAAAATGGTGTCGCGTCTTCAAAACCTTTGAGATACCAAAGTATCCACTACACGGCTTCTCAGTGCTCTTTTCTCGGAGTCGCCGTGAACCTGCTGATGACTCCCACTGCATACAGTCCAGCCTCATACAAACCATGACATACATCAACCATCTGACTGTTGCTGCATACGGAACTGTCTCCATGTGATCAGCATCATCTTCTGTTCTCGTTGTTGCCTTTTCCTTGGATAACTTGAAGTGTCCGGCCAAGGGGGTCGTCACGGGCTTAAAATCGCTCATTCTGAATCTTTCCAAGACCTTTTGAGCATACTCCGACAGAGAAAAAAACAAAATCTCATTCTTCAAGTCCCATCTGATCCTTATCTCTAACACCCGCTTCGAGGCCCTTAGATCTTTCATCTCGAACTTTCTAGACAAACCAACTTTCATCTCCTCGATCCAATCTCTCCTCGAACCTGCCAGAAGCTAATAGAAACCAAGTCCCCATTGCACAGCTTGGGAAGCACCTTCTAGAAGGGGTAAATATGTTGCGACAGTAGAAAGCAGTTAGAGGGGCTACCTAGGCCACATGGTAGAGACGCAAGGGGAAATCTGTTATAAAGGGGAGTGGGGGAGAGTGAGGTGGTACACGAGAATATTGTTAGGGAATCGGCCGTTAAGGCTTGGGACTTCGGTCGCCTATGGCTTGGATGAGGGCCCATCGAGCCTTCTTATATCCTTCGCCACCTATAATTCTGCTTCTATACTAAGAAATCGGTTCCTGTGAGTTTGCTGGTACGGGGGTCTTATTAATTTGTCCGACTTGCCGCTCTTCAGTTGCTGGCTCACGACTCGAGGAGTCGCCTTCTGCTTTTGTCTGGCACTGCCGCGCACTATTGGCGCCTTCCGCAGCAACAAAAGCACACACTGCAAGCGCACACAGGCGACGCACGTTGTCAACGACCGTTTCGCAACAGCATCGCGACCAGACACGCTGCTGATTCACTTCAACAAACGACAGTCCACTGTCTGTCGACTATCGTCCACATGAGTGATAAGTAATTTGTTACGTATCAACGAGTTGTGCACCATTGATGAAGGTTTTTTCTTCACCAACGGACACCTGGACGTTCGTCACTCAGAGGAGGCGTGTCCTGCCAAAATTTTGCGCACTATCGGGCCTTCACTCGGAGGAGACACCGTCACCTCATGTTTAGTGAAGGCACACTTGACCGCATCGCGTCAGGCGCCCTGGTCGTTTCTTTCACACAAGTGAGGTAACGGGTTGCAAAAAAAACATTCTCGTGGGAGGATGTGTGTTGCGCTGCAGGATTTTGAATCGGAGGAAGCGCACAGCTCAACGCGAACGACTTGTCTTCCACATCAGGCGCAGACTAACGGATCGCTACCTGCGGTCGCCAGTTTCTATCGACAACCCCTACACACTGCAAGATAATTTTTGGGGGGCGAAAAGCGCGCTGATGGATATTACCAATCAAGGGAGTACGCTGTGGAAATACTCTTGCAACAGTCGAACGGTGGAGGAGGAGACACTTCTGCAACTACGACGATTCAATGCTATGCTACAGCAGGACCTGTAGAAGTGGGGGCGGGAACAGCAGGAGGAAGTTGAATTCCAGAATGAACAAAATGCATTGAGGAAGGACCTTAACTGCCAGCGTTCGAAGGGTAGGACCCGAAGGGATGGTTCCCTCAAGTGGAGATCTACTTCCACTACCACCAGATACCAGAGAACTCAAAGGTCCCTCTGGCTTAGGTAATACCAAGGGAGTAGCAAAATATTAGTTCAATGTCATGATGGAATTCCATTGGAAATTAACATGGCCATGGGTTTAAAAACGAATTAATAGAGCGATTCCATGAGACAGAGTTCCGGAATCCATTTATGGAGCTGGCGGATACCACTCGTGACGTGCAGCCACCAAAAATCTTAACTGAATCAAACTAGCCGCCAATTGAAGTCAAACAAACAGGAAAGCAACAAACACCAACAATTTCAAAGCCAGACTCGTCAACTTTGGGATTTGAAACAGAAGAGGAGCATGAGAAACCGTCTGCTCGCTAGTTCGCGTTGCTTGTGGCGCATTCCACGATGCCTGACGCTATCGAGGCGCAGGGGTGCGACGCGGCGGCTCTTTCTAGTTGTGCGTCAAGGGAGGATTCTACTGCGCAGAAATAAGACCCGAAAGAACTCCAACAATCTACAGATGGTATAGTGCAACATAGGGAGATGTCACTACAAAACGACACACGACAGTTGCGGGTGAGGGAGGAAACAAGACCGCCATGGGACACCATGGAGTCAGGAACGCGCTCAGGAGAAACCGTGGTCAAGATGCCAACTGAGAAGACTAATGCATTGGTCATAATCTCTAATCAAGTGTTGTACGCCCCACGAGCCGAGCAAATTGCGTTCATCAATAAGGATCCAAGGGACCATCTCACAACATCTAAAGCACACTTTTGGAAAAGCTTGACACTCGGGGTGCGAGAGCTAACACATTTAGTGAAATATGGAAGTTCAGATTTGCGCAAACTAGCAGAGCCCGGTACATTTGCAGTTGAGGGGATGCACCATTGGGGGACGAAGGGGCAACAGGAAGTCGCATTGACACCTGTTGTTATTCAGGAATTGGACTCACCTCAAAGTGGAATCTACAAGAAAGAGAAGTGAGAACATTCAGAGGTAGGTGCATCTAGGCCATTGCCTGACGAGTATGTGACGAAAAGTCGCGTCCCATTTGGGAGATTGCTTGGAGAATATGCAAAGGTTGCATCCCCATCAATTTCTCCACAACCATAAAGCAGGGAGGACCATCTAGCACATTGCATGGAGATTTAGGTAAAAAAGAGGCACTGCAATCAATTTCTTTTCCTCAATCTTGAGGACAAGACTGATTTTCAAGGTGGGAAGCACCTTCTAGGAGCAAATATGTCACAGCAGTGGAAAGCGGTTAGAGGGGCTACCTAGGCCACATGGTAGAGAGGCAAGGGGAAAATCTGTAATAAAGGGGAGTGGGGGAGAGTGAGGTGGTACATGAGAATATTGTTAGGGAATCGACCGAAAGGTTTGGGACTTCGGCCACCTGTGGCTTGGGTGAGGGAGCAGCAGTGCCCCTCAAGTCTTCTTCTTCTATCCTTCTCCTGTAATTCTGCTTTTATACTAAGAAGCGGGTTCATGTAGATTGGTACAGGGGTCTTATCATAAGCATATCATCCACAAGGAGAAGTATCATGAAGTTTTCATCATCAAACACCTTCCGGTAGCAGCAATGAACCGCACTGCTCTAGATGAATGCATTCTCCGCAATGAAGGCATTGAATTTCTGGTTTCATTGCTTGGGTACCTGTTTTGGCCCATGCAAACTCCGCTTGAGCCGACACACCAGTCCTTCCGTTTCGTTTTCCATGAAACCTTGAGGTTTCTCCAAGAAGATTTTCTCTCCCAAATCACCATGAAGGAATGTCATCTTCACCTCCAGCTGATCAAGATGTAGACTCTCCCTAGCAACCATTCTAAGCACTATCTGAATTGTTGAACGCTAAATTGGAGAAAAGATTTCACTGAAATCCACACCTTTTGTTTGTTGAAAGCTCTTCACAACAAGCCTTTAACTGTACCATTTCTGACCATCTTCTTCTTCTTTCAACTGGGTAGAATCACTTCTTCTGCAACGCTCTTTTCCCAGTAGGAAGTTACATTAGCTCTCATGTTTTGGAAACCTACAAGGAGTCCATCACCACCTTCATCGCTAACAACCACTGTCTAGAGTCACTGGGACTTGTTGCCTCTTCCAAACTCTCCGGTTCTCCACCATTCATAAAAATCAAGTGGTGCACGTTGCTTCTGAACCTGTGGGTGCCTGGCCCTGGGAGACTGTCTCAAAACAACCTGAGGTTCTACTCCTTCCAGAACTACTACTTCCAGAATTTCATCTTTTGGAGCTCTGCCCCGAGTTTCCGCAGTCCTCGAGCATTCGGATACATCTGGCCTTTGTGATGCTAACAGAATCTGACATCCATCTGAAACATCCGCCGAACAATCTGGTATCTCTGGAACTATCGTATTTCCTGAACTAACTGAAACTTACGAAATTCCATCCAGATAAATTTTAGCACACGCCGATTCTTTGTTCTCAACTGCATCATCCACCAAATTTTGATCCTTCCACGGGACCTCCTCATTGAAGAGAAAATTCCGACTTCTGACGCAGACATGGGCGACACTTCTGAAAACTTTCAGTGTGAAATATCATCGTCCTTCCAAACCAGAGTTCATCCGTTCCATGACATCATTTTGTTCTGGTGTTTCAAGTATGGTCTTCTTAAAACGTATGTCTTTCCTCTTAACAGAACCTCTGAAACTCTCTACTTCCGTATTCACCACCATTGTCAGACCTCAAGTATTTAAGCTTCATTTTGGTCTCTTTTCTCACGTCATGGCTCTCCATCGGACGAACGTTCCAAAAAACTCAGACTTTTACTTAAGAAAGAACACTCGCTTTCCGTGTTGCATCATCGATGAAGGTACAATAATACAATGACCCACTGAAAGAACGAACGGGTGTTGGCCCCCATACAATATGTACTAGCTCTAACTTCCAATTTTTTTATGTCTTTCCTTCCATATTGAAGGACACATTCCGCTGCTTTCCAAGGATACACTCCTCGCGTGTTCCGTACTGCACACATCTGAGTTTCAGTATCACTTTCACGGTCAGAACTTTCGTCCTCTTCTCACCCATGTGACTGAGATGCTCATGCCACAGCTTCACCAATTCCAGAAATTGATTGTCCGGAATGCATTGCTGCTTCCAAATTCCAGGTAAGATACAATGTCCTGTCCTCCACACCTTTGACCGCCACCATGGAACCTCATGTGATCTTTCACACGTCATCCGTAAATGTTGTACAAAAACCCGTAGCATCCTACTGTCTTATCGAGATTAGGTTCTTCAATAACGTTGATATGTGCCGCACACCTTGCAACTCCAACAAGCATCCATTCGAAGTTCAAAGGGAAACATAATCATTTCCAACAACTCGAGAGCATCATCATCCACAAGATGAACCTTGTTGAACCTTTCGGGTATATAATTGGTCATGCATCCTCTCTCGAACGTAGAGTGAAAAGAAGCCTCAAAAGCCAATAATCCATGACACAAGTGGGTTGGCGACACTCAGCAACAAATCCGAAACAGGATTTGCGGATAAACTTTCGGAAGCATACCTTCCAGAATTGACTCTTCGGTCCCCGCAGTCCTTCTTCACATGTCCTCTCTTCTCGCAATGTCAGCATACGAATCTGAGTGCAGCCAAATCTCAACTCTTTCCCCATTTCTCTTTCCCCTTTACGTTGAGCGAAACGTCCTCTGCCTTCTACCCTAAATGCAGTTTTGGTAGTTCTTTGGACTTCCTCTGAATCTCTTCATTCAGAATAAGATCTCGGGCATCCCCAAACACTAACCAACTTTACCGCAAGAATTGATCATCGCGGTAAGCATCGTCGTCCAATGATTCTGGAAGCGATGAAAAACTGATCAACACCCACACTACCCCTACGAACTTTACATTCACAACCTCCAACTGACTTTGAATCACATTGAAAACATTGACATGATCCGCCACCAACCTTCCGACAATTTCATGCCAAAAAATCACCGCATCAAAAGTACTTTGTTCGTAACGATTAGCTTCTCGTACATATTGGCAAGCGTAGACATCAACTCAGTAAAAGTTTCCACCTCCAAGATGTTGAAGGTCACATTTCGGGCCAGCATCATTCAAACAACTCTTAGTCTTGCAATCGAGCTTTTCTCATTCTTCCTTTGACGTCACTTCCGGTTTGACTCCCCTTAGCAGAAGCTCCAAATCTCACTGGAACAAATAATCCTCAATTTGCATCTTCTAGAATCCGAAATTTGACTCATCGAACTTATCAACCCAGACTTTGCCTTCTTCGAACGTCATCCTTCTGAAACAAAAATCCCACCAAATCGAAAAAGCATAAAAGGCCTAAGTTCGTTGCTTATCGAAAGGCTCTTACAAAGTCAAGCTCAAAAAAAACGCAGCTTCGAGCTCTAAACACTTTACCGGCTGAAATGTGGAACAAAATCCGGAACTTTCGAAAATGAACAACACTTGATCCGATGTATTTGAACTGAGAAGCATCACACCCCACGGTTGTCAAAATCGCAAGTTGACTTGTATGATCGCACAATCCCGCGATCCTAGCTCCCCCTTTTTGTGCTGAAACAAACACAGGATCGTCTTCCTGCTAGGATTGTCGAGTCAGGCATGCTGACTCGACAGAAACATGGAATCAACCAAGTCAGGCAAGTTGCTAACAGTAGAAGCTAGGCAAGAATAGAGCAAATCCCTCACAGCTCCCGTCACTCGACGATCAAAATTCCCTTGCTGCTCTCGATTCTTGATTTGTTCCTGCTCACCGTGCTGATGGCAACTCCCACTCACAACTCTCACTCTTCGAATTATTTCAAGTGGCATGTGCGATTGATTGTTGGAGGAAGAAGATGGGGCCCTTCCACGCAAACTTCGGAAGGCGGTGGAACTAGTTTCACCGGTCGGCCCCATTGTGAATAGGTGGGGTGGGGTCATTTGTTCGAGTAATGTAAGGTGAAGTGATGCGATAGCATTGTAATCTCTTTTAATGCTAGTATAAAGAAAGCAGTAGTGTTCTGGCGCTTCGGTATGGTGGTTAGGGTGCTTTTGTCTTCTCAGTTCTCATACATTGTTTTGAAGGTTCATCCATTTCCGAAAGTTCCGAACTTTGTTCTATGCTTGAAGTTCAAGGGGGTTGCTTCTGATAATGGTGGTTTCGAACCCAATAAAAATATATATAGGGGATCTGAAGTGGACTCTTACGGTCCTACGAGTTACGACACCCCCCCCATTACGATCCAAGGGTAGGATCTCGAATCTAACAACCTTGGCATACCCCAGCTACCAACCAAATCGTCTCAACGCCAAACAAGGCCTACCAAAAAACAAACACGGAAGAAACCAACTCAACAAAAAACAGAACGACAACACAAGAGTTAACGTGGTTTGGGGCTTGCCCCACTCCATGGGAGGAACGCCACAACTTTAATTAAGAAACAAAACGTACAAATGTTATCGCAACAAAGACTTGTCGCCCGCACTACCATTACTACAACCACAAACGGCTAATAAAGAATAGTACAATACAATTCAAGTGACCTCACCCATCTATTTATGGACAAGCTCCGCAGCAGCCATCTGGATCCGCCAATTCCACCACCATCCGAACTTTGCGGTCACTTGTCACATCGACAAAGGCAACCGCCAGCAGCCCGCTGACGTACCGACTTCACCACCCCTTCCGAATGAACAGTGCTTGCGTCTGAAACTCATCCTTTCGCACTTCCAAACCAGTCCATCCGGATGAAGCCGACGTTGTTGCTTCCGCTTTCAGACTCCCTAATTTCCCTGCGCCTGCCACTGTTCGGTTCCATATCATAGTTCTTGAATCACCCCTTCCGAAAGTTATGAAACTTAGCCAAAAAACAGTTTTCACACAGCCAAGCCTAACAACCCAAACCCGTTTAACAATATTAATACCCAAACATGATTATTATCGGTCGATTATTGAAAATCACTACCCGAAGTTGAACCCAGGTAACAAATTAAATATGTTGGAACCCATTGAAGTGTAAATGGGTGAGTCCCACATCGGACTTACCCGTCTTGTATATTTGTTTCCTAATCTATAAAAGGATGTCCTCACCTCACATTGAGGTAAGGGGAATTCACCCACAACATGGTATCAGAGGGATTTTTATCCCGAACCCTCCCTCCCTTGCGGATTCCCGGTGTTCTCCCGGCCCTGCCTCTCTCACTCCTGCCCTAAGCCTCACCCGCGCGCCCCGCCGGCGGCCTCCCGCTGCTCCCTGTGCGCTCCCTCCTGACGGCCTCGCGCTGCTCCCGGCGCCTCCCGCTCCTCCCGCGCCTCCCGCGCCTCCCTCTGCTCCCGCGGCCTCTCCCAGCTCCCGGCTCCCCGGCCCCCTCTCTCCCCGACGCGGCCCGCGCCGGTTCCTCCCTGCGGACTTCCTCCCCGACGGCGCTCCCTCCCCGCGGCTCCCCGCGGCTTCAGCCGCCATCGCCCCGACGCCCCGCCCAGGCGCCCCTTCTCCGGCGCTCCCCTCACGGAGGCCCTCTCATTCCGGCGGCCCTCATCCCGGCGTCCCCGGCTCGCCCCGACGGCGCGGCTCCCGACTCCCGCTGCTCCCGGCGCCTCCCGCGGCTCCAGCGCTTCCGGCGCCTCCCGCTGCTCCAGCGCCTCCCGGCGCCTCCCGCTTCTTCCCGCGCCGACTCCTCCTCCGGCGGCCCTCCTCCTGCAACCGCCCTCCGCAGCAGCTCCCTTCCCAGGAGCGGCTCCCGCCCGGTCCGGCGCTCCCCAGCCCGTCTACCAGCAGCTGCCCTGCGGCCTTCCTGCGCCGTCGGCCCAGCTCCCTGCGTTCATGGCGGGCGTGTCCGCCCGCGGCCCTCCGGCATCACCTCCGGACGCCAGCATTCCGGCCCGGCCGCACCCTCACTTCCATTGGCGGCCTTCCCGAGCACCTATGCACTCAGCCGAGCGGCTCTCCCATCCTCCATCATCGGCTCTACCGCGCAGCGGTCCTCCTTCATCCCGTACCCGTTACAGGACCACACTCTCGCCGGCGGAGCTTGCTTTGGTAAAAACTTATCGTGCGACTGCGCCACCATCTTCTTCTCTAGCTCCACTTGCTCAGACTGGCAACTCCACCGCCTGTGTTTCTCATCGCCAGACAGCTTGGATGTTTGACTCTGGTGCGTCAGAACATCTCACCGGGGACTCTGGTATGTTCACTACCTATCATCCGTACACCGGTGCCTCTACCATTACTGTTGCTAATGGCTCAACAATCCCTATTACCGGCTTTGGCACATGTTCCTTGACCCCGTCTCTTCCCTTGACGTCGGTCGCTCATGTTCCTCAAAGTCCCTTTAATCTTATCTCTATCAGCAAACTCACCACCGAATTGAATTGTGTTGCTATTTTTAGCTCCTCTGGTGTTGTTTTTCAAGAGCGGAAGACGAATCGGGAAATTGGTCGAGGTTATCTTCGGGATGGGGTTTACCTGTTTGATACCCCATCATCCCTTGCTTGCTCATCCACCTCAGCCCGAGCCCTTGACCTCCATTACCGCCTTGGTCATCCACCGCCTTCCACCCTCCATAAACTTTGCCCCCAATTTGGTTCTCACCTCTCCTTCCATTGTGAATCCTGCAAGTTTGCCAAACATCATCGGACGACGTATGCTCCTCGCCCGGCACCACGGGCCGCGACTCCTTTCGCTCTTGTTCATTCCGATGTATGGGGTCCTTGCCGGGTTCCTAGCCAGTCAGGGTACCGTTATTATATCACCTTTATTGATGATTACTCCCGCATGACCTGGCTTTATCTTCTTCGAGATCGAACGGAGGTTCTCTCAACCTTTCAGACATTTTTTCAGGAAATCCAGACACAGTTTTCTCTCCCTGTGAAATGTCTCCGATCTAACAATGGGCGAGAATACTTATCCACTCATTTTCAGCAGTTTATGAGGGCCCACGGCATCATCCATCAGACCTCCTGTCCTGATACCCCTCAGCAAAATGGGGTGGCCGAGCGGAAACACCGACATATCTTGGAGACCGCTCGTGCCCTCCTCTTCCACCGCCAGGTCCCTCTTCTTTTCTGGGGGGATGCCATCCTCACTGCTACTTACCTTCTCAATCGTCTTCCCTCCTCCATCCTTCAGGGAGAGACTCCTTTTCATACCCTGTTTCCCTCTCTCCCTCCTCACTCCCTTCCACTCCGTATCTTCGGCTGTCTCTGTTATGTCCGGGACACTCGCCCAAATCTCTCCAAACTATCCCCCAAATCCCTTCGCTGTATTTTTCTCGGGTATTCCCGCACTCAGCGCGGGTACCGATGCTTCTCTCCAGACCTCCGCCGGTATATCACCTCTGCCGACGTTTCATTTGTCGAGAGCTCTCCTTTCACTCTCCCCTCTCCTTCTCCTGGCACTACCATCGATGACTGCCTTCCGCTCATGGTTCACCCGCCTCTGGTGTCTCCTCCGACCGGTCATCTCTTTGGACAGACCTACTCTCGTCGTCCTTCCACTGTACCTCCTGTCCCGGCCGAGAAAACCATTGTTCCCGCTTCGCCTGATGTTCCTGACACAACTCCCGAGGATGTGCCGATTGCACTCCGGAAAGGTACTCGCTCGTGTCAGAATACTCCTCTCTTTGTATCTTCTTACAGGGGCTTGTCAGCTCTGGAGACCGTCTCGCTTCCTCGAACGGTCGGTGAGGCCAAATCTCACCCCGGGTGGCTAGCCGCAATGAGAGATGAATTGCAGGCTCTGGATGCCAACCATACTTGGGATCTTGTTCCCCTTCCGGCAAACAAACAGGCGGTGGGCTGTAAATGGATCTTCACGATCCGTCTCAATCCCGATGGCTCTCTCTGCCGCCTCAAAGCCCGGCTTGTCGCCAAGGGATTTGCTCAGACGTATGGCGTCGACTACTTTGAGACCTTCTCTCCCGTCGCCAAGATGGCCTCGGTCCGCCTCTTCATCTCTCTGGCTGCTCATCATCACTGGCCTCTTCATCAACTCGACGTTAAGAATGCTTTTCTCCATGGTTTTCTTGACGAGGAGGTCTACCTGCAGCAGCCCCCTGGTTTCTCTGCCTCTGGTGCCGCCTCCCATGTCTGCCGTCTCCGTCGCTCCCTCTACGGCCTCAAACAGTCTCCTCGCGCCTGGTTTGGCCGCTTCAGCACTGTCGTCACCGCCTTTGGCCTCTCTCGGAGTATGAAAGATCACACCGTCTTCTTCCGTACGACGGCACACGGCTATATCTTGCTTGTCGTTTATGTTGATGACATCATCATCACAGGGAGCGACTCCAGAGGCATCGCCAGCCTCAAGACGCATCTTCACCATCACTTTCACACCAAGGATCTTGGACCCCTCACGTACTTTCTTGGCATCGAGGTCTCCCGAACTGCGGACTCTATCTCTCTCTGCCAGCGCAAGTATGCTCTTGATCTATTGCAGGATGCCGGGTTGAGCACCGCCACCACAGTTGACACTCCCCTTGAGCCTGGGGAACGCTCCCTTCATTCCGACTCGGAACTCTTTTCTCATCCTGAGAGCTATCGGCGCTTGGTCGGTAAACTCAACTACCTCACCATGACGCGTCCCGACATTGCATGTGCCGTTGGCAAAGTCAGCCAGTTCATGGAGCACCCCACCTGCTCTCAGTGGGATGCTGTCCTCCGCATTGCCAAGTACATCAAGAAAGATCCTGCCCGCGGCCTTCGGTACTCACATCATGCTCACATGGATGTTGAGGCTTTTTGTGATGCGGACTACGCCAGTTGCCTCGCTACCCGCAAGTCTACTTCGGGATTCGCCGTATTCTTCGCCGGTAATCTCATCTCTTGGTGCAGCAAGAAGCAAACTGTGGTCTCCCGTTCTAGTGTCGAGGCAGAGTATCGCGCCATGGCCACTGTCACTACTGAGATCCTCTGGCTTCGTCATCTTCTCCAGGAGCTCGGTTTCCCGGCATCGACTCCTGCTCATATCTGGTGTGACAATCAGGCCGCTACGAAGATTGCATCGAATCCCGTCTTTCATGAACGGACGAAGCATATCGAGGTGGATTGTCACTTTCTCCGCCACCATCTGGAGCAGCACCATATCGGTTTCGGCCATATCCCGACGGCCGATCAGCTTGCCGATCTCTTCACCAAAGGTCTTCCCGGAGCTCGTCTTGAGTCTCTCACTTCCAGGCTGGGTATTCAGAGCCTCCCGGGCCCAGCTTGAGGGGGAGTTTGAGATTGTCCTGTTATTCTTTTTGTGTGGGACTCTATCCAATCTGGGCATGTCCAGCTTGAGGGGGAGTGTTGGAACCCATTGAAGTGTAAATGGGTGAGTCCCACATCGGACTTACCCGTCTTGTATATTTGTTTCCTAATCTATAAAAGGATGTCCTCACCTCACATTGAGGTAAGGGGAATTCACCCACAACAAAATACATCTTTAAAACCCAAAATTGTTTATTGCCCATTTAATTTTTTTAATTTTAGGATGAAACCCGTTTGAAACCCAAACCCGAATATAATGTTTTTTATTGTTGGTCGGAGTGGACAACTCAAGAGGGGGTGAATTGAGTTTTCAATAAAAAATTCTGTTTACAAACAATTTAAAAACGAACTCCCCAATTTGATAAAAACACCCAGTTAACAAAAGCAATAGAAATATATAATTTGATCTTTTGAAATGGTTCTCAAAAGCTCGATCACACCTCAGTTAAAATACTTTTGAAAATACTCTTAACTTTTGAAACTAATCTACTCGTATCAAACACTGTACATAAAACACTACTTTTAGTCAACTATCAAAGTTAAGTTTTGTTTAACCGTTACGAAAATCGAAACAGGTTTGAATTAAAATAAAGAAAACAAAAACATATAAAGAGCAGTAAGTTACATCAAATATAGCACAACAAATTTTAACAAGGGGTTTGGTCTCAAACCGAGACTTAATCCCCTCCACTTGGAAATCACCTGTTGTCAAGCAATTTATTATAAAATAAACTGATCTACAACCTAGATCGGGTTTTACAATCAACATCGCACAAGGTTGTCCAGGAACGGAGCCCCTTCCAAAGTTCTTTGTGGGATAAAAGATACCAGGTCACACGGGCCCTCTTCCACAGTTATATGTGGGAATACAAATGAAAAGATTGAGAGAGTATCAAGTACCCTCCAGTTTAGTACAGAAGACTGTTTTTATAGATAAACAGAGCAATAAAAAAACACAATTCAAAAGTAAAGCATAAGCAGAAAAAGCAAGATATGTAAGATAGAAAATGTGATGCAGCTTGATCCAAATAGCTTTAGTTGTCCAGAGTCCTTGAATTTGTCTTTGGAGAAAGCTCGGACAAATTTTATAACAAGTTCACCAAAAACAAAGTGTCGTAGAGTCTTCTATGTAGCACAGGTGCACGCGTGTAGGATCCTCTGTTATTCTCTGAGTAAGTGCATATGCTTGCTGCCTCGCACACTCTCTGCTCATGATTGGATTTTCTTCTTAAAACGATCTTCAGCCAAAAGCAGTCGTTAGAGAACAATCAATGCAGTATTAAATGCACTAACGTTTCATTTAATGCTCGAAAAACTAGCCGTTGGAGATTTGAAACGCTCCACTACTAGGTTAGACACGACAAGTTGTCTTCACTTAATACGTCGGTAGTTGGCACGGCAAGTTGATACACTCAGTTGGCACGGTCAGTTGATGCGGCAAGACTGTCACAGTTTGTTCATCACTTCATGCGGTCAGTTCATTTGCTCATGTGGTAGGTTCATGACTTCATGCAGTAAGTTGTTTCTTCGTGCGGTCACTACAATAATATATACATACCTTAGCATGGTAACTTGTTTTCTTCATGCGGTAGGTTGAATTGTACATGCGGTAAGGTAATTCTCATCACACGATAAGCTCAACTCCACTTTGCGCAGTCAGTTCATGACTTAGACAAATTTTGCTCATCTGGCTCACGGTAAGCAGTTTGTACATATGGTCGGGTGAAATATAACATGCGGTAAGATGACACGGTCACTTGACCATCACAGTAAGTTCAAAGTCTTCATACGCTAATCACATTGCACATGCGGTAGGGTGTCACGGTAAGTTCAAGCAATTTTTGCAATGTTTGCTAGTAAACCATTTTCTAACAGAAAACATGAAATTCATTAATAACATTATAAACATGATTTGAGATCATTAAAATAAGGAGGTGCTCGTCTAACCCAACAATATCCCCTTTTTTATGATCAAAAATCATGATATTTAAATTGAAATGAATTTAATACAACAAAAGTAAATTTGCAGAGGAGTAACTTAATCTGTTTAGCAAGTCTTTGAAACCATTGTTCCAAGGAATTCAATTGGTTTTAATTTATCACTTTCTCAAAATAGTTCTCCCCCTTTTGGGATGATCAAAAAGACAAGTAAACAGAAAAAAAATAGCAATAAGAATACAGACAAATGAGAATAAAAGAGAGTATTTCATTAATATATCAAAAGAGATTACAACAAGGATTGCAAAAAGTTACAAAAAGTTCCCTATCAGATATCCTAATCTGAATCCAAATAAGGGATATCTCTAACATTTGTGGGAAGGATATCCTTTGGATGTAGAGGCAAGAGCAGGGATAGTCAGAGGAGCAGATGAGGAGGCAGACTCTCCAAGAACTACACATCTGGAAACAAGTCCAAGTTGTTGAAAGGCTTGTGCAGGAGTTAGGCCAAAGGAATTAACGGTAGAAGAGGTAGTAAGTAGAGATAAAGGAATGGCTGAAGGGGCTAGCACTAACTATGTAAGAAGTGTATAGATAGGGCTTCATCAACCGGGTAAAATCACCAACTACTCAAGAACTGTGCTCTAAAAGCTTGAAAGAAATCATCTTTATTCTCCATGAAAGATTCCAAAACTGGATTCATAGCTCTGAAGCTTCTCAACTTGAGACTTGAAAGCCTGAGTCAGAGGTGGCATCTGCAAGTCCAAAGCAAGAGTTCTAAACAAACCCTTTTAGACCTGACTTTGTGAAGATCCTGCTCAAGTAATAATCAATTGCTCTCTTGATGGTTTCTCTGTATTGAGCAGCTTGCTCGGCATCCTCTCGAACTACGACCAAGATCTTGGCAACATGGGTTTGAAACCCATCAAACACAGGATCTCTCGCCATTTGAAACTCATCAAACATAACCTTCAACTCATCTCGAATGAGTTGTCTAATTTTCTCTTCGTCAACAACTGACTGGCCAAAAGGAACTGGAGGAGACACAGGAGCAGGTTGAAATACAGCATTCATGAATCTCTGGCCTAACTGAACCATCATATCAGATATATCGTCCTGGAGAGCACCAACCTGAACTCTCAAATCTGCAATCTCATTCTGCATTATATCAATTCTGACTTAAACATAATCATGTCATTTTAGTGACATAAGAAGTAGAAGGAATAGAGGGTGCAGGAGCATAGGGAAATGGATCACTAGCCTGATGTCTGCCATCTATCTCAGGTGCATCCTCTGCAGATCTATCTCTCATAATTTGATCCTCAACTCTGATAACAGCTTCAACTCCATCTTGATCGGAATCTCCAACTACATCCTCATGAACAACAAGCTGAGATTCCTCACCATTCTTGGTGGGAGTAGGACCAAAAATGTCTCGAAGGGTCTGATCAACATAAGGTCTTGCAAGAGACACCTCAATTCTCTCTTCACTATCAACCTCAGCAAACAATGCTTCTTCTAAAGTTCTTTGAACGGAAAGAACGGCAGGTCCACCATGTCTAGGTGGACTGCCTCCAAGATCATCATCATCATCACGATCAGGATAGTCTAAGATCCAGGGGACTTCTCCCCCTTAGAAGGTGCACTAGGTACAGGTTGTCTAGGAGTACTCTCAATAATAGGAGATCCTTCTGAGTTATCCCCAACAGCATCAAATTCAACAGACTTATCCCATTCTAGCTCATCTGAATGGGTTGTTCTAGCTTCTTCATCAAGGTCTGCAGCTTCTCTCTCTTATTCTGCTTTCTCTTCCTCAACAGCTGTTGCGGAAACGTCGGAAGTCACAGCGACAGAAAAAACGATTCGCAGAAGAGTAGAAGGAAAAAAAACAAAACAGAACTTGGACACAGAGATTTATGAGGTTCGGACGTCCATAGAGAGGCAGAAGTTTCACTAGTTTCGAGAGCACAATTTACAGGAGGAAGACGATTCACTGTTCCACCAACCACACGAGAAGTCTGCATCGTTACAGTGAAATGTGGTCACCCAAGTCAAAAATGTTACAATGGTCAGTGGCTGGAAGTCCAAAGAGCTACAGTACTATTGACGATTCACTGTTCCACCAACCACACAAGAAGTCTGCATCGCTACAGTGAAATGTGGTCACCCAAATCAAAAGTGTTGTAGTGGTCGGTGGCTGGAAGTTCAAAGAGCTACAGTACTATTGACTTCAAGGTCCAGTCTGCTACAGTACTCTGTCGGTGTCGGTCAGTCAGCTCTACTACAGTGGTCAGAGATGCTACAGTACCCCCCCAAAAATTTGGGTCGGGAGCTTTCGGCCCCAGACCCCCGAAGGAGCGTGTTACCCCCTACAACCCCCAACGAACTCACCACAGAGCTCGACCCGCGAAGGTTGCAGCCTGGTGCACAGTACGGGCCACAAGCATTCAGCTCAAACATCATCCAAAACGGATCTGGCTATTCCAATCCAACAACAGTTGCTACCTCTTCTGCTTTAGAGAGAGAAAGATCGTCATTTGAATATATCACGACTTCATCAGGGTACTTCACTGGACTAAACATTTCATACAGTTTTTCTACATCAGCCACCCGTTTCTTTTTTCATGGGTTCCAGTTAACTCTCATTTGCTTACAAATTTTTTGTGTAAAACAAAATCCATCAGATGAAGATGAAGTTATCTTTCCCTCCCCCTGAGGAACTACACCTTTATACTCTAGCAAGGCTAAAATGAGCTTAGGATAAGGTAAAGAACCTAACCTTGAAGTTGGCTTACTCAACTCAATGTCTCATGACACAACTGCAAAGACTAATTTGAAAATCATTCTTCATCAAATACAAGAAAAACAGATCTTGATGCCTCAGGATGTTGAAATTTCCTTTCCTTGGACTAAGTGCTGAATAAATTTGACCAACAGCCTACATTCTCCATTCAATTCAACAGCTAACGGTCTCCTGGGGGTTCCATTCCCAATTAGTTCATTCAAAGCATTCTGAAACTCAAAGTGCGGAATATTAATTGGATACGAGCTTTGGTAATCCTCAATACTCTCCTTAGTGCGGCACACCCAAACACTTTGCCCAGCATTTTGAGGAAAACTCCAGAGCTTCACCGCTGACCATTATTCTGACAATATTTCTTCTCATCAGGAAAAAACATGAGGTGCGCATAAAAATCCTTGACCAGTTTCGGATAAAACGGTCTACCGTTTTCTCTAAACCAAGAAACCCATCCCTGATTTTGAATCACGTTTCAAACCAACAATCTACTCGATTGCAACCACTGTGCATCGACTTCCTTTTTTGGAAAGCCAGGACGACCAATGAGATGCGGATTCTTTGACTTTACAAATGTGCTTGTGCTGCCTTTTGATTTCCTTGATTTCTTAGCAGGAAACGGCTCAACGGGAGGCACGACATCGGCAACGCATTTCACTCTCGGCATTTTTGATTCAATTCGAGTTCTCTGGAGGTTCGGGTTTGAGAGAGAGAGAGACGTTCCAGATGAGAGAGGGGTTCGAATCGAAAAAGGGTAAGGCTTCGGTAAGACGAGAAGAGATTTTAGGGAAAAGGCGTGCGCGGATTCGGAATATGATTCGAATTCTATTTTAATCGTTTAGGGAATAAAATAATAATAAACTTAAATAAAATCCCGCCAAAAAGTTTTTACGTAAAATTCAAAAGAAATAGACACGGTTCGTGGATCGGTAAAAACATAAGCATTGTAGGCATGCTAACCGTGACCTCGCGGTAGGTATGCTAACCGTATGAGCGAACTTTTCACGGTAGGCATAGTGATCGTGTGAGTTAATACTCATGGTAAGTATAGTGACCACATGAGTAAGTGTTCACGGTAGGCGTATTGACCGCATGAATAAAAACTCACGGTCGGCATAATAACCATGTGAACTACACTTCATGGTTACTTCCAGACAAGCTCAGAAAACAGAAGCTAAATAGAACTTATAAACTTCAAAGGCTGAAATTTAATTAAAACAATTAGGCATAATTTATTATACCCAATTCATGTCTAATATAATTGATTCTCTCAACATTCAAAGGTTTTGTAAATATATCACCAAATGTTCCAATGAATTCAAGAGTTGTATCACCTTTTTGAAAATGATCTTTCAAAAAGTGATATATATTAATATGCTTTGTTCTAGAATGTGATATAGGATTCTTAGAAATATTCATCCCACTTATATTATCACAATTTACAGGGAGATGCCGGAATTGATTTCCATAATCTAGTAATGTATGTTTGATTCACAGAATTTGTGCACAACAATTGTCTGCATCTATGTATTCAGCTTCAGCAGTGGATAATGCAACAGAATTATATTTCTTACAACACTGTGACATTAGAGACTTGCCCAAAAAGCGACATGTTCCAAAAGTGTTTTTTTTTGTCTAACTGCTAGGATGCGAAGAGAGGGAGAGAAAGAAGGAAACAGTAGGTTTCTTTATAACCAGTTGTAAGATCCTGACCATTGATGGAGGTTCATTCTTGTTTAAATTTTGGTTTAACTCTATTAAAATGGTTAATGGAATGTTTCCCGGGGATACAAGAGGTCTTGGGGGTGTCCCGGGGGTTCGGGACACGAAAGAGGAGGAAAAAGGTCATCCAGTGCAAGTTGCAAAGTTGGCGCACGGTTAGTACTGACCGAGCGCCAGAACCGTGCACCCTGAAAAGGGATGGTGCACGGTTAGAAAACCGTGCGAGGGGGGGCTAAACTGTGCGAGCTTGGACAAAGACATCTCGCGCGACTACCGCACGGTTTGGCAAACCGTGCAGACTTCCGAGGAGATCGTGCGACCCAGGCTCCTCTTGAACAGAGGGAGACACACGGTTGGCACACAGTTTGGCCAACCGTGCGGGCTATTAAAAGTGGAGGGTTTTACTATTTTGCCCCCTCGGGCTGGGTTCTAACCCGAATTTCTCCTTTATTCCTCCTCTAACATCTTGGGTGACAAACCAAACACTCCTAAACTTCCAAGAGATGATTCTCCCTCGATTATTAGACGTTTGGAATGTCGTTGGTTACGAATCGAAGCTCTGGGTAAGTCTTCGACCCCGTTCCCTTCCATTTTCTGAAAGAGGCTTGATGTGTGGTTTTCTCTCCTTCTGAAGCTCTAAACCCTTGTTTTCTAGGATGTTCTTCACCATGGTGTTTGAGGTCGTTTTAGTTCGAATCAAGGGTTGCTTTTGGGTGAGAGGTTGTCTACAAACATGAGGTAGGTGATATTAAAGCTTTTGCCCATAGTCTCAATGTTTTATATGTGTATGTGGTTGTGCCATTGTACTGTCATGCTACATTTTTGTATCTTTGGCTAAGGAAAGTGATTTGGGCCTTAGTGTGAGGTGTGAAACCCCCATTGGGTTCGTTGATGATTTGAGATGGGACTTAGGGCTACCCATGGGGTATGCCAAACCCATGGAAATAGTGAGTTGAATAGGTAAACATTGAGATAGGGAGATTCTGAAAATGAATAAGTTGTAACGGTTCAATTGGTTTATGGGAATGAATAAGTTGAATGGGTAAACATTGAGATAGGGAGATTTTGAAAATGAATAAGTTGTAACGGTTCAATTGGTTTATGGGAATGGTTAAAAAGGGGCAATCGAAATGTTTGTATGCTAGTTTTGTGAAATGCCTAAGAAGCTTTTGAAATGGTTTAAATGATGTTTTGGATTTTGATCCAGCTATGGTTTTAAATGAAGAACATGGCGTTTGAAAGTGGGCAATGTTTTAAGAGGAGGTGTGGACCTCAATGTGATTTAAAAAGGGGTTTCCTTAATAAATTTCAAATGAAGATTTGAAAAGAGGGCGTGGTCCCTTTTTTGTGAAAATGTGTTAATGATTATTCTTGATAGATGGAAGCGGAAATGAAAGCCTTGGGGAAAAGTTTAGTTTTTCAAAGAGGAAGACCCGTGTTTTAAATGGGTAGTTTTTTTGGTGTTCTATGTCATGTTTTGATTTTAAGGGTCCGTTGGGACCTTGGGGTATCGGACCGAGGCTCTACCCTCACAGGTCGGGCCATACTGAGGCTCTAGGCCCCACCCTTGTATTGCTCGAGTTAGGATGTCGGACTAAGGCTCTATGCTGCTTAAGGACTGAGGTTCCTTGTTTGGGTTGGGCTGGACATATGCTCTAGACCCCCACCGATGTATTGTTTTGGTTAGGATGTCGAACTGAGGCTTTATGCTCCTAACGTATGGATGTGGCTTGATTATTGGACCGGGGCTCCGAGGTAAGTTGATATATTGTTTAATTAGTGAACTCCCCTTCTTTTGTTGCCCTGTATATTTATTGTGCCTTGATTACTTGCATACACTGTCATGCAGATTGATTATTGTTTTAAACACCGTTGGTGGTGGCCTACTGAGAGTACTCACACCCTGCTCGGGTCGCATGACATTTGGGTACTCGAGCAGATGCTACTTGTTTCATGTACAGGATCAGAACAGGGACCTGGTGTTTGGTTGTGCTTGGGTTGATGGGTTGGAGCATGGGAAGTCAGGACCGGGTTGGGGTTCGAGTCCGTGTTCGGGATCTTTTGATAGTTTTGGTTTTGGATTTTATTTGTATGACTGACTGACATGTAGTGTATTCATCATATTGTTATAGCATGTGTTGCTTGGTTAATTATTGACTTTTGATGTATGTTGTCCGTTTGTGGTTCAGATTGGTTCTTTTATCTGTTGATATTATTTATGTTGTGATATTACTCTGATAAGCGGGTACCCCCCAACGTGCCTCTATAATCCCGCACTACTAGTCGCACCTGAGGTCATCCATGGTAGTGACTTTGAAGGTGTTGCCCACGAACCGAAAATCTTCCACCAGTCAATCTTCTTTTGGTGCGGTAGCTCTCGAACCTTTATGTCTCCCCTTCGGTCCATAATTCCAGATGTTACTCCTAAGAGCTTTGAGTAGCTTCCTCTTGTAGTACTTTGAGCAACTCGGCTTTCCTGACATGCACCCTCAGCATCAGCAATACTTGTCTGTAACCGCTCACCCAAGCCGAACCAGAAATTCCAACAGTGCAAATCCACCGACTCTGGCTTCTCTTCAGTATGTCGCGACACATTATGCAACTCCTTATGTCGCAGCTACAGAGTACCGGTTTCTTCCAATTTCTCTTCGCCACATGAAGACGGTCCAGTTTACGCCTGAAGTTCGGTGGATTTAGACTCAGCTTGAGCGAGTGATCATGACCTCAGTTTTCGTTGTTGTGACCTTCCACCGGTTTCTTTCTGCTTTTGTTTCAGAATTGCCTCCACCTTCTTTGACATAGCCCGCCTTCCCCTTGATAACCACCCGATCATAACTCATCTCCTGAGTCTTTAGCAGAAACACTATCATACTTTCAAATCTCATCTGGTCGTACCTTAGTGGAACTGAACTGCTCCTCGTCGTCCCCCTCCTGAGCAACCCAACAAGTTTCAAGTCCTTCGACTTCAATTTTCGTCTGCTGCGTATTGGAATCAACCTGCTCCGATGTCAGCTACTCCCCTAACGGGTTTCGTTGCCTCTCCGCTTGAGGCTTTACAAGCTGCTGCTCCTCGACACATGTCGTCAGTTCTGAGAAATGAATCGTTGCTAGGGTAGTAATAGCCACCATTTCTTCAAATGCTGCACTACCAAATCTCCCAAGCAAAGCTTCCTTGAATTGCGTCTAGGTAAGGTCACTCTTATTCAGATCCAACAAGAAATTCCAAACCCAAGTCGTACCTAGCATACATAATTTCGCCACCGTACCTTCATCTCTTCCAGGTCTTAGGATCGTTTTCGAAGAAAATCAACATCTCTTGCCCCGAGCTCTCCTCTTGACTTCTCAGCCTAGCGAGTGACATCCAAATATCCATAATATTCTCTGTCTTCAGCTCCAAGATTGTTGTCACCTAGGATGATTTTTGATCCGCTATGCGCGAGGGAATTCTCTAACACTGTACAAATAGCTGCAGAATAAATATTGTGCGTACCAGGTTACCGCGTCCAAGTTCATCGCGTCTCAGATTATTGAATCCAAGTTCGTTGCGTCCGTAACACCCACGTCCTGAGTTACTCATCACTGTCGTGTTGTTTCTTCATTGCCAACCAAGAACCTGCCCGAGCCAGACTCTTCATTGTCGTGTGACTAAGTTGTGTCTGGTGTGTCCGCTACGTAGAAAGGAGGAAGGAATTAAGATGCAGCGTCTGCCTCTGCTGATTGTGAGCCACCTATTTTTTCCCGCTTTCAAGAAGTTGCAATGCCTATTGCGACCACCTTGAGTTCCCATGTGTGTTGTCAACTGTCGTTTCAAGTTCCTGTCGCATCAGCCGAGTCCTGTATAGCTCGATCTAAGAACCGCAACATCTGGTTCGTCCACCTTGAGTTCTTATGTTTGTTGCCTTTTCCTTGAGTTTCTCTCTCCAGATCCTCTCAATAAAAGCACCAATTGTTAAGGTGCAGAGAGAGAGAATGAGAAACAATATGTTTCTTTATAACCAGCAATGGTTGTGAACAGAAAATACAGAATACAGAAGAAGAATGAAGAGGAAGAAGATGGAAGAGAAAGGACTCCACCCACCGCCCAACTGCCCAGCCCCTTTACAGTAATACCCCTATCCTTTATTAATTCTCCTAACCAACCCTCAATAACCTCCAACACAGCAGCTACCCCAGCCCACCTTCCTATCACTTACAACCACCAAAATCTACATCCGAATAACCCACTAAGTCAAATGACTGTCCTCTAAAATAAAACAATCCTAAATTGGTTATACCTTTGAGGTATTTAAAAATTCTTTTGACTAGTAAATGTGACTCTTTTGGGTTTGCTTGAAAACGAACACACATACACACACTATACATTATATCAGGCTAGCTAGCAGTTCAAGTATAGTAAACTTCCAATCATACCTCTATAAGTGGTTTGATCAACTGGTTTCCCAGTTTCATCAAGATCCATCTTGCAGCTTATACTCATGGGAATATGACTACTTTTAGTGTTATCCATACCAAAACGTTTTAAAAGATCTTTAATGTACTTGCTTTGATTTAAATATTTATCTTTATTTTGAAAAATTTGAACACCAAGAAAGAATTTAATTTCACTCATCAAACTCATTTTAAATTCACTTGGCATCATTTTTGAAAACATAGTACACAATGAATTTCTTAAAGAACCTAAAATAAACATATATTTGTACTACTAAAACATCTTTTGAAATTCTTTTAATAAATAAAGTAGGGTCAGCTATCCCATTAGTAAATCCTTTTGAAATTAGAAAAGCAATCACTAGATGCTTGTTTTAAACCATATAAAGCTTTTGTTAATTTAAAAACATGATTTGGAAAGTGTGGGTTTTGAAATCCAAGGAGTTGTTTAATAAAAACATCATCAATTATATAACCATTTAAGAATGCACTCTTAACATCCATTTGATATAGTTTAAAATCTAAATGTGTTGCATAGGCAAGCAATATTTTGATGGTTTCAAGTCTGACAGCTGAAGCAAAGGTTTCCTCATAGTCAATACCTTCCTCTTGACTATATCCTTATGCAATCAGTCTAACTTTGTTTCTAACTATTGTGTCTGACTCATCAATCTTGTTTTTAAACACCCATTTGGTGTCAATGATTAGATAGTCTTTGGGTCTTTCAACTAGTTCTCAGACTATTTCTTTCTAATTGAGCTCTTCTTGCATTGTCATTACCCAGAATTCATCATTTATTCCTTCTGTGATGTTCTTAGATACAATGTGTGATAAGAAAGCTTGATGTTCAACTTGGTTTCTGAGAGCTCTAATCTGAGCTCCTTTATCTAGGTCACCTCCAACTGCATCTAAGGGGTGGTATCAATGAGTCCTAACAACTCTTGGAATATAAGTGTTTGACACCTCATTTTCATCTACAGGTTTGGGTTCAAGCTATTCATCAGAACTAAGAGAATTCTTTACAGGAGGTTTGGCAGAATTTTCACGAGGTTTAGTCCAAACTGGAAAGGTCATCCTCTAGATTTTCTAAAGAGGACTTAGGCTCGTGTGGATTTGTCTCATCAAATTTGACATTAACAGGTTCTTCCACAATCTTAGTTCTTAGGAAAGTTCTCTTTTGTATTGAGTATAAAGACTTTGCATCCAAAAATTCTAAAATAATCAACCTTTGGTTTTCTACCATTCCATAATTCATAAGGGATCTTCTTTAAAAGATGTCTAATTAAGACTATTAATTATATAGCAAGTTGTATTCACAGCTTATGCCCAAAAATAAACAAGTAAATCATACTCACTGAGCATAGTCCGGACAATTTCTTGAAGGGTTTTATTTCTTCTCTCTACAATACCATTCCGCTGTGGGGTCCTAGGCATAGAAAAGTTGTGACTATAGCCATGTTCTGAGCATAATAATTCAAACTCTTGATTTTCAAACTCACGGTCATGATCATTTCTTAAGGTTTAAATTCTAAACCCACTAAGATTTTCTACAAATTAGGAAAGAACTTCACTTTTATGAGCAAGGAAAAATACTCATTTATATCTTGAATGATCATCCACTATAACATAAGAATAATGTTTTCCTGCTAAACTAGAAACTCCAAAGAGTCCAAACAAATTCATGTAAACCAACTCTAAAGGTTGAGAAGTTGAAACTTCTTTCTTTAATTTGAAAGATATTTTGTGTTGTTTTCTCCTATTCTGAAACATCCACCGTCCAGATACCATAGTTGTTTACTGGAACTCTTCAAGCAGGTTTTCTACAAAAAAAGATTTAAACCAAAAATGATTTTGGTACCTATATTTTCTTGGATCCAGATATGTTACTAATAAGTGCTTTAGAAATCCATAATTGTCTTACTAGTTTCCTATTAAGCAGATCTTAGACTTTCAGAAATAACTACCTTATTAGGTACTGTAGAATAGAAACTGTTTACAGATTTGGCAGAACTGGAACTTGGAACGAATTTATTTTTATTAATTCTCCATTGTCCAGGTTGGTATTTAATTCATGTAGTATACTTCAGTGAAGTTTGTTTGCCAAGCATCTGGGTTAATGTTTTCCTTCCATTAGTGAATCTCTCCAGAATCTTTCTCAATTGCTCATTTGATAATTCCAGCTCTTTATTTTCCTTAAGCAATTGAGCATTCTTATCCTTTTCTACAGTAAGATCAATTTTAAAGTGGGCAGACAAAGCATGTTGGTTCTTTGAACTTTTATATTTATCTTTTAATTCATTAAATGTATCTTCAAACATGTTACAGTATTCAAATAATTCATCACTGGAGATTCAGGAAAAACATTTAATACATCGGATGTGTTTGCCATAAAACACATATTAGCTTTGTCATTTATATCCTCTCCTGAATCACTTGAGTTGTCCTTAGAGGCACTCCAAGTGGCTTTCATAGTCTTTTTATACTTTTTGCTCCTATCCTCATATTTCTTCTTATACTTCAACTTGGGATAGTCTGCTTTAATGTGTCCTTTTCTCTTACATTCGTAGCAGATTATTTCATTGGCATAATCATCATTTTTCCAATCTTTTCTCCAATTCCCTATGTTGTGATACTTTCCTCTGTGTTAGAGCCGGTGGGGACCCTGCCACCTAGCAGGTTTATTCTAGAAGGGGGACCACTGGAAAAGGGAGAGAGGGAGGAGATCACGTGGGGGGTCCAACCGCTGGAGGTGGTCACGTGGGAGCCTAACTGCCTGAAGGGATCGTGCGCCTGGAGGGATCGTGGGGGGCCTAACCGCCTAAAAGAATCTCCAACTAATTGGAGATTATTTAAGGGGCTGAAGGGAGGGGACCACAGGTATCTATTTTTCATGTTTTAACAACTCCTTGGAGTTTGGGCGGGAGAGCAGAGGGCCTCCTGAAATGCGTCAGTTTCCTTTTACTTTCCTACCTTTCTTCTTCTAATTTGAGCACTAGAGTCAGTAACCAGGTGTGTTGTACTGTTTCTTTGAATATACCAAATTTTGCTGCTAGTTCGGGTGGAGGTGCCATAATATACCAAATGAAAAGCACCTCCACCCGAACTAGCAGCAGAATTTGGTATATTTAAAGAAACAGTACAGCGTACCAGGTTACAGACTCTAGTGCTCAAAATAGAAGAAGGTAGGAAAGTAAAAGGAAACTGACGCACTTCAGAAGGCCCCTCTGCTCTCCCCCACCCAAACTCCAAGGAGTTGTTAAACGGAAAAAATAGCTACCTGTGGTCCCCTCCCTTCAGCCCCTTAAATAATCTCCAATTAGTTGAATATTCCTTTAGGCGGTTAGGCCCCCCCACGATCCCTCCAGGCGCACGATCCCTCCAGGCAGTTAGGCTCCCAAGTGACCACCTCCAGCGGCTGGACCCCCCACGTGATCTCCTCCCTCTCTCCCTTTTCCAGTGGTCCCCCTTCTAGAATAAACCTGCTAGGTGGCAGGGTCCCCACCAACTCTAACACTCTGTAATTGAATTTCTTGAAAAAAAAATCTTTCTATAAAACTTCTTAAAACACCTGGCCAGGTGTGCCATCTCTTCATCACTATCAGATGGTGACTCTTCATCACTTGAGCTTTCAGATTTAACCTTCTCTATTTGTTTATAGTCAGAAGTCTTCAGAGATACTGACTTCCCCTTTGGTTCATCCATTTCCTCTTTGTTCACTTATAATTCTTCTCCGTAAATCATGAGTTTTCCAATGAGCTCTTTTACCGGTAGTGTACTAATGTCACAAGGCTCTCTTATAGACACAGATGTTCCTTACCATCTGTCTAGTGAGCATCTAAGAAGTCGCATGACTTGATCCTTGTCAGTAATTTTCTTTCTCAGTGCGTGCATCGTGTTAACTATTTCATTGAACCTAAGATACATATCAGAGATAGATTCATCAAAGGTATCATATTTAATAGTATAAATATTTAATCGCATTTCTTTAACATTAGATGTTACTTCATGAGATGTAGCAAAGGTATCCGAAATCTCAAAAGCAGTAGCACAAAAAGATATTCTATTAAATTCATCTTCACCTAAGGCGCAGTATAAAGCATTCATAGTTTTACAATTACAATCATTCATAGGCACCCTTAGTAGCATCACTCCAATCTTTTCTATGAGCTTTCATATTTATCCTCAATAACAGTCCAAATGTCAAACCTCGTGCTCTCTATATGAATTTTCATTTTAATCTTCCATTGAGCATAATTAGTGTCATTAAAATAAGGTCGATTAGTGGCAATTTCATCTTGTCAATTGTTATCCATAAAGATATAAATTTAGAAATAACAGAAATTTAAAATCTTTGAATGCAACTAGATCACATTAAAAAGATATTTTGAAAATTCTGTTGATACCAAATGTTGGTCGGAGTGGACAACTCAAGAGGGGCTGAATTGGGTTTCCAATAAAAACTTATGTTTAAAAACAATTTAAAAACTAACTCCCCAATTTGATAAAAACGCCCAATTAACAAAAATGGTAGAAATATATAATTTGATCTTTTGAAAATGCTCTCAAAAGCTCAATCACAGCTCAGTTAAAATATTTTTGAAAATACTCACTTTTGAAATTAATTTACTCGTATCAAACACAATATATTAAACACTAATTTAAGTTGACTATAAAAGTTAAGATTTGTTTAACAGTTCAAAAAATCGAAACAGGTTTGAATTAAAATAAAAAAAACAAAAACAGATAAAGAGCAGTAAGCAAGTTACACCAAATATAACACATCAAAACTTAACAAGGGAGTCGGTCTCAAGCCGAGACTTAATCTCTTCCACTTAACAATCACTTGTTGGCAGTTTATTATAAAATAAACCGATCCACAACTTGGATCGGGTTTTACAATCAACACCTCACAAGGTTGTCCAGGCACAGAGCCTCTTCCACAGTTCTTTGTGGGATGAAACAAGATAACAAGTCACACAGGACCTCCTCCACAGTTGTACGTGGGAATACAAATGAAAAGATTGAGTGTCAAGTACTCTTCAATTTAGTCCAGAAGACTGTGTTTTTATAGATAAACAGAACAATACAAAAACACAGCTCGAAAATAAAGCATAAGCAGAAAAAGCAAGAGATATAAGATAGTAAATGTGATGCACCTTGATCCGAATAACTTTGGTTGTCCGAAGGCCCTTGAATTTGTCTTTGGAGGAAACTCGGACAAGATTTACAGAAAGTTCACGAAAAACAAAGTGTCGTAGAGTCTTCTCCATAGCACAGGTGCGCGCGTGTAAGATCCTCTGTTATTCTTTGCGGAAGTGTATATGCTTGTTGCCTCGCACACTCTGCTCATGATCGGATTTTCTTAAAACAATCTTCATCCAAAAGCAGTCGTTGGAGAACCATCAGTGTGGTATTAAATGCACTAATGCTTCATTTAATGCTAGGAAAACTAGTCGTTGAAAATTTGAAATGCTCCACTGCTAAGTTAGACACGGCAAATTGTCTTCACTTAAGACACAATTAGTTGGCACGGCAAGTTAATGCGGTTAGTTGGCACGTTCGGTTAATGCGGCAAGACTCTCACGGTTGGTTCGTCACTTCACGCGGTCAATTCATTTGCCCATACAGTAGGTTCATGACTTCACGCGATGAGTTGTTTCTTCGTGCGGTCACTACAATAATAGATACGGTTGGTCTATTACTTTATGAAAAAAAATGTAAATACCTTGGCACGGTAATTTGTTTTCTTCATGCGATTGGTTGAATCGTACAAGGTAATTCTCATCACACGGTAAGCTCAACTCCACTTTGCGCAGTCAGTACAGATTTTGCTCATCTGACTCACGGTGAGCAGTTTGTGCATACGGTTAGGTGAAATATAACGTGGAGTAAGATGACACGGTCATTTGACCTTCTCGGTAAGTTCAAAGTCTTCATACGGTAAGCACATTGCACATGCGGTAGGGTGTCACGTTAAGTTCCAAACTTAACAATTTTTGCAATGTTTGGTAGTAAACCATTTACAAACAGAAAACATTAAATTTATTAATAACAATATAAACCTGATTTGAGATCATTAAAATAAAAAGGTCCTGGTCTAAGACAAGCATTTATAATATTATAAAAAATAATAATGATAATTTATAAAAATATATTTGAGTTTCAAGTACCCTATAAGAGGTCCACCCAAATCCTAAATGGGTATTACATGTAGTACTCGAACCCGATTAAAACATGGTTTGGGGGTACCCAAACCAGATTTAATCAGGTTGGGAAGGGCCAAGTGTTTAATTAACAAGTACCCATTGTCATCCTTATTTCTGATGTTTAAAATTTCACGGTTAATTCACCATCATGCACCTTACAATTTATCTACCCTAAAATTGAAAGGAAGAAAAAACGTGAGACCGCTTGTGATTTTTCACCTTTCTCTTCATCCCATCCGTCGCACCCTATGTGTGTCCAGACCTCCATGCTAAAATAGACATTTCTGGTAAACTTAATGACAAATTCACTTATTAAATTAAGTAGAGGTGGGCCTAAAAATACCCTTAAATAAATTATTCAACGTGATCTTGTTCTAAATGGTTTCAATGAAAATATGGTATTCAAAAGAGCTGATTGGCAACGTTTGATCCATGTAGTTAATCTCATTGAATTGGGTTTAAGCCTTGGTGGTGGTGATGCTACTCAAAATACAAAGTAATACAAACTGATGAACACCATAATATAATTCTTCATGATGCCATATTAACCCGAAAAAAAAAAGTAATAAACAGGTATATGGTATTAAAATAAATGCGACGTCACTCCGGATATCACAAATGGATTTATCTCTATCTATCACTCACGCAGCAAAGAAATCTATATTATATTAGATGAATCATAATGGATTTGTCTATGATGAACTGATCTCTAAAGTCGAAAATGATGCTGATCTCGTGGTTCATCTGGAACGCATTTTTCAATTTTACTTACCTGCTTCCAGTACAGTGGAATTGACGTAATCTTCGTGGCTCACATTAAAATGATCTGACATGCTGTCATTGCCGTCCGACGATGAATTGAAACTGCACTGGGTTGCCTTGAGTTTTTGAACACGGGGTAGATGACCTGCCTCGGGCCTATCATTACCAACGGCTTTGAATCCCCAAAAGGAACTTCTCAGCAGCGTGGACTTGAACAGAACCCCGCATCTCGGCACAGTGCCGACTCCTGCATGCTTTGCAGGGACTGAGCAGCAAGTTACGGGAACCTTAAGAGTAGCCATTCTGCCCTGTGATGCTGAAAATTTCAAGCCAGCAAGACAAACATTGTAGCAAAAGTATTTGACCTAATTTGAGACATAAAAAACAGAGGCGCGATTCAAATCATACCTCGGTCAAGCCTTCAAGGTTCTCTGCTTCAGTAAAATTTCAGGAATTAAAAATTTCTGTGAGAAAGCTTAGCCAATATAACACCGAAGTTCAATCTCTGAAGCTGTTATGACTAAACTCACCTCCCAGGAAAACCGATCAAGCAAAAAAGATGAAATAAAAACAAGGCACCGGTAGAAGCGGGATATGGTTTCAGCTGTTGAAAGCCATCCGATCGAAGAAACACGGATGAACACTGCAGCGATTAAGATCAGCAAGGAAAACCAAGTCGAGCCTCTGGAATTTGGGCGACGGAACCGGAAAGGCGATACCAGGAAGTGGATAAGAGACATCCGTCCGGGCCACGGGATGATGGGTCCCGGCGGTCAAGCGCTGCGCTTGACGTCGTCAGTTACAGGGTTCATTTTTGTCAAATGACGAATGTACCCTGTGTGGCGGCTTGACGGCGTTCGCTGATTAAGGGTCGTGGGTCTGATGAAGCGTATCTATTATGGAAAAATTTTAATAAATATTTTCAAGCTTGAAATATATTTATTTTGGATGAATCTATAATTGGTTGGGTGGCATTTGAACGAGCTTGGTCTTTAGGTCATTTATTAAATCTCACAATTTAACAACCTTCTGGTCTATATTTGTCGTTTTTTTTTTTGTTTTTATCTTGTAAAACTTTAAAATATTTAAAGGAATATTTTTTAGACAAAGTACTGAGTCGGCGTGAGATTTTGGGGCATAGGTTGAGCCGATATTGATATAATAAAAATATTATATATATTATATTACGTGAGCATAGTTTTCTTGAAATGATGGAATTAACTCCCATATAAAGTCGCGGATGGAAAATTTGGGACTGTCATTAAATCCAAGATACGGGTTTTACTTTAAACGCGACATTACTTTTTCGTGTGTTGGGTGTTTAGTTTGAGCGTAGTCGTTGGCGGGATAATAATTAAATAAATTATTTAATTTATTTAATTGTTGATAATTAACCCAACGTAATCACCTATAAAAACTATGTCATAGTCAAACTCTAGGGTTACACGCATAACTATGACATTCTTGAGAGGGATGAGGAGAGTTTGACGGACGACAACGAAATTAAGGACTGAAGATCGATTTGTCAAGGGGTTATCTTCGCCAACAGAATTCATAGATCTCATCAACGACAACGACCTGAAATCGTTCTTCATTAACGATCGATCCAAACTCGAGGTGGAGCATTTGTTTATGTTGGATTAATCTCATATTTGTTTTACCCAAGTCGAATGCAAATTAATTCTCTATCACATTAATGTGCGGGTTGATCGTTAAATCGCAATTGATGAATTTATCTTTATAGAATTAGAAATTAATGTTTATTGATCATTTCTTCTTTGTTCATCGTTCTCACGACAACAGATTGAGTTCAACCCGAACAATGGTTGAGATTTGTTTCTCATGTTTCTGTTTTGTGCATTTCTCTCATCGTTCTTCGCATGTTCATCATCGATATTTCTTTTGGTTGGTGATTCGAAAAATACCCAGTAATCGATTATTGCGCAACCATTCTTTAGTGCAACGGGTCAATACCACGGGTTTTGGTTTAGAATCGATGACACAGTTGCAGTGTGTGACGATGATGGAGCTTTGAGATCGGATCTAGAGACCACGTTTTCATGGGGACGATGTTTGGATGACGCAGTGTTATGGGGATTGATTCACGAGCAGATCAGAGGCCAAAATCCGACCATCGACAATGATCAGAGTTCAGTCAACTCAGATCCACATTTCTCGGGTGAGATTAACGGTTGGATCGAAGGAGGATGCAGTGCAAGCAAAACTGCATGGAAAATCAACGGTTCTGTAAAAATATCGACTACACAGTGCGCAGTCCGAAGATCACACGCCGTATAGAACCCAGGCTACAACGACTAGGGTTTTAGAGAAAATAAAATATCATACATTGTGTGGCACTCAACACACATCATGTGACCCGTGATTGACGACTCATCGTGTGCCCTTGGAGTACACGGGCGTAGACATAGTCGGATACACGGGCACGATCAGAGTACACAGGTACGGCCCAATACTCAGACACGACCAACTTCCAAAACATAGCTAGGTACACGGGCACGACCAAAGTACATGAGCACTACCTGAAGTACATATACACGAGCCAGAGTACATGGGCATACCCAAGGTAGTGAAGTCACGTCGCGTATACCACGTACATGTTGTGTAGTTTTTTCAGGGCACTTCAAGGCCCCTCTTCTCTTCAATGCAGACCAATCCCCTTAGGGTACGTCTCCTTGGTCCATCCCCATGAGGGTAATGCGAAACATCACATCCTGAACAAAAAGATGTGATCTCCTCTACAAGATTAGTCTCAGATGGAGTTACAAAATCCTTCTGTGAGGCTCGAAACGTGATCCTCTATCATTCTCTTATTCCCTAGGCGGAGTTTTAGGAATCGTCGTGGCCAATATACACGAGCGTATGATCCCCTAGTTAGCAGGTTATTCCAGATAGGGTTAGATATACCCCGCAAGCCCTGGATGAAATCCCCTATCTGTGTATCGATATATTTTGAGTTCTAGCTTGTACTTCTTCATGGGGAGGCCCGACGAGCATGCCCCTTCAGATGAGCGTCATCGATGTTATCAGACTCATGTAGTGAGTTCTTCTGAGCAAGTGTTACCTTTAAGTCCTAAGCAGAATCCTAGACCGACAACATGGTTGTGGCTTTACCTTGAGACTTGGTGTCTATCTTGAGTATATTTGGGTTATTATTATCACACATCGACCTTAATTTATTAATTGTTTTTATTTATTTAATTATATTTTAGTCTCGTTCTTAAGTTTCAGATAAAACCATGTTAAATTTTAAATTTTTGGGATTTTTTTGTATAGGTGCATGACTGACGCACAATTAGTAGAAATCACGCACAGACTGTGCAAGTGCATCTGTCACTTGACAGTGCCGAAACGCACGACCAACACACGGTTTCCTAAACTATGTGCCCTGCCCATGCGGTGTGCCCCAAACCTTATAATAAGAGGCACATAGTTGGCGCACGGTTTGGAAAACCGTGCGGATGCCCGATCTTAAAAAAACATCATTATTATTTTTTCTTTTTTTCTTTCCCCCCCTATCCCCTTACCCATCACGCCCCATCCCCATCCCCTTCCTATCTATGTCGTGTGCCCTAGCTGAGAGGAACCCTAGCTGTGGCCAACCCCTCGCTCGCCTTCCCCTCCTATGGATCCTCCGATCTTCATTGTTTTTCTTGCCATTTTCTTATGTGATCATCTCCGATGAGTATTTATCCTCCTCTAGTATTTTCTTCTTCCATTTTCTCGGTGTTTTTCCTTATCTCCCATGTGGTGCATGTGACCCATCTGAACCCTAACTCAGCTTTGAGTATTTTATTTATTGATTCTTGGTTCCTAGGGTTTGTGAGGACCGAGTTGAGGCCTGTTATAGTCACGGTTGTCGCAGGCAGTGAGTTCTCCTCGAATCTGGGTAGGGTTTCATCCGATTTCCTTTATAACTCAATTTTTAATTAGGGATTTTGTGATTTTTGGGTTCCTTGTGGTTTTATAGGGAACCTTGGACCTTCTTGAGATAGATTTGGATCGTCTTTGGTGAAAGAGACTCTGTTTGAGGTAGGTTACCCCATGTCAGAACCTTTAAATTGAAAACTATAATTGCTTGATTATTTTATTGGGTGTTTTCATTATATTATAAAGTAAATAAATTATAGAAAATGTTTGTGATGGATGAAATTGGCTCCCATGATGTTCTCTATGCTTTATTAAGCTTTGACTATGGGTTTTCTTCGTTGAAATTTGTTTTAAAAATCTGTTTCAAAAGGTTAAGCACCCTAAGTGCCTAGTTTATCTTTCAAGTTGGTTTATTTATGCAATATAGAGATATTGAGAATGTTTTGGCCTTTCATCCAGCTTTCCATAAAGGCCTAGCGGCATATTTAGTTTCCAAATAACTTTAAAATGGTTTCTAACTCTCTTCCTTATTTTTTAATACGACTTATTAACACATATATATATGTGTGTGTGTGTGTGTGTATCTTATTTGTACATATTCACACAAGGTTGGGTGAATATGTACATCGGGCCAAGGGGTATTTATATATATATATATTGAGGTTTATATGCTCCTAAGTGTAAAGAGTGGATTTGGAATTTGAGAAGCTTTGGTTTAAAAGTGGGTTTTCCAAATAATCAATATTTTATTTCCAAATGTGAAGGCCTGGTTAGCACCTTGAAAACATGGTTATATGTTCCCTTGGTTTTGGAATTGGATTTTATAAAGAAATATGTTTCCTTGGAAATGATTTTAAATTCTTAGTGTCAAGGCCTAGTTGGTACTTTTAAAATGTTTATTTTGGAAGTGCATACCTTCATGGAAGTCCTTTAGTTTAGGGAGGGTCCTCGCATAGATGGTGTCGGGAGGTGGGCCTTACATTGTGATGACTTATAATGACTCGCGATTGAGGAATGGTATTTGTGCTTGATTTCTCACCTCTCATTTTTAATAAAGTCATGAGATCCTGACATCTTAGTGGGAGTCGAGAGAGAATTTTTATTTAGTCCTGATTAGATGGACTAGATCCCCCATGGTAGGTGAATGGACATGGTGGGCTATGTCACCAGTGAGGTTAGTTCAGGGTAGCCAATTGGTTATAAACTATGGATCACATCGACACATTGACAGATGGTTCCGAACTAAGTACATACTGTTGGGCGGAGAGTGATGGCAAGAGGGGGGGTGAATTGCCTTTTAAAAAAAATTAACAATTTAAAATCAAAGTAAAAAGTGCAGCGGAAATAAATGAGGCAAGACACAAAACTTGATAACGGAGTTCGGCTTAAACCAAAGCCTACGTCTCCGCTCCCAACTCAACCGTTGAGAGATTTACTACCGCTTGCTTTTTAATGGTTTTAGCAAGAAACCCACTAGACTTTAAGGTAGTCTAGAACCTATTACAGCTTGCTTTTAATGGTTGAGCAAGAACCCACTATCCTTTTTACAGGTGAAGGCTAGCTCACCTACCGCTTGCTTTTTAATGGTTTTAGCAAGAAACCCACTAGACTTTAAGGTAGTCTAGAACCTATTACAGCTTGCTTTTAATGGTTGAGCAAGAACCCACTAGCCTTCTTACAGGTGAAGGCTAGCTCACCTATGACTCAAGCCTTTTAAAGGGAAGGCTTGACTAACCTCTTCACACCTCGAAGGTGGTGTGAAAACCCAAACAAAGAGAGGATGAGAGAAAGAGGGGTTTGTAGGCACAAACCCAAATTGATGCTCAAAATAATAAAACAAGAAAAAACGTAATTTGGAGAAGTCTTGGGCGCCAATGGATTGATTGGAGTTGATGAAGAGCGCTCCCAAGCTTCTATGGTGATGCTCCTTGGATGTGGAAATAGGTTGGAGTAATTGAGGTTCCTTGAAGGAATCCGCCGGAGGTTTGCCAAATGATGAAAAATGTGTCTGTTGGCTTCCGTTGGCTTGGTTATTGTTCCACACCGTTCTGGGGCTTCCTAGTCCTTTATTTATAGAGGGAGAACCCTCATATGGCCGTTCGGGGTCTTCGGAGCCGTTGGAAAAGTCTTCGGAGCCGTTGGGAGCAGGCTGGTCAATGCCCAACGACTAGTTTGACTGGCTCCACCGACTGACCGGTACAGTGCCACCGGTTGGCCGGTGCTTGAAAAAAGGAGAGGCCTTCTACCCAGGCACCACTGGCTGGCCGGTGAGGAGGCCACCGGTTGGCCGGTGGTGAGACAGTAGCTGTCCCTTCTGTCTGGGTTCCACCGGCTGGCCGGTGATGGGACACCGGTTGGCCGGTGGACTGAAATCAGTCCACTTTTGCTTTCAGCTTTCTTGGCCCAATTCCTTGGCAACCTGAAATCATGCCTATCATCCAAAAACACTTAAAACAAGATAGAATAAAATAAGAGTGATTGTGATCATGAAAATTAAACCACGAGGGGTATGAGAGGTACAACAATCTCCCCCTATTTTGATGATCACAATCACCAAAACAAGCAATGTAAAAGACTGAAATGAAAGGCTTGCTTTAAAGGATAAAAAGTAAAGCAAAGCATGAGAGAAAGATTTCTCCCCCAATCAACCAAGAATTTCTCCCCCTTTGTGATTATCAAAATAGCACGGGGCATAAAACTTGATTGAGGGAAAGGATTGAAAAACAAGATAGAGATTTTAAACCAATTGAAATTTTTGAAATTTGAATTGAAAGTTTTGAATTGAAAGTTTTGAAAATAAAGCAAAAAGGCTTAAACAATCCTAACTCCCCCTAAATAAAAACAACAAATCACCGGGGAGAGGATTTTGAAACCGAGACAAATTTTGGCTCAGAGAGACTCGCTAAAAGGGATTTTTCAATCCACACTTGTCTAGTGGCGGGTCTTCTCCTGTGAAATTCATCGTTAAAGAAAATATTTTTGGGCCTTCCATACCGGGCATTTTTGCAATTGCACTCATAAATTAAGTGCCCGGGTTTTTTACAATAGTTGCAAAATTTATATTGGGAGCTCCCCCTTACAAAAATAGTAGGAGCATGGGAAGAGGAAGCTTGCTTGGAATAGCCAAGCCCTTGGGTGGTTCTAGATATGCATTGGGAACCTAGTAATTTGGTCAAATTTTGTTCACCTTGGGTGAACTTGGCAAGAGACTCCCTTAGATCTTTAATGGTTGAATTCAAAGAATCAACATTTGGAATATCTTGGATCTTAAGGGTAAGTTCCTCATTCTTTTTGAGAAGTTGTTCTTTTTCAGAAATGAGAATTTTATTTTTCTTTTTCAAAGCAATAAATTTGGAAGAAAGTTCGTGAAAGCCTTCCTCCAATTGATCTCTCGCATGTTGGAGATCCTCGTAAGATAAATGATTAAAAGAATTTGAAGAACTAGAGGATGAGGAGTCGGAAGAGGATACCTCATGAAATGCCATTAGACATTTTTTACCGTTGTCTTTTGAGGAGGAGGAGGAGGAGGATGTGGAGCTATCACTCCATGTGGCCTTGAATGCCTTATTCTTTTCCTTTTGCTTGGCCTTTTTCTTGTTGAGTGGACAATCGGGCTTGTCATGGGTAACCTCCAAAAGTTTCCAGATTTCATGAGATGAAGAGCAAGTAGAAACACGGTTGAATTCATTACGGTCAAGGCCGCAATGAAGAGCGTTCATGGCTTTGCCATCAAGCTCGAAATTTTTAATATCGGCTTGAGTCCATTTGGATTCACCGGGAGAAGAAAGAGAATAACCATGCATGACAATTTTATAAATAGGATAACCTATACTTCTAAGAAAAGTGGTCATGCGGGTTTTCCAATAAGTATAGTCGGTTCCATCAAAGAATGGAGCACGACCCAAAGAATAGCCTTCGGGGGCGAAAGAAGTTGAAGCCATCACAAAGGATCTTGAATTTGAAACTGGTGAAGGTATTACTCAAATTTTGCCTCTGATACCAAATGTTGGGCGGAGAGTGATGGCAAGAGGGGGGGTGAATTGCCTTTTAAAAAAAATTAACAATTTAAAATCAAAGTAAAAAGTGCAGCGGAAATAAATGAGCCAAGACACAAAACTTGATAACGGAGTTCGGCTTAAACCAAAGCCTACGTCTCCGCTCCCAACTCAACCGTTGAGAGATTTACTACCGCTTGCTTTTTAATGGTTTTAGCAAGAAACCCACTAGACTTTAAGGTAGTCTAGAACCTATTACAGCTTGCTTTTAATGGTTGAGCAAGAACCCACTAGCCTTTTTACAGGTGAAGGCTAGCTCACCTACCGCTTGCTTTTTAATGGTTTTAGCAAGAAACCCACTAGACTTTAAGGTAGTCTAGAACCTATTACAGCTTGCTTTTAATGGTTGATCAAGAACCCACTAGCCTTCTTACAGGTGAAGGCTAGCTCACCTATGACTCAAGACTTTTAAAGGGAAGGCTTGACTAACCTCTTCACACCTTGAAGGTGGTGTGAAAACCCAAACAAAGAGAGGATGAGAGAAAGAGGGGTTTGTAGGCACAAACCCAAATTGATGCTCAAAATAATAAAACAAGAAAAACCGTAATTTGGAGAAGTCTTGGGCGCCAATGGATTGATTGGAGTTGATGAAGAGCGCTCCCAAGCTTCTATGGTGATGCTCCTTGGATGTGGAAATAGGTTGGAGCAATTGAGGTTCCTTGAAGGAATCCGCCGGAGGTTTGCCAAATGATGAAAAATGTGTCCGTTGGCTTCCGTTGGCTTGGTTATTGTTCCACACCGTTCCGGGGCTTCCTAGTCCTTTATTTATAGAGGGAGAACCCTCATATGGCTGTTCGGGGTCTTCAGAGCCGTTGGAAAAGTCTTCGGAGCCGTTGGGAGCAGGCTGGTCAAAGCCCAACGGCTAGTTTGACTGGCTCCACCGGCTGACTAGTACAGTGCCACCGGTTGGCCGGTGCTTGAAAAAAGGAGAGGCCTTCTGTCCAGGCACCACCGGCTGGCCGGTGAGGAGGCCACCGGTTGGCCGGTGGTGAGACAGTAGCTGTCCCTTCTGTCTGGGTTCCACCGGCTGGCCGGTGATGGGACACTGGTTGGCCGATGAACTGAAATCAGTCCACTTTTTCTTTCAGCTTTCTTGGCCCAATTCCTTGGCAACCTAAAATCATGCCTATCATCCAAAAACACTTAAAACAAGATAGAATAAAATAAGAGTGATTGTGATCATGAAAATTAAACCACGGGGGGGGGTACGAGAGGTACAACACATACAGGGTCTCTTCACTTGGCGTCTAAGAATCTCCCATGATAACTACTTTACTTGTACTCTACTTTTCCCTTGCTTTATGACACTTTATAAAATGATTACACCAACATGCTTTCTGATCGGTAACTCTTATTTCATCACCTGTTTCATACGTATCCCACTTTCCTCTATTTGTATCACTTTATAAAAAGATTTCTATTGTTATGCCTTCCCACTAAGATGCTCCCTTTATCACATGTTTCTTTTTTAAATGGGTATTTGGAAAATCTTTCACTCTTTGGAAACAGTTTTAAAAATTGAAGGGAAAATGGTTCTTCTAAAATTATTGGTTTGCTACTTTGAAATGGTTTTCTCTTTAAAGGTAAGGCACAAGGAATGGTTTCTCTTCTAGCATCCCCACTGAGCTCTTTGCTCACACCAGTATCATTATCATTTTCAATTGTAGGTCCCAACCTATCTTTTATGCCCGCCCATGGGGTGTTGAGGTTCTTTTGTTGGATGGTGACTCATAGAGTCATAAGGTGGCAAGTATTCCTATTGATTAGTTTTATTTCAGTATTATTGTATCACACCAACCACATAGGCCTTTACCACTTTCTATAAATAGAGGGTAACTATAACTACTAGTGGGTGAAGCAAATCCATTCGGTGGATGTCTTTGCCTTGTAGGAGAGGGAGATCGGGGTGGTGAGGGGGGGGGGGGGTTGGTGCTTGTTATTATTTGTTAATTTCATAGTTTTGATACTAGGTTGTTGTTTTTGTTTATTTTTCTCTACCGTGGATGTCCAATGTATGAACTAGTCATGCCATAATTTTATTTATTTTCCACTGGTTGCTTTCCTTATCATTCATCAGAAAAAATCCTTCCCATGTGGTGCTTCCTTAATTATTAGACACTTGTGCCAACCTGTGGGGATCAAGAACACCCTTCAGGACTTATTGTGAACTGGTCCATGCATCCAATGGAGGGAAAACTCGAGTTAGTTCATAAAAATTATTGTTATGCCTCACTTTCTGATTGACATGCCTTTGTGATAATGACCTGATTACTCTCTTGATGCTTTATGTTTGGTGATTTTGGGGTGTGCTATTGGTCATTATTATAATAACTGCTCCATGGGATCTTCCCACACCTATCGTGTCTTATGCAGATGAAAGACCTTTTGATGGAGTCCTAGGTGGACCAAGAGGAGGTGAAGTATAGTTATGCTAGAAAGAATTTGGTCTGTACCAAGTGTTGTATTTGATAACAGTCACCACCTTTCTTAGCAAGTTGGACTCTTTTACAGTTTCGGTGGGCTTGTATTTGGCCTTTATGATTTCCAGTACTTTTTTTTACTCTGATGTGAGATATATATATGCATGCATGCATTATGGTATTAGTTGTATTTTACCTTTCAACATTGTATGGGTATTTAGAGATGCATGTGTGTACATGTACCTTAGGTTAAGACATCCTATGTGTGTGATATGCCTACTCGGTGTTAGTATCTAGCCTCTGGCCTATTAGAGGTGGGCTTAGGACATCACACTTAGTTTACCACCAGCTAGAAGAGCCTCAATGGGTTGGGTCATGATAGAGTGGTATCAATGAAGTTCATCTTAGGATCATAGTTTAGAGATTCCCTAGTATAAGGTTTGGCTTGGGAACTATGGAAACAATATTAAAGTGTTTTGAGTTCGGCTCTCAGGCTATAAAATCCAATGTTGGTGTGGCAACCGACATATCCATTCACTAAGACTTTGATAACCTATTTGTAGACTCGGTACATATAGGCACTGGTTGTAGGAAAAATATTGATACATGCATCATATAGGAATGAGTTGTGGTTTCCACATCCTTGAGTCAGCTCCCCATATATACTCTTTGACCATGGTATGTCTTGACTTTTTTAATATGCCTTCATGATGATAACTAGCTAGGATTATGCAACAGGATCACGAGGATGATCTTCCTAGTGACGAGGCTTCAGTACAAAGTCATGTATAAGACGTGGTACCTCTAGATGGTTTATCAGTCTTACCACCTCCCATCGAGCAACAACTTGCACCAGTGGTACCGACGTATGAGGTGTGCATAATGAGTGTACTTCATGAGTTTTAGAGGTAAAAATCCCTCAGTTTTTAGGAAGATCCAAACCCCCAGGTATCTGAGTACTGTCTTGAGGTAGTTATATGAATTTTCCACCTTGTTCAGACACCTCCATATTAGATGGTGGTCCTTGCGGTGAGCCTTATTCATGTATTTGCAGGTAAATGGTAGATTTTGGTGACTCTGGAATATGAAGATGAAACTCTTTCATGGATAGATTTTGAGAACCTTTTTAGAGAGGAGTTCTACCCAGCTACACTGCTAACAGTGTGTATCTAGGAGCTTCTGCAACTTCAGCAGGGCAACATGATAGTAGTGGAGTATTTAACGAAGTTCAATAACCTCTCATAATACTATATGGATATATTTTGAGATGAATTATTCCAAGAATGGAACTTTGAGTGCATCCTCCATATAGATATTTGGTCTAGTGTGATACCTCTTTTCATTCCTACTTATGTTGGATTGCTCGAGTGATCTTTGGTAGTATAAAGCTTCTTGGTGGAGCAGCCGTCAATAGTTGGTGCTGATAGTGGGAACCATGGAGCTAAGACTTAAAAAGATAGTAGTTGATGTCAGAATCAAGGCTCCAAGAAGGCTAGGAATTTCTAGAGATAGTCTCAGGATATAGGGTTTATAATTTAGGACTCGTAGGACAATTCTAGTTAGCTGAGAGAGAGGTAGTGCTACTCTTACGATGGTTGGGGACATCTCATGTGAGATTGTCTGATCCACCATGTAGTTGACATAGATACAACTAATAGACTACCTAGGCAGATTTACTGTCTAGATAAGTGAGGTTTGTAGGGTGGAAAATTTGGTAGAAGATTTGAGAGAGCGGGAGGAGGTGACTGATGGTTTGAGTTGTTGCCACCACCACCCTTAGGTGGTCCATGCTAGGCTTAGGGAGATGGTGGTCAAGGATGTGGAAAACTATAGGTAGTAGAGGCCTATGATCTAGAGGCTCCAAGTATGATTAGAGGTATGATATGTGTTTTTTCTACCTTATCTATAGTACTAATAGACACATGCATGAGCCACTCTTTTCTTGTCACATCCCTAGTTTGAGACCTAGAGATTACAGTAGAGCATTTGGTTCAAACCTTATGCTTAGAGACTCCCACCATATGGGATTCAGTGACCACACACTTCTTCTGATAGTGTGACCTGACTCTTGGAGGTGATAGATTCCTTTGGGATCTTTTTGTAGCAGTAATGGGGTCTTATTACAACATTCTTGGTATGGAATGGATCTCCGCAGTTTATGCATAGATTGAATGCTTCAGGTGGAGGATGTAGTGTGTCCGCATTGGTGGGATGAGGTTTTCCTTTGTGGGTGATAAGGAAACAAAAGCACAGTAGGATGGGCTCATATATAGGAGGATGCAACTGATTACCCACCAAATGGTTAGTATGACCTTTGGAGCAGTAAATGCTATGGGATTTCAGTTTCCTGTAGTGGTGGAAAAGTATAAGGATGCCTTCCCTGAGGACGTGTCAGGAATACCTCCCCATTGAGAAATAAACTTCTGCATAGACTTTTTCCTATAGATTGTTCTGATATCTATGCCAATATATCAGATAGCTCCCTCATATCTTTGTAATATGAAGGTGCAGTTAAAAGAGTTGTAGATTAAAGGCTTTGTTAGACCCAATGTGTCACCCTGGGAAGCCCCAATTTTGTTCGCCAAGAAGACATACGAGAGTTTAAGGTTGTGTGTATATTATCATCTCCTTAACTAGGTGGCCATGAAGAACAACTATCCACTATTGCGAATCAATGACCTATTTGACCAGTTGAAAGGGGTGAGGTGGTTCTTGAAGATTGACCTCAGGTCAGGTTATCACAAGCTTCTAGTTTGAGAAAAGGATATAACGAAGATGACATACCGATGTTGTTATGGTCACTATGTATACTTGGTGATTCTTTTTATAATGATGAATGTACAAAAAGTTTTCATGGGACTCATGAACCATGTCTTTCAACCCTTCTTTTATGAGTTCATGGAGGTCTTAATCAATGACATCTTGGTGTAATCGATGTCCAAGGAGGAGCACGTGAGACACTTGAGGTGGACCTGGACATATTCTGAGAGCACCAAATTTATAAGAAGCTCTCGAAGTGTCATTTTTAGATTTTAGAGGTCCAATTCTTGGGTCATGTCATCACAGAAGAGGGAGTAGTAGTATACATAGAAAAGGTTGAGACAATGATAGCTTGAGAGCCACCTAAGAGCATGATTGTGGTACAAAGCTTCCTTAGGTTGGTAGGTTACTATTAAAGATTCATACCCGATTTATCTTGGATTGTGGCACCATTGACTATTTTGACTTGAAAGTGGAATCCTTCTGTATGGATAGAGAGGTGCCAACAGGTTTTTCAAATGTTGCGATAGAGGTTAATGAGTGCCCCCATCTTGAGATTTCCAGATGAGGGTGTTGAGTATATAGTGTTTTGTGATGCCTCTAGTAACTACTAAAAAAACTACATATACCCACAATTTAAAATTGTGGGTATAACCCCTAAGGTCGTGGGTATAGGATATACCCATAGCTTTCAAAATCATGGCCTATTAAGGCACCACTATAGCTTTAAGCTATACCCACAGTTTGAAAAAATCTATACCCACGGTTATGAACCGCGAAGATAAGTTTATGCCACAGTGTCATTAACCCTATACCCATGGTTTCAAAACCATGGGTATAGGATTTAAAAAATTGCATGTTGTGGGTTTCGATCTATGGACTGCCTGTATATTATTCACGCATCTAACCACTACACCACATTGGATTATAGGTATATAAATATATATTTACTTATATATATTTATTTAAATCATGGCTATAGGTGGAAAACTATGGCAATAAGTGTTCCCACATTTTTTTTGTCCCGCGAAAAAAAAATCCCACATTAATGTGGGAAACTATACCCATGGTTTTCCAAAATTGTGGGTATAAGCATGACCTATACCCATGGTTTTTGGAGAACCATGGGTATAGGTTTTTAAAAAAACCTTATACACACGACTTTTCCAAAACCATGGGTATAGGTCTTGAAAAACCCCCCTATACCCATGGTTTTTGCAAAACTATGGGTATAAGTGAGAATTTATAACATATACCCATGGTTTTCTAGAACCATGGGTATAGGTTCCCATCCAATCCTTATACCCACAGTTTTTGGAAAACTATCGGTATAGTTTCATTTTCCAGTAGTGGGGGCTAAGCTTGTATGTGTTTTGATATAGGGGTAGAAAGCGTTTTCCCATGGGTACTTGCGACTAAGACCCCATGAAAAAAACTATATGACCCATAATCTAGATCTAGAAGTAGTGGTATTCATACTAAATATGTGAAGACACTACCTTATGGGTGATCAGTTCATCATTTATTCCAACCAAAAAAGTCTCAAGTATATCTTCTCATAAAAGGATCTCAAATTGAGACATTAGCAATGGCTAGAGTTCCTTCAGAATTATAACTTGAAGATAGTATATACTTATATGAAGGGGAACATGGTAACACATGATCTCAATATGATATCCTATTCACAATTTTTGAGTGAGCCATCAAAGTAGTTAACCTCATTGCAGTTGTCCTTAGTGGATGAGGATGGTGAAACTTACCTTTAGTTGATGGTTGTTACCCCTTTGCTTCTACATCGTATTAAGGGGGATCAGCTTGGGGACACTAATTGTAAGACCTTTAATGTTCAAATATCCATTGGACATGCTCCTGATGAATTTTCTAAATGTGGGGAGCACACCATCCTTTTCCGATGATGGATGATGGTGCAAGTGACACTGTGAAAAGAGATTTTGAGGGAGTTTCATACACCCCCCTTAGTAGTATATACAGGAGTTATGAATATGTACAAAGACCTTTTATGTCAGTTCTAGTTTCTATGGATTAATAAATGTATAACATAGTTTTTATTTCGATGCCTCACTTATCAGTAAGTGAAGGTTAAGCACCAGGTTCCAATAGATTTAGCTTAACCCCTCAAGGTGTTGGAGTGGAAGTGGGATGGTATCTATATGGTCTTCATGACAAGACATCCACGATCATCTAGATGACACAATGATATTTGGGTGAACATAGACCAACTCACCAAGTTGGACCACTTCCTAGCCATATAAGAGCAAAGTTTAGTGGATAACTTGGGATGCCTTTACATGTAGAAGATAGTACAACTTCACGGAATTCCCTCAATGATCATTTAATACTATAATGACCACTTCATGTTATGATTATGAAGAGGATTTTCGATAGTGTTTGGGATTCAGTTGCATTTGAGAATGATGTTTCACCCCCAGACAGATGACCAGACTGAGCAAACCATTTAGGTTCAGGACATACTTTGGGTTTGCATGTTGGGCTTTGTCCATAGTTGGGAGGATCACCTAAATTTGGTGGATTTTAAATATAAAAATAGTTACCACTCCACCATTTGTATGACATCATTCAAGGCCTTGTATGGGAGACCCTATAGGTCACCACTGTGCTGGAATCATCCCAGAGAGTCAGCACTCATGGGCCCATAGTTGGTGCAAGCTACAATAGAGAAGGTTCAAATCATCCAAGAGTGGATGAGGACCACCTAGATCCATCAAAAGTCTTATATGGACCGATGATGGAGGCCTTTGTTATTTTACATGGGATACCATGTGACCCTGAAGGTCTCACCTTGGAAAGGATTGTTAATATTTGGTTGGGGTAGTAGGTTATCTCCAAGTTTCATCAACTCCTTTCAAATACTGCATAGGGTTAGAGAGGTGGTGTGCCCCTTGGCCCTACCACCATAGTTAGTATGGGTACATGATGTCTTTCATGTTTCACAACTAAGGAGGTATGTGAATGACCCGTTGCATGTTATCGACTGGGGTTAGATGGAAATTGAGGATGAATCTACCTTTGTGGAATGCCCAGTAGAGATCAAGGATCAACAAAAGAAGACCCTTCACAGGTGAGTGATTCTCTTAGCATGTGTCTGGTGGAAGCATGAGAATTTTCAAGAGAGCACATGATAGTGAGAGAACCATATATGGGCCTAATACCCCCATATTTTTTAGTATGAATTTTTATTTTTGAGATAAAAAACCATAAGGTGGGAAGAATGTAATGACTCTATTTTTTCCTTGTAAAACTTTATAATATTTAAAGGAATATTTTTGAGGCTGGGTACTAATTTAGAACGAGATTATGGGGCACGAAGAGGCCTGATATTGATATTATAAAAATATTAAATATATTATATCATACACATAAAGTATTCTTTAAATGACATAATAAATCCAAAATAATGTCTTGGATGGGAAATCTAAGACCATCATAAAATCTAGAATCTGAGTTTTACCCTAGGTGCAACATAATTTTTGCATGTGTCAGGTGTTTAGCTTGAGCACTGAACACGTTGTTGTGACATGTAAAATTGATTATGATTTTAAGGTTGATTTATAGTATATATAAGACCCTAGGTTGCATCTCAATGAGTGTTGATAGGTTTAGAGTATGCATTTTTAATAAAAAGTACTAAAAAGGGGGTGTTTTGAAAACAATTTTAATAAAATAACTTGATTTAAAGAGTTTAATAGTTGATAGATTAAGGTGGTGTTTTAAGAATTATGAGAGAAGGAGATCATTTCAAGTTCAGTACACATCTTGGACAGTTCATTGTTCTAAAAAAATACACATGGTTTTGTTTAATTCCTTTGTTGAAGGTTGTCAAGATATTACTTCCCCTCTTGCCTCTCAAATCATTGCATAAAGTACCAACCCTCTACACAAAAATCATGTTGTCAAGGATTGGACCTCAAGCATAGAACAAGGGATACCAAAGCATACTGAAATCTCATGATTGTGTGTGATAAAAATGATTCTTGTGTTGTCCAATTGAAACAACCCAAGATCCCCGCTTGAAATCTCAACCCAATCGATGTTGAGATAAAAAGTGTTTCACTTAATTATAACAAAAGAAAATCATTCAGAGGAGAATCACAGAAATATTAATCATAAGTGAAATATTTAACACAAAAATTACACAAAACCAATAGATGAACAAGTGTCGGAACTACCTCCTAAGTATGTGTAGCTCCCTCGAAATGATCATCCATCGTTTAACTCGTCATCGAGAGGAGGAGGAGGCTCGGGTGGCACTTCACCTTCATCCTTGACCCCCTATGAGGATAGAGGCATAAAAAAATTCTTGGATAATGAGAGGAATACTTTAGGTATCCAAAATACCATATATTTTCCTCCTAGACGAACTTGCGAATGAGGAGCCCAAGGTTCCATTTTATAGGCAAAGTGAAAGGTGATTTTGGGAAGACAGATTTCTTAAAACCACTTGGCACATGGTTTTTAACCTCCAGAAAATCTTATATCACTTTATATAAAATTAAAAATTTGTATCCATACCTCATGAATATCTACACTGAAATTTTGGATTCATTTTAACACCTACATCTCGAGATATGGATAAATCACAACACACCACTTTTGACTTCGTGTAGATTTAGTGTGCTGGACAGATTAGGTCGGTTGGGCCACCATATGGATGAATGAGGCTTGGGTTCCTTCATATGAAATGTATCCCAATTAATTTTTGACCATTACACAAAATTTCATTCTATTTGGATGCATGGTTCAGTAGAAGTGTGCAGTTGAGTCCACTGGTATGCATGGATCCTGCGCAGTTTGACCCATTTTTCTTGGACTTCATCATGGACCCTCCAAATCACCTCCACCTTCAATGCAATTATCAAAAAAAGTAAAATTTACCTTTTTAACAGAGATAAAAACAAAATAATGGAATAAAAAATAAAGTAAAATTTATTATTATTTTTATAATTTTCAATACAAAACTAGTTTAGCACAGTGGTGTAAGAGTGAAAATGAAACAGTGAATCGCGGTACGATCAAACACCATCATGAGTCGAATAATAATTAAATAAATTATTTAATTTATTTAATTGTTAATAATTAATCCAAACCTAATCCACTTCTATAAAATCATTATTATAGCCAAAACCTAGGGTTATTCGCACAACCCTAGCATTCTTGAGAGGGATGAGGAGGAGAGTTTAATAGATGACAACAAAATCGAGGATTGGAGATCAATTTTCCAAGGGGATTCACTAATGGAGTTCATGGATCTTGTCAACTACAATGTCCCATAAATATTATTCATCAATGATCGATCCAAAATTTTGGTAGGGTAATTGTTTATATTGGATTAATGTCGTATTTTTTTTAACCAAGTTGAATGTGAATTAATTCTCTAACAAATTAATTTGAGGGTTGATTGTTGGATTACAATCGATGAATTTATCTTCCTAGAATTAGGAATTAATGTTTATTGGTTATTTATTATTTTCTTATCATTATCATGATAACTAATTGAGGCCAACTTGAACAATGTTTGAGGTTCATTCCTCACATTTCTATTTTGTGCATTTCTCTCATTGTTCTTTATACATTCATCACCAATATTTCTTTTGGACAAAAATTTGACAAATAATCAATAATTGATTATTGAAAAACCGTTATTTGGTGCAATGGATTGATATCATGGATTCTATTTTAAAATCAATGGCACAATTGTGGTGTGTGAAAATAGTGGAGATTTGGGATCAGATTTGGAGACCATGTTTTCACAGGAATGTTGTTCAGACAATGCAGTGCTATGGGAATCGATTTGTGAGCAGATCATAGGTTGAAATTTGGACACCAATGATGATCAGAGTTTGGTTAAATTAGATACATGTTTTCCAGGTGAGATTGGTGGATGGAACAAATGTGGATGTGGCATGAGTGGAACCATGTGGAAAACTAGAGGTTCTATAAAAATCATGACTACATGACATGCAGTTTGAAGAACACACATCATGTAGTACCCTAACTACAACAACTAGGGTTTCAGAGAGAATAAAATATCACACATCGTGTGGCACCCACCACATGATGTGTGACCCATGGTTGGCGACTCAACATGTACCCCTGGGGTACATGGAAATAGACATGGTCGGATACATAGGCACAACCTATAGCGACCTAGGCTTAACATACATGGATATTATATCATTTTAGATGAATATTTACCGCATTACAAAAGTACATGTTCGATGACCATAATAGTTTAGTATCTTTGGAAACTTGGAACACATTATTCTAGTTTGGTGAAAGATCTTCAACATATCTCTTAAATATTTTCCCCTTTAGTACTTCTACTTAAAACCTTTCTTTATAACCCAGGGAAAGGAAACATAAGAAAGAGGTGACCTCAAATGCTCAATAAGGGTAAATAAAGGAGATACATAAGGATAAAATGAACATAAGGGTATGAGAACATGATAATAACATTTGAAGATCATACCCTACATATAAAATATCATAATCACAAGACATTTCATAAATATTAACAGTTCATAAGACATGAATCATAAGGGTGAAAATCATCATAAATCAATCATGAACCGTAAGATCATGTCATATAAGTGTGAAACTATTATACCTATAGAAAAACATTTCATGTGTCAATGTTAACTACCAAGAACATAAAGATAGTGGATTGGGACACACCTGTTTCCCCTTTTTGGATCAGGACACGCATGTTTCCCATAGTGGATCAGGGCACACCTACTTCCCATTCTAGATCAGGACACACCTATTTACCCTTATAGATAAATCCTTTAGACTTGTTTCCCATAATTATTTCATGAGATATTAATATTTACCCAATTTATTGGATGGATATATATGTCCCACCCATTACATAATAAAATCATACATATATGTGCTACAAGATAATAAAACTTTTATAATATCATGACCCATAAAAAGAGATGGATTTTATAAACATCATATCATAACCCATGAAATTAAATGGGTATCATAAACATGTCATCATATCATAATCTATGAAAAAATACAAGTTTCATAATAATTTCATCATAAAATGATCCATGCAAGGAAGTGAGTTTCATAAGCATTCTATCATGGTATAACCTGTGGAAGAGAAACAAGTTTCATGAACAAATTGTCATCTTAATCATAAAGCATTCAAATAAATAATAATAATGGTGTCCTTAGATCATAAACCTAGTAAATCATAAACTATATCAAAGGATATCATCTTAGATGGAGATGAATTTTGAAAGATCACTTGGAACATAACTTTTTCTTTGAAAACCACTTTTTAAAACATATAACATTTTAACAATCCTTTTCTTTGAAACCACTTTGAAAAAATATATAGGAATCATGAAAAATCATTTAAAAAATTCCTTGAGGAGAATATCCTTTCTTATTTGAAAAAATATTTTTAAAACATAAACATTTTGAAAACATTTTTCCTTTGAAAATAACCTTGGAAACATATAAAGCAAGCTTTAAAAACCATATAAAACATTTTTGAAAACCATTTTCTTTGAATTTTTTTTAATAAAAATAAATTATAGAATATTAAAAAAAATATTTTCTTTTAAAAATAACCTTTTAATATTTCAAATTAAGATTCAAGGAAATGATGTCGGGTAAATCCATACATGCCAAACATTCCTTTTATACTGTAAAAAGTTTAGAAAAGTACCTTGATTAAAAAATGACAAGGAGATTCCTTTTAAAACATTTTTTATTAAAAAGGTAAAACATGGGTAAAAATGTATTTTAAAATTAATAGTAAAACATTTTAGAAAACATTTTTAGAAAACATGGTTTTGTGAATAAAACAAATTTCTGACCGAAGAGAGAAATAAAGTCAGATTTTCTTAAAATCACATTCTTAATTATCTAAAGTACCAAAGAGTGAAAAAATGGTATCGAAACATGGATATATCATCTATAACCATAGGATAAGAAAATCCATTAGAGTTATTGATATATAGATCACAATATTTCATCAATGGAATCATAATCATAAATAATCTTGATAAATGATGAGATTGCAGCAATAAACCGTTACCACTTTGGTAACTTTGAATCATAATAATATGGAAAGAATAAAATTAAATGAAGATAAAAATATCATGAAAATAAGTATATTCATTATATAACACTTCAAAGGGAAGTATATAAACCTCATAGAAAAATATAGGTTTATAACATGGCATGTGTCTCAAAGAAGGCAAATTGAGATAAAATTACTTTACCGATTTGGTAACTTTTGAACCATAAACCCCATGAAAGAAAGATCATAAAAGGGATATGTATATACCCATAAATTTAATTATAATAATAATATAATACATTTATGGGATGTATATACACTGCACAGGATAAATGAGTTGTGAATAAGGCATAAGTCTCACAAAAATAAAAGTGAGACGAGAAAAACCCTTACCTTAAGTCTTGACTTTCTTTGTACGCATTCAAAACTCCTGTATAATAAGTATAAATTTATTATAAATCTACCAAAGAACCATATTATCATATATCATACCATATATGATTTTATTATGACTTTATATTACCATTTTATTAACAAGTTCATGTTAATGTTACGTTTTGGGTAATATCCACTTTATTTTTCGTATATATTTTAACTTGTTATTCTTAATCCTCTTACTTAGATCATTATTTACTTATTTCTAGAATGTAAAACATGATGAAAATATCATATATATTCAGTAAATATTTATAATAATATATAAAATGTAGAAATATTAAATGGAATACACTTTTTATGGAGACAATAGACCGTATGTACACATGAACGTTGTTTCCGTTTTATTGTTGTATTGAAAGAAAGAAAGTAAATGAAATATATGTATATATATATATTATAATTATTGTAGAATTGTTATTTCATATATATCATATACTTTTACTAAACTCGTACTTAATACATTCCATGTAAAGTGTAAACGAATCACATCGCTTTGAGGAAGCGGTAGTCCACACGTCCAGAAATGAAGTTATCTTATTTACAAAAAATGGAAAGCATGAAGGTATGTTTTATGTAATAATTAAAAAAGAATAAATAAATCAAAAATATCAAAAATATCATATAAAAATAGCATGTATATCATAATTCTCAACCATGAGAGGTGGTAAAGGGAAAATGAATGACATCGTTTTGCGAGGCGGCAGTCTACCATACACACAAACGATAAGTTTGTTACCCATTTGATGAAAATGTGTGTGGGTGTAGGTATAACTGTTAGAATAAAAATATATCAGTATATTTTGGATACTTATTTTATTATATAATCATACCTTGCATATCAAATATCATAATCATGAGACATGACATAAAGATTGATATTTCATAAGACATGAATCATAAGGGTGATAAATCATCACAAATAAATCATGAACCACAAGATAATTTCATATAAGTGTATCACTAGTATAAATATAGAAAACCATTTCATTTTTCAAGGTTAACTACCAAGAACATCAAGATAGTGGATCAAGACACACATGTTTCCCCTTTTTGGATCAGGACACACCTATTTCCCATAGTGGTTCAGGACACACCTGTTTCCCATTTTGGATTAGGATACACCTATTTCCCATTATGGATCCCAACACACCTATTTACCATTGTGGATCGAGACACACCTATTTCCCCTTGTGGATCAATCATGCCAAATTTTTTCCCATCGTTATATAATGAGATATTAATCTTTACTCAATGCATTGGATGGAGATATAGGTCCCACCTGTCATATAATAAAATCATACATACGTACGCCATATGATAATAAAACTTTCATCATATCACAACCCATAAAAATAGATGGGTTTCATAAAAATCATATCCTAAACCATGAAATGAAATGGATATAAAAAAAATTCATCACATCATAACCTATGGAAAAGATTCAGGTTTCATAATCATTTCATCATATAATAACCTGTGAAAGGAAGCGAGTTTCATAAGCATTCTATCATGGTATAACCCATGGAAGAGAAATGGTTTTTATAAAAAACTTATCATCATAATAATAAACCATTAAAATAAATAATAAGAATGATGTACTTAGATCATAACCCTAGTAAATCATAAACTATACCAAAAGATATCATCTTAGATAGAGAAGGATTTTGAAAGATCACTTAGAACATAACTTTTCTTTAAAAATCACTTTTTAAAACATATAACATTTTCAAAATAGTTTTCTTTGAAAATAATTTGAAAACATATATAGGTATCATGAAAAATCATTTAAAACATTTATTAAAGAAAATATTATTTCCTCTTTGAAAAACAATTTTTAAAATATAAACATTTTGAAAACATTTTTTCTTTGAAAATAACCTTGGAAACATATAAAGGAAGCTTTGAAAATCATATAAAACATTTTTAAAAACATCTTTCTTTGAAAACAAATTTAATAAAATGAATTTATATATTATTATGAAAATAATTTTATTTTAAAAATAACCTTGTAAACTTTTAAAGGAAGCTTCAAGGAAATGATTATGTGTAAATCTATACATGTCGAACATTATTTTTTCATTGTAAAAAGTTTAGAAAAGTGCCATGATCAGAAAATAACAAGGAGATTCCTTTTAAAACATTTTTTTTATTAAAAAGGTAAAACATGGGTAAAAATTTATTTTACACATTATAGTAAAACATTTTTGGAAACATTTTTATACAACATGGTTTTATGAATAAAAAATTCCAACTGAAGAGAAAAATAAAGTCATATTTTCTTAAAAACACTTTCTTAATTATCTTAAGTACTAAAGAGTAGAAAAATGGTACCAATAAATGGATATATCATGGATAAATAAAGGATAATAAAATTCATGAGATTTATTAAGATATGGATCATAATATTTCATCAATTAAATCATAATCATAAACAATCTTGATAAACAATGAGATTGTAGCAATAAACCATTACCACTTTGGCGACTTTGAATCATAATACCATGGAAATAATGAAATTAAAAGAAGTTTAAAATATAATTAAAATAATGAGATTCATGATATAACATGTAAAAGGGTAGTATATATTCCTCATAGAAAAATATAGGTGCATAACATGACATGTGTCTCAAAGAAGGCAAACTGAGACAAAATTACTTTACCAATTTGGTAACTTTTGAGCCATAAACCCCATGAAATAAATATCATAAAATGGATATATAGATATACATAAATTTAAGTATAATAATAATAGAATACATTCATGAGTATTATATAAACCACAAAAAATAAATGAGTGGTGAATAAGGTATAAGTCTCATAGAAATAAAAGTGAGATGAGAAAAACTCTTACCTTAAGTCTTGACGTTCTTCGTAAATGTTCAAACCTTATGTATAATAAGTATAAGTTTATTATACATATACAAAAAAAACATATTATCATATATAATACCATATATGATTTTATTATGACTTTATATTACCCTTTTATTAACAATTTAATGTTAATGTTACGTTTCAGGTAATATCTGTTTTGTTTTTCATATATATTTTGACTTGTTATTCTTGATCCTCTTACCTAGATCATTATTTACATATTTTAAGAATTTAAAACATGATTTAAATATCATATATATTCAGTAAATATTTATAATAATCTATAAAATATAGAAATATTAAATGGAATACACCGTTCATGGAGACGGTAGACCGTACATATGCATGAACATTGTCTCTGTTTTATTGTCGTATTGAAAGAAAGAAAAGTAATGACATATATGTATATATATATATATTAATTATAGTAGAATTATTATTTTATATATATCATATACTTTTACTGAACCCATCCTTAATGCATTCCATGTAAAGTGTGAATGAATCACATCGCTTTGAGGAGGTGGTAGTCCACATGTCCACAAACGAAGTTATCGTATTTACACAAAAATGAAAAGCATGAAGGTGCATTTTTTTGTAATAATTACAGAATAATAATGACATAATAAATATCATATATATCATATAAAAATATTATGTCCATCATAATTCCTAACCATAATAGGTGGTAAAGGAAAAATGAATGACATCATTTTGCGAAGCGGTAATCCTCCATACACACGAACAGTAAGTTTGTTACCCATTTGATGGAAGTGTGTGTAAGTTTAGGTATAAACCTTAGAATAAAAAATATATGTATATTTATGATATTAATTTTATTATATAATCATGTAATAATAATACTTGAGGTGGTGGAGAATGAAAATAAAACAAAATAGCTTGTGGAAGGATGTTACCTCTTCTTTGTGTAATTCCTTTTGGTTTGCACCAAAGGACTAACTTGGTTTGATTTCTGATTAAATTTAGTCTTTTAGGTATATAGGAGGAAATTTGGGATCTTATTTGTTTGGGTTTTTTATGATACAAAGTGTCTTTAGAGGTGTGAGTAAGTGAGGGGGGCGAGTGCCATTTTATAGTGGATGAGGAGTGACGTTCTTATAAATATAAAAAGGAAAACACTGTTGAGAGGTCTACTGACACATGACTATCATGGGGTGTGACAAAAACAAATATTAACTAAGTTAAAATGCAGTAGAGTGGTTATCCTAGGTTGTCTCCAGAGAGGAGTGCACAACAATTACGCTGTCACCTTAAAATAAGAGAAAGAAGTGAGGATGTTTTTAGAAATTGATTGATTTTGAAAAGACAAGAGTGAAGGAAAGAGGTTTAAGAAAATGATTGAGAAAAAATTGATAAAACAAGTAATTGAAACTATTATATGATAAGGGTGATTAGTTTAGAGTTGGTTCTCCATTTGTAATTCTATCATAGTTCCAATTTATCAAATTCTCTTCTGCTAAACCGTTAAGAGTGAGAATCCACAATCGTTTCTTCTCACTCCCTTGGTCAATTAAAAATGTGAGAATAAACCTTACTAAAATCATAGGTTGGTATAATCTCCTTCCAATGTGTAATATAGTTATAGAAAATACTCCCAATTATCTTAGGCAATTCCCAATCGGGTCTTGTTTATCCCAAGTAATCAAAAACATTCACTACTCCTCACACACGTACCGGTGATCACCGAGTACTTCACCACTAAGTCCCAGTCTATTCCATCATTTATAAACCAGAACCTAGTGTAGTGAGATATTGATCATTGACCAAATATAAATTAACAACAAAATCTAAAATCAGATACAATCGTACATGATAATAAAAACTGTTATAGGAAATTGAAGCTGATTCACATAAGAGAAGAGGATTTTAAAACATTAAGAGAAGGAACTCATGAAATACAACATGGAAAAACTCTTCTTCCCTAATCACACAGAAGTTTACCCCACCATGGTAAGGGTAATTGTGACTAAGGGGAAATAATAATTCATTACAAAACTAAGAAGAACAAAAGAGAGAAAACAAAGAACAGAAAATTTGGTGCTCCGGATTCTGTCCTCCAGAATTTTGCCTCTGTTCCTCCCAAAATCCGATAGAAACTCACTGAGGTACCTTCTTATAGAATGTTTGAAATGATTTTTTCTATCTACCCTCAAAATTTGAGTCATTGGACAGGTTTAAAGAAATATATGTCTGAATCAATGACCATTACTTTTCTGGCTGCCAAACACTGTTTCACCAACTCCACTTGGACGCGCCAAAAGGATGCATTAATGAGCTCAATAATTTATGAAATTTAATGTGAGCCGTCCTTTTTAAGTCCTATGTCTACACCAGCTGGAATCAACTCATTATAAGGTCGGATGAAGGAGATATTCCATATTTAATGAAGTGGGGTCCATTATGCCTTCCAAACTGATTTCTCCACTTGATTGAATTTTCTGCACCATTGGGTTTCGAATTGGGTCTTGGTCCAGAAGGAACATTTTAATCCCACAAGTATAGGAATCCTAAAAAAAAAGATTTACTTCAATTGAACCCATATTATAAAAGTTATGCCTGAAAAACAGAAGATATATAAAACTGACAATTTTACAGAATTACCCCATTTTCACATTTAAGCCCAAAATACACCAAAAACACATAAATGATGCAAATACACTCACATTGAATAATTGGGAGGGATTAAATCATTGAAAAACATATAAATAATAATGAAAATATTAACTCTATAAATTCTCCCACACTTATCACTTGGACTCCTGGACAAGTCAGAATCAAAATAAATTCAAAGTAAATTCAAAACACATATCCATGAGATCCACCAATTTGAAAACAAGAAAAAAATATATCATGCCTCCTCAAACTCTATTATTTCATGTTATTAATTTATTATCATTCAATAAATTTACTCTTAATTTCTCCTCCCATGCACACAAAACACTTACCTAACTTTCATTATCTCTCATTACACAAATTTCAATTTTTTAGCAATGTCTTTCTCATACAAACTCATACAAGGGTCACCATAGGCTTGATAAATTCCTACATCTCAACCCAATGTGAGTCAAAGACATATGTTTATCATGAGGACTTGTTAAGTTTGTTCTGTGGCTTTAGGTTGGTAGGATTTATATGTGAAAATTCTGAGGCTGAATGAAGAGGGCTTGGCTCTTTTTGAAGCAAAATTGCATTACTCTAATTTTCACAAAAGTATGGTCTTCTCTTCACTACCCTTAGAAGAAAATAAACTCCTTCTCCATGGAATATCAAGGATTTTTATCATAGTTAATCATTTCAGCAGCAAACATTTCAATCTTATCAAATATAATATTTCTTGAAAGCTCCATAAAAGGAACAACTTCCTTTTTACATTAGAAGCTCCAGAAAGGCACAACTTCTCTCATCATGAAAGCTCCAGAAAAGGCACAGCTTTCAGCAGAATGTTTTTTTTTGCAGCAATAACATCTCTTCAACATTTTTTTTCACCCAAAGTATCCCCAAAAAAGGTAGTACAATACAATACATATTCCCCTCACACTTATGTTCAAATAGATCATGCAATTTCACTTCAAGAGAAGGTTGGATAGGGAATATTGGATTGTAATGTGGCTAACCTAACAGGATTTTCATGGCTTTTATGGGCTACAAGGATTAAATATTCAAGGTAGGCCATTATAAAAGGGATTATCTTGAAAATGGGGCTTTCAAACCAAAGAAATTCCTCAATCATTTAAAACACAAGTACCTCAAACCCTCAAGTTTTGACAGGAATAAATCAAATTCTGGTTAAATCAAGCATGATTTGGTTCTCTCAAGAAGTGAGGTGAATGTAAAGAATATGAAAATTATAGGTTCAGAAGCCTCACGGGAATGTGATTTCAAATATAAAGACAGAGATATGTGGCATGGGATTCAAAAAACAGAGTATTTTTCATGAAATTCCCAAAGAATTGAACTTGAAACAATGTCATTTTCAGCATTCATTTAAGCTCAGTTTCAAGGAATAAATTATTTCACTCATGGAGATGGGTTTCAAAAATATCAATGATAATAATTTCAGCTCAAAAGTTTCAAAAAAACACAAAAATTGAAAAAAATAAAGACACAAAATTTTAAACACTCACATGTTTTTTTTAAAAACAAATAGGAAAACAAAAAACACATAAAAATCCTACACTAAAAAGGTTCCCTCCCCCACACTTAAATGATGCAGTGTCCACAATGCATTCAAATGTATTTAACATGTAAGAATATTGGAAATTGAATCACAACAATCATGAAAATATAAAGGAGAGGTACAACCTGATGGAGTTTATTGATAAACATGTTAGAGGAGTGTGATCTCCTTCATTGGCTCTGATGGCATGGTCCCAAGGAATTTCTTCAATATGTTCCCATTAACAGTGAATGGATCCTTCACTCCATCCTTCACAATCTTCACAACACCAAAAGGATATACATAAGTAACTATAAATGGACCTTCCCACTTGGAACGAAGTTTACCTGGCATCAGCTTGAGTCTTGAATTGAATAACAATACTTTGTCTCCTGGATGGAAGTCCTTTGGTTGGATAAGTTTGTCATGATCCACTCCTGTTCTCTCTTTGTAAATCCTGGAATTTTCAAATGCTTCCCTTTTAATTTCTTCCAACTCCTATAATTGCAATCTTCTCTCTTTCCCAGCACTTTCAAGATCCAGATTCATCTTCCTCACAGCCGAGTATGCCTTATGTTCCAATTCCATAGGTAGGTGACAAATTTTCCCATAAATCAGCCTATATGGACTCATTCCAATTTTAAGTTTTGTAGGCTATCCTATAAGCCCATAATGTGTATTCTAACCTTTAGCTCCAATCCTTCCTATTTGGATTAACAGTCTTTTCCAAAATTCCTTTGATTTACCTATTGAACACTTCAGCTTGCCCATTAGTCTGTAGATGATAGGGAGTTGATGTTTTATGATGCACCCCATACTTTTTCAATAGAGCCTCCATTATCCAATTACAAAAGTGAGTCCATTGATCACTAATGATGGCTTTAGGAACTCCAAACCTACAAAATATGTTAGCCCTGACAAAATCACAAACAACTTTAGCATCGTCAGTTATGGTGGCTTTTGCTTCTACCCATTTGGAAACATAATCAACAACAAGAAGAATATAAGAATTTACAAATGACATTGGGAAAGGGCCCATAAAATCTATCCCCCAAACTTTAAATATTTCACAAAAATTAAGTGGATTTTGGGGCATTTCTTGTCTCTTTGAAATATTTCCTGTAAACTGACATTTTTCACACCGTTTAAAAAATTCATGAGAATCTTTGAAAAGTGTTGGCCAATAAAGTCCAGATTCTAAAACCTTTCTCGCTATCCTTTGAGGTCCAAAGTGCCCTCCACAAGCTAATGTGTGACAAAACCTAAAGACTGATTCAATTTCATTTTTAGGCAAACATCTTCTGATCATTTGGTCATTGCAAATCTTCCAAAGAAATGGATCATCCCAGATGTAATATTTAGATTCAGATTTCAATTTGTGAATTTGGTGAGAATTTAAATGAGATGGGACCTGAGATGTTACCAGATAATTAAACATGTCAGTATACCAAGGTACTTCTCCTTTAATCAAGTACAACTGCTCCCCTGGAAGGCGATCATTTAGTGGTTCAGTGTCTAGAATTTCAACTTCAGCGGTGTTGGGTAGTCTACTTAAGTGATCAGCCACTTGGTTCTCAGATCCCTTCTTATCTTTGATTTCTATGTTGAACTCCTGTAGTAGTAGCATCAATCTCACTAGCCTCAGTTTTGCTTCAGCCTTCTTCATCAAGTACCTAAGAGCTGCATGATCAGAAAAAACAATGACTTTAGTTCCAAGCAGATATGATCTAAATCTTTCTAAAGCAAAAACAACTGCTAAAAACTCTTTTTCTATTGTTGCTTGGTTTGAAGCATCACAATGTAGCTCAAATGGTTCTTCCCAATTTGGTGGTTGCATCACTGGTGGTGTAATCAATTTCTTCTTCAACTCAGCAAATGATTCCCTACATGAACCGTTGAAATCAAAATCAGCATCTTTCAAAAGTAATCTAGAGAGAGGGAGAGAAATCTTAATTAAATCTTTTATAAACCTCCTGTAGAATCCTGCATGTCCTAAAAATGATCTAACATGTTTCACACAATTTGGGTAAGGAAAAGAATTTATCACTTCAATTTTTGATTTACCAACCTCAATGCCTTTCTGTGAAATGACATGCCCAAGGAAAATTCCTCTCTCAACCATAAAATGACATTTTTCAAAATTCAAAACAAGGTTCTTTTCAATACAAGTTTTCAAAACTTTTTCCAGATTTTTCAAACAATGGTCAAATGAATTTCCAAAAACTGTGAAGTCATCCAAGAAAACCTCCAAGCAATATTCAATGTGATCAGAAAATATACTTACCATACACCTCTGAAATGTACCTAGAGCATTACACAATCCAAATGGCATCCTTTTGTATGCAAAAGTACCAAAAGGACAAGTAAAGGTAGTCTTCTCTTGATCCTTGGGGGAAATGGGTACCTGAAAATAACCTGAAAATCCATCCAAAAAGCAATAATGAGTTATCCCTACCAATCTCTCTAACATATGGTCAATGAACGGGATAGGGAAATCATATTTTCAAGTGACCTGATTCAGCTTCCTAAAATCGATGCATACTCTCCAGCTATTCTGAATTCTCACAGGGACTAATTCATTCTTTTCATTCCTCATAATGGTTAGGCCAGTTTTCTTTGGGACTACATGGATGGGGATAACCCATTGTGAATCTGATATGGGATAGATGATCCCAACTTCTAATAACTTCTCAATCTCTTTTTTCACAACCTTCATCAGGGTAGGTTTCAACCTCCTTTGGGGTTGTCTGACAGCTTTGGAATCTCCCCCAAGAAAAATTCTATGTGAGCAAATTTTTGGGTTTATTCCTGGGATATCACCTAATCTCCACCCTATTGCTTGGAAATTCTCTCTAAAAAGCTCAATCAATGATTTTTCTTGAGTTTTAGATAGATTATTAGCAATTATTACTGGTAATTTCTCTCCCTCCATAAGGTAAACATATTTTAGATCAGTGGGGATTGGTTTTAATTCTAGATCAGGAGGATGCTCAAGAGATGAAACTAAATTGAGGTTCTCCACTTCCAATGGGTTGACATCCTTCACACAAGAAATCATATCAACTTCATCATCATTTAACAAATTATCAAAGAAATCAGATTTTACCTCTTCTTTCAACAGAAAATAAGAACCTCCAAGAGTTTGGGAATCCATATGTTCAGTGATATATTTAATGGAAAAATTCTCTCCTAATGATAAAAATTCATGAAACATACCTGATTCTTCAATTGGTTCTATGTCATCTTCATGGGAGAGTGCGAAGAGTGAATGATCATCTGATGGGTGCCTCATGGATTCAAAAATATTCAAGTGGACAGTGCTATCTCCAAACTCCATGGTAAGTGTCCCTTCATGGACATTGATGATGGTTTTGGCCGTCTTTAAGAATGGTCTCCCCAAAATGATGGGTGAGTATGATGTGATCCTATCATCTTCCATATTCAACACATAAAAGTCAGCAGGGAATAAAAGATCTTTGACTTTTACCAGGACATCCTCCAGAACTCCTGCTCGGAATACTGTGGATCTATTTGCAAGCTGGACCACCACTCTTGTGGGCTTCAATTCTCCCATCTGCAAATAAGTATATACTGAGTGAGGCAATAAATTAATTGATGCACTTAAATCACACAAAGCATTAGAGAAATTTAATGAACCAATGGTGCATGGAATAGAAAACATCTCTGGATCTTGACATTTGGTTGGGAATTGTGGTGTGATAAGGGTTGAGACGCTTCTTCCCAAATTGATCCTCTCATTCCCTTGAAGTATCCTTTTCTTGGTGCAAAGATCCTTCAAAAACTTAGCATACTTTGGAATTTGTTTGAGTGCTTCAAGCAGAGGTGTGTTGATTTCCACTTTCTGAAAGGTGTCCGGAATTTCTTTTTGTAGTGATTCTTCTTGTAATATCTTTGATTCAATCATCCTTGATGGAAATGGTGGTGGTATATCTTTCTTCTACCTTTGTTTACTTTGAAATGGTGTTTCTTGTTTCTTCCTTCTTGGCCTATCATTATTATCCTCCTCTTTCTTATCTTCTTCCTGATGCATTTTCATAGAATTTTCATCATTTCTAACTTCATTCTCACCCAGATTAGTTTTTCTTGTTTCAGGTTCAATGGTGGATGGTGGTTGGAGTTCTTTTCCAATTCTTCTAGTTATAATAATAACATTCTCTTTTGGGGTTGGGACTGTTTGGGAAGGGAGTTTACCAGGATTTTTGGTCAGAAAGTCCATGAGACTTTCAAACTTATTGGACAAATCTTTAACAGTGTCTTTCAGTCCTTCAAACTCAGATTTTTGTTGGTTTTGAATTGAAGGTTGTGAACTGGTGGATGGTTTCTCATAGGGTCTTTGGACATTGGTTGGTTTTTGGTAAGAAGGCTGGTTATAAGATGGTTTTTGTTGAAATGGTGGAGGGTTCTAGAATTGATTCTGGAATGGGGGTTGGTTTTGAAACTGATTTTGGTATGGGGGCCTAGCTAGATTTTGTTGATTTCCAAATCCATATTGGACTTGGTTAGGCTCTCTCCATCCTTGATTTTACTGGAACTGCCTTGGATGAAAGGCTTTTGCACATGTTTCCATTCCCTGTATTTCAGAACATTGGTCAGTAAAATGATCAGGTGATGAGCATAAACCACATACCTTAGCTGGTGCTTGTTGGTCACTAACTTGCTTCAAGGCCATCTGTCTCACCAAACTAGCAATCTCTTCAATATTAGTTTCTAATAAGGGTTATGGATGAGAAGTGCGTACCTCATTAATATATCCTGTTCCAATACCTCTTGTTCCAAATTGCTGCGAGTTTTGGGAAATCTTCTCAATCAATCCCTTGGCTTCTTCTGGTGACTTGTCAATCAAGGCACCTCCAGATGATGCATCAAGAAGGTTTCTTTCATTGTCCAGTAGTCCTTGATAGAAGAAGACAAGAAAGTGGTGTTCCTCAATGGCTTTATGTGGACAGCTGGCACATAGCTTCTTAAATCTCTCCCATTACTCATAAAGGGTTTCTCCAGATGATTGTCGTATGGCATAGATTTCCTTCCGAATGGCTGTGCTTCTAGAGGTGGGGAAGAATCTTTGAATAAAACATCTTACTAGGTCATTCCAGTCATGTACGTCTCTTGGTTTTAGGCCGTACAACCATTCTTTAGCAGCTCCATCTAATGAAAACGGAGATGCCTTCCACTTTACCTCCTCCTCGGTAATTCCACGGGGTCTGAAAGTTGAGCAAACATGTGTAAACTCTTTAATGTGTTTGTTTGGATCTTCACCTGCCAAACCATGGAACTTTGGAAGCAAAGGAATCATGTTAGGTTTCATTTCAAAATCATTTTATAACACTGTCATGACAAGTTTATTGTTTTGATTAAGGAATTATGGTGCACACAGGTCTCTAAGTGTTTGGTTTTGATTTTCAGCCATGATGACAGGCTCAGAGTGAACACTTGAAGTTTCACTTGAGTCTGTAAGGGGAACTTCCTCAAATTCAGATTCCAAATTAATGTTTCTAAGTCTATTAAACAAGGTTCTTTCAATTTCAGGATCTATGGGTAAAGGTACAGTTTTTGAGGTTCGAGTCATGCAATTTTGAGGAGAAAAGTTGAAAAGAGAGAAAAGAAAAGAAAAGAAATGTTGGCGATACCTCCCCAGCAACGACGCCAAGTTTTGAAACGTTCCTGTCATGGGGTGTGACAAAAACAAATATTACCTAAGTTAAAATGAATTAGAGTGGTTATCCTTGGTTGTCTCTAGAGAGGAGTGCACAACAATTACGCTGTCACCTTAAAATAAGAGAAAGAAGTGAGGATGTTTTTAGAAATTGACTGATTTTGAAAAGACAAGAGTGAAGGAAAGAGGTTTAAGGAAAGGATTGAGAAAAAATTGATAAAACAAGTAATTGAAACTATTATATGATAAGGGTGATTAGGTTAGAGTTGGTTCTCCATTTGTAATTCTATCATAGTTCCAATTTATCAAATTCTCTTCTGCAAAAACTGTTAAGAGTGAGAATCCACAATCGTTTCTTCTCACTCCCTTGGTCAATTAAAAATGTGAGAATAAACCTTACTAAAATCTTAGGTTGGTCTACTCTCCTTCCAATGTGTAATAGAGTTATAGAAAATACTCCCAATTATCTTAGGCAATTCCCAATCGGGTCTTGTTTATCCCAAGTAATAAAAAACATTCACTACTCCTCACACACGTACCGGTGATCACCAAGTACTTAACCACTAAGTCCCAGTCTATTCCATCATTTATAAACCAGAACCTAGTGTAGGGAGATATTGATCATTGACCAAATATAAATGAACAAGAAAATCTAAAATCAGATACAATCATACATGATAATAAAAACTGTTATAGGAAATTGAAGTTGATTCACATAAGAGAAGAGGATTTTAAAACATTAAGAGAAGGAACTCATGGAATACAACATGGAAAACCTCTTCTTCCCCAATCACACAGAAGTTTACCCGACCATGGTAAGGGTAATTGTGACTAAGGGGGAATAATAATTCATTACAAAACTAAGAAGAACAAAAGAGAGAAAACAAAGAACAGAAAATTTGGTGCTCCGGATTCTGTCCTCCAGAATTTTTCCTCTGTTCTTCCCAACAGCCGATAGAAACTCACTGAGGTACCTTCTTATAGAATTTTTGAAATGACGTTTTCTATCGACCCTCAAAATTTGAGAGTCATTGGACAGGTTTAAAGAAAGATATTTCTGAATCAATGACCATTACTTTTCTGGCTGCCAAACACTGTTTCACAAACTCCACTTGGATGCGCCAAAAGGATGCATTAATGAGCTCAATAATTTATGAAATTTAATGTGAACCGTCCTTTTTAAGTCCTATGTCGACAACAGCTGGAATCACCTCATTCTAAGGTCGTATGAAGGATATATTCCATATTTAATGAAGTGGGGTCCATTATGCCTTCCAAACTGATTTCTCCACTTGATTGAATTTTCTACACCATTGGGTTTAGAATTGGGTCTTGGTCCAGAAGGAACATTTTAATCCCACAAGTATATGAATCCTAAAAAAAGATTTACTTCAATTGGACCCATATTATAAAAGTTATGCCTGAAAAACCGAAGATATATAAAACTGAAAATTTTACAGAATTACCCCATTTTCACATTTAAGCCCAAAATACACCAAAAACACATAAATGATGCAAATACACTCACATTGAATAATTGGGAGGGATTAAATCATTGAAAAACATATAAATAATAATGAAAAAATTAACTCTATAAATTCCCCCACACTTATCACTTGGACTCCTGGACAAGTCAGAATCAAAATAAATTCAAAGTAAATTCAAAACACATATCCATGAGATCCACCAATTTGAAAACAAGAAAAAAATATATCATGCCTCCTCAAACTCTATTATTTCATGTTATTAATTTATTATCATTCAATAAATTTACTCTTAATTTCTCCTCCCATGCACACAAAACACTTACCTAACTTTCATTATCTCTCATTACACCAATTTCAATTTTTTAGCAATGTCTTTCTCATCCAAACTCATACAAGGGTCACCATAGGCTTGATAAATTCCTACATCTCAACCCAATGTGAGTCAAAGACATATGTTTATCATGAGGAATTGTTAAGTTTGTTCTGTGGCTTTAGGTTGGTAGGATTTATATGTGAAAATTCTGAGGCTGAATGAAGAGGGCTTGGCTCTTTTTGAAGAAAAATTGCATTACTCTAATTTTCACAAAAGTATGGTCTTCTCTTCACTACCCTTAGAAGAAAATAAACTCCTTCTCCATGGACTATCAAGGAATTTTCTCATAGTTCATCATTTCAGCAGCAAACATTTCAATCTTATCAAATATAATATTTCTTGAAAGCTCCATAAAAGGCACAACTTCCTTTTTACATTAGAAGCTCCAGAAAGGCACAACTTCTCTCATCATGAAAGCTCCAGAAAAGGCACAACTTTCAGCAGAATGATTTTTTTGCAGCAATAACATCTCTTCAACATTTTTTTTCACCCAAAGTATCCCCAAAAAAGGTAGTACAATACAAGACATATTCCCCTCACACTTATGTTCAAATAGATCATGCAATTTCACTTCAAGAGAAGGTTGGATAGGGAATATTGGATTGTAATGTGGCTAACCCAACAGGATGTTCATGGCTTCTATGGGCTACAAGGATTAAATATTCAAGGTAGGCCATTATAAAAGGGATTATCTTGAAAAGGGGGCTTTCAAACCAAAGAAATTCCTCAATCATTTAAAACACAAGTACCTCAAACCCTCAAGTTTTGACAGGAATAAATCAAATTCTGGTTAAATCAAGCATGATTTGGTTCTCTCAAGAAGTGAGGTGAATGTAAAGAATATAAAAATTATAGGTTCAGAAGCCTCATGGGAATGTGATTTCAAATATAAAGACAGAGATATGTGGCATGGGATTCAAAAAACAGAGTATTTTTCATGAAATTCCCAAAGAATTGAACTTGAAACAATGTCATTTTCAGCATTCATTTAAGCTCAGTTTCAAGGAATAAATTATTTCACTCATGGATATGGGTTTCAAAAATATCAATGATAATCATTTCAGCTCAAAAGTTTCAAAAAAACACAAAAATTGAAAAAAATAAACACACAAAATTTTAAACACTCACATGTTTTTTTTTAAAAACAAATATGAAAACAAAAAACACATAAAAATCCTACACTAAAAAGGTTCCCTCCCCCACACTTAAATGATGCAGTGTCCACAATGCATTCAAATGTATTTAACATGTAAGAATATTGGAAATTGAATCACAACAATCATGAAAATATAAAGGAGAGGTACAACCTGATGGAGTTTATTGATAAACAGGTTAGAGGAGTGTGATCTCCTTCATTGGCTCTGATGGCATGGTCCCAAGGAATTTCTTCAATATGTTCCCATTAACAGTGAATGGATCCTTCACTCCATCCCTCACAATCTGCACAACACCAAAAGGATATACATAAGTAACTATAAATGGACCTTGCCACTTGGAACGAAGTTTACCTGGCATCAGCTTGAGTCTTGAATTGAATAACAATACTTTGTCTCCTGGATGGAAGTCCTTTGGTTGGATAAGTTTGTCATGATCCACTCCTGTTCTCTCTTTTTAAATCCTGGAATTTTCAAATGCTTCCCTTCTAATTTCTTCCAACTCCTGTAATTGCAATCTTCTATCTTTCCCAGCACTTTCAAGATCCAGATTCATCTTCCTCACAGCCCAGTATGCCTTATGTTCCAATTCCATAGGTAGGTGACAAATTTTCCCATAAATCAGCCTATATGGAATCATTCCAATTTTAAGTTTTGTAGGCTATCCTGTAATCCCATAATGTGTATTCTAACCTTTGGCTCCAATCCTTCCTATTTGGATTAACAGTCTTTTCCAAAATTCCTTTGATTTCCCTATTGGACACTTCAGCTTGCCCATTAGTCTGTAGATGATAGGGAGTTGATGTTTTATGATGCACCCCATACTTTTTCAATAGAGCCTCCATTATCCAATTACAAAAGTGAGTCCATTGATCACTAATGATTACTTTAGGAACTCCAAACCTACAAAATATGTTAGCCCTGACAAAATCACAAACAACTTTAGCATCGTCTGTTATGGTGGCTTTTGCTTCTACCCATTTGGAAACATAATCAACAACAAGAAGAATATAAGAATTTACAAATGACATTGGGAAAAGGCCCATAAAATCTATCCCCCAAACTACAAATATTTCACAAAAATTAAGTGGATTTTGGGGCATTTCTTGTCTCTTTGAAATATTTCCTGTAAACTGACATTTTTCACACCGTTTACAAAATTCATGAGAATCTTTGAAAAGTGTTGGCCAATAAAGTCTAGATTCTAAAACCTTTCTCGCTATCCTTTGAGGTCCAAAGTGCCCTCCACAAGCTAATGTGTGACAAAACCTAAAGACTGATTCAATTTCATTTTTAGGCAAACATCTTCTGATCATTTGGTCATTGAAAATCTTCCAAAGAAATGGATCATCCCAGATGTAATATTTAGATTCAGATTTCAATTTGTGAATTTGGTGAGAATTTAAATGAGATGGGACCTGAGATGTTACCAGATAATTAAACATGTCAGTATACCAAGGTACTTCTCCTTTAATCAAGTACAACTGCTCCCCTGGAAGGCGATCATTTAGTGGTTCAGTGTCTAGAATTTCAACTTCAGCGGTGTTGGGTAGTCTACTTAAGTGATCAGACACTTGGTTCTCAGATCCCTTCTTATCTCTGATTTCTATGTTGAACTCCTGTTGTAGTAGCATCCATCTCACTATCCTTGGTTTTGCTTTAGCCTTCTTCATCAAGTACCTAAGAGCTGCATGATCAGAAAAAACAATGACTTTAGTTCCAAGCAGATATGATCTAAATCTTTCTAAAGAAAAAACAACTGCTAAAAACTCTTTTTCTATTGTTGCTTGGTTTGAAGCATCACAATGTAGCTCAAATGGTTCTTCCCAATTTGGTGGTTGCATCACTGGTGGTGTAATCAATTTCTTATTCAACTCAGCAAATGATTCCCTACATGAACCGTTGAAATCAAAATCAGCATCTTTCAAAAGTAATCTAGAGAGAGGGAGAGAAATCTGACTTAAATCTTTTATAAACCTCCTGTAGAATCCTGCATGTCCTAAAAATGATCTAACATGTTTCACACAATTTGGGTAAGGAAAAGAATTTATCACTTCAATTTTTGATTTATCAACCTCAACGCCTTTCTGTGAAATGACATGCCCAAGGACAATTCCTCTCTCAACCATAAAATGACACTTTTCAAAATTCAAAACAAGGTTCTTTTCAATACAAGTTTTCAAAACTTTTTCCAGATTTTTCAAACAATGGTCAAATGAATTTCCAAAAACTGTGAAGTCATCCAAGAAAACCTCCAAGCAATATTCAATGTGATCAGAAAATATACTTACCATACACCTCTGAAATGTACCTAGAGCATTACACAATCCAAATGGCATCCTTTTGTATGCAAAAGTACCAAAAGGACAAGTAATGGTAGTCCTCTCTTGATCCTTGGGGGAAATGGGTACCTGAAAATAACCTGAAAATCCATCCAAAAAGCAATAATGAGTTCTCTCTACCAATATCTCTAACATCTGGTCAATGAACGGGATAGGGAAATCATATTTTCGAGTGACCCGATTCAGCTTCCTAAAATCGATGCATACTCTCCAGCTATTCTGAATTCTCACAGGGACTAATTCATTCTTTTCATTCCTCATAATGGTTAGGCCAATTTTCTTTGGGACTACATGGATGGGGATAACCCATTGTGAATCTGATATGGGATAGATGATCCCAACTTCTAATAACTTCTCAATCTCTTTTTTCACAACCTTCATCAGGGTAGGGTTCAACCTCCTTTGGGGTTGTCTGACAGGTTTGGAATCTCCCCCAAGAAAAATTCTATGTGAGCAAATTTTTGGGTTTATTCCTGGGATATCACCTAATCTCCACCCTATTGCTTGGAAATTCTCTATCAAAAGCTCAATCAATGATTTTTCTTGAGTTTTAGATAGATTATTAGCAATTATTACTGGTAATTTCTCTCCCTCCATAAGGTAAACATATTTTAGATCAGTGGGGATTGGTTTTAATTCTAGTTCAAGAGGATGCTCAAGAGATGAAACTAAATTGAGGTTCTCCACTTCCAATGGGTTGACATCCTGCACACAAGAAATCATATCATCTTCATCATCATTTAACAAATTATCAAAGAAATCAGATTTTACCTCTTCTTCCAACAGGAAATAAGAACCTCCAAGAGTTTGGGAATCCATATGTTCAGGGATATATTTAATGGAAAAATTCTCTCCAAATGATAAAAAATCATGAAACATACCTGATTCTTCAATTGGTTCTATGTCATCTTCATGGGAGAGTGCGAAGAGTGAATGATCATCTGATGGGTGCCTCATGGATTCAAAAATATTGAAGTGGACAGTGCTATCTCCAAACTCCATGGTAAGTGTCCCTTCATGGACATTGATGATGGTTTTGTCCGTCTTTAAGAATGGTCTCCCCAAAATGATGGGTGAGTATGATGTGATCCTATCATCTTCCATATTCAACACATAAAAGTTAGCAGGGAATAAAAGATCTTTGACTTTTACCAGGACATCCTCCAGAACTCCTGCTAGGAATACTGTGGATCTATTTGCAAGCTGGACCACCACTCTTGTGGGCTTCAATTCTCCCATCTGCAAAGAAGTATATACTGAGTGAGGCAATAAATTAATTGATGCACTTAAATCTCACAAAGAATTAGAGAAATTTAATGAACCAATGGTGCATGGAATAGAAAACTTCTCTGGATCTTGACATTTGGTTGGAAATTGTGGTGTGATAAGGGTTGAGACGCTTCTTCCCAAATTGATCCTCTCATTCCCTTGAAGTATCCTTTTCTTGTTGCAAAGATCCTTCAAGAACTTAGCATACTTTGGAATTTGTTTGAGTGATTCAAGCAGAGGTATGTTGATTTCCACTTTCTGAAAGGTGTCCGTAATTTCTTTTTGCAGTGCTTCTTCTTGTAATCTCTTTGATTCAATCATCCTTAATGGAAATGGTGGTGGTATATCTTTCTTCTCCCTTTGTTTCCTTTGAAATGGTGTTTCTTATTTCTTCCTTCTTGGCCTATCATTATTATCCTCCTCTTTCTTATCTTCTTCCTGATGCATTTTCATAGAATTTTCATCATTTCTAACTTCATTCTCACCCAGATTAGTTTTTCTTGTTTCAGGTTCAATGGTGGATGGTGGTTGGAGTTCTTTTCCACTTCTTGTAGTTATAATACTAACATTCTCTTTTGGGGTTGGGACTGTTTGGGAAGGGAGTTTACCAGGATTTTTGGTCAGAAAGTCCATGAGACTTTCAAACTTATTGGACAAATCTTTAACAGTGTCTTTCAGTCCTTCAAACTCAGATTTTTGTTGGTTTTGAATTGAAGGTTGTGAACTGGTGGATGGTTTCTCATAGGGTCTTTGGAGATTGGTTGGTTTTTGGTAAGAAAGCTGGTTATAAGATGGTTTTTGTTGAAATGGTGGAGGGTTCTAGAATTGATTCTGGAATGGGGGTTGGTTTTGAAACTGATTTTGGTATGGGGGCCTAGCTAGATTTTGTTGATTTCCAAATCCATATTGGACTTGGTTAGGCTCTCTCCATCCTTGATTTTACTGGAACTACCTTGGATGAAAGGCTGTTGCACATGTTTCCATTCCCTGTATTTCAGAACATTGGTCAGTAAAATAATCAGGTGATGAGCATAAACCACATACCTTAGCTGGTGCTTGTTGGTCACTAACTTGCTTCAAGGCCATCTGTCTCACCAAACTAGCAAGCTCTTCAATATTAGTTTCTAATAAGGGTGATGGATGAGAAGTGCGTACCTCATTAATATATCTTGTTCCAATACCTCTTGTTCCAAATTGCTGCGAGTTTTGGGAAATCTTCTCAATCAAGCCCTTGGATTCTTCTGGTGACTTGTCAATCAAATCACCTCCAGATGATGCATCAAAAAGGTTTCTTTCATTGTCCAGTAGTCCTTGATAGAAGAAGACAAGAAAGTGGTGTTCCTCAATGGCTTTATGTGGACAGCTGGCACATAGCTTCTTAAATCTCTCCCATTACTCATAAAGGGTTTCTCCAGATGATTGTCGTATGGCATAGATTTCCTTCCGAATGGCTGTGCTTCTAGAGGTGGGGAAGAATCTTTGAATAAAACATCTTACTAGGTCATTCCAGTCATGTACGTCTCTTGGTTTTAGGCCGTACAACCATTCTTTAGCAGCTCCATCCAATGAAAACGGAAATGCCTTCCACTTTACCTCCTCCTCGGTAATTCCACGGGGTCTGAAAGTTGAGCAAACATGTGTAAACTTTTTAATGTGTTTGTTTGGATCTTCACCTGCCAAACCATGAAACTTTGGAAGCAAAGGAATCATGTTAGGTTTCATTTAAAAATCATTTTATAACACTGGCATGGCAAGTTGATTGTTTTGATTAAGGAATTATGGTGCACACAGGTCTCTAAGTGTTTGGTTTTGATTTTCAGCCATGATGACAGGCTCAGAGTGAACACTTGAAGTTTCACTTGAGTCTGTAAGGGGAACTTCCTCAAATTCAGATTCCAAATTAATTTTTCTAAGTCTATTAAACAAGGCTCTTTCAATTTCAGGATCTATGGGTAAAGGTACAGTTTTTGAGGTTCGAGTCATGCAATTTTGAGGAGAAAAGTTGAAAAGAGAGAAAAGAAAAGAAAAGAAATGTTGGCGATACCTCCCCAGAAACGGTGCCAAGTTTTGAAACGTTCCTATCGTGGGGTGTGACAAAAACAAATATTACCTAAGTTAAAATGAATTAGAGTGGTTATCCTAGGTTGTCTCCAGAGAGGAGTGCACAACAATTACGCTGTCACCTTAAAATAAGAGAAAGAAGTGAGGCTGTTTTTAGAAATTGATTGATTTTGAAAAGACAAGAGTGAAGGAAAGAGGTTTAAGAAAAGGATTGAGAAAAAATTGATAAAACAAGTAATTGAAACTATTATATGATAAGGGTGATTAGGTTAGAGTTGGTTCTCCGTTTATAATTCTATCATAGTTCCAATTTATCAAATTCTCTTCTGCTAAACCGTTAAGAGTGAGAATCCACAATCGTTTCTTCTCACTCCCTTGGTCAATTAAAAATGTGAGAATAAACCTTACTAAAATCTTAGGTTTTTCTACTCTCCTTCCAATGTGTAATATAGTTATAGAAAATACTCCCAATTATCTTAGGCAATTCCCAATCAGGTCTTGTTTATCCCAAGTAATAAAAAACATTCACTACTCGTCACACACGTACCGGTGATCACCAAGTACTTCACCACTAAGTCCCAGTCTATTCCATCATTTATAAACCAGAACCTAGTGTAGGGAGATATTGTTCATTGAACAAATATAAATTAACAACAAAATCTAAAATCAGATACAATCATACATGATAATAAAAACTGTTATAGGAAATTGAAGCTGATTCACAAAAGAGAAGAGGATTTTAAAACATTAAGAGAAGGAACTCATGAAATACAACATGTAAAACCTCTTCTTCCCCAATCACACAGAAGTTTACCCCACCATGGTAAGGGTAATTGTGACTAAGGGGAAATAATAATTCATTACAAAACTAAGAAGAACAAAATAGAGAAAACAAAGAACAGAAAATTTGGTGCTCCGGATTCTGTCCTCCAGAATTTTTCCTCTGTTCTTCCCAACAGCCGATAGAAAATCACTAAGGTACCTTCTTATAGAATGTTTTAAATGACGTTTTCTATAGACCCTCAAAATTTGAGAGTCATTGGACAGGTTTAAATAAAGATATGTCTGAATCAATGACCATTACTTTTCTGGATGCCAAACACTGTTTCACCAACTCCACTTGGACGCGCCAAAAGGATGCATTAATGAGCTCAATAATTTATGAAATTTAATGTGAACCGTCCTTTTTAAGTCATATGTCGACACCAGCTAGAATCACCTCATTCTAAGTTCGTATGAAGGAGATATTCTATATTTAATGAAGTGGGGTCCATTATGCCTTCCAAACTGATTTCTCCACTTGATTGAATTTTCTGAACCATTGGGTTTAGAATTGGGTCTTGGTCCAGAAGGAACATTTTAATACCACAAGTATATGAATCCTAAAAAAAAGATTTACTTCAATTGTACCCATATTATAAAAGTTATGCCTGAAAAACAGAAGATATATAAAACTGACAATTTTACAGAATTACCCCATTTTCACATTTAAGCCCAAAATACACCAAAAACACATAAATGATGAAAATACACTCACATTGAATAATTGGGAAGGATTAAATCATTGAAAAACATATAAATAATAATGAAAATATTAACTCTATAAATTCCCCCACACTTATCACTTGGACTCCTGGACAAGTCAGAATCAAAATAAATTCAAAGTAAATTCAAAACACATATCCATGAGATCCACCAATTTGAAAACAAGAAAAAAATATATCATGCCTCCTCAAACTCTATTATTTCATGTTATTAATTTATTATCATTCAATAAATTTACTCTTAATTTCTCCTCCCATGCACACAAAACACTTACCTAAATTTCATTATCTCCCATTACACAAATTTCAATTTTTTAGCAATGTCTTTCTCATCCAAACTCATACAAGGGTCACCATAGGCTTGATAAATTCCGACATCTCAACCCAATGTGAGTCAAAGACATATGTTTATCACGAGGACTTGTTAAGTTTGTTCTGTGGCTTTAGGTTGGTAGGATTTATATGTGAAAATTCTGAGGCTGAATGAAGAGGGCTTGGCTCTTTTTGAAGCAAAATTGCATTACTCTAATTTTCACAAAAGTATGGTCTTATCTTCACTACCCTTAGAAGAAAATAAACTCCTTCTCCATGGAATATCAAGGAATTTTCTCATAGTTCATCATTTCAGTAGCAAACATTTCAATCTTATCAAATATAATATTTCTTGAAAGCTCCATAAAAGGCACAACTTCCTTTTTACATTAGAAGCTCCAGAAAGGCACAACTTCTCTCATCATGAAAGCTCCAGAAAAAGCACAACTTTCAGCAGAATGATTTTTTTTGCAGCAATAACATCTCTTCAACATTTTTTTTCACCCAAAGTATCCCCAAAAAAGTTAGTACAATACAAGACATATTCCCCTCACACTTATGTTCAAATAGATCATGCAATTTCACTTCAAGAGAAGGTTGGATAGGGAATATTGGATTGTAATGTGGCTAACCTAACAGGATGCTCATGGCTTCTATGGGATACAAGGATTAAATATTCAAGGTAGGCCATTATAAAAGGGATTATCTTGAAAAGGGGGCTTTCAAACCAAAGAAATTCCTCAATCATTTAAAACACAAGTACCTCAAACCCTCAAGTTTTGACAGGAATAAATCAAATTCTGGTTAAATCAAGCATGATTTGGTTCTCTCAAGAAGTGAGGTGAATGTAAAGAACATGAAAATTATAGGTTCAGAAGCCTCATGGGAATGTGATTTCAAATACAAAGACAGAGATATGTGTCATGGGATTCAAAAAACAGAGTATTTTTCATGAAATTCCCAAAGAATTGAACTTGAAACAATGTCATTTTCAGCATTCATTTAAGCTCAGTTTCAAGGAATAAATTATTTCACTCATGGAGATGGGTTTCAAAAATATCAATGATAATCATTTCAGCTCAAAAGTTTCAAAAAAACACAAAAATTGAAAAAAATAAACACACAAAATTTTAAACACTCACATGTTTTTTTTAAAAACAAATAGGAAAACAAAAAACACATAAAAATCCTACACTAAAAAGGTTCCCTCCCCCACACTTAAATGATGCAGTGTCCACAATGCATTCAAATGTATTTAACATGTAATAATATTGGAAATTGAATCACAACAATCATGAAAATATAAAGGAGAGGTACAACCTGATGGAGTTTATTGATAAACAGGTTAGAGGAGTGTGGTCTCCTTCATTGGCTCTGATGGCATGGTCCCAAGGAATTTCTTCAATCTGTTCCCATTAACAGTGAATGGATCCTTCACCCCATTTTTCACAATCTGCACAACACCAAAAGGATATACATAAGTAACTATAAATGGACCTTCCCACTTGGAACGAAGTTTACCTGGCATCAGCTTGAGTCTTGAATTGAATAACAATACTTTGTCTCCTGGATGGAAGTCCTTTGGTTGGATAAGTTTGTCATGATCCACTCCTATTCTCTCTTTGTAAATCCTGGAATTTTCAAATGCTTCCCTTCGAATTTCTTCCAACTCCTGTAATTGCAATCTTCTCTCTTTCCCAGCACTTTCAAGATCCAGATTCATCTTCCTCACAGCCCAATATGCCTTATGTTCCAATTCCATAGGTAGGTGAAAATTTTTCCCATAAATCAGCCTATATGGACTCATTCCAATTTTAAGTTTTGTAGGCTATCCTGTAATCCCATAATGTGTATTCTAACCTTTGGCTCCAATCCTTCCTATTTGGATTAACAGTCTTTTCCAAAATTCCTTTGATTTCCCTATTGGACACTTCAGCTTGCCCATTAGTCTGTAGATGATAGGGAGTTGATGTTTTATGATGCACCCCATACTTTTTCAATAAAGCCTCCATTATCCAATTACAAAAGTGAGTCCATTGATCACTAATGATTGCTTTAGGAACTCCAAACCTACAAAATATGTTAGCCCTGACAAAATCACAAACAACTTTAGCATCGTCAGTTATGGTGGCTTTTGCTTCTACCCATTTGGAAACATAATCAACAACAAGAAGAATATAAGAATTTACAAATGACATTGGGAAAAGGCCCATAAAATCTATCCCCCAAACTTCAAATATTTCACAAAAATTAAGTGGATTTTGGGGCATTTCTTGTCTCTTTGAAATATTTCCTGTAAACTGACATTTTTCACACCGTTTACAAAATTCATGAGAATCTTTGAAAAGTGTTGGCTAATAAATTCCAGATTCTAAAACCTTTCTCGCTATCCTTTGAGGACCAAAGTTCCCTCCACAAGATAATGTGTGACAAAACCTAAAGACTGATTCAATTTCATTTTTAGGCAAACATCTTCTGATCATTTGGTCTTTGAAAATCTTCCAAAGAAATGGATCATCCCAGATGTAATATTTAGATTCAGATTTCAATTTGTGAATTTGGTGAGAATTTAAATGAGATGGGACCTGAGATGTTACCAGATAATTAAACATGTCAGTATACCAAGGTACTTCTCCTTTAATCAAGTACAACTGCTCCCCTGGAAGGCGATCATTTAGTGGTTCAGTGTCTAGAATTTCAACTTCAGCGGTGTTGGGTAGTCTACTTAAGTGATCAGACACTTGGTTCTCAGATCCCTTCTTATCTTTGATTTCTATGTTGAACTCCTGTAGTAGTAGCATCCATCTCACTAGCCTTGGTTTTGCTTTAGCCTTCTTCATCAAGTACCTAAGAGCTGCATGATCAGAAAAAACAATGACTTTAGTTCCAAGCAGATATGATCTAAATCTTTCTAAAGCAAAAACAACTGCTAAAAACTCTTTTTCTATTGTTGCTTGGTTTGAAGCATCACAATGTAGCTCAAATGGTTCTTCCCAATTTGGTGGTTGCATCACTGGTGGTGTAATCATTTTCTTCTTCAACTCAGCAAATTATTCCCTACATGAACCGTTGAAATCAAAATCAACATCTTTCAAAAGTAATCTAGAGAGAGGGAGATAAATCTTACTTAAATCTTTTATAAACCTCCTGTAGAATCCTGCATGTCCTAAAAATGATCTAACATGTTTCACACAATTTGGGTAAGGAAAAGAATTTATCACTTAAATTTTTGATTTATCAACCTCAATGCCTTTCTGTGAAATGACATTCCCAAGGACAATTCCTCTCTCAACCATAAAATAACACTTTTCAAAATTCAAAACAAGGTTCTTTTCAATACAAGTTTTCAAAACTTTTTCCAGATTTTTCAAACAATGGTCAAATGAATTTCCAAAAACTGTGAAGTCATCCAAGAAAACCTCCAAGAAATATTCAATGTGATCAGAAAATATACTTACCATACACCTCTGAAATGTACCTAGAGCATTACACAATCCAAATGGCATCCTTTTGTATGCAAAAGTACCAAAAGGACGAGTAAAGGTAGTCTTCTCTTGATCCTTGGGGGAAATGGGTACCTGAAAATAACCTGAAAATCCATCCAAAAAGCAATAATGAGTTCTCCCTGCCAATCTCTCTAACATCTGGTCAATGAATGGGATAGGGAAATCATATTTTCGAGTGACCTGATTCAGCTTCCTAAAATCGATGCATACTCTCCAGCTATTCTGAATTCTCACAGGGACTAATTCATTCTTTTCATTCCTCATAATGGTTAGGCCAGTTTTCTTTGGGACTACATGGATGGGGATAACCCATTGTGAATCTGATATGGGATAGATGATCCCAACTTCTAATAACTTCTCAATCTCTTTTTTCACAACCTTCATCAGGGTAGGGTTCAACCTCCTTTGGGGTTGTCTGACAGGTTTGGAATCTCCCCCAAGAAAAATTCTATGTGAGCAAATTTTTGGGTTTATTCCTGGGATATCACCTAATCTCCACCCTATTGCTTGGAAATTCTCTCTCAAAAGCTCAATCAATGATTTTTCTTGAGTTTTAGATAGATTATTAGCAATTATTACTGGTAATTTCTCTCCCTCCATAAGGTAAACATATTTTAGATCAGTGGGGATTGGTTTTAATTCTAGATCAGGAGGATGCTCAAGAGATGAAACTAAATTGAGGTTCTCCACTTCCAATGGTTTGACATCCTGAACACAAGAAATCATATCATCTTCATCATCATTTAACAAATTATCAAAGAAATCAGATTTTACCTCTTCTTCCAACAGGAAATAAGAACCTCCAAGAGTTTGGGAATCCATATGTTCAGTGATATATTTAATGGAAAAATTCTCTCCTAATGATAAAAATTCATGAAACATACCTGATTCTTCAATTGGTTCTATGTCATCTTCATGGGAGAGTGTGAAGAGTGAATGATCATCTGATGGGTGCCTCATGGATTCAAAAATATTGAAGTAGACAGTGCTATCTCCAAACTCCATGGTAAGTGTCCCTTCATGGACATTGATGATGGTTTTGGCCGTATTTAAGAATGGTCTCCCCAAAATGATGGGTGATTATGATGTGATCCTATCATCTTCCATATTCAACACATAAAAGTCAGCAGGGAATAAAAGATCTTTGACTTTTACCAGGACATCCTCCAGAACTCCTGCTGGGAATACTGTGGATCTATTTGCAAGCTGGACCACCACTCTTGTGGGCTTCAATTCTCCCATCTGCAAAGAAGTATATACTGAGTGAGGCAATACATTAATTGATGCACTTAAATCGCACAAAGCATTAGAGAAATTTAATGAACCAATGGTGCATGGAATAGAAAACATCTCTGGATCTTGACATTTGGTTGGAAATTGTGGCGTGATAAGGGTTGAGACGCTTCTTCCCAAATTGATCCTCTGATTCTCTTGAAGTATCCTTTTCTTGGTGCAAAGATCCTTCAAAAACTTAGCATACTTTGGAATTTTTTTGAGTGCTTCAAGCAGAGGTATGTTGATTTCCACTTTCTGAAAGGTGTCCGGAATTTCTTTTTGCAGTGCTTCTTCTTGTAATCTCTTTGATTCAATCATCCTTGATGGAAATGGTGGTGGTATATCTTTCTTCTCCCTTTGTTTCCTTTGAAATGGTGTTTCTTGTTTCTTCCTTCTTGGACTATCATTATTATCCTCCTCTTTCTTATCTTCTTCCCGATGCATTTTCATAGAATTTTCATCATTTCTAACTTCATTCTCACCCAGATTAGTTTTTCTTGTTTCAGGTTCAATGGTGGATGGTGGTTGGAGTTCTTTTCCACTTCTTGTAGTTATAATACTAACATTCTCTTTTGGGTTTGGGACTGTTTGGGAAGGGAGTTTACCAGGATTTTTGGTCAGAAAGTCCATGATACTTTCAAACTTATTGGAAAAATCTTTAACAGTGTCTTTCAGTCCTTTAAACTCAGATTTTTGTTGGTTTTGAATTGAAGGTTGTGAACTGGTGGATGGTTTCTCATAGGGTCTTTGGAGATTGGTTGGTTTTTGGTAAGAAGGCTGGTTATAAGATGGTTTTTGTTGAAATGGTGGAGGGTTCTAGAATTGATTCTGGAATGGGGGTTGGTTTTGAAACTGATTTTGGTATGGGGGCCTAGCTAGATTTTGTTGACTTCCAAATCCATATTGGACTTGGTTAGGCTCTCTCCATCCTTGATTTTACTGGAACTGCCTTGGCTGAAAGGCTGTTGCACATGTTTCCATTCCCTGTATTTCAGAACATTGGTCAGTAAAATGATCAGGTGATGAGCATAAACCACATACCTTAGCTGGTGCTTGTTGGTCACTAACTTGCTTCAAGGCCATCTGTCTCACCAAACTAGCAAGCTCTTCAATATTAGTTTCTAATAAGGGTGATGGATGAGAAGTGCGTACCGCATTAATATATCTTGTTCCAATACCTCTTGTTCCAAATTGCTGCGAGTTTTGGGAAATCTTCTCAATCAAGCCCTTGGATTCTTCTGGTGACTTGTCAATCAAGGCACCTCCAGATGATGCATCAAGAAGGTTTCTTTCATTGTCCAGTAGTCCTTGATAGAAGAAGACAAGAAAGTGGTGTTCCTCAATGGCTTTATGTGGACAGCTGGCACATAGCTTCTTAAATCTCTCCCATTACTCATAAAGGGTTTCTCCAGATGATTGTCGTATGGCATAGATTTCCTTCCGAATGGATGTGCTTCTAGAGGTGGGGAAGAATCTTTGAATAAAACATCTTACTAGGTCATTCCAGTCATGTAAGTCTCTTGGTTTTAGGCCGTACAACCATTCTTTAGTAGCTCCATCCAATGAAAACGGAAATGCCTTCCACTTTACCTCCTCCTCGGTAATTCCACGGGGTCTAAAAGTTGAGCAAACATGTGTAAACTCTTTAATGTGTTTGTTTGGATCTTCACCCGCCAAACCATGAAACTTTGGAAGCAAAGGAATCATGTTAGGTTTCATTTCAAAATCATTTTATAACACTAGCATGGAAAGTTGATTGTTTTGATTAAGGAATTATGGTGCACACAGGTCTCTAAGTGTTTGGTTTTGATTTTCAGCCATGATGACAGGCTCAGAGTGAACACTTGAAGTTTCACTTGAGTCTGTAAGGGGAACTTCCTCAAATTCAGATTCAAAATTAATGTTTCTAAGTCTATTAAACAAGGTTCTTTCAATTTCAGGATCTATGGGTAAAGGTACAGTTTTTGAGGTTCGAGTCATGCAATTTTGAGGAGAAAAGTTGAAAAGAGAGAAAAGAAAAGAAAAGAAATGTTGGCGATACCTCCCCAGCAATGACGCCAAGTTTTGAAACGTTCCTGTCGTGGGGTGTGACAAAAACAAATATTACCTAAGTTAAAATGAATTAGAGTGGTTATCCTAGGTTTTCTCCAGATAGGAGTGCACAACAATTACACTGTCACCTTAAAATAAGAGAAAGAAGTGAGGATGTTTTTATAAATTGATTGATTTTGAAAAGACAAGAGTGAAGGAAAGAGGTTTAAGAAAAGGATTGAGAACAAATTGATAAAACAAGTAATTGAAACTATTATATGATAAGGGTGATTAGGTTAGAGTTGGTTCTCCATTTGTAATTCTATCATAGTTCCAATTTATCCAATTCTCTTCTGCTAAACCGTTAAGAGTGAGAATCCACAATCGTTTCTTCTCACTCCCTTGGTCAATTAAAAATGCGAGAATAAACCTTACTAAAATCTTAGGTTGGTCTACTCTCCTTCCAATGTGTAATAGAGTTTCAGAAAATAATCCCAATTATCTTAGGCAATTCCCAATCGGGTCTTGTTTATCCCAAGTAATCAAAAACATTCACTACTCATCACACACGTACCGGTGATCACCGAGTACTTCACCACTAAGTCCCAGTCTATTCCATCATTTATAAACTAGAACCTAGTGGAGGGAGATATTGATCATTGACAAAATATAAATGAACAATAGAATCTAAAATTAGATACAATCGTACATGATAATAAAAACTGTTATAGGAAATTGAAGCTGATTCACATAAGAGAAGAGGATTTTAAAACATTAAGAGAAGGAACTCATGAAATACAACATGGAAAACCTCTTCTTCCCCAATCACACAGAATTTTATGCCACCATGGTAAGGGTAATTGTGACTAAGGGGAAAGAAGAATTCATTACAAAAATAAGAAGAACAAAAGAGAGAAAACAAAGAACAGAAAATTTGGTGCTCCAGATTCTTTCCTCCAGAAGTTTGCCTCTGTTCTTCCCACCAGACGGCCGAAACTCACTGAGTTCCCTTCTTATAGAATGTCGGAAATGAAGTTTTATATAGACCTTAAAAATTTGAGATTCATTGGACAGGTTTAAAGAAAGATATGGCTGAATTAATTACCATTACTTTTCTGGCCGCCAAACACTATTTCACCCACTCCACTTGGACGCGCCAAAAGGATGCATTAATGAGCTCAATAATTTATGAAATTTAATTTGAACCGTCCTTTTGAAGTCTTATATCGACAACAGCTGGAATCACCTCATTCTAAGGTCTTCTGAAGGATATATTCCATATTTAATGAAGTGGGGTCCATTCTGCCTTCCAAACTGATTTCTCTACTTGATTGAATTTTATGCACCACTGGGTTTTGAATTGGGTCTTGGTCCAGAAGGAACATTTTAATCCCACAAGTATAGGAATCCTAAAAAAAAATATTCACTTCAATTGGACCCATATTATAAAAGTTATTCCCGAAAAACAGAAGCTATATAAAACTGACAATTTTAGAGAATTACCCCATTTTCACATTTAACCCCAAAATACACCAAAAACACATAAATGATGCAAATACACTCACATTGAATAATTTAGAGGGGTTAAATCATTGAAAAACCTATAAATAATTATGAAAATATTAACTCTATAAATTCCCCCACACTTATCACTTTGACTCCTGGACAAGTCAGAATCAAAATAAATTCAAAGTAAATTCAAAACACATATCCATGAGATCCACCAATTTGAAAACAAAAAACAAAATATATCATGCCTCCTGAAAATATATTATTTCATGTTCTTCATTTAGGATCATTCAATAAATTTACTCTTCATTTCTCGTCCCATGCACACAAAACACTTACCTAACTTTCATTATCTCCCATTACACAAATTTCAATTTTTTAGCAATGTCTTTCTCATCCAAACTCATACAATGGTCACCATAGGCTTGATAAATTCCTACATCTCCACCAGCTGTGAGTCAAAGACATATGTTTATCATGAGGACTTGTTAAGGTTGTTCTGTGGATTTAGGTTGGTAGGATTTATATGTGAAAATTCTGAGGCTGAATGAAGAGGGCTTGGCTCTTTTTGAAGCAAAATTGCATTACTCTAATTTTCACAAAAGTATGGTCTTCTCTTCACTCCCCTTAGAAGAAAATAAACTCCTTCTCCATGGAATATCAAGGAATGTTCTCATAGTTCATCATTTCAGCAGCAAACATTTCAATCTTCTCAAATATAATATTTCTTGAAAGCTCCAGAAAAGGCACAACTTCCTTTTTACATTAGAAGCTCCAGAAAGGCACAACTTCTCTCATCATGAAAGCTCCAGAAAAGGCATAGCTTTCAGCAGAATGATTTTTTTTTTGCAGCAATAACATCTCTTCAACATTTTTTTTTCACCCAAAGTATCCTCAAAAAAGGTAGTACAATACAAGACATATTCCCCCCACACTTATGTTCAAATAGATCATGCAATTTCACTTCAAGAGCAGGTTGGATAGGGAATATTGGATTGTAATGTGGCTAACCTAACAAGATGTTCATGGCTTCTATGGACTACAAGGATTAAATGTTCAAGGTAGGCCATTATAAAAGGGATTATCTTGAAAAGGGGGCTTTCAAACCAAAGAAATGCCTCAATCATTTAAAACACAAGTACCTAAAACCCTCAAGTTTTGATAGGAATAAATCAAATTCTGGTTAAATCAAGCATGATTTGGTTCTCTCAAGAAGTGAGGTGAATGTAAAGAATATGAAAATAATAGGTTCATAAGCCTCATAGGAATGTGATTTCAAATATAAAGATAGTGATATGTGGCATGGGATTCAAAAAACAGAGCATTTTTCATGAAATTCCCAAAGAATTGAACTTGAAACAATGTCATTTTCATCATTCATTTAAGCTCAGTTTCGAGGAATAAATTATTTCACTCATGGAGATGAGTTTCAAAAATATCAATGATAATCATTTCAGCTCAAAAGTTTCAAAAAAACACAAAAATTGAAAAAAATAAACACAAAAAATTTTAAACACTCACATGTTTTTTTTAAAAACATATAGGAAAACATAAAACACATAAAAATCCTACACTACAAAGGTTCCCTCCCCCATACTTAAATGATGCAGTGTCCACAATGCATTCAAATGTATTTAACATGTAAGAATATTGGAAATTGAATCACAACAATCATGAAAATATAAAGGAGAGGTACGAACTGATGGAGTTTATTGATAAACAGGTTGGAGGAGTGTGATCTCCTTCATTGTCTCGGATGGCATGGTCCCAAGGAATTTCTTCAATCTGTGCCCATTAACAGTGAATGAATCCTTCACTCCATCCTTCAAAATCTGTACAGCACCAAAAGGATATACACGAGTAACTATAAATAGACCTTCCCACTTGGAACGACGTTTACCTGGCATCAGCTTGAGTCTTGAATTGAATAACAACACTTTGTCTCCTGGATGGAGGTCCTTTGGTTGGATCAGTTTGTCATGAGCCACTCTTGTTCTCTCTTTGTAAATCCTGGAATTTTCAAATGCTTCCCTTCGAATTTATTCCAACTCCTGTAATTGCAATCTTCTCTCTTTCCCAGCACTTTCAAGATCCAGATCCATCTTCCTCACAGCCCAATATGCCTTATGTTCCAATTCCACAGGTAGGTGACAACTTTTCCCATAAATCAGCCTATATGGACTCATTCCAATTGGAATTTTGTAGGCTTTCCTATAAGACCATAATGTGTCTTCTAACCTTGGGCTCTAATCCTTCCTATTTGGATTAACAGTCTTTTCCAAAATTCCTTTGATTTCCCTATTGGACACTTCAGCTTGCCCATTATTCTGTGGATGATAGGGAGTTGATGTTTTATGATGCACCCCATACTTTTTCAACAAAGCCTCCATTATCCAATTACAAAAGTGAGTCCCTTGATCACTAATGATGGCTCTAGGAACTCCAAACCTACAAAATATGTTAGCCCTGACAAAATCACAAACAACTTTAGCATCCTCAGTTCTGGTGGCTTTTGCTTCCACCCATTTGGAAACATAATCAATACCAAGAAGAATATAAGAATTTCCAAATGACATTGGGAAAGGGCCCATAAAATCTATCACCCATACTTAAAATATTTCACAAAAATTAAGTGGCTTTTGGTGCATTTCTTGTCTCTTTGAAATATTTCTTGTAAACTGACATTTTTCACACCGTTTACAAAATTCATGAGAATCTTTGAAAAGTGTTGGCCAATAAAGTACATATTCTAAAACCTTCCTCGCTGTCCTTTGAGGTCCAAAGTGCCCTCCACAAGCTAATGTGTGACAAAACCTAAAGAATGATTCAATTTCATTTTTAGGCAAACATCTTCTGATCATTTGGTCATTGCAAATCTTCCAAAGAAATGGATCATCCCAGATGTAATATTTAGATTCAGATTTCAATTTGTGAATTTGGTGAGAATTTAAATGAGATGGGACCTGAGATGTTACTAGATAATTAAACATGTCAGTATACCAAGGTACTTCTCCTTTAATCAAGTACAACTGCTCCCCTAGAAGGCGATCATTTAGTGGTTCAGTGTCTAGAATTTCAACTTCAGCGGTGTTGGGTAGTCTACTTAAGTGATCAGACACTTGGTTCTCAGATCCCTTCTTATCTTTGATTTCTATGTTGAACTCCTGTAGTAGTAGCATCCATCTCACTAGCCTCGGTTTTGCTTCAGCCTTTTTCATCAAGTACCTAAGAGCCGCATGATCAGAAAAAACAATGACTTTAGTTCCAAGAAGATATGATCTAAATCTTTCTAAAGCAAAAACAACTGCTAAAAACTCTTTTTCTGTTGTTGTGTAGTTTAATTGTGCTGCATCTAAGGTTTTCGAGGCATATGCAACGACTTATGGCCTTCCCTCATTTCGCTGAGAAAGGACAGCTCCAACTGCTAGGTTTGAAGCATCAAAAAGTAGCTCAAATGGTTCTTCCCAATTTTGTGGTTGCATCACTGGTGGTGTAATCCATTTCTTCTTCAACTCATCAAATGCTTCCCTACATGAACCGTTGAAATCAAAATCAGCATCTTTCAAAAGTAATCTAGAGAGAGGGAGAGAAATCTTACTGAAATCTTTTATAAACCTCCTATAGAATCCTGCATGTCCTAAAAATGATCTAACATGTTTCACACAAGTTGGATAAGGCAAAGAATTTATCACTTAAATTTTTGATTTATCAACCTCAATGCCTTTATGTGAAATGAAATGCCCAAGGAAAATTCCTCTCTTAACCATAAAATGACACTTTTCAAAATTCAAAACAAGGTTCTTTTCAATGCAAGTTTTCAAAACTTTTTCCAGATTTTTCAAACAATGGTCAAACGAATTTCCAAAAACTGTGAATTCATCCAAGAAAACCTCCAAGCAATCTTCAATGTGATCAGAAAATATACTTACCATACACCTCTGAAATGTACCTGGAGCATTACACAATCCAAATGGCATCCTTTTATATGCAAAAGTACTGAAAGGACAAGTAAAGGTAGTCTTCTCTTGATCCTCGGGGGCAATGGGTACCTGAAAATAACCTGAAAATCCATCCAAAAAGCAATAATGAGTTCTCCCTACCAATATCTCTAACATCTGGTCAATGAATGGGATAGGGAAATCATATTTTCAAGTGACCTGATTCAGCTTCCTAAAATCGATTCATACTCTCTAGCTATTCTGAATTCTCACAGGGACTAATTAATTCTTTTCATTCCTCACAATGGTTAGGCCAGTTTTCTTTGGGACTACATGGATGGGGCTAACCCATTGTGAATCTGATATGGGATAGATGATCCCATCTTCTACTAACTTCTCAATCTCTTTTTTCACAACCTCCATCAGGGTAGGGTTCAACCTCCTTTGGGGTTGTCTGATAGGTTTGGAATCTCCCCCAAGAAAAATTCTATGTGAGCAAATTTTTGGGTTTATTCCTGGGATATCACCTAAGCTCCACCCTATTGCTTGTAAATTCTCTCTCAAAAGCTCAATCAATGATTTTTCTTGAGTTTTAGATAGATTATTAGCAATTATTACTGGTAATTTCTCTCCCTCCATAAGGTAAACATATTTTAGATCAGTGGGGAGTGGTTTTAATTCTAGATCAAGAGGATGCTCAAGAGATGAAACTAAATTGAGGTTCTCCACTTCCAATGGGTTGACATCCTGCACACAAGAAATCATATCATCTTCATCATCATTTAACAAATTATCAAAGAAATCAGATTTTACCTCTTCTTCCAATAGGAAATAAGAACCTCCAAGAGTTTGGGAATCCATATGTTCAGTGATATCTTTAATGGAAAAATTATCTCCTAATGATAAAAAATCATGAAACATACCTGATTCTTCAATTGGTTCTATGTCATCTTCATGGGAGAGTGCGAAGAGTGAATGATCATCTGATGGGTGCCTCATGGATTCAAAAATATTGAAGTGGACAATGCTACCTCCAAACTCCATGGTAAGTGTCCCTTCATGGAAATTGATGATGGTTTTGGCCGTCTTTAAGAATAGCCTCCCCAAAATGATGGGTGAGTGTGATGGGATCCTATCATCTTCCATATTCAACACATAAAAGTCAGCAGGGAATAAATGATCTTTGACTTTTACCAGGACATCCTCCAGAACTCCTGCTGGGAATACTGTGGATCTATTTGCAAGCTGGACCACCAATCTTGTGGGATTCAAGTCTCCCATCTGCAAATAAGTATATACTGAGTGAATAAATACATTAATTGATGCACCTAAATCGCACAAAGCATTAGAGAAATTTAATGAACCAATGGTGCATGGAATAGAAAACGTCCCTAGATCTTGACATTTGGTTGGCAATTGTGGTGTGATAAGGGCTGAGACGCTTCTTCCCAAATTGATCCTTTCATTCCCTTGAAGTCTCCTTTTCTTGGTGCAAAGATCCTTCAAAAACTTAGCATACTTTGGAATTTGTTTGAGTGCTTCAAGCAGAGGTATGTTGATTTCCACTTTTTGAAAGGTGTCCATAATTTCTTTTTGTAGTGCTTCTTCTTGTAATCTCTTTGATTCAATCATCCTTGATGGAAATGGTGGTGGTATATCTTTCTTATCCCTTTGTTTCCTTTGAAATGGTGTTTCTTGTTTCTTCCTTCTTGGCCTATCATTATCATCCTCCTCTTTCTTATCTTCTTCCCGATGCATTTTCATAGAATTTTCATCATTTCTAACTTCATTATCACCCAGATTAGTTTTTCTTGTTTCAGGTTCAATGGTGGATGGTGGTTGGAGTTCTTTTCCACTTCTTGTAGTTATAATACTAACATTCTCTTTTGGGTTTGCAGCTGTTTGGGACGGGAGTTTACCAGGATTTTTGGTCAAAAAGTCCATGAGACTTTCAAACTTATTAGACAAATCTTTAACAGTGTCTTTCAGTCCTTCAAACTCAGATTTTTGTTGGTTTTGAATCGGATTTTGTGAACTGGTGGATGGTTGCTCATAGGGTCTTTGGAGATTGGTTGGTTTTTGGTAAGAAGGCTGGTTATAAGATGGTTTTTGTTGAAATGGTGGAGGGTTTCGGAATTGATTCTAGAATGGGGGTTGGTTTTGAAACTGATTTTGGTACGGGGGCCTAGCTAGATTCTGTTGATTTCCAAATCCATATTGGACTTGGTTAGGCTCTCACCATCCTTGATTTTTCTGGAACTGCCTTGGCTGAAAGGCTGCTGCACATGTTTCCATTCCCTGTATTTCAGAACATTGGTCAGTAAAATGATCAGGTGATGAGCATAAACCACATACCTTAGCTGGTGCTTGTTGGTCACTATCTTGCTTCAAGGCCATCTGTCTCACTAAAATAATAAGCTCTTCAATCTTAGTTTCTAATAATGGTGATGGATGAGAAGTGCGTACCTCATGAATACCTCTTGTTCCAATACCTCTTGTTCCAAATTGCTGCACGTTTTGGGAAATCTTCTCAATCAAGCCCTTGGCTTCTTCTGGTGACTTGTCAATCAAGGCACCTCCAGATGATGCATCAAGAAGGTTTCTGTCATTGTCCAGTAGTCCTTGATAGAAGAAGACAAGAAAGTGGTGTTCCTCAATGGCTTGATGTGGACAGCTGGCGCATAGCTTCTTAAATCTCTCCCAGTACTCGTAAAGGGTTTCTCCAGATGATTGTCGTATGGCGTAGATTTCCTTCCGAATGGCTGTGCTTCTAGAGGTGGGAAAAAATCTTTGCATAAAACATCTTACCAGGTCATTCTAGTCATGTGCGTCTCCTGGTTGTAGTCCGTAAAACCATTCTTTAGCAGCTCCATCCAATGAAAACGGAAATTCCTTCCACTTTACCTGCTCCTCGGTAATTCCACGGGGTCTGAAAGTTGAGCAAACATGTGTGAACTCTTTAATGTGTTTGTTTGGATCTTCACCTGCCAAACCATGAAACTTTGGAAGAAAAGGAATCATGTTAGGTTTCATTTCAAAATCATTTTGTAACACTGGCATGGCAAGTTGATTATTTTGATTAAGGAATTGTGGTGCATAGAGGTCTCTAAGTGTTTGGTTTTGATTTTCAGCCATTATGACAGGCTCAGAGTGAACACTTGAAGTTTCACTTGAGTATGCAAGGGGAACTTCCTCAAATTCAGATTCCAAATTAATGTTTCTAAGTCTATTTAACAAGGTTCTTTCAATTTCAGGATCTATGGGTAAAGGTTTGGTTTTTGAGGTTCGAGTCATGCAATTTTGAAGAGAAAAGATGAAAAGAGAGAAAAGAAAAGAAAAGAAATGTTGGCGCTACCTCCCCGACAATGGAGCCAAGTTTTGACACGTGCCTATCATGGGGTGTGACAAAAACAAATATTACCTAAATTAAAATGCAGTAGAGTGGTTATCCTAGGTTGTCTCCAGAGATGAGTGCACAACAATTACGCTGTCACCTTAAAATAAGAGAAATAAGTGAAGATGTTTTTAGAAATTGATTGATTTTGAAAAGACAAGAGTGAAGGAAAGAGGTTTAAGAAAAGTATTGAGAACAAATTGATAAAACAAGTAATTGAAACTATTATATGATAAGGGTTATTAGGTTAGAGTTGGTTCTCCATTTGTAATTCTATCATAGTTCCAATTTATCCAATTCTCTTCTACTAAACCGTTAAGAGTGAGAATCCACAATCGTTTCTTCTCACTCCCTTGGTCAATTAAAAATGGGAGAATAAACCTTAATAAAATATTAGGTTGGTCTACTATCCTTCCAATGTGTAATAGAGTTGTAGAAAATACTCCCAATTATCTTAGGCAATTCCCAATCGGGTCTTGTTTATCCCAAGTAATCAAAAACATTCACTACTCCTCACACACGTACCGGTGATCACCGAGTACTTCACCACTAAGTCCCAGTTTATTCCATAATTTATAAACCAGAACCTAATGGAGGGAGATATTGATCATTTACCAAATATAAATGAACAATAGAATCTAAAATCAGATACAATCGTATATGATAATAAAAACTGTTATAGGAAATTGAAGCTGATTCACATAAGAGAAGAGGATTTTAAAACATTAAGAGAAGGAACTCATGAAATACAACATGGAAAACCTCTTCTTCTCCAATCACACAGAAGTTTTCCCCACCATGTTAAGGGTAATTGTGACTAAGGGGAAAGAAGAATTCATTACAAAACTAAGAAGAACAAAAGAGAGAAAACAAAGAACAGAAAATTTGGTGCTCCATATTCTGTCCTCCAAAAGTTTGCCTCTGTTCTGCCCACCATCAGGCCGAAACTCACTGAGGTACCTTCTTATAGAATGTTTTAAATGAAGTTTTATATCGACCCTCAAAATTTGAGAGTCATTGGACATGTGTAAAGAAAGATATGTCTGAATAAATGACCATTACTTTTCTGGCCGCCAAACACTGTTTCACCCACTCCACTTGGACGTGCCAAAAGGATGCATTAATGAGCTCAATAATTTATGAAATTTAATGAGAACCGTCCTTTTGAAGTCCTACGTCGACAAAAACTGGAATCACCTCATTATAAGGTCTTCTGGAGGAGATATTCCATATTTAATGAAGTGGGGTCCATTCTGCCTTCCAAATTGATTTCTCCACTTGATTGATTTTTCTGCACCATTGGGTTTCGAATTGGGTCTTGGTCCAGAAGGAACATTTTAAGCCCACAAGTATCGGAATCCTACAAAAAAAGATTCACTTCAATTGGACCCATATTATAAAAGTTATTCCCAAAAAACAGAAGCTATATAAAACTGACAATTTTACAGAATTACCCCATTTTCACATTTAAGCCCAAAATACACCAAAAACACATAAATGATGCTAATACACTCACATTGAATAATTTGGAGGGATTAAATCATTTAAAAACATATAAATAATAATGAAAATATTAACTCTATCATCTACCTAACATCATGTGCCTCCAATAATTTTAAATTTTCAATAAAAGGGATTAAATGGTATAAATATGTCCATAAAATGAATTTTGGACATGTTTATATGGTATTTTCCCCCTTAAGTTAAAGTTTAATGACTAAGTAAACTCATTTTTACTTTAATCACTATAATTAATTTTAATTACTTTTGCTAATATTTTTTCTCAAAAAATAAGTTGAAATTACTAGATATTATAAATTATTATTCTTAAAAATATCTAATCCATTTTTCAAAATTTTAACCATATAAGTGGTAGAAATTAATTTAAAACTAATCTTGCAGACGTGTCGTGAAAGCAGGTTTTTAAAGCAAAAAAGTCCAAAAGTTTGAAATGTTTTTATATCCAATTTTAACATGAAATTGGTTAAAATGACCTAAATTATATTAATTTATTTATAATTGATCTATTTATACTTTAAAACCAAATTAATATATAATTTAACTATATAAATAGATTAGATAAAAAGGCAATTTTGAATTAAAATTCAATATTTTTCACTATTCATCAAAAATGAAACTTCTCAGAAAAATACCAAAAAATCACCCAAAGTAAATTTTGATATTCCAATTTCAAAAATAAATTTTATTTTTTCAAATAAAAATTATAAAAGTGCCAAAATATATATTTAAAACAAGTTCACCATTAAAAGGCGGTGAAATTACCTTTTAGAAAAATACATCTTTTTATTCATAAAATTGGATTTATTCTTATCTTATACCTATAAAATATTTTGTATGAGTATAAAAAATATTAATTGAATATATAATATATAAATTTTATTGAAAACATTCATCAAAAGTTGTTTTTTAATTTATTGAGATAAAATTGTGTCTTTACATAAAAAAATAGTTTTCTTAGCAACGTAATTTCTTTATTTTCAAATAGTTCTTACATTAATTTCTAACTAATTGATAACCAAATGATTCATTTTATATTCATGCGTAAATCATATTTTTACAATTTATTTAATCTTATTGATAACTTTCATTCCAATGGCTAGGTGGTAACTATAATATTATTTTAATAACAATATTAATAGTATATTATAGTTCAGTAAAACCCAGCCTTACATGTAACCCAAACTATATAAGGGACTCAGTATTGTGTGTAACACAAGCCAAAAATAGTGTTTCATGCATTGAAAGCTAATATAAGTGTTGTGTGTAGTGAAAGAGTAACTTGGTGTTGTGTATAACTCAAGCCAAACTTAGTGCTTTCGTTTAAAAAAAATCTATATTCAGTGTTGTGTGAAATGAAAAAATCGAAAAGATTAAATTAATTAGAAAAAAATCACAAAATCTTGGGGTGTTACATTACCAGAATACATGGGCATGAACAGGTACCCAAACACGACCAAGTACATGGGCATGACCAGAGTACACAGACATGACCTGAAGTACACATGCACGGGCCGAAGTACATGGGTAGACCCAAGGTAGCAACAACACACCGTGTATACCCTATAAATGTTGTTTACTTTTTATAGGGTCATTTGAGGACCTTGTTCTATTAAGTGTAGACCGGTTTCCTTAGGCTGTATTCCCTTGGTTCATCCCCATGAGTGTAACGATCTAGACTTTATAAATGATATTTGTTTCTTGAATAAATTTTGTTACATATTATATAATATTATACATGTACAAAATAAATATAAAACAAAAAATTTTATATCATTAATAAAGATCATTACATTAGTCAGCTATGAAAACAATTAAAATGCCAAACATTACAATTGGACATAAAATATAAAATAGAAAAGATAAAATGAGAAAAAAGGATCGCTCCAATCTACTAGAATAATCACCCCCACTGCAAATGATATAGAAATAAAACAAAATATTAGTAAATCAATCAATATCTTAAGAAATTAAAATATAATCTCAGGGAGAAATTGCAATGAATTTTTGAGTGAAAGAATGAAGTGATATTTATAGGGTATAAAGGGATATGTGACCGTTGAGATTCGACCGTTATATGACCATTGGTCAATATTACCATTGGAAAATACACCCTTGGTTCATAATTTTAACATTATAATTAGTGTTTATAAATATCAATGATAAAGGATAACTGATATAGAAAAGATAATCAATGGTCTCAACTAGTAGAGTCACGTCGTTTGAAGCACATTTGTCTGAACATGAGAGGGAGGTAGCATCGTTGGGGGTTTGAACTTGACCAAGCCCAAGATCAGATTTAAAAAGTGAATCTTGAATGAAATTGATTATGATAGAAGTTCAAGTTAGTGAAGATTATCACTCGGTTGATGTTAGTCGAGCCACCCCATAAAACTACGACCATTACAAACCTCACACTTAGGGTGTATGTGGGTGTAATAAGGGGTTACGTGTCTAGGAATTAGTTACTTAAAGTTTAATTTCATTTTTATAAATAAAATTATTATTCCATAAATTCCTTTTAATAATAGTTTTTCTTAATAAAATATATATTTAATTGAGATGAATTTGATAAATTGATTTTTGGAAGCAAATAAAACATAATTGTATTTTTCTAGAAAATATATACAATTTTATAATAAACTCAAGCATTATGAATAATATAAATTTTAATAAAATATTCTTTTAAAACACTCTCACTTAAATATAAATGATTAAATAATTTTATAATAGTCTAGGAAATTTTTTATAAGTGTCAGAATTTTGACTATGACTTAAAAACTGTTATTTTTAAATAAATAAGGATTTTTATATTTAAAAGTTAAATTTATCATATTTAGAGAACTATTATGATAAAATAAACACAATTGTTTAGATTATCACATAAAAATTAGGTTAGGGTGAATTTATGATAATTTTATAAAATACTTTAATTTTTCTATGAATAGTAAAAATACAGTTTTGGGTTTTTGGTATGTTTAATGACTTCATAATTATGTCATAATGATTTAATAATTAATTAAGCATAATACATGGCCTAAAATATTTTATTTTATTAATATTAAGTATTTTAATAGATTTTAATCAATTTCCAAACCTATAAACGACTTTCCAAATTCTAAATTGGAAACTTTGATTTAAAAACATTACCTTGTAGAAACTTTAATTTTCCATGCCAAAATAAGTAATAAGAAATGATTTTTGGTTATTGTGGGTTAAAAAATCTTAAAATGTGACCAAAATTTCCAAAACCATGGTAAAAAACCATGGTTTTTCATTTTCCATAACCTATATTTCTAAGGCCTATATTTGGAAATTATTAAACAAATCATCCACTTTTGCTATAAATACCCACCCATTTCACCATTACCCTTCACTACCAATCCAATATTTACAAATTTATAGTGATGTTTACTCCCAAGTACCCACAAGGTGTCCTAAATCCCTCAATGTTCCATCCTCAAGTTTTAGGAACAACTCTTCAAGGTAAGAGAAATCTCCACTTCTCTTTTCCATTCAAGTTCACTTTTCATGCGGTATGTCTTCTAATTTTCCAAAATAAGTTATTTTTTACACTATATATTATACGATTACCGTATTAAAAACATTTGATGAATTAAATACCTTTGTCCCATCTCATTTTACCCTTTTCTAAAACCATGTTTTATACTAGTCATGCTGTCGAATTTACTTCTCAAATTTCCCTATTTTACATGATAAATTATCTTTTCCTTTTTATTTGAATAATAAAACCACTTTTATTTTAAATGGGTATTCAAATAGATTTAAAAATGACTTTTTTATTTTTTTATTTACATATATAAACCTCACATTTCCTTTCATGGGTTAAAAATGATGTAATGATCATGTCTTTAAGCTCTTTTGTACGCCATGATTTTGATAATAAATTCGTTCTTTATTCTCCATAGGCTATTAATGAAATGATTGATTACGATCTATTTGGATATAATTAATTAATACATATTAATGGTTCACCCTAATATCACTCCAATTCATTAGGTAAATAATTTAATCTCTATATATGACATGTTTTACGATACCTTGGTGAATAACCTTAGTAATTTTCAATTATGACACATTGGTGATAAAACTTGGTGATATACTTATGAATGTCTCATTTAAATATTGTATCAACATTTCCATGTTATTATTAATGTTTTTATTATTATTATGATACACCTCTTTCTCATTCCTTATCGTTATTCCACATGTTCTTATTGATATGTCTCAAGATCGCATGCTATATCTCTCTCTTGCTTATTCCCTTACCAGGCTTAATGCTCACCCCCTTTATTTTGATGTATGTCCCCAAGATATGCGATATAGTAAAAGTAACCTATAGTGAACCCATAAAGATTTCTTTCAAGTGTTTTTAAAATAATGTTTAAGTTTTCAAGTATTATGTACCTTATTTATAAGAAACTAAACTTTAAAAGATCATTTGTTTGTACAATGTAGTGAAACATTATGTAATAAAAAGGTAGGATTCCATAGTTGGTATCAAAGGATAGTTTAGTTATTTATGATAATCAGGAATAGAAATCCTTCATATGAACCCTATAAAAAAATTTCAATATAGGAAAATATCCTAGTATTTTGGTGAAGTGTTAAGTAAGTAGTTTTTGAGAAAATAAATCCCTATCTGGATACAAATAAGTGGATGTGGATCTATAACTGATGTATCTAGGGGTAACACCTAAAAACACCGAATTGATCTAGAATCAATCGAGAATTAGTGCACAAAACATGCCTTTCTACACTCCTATTTTGATACTCCTGGGGGATATGTTTGGTTAATCATAAGATTTTTTAAAACCATTATGAAGGATATATAGATAATGTAATTATTGTTAAAGAATAACATATTTAATCATGATGACATAAAATTCATTTAGAATTTTAGTATTCTTAAAAGAAACACATTTCTCACGAATGTTTTATTATTTTAGAAAATGATGAAAAATAGGAGGAACCACATAAATGATGAGTGCAATAGATGATGAGCTAATGTCCCTCTGATGAAAGACAAAAATGAAAAAGTGAGAATGGAGAATAAACTATCTCGAGTTATGAATAATAACTTTAATCAAGTTAAGTTACTAGATTCACCTTGAAGGGAACAACTTGTAATTAAGTCCTTCATGCATCAATGACCACCTTCTTTTAGTGGATTCACTGACCCATTAATTTATGAATAATGGATAAGATCTATAGAAAATATATTTTGTGTACTCCACTATTTAGAGCAAGAGAAAGTCACCCTTTCAGTATACCACTTATAATGAGAAGATGATTAGTGATGAAAACTGATTAAAATCATGAATCCAAAAAGGGATATTCATTATATGGAGTGAGAAGAGTTTATAAGAATCCTTTTCAATAAATATTTCCCCTATTCAATGAGAATAAAAATGGAGAAGTAATTCCTAAAACTAAAGAATAAGTAAAATGAATCGATAAAAAGTTATGAGATGAACTTTATAATACTTTCTCGATACACCTATAGCTTTGTTATGGATCCTAAGGGAAAGTTTGATAGATTCTTCAGTGGAATTAGACCCATCTATGGAGGAATTTAGCAAACCGAGACTATGAAATCTACAAGGAGATAATTTAGAGTGCTGTGAAGGTTGAATTGGAGTTTGGAGAAATGAAGTGGTCACATAAGTTGAATGAAAATAAGAGATCTATAGATCTAAAATCAGGGAGGAACTTTGATCATGGAATAAGAGGAAAGTAAGTGAAACTTACCACATGAAACTAATGTGGGAAGAATCATTCAGGGAACAACTTTCTTGGGAGTGGAAAGTGCTAAAAATGTGGAAGATATGGGAATATAACTCAAAACTATTATGGTGAGGTGAAGCATAAAATAGTGTATAAAAACTCTAGTATTGACTTTGGTGAGAAAAATCTCATCGTAAATCTAGTAGTCATTCCCATGGTGGAATTCAAAACTACACTAGGGATGGACTGGATCTCAAATTATAATGTTAAGATCAACTACAGAAGTAAGGTAATCTTAAAATTATTGAATGGAAAACTGATTAGTCACTGAAATTGGATAATATTAATTGTTAATATCTTTATATTAATTGTTCCAAATTCCATAAACATTGTTTTTAGTGCATTACATAAATAGAACTTCATTTCTCATCAAAAATGCAATTAATGTTTAAAATGCAAATTTGGGCCCAATCATTCATTTGTTTGTTGACAATATTATATTCATTTTCTGAATTTGAAATTTTGGGATATGATTTATCACTTTTTTTGGAACATTTTATCTTTTAGGTTCGCTAGATGAATCCCAAAGGAAGATGGAGAATTTTGCGCCTGAAGGCAGAAACTTGCTGGAAAAAAAGCATAATGGGCCTAAGGCACATCAAACAAATGTGGGGCCCACAAACTAAGCCCAATGAAGCTCAAATTTATACATTAGAAAGATAAAAATATGAGTATCATTTTATTAAACTGTGGCTGGAGCTAATTCTGATTTTATCATGATGATAAAGGGATCTGAAGTTGAGATTTAAATGGTGGACTCGTCATTAATGCACAGAAATCCGTCCCACCATTTCGACCATAACTTCCAAACGGATGAGCTAAATTTCCTGAAATTTTGAGAGATTCTAGAAGACACATGAAAGAAGATATATCTCTTCTACAACCCCTCAGGATTATGCCTTCTTCAATTTCTAATTCACACGTCAATATGGTAGACGAATCTGGACAGTTTTCCGGGTCAAATTCAAAACATCAATTTCCTTTTGATTATTCACCCTCCATTTGACTCTATTAATTGTTGGGGGGTGAATTAATTGTTGGGGGATGTACCTAAGACTCATAATATTCCTATATAAGGAGCTAGTGGTGAAGGGAATAGTGGTGGATATTTTTCATATCATCTTTTGTTGCTTGTTTCATTGTAAGGTTATGCTTCCAAATTTCCTTTGTAATGTTTTCCATTTATATGTAAGTTTCTTTTTTGTATCTTTATGTTCTTAATCAACTTAATTATCTTCTATATTTTCCATTTATTTTATTAAAACTTTATTATCACAAAGCACAGTGATATCTCTGTGTTTTTGTGAATTAGTTCACACATAGGTGTGAATTTCATTCACACACACGGAGGAGTGCTCGTTATTTCCGTGGTTTTAATTTCTTCAATCCAATTCTTGTTAGCCATCTTATGCCCACCATTGAGAGTATATCATCAATGGAGGGCTAAACCCTTAATGGGATGATCTTAGGAGGATTCAAAGGCTGGATTTAATGTTATTTTATGAACGAATTGTTGTTAATTGGATAATTAATTTAAGACATCCATTCTTCAATTATTTCTACTATTCATCTTTACTGTATTTGAGCAAACTAAATTAAATTACTAAATGACCATATACCTCGGGGAGATCATGAATTTGGTTCTCTAAGTGTATACGGGATTAGTAATTGTGTTTAGTAAGCACCAAACCAGAAAATGATGAATGTAATGTTATTTTTGAAGAATGGATTCATCAAAAATTAATAAAACCAAAATTGTCTAATGAAGTAAAATTCATTCAATCCACCCCGAGCATAATCCTAAGATCAACCCATTTCCATTTAATTGAATTCACTTAGGTTTATTAGTGTTATTTAAAAACCATCTAAAATCAAACCCAAAGTCGGCTACTTCATAGCCCATCATTCACACAATCATAGTGTCTCAAGGGTACTTCTTCGGTCCCTGTAGATTTGACCCCTACATGTACTACATCGATCGCTTTTACCAATAGAGTAAATTTGGGCGCAACCAAATTTTAGCGCCGTTTCCAGGGACCAAGTAAGTTCCTTAGACCAAAAACCTTCTTTTCTTACCCCCATTCTTCTATTCTCATCCCAATTCTCTTATCTTTTCCCTTTCTTGCTTTTTTTTTCTTTTGGCGCATGTCCGCCTACACCCACGATAACTCAAACAGATTAGTTAGGGTGGATACTCCTAGGGTTGGGGAGTCAAGCACTAAAAGAGGTCTATTTCCTTTAGATCCAAATATTCCTAATACTCCAAATTCAGACGTTGAGTTCGATACAATGGAGAATCTCCCACAAAACCAAATCATAAACCGGGGAGGGAACCAAAATAACGGGCAAGACCCTAACTTGGGAATTGTTGCAGACCCGACCATGAATGACTACCTCACACCAACCTGGACCAATGCACCCTCATGAATTAGGCATGATAACATAGGATATGCCCAATATGTTTTCAAACCCCATGTCCTGAAACACCTTCCAACCTTTCATGGGATGGAGTCTGAGATGCCTTACCTTCATGTTAAAGAATTTAATGACATTGTCGAAACCATGTGCCCACCAAATCAAATTGAATATGCTAAAATGAGACTTTTCCCTTTTTCCCTTAAGGACCGAGCAAAGAATTGGTTAAACAATTTGAGACCAGCATCCATTCACTCTTGGGACCAACTTCAACAAGAATTTTATAAAAAATACTTCCCCCATCACAAAACAATTGCACTTAAAAAGAGCATACAAAACTTTTTTGAAAGAGAGGGAGAAACATTCTACGAAACATGGGAAAGGTTCAAGGACACATTAAACATGGTACCACACCATGGTTTCTTAATCCCAGAACAAGTGAGAATTTTCTATGAAGGGTTGGGTCCCGGAAACAAACAATTCATTGATATGATGTGTAATGGAACCTTTAAAAACAAATCCCCAAATGATGCTTACGAGTATCTAGAAAATCTTGATGAACAAAACCAAACATGGGGAACATCACCATACTATGAGAAGCCACCCAAATCTGGTGGAATGTACAATCTTGTAGAAGAATAAAACCTTAGAGCAAAACTTGCTGCACTCACGAGGAAAGTTGAGGAGATTGATCTTAGGAAGGTCCACAAAACCCAAACTGTTGAGCTTGTTTGTACAATTTGTGACAAGAATGACCACAAGACTGATAATTGCCCAAACATTCCTTCCATCAAGGATGTTCTTTTAGGAGGAACACTAGAAGAAGTTAATGCAATGAACTTTCAAAAGCCACAATTCACGAACACCTTCAATCCAAGGTATAATGACCATCCGGGCTTTTGTTGGAAGGACAATCAAAAACCAACACAACAACAATGTATCAACCCATACCCTTAACAAAACTTTCAACCTCATAATCAGTTCCAACCACAACTGGTCCAATTCCAACATCCTCATGTTCAATATCAACAACCTATCCAACAACCCATTCAAAAACCTATCCAACAACCAAAGTATCCTCCTGGAATAAACCCACAAGCTCAAGCACCAACCCAAAATGTTCCACAAAGCCTACTAGAACAAATGTGCAAACAAATGGACAAAATGAACTCAGAATTCTCATCCATTAAACAAGAACTTCAAACCATAAAAAATGGAAAGGCACCCATGCCCACACAGGCCATTCCACAACAAACATCAAGGGGAGAGACAAGTTTCACTCAAACAATTCACGAACAACTAAAGGCTGTGACAGTTTTAAGAAGTGGGAAATCAATTGAAAAACCTGAACAGATAAGTCAGAAACCATGTGAAGCTTCAAACTATAATGAAAATTCAAATGAACTACAAGATCAATCTGAAGAAACTGATAATAATGTGAATGAAACAACACTTCAACAAACAACTCCACAATCTGCACCATTTCCTCAACGCATGAGGGGGAAAACCAAGCTTGAATTGAGTGAAACATTGAGGGAAATCTTCTCACAAGACAAGTTGAACATTCCCCTTCTCGATGCCATCCAAACTATACCTTCCTACTCAAAATACCTTAAGGACTTGTGCACTTTTAAAAGAAAATTTTCACATAAAAACCAAGTTCTTTTGGCTGCTAATGTGAGTACCACCATTCAAGGGACCATTCCTCCTAAGATGAAAGACCCAGGATGCCCTTACATAAATGTTGAACTAGGAGAAAACAAAGTTGTCAAAGCCTTGTGTGATCTAGGTGCTAGTGTGAACCTCATTCCTTATGCCATGTACTATCAGTTAGGGCTCGAAGAACTCCAACCCACATCTGTCACTCTTCAACTTGCTGATCGTAGTGTTCGAGTTCCAAAGGGGATCTTAAAAGATGTTTTGGTGAAAGTTGAAAATTTCATTTACCCAGCTGACTTCATTGTTCTGGACAATCACCCAAGCTTAGGTCCTAGGGAGTAAACCCCAATCATACTTGGTCGTCCCTTCCTTGCAACAATCAACTCTGTAATCCGAGTCCGAAATGGGAACATGACGATCACCTTTGGGAACATGAGTCAAGACTTGAACATCTACAATGCAAACTCTCAAATTGGGGATGATGAAGAGATCCATGAGGTTAATTGGATTGGTAGTGTTGATAATGAAATCAATGAACATCAAGGAGTTACCGAAGGATGGTTAAGTCAAGAAGAGATTGATTTTCTTTATTCACATGAGGGAAATTTGCCTCCTTGGATTGAATCTCTTTCAGACAGCTCTATTGATGAATTTCTAGAATCACCAATCAATTATACCATGGTTGAAATCAATAAGATTGAGTCCATAGACATTCATGACACTACTCTGGAAAATTTAGTGGATGAAAATTCTGTTCACAAGGAACCAATTTTGTCAAGAAATCTGAACAAAGAAACTAAGTTCAATACAAAGTCTCATCCATTCTTGGAAAGTCATGACCAATCTGATCTTGAATTTAAAGTCTTACCTTCATCACTAAAGTATGCTTACTTAGGGGACAATCAATCCTTTCCTGTTGTCATTTCTTCCTCCCTTGAAGCCGATCATGAGAGGATGCTTCTAGATGTTCTTAGGAGACATAAGAAAGCCATTGGATGGACCCTATCTGATATCCCTGGGATTAGCCCACTTATCGGGACTCATAGAATTATTCTTGAATCTGAGTCAAAGCCATGTCGTCAACCTCAGAGGCGACTCAATCCTAATCTCATGGAAGTAGTGAGAAAAGAACTTTTGAAATTGTTAAAAGCTGGTATCATCTATCCTATAGCTGAGAGTGAGTGGGTTAGCCCAATCCATGTGGTTCCAAAGAAGGCTGGAATCACAGTAATAACCAACAAGGATGGAGAGATGCTTCCAATAAGGGTCATTAGTGGATGGAGAGTTTGTGTTGACTATAGGAAGCTCAACTCTTGTACCAAGAAAGACCATTTCCCCTTACCCTTTATTGATCAAGTCCTCGAGCGAGTGGTGGGTCATCAATTCTATTGCTTCCTAGATGGATTCTCAAGGTATAATCAAATCGAAGTCTCCTTAGAGGATCAAGGAAAAACAACCTTCACTTGTCCATTTGGCACTTTTGCCTTCAAGCGCATGCCCTTTGGGTTATGTAATGCCCCTGGTACCTTCCAGCGGTGCATGATGGGAATATTCTCGGATATGGTGGGGGATTTTTTAGAGGTCTTCATGGATGACTTCTCCATCTTTGGGGATAATTTTAAGGGATGCCTTATAAATGTTGAAAAGGTTTTGTCAAGGTGCGAGGATAAGAATCTCATACTAAATTGGGAAAAATGCCATTTCATGGTAAGGGAAGGACTTGTTCTAGGTCATCTGGTATCTGGTAGAGGGATTGAAGTTGATAAAGCTAAGGTTGACATCATTCGTCACCTTCCCTCTCCTAAAACTGTTAAGGAAGTGAGGTCCTTCTTAGGACATGCTGGTTTTTATAGAAGGTTCATTAGGAATTTCAGCTCTATTTCTCGACCACTTTGTGCTCTATTGGTAAAAGATGCTCCATTTTTATGGACATAAAGCTGTGAGGAATCATTATCTACACTCAATTTAACTCTTATATCTCCACCTATCATGAAATCTCCAAATTGGAAACTTCCTTTCGAGCTCATGTGTGATGCAAGTGATTTCGCTGTAGGAGCAGTCTTAGGAAAACGGTGTGAGAAAACTCCACATGTCATTTCTTATGCAAGAAAATATTTAAATGATGCACAAATAAACTACACCACCACTGAGAAAGAGTTGCTTGATATTGTCTTTTCCTTAGAGAAATTCAGGTCTTATCTCTTAGGATCACCCATCATTGTCTTCACTGATCATTCAACCCTAAAATACCTTTTCCAAAAACAAGATGCCAAGGCTAGATTGATTAGGTGGGTCCTTCTTCTTCAAGAGTTCGATTTAACCATTAAGGATAAGAAGGGTGTTGAAAATATTGTAGCTGATCACCTCTCTAGGATGGAATTCAAAGACAACTCACACCACCTCTCTGTGTCTGATTCATTTCCCGATGAGCACCTCTATTCAGTGAGTGATTGCCCTTGGTATGCTGACATAGCAAACCATTTGGTGATGGGTGACATTCCAAAATTCATGGGGACCCAAGCTAAGAGTAAATTACTTTGTGATGTAAAACATTATGTGTTTGATGATCCTTACCTCTTCAAGTTCTGTCCTGATCAAATCATCAGGATATGTATTCTCGAGTCTGAGTAAGAGTCCATTATAAAATTTTGTCATGGGGAGGCATGTGGAGGCCACTTTTCTACAAAGAAAACCACTGCAAAGGTCCTCCAAAGTGGTTTCTACTGGCCAAACCTCACTAAGGATTCCTTCCAATTTTGCAAAAGTTGTCCTCAGTGTCAGAAATTAGGATCCATTACCAAAAGGAATCAAATGCCCCTCACTCCCATTCTGGTCGTTGAAATATTTGATTGTTGGGGAATTGATTTCATGGGACCCTTTCCAAACTATAAGGGATACCTCTACATCCTCTTAGCTATTGATTATGTCTCAAAATGGGTTTAAGCCATTCCCACCAAGTCCAATGACCACCATGTTGTGATCCGATTTCTGAAAGAGCATATATTTTCTCGATTTGGAATTCCTAGGGCTATAATCAGTGATCGTGGAACCCATTTCTGCAACCGCCCATTCTCTTCACTCATGTCTAAGTATGGTATTACTCATAAAGTTTCCACTGCATACCATCCTCAAACCAACGATCAAGCTGAGTTGGAAAATAGAGAAATTAAGCAAATTCTTGAAAAAACTGTCAATCCCTCTAGGAAGGATTGGTCTGAGAAACTCTTAGATGCCCTTTGGGCATATCGAACTGCTTTCAAAACTATCCTAGGCATGTCACCGTATAGATTGGTTTATGGAAAAGCATGTCATTTACCTGTTGAAATTGAACATAAGGCCTTTTGGGCAATAAAAAAAATTAACTTTGAAATTTCTTTGGCTGAAACAAAAAGGAAATTAGATCTTAATGAACTCGAGGAACTTAGGATGGAGGCTTATGAAAATTCAAGGATCAATAAATCTAAAGTTCAAGCCTACCAATCTAGGAATCTCAAAGTCAAACACTTTGAACTGGGAAAATTTTTGCTCTTGTATAGTTCAAAACTTCATCTACACCCAGGAAAGCTAAGGTTCAGATGATCTGGTCCATACCTAGTGCATTATGTGTACCCTCATGGGGCAATAGAGATTCAGGATCCCACAAGTGGTCATGTCTTCAAAGTCAATGGCCATAGGTTAAAACCATTCATTGAATCATTCAATAAACAAGAAACCAAGGAGGAGTTAACTGAGCCAACATATAAACCAGAGAAAAAAAGATAGATTTAGGGTATAAGTCGGGCTAACGACGTTAAACAAAAGCACTGCACGGGAGGCAACCCGTGGTTTTCATGTTTCCAGTCACTGTGAATCATCTTTTGTTTCCTTCTTCTTAATTTTGTTATTTTTTTTATATATAGACTGTTGACATGTTCTTCTTTTATGAGTAAGGATGGGTATGAAAAGGGAGCACCGTATTCATCCGTGTCACGCGGTGTGATCCCTGAGTAATACCTTACCCAGAAATTTAAAGAAGATAATGTATCATCAGTTTATTTTATTTATGTTTTTGTAGGTTAAAAAAATTAGACTCTTGACCTTTTCTTCTTTTATGAGTATGGATGGGTATGAAAGGGGAGCACCGTATTCATCCGTGTCACGCGGTGTGATCCCTGAGTAATACCTTACCCAGAAATTTAAAAGAAGACAATGTATCATTAGTTTGATTTAAAAAAAACATGAAAATGATGGTACTTGGAATTAAATAAATCATTGTGTTGTTTGTTTTGTCTACTTTGTCCTTATTTTTATGGTTCAGGAACTATTTTGGGTGATACATGTTCAATCAAGGAGGTGCCTACATCCCCAAAGAGATCAAAGGAGTAATTTGGAGCATCATGAACCTCAACTTTAAAAACCAGGTGAATTTGTTCCATGTTTATCATTCTCAATTTCATCTTTGAACTCCTCTCCTACCCACTTCTAACTTTTCTTTTCTTTAAACACTGGGGACAGTTTCATTCTAAGTTGGGGGGAGATAAAAAATGATTTATTTTTATTTTATTTTAAAAACATGCATGAAAAGAAAAATTCCATTAACCATAAACATGATAAACACACATTGCAAACTCTAAAATTGGATATCAAATAAATTTTGCATGCCTTGATTCTGATTTTAATGCAAGTTTAAGTTCATGAGCATAGTTTTTGGAAAGTGCGGTTGTCCGATGTGATTTTTCAAAGTTTACATTTTCATCCTCTTAATAAATATGCCACAATGCACGTCTTCTGGATTGTGGGTGTAAATTTGAGTTCTTGGGTCCCTTTCATTATAGCATAGGGTTCTGGGGTCACTTTTAGTTTAATTTGAGTATCAAAAAAAAAACAAAAACAAAAAAAAAACAAAAAAAAAAAACAAAAAAAATGACCACATAGAGCAATGTTTTGTCCAAATGCGTGGCATCCAGAACTTGGGGATCGTGACTCCATAGTTTTCTTACCTAGAGTTAGGCTTTATATCTCTATTGTAGAGCATGAAATTGACAATATGTGTGGCGTCCGGCACTTGGGGATCGTGACTCCATAGTTTTCTTGCCCAGAGTTAGTCTTTTCATATCTATTGTGGTTAAAAAAATAAAATAAAATAAAAATAAAAAAAAGGATACTCATCTTAAGGTTTAATGTGATTCCCACCTAGTGCTTCCATTTTTTCCCCTTGAACAATAAAATGGGCCCCATATCTTTTGTGATGCACAACACTTTATCATGCTTAACTGAAATTGGATGAAATGTGGCGATGAATTTGAACAAAGGAATGGGCTTGGGATTGGGATATGCTTATGTACCTAGCTTTTTTTAATGATTTTTATGGGTTTTCATAATTATTTTGGTATTAGATATTTGGCTGAGCAATGTGTATTAAAATGTTTTTGGAAAAGGGGATTTAAATTTCATATTTGTAATTTATTTTGCTAGGGACTAGAAAAACTCAAGTTGGGGGGTGTGATTAGTCACTGAAAGTGGCTAATATTAATTGTTAATATCTTTATATTAATTTTTCCAAAGTCCATAAACATTGTTTTTAGTGCATTACATAAATAGAACTTCATTTCTCATCAAAAATGCAATTAATGTTTAAAATGCAAATTTGGGCCCAATCATTCATTTGTTTGTTGACAATATTATATTCATTTTCTGAATTTGAAATTTTGGGATATGATTTATCACTTTGTTTGGAATATTTTATCTTTTAGGTCCGTTGGATGAATCCCAAAGGAAGATGGAGAATTTTGCGCCTGAAGGTAGAAACTTGCTGGAAAAAAGCATAATGGGCCTAAGGCCCATCAAACAAATGTGGGGCCCACAAACTAAGACCAATGAATCTAAAATTTATACAGTAGAAATATAAAAATATGAGGATCATTTTATTCAACTGTGGCCAGAGCTAATTCTGATTTTATCATGATGATAAAGGGATCTGAAGTTGAGATTTAAATGGTGGACTCGTCATTAATGCACAGAAATCCGTCCCACCATTTCGACCATAACTTCCAAACAGATGAGCCAAATTTCCTGAAATTTTGAGATCTTATAGAAGAAACATTAAGTAAGATATTTAGATTCTACAACCCCTCCGAATTCGGCCTTCTTCAATTTCTAATTCACACGTCAATATGGTGGACGAATCTGGACAGTTTTCCGGGTCAAATTCAAAACATCAATTTCCTTTTGATTATTCACCCTCCATTTGACTCTATTAATTGTTGGGGGGTGAATTAATTGTTGGGTGATGTACCTAATGATCCTAATATGCCTATATAAGGAGCTAGTGGTGAAGGGAATAGTGGTAGATATTTTTCATATCATCTTTTGTTGCTTGTTTCATTGTAAGGTTATGCTTCCAAATTTCCTTTGTAATGTTTTCCATTTCCATGTAAGTTTCTTTTTTGTATCTTTATGTTCTTAATCAACTTCATTCTCTTATATATTTTACATTTCTTTTATTAAAACTTTATTATCACAAAGCACAGTGATATCTCTGTGTTTTTGTGAATTAGTTCACACATAGGTGTGAATTTCATTCACACACATAGAGGAGTGCTCGTTATTTCCGCGGTTTTAATTTCTTCAATCCAATTCTTGTTAGACATCTTCCGCCCACCATTGAGAGTATATCATCAATGGAGGGCTAAACCCTTAATGGGATGATCTTAGGAGGATGCAAAGACTGGATTGAATGTTATTTTATGAACGAATTGTTGTTAATTGGATAATTAATTTAAGACATCCATTCTTCAATTATTTCTACTATTCATCTTTACTGTGTTTGAGCAAACTAAATTAAATTACTAAATGACCATATACCTCGGGGAGATCATGAATTTGGTTCTATAAGTGTATACGGGATTAGCAATTGTGTTTAGTAAGCACCAAACCAGAAAATGATGAATGTAATGTTATTTTTGAAGAATGGATTCATCAAAAATTAATAAAACCAAAATTGTCTAATGAAGTAAAATTCATTCAATCCACCCCGAGCATAATCCTAAGATCAAACCATTTCCATTTAATTGAATTCACTTAGGTTTATTAGTGTTCTTTAAAAACCATCTAAAATCAAACCCAAAGTCAGCTACTTCATAGCCCATCCTTCACACAATTATAGCATCTCAAGGGTACTTCTTCAGTCCCTGTGGATTCGTCCCCTACATGTACTACATCGATCGCTTTTACCAGTAGGGTAAATTTGGGCGCAACCAAAAACTTATAATTATTTTCAAAGGAGGGATATCCTAACCTGAGCTTTTTCTAGAAGCACCTCCTGTAGCCTTATTCATGGAGATGATCGGTGAAGAGGAAGAAGGAAATAAAAGTATAATAAAAGAAAATGTACCCATCATTTAGGAATACATTGAAATATTTCCTAAGGAGTTACCTGGACCTCCCCCAGAAAGAGAGTTAGATTTATCCATTCAACTCATACCTAGATCCAAGCTAATATCAAATACCCCATACAAAATGAAAAATATGGAGCTAGAGGAATTAAAGAAAAAACTTCAAGATCTTTTAGAGAAGGGGTTTATCTGACCAAGTGTACCTCCTTAAGGAGCACTTATTCTCTTTTTAAAGAATTATTATGGATCAATGCAGCTATGAATTAATTATAGAGAACTTAACATGATCACAAAGAAGAACAAGTACCATATCTCAAGGATTTATGATTTATTTGACTAGCTTCATGGGGCTCAATTCTTCTCTAAGATTGATCTTCAATCTGGTTATCATCAATTTATGGTGAAGAAAGAAAATATTTCAAATAATATCTTCTAATTAAGATATGGTCATCACGAGTTTGTTGTTATTCCCTTCAACTTGACTAATTCTACTGCTATATTTATGGATTTGATGAATAAAGTCTTTAAGGACCACCATGATAAATTTGAGGTAGTTTTTATTGATGATATTTTGATATATTCCAAAATTTGAGAGAAATGTGAGGATCATATAAGGGTTATATTTCAAAATATAAGGAAGGATAGGCTATTTGTAAAATTCAGAAAATATGAATTTTGGTTACAACAAGTTGCTTTCTTAGGGAACATTGTAACCAATAAAGGAATATCAGTTGACCATGATAAGAAAAAGGTTGTGGAGGAGTGCCCTCATTCTATAATAGTAACTAAGATTCATAGTTTCCTTGGTTTAGTAGGATATTATAGGAGGTTTGTGAATTTTTTTCACAACTTTCTAATCCACTAACCATGTTTAACTCAAATAGGACCTAAGTTCATTTGGAAAAAGGAGTATGAAGAAAGTTTCCAAGAACTGAAGAAGAGATTGGTTACCACACCTATGTTAACTCCACCCTCTATTGGATAAGGATTAATTATTTTTAGCGATGGATATTTGAAAGGTCTTAGGTGATTCCTCATTCAAAATGATAAGGTGATTACTTATCTATATCAATAGTTAAATCCTCATGATCAGAATTATCCTATGCATGGTCCGGAGCTAGTTGCAGTTATTTTCTCTCTAAAAATATGGAGGCACTATCTTTATGGGGAGAAATGTGATATATACATATACCACCAAAGTTTGAAGTATATACACACACAAAAGGAATTGTACATGAAACAAATGATATGGTTGGAACTTCTTAAAGACTATGACTGTTCAATTCATTATCACCCTGGAAGAGCAAACAAAGTCACTAATGCATTAATTAGGAAAGAACCTGTAGTGATGGAAATGGTGAGGATTCAAGAAGATCCATTGATCAAGGACCTAGTGAGGTTGGATAAGGGAATCATGAGGGAAGGGATATCATCAATACTATCCTAAATGATTTCTCAACCATAATTACTAGTGAAGATCAAGAAAGATCAAAGAGAATATCCTTTATTACAAAATAAGATATAGGTGTGAAGAATGGGAAGCTTACTAAGTTCAATATTGATCAATAAGGTGTACTGAAATTTCATACAAGGCTATATGTTATATCTATTATGGAGATAAAGAAATAATCGATGGATGAATCTCATAGCTCTACATTCCTTATACATCTTAGAAGCACTAAAATGTATAGGAACCTTCATGATCATTATTGGTGGGATAATATGAAAAGGGATATTGCCAACTACACTACAAGGTGCTTAGTATGTTAATAAGTGAAGGAAGAGAGACAACTTCCTAAATGGGTATTACAACCACAACCCATACCAACATGGAAGTGGGATAATATCACTATGGAATTTGTCACTGGTCTCCCAAGAACATCCAAAGGAAATAATATGTTATAGGTTACAGCTGAACAAATCATTAAGACTTACAATTTTATCACTATTTGGGAAGATTTATCTCTTGAAAAAACTTTCCAAGATATACATAAAGGAAGTGGTGAGGCTTAATAGGGTTCCACTTTCTATCATTTCTGATCGTGGTCCAAGGTTCACATCTAAATTCTAAATAAGTCTTCAACATGATCTAAATATTGAATTGAATTTCAATACAGCCTATCACCCCCAAACTGATAGAAAATCTAAAAGGACTATTTAAACACTTGAGTACATGCTTAGAACATGCTCAATGGAATTTAAAAGTGGATAAGATCAACACCACCCATTAGTTGAGTTCTCATACAACAATAGCTTCCATTATAATATTCAAATGACACCATATGAAGCTCTATATAGGAAGTGATGTAGAACTCCCACTTGTTGGGATGAATTTAGTGAGAGAAATCTATTTGGACCTAATCTTGTGCAAGAGATGAAAGAAAAGGTTCATGCTATCCAACAAAATATAAAGGCTGCTCAGAGTTGTTAGAAGAGTTATGCTGACAAACGTTTAAGGGACTTATATTTTGATGTTGGAGACAAAGGTTTTCTTTAGATATCACTATGTAAGAGAGTAATGCATTTTAGAAAGAAAGGTAAACTTATCCCTAGGTACATTGGCCCCTTTGAGATCCTTGATCGTATAGGAGCAGTGACCTATCATCTAGCACTTCCAACAAATCTGGCTTAATTTCATGATATATTCCATGTATCTCTCTTGAGGAAGTACATACCAGATCCCTCACATGTATTTAATCTAGAGGCGGTACAACTGGAACATGACCCATCTTATGAAGAACAACCAATGAAGATATTGGACCGTTGAGACAAGGTACTATGAAATAAGACTAATCACCTTATCAAAGTGTTATAGAGTAACTATAAATATGAATAAGTGACATGAGAAATATAGGAGTCAATGAGACAAAAGTACTCTCACCCTTTCTCAATCGAGATAATGAGTTTAAATTTCAGGGATGGGATTTATTAAGGGGGAAGAATGTAATGACCTAGACTTTCTAAATGATATTTGTATCCTGAATAAATGTTTTTACATATTATATAATATTATACATATAAAAAATAAATAGAAACTATCAAATTTTATATCATTAATAAATACCATTACATTATTCATCTATGAAACTAATTAAAATGGAAAACATTACAACTAGACATAAAATATTAAATAGAAAAGCTAAAATGGAAAAATAAGGATTTCCCAAATTTACTAGAATCATCACCCCCACTAAAAATTCTATAGAAATAAAATAAATATGAGTAAACCAATCAACATCTTAATAAATGAAAATATAACCTTAGGGAGAAATTGTAGTGAATTTCTGAGTAAAATAATGAAGTGGTATTTATAGGGTATAAAGAGATATGTGACCATTGGGATTCAACCATTATACGACTGTTGGTCTATATGACCATTGGAAACTATACCCTTGGTTTATAATTTTATCGTTATAATTAGTTTTTATAAGTAGTAATGAAAAAGGATAATTGATACATAAAGGAGAATCAATGGCCTCAACCAATAGAGTCGTGTCATTTGAAGCCCATTTTTCTGAACATGGGAGGGAGGTAGTGTCACTAGGGTTCACCCTTGACCAATCCCAATTTGAGATTCAATAAGTTAAGCTTTAATGAAATCAATTATGGGAGAAGTTCAAGTTAGTGGACATTACCACTTAGTCGATGTTAGTCGAGCCACCCTATGAAACTATGACCATCACACACCTCACCCTTAGGGCGTATGCGAGTGTAATAATGGGTTACGTTTCTAGGACTTAGTTACATAAAGTGTAATTTATTTTGTATAAATAAAATTTTTATTCCATAAATTAATTTTAAGAATAGTTTTTCTTAATAAAATACATGTTTAATTGAGATGAATTTGATTAATTGTTTTTTGGACGCAAATAAAACATAATTGTATTTTTTTAGAAAATATACACAATTTTATAATAAAATCAAGAATTTTGAATAATATATGTTTTAATCAAATATTATTTTAAAATACTCTCACCTAAATATAAATAATTAAATAATTTTATAATGGCCTAGGAATTTTTTATAAGTGTCAGAATTTTGATCGCGACTTAAAAATTGTTATTTTTAAATAAATAAGGATTTTTTATATTTAAAAGTTAAAATTATCATATTTAGAGAATTATTATAATAAAATAAATATCATTTTTTAAATCCACATGTCAAAATTAGGTTAGGGTGAATTTATGAGAATTTTATAAAGTACTTTAATTTTTCTATGAATAGTAAAAATACAATTTTGGGTTTTTGGTATGTTTAATGACTTCATAATTATGTCATAATAATGTAATAATTAATTAACCATAATATAAGACCTAAAATATTTTATTTTATTAATATTAATAATTTTAATGGATTTTAATCAATTTCCAAACCTATAAATTACTTTCCAAAGTCTAAAATGGAAACTTTGATTTTAAAAACATTACCTTATGGAAACTTTAATTTCATTGAAAAAAGAAGTAATAAAAAATGATTCTCAGTTCTTGTGGGTTAAAATAACTTAAAATGTGGCCCAAATGTCCAAAACCATGGGCAAAAACCATGGGTAATCCAATGGTTTTGCATTTTCCACAACCTAGATTTCCAACGCCTATATTTGGAAATTATTAAACAAATCCTCCAATTTTGCTATAAATACCCACCTATTTCACTATCCCCATTAACTAACAATCCATCATCCATGAATTTATTGTGATTTTCCCTCAAAAGGAGTCCCCCAAGGTATCTTTAATCCCCCAAGGTTCCATCGTCAATTTTTAGGAACAACTCTCCAAGGTAAGGGAAATCTCCACTTCTCTTTTCCATCCAAGTTCCCTTTTCATGTGGTATGTATTCTAATTTTCCAAAATAAATTCTTTTGTACATTATATATTATACAATTTCTATATTAATAGTCTTTTATGAATGGGATAACCTTGTACCCTCTCATTTTACCCTTTTCTAAAACCACGTTTTATACTCGTCATGTTGTTGAATTTACTTCTCAAATTTCATTGCTGGAAAGGAAGGCTATACCAACGGTTCAAAATCATTAGTATAGGTAGGAGAACCATTGGTATAGCCTATACCAATGGTTCTCCAAAAAACTTTATATAGTTCCATTAAGAAAGGCCTATACCAACAATTTACAATGAACTGTTGGTACAGGGTGGTTAAAATTTCATGTTTCCAATGGTTCATTATGAACCATTGGGATAGAGATATTCCAATAGTTAAAAACCATTTAGAAATAGATTTAAGAATGGTTCAAACCATTGGGATAACTCTATCCCAATGGTTCAAAACCATTGAGAAATTCTTATACCAATGGTTCACTGTGAATCATTGGTATAAGGTGGTTATAATTTCATTTTACCAATGATTTATTATGAACTGTTGGAATAGAGGTATGCCAACAATTATGAAACTATTGATATAGACCCCCAACTCCACAATCAACAACATCCCCACTTCCTACTACACCTGCAATCAAAACTTCAAAACAGAACACAAGAAATAATCAAACCAATAGAACATTTCACCTACAATAAAAACTACCTGCAATCAAAATAAAACATAGGAAATAATTAAACTAACTTCCCACTACACCTATAATAAAAAAACCCGCAATGAAAATAGAACATCCTCAACCTAAAATAGAACATCCTCAACCTGTAATGAAACCAACAGAACATCCTCAACACACAGAACTTGCAATGAAACCAATAGAGAATCCTAAAATATCAACAAACCAATACAAAAATAATGATAATAGAGGAAATTAATTGATTCATTTAACCAATGATAATAAATATACAAAATATCACATATATTTATTCACACCAAATCATCAAACAAAAAATGTCATAAATATTAGTCAAAAATGTAATGGATCAACATGTCCCTCATCAACATCACTATAATCATCGTTATCCTAATCCTCATCCTCATCCTCATCCTCATCCTCATCCTCATCCTCATCCTTGTCCTTGACCTCATCATTATCTTTGGGATTGACCTCAACCCTTCCCTCTTCCTCGCCATCATCCCCACCCTCTTCCTCGCCATCATCCTCACCCTCTTCCTCGTAGTCATCCTCACCATCACCATCATCGGGAACATCATCATACTGACCACCACTAGAACTACTATCTAGTGCACTATATAATGTACCCATCATCAACATATATACATCACAAGCCGCAACGGTCTTTGGTGGAAATTATGGACACAAAACTTCTATTAGTTTCATAAATTCATTATTTTCCCTTTGAGTCCATTCTCCCACATGTATGGCCCTTTTTTCAGCCTTTTCTTCCTTATCCTCAACTTGTTCTTCCCATGAATTAGCCTTTTCCAACTCAGTGTTTCTAGAACCTACACCTGAAGTGGGCCAATACCTCATTGGGATAATACCCTTCCCTGGTCGACAACGTACTTTTCCATGGTGCTCATCTCCCAAAACTTGATGTAAGTGATCATTTAGGTCAAAGTTTTCAGGTTCTTGTGCATCAAGGTCTCCAAAGTAGATTGTTACAAATATAAATATACTATTAAGTTAAAAAATAGACATTAAAAATTGAAATAAACAAATTAAAACTTACAATTTTCTACTGTTTCGGTTCGTTTACCGTGGTTCCATATTTTTTCTTTTTGATCGAGAAAAATAGTTTTTCTCGAGGCACACATCCTTCAATATTTAAAACCTACCTCTATAATGGAATTGAATGTTGGAAACCATAATTGAAAATAGGTTACTAATAATGAATTTAATCACTAAAATCAAATGGATATTAATTCTAAATTAATATAAAAAGAAAAACATATGGTAGATAAATTATAACTAAGTATGAATGGGTTATCAATATATATAACATATATATAAGTGAAAAGGTCATCATAGTAATCAATAATAATGTGGTTGTGTGATCACCATAATTAATGATAAGATGAACAAGTATTATTATAACAAAAAGGAATATGCATGAATGAGTTATTAACACTATAATCATGATTATAATATAAAGGAATTATGTTTTGGTAAGATTTAATAATACACATTTTATTCCCTAAACGATCATTTTTAGATTTTAAATTTATTACTTGATTTTTTTTGATTTAATGATATAAGTGAAATCTTGTTTCTCCATCACAAGGTTCTAGTGTTCTTTGGAACCCCTCATTCAATTACTATGATCCAAATCATGGCTAAAATAATCTTTTTTCATTGTTTTTTTCTAATATTTATATAAAATTAGTTTATTTTGATTAAATTTAGTTTATTCTAGTACAATTAAATTCTAATCATGATTGGTTAGGATATATTTATTCATGTTTACTAAGTTTAATTTAGTCTAGTTTGATTTGTTTCAATTTGATTATGTTCAGTTTGGTTTAAGTTTGGTTGTGGGTGGTTTAGTCCAGTTCAATTCATTATTAATCTTTTTAAGTCTATTTTTTTTAGTTTGAATTAGTTTGTTTGAGATATATTCCATTTTGTTTGATTTATTTCATTATATTTTAGTTCTATTTTATTTGAATCAATTTAATTTAGTTATATTTAGGTTAATTGTTTTTTTAGTTAGATCCAGTTTCATTTCCTTCAGATCTAGATAGTTCAAGCCTATCAGCTTCAGCTAGATCTACTTTATTATAGACCAAGTTGGGTCAATTCATATTGGTCCAATCCAATTTGGTTTTCTTATGATTGATTTAATTTATTTTTGTTTAATTTAGTTTAGTTTAAGATTTTTCAATTTGGTTCAGATCTGGTTGAGTCTATTTAGGCCAAGTTAGTTCGATTTTTTTCAATTCAATTTATCTTTATTTGGTTAGATTTCAGTTGTTTTAATTGTATTCTATACAATCCAAATTTATTTATTTATTTTTGTATTGTTTGATTCAATTCTATATAATTTGGTGTAGTGTGGTTTGTTTCAATAATATTTGGTTTTATTTGGTTTAGGTTGGTTTTAGTCTTTTTTATACAAATATATTTTTATAGTCAATTTCATATGGTTTACCTCTACTTGAAATAGTGTAGACATGTTTTTTTGGTTCACTTATGTTTAGGTATTCCAAGGCTAGTTTATCTTAGTTTGGTTGCATTTGATTCAGTTTTATTCAATTCAACATTATTTAGGTCTAGTTGATTTGGTTTGAGAGCATTCTTCTTGATATTTCTTATATCACAATAGCTCTTAGTTCTTATTTCTTCAGACATCTCTTATCAAACTCTTTTTCATCTTATATATATGTCAAAAATAACTAGAAATTATATTTTTGAATATAAAATATCCCATGTAATTAGGTGACCATGTTCATTACTTAATTTCTCAATGTTTTCATACATGGAATTCCCCCATGATCTCATAATTACTATTTCCTCCAACCATTATGCCCTAAAAATTTCCAAGATCCCCTCATTTTTCTCTTTCTCATTTCAGTCTGGTTTTCTATTGGTTAATTTTAGTAATCTATAGTCAACCAGGTCCTTCCAATTAGCCTCAAGTTTTCCTCATCAACATTCCATTTTCATCCTTCTTACAAAACAAGCTCGAGCACTACTTCATCAACTAGTAGAATTTTCCAGTCTCCACAACTTTAATGATATTTCACATTATTCTATAGTAAGGTCAAGATTTAGTTTCTTATTCAAAATATTATTCCACTCAAATAATCATCATATATTCTCCTTTACTATATGATAAATCACACTTCATTTATATATGTATATTTTCTCAAATATTTTTCTTGTAGCTTTAAAAAATCATAAAATACAAGTGCAGATGTTATAATGATCTACATATTTAGATAACAGCTCAGAATATTCTCAACTTCCTAATTGGTAGATTGAATCACTATCTATTTGTGATATTTAGATCAATACAGAACAAAACATGAATCTTCATGATTAATTACTTTTAATTCTTGAATTTATAATAAATCAACATTTATTAAATATTCCAGAATTTTCTCCTTCCTTTGATCTTCTTCACCCTTGTTTGAAGACCAGCTTCTCTAATATTTGAGGTTTGTGTCAAATTCATTTAGTGATGTTGATTATTAACCAAAATCCTAAGTACCATTACAATTGAATCACTCTTTATTAGATATTAATTATGAAACCCCTTTGGTTACCTTTACATTTGTATTCTTTTACTATTTTTTAGATTTTATACATTTAAGGTCACCCTTACCTATGGATTTAGTGCCTTCTTAGTGGTCATGTTTATCTTACAATTATGTTTATATAGGAACTTGAATGGTGAGGTTACCTTGACACAACTCTATATAACCTTTAGAAAATAATAAGTACCTTTTGTAGGCCTTAGATATCTCATATGACCTATACACAAGCATTAATTTACCATTAAATAAGCTATTGGAAATTTTGGTTACCTTTACATGGAGTCAAATTTACAATTATATATCCATTTGAAATGTATATTAATATTTATATAGAATACAAAATTACAGGTTCACCCTTATATAATCCCACTTCTAACTTTTCATAAGATCAAATCATATTTACTTATGCTTAAGAAATTCATGATAATGAATAAGTAGCCACTAAAACCCATAAATGAACGACTATACTTAATTAGTTGAAATACATTACCAAGATCATGAAGGATATTAAACACTAAAATGTGAGTGTTTTAAATACCTTCACAAGATGTACTCTTCCAACATCAATTTATACTAACAAAAAACAACATTCATGTGCTGTATAACACTGATTTAATCAATCAATAGTACCACCATATCAAGGATGAAATCTTCATTATAATGGGATTTCAAATTTAAAAAACTGATATACATTTAATTTTTTTAATAATAGCTCATTCAAGATATTAAATATAGTTATCTTGTTCACCTCTATTTCATTGTATTGTAGACAAAACTAGATCTCCACCTTCATCACTTTTCATATTTGTCTATAAAAATCAGTTTCTTCAATTGTCTAATTTAGGGTCTACCCTTAAAACCTATCCAACTAGATGTTATTTTTTGATAAGGGAATCTGTAAGCTGGTTTACCCCCATATTTTCATGAGATATAAAAAATTAAATACATCTAAGTAAATGAGTTTCGTACCTGCTTCCTCTCATGGTCTGACATCGTAGTATGCCCCAAAGTGTGGAGGTATGTCGTAACATCCTTGTTTTTTTTATTTTTCCTAAAAATTCCTATTTTTTTCAATAATAAAAAAGTAATAATTAATTAAAATCATGGTAATTTTCATTTAAAAACCTAAAATTTGATTAATAACTTGAACTTAGTACCCATCCAATGAGTAATCATTTCCCGATAATATTCTACCAGATAGTCATCCATGATAGGTGTGACCTCTTAATCCATGCCAACTATAACATGGCATCCACTATGCAACACATGCTTATAGCCTCTTTAGAGCTCACCTAATTCCATAATCTGTGCTAGCCTCATAGCCTCACCATCGAGAAAATTAAAATAAAGTTGGGACCAAAATATTAATTCATATAAATACAATAATAATATAACATTAAGTTTAAAAAAATTGTTTACCCATATTTTTTCCTAAGCATTATCTTTTACTTCATTTGTCAGGTGTCACCAGGAGAGTGGAAATATGAGAATGACGTCGGAGTATTTGGAAAGCATCTCCAAAAACTCTTACATTCTTTTCATATTTTTTCAATCATTTGTTTGTTTTCATTATACTCCACCATCAATTATGTGCAGCGGTTCCACACTGCACGCATGTGTGTACGCCCACACCACTTATCGGTAGATTTGGCTGTTAAAGATGAAAAAAAATATTATATCAATACATATTATAATTAAAATAAATTATGGTATTTTTTTACTAGGGTTCTATAAATATACCTGTGGTAGTCTAATCAGTGGGCATTGCTGGATCTTCAGGAACTGAAGGAACATCAACCTATACAGATGTACTGGGTCCCAGTGCATTCTCTACAAACTCAAAAGGTGTTAGAGCAACAATCAAAGAAGAAAAAATGTAGTAGCTCAAGGAGAAGAAAGTAGAAATAAAATAATATGGCACAGATGATCGTGCAAATTTATAATAAGGATGAGGAGTATGGATCATCATTAGATACAAGAAAGAGAGGCAGAGAGGCTCAATGGAAAATGGAGGTGCAAACATGGATGGCCTAAATATCTTGGGTGTCTGTAACGACACTATGAGATCATAATGTTTGGTAGATGGTACGTCAGGGGGAGGGATGAGGTGTGACTGGGTATACCGACTAGAGTGCCTAGCTATAGTACCACCCCCCTTGAATCTCCATCCTGAGCACTAGAAACACTTGGCTAGTTGGTGAATAACTGGTGCCTTGGTTGTGGATCCTGATTAAAAGTTAAAAACAAAATTAATCACATGACATTATATGTTATTAATATACATTTTTGAAATAAAACTCACAACGGGCACTATAGGAGGGATTCCCATCTCACTCATTCATCAATTGTTGTCTAACTTATTTTTTCTTCATAGCTCCTCAGTGTTTTTCATTTCCTACATTTGAAAAAAAATTGGAATTAATTAGAAATCCATAACTAATGTGTAATTAAAACAATAAAGAAGATGCGACATGACTTAATTAAGTAATAACACTTTTCAAACCAAATACAAGATACATAGTGATATAAAAATCATTTTATATCTAGTGGGATAAATATCAAAACATAATACATGTCATAGAAAAAACAATACGGCCAAATTAGCATGTTTATCATGGGTATGATATAGTTTGTTCTATTTTCAATTCGATCCAATTCAATTTTGGTTAGGTCATTTGGTCCATTCTGGTCAATTGATTAGGTTATTTGTCCATTTTTATTTTTCTTAGGTCATTTGGTTCATTTTTGTTAATTGATGAGGTCATTTCTCTATTTTTATTTGTCTTAGGTTCGTTGATTCATATTTTTGGTTAGTTCATTTTTTCATTTTTTTGATTATGTCATTATTTTCATTGTTTTTGATTTTCATATCAATTAATTTAATATGTCCAATTCAATTCATCTTGTTTTTTGTTACAATTTAATTGTTTTAGTTTTGTTTGGTTTGGTAGGTTTGAATATAGTTCAATTCAATATTAGAAAATGAAACTCAAAGAAAACTGAAACCAATAAATATTTAAAATGAACATGAAGGTCTATTTGGATACAAAATATTTGTAATCAATAGTAAATCAATTTTTATAGCACCAAACTCAACAATCCAAGTCGATCCAAACCAAAAGAACTGAGAAAAGAGATGGATGATTCTATATATTTTCCATCACAACTTCAAGTTCACAATCAACTCTGAAAATTTAAGTATTGGAGTCATAATAAGTATAAATGGATTGGGGCCAATGGGAGAAGAGGTGGTGTCAATTCCATTATCACCATCATAAAAAATATGTCTTGGTATTACTTCAATAATGTCACTAAATTCAGGTCAAATATGATCTTTGACATAAAACCTTGTTTCTCCATTAATTCTAATACATATGGGTCATCAGTAGTAAGAGTGCGAGTCGTGTCAATAACTCAAAATCCACAATCATCAATAAACATGACATGCCTTGTCATCGAATCAAACCACTGGCATTTTATTAGAGTGACTCGACCATGAGATTAATAATCCAATATTAGTATTTTCTCAATGACTCCATAAAAAGATACATTTTTAAATAGAGGTCTACTATCTGATGACTGACATAATAGTCTGTTATGACAGTTAACATAACACCATCATGTTGTGTTCTCATGCTATTTTCTTGTTCATGGATAATAAATCTATACCCATTGATCACAATTGATTTGCATTCATGAAACACAGAATTAGAACCAAAAGCCAAAGCTCTCATTTCTTTAGATATAGAGCCATAACGAAAAATCTATACCTAAAATATAAATAAATATTAAACTTAATTAAATATTGATTTTATTAATTTATTATGTTAATATTTTTACCTTCAATTTAAACCAAGAAAAAAACTCTTTACTATGAAAAGTATCTATTCTTCTCAATGATAAAGAACGATGATTTCTATTTATCATTTTTTTATATTCCCTACCAAAAAAATAGAAATAGTTTAACATATATGTAAAATTACATGATATGAAACAATCTATACATATCCAATTTACTTACTTGATGTAGTCATCAAAAAAATCACAGTTAAACAAAAATGTGTGATGTACCATCACCCACTCTTCAAGTATTAATGTTGTAAATGTATATTATCTGAGAATTCCACCTATTTGGGGAAGTGATGGAAAATTGGGTTTAATTTTCTCATACTATTATTCTTCATTTCTCATTAGTCTGTTTTGTATCGTAGTCATATCAGATAAATACATTGAAAAAAAAAATACATACATTCTTGAGCCAAGTAACCTTTGATGATAAAATCTTCAGGATGATTTCTATTTCAGACATAAGACTTAAATTTGAATATGTTTCTTTCAGTTGGATACATACAATGAAAAGGAATAGGTCCTCTGAGAAGTATTATTGGTTGTAAGATAAACAATTAGATGCAGCATGCATGTAAAAAATGATGGAGAAAATATTTTCTCTAACATGAACAAAATTAATGGTGTCTATACCAATTTTTTTTCAAGAAATAATTTGAAAACTTCCCAATTAAAAGATCTTTAAAGAAATGGAACAACAAAATAACTAACACCCTTACATTATTTGAAAGAAGATAACAGATTACTATTGGAATCAAGTCATGAAGAAGAATGTGATAATCACGAGTCTTAAAAGATTTTAGATTCAACTATCTTATATTGACCCATTTTGATATGTTTCTTGAATAGCCATCAAGAACTTTAATAGTCTATAGTACTTACAAAAATCGATTTTTTCTGTAGGTTTCATCACATAAAATCACACAAAACTTTCCATTTATTGTCACTAATACACAGAGAATGTAATTCTGGTATGATTCCCTAATCCACTAAGTCACACCAAGATTTTAAATCATATTTTTTTCTTTACATTGATATTTATAATAATTGAAATCAATATTTAAAATATATTACTTTAAATGTGTATTTTATCTAAGAAATGACATAAAAAATTGGTTGATCAATAAGGAAACTCAAAGAAGATACTCCTCTTCTTCTAATTGTAATAGGTTTCAATGGAAACAATATTTATATTTCTAGATTTCATATGACCCTTCCAAAATGAAAAACTAAAATCTTGTAATTCATTAAGCACATCAGTTCTAGAGATACGCTGAGGTGGATTGTCGGTCTCCTTGGTATTGTCGAATCTTTGATAATTATTCCTATATGGATGGTCCATTGGCAAGAATCATCGATGTCCCATAAAACTAAAACTATGAAAATATTCCAGTCTTCTTGATAATGTATTCTTAATATAAATAAGACATGATAGTTTTCCCTTCGTGCTCCATCTAGAAATCATTTCATAAGAAGGAAAATCATTGATCATCCACATAAGCACAACACACATCTGAAATATGTCTTTCGAACATGCATCATATGTGTGCACACCCACATTCCAAAGATATTTCAACTATTTTATTAAAGGTTGCATGTATACATATATATCATTACTGAGATCAGAAGGTCTGGATATGAGTGTACTCATGAAAGTGAAAGGTTTTTTCAAACACATCCATAGAGGAAGGTTATAAATGTGTGAAAATTGGCCATGTGCAGTGTGAAGTAAGCATCTACCCAAATAGATTAAAACCATCACATGAAAGACCCAACCTCACATTATGCACATCATCTGTGAAATCAGGATATCTAGCATCAAATATCTTCAATGTAAATCCATCTACAGGGTGAACTAACTCATCATTATTCTTTTTCTCTCTCAGTATCATGCCATCCAATTTTTATTGACATTTCATCATACATGAAAATATTATGGAGTCTATAGATAAATTTAAAGTGCCACATTACTTTATGTAGCACACAAGATGGTGTTCCATAAGCTTTTGGTTTCCATCAGGATGTCCCACATTTTATACAATCATTCTGTTTAGCAGTTTCCTCCCAGAATAAGATACAATCTTTCTGTAAAGCATGTATTTTGTTTTTTGAAAGTCTAAGTTTGCTTAATTAACTTCCATTCCATATAGTGTTTTGAGGGAATATCCACATCATCTGGAAGAAATTCCTCCAAAAAGGAAAGAATGTAATCGATGATAGTATTATAAATCTCATACATTATTTTCCCATGAAACAATCAGATTAAAAATTCTAACTTCTTCATTTTACCACATTGTTGATATATTGAAGTCATGGAAACATCATTCAATTTTTTAATATTTTCAACATCATAATTTTCATTAGATGCATCAGGTGTGCTTGTATCAAAGTTTTTTTGGGTTGGCATCCCTTCCTTATCATGATGATTAATAAATAGAAATCAGTCATCTAACAAATTCTCCAATCCAATCCTCTCATTTAGATCATGGGAATTTTGAGATTTCATTTTCTCCCCATTGTGATACCACACATAGTAGTTTGTTTGAAAACCATATTTGGTTTTATGGTAGATAACTTCTTCATAGATCAACCAAGGTCTTCCATCACAATTATAACTTGGGTAATGTATGCGACCACTATTTGAAGCATTGTAAAATGAAAAATCTAAAAATATCTCCAACTTGTTTTGAAAATCACTTGATATCCAATCAGTTTCATACATATAACTTCTATCCATTCTATAAAAAATTGTTATATGCCATTCCGTAAAATCAATTAAATAATATTGAAGTTTAATAAAAAATATATTTAAGGAAATGATAACCCTTAAATTTATATGAAACCATAACTAACACACTAGTATATATGAGAATCATAATATAAAAGACAAAAAAAATTCTATATATATAAGAAAATACTATAAATATAAAACCATGATATTGAATTCCATTATACAAATGAGTAATAATGTGAAAAATCCATCGAGGGTCAAGGCTTTAATTATTAAAATGTTTCTTATGGAATATAAATACCCAAGGGTGTTATTTAAACGGGATGTTCTATATATAAGAACATCTATCAATACATCTACTGATAACCCCCAAAATAAGTACTAGATAATTCATCAAAATATCCAAATTTAACCAATAAAACTCCACACTCCATGCCCCTCACCTTCTATAGGACATTTCCATTACGTATTACTCATATAAAATGATGCTTACACATCTTAGATATTTATATGAATAATTTGAGTATAATATACCTAGTAATAATTCACCACCCAACCATATAAGACATGTTATAATATAATATTTTTGTGGAAAAAATATAGAGCTATAGGAGTAGAAAAAACTATTGTTAGCATTGTAAATCAGAAATATTGGATATATTTTTTATTGGTGATAAGTAACTCCCAAAGTAATTATGGTCTAGACCTATATTAACTTCCACAAACCAACACATAAAATTCAAGAACATAAAGAATAATTGATTCAAGGAAGAATACCCAAACCATTATAGGGGAAAGGAAATTTTGAATCTAATTTTATTTATTTTATTTATCATTGGTGTGAGAATAAGGTAAGGGGTATATGAAGTCAACATGTTTCATGTCAAACTAATTCCATAAAACTTAATTCAATAACAGGTACACCTATTACTGATCATTTTTAACAATCTTCTCATATGTATATTCACAATACAATTAGAAAATCTTATATTAGACATTATGATATTTCTTGAAAATATTGAATGAAGTACAAATTAAAAATACACTTTATATAATATTAGATAGATGCATATGATATGTTTATAACCCTTTGAAACATCATGAACCAATATAAATGAATAATTCCAAGAAAGTAGATAAAAAGATAAAAATGCATTTAAATATTATAAATGAAATGTTAACATAAAAAATATATTTTGATATCGTCTAAAAATTCCAAAAATTGAAATCACATGAAGATAAAAATTTTATATTTGAAAACATATCAGTGAAAAAATATAATCATACTTATAACATTTTTATTAAAACTTTACACATACATGGGAGAGAGAAGGTGTTACCTACTAGAATAAATGTTGATATATCATTTGAGGTCAAGGGGGAAGAAGTGATTTTTTCAATAGAATATACAAAAAAATGCTATATAACTGATAATTAAGTTCATAGCTACTAAAAATCATGAGGATAGATTAAAAAAACCATATTTTAACATTCAATTTTATAAGGATAAAATATGTCAATAGGCTCTTTGTTACTATATATATGTTAGAAAATAAGCTACTTGAATAATTTATTTTCTGCACACACACAACTATACCAGAGATATAAAATTCATACCATATCAATCCACAAATAAAAAATTCCACCCTCTACAAGCGTCTTTTCTTAATATCATTTTTTGTAAAAAATCATTTTTCTTCAAAATCACTAAAAATAATAGAAAATAAAATTTTTTATTTTTTATTTTCAAATAATCATTGAATATTAAAAGTCATAAATACAAAAAACACATTTTATATCAAAATAATAATTTCATATAAAATCATGAAAATATTAAACAACTAATAAGAATAATTAGATTAATTAATTTTATAATAGGTATTGTAGCTGGATACTTAGACACATCATCCTATAAGTCAACAAAATCTATTAACTATGATCACATGCTGGGTTGAATATATCAAATACTAATAAATATGAATGATGAATCATAATACATTCCTAACAAGTAAAAAATTTAGATATTTTTGTAGTAATTTTTTATGATTTCATGTGGCAAGGGGATGTTCCATACCTAATAATGTTGCTATTGTATGAATTTAAAATATAAATATAGATATTTCACTAAACTAACTAGAACCAAAATAAAGCAGAATAAACAATAATGAACCAATACAAAATTTAATAGAACGAACCCAAACCAAACCAAACCAAACCTGTCTAAACTAACCCAAATAGACATGAAAGGAATATAAAAAGCCTAAATCAAACCTCATGATCAAAATAAATTAAATTCCCACAAATTAAGAATATGCATTGGTGTTTTAGACCAAAAATAAAATAAAAATTGATGGTTGATAGAATACCTCAATGATTCAGAGCCCACTGATTTAATATTGAAGAATAATGAAATGAAATAACATAAAGAGATTTCTTAGATGGTTGGAAAGATAATCTAATGTTGCTCCTACTCGGGTTTAAGATTAGATCTGGATGGGAGGAGGGGAGATGCACACACCATTTCTGGTTTTGGATTATATCTGAATGAGAGTGATGCTATGAATTAGATCTATATGAGAGTGATTCTAGGGTTAGGGAATCTAGATGGGAGTGATCAGGTTTAGATCATGATGGGAGGATGGGAGGGATCATGTTTAGATCACAATTGGAGGAGGGGAGAAATGGTCAAGATGTGATTTTGTAGAAAGATTTCCCAATGGTTTTTAAAAACTGTTGGGAAAGCCTTGGATAAAATAGCTTATCCCAACAGTTTGAAAAAACCATTGGTATAGGGGTGTTGGTATAACTTTCCATTCCAGCAATGTTTCCCTCTTTTACATGAGAAATTATCCTTTCCTTTTTATTTGAATACCCAAAACTCTTTTCTTTTCAATGAGCATTCAACTATATTTAAAAATGACCTTTTTATTTGGGGATTTACATATATTAAACTCACATTTCCTTTTATAGGTTAAAAATGATGTAATTATCATGTCTTTAATCACTTTTATATACCGTGATTTTGATAAGAAACATGTTCTTTATTCTCTATGGGTTATTAATGAAATGATTGATTATGATCTATATGTCTCACATTAATTAATACATATGAAGGATGATCCTTGATAGCACTCCAATTCATTGGGTAAATAATTTAATCTCTAGAGATGACATGTTTTACGATACCTTAGTGAATAACCTTAGTAAATTTCAATTATGACACCTTGGTGATAAACCTTGGTGATATGTTTATTAATGTCTCATTTAAATGTTGTATACACATTTACATGTTATGATTAATGTTATTATTATTATTATTATTATTATTATTATTATTATTATACGCCTCTTTCTCATGCCTCATCATTATGCCTTATGTTTTTATTGATATGTCTCAAGATAACATGTTATATATCTCACTTTCTTATTCCCTTACTGGGATTCATGCTCACCCATTTCCTTTGATGTATGTCCTCAGGATATGAGATGCTATAAAATTAACCTAGAGTTAACCCATGAAGATGTATTTTAAGTGGTTTTAGAAGAATTTTTAAGTTTTCATGTATTATGTACCTTATTTCCAAGAAACTAAACTTTAAAGGATCCTATTTTTGTACAATGCAATGAAAAGTTATGTAATAAAAGGTGGGATGTCATAATGAGGGTACTGTGGGGCATCATGTCTTAAGCGTAGGATGTGATCCCCTCTAGAGGATTAGTCTCAAATAGAGTTACATAATCCTTTTATAAGTCCCAGAGTGTGGTCCTCTATCATTCTCTTCTTCCTTAGGTGGGGTTTTAGGAATCGTAGTGACCAACATACATGGGCATACAATCCCCTACTTAGCAGGTTATTCCAGATAGGTTTAGGTATACCCCACATGCCCCGGGATAAATCCCATATCTATGTGTTGATATCTTCTGAGTTCCAGTGTGTGCTTCTTCATGGTGATTCCTAAAGAGTATGACCTCTTGGATGAGAACCATAAGTGTTATTAGACTCATGGAGTGAGTTATCCCGATAGAGCATTACCATAAAGCCTTGAGAAAAATCCTAGGCTAGCAATGTTGTTGTGACTTTACCTAGAGACTTAGTATCTATCTTGAGTATATATGGGTTATTATTTCTGTGTATAACTTTCCAATTGACATACCATTGTGATGATGAGCTGAATACTATCTTAATACTTTATGTTTGATGATTTTGGGGTGTCCTACTGGGTATTGTTATACTCACCCCTGCATGGGATCTACCTACATCTGTTGTGTCTTATGCAGATGACAGACCTTTCGATGGATTCCTAGGTAGACTAGGAGTAGGTGAATCATATCGAGCTATATAGGAAATTGTTTGTACCAGGTGTTGAATTTGAAAACAATCCCCACCTTTCTTATCAGGTTTGACTCTTTTACAGTTTTGGTGGGCTTGTATTTGGCCCTTATTCTTTCTAATACTTGTTTCATACTCTGATGTGGGATATATATGTATGAATGCATTATGGTATTAGTTTTATTTTACCTTTCAGTATTGTATGGGTATTTGGAGATGTGTTTGTGCATATAAGTACCTTAGGCTAAGGCTCCCCATGTGAATGATATACCTACTTGACACTATTTTTCATCCCCTAGCCTATTAGAGGTGGGATTAGGACGTCACACTCAGCTTACCACTGGCTAGGTAGGCCCCTATGGGTTGGGTCATGAAATTTTCTCTTACATATTTTATCAAAAGTTCATGATAATGGAGTCTCTATCCTTTAATATAATTGATATTATTTTGTATTAATAAATCTTATTTTGTCTTTTTAAATATCAGTCAATCAAAATTATTTTTTTTTTGATATCATTCTTTAAATATTTATTCATTCAAAAATTCTAACACACCTTCAAATATACCCACATATATCTTCATCAATGTCATCTTCTCCACCTATCTGCCTTTGATATATCTACTTTTGGATTCATCAATCACTTTTGTTTTCCTTTTTTTTCTCTCCATGAACATTTGTTATCATAATCATTATCCAACCTAATCATCTCACCCTCCCCTTTATTATCAACACTTATTTAATATATGGTATGTCTTATAATAAACCAACTTGGGTCAACATGTCATGTCACCCAAGTTGGCCTGCCCCAAGGACCAAAGTGCATTCCTGGTCATCATTGGCTGGAGATCCCTTTGAGATATTGAATCTTAAAGAAATATCATGAAGATGAATTGAAAAATGGGAGGATGAGCTGATATGAGTTGTTTTTAATTGAGACATAATCAATAAGGCATTAATCTTACACTAAATAATGAAGTTATCTCATAATCGTCATTCTATCATATGGAGAGGTGTTTAAATGATCTTTGTATTGGATTTATACTATGACTCATTTCTTAAGGGAATTCATTCATGATTTTGGAATGTTTTTCATGTTGTATTTATTGGAAAAATTCTCATTGATTAGTTTAAATCACTTTAAAGTTGAGTGGAGATGCATAAGAATAAAAGGAGTAAAGTTTTTGATGCAGATGTAAAACCACGACATAAAGGCAATGATCACACCACAATGTGTGTTGAGTTAATATCATGAAATAAAGACTTCACTTGACATTGGACTCATTGGAGTTGGTGTTCTAGAACCAATTTTTTGTACTTTGGATTACATGTATATTCAAATATTTGAATATTAATAAAATATATTATTACATATTGTTTATTGTTCTGGATGACTTTAATGTAATAATGTTCTAGAATACCCATCACATTGAAAATGGTATAACACTTCCCTACTATGATGATAACCTTAAAATGACATGATGATATTCCTAAACATAGTCATGCAGTCGAATAACATTCTATGATGGGGCACATAGTATGTTGACTATCAGGTGAAAGTAATCATAAGTGCATGAGACTTTATCTCATGAAGTTCACACATGGTAATGTCCAAGATGGGAGATTACGAGCCTGTGCATGCACGAAAAATCCATCAGGACAAGCCTGTGCATGCACGGGAAAGCCTAGCCGAATAGCCATGTGAAGGTGGAGATCTTATTTCACGATGAAGATTTTGGGGAGGAGTAGATCCAAGTAGTTAGTATGGATTGTATGTAATGTTTTAAGCCTATGAGTGATGAATTCCTCTAAGGTCTATGATGCATGTAATACTTACAACTATGGGCCTCATAAGGGTTCCACCTCACCCATTGAAATGTGGATTATAAAAAATCAATAAAAAATAAAGGCCTTCAGGCCATTGGAGTAAATATTCCTATCTGTGAGTGTGTGTAATGGTCTTGAGACTTTAAGATTACAATTAATGCATTTCATGACTCATGTACTTAGATTTTCTGACCAAAACCTTGATGCCATATATTCATGGGAAGTAGGGTATATTGGGTGTGTCATGAATGACATGTTATTAATGGATATACTAATGAAGGATTTATCCCTTTCATCTTTATGGAAGTTGATATCTTGGTCTTTTTATTAGAATTGAACCATCACCTTAAATTCTATGGTCATGGTGTAATGATGTGTTTAGTTCAGATAGACAAAGAAAGACGTATCAAGTAAATAGGTTGATGACATGGATGTGAAACTAGCTTGATGGGATATTGAGACAACACAACAGGCTTTCATATGTGGTTGTTGACATTGTAACATTGAGTTCTTTCTCTTGAGTGCCTTGACCTATTACCAGATAGCAATTTAGACTTTAATAAATATTTCCTAATTCCAATGATAAATAATCTTATAGGGTCACACACTAAGTGTTTCCATTGATCTCGATTAAATTCTATTTTAATTTAATTAATGGAATAAATATTATTTTCAAGACCGAGGAATAATTTTATTTATGTTTTATCGATCGAAAATATTAAATAAATATTTATTCACCAGATTATGAATAAAATATTTATTTTATTTATTGAATATTTAATAAATATTTGTTCACCATATTGTGAATAAAATATTTAATTAAATATTTATTCAAGTATTCAATAAATTTCAAGGAAGACGAGCATACCAGGATCATGTCTGGTGATAAATATTAATTTTCAAGCCTGTAAAATAGTATTTATCATTGTTCCAATTAGCACACCATATAATAATAATATTTTATATGGAATAGAGTAATATTATGTTTATTATATTATTTAAGGCCCGTTGTGTAATTAAATATTATTTTAACCTAATCCCTAACTCTATAAATAGATTATTATATCTATTATATAGAGTTAATAAAGAACTGAGAATCATTCTACATAGCCAATATCTCTCTTAGATTTCTCCTATTATCCTCTCAAGAATAAGAAGAACAAGAGAGAATCCTTCAAATGTGAAGGAATTAGAAGTGACCAAGACAAATGACACAAGATGATATATCCGCCGTAGTAGAACCAGTGTTCTATCAATGTTTATCAAAGGTAAAAGGAGCTTGTGTGGATCAATTCTAGAGGGATTCTACATCCATATCCTACTAGCACAATGAAAGTAACATGAATAAGGCTTTTCAGATGATCAATAACACCATCAAAGAAAGATCATAACATGAGGTATAATTTCTTCAAATATGATTTAAATTAATTATAAATTTAATGTGAAAAAGATCCTCTATGGGTTCTGGTATTCTCTATGTTAATATTATATGGAAAAATTTCATTGTTCATGGAATTTATGTCTTACATAATTATAAAATGATGCATAAAATATGATAAAACCTTCTTGGTTATTTTCCCACTAGGCACTTATGCTATGCTTATAACCTTTAAGTGGTATTAGAGGGGTCATGTTTAAATTTACAATTATTTATTTGATTTTTAATCTATATACACAATAGTGGTTAAATATTTCATTTCCAAACCATTCATTCTTTAAATCTCAAATTTAATTAACATGCCTTCGAAATTTTAATTTTATCATTAAAGATTCATATTTTCTTAAGTCCTAATAATAAATAAAAAATGATCAAAGATTCCATAGGGAGGTTCTAATGATTCTGGATAGTAGAATGGGTTACACGATGTGTAGTTAGGGTACACGTTGTGTACCCTAGTTCGATGCACTTGGAATTTTCATGGGATACATGAAACATTGAGCAATCATTACATGTGGTGAATTTATTGCACACAACATATAGACTAGGCCAACCTAACACATAACTTATAAAATTACATGATGTGTATCTAGCATACACGTCATGTATTCTACATGGTCTATAAATGTAATTTGTGCTAACTTTTTGGTCAAATACATGATTTTTGATCACGTGAGACTGACTGCCTATGTAAACAATCACCAGGGCATCAAAAGAGAGCAAGAGGGAATGATTCCGCCCGATAAAATAAATGAAGTAGCAGAAAGAAAAAAAATAGAACAACATGAAGTATCTAAACAACACGAAAAAGAAAGAGCGACCAACAACAACCAACTAACCTGACCACGACCAAAATTCCTCGTGACCTCAAGAGTCACTCTCCAAACCCCAATCAAATCTCGCCCATGGCGAACAAGCTCAAGTCAAACCTACAACAAAACTAAAAACAGGAAAACACTATAGGCGTGAGTATTAAAACTCAGTAGGTAGGCCCGAATAATTCTATTCCCAACGCACATACCATTAAATAAAGAATTCATTAATTCCAGGTTTGAACTAAATGATATAAAATATTAGTTTCCACACATAATTTCATTTCTAAAACAAGTAACAGTCCATTGACCTTTTTAATTTAAAAACAAGTTTAATGTTTGGAAGAAACATGTGCATTGCATTTTAAAATCGTTTTTGCGAATAATTTAGAAATCCAAATCTTAGTTGTTAGTAAAAAGGGAAAACCACACAACACGTAACACACACTAAGGGAAATGAGAAAGAAGTGGCACACATGGGCCAACTACCGAACTAGACCTCTCAATCATTCGCCACATACAAATAAACACTAAAGGAAACATGGGTCGAACCTAGGAGATCATGAACAATCCAGAACATACTATACATGTGACTCATCCTGAAGGGATGCCCTAACTTGATGACGTCATAAAACCCTAATGCTCGGTATAGCCCTACATGGCCTAACTGAGGGACCCAATCCCCATAGTAGAAATAACTAGGTATTCTCCTGCTATGGGGCCACTAGCCAGTGCATAATCTAAACTAGTGCAAAAATCGTTCTTAGAAGATCCACTCACTATGTCAGGTTCCCATGTCAACACAAGCAATAAAAAGGGGTGCGTCCACAATGTAAATAAATTAGTCACGATGCACAAACATCACATACAGCTCACATAATCAAAGCACACCAAATATCACCCCTGAATGGGTTTTCCAAAATAATTTATTTTATTAAAGTACCAAACGGGCCTTCACAAATTTTAAATCAAAACCTCATTTCTCGAGAAAGCCCAAAACACTTGTTCAGAAGAAATAATTTTTCTTTAAAACTAAAAGTACATTTGAAATTCAGTGAATTATGTTTAAAGGCCAAACATGCATTCTTTCAATACTGGGTGTCCGCTCGTCAAGAAAATGTTTCAAGTGTTCGGTATAAAATAAACGGATCTTTTCACACCAAATAATCATTTAAAAATTTATTATATTATATTATTTCTCATCCATTAAGATTAATAAAACATCAATAAATTAATAAATTATAAATTTAAAAGGTGAGTGTAGTGGGGGACCTACCTCCACTCGCAGACCAGTCACGACAACGCGACACACCTTACACGGGTGTGCAAGAACACACCAGCTGATGATCGCAGGACCGTGGAAAAACCTTTTCAACGCACTGCAACCACAATGATAAATAAAAAAACATGAACACGGACCTAAAACAACCCAAATGAACAACCAGCATAAAAGAACCACCTTGTCCTGTTTTCAAAACACAGTGTGCACCATCTGCACTATTTGATAAACCACTTTAAAATTTATAACACAATTTTCAAAAGGTAACTCACAGCTTTACACAAAAACCCCCTTCAAAACCTCTTTTATGACCAACCACAGATCCCCAACATACCCGAACATAAAACACATGACTTGAAAGGTCGAATAAACTAATTGCACAATTTCATGAGAAGATATTAAATAGAAAAAATCTGGTTTCCAATAAAACACACCTATTTCATATAAAACAAGGCACAAAGTATCAAACACAAACTAAATTTGCACCAAACCAATTAATGAAAAAACGAGTCAAATCAATTAAATGGGTAAAACGATTAGCCAAACAAGGGAAAACCAACAATTTCTACATGATATAATTAATTTAACAACAAAAATGCATATCTAGAAACCTAAGGGGTGCGAACTTCAAGTAATCAATGTAAACTTAATTTAAAGAGGAATAAACAAAGGGATCCTACCTCAAGAATAATGAAAATTTCGGAATTCCGATGTGAAACTTCAAACACACAACATTCAAGGATGTTAAGATCAACCCTAAGCATTAAGATAAATGAAAAACATAGGAATCAACCATAAAAATAAAATTTAAGCCTTAGAGGTAGAATAACATCAAATGGAGAGGAAGGAGAAAATAACTACAGAATGGGGATTCACCGTTGGAAGAGATGGGCACCGGCGAGGTCACGGTCACCAGAGATGGAGCCATACCCGCAAGGGGGGTTTCGGGTCGCACCGCGGAGGAGGTCGGCCAGAGAGATTCCGACAAGGGGGAGGCGGCGCCGGCAATAGGGAAAGGTCGCGGGTGAGGGGAAGCCGGACAAGAGATGGTGCGTGGGAAGGTCGGACAATTCTGGGTAGGAGGGCGCTGCAAGTGGGGGAGGTCGAGGTGTGCCGACTGGAGAGGCCAGGGGAGGTGGTGGTGTGTTCTGCGACGGGGTTCTAGTCGGAGAGTACTGGTGTAGGGAAAGCAGGGCAGGTACGCGGGATGGCGGAAGGGTGCCAACGACTTTAAGAGCGCTTGGTCGGTGGTGCGTGTTCGGGGCAGTGCAGATTGGGTGGATGGCGCACTGACAGCGAGTGTAGGGAGGCAGATGGAGGACGATGTGCCGGAACGGGGGTGGGGGGTGGGTGGGGGGTGGGGGAGAGGAGGGGTGCGTCGGCCTGCACGGAGAGGGAGAAGGAGAGAATCAGAGGGGGCACTACAGCGCAACGAGGATTAGGGTAACATGGGGGGGGGGTCCGCTGGTAGGCTTAGGAAAAAGGAGAAAAAAACAAATAAATAATAAATAGATAAAAATTTAACAAATACAAATAAAGATTAAAAAAAAAACAAAATAAGATTAAAATAAAAAAAATAAAAAAATACCTAATGATAATAATTAAAACAATAATAGTAAAAATAAAACCTTAATAATAATAATAAAAATTTGATAACAAGAAGGTAAATTACTATAAGACATTATTAATATTTATAATAATCAAACTTTAATACTAATAATAATAACAACAAGAAGAAAATTATAGTTGATAATATCTTTCATATAATAATTGACATAAAGTTAAGCTTAATAATAACCTTTATTTCCTTTTTAATGATTATGATAACGTTTGTGAAACTTTTTAATAATAATATTAATAATAATGATGATAAAAATAAAAATGATAAAGATATTCATTTCATTTTAATAATAATAATAAAATTAATAATAATAATAAAATTTTAAATAACACAGTAAATCACCATATTTACTCATTTCAATTCTCTAAAGGCAGGCGGAGCGATCTGAAGTCTAAGTGGAGCTGCGCGGGGTTTTCAACATGCGATCCACCCATGCACCCAGCGACGTCAGCTGAAAGACACGCACTTTTTAACATAACCCAAAATTTTTTCGTCCGGGACTCAACCTGAACGCCAACAAAATTTTAAAAATCAAAGAAACTTATAAAATAAAATAAAATATTGGTCGGGGTGTGACAATTCTCCCCACAATAATTCTTTTCACCCTCAAAAAGCTAAAACAAGATCAAGACCCAAAGGTGAAACTCTTTAAGTGTCACTCACCCCCAAATGTTTAAGTGCCTCCAGTTGATCGATCCAAACGAACACCGAAAACCCCTGAGTTTTAACTCATCCTCAAAACACAAACACCTTAACCACTACCGAACAGAACCCAAACCCTCCATTTCAACCAGGGACGAACAAACTTAAACCACCTCCGACACTTATTCCAATACTCTTAGTCAAATGGGAGCTTTGGGTGTACTTCAATCCCAATGCTTACTTAAGAGGAAGAACTTAGGATTAGGTGGTTCCACATGAGACCATCCACCACCAAAACGATAACCAGAGAAAACTCTGCTACTGACACGGGGAGGCTCGAACGGGATCCCCGCTATAAGGATTGGGATAACTTTAAATTAATTCAGGTATAACTTTGCGAGACCCATTGTGGGTCTCCCCACCATAAGAAATGACGAGATTAATTGAACTTAGAGACTTCCCGCATGGACCAAAGACCCCCATCATGTGGGTAGGGGAGGGAAAGGAAGGGCCCAACCGATAGAGTATCAAAACTACCGTCATCGCTACCCCAACAACTTTACACCCTCGGAAGAGCACAAACCATGCTGCACTAAAGACCAAGATTAAACCAAAACCCTTCTCCACCATGAGGGTTCTCCTGAATACGCACCGGCTTCACTCCGGGACCTATGGTTGGAGCGCCGATGATTGAAGCATCTCCTACCTCGCAGTCAGGTTTGAAAAATTCCCAAGCATAACACATTAACCAAAATTTTCACCAAACTCACTTTCAATAAAATAAAAGTTTTAAAGAGGTTCAACCACAACCATTCTTACAATTGAAGATTAAGAAACACTAAAAAATGCTACAAAAGATGATTACAACATCCAAGAAACACTACAAAGAGGAAACCCCAAACTGATCCCCAAACATCGCCCTACTCCCACTGATGGGCCGAGGTGACCTTCAACGAGCCGGGTCTAGCTTCAACGTGCTTCTTGGAAACACCATAGAAGAATCGCTGCAAGTGACCCCATCGTCCATAGGTGTGGCAGGGTCTTGGAGCACTCAGACACGTCGACCTCTTGTGACCCTGCCTACCACACTGGTGATAGATCACGACATTGTGCTGTGGAGAAGAAGAATGAAGGTCTGAAGGCCTCTTGGTTCCTCTACCAGCACCACTAGCATCAGGTCGCTTCTCATTCTTCTTATCACTATCCTCTGCACTGCTTTCCAAAGCTAGAGGATTCGCCACCTCAAGTCCTCCTGCTAACCCAAATTCAGCCAAAAAGGCTTGTCCCACAACATCCGAGAAGGTGGTTAGGTTGAGCTCTTCTACTTTCGATCGCAGCTCAGGTCGGAGTCCAGACTCAAATTGTCGAGCCTTCCCGGGATCATTCACAACAAACCATTGATCATATGGAACTAGATCTATGAAACGTCGATAGAATTCCAGTACCGATTCAACACCCTGCTGAAGACAACACAACTCCATCTTCTTCCTCAGCTTCTTCAACTTAGAGAAGTGTTGTTGGATGAACGATGACTTGAAAAACTCCCATGTTAGATCTTCCTGAGGCTTATACCAAGACACGGGCTTCCACCATTTCCAAGTTGGACCTTCAAGCATAAAAGTATCCAACTTAACCTTTAACGACTCAGGAAACCCAAGGAAACTGAACTTCCCCTAAATCTTCTGCAACCACTCCTCTACCTCAAGAGGCTCTTCTTGTCTATAAAAGAGAGAAGGGTTCAACTTCCGGAACTCTAGAACATAGTCTATGGGCTGATCAACTAGAGGATTCGCTAGGGGCACACCACCTGAAGATGCACCTTGGGCATCTATCAAACCGTCGTGGGGGTGAACACTAAGGAACAAGGAAACAAAAAAACATAATCAAAAAATGATCATTTCCATTTCAATGTCAACTTTTCACTATTTCCAAAATAAAACTTTACAAGGCAATTTTCATAATAAAGAAAAACTCAAACGATTCACTAGGGGGAAACTAGTGATGATGGGTGACCCAGAAATATGGTTGGCGGCCATACGCCAGTCACTCCACCGTCACAAGGAGAACTCTAGGGAAATTTCTCTGGCTACACATGGATTTCTAGGCCCTACAAGCTCACGGAGGGCACTTGCCAAGCTCCCATTTCATTTCCCAATACAAAACAAACCATATGAAAAACCAAAAGACACCAATAACTCAGACATCCCATGGTAACCCAAGGTTCAGAATGAGCAAGGGTTCATGATGTACTTATCGTCCGTACACCTCAAGTCCTGAATATTATACTCCTTCTACCATGACAACCCCAAACAATGATGGGCGCTCTAAAAAACAAGGTCTGCTTAAGAGCCGACCTGCTCTGATACCATTTTGTCATGAACCAACCGGGTCGACCCTGAAGCGGTCACCCGAGATGGTCCGCGACATGGCCTGAGAGGCGTTCCCGATCCTCTCGGGCTGGCGACAAGCACCAGGGCATCAAAAGAGAGCAATAGGGAATGATTCTGCCTGATAAAATAAATAAAGCAGCGGAAAGAAAAAAAATAGAACAACACAAAGTATCTAAACAACACGAAAAAGAAAGAGAGACCAACAACAACCAACTAACCTAACAATGACCAAAATTCCTCATGACCTTGAGAGTACCTCTCCAAACCCCAATAAAGTCTTTTCCATGGTGAAAAATCTCAAGTCAAACCTGCAACAAAACTAAAAACATGAAAACACTATAGGCGTGAGTATTAAAACTCAGTAGGTAGGCCTGACTAATTCTATTCCCAACGCACATACCATTAAATAAAGAATTTATTAATTCCAGGTTTGAACTAAATGATATAAAATATTAGTTTCCACACATAATTTCATTTCTAAAACAAGTAACAGTCCATTGCCCTTTTTAATTTAAAAACAAGTTTAATGTTTGGAAGAAACATGTGCATTGCATTTTAAAATCGTTTTTGCGAACAATTTAGAAATCAAAATATTAGTTGTTAGTAAAAAGGGAAAACCACACAACACATAACACACACTAAGGGCAATGGGAAAGAAGTGGCGCACATGGTCCAACTACCGAACTAGACCTCTCAGTCATCCACCACATACAAATAAACACTAAAGGAAACATGGGTCGAACCTAGGAGATCGTGAACAATCCAGAACGTACTATACATGTGACTCATCCTGAAGGCATGCCCTAACTCGATGACATCATAAAGCCCTAACGCTCGACATAGCCCTACATGGCCTAACCGAGGGGCCCAATACTCATAGCAGCAATAACTCAGTATTCCCCTGCTATGGGGCCACTAGCCAGTGCGTAATCTAAACTAGTGCAGTAATTGTTCTCAGAAGATTCACTCACTATGACAGGTTCCCATGTCAACACAAGCAATAAAAAGGGGTGCATCCACAATATAAATAAATCAGTCACGATGCACAAACATCACATATAGCTCACGCAATCAAAGCACATCAAAGATCACCCCTGAATGGGTTTTCCAAAATAATTTATTTTATTAAAGGGCCAAACAGGCCTTCACAAATTTTAAAGCAAAACCTCATTTCTCGAGAAATCCCAAAACACTTGTTCAGAATAAATCATTTATCTCTAAAACTAAAAGTACATTTGAAATTACGTGAATTATGTTTAAAGTCCAAATGAGCATTCTTTCAATACTAGGTGTCCACTCATCAAGAAAATATTTCAAGTGTTCGGTATAAAATAAACGGCTCTTTTCACACCAAATAATCATTTAAAAATTTATTATCTTATATTATTTCTCATCCATTAAAATTAATAAAACATCAAGAAATTAATAAATTCTAAATTTAAAGGTGAGTGCAGTGGGGGACCTACCTCAACTCGTAGACCAGTCATGATGATGTGACACGCCTCGCACGGGCGTGCAAGAACACACCAGATGATGATCGCAGGACCATGGAAAAACCTTGTCAACGCGTTGCAACCACAATGATAAATAAAAAAACATGAACACAGACCTAAAACAACCCAAACGATCAACCAACACAAAAGAACCACCTCGGTCTGTTTTCAAAACACAGTGCGCACCATCTGCACTATTTAATAAACCACTTTAAAATTTATAACACAATTTTTAAAAGGTAACTCACATCTTTACACACCAAACCCCCCCCTTCAAAACCTCTTTTATGACCAAACATAGATCCCCAACATACCTGAACATAAAACACACGAATTGCAAGGTCGAATAAACTAATTACACAATTTCATGAGAATATATTAAATAGAACAAATCTGGTTTCCAACAAAACACACCTATTTCACATAAAACAAGGCACATAGTATCAAACACAAACTAAATTTGCACCAAAACAATTAATGAAAAAATGAGTCAAATCAATTAAACGAGTAAAATGATTATACAAACAAGGGAAAACCAATAATTTCCACACGATATAATTAATTTAACAACAAAAATGCATATCTAGAAACCTAAGGGGTGCGAACTTCAAGTAATCAATGTAAACTTAATTTAAAGATGAATAAGCAAAGGGATCCTACCTCAAGAATAATGAAAATTTCAGAATTCCGATGTGAAACTTCAAACACACAACGTTCAAGGATGTTAAGATCGACCCTAAGCATTAAGATTAAACGCAAAACATAGGAATCGACCATAAAAATAAAATTGAATCCTTAGAGGTAGAATAACATAAAATGGATAGGAAGGAGAAAATAACTACCGAATGGGGATTCTCCACCGTAAGAGATGGGAACCGGTGAGGTCATGATCGCCGGAGATGGAGCCGTACCCGCAAGGGGGGTTTCAGGTCGCATAGTAGAGGAGGTCAGCCGGAGAGATTCCGGCAAGGGGGAGGCGGCGCTGACAGCAGGGGAAGGTTGCGGGTTAGGGGAATCCGGAGAAGAGATGGTGTGCGGGAAGGTCAGACAGTTCTGGGTAGGAGGGCGCTGCAAGTGGGGGAGGTTGAGGCATGCCGACTGGAGAGGCTAGGGGAGGCGGTGGTGTGTGCTATGATGGGGTTCTCACTGGAGAGTGTTGGTGCAGGGAAATCAGGGTAGGGGCGTGGGATGGCGGAAGGGTGCTAGCGGTTGGAAGAGCGCTCGGTTGGTGGTGTGTGGTCGGGGTGGTGCAGACTGGGTGGACGGCGCGCTGATAGCGAGTGCCGGGAGGCGGATGGAGGATGCTGCGCCGAAACGGGGGGGGGGGGGAGAGGAGGGGTGCGGCGGCCTGTGCGAAGAGGGAGAAGGAGAGAATCGGAGGGGGCGCTGCAGCGCAACGAGGATTAGGGTAACACGGGGGGGGGGGGGGGGGTGGGTCCGCAGGTAGGCTTAGTAAAAAGGAGAAAAAAACAAACAAATAATAAATAGATAAAAAGGTAAAAAATACAAATAAAGATAAAAAAATAAAATAAGATTAAAATAAAACAAATAAAAAAATACTTAATGATAATAATTAAAACAATAATAGTAAAAATAAAACCTTAATAATAATAATAAAACTTTTATAACAAGAAGGTAAATTATTATAATACATTATTAATATTTATAATAATCAAACTTTAATACTAATAATAATAACAGTAAGAGGAAATTTATAGTTGATAATATCCTTCATATAATAATTAACATAATGTTAAGCTTAATAATAACATTTATTTCCTTTTTAATGATTATTATAATATTAGTGAAACTTTTTAATAATAATATTAATAATCATGAAGATAAAAATAAAAATGATAAAGATATTCATTTCATTTTATTAATAATAATAATAAAATTAATAATAATAAAAAAATTTAAATAACATAGTAAATCACCATATTTACTCATTTCAATTCTCCGAAGGCAGGCGGAACGAGCTGAAGTCTAAGCGGAGCTGTGCGGGGTTTTCAACATGCACTCCACCTGTGCGCCCAACGACGTCAGCTGAAAGACACACACTTTTTAACATAACCCAAAAGTTTTTCATCTGGGACTCAACCCGAACCCCAACAAAATTTTAAAAGTCAAAGAAACTTATAAAATAAAATAAAAGATAGGTCGGGGAGTGACATACATGAATTCCAATTGTAACTTATAAAGAAAACACCATTATAATTTGGGAATAGTGATTCATCTAACTGGACCATTTTATAAATATAAAAGTTATTGAAACTTGACTCGTAAAATGATGTGATTGCTTATGGATCTTAGACTTGACTCATCCCGAGTAGGTTGGTCATGGTGTTATATTCTTATGAGATGAATTGAACTTAAACCAAGTAGGTTAGTCTTGACATGATATACCTCTATGATATAAACCCACTAAGGGAATGATAAATCTTTAATAGATCAAATATTATTGGGTTTCACTTAAATGGACCCAAGTTGGAATGATAGGATTCTCGTAGGTTACCTTTATCTTTCAATTCCTTGGTGCTCAAACCTATGGGGGGTATGCTTGTATAAATATGTGATGGTTATTTAGAGTGTTAGTATCCACTTATACAGGTTACGTATGAATGTATGGTGACATTTTACCGAACCTATTCCCTCTAACTGATAAAATACCCTTTTTATAATTTTAAACCTTATTTATATGAGGATTTAGTTAATTAAAATGTCAATTACAACCTAAAGGGTGTTTTCATATATAGCTTTGAATTGACATTTTCTTTAATTAAGACCCACTATGAGAGTTTATGAATAAATGAATGATGATTAAAAAGGAAATTATAATATGATTTGCCTAATGTTTCATAGCATTAACTAAATAAAGAGCTTAGTATAGTTTGCCTTTATAACCAATACATGATATCCCTTATATATAAGCTACTTTAAATGTTGTAATAATTGATAATTGATTAATTCATTAATATGAAACATTTTAGAGGTGTTTATACTATAGAACCTCATGTAGGGGTCTATTTTAAATGTTTCCTAAAAAAAGTTACCTTTAATGGGAATGTGGATGTTTCTCATATGTTTCAATGGATTTGTTATGTATCATTTGATATAGAGGATGGGAAGTAGAGCCTAGTAACCTCTTAGTTATGACTTTAGTTTAAAAGTTCGATGCCTTGAGTGATGAGGTGTTAGACTAGTTGTGGTAGCTCCCTTGGAAATATGAAACTGATAGACTTTTGAGCTGAGTTTCAGGCACGATAAGTTCCATCCAGTAGACCATTTTAGTCAGGTGAGACTCTTATCTAAAGAAATGAAACTCTATGTAGGAGGGTGGTTGTTTGGTAAGTTGGACCATGAGGGGGTATTACCATATACATATAATCAATGAGTGTCAAATCTATATACTTTTTATGTTTATATCATGACCCTCTAGGGATCGGTTCCTTATGAGGATTCTTGGAGAGTATTAGGTCCTGGTAGGCCGATAATTAGTAGGTGATTCCATTATACTTATGATAACTATATTGACCCATATAGGTCGATGGTATTTTTATCTTGCTTTTAGTTGTACCACTTTTGAGAGAATTTATAGTCACATTAGACATCATATGATGGATTCCATTAAATGGGACATGGTTCTCATGTGAGATACCTTATGGCTGGGTGGAAGACCTAAAAGCTGATATCTTTGACTTAGACCCTTGTAGGTGAATGATGTTTGGTTAAATCAGGGGAAATCTATAGTGAAGGTTGGCCTGAGGTTTATGGATGCATTTGAGGTGGTGAGTTGGTTTTATGCTTGTTTGAAGACTGACACAAGGTAGGTGTTCATGTTTTGAGATTTATACATGATGGTTACCTTGGTTTTTTGAATGATCATCATGAGTGTTTGGGTATCAACACTGGCTTGGATGGGAAGGACTATTCAGGTGCCTAGTCCGGTTGACCAGTGATCATGCAGTTGATGATTAAATTCTAGAAATGATGTTGTATGATGGGTGATCAAGTGATAAATCATGACACATGTGTGCAACCTATTTTAAAGGATATTTATAAGGGAACATCCAATAAAATAATCCCGGTGTCCCAGGAATTACAATCATCTTGGACTTGATGCTTGCAGGCATGGATGCCCGAAGTTTGTGTAAATCTAAAGGAAGTTCCCCAGTAAGGAGGGATAATTTGAAAATGAACCAAGTACCATGATATGGTTGACCTGTGGTTAGATCTAGATATGCATGGTCGAGAGACATGGTGTCAGGAGTTGTATAAGTAAAATATAGCCTGTTTAATGAGAGCATGGTTTGGGAAGAGCTATACATGCATAACATTGGAATCTTAGTGCACACCTGGTTTGAGATGATCATGACCAATATCTTGACATCAATAGTTATATGATGAGATACTTATCTACCTAAAAACTATGGTTTGATGGATGGACACCCTGTGAGTTGTGCTTGAGGAGTGATATAAGGTAAGCCATAAGGTGGAGAGTACACCTTTGGCCTTTAGAGGTTGTGAACGTTGTTTGAGTTGAACTTTGTGGAATTCTATGCGAACTATTCTTGGGAAGTAGGAATAGGTGATGGTGACATTTATGTTAGTTATTGAGTTTGAGTAGGTCCTTATCCATGCTAGTTGTTATATCTAAGGAGGGATGAAGCATAGGAATTGGTAATCAGAATCTTTTCGTTTCATTGGTGCGATGATGAAGATGCTTCTAAGGTGGGGAGTGAGACATCAGTCACTAACGAGAGACCCTCATGTAATAAGGGCCATGGGACTTTGAGACCGATCATTGTATGGTTGTTTAGATCTTGTATGTTACTGGATGAATGAAACAATGTACATCTGGTTTTCTTGGTAAATTTTAGGTGCGGGCTCAAGTGACGCCAGATAACCTATTGGTTGTTTTATGCTTGACTATGGTCATGGAATAAGATTTATTTTAGGCACGGTTTATCCTAAGTGAAAATTGGTTTCCTAAGTAATAATGACTTAGGTAGACTCACAGTCACCAGTCAATTATTTGACTCGACCTTTAGGTGAGATACCACCTTTGGGCTCAGTTAATGTTCTTGATATATGGATGTCTCAACTATGTACCAATGTTTCACTTGTAAACTCTAGAGTACGGACTACCATGGATGAGATCCTTAGACTCTAGGAGCTTTATCTCAATGTTACCCCAAAATAATAATATGGATTAGTTGATATAATTGTTGATGGACCATAACATGGACATCGTGGGTTGAGATGAGTGCGGTGTAAAGTTCATCCGTGGATTTTCAAAGAAAATCCGACACAACCAGACTAAGTTGGATAGGCTGGAATTTGATTGTTTTGATCAATTTAAGGACTAGAGGTGGATTACTCATATATGAAAAATGGTATTGTATTGATAATTGTGCTGAGAGAATCATTATAATGCTAAGGATGATCTTTAATAGGCAACTCTGACGATGGGATTACTATGACTCAGAATTGGATGTTCAAGGTTATGACCTATAGTGTGAAGTTCCATAGGCCAAATGACGAACGATATGATAATGTGATCATTTTTTAGGATAGTAAGGATATCATAAGTGTAGTCTTGATATTTTAGTTTTGGATATGTGCATTGTCTTGAGAGTCAACACCTTATGTAATGTATGATTTAAAGCGGCTCTTAGAGGCATGTTGGACATTAAAACACACAACACGATTTTTTGAGTGGAAATTTATGACCTATATAGTTCAGGTGATGTTTTTGTTGTTCCCAAAGTCTTATTAGGTATGATAAGTTCTAAGGTGGGGAGATTTTAACTTATAGTGTTTTTGAATGGGTTGAAAATTCTATAGGAATTTGAAATTTTTGTTTGGTTGACAAAACAAATTGAAAACCAAGATTTTAAATGTAATTCTGAGAGTTTAAACACTTAAAATTTCTATTTTTGGATTATTTTTAAGGACTAAGAGGTTTATCAGGTGTTTGGATGAATTTTAGGAGTGTTGGACTTCAAAAAATTAGTTTCAGGTGAAATAGGTTGAGGCACACGATTGGCGCACGGTTAATAGTAATTGTGCATCCCATAAATAGGTGGAGTATAGTTAGTTTAACCATGATAGGTGGCCTATGAATTTATGTGAGATAGTGAAAAACCTTAGGGAAAGTCACACGGTTTGCACATAGTTTGTTTACCCGTGCATTAAAACCATGTGAGGGGGAGTGCCTTTTCGGTAGTAGCACTGCACGGGCTATGCACGATTTGTCTAACTATGATCCTAACCATGCGAGGTGGTTTAACTTAGGGAAGTAGCACCACAAGGTTGGAACATGGTTTGAAAAACCTTACATCCAAACCATGAGAATATTTAAAGGGGCTAAAATTATTGTTTCCCCCCTTTCTTCCTTAAGTCTAAATTCTCCCTTCTCCCCCTCCATTCCACACACAACACCAACCGATTGAGCTCCACTATCCTCTTCCCTTGGGAATGGAAGGATCTCCTTCATTTGGAATCATAATGAAGCATCTATGGTCTTTTTATATTTCCATAAGTTAGTATATAATTCATTTTCCTTCTTTTCTTTGTTTGTCTTACCATAGTGGATTTTATTTCCATGTGAGATCATTTTCCCTATTTTTAGGGAGTTTGTCTAATATTTCATTTTATCTCATTTCGGCTTGAATCAAGGCCTATTATCAAATTAGTATGTTTTCCCTTAAAGTTATATATATTTATAATATGTTCTATTGTGCTGCACACCATACCTTCTACACATTTCCATTAAAATTATTTAAGCTTTAAATTAAATCATTAGACCATGAATTGATGCTTCTTAGATCCCTCAACATAGTTGGAGGTCGATGACCATAACCCGAATCACCACTCGAGGTGAGTTAAACTAATTACATATAGTGAGTGTTGTTTCCATTTTTACCAAACCACCCTTTGGGTGTGTTGATCTTACCACTTACTAATGGGACACCTTAAATGGATTAGTATAATGGTAAGTGATATATATACTCACTTGGACCTTAATATTCTATAAATTATACAATTAATGACATGAATCAAATGAGTTGATAAATGGTGAATCCCCTTGTCATGGTCCTAAAATCACATGCGAGTGATTTGTTCAAATGAGTTATAATGAAATGTTAAGTGGTAAGGGATTACACTAAACCCATGATTAAATTATTAAAGATGATGATTGAATAACTTCACATGTAAGTGAATTTATAATTGAAGGAAATAAATTGATAGGAGAGTTGGGTAGAGCCCCTTGGTCCATAATCCTTTTTGCCTTATGCTTAACTATTATGATGGACCAACCTAAATGAATAATTGAATTGTATTGGAATGGATGTTTCCTATGACCTTATTTCTTGTTTATAAACAAAACGTCCTATTTGTATAAATTAAATTTAAAAATGGTTTGGAAATTTATTCCTTGAAATTTAATTATATAGTGTCATGTATAATCACATGGACCTCTTTATCACTCACAATCGAGTTGAAAAATTAAATGAATCACGATGAACGATTATATAAAATGTATACTTACATGGAAAATTTATATTACTTGATAGTGATTTAATTAAATGATTGGTTTAGTGATGATGTATGGGTTAACATGGATATTCCCATGGACTATGTTAAATTATTGAATACAATGAGCCTTCATATTTTTCTTATGTCTTGAGCGATACCTGGACTCATAATACAGACTTCCATGGATGGGATCATAGGTTAAATGATATTATATCAATCCTTAAGTGACACTTGGATTCCTTATATAGAAGTCCTCGAATGGGCTCTAGGTTGATGAAATTATGACACACCTTGAGAGACACATGGATTCCTTATATGGAATGCCTCAAAAGGTCTCATAGGCTACATGATGTGATATACGCCTTGAGAGATACTTGGAATCCTAATACAGACTATCATAGATGGGATCATAGACTAAATGATATTATATCATGACTTGAATGATACCTGGGCTCCTAATATGGACCACCATGTATAGGCTCATAGGTTAAATTAGATTATAGTATTCCTTGAATGATACCTAGGATCTTGATATGGACTAACATGGACGGGTTCATAGGTTAAATGAGATTATAGAATGTCTTGAGAAATACCCAGATTCCAATATAGAATATCTTGTATGGGATCAGAGGTTTAATGAAATTACTTTATGCTTGATTGATAATTGGCTTACCTAAAATTCTAAACTATAAATTCCATGTAACATGTAGAACCTTATATGGTTATCTTAATATACAGGAATGCCTGGGCTTATAGCCATGGTTCCTTGAACAACATTATCACTATAACCATTATACATATTTACCATCTTAAAATTTATTGCTATCATTACATCATACTTGTGATCATAGACAATCCGACTTAGGACGAAGTAGGTATTTTTGGTCAGGTGTCCTTTGAGGAACCCGAACCAACCAGTTGTCATTTATTTATTCACTGCGGCATTATACATGAAAAATAATTAATTTTATATAAAAGGTCTAGATTTCATTAGATTCCATCAGTGGTGGAATACTAAGTTTATCTCACACCCCGTTCAGGCCTCCATTGGGTACCCAGACAAATTATTTATATGCAGGTTAGGATCAGAGCAAGCACCCACCTTTGGATGATTGATTTCTATTAGGATAAGTCTTAGTAGAAGATGTTTGAGATAGTACTTGGGATTACCATGGGATATTTTTAGGACTTTTTCCTTTTTTTTACATGTACTATAGGTTTTCCTGCTTCCATGTATGCCCGTTACATTTTGGTATATCCATGAAATCATTTGTAAATGACACTGATTTATTTTTTATATTTGATTATTATCATCTAGATGTTTTATGAATTATTACTACTTCAATTATTGTTTTATTTACAAATACCATTGCACCAATTTGTTAATAAGGGTATAGTCTCCCTACCATACCATCATCAAACCCTCGCTACTAGTCAGTAGCCTCTAGCGTACGATGAGACACACTTGCGGCCAAGTGGCCACTGAGTCCAGTTACTATCTATAGAGTGAATTGGGTCTGGGTGATACACATTCCATACCTATTATGGAGTGGAAATAAACCCATGTTGTCATACTTACATGTGTGGGGTTGTGAAGCATTTGTTAAGGCCTCTTCAAGCATAAATATTTCACCCTAAGGCACAAAGTGTACCTTTTTAGGATACCCCAAGGAAACAAGGGGTATTACCTATACGAAACCTCATAAAAAATGGTTATAGTGGTAATAAACATAGTATTCCTTAAGAGGGATAAAATCTCTAAAATATATAGTGGGAGTGAGATAGAATTTTATGAATTTGAGGTTCAAGGTAAACAAGACTTATAGAAGGAACAAATTCCACAAGGCCCCATAGAAGAAGATGTTCTAGAGACACAAGTACTATGTAGGAGTACAAGAGAGGTTAGAGAATCAGAATGGCATGATTTTCTAGTCATCTAGGATAGTTACTTATTATTAATTAATAATAATGATCCTATAACCTATAGGTAAGTAGTAAGTGACACATATGTTTCTAAGTGGAAAGAAGATATGAATCCTAAAATGGATTCCATGTACCAAAAACAAGTATAGATTTTTCTAGATACTTTAATTGATATAAATATAATTGGTTGTAAATGGGAATTTAAGAAGAAACTGGATATGGATGGACAAGTTAGTACTTATAATACATGATTAGTTGCAAAAGGGTTTAAAAAATGTTAAGGAAATAACTATGATAAAACCTTTTCACCAGTTGATATGTTGAAATCCATCAGAATTATACTTTCCATTACATCTTAGCATGACTACAAGATTTAGAAAATGCATGTTAAAAAAACTTTCCTTAATTATAACCTTTAATAATATACCTATATGACATAACCCAAAGGGTTTTCAACTCCAAAGGATACCAATAAGTTATTCAAACTGAAAAGATCCCTTTATGGATTAAAGTGAGTATCTAGGTCATGGAATATTTGATTTGATAAATCCATAACAGAATTTGGTTTCATAAATAAACAATGAAAGTCTTGTATCTATAAACTGTTTAGTGGGAGTGCGGTCATTTTCTTAATAGTATATATCAATGATATACTACTTATTAGAATCTAAATACTAGTCTTATAGTCTGTTGAAGCCTAGTTGAATAAATGATTCTCCATAAAGGACTTAATTGAAACAACATATATTCTTGGTATCATGATCTATCATGATAGATACAATAGGATACCCAATCTAAGTCATGGTACATATAGTGATAAGATACTGAAGAGATTTAGCATGGAACTATCCAAGAGGGAATTGTTGCTAATGTCACATGGCATTCAACTTTCTAGGTAACTGTTTACTCAAATACATGAGGAAAGATAGAGGATGTAAATTATTCCATACAAAATTGAAATTGGGTTAGTCATGTATACTATTCTATAAACTAGGCTAGATATCATCTATACCTTGAGTGTGGTGGGAAGATATCAAGATAACTCAAGTGACTTCCATTGGGTGGAAGTCAAGACTATCCTTAAAGTATTTGAGGCATACTAAGAATTTATTCCTAGTATATGGAGGAGATGAGGAACTAGTCATCAAAGGATATATAGATTCTAGTTTCCAAACAGGTCAAGATGATCTCCAATCATAGACAAGATATATCTTCACTCACAATGGAGGTGTCGTGAGCTGAAAGAGATCAAAGAAATTTATAGTAAAATATTTTATACCGAAGTTAGAGTGTATTAAAGCTTATGAGTAAACTAAATAAGTAGTTTGGATATAAAAATTCATCCAAGATATTGACATGAAACCTAGCAGTAAAGATCCTATCATAATATATTATGATAATACTATAGCAATGACCCTTGATAAAGAGTCAAGGTCACATCAGTAGACAAAGAACATACTTCATAAGTATCATCTCTTGAGGGATTTTTCTAAAAGAGGTGAAGTTGTATTGAGCGAAATATCTATGAAATACAATGTGGAGGACCACATGAATAAAACCTTAAATTAGTAGAAACATGATCATCATGTGAGGTCTAGTGGATGAAAAGTCATAGGTAGTTGGATCTAGTCAAAGTGAGAGTCTGTTTGTGTTGGTGTTCTAGAACCAACAATTTATACTTTAGATTACATTTATATTCTATGATTTGAATATTAATAAAATATATTATTATATATTGTTCATTGTTTTTCATGACTTTGATGTAATAATTTCATAGAGTATCTATCACATTAAAAAGGGCATAATAGTTCCTTGATATGATTAGAACCTTGAAATGCCCTGATGATATCCTTAAACCTAGTTCCATAGTTTCAAAAAATTCTATTATAGGGCACATAGTATATTGATTTTAAATTGTGAGTACTCATAAGTGGATACGACTTTATCTTATGAATTTTTAACTTAGTAATCTCTAAGATGGGAGATTATGAGAACAAACTTTCCAGTAGGAATTCAACATGTTTTTGTGTCATCATAATTTTCTATTTGTGAGCATGTGTAATGGTTCTTAGACTTTGATATTATCATTAATGAATGTCATGACTTATGCAATTATATTTATTGAGTAAAACTACAATTATATATGTTTCTGGGGAGTAAGGTACATTGGGTGCATCACAAATGACATGTTATTAATGGATAAGTCAAGAAAGGATTTTCCAATTCCATATTTATAAAAGTTGATATCTTGACCCTTTGATTGGAATGGATCCATTACCTTAAATTCTATGTTCATGGTGTAACGATGTGTTTATTTCATATAGTCAAAGAAATAAGTATCAAGAATATAATTTGATGACATAGATGCACAACCTGCTATAGGGTCTTGAAAAATCCGCAAAGGAGAATGGGAATTCCACTTAATTTGAGAAATGATTCTACCCAATTTCCCTCAGAGGATTAGGCAAAAACATGAAGAATAATCAAAAATTGACAAAGGACCGACCGAACCGCGTACCGGTTTAACATCGATGGTACTTAGCCAGTTCAGAGAGACGCCCCCTCCACAGACCAGTGTCATCCGCAAAATGGAGGTGGGACCCCCTACACGGGCGCAAAGTAGGACATACGCCAGGCTGGTCCACCGCCGCGAACCACACCAATCGGCCCATACTGCGTGCGCCGTCATTCGTGAAACGGAGGCGAAAGTCGTATGAGACCACAGAACTTGTCATTTTCCAAATAGAGGTGGAGTGGTGCACAGCCGCGGAACAATTCCGCAAAACTCAGTTCCATAAATATCGGTTAACCAAGTCATACGCGGGCAAGGCTTTCTTCATGGGCTTCCTCAAAAAGCGCCATGTGACCCGTCGATACAGCATCTTCATTACTCTATAAATAGACCCCGAGGGGGGTCAAAAATTTAAGGGATGAAAGGACGGGTGAAAACCCATGGGGACACGCTGGAGAAATCGCTCCTAGCGGTAAAGTTCCGCGACCATCCGCGGACCCCATATCGTCTGCGGATGCACTCTTCTGCATAGAAAAGAAACCAAACCACGAACCACATGTGGCCAGATCCTCCGCGGCCAGCCCTTAGCGAACATTTCATTCACGGACATCCTAGGCGGCTAGCTTCTATGCGGCCTGCCTCCTCCGCGACCATCTCATCCGCAGACAGCCTTCGCGAACAGCCTCTCTGTGGCTGCTCCTATGCGGCCAGCTCCTCTGCAGATACCCTCCACGACCATCTCATATGCGGCCAGCTCCTACGCGGCCCGCCCCATGCGGAAAACCCTATGCACTCGCTGGTCCATACCGCAGGGGCTGCACCCCCACACCCCTTCTCGGGTTCAGTGTCGAGCTGTGGTCTCGGCCCTCCGGGTCGGTCCCTTCGCTACCATCACTAACCCCCATGAAAAATGGAGAGTCACACCGTAGAATTTTTGGGGTGGATTAACAATATTTTCTACTGCACCCTTATGCCGCTGCAACATCCGTCCTATACATGCCATCCATCCTATTACCTAGCTCATTTTTCTAGGTTCATCCAGAAAGGGCCGCCCTTGCGTAAGTCCCACACCAAACATTGCTAGGTATCTCCTACCTAGTCATCTTGACCACATGACGTTAAACTGTATAACCCTCAACCTATCCATATGACGTTAAACTATATGGAAATAGTCCCTGCAACATGACATTAAACTGTGATGTCCTTATCCAAGCTATATGACTTTAAACTGTAGCACACCTAAACCTAATATAAAATTCCGGGCATCCCTCTTGGAGTAAGCCCCACACCATCCTCTCCAGAAGCCAATAGACCTTCCCCTCTCATCATGGAAGGTTCATTGCTCTGCTGTGTGACTCATACCTTCCTCCAACATCAGGGAGAAGGAGAGTCCAGTGGTCCCGGCCTTCTCCTACGCTCGTCGTCTTCCTCCCCTCCCCTCAGTAGGGAGAATTTTCAAGGCTTTCCAAGTCTGTTGCATTCTCTTATTTCTCACACCGAGCATGACTCATGTGGGCTTAGATATTTGTGATAGTCACGGCGTCCACACAATGATGGCGCTCAAAACGAACTACATGGGTTTTGATCCCTGTCTCCTAAGAAGGTTACGTAGGAAGCCTCCCCAAGGTTCAATCCCAATTCGGGCCACTAACCATGTGTAAGTCCCAATCATGCCCCTCAAAACGAACTACGTGGGTTTTGATCCCTATCTCCTAAGCAGGGTACGTAGGAAGCCTCCCCAAGGTTTAATCCTAATTCGGGCCACTAACCATGTGTAAGTCCCAATCACGCCCCTCAAAACTAACTACTTGGTTTTTGATCCCTGTTTCCTAAATAGGGTACGTAGGACGCCTCCCCGAGATTCAATCCCATCAACAAGCAACTCTCACGTAAGCCTGTATCACGGGTTCGATCCAAATGCTCAAGTCTTTATCTTTCCCCCCTGGATGACAATAAACTCCATAGTGCCTAGTTATGAGGCTTTAAACCAGTTCCGTCTCAGTGAGTCCAAACTCCTCAGAGTCATTAATCCAATGAGGGATGGTAAAACTCGGGCCTAAATGATTTCGAATCCCTACATTCAGTTGACCATTGCCAACTAGGAGTAATCCATGGATACTATGCTTGGGTATAAACCAAAGATTTGCGAACATATGAATACATATTAAATCTATAAGAGAGTCCCAGAATAGGAAATAATTCTCCCCAAAAGGGTGCGATGAGCCCGACTTCCCATCCTCTCAACCAATGTGAGTTCTTAAGTGCCGCTGGACAAATCACCTAGTGAACGCCTGCCTTTGGAAATAAGGTCCATGTATCATTGGATATGGAACCATTGGGAGTTTCAAAACGAAAATAGTGCACCTGATATGAGTGATTAAGCAGAACCCAACCTTCTCTAATCAACCGTTGGGCTGCACATGTTTTTTCCTCAGTCGGAACAAAAATGGTGAACCCGACGTGAATCTTTAACCAAGCATGATAGATTTGACCTAATACCACTTTGTGCCCCCTTATAATCACAAGGAGGGCCAATCAAGGTCATTAATTACGCATGGGATCATGAGAAGCTACTTTGACGAGTTTACTATTTGTATTTGTTAAAATATTTTTACAGGTACCAATCAGAACTCCCTTCGATCCAATGGCATCACAGAGGAACTCACAGATGCGTACTTCAAGCAACGCAATGACCGGATATACTCACCAACAAAGGAACTCACACCTACTCAGCTTATTCAACGCTGGGTCTCGGATGCATTGATCTAAGAGTACCACTTGAAAGATACTCTCTCGACGGTGGAGGCGACCATGGACACCCTCCAATCCGCCAAGACCCACCGGTCGCCTGCCCAGCAGCGGCCGCGAAAGTAGATCCAAACGGCTCCTGTTTCCATCTTAAACTCTTTCGGGATTCTATCCTTGGAATGAGAAAATGCGTACCTCCCTTATCTTAGGGAGGCGGATGAGGTCGACACTGAGGACTTCATCCCCGTTGAATGGGGGTTCCTCTCTAAGGCCCCCATCAGAAGACGTCATCGCAGTTACGCTGCGACTCAATATCCTCACACTAAGGTGGATGTCGCCCCGAGGATCCAGGCCCAAGCTCCCCGAGATCCGGACCCTCGAACTGCTCGACGAGGGTGGAAAATGTACAACCAGGAACCGGTCATCACCCTTGTCCCTGAAAAGAAGCTCCACTGCCCAGTCACAGAGACGTATTGCGAGCAGGCACACACACCTGTCCGCTCCTCCAAATCCTTCCATCCAAACATGGAGGCATCATACGAGCAGGCGTGCATCCCCACCGAGCTCCATCAAGCCTGTCACTCACACAGGACAACACCTCTCCCTGCCCAGAGCCATGAAGCCCACCAACCAGATGTGGTGGAAACCCAGCGCCTGTAGGACCAGATCCTAGCAGATGCTCATGACGCCTACCATCCTAATGTAGTGACGATCAACAAAGCCCACCATCCAGATGTGGTGGAAATTAATAGGTGGGCATGTCTCCCTGCCAACAAAGGTCACTGACTCGATACAGTGGGGAACCAACATATGTAGGGCCATCTCCCCGCGGATGCAAGTCCGCCATCCCGATGTGGTGGCAAACAGAGAGATAAACCGGTATATCCTGACATAGGGGAAAACTCGTTCACCTACCCCGACACAGGAGAATTGTCAGTACCCACTGACCACCGGAGGACTGGAGCAGGATATTCCTACTCCGATACTGAAATGGGCCTTCATACCCATTCCAGCCAAAGATGTCTCTCTACATATCCTGGAAATTATGGAGGGGTAGGTATCGATCCCAGATCATATCTTGCAGAATTTCCAGAATGTAATTGCATCAGCGGAAACAGAAAGGACTCGGGCCCGTGAGCCCATCTCCCCAATTTAGGTGACTCATCTAAGAGATGAGATAGCCACCTTGGATCAGATCTTCATCCCTGCTTCCACCCAGGCGGGTCGTCGGCCATATTCCGCGATACAAGGGAAACCAGATCAATTAGCTTCACTCGTTCCAACTAGGGGACACCTGTCCATCACGGTGGATGCTCCAGAGCAGGAATATATCCCTGCTAAAAGTCAAGATGTTCGTCGGTATATCCCGACAGCATCACATGACCCAATTAGAAAAGGAACCAAAGGTAAAGGCTATTATCAACAGAAGATGGTCCCCGCGGCCTACAAGAAAGCACCCCAAACGCGCCGAAGGCAGCCAAAAAATAAATAGTGGGTTCATGAATCCACTCTGCTAGAATCTGGGGTTCCCAATGCCTCTAAGAACATATCTAAGGCTCATAACCCTACCCACCTATTATCATATTATGGGAGAATCAGTAGCATTTGTGAAGGTCCTCCCCGTAATGTCGCTACCAGCAACTTTGAAGGTCCTCCCAAGAGCACCCATAGGGGCCTCCCCTACGGGCATGTAATGATCGATCACGAGAGCATCTATTTTGATGCAAGTCACAGAAGCCCTCCGCATGACCAGAAGATCGAGCAGCAAGAAGGCCCTCCACTTGCTGTGGTCCACCCTGAAGGTCCTCCCTGGGGTATACACTGCAAACACTCTCCGTGCAGTGGGACCACAGATTATGATAGTATTCCTCGCTATTGTAGTTGCAACTGCGGATTCCCTCCCCGTAGTGACATGTCATCATGACAAGAAGGCCCTCCCCTTGTCATGGCCTACCCTGAAGGTCCTCCCTAGGGGTTACATTGCAATGACACTCCGCACAGCCAGGCATCAGATCACGGTGGTAGTCCTCGACACTCTGATAACAGAGGTCCTCCCCATAGAGACATCAAGCAACGAGAAGTCCCTACCCTCATTACAGTATATTCTAAAGGCCCTCCCTAGGGTGTAACCCGAAAACATTCTCCCTATGGCATCTGTGATGGTAGTCCTTGCCAGAACGACCACCATTACAAAGGTCCTCCTCGTAATGGCCCCAAGCAACAATAAGGTCCTCCCCTTGTCGCGGTATGTCTTGAAGGTCCTCCCCAGGATACACATCGAACATCAAGACATGATGGTCATCCTCACTATGATGGTAGTTATTGCAAGGGTCCTCCCTACAGTGACATATCATATCGACAAGAAGGTCCTCCCCCTGCCGAATCAAGCACAGAAAAGCCCTCATATGCTGAGGCACTCAGAAGGATAGGATCAAGCATGTCATATTCCCAGCTAGTTGCCAACGACACCCTTCTTCAATCAGGAGATGGTCCGAGGAGAAGTTCATATTCTAAACCACCTCGGAATCTCCCACATGATAATTCAATACCTACCGGCCCTGCTTCCTTTGACCACACTATCAGTGAGCATCTCAGTTGGGTTGACCAGGTAGAGGAATCACTAGCAGAGGAGTATGCCGACATGTTGCACCTGAGGAAACGACTGGCCAGAGATGATGTACCAGTTATTTTTTGGCCCATGACCACCTCCCAATTCGACATACCCAGAAAGTTGCCAGAAGAATGTGTTCACAACATCTGCTCCAATATATGGACAACCCTCCGCCGACTGAAATCAATCTTCCTACCCTACGATGGGTATGTATACCATGTCAAGACAATAAGAGACCTCCTGCATCACATCAACCTGAAAGCTCTTCCTTCGACACAGAAACCACGACCCGAGAGGTGTAAAGGAAACCTTGAGTTAGCCTACCTCCGTTCACTACACCAGTTGTGTCGCCTCATTGGTGACGCTCTGACGGGAGTCCATATCGGAGGATGGGGAGAACATGAAGCTTTGCATTTCACTCCAATCCCCACCCAGAAGAACCCGTTCGGCATAATGTCTTGCAATGTCATCACGTCAATACAACAATCGAGTGGGGTCCCTGTTCAGTAAAGAGGACACACCCAACAGAGACAAGCCTTGAGTAAGTCCCAGAAGCATCATGCCTGACGGGAACAAGACATTCACGAACTTCTGAATTAGGCCACTGAAAGCATACAACAAGACTCTCCCCCAAGAGAGGCCAATCAACAGTCATTTCTTGCCACCCCAGAGGGGATTGATTCACAGGTGAACTCGGCATCAAATCCAGTTTACCCCCAAATAGGGGCACACAAGATCAGGCAGGTAGTGATAACAACATCCACTACTGTAATCTAGGCTCAACCCTAGCCTGCAGGTCTGGGGGCATTTTTAACAACAAATTCTCCCGTAAGACCAATAAAAACGGGAAGAGACTCAACGTCCAAGGAACGGAGCCAACCTTAGCCCTCAGGGTTGGGGGCATTTTTACCACCTCAACAACAACCTCCCCCACGAGAATTAGTATTCTCTCATCTAGGGAGGACAGTCATAAGAGGAGGTTCCTGCCCTATCCCATCCTTTGAATTATCATCCCCTTCAAGAAGGAGGCGTACCGTAAGGTCACATCAAAGAAATCTCCGCGTCACCCTTCGTCAAGGAGTCTGAAATCAATCCCGAGATAGGAAGGGGAAGACCAGTAAAAGGCTCAGAATATTCTCTTCCTATTTTGAAGATGACATCTACTCCACCCCGCGATATGCATCCATCAACACCATAGAGGTTAAACCCATGAGTAACACCGAAGATGATGCAAATCCGGATAGATCGGGAGACGACAGTTCCGTTCAGGCTGTTATTCACAATGAACCATAAGGTGTGCACACCCAGAACCATAGGGCCACCCTAAATATGGCTAACCCTCTAGCTAACCCTCCTCCTCTTACCCTAAGAGCTTCCAACAAGGATAAGAACAAAGGAACGGTTACCCTTAACCCACCTCATTCTCTTAATAAAAACAAGTCACTTACGCTCGAAGAGAGATTCACTCAACAGGAAGATGAAATGAAATAATTGAGGTGGATTAACACTGAGCTACTCTAGAGGAACCATCTTATTGAAAGTGATTCCCAAGAAGAGACAAACCTTGCACTCCCGACAAGTGCACCTCAAAGACCAAGGTTTGCCCCAACAAACAAAGGGAAGTCAGGGACCCTGCCCAATGCAGCGCCTGGCCCGTCCAACTACCTGAACATGGATTCAGATGAATACCAGGACTTCCCTCCAATCAGGAAGCAACCAGAGAGATTACGTCTAAACCCTCTGAAGGTGTCACAAACAGCATATACACCCTTGGTGCCGGCCGAGCCATATCCTCATGTAATGCCTCGGGCTACACCTTCCCAAAACCAGGCCCAAAAGGATGTAAACCAAGGTCTCACCAACACCATCGAGGCACTGACAGCTCGATTGGAAGCAATGGAAGGTCGACGCACTCCGATACAGCCATAGCGAAATCCCTACCCAGATTGGGTGAGCAACACGCCTCCTCCACCCAATTTTGGGAGCCCTGTATTCCCTATTTTCAATGGATACGGTGATCTGGAATAGAATTTGATGCACTAAATGTCTTATTGTGTCCCTATGATGGGAAATCCAGAATAACAAGAAGCAGTGAAACTCAGATGCTTCATGCGGACCTTGCAAGGATCTGCCTTCATCTGGTATACGAGTCTACCAACCTAATCAATAAAAAGCTGGGAAGACATTTGGCAGCAGTTCCTATTCCACATCAGCTCAACACTGCCTAAAACAACAGTCAGCGACCTCATGAATTGAAAACAGAGGGAGAACGAGAGGGTCTCAGATTTCATCGCCAGATGGAAGGGTCTGACCTACTCTCTGAATAGGCCAATACCCCAAGATGAGATGCTTTCCATATGCATCGATAACCTTCAAGATGAGATGTGAACACCACTAATACCAGTGGAGTGCACCACTGGCTTCCGAAATCTCTCTGCCATTGCCCAAAGAATTGAAGAATCCTTGCAGCGGACTAATCTGAAGTCCCGAATAGCCTCACAGGCTCCTGCAAAGAGAGCAGTTAGAGCTGAAGTGTCCTCTGTCACGCTCAAGCCAGCCCCTGCGCCTGCTCCACCACCTAGGCCTCTACCAAATCATCAAGGGACCCCTGTATATCAGTGGCAGCCTTCACCCAAGTGAGACGATCAGAGAGGATCAAAGTGGAACCAGTTCAAGGAATGAAGATACAAAGTATACTAGTTCCGAGAGGACCAAGTCTGCGGCTACTTCATCGCCACCATGAATTGCAATTTTCTCCACATCCTGGAGCCAAGTAAGCCCAAAGAAGTCGGCCGTGATTATAGGTCAGATTACTATCCCTACCATTGAATGTTGGGGCACAATATCCAGGAATGCTTCGTCTTCAAAAACCTCATGCAAAGGATGGTAGACTCCGGGCAGGTCGAGCTGGGACCACCCCCAGCACATGTGACATATATTTATACCACTGAATCCGAAAAAGGGGAGGGGTGGAAGGAATTCACTAGAAAGAAGGCGCCTAAATTTGATGAATAGATGACTTGGAAGATTGTCAATCAAGCTCAGGGAATACTCTGAGCTCAACTACAGTAGACGGTGTTGCTGCCAACAGCCCCTAATTCCCCACAACCAATAATATCGGCCTCACAACCCTCCACAAGCCAATCATCTAGGCATAATAGAAGAGGGAGGAGACAATCACAAGAGGAGAAGTCTACAACGAGGCCAAAGTTAGCCCCGACACTGTCAGATTTTATGCCCTCAAACTTGGCGCCACAGGCACCGACCCACCAAACGGCACCATTAGGGACAACTGACTAGGTTGACCTGTCACAGGACGAGGAGCTAATATTTGGTTCCATAAACACCGTCCATCTAATGTAATCGTTCCTTGACGAAGGGTATGGTCACGAACCCAAGTTCCCAACACAAGGGGCTGGGAGGAGGAATCGCAGAAGCAGGGGATACCAGGGGAGGCGCAGTCGCGGCCGAAACCAACCCTATGGTTTTACCCTGGCCCAAACCATTAATATCGCAGAAACCCATGGGAGAGCCCTTCTGTGGACTCAGCAGGAGAAAGAATATACCTCCACCTCCAAAAGCAGCCACTCTGGCCCCATTATTCTACGGTGCCCATTAGAGGAGGAACACGTGTCTAGTCGCCTAGTGCGCACAAACAAACTGGCCGGGCTGAGTCCCCAGAATGTGAGAACATTGTCGACATCCAACCCCATGGCCGGTCCCTCCTCGTCACATACTCCAGCTCCCAAAGTTCCTGCTAAGAATCTCCCGCTAATGGAGAAGCGTCGGCCCCTAGAGCAGAAATACAATATCCTTAAGCAGCTGGCATCAGTACCAGCCAAACTGTTAATCCTGGATGCCCTAAGTTTGTCATCAGATCTCTGGGAGGCACTTATAGAATCCATACTCAGCCCCTAAGAGTTTCAAGCTGAGGTAGCTTCCGCTGATATTTTCCAGATGGAGACTGGCCCAGCTAAATGCAATGCGGTGATTTCCTTCACCGATCAGGATGAAGATTCCATCATGAAAGGACACATCAAGCCACTATATGTGTCTGACACACTAAATGATGTTTAGATATGGAAAGTATTTATTGACAACGACTCTGGAGTTAACCTCCTTCCCCTATGGACACTTCATAAGTTGGGCTACAGTTAGGATGATCTAATACCCTCAGCCAAAACTCTGTTAGGTTACGATAAGAGTGAACAGAAGAAATTGGTACAAATCAATCTAAAAACCCATTTCTGCGACCTTATGGCCTACTCGGAATTCCTGGTGGTCAGACATAACACAACATTCAATGCCCTGCTAGGAATCCCATAGATCCATAAGCACATGGACATTCCTTCATCCTACCACCAGTGTATTAAGTATTGCATCAATGGACGAGGTGGAACATTGCTCACTGACAAGGCCCCTTTTGAGATCTCCGAGTCACACTACATTGACGCAGGGTTTTATGAGAAAAAGAAAAAGAAACCCTTGATTGATGGTATTGACTGGGTCCTTGCTCCAAATGGTCTGGAAATGGTTCCTGATGAACCCCTTAAGTAGCTCGGAAAAGACTAAATACTTCCCATCAACCATGTTGAGATAAGGGGTTCAAGTCCGGACACACACTCAGCTGTCCTCATGACTTCAGCCATAATAGCCGAGCGTGACAATGCAGAAATGACCACTAACCCTCAATTTGGGGGCGAATACTTGAGCGAGGATTCCCACAATGACTCACCTCCAGACTCCCAAGATCCCGTGCTAAGAACTCTTCCCCCATAGGATCAAGAAGATGAGAATGTGGGGGAAGAAGAGGAGGCAGATCTTAGGGATGCACCTCCCACATTTGAGGAAGGTATCTCCACCACTGTGGACGAGCTCAAAAAAATAAAACTGGGTACTGAGGAAGACTCGAGGCCCACTCTCATTAGTGTAGCCATGTCTCCTGAGGAGCACGAGGTATATACCTCTTTCCTGAGGCAACATCAAGATGTTTTTACCTGAAATTACATAGAAATTCTAGGACTTGATCCTGAAGTGGCGATGCACCACTTAGGTCTTCCAAAAGACCACTGGGGCTATAATCCAGCCACCAGAAGGACACACCCCACACATGCTACCAAAATAAAGGCTGAATTCGATAAGATTATTAAAGCAGGATTTATTCGAGAGGTACAATACCCCATATGGCTAGCCAACATTTTCCCTGTCAAGAAAAAGAACAAACAAATCCGCATCTTCATCGATTTTAGAGATCTCAATTGGCATTTCCCAAAAGATGATTTCCCAGTCCTGATCACCGAGTTATTAATCGACGCAATGGCCGAGTATGAGGCTATCTCATTCATGGATGGTTATTCTGGGTATAATCAAATCAGGATGGACCGAGAAGACGAAGAAGCTACTACCTTCAGGGCTCCTCAAAGAGTATTCTATTATAGGGTCATTCCCTTTGGTCTTAAGAATGCTGGTGCCACATATCAATGCGCCATGCATCGTATCTTTAAACCATTCCTGGAGAGATTCGTTGAATGCTACGTGGATAACTTGGTGGTCAAATCAAGATAGCTCTCAGATCACCTGTCAGACATTGAAACTATCTTCAACAAACTTCGACAACATATCCTGAAGATGAACCCATTGAAATGCACTTTCGGGGTTACCTCAGGGAAATTCCTTGGCTTTGTCATATGCCATCGTGGCATCAAAGTCGACCCTGAAAAGAGAAAGGCTATCCTTGGTTTACTACCTACTCACAATCTCACTGAGTTGAGAGGATTTCAAGGAAACCTGGCCTACATTAGACGGTTCATAGACAACCTGGAGGGTAATTTTTTTCCCTTCACTAGGTTAATGAAAAAGGGGGTTACGCACCAATGGACAGATGATTTCCAAGAGGCATTCAACAGAATAAATAATTTCCTCTTAATCCCACTGGTGATCATGCACCCAGTTGAAGGAAGACCTCTTATCCTATATGTGAAGGCCCTAGAGCGGTCACTGGGAGCCTTCCTAGCACAGAAAAATAATGCTGGTAGTGAAAACAGTCTCTATTACCTCAACTGAACCATGATAGATGTTGAAACTCGATACTCAAACATTGAGAAGAGTTTTTTGGCCTTGGTCTTTTTAGTTCAAACATTTCAACATTATCTGCAGCATCATGAAGTCCATTTAGTCTCACGTAGTAACCCACTCAAGTGCATCCTCAGTCACCTGATGCTGACCAGGCGCCTATCCTGATGGGTAGTCATCCTGCAACAGTTTTACATCCGGTTTGTGCCTCAGAAAGTCATCAAAGGATAGAAATTAGCAGATTTTCTGGAAGAGAACCCCTCAACAGGGACCACCTCACCGGACGTCGAGCTACCTGATGAAGACATCTTCTCAGTTCAAGAGGAGTTCCCAAAGTGGGAAATGTACTTCGACAACGCATCCCAAAGCCTGATAGGGAAGAGGATGGAGGATCCCAAATTTAACAAGGTGGGTTTGGGGATCATACTCATGTCCCCAGAAAAGGCAGTCCTACCATATTCCTTCCTCCTGTCAGAAGGATGTATGAACAATGAGGCGGAGTATCAATCCCTCATTGCAGGCTTAGATCTCGCACTCCAGGCACAAGTACCGCACCTTAAGGTAAAATGTGACTCGAAACTGGTCATCAAGCAAGTCAATGGTGACTATTCTATTAAAAAGGAGGATCTGATTCCCATGTTTGACCATGTCTGAGGGTTAATGGTAGAATTCTCCACAAAACCAACATTGACCTATATTCCTCGGTCTCAGAATGCCCAGGCCAATGCATTAGCTAATGCGGCCATAGCCCTAGCTGACCCAGACTGGGATGAAACAATTATCATTATTACTCATCGTCGAATGGTCTTGCCGTTTGTTCAGACTAAGATGGAAGAAATCAGCGAAGTCAGCCCTATCCCTGATCCATATGCTCCTGCCACCGGCTGGATGACCCCCCTTGAAAACTACCTTCAAAGGGGAGAACTTCCATCAGATAGGGATGAATGAGAGAAAATACGGAGAAGGGCAATCAAATTTGTCCTATATGGTGGCACGGGTCAGCAAGAGGTCCTCTACAAACGAGGCCTCGACAAATTCCTCCTCAGATTCATTGATGGAGAAGAAACCACTGCTGTCATAAATAAAGTACATGCCAGAGTATGCAGAGCACATCAGTCATGGTATAATCTTTCCCATCAGGTTTGAAAGCTTGGGTACTATTGGCCCACCGTGGCATGAGATTGCGAGCACTTTACCGCAAAATTCCACTCCTGCCAAATTCATGCCAACTTTATTCACCAACCCCCGGAGTTACTTCATCAGGCCAAGTACTCCTGGCCATTTTCCATCTGGGGAATGGACATCATGGGACCATATCCTCTTGCCACAACCAAAAAACTGAAGTATATCCTCATAGCAACTGACTTTTTTTCCAAATGGGCAGAAGCTGTACCCCTCAAGGAAGTCGGGGCAAGAAACATTGTCAGCTTTGTGAAAGATAATATCATCACCAGATTTGGCGTCCCTTATACCATACTGATGGATAACAGTACCAACTTCTGCTCTGCTGAATTGGAGAAACTGTACCAAGAATATGGTATCAAGGCTAACCACTCATCCCGCTACCATGCAGTGGCCAACAGACAGATAGAGGCTTTCAACAAGACCCTATCCAACATTCTATATAAAATGGTGGACAAAGACAAGAAATCATGGCTAGATAAACTCCTTCATGCATTGTGGGCTTATCGAACCACAATCCGCACTCCTACTCGGGCTACTCCGTACTCATTAGTATATGGAATAGAAGTGGTCCTACCCATTGAGCTCCAATTTCCCTCGCTCCATGTTTCCATTTGTGATCAGTTATCCAACGATGAGCAATCATAAAAACGGCTAGGTGAATTGGAACAACTGGATGAGAAGCAGTTTCACACTTTGCACCATCTGGAAGTATATCAGAACCGGATCACACGAGCCTTTAATAAAAAGGTTCATCTACGGTCTTTCTTGGAAGGAGAATTAGTGTTGGTCCTCTGGACCCTAATGATACTTGGAAATAAACCTCCAAAGCTGGAGCCCAAGTGGGAGGGACCATATGTTATACACAAGGTCTAATCCAACAGTTCATATGCCCTGATCTCCATGGATGGGTAATTCACTACCGCTCCTATGAAAGCGAGATTTCTAAAGAAGTATTTCACATAACCAAAAGCAGTTATTGTCTGAGCTGTAGGAAGTTAAACTGCCAAGTGCCTATCGTCTGAGCTGCAAAACATTAAACCACCGAGCCCTAATGGTCTAAACTATATGAACCTAAACTAAGAGTATTTCGTCCTCACCACATGATGTTAAAATACATGGATTTTAGAGAACTACGTACGACTTGATTCCTTCCTTTTCAGGATATGTAGCGACGCCAGGATTTTGTATCCTGGTCCCGCTATCCCCAAATAAAGTTAAAAGTGCCTTTCCCCCCCATGTATGGACCAACCCTGCATGGGGTGTATCCCTTTCAAAGAACTATGTATGGCTTGATTCCCACCTTTGCAGGATACGTAGCGATGCTAGGGTCCCCCATCTTGGCCCAACCACCTCCGAATGAAGATTAAAAATGCCATTTCCCCCCGTGTACAAACCAGACCTGCATGGGGTGTATTATCTTCTAAATAACTACATACAGCTTGATTCCTACCCTCACAGGATATGTAGTGACGCCAGAATTCCACACCCTGGCCCAACCACCCCCGAATGAAGATTAAAAATGCCCTTTTCCCCCCGTGTACAGACCAGACCTAGATGGGGTGTATTCTCTTCTAAAGAACTATGTACGACTTGATTCCTACCTTCGCAGGATACATAGTGACACCAGAATTCCACACCCTAGCCTGGCCACCCTTGAATGAAGATTAAAAATGAATTTTCCCCCTGTGTATGGACCAGACCTGCACGGGGTGTATTCTCTTCTAAAGAACTACGTACGACTTGATTCCTGCCTTCGCAAGATACGTAGTGATGCCATAATTCCACAACCTGGCCCAGCCACCCCTGAATGAAGATTAAAAATGACCCTTTCCCCCATGTATGGACCAGACCTGCACGGGGTGTATTCCCCAAAAGAACTACATGTGGCTTGATTCCTGCCCTAGCAGGATACGTAGCAACGCTAAGATCTTATCTCCTAGCCCAACCACCGATAAAATAAAACATAGGTATATATACCCCTCTTCCTTACCACATGACATTAAACTGCATGAAATTTTTCCTCACCACACGACGTTAAAATGCATGAACTTCATCGCGACCCACCCAAGATATATGGCGAAATGGGATGGGTATACTCCTTTCGCATTTGGATACATCCTCTCTATACATCAGACTCCATGACCTAGATAATTGCAGATCTTCATAACCACCCATGGCCATCGGAAGTGGAAAGTTATTGACCTATGGACACCTTTGTAGGACTATGCATACTATTCCCTTAGCAGCTCTGCATATTGATATCCCCTGGCCCTTCTACCAAAGGAAATATTTCCTTAGGTGATAATCTTCCTATCTCCGTACGCTTACCGGCCTCAGAGCCCCCATATCATATCTCCCAATCCAAAAATTTATGGAGAAGTGGTTTACAAGTTCATTTCCCTCTCACATCCAAACATTTCCAGGGTATCCCTACCTAGTTAGCCTATGTATCCACCCCTAGTTCACATGATGATCTGCATCTTCAAACATCAAGCCAGGGCTAGGCTACTTTGACTCAACGGGAAATTGCGGTGAATATGTTCCTTGTATGCTTGGATACCATTATCCCCATATGCCGAACTCTGTGCTATGAGCAATACCAGATTTTCATAATCATCCATGGCCATTGGAAGTGGAAAGTCATCGACCCGTGGACACCTTTGTATGACTATGCATACCATGCCCTCAATGGCTCTGCATATTGATCGCCCCTAGCCTGTCTACCGAAGGTAAGATTTCCTCAGGTGATACCCTTCACATCTCCATACGCTTACCGGCCTCAGATCCCCACACCATATCTCATGATCTGGGAAACCCCAGAGTTATAGTTTACACCCTCATTCCCTCACACTTGTTTAGAGTATACGAAAGCATCCCAACTCAATTGCCCTCTGGGTGATTGTAGTAATAGTCACCCAATGGTCCGAACTCTATGAACATTAAACTAAGAGTACTTGATCCTTACCGTACGACATTAAACTACATGGAGTAAAGGTACACCCCATGCGCAAGATAAATCAGCACAGGGAACTCCCCGAGCTTTAACAACAACCGGGGATGAACATCCCCGACATGTCCAGATATTTCCTTACCAAATGATAGACTTTGCGTCCCGGATAATTGCGCATCCTAATAATCATCCATGGCCATCAGAAGTGGAAAGTCATAGACCCATGGACACCTTTGCATGACTATGCATACCATTCCCTCAGTGGCTCTACATATTGATATCCCCTAGCCCATCTACCAAAGGAAAGATTTCCTCAGGCGATACTCTTCCTAGCTTCGTACGCTTACCAGCCTCAGAGCCCCCATATCATTTCTCCTAATCCAAGAAGCCCTGAGACCACGATTTACACCATCAAACCTTCTCCACTTCTTATACATTCCAAGATATTCGAGCCCAGTTACATTCTAATCAAGAGTGGCCTTTGCAACAACATCCTTACCGCATGAAACTAAAACTGCACGAAGCATGTCTTTGCCACTTGGCATGAAGCTACAAGGACCGAGCCTTAAACATCCAGGGAAATGCCTCCAACTACAAGCATTTTCACAGACTATCTAAATGCTCCCCATCCTCACCGCATGATGCTAAATTGCATGGAATTTAAAATACTAATATTTCATTACTGAATGACAATAAACTGCATAGTATCAAATAATAATAATGCCCTTCATCCTCACCACATGACATTAAACTGCACAGAAGCCATTCTCATCGCATGATGTTAAACTGCATGGTCAAACCTGTCATGGGTGCAGTCAGGAATGGAGGCTTTCCTCTATCCCTTAGTGCACGACCCAAACCTACACAAACCACCATCTCACACCAACATGAGAAGGGATGACTTCACCCATTCCTGGGATGTTTAGCCTAGATGTTTCTACCATATCTAGGAACCCTCTTTTCATAAACCATACTCTGTATTCAAAAAAATCCGAACTCTTGTAAGCCACCCCTGGTGGTCCCAAATCTCAACCTCTCTAAAGTTTCCTGGCTATCGAGAGAGTACAATCATTGACCTAAGGACACCTTTGCATGACTATGAATACCATGCCCTCAGTGGCTCTGCATATTAATCGCCCCTAGCCCATCTACCAAAGGCAAGATTTCCTTAGGCAATGATTCTCTCTGTACGCCTCTTGGACTCTGAGCCCCTATATCCATCCCAGGATTTGGAAACCCTCTGAGCTATAGTTTACCAACCTCTTTCACAACCCTGCTTGAATATGGTGGAACGTCTCTGAAAAGATTACTGAGAACCAGGAGAATCCGTTCCATTTTAAGGAATATCCCAGCTACACGACTTTAAACTGTGCCAAGCTCCAACCATACTTCATGCTAGCTAAATGCGTAGGACAATGACCCTTTGTCTACACTCTTGATTAATAAAGATGTTCCCAAACCCTTTCAGACGTCGCATACCCTTTCCAAGCCACCCCTAGTGGTTTTCATAATTCTCCAAGCCACCCATGGTGGTTTCTATAATCCAGACTTCCATGAAGTCATCAGGCCATTAGAAATGGTCAGTCATTGACTTAAGGAAATCTTTGCACGACTATGAATACCATGCCCTCAGCAGATCTTCATATTGATTGCCCCTAGCCCGTCTAACAAAGGCAATTATTCCTTAGGTGATGCTTTTCCTACCTCTGCATGCCGATACGACTCCCATGCCTTGTGACATGCCCTACATGTTGTTCAAATCTAAACGTGTTCCCCCCACATGCGTCTGAAAGGTATTGAGACATCTTTTAATCGACCAAACCTTGTCGGGGCCCTCACCCCACCATATCTAGTCAAAGCTGTTCGACCTAAAACATCAATAATGATAGTCTTGTCGGCAGGAATTTAAACCGCTCACAAAAAGAGACGCAAAGCCTGTTAGGCCAAAAACCCGAAAAGGGTGACCTAAGAAAAAGCCGATCCATACTTGCTGGGTCCACACCAAATGGGACCAGGAAAAATTAGGGTATTGACGGAAAAGACAAAAAGTTTTTAGGGTTTTTCTACAAAACCCTAGTAAAAGTCGAACTGTGCTCGCTGAGTCCCTTGGCTCAGGAAAAATTTAGAGCATTGTCCAATCATTCATCGATTTTCAGGACCAATCTACATCGGAATAGCCTCCTCTTCATTCTTATCAGACCCCATTCCGATGGGGGAATTTGTAGGGTCCTGAAAAATCTGAAAAGGAGAATGGTAATTCTACTTAATTTGAGAAAGGATTCTACCCAATTTCCCTCAGAGGATCGGGAAAAAACATGAAGAATACTCAAAAAATGACAAAGGACCGACCGACCCGCATACCCGTTCAACATCAATGGTATGCAGCCGGTTCAGCGAGACGCCCCCTCCATGGACCAGCAACGTCCACAAAACGGAGGCGGGAACCCCTACATGGGTGCGAAGTAGGACCGACCCCAGGCCGGTCCACCACCACGAACCGTGCCAACCGGCCCATGCCGCGTGCACTGTCGTTCGTGAAATGGAGGTGGAAGCCGTATGCGACTGCAGACCTTGTCATTTTCCAAATAGAGGCAGAGTGGTGCACAGCTGCGGAGCAATTCCATGAAACTCGGTTCCATAAATATCGGTTGACCGAGTCATATGCGGGCGAGGCTTTCTTCATGGGCTTCCTCAAAAAGCGCTGTGTGCCCCATCGATACAACATCTTCATTACTCTATAAATAGACCCTGAGGGGGGTCAAAAATTCAATGGATGAAAGGATGGGTGAAAACCCGTGGGGAGATGCTGGAGAAATCGCTCCCAGTGGTAAAGTTCCGTGACCATCCGCGAACCCCATATCATCTGCGGATGCACTCTTCTGCATAGAGGAGAAACCAAAATGCGAACCACATGCGGCTGGCTCCTCTGCGGACAGCCCTTAGAGGCCATTTCCTTCTCAGACATCCTAGGCGGCTAGCTTCTATGCAGCCCGCCTCCTCTGCGACCATCTCATCCGTGGACAACTTTCGCGGACAACCTCTCCGTGGCGGCTCCTACGCGGCCAGCTCCTCCGCGGATACCCTTCGTGGCCATCTCTTATGCGGCTAGCTCCTATGCGGCCTACCCCATGCGGAAAACCCCATGTACCCGCTGGTCCATACTGCAGGGGCTACACCCCTACACCCCCGCTCGAGTTCAGTGTCGGGCTGCGGCCCCAGCCCTCCGAGCCGGTCCCTTCGCTACCGTCACCAACCCCCATGAAAAATAGAGAGTCGCACCGTGGACTTTTCGGGGCGGGTCAACAATATTTTCTATTGCACCCTTATGCCGCCACAACATCCATCCTATACATGCCATCCATCATATTACCTAGCTCCTTTTTCTAGATTCATCCAGAAAGGGTCGCCCTTGCGTAAGTCCCACACCAACCATTGCTAGGTATCTCCTACCTAGTCGTCTTGATCACATGATGTTAAACTGTATAGACCTTGTCCTATCCATATGACGTTAAACTATATGGAAATAGTACCTGCAACATGACATTAAACTGTGATGTCCTTATCCAAGCTATATGACTTTAAACTGTAGCACACCTAAACCTCATATAAAATTCTGGGCATCCCTCCTGGAGTAAGCCCCACACCATCCTCGCCGGAAGCCAATGGACCTTCCCCTCTCATCACGGAAGGTTCATTGCTCCGCTGCGAGACTCCTACCTTCCTCCAACATCAGAGAGGAGAGTCCAGTGGTCCCGACCTTCTCCTTCGCTCGTCATCTTCCTCCCCTCCACTTGGTAGGGAGAATGTGCGAGTATTTCCAAGCCTGTTTCATTCTCTTGTTTCTCACACCGAGCATGACTAATGTGGGCTTAGAGATTTGTGATGGTCACGGCATCCGCACAACGACGGCGCTCAAAAAAAACTATGTGGGTTTTGATCCCTATCTCCTAAGCAGGGTACTTAGGAAGCCTCCCTAAGGTTCAATCCCAATTCAGGCCACTAACCATGTGTAGGTCCCAATAATGCCCCTCAAAATGAACTACGTGGGTTTTGATCCCTGTCTCCTAAGCATGGTACATAGGAAGCCTTCCCGAGGTTCAATCCCAATTCGGGCCACTAACCATGTGTAAGTCCCAATCAGGTCCCTCAAAACGAACTACATGGGTTTTGATCCCTATTTCCTAAATAGGGTACATAGGACGCCTCCTCGAGGTTCGATCCCAACAACAAGCAACTCTCACGTAAGCCCGTATCAAGGGTTCGATCCAAACACTCAAGTCGTTATCTGTCCCCCCTGGATGACAATAAACTCCAGAGTGCCCGGTTATGAGGCTTTAAACCAATGCAATATCAATGAGTCCAAACTCCTTGGAGTCATTAATCCAATGAGGTATGGTAAACCTCGGGCCTAAATGATTCTGAATCCTTGCGTTCAGCTGACCATTTCCAACCAGGAGTAATCCATGGATACTATTATTGGGTATAAACCAAAGATTCGAGAACATATGAATACGTCTTAAATCTATAAGAGAGTCCTAGAATAGGAAATAATTCCCCCCAAAAGGGTGCGATGAGCCCAACTTCCCATCCTCTCAACCAATGTGAGTTCTTAAGTGTCACTGGCCAAATCACCCAGCAAACGCCTGCCATTGGAAAGCAGGTCCACGTATCATTGGATATGGAACTGTTGGGCATTTCAAAACGAAAACGGTGCACCTGATATGAGTGATTAAGCAGAACCCAACCTTCTCTAATCAACCATCGGGCTGCACACATTTTTCCCTCGGTCGAAACACCTGCTTAACGAGATATTGTGATAAAGGGATTATATTCCACACCAAGAATTTTAATGTGGTTGCTGAAATTGTGGCATTGAGTTATTTCTCTTGGGATTTCTTGACTTGTTTTTAGATAGTAATCTTGTAATTTAGGAAAGCTTTCCTAATACCAATGAGAAAGAATCCTAGAGGGTCAGCCACTAAGTATTTCCATTAATATCGATTAAATTATAATTGAATTTAATTAATGGAAAAAAATATTATTCTAAATATCAAAGAATAATTTTATTCATTCTTTATTGATCATAAATATTAAATAAATATTTATTCGATAGAATGTGAATAGAATATTTATTTTATTTATAATATATTGAAAAAATATTTATTAAATATTAAATAAATAAAATAAATATTCTATTCACATTCTATTGAATAAATATTTATTTAATATTTATGATCAATAAAGCATGAATAAAATTATTATTTAAGTGATGTTGTGTAATTAAATAATATTTTAACCAAACCCCTAACTCTATAAATAGATGGTTATGTTAATTGTGTAGGGTTAATCAAGAATTAAGAATCATTGCACAAAGAATATTTCTCTCTTAGATTATTCCATTTATCATCCTCTCATGAATGAGAAGAATGAGATAGAATCCTTAAAGCCTCAAGGAATTATAAGTGATCAATACGAACAACACAAGATGATAAATATTCCTTACTAGCACCTGATGTTCTATCAATGATTTTCTGAGATCAAAGGTGCATATTTGGATCACTACTAGAGGGATTATATATTTGGATCCTACTAGTGTAATAAAAACACCCCGGATAGGGTTTTTCTGATAATGAACAACACCTTCGAAGAAAGATCCCAAGATGAGGTATTATTTCTTCAGATCTAATTTAAATTAATTATAAATTTAATATTCAAAAGATCCTATCCAAGTTTTAGGATTCTCTATGTCAATATTAAATGGAAAAATTTCAATGGTCATGACTTTTATGTCTTGCATAATTGAAAAATGATTCATCTAATCTGACAAAACCTTATTGGTTATTCGCCCACTAGACACTTTTTTTGTGCTCGAAACCTTCAAGATGGATACACTCTTGAGTTATTCCTAAAAATAACTAATTTAATCTCATGTGGGTGGAATCATGCCACAACTATTAATGCTTAATCATGATGAGGTTTATGTAAAAATTAGTTAAACCTATGTGGGTGCTTAGGGTGTGAGGTTAATATAAAATGGGGAAGGAATGGATCTGATATGATAAGATTCATGCCATAGCTGAAACAGTTGCCCCATAATGGCGCATTTGATGAGTCAAAATAAGTCATTTTTTGTTGTGAAGTCCGAACTAGGAAAATTAATTATTACACTATTTTGGGGGTCATATGGTATTTTCATCACAATACACTTGTTCATGCCATAATGGGTGATGAAGTGAAGAAGACCACGACACGATAGAAGGAACCATGCTACTATCACTTGGGAAATAAAGGTTTAATGTTTTACTGGTTTTGTAGATTTGAGGCATTCCACGCCACATTGCATGAACCACAATGTAATGGGTATGACTAGAGGATATCAGTGGATTTTAGGCATTAGAGAATTCAAAATTCCATGTCATAATCTATGAACCACACCATAAACCTGGCCAAAGATCTTATGAGATACTCCAAGATCTTTGGGATTTATTCTTCATTATCTTTCATATCTGAGGATTACATCGTGAATAGAGGTTCCACCCCACAATTCATGTAATGTATATAAATAAATAGGTGATCCACCTGGATGGAGTTTGTGTAATGAAACAAAGAGAGAGCCACCTATTCCAGGAGCATTCAAAGGGGTCTTATTAATATTTTGAGGAGAAGAACGAGGGTGAACACTGAGTCCAAATTCCAAATTAATTTGAGGTATATGAAATAGGGATCAATCAATTTTTTAGTGATTTTCATTCATATTATAATTTGAGTTCAATACAATCCCCTTTCCCCTTTCCCCATTCCTTTGATAATAAATTGGAACTATGGGTAGTGAGATCACTAATGGTTCCAAACACAACAGAAGCACCTATTAGGCCTATGGACAACCCAATTTTTGTTGGTTTTAATAGATCATCCACAATGTACATGACATGAACATCATTACCAATGAAAATTTTCTGAATAATATTGAAAAATACTTTTTCTAGAACTAAGAGATGATCTTTTTCATATTAATTTATAATTTTTTAATATAATGAAGAAATACCTTAGTCTTGAGTTCTTTATTCAATGCAGGTGTTGATAATTTGAAGACTATTCCATTATATTTTTATTATGTTGATGATGACCCAAATTAAATCCCCTCTAACAATGATCCACACATTCTCCTTTGGTCTCAGAACATCATCGATGGTACTATAGGTACTAGCATGGTGGTATCAATTGTATTGCATCATTCCTTTGATTATAACTATGATCCCTTTAATCTAGAAAGGACCATCTCTTAATCTCTCTAGATTGAGAGAAATAGAGGAAGATAAAATCTCTTGAGATTGAGAGAAATCCCTAGAGACATTTCTTATTGAGAGAGAATTTTATAGGGAGGAGAATGTTGTGCACAATGAACAACCTATCACAATTCACATAATTGTGTATTTATAGACCCAGGGTTAGAGTTTCATATTAATTAATTTCACAAAGACCCTAAATAATATGTTAAACCCAAAAATAACCCCATGCCATGTAATTTTTTTATTATTTTATTTCATGGAGTGCTCTAACCTGTGTAATGATAAGTATTATTTACAATATGATAAATAAATATTTATCATTGAACTAATAACTGGGTATACTCATCCTCTTTGAAATTTATTGAATTTATGAAAAAAATATTATAAATAAATATCATATTCACTATCCAATGAATAAAATATTTATTCTAATATTCACATAATTAAATAAATTATTTTTTAATAAATATTTATTTATTACCTTGTGAATAACAAGAGATAAATATTATAAATTAAATAAATAAATAAATATTATATTCACATTCTAGAGAATAAAATATTTATTTTGATATTCACATCATAAATTATTTATTAAATAATGGATAATTATTTATTACCTTGAGAATGACAAGTGATAAATAAATATTATATATTCACATAATTAAATAATTACATAGTGAATAAATATTTATTTAATATTTGAGATCATTTAATAAATCCTAAATAAATATTACTTCTTAGTCTGAAGAATAATATTTATTCCAAATATTAAATATAAATATAAATAATATTTAACTGAGATCAAAGGAAATACTTTGTGTGTGATCCGCTAGGAATCTTCCTCAGTGGTATTAGGTAGAATTGGATAAAGTCCAAGATTACTATATAGTAATGGGTTAAGGTACACATAGAATAAGAGGATATATCACAGCAGAAACAACCACATATGAATTCTCATTGTGTAATATAATCGCATTGCCATGATATCTCATAAATTAGGTTGCACACCCATGTCATTAACCAATATTCTTGATACATCTTTCTTTGACTATCTAAAATAAACCCTTAATTACACCATGACCATGGAATTTAATATGAAGGTTCTATTTCAATCCAAGGTATGAGATATCAAATTCCATAAAGATAGAAGATAAAAATCTTTTCTCGACATATTCATTAATAACATATCATTCATGGCGCACCCAATGTACCCGAATTCATTGTGATCATATATCATTACAGTTTATGACACTATATCAAAGTGTGTTAGTCATAATATGCATTCATAATAATCTTAAAGTCTAAGGATCATTACACACATTCATATATAGGAATATCCAATGACACATAAATATGTGGATTTCTTACAAGTGGGTTTGTTCTCATAGTCTCCCATATTAGATATTACTAAGTGATAACTTCATGAGATGAAGTCTCATATGCTTACGAGTTCTTGTACTAGAAATTCAATATATTCTATATCCTATCATAGAATTTTATCTGACTGTAGAATAATATTTATTAATATTTTCATAGAAATTCAAGGTTCTCATCATAATGGAGAACTTCCCTGACCTTTTTAATTAAATGGATATTTTAGAGCATTATCAAATTAATGCTATGTAGAAGAATAATCAACATGAGATAAGGTATTTATTAATACTCAAATCTATAAATATATATGAAATATAAATTACAAATTATTTGGTTCTAGGGAACAAACTCCAAGAAAATACCACTTGAATTAGAGGAAACTGTTAATGACTGGTAAATTATCACATATTAAACATGCTTCTATATATTATGGCAATAGTTATTGGGCCCACCAAATTTCCACGACTAGGGTTGGTAAAGCCACATGTTTGTGTGGAAAATATACCTACAATGATATCACTACCTTGATAAAATACCTAAATTTGTGATATTATCGAGTATCCACCTCTTGTTACCATATAAAAAACCTAACATATCGAATAAGTCCATAATCTAAGCTTATCATAATAATGATAAAACTATTTATTTTAGTATAACCTAAAAAAATAAATGGACATTGCTAAACTGATTCTTAAGCTATATTAGAAGCCACATCATACTCAGATATTATAGATATAACAACCACTAGCTGCAATATGTTTACCTTTTATATTTACCAAGCCTTATTATGATACTAGATCAAATTGAACTAAATAAAGACAAGTGTTCAATTCCCTTGGTCACTAGTATTCCCACTTCTCTAGACACTAGGAACTCATCATGTTCTACTTTGTCAAGTACTATAGGATAGTCATAATTGAAAATCAGTGTAGTTATGTTGGATCTATTTTATATTAACCTACTATGAATTATAAATTAGTGATATCAAACATTAGTACATATCATGGCATATGAGATAAATTCCTAGAACTTATGCTTGTGAAATTCTTTTAATCTCAATAATCTCTTCCCATGCCTATGAATGTTCTACTGGAAATATTATATGGTAATAATAATTCATTCTTTAATTTTTTTAATATGTATTATGATTAGATTCAACGAACTCAGAGATATTTTTTATAGATATTATTCTTTATAACATAGTTTCTACTTAAGTAATTTTTGGAGAAATTCATTCCTTAGTATTAAAAAACTGTTAAGATGCAACATTTGTTTTCCACATGTTATAAACATATCTATCTTGAAAACCTATAGTGCTCCCACTAACTTGTTAGAGACACATGTCACTCATTCATTTCCAAATGAATATTAAATGATCACTATGAATGATTAATCCATAAGTGATTTTATTTAATTTTTAAATCTTATTGGAATTTATTGATGCCACCAACCTTTCTAGTTATGACTTATAGATATATAAAATATGGTATCCTTTTTGGACACATCATATAGAAATATTCTATAAGGCTTCCTCCAAATAAGGTGGCCTTGACAATCAATAGTCCAATATAATGATCATAAAAGTATGATTTTAAAAGATGAATTCAAAAGGATTTTATTCATTATAATTAGTGTATAGGTTTTTCATAGACTAAACCTTTCAATAATCAATCATGCTTTATTGGTACCTGATTTTACCATCGATGTCATGTTTCTCTTAAATACTGACTAGTAATATCAAGACTTAGAAACATTCAAAATATGGAGTCCATAAATATTAATATGTGCAATCCATTACTTGAACTCATACATACTTTTCAAACTCAACATGCTTCTATTTACTGCTTATTTATAGGAATATTTATTCTAAAAGAATAAAATATGTATCACCCACCAAATGAACATAAACCACCTCTTTGGTTATAACTTCCTACATATTATGTACCTCTAGAACTACACCTCCCACCATGCTTAGTGGAGGCTAACATTCAAATTCCAACTCACGTGCATCCAAATTCTTAAACCGTAAAAGTTAATTCTTCTACCAATATCCTTAAAGAGATAATATTCCTTTATGGAAACATAGTTTATATTGACTAAACATTAATATCCTTAGTGGATATAGGATTATTAACTGAGATTCACAAAGTGTTTCATGTTTGTTTGTAGAAAATTCCAGCTTTTAATAAATAGTTTTCAACAAACACTTGTGGTCATGTCTTAATAGATTCTTATAAAATCACAATATATATGATATCCATTAGTCAATATAGTTATAAAATTGTTAGTTATTGCACCACTATTTTCAAAACATGTATTGGAAGAAATTATAGAATATTTGAAATGTATATAAGACTCATCATTAATCTTCCTTTTACCACCATTATGATTTTGATGTATACAAGGAAATGTGAGTTTGGGAATACCATTACTCTACATGCATGATCAATGATTACTTGGATAATATATTCCATGACAATACAATTTAGAGGTTCCTCTATCTTTACTAAGTGCACCCATTTACCTAATTGAGCATATCTAAATTTTTAAAGGAATCTTGTGAAGTATATGAATTTACCTCTAGCTTTATAATAGTTTATGTGGCCTTGTTAAACTAACTCTAAAATATTTGTGTCATACCTTTATTTCTAAAGGTTTATTTATCTAAAACATGATATAATAGTTTGTTAGTATACCCAGTATCTTAGCTCAATAGAGAGTAAAATACTTTTATAGGTATAAATAATTCAACTAATTTCATTTTTTATTTGATAAATAATTATCTTACCCTTATTAGGTAAGATTATTATATTTTATATTCATCATTAAATTCATGGATATATGTGATTCAAGAGTTATTAAACCATTAGTTTAGTATGAATTACCAAAGAAATTTTTATTCCAATGCGAAATAATGTCTTGTTGTGTCTAGATGGACACTAAGATAAATGTTTTGACAACACTCATTACAAACTCAAATCAATACATTTTGAAAATTTATAAGTAGTTTCTTCTCACTAATGACATATGAATCACCCTTTCTCATCATATGAGGTAATTCAACATACTTTTTATGATATTTCCAAAATTTCTTTATTATTGAATGAGAATATATGTAAATAATATTGTATTTTAGTTCTTGAGAAGTCCAATAAAAATATTATATTCAAGGATTAATGTTCCATAAATTTATACCTACATTTACTTTCATTTATTTCAATTTTTCCAATAACTATTTACTTATACCTGAGAAGCAAATAACCTCTCATTCATTTCCCTTCCTATTAATCCTTTTTATCTTTGAATTTCATTGTAAGGACACCATTAGAGTTAAAAGTCCATGGGATTTAAAACCTTTTCTTTCATTTTTATCACCACAAAGAGTGAGGAAATAACTTTCCACCAAACCTTATTTTTTTGGGTGAATTATAATCAAATGGATTTATAAATAGTTTCTCTATACTGCTCATTTAGTCTTGGATGAATAATGAGAACCATGGTGGTAAGGTTGATAACATGAGTTCTATGGATGATCTCTTATCCAAATAGAAGCTTAAATTTAAATAATATACTTTAGTACTTTAATACATGGATATAATCTAAGAACCCCTTTCCAATTTGTAGTAAAATAGTGTAGTAAGAACATCATTTATCTTAAAGCCTATAATTATTCTTCTAAAGAGATATAAAATAAGATATTATGAATTAATCACCCTTTAATAACTTTTATAGGCATTATTTCCACCTTTTCTTAGTGGGAATATGATTAGGTTTGATGCATTTCAACACATAGTATAAATCATACAATAGTAAAGTAGTGTAAAACATCTATTCCACACTAGGAAGTTTTTTCCTGTGAGGACATGCCTTGAGTTAAGGAATGATCGTAGTGTTTTTTGTGATTTCTCTCAATTTTTTTATAATAATTAATTAATTAATATATATATATTAGTACTTTACTTGATTACAAATGTGTTAGATGAATATTTTTAATCATTTTATTAAGTCTCCCACTATTTTATCAAGTCTTAATGAACCTAACCATTGAACTCATAATGACTCATCACTTAATAAATTTTAGTGTAAAGGATACATATTTACCTTATTATAATCCATAAAAGGACATGAAAATTATAAAATGGTTTTTAGGTAGGTGGTCTTGCCAACTGTGGGATTACTGATTCTTGTTCCATTGAGTGGACTCCCCAATCCTGAAATCTTGGCTCAATTTTTCTCAAAAATCTCCTCTAATTTTTTTCTTGAATAGAAAAAGGTCGTTAAATCCAACACAATTTTGTTTAATTCAACTCATCATATTTTTTTTATATTTCCTGATAATTAAATTTTCCCATGAAAAAGGCTTGAATTGACACTTTAACTAAGGTCCATCTTAACTTAGATAATAGAAGATGTAATGACTTAATATTAATTTGAGGTATTTTTTTAATTATATATAAATTTTATTATTTTATATTCTACATTTATTGTTAATATTAAGTTTATTTTTTGTAAGTTATTATCTATGCATCGATAAAATATTTTCGCATAATATTTTTTATTTTAATTCCATCTTTTCATATTAATACATTCATTTATAAAATAAATCATACATCATACTAAAATAAAATAAATTAATCATGGAATGATCATGACATTTAACCAGTGGTTTTTTTATCAATAAGATAATAAATAAACCATCTAACCTAAGGGAAAAACTCTTTGAGCCAGTCTAGACTCATGTTTTTAGCATTCCAACTTTGTCCTATATATCTCCTTAGTTTGGTTTTTCCTGAGATCTATCTTAAACTAACTCCATGCACATGATAGATCCATAATTATAATTATTTTACTTCACTTATAGGTTAAGAGAATGAGGAAGGGTGTTTTCATAAAAGAAACTATGGACATGTAGGCCCATGTATAATAAGGAGGGAGGGATGACTCACATTCCATCAATTTAATTTAACAAAATAATTAAAAAAATCCCATGTAATAATTAAATTAAAAGATACCATACACATAAAAAGGTTGGTATAATCTCACAATCACTCATTTGTGTAATAAATATGTATTTAAAATAATGGGATATCATTTATTTTGATTTATTCTTTTACTAAGATAAAACGAATGCAAATTAATCCAATTAATTATCCTATTAATCAATTAATTAATTTTATCTTAATAACCTTCCAATCCATCCCAGATATATTCATCCAATTTGATTTTAAATAAATTAAATAAATAAATTATATTTAAAATTTAATTAAGTACACAACCTGTAATTTAAGGCAACACGATGTATACCCATATGAACTACTCAACATGGTCCTTGTTGTATATAGTTCACTCACACAACATATCATGTACATGGAATATAATTAAATTTCATAATGTGTACTATCAATAAATGAAACATGAGGCACACAATTATGCTGTATGTATTGATTTAATGCATGTAGAGTATATAGTATGTAACGATCATACACAAATTATAATTCCAAATTTTATAAATAAATTAATTAAGTATTTAATTTCATATAAAACCTATGATATGGTGAATATGAGTCAATAAATGACATACACAACACATAATAATGAGGTTTATGGAGTAATAAATTATTATTATTTTATTAATTAATTTACGCAGTGTATATCCTGACTTGGAAGGTATTCCACATAAACATGTATGAATTAATTATGCTGCATGGACTTAATTACTCCATGTGTGAATTAATTACATGACATGTAATTTAATAACCGAACATATAAATTTATTACACTACATGTATATTAATCACACCACATGTGTATTAATTACCCCACATGTGAATTAATTACACAACATGTAAATTAATTACATATTTTTTGAATTAATTGTACTTCATGAGGATTAATTATAAGACATGTGAAACAATTACACCACATATGAATTAATTACTTTGAATGTGAATTAATTTCATGTCATGTGAATTAATTAAACTACATGAAAATTAATCACATTGTGTGTGAATTAAGTTCACTACATGTAAATTAATTACATCACATGTGGTTTAATTAATTACTTCGTGTTTGTTGACCACATGACCACAACATCATGTGGTTTTACACGACATGTTGTAGAGTTACATGTTGTGTAACTCTGAAAACCATGTGCCACCTATGGATGATTCTTTAGATTTTATTTATATATTATTAACCAACATGGTTTACATGAGAAAGAAACAAAGAGGAGAAGAATAGATCTCAAAATTCATATTAAAAGAAATAATTTCTTAAAATGAAAACTAACTTTTAAATATGTAAAGTATCAAAAACAAACAAATAATTATAAATTGAATTCCACTTCTGTGATAACACTTGATGGTTCCAGATGAAATAGAAGCACCTATTGGTCCTATGACCAACTCATATTTTTTGGATTCAATGGATCATATTTAATGTACACATTGTTAATGCTATAACCAAATATTTTTTTTGAAGAATATTGAAAAATATTTTTTACAAAACCAAGTGAGGATTTTTTCACATTAAATTTTAATTGATTTAAAAGTATAAATAAATTGCTTGGTTTTGAGTTCTTTATTCAATAAATGTTTTGATATTATAAAGTTTGTTTGGTTTTATTTTCGTTACATTAACAAGGACCCAAAGTAGATCCCCTCTAGTAGCAATCCACACAAGCTCCTTTGATCTTGGAACATTGCTGATGGTACTTTGGGTGTTAGTGAAGTGGTACTGATAATCTTGATTCTCTCCTTTGATCATAACCATGATCCGTTTAGTCTAGAAAGGATTGTATCTCAATATATCTAGATTGATAGAAATGAAGTAAGGGAAAATCTATTAAGCTTGAGAGAAAATTTTATAGATGTTCTTTATTTCGAGAGAATTATCTAGGGAGGATAATTTTGTGCATGATGACCAACCTCTCAAAATTCTTGTAATTTTCTATTTATAGACCCATGCTTAGGGTTTTATATTAATTAATTGCACAAATTACCTTAACAATTGTTAAACCCAAAAGGAACTCCCTGTCATGTAAAATTATAATAATATTTTATTCCATGACATGTGCTAACCCACACATGATAAATATTATTTACAGTCTGGTAAATAAATATTTATCATCAAACCAATAACTAGGTCTGCTTATCCTCCCTGACATTTATTGAATTTTTGAATAAATATCATAAATAATATTATATTAACAGTCTAATGAATAAAATATATTTTAATATTCACATAATTAAATAAATTATTTATTTCCTTATGTTGGCATCAAAAAATTCATGCCATGAACTTTTCCGCATGACCATGATGTGACACCCACTTAGACCACACATGTTGAGTTTGAGTAGAAATTTATCTCCATGTTGGAAGAAGAGGCAGATTAGATTTCCATGTATTTTAAGACTTATCCGCATTGAGGAATAAATATTACTTAGAAATTCTTCCCTATTTATTGGCATGGTGGTGTGAACCTCCCTTTGAGAGTAAGCCGCTGATTCCATAAATAAGGATAAAAAGGCATTGACACCATAAAACACATTTTAAGGGTATTTTAGGAACTTTTTTACATCATAAAACCTCTCTCTAGGGTGTATACAACATATCTAGGGGTGTAGTTCACTTTTTAGGCTTTGAATAGTTGTAGATCCAAAAAAAACTTACAGATCAAAATTTATGGTTGTCAGAAGTCTGGAATTTTTATAAAGAAATTCAAGATATCACTAACCTCCTTCAGGAAACTCGTTTTCCCATATCATGAAAGTCAAAGATATGTGGAGAACCTACATAGAACAACCTCCATGAAGCACATTCATGGACTAGCATGTGCAGAACAGCCTGCACAATCCACTTACGCAGATCAGTCTGCATAGACCATCCTGCATGATCCACCGACACAGACTAGCTTGCGCGGACCAGCCTGTGTAGAGCACCTGCATGATCCACCTACATGGAGAACATATGCAAACCGGCCTATGGTAACCACCTGCTCGATACACTAGTGTGAGAGACCTGTGTGAATAGCCTCTTTCACCCAGGTTCTCAAGATTACCTATAAATAGAACCCTTGGGATCCCCATTTGGAAGTTCGAGAATACTAGAAGAATCCTCGAAGCTATCCTCATCCCAATCCTTCAACCAATTCCCCAAAACCTTCTAGGTATCTCTCTAATCCTCAAAATAAGAGGTAATTAAAAAATATTATAGGGCTCAGGGTTCCTTCAAGGTTTTAAACACTAATGACCTATGTGAGGAGACACTTACCCCCAGTCTAAATGTACTAGGGTGAAGTCCCCCTCCTTGACTAAGGAACTGCATATAAACCTTCCAAGAGAACCTGAAGAGACCTTTAGAGATTAAAGGATAGAATCACCCAAGAATGATTTACCTGGTGGTTATTCGACCAAGAAGTTACCTCAATCTCACCTAGGTATCACCTGGGAGAGATCCCACCTCACTCGCCCAGGTATCACTTGGGAGGGATCCCAACCCAGACATCATCTAGGTGAATTTATCTCACCCAGGAATTACCTAGGTAAGGTCATGTCTAGATCACCCAAAAAATACTTGTGTGAGGTCATAACAAGTTCACCCAGGTGTCACCTAGGTGAGATCCTCACAATTCTCCCAAAAAATACATGGGTGAAGTCAAAGCTACCTTGCCCATGTATCACTTGGGTAAATCACCCTCCGACTCACCCATGTATCACCTAGGAAAAGTAACCTCTAAGAATTATCTCATATCATCAATAATTAGTAACCCATTTCTTTATGACCTCCCTTCCAAGTGGTGCAAAATTAAGACCTCCACCGAGGCCCTCAGACTTGTATGTTCAAAGCATAAGACACACCGACAATCTTTCTTGACCATGCATTCCCATGGTAAAATGGGTCACCCCGTATTTACCCTACCTAGTAGCTAGGGTCCTCATCCTATCAATCATGAATTCTTGTGGTAATGAGGAATCCAACCCTAGTGATTGTGGAAGAGGATTTACCAGCAGTGTTTATCCCCACACACCACATGAAATGTGAAGAGAATCAGGCCATATCTATATGAATACATAAGTCCCAACCATTGAGGTTTGAAAACAAGAGAGGATACAAGAACATCCAAGCTCCATCTTTATTCCTAACTACCCTTCCATGACCTCATCCTCATTTACTAGAGAATGAGGAGCAAGTGTATCTCTTAGGTATCACTCTTAGAGTAAGCCCCTAGTTTTTCTTATAAAAATTTTCCCCACCTTTCATACCCTCTCCCTCTTCCACCAGTGTATGAAGGAGATTGAGTGAAATACTATATCTTCCACTTTCTATTATTTCTCACATTGAGCATGACTCACACATGCTTTGGGGTTAGTGGTGATCATGTCACTAGAATGATCAAATACCTTAAAATGGGACTTCTCCATAGGTTTAAGCCCAAACCATTTCGAACTATGTGGTATTTGATTTCTATCCAAATGGGATACACAAGAAGCCCCCCCGAGGTTCAAATTCAAAACTGCAAACTCACCCAAATCTTCTTTGGTCCATATTCCCAGTAGGGTCATATCCAACCAAAAGGGCCATATTCCTTCCAGGTCCCTCCATCACCATTCTTATTGGGCCGTATTTCTAGTAGGGTCCTATCCAACCTAGGAAGCTATATTCCTTCTTGGGGCCTTGGGCCATTTTATCATAAGTCCCACAACATCCTTTGCTGGGCATCTTCCACCTAGACGTCCTTTCTGTATGAAATTAGACTGTATGGTTTGGTCCTTGTCACATGAACCTAAAAGCTATGACGTGTCCCATTAAGTGATATAAAACATTGTAGTTTCTGATTCCTCTCACAATTATACATAAGAAACCCCTATCATGGTCCTAATCCCAACATCGAAATAACTCCCATCTCTCTGGATGAAAATAAATTACAGAGTTCCTAATTGTGTGCCTTAAAACCAACATCACAAAGTAATAAATGTAACCAAGATAGAGAACCTTTGATGCATAAAAATGGTCTCCATTGATGGAGAACCTTGTATACATAAATATGGTTTCTCATCAAGACATGCCCATAACTGATTGTTAATACATAGGGGTGACCAGTTCCATATTTTTAATTTAAAAGAGACTCATGAATATGTATTAAATCTATAAGAGAGTATCCTAATAGACAATAATTCCCCCCCAAAAGGGTGTGATGAGACCGAACTCCCATCCTCTCGACCAATGTGAGTTCTTAAGCATCATTGGTTGAGTTACCAAATGTCTGTATTCCTTTGGAAAGTAGGCCCATGAGATATCATGGATGTGAGAGCCATTGAGTGTTTCCGGTTCTATGAACAAATTCTATTGGAAATTGATCTTCCAAAAAAGGTTGTGAAACAAAAATGGTGAACCCGACATGAATCCTTTTATTAACCAAAATAACTATATCACAAACCTTTCACGACCCTTTCATACTCTTATAAAGTGAAAGTGGTCCAAACATGGATCTCTTAAGATAATCAATTTCACGTGTTTTTGTCTATTGTGATACTACTTTTCTGAGTTCTATAATTTTTGTTTGTCATATAAAACTCTAGGAACTTTCATCAGAGATCTCTTCGATCCAATGGAATCCTACCAACTAAAAAAAATGTACATGTCAACTGCTACACAAGCTAGGTCCTCATCCAACCATAGGATGCCATCACCAACCCAACGTCTTCAACAACGGGTTTCAAATGCATTGGTTTAGAAATACCACATTAATAATAATATCCCAACCTTGGAGTCTATACATGAATGCCTATAAGATATGAATACTTGATAGCTGTACACTCAATGAAAGATAATGGAAAATAAACAAATAACACCTATTTTCATCTCAAACCATTTTGGGAGCCTTTCCGCATAATGCAATAACAAGTTCCTCCCTTACCTTAGGGATGCAAAAAAAGGTCAGAAATGGCCTCATCTCAACTGCATAGGGGTCAAACCATATGGATCCTTCCAACAATCATTTCCACCAATTAAATATAGTGAAAATTTCTCAACATGATGTGGATGTCACCCTATGGGCTCTGGATTAGGTCACTCAGATCCGAGCGTCTAGGACATCCCATCGAGGTTAACGATTGAATAACCAAGAATATGATCACATCCCTATTACTTACATATAATCATGCTCACAGGACATGGAGAATACCTATGAGTAGGCCCATATACCTGATCCCATACATTAAGTCTTCCAATATAATTTACTAGAAACCCGAAAAACCTACCGACATGCCCTGACCATAAATAGAGGGTATACCCATGTCTCTACCCCTACACATGATGATTTTTGGTATATCTCAACAAGAAATGGAGGATATAAGTAAGGATATATCCTTTATCCAACCAATAAATGGGTATATATCCCTATTCCAGCTGAATAAGTCACTCACTACATATTGTCAATGCTGGAAGGATAGGTAGCACTCCTTAAACACATTCTACAGACCTTCCAAGACACAATGATTGGAACAGAAGTGGTTAAGAGTTAGGGATACAACCCTACCTATATAATCATAATATCTCATAGATATAATATAATGATCACTTAGTAGATAACACACATATCTTCTCTTATGTAGGAGGGTCATCAGAAAAAATCTTGTGATAAATGGACAACAAGATCATGCACACACACCCGTTACAACTGGAGACCATAGGTCCCCTTCAATGGACACTCTAGGGCGTACATATACCTCTACCAAAACTCTAAATACTTTTTGGTATATTTTGGTGGTAACATGAGAGTCACTTAATAAATCTATCATATATAAAAGTCAATGCCCACAATATGTGACTTCAGCAACCTAAAGGAGAGAACCTAAGAAAGAGTCTCAACAAAGGAAAATTGAAAACCAAGAGCAGATCAATGATCCAACTCTACTTAAGGTTAACTTTATTGAGGCTCTCAAACATCTATAAATAGTGGAAAAAGATCCCATTAATCTAATACCAAATTAAAAAAGTAGCATCCATAGTTATGAAGGTCTGCCTCACAACATTTCTACTAGAAACTCTAGAGGTCCTTCCAAAATATCTACCACGAATTCCTTCTTCATAGTCATGAAATGATTGACTGTGAGAATAATTCTCTCGATCAGTACCATAAAAAACCTCATCATGGTTAGAGGATTAAACAATAAGAAGGTCCTCCCCTTACCATAATCCACCCTGAAGGTCCTCTATAAGGTATACACTGCAAAAATTATCATTATAGTCAGAAATAAAACCATGATTGTAGTCCTCCACATCATGGATTTTTTCATGAAGTTACTCCAAGAGGTAATATTTTATTTTGACAAGAAGGTACTCCCTTTACCAAATCAATTGTGATAAATCCCTAATATCATAAGTCACTTGATATGATGAGGTTAGTCATACCTGATGCCTTATCATTGATAAGCGATATCCTTTATCAATCAGAAGATAATCCAAGGCCACAATCAATCTCCAAACTACCCTTGGATCACCTACCTTCCAACACAGTAGAGGAGATTCCTCATAACCCCACCACTTACAAAAAAGCTACCATAAAACACCCTATTTGGTTAGACCAGGTGGAGGAATCTTCTATAGAATATGAAGCAGACATATTACTGATGAAAAATCAATTGGATGAAGATAATACATTGATCATGTTTTGAACCTTATCCAATCCTTAATATGGAATTCAAAAAACATTATTAGAAGATTTTTTGCACGAAATTTGACTGAACATATGGGAGAATCTTCATCACCTAAGGACCAAAGTATTTCCTTACAATAGATATAAAGATCATGTATAGGTGATCGAAGAACTACATCATAAAATTGAATTATCTACCTTTCCAGCTATGTGATGCCTAAAATCAGGGAAATAATGTGAGGGTATATAGAACACATGACTTAACATATTAAGAAAGATACTCTAGTTGATAAATAACACCCTAATAGGTGACTGAATTAGGGGATGGGGTGAGATAGTGCATTGGATTTTACCTTACTCCTCAATTAATAGGACTCGCTAGACATAATGTCATGAAACATCATTGATTCTAGATGAACATTAGAAGAAAACTTTTTTTGTGAAAGATGTCACACTTAGTAGGAATCAAACTTGAAAAAATATTAGAAGTGTCAGGCTTGATGAGAAAAATCCATTAAAAGACTCTCACATGAGGCATCTAAGAAGGTTGAGAAGGCTTTCATTCAAGGAAGGTTAATCTACAAATAATAAAAATGACTTCAAAAGTAATTAGCTCATATGTAGACCATACGATGCACCCAAATAATGATCTAATAAAGATTTGAAATTTAATGAAACAACCTGGGGTACCATCAAACCTAACACTCGACCCGATCTGTCACATACCCGAAGGGAACTCCCGATCCCCATGGGTTGGTGACAAGCACCTGGGCATCGAACAACAAACTAGAGGGAATAATTTTTCCCAACCTGAACAAATTACATGGAATATATATACTAAAAAAAGGATTAGTGGAAGATAAACAAGATATATATGCCATGATTGTAAAAAAACAGCCAAAATAGACAAAAAAAGTAGCTAAAAACTCCAAAGGACAAGTCCAACTGTAAAGGAACCAAACCAGACAACTAATCCAAATGATGGCATGGACAAGCTCCCACCACCTCAAAACTGACTACCCAACTAGCTAACATGAACCTTACTGCCTAACTGTGACACCTTGAATTTCCCTACACTAGAAGACAAACAAAGGTCTACACACCACCAAAGAGGTGCACAAGGTGTGATCTAACAGGCTCAGTAGGATCCCACCCAAGTGTTCCATAACAAGACTCTATATAATAATTCTTGGATACTAATTTTAAGTAAAAACATGATATGATAAGCATTAAGGCATTTTTATAGAAAACATGGTAAACATTTCCCTATTCTCACAGTTTCAAACAAAAGTAGGTAAATCAATTTCAAATCACATTTTTCCACATCATTTTTCACAAGAATAAACATGCAAATCAAGGCTAACCTAGAAATATAATCAATACAAAATAGAAGTATAGGTATCACGACACCAAGGAATACAACATGTCTAGGATATAGACTACTCGTACCATAATAATCAAGTGCACAAATCTGATCCCATAAAAATAGTCCTAGGAAGAAGAGGAATACCTCATGAGTAAACCACCCAAAATGTCAATATCGGTCCCATAGAACAACAGGACTAGAAAATAGAGGAAAGCCTCAAGAAAAACATCCTTGATAATCACGAACAATGGATGATAGCCTTAAACTAAACCTTCTAACAAAATAACTAAGGTAACCTAAGTGCTCTTTTTCACAATTCATTCTAATGCTTTGAAAACCATTTCAAAACCATTTCACAAATCTATTTCAATGATTTGAAAAATACCCCTTTTAGTTATATTTATCAATAACCATTGAAAACCCATTTTTAATTAAAAACCCTTTTTAACACACACAAAACAATCATGCTAATTTCCATTTATGAATCAATTTGTAAAGCAAAAAATCAAGATCCATTATCATTGGCTAGAGACAGAATCACCTACCTCAAAACTCATGCCATACACGCTCATAATGGAATCCAAAATCAATGAAATCCAACAACGTCAATAAAGGCTCTAGAATCAAATCCCCACATCTTAGGATTGATCCAATTTAGAAAACATGGGGTAGAATGAAAAGGAAAACACCACATACCTTAAGAATGGATGTCCACCGCACCATAACTAACCAAGAAACGACCTATGAAACAAGATCTCACAATGGATCTAGAAGAAGAAAAGAATGAAAATAAAACTTAGATCCAAAGATCCAATACTTAAATGCTAGGGTGTTATTGTGATCACTTGAAATGAAAAAGTGGAAAGATCATTTACCTGGAGAGATGAACCACAACTGCAATGGAGATCCAACACCGAATATAATGATTTAGATGGAGCAGAGCCTCTCAAAAATGCATGAGGAGAGATCTAGGTCGAGGGTGAAGAATCTTGGAGAAAATAATTGAGATAAAAATATTGTGCACATGTTTTAAAACTGAATGTGGTCTGTTTCACGACATGTAATATAGTTACACTTTGTGAAATACATGGTGTACAAATACGCTAAAAAATCCATTGCCTCATATTAAAAATCTATTATTTAAAACATTCATGGTGTGAAACCACCATTCAAGATGTGTAATATTTCACAGCGTGAATCCCCTTTCACGACTTGTACTCCAAAAAATCTCTAACATCACCATTATAGGTATCCTCCCAATATTTAAGGAGGGGAAAACCATGATGAGGTTAAGGTAATACCTGATAAAACGATAATAGGATGTTATATGAAAGGTCAAGAGAGAAGCCATGCAAATTGAAATCGCAGCGACACAAGAGCAACCCAACCCATAGGGTTAGGGGTATTTTTAACTGAACATTACCCCACAAGGCCTACAAATCTGGTCCAAAAGGTTGTAGAAGTGGAGTAGAAACAACCCCATTCCACAGGGCTAGGGGAATTTTTACCTCATCCTTATCAACAATGAAGGTCAATATTTTCTCTATTAGGAGAAATTTCGAAAGAATAATCCTCATAGTTTGTACCATTTCATGACCTGAATTACTCGATCAGAACATGCTTGTCAAAAATATAAATAAATTACCTATGAGTCACCCTTTTTCAGATATATCCAAGGGGATATTTGAATTAGAATTTTAGGCCTCATAGGAGGCACATAAAAATTAGTCTATCAAGGGTACAACCATCCATGAAGATCACAATCTTTTTTGCAGATATCTTGAGGGAAAATAGCCCTCCTATCATTACAATATTAATGTGACCTAAAATGCATTATAGATTGGTGAGAATCATTAGCACCACCCCTCTGGATGATACAAAATATGAAGCTAATATAAGGGAAAGGGAGGAGGGTGTTTCCATCTGAAATACAATACATATGGAAATGACTAAATAGGGTATGCATACCAGAAACCCAAGGATCACTAAAAATTTAGGGATTCCCTCAAATGATCCCCTACCACCTCCTCAGTGAGAATCCTCCAAGGAAAAGGTTAAAGGTGAAATTATATTTCACCCACTACCTGAAGAGGTTTAATCTCTCACACTTGAGGAAATAATTGCTCAGTATGAGAAATATATAAAGGATTTTAGGAAAATCAATGTGTAACTGCTCTGAGGAAACATCATTGGTAGATATGTTCTTCAATTAGAGAATTATATCACACTTCTAGCCATTGTACCTTAGCAAAGAGGATTCGTCACAACAATTGAAGTAGAGTAAGAACATCCGCTCAATATGGGATACCAACAACTAATATACTTATAACCCACCATGATGAGATATTATCAGTTCCCCCAATTTGGGATGAAACCATAACTAGTTTATACACATTCTCATAGGCCAAACCTTGTAGGATATCCATTGCGAGTATAGGAAGAACTGCCATAGCTGGATCAACCTATTGTTCCCCTTGTTCAAGATCCTATCTAGTTGGCAATTTTTCCCCAGATCATCGACACTATTAAGTCATTGGTAGCTTGATTAGAAGTTGTGGAAAGACAACATACACTAGTAAAACCATAAGGTAATTCATAACTTGAATGGGTGGATGTGACTCTTCCCCTAAAAAACCTTGGAAATCCTATATTACCAACATTTAATGAATTAGGGGATCTATAATATCATTTGAAACACTTCATGTCTTAGTGTGGTCCCATGATGGGAACCCTCGAACAATAAGGGTAATCCAAAATTAATTGTTTCATGAAAACCTTAGAGGGATTAGTATTCACATGGTATACCAGTCTACTAGTCTGAACAATTAAAGGGTGGGAAGATATTTGATGAAAATTACTCTATAAATTCATCTCTACATTGTAGAAGATGAAGGTCCTCGATCTCTCAAAGTTTAAATAGTGAGAAAATGATAGGGTTTCATATTTTATTTCCAGGAATAAGAGTTTAACTTACTCCTTGAATTTGAAGCTTCCTCAAAAGGATTTGTTGGGACTTTTCATTGAGAATCTTCATGATGAACTGTGAATGCCAATTGTTTCGGTAAAGTATCCAAGTGGATTTTGGGATCTTGTCACAGTAGCATAAAGGTTAAAAGATTCTATTTTGTGAACAAGGGCCAATTCTCATTTAGTATCAGTAACCCGGAGAGAGAGAACAGTTAAGGTGGAAACCAAAATAGTCATCTTAAAACTAGCCACTACTCCATATCCAACTCCAAAGACCACACCTCCTTGTGAATCACCACCCCCTAAATGAAAACTTCAGAAATAATAACCACATCAAAATGAGAGAAGGGAACCTAAAAATTCCTAATTTGAGGATCATAAGAATAAAGTTTATTCCTTCTAAGATGAACAATTTATGTGCTACTTTATAGCATTCATGGAAAATAATTTATTGGGGCTTCTATATCCCAAGAGGCTTGATCAAGTTGGTCTTGATGACCGCCCAAATTATTTCTCATATCACTGAACATTGGGGCACATCATCCAATATTTTTTTGTTTTTAAATATATCCTATAGAAGATGGTTGACTCTAGGTAAGAAAAGTTAGGTAAACCACCAACACAAGTGTCATGTATTTGTGTTTCCACTCTAAAGGAAAAATGCGAATGATAGGAAGTTATGAGTAAGGGAACACAAGAGTTCAGTGAATGGATGGCTAGAAATACATTCAACTAAACTCATGTTATCCTTAGGCAATATCTAAACTAATCAAATACACCCCTAGTCTCTTATTTTTTAGTTCAACCAGTTTTAGTAACACTGTAGTCTTCTAAGAGACAATCTTCCAAAAAGAGGTTTAATTGGAAGAGTAAAAAACAAGCACTAGAAGATAAACATACACTAAGAACAAAATAAGTTTTGACACTTTCAGACTCCATGCCTCTAGAAATACCATGGGTTCTGTCCCCCCAAACAGTACCATAAGAATTTTCCCACTAGGAGGAATCCATGTAAGATGAATATTTGATATTTGATTCTATTAATGTCATCCATTTAATGGATATATTCTTAAATGATGACAAATATTACAAACCTAAGTTCCCTATGCCAAATCAAGGAACCACACGTAGATGTTACAAAGGCTAAGGAGGTAGGGGAATATGTAGTCATGGATGAGCTCAATATTCTGGCCACATCCCCTCCAAAGCTGTTTATGCTACCGAGACTCATGGAAGAGCCCTTTAGTGAGCACAAGAAGAACATGAAAACACACCTATAGTTAATAAAAGTCTTCCAGGAATGATTATTTTGGAAGATCAAATGGAAGGGGTGTAATAGTCTTGTCATCCTAGGTGGGTAGGAAGGCCAAGTTAGCCTAATACAATAGAAAAAAAAAGTTCCCTCAACATCTTCTCAACCACTCGACTCACCTACCCCAGACACTTCAACCACTAAATTTCTTTTTAGGGAATAAATACCTATAAGAAGGCATAAGCCTTTGAATTAGAAGTATGAAATCCTAAAGTAGTTGACTACTGTTCTAGTGAAGCTGTCAATTCTAGATGCTCTTAACCCATCAAAGGATCTCTAGGAAGCACTTGTAGAGGCTTTGATAAGCTATCAAGAGTTTGAATACGAGGTCACTACTACTAAGGTATATTGGGTAGAGATCGACCCTATGGAATGTCATAATATCATCTCTTTTATAGAACATGACAATGATGCTGTGATAAAAGGGCACATCAGACCCTTGTATGTGTTGGGAAGACTAGATGACATTGGCACTAGATGAGTTTTCATCAACAATGGATCATGGTTCAATCTTATTATGATCCAAATGATTCATCTATTGGGTTAAAATGAAGCTAAACTGTCTCTTTATCCCATGAAACTCCAAGGATATGACAAGAATAAACAAAATCCACTTGGTCAGATCAATATTAAAACTCAATTTGGGGACCTGGTGTCCAATTCTGAATTCTTGGCCATCCAAAAAGATACATATTTCAATTTCTTGATTGGAAGGACTTGGATGAACCAATATACAACAATCCATTCATCATATCACCAATGAATAAATTTCTACATCAATGGAAAAAGTGGGATATTATATGATGATAAATCTTCATTTGAATCTTGTGAGGATAAATAACTTGATGTAGGATTTTATTAAAGAGAAGGGAAGAAACCCATGACCAATGATATTGCTCAGATTACCACCATTATTGGTCTAAAAATGACCCCGAACAACCCATTAAATGAGATCATTGATGAATATGTGGTACCCATCAACCAGATCAAAGATTTCAGTTTATAATTGGGCATGTACTCTCTAACCCTCATGATATTAGTCAGGTCAGTTAAACCTGAACAAACTAAATAGGTCCCTAATCCTTCTATAAAAAGCAATGATTTCGGTGAAAATTCCCTCGCTTTATCCCAAGGAATTCAGAAGATCCCAACATCATTAGCTGAATTTGAAGAGACTATCACATCACCATTGGGTAATGAAGATATATTTACCTTTGAATCTCAGAATGCCAATCTTTATATTAACTCTAATCATTCACCTTAATCACTCATCCATCCAAATATGGTCATGAATAAAATAATAATAGAAGAGAAAAATGAATAGGAATAGGAAGAGTAAGAGGAAGAGTAATAAGATCTCAAATATGCTCCTCCAGTATTTGAGGAGGGTTTCTCTACCACTGTTAATGAATTCTGAAAGGTAAATATGGGCCCAAAAGAAGACCTGCAACCTACACTAATTAGTGTGGCTATGACCATTGAAGAACAAGAGGTATATACCATTTCTTAAAGTATAATCAATATGTATTCACCTATAATTAAACATAAATGCTAGGCCTTGATCCTGATGTGGCCGCCAACCACATGGGTGTACCAAATGATCATTGTCATTACAAGTAGGAAATTGGAAGAACACATACAACCCATGCCACCAAAGTAGAAGTTAAATTTGACAAGATCATAATAACCAATTTCATTCAGTAATTTCAATACCCAAAATGGATTACCAATATAATCCTAGTCAAGAAGAAGAAAGGGAAAATCAAAGTGTGTATTGACTTTAGAGATCTCAACCGACACTGTTTAAAATATAAATTCCCAGTTCCAATCATATAACTTCTGATTGATGAAATAGCTAGTTACTAAGTCCTATCCTCTATTCAAGATATAAAAAAATCTGTATGGACCCTGGAGATGAATAAGTCACTACCATATTCCAAACCTTGAGATGGTCTTCAACAAACTAAAACAACATATCCTAAAAATAAACCCCCTAAAATGTGATTTTGATGTAACTTTGGGAAAGTTTATGAGCTTCATAATATGCCATCATGGAATCAAGGTTGATTCAAGAATAAAAAGGCTATCCTTGTCATGTTACATCCTTAAAAACTCAAATAGTTGAGATGAATATAAGAATTCCTTACCTAAATTCAAAGGTTTATAGAAAATCTTGCTGGAAAGTGATTTTGTAAAGACTCAGAATTCCCATGTAATTTTTTTAATATATAGGAATTTTACGAGTCCATGAAAATTGACAGCGCGTGATTATGAGGCCCAGTGTGCCCGGAATGAATTTCTAAACTTTTTTTCGGGTACATTAAGTAAACATGCGAGCGAGTTTTTGTAACTTTTGAACTGGTGTTTGGAATTGAAATCCAAGTGCACTGTTGAACTTGCAGTGCCGATATTCGCTTAAGGAGACTTTCACCTCGATGACAGTTGGTCGAGAGTGAAAGTTAATTTTTGGGTTTTTCATGAAAGAATAAAATAAAATAAAATTGTGTAACATTTTATTTTATTTCTCTTTGGAACTCCCCATGTGGATGATGAGAGGTGGGGACCGCCATAAGTAAACCTCCCATGTGAGGTTATGGTGGTGGGGACCACCCGAGCCTAACCTCCCATGTGGGTTATGGTGGTGGGGACCACCTGAGACTTAAAACCCCCTTGAACCCCTTTGAACTCCCTCTTAATTGGTAGAAACCTCTTGAGCACCCCACTTAAATTATGCCAACTCCCCCTTTTAATTAATTAAGCCAACCCATCAATTAATTAAAGAATCTAATTTGAAATTATTCCAACAAATTAATAGATAACATAATCTATTATTTTGGATACCTCTTCAGTTTGGTGGAATTGGGAGGAAAGAGAACTTGGGAGAAAGATCTCCAATGAAGAATGCCAACGAAGAACACCGACTTTGACTCCAAATTCTTCCTTGGGACATTCGTTGATGAGGAATTTATTCAATGTCAATGAACTGATGATCGAGGAAATTCCGACATCACCGACATCATCTCCTTCCTCATAGAAAATCTTCAACGAATCAAACGAGGTAGGGGTTGTTTTTGAATTCTTGTAATTCTTCAATTAAATTCCTCATTCTTGGAAAGCATGGAGAACGTGGATCAACCAAGATGAGTTGATCCACGATTTGTATTAAATTTTAGAATTTGATGTTCTTGATTCAAGGTTTTTGTTGAGCCACTTGCTTCTACTCTAATGCGGAGGGTGCGGGCCAAACAAACATAGCCTGACTCCCTCTAGTGTCCGCAGCCCCACCACGCCGCTTTGTGGCTCCACCGTCTGTGGCCTTGCCGCAACACCCCACGGCCTGCCGTGCTTTCTTGCGGCCTGCCGCGCTACCCCGTGGCCTGTCGTGCTGCCCCGTGGCCTGCCGCGCCGCCCTACTGTGCTGCCCCGCGGCCTGCCGCGCCGCCCTGCGACCTGCCGCGCAGCCCCACAGCCTCACCGAGCCGTGACCTTATCGAGCCGCCCTGTGGCCTGCCACGCCACCTCGCGGCCTCTGCACCCCACGACGCTCCTCCGCCTGTGGCCTCACGCCACCCTCACGACCCTGAGGCCTTGGGCCACCCGCAACCTCCGTGGCCCCTCGCGACCCTTGAGGACACCGTGCCACTACTAGGCCAGGCTGCCAGGCCGGGCCTCCCAGCGCGGGCCGGGTCGGTCCGAACGGGTCAGACCAGACCTGAGCCCACTTCGACCCGTTTATGCACTTTCGACCATATCTTTGGCACCAGACGTCCGTTTGACGTACCATCTACAGTGCTAGAAACCTTGGAGAGAGAAGGTCCCTTTGGTATAACCCACTGGAGTTTTAGATAAATTTGGATAATGGTTGGGTTGGATTGAGCACGAATCCAACTGGGCCCTCGGGACTAAAAGGCTAATAACTTATAGACCGGGCGTCCGATTGACGCACTGTCTATTGCATTGAGACCCCTGTTACATGGCGGTCCTTTGGGATACTTCTTCGCGGGACTTCATGGCAGTTTAAGTATCAACCTATGGATTGTGGATCAGACCCTCCTAGAGACAAGAGAGCGCAGTGCGAGAACCCAGTAGCTGGCTGTGACATGAAGTATGAAGAGCGATCCTATGTGGGTTGGAACCTAGCAATCCTATGTGGGTCAGCACCGAGTGATCTTGTGTGGGTCAGCACCTAGAGATCCTATGTGGATCAGCACCGAGAGATCTTATGTGGGTCAACACTGAGAGATACTGTGTGGGTTAGCACCGAGCGATAATGTGTGGGCCTACCTCTTAACAGAGTAAGATGATTCAGTAGTTACATCTAATCATTTCTACTACTGTACTTAAGTTATACCTGGTGTGAGTTGAGTTCGTACCTGAGTGGTAATTTCCTTCATGGTAATACCTTGGTGGTATTCTTCTATGTGGCGTACCTATGTGGTACTTACCTTCACAACATTCCTTCCTTTGTGGAACAGTTGAGCTTGGGGCTTTGGAGTTGGACTCTGTGTTTTCCTCATGATTGAGATGGGTTTACTTGATAACTTTGGTATGCGTATGGGCATATACCTAAGTAGGGTCATCAGTTATTTCCTTCATTTGTGGTATATCCTTTGTGGATTTTGTGAGACCTTGAGGGTCTCACGGTCCCTACTGAGTATCATTATACTCACCCATGTACGAGCTATGCCCACACCTCATTGTGTTTGGTGCAGACGACGGACATCGTTGACTGAGGACGAGAGTACCAGGACTGGAGGTGCTCATAGGTGGACCTTAGACGAGGAGTACTGCAGAGATGACTGCACGAGAGCTGTACCTACCCTTCAGGTAGGATCCTTGGTGGGTGAACGCATGACCTTTTCAAGTTTACTTGTACTTCAGTTTCTTGTACTTTCCAATTGGGTTTTATTTTGGCCCCTTTTACTTACTGTACTCACTCTATTTACTATTCAGTTTACTTGAGTTCGTATCTTACTGTGTGCTTGGTTGCATGTACTTACAAGTTATAAAGGTAATGCCTTCCCAGTTTTAGGGAATATGCCTTTGGTGCTAGTCGCCAGCCCCTAGCCTATGGAAGGCGGGCTTGGGGTAGTCATGACCCGGGCCCCAGGGGACGGGTCGTGACAAATTGGTATCAGAGGAGTCGGTTCTACCGTAGAACATAGGACTATGATCTTCCTTTTTAATTACAATAGTGTTACGTTTAGTGAGTATGGTTATCATTTTAGGGAATCCAGTGTTGGTGCGGCGGCCGACGTATCCATACACCAGGACCTTGACTTCTGATTTCTAATTCAGTGTATGAAAACACTAATTGCGTGTGTGTTTTCAAGAGTTTTATGTGTGATCTCTTGAGTTAGCTCACCAGGTATAACTTTTTGACTGTGGTGCACCTGTTTCTTTTTTGGATGCCTCCACGCAGACATCCAGCTAGGGTTCCGGATATTATATGCACTAATAGCCCACCGAGCGACGAGGCCTCGGTTTGGGACCTCTTCCAGTAGAGGCACCAGCGGAGGCACCAACGGTATCATTACCCATTGGGCCATCGATTCCACCAACCCCAGTAGTATAGAGTGCACGCTGCTTGAGCGCATTGCACGATTTCCAGTGCCAGAGGACACTCAGGTTCAGGGGAGAGATGGAACCACAGGCTGCTGAGGATTGGTTGGAGGCTGTGGTGAGAGTCTTTCGACTGGTAGGGACACCATCAGATATCACGGTGATCCTTGCCGCCAGTCTTCTACAGGCAGTATCAGGAAGATGGTGGAGCTTGATGCTCTAGGATCACGACAAGGTGACACTTCTCTGGGCAAACTTTGAGAGCCTGTTTCAGGAAGAGTTTGTCCTAATGACCCTTCACGCAGTTCACATTCAGGAGCTACTTCATCTGCAGTAGGGAAACATGATTGTGGCTCAGTACTCAGTGAGGTTCACTGACCTCTCATGCTACTCCACAGATATGGTGCGAGACCCATTCTTTTGGGCCCAAACCTTCAAGAAGGGACTCAGCGGGAGATCGGGGCTTCGATGATCTCACTCAACATCCTGACGCAGGTGGGGGTGTTAGGGAGATCCCTTTTAGTGGAGAGTTTTCTTGCTGAACAGTCACCAGTAGTGAGACCCACTACCAGTCATCACATAATGGAGTCTTATGCAGCTGAAAACTTATAGATTCCACAGAGGTCCAAGAGGACCAGACCTACAGGTGGATGACCGTAGGATTTAGGATCGGTTGTGCGGGGAACCCAAGGCAGAGCCAGTCATGCCAGGAGCATGCAGTGTTACGCATGCGGTGGGCAGGGTCACATGGCTCGTGACTGTCCGACCCGCCGTATGGATGATCAGCATACGGTCAAAGGACTACCCAGGTAGAGACAGAGGTTCGACCGAGGAGGTCCGTAGGGATCAGGTGGATGTGGCAGAGGAGTTTGACGTGTAGATAGTGGTGGGTGAAGATTCAAGATGTTACCACCACCACCACCAGGAGGTCCACCCCAACCACAGGGAGCAAGTGGACAGGGGCGAGCTCAGCTCCAGGTCGCTGAGGCCTACGATCAAAGCGCTCCGGAGATGATACGATGTATGATCTGTGTCTACTCCACCTTAGCTAAAATACTTATAGACACATGTGCCAGTCATTACTTTATCGCCACTACCCTCGTTCGGAGCTCGGAGATTCCGATGGAGCCGTTGACTCGATCCTTACAGCTAGAGACTCCTACGAGATCAGATTCGACAATTACGCACTGGTGAAGACAGTGCAAGATTACTCTAGGAGGTGAGAGATTCAACTGGGATCTATTAGTACCAGCGTCGAGGCCTTACGACATCATCTTGGGTATGAACTGGTAATCTACATTCCATGCTTAGATTGAATGTATTAGGTGCAAAGTTTAGTGTGTGCACACGGATGGAACCAAGTTTACCTTCACCGGTGAGAAGGGAGCCTTTACAACATAGGATAGACTTACTCGGAGGAGAGTACATCCAATCACTCATCAGTTGGCTAGCCTTACCCTCAGAGCGGTTGATGTGGAGAGTCCGAGTTATCCTGTAGTGGTGGACCAGTATGTGGATGTCTTCCCTGATGATGTTCCGGGTCTACCTCCTTGCATAAAGGTGGACTTTTACATTGAATTGTACCCTGGGATGGCACCGATATCTACACCAGAATATCGGAAGGCTCCTGGTGAGTTTTATGAGCTGCAGGTACAGCTAGAGGACTTACAGGGGAAGGGATTCATTCAGCCTAGTGTTTCTCCTTGGGAAGCCCCGATTATATTCGCTAAGAAGGCGGATGGGAGCTTGAGACTTTGTGTCGACTATCAGCACCTGAAACAGGTGACCGTGAAGAACAATTACCCACTCCCGAGAATTGATGATATCTTTGATTAGCTGAAGGGAGCATAGTGGTTCTCGAAGATAGACCTTAGATCAGGCTATCACCAGCTCAGAGCACGAGATGAGGATGTGAAAAAGATGGATTTCAGATGTTGGTATGGCCATTATGAGTTCTTGGTTATTCCATTTGGTGTAACCAATGCTCCAATAGTGTTCATGTGACTCATGAATAGGATCTTTCAGCCATACCTTGATTACTTTGTAGTAGTCTTCATCAATGACATTCTGATCTACTCGGCTACTAAGGGGGAGCATGCCTATTGTTTGCAGGTAGTACTGGACATACTCTGAGAGCACTAGATTTATAGTAAGCTCTTGAAGTGCAAGTTCTGGATTCGAGAGGTTCAATTTTTGGGACATGTCATATCAGAGGCTGGATTTTTAGTGGATCCAGCGAAGATTGAGGCAGTACTTTCTTGGGATCCACCCAGGAGTGTGACAGAGATATAAAGTTTCCTGGGTTTGGCTTGTTACTACCAGAGATTTGTGCCAGATTTCTCTAGAGTTACAACACCACTATCAGAGTTGATGAAGATGGGGAAACCCTTCGTGTTGTCGGAGATATGCCAATAGAGTTTTTAGGAGCTGAGGTAGAGGCTGACTAGTGACCCCATCTTGAGACTTTTAGAGGAGGGCTTAGGGTACGTAGTCTACTAAGATGCATCAGGGACCGGTCTTGGATGTGTCCTGATGTAGGAGCGAGAAGTGATCACATATGGTTCTCGACAATTGAGAAGACATGAGAATAACTATGCTACCCATGACCTGGAGTTAGCAGCAGTGATATTCACCTTGAAGATGTGGTGACACTATCTGATGGGCAAATGTTTTATAGTATACTATGATCACAAGAGCCTCAGGTATATCTTCTCTCAGAAGGACCTGAACCTGAGACAACAATGTTGGCTTGAGTTCCTCCAGTTTTATGACTTCGAGATAGTCTATACTCCTAGTAAGGGGAATGTTGTAACAGATGCACTCAGCAGGAGGTCTGGTATACAGCTTATAGGTGAGGCAACAGAGCAGCTGTCCGCTTTGCAGATATCCTTTGTGGATAGAGATGAAGCAGATTTTCTTTAGTCTCTTATAGTCACTCACCCACTTCTTCAGCAAGTCAGGGAGGTGCAATGTGGGGATGCTGACTATGAGGCTTGACGTGCTCAGATATCCACAAGGTAGGCACCTGATGGATTTTCTGAAGGTGGGGAGCATGTCATCCTCTTCAAAGGACGTACCATGGTACCAGTGTCACTTCAGGAGGAAGTGTTGAGGGAGTTCCACACATACACTCTAGCGGTATATTTAGGAGTGGCGAAGATGTACCAGGATATCTGAAGACAACACTGGTGGCTAGGAATGAAGAAAATAGTAGCATAGTTTGTCTCTCGGTGCCTCACTTGTCAGCAAGTGAAGGCAGATCATCAGGTACCAGTAGGCTTGGTTCAGCCTTTAGAGGTCCTATAGTGGAAGTGGGATGAGATATCCATGGAATTCGTGATAGGACTTCCACATACATCCAGAGGTCATGATTCTATCTGGGTGATCATCGACCGACTAACCAAGTTGGACCACTTCCTAATGATCAGAGAGGAGGGTTCAGTAGAGAGCTTGGGATTCCTCTATGTGTAGGAGATTGTGCAGATACATGGAGTACCCTTGAGGATTGTCTCCGATCATGATGCACGTTTTACTTCCCAGCTATGGAAGGGGTTTCAGGAGGCTTTCAGGATGCAGCTTCATTTGAGCACTGCCTTCCATACTCAGAAGGATGGTCAGACTGAGAGGACCATTCAGACCCTTGAGAACATGCTGCGTGCTTGCATCCTTGACTTTGGTCATATCTTGGAGGATCACTTTCCCTTGGTGTAGTTTTCATACAACAACAGATATCACTCCACCATTGGGATGACACCTTTTGATGCGTTGTACGAGTGACTTTGTAGATCACCTTTGTGCTGGACTGACCCAGGGGAGTCAGTACTAGTGGGACCAGAGATGGTATGGGTTACCACAGAGAAGGTGCAGATCATCCAGGAGTAGATGAAGACTGCACAGAGTAGGCAGAAGTTGTATGTCGACAGGAGACAGAGACCTCTGGAGTTCGAGGATGGCGGCCACGTCTTTCTACGGGTCTCACCCCGACGAGGTTTAAAGATATTTGTCCAAGGTGGTAAGTAATCTCTGAGGTTCATCGGACCTTTCTAGGCCCTCAGCAGAGTTGGCGAGGTGGATTACCACTTAGCTCCTCCACCTCAGTTGTACCGGGTGCACGACGTCTTCCACGTATCTCAGCTAAGAAGATACGTGCACGACCCTTCCCACATCATCGACCATGGCGAGCTGGACGTCGATGATGAGGAGACTTTAACGGAGGTTCTAGTAGTGATTGAGGATCGACAAGATCAGGTCCTTTGTGGGTGGTCGATACCTCTAGTGTGCATTCGCTGACAACATGGGAACTTCCAGGAGAGCACATAGGAGCAGGAGGCTCAGATGTGTGCTTAGTACCCCTACTTGTTCCCTTAGTTTGAGTTGTGGCTTACGAGGACGTAAATACCTAAGGTGGGGAGAATGTAAAGACCTGGAATTTACATGTTTTTTAATATATGGGAATTTTATGAGTCCGTGAAAATTAACGGCGCGTGATTCTGAGGCCCAGTGTGCCCGGAATGAATTTCTGAACTTTTTTTAAGGTACGTTCAGTAAACGTGCGAGCGGGTTTTTGTAACTTTTTAACCGGTGCTCAAAATTAAAATCCAAGGGCATCGTTGAACTCACAGTGCCTGTATTAACTTAAGGAGAATTTCACCTCGATGATAGTTGGTCTAGGGTGAAAGTTAATTTTTGGGTTTTTCATGAAAGAATAAAATAAAATAAAATTGTGTAACATTTTATTTTATTTCTCTTTGGAACTCCCCATGTGGATGATGAGAGGTGGGGACCACCAGAAGTAAAACTCCCATGTGAGGTTATGGTGGTGGGGACCACCCAATCCTAACCTCCCATGTGGGTTATGGTGGTGGGGACAACCTGAGACTTAAAACCCCCTTGAACCCCTTTAAACTCCCTCTTAATGGGGAGAAACCTCTTGAGCTCCCCCACTTAAATTATGCCAACTCACCCCTTTAATTAATTAATCCAACCCATAAATTAATTAAATAAGATAATTTTAAATTATTCCAACAACTTAATAGATAACATAATCTATTATTTTGGCTACCTCTTCGTTTTGGTGGAATTGGGAGGAAGGAGAACTTAGGAGAAAGCTCTCCAATGAAGAACGCCAACGAAGAATGTCGACTTTGACTCTGACTTCTTCCTCAGGACATTTTTTGATGAGGAACATCTTCAAAGTCAATGAAACTATGATCGAGGAAATGTTAACGTCACCGAAATCATCTCCTTTCCCATGGACAGTCTTCAACGAATCAAACGAGGTAGGGGTTGTTTTTGAATTCTTGTAATTCCCTGATTAAATTCCTCACTGTTGGAAAGCATGGAGAATGTGGATCAACCAAGAAGATTTTATCAACAATTCATATTAAATTGTATAATTTTATGTTCTTGATTTAAGGTTTTTGTTGATCTGCTTGCTACCGCTCTAACGCGGAGGGTGTGGGCCAAACAAACATGGTCTGACTCCCTCCGCCGTACTTATTTATTTGTGTGTTCATCACGATGGTGATGGAGACCAGTGCCAACGTTTGGCACCGGTGGAACATGAGAACGGTGGCCGGCTCCACGGCCAGCTGTAAAGAAGGTGATGGTGCAACGACACCGCCCTGCGGCCACCGCCGCCCTGCGAACTCTCCGCACTGCCCCGCGGCTCCGCCGTCTGTCTCCTCGCCGTGCCACCCTGTGGCTCCGTCATCCGCGGCCCTGCCGCGTCGTTCGCAGACTCTCCACGCCACCCTGTGGCTCCACCATCCGTGGCCCCACTGTGCCATCTTCGGCCTCACCGCGCCACCTCGTGGCCTGCTGCACCGCCCGCGGCCTGCCGTGCCGCCCCGCGACCTACCACGCCGCCCTACAGCCTCGCCGCCCCGTGGCCTGCCGCGCTGCCCCATGGCATCGTCGACCCGTGGCCTCGTCATGCTGCCTCGAAGCCTACCATGCCACCCCACGACCTCCACACCCCACGACGCTCCACCGCCCGCAGCCTCACTACGCCCTCGCGGCCCCGCGACTTCGCGCCACCTGTGGCCTCCGTGACCCTCCACGGCCCCTCGCGGCCCTCGCGGCTACCGCGCCTTTGCCAAGATGGGCTGTCCAGTGTGGGCCGGGCTGGACTTAGTGGGCCGGGTTGGACCCAATGGGTCAGGCCGGGTTGATCCGACCGGGTTGGACCAGACCCGGGCCCACTTCGACCCATTTACGCACTTTCGGCCATATCTTTGGCACCGGGTGTGCGTTTGATGAACCGTCTGCGGTACCATAAAACTTGGAGTGAGAAGTTACCTTTGGTATACCCCAATAGAGTTTTGGATAATGTTGGGTAATGGTTGTGTTTGATCAAGATGAATCCAACCGAGCCCTCAGGACTAAAAGGCTAATAACTTACAGACCGAGCGTCAGATTGACGCACCGTCTATTGCATTGAGACCCCTGTGACATGGAGGTCCTTTGGGATAATTATTTGTGGGAATTTGTGGCAGTTGGAGTATTGAACAGTGGATTATGGATCAGACTCTCTTAAATACAAGTGATCATAGTGCGGGAACCTAGTTGCTGGATATGATGTGAAGTATGAAGAGCGATCTTGTGTGGGTCAGCACCGAGCTATCCTGTGTGGGTCAGCACCTAGTGAGCCTGTGTGGGTAAGCACTGAGTGATCCTGTGTGGGTTATCACCGAGCGATCCTATGTGGGTCAGCACCGAGAGATCCTGTGTGGGTCTTCCTGTTAACAAAGTAAGATGATTTAGTAGTTACATCTAATCATCTCTACTATTGTACTTATGTTATACCTGGTGTGAGTTGAGTTCGTACCTGAGTGGTAATTTCCTTTGTGGTAATACCTTGGTGGTATTATTCCGTGTGGCATACCTGTGTGGTACTTACCTTCGTGATATTTCTTCCTTTGTGGAACAATTGAGCTTGGGGCTTTGGAGTTGGACTCTGTGTTTTCTTCATGATTGAGATGGGTTTACTTGATAACTTAGGTATATGTATGGGCATATACCTAAGTAGGGTTATCAGTTGTTTCCTTCATTTTTGGTATATCCTTTTTGGATTTTGTGAGACCTTGAGGGTCTCGGGGTCCCTACTGAGTATCGTTATACTCACCCCTACACGGGCTATGCCCACACCTCATTGTGTTTGGTGCAGACGATGGACAACGCTGACTGAGAACGAGAGTACCAGGACTGGAGGTAGCTCGAAGGTGGACCTCAGATGATGCGTACCATAGAGACGAACGCATGAGAGATGTACCTACCCTTCAGGTAGGATCCTTAGCAGGTGAACGCAGGAGCTATTCCAGTTTACTTGTACTTTAGTTTCTTGTACTTTCCAGTTGGGCTTGTATTCTGGCCCCTTTTACTTACTGTACTCACTCTATTTACTATTCAGTTTACTTGAGTTTGTATCTTGATGTGTGCTTGGTTGTATGTGCTTACAGGTTATAAAGGAAATGCCTTCCCAATTTTAGGGAATATGCCTTCAGTGCTAGTCTCCAGCCCCTGACCTATGGAATACGGGCTTGGGGTAGTCATGACATGGGCCCCGGGGGACGGGTCATGATAGATTTTCCTTCCCCAAGTTGATGAAAAAAGGGGTCAAATATCAGTGTATTAATTAATATTAATAAATGTTCAATAGTATCAAGAATTATTTTTTTGATTCCACTTTATTGATGCTTCTTATAAAATGAAATCCACTCATCTTATATGTTCTAGCCTTAAAGTGATCATCGAGTGCTTTCCTCACACAAAAGAATAATGCTGGAAGAAAAAAGAGTCTCTATTATCTTATTTAGACCATGATTGATACTGAGAAACATTATTCATATATTGATAAGAACTATATGGTGTTAATATTTGTGGTTTAGAAGTTGATGAACTACTTTCAATATCATGAGGTCCATTTTGTCTCTCAAACCAACCCGCTCAAGTACATCCTCAATCTCCCTATGTTTACCGAACATTTGGTATGGTGGGAAGTCATTCTGTAGTAGTTTGACATCCATTTCATACCATATAAGGCAATAAATGGGAAATATTTAGTAGGTTTCCTCACAGAGAATCCTTCTTAATAATAAATTCCTATGAATACCGAACTATAAGATGAATAAATATTCTCTGTCCAGGACTCCTGCAAGATATGGGAAATGTGTTTTGATGGTGTGTCTAGGATCCCAATTGGAAAGAGAATGGAATACCCTAAGATCAATAAAGTCAGATTGGCGATTATTATTATCTCTATAGTAAAGGCAATCCTACCTTATTCTTTCCCATTGTCATAAGGATGCACCAATAATGAGGTAGAGTACCAAGATCTCATTATAATATTAGAACCCACACTATAGATTTTCATGACCCATTTGAACATCAAAGGTGATTCAGAGTTGGTAATAAAATAATTCAATAGTGATTATTCTATCATAAAAGAAGAGATGATACCTTTTCTTGACTATGTTTGAGGATTGATGGTTTAATTCCCCTCAGAGCCAATGTTAACTCATATCCCATGCTTATAGAATTCTTCGGTAGATGCAATGAAATATGAAACTACAAATTTAGAAAATCCAAATAGGGAATAGATAGTCATCAACATTGTACATCACATAATTATATCTTTATTTGTTTAGAGTATTATATAAGAAATCAAGGAAGTTAATTCTTCCCCTGAACCCAATAATACCATGAATGGTTGGATGATTCCCATCCTAGACTATCTCCAAGGTGGGAATCTTCCACCAGATAGAATTAGAAAAGAGAAGATATGATAGCGGGAAGTTAATTTCATCTTCTATGACTATCTAGGTCATCATAAGGTCCTCTATAAATGATGCTTTGACAGAACCCTCCTTATATGCATTGATGGATAAGAGACTATCAACATTATATAAGAATTTCATGTTGGTTCCTATGGATCCCATCAGTAAAGGACTAATATTTTTAACCAAATTAGAAGGATTTTATATTTCTGGACTTCTATAATGTATGATTGTACACAATTCACCAAAAATGTTTCATCCTTGTCAAGTGTATGCCAATTTCATCCATCAAACCATGGGGTTGTTTCACACCACAAAATACTCCTATCCATTATCCATATAGGGAATGCATATTGTGGGGACATACCCTCCATCTACAAATAAGAAGTTTAAATATATCCTCACTGCTACCCACTTCTTCTCTAAATGGGATGAATCAATACCCATCAAAGAAGTGAGGAAAAAAAGAATCATTAATTTCATGAATTCTAGAATTATTAACAGGTTTGGTATCTCTCATACAATTTCAACGGAAAATGACACCAACTTCTATTCTTCCAAATTGAAAATCCTATAACAGGAATATAACATTGAGTCCAACCATTCATCATACTATCATGCAGTAAAAAATGGGCAAATAGAGGCTTTTAACAAAACTATATCGAACATACTCTAGAAAATAGTGAAAAAGACAAGAAATAATGGACCGAAAATATTCTACATGCCTTATGGACCTACCATACCACAACCCATGCTACTACGTAGGAAACCCCATGCACACTGGTATATGGGACAAAAGCAGTTTTTCCAATTCAAGTCCAATTTCCTTCACTGTGCATTTCCATTTTCAATTAGTTGGTCATAGAAGAGCAGTCCCAAATGCATTTTTAATAATTGGAAGAGCTCGATGAGAAGATACTACACACCTTTCATCTTTTATAGGTTAAAAAAACCGAATAGCTCAATATTTCAATAAGAAAGTTCACCTTTGTTCATTACTATAAGGAGAACTTGTTTTGGTCCTCAGGACCTCAATGATACCTGAGAAGAAACCTTTCAATCTTGAACCAAAATGGGAAGGAAATTTTTTTATCCAAAAGGTCTATTCCAATAGAGCATATTTTTTTTATCACCATCGATAGTGAGCATATTATTCCCCTACCAATGCAATATTTATTAAGAAATATTTGATATGATTAATGACATATGGTCATATTCATATGATTCAAAACTACATGACAACATTTATCCTTACTACATAATGTTAAACTACATGGAGAAGTCCTTGTCGCACAACCATAAAAGGCATGACCCTTATCATCATAGTCATAAGATGTTAAATTGTACGATAATGTCTTCATCACATGATGTTAAAATATAGTCTTACCTTAATGCACCAAGCATAAGATGCCCTGGGAGATAAACCTAGGAATCCTTGTGTGATAATCATGGGATATATTTTCTTATGAGACAATTTCCTAAATTTATAGGTAGCTTTTAATGCATAATCCCCATATCCCTTGTTGTCACTCCTTCCATGGCACCCACATCCTTACCACGTGATGTTAAACTGCATGAAATGTTGAGAAATATGTGTGTATTTATTCTATCTTTCATGAGATACATAGTGATGCCCAAACCCTACATCCTGGTCTAACCACAATATAATAAATGCTTCCCCATTCCATGCATATGAGTTAGATTAGTGTATGGAATCCATAACTAGAACTACATACGGCTTGATTCCTATTACCACAAGATATGTAGCGATGCCTAGAACTTCTATATCATACCCAACCACTAATTATGAACCTAGGTACCATTTTATTTAATAGTGTTTGACTCCATGTCATTTATTCATGTTATATTCCTTCTTATAGGTTGATGAAGCCACTCCATACCCATTAGTGTTAATCAGGCACTACACTAACTTTCTTTGAATCACCCCCATCCAATAAGGGAATCCCTCACTATTCCTTGTTTCTCACACCTAGAATAGCTCATGTGGGCTTAGGAATCTTGGTAAGGGACTCCTTTCATGGCCAATTAACTTCATAGTCCAAGCACCATGACCTTAATTAGAGTGTAATTCATTCCATAAGTGTTTTTACAATACAAGACCACATAACTTCTCTTTATGTCAGGTATTCTACATCCTTTCCACATGATGTTAAACTACATGGTTGAAATCCCTTTAATATGATGTTAAATTGTTCATTATTGTGGACCCACCTAAGAGAACCACCATTATCAGTGTTGGTCCCCTACTACACCTATATATTAGAACTATGTACAACTTGATTCTCATCTCAATGAGATATATAGTGATGATTGGATTCTACAAACTAGCGCAAATTTAAAAAAAAGATTCCACCACTCTCCTATGTACAAGCTAGATATGCACGAGAGATCCTAGGATGGGTTCTTATTTCATTCCTGAACCCACAATATGATATAATTCCCCCTCCCCACACAAGAACTCGATCATTATGGGAGATCTATCCACAAACTACACATGGATTGATTATCATCTTGATGAGATATGTAGTGATGCTTCGATTCTACAACTTGGAACATCTGTAAAATAAAAATAGATACCCCCATTCTCCTATGTATGGGATAGATCTATTCAATAGAGCTTGGGGTGGGTTCTCATTTAATTCATGAACCCATATTCAAGAAAATTCCCCTCCTTACATACAAACCAAACCTATGCAAATAACTTTCTCTATAACTTCATGTGACTTGATTCCTATGACCATAGGATATGCAGTGACATCCATATATTAAATTCTAGTTCTAGTATTTCCCTTCATTAAATATGATTCAAACCCATGCAGGGAATAATCTATGCTTTCCTAGTTAATTTCGGCCTAAATGAACCCTTCATACTTAGGCATGTTCCTTTCAAAAATAACACTCATGTATTGGAAGACTAATATCCCCATAAAATTCCTCTATATATTATTAATAATAGAATAAAAATATAAAGGAAACCTTCATTTTTTCTCTAAATAATATGCCTCAAAACACGACTTATCATAATACACCTCTAAATGTGTCCTATAAATCAAAGGATTTTTTGTCCTTAGGGAAAAAATACTCTTATGTTTGTATGATTTGATAACATTATAATGGAAAACACTTTTTCAAACATGGTCTTTAGTCATCCCTTACATGCCTGTCCCATCCCACTCGTTTAGATCCAAGAATCCCAAGGCCATGGATTACAACCTTCCATCTTCACACTCAGAGAATGTTAGAGAATTCTTAACCAGATCACCATAAAATAGATGGTATTGAATGCAAGAAATTAAAAGGAACACTATATGTACTTGTCATGTGATGTTAAACTATAGGGATACATCCTCTACCTAATACATTAAACTGTATAGTTCAGATCCATATCATATGATGTAAAAATACGCATTGTTGTGGACCTTTCCTGAGAGGAACATCGTTCCATGTGTTGGTATCTAATCACAAATTTATGTTAGAACTACATGTGGATTTAGTTTCATTATAATGGGATACATAATGACACTTGGATATCTCATTCTAGACCCATCCTCTATAGCAAAAATGTCTACCCCTTCTCTCCCACACATGATCCTAATCCATGCTGGGAATTCCAGTGTGAGTCCCTTCATTGAGAAACTCATTATTGGAATAAAATTATCTTCCCTCATCCATGGAAAATGACAATCTAAGTTTTTTCCTTCATCTCTAGATGCATTTTTTTATAAACCACACTTCATGTTTTAGCGAAACTCAAACTGCCACGAACATCCTATGGCTATCGGTAATAAGAGTGTCCAAATATAAGGAACACATTTGTTTTGACTATGAATAATACAACTCAAAAAATGATTTTTATAATAAGAATCTAAATATGGCATATCAATCAAAGTAATTTCCTTCCCTAATAGAAAATCTTATTATCTTTGTAGTCCCCAATAACATCACAATGGGAGTTACTTTTCAAACATGGTCTGTGATCATTTCTTGCGTACTTGTCACATGTCATCTCTTTGTTGGAGTTGGTTCCCTAGAAACCAACTTATTTTTACTTTATGATAAACCTATATTCATTGGATGAATATTAATATACTCCTTATTAAATCATAATTTTTCTTCTGCGTGACATAGTATGTGATAATTTCCTAAGAATATATGTCGCACTAAAAGGTCATAGGAGATCCCTACTATGATGAGAACTCGGAAGTGCCATGACACTATTCTTGAATATGTGTTCTATGGATGGATGATATCATTTGAAGGGACACAAATGATATAAGCTATCAAGGGTGGGGACTCATGAAACTTTGAGGCACCTTCTCATGGTGTGCGCCCTTATTAATATCCAGGAGGATATTATGAGAACAAGACCTGCCAATAGGAGATCCACATTCATAAGTTTCATTGGATGTTCCTACCTGTAGATGTGTGTATTGGTCCTTATACTTTATTATTATTAATGAGTATTATGACTCGCGAACTTAGATTTATTTAAGAAAACCATGATGACAAATGTCTGTGGTGAGGTAGGATATGTTGGGTGCGTCACGAGTAATACTGTATTAATGAATAATTCAAGAAAGGATTTATCACTTCTACAGAAGTAGATATCATAGTATTTTTGATGTAAATGATATACCCTAAATAAATCCATGGATATGGTGTTCTCTAAGCAAGTTTAATTTGAGTAAGTCAGAGAATGATGAATCGAGCACATGGGTTGATGGCACTTTCATGAAACCCGCTTGATTGGAGATATCGGGACAAAAGGATTATATTACACGATAAGTGTTCATATGAGGTGACATGTTGTTGTAACATAAAATTATTTCTCTTGGGTTCCTTGACCCATTTCTAGACAATAGTCTTAAACTTTAGGCAAGACCGCCTAATTCCAATGAGAAAGAGGCCTATAGGGTCACACACTAAGTGTAGCCAGTATCTTAGTTAAATAATTTATTATTTAGCAATTTGAATAAATATCATTCTGATTTTTGGTTTAATAATTATTCAAGTATGTTTGATCACATTTATTTCATCACTAGTTATTTGAGAGAATATATTGCAAACGAAATATTTATTTATCATCGAATAATGTAGTTATATTTATTTAATAAATAAATAGTCATTATTCAAGGGCTGATAAATATTGAGGAGGATTGGCAGACCAAGTTATGGGTTAGGTGAGAAATAATATTAAGTATTATTTTGTTTAAATAATATTTAAATATAACATGAAAGTTAAGCACATGTCATGGAAATAATATAATTGCTATTATTATTTGACATGGGGGTTTCACATGGAATAATAAAATAAGTAACGACACTTGTCCTAATTATTTATTATTACCTAGTGAATTAAATTCCCTGTTATGTTATTATTCTCTAAATTAGCCAAGGGGTCATTCCATCAACTAACCAATGGTTTCCTGCACAACATCCTTAGAGAAAAGCTCTCGATCCTAGAGAACTCTTCCCTCTCCAAGAACGCTCTCAAGAATGAGAGAGATCCTCCTCCACCAGATCCAGGAGAACACTTTGGAAGTGATTCTCAAGATGATCAAATGCGGACATCACAAGTGCAAGGATATTCCCCACTAGCACCTAGAGACTCCTTCGGTGATATCTGGAGATATGTAGAGCACATTTGGATCACTACTATAGGATTCATATCCTTGGATTATACATCACAACAAATCCGCATCTCAGACCCATGGTCGAACGCATCAATGAAGAAAGAATCACCTTAGAGGAAATTATTTAATTAAATTAAATTAATTATAAACAAAATATGTCTATCCTCTATTCTTAGTTCTAAGTTCTCTCCTTTGTCTTTTATATTTGATTCAATCCCATGGATACTAATGTTGATCTTCATACTGATCCCAAATTAATCATCGATCATAGAAATTTGGAAAGTTGGGTACACACCCATCCTGTGCTTCCACTGCACCCGAAACCTATAAGTGGTATTAGAGGGGTCATATTAATTATTTAAATAATTTTTTTATGATTTATGCTTTAATAATTTAGTTTTTCAATTAATGTTTAATAATTATTTTAATATGAATTTTGAGATCTATTCCTCCCTTATCGTTTCTCATAGATTTAATATAAATGAATACTTTTATGATTAAAATTAATCGAGGATCTCATCAGGAGGTGCTGACGATTCTGTCTAGGTAACACGATAGTACATGTCATATATTTAGAATTACATGCTGTGTAATCTTTCACACATTCCATGTAATCCAAATTACACATCATGTATTTGTGTTCAATGCACCCGAAGTAATTCTGAAATTACTCAAGCCATGTGCATTAATCACATGAGGTGTAGTTAATTATTACATCATGTGTTGACTGGGACAGACTGACACACAGTCATCTAGACTACACGTCGTGTGGCCTACTGGACATGGTGTGTAGTACCTTCAGGTTAGGGTCAAGTTGTGTATCCCATACATGGATTGCCCGACTGGTGACCATGTAATGTGGAGTATACACGGTGTGTGGCCCACTGGACATGTCATGTGCTTTGAAGATTTCTGAAGTGTACCTCACATGTTGTTTCCCCAGGCGTGTACTTCAGATGGATGGTGAGGAGGGTACACTCCGTGTAGTCGGATCTACACACCGTGTATTGGTTCTAGATTACGCAGATTTAAAACTTTATTATTATATTATGTAACCCTTGAGACATTTACCATCGTGTGTGCATAAAACTAGAACACAACATGTGATAGGTGTTATATATATATATATATATAAATATAAATGTGTGATTAACATCTGTGTAATGTTCAAAGATCTACATATCATGTATGAGTTGTATTATAATTATAATTTGGTGTGCATGCTACATATCACAAAGAATAAAGTGTATACAAATATAAATACATGATGGGTAGTTTTGGATGGTTATTCAATGAGTTTGATCTAAGGTAAAAATTATGTACAAGGTTATGGATGATAATCTCAAGGAAATTTAGAAAAGGATTAAGATAAAAAGGATTGATTAATTAAAGATAATGATTAATCGATTCGAGCGTAATTTATCTTAATAAGAATGATTAACTAATTTAATGCTAGTTTTATTAAATGCGTAATTCGTTTCATGTATGTGGATGATCATGAGATAGACCAGACATTTGTATGTGATTGGTTCCCTTTTAATTTATTTATTAAATTAAAATTTTTGGCATGCATACCTTCTCCTCATTAATATGTAGGTCCTGCATGCCCATGGTTTCTTTTATGTAAGCCCCCTTTTACCCATCACCCATGTGTGAGTTAAAATAATATGTAATGGATATATCTCCCAAGATAGTGGAGGTGGTTCAAGTTAGGATCCAAGGAAAAACCAATCCAAGGAGATACAAATGTGGACATGTGGAAAGCTGTAAACACAAACCTTAAACGGTTCAACGTGTTTCTCCCCTAGGTCAAGGTTAGTTTATCAACTGTTGGATAAAATAACCAACAGTAAATCTCATGATCATACCCTTTACTTATTTCTATCAATTGTATGGTTATTCATTATGGATGTTTGATGCAATCACATAATTAATGAACTAATAAGCATACAAGATGAAACTAAAATAAAATGGCTTATGCGTAAATATTATCTATACATGGTTAATCACTTAAGTATATACCACTTAATATTGAAAAGCATTTGAAAATATAATAAGTGGAAATTTACACATAAAGGATAAAATCCCTTAATTAAACATTAAGTCGGTATAACCTTCTATTACTTTATCTAGAATCGAACCATAGTTCAAAGTGCTTGAACAACCCTAGTTGGGGTGATTTCAATTATCGAGGAATTAAAATTTGAGTTTTTGGGTTGACTTAACTTAGTTTACATCAAGAGTTGACTTCCCTAGTAGGACTTGGTGTAATTGAGAGGCAAGGTCTGAGGAAATCCAAAATTAGGGATTCTAGGATTGGGGATTTTACTCAACAGATCAAGGAGCTGTGAGTTAATGTAGTTGGAATTTGGAATGCCTACTTAAAACATTTCAAGTTTCATGACCAACCCTAGCTGGGGTAATGTGAAGGGAAATATGGATCCTTGCTTCTAGAGTGTCCAAGAAACAAGATATTTTAAAGCTAATGGTGAGGGCTATTGGGTTTCGACAAAATTGTGGGAGACTAATAAATATTAATTAATTTATTTGTCTAAATTTATCAAAATAAAGAACTAAAACCCCGTTCATCTTAATTTGTAGAAAAAACAATCAAAATGACATCAAAACTATCATTGTGATCCATACTTGAGAAGGAAAACCTTCTCATCGACACTAATTTCTAGGAGTGGAAAAGGTGCCTTTGGATTATCCTTCACCAAGAGAGGAAACATTATGTGCTGGTAGAGCCTTTACCAGTTGCGCTTGGAAATGAGGCGAGTGATGAGGAACTCTCTATGTATAAGAAATATTTGAATGATGCTACAGATGTTCAGTACCTCATGCTATCATCCATGACTAATGACATATTGAAGCAAAATGATGAAATGAATTCTTATAGCATGATGTCTCACCTTCAGGATCTCTATTAAGAGAAGGTGAGACCGGAGAGGTATGATATCTCCAACACTTTGTTCATTACTAATCTTGGAGTCTGCACCATCTAGACCACATGTAGTCAAGATTATTGTCTACATTGAGAATCTGGACATTTTAGGGATTAAATTCCCATATGAGTTTCATATATATCTCATACTATCATCACCACCCGAGGCTTTCTCTAGTTTTATTGTGAATTATAATATGATAAATAACGAGAAGAGCTTATCGAAACTTCTAAACCTGATTCTTCAAGTGGATAAGAACATGGGGCATGACAAACCCATAGTCCTTATGGTGAATAGGAAGAGGAAGGACAAGGAAAAGGGGCCTAATATTTATAAACAATTTAAATCTCCCAAGCACTATCCGACCAAGAGGAAGAAGATCCAAAGGCAGGGAAAGGAAAAGTAGGTAGTATGATTTTCATGTGGAAAGTTAGGCCACTGGAAGAGGAACTGCACCCAAAGGCAAGGAGAAGTAAAATGTGAGTTCGTTATCAAGTGTAATCATTCCATTTCTATACATTGGGTATTAGATACAACTTGTGGAACTCACATCTATATTCAAATGAAGGAACCAAGGAGATTTCAGAAAATTTCCAAAGGAGAGGTGGATCTATGAGATGAAAATGGTTTGAGGCTAGATTCTATTTCCATTGGTGACTACCACCTTTCATTTCAGACTGGGATGATTTTGGTTTTACATAATTGTTATTATGCACCAAGTGTTACCAAGAACGTAATTTATGTATCGAGTTTAGATACAAATGGATTTATTTTCGAGTTCAGAAATAAATGTTGTTACTTTTATAAGGACTACATATGTTATGGTATGAATCATTTAAATAATTTTCAATATGTATTAAATTATGAGAACCAAGTGTTGGAAATTGATAATGAACCAAGTTCACATGAATCATACAACACCTATTTGTGGAATCACCATCTCTATCATGTAAATAAGAAGTGTTTGACAAAGATCTATCAAAATAGTTATTTAAAATCTTCTAAGCTAAAACCAATTTATAGATTTCACACTTTTTTACAAGGGAAAATGGCCAAACCACCATTTGGTGGACATGATGAAATTTCCATAGAGCTTTTAGGATTAGTACACATTGATGCATATAGACCATTTCTAGTAGAAGCTAGAGGTGGATATTCTTACTTCATTACTTTTACTAATGACTTGAGTAGATATGGATATGTATACTTAATGAGGTATAAGTCTGAGTCATTTTATAAATTCAAGGAGTTTAAGAATGAATTAGAGAATCATATTGGTAAGAAGATAAAGAATCTTCAATCGGATTGAGGTGGAGAATATCTTAACCAAGAGTTCATTGACCTTTTACGAGAGTTTGGGATTCTATCTCAACTCACTTCACCTTATAAACCATAGTGGAATGGTGTTAGTGAAAGGAGAAACCGTACCTTGCTAGAAATGGTAAGTTCGATGATGAGTCATTCAGATCTTCCATTATCCTTTTAGGGATATGCATTGCAAAATGCAACATACACATTAAACAAAGTACCAGCTAAGGAGAAAAATGGGATTCCCTTTGAGATATGGAGTGTAAATAAACCCACTTTATTGCATAAACATGTAAAAGGATGAAAGTAATTTGTTAAGGCTTTATTAGGTAACAAACTAGCACCCCGAGGCATGAAGTTTATCTTTATTGGGTATCCCAAGTAAATAAAGGGATAATACCTATACAAACCCTCAGACAAGAAAGTGACTGTTTCCAGATAGGCCATCTTTATTGAGAGGGAGAAAATCCTCAAAAAGGATAGTGTGAGAAAGATTAACTTAGATAAATTTAATGCTCAAGATACACAAGAGTTTTCATAGGAACAGGTTCCATAGGTCCCCATGGAAGAGGTAGTTCCTAAAACACAAGTACTGTATAAGAGTACAAGAGAGGTAAGGGAACTAGAGAGATATGGTTTCCTTGTAATTGAGGATGATGACTCATTATTGTTAGATAATGATGGACCTATCTCCTATAAGAAAGTAGTAGAAAGATAAGAAGCTTCAAGATGGCTAGAAGCTATGAATTCTGAGATGGATTCCATGTATCAGAACCAATTCTGGGTTCTGGTTGATGTTCTAGTTGATGTAAATCCTGTTAGGTGTAAATGGGTATTCAAGAATAAACTGGACATGGAAGGTCAAGTTAGTACCTATAAATCAGGTCTAGTGGATAAAAGTTTTAAACAACATCAAGGAATTGACTATGATGAAACATTTTCACCAGTTTCCATGTTTAAACCCATAAGAATCATACTTTCCATAATAGCTTTTCATGACTACGAGATTTTCCAGATGGATGTCAAAACTGTATTCCTTAATAGGAACCTTCAGAATGATTTCTATATTACACAAACAGAAGGGTTTGTAACACCAAGTAATGTTAAAAGGGTATTAAAGTTATAAATATCCATTTATAGATTAAACAAAGCATCTAGGTCATGGAAAATTCAATTCGATGAATCCATAAGAGAATTTGGTTTCATTAAGAATGAATGTGAGCCATGTGTTTACAAGAGGTTTAATGGGAATGCAATTGTTATCCTAGTAGTGTATGTTGATGACATATTACTTATTGGAAATGACATACTAGTCTTATAGTCATTCAAGGACTGGTTGAACAAGTGCTTCTCCATGAAGGACTTAGGTGAAGTAGCCTACATTCTAGGGATAAAGATCATTCATGACAGATTCAAGAGGCTGCTTGGACTAAGTCAAAGTATATACATTGAACATATACTAAAGAGATTTAGTATGGAACAATATAATTGGGGATTGGTTCCAGTGTCACATGGTATACATCTTTCTAAGAAAATGTGTCCCCAGACACAACATGAGAAATACAGGATGAGTTATATTCCAAACACTTCAGTGATATAATCTATCATGTATTCCATGTTATGTACCAGAATTGATGTTTCCTATGCACTGAGCATGGTAGGCGGATATCAAGTAGATCCCAGATAACAACATTGGACTTCTTCCAAGACTATCCTTAAGTATCTAAGAAGAACTAAGGATATGTTCCTGGTGTATGGAGGAGACGAGAAGCTTATCATTAGAGGGTATTCTGATGCTGGTTTTAGATAGATCAGAATGATATGAAGTCACAATTAGGATATTTTTTCTGTCTCAATAGAGGATATGTGAGCTACAAGAGTTCAAAGTAGCCAGTTGTCGCTAATTCTACAGTGGAGTCCAAATATATAACGGCTTCTGATGCATCCAAGGAATATGTTTGGATTCAGAACTTTGTATAGGAGCTTTATGTGGTACCTAGAAGTAAGGATATTGTTATATTATATTGTGATAATACTATAATAGTGGATCTTGCAAAGGATCCAAGGTTTCATCAACAGACAAAGTACATACACTAAAAGTACCGCCTCTTGAAGGATTTCTATAAAAGGGGTGATGTTGCAGTGAGTAGAGTGTCCACAAAAGAGAATGTGGTGGATCCCTTTAATAAAGGTATATCTCAGTAGAATCATGAATATTATGTGAGATCTAGCAGGCTGTAGGTTATTAGCAGTTGACTCTAGTGTAAGTGGGAGTTTGTTAGAGTTGGTTCCATAGAAACCAACTTATTTGTACTTTATGATAATTCTATATTCATTGGATGAATATTAGTAAACTCTTCATCACATCATGATTGTTCTTATACATGACATAGTTTGTGATAATAGAATATCCATCACACTAAAAGGTCATAGTGGATCCCTACTATGATGAGAAACCAGAAGTGCAATGACACTATTCTTGAATATATGTTTTATGTCTGAATGATATCATTTAAAGGGACACAAATGATACAAGATATCAGGGGTAAGAACTCATGAAACTTTGAGACACCTTCTCATGCTGTGCACCCTTGGTAATATCCAGGAGGATATTATGAGAACAAGACCCACCAATAAGAGATCCACATTCATAAGTGTCATTGGATGTTCCTATCTACGTATGTGTGTATTGGTCCTTATACTTTAAGATTATTATTAATGGGTATTATTAATCGATCACTTAGATATATTGATGAAAACCATGACGAAAGATTTTTTCGGTGAGTTAAGATATGTTGTGTGCATCATGAGTAATACTGTATTAATGAATAATGAGAGAAAGGATTTTTCACTTCTATAGAAGTATATATCTCAGACCCTTTTATGGAAATGATATAGCGTAACTAAATCTATGTCCATGGTGTTCTCTAGGAAAGTTCAATTCTGGGAAGTCAAAGAATGAAAAATCTATCACATGGGTTGATGACACTTGCATGCAACCCTCTTGATTAGAGATATTAGGACAAAGAGATTATATTACACGGTAAGAGTTCATATGAGGTGACATGTCGTTGCGACATCAACTTATTTCTCTTGGGTGCCTTGAATCGTTTCAAGCTAGTAATCTTGTACTTTAGGCAAGACCACCTAATGCCAATGATAAAGAGTCCTAGAGGATCAGACACTAAGTTTAGCTAGTATCTCAGTTAAATAATTTATTATTTAACAAGTTGAATAAATATTATTCCCGGTTGTGGTTTAATAATTATTCAATTATTCTTGATCACATTTATTTCACCACTAGTTATTCGAGAGAATATATTGCAGACATAATATTTATTTATCAATGAATAATGCAGTTATATTTATTTAATAATTAAATAGTCATTATTCAAGGCCTGATAAATATTGAGGATGATTAGTGGACCGAGTTATGGGTCCAATGAGAAATAATATTAAATATTATTTCGGTTAAATAATATTTAAATATAACATAAAAGTTAAGCACATGTCATGGAAATAATAACATTAATATTATTATTTGACATGGGTGTTTCATATGGAACAATAAAATAAGTAATGACACTTGTGATAATTATTTATTATTATTTGGTGAATTAAATTCCCTGTTATGTTATTATTCTCTAAATTATCCAAGGGGACATTCCACCAGCTAACCAATGGTTGTGTGCACAACATCCTTGGAGAAAAGATCTCGAACCTAGAGAAATATTACCTCTCCAAGAACGCTCTCAAGAATGAGAGAGATCCTCCTCTACCGGATCTAGGATAACACTTTGGAAGTGATTATCAAGGTAATCAAAGGCAGACATTGCAAGCACAAGGATCTTCTATGCTAGCACCCGAAGAATCCTTTAATGATGTCTGAAGATACATGGAGCATTTTTGGATCACCGCTAGAGGATTCCTATCCTCATATTCTATATTAAAATGAATCTGTACCTTATAACCATGGTCTAATGCATCAACGAAGAAAGAATCACCTTAGAGGTAATTATTTAATTTAATTAAATTAATTATAAACAAAATATGTCAATCCTACCTTCTCGGTTCTGAGTTCTATCCTTTGTGTTTTATATTTTATTCAATTACATAGATACTATCATTTATCATAGTATTGATCCTGAATTAATCATCGATCATGGTAATTTGGAAAGTTGGGTACACGCCCATCCTGCGCTTCCACTGCACCTAGAACCTACACTCTTTGGATACAAAAAATTTCCTGATCATGACTTAAAAAATTCTATTATCATACCCAAAAGATGTCAATGCATTCTTGGCCTGCAAGTCTTTCTTGGTTGATTATCCACATAACACATGGTCAATGTTGTTCAACCTAAAAAATCAGTTTCATTGGTCCTACTTATAAGACATTAAACTACTAATTAAAGAGACACAATGCTCTCCAAGATGAAAACTAGTAAAGAGAACCCTTGGTAAAATTCTATTCTAATATCTCCATACATTCAATCCATATGATTTAATAAAAACCGAGAAATTGAAATTAAAAAGGCACAAAAAATTCTAGGTCAAAAACCCATAAAGGGAGGCCTAAGAAAAACTAGAGTCTCTCTTTCTAATTAATATTTATATTTGAATCAGTAAAAAATTATGGTGATGATCTAAAAGACACAAAGTTTTTAGGGTCCATCATGTCGAATCTAGAAATAGTCATATTATGCTCACTATGACTCATAAACTAGGAAAAATTTAGAGCATCATCTCACTGGTTAGATTGCTCCAAACCCAACCAGATGATTTTGGAATGCATCATAGTGACATCTATTTACCTTTTAATTAGATTATTTTTGTTCTGAATGAATCCATTATAAGGGGTAAATCTTTTGTACATCGAAAAATTGATTCCACAAACTTTTCCAAATGGCCCATGATGTGACACTCACTTAGACAACACATGTCAAGTTTGAGTAGAAATTTATCTCCATGCTGAAATAAGAAGTATATTGGAATTCCATGTGTTATAAGACTGCTCCACACCAAGGGATAAAGATTACTTAGAAATTACTGCCAATTTTTTGGCACAGTGGTGTGAACCTCCCTCTGAGAGTAAGCCACAGATTCTAGAAAATGCTGATAAAAGGTGTTGGTGCTATAAAACCCATTTTAGGGTCTTTTGGGTACCTTTTAGAATTAGAAAACCACCTAAAAGGGTGTATAAACTGTATCCAATGGTTTAGTTCACTTAAAAGGCTTCAATTTTACTAGTCACAAAGCCCGAACATACTTATGGATAAAAAGTTATGGCTATTAGCATTCAAGAATTTTTATAAAGGAATTTGAGATCCCATGAAGCTCCTTCATGAAACTACTTTTCCCATCTCATGTAAGTCCCAAATATGCAGAGAACCGTTGCGGGCTGTCCTCTTTGGAACACATGTGTGGACCTGCCTATATGGACTAGCCTGCATGATACACCCATACAGACTATACTATGTGGACTAGCCTGTGTGGAGGAGCCTGCACGGACCAACCTGCATGGAGCACTTACGTGATCCATCTGCATGAAGAACCTATATGGACCAGCCTGTGCAGACCACCTACATGAGCCACTAGCTCGAGAGACCTGAATGAACCACCTCCTTCTCCCATGGTCATAATATTTCCTATAAAAAGGACCCCTAGGCTCCCCATTTGGAAGGAAAAGAAGACTAGACTAATACTCAAAGATATGATCACCCTAGTTATTCTCCCAAGTCCTCCAAACCTTCCAGTTATCTCTCTAAGCCTCAAAATAAGAGGTAATTAATGAGAGTATTGGTATTTGGGTTCCTATGAGGTTTTAAAAACCATGTACCCATATGAGGAGCCACTTCCCCTAGTACAAAAGTACTGGGGATAAGTCCCCCTCCATGACTAAGGACCTATGTGAGACCATTCCAAGAGAACCTAAGGAGACACTTGGAGATATGAGGATGGACTTTCCCAAGTGTGGTTACCCAGGTGGTTCTATGCCCAAATGTATAACCTGGTTGAGATCCAACATAACTTTCCCAGGTATCACCTGGGAAATATCCCACCCAACTCACCCAAATATCACCTAGGTGAGATCTTACTAGCCCACCCAGACATCATCTAGGTGAATTTGGATTTCTTAGGAATTAACTGAGTGAGTTCATGTCCAGATCACACAGGAAATACCTGGGTGAGGTCACAAAAATCTCTCCCAAGTATCACCTAAGCAAGATCCTCCCAAAGCACCCAACCAATACATGGGTGAAGTCAAAGATACCTCACCTTGGTATCACCTGGGTGAAGCACCCTCAAACTCACCCAAGTATCACCTGGGTAAAACACCCTCCAACTCACCCAAGTATCACCTAGGTGAAATACCCTATAAGCCATATCTTATTTCATCAATGATAAGGAACCCATTTCCTTGGGACCCCCATATGAGGGGGAATGAATCAATACCTCCAATAAATACCTAAGACACATATGGTCAAAGTATAGGACACAACATCATGTCCTCTTGATCATGAATTCCCATGGTAAAACAGGTCACTCCATATTTAACCCACCTAATATCTAGGGACCTCATGCTATCAATAAATAATTCTCTTATAAATGAGTATTCTAGACCTAGGGATGGTGGAAGTGGATCTATAAGTGAAGTTTATCCCCTAACATTACCTAAAATGTGAACAGAATTGGGTTGTATATATATGGATACGTAAGACCCAACCATGGGATTTAAAAAAAATAGAGGATATGAGAACATCCAAGATCCACATTTCTTCCTGACTGCCCCTCCATGAACTCACCCTCATTTACTAGAAAAAGAGGAGCAAGTGTCTCCATTGGGCATCCCTCCTGAAGAGAGCCCATAGTATTTCTTACTGGACATTCCCCCACCTTCTATACCCTCACCCTCAGCCACCAGTGGATGAAGGAGATTGTTTGAAATACTAGATATTACACTTCTTATTATTTCTCACACCAAGAATGACTCATGTGAGCTTAGGGGTGAGTGGTGACCATGTCACTAGCATGATCAAATACTCTAATTATTGAATCTTATATAGGTGTAAGCCTCAACCATTTTTAACTACATGTAATTTGATCCCTGTCTAAATAGGATATGTAAGAAGCCTCTTTGAGGTTCAAACCCAGCACCCCAAACTCACCCTAATCTTCTCTGGGCCATATTCTTATTAGGTTTATATCCAACCCAGAGGGTCAAATTCCATCTAGGTTATTTCCATTACCATCATTACTAGTCCATATTCCCAATATGGTCATATCCAATATGGGAGGATATATTCCTTCTGAGTATTTCAGTATGTTTTGGCATAAGTCCCACACTATCCTTTGTTAGGAATATTCTGCTAGATGTACTTTTTTCATGTTGTTAAATTTCATGGTTTGGTCCTTTTCAGATGAACCTAAAAGGTGTGACGTGTCCCATTAAGTGGCACCAAACTACATGGGTTCTGATTCCTCTCACGAGGATGCATAGGAATCCACTATCATTGGATCGATCCCAACAATGAAACAACTAACATCTCCCTAGATGATAAGAAATTATAGAGTGCCTAACTGTGCAACTTAAAACTAGCATCACAAATAAATAAATGTAACCAAGCTAAAGAACATTTGATACATACAAATGGTCTCCATCGATAGAGAACCTTAGACACATATTGATGGTTTACCATCAAGACACTTCCATAATTGATTGTTAATATATAGAGGTGACCAATTCCATATTTTTAGTTTAAAAGGGATTCACAAATATGTCATAAATCTGTAAGTGAGTCATGAAGTAGGCAATAATACCCCCAAAAGGTTTTTATGAGCCTGACCTACTATCCTCTCCATAAATGTGAGTTCTTAAGTGTAATTGGTTAAGTTCCCCAATTACTGCTAACCTTTAGAAAATAGTCCCATGAGCCATAAAGGATGTAAGAGACATTTGGAGTTTCTAGTTCCACGAACAAACCCTATTGGAAACTAACCTGCCAAAAATAGGTGTGAAGCACCTTGAAAATAATAAGAGATAAATATTATACATTCAATAAATAAATAAATATTATATTCATAGTCTATAAAATAAAATATTTAGTTTTATATTCACATTATTAATTATTTATTAATGAATAAATAAATATTTATTACCTTGAAACTAATAAGAGATAAATAAATATTATATATTAACATAATTAAACAACCACATCATGAATAAATATTTATTTAATATTTGTGATCATTTAATAAGTCCTGAATAAAAATTATTTCATGTTCTGAGGAATAAAATTTATTTCAATTGTTAAATATAAATAATAGTACATTTAGATTAAAGGAAACTCTTTGTGTGTGATCCTATAGGCCTCTTCTTTAGTGGAATTAGGTGGGATTTCCTAAAGTCCAAGATTATTGTCTAGAAATGGGTCAAGGAACCCATATGGGAAGATAATATTTCACAATGATAAAAACCATATATAAATTCTCACTGTGTAATATAATCTCTTTGTCGTGATATTTCATCAAATAGGTTGCACACTCATATCATCAACCCATATGTCTGATATGTATTTCTTTGACCATATAAAATAAACCCATTATTACACCTTGCTCATGGAATTTAATGAGACAATTATATTTCAATCAAATTTATGATATATGAAATTCCATAAAGGTGGAAAGAACAAATCCTTCCTCGACTTATTCATTAATAACATACCATTTTTTATGAACTCAATATACCAAAATTCTCTGTGATCATATGTAATCATGGTTTACGATAATACATCAAAGTGAGTGAGTCATGACATGCATTAATAATAATCTTAAATTCTAAAGATCCTTACACATGATCATATATAGGAATATCCAATGACACATAAATATGTGGATTTCCTACAGGTGGTCCTATTCTCATAATCTCCCATATTGGAGATTACTAAGTGTGAACTTCATGAGATAAAGTCTCATATTCTTATGAGTACTTTAACCTGATGATAAACATGCCATGTGTCCCATTATAGAATATTATCTGACTATATAACAATATTTATGAATATTTACATGAAACTTCAAGGTTCTCATCAAAGTAGTGAACTATTATGACCATTTTCAATGAGAAATTCCAGGACATTATCACATTAATGTTATGTATAAGAATAATCAACATGTGACTATGAATTTATTAATTTAAAATTCATGAATATATGGGAAATCTAAAGTAAAAAGTAGTTGGTTTAGGTCACCAAATCCAACAATCACAACCACTATACACCAAGAATTAGCCACTTGATAATAAGGGCAACTGAACATTGTAAAAACCCTTGTGTTCATATGTATTTTTTCTTACTCCATATCTCATCATCACATTTTCACCATCGATATACTTTCACACTATCCAATGATGGTAATCACCTTATTGCAAGTGGTAATTGATGTTTTTTGTGATAAATAATCCCCGTAGTGGTGGTATGTATAAGGTTTGGTGTGAAAATTATTTTCTAGAAAAAGTGGTGGAATATCCAAATGATAAGTCTCTGTAAGTTACACTCGGGTTTTCCAAATGTAGGAAATACACTAGTACCATGAGATGTTTGGGTTTAGGACAGTGGAAGGAAATTCATAAAAAAATTATAAAAGTACAGTTGGATAGTTTTGATTTCAGTGGTAGCCTTAGTTAGTGGCTCAGTGGAATCTTGTTAAATGATGTAGTTCAATAGAATTTTTCTAAATAGAAGATTAATGGAAGACAATTCAGTATAAGTTGTTTAAATAGAAGTTGGATGAAAGATAATTCAGAAGAAGTGGCACAGTGGGTCTTGAGTGTGTGGATTCATAGGAGGACCATCTAAAGAATGAACTTGGGATTTAGTCAAGTTCTAAAGAAATAAGTGATGTGATAAAAAGGAGAAGCTTCTAATGGTAGTATAGAGTTATAGAGGAGGTGATGCTTGTATAGAAGTTATTATCAATGTGAAGTCATTTATGATGCTACTTAGAATACTCTCCTTATGGGTTTGTGGTAAATGAAAAATTTCATGAATCATTAGTGTGGATTAGCAGAGTGACATAATCTTTTCACCAAAATTTGGTGGTTCATGTAGTGAATTTTATAGGGGGAAAAGGTTTTATTTATTAATAGTGGTACACCCATGAGTTTCCGATGGTGGTTTGAACTTTTTCACTAACCGTAAATTGTTTATTAGTCAAGGGTGGGATACTACTACAATATAAGATAATGAAAAGAGAAAAAAGAGGCTAATTTGGATTTATAGGGATGTCCACTTAAGTGCATCCAGATATCAGAGGCTCAAGTTTTGATGGTGGAGGTTAAAGGCCTAAAGAGAAGAAGAACAAAAGGGAAAGTGCTAGAGGATTCAATGGATAAAAATGGAATTGGTGTGTCTTCTTGGGGTAGTATGAGTAAGGATGTAGGAATTTGACATCCCTTGTAACTTTTATGAATGTTTATTTGGAACAGAAGAGGTAAAACTATTCTCCAGTAGATATTGGACATAATTTTTGAACCATGTAATCCTCTTGAGTTGTGTAGTTGTGTATGTATTCATGTTTCATTGATTTTCACATGCTTGCCTTTATTGTTCATTTTTCATAAGGGAGGTCTTGTGAGTATTAAGAGGGGGAACCAATATCAAAATAGTAAGACACAATATAGTGACTATGATGTGATATTGCTTCCCAAGTTATGGTCTTCAATTTTTTGGGTGGGTCTTCTAATTATAGAAGCTTTTAGAGCTTTGTTTCACAAGTTTTAGCTTCTAGAGGGTAACTTCCAATGGCCAGAGAAGTTTTTTTCTAGTGGTTTTATTAGATGGTGTCCATGATTCCTAATAAGTGGTATCAGAGTGTGGTTTAAAATATTCTAGTGGAGTTCTTTATCATGTAATCATAAGATAAAAATGGTGCCAATGGTGTTGCTGGGATATAAAAATTCCTCCATGACTGTTTAGTCTGGAGGTGTGTCCTATTATTGGGGTAAAATTCAAGACCATTTGAAAGAATTTTGGGGTTCCCCTTTGGTGAAATGGTTGGTGAGTATCTAGAATGATGTCTAATGGTGTATATAAAGATAATACTAGGGATTCTGGGTTTTTTGAAATAATGTTAACTACCATTACGAGTATGAAAATTTGTTCTATTCATTGAGGTGGAATCATTGAACTTAGTGGGAAGAATGCTAAAGACTTATAGTGAAATTTTTGATCCCTAAATTATCTATATTCAGTGTAAACCTACCATATATAAAATATAACATTTTACATGAGGTAATGTCAGGTTAGTGGTTTGATGGTGGAATATGTAAACTTTTTAGGATGTTGGTGTTGCTAATTTTGGAGAGTTTGTAAGTTCTATTGGATGGTAAGTCACCCAAAATCCTATTGGTTAATAGGTATAAAGGCCACATAAATAACAACTGGAATTATTCTAGAAGTTATAGTAAAAAACTATGCATGCTCCCAGAAAGATGCATCAATGGTAAAGTTAAAGACAATTTAGGGTGGTGGATTCAATTTGGGGAATTATCGATAGTGATCTGAAGGTCTGTTCTCGAACGGATAAATTATGGAAGTTCCAAAATCCTATAGCTGAGGAGGGGGTGGATGTAAATTACTGCCGAATGTTCACTAAGCACAATTTGAGTAAGGATAAGTGAATTTAGTGTTTCATCAATCAACATATGAGATTGAGTAGGTGTCATGTTCTAGATAAATCAAGGATGCGATGGTTACATCCAGAAAAGGATCAGAAGGTGTGTGAAATGATCCCAGTTCATTGAGAGATGATCACCTGGAAAGTATGAGGAAGTTTTGAAGGGCGTGGGAATCATATTGGGGGATTCATGGTTATGTATTAGCATGGAAAATGTTTCCAACTCTGAAATAATTTGTTTAAAAGGAGAGTGTCACATCGGGAAGTAGATGATCGTAGGTTGGATTTTGTGGCATGGTTATCATTAGTGCATGAAAGTGAGAAGGATAATTGAAACATGGACATATTATGGTGATCTCACAATATCAATTGTAGTCAAGTACCTTTCATTGATGAATTTGTACGGCTGGTAAAAATTTTGTTCCTCAAGAGCATAAGCCTGAGGAGTCTCTTGAAACCTTCATCAATAAGAACCATAGTAAAGTATGAAGGATCAGATATTGGTTCATAGAAAGAGAGATCCTTGAGAAAAGGGAGTTTATTATAAGTTATATTGGATAGTATTACCTATAGTTTAAGGAAACTATCATATAACACTAAAAATTGGTGTTGTAGAGTGAAGGTTTATTCATCTGGAAGTATGTGCTAGATCCATAGGTTTATCTTGTGGTGAAAGTTTTTTTGATGGTGTAGTCATATAACAGGTTTTGGAAATAGTGGAATAAGATATTTAGGTTTAGATACAACATGTGGTAGAGGTGTTTCATTTCTATTTGTAGTAATATATTTCAATGATACTACAAAAGTATGGAATTTGGATAGTTTTGTTCTTTCATATGAAATGTCTTTGGAGGATTCAACCATGACCATGCTAAACTTGGATGAAGGATATCCCCATTTCATGGGTGCATTTTTCTTTACAAAAGGTTGTGATGGATACATTGGTGGTTTCCAAGTTCTATGTTAATAATAATTGAAAGATAAAAAGAGATAAAAAAGGATCTCTATAATCATGGATGTCTCTTGAAGAGTTATACTAGGCTAGAAGAAGTGGGAGTAAAGGACCATGAAAGTATATGTTACATTGAGTGAAGTTTTAGTAAAAGTTTTTCAATCTGACGGAATCATACTTTCTAGAATTTAATGATCTATTTGAAGGTTGGTTCTGATGGTGTCACTAAATCTTGATGTACCTTATAAATCTTGATTCTGTGTAAGCTCGAATGTAGAGTCTTTGTAAGTACAATAATAGGATAGAGTGACGCCACAAACCTTGTGATCAATGTGGTATTTTGATGGAATTTTAATAGAATCATAGGATGACATATCATTCCTATTTTATTAGTAGTAATTCCTCAGAGACTTACATATGTGATCATGGTTTCTGGAGAACAGAGGAGGTGTGTTTTCAGTGGGATCCTGGATAGTCGGAAGTTTCATATCGAAGAACCATACAAGTGTTGTAAGGATGAACAATAGTTTTCCAGTGGTATTAATGGTGTATGCATGATAATATTCTTCAAATAATATATTTTTGGACTTAACCCATGAAAATAATTCTCAAGTAAGAGATTATTGGGTTTGGTGTGAAAAAGGTTGTCCGATCAAAGTGTTGGAAGCTCCAGAAGATAAATCTTCAGAGGTTACACATGGGTTTTCCAAATGAAGGCAATACACTAATACCATGGGAATTTTGGTTTTAGGCCAGAATAAGTACATTCATTAATATTGGATAAGCACAACTGGAAAGTTTTGAGTTTAGTGTAAGCCTTAGTCGGCAGCTCAATAGATGATAGTTGAACAATGTGGTTCAATAGAATTTGGATGAATAGGAGTTGAATGGAAGGTAATTCAATAAAAGAGGCACAGTGGAGCCTGAGTATGGGAATGTGGAGGAGGACCATCTAAATCATGCACTAAGGATCTAGTCAAGTTTCAGAGGAATAAATTATGCTATCAGAAGGGGAAATTTTTTGATAGAAGTATAGAGTTCTAATGGAGGTGATGTTTATGTGGAAGTTATAAGTGACATGAATTCACTGATGGCATTGAATGAAAGACTTTCCCCATATTTTTGTAGTAAAGGAAATGTTTTTTTAATCATTAGTGTTGATCAGTAGAGTTACATACACTATTCACCAAAAGTTATCAGTTGATTTGGTAAAATCTATAGGGAAATAGAGGTTTCCTTTTCCAATGGTGGGTCACCCATGAGTTTCAAATATTGGTACAAACCTATTGACTAGATAAAAATTTCTATAACAGGAAAGGTGGACCACTATTACAATGTATGATGATGATGAGAGCTAGTAGAGGATGAGGTGGCTCCAGAAGGAGGACCACATGGGTGCATCCCAACCTTAGAGGCTGAAGTGTCAAAGACAAAGGTCAAAGGACTCAAGGTTAGAAGACCGGGAGGGGAAGTGCTGGAGGATTTAATGGACGGAAGGGCATTGATGAGACTTATTTTGGTAGTCTAAGCAGGGTTGTAAAAATTTGATTTCCCTTATAAGTTGGATAAATTTTTCCTTGTAATAGAAGATATGAATCTATTCTCTCATAGATATAAGACATAATGTCTAAACCTTGTAATCCTCTTGTGTTTTTTTCATGTGTATGCTTGCATCTTTTGTTTCTTATCGCATGCTTATCATGTGCTTGTATTGATTATTTGTTGTCCAAAAGAGAGGTCTTGTGAATATAAGGAGGGGGAGATGAAACCATAATAAGATGACTTGATACATTAAATTAGGTTAAGAATTTTCTTATTAATTTTTGGTCTTTGAATTTGTATATTTTGGCGAGTAACTTCTTATGGTAAAGTTTGTTGAATTTATTAATGGAAGAACTTACCATAAAATACTAAGATTTGTTAAATCCACTGATAGAGAACCCTAACCTAGAATACATAGGAGTACCAGAAGTCCATCTATCAAATGGGGGACTATTCCTTTTCTTATGTTTCAACACTAATGATATACATAAAACCAGTACATAGAGGACAATGCAAATACACACATGTTTGTAAATAAATACATATCTACAATAAAAAAACACATCCTCCACCAATTTTATCTCTATTAAAGCAATGATCCTATAACTATTCCAATAGTATCCTAAAAAATACCCAATAGAAATGGTATTCATACTATCATTAATTATGTGAAATGACAATCAGAATGGGAAACTCTTACAACCAATGCTATCATATTGGTATATAAACATGATGAATACTTTAAACGAATTAGTACATATTGTTTCCAAAAAGGAACACTATGTGTTGTGATCCCATGTTGGGCTACTCATAGTCTGACATAGATTAAATCATGTGAAATCCCAATATATGGTTTTTTATGTATGATACACAAGGTATATGGATAATGGTACCCGATTGAATCTAACATAAACTAAAGGAACTCTAATTTATCCTTGCATAGTTTAATGGTCATGTGATAATGTACATTGTATGTAGTTATAAATAAATGGCCTATCTATGGAATACTTAGTATATAATTCACACATTGTAATATAATGTTCATAAAATAAACTTAAGGATATTCTCACCCAAGTTGGGTTACTCAGTGTATATAGGGGTGTACATAGGGTATGTGTCATACCACATATGACAACCATTTATGCTACTTACACACTATGATAACAGTATAGTGATACATGGTGTGTGATTTTTAAAATCTTAATTCTAATAAACATAATTCAAATAGTGAGTCACATCACATGTTTTTTTATAGTTGAATTCCACATGACATTAATTTTGCATGGAATGTGTGTCCCAAAACATACATGTCATGTGGTTTGGAACTATATGTTGTGTAGTTGAGAAATTTTCCTTCCAATCCAATTTCTTTATCATGACTGCTACTATCACCTTAAAATCTAATTAAAAATCCACTACTATATGTATCCATCAATTTCAAACTCATCATCTCTCTCGAATGATATGACTATATGGAAACCTTTTCCATTCCATCTTTAATGTTTTTCTTTTCATCGAAATTCCCCTGAAGTTGTCACATCTTTATTATAATGCATCTAAACCACTGATTGTTTTGTTATCCCATATTATAGTCTCAAGAAAACATATTATATTTAAATATAAATGAATGAGATAGTTATATTCAATTTGGTGCTGGCATGGAAAATACCTGAGTACCCATGGATAGGCTTTCATTTATGTTAACTAAACAACACTATTATGAGACAATATTATAATCACGATACATAACAGATAATTTTTTTAATAATTATGGAACATTTTATTAGGGGTATTATTATATAAAGAAATGGTTTATTAAGTAATTATTTCTCTAAAATATAATTATTATTTTAAATAATCATTATAATAAAAATTTATGTTATAAGAACAATCTATGGAAAATTATTGAAATATAAATTATAGAAAAATATAGTGGCATAATCCCCACATTTATTCATTACTATAAATAAAATATATTAAAAATTTAAGAATAATGATCAGTATATAAATACCATCAAGGTAAAAATATTATTTTCTTCATATGCTGATAAAATAATATATTTTAATTATTTAATATTTTTACTTTAAAAACCACATTCTTTCCCTAATATAAAAATTCATCAAATAATGGAATTCATGTAATGTTTGTTCTTTGAGACATGTAAAATAATTTATTTTCATGTCCCAAGAGATATGAAGATTAATTTATCTAAAATTATAAAATTTATTCATAGTTTTATTATAATATTTTTCACATACAAACATGTTCAGTGAAAATAATTTTAATAATGAAGAATTTATAAATGAGGATAATTTTCCTTTAACATGCAACAAAAATAATTTTTAAGAATAACTACTATATATGATTCTATTCAAGTGAAAATAATCATTGAATTCTTTAATTATAATTCTTGATTATTTTACCAATAATATTTTTTTAACTAATCATATTTGGAATCATAAAAAAATTACTCATTTCATCATTGTAGTCATTTTATGTGATTCCATCATGAGGGAAAGGGGATCAAACAACACCACATAAACATGTAAAACAAAACAATATAAGATTTACCTCAATGGTGTATTACTAAAACATGACAATCACATCATGTTCCATCGTAATAATTTTTCCACCACTATGATGAGTATGATGAATCCCAAAGAAAATGTTTTTTTGTTATGCACAGGTATAATATTTTGATCCCAAAGGTTATCTTCTACCATAGGGGGTAGTGGAGAGTAATATATTAATTTTTATTGTAATTTTGAAATGAAATTAGAAAGGTGAAAATTAGGAAGAATTTACTTCCTTAATTAACATCATAAAATATATGATTTATTTCCCCTTATTGACCAAATTCTAAAAAACCCAAATAATTACTAAATAATTAGTTTAATATTGGGGAAGGCCTACTAAATGGGTAGTTCCATAATCCCCATTTCCACTTAATTGGAACCATACCATATTAACACCACATTATAGCCATGTGGCCATTCTAAACCCACCTAAAAACATTAAATTTTAAAAAAATTACCCACAAAATGCTATTTCCACGCGCTTTCCACAAGTGAATATAATTTATACCACTTTTAGGAAAAATAAACAATTCCAAACACCAGATTTGTGTTGGAATTTTGACTTGGGAATTTTTTTAAGAGTAATATAATGTTCACATGGACATCACTAAAAATTATATATTTAATATATTATATATTTTAGAATCCTTTAACATGAAACATAAATGATTTAACCATACGACTGAATAAAAAAATATTCCTAATGATTTATAAGGGATATATTAATAAAATATAGGTCTTCACTAATATATTATTATCTCTCACATAGAAAAAATATTTATTTAATTATTATTAAATATTCCAACTGATTCAAGTAGCTTAAGATTCCTCCAAAAATCATCCTAAGGGTGAAAACCATATTCCAAGTTCAATGAAACCAACAACAATTTTTTTTGAGGTCATATATTCTGGTAATTTTAATTTTTTACACTATTTAAGGGGCTCTACCAACGAATGGAAAAAAATTATGTTTCACTTCTAAAAAATCCCTATTAGAAGGGATGTTTTAGAATTCATTATTAGAAAAGAAACTAATCATGTTTATGTTAAGTGAGGGATGATAAATTCAATATAAAAGGAATATTTTAAATATAATTATTTACATAATCACATGATTACATTTTTATAGAATTTTATTAAAAATAAAAGAATTTACTTAAGGAATTTATTTTTTTTATTCAGAGAATAGATATATATTTTTTTAATCACCTTAAAATTGTTACATTTATAGATACATATAAATCTAGTGACCTATGACTTATAGAGAAATGAATATATATATATATATATATTATTAATGGAATTTGAGATATATTTTTCTTGGTTTTGGGTTATCTATGGAGGGTTACATTGATATCTTGGCTAAATGAAATATTTTAACTATAAGGGATAGGTTTTTCAGGAAATAATTGATTTTTCAGGTTTACATTTGATATTTGGATACTAATTTTGACTCAAAAATGAAAATATTCTTACTTCCAAGCACCCTTAAAAAATGATTGATCCCATTGACTGGTCCCAATATTTTCATGTAATATTTTAATTTTATATATAATGGATATGAAAAAAATTTCAATCATATTATAATAATCCATATTGTGTATAATTGAGAATAAATTTGGAAATTATTTTATTTTATATAAGAGAAATTGTAAGGTAGGTAATAATGATTAATGGATTGGATTGATTATTTTGTGATGAATAAAAACATAATAGATTTTAATTTTGTAATATATTTTATAGGAGGAATGGTATTTAAGATCAAAATTATATGAACATAAAGTAATAATACTACAAGAGGGGGGAATTGTAGTTTTAAAAAACTAAAAATTTTCATCCTACTCTTTTTTGAAAAGATAGGAATTTTAAAAATCTTATTTTTGAAAAATAAACATATCAATATTATGGAATACTGATGTGTCCATGAAAATAAAATCAATGTAAAAATCAAATTTACTAAAATTAGTATTCTCTATTTTACATTACTGGTGGAATTAACATGCATAAAGGAAATATGAAATTTTCTATATTAAAATAATATGAAACATAAAAAAAAATTCGATAAGGATATTATAATGTCACTGTTTGACTTAGGTGAAAGGTATATCTATAGATCTAATTTGATATATCCTTATATTTAAACCTATCAAAAGGTATCCGCTACTTAAAAATTATAAATCTCCACTATATGTTCATAACTCTAGATTTCTTTGATAAAATAGATAGATATATTACCTTTTAATAAAAAATATAAATCTATTTTCAATGAGACATAACTGGTATATTAGTTTACTAGAGACACATAACCGGTAGCATAATGTTTCTGCTACTAAAACCAATAGCTTGATTTTCCCACTAATTAACTGGTGGCTTGGTTAACCCACTACCTAACCAGTAGGTTAATAAAAAAATTCCAAAAAAATTGCTACATGCTTTTAAAACGAAACCCAAAAATATTAATCTCTATCAAAAAAATTTCAAATGAAATATAATCATAATTGTATTAATCAAAAAGTAGTTGAAAACTTCAAACGATTGTAAAACTTAGTGTTTTCTTGTGAATTCATTATCATTATAATCCACCAGGTGTATCTTTATTTATAAAAATAATCCAATATTCATATTTCTATAATAATGGTATTTTTTTTCTAATATCCAAAGATTTTAAAATAACAATATGTTTGATAGTATATACAACATGCAACACCAAGAATAAACGAACCATGAAATATTATTATTTAAATGTTATATTTATAGCATGGATTTTACATTGGTATGTATGAATATGATTAATCAAATTATGAAATATATATAATGTCCCTAATCGATAAAAAATTATTGACTATTTCTTAAGAAATAAGCACTCATTTTTTTCTAAAGTCATTTTATGCTTCAAAATAATTTTTCTTCAAAAATGGTTCTTATTTTTTTGAATGAATATTATAATTAATATCAGTAAATATTAAGAATTTTATTTGATTAAAAGGTTTTAATTTTTTAATTCATCATGATAAAATTATCTTGAAATCAATTTTTGATAATTTCCTAAAAATATTTTATTTTTCAATGAATAGTGAAAAAATGTTTTTTTATTAAAAACAATATTTTATTATCAAATACATACAAAGTACCATTATACTATGTGTTAGTTTTAAAATTTAATTATTTAATTTTTTTTAAATAATATATAACAAATTTTATTTCAGTTCACATTATACTTGAATTTGGTAAAAAACATTTTTATACTTAAAAAGGTATTTTTTTTATAAAAAATGACCTTCTCCATGTTTTTGGGTTATAATTTTGTATTCAATTTTGAAAATTATGTGAATTGAATTTGATAAAGTATATTAAATATTTAGAATCATAATAATTAATATCATGTATTATGGTAAACATATTTATTTTAATATAAATAGAAACTATAGTGAATTTTTGTTACCACAGTTATGATAAATTGGGTTAATTATGGTTAAAAATAATTCAATAAGGCTTTAAATCCATTAAATTAATTTAAATAACTTTATTTTATGGTTTTATTTAATTTATAATCCTAGAAACATAAAATATAAAACCTTTTGTTTCCTTTTAACTTTGATTTTGAACATTATAATATTTTAAGTCAAGGATAAAATCAAGAATGTCACTCTATTTGTTTTATTAATTTTAATTTTTTTAAATGTATAAAAAAATATATTTATTTATAATTTTTTATTTTAAATATATATTATATTTTTATCAGTAGAATTTATTTTTAATTATTAGTGTTGTAATTATTACCTTAAAGGCTGACGTAACCCCAATACAGTGTTAGTAAAACCAATAGAAAAAATAAACTAAATGATATTAAAAAATATAAAATAAATATATTTTGGGAGAGTAACATTTTTATATGAATATTATAGACAAATATAAAATATCAGGGATTTTTAAAGGTTTATAATCAAATTACACTACTATCCCGATTTCATCGAAGTCAAAGTAAATGAATTGTTCCAAAAATGAAATTAATGATATTTTATGATAAAAAATATTTAATTAAATGATCTTAAATTAATAAAATACTATATTTATTCACGTGAATGAAATATGGTTGAAAAATATAAAAAATGGTCCATTTATATCACTTTTCCTTTCATAGTAACTCTCAAATCTCCTTTAGTGCAAAAAGTCATTAACACCGTAGTAATTGTAAAAAGGTTTAACAAGGTTAAAATAAAAATATAAGGGCTAAAACATAAAATAAACATCTATTTTTTTATGTGATTATTCCAACTCATCCTCATCCTATATTATAATTATTTGAATTTGGAACTACTTTAAGAAATTCTAAGAATACACCTCACCTCACTTATAAAAGGGAACCACCTCTCCCCTCCTCTCCACACTTAAGGGGCCATTTGTATCAAAAAATATCTACTAAAATCTCTTCCTAATATCCCTAACCATGTTTTAGTTTTATTAGTTTGGTAAGAATACCAACCGTAGAGGGATTAAGGTGTAAAGAAAATGAGAATTTTCAAAGAAGACACATAGATTTTAACTGAATTTTTTAGTTTTATTTATTCTTCTACATACTTAAAATATTATCCAAATATTATAAAATATAAATATAAATATATTCAATATAAATATATGTTATTATGTTATTGTAAAAACTAATATCTATCTCATCGTCCATAAAATTTCAAATGAAACATCATTCATTCATATGGAATATAACTTCATCATGAAAAATGTAATTCATTTTATATTACTACCTCTTATGGATGTTTATAATGATTTATTTAATGTCTATAAATTATATTAATGAAATATTTAATGTGTAATTTTATTCTTATATACATGTGGATTACCACCTCTATGAAGTGATGTGATCTATTTTTCATCACTACATCCCAAGGATGATATATATCAATGTATTTAAAATGATAATATGATAATATGATATAATAATTATTATGTAAATAATAAGTGACACTTACCTTTTTTCTCTCATGTTTGTTAAAAAATGGAAATTTTATTCATGCATATATACTACCTACCATCTCCGCAATTGGAACATAGTTAATTTTTTATAACTATCCTTAATGGATGGTTTTAAAAGTTGAATTAATGTATAAAAATGTCTATAATGTCATTGTTATTATTATAGATATAATTTAACAATTAACCCTTTAACCATGGTCAACATGCCAATGTCATTTTGAAATTATTAACCAAACATCCTCGAAACACGACAATGACTTAACTTATTATATAATTAAACATGTCATTAAAATAAATGTAATGAACGATTTTAGTATAAGAAATTAAACTTGTAAAATGTTTAAGTGAAATAAATTAATTGATATATGTTTATTTTATAGGAGTTAGAGGACATACATGTTATGTATTGACTCATGTTAAGGTATTTCATCTAAATTTCCCTTAATTTATTCATATTATAATTTTATACAACTAATTTCTATTATATTGTGAATATGATACCCTTTTATATTTTATATTATTAATCCTTCATACATTTTTATTTTTTTATTGTTAAAATTACTTCATTTAAGGTGATTTGAGTTGAATGATACCATGTCGAAAGGATATTTTAAACCAATTTACATTCATTGGTTTATTTTAGTTCATTAATGTATATATTGTGTATTGATTATGTGTGAAATGATATATTTTTGATTTATATAGTATTTCCACTTGTTTTTTGTGTATATAAATTTGATAAACATAATCATCCCATTAATTAATTCTATATTAAATAAATGATCTTTGTAAGGGTTATTATTCTCAAATTAACTTTATTCTTAGGACATAAATTTTTATTATGAACTTATATTATTTTATGAGGTGTATATGATTTCCCTTTAAATTTTATATCATTTATATCCTTATATTCATGGTATTTAAGGTCTCTTTTTATGACATTTAATTCACAAGGTTTAAGATTGACAAGTTACCAAAATGTTAAGGATTTTCATGATACATTTTCTTATTATTTTGGGATTTTATATTTTTAATGTTCCTTTCATGGAAATCATATGATAATATTTTATAAAACCACATATATTTTATAATACTATATTTATGAATATTTTTAACATTTTTAGTTTCCATTTACTACTTTATTGAATAAAGAAACATCAAAAAAATTATTTATATGTGATATCATGTGTATATCCTTTATTAGATCAAGAATCTTTCTATTTCATATACATGTTTTCAAAAATATTATTTTATAAATAAAATGATATCCATTTTTTTAAATTATCTTTTTCCACCTTCTAAATAGTTTTAAAAGTAAATTTCATAAAGTTTTCTACATCCATCTTTTTTTAATCTCTTTACAAAAGTATGAAAATAATGTTTATTTTTAACATTTGTGACATGAAGAGATTTCATTTCCATAATGGCCATTAGTTTCAATGAAGCATACTTTATAATTTTCCTTGGATATTTTCAATGAAATGGATTTTCATTTTTTTTAAAAAATTTTAGGTTTGAAAAGTGATTTTTAATGTTAAAAGTGTATTTTCATCACAATTTTTTATTAATCCTTTTTATGATATGTATATTAATCAAAAAAATAAACCTAGATTTTACTAATGATCCAATGGTTATATGTTTTAATGATACCATCCTTTTTCTTTCCCAAGATAGATAACTATTTTTTCAATGGGATTGTCATGGAGCCTATTTCTTTTCCATGGGTAAATCGAGCTATGAAAGAAAAATGGTTATTATTATGTTTAAAAATTCAATATTTCAATTGTTATTATCATGATATAGTACATTGACATTATTAATGAATGAAAAAATATGTACTGATCCTAAATCCTTAAGGGTATTTATCCAATATGCTACAAGTGGGTCCGTTATAGCCCTCAAATGAATTTAGAAATGATGATAGAGTTGAATGCATATAAGTAACTCCTAAGGGACAAAGAAACTAAAAAATTAACATATTAGTCCTAAAATATTATGGGTATTAACAATATAAGGTTATCACATTTCTAAATCTTCCTTTAATGGTTTTATGAAGATAATTTACAACGTAAAAACAGATTTTTTTCTGTTTAATGTTAGTTTTTAATAGTTCCTTTGATAAATATTTACAGAAAATGTTTTTGATTATTGATTCCTATTACTCATTAATTTTTAAATATTTATGCCATTTCACAAGTTTAATGTTCTAGGATTTTATGGGTATGAATTCTCTTAAATTATTCTCATTCACTTTGATTATTTAATCAACCCCTTTTTCTCATCTTATGCTCACCAATGAAATTCAATTTTTATTTATTATGTTTAACCTTACTGAGCGTTTGAACTCACCCTTACTATGTTTTCCATTTCCACATGTTATGACGAATGATGTGAAGTGAATTATTCCAAGAATGGTTTCATGTGAGAATAATTTTATAGGAGATGATGTATATTTTTATAACTAGTTATTTATATATTCATGTTTCCTTATAAGAGTTTTCCCAATTATCTAAAACTCTAAACATAAAAGGTCATTGATGATATTAGTGATCAAATATTTATATTTTATTTTTTATGTTTTAGATAGATAAAATTTGGTCGCATTTATTAGTATCAAATATAGAAATATAATGATTATGTTTTTAGAAAATGATCTTGGAATGCAAATTCAGAGGTATTATAGTTGGTATCAGAAGAATGGTTTAGATAACTTTAGAGATTAGGATGATTCCATGTGATGTTTACTTATAAGTTTGTATACTATAATGGGTTTAAATGTTTATTATTGATTATATAATCAAAGTCAGAGTCACCCCATTTTATGTTTTATGTGATTGTATTTTTAAGTGACTAATGATATTTTGGGATATTTGTTATTGGTTTAAGGTATATGTAACCCATAGGGTTAACATGAAGGAACTTTTCATAAGAATGATATTGTAAGAACCCGATTCTTATTCTTGAGGTATGGGTTTCTTCTTTTCCCTTTTCCTTTAAGGTTTTTGAGAAAATATGGAAAATGGGGAAAAATCCCAAATTTTGTGGGTACACGCCATGTACTTTTCCACACGCCATGTACTTTAGTCGAGTGGGATGAGTACACAGGGCGTGTAGGCCTGTTGGTGATAAAGGGTGTAAAAACTGACTAAACGTCATGTACTTGGTATTTACACGTCGTGTAATCAGTTGGCAGGTGAATAGTAAGGAGGTGGGATTAGCTGCCAGCGGAGCGACAATACACACCGTGTATTCATAAGTACAAGCCATGTAATCATGTCGACAGATGAACAGTGTGGTGGTGAAAAGTAGCCGCCATAAGAACATTTAAATGATGAAAAGTACACGCTGTGTAATTGAGAGTATATGCCGTGTAGTTTGTTTTTTTTCTTAAAACATCCAGTATCCTCCTCATTCAGAAGAGTAGGAAGTGGACATGTTTGGAGCACCATGAGAGAAGGCCGGAGCTTGGACGAGCTCCCGACCGCACACTGAAACTCAAATTTCTTCACTGACGGTCTCGATTAAACAGAGCAGGTGAGTTATTCCCTCTCCTTGAACGTTTCCTGCTAATTATTTCCCAAGGGAAGTTATTTGAGTTTGAACATGTAGTTGTTTATCCCAGATCTACGTTGTTCTTAGACGTTTCGGAAGGCGTCGTTCATGTATATTGATCAGAGGTGATCAAGGTAGGTGGTCTGATGTTTAATTCCAACTATCATGTTGTTTTTGTGTACCATTGTGCTATGTGCCATTGGTGCGTTTCCCAGTTACTTGCTTAGCCTGAGGGTAGTGTTTCGTTTAGCCTGCGGGAAAATTTTCTCATGCCATTGGGCAGTAGTTTCTGTACCTATGGGCGACACCTCGTATGCCTGTGGGCAATATTCATTATGCCTGTGGGCAGTCACCTGTGGGTTTCGATTCTGATTACCTGAGGGTAAGGATTTGCATGTATTCTATTCACTGTGGTGATTTACTATTTTGTACTTGCTAAGCTAAATCACAAGCTTGGGATTAATAAATAATTAGTAAAATGGAAATTCAATTGGCAAAGATAGTTACTTTTGAGTACTTCCTAGTTTACTGCATTTTATTACTGCACACTACCATTACACATTTTCACTGACAGTTGGGCATGAGCCTTTGGTGGTTGCCTATTGTGATTTATTTCTCACACCCTATTTGGGTTATGTATTGGGCCCAAACATATTATATTGCTGCAAGTGTAGAGAAGGGAAATAGTCCCTATACATGTACTTGATTTTTGCAGAAGAGTAGGAGAGCATGGGACCGAGCTTAGGCTTGCGATGCTGCTAAGTTCCTGGTGTGCTGCCTTATTTTGCTTTGCTTTATTTTTCCCTTGTGTTGTATTGTTTCAGATTGTAGTGTATCTTGTTTTGACTGATTTCTTAGACTTAGGGACATATTTCATCATTATATATATGACTGTTGGTATTTTCTTTATTTTCTTACTATGTCCATTTCAGCATTGGTATTGTTTACTACTTCTGCTTTTGTATGCTTGTATTTTGTTCCAATGCATTATAATTTGACAAATAAGGGAATAGTTTCCCCACTATCAGACCTAGGCCCTTGCTACTAGTTGGCAGCCTTTTGCATTTGGGGAAATGTTCTTGAGGTCATGTGACCAACCGGGTTCGGGGCACCCATTGAGTGGCACCTGGATCCGGAACGTTACAAAGTGGTATCAGAGGTGTTTCTTTTCTTTGACTTACTATTTGGAGCCTATAGTCAAGGATATGATGAAATTGGTATTTGGTAATAAGCTGTGCCTGGGAGTAGCTAACCCGTGTATAGGGAAAAGCCACTCTACCTCGTTTAATTTCAATTTATCTAGTTTTCCAATTTTACAGTTGATTTGATTTTCACCATTGGGTGACACACTTGTGGTGTAATATTTATATTTTTTATACTGGGTTCTATTTAGTCGCAACCTTATGAGATGAGGGTATTCCATCTCATGCATCATTTAGATACATGTTATAATCACATTCCATACATAGTTTCCATGCCATGTAGGTGCATTAAAAATTGCATGTTGTTGTGATAGATGTTGTGCTAGAAAATGCATGCTGTTGTGATAGATTCCTTGATAAAATACCTGTTATTTGATAGGGTATTGTTATTTAAGGTTTTGTGAATGAACGCCAAACTTTGGTTCTTGAGAATTATAGGCCCTCATCAACCGGAATTTGGTGGATCATTGACTTGTTTACTTTGTTATAACACGTATAAGATTTTAAGCTTTGGTTCGCAGAGAGTATGGGCCCCCACAGATCAGAATTTGGCACTTTGGTGTTGGTTCAATGTTTTTCTAGGGTCTGGAGTTTTTTTGAGGCTTACTGTCCAGAAAAACCCAGAATACACGCCGTGTAATTATGAATACATGCCGTTTACTCTTCTATTTGGGAAGAAATGAGAAAAAATTAAGTACACGTCGTGTACCATATGTACACACCATGTAGTATCCAACTGTTTCATAGGATGTGTGGGCAGAGACACAGGATGGGGAAGTACTAGAGGGAACAGGCCGTGTACCGGTTGTACATGCCGTTCATGTTGACCTAGTGTCCACCCATGTCACTAACAACATGGATGGAGGAATATTTATTTATATACACTGTGTCAATGCCGAACACGCCATGTAGTGTAACCTGGGAATCCGACCATGTAACTAACAACACAGATCAGTGTTATCCTTTCCAGTACATGCTGTGTACCTATGGGACACGCCGTGTAGTCTTTACCGGTGAGAGACCATGTAGACTTGGCCGTGTGGTTGGGAAAAAAGGGTGGTGTACACATCGTGTGCAGGTGTAACACGCCGTGTAGTGTCAGCCGAGTAGCTAGTCGTGTCACTAACAACACAGGTAGTTGGAATCTAAGCAGTACACGCCGCGTAGATATTATACACGCTATGTAGTCTCGTTTGAAGGAGAGCCGTGTGGCTAAGCCGTGTAGAAGGACTCAGGAAAGGGAAGAAAATTCAAGTACACGCCGTGTGTGTGGACAACACGCCATGTTTGGGGTGTTACAAGACCAGTTCTGGAAGAAGTACATTCCCATATGAAAGACTTAAGGGAACACGTCGTGTAGTTATTGTACACATCGTGTAGTCTTGTTTTGTAAAACTTGGATGTTTTCTTTCTCCTGTTCCCTTATTACACTCCTTGTTTCCAGCCCTTGATGATTTAAATATAAGGTGTGTGTTTGACTTTGTAGAGTCATGCCATCGAGACGACCATGCGTTGTTCACCAGGAGAGCGACAACAAGTATACTTAGAGATGGTAGACCATGGGATACCGATGGATCCTTCAGTAGAGCCAGATGCGGCGCCAACCATTATACCGGACGCAAGCGTGGATGCACAGTTCCGTGAAGGCTTTATGCGGTTCATGTAGACCTTCTAGGGAGCACTGCCGGCTGCCACATCTAGGGAAGAGCTGACACATATATTCCAACAGCAGCATCTGCCTACGTTTTCAAGGGATGGTGGACTGTAGGCTGCGGAGTCTTGGCTAGGTTCTATATAGACTATCTTCTAGCATCTAGAGACGCCTCCAGGGAGGAGGGTCAAGCTCGCTACATACATGCTGCCTGATTCCGCCAAGAGATAGTGGGATGTTACCACCCAGATCGATCATTACAGAGACATGGAATGGGAAGATTTTCAGGATGTCTTTTATGAATTTTTCTTTCCAGAGACTCTGAGGGTAGATCAAGCTCGAGAGTTCATGAATCTGCAGTAGGGCGCCATATCAGTGATGGACTATTCTGTCCGCTTCACTAAGCTATAGCGCTTCAAACCTGTTCTGGTGGGAGATGAGGCGTTGAGGGCTAGAAACTTTGAGGATGTTCTGCGATATGACATCCACGCACTTGTAAATGTTTTTAGGTTACCTACAATGCATGCTATTGTGAACCAGACACTGATTACTGAGCGGAACCTGCGCGAAGCTAGTGGAGTAGGCCGGGGCAGTTCAGAACAAGTTTCTGGTACTATTTCTATTGGTAAGAGGAAGGGACAGTTAGATTTCTCTCACGGTGGTAGTACTAGCCAGAATATTTCTTCAGGTGTCCAAGTCATGTGCTACCAGTGTGGTAGAGAGGTGCATAAGATACCTTAGTGTCCATGTGACCCAGTGGAGTTCCAAGCTTGCAGTAGGATGTGTCATATACAACCTTTTTGCAGGGCGTTTCCACCAGTGGATAGTAAGAGGGGTTTTATACAGATTCCGCATGCGGGGGAAGGGATAACAACTTCTTACCAGTTAGGGAATTGGGATACGTCGGGACGTTTAGGATGTGGTGGTGGTCGTGACCATGGTAGCCATACACCAGGATCTCAGAGACAGCAGGGCAGGTTAGCTCAGGGTAGCCAGGCTGTGTCGTAGGGCCGTGACACTGGGCATGTATATGTAGTGAAATATACCCAACAGGAGTAGGATCCCAGACCTTCCCTTGTCAGAGGTACTATTCTTGTAGCTTATATTTTATCTTTTGTACTTTTTGATACGGGTGCTACACATAGATTTATATCTGTGCCCATTATGGAGAGCCTTGGGATTTGTGATTCTTCTTCTTCTGATACTATGATGCTAGACACTCTGTTGGGGACTAGAACGGTGGTGTGCGTTAGTGCAGGGAGTTACCCCAGAGGTTGGTGAGTGTCACTTTCTATGGGACCTCTATGTCTTAGAGATGATGGTCAATGACATCATTCTTGGGGTGGACTGGTTGGTACCCTTTTGATCCTTTGTAGATTGCTATCATCATAGGGTGAGTTTCATGTCACCAGAGGGTGGAGAGTTTCTATACAAGGGTGAATGATGTCTAGGTGATCCGAGCTAGACCCGAGCATTGTGGGTGAGGTGGTGTGACATCCCAGATTGAGAGTTTATATCTGGATGACTAGGGAACTTGTTAGAAGGATTTCCCTCCAGTGGTTGATCATTTCAGGGATGTCTTATCAGATGACTTTTCAGGTCTACCTCTAGAACGAGAGGTGGATTTATCTATTGAGCTTGTGCCAGGAGCAACACCGATGTCCATTTCTTTTTATAGGATGGCTACACCAGATTTGCAAGAGCTCAAGAGGCAGTTGGAGGAGTTGGAGGAAAAGGGTTTCATCTGACCCAGTACTTCTCCTTAGGGTTTTCCTATCCTGTTTGCAAAGAAGGTGGACGATACCCTCAGACTTTGTGTGGATTATCAGAAGCTAAACCAGTTGACGGTCAAGAACCGATATCCCTTACCAAGGATTGATGATATTTTTGATTGACTTAGAGGAGCACGAGTGTTCTCAAAGATTGAATTAAGATCCGGATATCATCAGTTACACGTTAGTCCATCAGACATACCACTTACAACTTTTCGGAGTAGATATGGTCTATACGAGTACTTGGTTATACTGTTTGGACTCACGAATGTGCCATCAGTTTTTATGGTTCCGATGAATCGTGTGTTCCACCCATATTTGGATTCTTTTTTGGTAGTCTTCATGGATGATATCTTACTGTACTCTCACACTCAACACGACCATGCTACCCATCTTGAGATCATACTGAGTACACTGAGAGAGCATCAACTATATGCTAATCTCTCAAAGTTCCACTTTTGGATGGACCATATTCACTTCCTGGTTCATATCATCTCAGAAGAAGGATTTGTAGTAGACCCATAGAAAGTGAGAGCAGTAGTTTCCTAGGAGTAGCCTAAGAACGTGTTTGACATAAGGAGTTTCTTGGGGCTGGCTGGTTACTACAGGTGCTTTATACAGGACTTCTCCCACTTATCAGTGCCGTTTACAGGTTTGACTAAGAAGGGTGTGAAGTTAGTTTGGTCAAAATCTTACGAGACAACCTTTCAGGAGTTTAAGGGAAGGTTGATATTAGCACCAGTCCTAATACTTCCAGAGCAAGAGAAGAGCTATATAGTTTACTATGATGCATCAGGTATTAGGATGGGAGCAGTGTTGATGTAGGGAGATCGAGTAGTTATGTACGAGTCTCGGCAGTTGAGGCCACATGAGAGGAATTACCTGACGCATGATATCGAGTTGGATGCAGTTGTTCATGCGTTATGCTGTTGGAGACATTATCTCCTGGGAGAATATTTTGTGGTGTTTATGGGATAAAAAAGTCTAAAATATATCTTTACCCAGTATGACTTGAACTTGAGACAATGAAGGTGGGTTGATTACCTTCAGTCCTTCGACTTTGAGCTTGCCTATATACCTGGTGAGGGTAATGCAGTTGCTGATGCACTAAGTAGGAGGACTCAGATACAGGCAGTGCAGGAGGCCAGTGGTGAGTGACATCTTATGGCTTTGTTCTCTGAGATGCATTTGGAGGTGCACGACAGTCAGGGGTGAACCTATCTTTCTTTCTTAGCTGTGGCTTCTACCCTCCTGGATAGAGTGAGGATGAGACAACTATCAAATTCGGAAGGCCTAGTTCTATGGGAGTCGGTGGCAAGTGAGGACCCTCCTCCTGGTTGGACGACAGGCGATGATGAGGTGCTGTGTATCCATGGACAAGTATGGGTCCCAGGGTATATATGTGAGGAGGAGATATGGGAGTTTCATGCTTCAGCTTGGGCAGTGCATCCCAGAGTTACCAAAATGTATCATGACTTGAGACGTCAGTATTGGTGGCTGGGTATGGAACAAGAGGTAGCTAGTTTTGTTACGAGATGTTCCACCTGTCAGTAGGTGAAGGCAGAGCATCAGAGGCCAGCTGGACTATTACAACAGTTACCCATTCCGGAGTGGAAATGGGATGATGTCGCGATGGACTTCGTGACCAAATTGCCAAGGTCACCTCGAGGCAGTGATGTTGTGTGGGTTGTTGTGGATAGACTTACAAAGGTGGCTCACTTTTTTCTGATCAAGGAGACCTTTGGTGTTGATGAGCTCAGGAAATTGTATATCTGAGAGGTAGTACGTCTTCATGGGGTCCCTCATTCTATCATTTTAGATATGGACGCCTATTTTACATCTCATTTATAGCGGAGTTTTCAGATAGCACTGGGTACACAAGTGATTATGAGCACAACTTACCACCCTCAGACTGATGGCCAGTCAGAGTATACAATACAGGTGCTTGAGGACATGCTGCGTGCATGCGTCCTGGAATTTGGGGGATCTTGGGAGAAGCACATACCCCTGGTCGAGTTTTCCTACAATAATAGTTTTCAGGAAACTATTGATATGGGCACATTACGAGGCTTTATATGGTAGGCCATGTCGATCACCTTTGTGCTAGTTAGAGGTAGGTGATGTAGCTTTACTGGGACCATGTATTGTGTAGGAGACTTCAGATTAGGTCTAGTTGATTCAGAAGAGGATGAATACTACATAGACTCGTTATAAATCTTATGCTGATCATCATAGATGACCCTTGGAGTTCGTGGTTGGGGATCATGTGTTCTTATGTGTTTCACCGAGGTTGGGATACAGACGGATTAGGAGACATGATAAACTTTCACCAAGGTATGTGGGGCTGTTCGAGATTCTGGAGAGAGTCGGGCCGGTTGCCTATCAGTTGTAGTTACCACAGAGGTATCGGGCCATGCATAATGTCTTCCATGTATCTTAGCTGTGCCATTATCACTCAGACTCGTCTCATGTATTTCATCCCAAGGAGGTTGAGCTTTAGGCCGATGCGTCCTTTGAGGAGCATCTGATTTGTATTGTTGATAGGAGCACAAAGGTTCTCCGAGGCCGCTCAGTTACTCTTGTACGGGTGCTATTGAATCATGGCCGAGTGAAGGAAAAAACCTGGGAGTGGGAGACCGACGTACGTGCTCAGTGGCTAGAGTTGTTCTGAGCTTCATCTTCACCACCCTTGGGATGGAAATTCAGGGACAAATTTCTTTAAGGGGGGAAGTTTATAAGAACCCGGTTCTTATTCATTAGGTATGAGTTTCTTCTTTTCCCTTTTCCTTTAAGGTTTTTGAGAAAATATGGAAAATGGAGAAAAATCCCAAATTTTGTGGGTACACACCATGTACTTTTTCACACGTCGTGTACTTTGGCCATGTGGGATGAGTACACAGGGCGTGTAGGCCTTTCGGTGATGAAGGGTGTAAAAAATGACTACACGCCATGTACTTGGTATTTACATGCCATGTAATCAGTTGGCAGGTGAACAGTAAGGTGGTGGGAGTAGCCGCTAACAGAGTGACAATACACGCCATGTATTCAGAAATACAAACTGTGTAATCATGTTAACAAATGAACAATGTGGTGGTGAAAAGTGGTTCTAGAGGAACAGTTAAATGATGAAAAGTACACGCTGTGTACTTGAGAGTACACGCTATGTAGTTTTCTTTTTTCCCTTAAAACAGGCAGTAGCTTCCTCATTCAGCAGAGGAGGAAGTGGATGTGATTGGAGCACCGGGAGAGAAGGCCAGAGTTTGGAGGAGCTTCCAACCGCACACCGGAACTCAGATTTCTTCTCAGATGATCTCGATTGAATAGCGCGGGTGAGTTCTTCCCTCTCATTGAGCATTTCCTGCCAATTATTTCCTGAGGGGAAGTTATTTGAGTTTGAATGTGTAGTTTTTTTATCCCAGATCTACATCATTCTCAGACATTTCTGAAAGCGTCATTCACATATATTGATCAGAGGAGATCAAGGTAGGTGGTCTGATGTTTAATTCCAACTGTCATGTTGTTTTTGTGTACCATTGTGCTACACGCCCATGATTGGGCTGTCGTATGGCTGAGGCCTTGATTAATTAAATACCTAGAATTGTATAGGTAATTTAATGAATATGTACAACTGCTGTTTAGGATCATTTCTTGGATCTAGGGCCACCCCGTGGGTGCGTTTCCCTTGTTTAGCCGTTTGGCCAGGATACTCGTGGATATTCCATGATTTAGCATGCTTTAAATTTCCTTGAGAGGAATTGTATATAAATTTCTTGCTTATGTGTTGGGCTCGGCCCAGTTACTTGCTTAGCCTGAGGGCAGTGTTTCGTTTAGCCTGCAGGTAACTTTTCTCATGCATGTGGGAAGTAGTTTCTATGCCTGTAGGTGACACCTCATATGCCTACGGACAATATTCATTACGCCTATGGGCCGTCACCTATAGGTTTCGATTCTAATTACCTGAGGGTAAGGATTTTCATGTTTGCGTACAACATTTAATTTGTATATTCACTGTGGTGATTTACTATGTTGTACCTGCAAAGCTAAATCACAAGCTTGGGATTGATAAATAATTAATAAAATGGAAATGTAATTGGTAGAGATAGTTACTTTTGAGTACTGCCTAGTTTACTGCATTTTATTACTGCACACTACCATTACACATTTTCACTGACAGTTGGGCATAGGCCTTTGGTGGTTGCCTACTGGGATTTATTTCTCACACTCTATTTGGGCCATGTCTTGGGACCAAACAGATTATATTTCTATAGGTGTAGATAAGGGAAAGAGTCCCTATATAGGTACTTGATTGTTGTAGAGGAGTAGGAGTACATGGGACCAAGCTTAAGCTTGCGATGATACTGAGTTCCTGCTGGGTTACCTTATTTTGATTTGCTGTATTTGTCCCTTGTATTTTATTGTTTCATATTGCAGTGTATCCTGTTTTGGATGCTTTCTTAGACTTAGGTATATATTGTATCATTATATATATTACTGTTGGTCTTTTCTTTATTTTTGTACTTTGTCCATTTCAGCATTGATATTGTTTACTACTTCTGATCTTTTATGCTTGTATTTTGTTCCGCTGCGTTACAATTTGAAAAATGAGGGAATAGTTTCCACACTATCAGACCTAGGCTCTTGCTGCTAGTTAGTAGCCTCTAGCGTTTGGGGAAATGCGCTTGAGGTCATGTGACCAACCGGGTTCGGGGCACCCGTTGAGTGGCACCCGGATCCGGGACGTTACAGATATATTTTTTTTGGTAATTTAAGATTAAAGGAAATAATTAACCTTTTTAGTTAAAACATTCCTTAATATTGAGGTTATTGAGGTTATTTAGGAAGGTTTACAGTGAACCTTTGGTGTTATTGTAAATTTTTGGAGATTAATGTATTATTTATTAATATGTGTATTATTTATTAATATGAGTATTATTCATTTTGGGAATTATCATATTATGTGATAAATTTTTTGGTTTTAGTAAATATATGAGTAATATTTTGTTATACCATTTTTTGGATGATGTTATCCACTATATGTTTATTTCAGTACTTCATGCATGAAAAATTCATCTTGAATACTCATCATTTTGAGAAATAGATGTGATTATGGATGAAAATGATTAAAGGATGACATTCTTCTTTTAATGTACATATATTTCCTTATTTTACTATTCTAGATGGTAAATTAATTCTTTAACTCTATGAAAAGGATCATGAAACAAAAATGATATCCTATAAATTTCATTTATGTTGAATCAATGGTCATTTTCACACCTTTTTGGTTTACAATTTTGCATCTATTAACTTTCTCATGGTCATTCAAATTATTATGATCAATAATCATTATCACTTTAAATCATTACATAGGATTTAATTTTCATCCATGTATATATTTTCACTTCCCATTAATATTTTTCTATTTTTAAACCTACATATGTGTCATTCTAGATGACCTTTGTATTTCCCTTTTCCTCTTTTCAAAAGAAAGTTTAATTAACCCTTTTTGTGATGTGATATTTCAAAAAAGGTATTATCAAATTTAAAACTCTCTATTACCAAGATAAATTTCAAATTGTGAGGATGGAATTTTTTAAAGGGGATAATTTAATATCCTATTATTTTAAAGTAGTAGTATGCTCAAAATCATATTCAACTTGAAACACTGAGTTTAAAAGAAAAAATGAAATATTATTGTTTAAATGCTATATTCACAAACTATATATTAAAGTGGTAGGTATGAATAAGATTTAAAAAATTATTAAATACATATAAAAGTCTTGATAAATAAAAATATATCGATTAATACTTATGGTATAAGCAGTCAATTTTTCAAAAAATTCATAGTAAGCTTCAAAATATTTTTTCGTCAATAATAGTTTTTATATGTTTTTTTGAATCAATATTATAAATAATTTTTATAACCTTTTTAAATTTTATTCGATCAAAAAGTTATAATTTTTAAATTTGGATATAAAAAATTATCTTAGGATGAATGTTTAATTATGATTTTAATGAATTATTAAAAATACTAATTTTTATTGAAAATTTTCATTTCATTTAAGTTATTAAAATGTAACATTATATTTTTTTTATTATTTATAAAATTTAATTAGATTATTTTGATTAATAATAATCCAATAAATTTTATTAGAATAAAAATTTTATTTTAAATTTTTATAAAAACATGTTTATACTTAATAAATTATTTTTCTAAACAACCTTCTTCTTATAGAATTTTGCAATATTATTTTTAAATTAAATTTTGTCACTACTGTGAATCAGTTTTGATAAAATTCATTCAATTTTTTTTAATCATTACGATTTTTATTATGTAATAAGTATATCTTAGTTTTTGGTTAATATGAATAGTCAACGCTAAAATTTTTTGTTACCAATATAATGGTAAAATGGGTTAATTAGGGTTAAAAATAATGTGATAAGGCTTCAAATCCATTAAAAAAATGACATAAATTTATGGGATGGGAATATTTCATCCATAATATTTCTAAATTTCTAAAATTTTCATTTTTATTTCATTTAACTTTGAATTTGAAAATTTTAATATTTTTTTTAAAGGATGAGGTCAGAAATGTCACCCTCCAACTTTTAATATTCTAAAAATTATGTGAAATGGATAGAAAAAACTTATGCTCATATATAAATTCTTATTTAGAGATAATTTTTTTATCATGTTAATTTATTTTAATTTATAATGATGAAATAATTACTCTAAATTCTTATGCAACACCGATACAGTTCTTGTGCAATCTATAGAAAAATCAAGTAAATGATTTTAAAAACTATATATGAAATATTTTTTGGATGAGTTATAGCGAACCACAAATTTTATAGAACTATATATCATATTATATATGTGAAAAAGTTTAATATTTTCATTAATGCTGGTGTATTTTTCAATCTGGATCTTGAATGTTTAATATTCAAATTAAATTTCTATCTTGTTGTCATCAAAGTCAATGTAAATTAATAGATCTAAAAAATCACATTAATGATATTTTATAATAGAAAATATTATATTAAATGTTTAAAATACATAAAAATATTATATTCATCCATGTTAATGAAATATTATTTAATATTTTATACATGGTCTATTTATGGGTCACTTTTCCTTTAATAGTAACTTTTACGACTCCATTAGTGTAAAAAACATTGATGCCATTTTAATTATAAAAAGGGTTAACATGGGTTAAGACAAACAATAAGGGTAAAAAAATAAGATAAAAATGTCAAAATTATATCATATTAGAGGATTTAGACTCATTCTAATCATATATTCTAATCATATTAATTTTCTTCCACTTGAACATGAAAATTATTTTATATTAATTTAATTCATTTTGAAATTCAAAGAATTTCCCTCACCTAAATTTTACAAGTGAAACCCCTCACCTATCCTATCCATAATTAAAGAACCATTTGGTTATGAAAATACCTATAAAAATCCCTTGAAATGATCCCTCTACATGTTATAGATATATTATTTTTTTAATAATACCATCCGTTTTGTGATAAAATTGTAAAGAAAAAAGGTTTTCTGAAGAAGTGGTATTTATTTTACCTGAATGTTTTCATTTTATTTATTAATATACATCCTTAAATTATAATTAAACCATGTTTAAATAATAAAATTAGTATATTACATATATATATATATATATTATGTTAATGGAATAACCAATATCAATTTCCTCTTTCATTAAATGTGAAATAAAATTGTCTTTCGTGTGTATGATAGAAAATCAACTCACGAACCGATGTAATTCATTTTTCATCACCACAACATATATATGATTATAATGATGTAATTAATCAATATATGTGATATTAATGACATAATTTTATTTTTTGGATGATATTATATCATATATTTTCTTACCATTACATCCATTGAAAAATGATAATATAGTTTATGTGAATGCATGGATTACAACCTCCATAAAGTGATGTGATTCATTTTTCATCACTGTATCACATAGATGGTAAATATAAATGTATTTAAAAAAAATATGATATAAATGATATAATAATCGTTTAGTAATGATAAAATGATACTAACCTTATTTCTATCATGTTCATTGAAAAATGGAAACACCACTCATGCATACAAATGGTCTATCATCTCCATGATTATAACATAGTTCATTTTTTATAACCATTATTCATGGATGGTTTTAAATATATAATTGATGTATAAAATTTATAATTATTAATTTATTATTATTATTTCAATGATGAATAATAACCCTATTGACCACGGTAAACACACCGAAGTTGTTTTGAAATTATGATCCCAACATCCTCAAAACTACTGATATGGTTTGAATTGATTATGAAATTAAACATGTCATAAAAATAAATGAATTATATGGTTTAATTGAAAGTTATTAAAATTGGATAAGTTTCTCATGGAATCAAATAATATATATAAGTTTATTATACATGAGTTAAAATATATACATGGTGTGTTTGGACTCGAGGTAAGTGATTCTGTCTCAATTTACCTTTATTAGAGAACATTTCAATGTTATATACCTAATTTTTTTAAATTGTGTATATAATTAATATTTAATTTTTATATCATGAATCATTAATACTTAATTATATTGTATGTTAAGATTAAAATTACAAGATTCAAATAGATTTTACTTGAATAAAACTATATTGTAATGGGTTTCATAACTCAATTTCTATTCAAAAGGATATGTCACTTCTTCATTATTTATATAATGTGAATATTATGTGTAAATTTATATTTTTTGGAATTTTGGTTTATTTCAAATTTTTTTATTGGAAATTGTTATGCATAATCACCAAATTGGTTAATTCAAAATTCAATGAATGACATTTGTAAGTGTTATTCATCTCAAATTCTATTTATTTTCAAAACATACATATTTTTTATGAATGTATATTATTTTATGAGTTTTATATAGTACCCAATTATATGTTATTGAATGGATATAATTATATTAATGGTATTTGATTTTTCTTTCTATGTTATTACTTTCATGGGATTACAAATCAAAAGTTACCAAAATAGTAATTATTTTTATTATACAATCTCATCCTATTTAAGGATTGTCTATAATCAATGTTATATTAGGAGAAATAATATGCTATTATTTTCTTGAACCAAATATATTTTCATATCTTATAGTTTTTAATGCAGTTTACAAGTTTAGTTTCCATTTCCTCCCTTATAAAATAAAGAAACACCAAGAAATTTTTTTAAGTCATACTAATCATGTATATTTTTTTTAGATCGGAAATCATTATCTCCCATATACATTTTTTATAATTTTTTTCAACAATTTTATAAAAAAATAAATAAATGATCTATTAAATTTATTTTATAATATATTTGAAAATTTTAATAAAATGAATTTTTAATGCTTTCTACATGGTTAACTTTTGACTCACTTTTAAATTATTTCAAAATTATGTTTATTTTTAACATTTAGTACATGAATGAATTCCACCCATCATGATCATTATTTTTATTAAAAATTCTTGCATATTTTCCCATGGTTACATTTAAATAAAATTTTTTTCTCAATATTTTTTGAATTTTTAGTTTTAAAATTTTATTTTAATATAAGAGAGGGTATTTTCCTCAAGAATGTTCTTAATGAACTTTTAATGATATTTATATTCATAAATGACTGAAACCAATGATTTAACTTATGATCCACTGGGGATATATTGAAATTATTCCCTCCTTATTCTTTCTTGGGATGGTTTATTATTATTTAAATGGGATTGTTCTAGAACCCTTTTTTTCATAGGTAAATCATGTTACAAAAGAAGCATGGTTTTTTATAAAGAAAAGTAAAATATTATAATTGTTTTTCTTATGAAATGGTACTTGTAAATTATTTATGAAATAAATATTAGAGAAAAAAATACTTAACGAAATTTTTCTCAAATGTCATCCTACCATTATGTCATCCTACCATTATGGCCCTCTTATACTCACTAATTAAATTCAACTATTAGTGCTTATATTTTTCCATATTGAGAATTTGAGCTCACCATTCATATTATTTCTATTCAAATATATTATAAAAAATGTTTTAAATGAATTATTTCTAGAAATGATTCATGTGAGAGAGATTTTAAGGGAAAATATATAAATTTTTATCAACCAAATGTTTATGTATTCATGTTTCCACATAAGAGTTTTTACTTATTATATAAAACATATAAATATAAAAGGAACATGGGAATGTAACTAATACAATATTTATTTTTGATATTTAATGATTTGGATATCTTAAATTGGGGTATATTTATTAGTATTGAATCCATAAATGTAAATATTATTTTTTATCATCTTACCAAAAAGTGTGTTTTTAGGGATGTTATAGTTTCAACTACATCAAAAACAATTCACTACTCATATTTTGATTAACATGGATTCTTTATATATCTATTGATAGGTTATTTTTTAATCACTATAGTGCTTAAAATGAAAACCATAGACTTTTGGTATTGAAAAATTCATTAGATAACTTGAGTTTCAAAAATTAATTTCATCATTATTTCATTAATACTTGTGCTATTAGTATTCCATAAAAATATTTTATTAAATTGAAAAAATCAATGAATAAAAAACAATAATTTATGTCAATTACTTATATTTTTTGTGGGTTTAAAATTAGGTGAGTTAATTTCAAACCCTCAAATATAATCCACCTTTTGAAAAAACAAAAAACACAGAGAAAATTAAAATTTAAAAAGAAATCATTCATATTTTACATCCTTTATTTCTTCAAATGATGATATATGAAATTTTTTATGAATCATCCCTATTGAAAATTACTCTAACCTAGAGAAAATATTTTGATTTTTTTTAATTTTAGAAACATTCCCCCAAATTTTGAATAATTTTATATCCTTTTACAAAATTTAGGAATCAATTTTAATTTTTAGAAACATTCTCCCCATTTGTAGTCTTCGAAAATTAAGGGAATTTTTTCTTTGAAAAAAATTAAATTTGATAGGGAAAAATTGTAACATAATAAAAAATTCATACATTATATTATATTCACACAAATATTTCATCTAATGGAATTCATGTAAGGATTATAAAAATACCAATCATGATGAAATATCAATATCAGGGTTATATTTATCAAATATTTATAAATATTTTTATATTATAAGAACGTAAAATTTTACAAAAAAATCAATATTCTCTGTTAATTTTTCTATTGTGGGCATAAACTTATTTATTTACTTATGTTTCTCTAAATTTTTGGATACTTAGAATTTAAACTATTTTTTATACTTTGGAATATTTTATAAAAAACTATTTCATGATACATGATCTTTCGGTTGTGCTCTATGAACATCTCTTCCAAGAAAATTATTTTCCAATTATCCTCTTCAATTTTTGGTGCTGAAAATCCATTTTTTGGAACTTAAAAATAGTGATACCTTTTAAATATTTAATATAACATGGAATTCCATGAATCATGATTTCTATGTCTTTTAGGACATCATCAAATATAAATTAATTATCACAAAAATTAACATGATTTAAAAAGATACATTATGTTCTTACCAAAATCATCCACGTCCTTCACATGAGATCTAAACATCACTAAAATTTCTCTCAAATTCTAATAACACAGATCCATTTCTATTCCAAATTATTTAAACTCTTATATTATTTTTTATATTGAACGTAGTAGAAATTTTTTTCATTCTAGAATTTAAACACACCAAATATTATTTTAAGCACTTTAATTATTACACATAACTTAGGGATCATATAAATATTGAGGCTTATTCTAATTTTTATAAATAATAAAAGATTAAAATTCCTTTTAGAGGATTAATAGGTATAAGAAGTTGTTGATTTAGTTTAACTTTAATGCCTCTTATTATTATTAAATTTTTAAAAAAGTTGTTGAAATTTCTTTTATTTTTTATTTTTTTAGATGGGAATCATCAATATAAATAGGATCATCATTTACAACATTTCAGTTATATATGTTTTCTCTCATAACTGGATGAGGATTTTGAGCATTATCATTGAACATCTTCAAAAACTAATTTTGGGAAAACATTCCTCAATGGAGAGGAAGTGATAGTGATTAGTATATAGATATAAGATTCTAGGTGAGGAAAATATTCTTCTTCAATCCCCTTTGGCTGAGTTTCAATTTTTTTCTTAATTAACTTCTGAACATTAGATGCTTTTGTAAAAAAAATTCATGAAATTATTCCCATGAATACTTTACATGGACATTAAGAAGAATTTTTTTTATCCATGGGATATAAGAGACCGAACATTGGTTAGATTATCTTTAGTAGGCATCAAAACTGGATATAGAGTTAAAATTATTGGTGACGATTGTGAAGAATATTTCTCATAGAATTTTAAGGAAACATTATTTTCTTTCCATTAAAGTTTGTATTTTATATTAGAGAAACATCCAAAACCACATGTTAATTTATTGTATAATATGTATGAATTTTATTAAAAATTTGTGAATTGGTCAATTTAAGGGAAAACTTCTTCCTCTTTTTTTCCTAGGCCATCTTATCTTTAGATTTGATTCATAACATCTTTTCCTCTACATTATTTAGATAAAAAATGTTGTGAAACCTCAATTTTATTCATTATCTTTTCATTCCTCTTATTTTTTATTAAAAAACTAGTTATGTGTATCAATAAACCTCTTGATCTGACCAACTTAACATATTTTTATTTCATATATTATTCCTTAATAATTTATGATGTATCTATCTCTTTGACTTTATTTTTATATATAGTAAATTTCTTAACATTTTCAAAATTGTAAATGGTTTTGATCTTCTTTTTTGGATCCTTATCTGAAGTAGTAGATTTTGATGATTTAATTTTTTAAGTAACATTAGATTTATCTCCTTCAGTTGATTTTTGAATTCTAGTTGATGAAACAGTAGATGTCTTGTTGATAAATGTATTATTCTTACAATTATAAACTAATCTAATACTTTAGATAGTCTCATAATTTATAAAAGTTTCCTCTTGTATTTTTGGATGTGCCTTATTCATGGAATGTTCTTCATTCAATAGATTTATTAAATCTCTATTTTGTATTCTTCCATATAAAAGGAATTTCATATTGACCTTTCCAACCACGATTGCTCCAATTTAATTCCATACAATATTTTCTAAATTCATTATTTAGTAATTCACTCTGTATTTCATAAGTTATTTTTCATGGATATTAATTGTGTACTTATCTCATTTAATTGTTAATATAAAGGATAAAATCCACTGAAGAACTATCATAACATAAATATTTAAAGGACATGTTTTTTTATACTTTGTCTTAAACCATGAAAGGATTTTTTTAGAATCTTATCTTACAAAATCACCACTAATTTCTAGTAGTCAATTCAAGATAACAAGGGATTCTACCTCTAATGAAACATATAAAGGTTTAGATTGATTATTAAAAAATAACTCCATAATTAATGAAAAAATGATACTTTCTTAACACCCAATTCTTTTAAAAATTTAGTCATATCATAAAATTCCTTGACCAGATACAGGTAGTATATTTTATTCCCTTAATTAGTTTAATCCATCCTTTTCTAATATTGAAAATAAACAATATCCCTTAGAATAAAATCATAATTTTTAACTAAATCTAAATGACCAAGTATTTCTCTTATGATATCTCTTGAAATAAATCTTTCTAAAAAATCCATTTTTTTGACTGACATATGAAATATTATTCGAAAGAAGAACAATGATTTTATATAAATATTTTATGTTCTCTAATACCGCTCATAGATAATACATTAAATATTTATGGGATCCACCCCAGTTTAAATGATTTTTTTGAGAAGGAAAAATGTCACCGTTGATTGGATTGATCTAATGGCACACTTTGAATTACACCAGAATAACATGATTTGATGATTAATTTTAAATATTCATTAAATTTTCTAAATTTTTGGATACCTTAAAAAAAATTTAAAACTTAGGTAACTAATCATATGTTTTAAATTCATATGAAAAGAAACCAAATTTTAGATAAATTTATATGAATAAAATTTTGAAATTCAAAAAATGAAATACAGGTAAAAGAATGTTATTTTAAAATACAGATAAGAATGTAATACAGAAACAAAGTGAAATAGTAGTGGATAAATTATATTGTGAAAATATTGTAATTTAAATAACATTTTTTAAAAATCTAATGAATTTAAAATACTTTATAAAACATTTTGAATTTATTTAACATTATTAAATGACTTGTTCTTCTTTTGACAATGTTTCTAAGAAAAATAATCATAATGTTTTATGTTTATAAGTGGATGATAAATTTTTTAAAGTTATCTAAAACAATTAAACAAATTCTATTCTAAATTTAAGGAATAAATGAAATAATATAATAAAATATTATAGTAATGGATTAAAAAAAATGTAAATAAGAAATACCATATAAGTCTATAATACTATATTAAAATGTCAATGCCCATTAATTTTAATCATAAAAATTTATTTTGTTGAAGATAAAAATTAATGGGTTTAGAAGAATTATCAAATAAGATCTTTGGAACCCATACCTATTTTTTCATTTAATGTTCAAATTAAACTGGTTATTTTGATATAAAATATTTATATTTTCCCGAAGATTGAAATTTTTTGATGGAAAAATGGTTCAATTAATGTACACCTCTATGACATTGTACAAAATGGTTTTTGATTTGAAATGAAACAAATTTATTAGTAAAATAAACATTTTAAGGTTTTTCTTCCTTATCTATATGAAGTTTTGATAAATCTTAACTAACCATACCACTTTTCAAATTATTATCATACTTTTTTAAACATAGTAAAAAAATTCTTCAAGTTTTAAATTTCATATTTACATTTCAAAGTCTGAGTATTATATTGATAAAAAGTCACACCTTTTTCCTTTTCACTTTTTTTTTCAAATTAGATTATTTAGGTTATTTATGTTGAGCAAAATTATCTATTCCTTTTTTGTCGGCCATATGTTTAGAATGTTTCTCTTTAAAGTTTTCTATATCTTAAACAATTTTTACATTATCCTTTCTAATATTAGTTAGTTTTTCATCAACTTTTATGAAGCTATTATTTATCTTAATATACTCATATTTTAGATTAGTTTACCTCTCTTACTATTTCTGATGAAATTTCATGCATTCTATAATATATTCTTTTATTTATTCATCATTTTTAGATCATTATTCATTTAAACTATTATATTCATAACCAAATTTAATATGAAATCCCATATATTTCTTACACTATAATTCAGGATTTATTACATAAAGGTATACATTATACAATCTCATAAGACCATGAAGCCTATTGTATTTGGGAAATTATATACATGTCATAACAAAATACAATAGGAATACATTGAAATTATTTAAAACTTCCTTTACACACTTCTAAAAATTCCTCAATTCTTCTAAAACTACACAGGATAACCTGGGGATGTACATAAGAAAGTGGTGAACTCTAATGATCAGTATAGTAATAAACAAAGAATATTATAATTTAAAGAAGTTCATTGAGATAAGATTAAATTAAGGTAATATAAGAGGGTTGATAATAAAAATATTGAATAATGAGGAATGATATAACATGATAGAATAAAGGAAAAATGATAATGTGTTAACAAAATTCCCTCTTTTAAACTTTTTCAATCTTTTTTTTATCTTTATATATTTTTGTTCTTTGGTTCTTTGATGAAGGAATCATCATTAAAAAAAAACATAAAACATGACATCATAAACACAATTCATGGCTAATATCTAAGGAAACATAACATAGTGTGATTATTATAACCTCTCAAGCACCATACATGGAATATCATGAGATAAAAACATTAACTAATGCATCAGAGGACTATATAATTCTAGTCCAACCCGTCACATTCATATAAAATACAAGCATAAGTGTGCCACATAAATCATATATCATAATGATATAATTAATTACTTTTATATCCATGATTATGGATTATGGGTTATATAAATGGTAGTATAAAGTCAAATAATGATAAGTATGTCTAGGTTAATTACTTTCAGTGGAAAAGGAGATATGTATTTTTTACACAAATGATTTTCATGGAAAATCACAGGATAAATTTGACAACATAATGGGAATACATAAATATTTATAGAAATAGTGAATGAGAGAGAATGTGGTCTCCAATTACTTGGAAATAATTGATATGGTAATATGGATCTATAAAAATATATCCCATATTAAAAAATTATTAATAAAAAAGCATGACATAAAGAATGAGCCTAAATAAAAGGAAGGAGAGGATCCCTTACCTTTAAAGGATGTTTCTAAAATCATTATAGGAGATTCCTAATAACATTAGGGAATATTTTGTGGTCTTTAGAGATAGAAGTGAATTATAATGTCATGGTGATAGGGTTTTGAGTGTGGAGGAATGGGTGTTTGGGTGGGTTTATAACACAAAGAGAGAGGATAATTCTTTATTAATTTCCAAACATATGTTTTGGAATATATATTAGAATTTATTGAAAACCAAAAACCATTCCATGGATTCTATCAATGATGGATGAGTCTAATTGTTTTTCATGTTTAGCAATCTAACTCATTAAAATAACACCCATGGTGATTTAAATGTGAGTCTTGTTTATAAATAATTGATTTTAAAACTATATAATATAATATAGGTTTTAGAGGATTTATTATGGGATTATAAGATTTATCAAATAAAATTAAAACTCACATTTTAAATGATAAATATGTATTTTGTCATGGATAACTTTTATGGAATATATTATATCACTTTTAGGTCGTTATATTACCATAATACACATGATATATTTATACTGTGTTTAATTTTTACAAAAAAATTTAACTATATCAAAAAATTATAAAGAATTCACAATTGTATAATTTTGACATTGTAATTTCAAAAATAATATTTATTTTATAAAAATAAATTTTTGAATATGAGAATGTGTAATTTTAAATTAAAAATCTCTATTTAATGAAAAATAATTTCTTTTTTTCAATAATAGTTTTCTTTCTTTTTAAAAAATTATTTATGAATTTTTAAAATTATATCATAATTTATATTTTGTAAATATAATTTAATAATTATATTTCCTTAAGATTTAATTTATTTAAAAAATTATTGAATTTATTAAAATAGATCATCTTGATTGAAATTATACATCTCCCAAACAATTTTTTTCAGCATATAAAAATCTAATTTTTACCAAACATAATGTCTAATAATTTAAAAGTTAATAATAAAGGATAAATATAATAATTATTTTATTAATAATAATATAAATATTCAAATGAGAACTTTTTTGGTCTAGATACATGACATTTTTTTACTCTAGAAAATTACTAACAGGAATGGTGTGGGATGGTGAGATTTTTAGAGGGTGGTTTGGTGAACATAGTTTGGATTGTGATTATGATGATCATGATCTTCTAGCATAAATGGTTTCACTCATGATTTAGTTATTGAATCTCAACATGCGGTTAGTCAAGGGAATACTCAAAGATGTTATCTCCCTTACAAGGTCTGATATATTGGATTTATTGGGTATGATCATACTGGTCGAGACCTTCGCTTGTTTCGTCTTTGTCAATTAGACATACTCACAACCCTTAATATACTAATCCTAATGGTCATTGTAAAAAAAATATTATAAATGGTTGTGTTTATTAATAACTTTAATAGACTATGACAATCATAAATAACCAAAGTAGTGAATGTGTTTTAAATAAATTCATTTATTAATTAAGTATTATTCATTCAAAGAGGGTGTTTCAATTATAAGTGTTTGGGTCAATACATTATTCTCCCATTCAGAAATATTACCCTTGAAAGTTTCATTTTATACACTAAAAAATGAGGGAACTTCTATTTCATCACCTCTTCTTATTCACATGTCACACCCTTAAACTTATGGATCCTCGAAAACACTTTGACCATGTGAGTTGTCTTGTATCATATAATATTATTTATAAGATTTAAGATCTTCATCAGATGATCCTCATATAAAAGATCATTATCCAATGGTTCCACCTCTACATTCATTACATGTGAGGGGTTTGTTTTTTACCTCATCAAGACAGATACATAAAACACATCACATACTTAAGATAGGTTAGGTGGGAGTTCTAGTTGATAGGCTATCGCTCCAATGTGGTCAAAGATCTCAAAGGGTCCACTGTATCTTGAAAAAATCCTTCCCATATTTCCAAACCTCACAACTTTATTCCTTAGTGATATACAACAAAAATCTTTATTCCTAACCTCAAGATCCATGTCTTATTGTTGATCCTATAATTCTTATAAATCCATTGAACATGATTTTAGTATATAATTTTGAGTTTGGATGGTTCATTTAGACTGGTCATTCTTCTAAGGGTGATAAGTATTCATGAATCATAGTTTTGTATCCAATGATTGCTGAAGACTTCTCCAGAACCATATGGTAAACCTCAGATCTTGATCAGTTAAAATATAGTGTAAATCCATTCCATTTAACCACATACCTTATGTATATCTTGGTCAGTTTTTAAAGATATAAATCTTCCTTGATAGAAATGAAATGTGTCGATGTGGTGAAGCAATCGACCACCACATAGATTGTGTTATTGTCTTTAGGTGTTATGAGAAGTCTTAAAATGAAATCTATGGGTATTTCTTTGTATATCCATACTAGTATGGGAAATGGTTTCATCATTCCTTTAAACTTATATCATTCTTCCATGACTTGATTAAATTTTAATCATTATTATACGGACTCTGCAATATCCATATTCATGTTATCCCACAAGAATATTTTCTTCAAATATCTATATATCTTAGTTCTTATTGCATGAATATAGAAGAATGATCTATGAAAATCATCCAGAAGTTCCCTCTTCAACTCTAGTCCTTATGGGACACATATCTAGGTTCCAAAACTTATAAATCTAACTTCAACAAAGTTGAACTCTGGAATATGCACTACCTTCTATTATAGTAACTCATCATCTTTTCGAGCCTCCTTGATCCTCCCAAGGATAGATGGTTGAGAAGTTATTTGAGCATGGTAAGATGAAGATAATTTTATTATTACCATTTCCATCCTATGCATGTCCAAGAATATTAGATCCCTCACAATCCTCATCATAGATAGGGTTGTGGGATCCATCCTACTTAGAGCATATGGAAAACTATTTACCTTCCTAAGATCATAATGGATTGAAAAATTATAATTCTGGATGATATTTAACAACTTTTATTGGCACATTTGACCTCCTTTTGGGTGAATATATACTTGAGTCTTTTATGATACATATTTATGTCACACCACTCTCTATATATAAAATCTCTCCATATCTTCAATAGAATGATCACTTATGCCAATTCTAGATCATGTGTGGTGTAGTTCTTCTCATTTACCATTAATCAAAAGAAGGAATAGGCTTTTAAATTTTCATATTTCGTGATCACACAACCCATGTACTTTTTGGATGCAATGTTTTAGATCATAAATCATTCCCCACTAGTTAGTAATAGGATCACAGGTGTTGTGATTAACCACTTATTCAGCTCTTTAAAACATTCTTTACATTCATCACCCTAGACAAACTTGAATCCATTACATGTAATATTGGTTAGTGGGCATGAAAATCAAGAGATGTCCCTCCCTAATCAATAATAGTAACCAATAAATCCATGGAAACTTTATATTTATATCATATATATTGGTCTTGTAAATGATTCAATTACCTCTATTTTTTATGGATCTACAGATATTCCATTGTTGGTTATAACACTTCCCATGAAAGTTATTTTTTCTGACCAAAACTCATATATAATATATATTTCATAAAACTTTTTCTTCCTTAATTTCTTTAATAATGTATTTAAATCCTCCTCATGCCCCTCCAAGATTTTAGAGTAAATAATAATATCATCAATAATTATTAATGTAAATTTTGTTAGGTAATACCTCAAGACACTATTCATTATATCCTTGAATATTATAGAAGAATTAGTTAGTCTATATGGAATCAACATGAACTATTAGTGAATGTACCTTGTACAAAAAAATAAATAGTGTGGATATCCACCTTTTTCACTATTACATGGTAATATTCGAACTGAATATCCACCATGATGAATATTGGGATCCACATAGATGATCAAACTAGTCATCAATACATGGTGGATAATATTTTTTATTTGTCATTATCTATTTGATCTCATGATAAAAAATTCATAGGCACATTCAACCATCATTTTTCTTGATAAAAATGGCTGGTGCATCCCATGGTGAAGCATTAGGGAATATAAACCCTTAATCTGGATTCTCATATAATTGTTTCTTCAGTGCCTAATTTTCTACCATGAACATTATATATAGAATCTTTAATATTTTAATTCTATAGGTATGAGCTCAATTGAAATAATAACATTATAACTAAGAGGAAGACTAGAAATTTCTTCAAGAAACATATTAGTGAATTCCCTCATAATGGGAAAGTTGTTAAAGTTGATATTTCATTTAGTATTAAACACATGAATTAAATGTGGTTACTCACAGGGAAATAATATCAATTCTTGAGATGTTGCTATCAAATAAGATTCATCCTCCACTTTACACATGTATATAATTGGAGGACGATTCATGATATGGAGGGTGGTTTACTTCTCTTAGAAATTTATTTTGGCTATACATAAGGAAATCTAATCAAAACTGAAAATTGCATCAAATTATATTAAGGGGAGTATCAAAAGGTTTTTTAGGAAATTAAAAATTAAAATATGGATATGGGATTAATTATATGCTTGTTTTACAATAATTGACTAATTTTCCATCATCACAGATAACTAGAAATCCATGATTTTAGGTGGTGTTTGAGTAGTTCTACTAAACACGTGGGATAAGAAAGAATGTGTAGAACCATAATCAAATAGTATGTTTGCTATAATTTAATGAATTTCTAGATTAACTTTCACCACTTAATTGTCAGGATCCACCTTATTAGAGGAGATGGAATACAATCACCCTTTCTTTCTAGGCCATAGATGTTGTTGTTGCAAGTTGTTATCATCAACCCCTGGATTAGGTCATTGATTCATATAGTTTTCATGTTCCTTGTAGTTGAAACAATGGATTATAGAATGATGGTTAACTAGAGAATTCAAATCTTCCATCACATTGGTTTTTTTCCCCTGTATGAAATTTCTAACTTATTACCCTTCCATCCCGCACTTAAAGACTTTCCTTGTTCCATTCAAGAAATTTTTAGGATGCTTCTTAACACACATTTGAAAAGTGGAACATATTAAAAAACACAATTAAAATATATTTTCTGTATCTTTTATCCAATCCTAAGACACCCTTAATATTTAATGATCACCATTATGACTTTGAGGGAACAACTGGAAACTTCCTCAAAGCTGTCAAAGTCTCAGATGGCTAAGCCACTTCACAGGCTTAGTATTATCCCACCAAAGAAGTGATCAACATTACTATTGGATGTATTGAAAAATCCAGAGGTATATCATGAAATTATTGTGATCTTTTCCTTATATGTACCAATGTATTCATTTATATTTTTCACGAGGATAAGGAAATCCATCTCCATTTTAATTCATAGAGTGTGAGGAGTTTTTTTCCATTTTTTTGGATTTTCTTTCACTCCATCACTTCGAAATTCTCCTCAAGATTCATAATTTTAAAAAAGTCCACCATTTATTATCTTCTCCATCTATATGGTAAACATATAATATTAAATTCTCTTACTCATTGAATTGAATAACAAAGATGATATTTTCAAAGGAGTTTATCCATTGCTATGTGATTAAGGGATCAGAACATCAGTTAAAAGTTGATGGCCTTTATAATGTAAAGGTCTCAATTAAAGTTTTCTCTAACATAAGGGATTTGGTAATTCTACATGATTCATTTTTCAAATCAAATATTGAGATAACCGAGAAAGTATTTTTATGAAGTTCCTAACTAATTCTCCAATTGGGTTGGGAATCTCATTTGGGTAGCCATTACATTACTCATTACATTGGTTGTTGATTATGTTTCCCATATATCCAGTCATATGACTAGAAAAAAGGGAAAATTAGAGTTGATCATTTTTAAACCATTAAACACATAAATGGGAAACTATGAATATTAAAGGGATAACTCATAAAATATATATATATTCATTAACCTATGAATTTCTATGTTTAAATCTATGTTATTAGTGGTTTATTTTCTAATATAAAATACTATAGTGATTTTTATTCCCTTAATAATGATTTTTAGTGAGATCATGAGTTTTCCAAATCATATCACCCAGGAGTGTCAAACTAGGTGTGTAGCAAGGTCCATTGTTGTGGACCAGGTGACAATATAGTCATAATCAATGCTACATTTTAAGGGCTATTAACCCTAGGTACATCTCTTTTCTAGAACCACATACACCTATAGTATACCGATCAAGATGTATTTTCATGGAATCCATATACTCTATAATATACCAAAATATAGGGATTTTTACCTATGTTGATTTTCCCATAATGTTTTCACTAGGGTATTCTAATCTTATTCCCAAAAAATAACTATAATTTTCTTTGATACCAACTAAGAAAACCTATATCACTAATACACCATAATTGAAGATTTATTACATAATTGTACAATTTATGAAATCCTATATGATCATAAATACTTGTTTATTTGTAAAATTACTTATATAGTATAAAAAATTTCAATAGGAATACATTTAAAATTTTGAAAACTTCCTTAAAAAGCTCCAAAAAATTCCTTCATTATTCTAAAAATGATTAGGATAACCTATGGGTGTATATAAGCGAGGGGTGATATATAAAGCTCATTAAGGGAATAAACAAATAATATAATACGGTACACTAGTACATGTGATCCAAGATTCATATCAAGGTAACAAATGAGGGGTGATAATCATAATATTGAATAATGAGTCATGATATAACATGATATCATAATGACAACATGGGAAGGTCGCAACAATATAAAACATCACATCATGAATAATTTTCAAGGATAAAAACAAAGAAAATATTATATAATGTGATTAGTATAACCTCTCACACACAATACATATCTTCTCATGAGATTAAATCCTTATTCAATTCATTGGATGACTATATAATTCTAGTACCACACACCACATTCATATCATGTACATGCATAAGTGTTCCCCATAGATCATACCACATAAGGATTTATTTCATCAAATTTAAATCCATGATTTAGTTTTTTGGGTTACATAAATTGGATTCCCAAATAAATAAATTATAGGTACATATAGATTAATATATTTGAGTGGAAAAGGAGATAGGTATTCACTATATAAATGTTTGGCATGGAAAATTGCAGGATATTTTTGACTACATAAAGAGTGTACATAACGATTTATAGAAACAGTGAATGAGAGATAAATGGGTGTCATATTACTTTGATATCATGTGAATAATAAGTGGGATGGTTTAAAAAATAAACCAATATGAAATTTTTTAAATTTAATGGTAATGAATAAAGAAGGTGTTTGAATATAGAGTTGAAGGAGAGGATCCATTACCTTGAGAAGATTCTTCTAATATCTTGTTAGACACATCTTAAGAGCTTGATTGAACCTTGGGAGTGAATGTAAGTATAAATTCATGATCCAAATGTTATTAGTGAGGAGTAATGAGAGTTATGGAGGGTTTATATAATAAAAGAGAGGATAATTGTTTATTAATTTTCAAACCTAGGTTTCAGACTCTATGTGATAATGTAATCAAAACCACAAACCTTACTTGAGTTTTTGACAATTGATTCTTCTAAAGAGTAGTGTTTTTAATTATTTTTTAAGTATATTGACCCAAATCATTAAAATAATACCCTTGGTGGTATAGAAGTGAGTCATGTTTATAAAGAATTAATTTTAAAGCCTTAAATTATAATATTGGTTTTTGAGGATTCATTAAGGGAATATAAAATTAATAAAATAAAATCAAAAAAGAAATATTTTATATTTAAAATACTTATTATATCTTGGATACCATTTATAGAATATATTATATCATCTTTGGGTCATTATTTTGTCATAATTCACATTGAATATTTATACCATATTTATTTTTTACCTAAAAATTTGACTATTCCCCAAATTTTTGAAAAATTGACCATAGGATAATTTGGAAATTATTATTTAAAAAATATTATTTATTTTATCAAAATAAATATGTAACTATGATATTTTTTATTTTAAAATAAAAAATACCCATTTAATTAAGAATACTATTTTTTTGACAAGAATAGTTTTTTGTCCCTTATAGAAATTTTTTAGACTTCATAATATTATATTATCATTTATAATTAGTAAATATTATTTAATAATAATATATTATAAAGATATCAATTATTTAAAAATTTATTTCATTCATTAAACTAGAGTGTATTAAGTGAAATTATACATTTCCCAAAAATACAAGTTGTTTTTCATCGTATCAAAATCTATTTTTTCTCAAACTCATCTTCTAATCATTTAAAAATTATTAATAGAAGATAAATATAATAATTATTTTATTAATAAATATATAAATATAAATATTCATACTTTTAGGGTCTATATGGATAAATTTTTTTATAGTAGTGAATGACCTATGGGTAGGGGCTGTGATGGTTAGATTTTCATGGGGTGGTTCGGTTAACATAGTTTGGGTTGTATTCTCGATGATCTTAAACCTTTCCTATAAAAAGTTTTTATTTTTAATTAGTTGTTGAATCTATATTTGTTATTGGTCAATGAAAATGTCCATAGATATTATCTCCCTCGGAAGCTCTAAAAAATGGGCATCATAGTGTATGATTCTACTAGTCAAGGCCATCTCTTCTTTTGTCTATGTCAATTGGACTTAATAATAACCATTAATATAATAATATTAATGATCACTACACAACATATATATTATCAATGTTTTTTATTCATAACTTCATTTTAAATAAAAACTACTATAACTATAAAAAATAAACAATATAGAGCATGTGTTTTCTGTAACTTCATTTCTTAATTAGCCATTAAATTTTATTTCACAGTGATGGTATCATTCTCACTGGCACTTCCCAGTGTGATTTCAATCGATAGTTTATGGTTTCTTTTGATGGTTTTTTGGAGTCTTTTCTTTTTATAATCTTGGTCAGTACTGTAAGATGCTTAGTGTTGTGGTGATCAATGGTGTTCTTTAACATTACCTAAAGACAATAATGCAGTTCTTCGTCAGCATGACGATGAAGAAGAGACAACTAAGACTTGGTATTTTAAGGTATCAACATGACATACCTTAGGGCCAGTGAACCTCAGTTGGTGTGAGATTTTCCATCATTGGAATCTATACATGGACTAATGTTAATTGGCTAACCTTAGTTTCCTCAAACATTTTGGTCTTCCAATCCGTCGCTTCTCAAATTTAAATTTTGAATGTGAAAATTAATTTTGTACTATGTGGTTTGGTTTGTTGGGTTTGTGGTGGTTTGGGTTTGGATTATATCTAGTCAAATATTATAAGGGTTATAACTCACCACAAAAAGTGATTTTATTTCAAAATAAAATAATTTATTTGATTCAACATTACCATTATTCTTTTTTTTTAATTTTTTGAGGAGTTGGTATAAAATCAACTGATTTTTCTACTATAGTCACATTATTCGTATGAGATTTCTGAATTATTTTCAATTTCACTAGGAATCCATGAATCCATAAATATTTTCATACTTCTATACTTAGAATACATTCTAATGGATATATTTCCTTTATTTTTCAGATTTGGGAATTTGGGTCAAATGAGTCCTTTTTCCATTCATAAAAGATAGATTATAAAGTATCACCTTTCTCATTACTTTACATAGGATAATATATTTTAAGTTTTTAAGCATTCTTATTAATAGGTTTATAGGTTCACTATAACTAAGATAAAATTAAACATCTTCAGAATATTTTCAGGAGATTTTCTAAGAAGATATTATTTTACAACATATAATATTTTTGTTCCTGGTAGTTATGAAACCAATTCCAATTTTTCTACTCTATTTTTCATAATTTCTATTCAAACGGTTTTCATAATGCATTAGATTATAAATTAACTGTCCTAGACATAACATTGTAATGTGTTTTTTATCATCATTAGATATCCTTTTTGATTCTCATTCCTTAAGTAGGATATCTATTACTTTTTCAGCTAACTGATCATCAAATAATTCATTCTCACCAAGTGATTTTAAACTATTTACTATTTTCATATATCTCAGGTGAATTTATGTTACTATTTATCTAATTAAAAAATAATATTCATGGTAGTATTCTCAGAGTATATCACATTTTTTTCTAGAACTTTTAAAGTTATGGACTATATAACTTCTAACATTTTCAAAATTATTGATGCATCTCGACAAGAATAAATTTGGATGTAGATATTTCTTGATATTGAACATAAATTAGTATTTTTAATTCTGAAATTTTACTAAATATCATATTTTGATTTTCTTTTAAAGGTATAAAATTCCTTATACAGAATTTTATAGTCACCTATAGGCATAAGAATATTCCAAACTCCATAATTTTTAATATATATTTATACTATATTTCTTCAATACTCATAATCATTACCATAAAAAATAGGTGGTCTATTAAGATTTATACTATTGATAGATCCAACATGTAAATATAATGTACTAAATTTTTTTATAAGAACTTATTATAGTGTAAAGGAATATTAGTAAAAATGGAAATATAAAATTGAGATCATAAAGTAAAAACATACACCGATACTAAATATAGGATCAAAATTGTATAGATACATGGAAATAATACAACGAGAGGGGGATAAATTATAGTTTAAAACATCTAAATTTTTTTATCCTCCTTAAGTTATAAATGATTAGAATTAATAAAATCCTATTGGCCTAAAATAAATATATTAGTATTATCAACTACCAATATAACCCTAAAAATAAAATAAAAGTAGAAATCAGAGTAATATAATTTAGTAATATATGTTGAAATTTATCTAATGAATTCACATGAATAGTGTAAATTGAATGTAAAATTTATTTGAATAAACTGAAATATAAAAAACACTTTAGGAATAACCTACTAAACAAGGATATTATAACTTTAATTTTATACTAAAATAAAGGGAATATCTGTGTCTTTGATTTGAGGTATCCTCGACTGTAGACCTATTTAAAGGTATATTCTTCTTAAAAGTTTATAAAATTTAAATTTTCATCATAAATTTGTAATCCCTCAACCATCCCAATCAATATTTCCATTTACACTACAATCAGTTGCTCTAATTTCCCCACTACTTAATTGATTTCTCAATTTACCACCCCTATATAACCGATAGATTAGTGCTTCTATTACTAAAACTGGTAGATCAATTTTCCATCTACACTACTAGTTTCTTGGTTAACTCAATAATTAACCCATAGCACAGTAAAACAATTATGATAAGAAAATATAGATTCTTTTATAATGAAACCCTCACAACCATAAGATATTGAAAAGATCTCAAAAATAAAATCAATCTGAATTACATTAATTAACAAGAGGTCAATGAATTCAAGCAACTTAGGATCTCAGATCATTCATGAAAATTCGAAATTCTCCAGATCTATAAGGTTAAACTCTATTTATATTTAATTCTCTAACACATGGATTGCAAAAAACACGGGTTCAATTGATATGATACTTGTAGCAATTCATTTTTCATATTTTTAGGGAATTTTCTTCTTTCCATTTCTATAAATAGGTTGGTTCAATGATTCTACAACACTCCAGAAAAAATATTTAGACTTTCAGAATTATAAATTTCCCTAGATAATATAATTTCCATAAATCAGTTTCAATATTATTTCATTAAAACATTATTTAGCGGTATTTCATTAAATTATTTTATTAAAAAAAATAAACAAAATATTAAAAAAACATTAAGATAGATCAATTACTTAATTAGTGTTTCATTATCATCAAAATAAGGTAGTAAATTCAAAGAATCAACCTAAAAACTGTGGTTTAAATAGATCTATATATTTTAAACATTTATTTTTTTATTTTGATATATCTATAGTTATTTTATATATTTTTATATCTTTCCCCCTATAGTAAAAAGATTCAAATGTTGTTAGATTTTATATAAATGAATTGGGCATAATTTTGTTTTGTAAATTTTTTCATCTTTTTTTACTAACCTTTTTTATTTCTTTATTTTGATATATTTTTTCTAAATGGAGTTTATTATAGTAATAAGTCCTATTGTAATCAATCTAGCTATATATTATTGGGTCATGATTATTTTTTTAAACATTGGACTATAAAAATTGATGATTACTTTAAAATGAGTTTATAAATATATATTATCTGATTTTATTTGGTATGAGAAAAAATTTCTAGGGCATGATGGTTTTTTGGAACCTTATTTTTAAAACAATAAATGGAATACAGATGGGAAAATTTTAACAATAAGACAATGAATGAATATTTCATGGATGTACACAAGAAAAAAGAAATAATTAATGTGATAACATGAATGGGAAGAATATATTTCATATATTTTTTAATATTTTTATGGGAAACAATTCTCCTTATTAAAATTAATTCCTTTTTATGTTAACATTGATGAATAAAATGGTGTAATTGATGATTAGTAATGGAAAAAATCAATGGTAACATGATATTTACAAAAAGTTAAAGGTGATATTATAATATAATGTGATAAGAAAGGATATGAGATAATGTGATATATGTTCTAAATACATATAAATAATTGTATGTGTAAAAAAATTATTAAACAAACAATCAATGGTTTAAAAAAATGATCCTTGATAAATTTCAATAACACAAACCTTCTTTGATAAGTATATATGAAGAGTGTTGAATATAGTTTGCATTATGATAATTATATTTATATAATGGATTTTTTTCTATAAACATTGAAATGTATGAAGTCAAGTATTTTTTTCACATTGAAAAGGAGATAAATTGTTTGTAAAAAATTTAGCATCCTAAAATAAACTCAACGAGATATAAAATGTGGAATAGGATAATGCTCACCTTATATGAAAAATTTATTCTTATATGGAGGTCACTAACTATATTGATACCCTATATAAAGTCATAATTTATGAAATGATATAAAATTTTTATGTTAGATATGATTAAAAATTTTCCAAGTCTTTCAAAATAGATATGAATCCAATGGTTTACAATATATATCATGTTGTAGATGTATTTATGAAACAACCATAGGGATTTTTTGTTTATAGTGATGGATCACATGTTTTTAAGATAATGAGAGCTTCTTATAAGCACAATATAGTAACGTGACAATGATATTCAATCATTCACAATATCTTGAGGATAATGAGGTCTAATATAAGAAAGGTAGATACCAATATTTTTTTATATAACAATTGTATCTTACTAATTATGATATTATGTATTGATATCATAAATTCTATTGGAAAATGTCAAAAAACTTGGTTATTTTAGGAATAAATTTAAGAAATAATTTTAAATTTATATGATCCATGTGATAAAATGTTTATGGGTTTACATGTGGTGAATACAAGAGATTTTATCTTTTCATCTGGAAAAATGATCTTGCAATTAAATGAAAAAATTTAGAAGGGAGGACATAATTGAATTAGTAAATTTTAATACTTTCTAAACCAAATAGTCCCTTGATGAAAAATCAAGGATCGTATATTATGATGATTTTAAAAGGCTAGTTTAAGGAAATTCTACATGATGGTTTTAAAACATGATATCATATTAAATATTAAAATTTTTTCTCAATTAAAACATAATAAAATGGATATGTATCATATGAAAGTAATTTTGATCATATAATATGTCAAAGAAACAATATAATATAGATCATTTTATAAAAATATAAATCATTATATCTGTATGGTCCCCCAACTTTTGAGTGGGAAAGTGATCTTGACGGTTGATAGATAAATTATCAAGTATAATTTTTTATTGAATGATGATTTATTTTTTAGAACTCATTGAAATAAATTAGTTTCAATTCACACAATATTTTTTAATATTTTGGAATCTTATGGTATAACATTAATTATTCATATAGAGACATTAATTGATGAAATAATAATATAATTCATATATTAATTAGTGATTGGGTGTCAAAACTAATGTGAAATAACCATATAAAAATATATATTCTAACACTCAATGATAAAAAATATTTATATAGAATATAAATTAATCATAGATAAGGTGGAAATATTTGATCTCAATGTCAAGTATAATTCCACAAAAAAGGAGGTTTCAAATATCAGGGAAATTCTCCCGATGATAAAACCTTCTAGATCTTAAGAGGGTTTATGGGAGGATTTATGTCCCAAAAAACCTATTCATGGTTTATATTTTCCCACTTTTTTTACATTTGTTAAATGATAATAGAATATAATTTGATATCTATTAGTGATGTAGTATAATTCTTAATCACATGGAGAGTTGAAAAACAAGTATAAATTCTTTTGAGATAGTTTCCATATATAGGGAGAAACGAGTATTAGTAAAGAGATAAAATTTTACTTTAGGGTCGAATCATGTTATTTTAAATTATATAAGATAAATTAAATATACATCATTATGTGAGTTGATATAGGGGTATTTGAGAATCCCTCAATGAGAAATGGTCAACATAATAAATGTTTACATTGATAGTTTGAGTTCTTTAACAAATATTAATTCATATTGTAATATCATATTTTGATAAATCTAACAATGATATATTAATATAGTTTGTTTCATCAATAGGTAATTAATTTAATATCATATTTATTTCAATATATAATTATTTTCTATACACTCATTTATTTATTATGGAATAATTAAAGATATGTTGGATATTAAGGAATGAAGAAACTCAAAGTAAACACAAACAACACTTTTGAGTTAGCAATGCACATAAGGGATTATATATTAGAAAAATTAACATTATTGAATTTTAAGAAATCGACCATATTTTTATTCATGAATTATTTTAATTTTCATAAAACATAAAAGATTCTATAAGGAGGAAAAATACATAATGAAAATATAATTTAAACCATGGATTATAATGAAAATTATTTTTATTAGTGTTTTGTTTAAATAATTGATAATTGGGACTTTATTATATAATCTATTGGAAAACATGATGTTATTTTTACACTATTTCATAATTTCTTAAAATGAAAAATTTATTAAACATCATGGATTGAGTAGTTTTTATTATAAAATTTCAAGATTCATTTGTCACTAATTGTAAAAAAAAATTATAGTTATAGAGATTATGGCATGAATTAAAGGAAAATTATATTTCACCCAATGGGTAGGAAACTAAAATAGAATCTATTTTATAATATAAATAAATTCATATAATTATTTTGGTCAAATATTTGAATTTTTTAATGGATATGGAATATGGATTTCATGGGATTTGTTTTATAAAAAATCATTTTGAAATCCACTATTGACTAGTCGAAACTACAATGTAGTTTAAGATACCACATCACAATTTATAAATAATTATTATAATTCATTTTTTTCTTTTTGGTTAATAATTAATAATTGATATTTCTATTTAATAAATAATTACATAATTCCAACTATATAATTTTTATATATTAGTATAAAAAAATGGTCTACGAAACATCTATAAATGTAAGGAACTTTTAGATTATAGATGTGATCATTCATGTATATTCACACTCACCATTCATTAAAACATATTGTAATGTTTTTTATAAATGGAAAATATTAGGAGAATATTATTGTTAAATATTATATTATTTTTAGATAAGAAAAGAAGAAAATATGATATGGGATTTCAAATATTAAGAACTTTTTATGTAGCCATGTTATAAATTTTTTTGGAGATATTTGTATAAACCTATAGTGTTTTTGGGTTTTATTTATCCCTCTCATTATCTATATTATTCATATCTATCATCATCAATGAAATATCACATTAAAAAACTAACATAATATTTTAATTTTTTACTTAAATTGTTTTTTCATAGATTCTCACCCATATTAGTGGTTCTCACATGTATACTAAGGAATATTAAATAATTATTATTTTAGTTGTAAATTTTAAAATAAATGAATAAAAAATTTATTGTATATCTTTTCTTATTTTTTATATAAAACCATTCCCTAATGATGATCCTTAACATGTATTGGGAGACTCACATAGTTCAAGTATAAATCATCAAAGGGCGATTTAAATGGATACTTCATAATGATCATTATCTTGATCATGTTGAGTTTCATATATATATATATATATATGTTGATCATCAAAAAAGTTACAACATTCTATATTTAAGAAATTTTATCTAATTTGAATTTATAAACATATGGTTTTATTGGTATTGGATGATATTTTCACACACACACATATATATATATATATATAAGTATCCCCCCATAACCCATTAGTGTAATTAGACTATATTCTAACTCATTTGGATTTATTATCTAATTTTATAAATAACTAAGAAAATAAAATTCCAAAAACCATAGGTTTTTTAGTTTTAGATTAGTATGTTTGATAAATATTTACAATCTATGATTTTTTTTGATTTGGAAAATATCCATAGTTCAATAATAGTTATATTATTCCTGAAGATATTTTTAAAAAGGTTGTAGAAAAGAATAATGAATAATAGAGTGTAATTTTTTAATATCCTCACAATGTGGCAGTATGATTACTATATCTTGGTGATCTTCACCATGAAGAAGGGATATGTCATAGTATGTGTTGAAAAGACATGTCCCAAAATGGTTATGTTATGGCGTAAAATGTATTCAATTTTAACACTACACATTTGTATTCAATGAATATGTTGATTAGCATGACTTACACATAAAAGAAAACAAATACAATAATTTTTACATTTATATTAATATAAAAATTAAAATATTACGTGTATATTAAGACATTATAATAATGAAATTATAATCATTATTATGAAAATAAAAATAATGAATAAAAACACATGTAAATAAAAATGATTATACACATGAAATCATATTCCATATGGGCTATCATGAGGACAATACCACAAATTTTAATTAATAATAAAGGAAACATTTTAGAAATTTTTTAGAAATGTTAAGAAATAAATAAATTTATAGGTTTAATATATTATATGAATGTATGTAAGGTTATATATATTATTTAAAAACATAGAATAACATTGTTATATGACTCTTGGTAAAATATAATATAATTAAAAATTTATATAACCAATGAGTGTATAGAAAATGTTATAATGAAAATATTATCCCATTTTTACAAACGATTCATCAATTTCAAATTATATATAAAGAATATATTATAAATATTTTTAATTTATTAATTATATAATGAATGGTAATATATAAAATATACTATAATTATTCATATGTTATTTTTCACTCAAAAAAATTATTTTCTTGAAGTATTATTTATTTTTCATTAAAAGTAAAATTTCACATATGAATATAAGTCGAATTTGAAAAATTATATATCATTTTTTGAATCAAGTTGTCAAAAATTTATTTAGAAATTAAATATCATCATTTTAGGAAAAATTATGTAACATTAGAGAATAGTTATTACAATTAGTGAACTATAATAATGGAATAATATATTATATTATTAAAATGATTAGAAGATGTCACAGGCACTGAAGGGGGTGCTTCCAAGAAATCACTCAAGAAACCCTACTTTCGAAATTAAATCATATAAAAATGTTGTTTTCAACTGATATATTGAGGTGTTGGAGCCTCCTGGCGACCCAAACCATGACCCTTCTAGTGAAATAAAAACATTTCAACATCAAAGTTACTCAAAAATATCATTTCCTACGAATTAAGTAAACCTCCTCTCCTCGGATATACTATTTGTGCTTATGTGAATTTTTTTTAAGTGTAGACCTTCTTTGAACTACTAAAGAAAAGCACTTGATACTATTGGGTTTGTTGGTTTTCAAATTGGATTACTAAACTCTTTGAATATTGTCTTTCGTTTTTCCTCTACAAATGATTACTATCATTTCTGGATGAGGAGTTCATGGGTGTTTGGGAGATTTTCCATGAACGTCATTAAAATGACCCCATATTTTAATCCCAACTTTGAACCTCCCATCACTCTAATTTGGTTAGGATTTGTCGGAATTATACTTCATCTGTTCAAACGAGTGTCCATTTTTTTAATATCTAGATTAATTAGCCAACTGCATAAACTAGACTGTACTACCAAAAATCTTTCATGACCTTCAGTTGCAAGGGATTTGATTGAAATTTAAACCTATAAACCTCTTCCATACTATGTTTTGATTCAAAATCGTGATTCTATATTTTACCAAGAGGTTAGTAATAAAAATCCACCCGCCTACTGTGACAACTGTCACAAAATTTTCCATTCCTCCCATGATTGCCATCGTGAACCAACTATCCTACTCCCTCTCACCCATAACATGTAATTATGGGTGGAAAGGGGTAAACATAAATTAGTTACTAAATAATTTAATGACTGTGATGATAGGAACTCAAGGAAACCTGTGGCCCGTGTTTGACCTATTGATACCTAACCTATTTAAGAGACTGTGTTGCTGGATAATGCTCAACTAGGACCTAAGGTGATAGATAAGGAGAATCCAATGAGGATCACACCCAACATGAATGTGGATGGTCATTATAAATAGTCTCATCCTCTCAGTCTTGTTATAGATTCTTCTTTGGATTTGTGGATTATATTAATAATGGCTATCCCACTTCTGTTACCTTTAAAGTTTCACCTTATATTAATAAATAAAATCATGAGACTCAATCTGAATATAGCGATTCCAACCAAGATTCACTTGATAATGCTTTCCAAATTGAGGATTCCTATCTACACTAGAGTGATAAAAAGGTAAGAATCTAATTGTCAATTTTGATGGATTTATTATTCCACCCCTCAAGAAGACCCAAAAATATATAGATTACTCTAAGATGCAGAGAACTATTGTAACCACATCCTTAGTGATTTAATTGAAAAAATTTGTGACCTCTCCTCAGCTGAAAGTTGGTGAGTATCCGTCCTCATTGTTGGATGATGAGGATTACTCCTAGTACTTGGATGAAGAGGAGTCAGAGGATTCCATTATGATTAATAATTACACCTAGGTTATTAAGTAGGCCTAAAAGGATGAATTCTACCCTTGGATTAAGGAAAAAGAGAGGCAGTCCTTTGGAAACTATCTTATAAAAGAAATAAATATAGATGAGTTTCTATGTTTTAAATAGAGGATGTTTGATATGGTGGAATTTTAACTTGATAGAAACCCTGATTTTAATTTTTCACAACTTCTTTGGGAATAGTTTTACTTGGAGAGAATTAATTGGTTGTTTTCATGATGGTCCCTGATCCTCCTCTCCCATCTTGGATCTTTACAGGGAAGTGAATCCCTAGACATGGTTCTAAATTTCTTTCTTTATATATTCCTATCATTATCTTTCCTGATCTCTTATTCATGTTGAAAGTTTTTGTTTCCAACCATAATTTTGGGATCTTAAAATTGTTTTTGATGGCTTTTAATGACTTATAAATGGAGATCCAATGTGATGTGCTGGTTGACAGTGTTCTCATGACTGTAGTGAAATATTTGTTTCATCCTATTGAGTTTTTTAATTATTTAGTTCATGGAAGAGGCCATATGTTGGAGTTAGAAGAGGAATGTGATGGTTTAACATTTGTTTACACTTTTTTAGTAATACTGCATGACCCTTTTGTTGCGATATTTATAGACATGAATTTCCAAATGCTACATGATAAAAACATTCTTTTAGTCACATTAAATTAATCTAGATGAATGGAGGAGGTACTAAAATATATTATCAACCAATTTTTGTCTCTATTTTCTAATGAAATATCTTAAAATAAGATAAAGATGATGGATGTTTAGAATATTTTGAGGTTGTTGCAGATGCACTAGATATAGGAGACTAGAATGATATGCCTAGTATAGAGTAGCCAACTGAACACCATCAGCTATAACTGTAGTTTATTGAGTATCAAAATTTGGGATTGATTTTCTCTGGTAGTAGCAGAAATAGTAGCACATGTGATGGAAGAATGGATATGGAATGAATCTCTTTTTATTACCTCTAATGATGAATTGAATCCATATATCTATAAATACATATTTGGAGAAAGGTTTCCCATAGAGATAATTTTGGAAGATTCTAAGCACTACAAAAATTCATGGCATTATAAAATACATTGTAGTATCACTACCTTTCATGATTACATGAATTCCTTACATTTTTTGACAATCATGTTTTAATATCCTAATTCCTAGTTGGTGTAAATACATTACAACTCATGTCATCATCTTATAGTTTCATTTTATTTTAATAAATTTATGGGGTATGGGTTGGGTAATCAACTCAGGCTTGAATCATTTTGATATATTATTAAAATGATGTATAAAAATAATAAAAATAAAAATGTATATAATCATTATAATTTACTCCCACCTTGGTTATTTCAAAATATGGACCAGTTTCCAATAAAATTTTCTTTCGATAAACATTAAGAAAAGGAAAACACAAAATATATAACTCAAACTCATCTATAAAATTAATCCTCCTTTACCCATATCATTCCATAACTCACATTCAATTTTCTCTTGAATCCATACACAAATTCCCTCTATAACATGTATATTCCTTGTTGGGTTGCTTGTAGTCCCATGAAAAAGGCCTAAATTCCTTATTATGATGGGACCTATTTTGAGAAAGGTTGATTCCTCTAAGGTATTTAGTCCTTCCCTAAATTTTTTCAATTACCATTTCATATATAACCTTTATAAAACTCATTCTCTACTCAAATGGTGTCTTATTAACATAAGTATTCTTATATAAAAATTTATATTACTAAAATATAACTCTACACTCATACTTGTTCATTTATATATCATGTTCTTGATTGGTACACTTTAATCTCCAACATGGTTAACACTATATTATAAATAAAATTTTTGTCATGAATGGGTTTAAAAACATAAATTATTGTAATATATGATGTTTTTTAGTGAATCCTTCCAAAATTATTATTTTTTAATAATTTATAATACATCATACATTTTTATATGTTTTACACATCCCTATAGTGATTTTTTATTTATTCATTATTATTCTTAATTATTATTATAGAATTTATATTATAGGGTTCTAATTTTTATTTAATTGAAATCTAATATATATAAGGCTCTTACATGTGGGGAATAATATAAAATGTACCTTTACATATGCATTGTATGTTTATTATGTAAATTTCATGATAGAAATGACCATTATATATTATTTTGGAATTTGAAAAATAGAAAAGGGAATTACATTTTCATATTAATGTGGATATTAAAATTTAATCTTATATTTGTAATTTTAAAAATTAGAAGGGGTATATGTATTTAATGATTCTTACATATCTCCATAATTTACCCTTATATATTAGAGGACTTTTACATATGATGGAAGACTTGAAATTTCCAAAAAAAAATTAAACTATTAAATATGCCACTTATTGTAGAGACTGACTCTTATGTTTTAAAAATTCAACAACTATTATGTATGATGAGATAAGTGAAGATCAAAACTTTTGTATTGAATGTTTCAAAAACTATGTAAATTTTATACACTTATTTATTAAATTTATCTATGTGTATGTCTCATGCTTATTATATTTATATTAAAAAATACCTTCGCATGTTAATAGAAGGTACTTTTATGTATTCTAACATTCCAATATAAATACTATTACATATTATACTGTATTATGGTTTACATTTATTTTTTATTATTAATATTATGAGAATACCATGACATATGGAGCCTCATGATGAATAATTATCAATAATTGTTTATGACATATAATTTTTCAATATCTATGATTCATAATCTATGAAATATTTCTTATTTAAAAATGAAAATGTTATGATTGATCTAGAATATTTATACAATTATTCTTGGTGTTAATATTATATTTTTTGAAGTCTTAAAACATTTATGATTATTTGATGATGTTGATTTATGGGATAATGGATTCAAGTTATTTATAATATATTTTTATATTATATTGACCAATATTATTTCATGATTAAATTATATAATGATTATTATATTTTCATGTAGAGAATCGTTTATTACTTTTTCTTGTTTATTATGATTTGTTTAAGAATAGAGTATAAACCCCAAAAAATTAAATAACCCATAATTAAGTTAGTTATAAAAACGGTTTCACTTATCACATTTCACAGATCCTTTTGATTTAGATTTTTATAGAATTATAAAAAATATATGTATCATACCCTTACATGAAATGTTTCCACATCCAAAAATTAATGGGGTTTTCAACAAATATAAGATAATTAAATTTAATCTCTAATTTTAATAAAAAATATGATTTCATATTTAATATTTAATCCTTAAAGAATAATACTAGACCATTCTATAGATATTACACATCCGTAATCCATATAAAACATTTAAAAACATGGGATGAGAGGATAAATCTCAGTAATGGGTATTAAAATAAAGAAACCTATTAGTCCATTTTAGAATTCATAAAATCCCATAGAAAATTTTACTTTTTTATATGAATAATCATGAGGTAAAATTATAATTTAGTTACTCAAGAAATTAAAATATACTATATAATTTTTTTATAAAACATATCATAACCAGGAATAAAATTTAATCTTAATAATGGGGGTTTCTTGTAAAACTTGCGCACTCATGAGTGCATTTTATTGAAAAAACAAACTTTTTACCCCTAAATGGGGATCTAAGATTTCTTCAAACATAAGATTGTTACCTTAACTTATGAAATAAAAACAATTCAATGAAATAATATTAAAAAGAATAAAAAATTCATATAGGTTAATTGCGACATCATCATCATATATCACTTATAATCTATCTTATAAATGGAATAACTTCCAAAGTTAACTCTGAGATAATTACCTAGAGAACATAATCATAACCTAATTCATTGAAGGGATATATCAGGCACAACTATCATTATTAAAAATAGTACAATGACTATAAAATATATAAAACATATAGTGTATTTTATTTACATCATAAATTATTCGAAAATATTTTGTTTAACATATATAGAAGAGTGATTTCTAGATCAACATAAAAATAAGGATAAAAATCCTTCGTATTTTTGAACTTATAAATAAAGTCTTTGAGAAAAATGGAAAATATGATATTATTTTTAATATAAATTAAAACTTTAAGGTTAATATTCTTAATTAATTATGTTTATTATGGTGGGAGGTTCCACTAAGGTTGTATATGTTTAAAAATATATTCCTTTTACGCTTTTGAAAAAAATTATTAAAAATCAACCATTTGTAAAATTATAAAAAAATAATTTTAATACCTTTGAAATGAAATTCATAATTTTTTAAAACTTATTCAAAAATACATTTAATTTTATTTATAACATATCTAAAAAATTATAATTTATAAGGATTTGGAGTAAAAATATAAGAAAAACATTAATTATTTTAAAATAAGGTATTAAAGAAAAATCTCTTAACTCAAGTCTGACTATCCACATATATACTATAAATACTATATAATAAACTTATATTAATTTTATGCAATCATAATAACCATTTTATCTTATATTAATTTTTTTTTTCAAGTTAAATTAATTATTACCATGCCTTTATAGTTATTCAATAAATTTGGTTCATGTCAAATGTTTTGAGGATGTTCGATTCATAATCCCAAAAAAAATTATGTAAGTTGATCATAGTAAAAAATATTATGGTTACATAATATATATAAAATTAATCATGACATAATTTAAATTTTTATAAATTAATTTTTTTTTTAAAATTCCATTAAAATCATTCATGAAAAAAGAATCAATTCACTTTATAGAGGTGGTAGTCCACATGTATGTAAGAAGGATGTTATAATTTTCCAATGGATAGAAGGGGAACAAGTTAGAACATACCATTCCATAATCATAATAATTTCATAATCATTATATATATCAATTAAATCCATCATAATAACCATCCTTGTGAGGTGGTGATGAAAAACAAAACACATCACATCATATAGGAGGTAATCCACACGTACCCATGAATGATGTTTTCATTTACCATATGATGGAAAATGATATAAAAATTGATTTTAACCTAAAATAATAACATTTTAAATTTTGGAATATACTTATGTCATAATTTCATCATGGTTAATGAAAATTTATAGAATGTATAAGAATAAATAAAATGAAAATACTCAGTTATGTGTTAGATCTCTTCTTTGGAATACTGCATTTGGAATCCACATTAATCCTTTTAGGACAGTTTTTAAAAGAGAACAAATCCTATAGGATATAGTACAAATAGTTAGGAATGTATTTGGTTATGTATTGGTTGATCAATGTTTCTAAATAGGTTTGATGAATAGAGGATAAATGGTTCCCTTTTATATGTGTGGTGAGTGGAAATATTTTTATTATTCAATTTTTAAAATTAATATAAGGTGGAATTCATGGCCTTATGGAACCAAGGAATCCAGAATCAATATATAATATTTGATAAGGTGAAATTAAATTCAACTAACCACATTTAGACATGTACTGGATACCTTTTAATCCTTATCTCCTTGTTAAACCCCCCCTTTAAACCTAATTTAACTTCAACCATGATAACATAACTTTTTTACCATGATAATTAAATTATTTGTACAAAAATTAAAGGTCAGTTCTAACCAAATATAGAAATTATGATTACAAAATTTGAATCCATTTTATCACATAAAAAATTTATTAGTGGAAGAAATTACATTTAATATAAACAAACAAAACACATGAAAAATAGTTTTTAGGAAAATAACTGATTTAAGCATAAAAATATTTCATGTAGAAATCAAGTAAAAATATTGTTTCCATGAGTTTTTTGTTAATTAAGAAAAACAGAATATTTTTAGACTTTTGGATCAATCCAAAACCAAATTGAATTTTACGACCATATAATTAAATACAAAGACAAAAAAAATAATTTTTAAATTAAATAAATATATAACTTAAGTTCCAAAAAAGTCAATCTTTAGATCCCTAATTGAAAATAATTTTTTCATATAAATTATTTAATTAAATTTAAAAATAATCAGTAGATAAAATGTTTTAAAAATAATTTAAGGTATTCCTATATCATATTAATGTCATAAAAGAGACATTTTTTTGGAAAATAGATATTTTTACTATTCAAACAAAAGTAAAATATTTTAGAATAAATCTCAAAAAATAAACATATGATTAATTTTATATGATGATATTAAAAATTAGCACCATATTATCTAATTAAGAAACTAAAATTTTAAAAAATTATTTATAATATATGTGTAGAAAATACAATAAACCCCATATTTGCAGAAAATGTATTTTGGAAATAGAAAATTACAATATTATAATTACATGTCTAATAACCACAATTAAATGAATTATAATTCTTTCAATTAGATATATAATCAAAATATTTAATTATTACCCAGTATCTATAGAAGTTAATTTAATATATTAAAGTCATAATACATTGCACACATAAAAACATTTTCATTAACAATATCTCATTTACCTTTAAAAGGATTTATCCTCACCTTCATCTTATTAATAATCATTTCATGATTTATTATTCATTTTATTAAGGAATAATTTATATATATATATATATATTTTTAATAATAATTTTATTCATATTCATACCTACCAAACCAATTTCAAGGTTATAATAGTCTTATTTATATAATAGCATGTCATGTTTTTTTAAATATTAGTGTTGTGTATACCACATATTATAGAATATATTACTTAATTAAAAAACTACAAAATATTGGGTTGTTAGATTATAAACCCTTAATTACATTATTTCCTCTCAATTTAATCATTTTCATAATAAAAAAATTTTAAAATGTTTTTTAAAATCATTTTTAGGGAGTTACAGATAAAATATATGATCATTAATAGAAGAATATTTTTAGTATTTAAAAATACCTTTTTTCAAAACCCATATAGTAAAAATGATAAATAAGATAACCTTCTAAAAAGAGAAAAGTGGACATATTAAGGTTGCCTAGTATAAGATATAATCAGTTTCCAAGATAAAATATTGTTGGTGGGAAGTTAAAATATGGACATAGAGGGAAAAATAGAATCCAAGGAATAATATAGAGTGATAAAGAACATGATCATTAAAATTTAAAGAACGAAAAACCATAAATTAGTAATTGATAAATAATACCATCAAATGAGTGTTCAAGATTATTTTTTTATACCAGAAGCACTAAAATTAAATTTTATTGAATAATAAGATCCATAAATAGATAAAATGTTATTCCATATATCATTATACATTAAAAAACCACAATAGTTATCACATTAGAAGATAATATTCAATTTAAAGAAACCTTGATACATAATTATTCAAAATCTAAATAATAACACAAGAATTCAATTATAAAACATTTGATAAATAGATATTTTTAAGACCCTTCAAATTATTCTTAACAAAGATTTAATCTTAATGATTAGAATAATTTAATCTCATATTCTTCCATGATTAACATAAAAATTATCAATAAATAATAACAATCACTCATAATGTCACATAAAAGAATGTATATGACTTAATCGTATAATCTCTAAAATATTCTAATAGACTCTATAAACTCCTCGAGTCACCATAAAGTCACAATAATATAATATATACATATAAATTATATTTCAACATTTATTCAAGAAATAAAATCCTATATTAGAAAAAAATGAACATTTAACTTAATCATATAATGTTTTCAATATAGTGAACATCTAAAAAAATAACATTATTCACTCTGTTACAAAATAATTTTTCAATCCTATGGTTATCCATACAGTAAAACATATGTTATAGAAATGTTATATACCTTTTATCTAAATATAGTTGGGGAGGAACTTGAGTGGAAAACCTTATAATCTTGCATCTAAAAGTTCTAGGTTCAATACTGGGAAGGGATGAATTTATGAGTAACTATAGTAGACATTGTAACTGAAGCAAGTAATATAGCAGTTATTGTAGCATTGGAACAATTTACTCGACATGGGCCTCTGGAAATAGAAATGGGCCTTCATGAAATAGGGCCTTTGGGCCACTAATGTATTTCAGGTTATATGGCCTCTGGGTCACCTCAAGCCTTCAGGCCATAAAGCCTCTGGGCCATGAAGCAGTTAGTTCAGATCATAGAGGATCTATCCCCAAAACAAGGAATCATAGAAAGTATTAGCCATAATATTAGAGCTAAATTTTTTTAATGAAGAGGGGGTATAGAAATTACCATCAGTACGAGGCACCATGCAGATCTTTATGTGGAAATTCATGGTGATTAGCCTTATAAAGTAGGGATTTAGGCACTATCAATGAATTGAATTCTGTGGAAGGGAGATTCTAGTGTAGTTGGGTCTTTGGGAATTTGGGTCATGTCGTATGCCCTTTCCTCTTGAACTACAAGTCATATAAGGGTTCCCCTCATCTGAGTTAAAAAAATTGATTAGCAAAAAATTAATAAAAATATAAAGCCTTCATGCCATCAGTGGCTTTAATCCCAATTAACCATAATTTTATCAACAATAAGGATCATATTATCCTAAAAGGTCATAAATACCATTAAACTTATTTCAAAAAAATATTTTTTTCTTAAATGACATTTTCACTACAACACATGTTAAACATAAGGGTCACATATGCCTAAAAATTTTATGATGACTCAATAAATGTCACCTAAAGACTCTCATCACATAAAACTTAAAAGGGGTATCTATATCATTAACCTTATGGTCATCCATAGAAATATTAACACATGATGGTATATAAAAATCTCAAAATATCCATATCTAAATCATTATAACCTATAAATTTATATAAACCATTCCTTTGATACCAACTATAACACCTGAAAATATAAAAAAACATAGTTACATGATTTATTTCAAGGGTTTCATTTTCTTTTATTTCAAGGATATTTTTGGTTTATAGTTTTAAATAATTATAAAAAACACTTACATATCATACCCTTACAATACCATGTAAATCCTTTAAATCAATAACTATTTTTATTCAAAAACATGAAACTAAAATTTAAACCCTCATTTCATTAAAAACATGATCACTTAATTAAAGTTAAATCGACATAGAAAAAAATTCCCACGGTTTAGTTATTATATATCCATGGGAACTATGAAAAAAAATAAAAATTGGTAGTATCACAAAAAAACATAATAAAACAAATAAAATTAAATAAAGTTGTTAGTTGATTTTGATATTCATGAAATTGCATAGAATATATTCCATTTTTATAAATAATCTTGACCAAAAATAATATTTTAATTCCTAAAAAAATCAACTTGAAAACCAAAATAATTTCATAAAATTTATCATAAGAAATAATGAATTAAAAATCATAATCATGGGGGTTTATTTAAAAAAAATCACTCATGAAATAATTTTCTTGAAAAACATAGTCTACATAATCAAAAAGGGCATACAAATTCATTTAAATATAATCTATTTGTCTTAATTATGTAATCAAAATAATTACATAAAAATTAATTTACAATCATAGAAAATTAAAATATATAAATTTGGATTTCATAAACATATAAATCATACAATAACTCTTATAAATGGAATAACATACCTTGTTAATTATAAAACAATTCTATAGAGAATGAAATCATTACCAAATGAATTAGATATCTATATCAAGCTAACCCTTCATGATGAAAAGTGTAAAAGGAATATAAAATACATAGGACACATTTAATTATGAATTTATTTTTTAAAAAATAATAGATCATTCTTTTTAAAACATTTGAAAAAGAGATTTCAGGGTTCATATAAAAATAAGGATAAAAATAATTATTTTTTGAAAAAATGTTGTAGAAAAATTCCAAAAGAATGGGTTATAAGATATTATTTTAAAAACTATGAAAAAATTAAGAGTAATCTCATTAATTAATAACAATAATTAAGGTGGAAAATTTCACTCATGATATATATGTTAAAAAAATCTTTTCAAACTTTCGTTAAAAATGTCAAAACAACCCATTTATAAAATGATTAAAATTATTCATTTAAAACAATAGAATAAAACTAAAAACAAGTTTAAAAATGAGTTTCAACATTAATTTATGTTTATTAATCAAATACCTAAAAAATTTAAATGAATGTGGATTTTTTGTATAAAATGAATTTAAACATTTAAAATATTGTTTTAATGAAAATTCCATTATGTTAAGTCTGAATCTCCAAATTTGGGATTTAAACCCTATATAATAAACAAATATTAGTTTTATATATTTTTAAGAAACTTTTTTAAGTATATCAACTTATTATTATAACTTTTATTTTATTTATTTCCATGACTTATGTATTTATTAAATCATATATGTTCATATTAGATAATATGAAGATGTTCAGTTCATAATCTCAAAACAACCTCGATAGGTTGAATATGGTGAGAAAGATTATGGTTACATAATCTCTAAAATATTAATAATAATATTTTTATCATTTATATAAACTAAATATAATGTTTTATCCATCTGAGAAAGTAATAAATGAAAAATTAATCATATTACTTCGTGGAAGTGGTAGTCAAATACTACACATGAATGACATTATAAATTTTTAATGGATGTAAGGGGAATAAGTTATGTAATATCTTATATATAAATAATAATAATTAGGTAAGTAATATAATATATATATATATATATATATATTCATAAAATCCATCTCAATAACTATCCTTCTTAGGTGGTGATAGAGGACAAAACACATTGCTTTATGGATGTTATAATCCACATGTATGAACAAGAGATGTTTTCATTTACCATAGGATGTAAAGTGAGAAAAAAGAGTTTAAAAATAAAAATAATAATATTTATGTATATTTAATTTACTTATATTATTTTTTCAGTATAGTTAATTAATATTTTAAGTAGGTAGAAGAAGAAATAAAAGGAAAATGATAAGTAAATACTTATTACTCATCTTTGGAAAATAATTGTTGGTATATACCTTTATCCATATAAGATAGTCTTTTTATGAGAATATAAACTCTAGGATATGTGGCAGATATTTGGGAAGTTATTTTGGTAGTTTCTTTTTGAGTTTTGTGGATAAAAAATTATCACGATGAGAGGAGAATTGGTTTCCATTTTGGAGTTAGGAGAGTGGAAGTCTTGTAATTATTCAACATTTTAAATTAAAATAAGATCTTATTAATTTTTAAGTTTAAAAAATTCACCAATAATTTTTTTATAGGAAGTTATTGGGTCAAAATAAACTCAAAAATCACATTTGGTTAAATGTTTGAGACATTTTAAGCCTTATCTATTAATTAACCCCCCTTTAAACCTAATTTAACCTTAACCATCATAACATGAATTTTTATGATGAAAACATAATTATGTCTACAGAAATAAAAGTTTACTTCTTAAAAAATTTATATATTATGATTAAAAATTTAAATACATATTTTATAATTTTTAATAAATTAGTTGAAGCAATAATTATTAATATAAGTACATAAATGCATGATTTTTTTAGGAAAATACCCAATTTAAGTGTAAAAACAATTTGAACATAAATTTTCTTTAAGACTTATATTTACATTATTTTATTTCTTTAAATAAAAATATAATTGTTTTTAGAATTTTGAAACATGATAAATTTGAATGGATATAGTGATATAAGCCTTAAACACACATTTTTTACAAATTGCTCAAATAATTTTTCAACAATATAATCCAAGGATCTTGAGGTATAGTGATTTTGAATTAATATATAAATAAGTACATCAACATAAATTTAATATTAACATCTATATTAAAAACTACACATAGTTCTCCTAACTCACATTGATCTTCTAATACTATATAGGATACACTGGGGGAAAATATGTAAGGAAAATAGTGATCTAGAAATATAGGTAAGTAATAAACCTGGAAATAAAGATAATATGAGAGAAAATATGCATAATATATAACACTTTAACCAATTAATTATAGGGTTATATGATTATAGGGCCACTCATCACAAAACATAGTGCAATTAGGCTAACTTCCCATTCTATACATAATATCTCATTATATTGAAATATTAACTATTTAATTAGTGTGAAATAAAATCTCAAACCCACCCATAACATAATAAAAATCATACATATGACTGCCACATGAGGAAAAGAAACAACACATAAACCATAAGAATGATCAAACCCATGAGAATGAAGTGGGTTTCTTAATTATTTTTCAAGGCATAACTCGGGGATAAATAAAAAGGATTACTAATAGGAGAATGATGTAAATATTTTTTGAAATTAATAATTAAAAAATGTACATAGGACTTGGACATGGATTTCTAATATAGAAAATATATTACAATGAATTGTAGAATAAATAATAATTATTGAATAACTTGGGTGTGACATATTGAAAAAACTAAAGGATCCATTGAAATAATGAAACAAAATATTGAAATTTATAATAATAGAAATGATCCAAGAGGGTTATCCATAAAATTATAATGTTTTTTATAATTCATTCATGGTTTAAAATCATTTTTTGGGGATGGTATTTTACACAAGACAAGAAATAGGAATGTTCCCTTAAACAAGGCTTATTTAATATTTTGAATTTAAAAGGGAACTAAAAACATGTATAACTAAATAAATGAAAAGGATATTTAACTAGATTTTTATTTAAGGGATATATATACAAAAATAGATGTGTTTTATGACAATAATATTAAATTAAATTGATTAAAAGGAAAGAAAACATGAAACCTAATAATAATGTGGGTGGCAAGGAAGATCCCTTATCTTTATGTCTGAAAAAACTGTACACATGCATTAAAATTAAAAAATAATTAAATTAATATCATTAAAAACATACCCATTAACATTAATAAGATATAATAATATTTTTTATGTTTATTTATTATCATTTTTTATTTATCTTTAATATAGTTTCTGGTTACATCGTTTTCTCAGGGTTGTTTGGTAATTATAATAATAACACATTCAATTTTCAGACCATGGTTAAAGGTATTGTAAAATTACATAATGATATCAAAAAATAGGTTTACTTGTTTTATTATTATGTTATAAAAATAATTATTTAGTTTTCAGGGATATTAAAAAATATACCTAAATTAAGAAATGATCCATGATAAGTCCATTTAACATGGTCAAAGTTTCTACAACTATTTCACATTGATTGAAAATATATAATTCCTGATATTATTCTTCGAATGAAATGTTGATTTAGCCTCTGAGTGGCAGAAAAATCTCTCTCGTGGGGGCTAGGGTTTCTTTCTCAAAGCCATTCCTTCCCCTCCTCCGGCACTCCTCGGATGGCCAGGTGTCGACTTCCTTCACCTTCACCTTGACGTCGAGAGGGTTCGTTGAAGAGGTTCCCAGTTTTTTTCGGCTCAGGAAAGGCATAGGCTTCACCGTCTTCATGCTCAACGGGCGACAACTTCGGCAGGAAACGACCTCGAATCTAAGTGGATGGGGGTGTCCTGGCATCAGATCCAGGATTGGCTTCGTTGATTCGGGAATGGCACCATCTTCTCTGTTTGGTCACACTCGGTGGATGGTGGCTTCAGCAGGCGACGACGCAGATCTGGGTGGATGGATCTGTCTCGACGGCGGATCCTGGTTCGACTTCAATAGGTGGATGCTTTTCCTTGTTCGCCCAGGCATGGCCCCCCGCGTTGGCCCCGGTGTGGCGTGGAGGGGGGACGGCCTCTAGTTCGGGCATCTGGTGGTCCCACGGTCTCTGCACAGGGCTGATATCCTTGATTCAAGGTTGTTTCTTGTTGATTACGTCTATTTGGTAGTTCTACTAGTTTGTAGAGGTTCAATTCTGGTTTGAGGAGTCTCTTTATGCCACTTCTTGTTGGTTTCTTCCATTTCTTGTGCTTTGGTTGCATCAGACTCTGGTGAGGGGGCGTCTGCGATTCTGTTCTGAGCAGATCCATGCCCAATGTGGCGTTTCTAGTTCAAAGTGGTCCAGATATCCTCATTGGTGACGTTCCTCTAGAGTGGTGTTGGTCCATTCAGTCCTAGGTGACGATGGTCTGTCTTCGCGACTTCGATCGTCTTCCATTTGCTCCAGCATGCAGTGTGGTGAGAGCCATGAGGTGTGCAGTGGGTTGTATTCCAAGGAGATTGGGTGTTGTGATTAATAGTTTATGAATGAGTTGGATGTGAATGGTGGTAGTGGTTTGTTTGAATGGTTTGACATCAAAAGTGAAAAGTTATTACTCCCAGACTCATCTACTTTGATCATGCTTCAGAGGAGGATTCAGAGCCGATGTTTCATCTTTTCAGTGCTTTTCGGACTTGGTCATTTGAGAGGGTATGGCATTAGCCATCGGATCGGGCCTGTGCTTTGACACATGACACTTGCTTTTTGAATTTTCTTACAATCGTGGAAAGCTTTGCTTTGATTATTTGCTGGGAGGGGCAGATCCATGTTGCCAGTCTGCTTGTAATCTTCTTTTTGCATTCACATGTGATTTTTCTATGTTCATGATATCTTTTGGGTTCCCCCTCCATCCCTTAAAATGGGGCTTTATCAATAATAAAAAATTTTAAGGCCTTCGGGCTGTTGGATGGATGATATTATTCTTATAAAATTTTTATGGTATCATAAATATTATTTTTACCCATTAATTAAAATTTTAATATCATCCATGTATTGTGGTTATGGAAAACAAAAAATATCATTTTGTGAAGGCCATAGTCCACACACACATGACGACGTTTTCCTCTTTCATAGTGTTTTTTAGGAAATTATAATATTAATATTCAATTAGTATAATAAGACTTCATCCTATTTATATTATTATTGTTATCATACCTTCATGGGTAGAGGGGATTTTAGGGGTTTAGAAGAAGAAAAGAGCTAGATAAGTCGAGTTCAAAGTATTACCCCTCAATTGGAAGTTTTGCCTTGGGTAACTTCTTAAGGAACCATATATCACCTTTTAGTGAGACCAATGATTCAAAAGAATAGAGAGGGTGTTTAGGATAGAATAGAAATAATTTTTGAGTGATTCAAAGAATTATAACGGGGGGAGAAATTGGGAGTAGGTGCTCTCTTTTTTTATGTGAAGAAAAGGGAACTTGTTTAAAAGCTCCTTATTTATTAATAATATCACTCCATTATTCAAGGCCAAATTCTCCAAAAAAAGGAAAATAATGGGTCGAAGAATGATATATTTTTAACAAACAATCTAAAATCTAATTTATTTTTTAACATATTTTAAACCTTTTCACTATATAAACCACTTTTAACCTAATTTACCATTATAGTGGTAACATCACTTTTACACTTGGAAGAAAATTTTATAGGATAATATTAAAATTTAAATTATTTACTGATTTTATCATACATATCAACAATATGGAAATAATTTTATGATATAAAATTTCTATGATTAATATAATTTTTTTAGTGTTAGGGCATATAACATGTAAAAACATGTTTTTAGAAATAAAAACGTTTATTTTAAACATAAGATTTATGTTTTGGATAAAACTATCAATGTTAGTGATTTTATTGTAATAAAAATTATTGTTACCATTTATAAATGAATATTTAAGTAAAATAAAAATAATTTGAAAAATTAATACCACTATGGGTAAATTTTATTAAAATAAATAGAAGGATAACTGTTTTCTTTAAAACATTGCTGAAATTTTATAAGTTTTTATGTTTGGGATTTATATATAAACATATTATTTTAAAATATATAATTTACCTTTATAAAATATATTTTTACTATATTTTTTTAAAAAATATTCATTTCATTATTGTATAATAATTTCCTAAAAGTTCCCACTATTTATAAAATATGTATTATCACAATTCACTTAAAAATAATTTATTCTTGAAAAATATAAAAAAAACCACGTAAAGTTAATATTTCCATAATAAATCCAATAAATATTTTATTTTTTTTAAATTAATATTCTAAAATTTATAAACTTTTTTTAATTAAACACATAAAATATAGAGAAATCTATTTTCATAGAAAATAACTTTATTTTTATCAACTATTCTTTTTCCTGTAAATTATTAATTAGTCTTGTATTTAGTAATTATTAATTAAATAAATATATATTGTTATTATTAAATCATTATAAACTTATTTCATTAAAATGTTATGCCTAATGGAAATACACTTTTTAACAATAAGTAGAATTGAGAAAAAAAAATACTTTTTGAGTAGTATAAAAATTCTTGATATAAATATACAAACAATTTTTTAGTAAATTTTAATATAATATTAATATATACTTAATTTACCCCTTATGATATATTCATAAGATCTAAGAATCATATAATCTTTGATTATAGTTTTTGGTGGTTTTTTACTAGCATGGATATTGTTTCAATCTCAGTGAGATTGAACTTATCTCATATATGATTTCACTCAAACATTAATTACTCATGTTTGGCATAATATTTGTTTAGGAAAAAGAATATATAAGATGCCTCCTACTCAAGTATAGAAAATTTAGTTTCATAATGAATACTTACACTTCTTGTTTCTATTTCTTTTTACTTTTTGATTTTTATATGGATACTTCATTTTATATTAGAAAATTTAACAACTATTTTCTAATATTCTTAGATAATATTTAAAATATATCAATGTTTTTTCCATTTTAGATTGGTATAGAATATGAAAAAATACTATTAATAAATTGTGTATTCAAGGAGAAAATATTGCTAACTCTCTATTAAATACATTTTCCACCCTTATATAAATTATGCCATCAAAATTTTAAAACACATAAGATGTGATTAATTATCATATAGAGATCCTAGTTAACCAAATACTATTACAAGATCATGTATTGATTTATGATATGAACTAGGAATTAACCATAAGAATTTTTATACGAACCCTTTGAAAAAATAGGTATCCAACTACTAATAGAATCGTAATAAGTGATGAAAACATAAATCTATGAGGTGTAACATTACTCAAACTATGAAGAATTCACATACACTATGTATACTCTAATATCCTGAATCTTTTTTAAGTATAATAAAAATCCTCTTATTGAAAATTAATAATTATTTTTATGTAAAATTGTAATTTTTAAATAAAAATCACTTAATAAATATTTTAAAGGATTTTTGAGATTTTAAAATTCAATTTAACACCTAATAATATTCAATAGAATATTTTTGGACTCAAGAGTCGAGTTAGTATGAGATTCTGATTCCTATAAAGACTCAACATAGAATGGAATAATTTTTTTTAAATATATTACATTATACCCACATGATTTATCCAAAATAATTTATTACACCAAATCATTGTGTCATATGAGAAATATGAGTGCACTGTTAGGTCTGAGATGTGGTGTCTACCTTAGGTAGGTTATAACATTTGCGATCGTCATATGTTTGGATAGGCCACTCATGAGGAAAATTTATTTAATATTTTTATTATATTACTTTTAAAAAAATAAATTAACATCTCTCATATGGTGCATCATATGAGAAATATGATACCACCATTAATTTTAGAACATGGGATTCACCCTTGGTGAGATATAAATTTTATGCGCATCAGGTGTTTGGAAACATCGCACATGATCAAAGACCTTTTTATATTTAATTATTTAATTATTCCATTGTTAATTAATAAATAATTATATTCTCTCAAACAGTGCATCGTATGAGAAATTTGAGACCACCGTGAGTTCTTGAATGTTGGTTTACCCTAGATGGGGCATTAGTTCTATGTGCAATGGGGTTTGGTGTTATTTTTTAATGTAAAATAATTAATTTTAATAAATTAATTTAAATAAAATTTACTTTTTATCAACTCCTTTGTAATGTGAATCCATCCATTTTGGCACACCTAATGATTTCAATCCTTCATATTTCACTCTTATTTGAAATATTAATAATGGAAATGCATTAATGATATGAATGAAAACTATCCTACACCAATAATAAATTGCAAGGAGGATTAAATTGATGTATTAAATATTTATTTTTTGAATTATTGGAAGGGTATGGATATTTGATACTAGATATAGAAGAATGACTCAGATTTTAGCTTGGGTTGTTTTCGTTGAGTATTGAAAATCCCAAAACTCTTTTCCACTGTGTCAGTAAATATTATATTGATCAGTGTTGGTTCCCTTGCATAGCTGGTTCGACTCCCTAGAATGGAGACCCCATCTCTTTGACTCCCTGCACATTATGGTTATGCAGGTTTCTAATTTTTATTTATTTATTAAATTTATTCCTTTTTTCTCTCACTCAATTGTTGAAAAAATGGTTGAAATTAAAATAAATGGATAAAACATATATTATCAAAAACAATTAATGAAATATCAAAAGATAGTTTATAAACAGATTATCGAATTATTATTATATGAAATTATTGAAAGATAGGTAAAGAATTATCAAAAGACAATTATCTGTATTATCAGGAATAATTATTTAAATTATTAGCAATAATTACACTAGTGATTTATTTATAGGAAATAGTATATAAAATTATCAAAATAATATTTTTTTACAAAAATGATAATCTTAAATAATTATTAACAAATGAATAATTATATTAATTTATAAATAATAACTATAAATAATTAACAAATGTTAATTATTTTGGATTACTTAGATATAATTATTAAATAAATTTCCAATGGATAATTGTGTGAAATTATCAAAATATAATTTTTAGAAAAATTATCAAAAGATAATTTTTTATGAATTTATCATAGGATGAGTTATTAAAAATTATCAATGATAAAAAAATAAATTAAAAAAGAATTATTGCATGATATTATCGAGGATAATATTATTAATTTTGTTAAAATTATAATTTTTATTAAATTATTAAAATATAATTATAAAGTATAATTTATAATAAATTACTAAAAGATAATTATAAAAGGTTAATTTGTATTAAATTATCAAAAGATAGTTATAAAGGATAAATTTTAAATAAATAATCAAAATATATTTATAATGAGTAATTTATAATAAATTTTAGAAAGGTAATTATAAAAAGATAATTTATATGAAATTATGAAATGATAATTATAAAGGATAATTTATAATAAATTATCGAAAGTTAATTTTAAAATATAATTTATAATTAATTATCGAAAAATAATTATAAAGTATAATTTAGGATAAAATTATTGGAGTTAATTATAAAATTATAATTTATGAGGAATTATAAAAGATAATTATAAAATTATAATTTATAAGAAATTATCAAAAGGTAATTATAGAAGTACAATTATTGATAAATTTTAAAGAGATATTTATTCTTGAAGAGAATATTCTAATAACATGCTTTGACTTAAACAATTACTTTGAAATTATTCAAGAGAGAAAAGATATCACTGCATGTGATATTTTAATGATAATTTGAAAAATATATAGTAGAGAGAAAGTATCATCTCATGTGATATTTTATTTATTTTTGAAAAAATAGTTGTTTTTGGTTCTAGGAACCCTTGACGAACCTCAATCTTTGATTCAGGATTAAGGTTGTGAAGAGGTGATCTTGACTGGTTTATTCCCACCTTTTTACATGGATGACTTTAGAGGTTGGAAGTTCTTTACCTTTTTGGGATCATTTTCACATGTTTTTTAATATGATTATGCGTAGACATATTTTATTGACCATGCTAGATTATTATCACATGTGGGTGTGTTTGTAGCCCTAGAAACCTTATGTTACACTTGTTTCCATGATTACTTTATAACTTATTATTCAAGTTTGATATTGAGAACATGTATTGTGTGTGATACCTTACTTATGATGAGATGCAATAGTTTCTTATGTATCCTACTATGTTATGTGTGCTTTGGTGTTATTGTTCTTAGATCCCAAGATAGGGGGACCATCATGAAATATTAACACCTTAGAGGGGGAGTTCACATGACTTGTGATAGTTATAACGAGGGACCTATGTATGGGGTAGGGATATGATGATGCCTCAGAGATTCCATGTGATTCAATCGGTGATTATCATATGCTAAGGGGTATGTTACTCAATGTATAGGGGATTCCGAATAACTCTTGATTCCTAGTTGATGTTGAGAACACAACCTTCTTGATTAGCATTGATACTGAGTTACACAATCACATGATATATAGTATCATGATTCATTAGCCTTGCGGATAATCCTTGATCTTATAACAAATTTATTATCTATATGGCATAGAGTCAAAGCAAGTATGGTCGAGGGTTTGTGGTGGCTTGGTTGGCGCATAGCCTCTCAATTTTGTATTATTTGTTTATTCTTGTTATCATTGGTCATTATTATGGAATACAATTTTACATATGAGTACATTAGGTTATAGATATATTGGTGGTGTCCTATTGAGTCTTATTTTCACACCCTACTTGGGAATTTTGATGCGCTTGTATATTGCATAAAGGTTCTGGTGAAGAGAAAGGACCCTAAGGTTGATAACTGAGGAGAGGAGAATAGATCTAGTAACAAACTAAGATAGACTCTAGGAGATCTGCTATTTATTTATTTTATTTATCTAATTTATCCTCTAAAAATTATTTACACATACGTGATGTTTTTTATATTACATTTAATCCATATTTACTTTTCTACATGTTTACTCTGATTATTTATTATATATTTTATTATTGACCATTAATCATATGACATGATATTGAGGGTGTAGTCTCCCAACTAATGGACTTAGACACTCACTACTAAGTAGCCTCTTCTGTATGGGGAGATGTGCATGATGTCACCTTGAATTACGAATCAGACCCGATGACTCAGTCCGGGATGTCACAAAATGGTATCTGTGGATTAGGACACACTAACTTATTTCTTCTCTTTGACTTGAAATGGGATAGGATAGATAGGATATAGGATAGTTCATACTCAGATAAGGGAACTATTCTAGTGGCTGGACAACATTATATAGTGGACCTCTTAGTTTCCATAACATGGGGAATTTATTTCTTTTTGTTAATGTTGATTAAATTCACCTTTGGTGATGAAAATGTTGTTTATATATGATTTAATATATTTTTTTGTGTGTTCATGCATCATGACTAGGCACGTAGGTTCACATGAAATATATATATATATATACTTGTTGGTTTCTATATAGTAGTTCATTAATTAAATTTATTATTTAGTTTATTAATTAAATGCATTATTTTTATGCTATCTGTTCAGGATAGTTTCTCTTATGTGATATATCTATAATTCCATGCTATGTGACATGTATATATTGGAATTTAATAGTTGAACATATCATTTTGATTTTTTAGTGTATATATATATGATGACTTTCACTAACATGTAGGGACAAAAACAAAGGTTAGTTCTAGGAGGGTTTTACCTTGGGTTAAGGGTAGATTTCTAGGAAAAACATGTTTTATCCCATTTAATGGTTAAGGGAAACTTTGTGTGATCGCATAGACTAATTATTTTTTATCATAAATACTATGATTCATTTTCTAATTTTTCCTTCATGTTATAGGAGATGTCTCATTGATGTACTATTATGGGACTACTTGGTAAATAGGCCAAAATAATTCTTCAATGGGGTATGTTTCTTCTTAACCACTAGATTTATAGGAGAATATAGTTGATCATGCCCACACATACTCTATGGTTTATGTAGTAGGACTCTATCAATCAGAAATTTTTTTCATAGTGCCTATCATAGGTATAGGATTTTAGAACTATGGCTGAATATTCCATTTATTTCAACTCAATCATTCTTCATCCTTCTATAGAACTGGAGACCCTCTGAATGTTGAAGAATGAGTTGAAATCTTTTTGGGAATCATTGACCTAGTATGAACTCTAACTGAATGTTAAGATAAGCTATGAATTAGCTCATTGTAGGAGTGTATCCATTTCTATATCTAGTATCATATGTCATAAACCAAGATGAAGGAGATCAAGGTTAAGATGAATGAATTAGAGAGTATGGGACTTATCAGACGAAATACTTCACTATGGGGTGCACCTATTTTTTCACTAAGAAAGAGGATGACCTTCTTCAATTATGCATTGTTTATTAGAAGATAATTCATGTGATGGTGAAGAATCTATAAATGTTTCCAAGGATCAATGACTATTTATATTATCTATGTGGAGATAGGTGAATCTCCAAGATCGATCTTTGATTAAGATAACATGAATTGTGAGTTAGAGAGGAGGATATTCTGAAGATGGTGTTTTAGAGTAGTTATGGAAAATATGTGTACTTAGTGATATCTTTAGGTATGACAAAAAAACTGACATTATTCATGGACGTCATGAATTAGATATTACATACATTCAAGATCTCATTAATCTTAGTTTTCATTGATTATATCCTCATCTACTCATCAACACCAAGCTACATGCTTGGAACCTAGAGATAGTCCAAAGTATGCTTTAAGAAAACAGGCTTTATTCCAAACTATTGAGATGTGACTTATGGATTCGAAAGGTGTAGTTTATAGGAATTATGGTGTCTGAGACCAGTGTATATATATACCCATAAAATGTGGAGGTGTTATTGTCCTAGATGAATTCTAATAATGTGTTTGAGACTAAGATATTTTTGGATTTAGGATGATATTCTTAATATTTTATCCACAACTTCTCCCAACTATTGACTACCATGAAAGAGTTGACAATGAATGGAGTGAGGGTTCATATTTTAGATCCTTGTGAAGGGGATTTTCTAAAGCTAAATAGAAGGTTAAATATAGCTCTAGTAATAACACTCCCCGAGTCTAGAAATGGTTATGTGGTGTACTTTGATGCATCATGCATTGGTCTGGGAGTGGTGTTGATGTAAATGGAGAAGGTAGTAGCCTATGGGTCTTGTAATATATGAACCCAAATGAGGAAATACCCTACACATGAAGTAGATCTGGATCTTGGGGTCCAATAACTAAGTTTTTGGTGATACTATCTCATTAGTGAGAGACTTGTTGTTTAAACAGACCATAGTAGCATTCACTATATCATTATGCAGATAGATCAAGATCTTAGTGAGAGGCCTTTATAGGAGTATTGACACAAAGTGTGATTATTGGCCAACTAGAGGATGTATGCTTCTGAGGATTAGGAATCTATGCTTTGTGTCCCTTTTGTGGTAACATACTCACATGTGGATCAGGTAATGACTGGTTAGGAGTCAGACCCAGAGTGTCCTGTGATGAGGGAAGAATTGGATGATGGTGATTCAATACCCAAATGGTTGATGGATGACGATGATGTGATCTTGGTACATAAAAGAGTATAAGTACTTGTTATCATCAAAGAGGAGATAATGAAAAATTAACATAACTCTATATGGGTAGTAAATCTTGGTGTGAGCAAGATATATCATGAATTAAGGTGGTAGATCTATGGACAAGAATGAATATAGACATTACTACTTTTTTTCCTGATGCCTTACCTATCAGAGGGTAAAGGCTGAGCACCAGCATCCCGATGGGTTATTACAACCACTCTCGATACCTATGTGTAAGTGGGAGGATGTAATTATGAACTTTGTAATGGGGTTACCCAAGACCCAAAGGAGTCATGAGATAGTTTGGGTGATTTTTGATCTGTTAATGAAGTGAATTATCCTCTTACCAATCAGGGAGACTCACTCATGGGAGGAGCTGAGAAAGATATATCTCCATGGGATTGTACTTCTTAATGTAGTTCTCTTGTTCTTTTTTTTATATATAGACATATGTTTTATATCTATAATTTAGAAAGGCTTAACAAAATCCCTAGGGACTACGCTGAGATTGAGCATGGCGTACCATTATCAGAATGTTGGAAAGTCTGAGTGGACTATATTCATATTAGTGGATATTCTTAAAACATGAGTTCTAGAATTCAATGGAGTGTGGAATGATCACCCAGCCTTGAATGAGTTCTCATTCAATAATATTTACTAGGATTCGATTCAGATGTCACCTTATGAGAATTATTATAGGAGACCTTGTTGATCATTACTTGTTGGCATGAGGCAGGTGATGTAGGGGTTGTGGACATGGTTTGGTTTAGGATGCCTATGAGAGAGTGTATCTAATTTTGAAGAGGTTGATCACTGCTCAAATTAGAAAAAGACCTTATACTGATTATATGAGGAGACTCATGGAGTTCTCTATGGGAAATAAGGTTTTTTGTGACCGGATCCTCAGTTGGGGAGGAGATGTTTGAGAAATTAGGGAAGGCTAAAACCATGTTTTTTGGACCCTTTAAGATCACCGAGTGGATAGGGTCAGTGGTGTATCGTCTTAACAACCCTTATCACTATCAAGGTATGAATAACACATTTCATGTGTCATAGATTAAAATGTACTTACCTAATCCTATGCATGTTTTTGATTACATGGAAATTGAGCTGGAGACTGATGCATGTTATGAGGAGCATCCAGTGTAGATTATAGACCAAAGTGAGAAGGTGTTGTGAGGAAATATTGTACCACTAGTCCAAATTTGGTGGCAGTATAGAAGAATCTAAGAGGAGTCCTGGGAGCATGAGTCTAATATTCAAGCTTAGTGGCTGGACTTGTTCAAGCAAGACAACCAAATATACCTATCAAGGATGAGAATTTGATAGAGGGTGAGAATTGTAATATCCTGATTTTTTTAAAAGATAATAAAAACCCTATTTTCGATAATTTATATGTATTTTTGTAAAAATGTAAATTTTCAATAAAAATCAATAAATAAATGTTTTAAAGGATTTTTTATGGTTAAAATCCTAGTAATAACCTAGGAATATTCAGTAAAATATTTTCAAAGTTAGGAGATGAGTTAGTAAAAGATTATGAGGCCCATCAAGCCTCAACATAGAATAGAATAAAAATATTAAATATATTACAACACTTGTGGTGTGATTTATCTAAAATAATTGAATATCTCCCAAAATGTGCATCGCGTGAGAAATATGATACCTCCTTTAGGTATAGGATATGGTGTTTACCCTAGGAGGGGTATAACATTTATTAGCATCAGTATTTTGGTCAGGTCACTCATGAGGATAATTTATTTAATAATTTTATTATATTATTTTTAAAAGAATAAATTAATAACTCTCAAAGGGTGAATCATATTAGAAATAAAATACCACAATTAGGTCTATAACATAGTGTTTACCCTATGTAGAGTATAACTTTTATGCTCATCAGGTATTTGACAACACCACATGAGATAAAACCACTTTTTATATTTAATTATTTAATTATTCCATTTATTATTAATAAATAAATAATTTCTTTCAAATGGTTCATTGTATGAGAAATTTGAGATAACAATTATGTTTAGAACGATGGGTTTACCCTAGATAGGGCATAACTTCTATCTAAATTTTTTTGTGTTATTTATTTCTTATGTTAAATAATTATTTTTAATTAATTATTGAAAAGGAAATGTACTATTAATCATCTCCTTTATAATGTGTATCAATATATTTTTTCACAATGAATGATTTCAAAAATTCACGTTTCACCCATATTTGACCAATTAATGAGATCAATTAAAACCCTTCTCCACCAATCATCAATTACAATGAAGATTAAATTGGTGTATTGAATATTTAGTTTTTGAAATGTCAGAAGGGTGTGAATATTTGATTCTAAAAATAGCTGAACAAATCATATTTCATCTTGGGGTTTTTAGTTGATTCCCAATAATCCCAGAAATATTTTGTATCAGGTAAGTAAATCCTTCATTGATCCGTGTTGGTTCCCTTACATGGCTGATTTGACTCTCTAGCATGGATACCCCCTCTATTAGACTCCCTATGCATTTTATTCATGCAGGTTTCTAAATTTATTATTATTATTATATTTATTTGTTTAATTTATTCCATTTTTTTCTCTCTCAATTGAGTTGAAAATGGTTAAAAATAAAAAAATGGATAAAACCTATATTATCAATGAAAATTACCGAATTATCTAATGTTCGTTCTTAAACAAATTATCAAATTGTTTTTACATGAAATTATCAAAAGATAGGTAAAGAATTATCAAATGATAATTAGGTTTATTATTAGGAATAATTATTTAAATTATCAACGATAATTACAATGATAATTAATTATGAGGATATAATATATAAAATTATCTAAATAATATTTTATTAAAAGAAATTATAATCACAAATAATTATCAATAAATGGATAATTATATGAATTTATCAATAATCAATATGGTAAATTATCAAAAAATAATTATTAAATCATTTATCAGTATATAATAGTGTGAAATTATCAAAGGTTAATTTTTAGAAAAACTATCAAAAGAATATTTTTTATGAATTTATCAAAATATGATTTATAAAAAATTATCAGACGATAATTACAATGAATTAAAAAATAATGATTTCATAGGATTTTCATAGATAATATCATTTCTTCTCTTAAAAGGATAATTTTTATTAAATTATGAAAAGTTAATTATAAATGATGATTTATAATAAATTATCAAAAGATAATTATAAAAGGAAAATTTGTATTAAATTATCAAAATATAAATTTAAAGGATAATTTTTAATTAAATTATAAAAAGATAATTATAAATTATAATTTATAATAAATTATTGAAAACATAATTATAAAAGGACAATTTTTATTAAATTATTAGAAGATAATTATAAAGAATAATTTATAATAAATTATCGAATGGTAATTATGATGGACAATTTGGATAAAACTGTTAGAGATAATTATAAAATGATAATTTATGTTTAATTCTCGAAGTTAATTAAAAAATGATAATTTATAAGAAATTATCAAAAGGTAATTATAAAAGGATAATTATTGATAAATTATCAAGAGATATTTATTCTTGAGGAGAATATTGCAAGCACATGCTTTGACCTAAACGATAACATAGAAATTATTCAAGAGAGAGAAAATATCATCGCCTGTGATATTTTAATGATAATTTTAAAATTATCTATTAGAGAGAAAATATCATTGCATATGATATTTTATTTATTTTTGAAATAAAATAGCTGGTTTTGGTTCAAGGAAACCTTGATGAACCTCGAGCTTTCATGTGTTAAAGTTTTCGATAATAAGGCCGTGAAAGGCTAATCTTGACTGGTTTATTCACACATTTTTACATCGATGAATTTTGAGGTAGGGTGTTCTTTACCTTTTTGGGACCATTTACACATGTTTCCTTAATATGACATCGAATTTTCATATTTTTATATATGTGTTAGATTGTTATCACATGTAAGTTTGCGTAGCACTGAGAACCTGTTGTTACATTTTTTTTCTATGAGTTATTTGTAGCTTATTATTCATGTTTGATGTTGATCACATGCATTGTGTATGCTACCATACTTATTATTAAATTATATTATTGATCATGTATCCTACTATGCTATGTATACTTTTGTTGAATTGTTCTTGGATCCCAAGATAGGTGCAACATCATGACATGTTTATCCCTTAGTGGTGAAGTGTGCATGACTTGCGATAATGAAGTCGAGGTACATATGCATAGGTTAGGGTATGATGATTATTTGGGGATGACGTGTGATGCACTTAATGACTACCAAATTCCATGGGATATATTACATGATGACTAGGTGATGTTGATTGCATCTCAATTCCTAGGTAATGTTGAGAACACGAACTTATTGATGAGCAGTGATACTGAGTCACACAATAATACGATGTTGAGTAGAACGATTCATTAGACTTATAGATAATCCTTGATTCTTCTAAAACCTTGATTATCAATCTGGAATAGAGCTGAAGAAAGTATGGATGAGGGTTTTTTGTGGCTTGGCTAGTGTCCAACCACTTAGTTTTGGATTGTATGTTTATTATTATTACACATTGATCATTATTATAGAATAAACTTTTATACTTGATCACATGAAGTTAAGGATGCATTGGTGGTGTCCTACTCAGTCGTGTACTCACACCCTACTCGATAATTTTGATGCGCTTGTAGATTGCATGAGGGACCTCGTGAAGGGAAATAGACCTATAGTGGATAGCTGAGTAGAGGATCATGAGGCTAGTATAGACTGTGATAGAATCTTGAAGATGCATGATTTATTTATTTATATTATATTCTTTCTTTATTTTGGATATGATTACCACTTATAGGACCTTCTTTATTTGTGTTACATGTATACCATATTTACTTTTCCACTCATTTACTATGATTATTTATTATATTGTTTATTTTTTATTATTTATCCCAGGAAATGATATTGAGGGTATAGTCTCCCCAATGATGTACTAAGACCCTCACTACTAGTCAACAGCCTCTTGTGTATAGTTATACATGCATGAGGTCATGTGGAATTTTAGCTCCGACCTAGTGATTCATGTCAGGATAGTATATATACAATAATTATACTGCCAAAAATTTCTTATTTTAGCTCAATATGGAATAGTTTAAATCATAAATGAAACAAGACATCCACAACTATTGAGTTAAAAAATCAAAATCTTCCTAAAATTAAGTTATTGAATGGGTTTCCCCTATTTTCATCATCTAGGTGGGGTTTGGTATCAGATGTTCACTTTAACCCTTGGATTATTGCATTAGGTTACATAGATTCCAAATTATTAACTTCTAAAAAATTGAATAATTAGTGGGTCCTTAGGAAGAACATTATATTCCTTTATTTTATCTTTATATTTCCGTAGATATCTTGTTTCTTGAAACCATCCTTCATAACATGTAAATAATATTCCATTCCCCTTAAGGCAATTCCTTTAGAACCTCTTCCAATAATTTTGTAATACAGGTGGTATAAAATCTCTCCATTCGTCATCTTCATTGAGTAAAAATTAATGAGTGTCACTCCTTCTCTTATTTAGTAAACTTAAGTTTTCATTTATTATTATATTGTTAATTATGTTTCACGGTAGTTAGATTATCACAATCTCCAAATTTTCTTTTCCCGCTCCAATATCATAGGGTTGATCATTTATAAAATCACTACATTTTCATTTAAACCTTTTGTTAACTCGATTGATTCTAGTTCGTGGCATTATAAATATCTAACATGTTATCTTGAGTGACTGACATTTAACATCATAAGAAAAATATCATAATCTATATCATAAAATGTATTTTACATTAAAACCTTATTCCATTCTATAATATTAGATTATTTCATAACTCCTTTAGTTTAACTGATATCAATCACAGTTTTACCTTGGTCATTTTAACTGACTCAATTTGTTTCATAATATTTCATAAACTTTACCTATAATACTAGGTAAGGATCTAAAGGTCTAGTGTATTTGAAATATTAGATACATAATTACATTATCTTAAATATAAAAAAAATATATTCATTTTAAAATCCATATAGTGCCCATAAATCCCATATAACTTCTAAAAATTCATAGAATTCCTTGAGGAAAATACATAAGGAATAGGGTGATTTTGAAATCCTAATTAGTGAATAAAAATTGAATTAAAGAATAACATTATATCCAAGATTAATAACATGATATCATAAATATAATACAAATAATTGTGAAGTCATGTAATATGGAAATGAAAGAATAAGATCATGGAAACCTGGATTATGTGGAAAAAATATAAGATATGACATCATAAACATAAGTCAATGGTGACTATGAAGACCATATCATATTGTGGACAATGTCCCATAGTGGATTAGGTTCACTATCCATTCACATAAAAATTACTGGAAAATTCCAAATATGGATTATGTTCACTCCCTAATACATTACATAACATTTAATAGGATATAATACTTTACACAATGCATTGGAGGGCTATATAATTTTGGGCCCACCCATCAAACAACATAGTATATATAGGTTTATCGCCCGTGCATTATACATAGTATCTTAAACATTAGAAAAATTTACCAAATACATTATAGGGATATATAATTTTTTTCCCGCACATCACAATAATAAAATCATACCTATGTGTGCCACATGAAGAAAAGATACTATAATCATAATCAAACCCATGAGAAGGTAGTGGGTTTCATAATTCTATTTAACTGCACGACAAAGGTAGAAATACCAAGTATTACCAAGAGAATAAGTAATTAATTTTTATTATATTCATAATTGAAAAACTAATATAGGAATTGAATATGGAGTTACAATATAGAAAATTAATGAGAAACATCTTCAGAAGAATGAATAAAAATTGAATCACTTAGGTAATTTTTTTAAATAACTAAAGGATGTTTAAAATATTGAAAGATCATATTATTTTCTACAAAACATAAATTGAACCAATAGGATTATATATAAAATATTTTTTGATTTTATAATACATTAATGGTATAGAAACATATGATGGAGGTGATTCTTGATAATATACAAAAAATGGGAATGTTATTGTAGATCATTTTTATATAAAATTGGGAATTTAAAAGGGAAAGAAAAATATGTACAACCCTAGAAAATAAATTTATATTAAACCAGGTATATATGTGAAGGAAATATATAAAAAAAATAATATTTTCAAGATAAGAATATCGTGTGAAAGGGAGAAAAATAAAGAGGACATGGAACTAGCTACTAATGAGGGTGGAATTGAAGATCAGTTAAATTCATGTTGGAAATCACTCTATACATGTGCATAAATTCCTAAATAATTAAATTAATTTCATTAAATATATACTCAAGAAACTTATTTATCTATATTTAATTTTTAAATTTCCATTTATTATCATTCATTATTAATTTTTAATATAGTTTCTAATTATTTTGGTTACTCAGGGTTATTTAGTTATTTTCATTATAACAATTTCATTTTTGACTATGGAGAAATGTTTAGAGAAATAAAATCATGATCTCAATAAAATTGGAGGTTTATTCCCTAATTATAAAAATACATAAGTAGTTTCAATGATTATCCCAAAATAGACCCAAATTAAGAAAGTATCATTTTGAAGTATATTTGAAGTGGTTTATGTTTCTACGAATGTTTTCCATTGATATAACATAAATAAATCCCAATATCATTCTTCTATAATATTAATTGAATGATAAATATTAATTTTTAAAATTTAATTCATTTTTAAATTAATTCTTGTCTATATTTTATGGAAATAAAACATGTCATTTTGTGAAGGTGGTAGTTCGTACACACAAATGATGAAATTTTCCTTTTTCTTAAGGAATATGGAGGAAATAATAAAATGGATATTATAATAGAATAATAAGTATTCATAATATTAATGATGATATTATTATAATAAATTCACATATATAGGGTATTTTTGGCGTGTAGGAGAAGAAAACAGCTAGAGAAGTTGGGTTAAGAGTATTACATCTCCCTCAAATGTTCTCCCTTTGGTGACTCCTTAAGCCTATATATCTTGGTATTTTCATGAGAAAAAGGATTAAAACCAATGGATATGGTGTTAATAATAGACTATATCAATGTTTTTATTGATCTAATTCTCTATAATGTGTGAATAAATGGGGAGGAGTTTTTTTCCTTTTACATGTGAAGAAAAGTGAACCATTGTAAAAAATCAACATTTTTCAATAATATCACTCCATTATTCAAGGAAAGAGGATCCAAAAATGAAAAAAAACGGTGTGGATAAAGGGATATGGATGATAATCCATACAAATTCTATTATGAAACATGAATTTAATTTTTTTTAACATTTTTCACTTTGTTAAAACATTTTTACCCTCATTTACTCTTAATGTGGTAACTCCACATTCACCCATAGAAACCAATTTTGTTGGCCAAAATAAAAATGACATTATTTTATAATTTTAAAATGATATATTAATCTATATAGAAATAATTTTATAAAATAAATTTTTTATTTTTTATAAAAATTAATTTCATTATTATTGTATATAATGTGTAAAAATACATATTTATAAAAAAGGTATATTTTAAGAATAAGATTTATATTTAGGATAAAATTATCCATGTTACAGATTATATTAATAATGAAATATTTATTCATTAAAATAAACTTTAATTAACACTAAATTAAGTAGTAAACCTAATTTTAATATCTTTAAATTTTATTAAACAGATAAAGAACACTTTTCGTTTCAATATTAAATAAATGATTTATGATGTTAAACATGGATTTTATACTTATAAAAAGTTTTTTGAAATAAATAATATATCTTTATAATATATAATTTTTATTTTAATATGGTTTTAAAAAACATTCTTTGATGTATTCTACAAAATGTTAAAACAAGTGACAACATTTGAAAAAACGGTATTTTCACTATTCACCTAAAAATCAATTATTTTAGAAAAATATAAAAAACATATATTCTATTTTATTTTAATTATAAATCAAAAAAATAATTTATTATTTTAATATTCACATCCTAAAATTTAGAAACATTACTTATAATTTAATATATAAAATATAGTGAAAAAATTGCTTTAATTGGAACACGAATTTCTATATATCAACTATTATTTTTCGTATAAATTACTAATTAGTATATTGTTAGATAATTATTAATTAAATTAATATAAAATTTTATTATTAAATAATAATTAAATCTTTCTTTTAAATAAAACACCACTTTCTTAAAAATAAAATTTTTAAGTATAAGAGGAATTGAGTAATTTTTTTTGATAAGTATAAAAATATATGATATATCTGTAGATATAAATATTTTATCACTTATTTATATAATACCTATTTTTAATTACATAAAACCTAATAATATTCATGTAATTTATAGGTATTAGAAAATATTTGATTATAGTTTTGGGTGGCAGTTTAGTTGTCATGGATCTTATGACAACCACTACGAGCTGAAACATCTCCCATATAAGGTTTCAATAAAATCATAATTTCTCAAGTTTTAATTAAGTATAGTTGAGGTAAAATATTGGATAATATAAATACCTTTAAATATTAGATAAATGGGCTTCATAATCATGACTACTACTTCCAGATTCCATTTCAACTATCATTTTTTTAATAATTTTGTGATATGATTACTTCAATTTATACCACATAATTTAATGTATTAATTTTAAAGGTAAAATTAAATATTAAAAATATATAAAAGTTTTTTTAATTTCAGTTTTTTATATCATGTGAAACACATTAAATATTATATTTTATATTTAAGGATAAAATATACTGAAACCTTGGTTCATCATAATAAAATATTCCAACCATACCATTAAATAAAGAGACTGAAATTATTCAAGACATTTTATAAGGGGATTAAAGCAGTTAATGAAGGACAAAATAGTTTTTTAATGAACTATCTATAAAAAAATTCTATGAAGTGATATGGATTTCAACTTTTGGGTGAAGATAGGTCTTCATGAAACACTCACATATGTGTGAAGAAATTATGAGGTGGTTCATATTAATCCAACATGTCTTATTTAGTGGTTTGATCTGAAGAAAATCACAAAGGATTAATTTATCATGAAGAAAAGGAGTTTATAAAATTTAGGTCACATAAGTGTTTTTTGTATATTTACAAGTCCTTGTTCTATAGACACACAACCTGAATAAGTTAAAGAAGGTATTCTGAAGGGAAATTATACAAGGATATATGTTCTCGGGTTAACCTATGAACAATAACATTTTCATATCTGGAATCTAAAGAAGATTATGAAGAAGAATATATAGTATCTTCAACATTCGACAATACTTGTAGAATTATTTTATTCACTACTACATCTGAAGAGGTGAAAGGAAGAACATGGTGTTTTATACTAGGAATTGAATGGATTACTAGAATCATTCTGGAAAGATTAAGACTTGGAGTCTCTTGAAGAACCTACCTAGGTAAGTAGGTGTTTCCATGATATATCATGGAAAGGTGATTCTCAAAGGGATATTCACATCAAGTCCATGAAAGACAACATGAAGTTCAAAGGTAACAATCTTGAATTCTGGGAAACTCTAAAAAATTGAGGATATTTTTATTTGTCCATATTGTTAATTTTTTCCTTCCAATGAAGTGAGAATAAGAGGAAAGTGTGTGAGGATGCATATTCATCAAACAAGGTAAGGGTAGTCAGCCCAAGAAGTAGTGACTTGTCCTAAACTAAAAATAGATAATCTTAGTGAGTTTAGAGAACAAAAAAACTATTGGATTAACTCTCCATTAACTAAGACATAATGGTGACCCATGTAATAATATGTTTTTCCTTGTGCTTGTTTTCTTTTATTATATTCAGTACATCATAATCTGATAAAGTTGTAAAGTATATGATCAATATAAATGTTAAAAATGAAAATGATTTAACCTCACAATAAATAGGTCATGATCTAGTGGGATATAATTATTTTTTAAAAGAATATACATACCCTAATTCATCCCCATAAGGGTGTCTAATACCCTTTTGATCCAAACAATTTGTATCATAGGATATGGATCTTTTATTATATATTTTTTCACCAACTTGTTTTATTTTACATTTGAAATTCATGTTTCAATTAGATCTAATCTTGGTTTTCCATGGAAAAGGGAACAACATCAAAGAAGAGGTAGAATTCTGGTGGAATCCCCCATTGTGGAAGTGTACATGGAAAAACTGTGATTCATTTTAGAAAAGCTAATAAATTATAAATTTGTGAGACTATTTACTCATTCAAATATATTGTGGGAATGAGTGAAGAACATGACATGATATGTGATGCTATAAATATTTATGGTGAATAAATTTTAAGAAGGCCAAAAATGGGAATTTTCCACATGGAAAAGGAATTATATGATATATTAAAATAATAAAATAATTATTAATATATCCAGATCCAATCATAGGAAATTGAAGTTAACAATTTAAAAGGTTTAAATAAAATATTTGTAGAAGTAACCAATGATCTATGAGATAATAATGATTCACAAGATGAAGAATTGAAATTTATGTCCACAATTATGGGAAAACTCAAAGATAATAACAAGGTAAATATTTTGAACTCAGAATAAATTCACAATTTTAAAGGTAGAAATGATGATCTTGTTACACACCATTCAAAACTGGTATAGTATATCCAAAGTCTACAATAATGAAATGTGTGATTTAAATATTTTCTATCTTAGATGAATTTTAAAATAAATATTTAATGTGATGTGGTCGATAATACTTCCTAGGAATTGGAAGATGAGATTAGTTTTGGGAACAATATCAAGGGAGAACATAATGAGAAATTTTAAGCAATGGATTAGAAGATTCGAAAATTGGTAAATGAGCTAGAATAAGTCAATAAAGATGTGAAAAAATATAATTTCAAAGTCAAGCATGAATTGATGGATCCTTTTCATTTATTATTTTATTATACTTTGGAAATTGATAATGAAGTGAAATGAAAATGTGCTATTTTAGCTGAAAAAGTTGGAATGATTGTCTCATCCTAAAGGATATCCACTTTTAGAAATTTTGGTATTTTCTATAATGAACCCTCTTCTAGGATTAAGAGGAATAGTTTCATGACTAGTTCTTGATATAGGGGAAAAAATTGGTGTTGGAAATAGATATAAAGAGACATTTTCAAAATTTAATTAAAACAAATACAATTTATGTGGGATTCATGGTTATGTTTTATGTTTCTATTTTGAGTATTAGGAATATATTTGATGATTTGAAGTCAAAAATATTGAAAAATATGATAAAAAATAATCTTATTGATAATTATTAATTAAAAGTATCTTACAAGAATTTATCAATGAAATTTTACTATTGTGGAATATTGAGGCAAACCATGAGTATGTGTCAAAAATAAAAAGAGATCAATGTTAGAAGAAAAACCCCAACTACACCGATATCTCAACCAAAAAATTATTACATGAGTTATTTTTTAACATGGTATTTTTTATATGTGTTAATCATGGGAATTTTGCAAGATATTTTATCTGAAATAAATTATGGATTGAAAAATAACATGAAATGATATACTCAATTCATGTCATTTATAACAATAATTCATATATTAGAAGACATCCTGTTAAGTTGAAAAATTGGTTTATAGTCTAAGAGGAAAAATAAGGTGGTCAATAAAAGGTATAACAAACACATTCTTCCTTAAACTCATAGAATCTCTCTTATAATGAATGTGAAAAAACCAAGAGTAAAATATGATGATATTCTCTAGTTGTGGGTAAAAATAATGTATGATCAGTGAAAGAATCACTACTATCAAGAAATGTTGAGGTGACTTGGATAACTAATAAAATAAAAATGAAAAAAAATGAATTCCTCATGAAATATAGGTTCCATGATTCAATGGTATAAGTAAGGGTTAGTGAAAGACCCCTCTAATGTTGGAAGTAGAAATTGTAGATGACTAGTGGAATGATTCTATATAAAGGAATGAATCCTGAAAAATGGTTTATATATGGAGCCTCAAATAAAGAAATTTGTACTAGTGGATTTAAACCACAATTTGTTAAAATGATCAAGAATATAGAACCTACATATCAAAAGGAGACATAGAATGTTGGTAAATAACGTCTATTTTTATGGATAGAATAGTTGATGTTACATGGGTAGTTGAAATGAGTATAAAAAGATTGTAATTATTGGAAAGAAAATATCATAGGGTCGGTCCATCAGGATATACCACAATTCTCCTCTTAATGATTCTAAATTTAACCATCTCCCCATGAACTTATATGTTTATAATTAATATTGTAATTTTTGTAGGAAAAAGGGGGAGAAGAAATACATGGGGTTTGTGTGTTCTAAAATGGACCAGTATCATATGCTAAATAGAGATACATGTGACAAGAATAATCACAACTCTTGAAATTTATATATGGTTCCATATTCAAAAATTGGTGTTACACAACCACTCTATTTTTAAAATATGTATCTGTATGTTTCATGCTATCGAAAATGAAGATCATGAAATGAAGCTCCTAGTATGAAACCAAAGAGATATCAATTTTATTATTGAATAATCTTGAATAATGTGGATATGGGACCCCCCCTCTCTAATGTATTATATTTTTTTTCTATACTAATATGTGTTATTTATTATGTTTTATACTACAAAGGTATGAACTTTGGGTTCATTTACAATGGGGGAGAAAATTTCTTGATTAAGAATATGGGAGAAGCTAATAGGGGGAAAAGTGAAGTGGGGGAGTTTTAATTATGATGATATAAAGGATGTTTTTTAATGATAATAAATCATTTTAGGAATTTTTGATTCAATCTGTTTACAAGAGTATAGGTAGAGAAAGTTTTCTTCTCATATACCATGAACTATGTTAAAGTTGACTTCTAATGACATTTGGAATAAAGAAAATATATTCAAATTGTTTTGAGAATAACATGGTTCATTGATGAACACCCTCATATTAATCTTGTTCCTCATAATGATCATGACTCATGTAGACTTAGAGTGTGTGTTGAGTAAATAATTGATTAATCCCTAGTGTCACAATTTAAAAATGTTAGTTGTAGTAGGTAGTGTGTGTGTGCTTTTCAAAAGAAGCATCTAAGAAGTTTTGATGTGTTTTTGATAAACCTAAAGGTAGATATTATTGGGAAAAAATCTATCAAGGTGACATTTAATTGTTTTTGGGTTGGTTGTTCTTGTTGAAAAATATGATTATCAACATTCTATATTTTTTATTTTTGAAGAAGGAGTTTTGAAGATGGTAAAGTTTCTTAGTGTATGAAATATTATTGTGCATGAAAAAAGGATTTGTTTTATGTAAAAGGAATAATTCTTATATAGGAAAATTGGTGGACCAAATATCACTTGAAGGAGTTTACAATGGTTTTTTGAAAAAGGCATCTTGAACATATAGTTGATTTTTTATGAGAACATCATAACATGTATGAAAGATAGAAAGGGTGTGAATCGTTTATGAAAGAAGGTGGTGTGTTAGAGTCCATAACAAAGGGTGTTCATTATTTGTGATGAGATGGTGTTTCAGAGGCTACTACAAGGGGAGTTAGGCACTATGTGAATCATATTGCAAGTCCAGTACATGGTGAATGATAAATCATGAAGGAATTAATTGAAATTTTGATTAATGGGTTTTTAAAGTTTCCTTACCAATATAAAAAAACCCTATTCACATAATTCCAAAGAGGAAATTACATTATAGAGAACCATCACTGGAATAATTCAGTGATGTCCAAAAGTAGTTTTTGATGGAGTTGAGTTTGCAAAGGAAGAAGATCAAAAAGGATGTTTTTTTTGGATTTGATTTGTTTCTCAGGAAATATAACTCACAAATGATTGATGGTTCACAAGGCTGCACCCATCCTTTATGAAAAGGTAGTTCATGAAACACTCATGTAATGTAGTGCAAGTTTACCTAATGTGAACTAGCTATGCGGTGCAGCATAGAAGAGAATTGAAATGGCTAGCCATCCAAAAAAGGTTTATCCTATGTGGATCACCCCCACAAAAGTCTAAAATTCATAATCAACATGCATGGTACACTTTTACAAACATCTACCTAGTTAATGTTCCACCTTCACAAACCACCAGTGTGAGGGACATGTGTAAAACAACCCAATTCACCCAGGGTCCCTAATATTCCTATATATAGGACCCTTGGGATACATATTCATAAGTATCGTAATATGAAAATATATCTTGAAACTATTATCACCCATGTCACATTCCATTGTACTATAAACCTATAGGTTTATTTCCATGTATTATATAATAAGATCAAATTAAAAATATTCAAGGAATTAGAGTTTCTAAAAGGTATAAATCACCAAAGACTTATGTGATAAAACATTTCCCCCAAGTACAAACACACTCAGGTGAAAGGATCATCCTTGGATCGATGCATGAGAACCAATATTCTATGAGAACCTAATGATAACCTAGGAGATTATTGCAATGTCTCATACAAGTTTGGTATCCTAGGTTATTATTTACTGGAGATGTTACCCCCATCTCATCCAAGTAGTAATTGGGTTAGGTTCATCTTATCTCACCCAAGTATCACCTAGGGGAATCACAATCTAGCACTACTAGGTGTCACCTATGTGAGGTCCAACCCAACGCACTCAAGTATCTCCCTAGTGAATCACTCTTTGGGCCATATCTCACACCACCAATGACAATGCCCGCTCATTGGGACTCCCATCTGAAGGAGAGAAATTAAAAAACTCCACCAAGGCCTCATATATTCATAATTAGAGCATATGAAACATTAGTGTGTATCCTATTAAACTTTTAATTACCTCAGTAAAATATGTCCCATGCTTAACCTACCTAATTGGTAGGGTCCTAGGGATGTTTAAAATTATGCATCCCCTTAGTAACAAAGACCCTAAAAATGAAGTTAGTGTCAAGGACCTCACCAATATAGAGAGTGAGGGAAACCACTTTACTTTTCCTTCAATGAGGGTAAATATTGTCTCCTTAACTCCTAATATCTGAAAATGGGAACTTAGCACCCTTCCTAGAGTAATGACCTATCCTTTCTTTCCAGACATCTCATACCTTCTATACCCTGAAATTCATCCTTTAGTGGATTAAGAAGATTATAAAAAGTGTTAGGTATTCTAATTACTCATATTTCTCTCACTTAGCATGACTCATTTTAGATTAGAGGTCAATGGTTATCATATCATTAGTATAATAAAATATCTTAAATCGGCCTTCCCCATCAGTGTAAGCCCCAATAATTTTGAATAATGTGGTATTTAATTAATGTGTTCAAAAGAAATGTTGTATTACTCCTCAAAGTTCAAACCCAACACCTTTAATACATCATAATATTTATTGGATCATATTTATAGTAATATCATACCCCACTTGTGAGGATATATTTTTTCTAGGTTCTTTTCACATAATCTTAATCATACCAAATTCTTGGTTTGAGTTTATCTCATCACATAGTCATTTTCCCATCCATTTCAACCATTAGGTGAAACTCATGCATAATTCCCACAAATAATTTCATTTGGAACCTTTCACCAATAATTTCATTCTAAATAATATAAAACCTCATGGTTTGGTCCTTGAAAAGTTACCCTAAAATGTATAACGTGTCTAATTATTTATCACTAAACTACATAGGTTCTGATTCCTTTCAAAAGGATATATAGGAATCCCCTATAATGGGCCCAACACCAATACAAAAATTATAACCACCTCCCTATATGGTAATAAACTCAAGAGCACCCAATAATGAGGGTTTAAACTAAAATCTTTTAAAAAATAATTATAGAGTAAATAATGAAACACGATGTAAAACCTCTGATATATATAGTTGGATCTCTCAATGGAGAAACTTGGATATATACTAATGGTTCCATTAGTGGAGAGCCCTTGATTCATACATATGGTTACTCTCACATGTATATGTGATTGATTGAAAATGTTAAGGGTGATGAGTTTTATTTTCATTTATGATTATAATAGATTCAAGAATATGAATTAAATTTATAATATAGTCCTAAAATATGAAAACATTTTCTCTAATAGAGAGTTATGAGCCTAACCTCCCATCCTCTCGAACAATGCGAGTCCCTATTAATCATTAGAAAAATATATAACGATCATATACCTTTGGAAAGAAGTTACTCATGATGGATAAGGGAACCACTGGGTGTTTTTGATTCTATTAATAAATCCCATTATAAACCACCTGAAATGGGATATGAAGAAAATGTTATGTCATGAAATGACATATTGTGCAACCATATTCACACCCCACAATAAATCATTAGCCTCACGACTTCCATAGGAAAAAACAGCCTTAGGACCACATTTCTTACGTAATTGTGGTGAATGATTAAATTATAACCCAACCCTTTTTAGGGTGATTACACATAGGTGAATCTATACCAAATTCTCATCTACATTACAATATCTAGATAGGGATTAATTTTATGGGAAACTATACAAAAATTAACATTACCAAAACATAGGATGGTTTTCTGCCCTGGAAAAGGTAACTATTTAATCAAATGAATATGAGTCACTGATAAAAATATAGTATTTTAAATCCCTTAAATTTCATGAATATATGGTAGAATGTATTCCATGGAAATTTTTTCACAACAAAAAAATATAAGTGGTGATTATAACATGAGTCCCATAGATTGAGAAATTGAGATGTAAAAACCCCACTCATGGAAATGGTAGCATTTAAATCATAACCTACTAAATTATTTGGATTTAACATGATCATAAAATACCATAAAAAGGGTAATTTCATGATGTAACATATAAAATAGGAATTATATATACGGGATTATGAAAATTAGGTTAATAACATAAACCCATCTCAAAGAGAGTAATTTAAGATGGAAAACACTTACCTCTTGTCTTAACATCCATTAACATAATTTAAACACAAATATCATAAATATATATATATAAAATTACATATTTAATAAACTTACTAATATCAATTTCATTATTAATCTTTATAAATTGAAATTCTCTATATGAATTATTCAAATTATCTATATCGATGTTGACAGTTTTAATAATTTTTACAAGTTTTATAAAAGCAGGGTTCATATTCATTATTATTCAAAATTATAATATTAATATGTTAAAAAATATTCTTTTATTTATGATTTAAAATAATTTATGTTTTTTCAAATTCAATTCACAAGTTGTTTAGGCCTTATGCTTGAAGATGATGACAGTAATAAGGATGTTTTGTGGTTTTTTGATGAATGGAGGGTGTTTCTATAATTGATGAATTGGGTATTGATATAATATAACTATAAAAAATGAAATACTTATTTACACATTTATATCATGTTATTACTATAAATATATTTTTCATACTTATCCAGGATATAAATTCATAGTAATGTTCTAGTAGGAGGTTTAACCACCCAAATGAGAACATACCCCGATTTAATGAATGATTATGAGGAGATTTTGTTTCAATATCATTATAAAATAAGAATATTATTATTATTTAGTGTATAATATTTTAATATAATATAATTTTAAGTATTTATAATAATAATTACTAGATATGAAAAATTATATGATTTTAATAAAAGATTAGCTTCATAGTAGACTTATTTTAAATGTTTAAATTAACAATTATAATTTATCGATCATATAATCAATTCCTTAACTAATTATCTATACTAGAACCATAATTTTATCCTAAAAATCATATTTATACTTTACTAACATCCTTATATACTTCCTATTAAATCATTTAAAGAAAATGAATCAGGTAAAATTATGGAGGCGGTAGTTTGCACAACACACGAACAATGATTTAGTTTTTCTTAATTAATGGTGTATGTGAATAAATAAAGAAAATATATTTAATTTAGTATCAATATAGTATAATAATTATAGTAATATAAATATGCTAGTGTTCCTAGAATAGATTTTATAGAAGATAATTAAGAATAAAATTAATTAGTTAGTAATACTCTTGTTAGGGACTTGAATTTTCCTTTGATACATCATTAAATTTGAAGGGAATAGGCTAACTATGATTTAACATGGGATTAAATTAAATGGATAGTTTTATTGGGAGAGTAAAATTTCTTAATTTCAAGGAAAAATAAAAATGATAAGTGAGTCTTGAGTTGGTTAAGGTGTTATCTTTTTATAAGTTAAGGGATGGGTAGTTTTGGGAGTAACCCTTATATTTTAAATAATATAATGTTACTAATCAAGTTTTAATGTCCAAAAAATGGGAAAAAGTTTAGGTTAAAAATTTATTTTTTTTAAAAAATCCCAACCATTTAATTCATGGAACTTTTTTAATTGTTTTTGGGCTTTTACTCAATGTTAAACTAAATTTAACCCTTTTACTTTTTCCATGATAATATATTTTTACCTTTAGTAATTAATTATATTGAAAATGGTTAATATTGATCATTTTAGGTAATTTTATAATTTTAACTTAAAATATAAATATAATTTTATTAAATACCATTTCTAGTTTCATGGAAATTTAATTTTAAAATAAATATAGTTAATCATGTAAAAACAGTTTTTAGAGAAATGTTGTTTTTCATCATTAAATTTATATATAAGATAAAATTATCCCAAATAACAATTTTCATGAAATAAATTTATATATAATAAAAAATATATTTTATTCGGATCTCAAGGTATGAAAAAAAAACATTCCTTGAAAATAATAGATTTATTGTTAATAGTGAATTTAGTTTTTTAGTAAAGTAAAATTTTAATTAGTTCTAAAAATGTTGGACCACAGATTGAAAAATTAATTGAATATTTTGATATGAATATTATTATTTATTAATTTAAAATTTTATTATATAAAACTTTTTATATACATTTTTTCATTATAAAATAAATACAAAATAACAAAAAATATAAATTTCATGAAAAATGTATTTTTAGACTAAAAATAGACCTTTTAGAAAAAACTCAAATTTTCATTCTAATTTAATTTTAATATTATGAATTTAAAAAATTAGTTAGATTGGTAACTTTTAAATTATTAAATTACTATTTTAAATAAATTCATTAATAGTAGCTCTTTAGAGGGTGAATTGTGTGATAGTTCAGAATATATGTTGTTTAATAGTTATAGTAGAGTCTTGGGTGTAATTCTAAAGGCCTTCAGCTGGAGACATGATGGTTTGGAAACATATAAATATATAGAGGTTATATCTGGTGCCTAAGAACCATATCCAGAATGGGGATATTATAGATTCTAGAATAACCTTTATAGATTATCACTACCTCCACATGAATTCCATGAATTTAGAGGTGCAGGTTATAGTGCTTAATGTTCCTTTTATTTCTGCACTGGTAGAAACTCAAAGGAACATTATTGGCTCCAATAAATGGCATAGAGGGTGAATTATTATAGTAATTATATCCTATAATTCCTCTATGGGTGTCAATACAATTCATCTTCTTCCCATGAATGCAACTAAGTTTTCCACTAGGTGGAGAAGAGTATCCAACAACACCAAACATTCCCACTAGGTAAAACTATAAAATAATAAATCTATATACCACATCCCCATATGAATTCAACATTTACATGAATATATTTGAATTAATATATGATCATGATCCCATTTGGAATCTCTGACCCTTTATCTTTTCATTCATTGTGACCTCTGGAGAAAAATGAATTAGTTCAATAATGTGATTGGAATACTCTAAACATGAGAGGTCAACAAAATAAATGACGATAAAAATAAATAGATTTTTCCATTTCTATATTTATGGAAATTAAAAATAAAAGAATATATCCTTGAATTCATTCAACTAAACCCCCCACATATTGATTTTCTTGAACCATAATATCACGCCATCTCATAAAAAGAAACCTCAAGCCTAAAGTTATCACACTTCAACTCTACTAATTCTAGTGTGTCTAGAAAGTCAATGATATATCCAATAATTTAAAGATAACCCTTTTCCTCTTGAGTATCATTTTCCCCTTAAAGGATGGTGTATTTTAGTGGAGAAACTCATGTGGTCAATTTATAGATCCACCAGCTCTTAGTAACACATGCCTCTCTTATGTTCATGTTTCTTGTACATTATGGTCCAATGTATGAATATCCCCTACTAGAGACTTAACTAGGTCTTCATCAACTTGATTATTCCATTGAGGGGAATTTCCTATATCAACCTTATAAGTAACTATAGGATGTCTTCTAGGAGGCATTATTTTACACATCAGGGAAAAAATATACCATCATAAGAAAATGAATCTCAATTTTAATCAAGAGAATATGAGCACATAACAAAGATTGAGTCATGAAAAAACAAATGGGACACATATAATAACACCCCATGGTATCTTAATTCTCATTAGGATAGGATATTTTAAAGAAATAACTCAAAACATACCACTTATATCCCAAAAATCTTATCTCCTATTTTCCAAACCTCCCATGACATGAACACTTTCAGCAATAACAGCCTATGATACCAAATTTTCATGTACTAACTAGTATTACCCATCAACCAAGTCACTAAAACCAATCCCCAATAAGGCCCAAAGGGTTTCCCCAATTTCCATAGGATCATAACATGATCCTGGGATTATAGAACCATTATTGGGAATGTTTTTTACCCACAATAATGAAAAAATTATATGGTGTTTACCAAAAAATATGGATGGTTTTACCTGATGATTGGTTATGGGTGATTGAGGGTCATTACACAATCATTTGTGTATGTTTTACCGTTTTTCTTTAGCAGAATCTCCCAATGATTCTGATATCCATGTCCATGAACAAACCTGATTTCTATATGTAGGCTGTAAAATGGGATTTTAAAACTAATGACACTTATGAATTCACATTGGTTAAGAGGATGTGAGGTTGGTCTCATCACAACCATTTAGGGGAAATTATTTCCTATTCTAGGAATCTCTTATAGATTTAATATATATTTGTGAAATCCTTCTCAATCCCTGATATGGTATTGGTTACCCCTATGTTAATGAATTGATTAAAATCATCTATTAATGGGAACAACTATGTTTTCCAAAAATTCTCCATTATTATCTTATTCATTTATAGTTATTTAGTTTATTTCCATGTTTGAGATCTCTAGATATTACTTCCATCTAGTGAGGTATTTGGTGTTATAGAGATGGAATTGAACCTATACAAGGAACCATACATATACTTTGGGAACATGAATCAAAATCTAAATAGAATATTTATCATAGATGACAATATTATGAAAAGACTATACCTTATAGTTTAACACAATGCAGAAAGGATGTTAATATAGGGATCACACATTGAGGAGGTGTCTAATGTTTCATATTGAGATAAGAATCAGAGTCAACTTAGTTTATTTATGATTGTTTTCATCATAAAGGATGAGGAATAGAGGCCTTGTGTGGGACTTAAGCATGTAAGGCTACACTAAATTGCATCATAATGAGTAAGACCCTTGGAATGATGATGAGATGAAATTAGGCTTCTATCCCAATAAAGATACTACACTGGGGTACCCTATTCATTCTACTAGTACAATCATCACCGATCTCTAAGACCATGTGATTGAGGCTCAGTATGAGAAACAATATATAGCGGAAGTTTAGAAACATCGTATGAGAGGAAATTTATATTGGGATTACTCATTAATGTTTAACTTAGAGAGGTATGATTACTAATATTAGTGATAATATGGTATGTAGCTCATTACTTAGGAAGGAGTCCTACATATCTTATTTATAATAGGAATTAAAGTTCTTTTAGTTCAGTTCATCCCTAAACCACTGATGGTTTTGATGTACTTGAAGATATGATTTAGTATTACACTAAAATGGATGTCTCTGTATAATCCCACTTCTTATCCACTTACATATGAGGAATAATGGTAGAATAATGGGTGAATTTAGTCCCATGAGTAAATAATATTTTGGATAAATAGTGGCTTACACCATGGTGAATTCCCATTGGATCTTGAGCCTTAAGAAGGTTTCCTATGTATCCTATTTGGATAAGAATCATATTTATCACAATTCAATTCATTCCTAACTAAAATGATGGGTTCAATGGATTATTACAATTGGAGAAATTATTGTTATCCTTGAGGTTTAGGAATGTTAGGGACATATATCTAGATGGATGGCTATGTCACATATTCATTCTTTATCCTCTAATGGTTAAATAGAGACAAAGACCATGAAAGGCCTATTGAATATGTTTGGTAAGACACAAAGGCCCATATGAGGGAATGAAACAAATAGGTTCTCATGGGTTCATAACCATATCCCATTAGGGTCACCCCTTATAAAGGGGGTACTAAGTTGAAGATTCTTGGCCAAGATTTTACATGGTGTATGCATTAGTGTGTCTACCAAAAAAGGATGACATATCCTAGGGAATCCACCTAACCTGTCCATGGTGCCTTCCTGATATGTCTTGTATGACCACCTGACATATCTTTATTGTCTTCCGGACTAGTCATGGGTGTCTGTCAGACATGTCCACGGTGTTATCCTGACATGTATTTTATATCTTCCTTACATAGAATACATGTCCAAGGGTGTCTTCCAAACACGTGTCAGGTGATTTTCATGACCATATCTAAAATGTCCAAGGTGATTTTCATGATCTAACTTGAAATGTCTAGGGTCCTTTGAATGATCAAATATGACATGTCTGTGGCCTTTCATGTGATCTAGACCAACATGTCCAAGGTGCTTCAAATTATCAGAGAAGACATGTCCATGGATGATTGTTTGATCAAAGAATAAATTTCCAAGACTATCATGTGATATAGGATGATATGTCGAAGGTGCTACACATGATCAAAGAAGACATGTCCTAGGACTATCATGTTTTCAATAATGACATTTCTAGGGACACATTAGTGCATCATGGGACAAATGAGGAGTCATTACATCATGTGGTCTTAGGAGATTCACATGGCAGGGTCTCATGAACAAGTCTAGGATAAAGTGTATGATAAAGAGCCCATGTTTGGAGGTCTAAGTAGTATGTTCGAGGATATCATGGTTAAGTCCTCATGGAAAATAATTTTCATGGGTGGAGGAGTTAATGGACAAGTATGGGTTCATGGACAAGGTTTTTTTTTCAAGGTCTCACCTTCTAAGGTTTTCATTGAAAAGGGTAGTGTATTTACATAGGATCATATGCATGTTAAGGGGTGTCTACCTGATAATGTTCACATCTGTAGCCATCCTCATGAGTAATTCACATAACATAGATCTCACATGATTTTTAAATAATAAATAAGATTCATTATCCTAGGGAAATCATGTGATGCAGTCTTATGATGAAATATCATGGTGGGTGCCATGATTACCTATAAAAGTACACTTAATATAGGGGCCCACTCTTACCCTCTAATTTTCTTCTTCACTGCTCATTCTCTCTCATTCCCTCTATATTCTCTCCCCACTTTCTCCCTCATATCATTTGTATTTGTTTAAGTGGTTAAGGGTATATATAGGCATAGTTTTTCCGATGCTGGTGCCACATTTCATGGCGAGGGTGATGTGTGAACTTGAGGTGGTGTCTAGATTCACATGGTCAGATTCATGTGATATCAAGAAGAATTGACGTGATTAAAATTTTTATAGCTATTGAGACTTCATATAACAGTTATAAGGGATTAGAAAGGTCATTGTATGTTCATGTGATGGATTTCTAGACAACCATTTAGGGAATCATGTGATGGATTCATAGGAATTGAATGATCTTATGGATTTTTAGTGGAAAACCACTGGATAATCATCAAAAGATTCATGTGACAAAAATAAATAAAATGAAAAAGGAGGAGTCCTGTTGTGGAGGGATGTTATATTATTTATTATTAAAAGCTATATGATGTCATTTTTCATCACATGAGCTTGATCTTTGGTAGTGATAAACTTTTCTCAACATGTGATATCCTTTTGCATCTCACATGATTGGATTAATGTGAGCGGTTCTTGGAACTCAGCGACTATATGCTCCCTCTTTTTTATCATCATTCATTCATGTGATGGATTCAAATTAAATGCATGAATATATTGATGATTTTCCATGAAATATTCATGTGACCATTTTTTCATCATACAATGTAATCTTGAGACCATATTTATACAATGGTTGGATTCTATGATGCACTTAATGAATGTAAATGAAGTTACGTGCATGAATTTGGGATGTCGAGCGAATCATAGCTTCCTTGGTTTTCTCATTGAAGACGGATGATGAACACTGAAGGTGAGGGATGATTCTATCAATATTGCACAAAAACCATCAAATTATGTCATGAAAAACTCATGACATAATTTTAGGGGCTGGTTAGTGTGGTTGGTGTGGGAAGGACAATGATGATATAGGGGGATGATTGGACAGATTAGATGATTGTATTAGATAGTGGAGGTTTTATCTGTATATTTTTATGGAGGAAATATGAACTGCAAAATCTATCCCCCAAATCGATTTCTATGTTGGATGATCCATGATTAAAATAATCATCCTGATATCCATTCATCAAGAAATAAACTGGGTCCACACCTACAATACATGCACCCACACCATCACTAACTGTGCCCTCCCATTGCATGGCCCATCTTGGAACGCATGTTCACTCTATATACTCATACTTTAGGCACTATACTCACCCACACACCCTAGTGGTTGGATATATGGATAGCTATATTCAAGGGTGTGGTTGAGGTGACTCCCACATGTGCCCCTAGTTAAGCTACCTAACTGGTTATCCAGGCCAAAAAAATTATTGGTCAAGGGAAAACCATAACACACACACAGATATATATATATAAAAATGGAGAAATAAGGTCTAGAAAAACATTCTCCTTTATAAAATAAATAATAATCCCTTATTCTTCAATAATGATACCTCTATATCATTCATAAAAACATATCGATATTTTTTAATAGTTATATCACTTATAAAATCATTGACAAAAAAGTGCCTCATTCACTATTATGGGTTCCAAATAAATCACCCCCACTAGAATTGGATTCACTTGAAAAAAATAATTTTTACTAAAGAAATATAGATCACCTTTCCATGTAACTAAACATCTGACATGCCTTTGAGAACCACCAAGATGAGAATCTCAAATCAAGGCATTTGAGTTTTTGGAATGGATATCCTCAATATTTCTCAGATGGATGATCTTTCTAAGTAATTGGGATTCCTATAGTTATAAAATCATATTGAATCATGGATACTCTAAATTGAAGTGTAGGTACACATTCCAGGATGAAAAAATGATTTATATGAAAATAGATTTATAGATAGATCCATGATAAGTATTTTGGAATTTGATACGTATCATAATGGAATGAGAATCAAGTCATACGTAGTTCTAGGATGGAATAATAATATGAAGATCAAGGTAATGTATAGGTACCATAAGTTCATGGAAGAATAAAATTATGGAAAAGGATCCTATATAGATCTGGTTTATATACAGAAAAGTGGAGTTTATCACTTTGTGATGAAATCATGTGTAGGGACCTATGTTTTGGTGGAAATGAAGCATAGAACCATCTCTTGTGCCAAATTTATATCCACAAAAAGTAGTACACTCTAAAAAAATTAAGGTTCTATAGGACGGACTAAGTCTCATGTAGTTTAAAAGCATGAGAGGACTAGGTACCCTCAGGTGGGTCCAAATAAAAATAAATTCACTCTAATTTTTTCTTAGATTAATGGACCTAGAGATCTTAGCATTATTTTTTCTAGGGATAGATAATGGTCCCTAAAATATTTGTACCATCTTTGTTTTATACCTAAATTTTTCCTAAGCTTTATGTTGAGAACTTATAGTAGGCATGGACTTGGATTTTTCTCAAGCTTTCCATTATGAACTTTTATCCTAACAAGTTTTGTTCCTTTTACATTTCATGAGTAGTCAATGTTGAATGGGTCACACAAAGTTCATATCTAGTGAGAAGAGACTGGAATGTTTCCCAAGGTTACATTTTTGAAGAGACTTGAATTTTTCTCAGGCTTCCCATTTTTTGTATTTTCAACATGTTAATCATTGTGTCCCTTTAAATTGGATGATTAAGTAATTTCAAACATGTATATTACTCTAACTTATGTTATTCTAGATTGTATTATCTATTGTTGTATTTTATGATATTCTAGCTCAAAACTTTATTTTTTATTTCAAATTATTCTATCTTAGACCATCTATTTCTATTTTTTAGGTATTTTATCTCAAACCTAAAAATTTTGTAGTTTAGGGTCTTATAGCTTGAACCATTTATTGGTATTGAAGGATGGGTATCGATGACGAGTTTTATAACCATGAATCCTTAATTGTATTTTGAATAAATTTTATCCAAAAAGGGTTTTGATACCCCATATTCTTAATTTATATTTTGAAAAATATGTATTCTTCAAGGGTTCTGACACCCTACATTCTAACAGAGAAAATGAAAGATGAATGTCCATGATGAGTTGTGACACCCTATATCCTTACTTTAAAGGGTAGTGGAGGATGGTAAAATTTTATGGATTCCATGTCCATAGAGATAATTTGAATATGGGTTTTTTAATAGAGGGTATAGTCATGAACCAATGAATATGGTATGGGGATGACATGTTGGGGATGGCCACAAAACACCATAAGGTTCTAAGGTCCATTGTACTATTCCTATAGACTATGAGGATTAGAGGTCCATTCCTTTATATAGGATATGATTCTAGTTGATAGGTCAGAGGCCCATATGAATGAGACTATAGGGATGACGTTCATGGTCAAGAAGAAGGGTCTCCAATATTTTCTATGGGACATGATAGTTTTTTGAAGATTGAAATATTTAAACGATGAAGTTGAACATAGAGAATAGATCTATAGAAGAAGGGATATGGAAAACTAGGGAAATTTAGATTATGTTTAGGGAAATTGATTCCTAAACCATGTGGTCTTGAGTCATAGATAGTGAACTATCAAAAAGTTTGGTAATAGATTATTCATTCCATCTTTGAGGAAGGGTGAAAAAAATTGTGGCATAATGTCTAGGATATCGAAACCTCTTGAATATTCTAGTTATGGGGTTTGTAAATCATGGTATATGAGCATATGAGTTAACTAAATGATGGAATTGGTGGGTACATGTCAACTATTGATAATGGTTTAAGACTATATTCCACATAGTTTGGACAATAAATTCTAGGTTTACGTGGAGCCTCTCCTATGGGTCCAAATAAACTTTAGGAATAATCCCTATGGATTTGTTTCATTCACTAAACAAATACTAGTATTGTCCTATAGGATAAACTATTCTTGGTTACTATCTTGTTATAGGGGAAAAATAGTAAAAATTACTTGATTTTAAACAGTTACAAGAGAAGTTTATAAAATAAATGGATTGGTGGTGTATCACAGACTTCTATGATGTGAAGGTGGTTTATATAAAGTGTAAAAATTATGAAGGGGTCAAGAAACCTAAATTTTGTGTCACCATATATAGAACACATTATAGTGGCGAGGATATGTTATGAATATTTCTCTAACTTTTTCTTGGACTAGGGGCGCCTAGTAAGTATACCTTTATTTTTACTAGAGATAGAAGGTGGGCCCCAATAGCTTTTTACCTTTTTATCTATGTTATAACATTTTCCTAAACTATATTGATGAAGGGTTTAGTGAGTGGGGAATTTAATTTTTATCATACCACTCTTTATGTGTTTTTTTCTAAAAATAATTATGTCTCTTTCACAATTAGTTTAGGGTATTTCAATTTATACCATCAAAGGTTAATGATTAAATTTGTATAGCTTTGACTAAGGTGAATGTAGTTTAATTCCATGATACTTGTAGACCTGGTATGAGGGGAGTGTTACACAATAGCTTAATAAGGATTCCCAAGGTCAAGATTACTCTAACATCCTTTTGAGAAGATAACGAGAGTGTCATAAATCATGGATCAAAGTTCTCGATTCATGAGTAATGGTATATCAAAATCATTCCAAATATGATCATGTCACTCTACAGTGATGAGATCCACTACGATGATTTCAAGGATCACAAGGATCATAAGGATATTCCTATAGGGACACGATACATCTTGTTGATGGGTCAATTCCCCTTATACAGATCCACCTTCTATATGGTCAAACATAGAGATTTTTCTATATTCCATGGGATATAGAATGTTTTCTACAACCTTAGGTGACCAAGACACAAAGTGCGATTTATAGACTAAGGTTCTCAATATGAAAATGGAATCACCTAAGCTTTGGTTGACTAGAGTCAGGATCTTATGTTCATTTTATAAGGAGTGATAATGGATGGAAGTTGATATAATTTAACATCATGTAGTTGGGATTCATTTTTTGTGTAATTTAATTTCATGTGAAGAAGTCTTATTATTTTATGTTTATCATCATGTGGTAAGGACATAGGAATTGATGTGAAATTGTGGAAGATATCATCGGGGGAACTTTTCACTGGTTAGGGAAATTTAGATTCCAGAAACACCATTTATCCATGCATAGTCTTATTGATGGGTAGCCATATTATAGATCCTTTCTTATACAGATTTATCCCATGTGTAAGAAATATGTACGTAGATATGAATCATACACAGGATGAGAAAGTCAATATGACATAGACCTCATTAAATAGATGTATATGAAATTTTTATGGATGGACTTCCCTGGAAATCCCTATACATATTTCATGGGAAGGAATCATACCATAATCAATTCATTTAAGGAGATACCTCCTCTTAAATCCAACTTATATATAGGAGAGAGGGAATTTTTTTCTTCCCTTATTTAGTCTCTACATCAAGGTCGACTAAGGGGTCCTCTATATTGATATGGATCATATGTAGGGATAGGATAACCCACTCTAAGCAATTTTAGGTCGTTCATGATGAACCATATGTCATGCAGTTTAACACTATGAAAATATAGTGATGTAATGAAGTTTAATGTCATGAGACTAGGATTTTTTCATATAGTTTAGTGTCATGAAACTAGGAATTATTTTAAATGGGAGTGACTAACTAAAGATGATTGGGTCTTCATAGTAGATTCATACCCCAAAATGGGAATGTATAAGGATACAATATCATAATCTTTCTTCAAAAAAATGGTGAAATGCATCGATGTGTAACATCAAGAGTATTTGAATATGATTGAATAGTTCGGTGATGGAAGGTCTAAATAATAACCCATGAATATCTGAGTTAACTGGAGGTTGAAACAAGTGTGTACATGTCAACCATTGATATTTGTGGAATCCCATATTCCACATAATCAAGACAATAACTCCTAGATTATGTGGGGCCTATCCTATGGGACTAAACATCCCATAGGTACAAGTTCTTTGGAATTGTGTTGATTATCTAGTAAAACCTAAAGGGTTCCATTTAGATCAACCATTACCCATTACTCGTTTTCTATGAGGGATAACATGGAGCAATTGAGCACCTGTTTCATGGGGTTCTGATAAAGGGATATCAACTAGATGAATTGGTTTTTATTAACTTAGGTATCGAATATATGAAGTTTTTTCATAGAGAAAATAAATATCATGAAGGGTTCGAGCAACCTAAAAGCTATACCAATGTGTATTAGATTCATTTTGAGGTGAAGGGATAAAACATGCGATTCTTGAGTACATAGTCTTCAGGCGGTGATCAGTTTGGCATGACAACCTTTAGTTGTGTAGTTTAATTCCATGCGACTAGGATGTTGTTGTACAATTTGACTTCATTTGAATTAGACATGAACATGAAATTTAACATTATGATATGGGGACATGTTCATGAAGGATGAAATCATGAATCTAGGAGATGTTTATCTATCCATGACATGTCTTAGTTGTGCCAGCCATAGTGGATAACCTGGTTCCTCAAGATCACATGATCTATGATTGACATGAGAAACAAGGGATAACTGGGCAACCAATTAAATCACATGAGAGTATGTGATGGTGAATAAATAGAGTTTTTAATTTATTGTGGACTTGATCACCAACATGGATCTGAATCTCATAGAGAGTCATTATTGGGAGTGGTGGTAACCTATTGCTAGGCTTAGAATAGAGGATCCAAGCATCATTACCTATCTCATAGTGGAAGGGATCAATTCACATGTAGTTATTAGAGAGTTACCACTAAAGTTACACCCCATATATAGGGGTGAATTTTTATCATTCTATATGTTTCAGCTAGTCCTAGGATTGGATATTCAGGTTACACTATGTATCCTATAGTGGTATGAATTAATCCACACATAGTTCATGAATAGAGAAATCTCCACATAGGTCTGACCCATAAGTAGAGGGGGGAATATTTTTTTGTTTATATAATGGATCAACACATGATTTGGGATATGGGTGTCAACATGTGTCATATGATAACATCAATCAAACCATAGGTAATTCATGAACAGAAATATCCCCACTCTATTCAGACCCATATGCAGGGGGGTTTGATATTGTAGGTGGACAACTGTTTTGGGATCTAGATGTCACTATGCATCCTATGATAATAGGAATCAATCCAAATATTTTTATTGAATGGAAAACTCTACACGCGGGCCTGAAACATAAGAAAAGGTGGGAATTTTTCCATTTATATTGCGGTTAGACCCAGATTTTCGGATCTAGGTGTCACTATATATTCTATGATATGAACAATCTAAACATATTTTTTTCTTGAATGGAAAATTTTCCGTGTAGGTTTGACCCATACGCAGGGGGTTTTATTCATTTATATTGTGGATGGACCCCATATTTGGGATCTAGGTGTCACTAAATATCCTGTGATAGTAGGAATCAAGCCACACATAGTTTCTAAACTAAAAACCCTCCATGAAGGTCTGAATCATACGTATAAGGGGAATTTTTTTTTGTTTCCATTGCGGATAAACATAGGATTTGAGATATTAGTGTCACTACATATTTGATGATAACAAGAATCAATCCACACACAGTTATGACTCTTCACGTAGTTATAACCCATACATAGAGGGGGAATTTTTCCCATTCATATTGCAACTAGACCCATGATTTGGGATATGGGTTTCACTATATATCATGTGATAGGATGAATCAAGCCACACATATTTATTGATTGGAAAAATCTCGTGGTAGGTACAACTCATACATAGTGTGGAATTTTTTTCATTTATATTGTGGCTAAACCTAGTATATAGGATTTGGGTGTCACCACATATCTTGTGATAGAAATAATCAATCCACACATAGTTCTTCAATGGAAAAATCACTACACAGGTCTAACCCATATGAATAGGTGGGTATAATTTCAAATGATATTGTCATTGGACCAGGAATTTGGGATATAGGTGTCACTATGTATATTATGATAGTAGGAATCAAGACACACATATTTCATGATTTTGGAGATTCCTTATGAGGATCTAAATCGCACCCAAGGATGGGAGCACTTATTTTTTATTTCAAAAAGATCTATCTTTTATACATTGAACCATCTATGAAGTAATGTTCTTTATGTAGTTTAATATCATGTGGTAAGGACATTTTCTGTGTAATTTGACATCATATGGTGAGTATTTCCTCTACGATGTTTAACATCATGTGGTAATGACCTATTATGTGAATTTTAACTTCATGCGATTAGGAGGAAAGATTTTATGTAGTTTATATTCTTTCTTCCATGACATGGGATACCATGTATTTTAATGGATTTCTACCATGACATGAGATACCATACATTTTAAAGACTTGATGCTAGGACTTGGAATACCATGTTGTTTAATTCCTTATTGTCAGGACTTAAGATGTTGTGCAGTTTAGAGTCTTTCTTATAGGAATAGGGATACCATGATGTTTAAATTATTTCTTCCAAGACATGGGACACCATGCAGTATAAAGTCTTGATTCCAAGACTTGAGATACCATACAATTTAATTTCTTATTGTTAGGACTTAAGATACTATGATGTTTAGAGTCTTTTTTCTTGACTAATGATGCTATGCAGTTTAAAGTCATTATTCAAGGACATAGGATACCATGTATTTTAATGATTTTCTACCAGGACATAGGATTACATGTAGTTTAATGTGTTTCTAACAATGCATAGGATTCCATGCTATTTAGTGTCGTATTTATATGACTTAAGATGTTGTTCATTTTAGAGTATTTCTACCAAGACATAGGATGTTGTGTAGTTTAGATTATTTCTACAAGGAATTGGGATTCAATTCAGTTTAAAGTATTATTTTTTGGACATGAGATTATATATAGTTTATAGTCTTACTAACTGGACTTGGTATGCCATTCATTTTAGTGTATTGCTTCTAGGACATAGGATTTTGTGAAGTTTAAGGTCTTTCTTATAGGACTTGGGATTCCATGTAGTTTACAGTCTTGGTACTAGGACATGGGATGTAATGTAGTTTAATGTGAAAATTTCAGGTCTTTGGAATCCATATAGTTTAAAGAAATTCTACTAGGACTTGGGATTCCATAAAGTTTAGATTCTTTCTTCTAGGAATTTGGATTCCATGTAGTTTAGAGTCTATTTACTTGGACTTTAGAAGCTGTTCAGTTTAAAGTCTTTCTTCTAGAATGTAGGATGTTGTGTGTATAAAAGTATTACTACATAACATATTATGATGTGAATTTTAAATTCTTTCTTCTAGTACTTAGGATGTTGTGTAGTTTAGAGTCTTGTGGTTAGGACATATAAATCTTGATAGAAGATATGCAATGTACATCTTGAGAAAACTTTCATCGGTGTTTCTATAACATGTTTCCCATCCATTATTTCCATTGAGTAAGCTCCATTAGAATGTAAATTATGTATGATTTAAGACCCACAATACTTAGTATTATGCATTGGAGGATTCATTCCTAGTATCATGGGTGTTTTTAAGATCCTTTACCAGATTTCATGGAAGGAACAAGCATATGTAAACTTTTTTTATTAAAGGCCAGTTCAATACTATACTATGATTTATCCTTTGGTTATGAAAATGTAATATGTTTTATCACAATAGATTCTATGCCCTAGGGATAGGGTAAACTAATATGCTCTATAATTTCTCTATCCTTAGATAAAAACATATAATGGGGATTTTCCAATCAGTCACCAGAGGGGTGTTATGATACAGAGATAAAAATTCCATAGGTATTTTTATGCTACTTCAATCCTCAGTCTTGGGCCCTTGTGAGTGAAAAAATTTATAACTGAAAATGGGGTGTATTTATCATCTAGAGGTGTCCCTCATATCCTGGATAAGGGATGTGTCTATCCTTAAATATCTTAAAATTACCCTGTATATTCAGGTGAATATAAAGCAGGCACACATCTTCTAAGCCATTTGGTATCTCTTAATTAGAAGTGGAAATGGGAGAAAACATGGTTTGAAAGTTTTTCAGGATAACTATCTCCATATATCCATATTAGGTGCTTCTTCATCAGGGAATTATATCTCCATCGGGTCAGACCACAGTGGATGCTTCTCGATCACCAGCTGACCATGGTGAGGATTTTATGATAGTCATCAGGGAACTATATATGATTACCCCTAATGTTTCAAGAACCACTCTATATGATGATTTTTGAGTTTTAGAAAACCATATATTAGAAGGTGTCTAGGAAATTGGTTGATTTCTTTGTCTAGTAGAGAAATCACCATGGGGAGGTTGATCAAGGATGATGTCAGGAGTAGAGTTCTTGTGATCTATCACTACACTACTACAATGAGGAATATCAAAGTAATGATCAAATTCTACATTGGTTGAAGATTTGATATACCATTGAGGTGTTTTTAACATGATTTTCACCACCTCAAGGACACTATAATTGATAAGATTAATAATATGAGCCTCATTATATATTGTGGATGGAATATCTCAACTTTATTTTTGGGGATGAACTAGGATATAAGCCTGTGGAATGATAGTTTCCAAAATATATTAATAATTTTCTAGTGCAGGGAGGATATGATCATGCTACTATGATACTGATGGAGTATACTAGTGGGATTCTCTATCATCAAAAGGAATTTAGGTTTTCCTATGGATGGTTTCTAGAATATAATGTCAATCCTGGATGATGCTCGGGTATGATCCCATTTTTAATATTAATTTCATGATGAGATATTCCAATGGACCTAGAAAATAGGGGAAGGGATATGAGCCTCCACCTATATATCCTATGAAGGATACTAGTGAATAATTTTATTGGTGGTAATCGTGATGTGAGCCTTGTCCTGTAAGCTGCTAGAATTTCATGAGTAGCTTCATCGATAGGGGTGTGAGCTTTCCCTTGGGTAATTTTCATACTATACTGATTGAACTCAATTGGTGTGGGGGTATAAGCCTCATCCTATGAAATTGGAGTATGTTTTTGGGTTTCTTCTACATGATTTTTCTCATATCCCAAGTAATGTTCCAAACCATCTTGGTGGTACTCGGTTGGAATGGGGATATAAGCCTGATCTTGTGCCACATCACTAATCAGAATATGTTGATAATTCTCCTCAGAAGGAGTAATAATGTGAGATTATTATGAAGTATCCACATATTCTTACTAATCATGGTGATATGCATCTTTGGAAATTCAGATAAGAAAGTGTTCCTTTCCCTATATCGTCACTAGAATATACTAGTAGAGCTACTTGGTCATTTTCAAATGGTATTGAAACTTTAGTGGGGTATTTATTAGAATTTATTCATTAATTCCATTAATTATTAGGATATGTTGGTTTATTTCTTTGATTGATGTGGGGATGTATTCCCACTCCTATCCTCCTCATTCCATCATAATACATTAATGGGATTTATGCACAGTGGAGTGGATATGTGTCTTCCCCATGTTTTCTTCCCAGATATGATAGTATAGTCTATTTGAGATATCATGGATATTAACCCACTACCTCTATTTTATATAATTCTACATTCAATATGGTGTCCTTGATCCCTGTAATTGAGTGTCTCGGGAGGTGACCTATCAAGTGACACCCTTAGCAAGGGACTAGGGTAATTGGAGTTTTTTTTAATAATGTTGGGATCAAGATTGTACTATATCAGTGGTATATTTATAAACTCTATAAAATCCACCAAATGTTGATTATATCTACCAGAGATTAAAATTCCACAGGGTTTACCATCCCGTGATAGGTACACATTCTTTGAAATTCTGCATCATGTGGTAAAGACATTACCATACAATTTAACATCTTATGCTAGGACATTATCGTGTAGTTTAACATCATACGAATATGATGTTTTCATGAATTTTAATATCATGAAAGTAGGAAATATCATACCATAGCCTATAAAGATAGTGTATTTTATCATGGACCTTAGATGAATCTTATACATATTGGATGAGTTTTATTGTACTATAAATATATCAAGACTTTGTTTACCAGATTTATATCCAATATCTAAAGCTAAAGTGACTATATATTATATTCCTTAGGTGTCAATTACAGGGGAAGTGATTTTCTTAACTATAAACTCTGAATCACTTGGATTCTTCATTATTGGGAGTTCTATAAAATCATTCTCCATGGCTGGGTCAAAGTACTTGGGGACATGTTTTGACTGGAAGGACTAGATTTTATTTCATCTCATGCTGATAGATGGAAATCTAACCCTGAGAGACATGTGGCTCATGTTATTCTTCACAACTTGTCTATCCTATTCAGAGTTCTTACATGATTGGACTAGGGATTTAGTTGTCAGTGGTTCCAATTCCCCCTGTTAATATTCTTATGGAGAATGTACTTAATTTTAATGAAACTATATTATATTCCCAATAAATTAGTGGTAGTGATAGTGATTCTCATGACCTATCAACCCCACCTCACAAGTTTTCTTTGTTATTAGGAGTAATATAAAATCATTATCCATGGAATATTCAAATCTCCTAGATACATGTTTTGATTAGAAGGAATATACCATTCACTATCTTTCATCAAGATATGGGTGACCATGATACTTCTTCCACATGATACTTATACCTTTGTTGGTATGGCACATGGCTGAGTTTGGAGTCTGAGGGGCAGTGTCCTGGTGTTTATTGGTTTAGGAGCAGGTGCTGAATCACCAGGGGCCCTGGATGATGCAGATTCTTCCCACATATTAGAGGAACCCAACTCTCTTAGATTTTTTGTGGAAAATTATGAGGTTAGATGTTTTTTAGAGTATACCCAATGAGAGGGTGGAAAATATGGAAATTCCCCAAACCCTATTGGTTGGGTGTCTTAGTAATATGAAAATTCTCCCAGTGCTCTGGTTTAGGTTGAGGTGAAAAAATATATGGATATCATCCGATGAGGGGATGAAGAATATTAATATCCCACTATCCCTATGGGATGAGGCACATCATTACATGGAATAATTTTACAGTATGGTTTTGAGGAGTTATTATAGTGAATAACTCCCATGAGAATTCCCACAAATATTTTTAGATCCTAATTATCTAATCATAGATGGGTGATCATTTCTTCCATAGAAATTTACATTTTATCCATGAGGGGATGACCAGAAGAAGTTATTAAGGAACTATATCCTCATTACATGGCAGGTTGAGTGAATGATGATGTGAGTCTCAATGTGGATCCCTGAGACTAAATCCAATATTGGAACCGTATATATTATCCATTAACATTACACTCTAAAACAATAAAATGTTCAATAAAAACTTCTACAGATTCATGAAAAAGGGAGTGTACTCATCCAGATTTGATGAGAAGCCCTAGGATTTAGTTGATATAATATTGAGGGATACATGAGAAGGATGGTTCTCCTCTTCAATAGAGTCTGTTGGTTGATGGTTCAGTGCCTGACATGTCATTTGGTAGGGTGATGACCTATATACCATTTACTGTGTTGTCACCCATTGTATCATTTGGTGGGTTGGTTCCCATATTAAAGATGATCCAAGGGTTAAAAATTATAAAAATTACACTAGAACTACATTATAGTGTTCTCCCTGGGATTCCATAGTCACTAAGGCCTATTGTGATGTAATCAGAGGCTTCTAGATAGTGATAATTTGGGATTTATTTGTAGAAACTTTTATGATACATCGATGGTCCTCATATAGATTGTTAGTAACAAGGATATAATATTTCTCTGGAGTTGCATTTTTTGGATACCCTAGGTGGGATCTCCTACTGTATTCCCTAATTTGGAATGGTGGGGTAGGAATAACTTCATTTATATCTCCATGTGTAATTTTCTTTAGAAATTGATGATGATGATCATATTTAATATTATCCCCCTATGTATCTCATGAGTGGTTGAGTTGAAAAGGTGATTTTCCACCATCCACCTTCATTAGGCAGAGAAGGTATGAGTTACAATGATCTAGGGATAAGCTCATAAATAGTTTGAATATGGAACTAAGGGACACTTCTTGTTTTGTGGCCTGCCATGGGAAAGGCAGCATGTGGTGCTTCATCCTCTGAAGGATTTCATAAGATGTTTCCAATTTCAGAATATAGCTATTGAGGTGGTATTCCTTGACCAAGGCATTCACCAATTGTAACTAGAGGTGGTGAGTTAGTTACATTGTATGTTAGGACCTCAGGGACAAGGAATAAATGGTAGACTATGAACATGATTGATGTGTTAACTGATTCTTCATAGCAGCTTGAAGTTCTCTATAGGCATTTCCATCTTGTCCTGCAGTCTTAGAATCCATTGCCCCATTAAATTACCCCATTTTAGAATTTAATTAATCTGAGAAGTGTTGGAGAGGAAACAAGAAACCTTATTAGTGCAACATCATATATAATATTTCATGGTCGATCAAGTTATTTAATAGTTTAAGGACAATGAGGTAGTCCCTTATTTTTTTAATGGTCCAACATAGTTAAAATATTTCACGATGAGGATAAATTTTTTTCCCAATAAAAAGTTCATGATGGAACTGGGTAGTCTTTCCATATTAACATGTGAATGGGATGAAATGGTTAAATGATTTCATGTCAGGTTCACCATTTTGATTCTTGAAAAATATGGATGGTTTCAACTGATGCTTGGTTATGGGTGATTGAGGGTGGTTTCACAAACAATTTCACTTAGTTTACAATTTTTTGACTTTATTGGTAAATCCCAATGGTTCCCACATACATGAAAATGAAAGAACCTAATTTCCTAAGGTAGGTGGACAATTGGGGGTTCAAAACCAATGAAATATATGAACACATATTGGTGTAGAAAATGGGAGGTCGGGCTCATCACACCCTTTTGGAGGGAATTATTATATATTCCAGGACTTTCTTATAGATTTTAGATATGTTAACAAAATCATTCTTAAGAAATGATATGGAATTGGATACCCCTATGATAATGAAAGTTCTATAATGTATCCTATTATGATAGTAGTTAGAATCTATGAATTTCATGTTATGAGATTCTGCATTATAAAAGATGTGATGGAAAATTCCTTGAGATGGACTTAAGAATGTAAGGATGCATTGAATTGCATCATCATGAGTATGATCCTTTGAGTGAAAATGAGATGTAATCGGGCTTACATATCAATGAGGGCCCATACTAGGGGAATACTCATCATGATATTGCTACAATAATTACCAATCTATAATCCCACATGAATTAGGCTAAGTGTAAGAAACAATAAATAGGAAAATATTGGACACATCACATCATAAAAAAATTGTACGGGGCTTACAATTTAATATTTCCCATAGAGAGTTATGATTAACAATATCATTGAAAGTATGGTATAGATCCTAGAATATAGGAAGGAATCCTACATATCCTATTTATAATAGAATCAAGTCACTTATAGTTTAGTTTTTACGAATCCCACTGATGGGTTTTTGGTATATAACGGATTTTTTTGGGGATTTCACTTAAAAGGATTCCTATGTATAAGCAAACTTCTCATCTGCTGATGGATAATGAAGGATGATAGATTTATGGGAGAATTTTGTCTCATGATTTAACATAAATCGGGATATGGAGGGGCTTACACCAGGGTAGATTCCCATTAGATCTATAGACTTAGGATGCCATCATAGGTATCATGTTTTTATAGGAATCAGAGTCTTTGTAGTTCAATTTATTCATAACCCATTGATCGGTCATAATGGGTGTTTACACTCAGAGAAATTGTAGTTATCCCCATTGTTTAGAAATATTAGGGACTTATACCATGATGGATGACCATGCTACATATTCATTCTTTATTCTCTGATGGATAAATAAATATGATGACCATGAATGGATTATTGAATAAATTTGGTATGACATGATGGCCCATACAAGAGGATGACATGAATATAGTAGCATGAGTTCATAACCCTCGTCTAATAGGGCCACTCACCTTATATAGGGGGCACTCAGCTGAAGGTTCATTGATAGGTGTTTACATGTTGTATACCCAAGTGTGTATATCAGACAAAGTTTACATGTCCTACAGTGTCCACATGGCATGTCCATGGTATCTACCTAACAAGTCCTTAGTGTCTATCTGACATGTCTTGATTGTCATCCTAACATGTCCTCAGTTTCTGTCTGATATTTCTAGGGTGTCGATTTGATATGTCCTGAGTAACATCCTGACAAGTAAGACATTTCCAAGATTTTCTTCCTAATATGTCTCTGGTGCTCCATGTGATTAAAGATGACATGTCCAAGGAGCTACGCATGATCGAAGATGGAATGTCGAGGGTGATTTACATGATAAAATCTGATATTCCTAGGGACATTCACGTGATCTAGTATAACATGTCCAATGTTCTTCATGTGATAAATTTGTACATTCCCAAGGCCTATTTATTGATCAAATCACACATTTCTATGTCCTTTCGCATGATTATAGATGACAAGTCCAAGGTGATTCATGTGATCAAAGAAAACATTTACAAGGAATATCACATGATCAATACTAACATATCTAGGTATAGATGAGGGAATCATGAGACCAATAAGGAGTCATGTGATCATTTGATCAAAATATATTCATGCAGAGGAGTCTCAAAAATAGTCAATGATTGCACACATGACCAAGAGTGAATGTCTTAGGGTCAAAGTAGAATTTCCAAGGGTATCATCCTTAAAGATCCATGGACAATAATTTTTATGTGAGGAGGAGTGTGTGGAAAAGGAGAGGTTTATGGATGAGGGTTAATGTTAAGGTCAAACAACCTAGGGTTTTCATATAAAATGGGAGTGTATGTCCATGAGTTCATATTGATGTCAAGGGGTGTCTTCTTGACAATGTGAATTCCCATTTCGGTTCACATGAGTTCTTCATGTAACTATGAACTCTCATGATGTCCAATTCATCATGTAGTCACTTTATCCTAGGGGAATCTTGTAATGTATTATCACAATGAAATTTCATAGTAAGTCTCGCAATTACCTAGAGAATTACTCTAAAGGTAGTTTCCTCCTCTTTCCTTTTTCTCTAGTTCTTCTCTACTCATTCTCTCTTATTCCCTATATCTGCTAACCTCAATTTCCCCCTCATCTTGTGTGTATTTTCCTAAGGGGTGAGGGGGTTTATATAAGAGATAGTGGACCAAAGTTGTTGATTCTATTCATGGTGAGGGTTTCATGTATGATGACATGAGGCAGTGGGTGGCTTCAAATGATCGACATCACGCAATCACAAGAAGGATTTGTGTGATGGCATGCTTAAAAGCTTTTGAGGATTCTTATGATGGTTCAAAGGGTGTCACATGATCAATATTTTTTCTTATTATGGATTTATATAAAACCAATGAGGGGTTCACATGATGGATTCAAAGGCTTTGAATGATCTTGTTGAATGTCTATGGAAAACCATTAGATACCCACTGATGGATTTATGTGAAGAAAATAAATAAAATGAACATAGCCAAAGCCTCTTGTAAAGGGAAGTATCATTATTTATTATGAAAACTTTCATGATTTAATTTTTCTTTCCTTGGAAAATAATATTATGACTGTGATAACCATTGTTCATCTTGAGATATCCTCTTATGATTTTCATGATAGGATTCATGAGAGGGTTTCATGTAGCTCAGTGACTATATGTAACCTCAATTTGATAATCATTCATTAATTCTATGACTTCATACAAAATGAATGAACGACTCAATGATTGTCCACCAAAAATTCATGTGACCACTTTGGAATCAAGAGATGGTTTCTCAAAACCATATTCATGAAATGACTTGATTTTTTGAAGCACTCCATACATGAAAGAATGTTTCCTGCATGACTTAGGGACATTGAACGAGTCCTGAATTCCTTGTTTTGATCATCGAAGAAGGAAGAAGAACACTTGAGTTGAGATATTATTGTCTCACCCTTTCATGAACACCATAAAAGGATGTTGGGTATGACTCATGATGTCAAATGATGGGCAGATGAGTGTGTAAATTAGGCAAAGGTTGAATAAAATGTAGGGGCATGACCATATGACTCAGACAATCAGATCATATGGTCGAGGTTTTATACATATATTCTTATAGAGGAATAGTTACACTAAAAATATCCCATACAACATCAATTTATATGATGGATTATCCATTCTTAATAATATTCAGTGATCCATCCATTAATCAAGATAGTAGTGGGGTCGGCACATGAAACACACACACTCACACCCTCATTGGATGCTCTCTACAATTGTGCAGCCAACCTAGGAACACCTACACATCCCATAAAGGCTCACTGCAACCGCTATACTCTCTAAAAAAACCCTACCACTCTTTTTCCTAGTCATGTAGATCATATTTCATGGTTGAGATTAATCCCACATGGGCCCCTAGTTGAGATAGTTGGATGGTTATCTTAGCTAGACAATTTTTTAGTTAATGGTAACCTTACATACTTAGAATAATCTGTGTAAAAAGGGGGATATATATGCCAAAAACATGTTCCTTTATAAAATAAACCCTGATCCATTTTTCTTCAAAGATTTTACCACCATTTACTTCATGGATAAAATATATGTATTTTCCCATGGTAATCATACATCTCAAATATTCAATGGAAAAATGCCCATTTCAAAATTATGTGTTCCAAAACAAGGAAACATGAGTAAGTGGGAATATGTGGGATAATATAATATTCTATAAATATAAATAGATAATATCTGTTATGAATCAATGTCGAAAAAAAACAAACCAACAAACATAAACTGAATAAAAACCCAAAGTACCTTGAATATATGATATCTACTCTACATTATATATGGGAAATATCCCATTGTCACACCACTAGATACCCATGCCTAGATAGAATCTAGGAAACCCATTCACTCAATACAACACCTTTCTATTTCCTACATGAGATAAAATAAGGCCTATACACACCTGAGGGTATGTGTGAGGTGTGAGAAAATAAAGCCTTTTTGGATCTCACCATGTGTTCCATAAATAGACTACCCTAAATAAATTTCTATAAAAAAATTTAAATAAAACATGGAATGATAACTATTTCACCATATTATATCAAAATCATGTAAATTACCCATTTTTATCATATACAATACAATTTCACATAAACAATTTCAATTAAAATTATATAAAACATTTCCCATTTATCAAATAATGCATTAAAAGTCCATTTGAAAACCAAGAAAAATTAAAGGTACTCACATGATAACATAGGATTTGTCTAGTTATTTTTCTCATGTAGTGGCCATTCATAAGTAGTGTGCACTAAAACTTTCTCTGGTGTAACCACCAAAGGATAATAGGAATACAATGATGTATAGTTATCTCAGATGATTCCATGTAAAATTGACTTTGGCATGCCCACCATAGGAGAACATGAATGACCCAAATTTCAATTCTCCTAAAAAATCAATGAAAATTCATGATTCCAAAGCCACACCTAAGTACCCAAGTTACTCTTGTTTCATTCCTACCAAAAAAATTTAAAGGGCTTGTCACAATTCGAAAAAACCCATAATCCCTATGTCTTTATAAATTCCATGTTTAGAAAATCATAATATCCAACATAACTAATGGTTCTATGAAAACATCCTTTAATTTTTACTTTTCAAGTCTAATATTCATTTTATATAAAAATCCACTAAAAACTCTTTTTATAAATTATTCAAAATTCCAATAACAATTTAGAAATCATGTTTAAACCCAATTAGCATATAAAATTCATTAAAAAATTATTTTAAATGAAACTATCTTCCTAAAAACATGGATCATATGATGAGAAAATAGATTCCATGTTATAAGAGGAAAGGGATTGAAAAATAATATAAGAGGATAACCTAAATATAAATTACATATCTTATTAATCTGATATAGTAATCATATGATTGTTAGAGAATATTTAAGATCAAAAACCTTGTCAAACACAATATTTAAACCAAAATAAACAATATTCGACCTCTGGGACAATGGATCAATGAAAAATATGTAAATATACGTCAAAATAATTATATATTGGATTAATGAATCACAGATTCACTTCCAATCTAGGTGAGTAACTAATAATGGAAGATATCAGATCAAACATACCTATTAAAGGACAATGGATGATTTCATTATCAAAATGAAATTGGAGATGTTCAAGGGAGATTAGAAAACCCAATGGAAGATACTGTAAGTAACCTATTATAATTATATTTATAGATGAGGAATTAAGATGATAAATTGGTTCTTTTGTGGAATAAAAATAAAAAAATTCCATTACTTGGCTAGCCCGGATCGACGCCACTAGTGAGTTGGTTGCCATTGCAGATATGGAGTGGCTACTATCTGACCTACCGGGTAGCCAGTGAAAACATCAAGCATATATGGATCTATCTAGATCCACCAATCAGATGGTGGCTTCCCTCTAGTGGGATGGTAGCCTTATTCATCAACCAATATGACCAAGCCAACTATAAATGCCTCTAAACCTCATTTGAAACCTCCAAACCTAATGGATAACTTCATACAACTCAAAATATTGATGTACCTTGACCAGGTTGTGACACATCATAACCCTAACTAATTATCTCATCTCACCCTTCTCTTATGTTTATATTCCCTAGGTTATGAAAAAAACATCACATAATATATTTTTAGAAGAAAGATATGTGTGAGGTAATATTGGAAAAAATTTACATTGTGATGTAAAATAAGTCATTTATGTATGTAATCTCTAATAAAATTATTCATATTAGTTTTATAAGTGTGATTTATTATGAAAAGTAATAAAGAAACCATTTTGAATGATGTATCTGACATGTATGTTATAGTTGGGTAATCACTGATATTTAATGGAATATGATTCCAAATCACCACTATAACATTCTGGGTCCACAATAGAAATATATACCCAAAAAAATGGATACATAAAATTGGAATCTTCAATAAAATTAATTCCATAAAATGTATTCATTCATAAAAAAATATTTTTAGCCTTCCCTATGGAAATATATTTTATTCTATGGTATTCTACAATTTAGTCAATATGGGAAATGGTCTTGGCTTGATGAATTTTAAATAAACATTAGTTTTTGTTAACATTCCCATAATCAGTCATCTTCCCAGGAATGGATAGACCACCATGGTTTGTATAGTGTCTTTAAAAAATATCAAATATACATTTATTGATGTGATATAAGATTTAAGATGATATATAATGTTTATAATATAAAAAAATAAAAAATAAAAAATAAATGGTATAGTAAAAGTGTTCATTCTTTTGAATTATTCTTAAGTAAAAATACAATACATTTATACTGAAATGATTTATTTGAAAATGTATTTAAAACATACCAAAGGTTTTTTTGTTTTAATAACATATTAAAAAAAATTAAAACAGAGATAATTAATTTTTGTAAGTTTTTTATAAATAATATGTTAATTTTATAAAATTATAAAAGATTTTTATAAAATAAAAATCATTTTAAATATGATAGAGTTCATATTAAATTAAACATAAAATAATAATATTGTGAAGTTTATTGTGATGTTAATTTTAATTTTATTGTATTTTTTTATTTTATAGAATTTATATATTATATGTTAAATTGTACTCTGTTTTGATTTTTTTTATTTTTTATAAATTTATATTCCATTTTAAGAGTTATGATTTAATCATTAATAAAATATATTCAAAATTTATTTATAAACTTTAATTGATATATTTTGAATGGATTTATTTTTTGGTATTATGTGTTAATATTTCATTATGTTATCATACAAATATTTAAAGACTTACATTCATGGTAAGATAATTGATTTATTATTCTTCAACCTTAACATTGACTTCTTTATAAGTTATGAGATTGAATTATAATTTTTTTATAGTTTATACAAGTTTTTTATTAGAGGTATGATATTATTTATTTCACTCTAGAGTAATGAACCACATTATAAGAAATTTGGGTTGGAACCTCATTGGTCAGGGAACATATATTCATTCTAGAAATGTGTGGGTTATCTGCATGTTTGTACATGATCAACCTTATGGTGTTTAATTATATCATTTTATTATAAGCATTTTTATGTAAGGATATAATATGAATTATGAATATGATACATCTGGATAAGAATAAATATAGTGTAATTTTAATTTTTTTTTATAAACACAAGCTTGGGGTTGTGTTAATAGTTACACATCAATATAGAGTGAACATGTTGATTTAGTTAATGGAAAAGGGATTCCAACCAAAATAATTTTAAGAATACATATATGTAAAGGAATCCAAGAGGTAAAATTTTCTAAATAAATATCAATTTTAGAAAAATAATTTTCATATTCCTTCCAAGGGTGAAACATTACAAGACAAAAATTATCCAAACATATATTCTCTGTAGAATTAGGGTTCACATGGAATATCATATATAAGGAATAAATGTTATTAGTTACCCCAATAGGATCATATTCAACTATTTGGTTTTTTCATTAGGTTTGACATGAGTATAAAACCCTAAAGGATATGATTCTGGAGGAAAAAAACTGATTTTATTCATATGATGGATTAGGATGCGACTTCTTTTCCAAATAATTCAAGAGACATATTTGATATGAGTGACATGATGACCTACATAAATAGAGAAGTGGTGAGATGAACCCAAAAGTGGACACACTACATAGTGAAATATGGATCATAGTCCTATAATGGATATGATTTGATTTTAAAAAGGACATCATTTTAGTGGGTATACATTTAATTAAATTCCTTATTAAATTAAAATAAAAAATAATACTCATGAGGTAAAATATTTTACTGTATATATTATAGTTTGATCATTATCCTACATGAATTTGAGATATTTATTTTTAATGGTGAAGAAAAATGGAAAACACTCCTTGAACTAGCATATAAAATTTATAATAGTTCATAAGAAAGATAGAAACATCAATGTTTTTGGGACACCCCTTCCCAAATAACTGACAAGTGAATCATTCAATGAATATGTATGACATCATAGTTATATATACCTATCTATTAATAATTGTGATTCTATTTTGTAGGTTTTGAGTACATCATGAAATTCTAGTAGTTTTTTATAAAACCTAGTTTGGTCGCTGCCTATGAGGCACATTCATGATGTGAAAGTGATTATCGATGTGAATATGTTTCTAGGAAGATGCTACAAATTCCATTCAGAGGATAAAAATGGTTCTGATAAAAAAAATTCATTTCAATAATTTTTCAATTGAGATTTCTTGAACCAAAGGTGGTTCTTTTTTTAGTATACATGGAACTCATCAAATTCACACTTTGAATATGGGATTCATGTTGTGAATCATTTGAGACTTATAGGATTTTATCATGAAGTAATCTTGAATCTTAATTCATTATCTCTTAATATTTCCTTCCTCAAACAATAGGATTTTCTATTCGATTGTGTGTGTCTTACCTCATTCTAAATATCCTCATTTGGTGTTCAATCACTATGGTGGGTGTGTCACTTCTCTCCATATATATTGTGTGATCTACTACCAGAGGATGATTCTCATATTGGTTATGGTTCAAATGGTGTGTTTATTGAGGTATGTGGGATATAAATTCTCTATTGGATCTTTCTTATAATGGATTTTGATTATGAGATGTGGGAATCATTTTTATATCCACCTTTATCGTCTTTTCTTTCCCTATGGTATTGTTTTGTCCTATTTTGAGTATTGTTTGACCTGAGTTGAGGTAGGTGGTTCTATCTCTATCAATTTTCAAATGAACCTCGATCTAATCCTATATTATATACTATTTTATAAATTAATTGGAATGTTTATTTTCTATTCATAAATGGATATACAATAAAATACGGGGTTTCCCTTGGTTTCTCTAAAGGAATATGGGTTTTTTAAATCATTTTGAAATGGGTTTTCAAATAATTTTTGATATAAGAAAAGGGTTTTTTAAAATTTATTATGAAAATACCATTAGAAAATATTTTGGTAATGTAGAACATGAGAAGCCTTTGGTACTTATTTGGAAGGTGTATCTTTGGGCCATCATCAATTTTACTACCGGGGATTTCATACATAGTGTGTTCCTCTCCTCTATATATCAGTTATTCTATAGACTTGATATTGACATTATTGGTGTGGTTACTCATGGGGTGTTCCTCTACTCTGTAGGATTATTTTTCTTGGTGATTGATTTTTCAATAATAATTTATTATGATATAAGTTGTTTTCTAGACTCATATGTTATGATCCTTAGCTTATTTACCATTTTGATTGTCTTTTTATTACTGTTTCTTCGATATACCTATATTGAAATTGAGAAATTTTTATGGAAATTAACTTTTGAAACTATCTTCCATGACTTATTTTGGAACTATGGAAAAAGGGAAATACTTATTGTTCTTTTGATATAAACTTATTTATCATTTAAAAAGAAATATTTTCTTTTAAATGAGTATATTTGGATTCTTTGTATAGAGATATGATATCAAAAACCTGAGTGGGATCCAACTGAGCCTACTTATTTCACACCCTACACACCCCTTTGGTGTTATGTAGACCCGATTATGTCTTTTGATAAAGGAAAAAAGAAAGGTGTCATAGTGAGGCAGCAAGGTTTTATGTCAACTGGGTATGAGTAGCTAGCAACGATAGAGTGGGACACTTCTCATGTCACCAAAATGAGTATTAAAATTTATTTTATGTTTTCCATTGATGTTGGACTTTTACTTTTTATTTTTTCTTTCTTCTATGAGTTTTATTACTCCAGCTATTTTATTTCATTTACGGAATATGTCACTTTTGGTTATTCATCCACTATTTCATTCTGATATGTCTATATATGTCATTTCATCTACTTATGAATTGGAAGATTTTTTCACTCTTGTTTTTGTTAATTCATAGAGGCTAGTTTCCAACTTGCGGGCATTGGGAAATCCCATTTGGTATGTTACAAATCGGTTTGGGTAAATGTTTATGAGGGTATCCCAGGTCATTTTCATTACAAATTGGTATCAAAGGTTATTTTTCCTCATGATTACTTGTTAGGGGATGTTTTTTTAGAGTATATATTAGACTATTATAACCTGATATATATGTTACAGTGAGTGTTGAGAAATACCTTTCCATGAAGAGACTCTAGTTCCCATGGAAATTTTGAATGTTTATCTTTTATGTTGGCTTCTTAATCATATTCTCAGTTTGGTTACATTTATTAGATTTGAAGTGAGATTATCATATTTCTTGATCATTTATTCTATTTTCAATGTACATTTATATGCCTCTAAGACATATCATATGAGTTCCATTGGAGGGTGCAGTGGATTATCTTAAATGTAGTCCTCCTATATATCAGAATATTATAGTTGATATTTAGTGAGTAGTTTATGCCACAAAATAAACTATCCCACAAGACCATAATTTATTTTTTGAGTTATTTCCATGTTTTAGAGATAAAGGGATCAACCTCATGGGTTTTTATGCAAGAAACCACCGTGATTTAAGGTAAAAAATGATCTTTAAGTAGAAGAGGAATCGATGGATAAGATTGATCAAATAATAAACTTATTGGATACACCTAAGACCATCAGTTTTAAGTTTAAAAAATTTAAGCATGAGGGTCCTAGATAGAAATAGTGGGACTCCATGGTGTAAGAAGAAAAAAATATGGGTTTGGATAGAAAGGGTTTCAAGACACATTTCGTCCATTAGTTCTGTCTAGAGTGTATCATTATGGAAAAGTATTTTATATTCCTTTGTTTGTAGTAGGGAGATAATTTAGTGTCTTATTACACCTATTATTGTGTGGATCTAGATCATTTTTCTCCACAATTGATAAATAATGATCAGCTAAAAGCTCCAAATTACCTATAGGGATTGCGATCTAATATCAGATCATAAGTATTTATATTGATTATTTCTACATATATAGAGATGGTAGATAGATCTATCGTGGTAGAGATGAACATGGAGGCAATATTTTCTTTTCTTCCCCTTCTCTTCCACATATTGGAAGCTTTATTGGCCCATAGGTAATGAAGAAGACGTGTCTTGAACATCATATCAATGGTGGAGGTGGTTCTCAATAATAGGCCTCCTCAGCACCATCAGCTACAACTAGAATTGTTCCACTAATTTTCTATAATTGTGACAAGGTTGGTCACACTTGTTATTTTTGTTCTGCAGCTGTGATGTTGTGGAATGGTTGTATCCACTATGGCCATCGACAACAACTCTCTCAGGCTATGTCTATTACACAATACGATCATAGATCATTACCACCAAAGGCCTATATGGCATAGTCATAAGATTCAAATTACATAGGGATCTAGCTACAGGTCTCATGAGTGAAGCACTATAACATAGTGGGTGAGTTTCTAGTGGAGGTTGAATCATGTCTAATGACAACGAGTGGTTCCAATCATTTTATATATTCTATAGAGACTGATCTAGTAGATATAGGTGCATCTAAATAATTTATATCTACCTATCTTATTGATGTGTTGAAACATCCATCAAAACTCATGTTCTTTTTTATGGAGTTAGTGACATCTCTTAAAAAGAGTAAATAATGGGAGTTTCAAAGTCCTTCTTGTTCTATATTGATAGATGATGCAGAGTTAGTCTGAAATTTCCCCATTCTTGATCTAGATCTATTTGAAATTATCATTGTTATGAATTGTCTTGTTTCACAAAATAATGATATTGATTATTACCATTAGTGAGTCCTGTTATCTACTTTTGATGGGATCTCTGGGGTGATTCAATGAGAGTGGGATCTGAGGTTTGTTCATGTAGGACCTTTCCACCAAGATCTTAAGAGGTTGTTATTAACCTATATAGTTTATCCTAATGATTTCCCCTATTGGAGATCAAACAATGGTTGTTAGGGACTTACTAGATATTTTATAAGATGAATTATTGGGTATTAATATAGAGAGGGAGGTGGAGTTTATGATTAATCTAGTTCTAGGTATGTGGTCGATCTCCATACCCAGTTATCATATGGAACCATCTTAGCTGAAAGAGATCAAGATTCATTTGGATGATATGATATAAATGAGGTTTATTCACCCTATTGTTTCACTATGGGAATCGCTAGTAATAATTTACATGAATGTTGATGGTTTAATTTTATTATGGGTTGATCATCATATTTTGAATAGGTTTGTGGTTAAGAATAAGTATCCTTCACCCAAAGTGGATGATTTTTTTTACTAGTTAAATGGGATAAAGTAGTTCTCGATGTCTTATCTTTTTATAGGATATAATTAGCTCATATTTTAGAAGTTTGATATACCCATAATGGAATTCAGATCTATGTATGGAAATTATGAATATCATATGATTCCTTTTTGTCTGAATAATTCCCCTATGAATTTCAGGGATCTGATGAACCTAATATTTTATCAGTATCTCGAAACCTTTGTGGTTGTGTTTATATATGATATCCTAGTTTATTAAAGGCCAAATCATAAGCATGATCACTATCTAGGTTTGGTTTTGGAAATATAAAGGAGTCATTTTTTGTATAGAATGTATTCAAAATGTAGTTTTTAGATCTAAAATGTAATGTTTCTGGGATATGTGATTTATGAGTGTGGATTTTTAGTCTATCTCGAGAAAGTGAAGGTTGTATTTTCATGTGAGGTGACACAAAATTTATTTGAAATATGGATCTTCATTGGTCATGATCTATACTATCAGTGGTTTATTATGGATTTATCAAATTTGGAATCAATTTCACTTATCTTACTAGTAATGGGGTTAACTTTTTATGGGATTCAATGTGTTAGACTTATTTTAATGAGTAGAAATTACTTCTAACATCAAAAAATATTATGAACTTACCTTAATTGGGTAAGGGGTGTGTAGTGTACTGTGAATCTTCTAGTAATGTTTTAGGTTTTATGCATATATAGGATGATAATGTTGTGGCCTATGGTTCTCTTCAAATTCAACCACATAAGAAAAATTATATGAATCATGATTTGGATCTTTCTATAGTTATGAATGTTATTAAGAGTTGGCAGCATTATCTTAATAGGAATATATTCATATACCTTTCTAACTGTAATAGTTTAAGATATATAGTTTCTTATATGGAGTATAATATCATATAGATATGTATGGTGGACCACCTATATATTTTCAACTTTGACATTTTTTAAACCCTAAGAAGGGTGAATGTTGTTGCAGACACTAATAGCAGGAATGTGCCATCACATGATATATTGGAATCGAATAAGGAATGTAACCTGATCAGAATATTATTTTATTTTCATATAATTGTTATTTAGTATGATTTAGGAATGGTTTTTAATAGTGCCCAGTTATCTTCAACTCTCCTTGATTCTGTTCTATAGGGACAATATCATAATTATGACTTCAAAGGAATCAGAGACACCCTTTATAAATGGAGACTATCTATTGTTTTTATCTCACTCCTAAGGGTATTATAAACTTTGGGAATTGGTTTTTCATCATAGAACCTATGAGGAGTTCAATTTTATATTATTTTCATATTTCTTTATGGGTTGTTCATTCGGGAACTGTAAAGATGTATTTTGAAACAAGATGTGGATTCTAGTGTTTGAGTATAGAGCATGACATTACAGATTATATATCCTACTATTACACTAGCCAACTGATAAAATGTATCCCCTAAAACCTTCTTGTTTTCTTTATCCACTTCCAATTCTAGTTTGGGTATTATATGAGGTGTTTATGGACATGGTTGTCGGATTAACATAGACTCCCTAAGGGAATGATGTTATATGGGTGGTGATTCATCTTTGATGAAATATGCTCATTCTATTCTAATTAGAGACACCACTAAGGTTGAATACCTTGGTAATTTATATGTGTAAGAGGTTTTGAGGTAACATGGGTTTATATCTTTCATTTTTTGGATAGGGATCCTAGGTTTAATTATATGTTATAGAAGAGTCTCCAAGAGATGATGTGGATACACATTTAGTTATGTAAAGAATAGGATCCACATACAGATGGTCAGATAGAGCATATAATTCATATCCTAGAGGATATTCTCTAAGTCTTTGTTCTAGATTTTATTAGACTATGGGATAGCCATCAAACACTATTTGAGTTTGAATATAATAATAACTACCATTAATCAATTATAATGGATCCTTTTAAGACATTTTATAGTTAGTTGTGCGAATCACATATTTATTGGGCATAGGTGGGTGAGGCCTCTCTTGTGGGATCAAGAAGTCAGTTAGGATTCAGGATATAAATTGGTATTTGGATATAGGGCACAATCATAATAAATCATATGTAGAATGTCGATGTAATCCTTTAGAGTATGAAATGGGTTAATGGATTTTCTTGAATGACCATCCTTAGTTGGGTCACTTTTGTCTTTGGAAAGAAGGCATGTGGGCTTCAAGATATATGGGATTATTTGAGGTCACTGAGTGTCTTGGGAGGGTTTCAAATTGGTTGGAATTACTAGTTAATTTTTCAGGTTTTCATTATTTTTCAATTATCTTAGCTCAAGAACTACCATTCTAGTGCCTCTAAAGTTCTATGTTTGGAAGAGATTGAGTTGCATCTAGATATTTTAGTTGTGGAGAACCAATAGATAATCATGATTCTCATGTCAAATTATTATGTGATAAGTTTTTAACACTGGTCATAGTGTTATGCTATCATGGATCAGATTCACACAAGAATTGGGAGAGTAAATCATTAGTGAGGGAGCAGTGGCCTCATATATTTCTAGAGAACCATTCTCCCACATTACATACCAGGGATGGAATTTTTTATGGTGAGTATATTGTGACATCATAGTTAATGTATGGGATATTGTTTTTTGGGATTGAAGGAATTTGAGGTGTTCTTGGATATTTCTACCGAACGTTGTTTGGGAAATTCCTGTAGGGACCATCCACACTGTGAAGGTAATTAACAATGTGAATATTTCACTAGGATGATGTCTTGAATTCTATTCATATCCTGAATACATTTCAGGCTGTAAATAATGTTCACATCATAAATTTTCCAACTGATATTTATTTAACCTGATGAGACGCCTTTTTCAATATATATGAAACTCATGAAATTCTCTCCATTAATATTGAATTGGTGACAAGGATCATTCATTACCTATAGTATTTTATCATTATTCAAGCTTCAATCCTAATTCACTCTCTCCTAACCTTACCAAAGTCAAACCCTAGGATCTTCTTGGTGATTTTTGGCATCTCCTCTCATTCCAGATCATTTCATTTGATTATCGATATCTGTATTTAGTGCATCACTTCTCTTTGGATATTCCATGAGGTGTTCTCTTAAAGGGTTACCCTCTCATTTATTTTAGTGAGACAGTTGTGTTTATTAAAGAATTTGGGATATAAAATCTCTGATATCTATTTCATGTTTGGTATTTTTATTCTGATATGTGGGAATCATTGTAAAGACCTACTTCATTGTCTTTTCTTTCCTTATGGTGTTAGTGGATCCTATTTTGGGTAGTGTTCAACCTGATTTTATTTATTGGGTTCCCTCTATATCCTTTGTTAAATGAACTATAATTTAATCCTATCTTAATAGCTATTTTATAAATGAATTAACAGGATTGTTTTGTGTACATAAATTGATTTTAAATAAAAGTTGATTTTCCCCTTGGTTTTGGTGAAGTAAAATAAGTATTTTTAAATAATTTTGAAATGGTTTTCCAAATAAGGTTTGGTAAAACAAAAGGGATATTTGAAATTTATTTTTAAATCCCCTTTTTAGGATTTTTTAAATTCAAAAAATAGAAATCCTTTGTTTCTAATTTAGAAGGTGTAACTTAGAACCATTGTCTATTTTACAGTTATGGGTTTCACTCATGTGGTGTTCCTATGCTCCTTAGGGATTTTATTCTAGGGACTTGATGTTTATATCATTGGGGGGGGGGTCACTCATGTACTATTCCCATACTCCCTATTATTTTTTTCTAAGGGATTGAGTACACACTATTCATTGATTATGGTACATGTAGTCTTCTTGCCCAACATATTATGATCCTTGGTCTATTTAACATTATACTTTGTCTTTGTATTGTTATGGATTTGATATAAATTATTTCATGTTCTTAAATTTTTATTCAAATTATTCTTTGATACTATTTTTCTTGACTTGATTTGGAACTATAGAAAAATGGAAATATTTACCATTATTTTGAAATAAAAAGATTTTTTTTCATGAATTGTATTCAAGAAAATGAAATTATTGGGATTTTTTTATAGAGACTTGATATGGAATACCTTGGTGGGAACCATCAAATCTTGTTTACCTCACACCCTACAAACCCCTTCAGTGGTGTGCATACTAGGTTATGTATTTTGATGTTGTAAAAGGAATGGCTCTGTAGTGAGGTGGTGAGGTTTTATGTCAGTTAGGTATGGGTATCTCATGGTGACATGGTGGGATGCTTCCCACATCATCATATGAATTAGCCATATTTATTTTTATTTTTCCTATGTTGTTGAACTTGTACATTGGGTCTATTCTGATTGATTTTAGTTTTATCACTTTTGTTATCTTCTTTCAGTTTTGGAATATATTTATTCTAATTATTCTTCTGTTGTTTCTTTATCTCCATATATGTGTGTGTTATTTCATCTACTTATAGTTGGGTGAAACCATTTCCTCTTTTTTTATTTGATTCATGGGTACTAGTTTCCAACTCATGGGGATTGGAAACATCCTTCAGGTATGTGGCAGATCAGGTCAGGTAGCAGTTTAAGTAATGAACTGATAATTCTCATTGGATTAAGAGTATAATGAGTCATTACTTGTCCTTAAGAGACATCCCCAAGACGCCAAATGCTAGCAATAAATGCAGAAGGTTTTAAAATAAAAGTGGGGGATGATTTACCCTTTAAGAAAGAAACCAATAAACCAACCAACCATAACTAAACAATTCACTACATGATGCATGAACATAAGAAAGAAAACCCAACAACTTCATATATCTCAAAACCACATCAAAGTGTGCAAAAATGGAATACCAAACAAGTTAAAATGTAAATAGAGGATAAACAACTAAAGAACCTTAAGAGACCACAAGACTCCATTCTCCACAAGATTTAAGCTCTACAATCCCCGAACATCCCAAATGTCATGAGGTGGTTCTAAAAATGTGATAAATGTTACCTTTTCCCCTGTCCCTGAAGATAGAATCTGTAAAAGCACCAAAGTTCCAAGGTAGGAGTGAGTATAAAACTCAGTAGGTTTTCCCCAATGACTTCCCTACTCACACCACTAGGATAGAAAAGTTATTAAAAGTTATATAAAATAGTTTAAATAATTTTTTTTTCTAAAAACAGTTTGTAGCACAATATAAACAAGTTCCAAAGCCATTTGTAACCACATGAAAATGAGAGCTATTGAAACCAATTTTTACAGCAAGTTATTTTTCCAGAAAAATAACTAAACAATGATTTGAAACCATTTTTCAACATTCTTCTATCATACCCAATCCATTCCACACATCCGCACAAACAACCATTCAGGTAACCTGTATCTCCATATAATTGCGAGTGGTGAGTCATACTTTTACTAAGTCATCCCTAGTGAACCAATTGATGGGGGAGACCCCTAACCCTTATCCATCCCATTAATGATGGGGGAGACCCCTAACCCTTATCTATCCTACATGCACCCTTTGACAAGGGAGATCCCTAACCCTTATACATCCGGTTAATGATGGGGTAGACTCTTAACCCTTATCTTCCCTACAAAACTGTGAACACACACAACCATAATGTCAAAAACCTAGCGTGTTCAACCAATTCTAACCATTTCAATAAAACTGTACATTTATTGAAAACCAAAGAATAAACCAATTTCAAAAAATCCATTTCAATTCAATAAAATATTCCCTTTTATTGAAAACCTCTAATCTAAACCATGTTCCAAAATTCCAGAAAATACCCATTTTAAAATCCATATTTTAAAACAAAGAACCAAAGCACTCATTCAAAATCCCCAATTTTCTAGATTTCGCAACCATCACTCAAGAAGGTTTCAAACAAGTTTTCAAAAACCAAATCACAGTCAATTCAAAAACACACATTCAATTTTAAATAATTTCAATTATTTCTACTTAGTGCAGTTGAGAAAGAAGCCTCATACCTCAAAGGTTTTGGTGAAAACACCAATGAACGAAGAACGCACAAGAAAACTAGGTTGATTCTTCAAGAAACCACCTTAGATCTCTTATCCTAGCAAGATCAAGACCAAATTTCATCATATTTGGCATCTAAACAACAATATATACCTATAATGGGTGTAGATCTAAGGAATTAAGAGAATAGGAGAAGAAAATCTAAGTAGATCTAAGAAACTGATCAATAACGAAGAAGAAAGATCATATACCTCAAGAATCTGGCTTCGATTCACCAAGGGAAGCCTTCATATCACCTCCAGATAGATGGTAGAACCTTATTTGGTCTTAGAAGAAGAAAACTCCTAAGTTATAGCCACATAGGAAGAAAAAGAGCCACTTATAGGTAAAAACGCGTGAGATCCAGTTTTTTAGGATCTCACTTAAACCATCCGCAGGGTTAGTTTGCATGGTTAGACAAATCGTGCGCTAACCGTGCATTAGATACTACCTAGGAAAACCCTCACATGATTTCCTCGCATGGTCTCCCTAACCATGATCCAACCGTGCTGGAGCCACTGCCTCAATATAACCAATTATGTATAGTTTGGCCATATGGTTAGAAAAACTGTGCGCAGCCTGTGCGACTTCCATTATAACTCAAAACTAATTCCAAAGTTATCCAAACTCTCCCATTCATCACCCTTAAACATTATAACCATGAAAAGAAGAAATTGAGGGTTACATACTAGAAACAGAGGGTACTATATTCTCCCCACCATTGGTATTTCTGTCCTTGGAAAGTAGAAGACATTTTCTATTGTGAAAGAGTTATGGCCACTGCACTTTCATTTCCTTCTCACATTCCCAAGTCCCTTCCTGAATATGACCATGATGCCATACAACTTACACTAGACCGATACTTTTTTCCACGCAAGACTTTATCTCACCTATACACAATCTGTACCAGGATATGTATCAATAAAGCATCCAGATCTAGGTCAACGTGATCCCATTTGATCACACGGTCAGGATCAGGTTGATACTTTTTCAACTGAGATACAAAGAACACCTTATGCACCGAACTAAAATATGGTGGAAATTCCAAGCGATATTCCACCTCTTCGACCCATTCTAGTATCTCTAAAGGGATAATGTATCTAGGAGATAACTTTCCCTGCTTTCTAAAATGATGATGTCCAAGTCTTAGAGAGATCCTTAAGAAAACATGATCGCTCATGGAAATTGACAACGAACTTCGACGGTGATCTACATAAGATTTCTGATGAATATGAGCCGTCCCCATCCTCTTTATGACCAACTAGATCTTATCCATTGTTTCTTGGAAAATTCTCAACCAAAATAGTAAATTTTCACTTATTTCCATCCAACGTAGTGGAGAATGAAAAGGATGCCCATAAAATGCTTCAAATAGAGCCATATTTATTAAGGTCTGATAGATTTTATTTTATAAGAAATCCACCAAGGGTATATACTCCTCCCATGAGCCACCAAAATTCATTACACAATCCCACAACATGTCTTCCAATGTCTATATCATCCACTCAGATTTACCATCCGTTTGAGGATGATGCGCCGTTCTCATAGTCAACTGAGTCCCAAGAGATTGCAGTAAGGATTTACAAAAGTGAGACATGAAACTTGGATATCTATCTGAGACTATTGAAATTGGTACACCATATCTATTTACCACTTCTCAAATGTATATTTTTGACATATCCTCCACCGTATGAGTTTCACGAATAGGAATGAAATGAGATGACTTGGTAAGATGATTTACTATCACCCACATGACATCATGTTTCTAAACTGTTCTTGGAAGACCTATAACAAAATCCATCGCTATCTTCTCCCATTTCCACACTGGAATGGCCAAATATTGCAACATAACATCTAGTATATGATGCTATTATTTAACCTACCAACAAGTTAAGCACCACAAGACAAACTCGGCCACCTTCCTTTTCATGTCGCTCCACCAAAACTACACCTTCAACACCTTATATATCTTTTTTGTACCTGGATGTACAACCCATATCGTATGGTGGTAATAATGAAGGAGTTTTTCCTGATAACACATAGGTACAACCATCCAATTTTTAAAGCACAAAATTGAACTCCCATCAAGTTTACAGCCCTCAATGGTCTCCCCACCATTGAGTTTTGAACTCATCACCAAACATTATGCATCAGATGTTTGTGACTCTTTGACCATATTTACCAAATCAGGAACAAGTGTAGCTAGGAAGAAAATCATAACATCACTTTAGTCTTCACATTCTACATGAATGTCAGCTAGGACCGACATCAACTGACATTCATATAAAGCCTCCTTTTCCAACTGAGCATATGAATTTCTACTCAATGCATCCACCACAGAGTTCCCTTTCCCTGGTGTATACATCAAGTCAAAGTCAAACATCTAGAGGTACTCCATCTATCTCCTTTGTCTCAGATTTAAATCTAGCTGTGAGAAAATGTGTTTCAAGCTTTTGTGGTCTGTGAACATAGTGAATTTCTCACCAAAGAGATAGTGTCTCCATGTTTTCAAGGAATGAACGACTGCAACTAACTCCAAATTGTGTGTTGGGTAATTCTTCTCATGCACCCTCAATTACCTCAAACTATAAACAACCACATGGTCTCCTTGCATGAGAACATAGACCAACCCTGATCCTGAAGCATCACAGTACACCACATACCCTTGTCCTGATTCTGGAAAAATCAAGATAGGTTCTGATGTAAGCCAGACTTTCATATCCTGGAAATACTTATAGAATTCCTCTATCCATTGGAATAGATCATTCTTCTTTGTTAGAGCTATCATTGGTGAAGCTAGTTGTAAGAAATCACATACAAAGAGTCGGTAGTAACCATCTAGACCAAGAAAACTTTGTATCTCGAAGACATTCTTTGGTGGTTTCCCTGACATAACAACTTCTATCTTTTCAAGATCCAAAAAAAATGCCTTTTTGAGAAATTAAATGGCCAAAAAAATGTATTTCCTTTATCCAAAAATCACACTTTGATAATTTTTCATACAAACAACGATCTATCAATATTTATAAGACTGTTTCTAGGAATTCCTCATGGTTAGCCATTGTCTTTGAATACACCAAGTTTTCATCCACAAACACCACAAAAAAACAACCCAGATATCACTAAAATATACGATTCATCAAATCCATGAAGACTTATAGTGAATTTGTTAGACCAAAAGGCATGACTACATATTCATAGTGGCTATATTTTCTTCTGAAAACTGTCTTCGGAATATCTTCCTTTTGAACTCTCAATTGGTGATATCCTAATCATAAGTCAATATTGGAGAACCACTGATCTACCCTTAATTGATCTAATAGGTCATCAATGTGTGTACGTGGATATCTATTCTTTATCATAACTTGGTTAAGATTATGATAATCAACACATAGCCTAAGATTTCTATCTGCTTTCTTCACAAACAAGACCAATGCTGCCCACAGAGATGTACTTGGTCAAATAAAAACCTTTCTTTTCAGTTCCTCCAATTACACTTTCAATTCCCTTAACTCTATTGGTTCCATCCTATAAGACAGAAGGAAAATATAACTGGTCCTTGGAAGGAGATCAATCATAAGCTCCACTTCACTTATAGGTGGAAACCCTGAGAAGTTCTCGAACAATACATCTAGAAATCGATCCACAATTTCTTGAAAAATACTTTCCTTGATCTCTCCATTGATGCTAAAGTCAATGCTACCAAATTTTAAGAGATCATTCCCATAATTGGTGCCAAAAAGTTATTTTCACCTTTCTTTACTATTCTTTATCCTATGAAGAGATGCTTGATGTCGTCCTCAGTCGTGAAACTAACTGTTCTCCTATAACAGTCAATGTGAGACTTAAAATTGTCAACCAATCCATACATAAGATTAAATCATATAAATCCATGTAAAAAATTGAGAAGTTCCATTTTATCTTAGCTTCATCAACATTTATAACACATGTTCTGCACACAAAGTGTTGGAATTATCTTTCACTAGGAGGAGTTTTCAATTTTAAAACAGAAGGAATCATTTCAAACATTAAACATAGAAAATCAACAACACAAGAAGAAATTAAAGAATGCGATGCACCAGTATCAAAGAATACTTTCACAAGCGTATAATTAAAAAGAATCATACCTCTCACCGTTGATGGTCCAGCTTGATCATCAAAAATCATCTTCTCATCTCTATTCAATTGCTTCTTTTCTTCACTCTAATCCTTGTTTCCCTGATGAGATTGTTCTCATTACATCGAAGTATATGGTGTTTGGGACACATGAGAAGTTTCTCGTGAACCCGACCTTAGAGCATTGTGACAAAATCACTTAAGATGTCCCATCTTGTTGTAATTATGGAATGATTTTGGTGGTGCTGCACACTCTCGCTTGATGTGACACAGTGAACCACACTGAAAACATCCAAGATTGATCTTGTCTTTTGGAGGAAGTTTAATTGCTCATGTGGTTGGATTCTGATATGTTCTATGTTCTTGAGAAAAGGTGTCCCACTTCCTCTTCATATTAGTGATAGAGTAATCAGCTCATCTACTGAAGATAATCATACTTCCTCTAATTGGATTTTCAGTAGTGACATATATCATATACAGGGTATCTAGTTGTAACCACAACTCAATGGTTTGAAAAGTCTGAGCAATGCTTTGAAGCAACTATTAGTTTACCTATGGCTCAGATGCAACCACATTCTCCACAGCTTCTTCAGGTTGGTTTCTATGATGCCAACTAGGTGACATTTTCTAAACCAACAACAAACTCTGACAATCTCACTCTATAGAAACCGATGGCTTAGAATTTAAATTTATATCACACCAACTATCACAAAATTGTTTTTCAAAAACAACCTAGTTCCATGTTCAAACATTTTTGAAACATTAATTCATGCTTTTGAAAACCAAACCATTTTCAAAATACACCCAATATATTCTTTTCAAAATATTTCATTTGAAAACAAATTTTGAATTTTTCAAAAATTTATACCTTACACACAAATCATAAATCATTACTCCAAATGAAATATGCAATCCTAGTGGGAAGTCATCACTCTATAATTCATGTCATGATCTTATCATTGGATAAACCCATGAAAATGATATTTTCATCATTCTAGAAGTGTCTCCAAAACACTTATGTACCCAAATCCCTGGTAACTTGAAGTTCATCATAAAAGGGTTAGCTACGTACTTTTATGATATAGATTTCAAGTTCTGAAAATCCTACTCTTTTATAAGATTCCAACCCTAGGAATAAAAAAGAAGGAATTTCAACTCCAAGACCAAGAACACTGATGAACACTTGTTAGGCAATGACTGAACAAGCTGATAAAATTTGTTCCACAAAAGAAGAACCAAACCGATACCATTTGTAATGACCCACTAATTATCATTGGATTGAGAGTACAACGAGTCATTACTTGTCCTTAAGTGACATACCCAAGATGCCAAAGGATGGAAATAAATGCTTAAGGGTTTCAAATAAAAGTGGAGGACGATTTAACCTTTAAGAAATAAAACAATAAACCAACCAACCATAACCAAACCATTCACTAAATGATGCATGAACATAAGAAAGAAAACTCAACAACTTCATATATCTCCAAACCACATCAAAGTGTAAAAAAATAGAAGACCAAACAAGTTTCAATGTAAATAGTGGATAAACAACTAAAGACTGTCAAGAGACCACAAGACTCCATGGTCCACAAGCTCAAAGATCCACAATCACTAAATAACCCAAATATCATGAGGTGGTTCTAGAAATGTGAGAAACGTTACCTTCTCCCCTGTCCTGAAAGATAGCATCTGCAAAAGCACCAAAGTGCCAAAGTAGGGGTGAGTATAAAAATAAGTAGGTTTTCTTCAATGACTTCCCTACTTACGCCACTAGAATAGAAAAGTTAACCAAATTTATATAAAATAGTTTAAATAAAATGATTTCTAAAAATAGTTTGTAACACAATATAAACAAGTTCCAAATACATTTGTAACCAAATGAAAATGAGAGCTATCGAAACAAATTTTTACAGCAAGTTATTTTTCTAGAAAAATAACTAAACAATGCTTTGAAACTATTTTTCAATATTCTTTTATCATACCCAACACATTCCACACATCTATAAAAAAAACTGTGCATGTAACCTGGATCTCCCTATACTTGCGAGTTGTGAGTCATCCTTTCACTAAGTCATCCCCAGTGAACCAATTGATGGGGGAGAGCCCTACCCCTTATCCATCCCATTAATGATGGGGGAGAACCCTAACCCTTATCCATCCCATATGTACCTTTTTATGGGGAAGATACCTAACCCTTATCCATCCCATTAATGATGGGGGAGACCCTTAAACCTTATCTTCCCTGCAAACCTATGAACACACACAACCATCACGTGAAAAAACCAACTGTGTTTAACCAATTCAAACTATTTCAATAAAACTATAATTTTATTGAAAACCAAAGAATAAAACAATTTTAAAACAGAAATTTCACATCAATAAAACATTCCATTTTATTGAAAATATATAATACAAACCATGTGCCACAATTACAGAAAATCCATATTTTAAAATCCATATTTTAAAACCAAGAACCAAAGCACTCATTCAAAATCCCCAATTTTCTATATTTCACAACCATCACTCAAGAAGGCTTACAACAAGTTTTCAAAAACCAAATCACAATAAATTAAAAACCGAACATTTAATTTTAAATCATTCCAGTTAGTTCTACTAAGTGGAGTCAATAAATAAGCCTCATACCTCAAAGGTTTTTGTGAAAACCCCAACGAACGAATAACACACAAGAAAATCGGGTTGATTCTTTAAGAACCTGCCTTAGACCTCTTCTCTTAGAAAGATAATGATCAAATCTAATCATATTTGGAATCCAAACACCTAGATATACCTATAATGGGTGTATATCTATGAAATAAAAAGAGGAGGAGAAGTAGATCTAATTAGATCTAAGAAACCAGTCATGGACAAAGAAGAACGATCACATACCTCAAGAATCCGGATTTGATTCACCAAGGGAATCCTTAAAATCACCTATGGATCAATTGGAGAACCTTATTTGGACTCAAAAGAAGACAAATCTTGATTTATGTTCACTTAGAAGAAAAATGAGCCACATAGAGGAAAAAATGTGTGAGATCTAGTTTTTTAGGATCTCACTTAAACCATCCTCACAGTTGGTTCACACGATTAAAAAACCTTGCACAAACCATGTGTTAGCTACTATCTAGAAAGGCCCTCTATATGTTTCCTCGCACGGTATCCCTAACTTTGCTCCAACCTTACTAGAGCCACTTCCTCAAGAGGACCAATTACACACGGTTTGGCCGCATAGTTAAACAAACTATGCGTCGCCCGTGCGACTTCCATTTTACCTCAAAACTACTTCCAAAGATCTCCCAACTCTCCCATTCATCACCCTTAAACATTATAACCCTAAAAATAAGAATGTAAGGGTTACATACTAGAAATCGGGGGTACTATAGTTTATGAGGGTATCCCGGGATGGTTTGTTATAATAAATATAAATGATTATTATTATAATATGAATGATTTTGATAATATATCTAATTTAATTATTTTATCAAAGGAGTCTATATTTCAAAAAAAACTTGATAGTATTGGAATATTCATGATAATATAAAAACTAATAAGTCCCTATCCATAATAAGAAAGAAATTATAGGTGCATGGAGTAAATGTAATTTTTTAGATAAAAATGACATAGAGAAATTAATGATATTCTCATGTAATTAATATGATTTCATATATTAATGACTTAAGGTTATTGGTATTCCATTATGTCTTTATATTGTAATATAAATTATTCTATAATCATCTATATAATTGTTTTCATAGTTCATTATAAATTACCACATGAATGAGTTCAAAAAAAATGTCTCGAATCATTTTAATATGTTGAGGAATGTTCTGTTGGGAATGGGAGTTTGAGGATAAATTATTTTATGGACAACATAATATAGTTATGAATTAATTTATAAGGAGTGCACTAGAGGATCTAATAGTCATCATCAATCATTAAAACCTAAGTGTGGAGACAGGATGGAGGGGTAGTGCTTCTAATATTGTAAAACAAGTTGCTAGTGAAGGAATAGTCAATAATACCTAATAGGTTACATGAAACAATATAGAGATCCACAACATGAATTAATATTATAGATATCAATTCTTATATTTTAATGGGTGTATGACACCAATTTTTCATGATACATGTGTTGAAAATATGTGCATATGTTCAAAGAGGAAGAAGTGTTAATCTTTATAGTTTTAAACAAGAATTAAAATAATAATGAAATGGGTGGATATATTGGTAATCAGATGCAGTTGAATTCTTCAAATATCATTTGGATCATAATAAATTTTATTAAATTTTATCTTTCTTTCCACTTATATAATAATATATGTTATTAATAAAAATGATTATTATTAATGGAGGAGATGTTGTGTATAATAAACATGGTTATGTTTGATCTATGTTAATAACATGTTTGAAAAGTGGTAAAGATAAAAAAATTTCCATTGAAGATAAAATAGTTTATCAGAGAAGTTGGTTAAAATATATTGTAATTAATTACTACTACCCAATTCTAGGATATTTTAATAAATAAAATATTTATTTAAGAATATTACTCTAAAAATATAGAAGGTAAAACATGATATGATTTTAAATAATTTATTTATTCAATATTATTACTATTATAAATAATTATTATTTCCTAACAAAACAAATATCGTAGAATAATATACAATAAATATTATACTTTATAAATGGATAGTAAGGGTAATTTTAGGATTTTTTGATGTCTAAATTTTTATAATTAAAATATTAATCCAATATAACTACACATGAAAGTTATATTATATCATAAATGTGTTTTTGGATATATTTCTGATAAAAAGTATAAATATAAAGAGATATAGATAGTCACTAAAATGATCTCAAACTAATGTTTTAATGGGGGAACATCAAGATTGATAATGATAAACAAATAAGTATTTATAGGAAGATAATATATGTTGTTAATATCATAAAATTTGAATTTTTCATGTAAATAATAATGAATAATATTTTCCTAAAGTAGTATTTTAAGAATATAATTCTCAATATCAACATTATCTATAGAAACTTTCTTTAATTATTTATATAACTAAAGGAGTTTTGGTGGAGGTTTTACTGGATATCCAAATAGATATGTGATCATAATTACATAGTGATGTTATGGTTTTAAAAAAACCCTTATTATATAGAAAAAAGGCACCATAAGTGGTATATCATATATCTATGAATGTTATAAGGTATAATTGATGGATTTTATATAATTATTGAACATATATATGAATATTAAATATATCTTGTTTTACAAAATGCAATATTTACATTAGCATTATCTTATGTTCATATTGTATATTTATGAAGTGAAATTAAAATTAAAATCTCAATTTATGACTATGATATATCTATATTTGATGTTCATAATGATATATTCATGGTTGTGGATAAATATTATGGTAATCATGAGTTATATTGTATAGGACACAAAAGATGTTTTTTGTTCTATACTACCCAACGATTATACAACATAGAGTGTCATACATTATGTGTTTAGTATTTTAGGGTTACATGTTCTATATTTAGTCCTTATAACTAACAATGGATGTATACCTTGAATAAGGACTTTAATACACTAATACCTTATTTAATATATCATTTAGGGTGATCTAATCAAGGTTTACTTTGGTCTGTTACTTATCATGTTATTAGTTGAGTCTTAACCATGATTGTATTTGAACTCTCATATAATTATTATAACATAAGGGCCATCGATAATGGCTGATTATGGAATATTATATAAATTACAAGATAAGGTACATGTGATTTTTTTATATTTGGATAGGATAATGTTATATACTAAAAAACATGGGTAAATTAATTTTGATATATTAATCATCAAGCTAGAAAATATTCTAAGAATTGAGGAAACAGTAGTATGATATATGGGAAGGAAATAATAAATGTCCCATTTTCACTCAATTTCCTAGAAGGATGTATTGTATTATAATCAAAATGTATATATGATATAGATTTTGGGTATATGTATGATGATATATGTGTTTCATATAGATCAAACCTTATCCTTGTATAACCTCAATGTAATTGAAAAATTATCGGAGGTCAATCATTCCTTATAATTTTATATTAATGAATTCTTAATTTTTTTAGTGTTATATGGTTTCCTAAGATCACAATTTTTGGTTTTATGAATGTGTATTATGTATTTTTATAAACTGGTTTTTAAAAATTATAAGAGATCCCTGAAATTTTTAATGGAGGATAACTCAATGATTTCTTTGAATGGGTTTTTAGTATTTCTTAAGTATAATATATCATGTCATGAAATTGAATAAATGATTATCAAAGTAGTATTCCAGAAGATATGAAAAATGGGTTTTTTATATGGTCTCACATATTGTTACATATTATGTGTCATAAATTAAATTTTCACAAACTTTATGAGGATTTAGTGAAAATGATATATTTATAGAAATGTACACTAAATTTTACATAACGATTCACTACTTTTTACCAAGTTGTGTTAAATGTTGATATAAAACATGACATATTGTGTGTATCTATTTCATGGTGTGATGAATAGAGATTCATGGGTTCATTAAAAATTTATTTTAATCATTATGTCTTCTACATCATGCTATCATTAATGGATTGATTATATTATGATGATAATTTGAGATGTCCAACTATTTAGAATGATGGTGAAAATTTTAATCGATCATTTTTAGATTTGATGTGTATGTTATAGATAGTTATAATGGTTAATTTTTTATGTAGATTTTAATTTTTATGATATTATATTTTATTTCTAATTAGGTTCATTGAAATGATATATAAATAAACTATTTTTTTTAAATTTTTTCAGTTATGTAGTCAAAACTACTCAAGATGATGAATAATTTTCCCTTATTTTATTTAATCATTTAAATAAGGTTATAGTTGAACCTAACATAAAATTTGTCCTTTATAAACATAGAAATATTATCATATCCAATGGATTCCTTAGGAGGATAGATAAAAAAAATTCTATAGAGTGATCACGATCATACTCATGGTGAAGATCATAGAAAGATTCAAATAATTAGAGATAAACCACATCATCATTTATTTTTATTATTCAATATAATGTGAATTGATGATGTAGTGGATTTATATTCTCTGGTTGATGATTTCCACTACATTTGGATGACTCTTATACCTTTTAAATTCCATCAATAAATTAATATATTATAACATGCAATCCATATAGAATATTGAATTTTGAAACTATAATGATGTTACTTCTATAAAAATGGAATTTTCAACTACCATGTCAATAAGGAATTAATAAATATGAATAAAAAGGAAATGGAAGATAAAATTGAGTTTGAAATGTTATATTTTTAAAATTAAAATAACAATATAACAAATATATTAATTTTTAAATGTTTTATTTTAATGAAATGATAATGTTTAACATAATTTTTTTTATTTTCAAATGAGAATAATTGCATGAAAGATTATTTAATTAAGGAAAAGAATTTTATAATTCTTTACTTATATAATAATCAAAATTATACTTTATATTGACTTTATATATATCTATTATGTTACCAAATAATAATTATGATCATATTTTTTTGAAATTATACATTTATTCATCTTTATTACATGATTATATTTATTTTCCACTAAACATGGAACTTTATAAGTCAATGGATTCTCTTCCATCATTTTTACAATAATGATAATCTGACACAATATATGATTTCATATTTATGAATAACCAAATATATTAAGATTCATAGAAATTTTATATAATGGTGGGTGTGTGAAAAATTATCTATCACCATAATTTATTCAAAAATTATTTTATTATTCTAATACATTTTGTTTGGATTGATCATGTTGGTTTTTCTATTATGAGATACTATTTTTTATGGAATGGTATAGAATTTCCCATTATGGTGAGAGTTTTATGTTGTATAATTAACTGTATTAGTATGTTATACTATAAATTACAATAATTATTCTTTTATTTCCAATATTTTAAATTATTTTTCTTATAATCCGATGAGAAATAAAAATACTTTATTATTTCTATAATATGAACTATACTAATATCTGTTTATTTTACATGTTTCATTTCATATTAGTTTTCTTCACTTTATTTATCCCTTACTGATATTTATATGGTGAATTATTTTTTCTAATGAAAATCTATGGTTTTTCCCTATTAAAATATTTGGGTTCTTTTATATACTATTTATCGTTATATTTTCTTTCAAAATCCAATAAAACTCTAAATTGATGACTACGATATACTAGTATTGCACTATTTTATAAAAAATGATATTATTAGATGATCGAATCTAAGAATTTATAAGAAAACCATAATACTTTAAAAAAATTTGTTATATATTATGAGAATATTGATGAGAACCTGATTCATGTGAAGAAACTAACACCACCTTAATGTTTGGATGATCTAGGCTAGGATTGTAAAGTCTATAGTTAAACTGGAGAAGAGGTAATATGAATAGGAATTCTTAATATGATATTCAAATTAATATTGAATAATGAAATCTAGAATATGAGTTATGTAATTTTATCTATTTTTAAATGTCCCTGAATTTATATTTTTTTATGTTTTGTAAGACCTTTGTGTGAAATTATAAAAATTTTGAATATCATTTTTACCCTCATTCATTGAATGGGGCCTATGTAATGGTAAGTGCAGTGTTATATGGCGTTTTTTGGGGAGTTTCATGAGGGTAAATCACATTTTATATGAGTTGTGTAAGGGTACATGATTTGATGCATAAGGGTAAAAGAAAATTATATATTTTGTGTATGGGGATGGCCATTTGTCTATAAACTGTGTAAGGGTAAGGTTTGAGTTTAGTAAGGATAATTTATAGTTTTTAATGCTCATTTAAGCATGCCTTATACACTAATTAAAGAATATAACTTCTTTATATGATTTGTGTAAGGGTAGTTTAGAGTTGGGTAAAGGTAACTCATGAAATTTCAATACTGTGTATGAGTAGGTTTGTAGTTTTGTAAGGGTAGACCATGATTTGTAAAGGAAACATAAGGATAAATAGGATCTTAAAAATAGTAGACCTATGTTTTAAAAGGTTGCATTTGGATAACTAATGAACTATGAAAAGGTAAGATGAGTTATGTTATGGTAGGATTGGATTCAATATGTGTGTATGTGTAAGAATATTTACCCTTACATGACATCTATGATCTATAAAAGTGTAAAAAATGTTACCCTTATGTAGTGAAATTTTTGGAAAATATGGATTTAAACCATCCTTTTAGGATTATTTTTTCCCAGATGGACTCTATAATGGATTTTTGACTATTAAAAAAAATCATAGGAACTAATTAACTTGTATAATTTAAGGTTCATAACTCAATTAATCACTCCACATTCATGTTTTTAATTAAGAATGAATTAAATGGTAATTTAATTTACTATTTACAAATATGATGAACTAGAATGCATGTATATTTTCTTAAAATAATCAAACACTTCTTGGATTGGGTTTTTTGGGTTTATCTTATGTTGAGTATTTCATAATTTCTTTTTTAAATTTGGAAAAAACATCATCGATCAAACTGAGGTCTTCATCTTGTTTCTAGGCATAGAAGAACCCCACCCTCTCTACTCTATTCTGATTTTTGTGATTGAAAAGGATTAAACCAAAGAAATAATTCCATATAATCATTTCATATATATGTTTGTAAAATAATATACTTTAATATTTCTATAAAAAATATAAGAGTTCTTAAAATGATAATAAACAAGAATCTTGGAAATGAATAATAAGAATTATTCTCATCTATTCTAGATTATTTTGTAGAGTAAAGACTATGATCACATTCAAAATTGTAATTATTCTCTATAAAATAGTCTATATTTATTAATAGGGTTAAAATGAAATTATCATGCTTATTATGGATTATCTAGAATAGAGTTTTTAGAATCACTTGTGGTGTTTTATTTATTTATTAAATAAGATAGTTAGAATCATTTATAGAAATCCTTGTCGAGTGGTTTGAGTAGTCAAATCCATGGTTATGATATGGGTGATGTTTCCTTGATGTTAACATCTAGAACCATGTGGTAGGAAGTTCCTTAATATTTTTAATCCTTATGTTTGACATTTATAGGACATGTTTTTTATGCTTGATAACCCATGATTTATTTTTTTTTTGCATGTGGGAGTGTGAGTGGCCTTGAGAATTTATTGATTATCATAAAGTGAATATGTTTAGCCTCTGAATGTATATTCTTTACCTTCCTTTTTATTAATTTTTATGACATATGTGTCTTACTTTGTTTCATATCTTGTGAGACCATTATTCAAGTATTAAGATGACCATGCTGTTTAGCCTTTTATAGATGCCCCCTTGGTGGGGTAGTATGATAACATAATGAGGGATATAGACCTTGGTTTGTTTGATTGTATGGGTTAGATCACATACATTCCTATTAATGTGATATTACACCATGCATGTGATTAGAATCTATTAGCATAGATAAAATGGGAGAATAACTTTTCTGTGGGTTTTTGAGTTATCCATTTATAAAAAACCTAGAAATATGGACTTACCATCTTTAGTGTATAATTACCACCATCAAGGTGAGGTGTTCTTCATTAATGATAACGAAGGAGTGTTTTCTTAATGGTCTTATTGGTTTTGACTTACCCTAAAATCCATATTGGTAATGAGCTGAAGCATGTGGTGATGTGGTTTGTAGTGTCTTGGTTAGAAAATGATGAATTGGAACATGTTTGATTTTATGTTTCTTTGATAATTTACTTGTATCATGTAATAATTCTTTATATATATTTGTGAGCTTATGTAGAAGATGAATTTGTGGTGTCCTATTGGGTTAATTACTCAAACTCTTCATAGGAATCTTGATGTGAATATGGAAATAATGACCATGGAACTGGTGAATAGCACGAGCACTATAAAGAGGTATTGAGGAGACAGATACATAGATATAAAGTAAAAATTGGTACATACACCAACCATTGTTGTTATAGTTATTTTTCCACACATGGTATACTCTGTTATGGATTGACACATTGGGAGCATGTTTATTTATTTAATAACATGTATTCCATTTAATTTTTTTATTTAGTTTCATCATACTTATCTGGATTCATTTTTTATATTATTTTTTAATATTATTTATCCTATATCATGGTAATAAAGTTATAGTCTACCAACTATTTGACTTAGACCCTCCCTACTAGTCAGAAACTTCTTGCGAGTAGGGAGTCACACATGAGGTCAGTGGATCTGGTTGGGATATTAAAAAATGTAATTGTAGGACAATTTTTTAGATTTTATTTTTGGAGTATCCTATGACAAGTTAGAAAGAAGATAGTTGTGTGGTACTTGAGTAGAGGAGTTGTTATGTGTCTATCCATTACATGTGTAAAATACCTCTTTGTTACCATGTATGAGATTACTATTTCTATTTTTATGATATTTGTACATTTTCATGCATTATGACTAGGCACATTGGTTAACATGAAATATATATACCTATTTTTCTATTTCATATTAGTTTTTAAATTTAATTCCTAGAATTGTTCATTTTATTAAGTGTAAACTGATATTTTTTGTTTCATAGTATATCTATATCCATGATATTATGATATAACTTTTCATTCATTAATGAGTAAAACATAATTATGTCATTTTGTTTGTATATATTTTAATATGAATAACATGAAGGGATATAGACCTTATTTAGTTCTAGGAGGGATATACCTTGGGTCATAGGTAAACTCATAGGCGAACCTTGTGAGATATCATAGACTGGCGAGGATAACTATTAAATGTTCTAAGTGTTTTCTTTGTTTTGAAGATTCCACCTGAGTATTTTTTGAGGGGATCACTAGCTGTGGTAGCTCAATATTCTCCCATTACACCACCCATGGTAAAGAAGGATATACCCCAACATGATCATGTACCAACATTGGTGATTCAGGCTGAAGAACCCATTCAACTGGGACTCTTTTGAATTTTTCCCATACCTTGATAAAGCTTTTAGAAGACAATGAACACTCATTATTTGGATTTTAGGATCCAGTCTACATAAGTAATTAATGTTATTGGTTAACCACATGATATAGAGGACTTTTTGGACAATATTAAGATAATTTTTGATATGGTTAAGAATTTTGAGGTGGGGTGAGTGATTTTAGTGACCTTCATGTTCAATGGACCCTCCCAGAGATAGTGGACTACAATGAGTCAAGCAGGGAGATGGTGGGTCTTACATATGTGACCTTTAAGGAGCAGTTTCTCAAGTAGTAGTACCATGATATAATGAATCTTGGCAGTGCCCCATAGTTTATGGAGTTATTAATGGGCTTTATAACTATAACCATATATATATATATATGTATATTATACATAGTTTATGGAGTTACTTCTTTTTATTCCTTCATTAGTTGGGAATGAGGGGAAAATGTATTTTATGATCAATATAATACTTCAATCAGAGTTTAGATTTCAGTGTAAGGGATTTGATCAAAAAATGTAGATATAATGGCTTTACAAGGCCCTGAACTTTGATAATCAGCCATAGGAGGACACTGAATAATATTTTCTTCTAGACCATGGTTATCTAGTGAAAAATATTTCTCTCACTACTAAAATATTTTCATCTGTTATTAGGAAGGGGAAGGTATACCTTGAGTAGTATCATAATAGAAAGTCATGTTAAAGAATTACTTCTTCGATATCCACTATGAGAGATGATTCTAGTAGGTTCTTTAATAGCAGGAATAGGGGGAACTATAGTAGTTATTTTTAAAAGATGCCTATGGAGTGGTACTATTGTGGAAAGGATGGTAATATTTGAAATTTTTTCTTGAGTGTTTATTTAAGGGGTACTAGAAGATCGTGTCAATCTAGGGGCGGAGGACTTCAGTAGAGGATAAATATTTACCAGTCTATAGAAAAATGGGGACTAATTCATGGATCTGAGATATGATGGTTTAACATTATGGATTAGATTTAAGAATATGGTGACGAGGGACCATATACTATTCATTGTATAGTTTTGACCACATCTAAATTATCTACAACCTTGTTCAATACTAGTTTTTCTATTTCCTTCATATCTACACAGGCAATTGTTTGACATGACTTACCAGTCAAGTTATCTTCTACGTTACTTTCCCATAATACACTATTGGGTATGAAAGTAGACCATATTTAGTGATTAATAGAGTTTTCTATAGTCATACTCAATTATTTACATATGTGGGACATCATGATTCTAGATATGAAGAGATTTAATGTGATTCTTAGTATGGATTAGCTAACCAACTTCTGAGATCACATTGATTTATATCACATATAGGTATGGTTAACTTTGGAAAATTCATATAATTACATGATGGTTGGATAATAGGAGGCAGGAGAAGGAAAATTTGGTCTAGATTTGAGTCATCTTGGGATGATCACACCACAGATAAAGGTATTTTCTATCTCTTTATGTCATAAACCATGATGGGATTCCAACCAACATAACATCTGACTCTGTCTAAGACATGGCCCAAAGGGCATTCCTGATCCCCACCAGATGGAAGCTAGCATCTGGCATAAAATTAATCAGTATGGGAATGCTTGTTTCCCAATAAAATAGGATAAAATAAATAAACTAAACATGTGGAAGAACTAAACTAACTGAATATCAAATAAATATAAAAAAACTATGAAAAATGCAACAAAACCGAATATAAAACTAAAATTGGACCACACAGACAAGATATCCAACCAAAAGACCAACATAATCTAAATGAAACTCAAAAAAAATAAGAGAGCTTTTAACTTGAACCTACAAAATATATTGGGTCTACCGAAGTCGAGTGGAACAATTAGGGTGTGAGATTAAACTAATCAGTAGGTAATCACAACAAAATCTAGGCATTTCCTTTCCTGAAACAGTCTATAAATAATAGTTTGAAAAAATATTCTAAAAATAAGATTTTAATCATTTAAATAAAACAAAACAAACTTTCCACAAGTTTAAATTTAAAACAACACACAAAGAAGTCCTTTTTAAAATAGTTTCACTTTTCACAACCCTTTTTAAAGGAAAATCCCAAGTACAAATCCATACCAAGTAATCAAAGGGGGCTAAATAGAAAGTGAAAGAATCAAAATCCAATAGAAATAAACAAGTAGGAATAAGATCCAGAAAAACATTAGGAATTAAAGAACACATAAATGATAATTCATGATCATTTCCTAAACATCCCTAGAGTGATCCCTAGACATACTTAGATTGGACTCACCTATCTTCATATGGTGTAGCTCCATAGTCAACAACGAACTAGCCATTATAACTAGCCAAAGCAGGGGAATATCCCACTTAGCACTATCATGTTAATGGTTACTAACCCATCTAACATGGGGTTTACAAGAAACTATCACTAGACCCTCTAGATAATGCCCAAAAATCACATTATAATTACAATAATAATAACACTTGGAAAGACATGATATAACAACCACAATCCACAATATTCTCATAACTACTCCATTAGAGGGGATCTAATACCAAGTTCTAATGGTATCAATACCACAATGTTCGCTTTTCATGATCCATTAGAGGTGAATACCTCCCAAAGTCTAGCGGTCTCAAAATATAATCCATGCATCTCAACACACAAGAAAAGACACTTCTTTCACAATAATTATTAAATTCCAACAGGGCCTCACACTACCAGGTTTTTCCAAACCAAATTTCAAAACATCACAATGTTCCAACCATGAATTTACATCACTTCACAAAAAAATCCCCTTTTCAAAGACAACACAAAGTTCCAACTGAGCTTCCACACCATAAAATTTCTAAAAAAAATTCCAAAAATATTTCATGTTCCAATCGGGAAAAAAATTTGTAAAACCAATTACAAATACAATTACAAGCCACTTCCAAACCAATTCCAAAGTCAATATAAAACACCACATTATATGTAGAATTCCAAATTAGCCTTTTTTACTTCAAATCCAAACTCCTTCCAAGCCAAGTTAAAACATGGAACTACACGAGAAGTTCTAAATGAGACTTAATAAATTTTTAAGGACTAACTACATTTCAAAATTCCAAACAGGAAAATCATCTAGGGGAACATTTTAAAATAATTTTAAATTAATAAGGAGAAAAAACCTATCATTTAGAAACCAGGGAATCATTTTTAGAAAAAGGGGATCACTCTTAATTGTCATTATCATTTGAATTCCCATCCCTGTGTGCACCTTGTGAACCCATGAAAGGGACAAAATATAGTGACACACTTCAAGTTTCTATGAAATCCTCCAAAAAACAATTTCAAGAAACACCACATGCCCTTAAACCAACACAACAAGTCACATAATTACAATGTCACCAATAATCATTTTAAAAACCAAGAGAACCATTCCAAAAAAAATTACCAAAAAACATTATACCATAAAGAGGCTTATAAAAAACACATCATGCCCAATTTATAATTTCAACTAATCTATCAAAACATAATAAAATTTAAATAACACCACAAGTGATAAAATTCACTTTAAAAACTAAATTGGGATTTTAACAAACACCTTATGTGCATGAAAATATAAGAATGGATAAAGAATCCATTTGAAAACAATTTCTCACCAAATTCACCACCATAAAAACACCATATAAATTTATACTAACACATATGAAGCAATGGAAAACCATTTATAAATTATTTATTAAATATCAAGCATAAAATGGAATGTGATATAAAGGAAATGGATGGAAACACCCACCTTAATGATGTGAAAATGTATCCAAATATTGTGAGAAGGAAGATCCAAGCTTGAGACAAAATTTTCACTTCCTAAAATCCAAGAAGTCAACATACACATCATCACTTGACTCTAGGGTTTATCCAATAGATAACCCTCACTAATAAACTCTGTGAAGCCCAGAGAGAGGGGAGAAGAGAAGAGGTAATTGACCAAAAATCACAAGAAACCTCAAAGGGGATTCAAAAATGAAAGGAGGGCAAGAGAAGAGGATCTTGGAGGATCCCATGGTGCACCTATGTAAAGAAAGGGGGAAGAATCCCAAAATGGGGTTAAAACAGTAAAGGGGAAAAGAGGTATTTTCACATTTTTAATGATCTGGGAAAATCACATGATTTGAATGCATGGTTTGACAAATTATGCAGTAACTGTGAACCCACTACTAGAGATGATGGGAGTTCCACATAAGATGGCTGCACAGTTTCCCAAATTGTGCAACAACTATACCAAACACCACTACCCAATTACATAACTGAACCACACGCATTTTACATGGTTTACCTAATAATGTTCAGGTTATGAGACAAGATACAAGCACCAAACTCAAGCCACATGTTTACCTGGGTGAATCCATATGGTTTACCCTAACCGTGAACTAACCATGGACTCCTTACTGCCAAGCCCAAAACTTCCATTTATCAACAAAAACCCAAAAATTTAAATCGGGACTCAACCTGAATGTCAACCAAAGTATCCGAAGACAATAAAAGAATAATCTAATATCTTTCTAAAAGCTAGGGTGGGACAATTATACACACCAAAAACACTTTATTCCCCCATAAATTCACCTAGATAAAAAATAAACAAAACTTGATCCCACGCCTGATTAGAATTGAAATAAATCACAAACCTTATGGTGAGCTTTCACTTCAAAAGTCACACCCAACCATTCTAAAGAAAACCATAGCACGAGGAACAATGGGAGAACACAATAGGGTTATCCCCACCATAATAACTCAACTAACACCACCATCATTAAAACCCAAAAAAGGTGGATCTGATATAGAAAAACCACCAAAAGGAAAAATAAGAACTCCCCACCTGAGCCAAAAAACCCTAGAATTAGGGTAAATCCCATGAGAGTTATCAAAACCAAACAATGTACTAAATCCACAATTAAAAAACACCATGATCTTTATCATTTCCAAACAAGCACAAATTAAAACCAGAACTAACACACACAAGGTCTAAGCACATCCAAGAGACAACAACCAATTTAAAAACAAAATTCATATAAAATGAACCACTCAAATCATGAAATAACAATTCCATCACACTTTTATAATGAAAATATAAAATTACAATAGTTTAAAATCTAAAACAAGGATACTTAAATTGTATCCACCCAACACAGGAGACAAGATGGGTTTAGGTTCCATACAACCCTAGCGATACCTGACTATGTGCGAGCTTCACTCTAGGGCCTATGGATGGAGCCGCAATGTCTAAACAATCCACTACCTTTCTTCTAAAATCTAAAAACCTATAATAAAGACTTATTATTTGTGGAATTAAACCTACAAAACTTCTCCAAGTGACCCTAATGTCCACAATGATGAAAAGACTTCTAAGGATTGTGATAAGATGGATTTGAATGATCGAACCGACCACACCGTAAGAACATAAGTTAATGGTCTGATGTATGAGAAGATGTAACCAACCAAATAGGTTTCTTAACAATGGGTTCCTCTAGCACACACATCTCTCCAAATTAGGAACCTTTTTAAGCACCACGTACCACCTAATCCCCCCCATATTTAGCTCATCTAAGAACACCTCATCCACTAACTTCTCAATAGAACTTCACTAGATGTGAGGACTCACTCTTGATATTGGGATAAAGACCAAAAAAATAAGGATCTTTCAACAGATCCTGTGACACCCTATCTAAAGAGAAATAAACCAGCTCCTTGAAATGCTCAACATAATCCTTCACTAACTGGTGGCATTAATGAATACTCAAGATCTCTTCCAATTTCTTCATCTCCACCTCCTCAGGTATAAAACATCAAAAAAATGGCCTTAAATACTTCCCATGTCATCCTAACCTCGATCGATGATGGAGAAATTGCATTCCACTGATCCAATGCTAGAACCTCAAATAAACCTATAATAACATGCACCCAAATAGATTCAGGAGTTCCCAACGATCTAAATACACTCTCAACCTCTTAAAGCCATTCAACTACCTCTAATGGACCTCGATCACCATGAAGGATGGGAATCAACCCAAAAAAAACTAGAAACTGGGAAAGACTCACTAGAAATTTTGGGTACATTTCAATGGGGAATATTCTAAAAAACATATTGAAAAAGAAACCAGAATCGACATCAACCTGTGTAAGAACCCGAGTTTTTGGAACGGGTCAAAATCCCGAACCTGTTTGAATTTTGACTCGCTTCTGAGAAAACTAGAGAAATTGGAAAATTCTGGGTTAAACTTTTGAAGTTGGGGAGGTTGTTCAAGTGCACATGTTTGGTGCACGGTCTGAAAAAACTGTGCGGACAAACCATACGATGTCTCTAGGTGAGACAGTGGGCTCTGCACGGGCGGTGCACGGTTTTCCAAACTGTGCGGGTTGGCTGTGCGAAGTTCTTGGGTGAGGTAGTGGAAACCGCACGGTTGACACATGGTTTTCTAAACCATGCGAGTTAACCATACGACCACTTAAAATGAGGGTTTTTAAGTTTCGGGCCACTCAAGAATTCCCAATCTCCTCTTTTTTCTTCCTTCCACTCGGGGCTTATGTAGGGAGAGCCAGCCGAACCTTCAAATACCTCCCGTATCTTCGTATGAACTTAGTTTCGAGCACTATCTGATCCATTGGACCCCCCTCGGTAAGGCCTTGATTCCACTCGATCCATTCTTCTTTATTTATGTACTAGAACGAGTTGTTGTGGTTTGAGAGGTTTTGTTTATTTTATAGATCTACCGCATTTTAGACTTAATTGGAGGCTGATATCGAAGGAGTATCATCGTATTAGTATGAGGTAAGTGGTGCATACCTTTTTTCGTGTTTTTGTGGACATTTGTGTGGTGCATCCTATGGTGCGTTTTAGGGTATTTTGAGAGAGACCTTAATTTATCTACTATTGCATCTTAAGTTGTTTATTACACCTATGGGACACCTTTGGGTATGCCCTTTGTCCTGTCTTGATTGAACAGGGCCAGGCGAGAGGTCGTTTCTCACATGGGTCATTTTAGCCGGGGGTGACAAAATGATAATACTTGAATTTTATCGGTTTAAACTGTTAGGTTTAGTTATTTAAACCTTTATATGAATTGTTGGAGACCTTAGAAACTTCCGTGCTAGTATGGGGAAACACTTGATTAGTGCAATTCATCTGTTTAGATGGTTTTTCCTATTATGTGTTTTGTTAAAATGTGATTATATATGTGATGTGTGATTTTGCATATGCTAGAGCCTTCGGGTTGTGATGGGCATGGCCCGAGTTACTTGGGTGGTTTTGACCACGAGATTGGGTGTCATGGACGTTGGCTTGAGGTAGTATGAATTTCAGGTTAGGCTTGGCCTGAGGTTACTTTGAGTGGTTTTAACCACGGGATTGGGCGTCATGGACGTCGACTTGAGGCAGGATGACTGTCAGGTTGGGCATGGCCCGAGTTACTTGGATGGAAAGGCCATTAGAATTGAGCGTCATGGTCGCAGGGACACGAGGTGTCAGATGTGTGGTGGCTTAGGTACTATTTTGGTGATTACTGCTCACCTGGAATTTTAAGTAGTGTCCACACATAGATACACCATAATGAGGTGGTTTTGACCACTCGTGTGGGTAGAGGCCCCCATAGATGTGGTTTAGGTACTTTGGTTGGGGGTGCTTGTCGTAGGAGGACACATGCGAGGTGAGGAGCCTCCAGGGGATAGCTTTGAGGTGATCAGGTTGGGGGATGAGGATTACTATGATTTGAGGGCGGATATCACCGTCCCTCTGGTTACTTGATTTGAGGGCATGTATCAATGTCCCTCCGATTATTTATTTGAGGACTGGTATCGCTATTCCTCCGGGTTACTTCTTGGGCGTGCCCTTGGGACGTCAGTACCTGAGGCACGAGGTGTCAGGAGGCATAAGGTTCCGGGTTACTATTTTTGGGTGTGTATTTGGGACATCGGTACTTGAGACACGTGGTGTCAGGTGGCAGATGGTTCCGGGCTACATGACAGAGATTCTGGCATTGGCTGAAGCAGGTGACACTCCATGGTGGCTGCTGAGCACTAGTGGAGTTAGTGTTTATTGTGCATTGTTATATTTACTTCTTTCATTATAAATGCATGTCTACTTAAACACTTATATTAGGTACGCACCGTTGGGTGGTATCCTACTGAGATTTGTCCCACACCCTGCACGGGCTCTTCGGGACGCATGCAGAATTTATGGATTTACGTGTAGGAAAGAGGCCAGCTTCAGAAGCTGGGCTACGTTAGTTGTTGTATGAAGATGGTATGGACCTTGAGGTCTTACCTAGATGGAGTATGTCTTTTTTTTGATTCCTTTTCTGTAGTAGCATGCTTAATTATTGTAGCTACTGTTGGTTATCCATTGGGACCCTTTTTATATTCAGATATGTCTGACTTTCTTTGGATGCATGTTTTATTGTTCAGTGGTAGTTACATGTGTTTAGCATGCTGAGTCTTTTATTTATTATGCTATTGTTATATTTATTGTTTCTACTGTTTATCTATATTGATTATGCTTCTGCTCTATGGGTCTGGTTCGAGTCTGCTGAGTCTTTTATTCCGCTTCATCCTTACTGTTATACTCGGACTAGTACCGTTACTATTATCCTTCGAGAGGGTATAGCCTCCCCACTATACCTATCAGACCCTCGCTACTAGTCGTAAACCTTCGGCATTCAGGGAGGTGTGCCTAAGGTAGTAACACCCAACCCATTTAGCACTGTTTAGGTGGCTGTTCAGGTCCGGGTCGTTACAAAGTGGCATCAAAGGAGTTATTGACAGGGATTTAGTAGTAGTTCCATGCTGACTACTAATGAGTTTGAGACTTATCTTTTTTATTTCTTCTGTTTTAATATTTGGGATATAGTATAATGGAGATAGGTTGTTACTGAAACTAGGTTTCTAGCTTGTGCTTGGGTGCCTGCAGCCCTAGGTACGAGGGATGGACCAAGTTACCTTGGGTGGGAATTACTGTTTGCTTTTGCTCAGATTATAGTTTATATTATTTCCACCTCGGTGTATCACTTGGTGTGTGATGTTATTGATTGTGATATGTAACCCTTGACCCAGTGCGGTAAGGGAGAATTGGAACTTGGCCTGGTATGGTGAGGTTTGTTTGCTTGGCTTTTGATAGGCACATTTTTAGGTTATTCCAATTTCATAACTGCACATATGCTTTTTGAAGTGATAATACCATATGAATAAAATCAATTTCAATTCTTAGGTGCTCTGAAATGTGAATTGGTGAAATTCCTGATAGAATTGCTAGTTGTGCAATGTGTATTCCATGCTTTATATTTTGTAGAATTTCATGTGGCAGGATATCTTGGTCGGGCTCTTGTACGAGCAGGCAGGTATTATTAGTTGAGGTGATTTGAGTCACCAGGATTGGGAGACTCGGTCGTCAGTTAGAGGCAATGATAGTTGTCAGGACGGGCATGGCCTCAGGTACTTTTGATACTTGGCCCTGATAGGGGCAGGTAAGGAGGCCATGAGGCCGGGATGCCGTGGGGCATGGGTTGCGGTGGGGGAGAGTAAGGGTAGTAGTTATGCACTGCCTTTTAATAATTTCCTTATCTGCATTGAATATATATTGTTATATATATATGGGTTGTCTGACCATTTATGGTATTCAATGGGTTCCTTTTTGGGTGACTCATATGGAGCGTCAGGCGAGTGAGGATACATTGTCGCAGGTGCAGGATTAGGTTCAGGATTCAGTGCAGGCAAAGCATGAGCCACAGGTACAGGCTCAGGGACCGGAGTAGGTTCAGGATCTAGTGTAGGCAGGGCATCAGCCGGGTTTGACAGCATTCAGACCATGGCTCAACGAGCAGCTCTGAGCTATCCTGGTATGTGTCTTGCAGGGGATCGACAGAGGCGTGTAGGGTACATATCCATCTATGCAATATCTGACGTGGGAATTCCAGTCGTAGCACCCGCCACTTTTTCAAGGTGAGGGTGGTCCACAGGCAGTTGAGAACTGGATAGAGAGCATGCAAATGATCTTCGAGTATCTCGAGATGCCTTTAGGGAGGAGGGTCAAGTTGGAGATGTACATGCTATGAGGACCGACAAAGAGTTGGTGGGATGTTCAGGTTCAGGATCACAAGCACGAGGGACTAGCATGGAAGGACTTCGATGATAGGTTCTTCAAGAACTTTTACCCAAAGACACTGAGAAAAGAGAGATATAGGGAGTTCTTGAGCCTTCATTAGGGAGAAATGTCCGTCATGGAATATGCAGCTACTTTCACTGAGATATATCGTTTTTCACCTGGTATGGTAAGCGATGAAACAGCTAGGGTGAGACTCTTCGAGGATGGATTATGACACGCCATTCAGGTTCAGGTGAATATTTTCAGGCTGGGTTCTTTCTTAGAGGCAGTGAACCAGGTGCTCATAGCGGAGGGAAACCAGAGGGATAAGCCTCAGGTTAATCGGACGATGACTTCTGGTGAGAGTTCAGATAGCAGGAAGCAAGTAAGAGATGAGTTCCAATAAGACAGTCATGCCAGGGACTCATCTAGGCCACCTAATAGTAGTTCTACAGTGGGTTTCTCCCACTGTGGACTGCCAGGACATGTTCGGACTCCATCCGATAGGCCTCCAAAGGAGTGCCAGACATGTGGATAGGTTGGGCATCTGGAGAGGTTTTGCAGGTAGCCTTTCCAGACAGCTGGCAGACAGGGACTAGGACAGACGGTGGCATCCGAAGTTGGTTCAGGTTTAGTACCAGGAGAGGGTAGCCGAGGTTCAACTGCACGTGGTGGACGTGATAGAGACAGCGAGATCCGGTTGAGGGGTCAGTGGCCGGTGGCTGGAGCAGCACCATTGGGAGGTCAGGCATTGAGAAACCGTACTTCAAGCTAGGTTCACACCGTGGATCTTCCAGAGGATGAGCAGGCTGGTGATCCTATGACAATTAGAGGTACACCATGGGTGTGGCCGTGATTCCCTTATTCTCTTTTGGAATGACCTGTAGAGGCATGTTTGTTTTGAGCGCACAAGGTGTGCAAGATTTATGTGGACTGACTATATGCTGGCCAGTGGGATTGGCGTCATCTCAAGTGCGTGATATAATTTATATATATGTATGAGGTGCTATGGGCATCAGTGGCATTAAGGATGCGGGTTACTTGAGGTGCCATGGGCATCAGGGCATCGAGAATGCGGGTTACTCGAGGTGCCATGGGAATCGGGGCATCGAGGATACGGGTTACTTGAGGTTCCATAGGTATCAGGGCATCGAGGATGTAGGTTACTTGAGGTGATAGGCACCAGGTTTATTTTGAGCATCCATGGGATGCATGACCTCATGGAGGCAGACACCGATGTGGCGTGGGATGCGTTTGGGTGTCAGAAATGACAAGGGGGTGCCAATGAGGCATAGGGGTGACGATGCGTCATGAGAGGACCTTGAGTCTGGGAACAGGTTAGAGAACCTTTTCTTGTTCTGATTATTTCTGGGTTGAAACTAAGTTAGGTAATTCATAAGGTGGGGAGCCCCTTGAGGAATTTAGCCAGAACCTTTGAGACCGGGGTAGTCCGGGTTACTTTGAGTGGGGTGGTGTGTTCGGTGCCATCTCCAGGTTTCGTTTGATAGCTCGAGGGATGATCTATGTTAAGGTGGGGAGTTTGTAAGAACCTGGGTTTTTGGAACGGGTCAAAATCCCGACCCTGTTTGAATTTTGACTCGCTTCTGAGAAAATAAGAGAAATTGGACAATTATGGGTTAAACTTTTGAAGTTAGGGAGGTCGTGTAGGTGTGCATGGTTGGCGCACGGTCTGAACAAACCATGCGGACAAACCATGCGAAGTCTCTAGGTGAGACAGTGGGCTTCGCATGGGCGGTGCACGGTTTTCCAAACCGTGTGGGTTGGCCGTGCAAAGTTCCTGGGTGAGCCAGTGGCAACCGCACAGTTGGTGCAAGGTTTTCTAAACCGTGCAGTTTAACCATGCGGCCACTTAAAATTAGGGTTTTTAAGTTCTGGGCCACTAGAGAATTCCCATTCTCCTCTTTTTTCTTCCTTCCACTTGGGGATTGCGCGGGGAGAGCTGGTTGGACATTCAAATCCATCCCGAATCTTCGTCCGAACTCCATTTCGAGCACCATTTTATCCGTTGAAACCCCCTCGGTAAGGCATTGATTACTTTTGAGCCGTTATTCTTGATTTCTGTCCTAGAATGATTTGTTGAGGTTTGAGAAGTTTTGTTTCTTTTATAGATCTACCATGTTTTAGACCTAATTAGAGGCTGATATTGAAGGAGTATCATCGTACTAGTACAAGGTAGGTGGTGCATACCTTCTTTCGTGTTTTCGTGGATATTTGTGTGGTGCATCCTATAACGTGATTTAGGGTATTTTGAGAGAGACCCTAGTTTATCTACTATTTCATCTTAAGTTGTTTATTACACCTATGGGACACCTTTGGGTATTCCCTTTTTCCTGTCTTGATTGAGCAGGGCCGGGCGAGAGGCCGTTTCTCACATGGGGAATTTTGGTCGGGGGTTACAAAATGATAATACTTGAATTGTACTGGTTTAAATTATTAGGTTTAGTTATTTAAACCTTGATATGAATTGTTGGAGACCTTAGAAACTTCGGTACTGGTATGGGGCAACACTTGCTTAGTGAAATTCCTCTGTTTAGATGGTTTTCCTGTTATGTGTTATGTTAAAATGCGATTATATATGTGATGTGTGATTTTGAATATGCTGAAGCCTTCGGGTTGTGATGGGAATGGACCGAGTTACTTGGGTGGTTTTGACCATGGGATTGGGTGCCATGGACGTCGACTTGAGGCAGTACGATTGTCAGGTTGGGCTTGGTCTGAGGTTACTTTGGGTGGTTTAAACCACGGGATTGGGCATCATGGATGTCGGATTGAGGCAGGATGACTGTCAGGTTGGGCATGGCCCATGTTACTTGGATGGAAAGGCCATCAGAATTGATCGACATGGCACGAGGTGTCCGATGTTTGGTGGCTTAGGTACTATTTTAGTGATTACCTCTCACCCGGAACTTTGAGTAGTGTGAAAACATAGATACTCTGTGATGATGTGGTTTTGACCACTCATGTGGGTAGAGGCCCCCGTAGATGTAGTTTAGGAATCTTGGTTGGGGGTGCTTGCCGTAGGAAGCCACATGGGAGGTGAGGAGCCTCCAAGGGATAGCTTTGAGGTTATCTGGTTGGGGGTTGAGGCTCACTGTGATTTGAGGGTGGATATCACCATCCCTCCAATTACTTGATTTGAGGTTAGGTATCGCTGTCCCTTCGGTTATTTATTTGAGGACATGCATCACTTTTCCTCTAGGTTACTTCTTGGACGTGACCTCGGGACGTCAGTACTTGAGGCACGAGGTGTCAGGAGGCACAAGGTGCCAGGTTACTATTCTTGGACATGCCTTCAGGATGTCGGTACTTGAGACATGCGATGTCAGGTGGCACATGGTGCCGGGCTACATGACAGAGATTTCAGCATTGGCCGGAGTAGGTGACACTACATGGTGGTTGTTGAGCACCAGTGGAGTTAGTGTTTATTGTGCATTGTTTTGTTTACTGCTTTCCTTATAAATTCATGCCTGCTTAAACACTTATATTAGGTACACACCATTGAGTGGTATCCTACTGAGATTTGTCTCACACCCTGCATGGGCCCTTCGAGATGCGTGTATAATTTATGGATTTACGTACAGGAAAGAGGCCAGCTTTAGGAGCTGGGCTGCGTTAGTTGTTTCATAGAGATGTTATGGACCTTGAGGTATTACCTAGCGGAGTTTATCTTATTTTGTTCCCTTTCCTGTAGTATAATGCTTACTTGTTGTAGCTACTATTGGTTATCCATTGGTTCCCTTTTTATATTCAGATATGTCTGACCTTCTTTGTATGCATGTTTTATTGTTCAATGGTAGTTACATGTGTTCATCATGATGATTCTTTTATTTCCACTGTTGTTGTTATATTTATTTCTTCCGTTGTTTGTCTATATTGATTATGCTTCCACTCTGTGGGTCTGGTTCAAGTCTTTTGAGTCTTTTATTCCACTACATCCTTACTATTATACTCAGACCAGTACCCTTACTATTATCCTCTGAGAGGGTATAGCCTCCCCACTATACCTATCAGACCCTCACTGCTAGTCGGCAACCTTTGGCATTCGGGAAGGTGCGCCTGAGGTAGTAACACCCAACTCATTTAACAATGTTTGGGTGGCTGTTCGGGTCCAGGTCATTACAACCTGAAACACAACTGAGAAGAACATCTCAAGTAATAACTATAAACTCACAATCCAAACACTTACAAGAATAAATAAAAATCATATTTCCAAAAAAAAAACCTTTCCATTACAATTTCAAAACTACCTTCTTTCAAGGCCACAATCCAAATATCGAAATCCATTTTTCACAAAATAAGAACCTACTTTATAAAAAAAACCAATTCTTAAAAACATTCTCCTTTTCAAAAATAATATTTGGAAACAAAACAAAGTCAAAACTTTGATTTCAAATTCTCACCCATGGAATCCTATGAACTTTCACATGTGCATTCATTCCACTTATACTTATATCCATGAACACGTGCCAACATTTACTTTCCACACATACCCACATATATGTGAACATTCATAAGGAATACCAAGGATCACACATACCACTTTATCATAAAATCCATGATTTCACCAAATTCTCAATTCAATTTTCTTCCACATTCCCCCAAACTATTAAAAAATTTGAATCACTTTTTTTTATAAAAAACTTATTTCACTTTTAAATCCAAACCCACTTGAAAGAAATACTTATTATTTCAAAAACCTCATTCATTTTTTTGAAATCCCACTTACACCACCAAAACCAAAACATAAAAAAACTCACACGTAACTAATGGAATGATGAACTAATAGCCATGCCTAAATTGACAACATGGTTAGTAAGCCATGAACCAAGTAAGTATTAAAAACTAAGAGGAGCTTGAACCATGAACTTGGACTCTATAAGGGTCACTACTCCATTTGAGATCACAACAGAACACCAAATAACCTCTATTGTCATTCCTCATCCACTCAAGCCAAAAACAAAAACAAAAGACTCAAATCTTGGACTACCCCTAGAAACTCAAGGATCAGAATGAGAAATGGTTCATGACGTCCTTCTTGTACCTACCTACCAAGTCTTGAAATTCATAATCTCTAGTATATCTAACATCCTAACTAACAAGGCCCTGCTCTGATACCATTTTTTCACAGACCAAGCCGGAATCCCAACCAACCTAACACCTAACCCAGTCTAATACATGGACCTAATGGAATTCTCGATCACCATGGCCTTGAAACTAGTGTCAAGAATCAAAGTAATCACTATGAGAATTATTTTTTTCCTGATAAACTAGGATCAAATACATAAAGTGAACATGTATAAGAACTAAAAATAACTGAATCTCAAATAAATATAAGAAAAATAATCTATATACAACAACTAAAAATGAAACAAAACTGAATATAAAACTAAAACTAGACTATGATAACAAGATCTCCATGTAACCTCTTGGTCACCACCAACCACAAGCCCAACCTGCTCCAAAGGCAAATCAAACCAAAAACCAAAGCCTAGAACCTAAACCTACAAAACAGCTCAGGTATACCGACACTAATTGGCATAAGTAGGGTGTGATCTTAAACAACTTTGTAGGTAATCACCACAAAATACATAAATTTACTTTTCTGAAATATTCTATAAATACTGGTTTGAAAACAAATTCCAAAAGTAGGATTTTAATCATTTAAATAAAACAAACCCAACTTTCCACATGTTTAGTTTTTAGAACAACACACACAACATTCATTTTTAAAATAGTTTCAATTGTCATAACCCTTTTTAAATCCAAATCCCAAGGTCAAATACATACCAAGTAATCAAATGGATATAAGTATAAAGTGAATAAAATAAAATCAAACATTCATAAATAAGTAGGGATAAGATCCAAACAAGAAGAGAAAATAAATAGAATGTATAAATGTTGATTCATGAGAATATCCTAAACATCCCTAGAGATATCCCTAGATGTAGTCCAATCAGACTCACCTACCAGCATATGGTGTAGCTCCATAGTCAATAAAAAACTATCCATTCTAACTAGAAAATCTAGTGGAACATCCCGCCTAGCCCTGTCAATTCAAGGTGTTACCAACCCATCTAACTCGGCGTCAATAAGAAACTACCACTCAACCCTCTAGATAATTCCCATGAATCCTATTATAATATAAATAATAATAAAAACTGACAAGAAATGGTATGTAAAACTCAATCCATTACATTCTTGTACATGATACATTAGAGGGGATCCCACCCCAAGTTCTAGTAGACTCAATACAAAAATGTTCCCATACACGAGCCACTAGATGAGATCCCTCCCAAAGTATTGTGGTATCAAAATATAATCCAAGTATCTCAACACACAAGAAAAGACACTTCTTTCACAATCATTATTAAATGACAACTATGCCTCACACTACCAAAGTTTTACAAACCATTTTCCAAAACATCACAATGTGCCAATCAGGAATTTAAATCACTTCACCTAAAAACCACTTTTCAAAGAAAACACAAAGTATCAACTGGTATTTCACCTAATCTGATTTTTAAAACAAAACTCCAAAAATATTTTAAGTTCCAATCAGGAAACACATTTCCAAAACCAATTAAAAATATAATTACAAGCCACTTTCATAGTAATTCCAAAGTCAACATAAAACACCACTTAACACGAACAATGTCAAACATGACTTTATAATTCAAATACAAACTCTTTCCAAGCCAAGTGAAAACATGGAACAACTCAAGAAGTGATTAACGTGCCTTTATACCATATCAGGGAATAAACACATTACAAAATTCCAAATAGGCCACGTATCTAGGAACACATTTGAAGCCATTTTTTAAGTCACAAGGAGAACCATCACACCGTTTAGAAACCAAGGAAACATTTTGAGAAAAATGTGATCACTCTTAAGTGTAATATTCATTTGAACTCACATCCATGTGTGCACCTTGTGTACCCATGGATGTTCTAACATCTAATGACACACTTCAATTATCTATGAAATCATACAAAAAACATTTTTAAGAACCACCAATTTCTATTAGACCAAAAAAATAATTCATACTATTACAACATCACCAATAATCATTTAAAAACTAGGTTAATCATTCCAAAACATTTTACCACAAATCATTATACTATAAAGAGGATTATAAACTATAAATCATGCCCAATTTTTAATTTCAACCAAGTTATAAAAACATAAGTAAGGACAAATAACACCACAAGTGCTCAAATTCACTTTAAAAACTCAATTGGTATTTTAATAAACAACTTGTATGTATATAAATACAAGAATAGATAAAGAAGCCCTTTGAAAAACATTTCACAGAAAATTCACCACCATGAAAACACCAAATAAATTTATTCTAACATATCATAAGAAAGGTAAACACATTTATAAAATATTTAGGAGATCTCAAGCATCAAATTAAATGTACCGGAATGAAAATGGATAGAAACACCTACCTTAACGATGTTTGAATGTGAACAAACTTTGTGAGAAGGAAGATACATGACTGTGACATAATTTTCACACCCAAACATACAAGAAGAAAAACCACACACCATCTCTCCATTCCATGTATCTATCAAGAGAAACCCTCACCAAGAAACACCAAGAAACCAAGAGAGAAGGGAGAAGAGAATAGAAAATCAACCAAAAATAATAATAATAACTCACCTTATGAACCTTTAAGGGGCTTCAAAAATGGAAATAGGTAAAGAGAGGAGGAGAATAGAGGATCCCATGGTGTTCCTAGGTCAATAAAGGGTGAAGAATCCTGAAATGGGGTTAAAACACCAAAGGGGAAAATATGTAATTTCACATTTTTAATGATCTGGGAAACTCGCACAGTTTGGCCGTACAGTTTGAAAAACTATGCACCAATCATGTTCCATCTACTAGAGAAGTGGGGCACCCCCACAGAGTTTGGACATATGGTTTCTCAAATTGTGATCCAACCATGCCAAATGCCACTACCCAATTCCAGAACTAAACTATATGACTGTCATACGGTTTCTCTAACCGTGCACAAGCCATGCACCAAGACCTGATAACCAAACTCAAGTCATACTGTTACTTGGGTGAAGCCACATTATTTTCACTAACCATTTTATAACCATGATCTCCTTACTACCAATCCCAAAACTTCCATTTCTCAAAAAAAACTCAAAAATGTAAACCGAGGCTCAACCCAAACCTCAACAGAAGGATCCAAAACTAATAAAAGAATAAAATAAAAGAATTATAAAGGTTGTGGTGTGAAACTGTATGATTAGTGTAGTCACCCTTTACTTTTACTCCTTTCCTAGATCTCTATTAGAGAATCTTTCTGGATTACATCAACAAAATTACTCTTGAGAGAGGAGTTGAATTTTTGATAAATACCAGGTTGGTTGTGTGACCCATTTCTTATACCCCCATATCATATTGATCTATTTTAGATGAAGGAGATCAAGCTAAAACATGAGGACTTAGAGAAGAAGGGATTTATTAGGTTGAGCACTTCACCATGGGGTTAACCTGTGTTGTTCACCATAAAGGTGGATGGTAGTCTTAGAATCTGCGTTTATTATTGGAAGTTAAACCAGGTGACAAGAATAAATATCTCTTAACCAAGATCTATGATCATTTAGATTAGTTATGGGGATACTAGTGGTTATACAATATTGATCTTTGATTTATCTATGATCAGCTATCTATTAGGATTCCATCCCAAATATAGCTTTTTTTGGAGTAGGTAGGAATTATATGAGTACTTGGAGATGCTATTTGGATTAATGAATGCTTCTAAAGTGTGTATAGACATCTTGAACAAGATCCTCAATCCTTAACAAGATTAATTCATTGTGGTGTTCATTTATGTAATCCTCATCTATATATTTTAACTATAGAAGCATTCTAGATATCTTGATATAGCCATGTGTATGCTTTGACCACATCAACTTTACATCAAACTATAAAAGTGTAAAATATAGATTCAAGGGGTGATGTTTTTGGGGAAAGTGATGTATGAGGAATATATATCAATGGAACTAGATATAGTGTGAGTAGATATGTCTATAAAATATCCCTAAATAGTATTCTAGATCAAGATATTTCTAGGAATAAAAATTAACAACATTTTATCTAGGACATTGTATGAGTATCATCATCTATGATTGCACTGATAAATTAGGAGGTAATGTTACAGTGGTAAAACCATTGTGAAGAGAATTTTCCTAATATAAATAGGAGGTTGACTATAAATCCATTATAGATACATCTCATTCCATGGATTAGATATGTAGTATACTTTGAGGCATGGATCATTGGTTTTAGAGCAGTACTATTATAGAGAGAGAAGGTAATATCTTATGGGTCACATTAGTTGAAACCCCATGAGTGGTATTACCCTACTGACAACATGAATAATGAAACATTGGTCCATGCTTTTATGTGTTTTCGACACCATCTCTTTGAAGAGATATTCTCTATCTACACTGAAAATAGGATCCTTTAATACATATTCACATAATGAAACCTGAATCTGAGGTAGGATATATGGGTGGATTATCTATATACATTTGATATTGAGATATATTTTGAACTAGGTAATGGTAATATCATTATTAAAACTATTATCCATAATATTTATGGTGTGTATGATCATTTTTATAGGTATTATTAGAAGCAATTTCACCTGATGAGCCATTGGATGATTGGTTGATGGGTGCTTTTGAGGATTATGGATCGATGAGATGTACTCCATTGTAGATCACATATTTTTTGTAAAATGTGGTAATGGATTAATAGGCCACTGACCAAGAGTGTGTAATGATTTGGTAAAATCTAGCTAAAGGTGACCCAATACCCAGGTGGTCATTAGATTACAACAATGTGAGCATTGTTCATGGGATAGTATTAGTATTATTTTTCATAAGAGAGGATATGATGAGGTATTTACATAACTCTAGATGTTTTTATATCATGGTTCAACAAATATGTACCATAACTTCATATTTCATTTTTGGTTACCTAGGATAAAGAGGAACATCACTTGTTTTTTTTCCGATGACTTTATTCCCAGATGGTAAAGACCGCACATTAGTGTCCTTTTAGTTTGTTCCATTCACACTCAGCACCCATGTGGAAGTGGTAAGATGTCATAATTAAACTAATAATAAGGTAAACTGGGATCTCGGGGAATCATTGCGTAGTCTTGGTAATTTTTGATCAGCTGATGAAGGTTGTTTACTTCTTAGGGATCCAAGATACTCACATAGTGGATTAATAGGGAAATATGTATATATGTGAGATTGTATTCTTACATGGAGATACATTAATCATATTATCTAATAGATATTCATATTTAAGGTTTTGGTTTTGGAAGGGATTTTAGAAATAATGAGTGACTCAGCCAAGATTTAGCACAACATAACCTCCTCAATCATATGGATAGTACAACGACCCATACTTTACATACATGGTTAATACTTTAAAATTGAAGCATACTTATTACAAAATATAACAAAACCATGAAAGGATCGTATAGGTATAGTGTCTTTAGAAACTGGGAAACATAAACAACTGGTTCATAAAGCATCTACACTGTATCCAATTTATTTCATCATATCTATAGTCCCTTTTTGGCATATATTACTTAATACCCTTCTTCCTGACCTGGGAAAAGAAAACATACAAGAGGGTGAGCTCAAATTCTCAGTAAGGGTAAACAAAAGAAATATCAATTACATCAAATTCATAAGAACATAACATTTTGAAAATCTTATCATGCAAAAGAGATCATAATTTCATAACATGGGATAAATCATGGTAGTGAAATGTAATCCCAATAATCATAACTTAAAACATGAAACTTTTTGGCATACACACATAATCATAGAGAATCATTTCTTATTAGTCAAGACTCATTTCCAATACTATCTTAGTGGACAAAGTCCATTTCTGAACCGAGTTCACTCCTTGGTTCAGTCCTGTTTCACTGAACCGGTTTAACCTGCCGTTCCAGCCATGTCTATATCATGAGATATAAAATCTTTACCCAATGCGTTGGAGGGAGATATAGGTCCCACCCATCTCATAATGATACCATTCTTATGTGTGCCAAAAAATCAAAAAACATACATCATTGCATAACCCATGTAATAAAATGGGATTCTTAAACATCGTGACATCATAAAACAATTCATATAATATAAAGGAATTAATAAAAATAATTCCATAACAACATAATCAAATCAATATAATAATAGGGATATAAACAGAACCCTATATTCTCTTAGATGGAAAATAATTCTGATAAAACACTTGAACTCCATTCTTGAGGAAAATATCCTTTCTACTTCAAAAACACCTTTCCTTTCTTAACATGTCATACAATTATAAACTAAAAGAATTTGATTAAGAATAAACTTGAAAACTTGTAAAGGAAGATTCTTGGAAATAATGTTTTAAAAATCCATTCATGCCGTATAAGTTAAAAAAACATTCTTCTCGTACTTTTGTCGGAAAAGTCAAAAAGTACCTCGTACGAAAAATGACAAAATATTCCTTTCATATATTTTACTAAAAACTCACCGAAGGGTAAAATTGGATTTAAACAATTGTAGGTGGATGGAAATAATATTACATATTGAGGAAACATGTATGTGGATAATAAAATACTCCCCAGTAAATTCTGAAGTATAAACAATCTCGGATAAAAATTGAGATTGCGAGATTGTCCCTTACCATAGGTCCGATTTGATTCGTAAGTATCCAAACCTCATGTATAATGATTTAAATAATGTTATTGACTTATTACAGAATCATACTTATTGTTATGATATCATATATGGTCATATTATTAGCTTCTTATTAGTAATATTTCATTATTACTTGTTATTCAGGTGTTTATTACTTTTTGTTCTTATGCGTGTTTTGTCGAATAAATTCTTATTCTTCTCTTTAGGTTATAGATACCTAATTTCCATAATGGTATTAGTGTAATATATATCATATTTATTCATTCAATTCATTTATATAATCATTATGCAATGAAGATCATGTAGAACGAATCGCATCACATCGTGGAGACGGTATTCCGTACATACGCACGAGCGATGATATTGTTCCCATGATCGTGGAATTGTATTGGAGTGTATGTATACTATTTAAGAATTAATACCACTTTAAAATAATCATATATAGTTATTTATTTACACCATTATACAAATCCAAGTAAGGTGGTGATGGAAAATAGATTACACCACGGCGTGGAGACGGTATTCCGTACGTACGCACGCGCGGTGATTTCATTTTCCGTAGGATGGATAGATGGTGAAATAGGGTTGTTTCATAATTATAATAACATATCAGTATATTAGTGATATTAATGTTATTAATTCACAATTAAACAACTAAATAAGAATAAGTGGAAGAAGAAATAAAGTTGAAAGAATCGGTAACAGACATTACCTCTTCTTTGAAGCGCCTCTTTGAGACCTCCTCTTAGGGCACTAAAATTGGTCTTTGAAGAAGACCAGGACCTATAGGATGTATCTAGGTAATTGGGGAAGTGAAATAGGCAGTTATTGGCTGATATTGAAGGCTCAAATTGGTGTGAGGAGGATAGGGAGGAGGTGCCCTTTTATAAGGGAGGAGAGGGGTACCTTTGGAAATATAAGAAATATTAGTTTATATTAAATCCCAACCCCACTTAAAAACTTTCAAAATGACTCATATCAGAAGATTAGATGAGATAGGGTTGTAATATCATCAAAAAATAAAATTTATACATGTTAGGAATTTATTTTAAACATTATCAACTTGATTTATCCTTATTTATCAATTTAATTTTATTTGTGGTAATAATATTCTAAATTTTAAATTATTATAAATAATCACATATGTGTTGTTAATTTTCCATAATTTAATACTTTATGAAACTTTAGACCATATAAATTTTAATTTATAATTTTCAAATATTTTTGTGATTTTTAAACAATTTTATAATATGTTATTTTTATAAAATAACAATAGTCCCAATTTTGACACTGTTCATTTATTTGAATTTAAATAAAATATATATAGAAGATATGTTCGAAATAAAAGCTTCAATAGATCCATAAAATGTCATATGTATCTAGAAAATTATTGGATAACATTAAATAATTCATATAATATTTATTTTAATATTTTTAAAACCATTTATTTGATATTTTAATTAATAAAATAATTTCAACATCACTATTGTGTCATAATTAATGATAATTATTTAATCCCTAAAAACTCTAAATAAATTCCTATGATGTAGATAATTGTATTATATTTCTGGAGACTATTCATTTTTGATGTTTTATTAAGTTTATTACCAAATTAAAATTATTATACTTATAAGATCTAAGAAAGTGACATGTTGTCACATTCTTTGGTTTTAATAATAATTAAATTATTTTCATAGAAAAAATCCCATTAAATGAATCTAATCTGACCATTAGGTGATATGGGTCAACTTTGAGTCATCCAATAGGATTTTGGCAGGTGTTAGGGTAATTTTATAATCTTATATTTACCCTTAATTACCCGATTTACCTTTAACTATGGTAAATAAAATTTACTGTAGTTACTATTCATAATGCCCCAAAATAAAAAGTAGTCTATTAACATAATTTGTACCCACTGATTCTGAATATGGAATCCATTTTTCAAAATTAAAAACATATAAGTTGCAGTAATTAATTTAAAATAAATCACGTTGTTAAGAAAACGGGTTTTAGAAGTTAAAACATTGCCAAAGATTGAAATGTTTTTACCTACGAATTCAATGTGAAATTAATGATAATGACATAAATTATATTAAATGGTAAAAATATATTCTATTTATACTTTAAAACTATTAAATATTATAATTTATCCATATAAATTATCTCAATGAAAAAAGTTGTTTTTAATTAAAAATTAGCGTATTTTTACTATTCATCAAAATATGAAAGTTATCAGAAAAATATCAAAAATTTATCCAAAGTAAATTTTTATACCCTGATTCAAAAGAAGAATTTTATTTTGTCAAATTGAACTTATAAACATGTCAAAAACTAGATCTAATGTGGGTGCACCATCAAAAGGCGGCAAAACTGCATTTTTTGAAAAATACTTATTTTACCCAAAAAAATTATTTTGTTCTCTTACCATGTTCTAGAAAATGTATAAGATGAATAATAATGTTATAAAATTCAAAATGTAGTTAATACTATTCATAATGGCTAGTCCATAATAATATATCATTGTTTTGTGAAACCCGGTATTGCGTACGACGCAAGCTATTGAGGAAGGTCGCAATTGAGTGTAAAGAAAGTCAAGATAGTGTTGTGTGTAGTGAAAGATTCCTTTGATGATTTATATAACATAAAAACAAAATATTTCTCATAAAATTCCCAGGTGTTACATTCTACCCCCCTTAAAATGAATTTCGCCCTCGAAATTCGTCACTTTGTAACAAACAGATGAGGATAAATCTCCCTCATCATATCCTCAAGCTCCCATGTAGCTTCTTCTAATTGGTGGTTCCTCCATAAAACTTTCACCAAGCGAGTGGTCTTGTTCCGTAGGACTTTTTCGCTACGATCCAGAATCTCTATCGGTTGTTCTTCATAAGAAAGATCTTGCTCCAGCGGTATAACTTTTGAGATGAGTACATGTGAAGGATCAGGTATGTACTTTCTCAGGAGAGATACATGGAACACATCATGAACTTGAGAGAGATTCGGTGGAAGCGCCAATCGGTAAGATAACTTCCCAACACGATCCAGAATTTCAAAAGGACCAATATATCTAGGGCTCAACTTTCCCTTCATTGCAAATCTCATTACCCTCTTCTAGGGAGATATTCATAAGAACACTTTATCACCCACTTCAAACTCTAGGTCTTTTCTTCGGTTGTCGGCATAACGTTTTTGTCGACTCTGAGCTGCTATTATGTGTTGTTGAATAGATCTGACCTTTTCTACCATTTCATCAATAAGATCAGGTCCTAATAGTTTTATTTCCCCAACTTCATCCTAGCAAGTTGGAGTCCTGCATTTCTTTCCATAGAGAGCTTCATAAGAGGCCATATGAATACTGGATTGAAAGCTATTATTATAAGAAAATTACACCAAATGTAGGTGTTTATCCCAACCACCTTTGAAATCTATAAAGCAAGATCTCAATATATCTTCTAGAGTTTGAATTGTCCTCTCAGACTGACCGTCTTTCTAAGGATGATAAGCAGTGCTAAAACTCAACTCTGTATCCAGAGTATGCTGAAGACTTCTCCAAAACATTGAGGTAAACCTCAGATCCCGATCAGATATAATATAAAGTGGTACTCCATGAAATATTACCACTTCCTTTACATATATCCTGGCAAGCCGATCTAGAGAGAAATCCTCTCTAATAGCAATGAAGTGTGAAGACTTTGTAAGACGATCAACTATGACCCAGATATCATTATTGCCTTTGGATGTTTTAGGAAGTCCGGTGACAAAGTCCATAGTGATGTTTTCCCATTTCCATTCAGGTATGGGTAATGGTTGTAACATCCCCTTATACTTCTGTCTCTCAGCTTTAACTTGCTGACAAACCAAGCATCGAGAGACATATTCAGCAACATCTCTTTTCATGCCATCCCACCAGAAGTACTCTTTCAGGTCCCTATACATCTTCGTGCTTCCAAGATGAATAGAGAATGAAGAACTATGAGCCTCATCCAGTAGCTCCTTCTTTAATTCGGGGATGGGAGGAACACAAACCCGATTCCTGAACTTTATTATCCCATCACAATCAAGGTTGAATTCAGGAACATTTCTCACCTTCTTTTGTAACTTGACATCTTCTTTCTGTGCCTCTTGAATCTTTACATGTATAGATGGTTGAACATTCATTTGAGAAAGATAAGATTTCTCCCCTTACATTAAAATTCCAAGATCCATCCTTTGTAAATCCATAAATATTGGATCTTTTGTGATCCTCATCATGGATAAGCTAGCATAGTCTTGTTGACTTAATGCGTCTGCTACCTTGTTTGCTTTCTCAAGGTGGTAAGGAATTGAGCAGTCGTAATCCTTAATCATCTCCAACCATCTTCTTTGGTGCATATTCATCTCCTTTTGTGTGAAAATATACTTTAAACTTTTATGATCAGTATAAATATCACACCTTTCACCATAAAGGTAATGCCTCCAAATCTTTAATGAAAAGATTACTGCAGCTAACTCCAAATCATGAGTTGGGTAATTTTTCTCATGGATTTTCAACTATCGTGAGGCATAAGCTATCACCATATCATTTTGCATGAGAACACATCCCAGTCTCTTCTTGGATGCATCACTGTAGATCACAAACCTTTCTCCACTGTAAGGTAGTGTGAGCACATGTGCACTGGCTAACCTTCTTTTTAGCTCTTTGAAATTTTCTTCACATTCATCCGTCTAAACAAACTTAACTCTTTTTAGAGTCAACTTTGTGAGTGGGTTAGATAACCTTGAAAAATATTTCACAAAACGTCGGTAATATCCAGCCAAACCAAGAAAACTTCGGATCTCGGTTACTGTTGTTAGTCTCGACCATCTTTCGATAACCTCTGTTTTTGCTGGATCCACAGATATCCCCTCTTTTGAGATTATGTGACCCAAAAATGAAACTTTTTGAAGTCATAATTCACACTTGGTAAATTTGGAATAAAGCTTCTCCTTTCTTAGGGTCTTTAATACAATTCTCAAGTGATCTTCATGTTCTTCCTTTCTCTTTGAATATACAAGAATATCATCTATAAAGACTACCACAAACTGATCAAGATAGTCTCAAAAGACTCTATTCATCAGATCCATGAAGATAGCAGGGGCATTAGTAAGACCAAATGGCATCACTATAAATTCATAGTGTCTATACCTTGTACGAAAAGTCATCTTTGGTATATCCTCCCTTTTGACCCTTAATTGATGATACCCTGAACAAAGATCAATCTTGGAAAAGTATTGAGCTCCGCATAGTTGGTCAAATAGGTCATCAATGCATGGGAGAGGATATTTTTTCTTGATAGTGATCTTGTTAAGTTCTCGATAATCAATGCAGAGTCTCATTGATCCATCTTTCTTCTTAACAAACAGAACAGGTGCTCCCCAAGGTGACGCACTAGGGCGTATGAATCCTTTATCAAGATTCTCTTGGAATTTCTTCTTCAATTCCTGCAACTCAATTGGGGCCATTCTATAAGGTGTCTTTGAAATAGTCAAAGCACTCGGTACGAGTTCTATTGAAAACTAAACTTCACAATTTGGTGGAAGACCTGGAAATTCCTCCGAAAAGACATCATCAAATTCCCGTATAATGGGCATATTATTAATCGTGAGTTTCTCTCCAACCATTTGAGATAAATAACCTTCATTTAGTGGAATCAAGACCCATAAGATGGATGAAATTTTCACTGGAAGGTTATGTTCATTCTTGCATCGATAGATGATCATAGATTGATATGGAATATGAAATGTGACTTCCCTTCTTTGGAAATTGATATGATCTCCATATAAAGAAAGCCAATCCATGCCATGAATCACATCAAATTCTACTATAGGAAGGATCACAAGATTTGCAGGAAGCACTTTCCCACAAACTTCAATCGGAGAAGAATTGTAAACTTTTGATGCGACTGTTGTGCCATTAGGAGTTGTCATATCCAACTAAACATCTAATTGTTGAGGTAATATGGTGATACCCTTAGAAAATTCTTCAGAAATAAAAGAGTGGGTGGATCCAGAATCAAATAAAACATTTTCTACTTTAGAGTGGATGGTAAGTGTACCTCTCCCACTTCGTTGTCGTACCCCACATCACCGATAGTAATTGCATGTGACATTCCTTTGTCTTTGGCCTTAAGATTTTATTAACGTCGATCATCATCATCAACCCTTGTATTTGGGCATTGATTGGAATAATGCCCCATCTTCTTTCACTTGAAACATTGAAGTGTAGTAGGTTCATTTTGTGTATCCCTTCCTTTGTTTGCATCATTAGACATCTTCTTCCCATTATTTCGACATTCAATTGCCCGATGACCTTCTTTTCCACACTTATAACATTTTCTTGTCCCCTTAAGACAATTTCCTCCATGTTTCTTTCCACTCTTTGAGCATAAGGGAAAACTCATCTTCTTTTCAGTGTGGTCTTTAGATTTTCCTTTGAATTCCATTTTCCTCTTCTTATCAAACCCATGGGACTGATGGGTTACACTAATCTCCATCTCAACCTTGAGAGCACATCGAACAATTTCCTCGTAGCTATTGAAGTCCCTTATGGCTAACGCCCTTCAAAGACTTGGTTTTAAGCCACTAAAGAATCGATCGATCTTACTCTCAGGTTGGATAATAATTCCAGAAGCGTACCTTGAAAGTCTTGTAAAATTTGCTTTGTAGGTACCATCCTTTTGCTTCAGTTCAAGAAACTTCTTCTCCATATTTGTTTGAAGAATACGAGGGAAATACTTATTGAAAAATAAGTTCTTGAACTCGTCCCATTGCATGGACTCAATTTCATCCCTTTGCCTCACATTATTAATAAGATTACACTATTGATTAGCATCACCTTCCAAACGATACACTACTAAGATGAATTTATCATGTTCAGAACATTGAAGAACTGAAAATATCTTTTCAGTGGTACCGATCCATTGTTCAGCCACTAATGGATCAGAAGACCCACTGAATGAAGGTGGAGGCTTCCTTATGAAGGATTCGACATAATTTTTCTCCTTCCTTTTCTCATTTGGTAGTTCTGTATGATTCATATCTTGAGAAAGTTGTGTGATCATGGCTACAAGATTTTTCATTCCAGCTCCCATAATGTTTGGTTGCTCAGGGGGACAATCATTGCATTTCCCGTCGCATTCCGTATTAACACGGTTTCTTTGGGTTTCATCCATTGACTAAAACCAAGAAGAATAGTGTGAGCAACACTAATTATAATAGGAAAACCACATAATCAAGAATAAAATTTCACACTTAAGGTCTTATCATAGGTTGTTCATGGCCATTTCTAAAACACTAAGATTGTGTTCTATGCTTAGAATTATTCTTAGGGTTCTTACTAAGGCTTTCACATCCTAGTTTCCAAAGGTTGACTATACCTTTCCTCTGATACCAACTATAGTGACACATACTTTACATACATGGTTAATACTTCAAAATTGAAGCATACTTATTACAACATATAACAAAACCATGAAAGGATCATATAGGTATAGTGTCTTTAGAAACTGGGAAACATAAACAACTGGTTCATAAAGCATCTACACTGTCTCACATTTCTTTCATCATATCTATAGTCCCTTTTTGGAATATCTTACTTAATACCCTTCTTCTTGACCTGGGAAAAGAAAACATACAAAAGGGTGATCTCAAATGCTCAGTAACGGTAAACAAAAGAAATATCAATTACATCAAATTCATAAGAACATAACATTTTGAAAATCTTATCCTGCAAAAGAGATCATAATTTCATAACATGGGATAAATCCTGGTAGTGAAATGTAATCCCAATAATCATAACTTAAAACATGAAACTTTGTGGTATACACACATAATCATAGAGAATCATTTCTTATTAGTCAAGACTCATTGCCAAGACTATCTTAGTGGACAAAGTCCATTTCTGAACCGAGTTCACTCCTCGTTTCAGTCCTGTTTCACTAAACCAGTTTAACCTGCCGTTCCAGCCATGTCTATCTCATGAGATATAAAATCTTTACCCAATGCATTGGAGGGAGATATAGGTCCCACCCATCTCATAATGATACCATTCTTATGTGTGCCACAAAATCAAAAATCATACATCATTGCATAACCCATGTAATAAAATTGGATTCTTAAACATCGTGACATCATAAAACAATTAATATAAGATAAAGGAATTAATAAAAATAATTCCATAACAATATAATCAAATCAATATAATAATAGGGATAGAAATATAACCCTATATTCTCTTAGATGGAAAATAATTTTGATAAAACACTTGAACTCCATTCTTGAGGAAAATATCCTTTCTACTTCAAAAACACATTTCCTTTCTTAACATGCCATACAATTCTAAACTAAAATATGTTGATTAAGAATAAAATTGAAAACTTGTAAAGGAATATTCTTGGAAATAATGTTTTAAAAATCTATTCATGCCGTATAAGTTAAAAAAAATTCTTCTCGTATTTTTGTCGGAAAAGTCAAAAAGTACCTCGTACGAAAAATGACAAAAGATTCCTTTCATATATTTTACTAAAAACTCACTGAAGGGTAAAATTGGATTTAAACAATTGTAGGTGGATGGAAATAATATTACATATTGAGGAAACATGGATGTGGATGATAAAATACTCCTCAGTAAATTCTGAAGTATAAACAATCTCAGATAAAAATTGAGATTGTGAGATTGTCCCTTACCTTAGGTCCGATTTGCTTCGTAAGTGTCCAAACCTCAGGTATAATAATTTAAATAATGTTATTGACTTATTCCAGAATCATACTTATTGTTATGATATCATATATGGTCATATTATTATCTTCTTATTAGTAATATTTCATTATTACTTGTTATTCGGGTGTTTATTACTTTTTGTTCTTATGCGTGTTTTGTCGAATAAATTCTTATTCTTCTCTTTAGGTTATAGATACCTAATTTCCAGAATGGTATTAGTGTAATATATATCATATTTATTCATTCAATTCATTTATATAATCATTATGCAATGAATATCATGTAGAACAAATCACATCACATCGTGGAGACAGTATTCCGTACGTACGCACGAGCGATGATATCGTTCCCATGATCGTGGAATTGTATTGGAGTGTATGTATAATATTTCAAAATTAATACCACTTTTCAATAATCATATATAGTTATTTATTTACACCATTATACACATCCAAGTAAGGTGGTTATGGAAAATAGATTACACCACGGTGTGGAGACGGTATTCCGTACGTACGCACGCACGGTGATTTCGTTTTCCGTAGGATGGATAGATGGTTAAATAGGGTTGTTTCATACTTATAATAACATATCAGTATATGAGTGATACTGATGTTATTAATTCATAATGAAACAACTAAATAAGAAGAAGTGGAATACGAAATAAATTTGAAAGAATCAGTAACAGACATTACGTCTTCTTTGAAGCGCCTCTTTGAGACCTCCTCTTAGGGCACTAAAATTGGTCTTTGAAGAGGACCAGGACCTCTAGGATGTTTCTAGGGAAGTGGGTAAGTGAAATGGGCAGGGATTGGCCGAGATTGAAGGCTCAAATTGGTGTGAGGAAAGGGAGGAGGTGACCTTTTGTAAGGGAGGAGAGGGGTACCTTTGGAAATATAAGAAATATTAGTTTATATTAAATTTCAACCCCACTTAAAAACTTTCAAAATGACTCATATCCGAAGATTATATGAGATAGGGTTGTAATCTCATCAACCAATAAAATTTGGACATGGTAGGAATTTATTTTAAACATTATCAACTTGATTTATCCTTATTTATCAATTTAATTTTATTTGTGGTAATAATATTCTAAATTTTTAATTATTATAAATAATTACATATGTGTTGTGAATTTTCCATAATTTGACACTATGAAATTTTAGACCATATAAATTTTAATTCATAATTTTTAAATATTTTTGTGATTTTTAAACAATTTTATAATATGTTATTTTTATAAAATAACAATAGTGTCAATTTTGACACTATTCATTTATTTGAATTTAAATAAAATATATACAGAAGATATGTTCGAAATAAAATCTTCAATAGATCCATAAAATGTCATATGTATCTAGAAAATTAGTGGAGCACATTAAATAGTTAATATAATATTTATTTTAATATTTTTAAAAACAATTATTTGATATTTTAATTAATAAAATAATTTCAACATCACTATTGTTTCATAATTAATGATAGTTATTTAATCCCTAAAAATTATAAATAAATTCCTATAATGTAGATAATTGTATTATATTTCTGGATACTATTCATGTTTTAAGTTTTATTAAGTTTATTACCAAATTAAAATTATTATACGTATAAGATCTAATAAAGTTACACGTTGTCACATTCTTTGGTTTTAATAATAATTAAATTATTTTCATAGAAAAAAGTCTATTAAATGAATCTAATCTGACCCTTAGGTGATATGGGTCTACCTTTAGTCATCCAATAGGATTTTGGCGGGTGTTAGGGTAATTTTATAATCTTATATTTACCCTTAATTACCCGATTTACCTTTAACTATGGTAAATAAAATTTACCGTAGTTACTATTCATAATGCCCAAAAATAAAAAGTAGCCTATTAACATAATTTTGACCCAATGATTCTGAATATGGAATCCATTTTTCAAAATTCAAAACATATAAGTTCTAGTAATTAATTTAAAATAAATCCCGTTGTTAAGAAAACAGGTTTTAGAAGTTAAAACATTGCCAAAGATTGAAATGTTTTTACCTATGAATTCAATGTGAAATTAATGATAATGACATAAATTATATTAAATGTTAAAAATATATTCTATTTATACTTTAAAACCATTCAATATTATAATTTATCCATATAAATTATCTCAATGAAAAAAGTTGTTTTAATTAAAAATTAGCGCATTTTTACTATTCATCAAAATATGAAAGTTATCAGAAAAATATCAAAAATTTATCCAAAGTAAATTTTTATACCCTGATTCAAAATAAGAATTTTATTTTGTCAAATTGAACTTATAAAAATGTCAAAAACTAGATTTAATGTGGGTGCGCCATCAAAAGGCGGAAAAACTGCATTTTTTGAAAAATACTTATTTTACCCAAAAAATTTATTTCGTTCTCTTAACATGTTATAGAAAATGTGTAAGATGAATAATAATGTTATAAAATTTAAAATTTAGTTAATAATATTCATAATGGCTAGTCCATAATAATATATCGTTGTTTAGTAAAACCCGGTATTGCGTACGACACAAGCTATCGAGGAAGGTTGCAATTGCGTGTAAAGCAAGTCAAGCTAGTGTTGTGTGTAGTGAAAGATTCCTTTGATGATTTATATAACATAAAAACAAAATATTTCTCATAAAAGTCTCAGGTGTTACAGATAGTATAAGTGAATGATTAACAAATAATAGGATATTCTATTAGCTCGTGTTCTATAAATTGGTGGAGCTTGGGATGATCACCTAACCTTGGTATAGTTCTCGTAAAAAAATAGTTTTTGGGATATTATTATGATGGTATTGTTTGAGTCACTCTTGGGATATTAATTCCATTTTGTACTATACTGGAATGAGGCGGGTGGGGTAGAAGTCATTAGGACTGATATAGTGAAGGAAACCTTGAAGAGATTTTAGTTGATTAGGAATTTATTGGTAGCATCTCACAGAATTTGGTGATCGTATGATCAGTAGAGGAGATGAAATTTGGAGCTTTCTATTAGAAACTGGGATCTCTTGAGAGTGTCACCTCAGTTGGGGAATCGTCTATTGTAGGAATAAAGAAAGCTGGCCCCATAACCTTTTAGAACCTTTGAGATTATCAAACTAGTTTGGGAAAGTGGAATTCCATATATTCCTTCTTCCATGTTGTCATAGAATGCATGATTTTTTCTATGTTTCTCAACTTCAAAGGTACACACCCGATAATTTCCATGTTATGGAAAATGAGAACATTGAGTTGGATCTAGATGATTCTTTTGAATAGTGTCTAGTAAAGATTATTGATTCGTGCAAGAATTTATTTCTGGGTAATATGGTGCCACATGTTTGGGTCCTTTTATAGCATAGGCAGATCCAAGAGGATTTGTGGGAGTAGTGGTCAAATTTCATACTCTGTGGCCTGATGTTTTCATTAAAGAAAACTAGAGATACGTATTAAGGACATGAAGTATTAAGAGAAGGAGAAATGTAGTATTCTTAGTTTCTAAATGTTTTTAAAAAACCTCTATTTTTAAGTTCTATAATCCATTTATTGAAATTTTTAATAATTTTGAAAACTATTCAGAACCTAACACATTGAATAAGGCCTACGTAAGGGTAAGTGAACTCTACCCATGTGTAGGGAGTTTTTTGATGATCTGTATAAGGGTAACTGCATTTTTATTTGAGTTTTGAAAGGGTACATAAGACATTGTGTAATGGTAAAGGAAAACTGTATTTATTGCATAAGGATAACTCCCTTTGCCTATACACTATGTAAGGGTAGAGTATGAGTTGGAAAAGGTTAACAACATGTTTTCAAAGGCTGCATCAGGGTATATAAAGAACTTCATAAATGTAACCCCTACATTCTATAAGTTGTGTAACCGTATTTCAGATCTATGTAAAGGTGATCCCTAAATTATGATGGCTATATAATGGTATAGTTGGAGTTGTATAAGGGTACCCATGGTTTATAAAAGTTTTATAATGGTAAATATGAGCTTTCTAAGGGTTACCCTAAGTTTATAATGGTAACATAAGGGTAACACATGAGCTACCTGAGTGTAAGAGGAGATGGATAAGAATAAAATAGGATTCAAAACCAATATAAGGGTAAGTCTCCTTTCACTGATAAAACACCTATGATATGAAAAATAAAAAATGGTGTTACCCTTATACAATTTTCTTTTAGGTAAAATTGAATTAAAAGTCTCCTTTACATTTCTTCTTTACCATCTAGATTTTGTAGAATATTTTTGAATGTTTTAAAATCCAAAAATATATGGAAATAATTCCCTAGACTCATTTAAGGTTTATAACTCTTTTAATCACTCCACTTTCAAGATACATGTGAATAACGAATAAAATTAAAATTTAATATAGAGTTTCCAAATAATCTAAACCATATTCCCTGGGTATTTTCATTAAATAACCAAACTCTTGCTACCATCAATATTTGGTGTTTCTATTGACTCAGTAGTCCATATTTCCTTTGTTTAAATTTGGTTATAACTTATTTAATAGAAATGAGTTCATCATCCAGTTTCCATGAGAGGAAGAACCTAACCCTATGTTTTCTATTCTAGGTTTTGTTGTTGCAAAGGATTAAAACCTTTTAATAATTCCATAGAATTTTTTTCATAATTGTGTTTTTGAATTAATCATACCGAAGATTTTTGAAAAAATGATAAGAGTTATTAAAATGAAAATAACCAAGAATCATGAAAAATTATAATTATAATTATTACTATCTATTATGGATTATTTTATAGATAAAGGGTTTTTTATCACATATGGAATTGTTATTATTCTATATGAATTAATCTATAATTATGATGAATTATAATATGGAATTATCATGTTTATTATAGATTATCCAGGAGTGATAATCTATTATCATATGTGGTGTTTTTCTTTCTTTTGGAGAGAAGTTACTTTTGATCAGTTAAAGTAATACTTGGAAAATAGTTCCAACAAACAAATATATGGTTGTGATTTTGGTGATGAATTATAATATGGAATTATCATGTTTATTTTTATACATTATTTGAGTTTTCATGTGGGTTTGTGAGTGTCCTTAAGACCTTTTTATTGTGAAAAAAATGAATATGTGTAACCTATTTATGTATTTTCTTGATATTTCTTATTATTACTTTCTATGACATGTGTTTCTTGTTATGATACATGGACTGTGTACCTGTGTTTCTAGTATCAAGATGACCAGCTTGTTCAGCCTCAGATAAATGGCCCCTTTGATGTGATATGTGTTTATGTAATAAGGACTACATACCTTGCCTTGTTTAATGGTATGGATAAAATCAATGACATTACTCTTGATGTGGGAGTATAACACACATCAGATGATAATCCATCATCTTGGACAAAGTGGGAAAATTCCATACATGGGTTTTTTAGTTATCCATTTACATCAAAAAAATTTGGTGAGACATACCATTATTCAATGATAACAAACACCATCACGGTGGGGAATCTAGTGTTACTAATAACGACCACTATTAGGGTGGGGGCATGTGGTGTTTCCTTAAAGGTGTTATTTGGTTTGACATATCCTTATATCCTTAAAAGAAATCAGTCGATGTAGGTAGGGACGAGGTTCATATTATCTTGGATAGTGAATGATGACTCAAAACATACATGACTATATGTTTAGTCTAGTATTTACTTATTTCATGTTATACAACATTGTAAATATATTTTTTATTTATATTAATGATTTATTAGTGGTGTCCTACTGGGTTTATTATTCACACCAAGAATGAGCATCTTGATACACATAAAAACATCACGATAAGGGATCCAATAAGGGGAAAGGGCCCTATGTCAGAGAGTTGAGGATACAATGATTTAGAAAAGGATGTAATGTTAGGATATACTTTGACCATTACTATTTCTTTTATTTTTCCACACCTGATATAAAATGGTTTATATTTCCTATTTTGGATCCTATTTATTTATTTTTTGACATGTATACCATAGGAATTTATGGTAATTTAGTGTTTTTCATATTCACTCAGGTTAATTTAATTCAATTATATTTGGTTATATTATTATTTATACTATGACATGATTATGATGTTATAGTCTCCATACTCACAGACTTCTTAGAGTTAGGGTCCTAATGCCAACTATTTGTACTTTGATTACATGTGTATTAAAAATATTTCATATTAATAAAACTTTTTATTGCATATTTTTCATTGATTAGCATGACTATAATGTAATATTTTCCAAAAATTATACATCACATTGATAAGGTCATATAAGTTCACTACTATGATGAGAACCATGAATTTCTATGGTGATATTATTAATGTTCTATTGTTGGATTACATACTATGATGGGGCACATAATACATAGACTATTAGGTTCAAAAACTCCTATACTGATTAGGAATAATCTCATAAATTTTTCACTTGGTAATCTCCAAGACTTGAGAATATGAGTATATACCCGCTAGTAGAAATTCTACATGTTTCTATGTCATCAAATATTCATGTATGTGAGCATGTGTAATGGTAATTAGAATTTATGATTATAATTAATGAATATCCTGATTCATAGACTTATATTTTTAACTAAAACCATGAAAACATATGTTTTTGGTGAGGTGGGGTAAATTGGGCTCATCATGATTGACATGTCATTAATGGATAAGTGGATGCAGGATTGCTAACTTCCATTTTATAGAAGATAATACATCGAACCTTTGATTAGAAAAAAAATATCACATTAAATTCCATGTCCATGGTATAATGATGTGTTTATTATAGATATTCAAATAAATTAATATCATGAAAATAGGTTGGTGATATATATGTGCAACCTCCATGATGAGATATTGTGAAAAAGGTATTATATTAAATACTGAGTGTTTATATGTGGTTTTCATCATTATGAACTTAAGTTATTTATATTAGGTTACTTTAAAAATTTCTAGATAGTAATCTTAGACTTTATGAAAATCCGAGTAATCCCAAGAATAAAGAATCCTAGAGGGTCGCACACTATGTTTTTTTATGACATCATTTAAGTTTTATTTAAATTTAATTAATTGAATAAATATCACTATAAAGACCAAAGGATAATTTTACTCACATTATATCAATAAAAAATATTTATTAATTAATGAAATATTTATATTAAATATTTATTTAGGTGTTTAATAAATGCTATAGGATTTAGAATGGAACAAGACTGTGTCTGGTGAAAAATATGAATTAACAAGTCAGTTAAATAATATATGTTTTTGCACAGGTTAGTGCTCATCAAAAAATAATAATATTTTTATTATTATGGGGAATAGGGTTCATTAAATTTTATAATATTTTTTTATGTCTGTAATAAAATTAAATAATTATTTTAACATAAAACCTAGCTCTATAAATAGACAGTTATGCCTATTGTGTATCGTATGAAATTGAGAATAGAGAATTGTTTCTCAACAAAAATCTCCCTCGCTGCCTCTACTCCTTCTCTATCCCTCTTAAGAAAAATAAATGAAAGTGATATTCCTTCAAGATAAAAGAAATATTTATCAAAACAAATAATGAAAGATAATCAAGTAATCAGTATAATACCCGGAGATCGATTGGAATTTCTTAGTGATCAATAGAGCATATGTGGATCACCTATAGAGGGATTATATCCTTTAATCCTCACAAAATAAAGAGGGAAATACTAAAGGGTCATTTTTAGATGATCAACATCATCAAAAAATAAAGATACATAATCCAAGGTAATCATTTCTTTTTGACATTAAATAAATTAATTATGAATTTAACGTGCAAGATCCTCACTCTTGTTTTCGGGCATATTAATATTAAAATAAATTTTAATATATCACCCAATGTCACATGCTTCCACTGCAGTCAGAACCATCAATTGGAATCAGAGGTTTCACGTTTAAATTTTTTTTATTTATTTAATTTTTGATCTATGTTAAATTTGTTGTTTGATTTTCAATTTAGTTTTCTTCATTCTTTAATCTGATTTGAATTAAAATGATTTGACACATTAATCATGTTCATTCAGTGTTTCATTTTATTTATGGTTTATGACTAGATTATGAACGACATGATATTGCATTGACAATAACCAAATTTTGGCTAGTAAGATAGGTTTACATGGAATTTACTTTGAAGTACATGACTTGTAACCTAGTTTACTTCAATTGGACATGTCAAGGGAGACATGGTGTGCCACATAGTTATTAAATGTTTTGCATTTATTACACCCTACATATAGACCTAGAAAGGATTTCACACTGGATGTTAGATTATATTGCATATATCATTGTACATATCATGTTTTATAAATAGGAAAGTGGCATAAATCAAAGAATATGTGTGGTCATTATACATGGTAAAAAACATATGATACTAACAACCAAGATTATTTATGATATACATGATGTGTATGTGGTGTACACGACATGTAGTTCATCAATTCACATGTCTGAAACACACCCCAATGATCTCAGAGTGCATCCTAGACACATGAAAAGAGGAACACATGTTGTGTAGGAGGTCTGTATACACCATGTAGTCTGACTGAGGTACACACCGCACAACCCAGGCACGCACCTTGGATACACAAATACTAAGATACATGGCATGTAGCTGGTATACATGTTGTGTAGTATACCATTAAAGGAAAAAATTGTGGTTTATATTGAATTGAAAATAGTAGCATTAAAACCTTATTTTATTGTTTGGAACACAATTATGTGCTTTAAAATTTAATAATGGTCTTAAAGAATTTAAAACTCTCAAATAATTTATTGTAATAAATTTTTTATTATTGGTTATTCTATTTATTTTCCATGAATTCCATAAATGATGGGTATTTATAGTTATGTATAGATGATCATTAAGATTAATGGAAATTAAATTATTAATTAATTAATCAATTAACTAATTCAATCACATTTATCTTAAAAACAAAGAAATAATAATGAAATTAATTATCATTGGTCACTTTTGTGTATTCATAGCATGTATGACTAACCATGACCTTGAAAAGACCTATGTATGTGTTATAATTTATTTAATTTAATTTATTTAATGTGTTAAAAATTATTTAATATTAAATTAAAATGATGTCCTACAAGTCATCCCTCCCCCCAATTATTATATTAGAACTACATGTACATGGTTATTTATATATCCCCTTTAACCAATCCTTCATTCCCCTCACCAGTGTGTGAGTTATTAGTACATGTAATTAATGGATTAAACCAAGGATCATGGAGGTAGTTCAGGACAGAACCATTATGATGCCAACATAGGTGATACATAAGTGTATAGGTAGAATTTTTTAACTCATACCAATTTATGAAAATTCAGTTATTCCCCTAGTCCATAGGTTTATTTAATATCCAAACATTAATTAAACCATTATCTAAGATCGTGATTGGGTCATTTACTTTATTTATCCATGTTTTTCTATTTATTGATTATTTTATGTGTGCAAGACCGAATTAAAATAAATAAGTAAATTAATAAGAAAATATATAATCTTAAATAAATGGATTAGGAATAAATTTTTTATCCAACATGGTTAATTAAATAATTTAACCCATTTAAATATTAGAAAGACTTGTAAAGGAAAAATCAATATATATTAATATTAAATTAAAATAACTAAATTAAATATTAATCCATAATAGGTCTTCTAGTACATGATTTGGAGTGAAACCATATAACTATGTGTTATACATTTCCAATGTTTGGACACATAATTTTATCCGAGAGTTCTCATATAATATCTTAGGACCTGGACTCCAAGATCCTATATTGAAATCATGAACATTACATTTCCATCTTTGATGTTGATAATTGTGACCCATTGTTTTCCATATAAACCTTACAACATAAAAATGAATGATTGAATCGCTTATATTTTCGATGACCTTTTAGGTTTAAAGTTTTACAGAATTATGATCAAATCATATTAAATTAGACTCATAAAAAAATTCATCATAAATATGTACATCATCTCCCATTTTACCCATATTTTGTTATTTTACATTACATCATCAACATAAACCTTGTGAGATCAATTATATAAAAAAATTGTTCAACCTCATTGTTTAAAAATTGGGGGAAAATGAAATACAAGAAGGATAAGCTCAAATGATCATTAAGGAAAAACATAATCATTAAAAATTGAATGTCATAAATGAGCATAAGATTCCATATGTGTGTGATGAAATAATAATATTTCTTGATTGAATCATAAAGGAACTCTTACCCATCAATACATGGATCAAAAAATATGAAAACGTAGAAAATGAAAGAGTCATTAGAATAAATAATCATGAGTCGTGTGTTGTAAATAGTGATCAAATGAAACATAATAAACACATGACAAGTAATTAAAAACATTTTTAGTAAATTTAAGTATAAGTTTCATAAAACCTTTTAAAAGTCCATTTATTTGGAATAACCATACAACTGGCATCCAATATAATCATTACCTAATGTATTGGAGCGTTATCCAGTTATACTCATCATTTGAGCTATAAAGGCTCACTCAGTGATATCTGGGCCACCCCATGTTAAGTTTTAGTGGTCTTACATGAAGCTATTTGGGAAACCCCATGTTAAGATATAACGAACTTACCCAGTGCTATCTGGGAACACACATCATTTATAATTTCTAAGAACAACAACATGAATAAAGGATATAGATAATTATTTCCATCATTAATCAATGAAACAACATTTATTATTTTTAGAAAATGATTAATCCATGGGAATGAAATAGGTTCCATAATAATCTATTTGAAATATGGTTAACCCTTGTAAATTAAATGGGTTCCATAGCAATCCATTTTAATCTTGATTAACCCATGTAAAATAAATTTATTCTATAACAATCTCTCTAAAACATGATTAACCCATACAAATGAAATGGGTTCCATAACAATCACATTAAAACATGATTAAACCATGGAAGAGAAATGGGTTCCATAATAATCTCGTTAAAAATTGATTAAACCATGGAAAGAAAACATGTCCCATAAAAATCTATTTCAAACATGATTAACCCATAGAAAAGAAATGGGTTTCATGAAAATCCCTTTGAAACATGATTAACCCATGGAAGAGAAACGAGTTTTATATAAATCTCTTTGAAACAATCTTATTCCATACAAAGAAATAATATGGATGGTATCAATAATAAATATCCCCCATGTAGGATAAGTAATAATAAGGATTTTTGATGTTTATGAATGGAAATACCATTAAAATATTATTGATAAAATTTTGTGGAAAATACACATTTCTTTTTAACAATCACTTTTTAAAACATAATTTTTTTGAAAATAATTTTATTTAAAAATAACCGTGAAAAATATAAAGTAAAATTTTAAATATCATTTAAAACATTTCTTGAGGGAAATAACCTTCCAGATTTGAAAAATTCTTTTTAAATTTTTTTGAAAATCATTCTTAGAAAACATGGTTTTGGAAGAGAAATTATTTTCAGTTGAAATTATGATTTTTAATAAAGGATTTATTTTGAACTATTGAGTACATAAATAGAGGGAAATAAAGGGAAAAATGAATTATAGGACATAAATAGATTAGGATAAAATTTGTGATAATTATTTACATGTAGACCAAAATATTTCAATAGTGTAGATTTAATAACAAAAAATCATGATAAATGATGAGATTATAACCTAAAAGTGTTACCACTTTGGTAACATTAAATCCTAAGACCCGTAAATAAATAAAATTAAATAAAAATTAGAATATCATTAAAATAATGAGATTTAGGATATAACATATCCAAGGTAAAGTATATACACTACAAGAAAGGAGATAGAGGTATAAGATAACAAATATCTCAAAGAAGGAAATTTTTTATAGAAATCAATTACTGAATTGGTATAATTAAAACTGTGAACCCCATTAAAAATATATCCTCAAATTTATATAAAAATACCAATAAATTTAATTATAATAATAATAAAATACTTTCATGGGAATTATATACAAAAAATAGAAATAAGTGTTGAATATGGCATGTATCTCAGAGAAATAAAAACAAGATGATAAAAAACCCTTACCTCACACTTAATTATGATAGAACAAGATTTAACCTCCTATATAATTGTTTTAAAATTTTTATTAACTTATTAAATAGCCATATTAATATTTTTAATGTCATATATGATTTTATTATGACTTTTTATTGTCTGATTAATGACAATTCAATGTCAATGTTATGTTTCAGATAATAACCACTGTGTTTTTTATAGACGTTTTGACTTTCTATTATTGGTTTGTTTAATTAAATAATTGATTCATAATATCCAAAATTTAAATAATGATATAAATAATATTTTTTTTTTATTTTTTTATTTATATAAATCTATTAAATTTAGTGATAGGAAATGAAATACACCATTATTGGAGATAATAGGTCATACGTACGCATGAATGCTACTTCTATTTTCATGTCATGAGGAATGAAAGAAAATTAAGTTATATATATATATTATCATAAAAATATAATTTTCATGTCATATATATCAAATATTTTTATTAAACCCATCCATAATACATTCAATGTAAATCATGAACGAATCACATCACTTCACGAGGGGGTAGTTTGTCGTACACACGAATGACATTATCTTATTCTCATAAAATGGAAATCATTAAGGTGTCTACTATATAATAATACCAAAAAAATAATGACATAATAAATATAATAAATATCATATATAAATAGTATTTCTATCATTATTCCCAAAATTTAAAGGTGGTATTGGAAAAATGAACAACATCAATTCGTGAGGTGGTAGTCCGCTATACAAATGAATATTGATTTTGTAACCCTTTTGATGGAAGTGTGTGTCGTTATAGGTAATAAACATAATATAAAAAATATCAGTATATGTAAGAATCTATGGTTATTATATATTCATGATATAAAATGAATTGAAAGAAGTAGAAAAATGAATTAATATAAAAATTCTTTTAGAAGAACATCTCCTCTTCGTTGGGTATCCCCCTTAGGTTTTCACTAAAACCTTGAAAGGTTTTCTTTATGAAAAAATAAGGGTCTAGGATACAAGGAGGTATGTTTGAAAGTGATATGGGTAGGGTTTGGATGATCCAAAATATATAATAAGTGCAAATAACTAGAGAGAGTGGGAGGCCTTTTATAAGTTGGGGATATGACGCACATTGAATTTTTGAAAAAAAGATCAGTATACCCACATTTTTATCCCTAATGGAATGCTTAAATAATGAACCAAATAATATATATGTAGGGTTACAGTCTAAATATGGATATCTAATTGGTTTTGTTAAATTTTTGGGTCATTATTAAACCATATATTCTATGATTAACAGCTTAGTAAACTCATTTTATCCATAATCACTATAATTGATTTTAATTTATTTCACGAATTTATTTCGTAAAATTTTAATTTGGACCAATTATTCATTATAAATTATGATTATTCAAAATATGCAATGTATTTTTCCAAATTAAAATCCAATAAGTGGAAATATTTAATTTAATATTCATTACGCAGTCACGGTTAGACAATATGTTTTTAAGAAGTGTATTTTTCAAAAAATGATAATTAAATATTAATTCTATGAATAAAAAAAATAATTATCAGAAAACAAAATAATATTTACATATATATAGTTTATAAATATCATTCAAATCATTACCCCTTAGGGATTATTCTAATTTATTAAAAATAAGAAATATTATTCATTCTAAAACAGTTTTTAGAAAAAAACATTTTTAAACCCAAAAATAAAATTATAGTAAAAACCAATATAAAATTGATTAAAAAATAATTAAGTTTATTAAATATAAATAGATAATAACTACAATACATGAAAACATATTGAAAACATGTTTATACTTTAAAATTACTTAATTCATTAAAGAAAAATATATTTTTATAGAAATTTTTATTTTTCATTACTCACTGAAAAATCAACACTTTTTGAAAAATCACAAAATTTCACCCAAATATAATTTTGATATTATGATTTAATTTTTTTCATTTTAATATTTTTTAATTTTCAAATACTCGTTTTACAATAAGTGTTCCCTAAAAATGAGATAAAACGTTTTATAAAAAATATAGTTTTAAGCATAAAATTTGTTTGTTTTTTATCTATTTTCTAAAAAAACATAGGATGAATGTAAAAAATTATACTTAATATATTAAATATAAATTTAATTAATATAATATAAAAGTATTTATTTTTCTATTTTATTTTCATAAAATACACTTGTGCCCTTTTAAATAGTTTTTTCAGAAAAAGATGTACATTTATTTTCAAAAGGGTTTTGTTTTCATTTCAAATTAATTGGCCACCATAGAATATATCTAAACCATATTCTCATAATTTTATTAATCATCTTGATACCCACCATTAAAAATTCTAGGTTATAATTGTAATATATATCATGCGTGTGATGAAATATAAACATAGTGTTTCATGTTCTTTACTCTTTTAAATATAATTTTCTTATTTTAAAATCTTTGGGTGTTACATCATCCCACATTTAAAAAATTTCATCGACTCATTTTGATATTTATATTGGTAATCAATGGTTGGATATTAAATTTTTTTTTTCAACCCACATCATAAAAAAGAGTTAATAAAATGACCACTTAGTAAGAGAGAAAATTATTTATGAATGTCATCTCTAATAAGACATAACTAGGATTACAAATAGGATATCATAGGTGGTAATGGATGAAAAGAACAAATAATTATATAGATTGGTTGAGTTCATTGATCATAATAAAGTGAATTATCAAAGTAAAGTTATGGTCCTTATAACTATAAATCTGTGATGATCAAAAAGACCATCAGTTCATCAAAATTGAAGGTACTAGGATAATAATTTGGTTTCAAGATTATTTTTCAAGATTTTATTAATTATTATACCATATATACTAGAATAATTTGGAAATATTATTACTTAATGATTATAATTTCATCCTATTGTAAATTTCCACTACAATATCATCTTTTTTTGAAAATGTTGAGTATTCAAGATGAAGTTTTACTTCCCAATGAACTAAAGTCAACTATTAAAAACCACATAACCATAAAATATATAGTCAAGTTATTCCACATGTATTTATACATTAAAAAAAACCAAAATAGTTATCACATAGTAAGATAATTCACAAAATGAGCAAACCTTTATGTTATAAATTAATCGTAAAATTTAATAACCAAAGTTCAAAAAAACCATTCCATAATTAACTATCTTTAATATTTTTTAAACCTTTCTTTACTATGTTTGAAACCCAAATAATAGAAATATTTGATAAAATATTCCTCCATAATAATTAAAACATTGTTACTGAAATAAAATACCATATGTTTTTTAAATAAACCTAATCATTACCTATAAAAACTTTATACTTAACAGGAAACCATGTAGGATTGTGGTTGTCATAAAACCATTAACTTCCATTAGTTATGGGTTCAATCCCTACCTCGTTTTGAGATGTGATTGGTTATTACTCAGTATATGGGTCTCCCCATTTTTCCCCATAAACATAAAAACTAATTCATCACTAAATAACACTTCAGGTTGATCCTTGGGGTCATAAATTCTTTAACCTAATAAACTTTCTCTGAAAATGTCATTAGTAACCTCAGAATTTTTACTACATAAAACCCTAAAAAGGGGCTTCTAAGACATTTAAATCATGATAGACATTTTATGGTATCCATAAGTCCTAATATAGCATCACATAGAAACACCCTAATCTTTAATTTTATACAAACATTTCCTTTGATACCAACTATAACAAACCATGGCTCACACTCCCAGATCCTATGCTAAACTCATGGATGTCACATTCTTGGATTTAATGCCAATAATTGTGACCATTTTTTCCCATATAAACATTACAATATAAAAAGGAAAAAATGAATCAATTACGTTATTGAGGAACTTTTAGGTTTATATTTTTATAGAATTAGGACCAACTCATATCAACTTGGACTCATAAACAACTGGTTCAGAATGATGTACATCATCTCTCGTTATGTCTATATTTTATTATTTCATATTAGTTCATCAAAATAATCCTTGTGAAATCCTTTATAGACATAAATCATTCATCCTCATTCATTATAACATATATAATAGGAAACATAATATGGGTTATCTAAAATTATTAGTAAGGATAAATATAATCATTAATAATTTAATTTCATAAATCAGAATAAGAGTATATAATGGTATTATAAAATACTCACTGTCTATCAGTAAATCATAAAAGAAATCATACCCAAAAAATCCTAGATCATTAAATATGAAAACATGAACAAGGAAAGATTCGTCAGAATCAATAATCAAGAGCCATATGATATCAATCATGATTAAATTAAAGATCATAAAAAATAGGATTCAATTAAAACCTTTTTTGGTAATTTAGATCATCATTTTCATAAAACATATTTAAATAATTTTAATTGGAATAAACATATGGATGAATTCCAATATAACCATTACCCAATGCATTGGAGTGAAACTTGGGTTCAACAATCCTTTTAACTGTAATAGACTCACCTGATGCTATTTGGGTCACCCCATGTTAAGCTTTAATGGGTTTACTCGATTCTATTTGGGCCACCCCATGTTAATTCGTAACAGAATTACCTAGAGATATATGGTCACACCCATCATCTATAATTTCAAAGAACCACAACATCAATGAATCACATTGATAATTAGGTTCATCATAACTCATTGAAACAACCATTATTATTTTTAGAAATTGACTGACCCATAGGAAATAAATTATTTTCATAACAATCACTTTGAAACATGGTTAACCCATATAAAAAAAATTCCCATAACAATCTCTTTGAAAAATGATTAAAAAATGGAAAAGAAATAGTTTCCATAACATTTTTGTTCAAAAATTATTAACCCATGTAAAATAAATGAGTTCTACAATAATCTATTTGTATATGATTAACCCTTGAAAAAATGGCTCTCATAACAATCTATTTGAAACACAATTAACCCATTAGAAGGAAATGGTTCCCATAACAATCTCTTTGAAAAATGATTAACCCTTATAAAATAAATGGGTTTCATAATGATTACTTTGAAATATGATTATCTTGAGGAAGATAAATGAGTTTCATAAAAATATCTCTGAAAGAATATTATTCCATCCAGATAAAAAATAAAGATGGTATCAATTCCAAATATCCTCGATGGAGGATAAGTAAAAAACAAAGGTTTTTGATATTTATTAATGTAAATTAAATTAAAATTTCATTAAGAACATTTGAGAAATATACCCATTTCATTTTTAAAATCACCTTTTAAAACATAAAACATTTTGAAAATACTTTTATTTGAAAATAACCTTGAAATATTATAAATAAATATTTTAAAAATATGTTAAAACATTTAATGAGTAAAATATAAATTTTTATTTGAAAAAAACCTTTTAAAAAATTATAATAAAACATGGTTTTTGAATAAAAAGTGTTTTCGATAGAAAATATGATTTTTTATAAAAACAGTTTTTTGAACTATTGAGTACATAAAGAGAGGAAAATGAATGGAAAATGTATTATCATGACATAAAAATAGTAGTATAACTTAATGGGAATTATTTATAGGTATATTATAAAATTTCAAAATTTGATAATTTATCACAAATAATCTTTTTAAATGATGACATTATAACAAGAAACTCTTATCATTGTTGTAACATTTAATCATAATCTCTATGAAATAATTGTAACACCTTGGGTTTTTATGGACCCTTTTTTTGAAAAAATTAATTTTTCATTTATATATTTAAATGAACTAAGTCCAAAATTCCTTTCACATTGAACTTAATTGTAATACGTTACATGAAACTCCGACTTGGAGTATGATACATGCAATACTAAGTTGATATACGATACACTCAACACTATGTTTCTAGGAAATATCTTTTTTTTATATTTGTTTAAATGAGATAATTATAACCTATACATTAAAATTAGTTACATGAATAGTAATAACTACTTTTCAAATATAGTTATAATTTTTTTATATAAATAATACATATTGATAACAAAAGATATGATTTTTGGTAATGTCCTTATATATTTAAGAATATCATTTCCTTAAATGAACCATTTTTAATGTCCTTCTATAAAAAATAATAAAATTAATTTTATACACAATTTATAAATTACATTTTATAAAATAAAATTCATTTTTAATTTAGAAATTTGAAATTATCTTAGGGTTATTTTTTGGGATTTTTCTGACAAACTTCATTTTTGGATGAATGGTAAAAAATACCTGATTTTATTTCAAAACTGATTTTTAATTTAATTTTTTATAAGGTTAAATCATATTTTTAATTGGTTTAAAAGTGTAATTAGATTATATTTTTGTTGTTAATCCAATTTTTTTCATTAGAATCAAATTTACATTATAATTGGATATAAAAACTTAGCAAACTTTTGATCTTTTTTACTTTGAAAACCCGCATTGTTGACTCGACTGTGGGATTGATTTTAAATTTATTTCTTCCAATTCTGTGATTATAATTTGAAAAAATGGATTAAATATTAGTAACTATCATAATGTATAATTTATAATAATTTAAATTTTGTTTTTGACAAAAAATATTATTGAAAGTGATTAAAATTAATTACACTAGTTTAGAGAAAAATTAGGTTAATACAGTACTAAACCTTAAATATAAGACCCAAAACGACCTATAACTTTTCCAAAACACATTTTCTAGATATAATTCTTCCATGAACCTTCACGTATTAAGTTTTTTTTGTTTTTAATGACTTTTGTTTGGAAAAAACGTGGGTACACCTATCTTGTTTTCAAAAATGTCAAGCGTGTCCTTTCCCTTCCCTATAAAAGGTCACCACCTCTACCCACTTCCTTAAACCAATCAAGCCCCTTGTCTCACCCAAAATAAGCTCAAATAATCTCCCAAATTCCTTCCCTCTCTCCTGAAATCCTTCCCTTGTGCAATATAAAACTCAAGGAATCCTTTTGGCACAAACCAAAAGGAGTTACCTAATTAAGAGGTAACATCTCCTCTCAAGCTCTTTTAATTTATTTTCCTTATCCACCTCCTAAACTCAATTTATTCAATTATTTTATGAAAAAAAATATCCTCAATATACTAGTATTCTGTTATGATAATGTTTTTACCTAAAATTATACACACCTCCATCTAATGGATATCGAATATACTGTTTATATGTATGACGAACTACCGCCTCACTAAATGATGATTGTACAGTTATCATTTAGTGCCTCTCTTGGTGGAAATTCTTATGGACACTCTGTTTATATATTTAATATATTATATTTATTATTTATTTAATCTTATTTATTAATTTTACAACACACATCTTTTTTACTTTCCATTTGGTGTAATTATGATAATTCTTTTTGAGGAAGTGCGGACTACCGCCACCTCAAAGCGATGTGATTTGTTCACACACTACATGGAATGTATTAAGGACGAGTTTAGTAAAATTATATGATATAAATAACATTATAATTATAATTTAATTATATTATATACATATAAACTTTTATGTCATTTTCTTTTTTTACTTTCAATATGATTATTAAAATGGAAACAATGTTCATGTGTATATATGACTTACCATGTGTAGTCCATTTCATACTTCTTTATGATATAGATTATTATAATATAAATAGAATTTATATTCATGATTTAAATTTTGTAATCATGATATATTTATAAGGACCAACAATATAACAAATTAAGACACATGGGAAGAACAAAGTGAATATTACCCGAAGTGAAACATTAACATAGGATTGTTAATAAGCAGGTAATATAGGGTCATAATAAAAACATTTATGGTATTATGTATAATAATATTCTTCTGTAAAATATTTATAATAAAAATATATTTATTATATAGGAATATTTTATGAGTACAAAGAGAGTCAATAAACAAGGTAATGAGATTTCATCTCACTTTTTATTCCCATGAGATACATGATATGTTTTACACTTTCATTTTTGTGTAGTGTAGGTAATTTCCATGATTTAATTTTATGTATCTTATACCTAAATTCATGGGTATTAACATGTCCATTTTTTAAACTTTCATTAATGGGGTTTAAGTTTCAAAAGTCACTGAATCGGTAAAAATGTTTTATCTCAATTTTCCTTCTTTGAGACTTACAATTTGATATGAACCTAAACTCTATTTTGAGGTGTATATAATTCCATTTTACATGTTATATCATAAATATCTTTATTTTCATGATATTTTAAGCTTCATGTAATTTAATTTTCCTGTATAGAGAGTATAATCCCAAGTTATTAAGTTATAAGAGTTTATTGAGATAATATCATCGCTTTTCAAGATTGTTTACATTTATGATTCCTTAAATGAAATATTTTGATCCATATATCAATAATACTCATGATTTTCTTTGTCCTATATTTATTAAAGATATCCACTTGAATTGGTACCAGTTTTATACACTTTGGTACTTAATATAATGTTTTAAGTAAAATATGACCATCTCTCTCTCTGGTCGGAAATCAATTGTATTCAAAAACCATGTTTTCAAAAGTGTTTTCCAAATTTTTTTCAAAAGATATTTGAAGCCAATTTTCAAGGAAAAAGGATTTAAAAAACGTTTTATGGTTTTCAATGGTTCCTTTATAAGTTTTGAATGCTATTTTCAAATAAAAAGGTTTTCAAAATGTTTTATATTATAAAAAGAATTTTTTTAAATAATAAAGGATACTTTCCTCAATAAATGTTTTTAAAATACCTTTCAAAATTATTTCCCATCTAAGATAACATCTATTGGTGTTAATCATGAATTTATGGGAAGATTATTCAATGTTTCCATTCATATTATTTCTTTGAATGGATTATGTTTTGATGACATGATGTTTATAAAACCCATTTCTATTTCATGAGTTATATGATTTTGAAACCCATTTCTTTTCACAGGTTATGTTTAAAATGGAATTATTATAAAACTTTTCTCTTTCCATAGGTTATGATATGATTACATGTTTATAATAACCATTTCATTTCAAGGGTTATGATATGAATAATTATGATATTTTGGAACATGTATGAATGATTTCACTATGATATGGGTGGGACCTATATATCCCTCCAATGCATTGGGTAAAGATTTATATCTTAGGAGATAGAAAAATATGTTCTTGGGAATGAATCGTGACCACTAAGATGGCCATGGGAGTGAACCATGACTTCCAAGATGGTAGGAGGAGTGAACTCATGATAAATATATTGCCATGGGAGTGAACCATGACTACCAAGATGGTATTAGGAGTGAACCTATGCTACCAATATAGTCTTGGTAGTGATGCCTTGGATACAATGGAAATCATATTATATGCTTATGTGTTTGACACAATTCTATATTTTATTCCTATGTTATTCTTTCATGTATTATGCTCTTTATTTAATTATGATTCATGTATTATGAACTACCAATATTTATTCTATGATTCTTGAAATGATCTTTTATATGCAGGGTGTGATCTTATAATTTTTATGATCACATTATCACACCCTTATGCTCATGTTTATGCTTATATGTATCCCTTGTTTACCCTTTATGAGCATATAAGATAACCCATTTTTTATGTTTCATTTCCCCCAGGTTATAATGATATGTATTATGTTTGAGGGTTCTAAGAAGGATTATAGTCAAGTTGAACCTAGTGGGAGATGATATTGCTCATTTATGTACCAGTGTTTATGTTACCATGTTTCCAAAGGCACTAGACCAATTACACTCTTTGGGTGTATGTTTCTATAATGTTTAAGTATTCCAAAAAATTTATGTAATGTTTATATTTGATAATATAAGGTCAATATAGTTTATATCATACTAAAGGTATAGTTAAACTTTGGAAGCTAGGATGATAAAACCTCTATAATAACCCTAAGTACATGTCTAGGAATAAGTTTAAGGATAAGGGAAAGTATAGGAAAATGTCCTGGAATTTTGGAGAAGGATAAAGTGAGTGGTGTCTAAGAAATACATACTTTTCTGGTAACTAAAAGTGGATGTGGCTCTGGAATAGATGTAACTAGGGGTAATAACTCTGATAAGATGTTTCAGTCTTGACTTTGGGTAATCTGGTACATGACAACTGGCCTTGCTTCACACCTGGTTTGATACTCCCAGGGGACATACTTTGAGAACTCACAAACTTTACATGAACCATTATAAAGGATTTAAATATAAGTTGTCCATGAATAACCTATGATAAACCTAAGGTGTCATATGTTAATGAAGGTTTCATAAGTTAGACATCCTATTCGTGATTTTTCATGATTATGATAACTATTTATTACTCAATTCTTTTGGTTTTAGTCAATGTCTATAACCTAAAGGAACTGTGTTAATGGTGATTGTGATGAAAAATGAAAAACATTCCTCTTGGGAAACCAAATTCTATGGGAGCTAGAATGAAAAACCTCATTGCTATGCTCACACATCTTTCTCAAGCTATGAATCATGGTGGAATTCCAAATGAGAAAAGGAGGGAACAAAATTCTATTGAGCCTTTCATGAGGTAATATACACCTTCTTTTACAGGGTCTTCTAATCCACGTATTTCTGAATAATGGGTTGGTACTACTAAAAATATATTATACACTCTTCAATGTTTAGAGAATTAAAAATCCATTCTAGCTATTTATTGGTTATAAGGTGAAGCAGATCAGTGATGAACCCTAATTAAGAATATGAGCCAGTAATATGAGATTGAATCCATAGATTGGTATGAGTTCAAGAAATTATTTTTCAATAAGTACATTCTGTGAATTATTCATACCAATATTGAGAAATAGTTCCTTGAGTTGAAGCAAAGGGATGATTAATCTATTGGTACCTATGAGGGTAATTTTACAAGACTTGTGAGGTACACTTCGGGAATTATCATCTAACCTAAATGTAATGTTGATAGGTTATTCGGTGTCTTAAATACAAGTCTTAGAAAGGAATTAGACATAATAGATTTTATTAGCTATGAAGAGATTGTGTGTTATGAAATCAAGGTTGAAATAGAGGTTGTTGTCATGTATCAATCTCATGGTTTTGACAATAAGAGGAAGACAAATTTTAAAGGAAAATCTAAAAAACAAGAAGAAAATAATACGAGCTTTACTTTTTCTCTAAGTGTGGGAAGAATCGTGGACTAAATTTCCTTAAGGGGTCTAATAAATGTTTTTAGTGTGTAAGGGAAGGACATCAAGCATTTGATTGCTGAAGTGATGGGAAGAAGTTAGCTCAAAATGATAATGGAGAAAAGTCTGAACGGAATGCACCTCCCATGATTTAATGATACAAGTGTAAGAATAATGTTCATTATGATAAGCACTACCCAAACCTAATGGTTGGTGATGATGATCAATGTCAGAAACCTTTTAAGGTGAGGGACATGAGAAAATCTCATGCAATCGTTATTTCTGATGAGGAGTGTGATAACGATGTGATGAAATATACACTTACCATCTACTCTAGAACTGCTAATTTCATATTTGATTCTCGATCCACACACTCTTTCATATCTAAAGAATTTGAGAAGGGTGTTAAGATTCCTCCAAAACAATTAGATGTGGAATTAGCAGTGCAAACCCCAAATGGCATGATGATTGCATCTCAAGTCTATGATTCCTCTATGATTGAAGTTTATTGGAATATGCTTCTTACAAATATTGTCATTCTTCCTTTGGTTGAATTTTATGTCTTCTTCGGCATGGATTGGATTTCTATACATAAATCTGACATCAAATTTCAAGGAAGGGAAGTTACTTTTTATATTACAAACCCTCCTATGATTATACACCAATGTGATGTTAATCATGAACTACCTGTGGATATTATAACCACTTTATGGGTCTTAATTCCCATTCAAAATAGTTTTTTATCTCAAATGGTTGTTGATAATATTTACATCTATGATATTCCAGTTGTTTGGGGTTTTGTGGATGCATTTATAAAAGAGTTTCTTAGTCTTCCACCAAAAATTGAAGTTGAGTTCTTGATAGAACTTATACCTGGTTCTACAACAATTTCAAAGACTCCTTATAGAATGGCCCCAATTAAGTTATAGGAACTGAATAAGAAACACCAAGAAAACCTTGATAAGGGATTCATTTGTCCAAGTGTGTCACCTTGGGGTGCACCAGTTCTTTTTGTGAAAAATAAATATGGATCAATGTGAGTCTTCATTGATTATCATAACATAAAAAGGATCACAATCAATAACAAGTATCCTCTTCCCTATATTGATGACTAGTTTGATAAATTGTATGAAGCTCAATACTTTTCCAAGATTGACCTTCATTCTGGATATCATTAATTAAGGGTCAAGAAAAAGGATATACCCAATAGGTAATTCTATAAAAGGTATGAACACTAGGAATATATAGTGATTCCTTTTGGTCATACTAATTCCACTACTATCTTCAGGTATTTAATGAATAGTGTATTTAGTGATTACATCAATATGTTTGTGGTAGTCTTTATAGATGATATTATTATCTATTCAAAGATCATGGAAGAACATTAAGATCTCTTGATAATCGTACTAAAGACCCTAAGGAAGGAGAAGCTATATAAAAAATTTATAGTCTGACTTTTGGCTGCAAAAGGTTTTATTTATGGGTCACATAATCTCAAGATATGGTATAACAATAGATCCATAAAATAATGGGGATATTGAATGATTTCCTAGACCAACCATGGTGACTAAGATTCATAGATTTCTTGGTTTAGATAGATATTATCGATGGTTTTTGGATAATTTCTCATAACTATCTAATCCTATGACCAAGTTAACTCATAAGGGTGACAAGTTCCTCTGGACAAATTAATGAGAGGAAAATTTCAAGGAACCAAAGAGAAGGTTGGTCAATGAACTTGTTCTTACATTAACCTCTAGTGGATAAGGGTTTGTAATCTATAGAGATGCATCTAAGAAGAGATTGGGATGTTTTCTGATGCAGAATAACATGGTTATAGCCTATGCCTCATGACAGTTGAAGATTCATGAAAAACATTACCCAACTCAATATTTTGAGTTAGAAATGGTAATTTTTGAATTAAATATATGGAGGAATTATCTTTATGGAGAAAAGTGTGATATATATACTGATCATAAAAGTCTAAAATATATATTCACATTGAAGGAGTTGAACATGCAACAGAGAAGATGATTAGAGTTGACAAAGGACTATGAATGCTTAATACATTACCACAATGGGAAAGAGAACATGGTAGGCGATGCTTTGAGTCAGAAGGATTGTGCTATCTTATCCATGATGAGGATAAAAAAATATCCAATATTTACAAATTTACAAAGAATGGATATAGAAATCTTGAAGTAAGTGGAAATATTATCTTTCTCAAATGAATGTTTAACCTTTTATCCAAGTAAAGATTAAGGAGGTACATAAGGAAGATGAATAGATGAAAGAGAAAGTCAAAAATGTTTTTGAGTTTAACCTTGATTAGGACAGAATGATAAGTTTTAAGAACTGTGTATATGTTCCTTAAACAATATATTTTAAGGATCTATTAGTGGAAGCTCATGGTTCATCATTCTCTATTCATCCTGGAAGTAAAAATGATGTATAGGGACTTTAAAGAATACTTCTGGTGTAGAGACCCGAAGCTTATCGTACATGGACATTACATTACTTTTGCGGAATACTTAGTACATTACAAAAACACACACACAAGGACCGTAATAGTTTAGTGTCTTTGGAAACTCGGAATATAATCTTCTAATCGTGGTGAAAGATCTTCAACATCTCCCATAAAGATCTTCCTTTTTTTTTACCTAAAACCTTTCTTTATATCCTAGGGAAAAGAAAACATAAAAGGGTGAGCTCAAATGCTCAGTAAGGGTAAACAAAAGAAATATCAATCACATCATATTCATAAGAACATAACATTTTGGAAATCTTAACCTGAAAAAGAGAGAATAATTTCATAACATGGAATAAATCATGGCAGTGAAATGTAATCACAATAATCATAACTTAAAACATGAAACTTTTTGGCATTCACACATAATCATAGAGAATCATTTCTTGTTAGTCAAGACTCATTGCCAAGACTGTCTTAGTGGACAAAGTCCCTTTCTGAATCGAGTAACCCTCGTTTTAGTCCTGTTTCACTGAACCGGTATAACCTACCGTTCCAGCCCTGTCTATCTCATGAGATATAAAATCTTTACCCAATGCATTGGAGGGAGATATAGGTCCCACCCATCTTATAATGAATCCTTTCTTATGTGTGCCACATAATCATAAACCATACATCATAGCGTAACCCATGTAATAAAAATGGAATTCTTAAACAACATGACATCATAAAACAATTCATATAAGATAAAGGAATTCATAAAAATATTTCCATCACAACATAATCAAATCCATGTTATGATAGGGATAAAAACAGAACCCTTTTATTATCTTAGATGGAAAATAATTTTGATAAAATACTTGAACTCCATTCTTGAGGAAAATATCCTTTCTACTTCAAAAACATTTTTCCTTTCATAACATGTCATACGAATTTAAAATAAAAGAAGTTGATTAAAAATAAACTTGAAAACTTGTAAAGGAAGTTTCTTGGAAATAATGTTTTAAAAATCCATTCATGCCGTATAAGTTAAAAAAACATTCTTCGTACTTTTGTCGGAAAAGTCAAAAAGTACCTCGTACGAAAAAAGACAAAAGATTCCTTTCATGTCTTTTACTAAAAACTCACCGAAGGGTAAAATTGGATTTAAACAATTGTAGGTGGATGGAAATAATATTACATATTGATGAAACATGGATGTGGATGATAAAATACACCCTAGTAAATACTTACGAATAAACAATCTCGGATAAAAATGAGATTGTGATATTTCCCTTACCTTAGGTCCGACTTGCTTTGTAAGTTTCCGAACCTCCTGTATAATGATTTAAATCATGTTATTGACTTATTCCAAAATCATATTCATTGTTATTATATCATATATGGTCCACTTATGACTTTATATTACCCGTTCTTTTGTAAATTCATGTTAAAGTAGCGTTTTGGGTAGAATCGTCTCATTTGTCGTTCGTGTTTTTAACTTGTAATTATTCATATGATTACTTAGATCATGATTACTTAATTACAGAATATAAAATATTATATATATATATATATTCAGAATATACATATATAATAAATCAGTAAATGGAAAGAAATACACCGTTCATGGAGACGGTAGTCCGTACGTACGCATGAACGCTGTTTTCGTTTCCTTATTGAATTGAATGGAATTAAGTAGATGACATACATATAAATATAAATAATTCCAGTATCATTATCAGGTCATATATTTCATTAGTACTTATTATATATACTTTATAATCATTCATGAATGGTTAATCATTGAGAATGAATCTCATCGCGTCGTGGAGACGGTAGTCCGTACGTACGCACGAGCGATGATATCGTTCTCATGGTCGTGGAATTGTGTTGAAGTGTATACTATTTCAGTATCAATATAACTTTATAATAATCATATATAATTACTCATTACACCTTTATACCCATCCAATTAAGGTGGTGGCGGAAAATAGATTACACCACGGCGTGGAGACGGTATTCCGTACGTACGCACGCGCGGTGATTTCCTTTTTCTGTAGGATGGATAGAAGGTTAATTAGAGTTGTTTCATATTTATAATAACATATCAGTATATAAGAAATACTGATGTTATTACTTTATCATGAAACAACTAAAGAAGAATAAGTTGAAGAAGAAATAAATTGAAAAAGATCGGTAATGGATATTACCTCTTTTTGACGCGCCTTTTCTTAGCTTCCACTTAAAGAACTAAGGATGGTCTTTGAAGAAGACCAGGACCTCTAAGATGATACTAGGGAAGTGGAGAATGTATTTTGGCAGGGGTTGGCCGAGCTTGAGTGCTCAAATTGGTGTGAGGAGGAGGGGGAGGAGGTGCCCTTTTATAAGGGATGAGAGGGGCACCTTAGGAATATCTCAAAATATTATTTTATATTAAAGTCAAAATCGGATTATAATGGTTCCAAAGGGTCTTATTTCGAAGCTAAAGTGGGGATGGGTCGAAATAATATCAACCAATAGGATTTAGACAATTTTATGGTATTATTTTTACCTTATCAATTAGATTTAACTCTAAGTTAAATAATTTAACTTTTACCATGTCTTTTTGTTTTCTTTCACTATATGGTTAATAAACTTACTATAACATGCCAAACGAACCCCAAATTGTTTATTATTAATATATATATCCTTATCTAAGTCATTTGGCCGAACCTTAAATTTTTAGGAATAAAATAAAAATTTGTAATATAATATTTGATTTAAAAACTATTTTGTGTCAATTTTGACACTATTTGATATATGATTTTTGTGAAAGTCATAAAAGAATTATATGTTCGAACCAAGTTGATTAAATCAACACTAATATATCATAGTAACCTAGAAAATTAGTGTAATTCATAAAAAGTCTCAAATTACATTTATTTTGGTGTTTATAACATCAATTATGTCAATATTTCATTAATAAGATAATTACTGCATCATCATTGTGTCATAAATAAATTAAATTATTTAATGTCTAAAAATTATAAATAAAATACCATTATGTAGGAAATCTTTGTATCTTTCTAATGAATATTTATAGTCTAATTTATCTTATGTATAACCCCATATTAAAAATGATTTACTTATTAAACTTTGATTTTAACTATTTTAACCCTTCTTTAAATAAATTAATAATAAATGTCCTAATCTAATCCAAGTGGGCCTAAATGATAATATTTTACACTTAAGGTTGTTTTTGGTCGAGATACACTTGTCCAATAGGATTATGACATGTGTTAGGGTAATATTAATATCATTTTTACCCTTAATTACCCTATTTACTTTTAACCGTGGTAAATAAAAGTAAAAAGTTACTATTCACCAAAAATTATTTTCATCTCATTGAACCACATTTTACTTACTGACATCAACCGTGTCTCTCGGATTTTTGAAATTCCATTCACAGAAGCGGTAAAATTAAGTTTTATGAAAAATTCAGTTTTTAACTACCACTTAGTAGTTTCACTATTCATCAAAAATTGATGTTTTTCAGAACAATACCAAAATTTCATCCTAAGCTATATTTCATATTCCGAATTCAAAAATGAAGTCTATTTTACCAAATTCATAACATAGAAGTTGCATTAATTAATTTTATAATTAAATCCCGCTGTTAAAACAAATAGCGTGTTTTTAAGAAACAATATCTATCAAAAGATTGACACTTGATTATGTCTGGTTTAAATGTGAAATTACAACCAATGAACAACATTGTATTAAAATGTAAAAATATATTATAAATATACTTTTAAACCACTCAAATTAATAATTTATCACTATTAATTATTTTGATTAAAAAAGTTGTTTTTAATTATAATTTAGTAATTTTCACTATTCATCAGAATATGAAAGTTATCCGAAATGTACCAAAATTTCACCTTAGGCTAAATTCGATACTCCGAATCCAAAATTGAAGTCCATTTTGAGAGCTAAAATTTATAAAATTTTAAAAAGTGGTTATTACTATTCATAACGGCTTGTTTTAATAATATTTTAATAGCATATCGTTGTTTCGTGAAACTCAGTATTGCGTACTACACACGCTATCGAGGAAGGTTACGATTGCGTGTAATGCAAGGCAAGTCAAGGATGCGTGTTGTGCAAGCTCCTTTTGGTGTAGCGTACAACACAAGACATTAATAAAATTAAAAAGAATAGTTTTCATAAAATCTCGGGCTGTTACATCTGGTGAGATGGAATGAAGAGATATATCATAGAGTTTGTATCTTAGTGCTTGGTATACTAGTCAGTTATGTCTAAAAGAAAAAGTCTAAAGGGATGTTGCATATATTACCCATACTAGAATGGAAATGGGAGAAAATCACTATGGATTATTTCATTAGACTACCCAAAATCTATAAAGGGTTTAATGCTATATGGGTCGTAGTCAATTGCCTTACTAAGCTAGCACACTTCATTTCTATTAGAGAAGATTTATCTTTGGATCATCTTGCTAGGATATACATTAAGGAAGTGATAAGGTTTCATGGAGTACATCATTCTATTGTATCATATCAGGATTTGAGGTTTACCTCAATGTTCTGGAAAAGTATTCAACAATCACTTGATATAGAATTGAGTTTTAGGACTTCTTATCATCCTCCTATAGATTTCTTGTTCGTTATACTTCAAAGTTATTTGGGATCAACACCTTCCTCTAGTTGAGTTTTCTTACAATAATAGATTTTACTCAAGAATTCATATGGCACTATATGATGCCATCTATGGGAATAAATGTAGAGCTCCAGCGTATTGGGATGAGGCTGGAGAAATAAATATATTGGGATCTAAGATCACTGAAGAAATAGTCGAGAAGGTTAGAACCATTCAACATCATATCAAGGTATCATAAAACATATGCTGATAACCGTCAGCATGATCTATAATTTGAAGTTGGTGAAAATATGTTTCTATAAATTTCATCATAGAAAAAACTTACGATATTTGAGAAGAAAGGGGAATTAAGCCCTATGTATATTGGTCCATTTGATATTCTTGATCGTATCGGGACAATATCATATCACTTGGAACTTACTCCAAATATCTTTGAAGTTCATGATGTGTTATAGAAGTACATACTTGACCCTTCACATGTACCAAACTTATAGGTCATACTACTGGAGCATGATCTTTTTTATGAGGAACAACCTGTTGAAATTCTGGACCGATTAGAGAAATTCTACTAAATAAGACCACTCACCAGGTCAAAGTTTTGCAGAGAAATAACCAGTTAGAGGAAGCTATGTTGGAACTTTAGGATATGATTTATCAAAATTATCCTCCTTTTTTTAGATGAGTGATGAATTTTGAGAAAAAAATTCATTTTAAGTGTGGTAGAATGTAACACCACGAGTTTTTAAGATTCTTTTTTTAATAAATTATTTTTTCATTTATATATTTCAATGAAATAAGTTAAACATTCCTTTCATATAGAACTAAATTTTTGAATGTTACATGCAACACTGACTTGGCGTATGATACACACAACACTGAGTTGACGTACGATACATGAAACACTGAGTTTCTACGAAACATTTATTTTTTTATAATTATTTAAAATATATAATTATAACCTAGCCATTAAATTTCGTTATATTAATATTCATAAATAATTTTTGTTAGGTCCACAAGGCTGAATACCCTGAGAAGGGGGTGGGGGTGAATTAGGGTATGACTAATTTAAAATTAACGCCCATTCTGATCTTGTTTCGTTGTTAAGAAAAACACTCTTCTCTCTCTTTCCTATTACACAAAGTAAATAGAAAGTAAAGCATGCACATGACACATCAATTTTTCTTGGTTCACCGCAAAGGGCTACGTCCAAGGAGCATACGCCGAAAAGTTTTCAGTCGTACCAATTCCACTAAACTTCACTAGTTGTGGATTACAATGTTTAGGCTAGATCACTTCTATGCTCAGGCTCACTGCCTTTACAATGTTTAGGGTCAGCTCACTGCTTCCCCAAGGGTCACTCCCTATTTCTCTCTCTCTGGCTCACTGTCGGTGGAGATGATCACCTTCTTTCTCTTCCTTTGCTCACTGCTCTTGGAAGGAATCTACTCACAGTTTATAGACCTATAGGTCTCTTCATTTTCATGATAGAATGAATCATCTAATGTATGTAGATGCTCTGTTGAAGTTCAACTTTCATCTGTAGATGAATCTCTCTTTGCACCGAAGGTATCGGGCAAACCTCCAGCTTCCACACAGCCCGAAAATCACTGCTGGAAATAAACATTACTTGACGCGCAAGTCTAACTCGGCGCGCAAGTATCGGCGCGCAAGTCACAACGGGCGCACAAGTCCACCTCAGACACTTGCGCGACACAATCTTCCCCAACTCCAAACTTGCGTGACTCTCTTCCTTTTACGCCCAAACTAATATTGGCACGCAACTGCCAACCGACGTGCAACTTCTCACACTGGCGCGCAACTTCACTTGCGCGACCCACACACCACTTACGCGGCCACCACATCTACACGATGGGAGCTCTGATTTCTCAAAGTGTTGAAATCCGATGAAGAATGAAGAGGGGTGGTCCAGTATTTATAGGCATTTGGTCACCCCTGCACGACGGTGCGCAACTCTCCCTTCGGCGTGCAAGTCTTAACGCGCAGGTCTCATCCCCTACAAGTCACTTGCGCAACCCAATTCCAAACTTGTGCGAACCTCTTTCCTTTTCCATATTTTGATCTTCTGATCTTGAAAAACCATAGGCGCGCATGTTCTCAAACTTCAAAGGCATCGGCGCACAAGTATCTTTCATGGCACGCAAGTCACCTGCGCGACCTCACCAAAACTTGCACGAACCTTATCCCTTTTCCATATTTTGATGATCTGATCTTGAAAAACATATGGCGTGCAAGTTTCCAAGCCTTCATGTACACGACACACAAGTCCCTTTTCCAAAAATCACTTTTCTTCATTTGTCGATTTTCAAGCCCAGAAATTTGGCAAACACTGGAAAACGGTGCTACCTTGTATCTGTTCTTTTGTACCGCCTCCAGATCATCTATTCCTTTTGTCGACGTTCTTGAATCAAACATGGATTATTGACCTCAGATCTTGAACTCGATATTCCATCATGAAATCCTCTTTGTCAACAAATTTTTATGTCATTGTTTTTCTTTGTTAACAATCACCACTCAGATGTCCACTTTGTCAACGAACACAATCACCTCAAAAATGCTTCAATGATTCCTTGAGGGATTTTTTCCCAACAATCCCCCCCTTTGGGTTTGTTGAAAACTCTTCCATAAAAAGATACATCGTTGATTCTTCAGCCATCATTCACCTTTTGCGATTCGGATAGCGATCAAGGATTTACTCAACACATACTCTAATCCCACATGAGTAATGCTCGGTGTGAGAAATAGGAGTAAATGAAAAGTTTATCAGTGAATCACTTCATCTCTGACATCCACTGTTGACACCAAAATGATACCAATTTGTACTAAACTGATACCAATTGTTGAAGGACCTATTAGAAGACCAATTTTTGTTTGGAAATACTTTTACCACATTCCAACACTACTCTTCTACTTTTATCACGATCCGCAGCTGTCGTGATATCTATTCTTTGATCGATCACTTCTAGCATGTCAGATTTTATACGTTCCCCCTTTCTGCTCACAGCATCAACACCTCTTTATCCCTATTTCCTGTGTTGTCCAAGCTAAGCTCTGGCTAAGCACATTCAACTAGCTTCAACTCCCCCTATCTGGCTGCTCAACTTGTCAGCTTCTTCCCATATCATTCATGATTTATCAAATCTCCACATTGTCTCCCCCTTGACCAATCACTATTTTCTCCCCCTTTTTCAACGAACCCAAAGGTTACTCATTTGTAGTCTGTAACAGAGTAGAGAACACATATCATCACATTTGGGAAAAACACATCATACCTCGGGGGGGGGGGGGGGGGTCTACATCCACACTATTTCAAGTGCGGGGAATCGACTGAACTCCCAGAGCTAGTCGATGCCTCTCAAAAGCTTCCTTGGGTAAGGTCTTTGTCAGAATGTATGCAACCTGTAGCTCTGTAGGCACATAATCCAACTTCATAAGTCCTTGTTCCACCTTCTCCTTGATGAAATGATACTTAATCTAAATGTGCTTTGTCCTTGAATGATGGATGATATTTTTGCTAAGATTTATAGCACTTGAGTTGTCGCACTAGATTCCGATCGGAGACTTCACTTTAACTCCCATATCTTCAAGCTGCTATTGCATCCACAATAACTGTGTGCATGCTTAAGTGGCCATAATATATTCAGCTTCTGCGATGCTCAATGAAATACAATCCTGCTTCTTGCTTAACCAAGCAATACATAGCCCACCAAGATAGAATGCACCACCTGACGTTGATTTTCTATCATCTACTGAACCGGCCCAGTCTGCATCAGTATATCCCAATAACTCTATCTGAGATTTGTCAGTATATTTCAAGCCGAAATCCACTGTGCCTTGGATATACCGAAGTATTCTTTTCACTGCAAGCATGTGGATTTCCTTGGGATTACTCTGATATCTCGCTGCTTGGCATGTAGCGAAAACTATATCAGGACATGTTGCGGTTAAGTACAACAGACTTCCAATAATTTGCCTATATTCTGTGATATTAACTGCCTTTCCATCCTCATCTTTTGATAATTTCATCCGGGTAGCAACTAGAGTCGTCATCTCCTTGGAATTCTCCATTCCAAACCTTCTTAGAACCTCCTTGGCATATTTAGATTGAGCAATGAATGTTCCATTACTTCCTTGTTTCACCTTTATACCAAGGAAAAATGTTATCTCTCCAATCATTGACATTTCAAACTCATTTTTCTTGAATTTGGAAAACTGTCTGCACTGAGCTTCATCTGATCCGCAAAAAAATATTTCATCGACATACACCAGCACCATCATCCATTTATTACTGTCATTACTAAAATAGAGATTGTAATCAACTCCTCCACATTGAAAACCAAGATTCTTCAAGTACTGATCAAGCCTTGAGTACCATGCTCTTGGTGCTTGTTTCAGCCCATACAATGCCTTCTTCAGCCTGCAAACTTTGTTCTCATCCTCATGAATGAGAAACTCATCTGCCTGCTCAATATACACCTCTTCTTCCAGAACCCCATTCAAGAATGCGGATTTGACATCCATCTAGAACACTTTGAACTTTCTTGCACTGCTATGGATAAAAATAATCTGATTGTCTCCATCCTCACAACTGGTGAAAATGTATCATCTATATCTATTCCCTCTATCTGGGAGCATCCCTTGCACACTAGTCATGATTTGTTTCGAATCACAGTTCCATCTTCAATCTCGGGACGGGTGCTTGTGGTCTGACTTCAACTGCCACATATTTTTGTTTCTGATTAATCCATGAATCAGCCTTAACTTCTGAGCTCAATTGCTGCTTCTTTCCTACTGAACTACTAGGCTCTTATTTCTTCTTTTCAGTCTTCGTGACGACCTGCTTTCCCAAGAATGTGTTGGGATTTAAATGTTTTTCCTAGTCTTTAAATTTTCTCCACAGACCAACAACTTCCTCTTCAATCTCTTCAATACGCTTGGCGTGATCTTTCACTTTTCTATTTAAGCAATAGATCTCCCTTTTCTATTCTTAAATCTTGAGCTTATGCTCATCCTCCTTTTCTGTCTGATCTGACCTGGAAGACTTAAGATTTTCAATTTCTTTCACTAGATCAGACTTCTCTTCTTCTTACTGTTGCATGTAGAGTTTGGCATCATGTACGACCTTGTTGGATTTCTTTGTTTTTTCTCTCAAACATCTATCTCTTCAAGAGATGCTTCTAATTCAGCTTCCATGTCAACTCTCCCTTCAATTTCTTCTTCTTCCTCATCAGTTTCAGTTTCTTTCTTTTCTTGAGCACTACTGACAACATCCACCATTGCATTTTGTCCACGATCTTTGCAGTTTTCTATCTCTTCAATTTCTTCACCCTCAGACTCATCTGAACTGTCTATTTCTTGTGAAAGAAGATTATTTTTCTTGAAGAAATTTCTCTTGAATTGCTTCTTCCCTTTCACAAACGCTGAAGTCTTCTTCTTGGGAATTTCAACTTCATCATCATCATCATCTTGAAACTTCTTCGGGCATCTTTCCGCAAGATGACCAACCTTTCCACATCGAAAGCATGCTAGTGGAAGTTTACCTTTAAACTTTCCTCTTCCTCTTTCCAGATTTGAAGAAAGGAATGACATCACCTCATCTGTCTCTTCTTCTTCATTAGAATCTTCAATGGTGATCTTCTTCATGGCCTTGAATGCCACCTCTTTGGATTTCCACTTTTCCACAGTCTCGTTATCATCATTTCTCATTTCATATGCAACAAGAGTGTTGTGCAGGTTATCCAATGTCAGTTCTTTTGGGTCTTTATCTTCCAAAACAGAAACTTTCAGATTGAACCAAGGTGGAAGTTTTTTAAATATGCGCTTCACAATTTTTATATCTTCGATAATTTCTCCAAGACCCCGCATGTCTTATACCACAGTATTTACCCTGTCAAAGAATGCATCAACAGACTCATTCGGGTTCATTCTCAGATCTTCATACTTGTTTCACAACACTTGCAGCTTTGCCTCTCTCACCTTTGTATCCCATTCATATATATTCAAAAGCTTTTCACACATGGCATGTGACGTTTTTCATGACATAACCTTTGTATAGATGGGATTTGAGAGGGATCCCCCTAAGGCATTGATCGCTTTGGAATCAGCATCCAACTCTCTATGTTCCGCTTCTGATAACGCACCACTATTAATATCAGTTGTAACACCATGCATAGCTACTGAAAACACATCCATTCCCAAATATCGAAAATAGTGTTGCATTCGATTATTCCATATCTGAAAATTACATCTGTCGAAGATCGGAATCCCTTTATGATTAGTGACCTCCATTAAGAGAAGAAAAACTATCAACCTTTCGCTCTGATACCAATTGTTAGGTCCACAAGGCTGAATACCCTGAGGGGGGGGGGGGTGAATCAAGGTATAACTAATTTAATATTAATGCCCGTTATGATCTTGTTTCGCTGTTAAGAAAAAAACTATTCTTTATCTTTCATGTTGCACAAAGTAAATAGAAATTAAAGCATGCACAGGACAACAATTTTTCTTGGTTCACCGCAAAGGGCTACGTCCAAGGAGCATACGACGACAAGGTTCCAGTCGTACCAATTCCACTAAACTTCACTAGCTGTGGATTACAATGTTCGGGCTAGATCACTTCTATGCCCAGGCTCACTTCCTTTACAATGTTTAGGGTCAACTCACTGCTTTCCCATGGGTCACTCCCTATTTCTCTCTCTTTGGCTCACTGCCGGTGGAGATGATCACCTTCTTTCTCTTCGTTTGCTCACTGCTCTTGGAAGGAATCCACTCACAGTTTATAGACCTGTAGGTCTCTTCATTTGCATAAAAGAATACATCTTCTCCTATATCTAGATGATCTGTTGAAGTTCAACTTTCATCCGTAGATGAATCTCTCTTTGCACCGAAGGTATCGGGAAAACCTCCAGCTTCCACGCAACCCGAAAATCACTGCTGGAAATAAACCTTACTTGGGGCGCAAGTCTAAATAGGTGCACAAGTATCGGCGCACAAGTCACAACGGGCGTGCAAGTCCAACTCAGACACTTTCACGACACAAGATTACCTAACTCCAAACTTGCGCGACTCTCTTCCGTTTACGCCCAAACTAATATTGGCACGCAACTACCAACTGGCGCGCAACTTCTCACACTGGCGCACAACTTCACTTGCGCGACCCACACACCACTTGCGTGACCACCACACCTGCGCGACGGGAGCTCTGATTTCTTAAAGTGTTGAACTCTGGTGAAGAATTAAGAGGAATGGTCTAGTATTTATAGGCATTTGGTCACCCCTGCGCGACAGCGCGCAACTCTCCCTTCGGTGTGCAAGTCTTAACGCGCATGTCTTATCCCCTGCAAGTCACTTACGCAACCCAATTCCAAACTTGTACGAACCTCTTTCCATTGCCATATTTTGATCTTATGATCTTGAAGAACCATAGGCGCGCATGTTCTCAAACTTCCAAGGCATCAGCGCACAAGTATCTTTCATGGCGCGTAAGTCACCTGCGCGACCTCACCAAAACTTGCGTGAACCTTATCCCTTTGCCATATTTTGATGATCTGATCTTGAAAAACATATGGCGTGAAAGTTTCCAAGCCTTCATGTACACGACTCTCAAGTCCCTTTTCCAAAAATCACTTTTCTTCATTTGTCGATTTTCAGGCCCAGAAATTTTGCAAACACTGGAAAACGGCGCCACCTTGTATCTGTTCTTTTGTACCACCTCCAGATCATCCATTCCTTTTGTCGACATTCTTGAATCAAACATGGATTTTTGACCTCAGCTCTTGAACTCGACATTCCATCATGAAATCCTCTTTGTCAACAAATTTGTATGTCATTGTTTTGCTTTGTCAACAATCACCACTCAGATGTCCACTTTGTCAACAAACACAATCACCTCAAAAATGCTTCAATGATGCCTTGAGGGATTTTTTCCCAACAATTTTCAAATACATTTTATAATTTTTTATATAAATAAAACAAATGTATAATAAAAGATATGATTTTCGGTAAAGTCCTTCAATCTTTAAAAATATCGTTTTCTCGAATGAACCATTTTTAATATCCTTATGTGAAAAATAATAAAGTTAATTTTTGAACAATTTAGTAATTTAATTTGATAAAATAAAATTCATTTTTTAATTTAGAATTTTTAAATTATCTTAGGGTGAATTTTTGGTATTTTTTCTGACAAACATTATTTTTAGATGAATAGTGAAAAATACTAAATTTTAATTCAAAACTGCTTCTTAATTTAATTTATTTATAAGGTTAAATAATATATTTAATTGGTTTAAATGTTTAATTAGATAATATTTTTATCAATTAATTCATTTTTTTCATTGGTACCATTTCACATTGGAATTGGATATAAAAACTTAGCAATCTTTAGATCTTTTTTACTTTGAAAACTCGCACTGTCGACCCAACTATAAGATTTATTTTAAATTTATTTATAACACATATATGATTAAAATTTTTAAAAATGGATTAAATATTTTTAATAAGAATAATTTTTAATTTCTAATAAGATCAAATTTGTTTTTGACCAAAAATATTAGTGAAAGTGATTAAAATTAATTACATTGGTTAAGAGAAAAATTAGGTTAATAAAGTACTGAACTTTAAATATAGGACCCAAAATGACCTAGAAACTTATAAAAAACCACTTTTATGGCCATTATTCGGACATTAACCTCCCATTATTGAGTTTTTTTTTGGTTTGGTATGACTTTTGTTAGGTAAAAACGTGGGTACACCTAACTTTTTTTCCAAAAATGTCAAGGGTGTCCTTTCTCTTCCCTATAAAAGGCCACCACCTCTACACACTTCCTCATACCTCTAAAGCACCTTTTATAACCCAAAATCTACTCAAATAATATTTCAGCTTCCCTTAATTCCTACTATAATCCTTCCATTGGGCATAAGACAACTCAAGGAATCCTTTTGGCACAAACCAAAAGCAGTTAGCCGATTAAGAGCTAACATCTCCTCTAAGATCCTTTCCTTATTTTCCATTTCCACACCCACCACTATATTTATTCCATTATTGTATGAAAACACCAGTATCCTAAATATACTAGTATTTTTTATGCTAAAGGTTATACCTACACTTACACACACCTCCATCTAATAGATATCGAACATACAGTTTACGTGTATGACAAACTACTGCCTCACTAAATGGTGATTATTTAATTATCCTTTACTGCCTCTCATGGTGGACACTATGATGGAAAATCAATTTATATATTTCATATATTAAATTTATTATTTATTTAATATTCTTAATTCATTTTAAAACACACATCTTTTTTCTTTCAATTTGGTGTAATTATGATAATTTCGTTCGAGGAAGTGTGGACCACCAACCCCTCAAAGCAATGTGATTCGTTCACACACAACATGGAATTTATTAAGGATGGATTTAGTAAAATTATATGATATATATAACATTATAATTATACTTTAATTATATTATATACATATACACTTTTATTTCATTTTATTTCCTTTCTTTCAATATGACTATTAAAACAGAAACAACATTCATGCGTACATACGACTTACCGTATCCATGAACAGTGTATTTTATTTCATTCTTATTTATAATATAGATTATTATAATATAAATATAATATATATTAATTATATTTATATCATTATCTAAATTCTGGAGTCATGATATAATTATAGGGATCAATGACATAACAAATTAAGACACATGCAAAGAACAAAGGGAATATTACCCGAAGTGAAACCTTAACATTAGATTGTTAACAAGAAGATAATATAAGGTCATAATCAAAACATATATGGTATTATGTATAATAATATTCATATATAAAATATGTATAATAAATTTATATTTATTATATAGGAAACTTTTATGAGTACGAAGAGAGTCAAGACACCAGGTAAGGGGATTTCATCTCACTTTTTATTCCTGTGAGATACATGCTATGTTCGTCACTCTTTCCATTTATGTATTTACTTCCCATGGTTTTTTTATATGTATATCATACGTAAATTTATTGTTATTAACATATCCATTTTATGAACATTTATTTTGAGTTTCAAAAGTTACCAATTCATTGAAAATGTTTTGTCTCAATTTTCCTTCTTTGAGACTCATGTTTTGTTATGCACCTAAACTCTTTTTCGAGGTGTATATTATTACATTTTACATGTTATATAATGAATATAATTATTTTAATTATAATTTAAGCTTCATGTAATTTAATTTTATTATATGGATAGTATTATTCCTAGTTACCAAGTTATAAGAGTTTATTGAGAGAATCTCGTCTCTTTCAAGATTATTTATGTTTTTGATTCCTTTGATAAAATATTTTGATCCATATCTAAATAAAACTCATTAGTTTCATTATAATATATTTATTTAGGATATCCTCATGTATTAGTACCATTTCCACTCTTTGGTATGTAAGATAATGTTTTAAGTAAAATATCACCATCTCTCTCTCCGGGCGGAAATAAATTGTATTCAAAAGTGATGTTTTCAAAAATGTTTTAAAAAATATTTTCAAAATATATTTGAATACCAATTTCAAGGAAAAAATGAATTTAAAATAATTCTATGGTTTTAAATTCTTCCTTTTTAATTTTTCAATGCTATTTTCAAAGGAAAATGTTTTCAAAAGGTTTTATGTTATAAAAAGTATTTTTTAAATAATAAAGGATATTTTCATTAAGAAATGTTTTTAAAATAACTTTCAAAATTATTTACCATCTAATATAATGTACATTGGTGTTAATCATTCCTTAATGGTAAAATTATTCATTGTTTCCATTCATATTATTTCTCTGAATGGATTATGTTTTGATGACATGATGTTTATAAAACTCATTTATCTTTCACGAGTTATATGCTTTTAAAACTCATTTATTTTCACAGGTTATGTTTATGATGAAATGAGTATGAAACCTCTATCTTTCTGTAGGTTATGATATTATTACATGTTTATAATACCCATTTCATTTCATGGGTTATGAAATGATTATTTATGATCTTATGGAACATGTATGAATGATTTCACTATGAGATGGGTGGGACCTATATCTCCCTCCAATGCTTGGGTAAAGATTAATATCTATGAGATAGAATAATATAGTCCTAGGAATGAAACATGACTACTAAGATGGCCATGGGAGTGAACCATGACTTCCAAGATGGTATAAGGAGTGAACTCATACTATCAATATGGCCATGGGAGTGAACCATGACTTACAATATGGTATGGGGAGTGAACCTATACAACCAAGATGGTATTTGAAGCAATTACATGGCTAATATGGAAATAATAATATATACTTATGTGTCTACCAAAATTTTATATTTTATTCCTATGTTATGATTTTAGGGATTATGCTATTTATTTCATTTTGATTCATGTATTATGAACTTCAAATATTTATGACATGATTCCCATTATAATATTTGACATGCAGGGTATGATATTATATTTTCATGATCACATTCTCATACTATTATGCTAATGTTTATGCTTACATGTCTCCCTTGTTTACCCTTACTGAGCATCTAAGCTCATCCCTTTTTATATTTACTTTCCCAGAGGTTATAATGATATATATTATGTTTGAGGGGTCTAAGAAGGGAGCTAGTCAAGAATAACCTAGTGGGAGATGATGTAGTTCATTTATATACCAATGTTTATGTTTCTATGTTTCCAAATACACTATACCAGTTACGGTCTTTGGGTGTCTATTTGTATAATGTTTAAGTATTTCAAAAAATTTATGTAATGTTTATGTTTGAGAATCGAGGGTCTCTATATGAATAAAATAAAATGAAACATATAATATCATGAAAATAAATAGATTCATGATATTACCTATCAAAATGAAATTACATACACCTCCTGAAGAAAGATAGATGTATAACATAACAAGAATCTCAAAGCCACTTTTTGAGAAAAACTCATTACTGTTTTAAAAACTTTGAATCTACGAACCCCATGAAGGAGATATTATAAAATGGATATGAAAATACACTTAAATTTATTTATGTCAATAATAAAATAAATTCATTGGAATTATATACACCACACAACAAATATAAGTGGTGAATATTCCATGTATCTCACAATAATAAAAGTGAGTCGAGAATAAACCCTTACCTCATGCTTCATTTTAGTAGAACATGCATTAAACTCATGTCTAGTGGTTTTAAACATGTTATTAAATTATTAATGAACCATATTAATATTTTTATTATCATATATGATTTTTATTAATTTTTAGTACACTTTATCAACAATTCAATGTTAATGTTACATTTCAGGTAATAATTTCTTTTTTTTGTATATGCTTAGATTTTCTATTTTTGGTCCTCTTATTTAAATCATTGTTTCACAATATAAAAAATGTAAAACATGATATAAATATAATATATATTCTTTATATACGTATTTAGAGTAATCCAAAATATTTATGGATTGGAAATGAAATACACCATTCATGGAGACGGTAGTCCATACGTACGTGTGAATGTTGTTTCCTTTGTCATGTCATATTGAAAGAAAGAAAATTAAATTATATATATAATAATAATTATTATAATATCTATTTTATTTCATATATATCAAATATTTTTATTAAACTCATCTTTAATACATTTCATATAAAGCATCAATGAATCACATCACTTTGCGAGGCAGTATTCTGCGTCACACATGAACGATGTTATCATATTCCCACACAATGGAAAGAATAAAGGTATTTGTTATATAATAATCACATAATAATAATAAAATAATAATAGTAACATAATAGTTATCATAAATATTATATATAAACATTAGGTACATCAATATTCCTAACCATGAAAGGTGGTAATGGAATAAACGAACAACATTGGTTAATGAGGCGATAAACCACCGTACACAAGAATATTGATTTCATATCCCATTTGACAGAAGTGTGTATGATTGTATGTAATAACCTTAAAATAAAAACATGTTGTTATACAGAATATTATTATTTCATTATATAATCATGACATAAAAATAATTGAATGAGGTGGAAAAGGAAATAAAATAAAAATTCTTTTAGAAAGACAACACATCTTCTTTGAGTATCTTCCTTTGGTTTGAACTAAAACCATGAAATAATTGATTTATGACCAAAATAATGATTCTAAGAAGAGGGGAGGAAATTTGGGAAGTGATTTTTATATGGTTTATATGAGAAAAAAGTATTGAGAGGTGTGAATAAGTAGGGAGGTTAGGTGGCCTTTTATAACTGGGAGAGAAGACACACTTGGTATTTTTGAAAAGAAGTTTTGTGTACCCACATTTTTACCTACCAAAAGTCTTAAATAATTGAAAAGAATCAATAAATTAAGTTTTAAGGTATAAATATGTACATCCAATTAGTTTTTGATAGTGTGGGGTCATTCTTACACCTTATATTCTAAGTTTAACAACTCTGTAAACTCATTTTCTCCTTAACCACTATAATTAATTTTAATTTTTTTCACTAATATATTTGGTAAAAAATTAAGTTAACCATATTTAAAATTATAAATTATTCTGAGTGAAATTATGGAAAAAATTTCTATAAATTAAAAAAACATAAGTGGAAATTTTTAATTTAATAATAATCCTCCAATCACGGTGAGACAATATGTTTTTAAGAAAAGTATTTTTTTAGATAAAGATGATTATATATTAAATCTATGACTGATAATAATCATTGTATGAAAATAAAATAATATTTAATTATATGTATATATATATATATTATAAATATAATTCAAAATAATCCCCATTAGGGATTATTTTAATTAATTAATTAGATGAAACACTTTGTATTTTAAAACCATTTTTTGAAAAAACTGGTACTTAAACCCAAAAAAACATACTAAAAAAATATATATTTTATTAAAAAGTAAGTAACTAGATTTAATATAAATAAATAAAACTTAGGTTAAATTAATACATATTCAAAAAAAATTGTGTCTTTTAAATTACATAATTTATTTAGATAAATTTCCTTTTTTTACAAAAATGGGTATTTTTAACTATTCACCAAAAAATCAATATTTCCAAAATGTGCAAAAATTTAACCCAAAGTTAATTTTGATATAAAAATTTAAAAAATAAATTATATTATTTAAGATTAAAATTATAAAATTATAAAATTTTAATTTCAATATAAGTGCATCATAAGAAGGTAACAAACTATGTTTTTAGAAAAAATATAGCTTTTTGTAAAATTGTATTTATTTTTATCTATTTTCTAGAAAACACATAGGATGAATGATAAATATTAGTTTGAACACATTATATATAAATTTAATTAATATAATACTAAAAAAGTGATTTTTTTACATTATTGGTATAAAAAATAATTTTTCACATTTAAATAGTTTTTCAGAAAATGATTTACTTTTATTTTAAAAAGGGTTTTATTTTAATTTATAATTAATTAGGGACCATATAATATATGTAAAACATATTTTCATAATTCATTTAATCATTTTCGTACCCTATATTCCAACTAATATGTTATAATGGTAATATAAATCATGGGTTTTCGAAGTTCAGTGTTGCGAGTTGAATACACTATTGAACATAAAAATACTGGGGTTGCGAGTAATGCAAGATAAAATGAGTGTTGCATGTAACACAATCTGAACATAGTTTTTCATTTCCATTACTCTGTCAAAAATAATTTGATCTTTAAAAATCTTAGGTTCTTATATCTCATGAGGGTTTTGGGTTGACTTAACTAAACATGTATTGAGTTTAATGAACAATGTTTGTTCAATACAAATTTGGAGGCAAGTGATGGGGAAACCCAAGTTATGATTTTAGGATATGGGAATCTACTCAACTGATCAAGGAGATATAATCTCATAGTTCAAAATACCACCTACCTAATACTTTCCTATGCTTTTTCATGGATAAATTATCTATTATTAAGAAATGTAATCAGAATTCTTTATGTTATAATTTCATTGAAACTAGAAATTCAATTTTCAATGGTGAGGTCTGTTGGGACTTGAAAAATAGCAGGAAAATTAATAAAATAAAATAAATTATAATCTCTTATATAATTTTTATTCAAGAAAAGTACTAATAATATTCTCTTTTAATTGTCTTTTAAAATTTCAATCTTGAAATCCACACTTTCCCTATGATAAATATTGGAGGAAGAAAATGTCCAAACTAGAAGTAACTTCTAGGAATGGTATAGATTCATTTGGGTCATTTTAATCCATAAACAGAAATCATACATGTTTGAATATTCAATTCATAATTTACCTACTATGAATGTGGGTGATGATGGGTTCATTGTATATGATAATAATATTAATGATATAGTTTAAATTCAATGTTTGACTCATTCATCTATTTCTATGGTTCTCATGAAGTCTCAAAAAATCATGGATGCATATAAAAGGATCGAGTATCTCTGTGGCCAATATCAGGATAGAGGTAGATAGTAATGGTTTTATATTCCAAGATTCAATTTTAGATAAATATTGGAGTGGGTTCCCCAGCTACGCCTCATGTAGTCATGCTCATTGGATATATTAAGTGCTTGTAGGTTCTAGGGTATACACTCTTTTAATAAATGGGAACTGATATCATTATGGAATTACTTAATCAGAGCTTCACTAGTTTTTTTTGTGAATTTTATTATTAACAACATTAAGAGTTATCACCTATATCTTTCTACTCGTCTTCACCATGTGGATTTGGAGGAAAAGAGATAAAATCCTTTGGTCCTTATGGTGAACAGTCTGAAAGGCCTAGACAAAATCCCAGTGTCCAAGGCTTCTTCACAACACCCTTCTATTAAGAGTAATATTAAGGGCTAAGAAAAATAACATGATGTTATTTGTTTAATATGTGCTAAGATGGGCCACTGGAAAAAAGTGTACCTAAAATTAAAAAGGGGAATCTTCAAATACATTTTTTTATCATGTGAAGTTTATCTATTTCTACAAATTGGGTATTAGATATAGCTTATGGTGCTCCCATATGTATTCAAATATAGGAACTAAGTGGGTTTATAAGAATTTATCAAGGAGATATATATCTATGAGCAACCAACATATCTAAAATTTATAATGTATCTATCAGGGACTACAACCTCATGTTTCCAACTAGGTTAATCTTGGTTTTAAAGGCTTGTTATTTTTCGCATTTAGTTACCAAAAAAATTATTATTATATCCTATATAGATACTGGTTGTTTTATTTACAATTTTTGAAATAAATGTTAATAAAATTTTAAATATAAAATTTATTATGGTATTTAAAAATTAAATAACAGTCTTTATGTGTTTTCTTAATCAAATCATGTAATGGAAAATGATAATGAAACAATTTCACATGACTCATACCCAACCTAAATTTAGAATCTCCTATTATGTCATATAAATGAAAAGGGTTTGACTATATTACATAAATATTGATATTTAGATTCTTTTTAACTAAAACCACTTGTGGTATGTCATGCATGTTTATAAGGGAAAATGAAAAAATCCCCATTTAGTGGAAAAGGTGAAAGGAGAAAAGAGATTCTGGAATTAGTTTATATAGACATGTGATCAAAATTTCATATTGAGGAATAGGGTAGACATTAATACATCATAACTTTTACCGATGATTTTAGTATATATGGATATGTCTAGATAATGATGTATAAGTCAATTCCTTTGAAAGAATTTAAGGAATAAAAAAATGAAGTTGAGAACCAACATGGTAAGAAGATTAAGAAACTCTAATTATACCATGGTGAAGAATATCTTAATGAAGACTTCTTTGATTAAATATGGGAGTTTTAGATTTTGTATCAACTCACTTCTATATATACAAATCAATGGAATGTTATAGATGAAATGAGTTAATGCATATTGTATGACATAGAGAGATCAATGATGAGCCATGAGTGTCTTCTATTTTCATTTTGCTGATTCGCATTACAAATGGCATCATATTTACTAAACTAAGTGCCAACTAAAGTGACAGGTGGTATACTGTACCAATTTTGGAATGGAAAGAAACTTTTGTTTAAATACATACATTTGTGGGGTTGTGAAGAATTTGTAAAATCCTATTTAGGTAATAACATTGTACCTTGAGAAACAAAGTGTACTTTTATAGGATATCCCAATGAAAAAGTGATATTACCCATAATATCCTTTAGATAAAAATTTGTTCATTGACACAAGTCTCACATTTCATGAATAAGATCTTATCTATAAAATTGATAGTGTGAGTGAGATAGACGTCAATGAAGTTTTTCATTAAGATAAATTGGAGTTGGAATATGAACAAATTCCACAAAGCCCCATGGAAAAAGAAGTTATTAAATATATACAGGTATAATATATGATTATTATTGAGGTTAGAGAACTATAATGGTATGGTACTTAATCACTGAGGATGCTGACTCATTATTAGTTGATAATAATTATCCTCTAACCAACATGTAAGCATTAAGTGGCACAAAATGTTTACAAGTGCTAAAAAGTTATGAAATTTTAAGTTGATTCAATGTAACAAAACCAAGTTTGGATTTTATGTTATCCTCTTATAGATGTAATTATTATTTGTTTAAAATGGATATTCAAGATGAAATGAGATATGAAAGGAAAATTTAGTGCCAACCAAGAATGACTGGATGAAAAATGGTTTAAACAGTGCCAAATAATTGACTATTAAAAAAACTTTTCACAAGGTTCAATGATTAAATCCATTAGAATTAAACTTTCCATTATATCTTTTCAAGACTATGATATTTAGAAAATGGATTTCAAAAATTCCTTCTTTAATGTGAAACTTCTGGAATATTTCTATATAACACAACCTGAATGGTTTGTTACTCCAAATGATTCCAATAAGATATCAACATTTCAAAAATATATTTATGGATTAAACTAGCCATTTAGGTAAAGTAATTTTTTTTATAAAGACATAACAGAATTTGGTTTCGTAAATAATGAGAATGATCCTTGTGTGTGGTTTTTTGGGAGATTAGTCATTTTCATAGTAGTATATATTGATGACATATTACTTGTTGGAAATGAAATACCACTCTTATAATCTATTAAGGCATGGTTGAACAAATGATTCACTATAATGGAATTAGATGAGACAATATATATTCTTGGGATCAAGATCCATCATGATAGATCTAAAAGGATACTCATCCCAAGTCAAATTACATATATTAAAAAGATACTGAAGAGATTCGGTATAGAAAAATATAATAGGGGATGGTTTCCAGTGTCACATGGTATTCATCTTTTTATGAAAATGTGGCATAAGATACATGAGGAGAAAAAATGGATGGCAGGGATTCCATACACATCAGTGATTGGGTCAGTCAAGTTTTTTTTGTAATGTGCTAGGACAGATGATACCTACATGTTAAGTGAGGTGGTAAGATATCAAGTTAATCTAGGTGACCACCATTGGATGGAAGTCAAGAATATCATTTAGTATCTGTTTTGTACTAATGATGCATTATTGATTTATAGAGGATATGATAAAACAATCATCAAAGGATATTTAGATGAAAGTTTCCAAACTGATCAAAATGACATGAAATGGAAAACATGATATATCTTCACATTGAATAGAGATTCATTAATTTGTAAAATCTTAAAGTAGGTTATGGTTATATATTATATAATAGAGTTTGATAATATTTCATCTTTTTCGATATTTAATGAAGTTGTATGGATGTGAAACTTCATTCAAGCACTTAAAGTGGTAACTAGTAGAAAAAATCCTATCACACACTACTATGATAATACTAAAATGATAGATCTTTTAAAAAAGAGAAAAGGTAACATTAGTGGATGAAGAACATACTTTATAAGTATAATCTCTTGATATATTTGTCATAGAGAGTTGAGGTTGTATTGAGTAGTATTTCTATGAATGAAAATATAGTGTAACCCTTAACTACAACCTTAACTCATTAGAAACATGATTATCATTTGAGGTCTAATAGATTGAATTTCCTAAGCAGTTATCTTTAGATAGAGTAGAAGTTTGTTAGAGTTGGTGTCTTAGAACCAATTTTTTTTTTAATTTTATTACATGTATATTAGCCATATTGAATATTATTAAAACATATTATCATATATTTTTTTCATAATTTCTCTAATGTAATATTGTTCAAGAGTATATTTCACATTGTTAAAGTCATAGTAGTTCCCCACTGTGATGAGAACCATGAATATTTATGATGATATTCATAAATAATGTTATGTGATTGTATAACATACTATGATAGGACACATAGTATATATAATGTCAGTTGAGAATAATTGTAAGTATATGACGCTTGTTCTCATTAAGTTTAATATTTATAATCTCCATGATAGAAGATTTTAGGAATAGACATGCTAGTAGTAATTCCACATGTTTTGGTGTCATTGGATATTCCAATAATAGAGCATGCGTAACAGTCCTTATAATTTATGATTATCATCAATTCATTTCATGACTCTCACTCATAGATTTTATAATATAAACCATGATGACATATTTTTATGGTGAGGTAGGATACATTGGGTAAATAATGATTGAAGTGTCACTAATGTATAATTTGAGGAAGGATTTTTCCCTTCCATCATTATGGATGTTGATATTTTAGACCTTTGATTGGAATAGAACTATCGCATTAAATTACATGGACATGGTATAATGGAATGTTTATTTTAGATATTCACATAAAGACATATTATGAAAATTGGTTGGTGATATTTATGTACAAATTTCATGATGAGATATTGAAAAAATGTATTATATTGCACAGGGAGAGATCATATGTGGTTGTCATCATTATGACATTAAGTTCTTTATCTTGGAAACTTTGACACATTTATAGACATAAATATTGGAATTTAGGGAAGCTCTAACAATTCCAATAAGAAATAATCCTAGAGGGTCACACACAAAGTGTTTATCATGATCTTACTTAGACTCTATTTGAATTTAATTAAATGAATAAATATTATTCTCAAGACATAAGAATAATTTTATTTACATCTTATCGATTGAAAATATTTATTGATGAAAGAAATATTTAAATTAAATATTTACTCAAGTGTTCCATAAATGATAGAGGAGTTCAAACGGAGCAAGACTATGTATAGGTGACAAATATTAATTATCATGTTGGTTAAGTAATATTTGTTATTATTCATGTTGGTTCACACTAAAAAAATATTATTATTATTATTATGGTAAATGGGGTTCATTAAAGGTTATAATATTATTTAATGTACAGATTGAAATTAAATAATTTTTTTACCCAAAACCCTATCTCTATAAATAGATGGTTATGCCTATTGGGTAGAGTGTGAAATTGAGAATAGATAACTATTTCACACAATGAATTCTATCTCTAATCCTATCCTCCTTATCTCTACCTCTTGAGAATTATAAACTCAAGAGATATTCCTTCAAGACTAAAGGATGAGTGATCAACACTAACAACATAAGAAAATTGATTCACCACGCTAGCATAGAGAGATTTATTGGTGTTTCTTAGAGATCAAATGAACTTATTTATATTTTCATTAGAGAGATTCTATCCTTGGACCCTTATAGTGTAATGAAGTAAATCCGAATGAGTTATTTTCAGATGATCAACACCATCAATGAAAAAAGTTTCATAATCCAAGGTAATAATTTCTTCCAATATTAAATAAATTAATTACAAATTTGATGTTCAAGATCCTCAATCATATTTTTAGGCATATAAATATTAAAAAAAATAATATATCACCCACCATTGCATGATTCCACCATTTCCTAAACTATCAAGACTTGGACCCTCTATTCTAGTTTATATCCTCTTGATTATTTGGAGGCGGACATGAGGTAATGTTACACACCAGCTCAGAACCAGTGGTTTAGGTTGAGATGTTACAAGTAATTAAATGATATAGTTGAAGTTGATGTGTAATTGAGGGATCAAAGTCCATTGGTATCACATAGTTTTTATAAGGACATGAAGGGAATTCCTACTTTGGTATTTCAATATTATATTTTTTAAAGGTATAAAAGTTAAATATGTTATTTCACATGGAATACATGCAGATATAATGAATGTTCTTGTAGAGTAATCCCCATATATGAATGTGTTAATCCTATTTTGTTATACTATTTCTAAAATTATTTGACAGTTATCTCAACATACAATGGTAGTAAATTGTATTAGAGATCCAATAATATTTGAATAATTAAAATCTAATAATTTTCTTCAAGATCATATTTATAAAGAGGGACTTATCAATTCATTACATTTTCATGAGGTTCACGATTGTATATTGGATAAAGATCGAATTGAATAAATAATTTATATAATAATATATAATAACAAAGTTGTTTTAGGTATAATTTAAAAATATAATTTCAACATCATCACACCTATTAACTTAGTTTGGGATATAATTACTTTGTGAATCACATTTTGTTGTACACAAATATTAGTGTAAACATTGAATAATAACCCATTTTATCTATCAGTCAACCTTATTTTCTAATAATGGATGCAATTTTTTGCAATATGTTGGATTATTTTTTGATTAAAATTACCTAAATAAGTGGATGTATGTAAAATATTTAATGGGTCATATAATATTTGATAGTAAATAGTAAATGCATGCTTAAATAACCTTTATTTTTTTCTCTAGTACTCGTTTATATTTTCTATATACATGTGTCTACCCTATGGGTTCCATGAAATCTATATGATTGTATATTTTAATAAGTTGTATTATAATATATTAATAGTTAAATAAAATAGAATAAAAAAATTCAATTTAAAGTTCATCCCATGAATATTAATAAAAATACTAAAACTTTTATTTCAGTATTTGTTATTTCAATCATAACATTATAATAATATTAGTATTTTTAAAATAATAATCAACTATTTTATTAAAAACTTTTAATAATGAAAATAAATAGATAATAAATTATAAACGAATATTTTTAAAAATTGATAAACATCATTCGATTATGAATGAAATTGATTATTTTAGTATAATGATTATAATTTAAATTATAATCAATATGAAATGAATTTACAAACACTACATTCTTCATTAAAATTATCATTACTAAAGATGTAAAATTAAATAAAAGTTTATTATTCTTTAATTTATTTTTAAAAAGTAAAATCCAAAAACAATTAAAGCCAAATCTTATCCAACTTCTTGAATTTCATCCTTTACACTACATTATTAAAATCAATCATCAAGAAAAAAAATGTAAATCCATATATCTCAAGATGATAATAAAAGATAACAATTCTTTTTTTAATTTCACAAATAATTAAAGCACTCTCCATTTTACCCTTGATTATAAAAATCTTGAAGAAATTAGTAATTTAAAATTTATTAAACATCAATCAAAAATATTAAATCATATTAAATGTAAAATTAAATATAATGGAAGACACTTGAACATAAAACCAAAATAAAATTTAATTAAATTAAAACATCATTTAAAACTAGAAATAAAAATACTCAAAATTATAAAAAGTAATTTAATATAAAATGTAATAAAATTCAATTCATAAAAAGTATCTATAATTTTCACACACACACACACACACACACACACACATATATATATATATATATAACATTTTTTTATTGATATGTTGTCTCATTCATCATTAAATATAAAATCCAAGAATAATGCATATTCCTCCTATATCAATTAGCTTTAAATATCAATTATAATAATTATGACATGATTGGTAGAGATTGCTTGTAAATGTGGTTAATCCATGGTTCCTTTTCACTTGTTATTATATTATGTCTTTATTTTATTGTTTATAACTCGATTTTATTAATAATAAATTTAATTTTAATAAGTATTATCAATTATTAAAATTAATCATTGAAATTCCTTTGGTCAATAATCTTATGAATATAAAAATTCAAAAACATTTAATTATAAAACCACCTCCCTTAAATCATCCCAGTGATTAATATAAATAAATTACATATAATTTAAATATTTAATGTTCACTTTTATCATTCATTGAATTATTCTCATTATAATTTTATAATGTAAAAATTATATCCATAGAAAAATTTGTCTTATATAAATGATTTCATTAATTATTTTTTATGTTTTTCTCTACAAACCCCTACCATGTAGTTAAATAATATATTATTATAAGTAATTAATTTAATATTAATACAATAGAAATTTTAATCATTAAAATTTAAAATTAATTTAAAAAAATTCAAATATATAGAATAATAATTTCTTAATGAAAGGCTCATTTCATCATTATTCATTGAATTGATTTCATTTAATTTGGGGAATATTTTTCTACATTTTCTTCTATATTTTATCTTTATTGAATTTTATTTTTATTTTATGTTTTAAGTATTGAATTATTTATTAAAAAAATTAAATTAAATCTACACTATGATATATCAAAGTAATCATAAAAGTCTATAAAAATTAAATAATATACATGTTTTTTTACTAAATATGGAAAATTATACTAAATGGTGTAAATGAAAAATATTGACACTCTATGACTATAATGAAGAGGTACATGAATTAATAATAAATATTTGTATAACTTTTGAGAAAAATCACTATATGTAAATCCTCCTCATCTCTGTCTTCTATTGAATTTTTAATGTTATCACTAAAATGATTATCTTAGAATTCCTTAAAATATTTATCCATCATACCTATGAATTATTCCATGAAATATATAGTGTAAAGGTATGATGATTTATTCCCCAATAAAGGGATAGTTTGAAAAATAGTTATAGAAAGATCCATATAGAGTGGTGTTTATTGAAAACAGACTATCAAAATGAGAACTAATTATCCACTCTAATTAATCATTTAAACATATTCCACTTAATATTAGAAAAAAATGATTCCATTTTCCTTTTATAATTCTCTCTATATGTTCCCTATTCTTGTAATTTTAAGTTTACTATTTATAAATCCATATTACTTTTTAGGTATATTATGAGAAATTTAATGCACTAGAAAAAAGAGGTAAAATTGATGTAATATGAGGTTGAGGTGAATATTTATTAGTAGGGTAATGGTCAAATATGGAAATTAGAGCCATATAAATCATTAATGAAACATATATTACTAATTATAATTAATGAAGGTTGGTATTAGATTATAATTAATAAATAATCTATGTTGAAATATTGAAATCACCACTCATAGGTGTAAATAGTGTAATCAATTATTATGATCACCATTAAAAAAATCTAAGGACATATTTCCATCTTAGGGGAGAAGATTGGAAGTGGTTTTTCTATTAAAATTTATAGAAGGAGTTCAGATGGAAACTTGCCATAGGGCTATAGATATATTTTGACCATTCTAAAGGGAATTAACCCAGGATTCCCGACTACTAATCAGTTGATATGGAGAAGGTGGCTAGTGAGGTGATATGTAATAGATATAGATGGACTAGGTACCCAATGAGGATCAATTCTATTTGTTTAAGAAGTAGAATGTGTTTATTTAAAAAAAATTTACACCATATCCTCCCTATAGTCAAATGAGCAGGATGATTCCAATCCCCCTCATATTCTCCTCCCATATCTCCCATGGATTTGGGTAAGATTAGATTCATTTTTGAACACTAAACAAGGGTGATTACTTCTCTCTTTTTTCTAATATATTCAACCAATACCTGAATTAGTGTTAGGACACACCTCATATGGCAATGATATAGGTCCTTCATTCCCACTTTCCAATAGTGGGAAACCTACCACCACTAGCATATATGTTGTTGGCTCCTTGATTTGAACTCGATTATGTGATTTTGTCACTTCCATGAATTTCACTATGGTGTTCATTGCCCAGCCTGAGTTTTCCTTATATATTTAAAACATGTTCTTGAATCGGATTCAACCAACCATCTTTTTATAGACACTGGCTTATTATATCACTAATTTTCAACTACTGTAGAAAACCATTAGTTGAAATGGATGAATTATTAAATAATTTTTTGGTATGTTCGATATCTATAAATATTTTCTTATGATGGTACATGAATGAATCCTATATTTTATATATGAAAAATCATAGGTTTAGAACCTAAGGAATCCATTCCTCATAAAATAGAGAACATTATGATCATCTCATAAGTTATTTTAGCCTTATAAGATAGGGAAATAGAGGATCGTCTTTTAGAGAATCACATGATCATCAAAAGAGGCATTATGCCATCATACTTGTAGAAAACAAGGGATAGTCACCAAAGTCATCTTTGGCTCATCACTAGAGTTATCATGTGCTTGTCGCATAAGTTATCCAATTCTCTTCACATTAAGAAGGTTTCACTCACCCCTACAAAAATGAGACTTAATATAAAAAATGTTACTACCATGTCACTAAGGTGAACCCTTCTTTTTATAGGCTAAATGATTAAAAAATATAGTTATTCATGATTAGTCTACTGTAGTTTTAGGATTGGTGACCTCCTATGATGTTTCCCAAGGTCTGTGTGAGTGAGGAAAAAGACACTACAAGATTATATATTAGCCTTTGGGTATAATAATTAGTTTGATACATGACATTAATGCATAATAGACTGTGGATGTAAGGTAACCATAAAGTTAATATATCAATGGACTAAATATTTCTACCCATATAACTAAGGTGCACCACTTTTTTAAGAGGTTACATGATTATAACTCTATAGATATGCATGATTTTCTTGGAGTATTGTCAGGATGGGTGTCCTTTGGGGTTGTTTCCTAGGGTTTGTGTGAGTGAACACAGTGCACACTGAAATAACATGTGTTGTAATGTTGGTAAATTCATTAGTATAATGATAATTTCATGCACATGTATAGCCCTAGGTAGTGGATTAAAACATGTTTGTGAGAAAAGTGGTGGTGCCTAGTGGTCCACGACTTGATGGCCCTATGTTAAGAAATGGTTCGCATGCTATCGTTATGGAAAATTGTTAATATGGATCATCACAAAAGGGGAGAACATAGTGTTCCAATGTGCTTCATACATGAAAATCTTGATGGTTATAAGAAGCCTATGTATCGATCATATGACCTATTTTACCATACCATATCTAACATGCTTATGATTCTTGATGCACAATTAGGGGGTTTCCCAATGCTCAACATGTAGAACGCTAAATGCCCATCACATAAAGGAGAAAACAACTTAGGATTATCAAATGTGTGCACATGTTAAAATCTTTTGGGGAAATATATTTATATATAGGTCACTTATGGGTAGGCCCATTTTTGATGTAAAGTGGGGACACTATATGATTTAATATTCCATATAGTCTTGTGGATATATTGGTGAGAGGTTTGGTATTATCTAAGCGGATGATTAGGATTCAGAGACATCACCTCCACTGGGGGAGATGTATTTTTTTCAATCAGGATTGAACCTTAAAGATGCCACTTTTCACTATGATAAAACCGGGTTTTAGCGACGGTTGTTTCGCAGCGGTTTTAAAAACGACCGCTAAATTTTTTCGATCAAACATTTAGCGGTCGTTTTTAAAACCGCTGTGAAAAAACCACCGTTAATTGTTTTTAAATTTTTTTAATTAGCGGCATGGTTTTAGCGACGGTTTAAACTGTCGCTAAATCATTTTTAATTTTTTTTTTAATTTTTTTTTATTTTTTTTAAAATTTTAATTTCTTTATTTTTTTTATATTAGAAATTTATTTATTTATTTATAATTTATAATTTATTTATTTATTTATTATTTATTATTTATTTAATTATTTTCATAATTTATTTATTATTTATTATTTATTTATTTAATTAATTTTTTAAAAAAAATATGTTCTAAAAAATTTAATTTTTTTAATAGAGGATTTTTGAAAACCACCAAAAAATTTAAGAAAAGAAATTTTTGAAAATTTTTAAAAAATTATTTATTATTTATTTATTATTTATTATTTTTATTATTATTTACAATTAAATATAGTTTATTATTTATTAATTTTATATATTTTTAATGTGTCAATTAATTAATATTTATAATTATTAGTTAATAATATTTTTAAATTGAAAGAAAATCTTAAATAAGTAGAAGAACAGACTTCGGCATCAAATGACCATAATTTCGGATCCGAGAGTCTTTTTCAGCTCCACAACCAGTCAAATCAAAGTTTATCAAATGAGAAAAAACCAATTGAGAATTAAATCATGTGATAATCAAATGAAAAAAATATATTCAAAATTCAAAAGTCGAAAATCGAACTCGAACTTCAAACGACCATAAATTTTAATCTGGGTGTCCGTTTGGGGTCTACCACATATCAAATTGAATCCTGCGACGAGCTCTACACTACTTAGGTCTGGTACAAACTTTTCAAGTATTGTACTGCTTTTTATTCTACCAGAAAGGCCAAGAAGGCCTCTGAAACAGAGTTTTTAGTTGTAAACACCGATTTCATAAAATTCAAACGGTTATAACTTTCAGTCCATGTGTCCATTCAGCCTATACCACATATCATATCGAAGCTCATTTCACAATCTTTGATTTGACTGCTTGTGACACTTGAAAATGAGTACCAGATCATATTTTTTGACCATTTCAGTGTTTTTAGGGTTTATAGAGGTTCTTAACATTTTATGATTTATTTAATTAATTGTTTATTTATTTATTTATTTAATATTAATTAATTAATTAATTAATTAATTAATTAATAATTAGTTATTACTTATTTAAATATTATTTATTATTAGGTATTTATTTATTTATTATTTAGTTATTATTTTACACATTAATTTTTAATTTATTTTTAATTTATTTATTAATTAATTATTTTTTATGACTTTATTATTCCATTTTCTTATTAATTTATTTATTCGTTATTAATTATTTATTAATTATTTATTAATTATTAATTGATTAATTATTATTTATTAATTATAAATTATAAATTATTAGTTATTAGTTATTATTAATTATTAATTATTTATTATTTATTTATCTATTTATTCAGTTATGCATTTATTTCTTTATTATTTATTATTAATTATTTATTATTAATTTTTTATTTTTTATTTTTTATTCTTTATTTTTTATTCCTTATTATTTATTTTTAATTTACTAAATATTAAATTATTATTAGTTTATTATTCATTTATTAATTATTTATTAATTAATTATTAATTATTTATTATTTATTATTAATTAATTAATTAATTGTTATTTATTAAATATTAAATATTGAATATTGAATATTAAATATTAAAATTAAAATATTAATTATTAATTAAGAATTATTAAATTATAATTCTCAATTATTAATTATTAGTTATTATTAATTATTAATTAATTGTTAATTATTATTTATTTATCTAATTATTTATGTTTATATATATTTATTATTGATTATTTATTGATTATTTATTAATTAAATATTAATTATTTATTAAATATTAAATATTGCATGTTGAATATTAAAATTAAAATTAAAATATTAATTATTAATTAATAATTATTCAATTTATAATTATTAATTATTAATTATTAGTTATTATTAATTATTAATTATTAATTATTAATTAATTATTTATCTATTTATTTATGTATTTATTTATGTATTTATTTATTATTTATTTATTATTTATTCTTTCTTATTTATTATTTATTATTTAATGATTTATTTTTAATTTACTAAATATTAATTTATTATTAGTTGGTTATTCATTTATTATTCATTTATTTATTTATTCATTATTCAATATTTATTAATTAATTATTATTTATTTACTAATAATTTATTAATAATTTATAAATTTTTTATAAATTTTTGAATATAAATTTTTAATTTTTAATTTTTAATTTTTAATTTTGAATGATCAATTATGAATTTTTAGTTATTAAGAATTAAGAATTAAGAATTAATAATTAATAATTAATAATTAATAATTATTAATTATTAATTATTTAATATTTACTATTAATTATTAATTATTAATTATTAATTATTTAATTAATTAATTATTTATTTATTTATTTATTTATTTATCTATTATTTATTATTTATTATTTATTTATTTTTTATATATTAAATTATTTTTTAATTAATTTATTACTTATATATATATATATAATGTTATATATTATATATTATATATTATATATTATCTATTATCTATTATCTATTATATATTATCGATTATATATTATGTATTATATATCATCTATTATATAATACATAATATATAATATATAAGAGATAATATATATTAGATAATATATAATATATATTATATGTTATATATAATACATTATATATTATATATTAGATATTAGATATTATGTATTATGTATTATGTATTATATATTATATATTATATATTATATATTATATATTATATATTATATATTATATATTATAAATTATAAATTATAAATTATATATTATATATTATATATTATATATTATATATGATTAATTGTTAATTATTGATTATTGATTAATAATTATTTATTAAGAATTATTTAGTATGTATTTATTTGTTGTGTATTACTTGTTTTTCCAATCAATATATATATAAGTATAAGCATATTAAATTATATTTATTGACCACATGAAGAGCTAGTTGGAGTGGTAAAGTCTTTGGAGAATAAGAAAGACGTAAGGGGTTCAAATCTCACCCAACACAGAATTTATATATATGGCATGAGCATGTGCATGGACATAGACTTATGCATGGAGATGGATGGGCATGAGTGTGGTAATAATAAATAAATAAATAAACAATAAATAAATAAATAAATAAATAAATAAATAAATAAACTAATAAACAAATAAATAAACAAATAAACAAATAAAAAAATAAACAAAAAAACAAAAAAACAAATAAAAAAATAAAGAAATAAAGAAATAAATAAAAAAATAAAAAAATAAAAAAAATTTGTCATAGTATTTATATCATATTTAATATAGAAATTAAAGCCCTTGTAGTTCTTGGTTCATGTATTAATGTACATTTTTGGGACCATACTATTCAGTTAAACTTTATGTAATAAGGAAACTTATGTCCTGAAAGGAGTGAAGTAAGGGGATTATGTGGGGATTTAAAATTATTTATACCTAGGTAGATCTCACATGATTTATTATAGGTGTGAAAGAATGAAGGGTTTGAGAATATACCTTTTAATAGGACCAAAGTGCTTCTTGGGAGCAGAGAGTATAAGGGATAATGCATGGATTCCAACTTTTAGACTAGGGATTAGGATCCATAAGAATTTATGGTACTTATATAATTCCTGGTTAAAAAGTTTTAATGGTGAGATTTCCTATACATTGGAGTTGGAGGCACAAAGACTTCCTATTACATGCTTTATGCATATAGACTATAGATGAGGGGTGATGATAAGAGTTGTGTTTAAATAAATTTTTCTAAGGGCTTGGTTGAGATATGTGTGAGGAAAAAAAGATAATAAATTTCATATAAGTGAGTTATAAGAAAGGAGGAATTCATGTGGATCAATAAGATTAGTGTTTTACATATGATTTTTCTTATATGAAAAAATGAATTTCAAAAAAAATAGATATGTCCTGAATATGGATCTTTATTTAAGGGATTTATGTGAGAATATATCAATAACACGAGAATGAATTAAAGGAATAAGATCGCTTCATCTCTCTGTATGGTAGGGTTTTGAGGTCCACTGAGCCTTGAATGGTCGTCGAGCCAGTCCCTCCCCCCATGATGGGGGAGGGACCTATGCTGCTACCAGAAGATCCATTGTGCTCATTTTCTCCCTTCTCTAATCATGATCTCCTTCCTCCCTTTCCCTAGATCTTGCTCAAACCCGAAAGTTCTAGATCTATTCGAAGGATTCCCTAACCTTCCAATATCAACCACTAAATTTAATGAAGCTTCCTTTCTTCTGAATCTAACTTTTATTGTGTGGTTCGAACAATGACATCCTTCAATGTATGTTTTTTACATGTATGTTTTAGATTTTGGGATTTACAAGATCATGGGATGGTGGGTTTACTCGAAAAAAATACATCATAATTCGGTTTGCAATAGATTTTGATTTGATCAAGGTGTGGTACAGTGCTCCTCACATATGAAATAGATCCTAGTTCTTTCTCTTTAGGTCGTCCTTCAACTTTCATATAAAGAACGATGTCCTGAAAATGGTAGTTTGGGTTAGTCTACCTGAAATTCCATTACCATTTCAAAATCCTTCAATATTTCATATGTTAGGAAATTTGGTTGGATGATATATGTGCTCTAACAGTAGTACTATTTTTGTTTTTCATCATGTATCTCCTCGAATATGTGTGGAAGTGGATGTTTCTAGGAGGCTAACTGATTTTTTATGGTTTACTGTTGGGGAAGAATTACGTTGGAAAAAAACTATTGTTTTTGAGTTGTGCTCTGATTATTGCTCTGCATGAAAGAAATAGGGTCATACTATAATTTCTTGTAGGTGTGGAAGTTAGATAAATATAGGCTCTAAAGGTAGTGGTAATTGTTTTTTCACTGGATTTGGTGAAGGTCAAATTGGGCCATCAATTCTGGGTGTCTCCATGGATCAACCTGAGGTAGAGATTTTACAGGATAAGATATCAAAGGACAACCCAAAGGTGGTAGATATTTTCAATCACTTGATAAAATATCTAGTAGTTCCCCAGTTTTCTGAACATGCCCCCTTAGGCTTAGTGGGAAGTGGTGAGGTTAGTGCTGATGGCCCATTGAATTTCAATCCTTGTAGTTATGCATTGGCTATGAAAGTAGGTAGTGGTATCAAATCAGAAGGAGTTACAAAACTGAATGGTGAGGAAATATATAAGGATAGTCAAGACTGGGTAGAACCAATACATGGATCTAATAGTCTATTGAATGATAAACATGGGTCCAAACCGAGAAGTACATTGTCATGTCTTAACTTGAATAACCGTTTTGATTTCTTTGGTGACGACGTTCAAGAAGAGTGCATCACCAAATGTCTCTCTAGAGAAGAGTTAGGAAGGGAAACCTTATATGAAAATGCAATGGGATAATATTGTAAGGGTCTTCAAATCCCAAGGAGAATGAGAGTAAATAAATAAAATCGGGATCTGGGGTATTGCATTATCAACAAGAAGAAAAGAACCATGGGGTGTAAAGACTACTCATGACGTCCTAGACTAATAGAGGCATAGTTAGCTATAAAAGGTGGTAAAAACAAGGTCAAGGATCTCTACGTAGTGGGTAACAGTAAGAAATATCAATATAATGGAGATCCTAGTTCAATAAGTGTAGAAAATGAGGTTATAAATGGGAATGGTCTTTTGTAAATCTTGGAGGTTTCATAAGAAGATGAAAAGAGAAGGTAGGTGATCAACCTGGGGATTCTCCACTGCATTCTGAGGACATGAAGTTGGAGGAGGAGGTTTCAGTCACTATGGTCATCTCATCTAGACAACGGGGGCAGGTTGTTTCAGATCCTGAGAAAGCTCTAGAACTACTTATTCATTTGGGAGAAGAATTAATGGAAAAAGTTCTTACAATTAAGTCCACACAAGAGGAAGCAACGAAGATGATATAAAGACTAATACACGTGAACACTAATAGTGAGGAAGGCATATGGATCAACAAGTAGGATCTTATAATAATCATAGATTTCAATGAAGGACGGATCAATATAGATAAGTATATAAAGACTTGGGATAATCTAGAAACACACATTGAATATCAAATAATAGATGATCCAGACTTATAGGTACCAACCTTTTCCTAGAAATTATTTAGGGAGAATACTTCTGGTAGGTTCAAGCTATCTTTAAACAATTATGTATTTATTTTAGTGTTTTACCCAATTAAACTTTTGGTTTCTCACTTTTTCCTTAAAAGTGTTTTGATAATAAAAAATTTAACTTCCAATATGAAAAAGAATTAAAGTACTCATGTAAGGAAATTCTCATATGTATTTACTTATTGGAGTCTATAGAGGTATTTTGAAATATAAAAATCATGAATATCTATTTTTTCATGCTAGTATCATCTTTATTGAAATAAAAATGTTCATTTCTATAATATATTGTGTTGATAGTGAATTTAAAGTAAACCAAGTTATTTTTTTTGGAATTGGTGAAAGATTGATTATGTTCAGCATTGTGTGATGCCTCTAGTTGTGGTCTCATGCTATATTAACCTATGAAAATATCTTGATGTTTCCCAATAATATCTTTTCATATCTATATTTATTATCAAATCATTCTAATAAATCATTTCTATTAATAAAAATTTACCCCTCCCTGATGAATGTGGTCTGTTAAGTATATAAATGATTGAATTCTAAAAAAAGGTTAACTTCTATCAATTTTTTAAATTACTTTCTAATATTTCATGCAACATGGGTCTACCCTTTTTTATAAAAAATTAGGCACCCATTTTTAGACCTTTAGTTTGTTAAGAAAATTGATTAATTTGTTCTATATTTATGGAACACATAATTTGGTGAATGTGTAAATAAAAAAAATCATTCACACTACAACATTTTCTATAAAATAGTATTATGAAAATAAACTTCCATGTGATAGGCTTTGTTATACTAGATTTTGATGAAAATAAATCTTGAAATAAAAATAGTAGAGTTAAATAAGGGTGACCATTCATGAACATTCATGTTGCATTGGAGATTTTTTTTTTCAAATTCATCCAATGTATGATAAAGTTGTAGAAGCTTTTGAGTATGAGTGAATTTGATTATCCTAGACTCCTACGATTAGATACACATGTTAGTACTACATAAACATGTTGTTATGTGTGATCATTTAACTGAGGAACAAGGAGGATTCCCATAATGTAGTATGATGTAGTTATACTATCCTTGTATGCATGAAGATGTCCCAATTCTAAATCTCATCCTTGATCCTATAATTATTTGTTAAGTATCTCACATGGGTATGTTCAATAGAATGTACAAGATGTTGTTCATGTTATATAGGACTAGAACCTAGTTGTGGCCCATATGGTTTGGAACCCTAATTGAATTGCTAGTGGGGATAATCTATCCACTAAGAAACCACTTCCATGATACTCTATCATTATCATCAAGGGCATTGTGAATATGTTCTATGTTTGGACCATATATTGGTACCTCTGTATAGGAAAAAACTTCACACATGGGTGGTAATGGGATAATGTGTTTGTTATATCTATAATTAATTCAAAGAAAATATTCATAAAGAATTATTTTATTAGTAATTCTTTGTGTTTTTATTATTTTTCTTTTAAATTCTATAAATCTTATTGGATCTATTGATCTAGTGGTTTTCTAAAATGAACACTTTACACTTGAACCATGGAGAGATGAGGATCAACATCTGGGAACTCTACTAGATATAAGGGATATGTATACCCAATGCTACATATGAGGAGTTCCTACTAGATAGAGATACTTTGGATGACATTGAGAAGCTCATTGTGTGGAATAAAGTAGTATTAGGTGTGTTGATCAGTGAATAGGGAAGAGAAAATGCATTCAAATAGAGTCAAATCTCATGAATTGGTTTAATTTATTAATCAGTAGGCATAGATTCTAGATTATTTGATGGAAAAAACAATGCCTATGGGTAACATTGGTATCTTGTCTAATATAAATAGTGTGGATTCATCTTAAAGTATTAGGCCCCATATATGAGGCTGACACTCTTCTTCAAAACATTATTCAATGAATTATTATTATCATTCTTGGATGGTTATATTCTATTTTGGGTCACTATTTTTATAATAAATACATAATTTTTAGAAGGTAACTATATAAAACTTTCTACATTAGTACCATCCATGATTTAAAATATTTTTAGATCTATTTACATTTAGAATTATCCTTGGAATGTTTTCTAACCATTAAATTTTTTGTGTGTTTGGATCATCATGTGTGTTAGGGGGTATGAGTATCCTAATTCCATTATCCACTGAAAAATAAATTCAAGCATTGAATATTGAATATCATTGGGTTTTGGAATCTTTAATTTAAGGAGGCCATATTAATTTCTAGGATTATACTTCACCAATAGTTTATCTTCGATCATTTCTCTATCCAGATGGGGTTGATTATTGATTATGTACCAAGAAACAATGAAATATAGTAATATATGGTGTAATTATGAACATTTTACTAGTATTGAATGTATATTGAAGTATAATTTACAAACCATATAAACCATATCCACTTTTTCTTTGATTCCACTACATTCAAAGGATTACATTATTTGAATATTGTTCTATATTTAAAGAAAATAATCATATGGTTCTTCAAAAACATTGGTGTATGTTCATAAATGAATTACATGGATAAAGGACCAAGCTAATAATATATATTGATTCAATTGGGTTATTCCAAAACTACACATGGAGATAGATGATAGAATACTGAAGATCATTTCTCAAGAGAATATCAATATAGGTATTTCCTTGGGAATAAGATTAATGGTGAATGAGAAGGATTTGTATTGGAACAAGGTGTAAAAATAAACTAATAAGGGTATATTTTACAAAATATGTGGTTACTACTCAGGGTGTTTTAGAGGATTCTCCTCTACCTAAAACTGAGTCCCATTGAGTAGGTGCATCTAAAAGTTTGAGGCTTCTAGAGAATTAGTTTTCAGAGTGTGGTGAAGCTTCCATGGTGGCCCCAACTACTCGTTAAAAATATCTATAAACTCAATAACACAAATCTATATAGATTTATAGTGATTCTATCAACCCTAAGTCCTATTCGTACTCAGGTAATGTTCTATGATACTTCAACCAACATTATATTTAGGTGCAACTTTAGAGAATTGGGATATACTGATCTTTACATTTTATACTAGGGATGAGTTTGGACAACCCCAATTAGATATCATGGTGGATATTCCCAAGATAGAGAGGGTGATACAATATTGAGTATGGTTGAATTCCTATAATATCCACGACTGAGTGCTATTATATAGAGATATTCTCAGGGATCCAAAAGATAGAAGGTTGATCATATAGGAGGAATAAATGAGTCTTTTGATGATGAATCCTAAGGAATCAATGTATATCATGTGTCATATGCGGATATAGAGGATGAAATACATATTTATGACATAGGATATCCCATTCTATATTATTATGTAGAGTCATAATAGTTGTTAACTCATTTTTGATGATATGTATTAATCATTACTAACATTTTTTCTGATCGATATATTAATTAGAAATTGGGGAGGAAGGGGAGGTCACCTATAACCCATTATAGTGTCATCCTTAGATGATTTATGATGAGAAAACCCTAGGTGGAAATGAAATTACATTGGCCACACCTATTAACACTGTGATAATCCCTTTAACTATTGGAAAGGTGTACCATAAAGCTGATATGAAAAATAATCTACCAAAAATCACAAAAGGTATCATTACATTTTCATTTATTTTGAGAATATTTAATTCATTTTTACTTTGTGTTTCCTAGATATATTACCTATATAAAAGTTGGCCTATGGAATATTGAAGTCTCTTATATCAGTTAAGGATTATCCTAATGGTTATAAGGAAACATTTTCAATATATCTTTCTACAACCACCTCATACACCATGATCCTCAGTAAACATTAACTCTAGGAGAAAAAATACTTAGTGTTTATATAGTACAAAATCTTCAATTGGTATATTGATGTCTAGATGGATAGAGTTGAAACCTACAAGAGAAGTTTCTAGTAATACTGATCCCACTAACCTCATTATTACTGGAAATTTATTCATGGATCCATATGTTTATGTACTAAAAACTATAATTCTAAAGGTTTATAAAACATTAAAGTATGAAAGATTAAATCCACCCTAGTAGAGGATTAGTAAACCGATTCATGACTTCCCCTTTACCTTAATCTTTTCCTCATGAAAAGTAAGTTGGAATTTGATATTCATACTAAAATGATCAAATATGTTTTCATGTATGATTATTATCCTAAGGAATCATATGAATCATATGTCACAAATGAAAATATGATGTCCTAAAATCGGATATGGAGGAGAATACACATCTTTTCCATATGTACACCATAAATCTATGTGAGAGATTAGATGAAATCCAATAATTATTGGTTGGTTCACCTATGGACTAGGGGGGTCTAATATCACATTATCCATGTATTGGAATGAGACATCATGGCTGAAATGGATCACTTGGATTGGAAAATATTTGAAAATTCGAGGCATAAGACTATTTCTAAGGGGATTACACCTCTTCGGTAAACTAAATAAGAGATTTATTAACATGAAGAAGAGTAGAATCAAAAGTTTTCAATCGAAACTAATAGTGGTGAGATTATCTGAGTCATTGATGAATAATTAGTGGTGAAATGGATGGTTAAGTTCAAGAGACTTCTTGAGTAGTAGATTATAGGGTCAAGAAAGGTCATACCTAAGTGAGGGTAGTCGTGGTCCACCCACAAGTAGAGAAAGAGAAGGAAAAGATAGATAGATCATATAAAACTATTAAATCATTATAAAAAATGATGGATGATCTCAAATGACTAATTTCCCAAGGAAATCTATAGGGGGATGATTTATTACCAATGATAAGCAATGATATATGGATGAACATCCTTGTTTTATATTGAGATAAATGATTCACATGTTTATATTCAATTTTCAGTATTGAATTACTTATCTGTATCACATTAATTAATCACTCAATATATAACCTTCAAACCCTAATGAGTATTTCTTGGTGTTGTAAATAAGAGATAAATAAAAAATAGTATACTTAAATGACAGTTTCATAAATGGTTTGATGGGTTAGGATCAAAAAAATCATTAATAACAACTGAGAACCAATTTTATTGGGAAATATGAGTTTTCTTGATTCTATGAATTTGATTCCCAATAGATTTATAGGATTCATGAGGTTCCAACAAAATTTGTGTTAGAATTCTACTTGGGGAATTGAAATGTGGGGAAATTTAAATTATGAATCAATGATTCTGATCCAATATATAGAGGAGGAATATGAGTTGAGGATGATTGTCGATCATATTGAAAACATAGTTCAAATACTATGTAGATTAATATGTATCCACTAGTATATGGGACCTATATGGGCGGTGATTCATTATTGCACTATTTCATCTCTATAAGATAGTTCTTTCATATAGAATGGATGTGGTTCCTATATGTTATTTATCTTGAGTAATATATGGAAACTTGGAGAAATTTTTATTCATCATTGGTGAACCTGTTTGAACTTGAATGTGTAATTCAATCAAAATCAATGGAAAAAGGTATTTCTATTAATGAGAGGAACACTCAAAAAAAATTTGAACACTATTTCGAATATGATTTTGTGAGTTAATAAAAAAAATATGTCATGAAAAATATATGGAATGAATTTGATCTATTTTGAAAAATAAAAATGTCATATATGTGAGAAAAAAATGAATAAGATTTTCTCATTTTATAGGAAGTAGATCCCTGATGATGTTGGGGATACATGTCACATAACATTAACTGACAGAATTATTTTTATAATCGTGTGACTAAGATGAAAGGGGTGGTAAAATTTATGGTCTTATACCTTTAAATATGAATTAATACCATTTAAGGTTCTCTAATAATGATCAATGGGGGAGATTCCTTTTATAGAAATAGGGGAATGGTTATTATGATATTATCTTATAGTCTAGGACTAGTTAAGACATATTCATGGGTTTGTGAAAACTATTTATGGTTGTTATTCTTATACTTAGGTATTTTTCTAGCCCAAAGACATAAATTATTGATTAAAATTGGATAATAGTTTAATCACATTTATTGTGGATTTTATATATATAGGGAATAAATTCATGGCTATGTTGGTACAATAAGAACTTGATAGTGGAATAGAGTGCCAAAATAATGCAGTGGAGAAAATAAGATTATGAATGGGACTCAGATAGGATATTCAAAAATCACTATAAATATCATGTAACAGGAATCTAACCACCCAAATTTTTAAACATTGGAATATATATTTATAGATCTGGCTCATGCTTAGGGTAAATGATACATTATCTTTTTAGAAATATAGAATACATGACATGATTTTTATGTGGCCTCATCACTTAGGCATGATTGAAAAAAATCAAACTCTTGGATCAATATCAAATACATAAAAAGGGGAATTATCCCAAATGTGGGAAAGAAAAAGGGGATTGACAATGGTTGAAGGTGAATCCATAATTCTAGAATGAAAAGGTGTTGGAGTTTGCATCATGGTGTGACTGAACATCCTTTCACTTCTAATTTAATGGGAATTGAGCCAAACATATTTCTATAGATGGTGTGGTAAATTTCTAGCACAAGATGTGGGATATGGTTAGAGACCAACAATTTATAAGGGGTGACCTATTGATTAAAGAAAAATATATTATTTAGTCTGAAGTCATTGGATATGGATGATTTACTAAAATTTAACATCATCTGGAATGGTCATTGGTAATGCATTTTAATATCATATAGTGAGAATAAGTGGATCCATCTTAATCATGCTAATGAGAAAATGGATCTAAAACTATAAATGTCATGTGAGTAATTCTATATGTGAGGAAAAATATATAATTGAAGGTCATTCATTATATAAAATAGAGTGGAATGGAATTTTATGAGTTATGGTTGGAATAACACATATAACACTAAAAGTACATATTAAAATGGTAATACCAACTAAGAATCATGACTAATGTCCAATTCACACTACATGTATCCAACAATAAATGAGTGGGAATCACCATGAGTGATAATACTTCACTAAAAAAATGGAAATGGAGGAGGGTAAATTTTTATATCTAAAATAATAATTTTAAATTAGGTGATGTATAGAAAGAGGGTGACTTTTTGAAAAATTCTAATAGCATATTTCAATTCTATATAACCAAAATGTAACAAATGTAATTAATTTTTACCATTTATCATGTACTCGAAACGTGGAACCATTCATTTTTTTCTAAGAATATTTTTTAACATAAATATTACATGGGAGGAATCCCATTAGTCTTCCTTCTCATCAGTGTATGAGATTTAATTAAAACATGAATGGAAAATTAGGCAATTCAAACCCGAAGGACACCAAGTTTGGAGATAGAGGAATGTGCTTAATGGGAGGTTTGAACATCTTATAACTACATCATTACGTGTCAAACATATATACAGGGTGTTCCAAGCTTGATGGAGTATTAAATCCACAAGGGAGGTGGGAGTGGTTCAATTATGATCCTAGAGGAATGTTGATACTAAATTTTGTACAATTTAAGTTCATATAGCTCAAACATTATAATTGGAGTTTTTTGAGATATACAACTTGGATTATGGTCTAATATCAGTTTATGGCCATAAAGATATGATGGTAGTGGTACAGTTGTCTATAACAAATGGTCTTATAGAGATTTGATATTTATTAAGGGCCTAATGATAATATAGAAAAACTTAGGGAGAATAGTTCTATTTTTAAGGTCATGGATCTTGGAATAGGTGTAAGACAATCAATACATCACTAGTAAAAGGAAAATAATAATGTGAATTAGAAATCCAATGATCTTTATAAACAACCTTAGGGGAAAATCATGTAGTTTAAGATCATGATGCATGGACCAGGGTTCTTGGTTTATGGTCATGGAACTCGGATCATAGATAATTCATTTTGTGGTCAGGATATTATGGACAAAGCGCATTATATATTTAAGGCCCTTAAAATTTAACATCATCATTCCTAGTTTAAGGTCCACAAATTTAGACTAAAAATCATGTAATTGATGATAATACAATCATGATTAGGGTAGATATGGTATACATTATAATGGGATCTAAGTTTAACTAGTAGTTCGATTGAATTCTAATGATAATGAAAATATATTATACCTAAACATATATATTTTATGGTAATGATGCTTTGAATGAAGTATTGGATTCAAATATATCAAGTGAGAAGGGATAAAAATAACCTAAATTGAATATTCCACATGTTAATATAAGTAATCCTTAGGAGAAAATGCACAACATTATAATGTCACGCTGCATGTACTAAGGGTTATTTCATGTTTAAAGTCCTTGAATCTCAAACTGTGGGGCTAAGTTAGACTATATTGAATTGTGTGAGGTAAAAAATTGATCTGAATTGAAAAAAGAAATTCCAATAAAAAAGACCTTGGTTAGTTTTACAATAAATTTATATTCATGGTGCATGGACCAATGTTGTGTAGGAATTTAGGGATATACATATTAAATTTACTCTATCCTAGTGTAGTGTTTTTATGATCCAAAATATGAAAAAGTTGTCCCAAAAAGAAGTCATGAGTACCAGGGTTTTATGTAGATGATGAGAGATGTGTATATGGGACAAATATTATTGAAAAATATATCACTATAAATCATTTTCATTGGGAATAAATCCATACACGGTCTTATAAAGTCTTCTATAAATATATGACTCATGTAGTGTAGAGGGGGGAGGAAAATAATAAGTTCTATTATGAGTATAGGTGAATCAAAACCTGATAGTAATTAGTAAAAGTTTTATAAATAAGATTAATTGTACGTGATGGATATATAGTTTATGGTAGGGTCTATAATTGGAAATGAACAAGATGAAAAAGGGGGTTTCCTGTCAAGTGTGGATCCAATGAAATACAATGTATTAATTTCATGTGATAGGGATTAAATATTCCATTTTAGTGTCATAAGGAGAGGATTATGTACACTCATTTTAATATCATACAGTGAGTATGTTTACTATAATGTTTAAAATCATTTAGTGAAGATTTTGATCAAACAATATAATGGTTTATAGTGATGAAATTGTTTCTTTCTTTTTAATGTCTTCCAATAAGTATTGAAATAGATGGAGTAGTATAAAATTATTAATCCAAGAATTGATACATGATTTACTTTAAAATTATGTTGATTGGATATAGGGGGATCAATTCTTTTAAACACAAAAAACATTTAACTTTTAGGGGAATAATATGTTAAAATCCCTAATCGCATGCGAGTCATTCATTTTATAGGGATAAAGCAGTATAAGGATTTAACCCCTATCATATGAGATTTTATAATAGGGGTGAATTTATTGGGGAAGGAGTGTTGCATCGACCATTGAAATTAACACCAAAATGGATTTTGGATAAATAAGAAATCTGATTGGACTAACATCCTCTGAAAATATGTGAAAATGTGTGAGGGGATAATGCTGAGGGAATTAAAATTCTAATGAAAAAATGGAGAGTAGATTCAATGTATATTATGACTACCTATATTTTAATTAGAATGAGAAAATAAATGGGTTGAGTATGACCTTTGACCATATCATTGAAACTCATGTCCCACTATAGTATCGTCAATGTTGGGAAGAAAATTACAGTTGATCATAGAATATGTCACTGAAATAAAATAAGTGTAATACATATCCCAAGAATAATCAGGGACATGTAAACTAGAGAGGAGGGATACTTTGAAGCATTTTTCCATCACCACATGGAAGTTTTTTTATATATGAGGAATTCTTGGAGATTTAAATTAGGAAGAAAAAATGTGTGATTCTAAACTGAAAAGGATGATTAGTTATAGGTCAAAAAATTAGGTGTTATGTCATCACACATTGAAGACATAAAATGGGTGTTTATGAATAAGGGATGGTCAATCACATCTATTTAGTGTTGTGATATCACAATGGAAGGTGATAATAAGGTACCTGATGGGAGGGGACTATTAATCAAGTAAATATAAGGGTAATAAGAATACCATAGCAGAGGACGTGATACGATGTTAAATAATCCATACATATCAAGTGAGATGGGAATCAATCCCCATGTTATCATTGGAAAATGTAGTGGTTTAAGTCAAACATGAAGATAAGTGTTATCCACTCAAGTAAGGGTTCCGTGAAAGTTATATAGTTTAAGTGTTGTATAGAAATATGATAACTACATAGTTTAAGGAAATACATCTTGAACTGAAGACAATAGTGTATTGGGGTATGGGATAAGAAAAAATTTAATGAATTATAAAGTTAGTTGGAATAGACTTTGAATAATATTTTTTTATCAAACTATGAGGATGATATATTTATTTGTTTAACGCCATGTAGTTTGAACCATATGTCATCAATATTAAGTTCTTTTATGAGGAAAGATTTAAAGTAGTTTAAATTCAAGTGGAAGTGATATAACTATGAGGATGAATTTATAATAGTGAGATCATAAAACTTGATGTGAGTTTATAGAAAAAATTTGTTCAAAAACATTGTATTTGTTGGTGGTTTAATGTACTCTCCAACCTGAGTGAAAATCGAGTAGTCACCACTCAAGAATCATTATGAATGGAAAAGGGACCCATACATTTATTTTCCAACTTCTACTATTTAATTTTGGGTATCATTGGTATTATCAATACTAATATGAAGTCACCCTATAGGAATGAGGGAATTTGAACCTTCAAGTTAAATTCTTTAGCCACTCATTTTTTATAGAGATTCAGGCCATGCAACACTTGGTTCCTATACTTATCAAGGGATTATATCTCAGATAAATAGAGCCTAGAAATTTTTAATTTCATGAAATTTTTATTGGGATCTATATGGAGAAAAGATAGATAAACCTATATGATTATAACTACATTTATTTAATATACATGAGAGTTATGAGGTTCCTAGAAGGATGTTTGAGTCAACATACCCATAGGGTATTGGAGAGCCTGTCATGAATGATTTTCTTATTCTATACTACCATCAAAAGTAATATTTTTAAATGGTTATTTTTTTAATGAATAAATATATCAATTAAATACCAAGTTATAGTAGAAATAATGATTTTCCATCTAGTAAGAATGGTATTATACATCTTTAACTTGATGCATTGGAAATTAGTTATGTTATCGATGAGAATATTGTGAGGGATCCCAAACAGATGAATGATGTGGGATTTCTCGATGCATCTATTCTTAAATTACTTGAAGTCAATGTATTTAAACCTTTTTGATATCCAATCTATTTATTTCATAATAAACTGTCACTGTTATATTGATGTTTGTGGGTAAGGATCCAAGACATCAATTTCCTATGTAGAAAAAGGTAAAGAATACATGGTTCCAGGGATATGATCACATGTTCAATTCATGGAGATGGCTATAATCTATCATAAATAAAAAATCATAGTTAATTTAATACAATCTAGATATATGGGGTTAAAACTAAGCATAATAATTGTATTTAATATGGGATATTTAATGATGATTTATGAGCTCTATATGTGCTAATATGAACATTTTTTAAGACCTGATAGGATTCCATTACCTGAATGAAAATTATAAGGATCCCATTATGTTTATATCCTTATAGGATATTATCTAACTTTTGGACAATACATAGGGTGATGTGCACTACAAAATGGTTTATTTTATCTTTCTCATCTTGATTAGATAACAGTGATCTATTTTAGAGTTACTCAATAAATGGAGTCATCTGGTATGATGTTTCCATAGTCTCGAGGGAATATTATAAACCATCCTGGCATGAACTGTAAGTGATTTGGTTCACTTTATTTTTATACTATTCAAGAGATATGAGTGCGATAACATTATAATGTTCCTCATAGATTACCAAATCATCTAGATCTGAAACTGTAAGAGATTGACCCAAGCATGAATGAGAATATGTATGGTTTATTGAACTTGTGAAACATTTTCTCTGGGATAAATTGATTCATAAATTCATGGGTGTGCTTGATAATGGGATGATCTCCAATATATAGATAGTATAGTCACTATTGATTTTATTAATGACCATATCAGGGTCACATTTCTCATATAACTGTAGAACATAAATCCCATGGGCCAATTTGAGACCATTGATAAGAGATTGATATTAAACTACATTGTTTGTGAATCCATTTAAATAGAGGAATTAGTATGATATGAGGGATATTAAGGTGTTGATATAGATAACTTCATGGTCAACACTATTGAGCTTAGGGTTTTTTAGGCTTTTTCTAGTTAGGATCATGAGAGAATAGTTGATGTGTATCTTCCACTATGGAATTATTTTATTGATGGATAAATATCCTAGTTTGGGATGTCAATATCCATGGGTAACTCATTAGATATATAATACTCAAAAAGTTTATATGCTAACACTTAACATCTAATAGTAATTTGAGGGATGAAATTGATATTGATCAATTGAAGTATCACTACATATGTTGATACTCATCAAATAAGTATGGGATGATTGAGGATATACAATAGAAGATTTATGTGATAAATCTATTTCACCTCATAATACTATTAATTATGATTCATCTTTAGGACCACAAAGACTATGGAATGATAATTTTTATTGATAGGATAATATTTAGTTTGAGTTTTAGAAATCATGTGTATTAGATAGTATAACATTTTCTCATTCCTATTATTATTATTTTGGTCAAAGAGGTCATTAGGGGACCATTATATAGTGGCCACATAGTGTAAAAGTGGTTTCCCTTTTATTGGTGGCATCAAAATCTGGCAACACCAATCTATATTTTTATTTTCTAATAACACTTTTAAAGGGGTAAGTGTTAACTAAAGACAGTCAACCAGTACCAAACCAACCAAGCAAAACCCATTACCACCCAAAGCAAGAATCCCGCTCACAAAATCCAAAATTCAAAACACAGCAAAAGATTTTAACATTTTAAAATTCAAAATTGAGAAGGGCTTCTCAGACTACGAGCCAGCCCGCGTCACACAAGCACCATCATTCACGTACCTACCTACCATCATCATCATCAATGGAGGAATTGAACTCACCCTCATCATCGCCAGTGAAATTGCAACACACCAACCACCATCTCCAGTAGAACATCAACGCCTCAGTTTCTGGAGAAAATCAACATCTCCGATCGGGAGACCAAGAACTATAGAAACACACTTCTAGTGGTTCATCATCAGGTGGTGGGAATAGAGCTTGATGAGAACTATCTCATGATATTTGAGGTGTTACCTAAATTATTACGATTTAACCACCAAATAATCAATATAACAATCAACCATTCTTAAAAGGATATTCTTGAATCTATGATTAATGTTTCACTAGAAGAATTATCTATCCTTCACCAAGTTGAAAGGAATCATTAAATAGTAGTGGTTTTCTTAAGGTTACCTGAATATAGTGTACTATTCATATTATGGATCCATTGAGATTTTATTATATCCAAAGTACCCATCCTTGAAATAGAGAGCCTAAAAGCCTATGGTTATATAAACTACCAACTTCATCACCCGGAAAAATATGTCATCTTTCTATCAATGGTGGTTGAGATACTGTATTGTGATATAGAAATTAATTCTTCCATTCTACATAATAACCAAAATAATTTTGTCTGGAAATTTGGGGTGTTGAAATTCCCTAATGAATTTTTATTTCACCAAATTATTAAATTAAACCTCTACCATGATACCTTGTGTGGGAATTATTTATCATAGCACCTATTTATAATAGTGGTGGCCAATGGGAGTGAGAATATGGTGGATAGTTTCATGATGATAAATCCATGTAATAACTATATATTTATACATGAATATATCATGGTGAATCTTATGTAAAATAGCAATAAAAATTGTTCATCAAGTGACATTATGACACTAATAAATTATGGCACAATATATTTCATGATACTAAACCTCACCCATCTATTATTATTTATTGTGATGGACTCTCAATCAAAAAATGAATGTTGGTATTCGTCCATGTGTAATTATCAAGATGCATGATGATTAGAGGGCGGATACAAGTCCTCATGTATAAAAGACTGTAGTGTGGAATCATATTCTACTGAATGAGTAGAATATTCCAAAACATATTCATATCTTGATTTATTAGACACCATGGTGACAAAGGCCAATGCTCTTATCCCACATGGTCCTCACTAACATGTTCTTATAACCACAACAAAGGAATGTAGCTTTGTTGATCTCTAATAGGTAAATATTACTCTCCAATTGATACAGTGGAGGCATAAATTTCTATGAATAGGACTGAATTTATGGTACACAATGAGAATATCATTTATGGGTCTTTGAGTAACCTATCATTCATATTAATATGATATGATTTGAATGGACACATTTTCCTAAGACACAATGAAATAATGATCGAGGTTTGGTTGTGTTTACTCTAGATGGTTGATAAGTAGGACAAAACAACACTTAATATGATCCTAGAGATATTATGATGTGGGTTTCATGTTAGTGGTAGCATGGCATTGAATTCCATCATTTTATTAATATCTATCACCAAGGTAGCAGGCTTCACATGAGTAAAAGGTAGAAGCATCACTATACTCAATTGTCAATAGATTTTTTGAGGCACTAGGGATATGATGAGAAAATATATCCATACATGTAGATCCAATATCTTCCCATGAATGAGTTAGAATATTTTTCTTGTGAGACAAACATGAATCTGGTATTTGATACCATATTAAAAAAATTAATACATCAAATATATTTTTTTGAGTTTCTTATACTCACTCATTTTATATTAAATAATTTTCAAGTTGAATAATATAAAATTGTCCCTTTTATAGTACTAAAAATTTCTATGAATTATTATTTTATAAATAAAATAAATTATGTTGATGGATTATGTTACATGAAACACCATGATAAGCTTTCCCTACACACAACACTGGCTTAGCTTTTGTTACACTCAACACTAAGTTTTAACAAAACTATGATATATTATTAAAAACAACCATTATAAACTAGTTTTTAGAAATAATAATAACAATTTCTTAATAATTAACTATAATTTTTTTATATAAATGGAACATATTGATAATAAACTTTATAATTTTTGGTAAAGTCTTTATATGTTTCTAAAATAATATTTTATAAATGAAACATTTTTATAATTAAATTAAATTTTCAAAAATTAAAAAATTAAATATAATAAAATAAAATTCATTTTTTAATTCATAATTTCAAAATTATCTTATAGTGATTTTTTGGGATTTTTTTGAAGTCTCATTTTTTGATGAACAGTGAATCATTCTGAATTTTAATTAAATACTATCCTTTCATTTAATTTAATTAGAAAGTTAAATTAGATATTAAAATGGTTTTAAAGTTAAATTATTTAAATTATAAATATATTATTCTAATTTATGTCATTGGAATCAATTTCTCATTGAAATTGGATTTAATAACTTTGTAAAATTTTGATAATTTTCTCTTTAAACCTTTGCTTTCTCATTGTGACAGTGAAACTAATTTTAATTTAAATTATACCATTTATATGAATTGAATTAGGAAAAATTAATTCCATATTTGGATTCACCATAATTCATATTATTTAATAATGGTTAAATAATTTTTTAACTTAGTTATTAGTGAAAATAGTTTAAATTAATTAACACAATTAATGTTACAATATGGTTTTGCATATTACAAGAGATTGTATTAAAATTAATATTAAAAAACCATATGATTTTTATATAATTAATTGTATTTAATATATATATTCAGTAGTTAAAAATTATAAAATAAATATCTTTTTAATCTTATTCTTAAAGGATAATTTACCTTGGTAAATAATAAGATATAAGTTACCTTTGTAGAAACTATAATGACAAAATTGACTAAATAAAAAGACTAAAGAATAACATGATAAATAAATGTTATTATTTTGTGAGGTAGATATGTTTATTTAAAAAATAAACCCTACAATCAATTATTATTCAATTTTGGAGGCACATGAGGTATGGGTGACCTCGCAATAGTGATTACATTTGTGTATTTACAAGAATTCCACTACTCCTCAATTATAAAATGTCACTTACTCTCACCCTTATTAACACCTATCAATCTATTTGGATCAACCAAATCCTACACAAATAACTTTCCCAATTCAATAAACTCTTCCTATAAGATTTAATTTAGGATTAAATCCAACCTATGAGGCATTTAGTATAAACCTAAGGAGGATACCCAAGGAATATGTAATGTTCATCAATGATCATTTTTGTTTAATTTATTCATCCACCCTTCAATTATTATTGTATCATGATTATATAATAATTTATTTATCTTAAATATTCTGATATATTTTTATGTTAATAGATTTACCTATAAAAATGTCCACTTCTATCAAATGTGTTATGAAATTATTATTCGTGTGTACAACGGACTACTGCATCGTGAACCAATGTTGTTCATTTTTCCATTACCACTTATCACAGTTGTTCATACTGATGGATTTATTGTTTATATATTATATTTATGAATTTTATAATGTTATTATTATTTTTTTAATTGTTATATCATACATAATATCTTGATTTTCATTTCATGGGTATACAATAATGTCATTCGTGTGTATATTTGACTACTGTCTCACAAAGCGATGTGATTCATTCACGCTTTTCATAGATTGTATGAAGGATGGGTTTGATAAACATAATATATATATAAAATATAAAAATAATTATTTAATGATAATATATCATTTATATTTCTATATTTTATTCTGATAAGAAAATGAAAAATATCACTCATGTGTACCCACGACCTACCGTCTCCATGAACGGTGTATTTCATTTCCTATCACTAAATATTATGGTTTACTAAAAATACATATATAATGAATATATATAATATTTATATCATGGTTTAAATTATTTTTATTACTAAATCATGATCAACATAATACGATAACATATATATCAAATCTAATATTATATGAAAAACAAAGTGTTTATTTTCCAATAAGAAACTTTAACATGGTATTACTAATAAATGGGAAATAAAATATCATAAAAAATTATATATGTTGTAATATATATTAATATTTTCATATAATATATTTATAATAAACTTATATTTATTATAATGTAGTTTTTAATGAGTATGATGGAATTCAAGACTTATGGTAAGGGATTTTTGTCTCACTTTTGACTTTTGTGAGACACATGTCATATTCACCACTTATTTATTTTATATAGATTATATAATAGAAATGAATTTAAATTATTATACTTCTCCTGAAATATATTTTTGTTTATATATCCATTTATAGATCCCTCTTTCAATGGGTTTATGGTTCAAAAGTTAACAAACCGGTAAGGGATTTTTGTCCCAATTTTCCATTATTGAGATATATGAAATGTTATGCAAATATATTCTGTAAAAATGTGTATATAAAACCCCTTTGATAAGTAATATCTTGAATTTATTAATCCATATTATATTTTATGTTTCATTTTATTTTATTCCTTTATGGGGAATATGAAACAATGATACAGAATTATTAAATATTTTATGTTACAATCTCATCGTTTATCAGTATTATTTATGATTAAGTATCTAATATTAAAATATCATGATCTACCTCTCAAGAATTATCATGAATATTATTATTTTATATGTATTAATAATATATTCATTTCATGGTTCTATTTTTTCACTCATTGGTGCATAAAATTATTAATAAAATATTTTTATGCAAATCATACTTTATTTATCTATTCGGTCGTAAATATATTTTCATCCAAAACCATGTTCTCTAAAATTCATTTATAAGTTTTTGGTTAATCTCTTATGATTTTAATATTCCATTATTTCCAAATTTTTTCTATTCTTTTTTTCAATGGAATCTTCATGTCATTTTACAAAAAAAAAATTTCTTATTTTCTAACAATGTGAAAGGAATATCTATTTTATGATGTACAACATAAACTAAATTTAAGATGTCATGAACACTCATTTATTCAATGAATAAATTATAATTTTTTATTGTTATTATAAATGAAAAAGGTTTCACAAAATTTCTATGTCAAAAAAATCATTTTTCAAAGTGGGGATGATATTTTCCTCAAGAAAATTTTTAAATGATGTTTCAAAATTATTTTCCATATAAGATGAGATTCGTTGATGTTAAATATACCTTACTTGGGATATGATAAAAGGATATAATTATTATTATCTCTATTAATGGTTTGTGTTTATGATTAATTTTTTTATTGATACCTGTATCTCTTTCATAGGTTATACAATGATAACAATTTTATGAAACCCATATATTTTCACAAATTATTTTTCAATGAAATGATTGTTAAACCTATCTCTTTTCCATAGTTTATTATATGATGAAATGTTTATGATTCCATTTCATTTAATGGGTTATGACATGATGATTGTTTATTTTCTTGAGGAACACATAAATATGGTTTTCATTATATAAAGGGTGGGAACTATATATCCCCTAATGTATTGGGTAATGATTTATATATCTCATGATATAGACATGGTTTAAACAGGTAGTGGAATAGATATAGTAATAAAATACTGGAATAGGAATTAAACCCAGTTCAATAGGAAAGGTCCAGAATTAGGAGTGAATTGAGTACAACACATTAATTTTTCTTCTATGATAACCTTGTAAAGTGAGCCTTAACCAATATGGAATTGATTTTCTATGTATTTTGTATGCCAAAAAATAACATGCCTTATGAAAATGTTATTATCTCAGGGATCATATTCTTTGATTTCCATATGATTCATGTCTTATGAATTGGAGATCATTATTCCATTATTTAAGATTATGTTCTTTGATATGTGGTGTATTCTTTTTAAATGATATGCTTATGTTATCATACACTTATGACCATGTTATTTTTACATATCTTTTGTATAAAATTACTAAGAATATGATCCGAACCATTCTTAGTATTCATTTCCCTAGGTTATTAAGAAATTAATTATGTAAGATATGTCTTTGAAGGGTTATATTTGTTAATAATGATGTGGGGGATGACGTAGCTCACTTATGGAAAAGTTATTATATTTACAGGTTTCCAAATACACTAAAATATTATGGTAATTAGGAATTTGTTTATTTATTGTAATGAATATTCATAAAAATGATGTAATATCAATTTATGATAATCTTGGGTCTCTATAGTTAGTTTTAGAGGATAGGTTTAGTTATTATTTGGAAACTAGGATGGGAGAACCTTAGTGATATACCTAAGGACATGTATAGGGATAGGTTTAATGTTGATTTGATGTATAGGAAAATGAACTGAAATTATTGTAAAGGTTAAAGTGAATGGTTTCTAAGAAATCACATCCATATCATGATATTAAAAGTGGATGTGGCTCTAGAAGAGATGTCCATAAGGGTAACAACCCCAGAAATATCACATTGATCTAGACTAGATTGAGAAATGGTGCATGAAAATATGCCTTTATAGACACCCGGTACAACACTCTCAAGGGATATTCATTAGTTATTCACAATATCTTTAAAAACCACCATGAATTATTTAGATAGAAGATGACTATGAAACCCCAATTATAAACATAATGTATCATATATTAATGAAGAAGTTGTCATGATTTAGACATCCTATAAGTTTTCTTAACTTTATGTGGTTTCCCACTATGACTACTATTTATTAATATATGATTTTTAGTTTTATTAAATGGATGGATCCTGAAGGAAACAAATTAATACTGAGTGTGATGGAAAATGAAATAATTGTCCTTCTAAAAATATAAATGTTATGGGAGATAGAATTCAAAATCTTATTACCATATTAATATATATTTCTCAAGCTATAAATCATGTTGAACATACAAAAGAGAAAAGTATGTAATAATGTTTTATTGATTCCTTTATGAGGAATCATCCACCTTCCATTAGTGGAACCGCTGATCAACGAGTTGCATAAAAATGGATCTGTTCCAATAAAATTATATTTTCCATTATCCAGTGTTAGGAACATGAAAAATACATTTTAATTATCTACTATTTGGAAGTTAAATAGGATTAGTGGTAGAATATGATCAAGAATATAAGGTAGTATGAATAAATTGACTCCATGAATTGGGATGAGTTCAATAACTTATTTTTCAATAAGTATTTTCCTAGTATTCTCCATATTAATGTGGAGATGGGGTTCCTTTAGTTGAACCAACATAATGATGAATATTTTTGTAACTAAAAGGATAATTTTATAATAATTTTATGGTATGATTTTGGTTATAATGTATCAATCTCATGGTTTTGACAAGAAAAGGAAGATAGATTTTAAAGGAAAATTTAAAACCATAAAGAGAAGAATATGAGATTTCCTTTATGCTCAATGTGTGGGAAGAATCATGGAGGAAATTATAAATATGAGACAACTAAATGATTTATTTTTAGAGGGGAAGGTAATTAGTAAATGTATTTCTAAAGTGATGGGAAGAAGATATCTAATAATGAAAATAGAGAGAGATCTACACAGAATTCACCTCCCCCACTTCAGTATTTTAAGTGTAAGGATAATGTGAATTATGTTAACCAATGATGAAACATGAGGGTTAATGATAATGATTGATTTCAGTAATCTATTAAACTGTGGTACAATGGTAAATCTAATGTAATAATTATTTTTGTATAGGGATGTGATAACAACCTGGGGAAATATACACTTATCATCCACTCTAGTACTACTAGTGTCATATTTTACTCAGGATTATCCCATTTATTCATATATAACGAAATTTCAAAGGGAATCATAATTCCACCCAAATTATTAGATGTATAATTAGAAATTAAAACACCTAATGGTATGATGATAGCATATCATGCCTATGATTCATCTCTAATTGATAATGAAAGTAATGTGTTTTTTTTCAAATCTTGTAAATATTCCTCTAGTTGAATTAGATGTCATATTAGGCTTGGATTAGCTTTATCTATGTAATTACCATATTAATTTTCAGGGAATAGAAGTAATGTTTGATATTCTAAACCGATCTGTGATCTTCTATCAATGTGATGATAAGTACGAGCATCCAATGAAGATTACGAGATTTGTATGGGTTTGAATTTCTATTTTGAAGTGGTTTTATGTAAAATGGTTGGGGGAAACTCAACATCTATGATATTCCTATTGTACAAGAATTTTTGGATGTTTTCTCGAAAGAATTGTCTATTATTTCACTAAAACATGAAGTTCAGTTTTCAATAAAACTCATACATGGTCCCATAAAAATCTCAATGACTCACTATAGGTTGACCCTAATTTAGTTGCAGGAATTGATGAAGAAACTCTAGTAAAACCCTCACAAAGGATTAATTCGACCAAGTGTGTCACCTTTTTGTGCACATGCTCTTTTAAAAAAAATATAAATCAACACAAATCTGCATTGATTATCAGGAGGAGATTAAGATCCGAATTAGGAACACTTATCTTTTTCCCCATATTGATGACTTGATTTATCAAATATGAGGAGCTCAATATTTTTATAAGATTGACCATATTTCTGGATATAGTAAATTAAGGGTCAAAAAGGAGAATATACCCAAGATGACATTCCATACATGGTATTGAAAATATGAATATATAGTTATTCCAATCTATCTTAATATTTCCCCTTCTATCTTTATAGATTTAATGAATAGAGTCTTCATAGTTTAACTTAATAAGTTTATGGTAGTATTTATAGATGATTTTCTTATCTAATAAACGATTAATGAAGGTCATGAACACCAATTGAGAATTTTACTAAATACCATAAGTAAAGAGAAACTATATGAAAATTTTACAAAGTGGGAATTTTTTATTACAAAATGATTCATTTTTTGGGTCATATAATCTTAATAGATGGTATATCATTAGATATATCAAAGATGAAGGCTATTGAATATTGTCCTAGACCAACCACAATGACTGAAATTTGTAGTTTTCTTTGTTTAATTGAATACTATCAACATTTTATAGATAATTTCTCAAAAATATCTAATCTTATGAACAATTTAACTCAGATGGGATCCATGTTCCTCTGGACAGATGAATATGAAGAAAATTTAAAATAACTAAAGATAATATACGTTAGCACATCTATGATTACATTTCCCTACTATGGAGAAAGGTTTGTAATATATATTAATGAATTAATGAAGGGAATGACATGTATTCTTATATATAATGACATGGTAATAGCTTGTATCTCATGATAACTAAATATTCATGTGTAAAATTACCCCACTCATGATTTGGAGTTAGCTACAGTAATTTCATCATTAAACATATAGAGAAATTATCTCTAAGGAGAAAAAAATGATATATATATATATATATATTGATCACAAAATATTAAAGTATAGATATACATAGAAGGAGTTGAACATGTTCCAGAGAATATGGTTAGAGATTATTAAGAATTATGACTCCTTAATAAAATACCACCATGGAAAAGAAGACATTGTGGATAATTATTTGAGTCGAAAGGATCATGATAGCTTATCCATAATAAGGATTAAAAATGATCCAATATTTCATGATTTGTAAATTATGGATTTGGAAATCCTAAAGGAAGGGGGGAAATCATATATTGTTTAATTGGATGTACAAAAATATAACTATATTATGATTTAAGAGGTACAGAAGGAAGATGTAGAGTAGTAAAAGAACGTTAGAAATTTTCCTGAGTTTAACCTTCATCATGATGGAATGATAAGGTTCATGAACTATGTATTCATTTCATATATACCATATTTTAAGAATTAGTTATTAGTGGAAGCTCATATTTCTACATTCTCTATTCATTTGGGAAGTATGAAGATGTATAGAGATTTAAAATAATACTTCTAGAGGGATGGAATGAGGAGAGATATTGATTTTTTTATCTTAGTTCTTGGTATGTCAGTAATTTAATACTAAAATAAAAAAGCATAAGTGATTTTCTATCCATTACCCATACTGGAATTGAAATGGGATAACATCACCATGTATTTTTTGTTATAATCACCAAAATGAATAAAGTGGATAATTTTATATTGGTTTTAATCAATAACCTTACTAAGTCAACACACATCATCACTATTAGAGAATACTTATCTCTAGATCAGCTTTCCATGAAATGAATTATTGAAGTGGTAAGGTTTCATGAAGTACCACATTCTATTGTATCTAATTGATATATGAATTTTACCTCAAAGTTATGGTGAAGTCTTCAGTAAGATCTTGATACAAATTTGATTTTCATCACAGTGTATCATCCACATAAATATGTTCAATCTAAAAGAAAAATTCAAATCCTATAGGATATGTTGAGATCATGTTCTTTGGATATCAAAGGTGGTTTGTATCAACACCATACTCTAGTTGTGTTTTTTTTACAATAATAGATTTCACTCAAGAATTCAGATGGATTTTTATAAATCCTTATATGGGAATAAATATAGAGCTAAAATGTGTTAGAATGATGTTGGAGAAAGATATGTATTGGGAATTGAGATAGATAAAGAAATTGAATATAAATTTAGATCCATTAAGTAGTACATCAAGGCAGATTAGGGCCAGTAGAAAATTTTTGTTGATAACTGTCATCAGGATCTCGAATCAGATGTTGGTGATATACTTTTTTTAATAATATATCCATGTAATGAGGTTATGAGTTAGATAATAAAGGGATACTAATCCCTAGGTATAACGGACCCTTTGAAATTATTGATCACATCGGGGTGGTATCCTATCTCTTGGTACTACCACCAATCTCTCTCAAGACCACAATGTGTTTCTTGTATGTCTCTTGAGGAAGTGTATACCTAAACCTTCACCTTTACTAAACATAGAGGTCATACCATTTTAGAATGATCATTATTATAAGGAACAACTAGTGTAAATTCTTGATCATATATATAATGTCAAATGAAACAATACCACTCACATGGTCAATACATTGTTGCATAATGACCAGTTTGAGGAAGCTATGTGGGAACTTGAGGATATGATGAGGCATAAGTATCCTTGTTTTTTATATCATAGTAAAGAATTTATAGGGTATATTTAATTTTAAGTAGGGTAGAATATAACACCATGAATTTTTTATGTATTATTTTTTCAAATAAATTAAATTTCATTGATGTATTGTGTTACACGCAACACCAAGTTAATCTTGTATTACACACAACACTAACTTATCTTATGTTACGTGAATACATGATTTTTAACAAAACAATGATATATTATTAAACATGACCATTATAACTTAGCTTCTAAACATAGTAATGTGAATATTAATAACTACTTTTTAAATAATAAGTATAATGGTTTTAAATAAAGGGAACATATTGATAATAAAATACATAATTTTCAGTAAAGTCTTTATATGTTTTAAAAATACTATTTTCTCAATAAACTTTTTTAGAATAAAATTGGTTTTTAAAAATTTTAGAAATTAAATTTTATAAAATAAAATTAATTTTTCAATTGTTAATGTCAAAATTTTCTTAGGGTGATTTTTAGGGTTATTCTTGAAAAGTTCGTTTTTTCATTAATAGGGAAAATGCTGAATATTAATTGAAAACTTATTTTTTTAATTTATTTACAAAGTTAAAATTTATTTTGAATTTGGTTTTAAGTTTCATTATTTCAATTTTACACCTATTAATCCAATTTATTTCATTGGAATCTATTTACCATTGAAATTTAATTTAAAAAATTTGTAAACTTTTGATCATTTTCTCTTTAAAAACATGATTTCTCATTATGTTTGTGGGATTAAAATTAAATTAAATTAAACAAAATATCTGAAATGAATTTTAAAAAATGGATTCCATATTTTTAATTATAATTATTTTTATTATCTAATAATTTTTAGGTAATTTTTTGAAATAGTTAAAATTATTTAACATGATGATGGTTAAAAGGGGGTTTTTCGCATTACATGTGTTTGTATTAAAAGTAATTTTACAAAACCATATGATTTATATTTCATGAATTGGTTTTCATATTGAGAATAGTTATGTTTAAATTATCTAATAAATCCCTTATAAATATTATTCTTAATGGATACATTACTGAGGTAAATAAAATAATACAAGTTACCTTGTTAAAAACTACAATGACAAAATTGAGTAAACTTAAATTCTAAGGAATGGCTTGATAAAAATTACACCTAATTTTTTTGGTGAATATGTTTATCAACCAAATAAAAAAAATCCCCTCCATTATAATTGTATTTTTTAGGAATATTATACAAGGGATACCTCCCAATAGTGAATACTTTTGGTTATTTACAAGAATTACCCTCCTCCATAATTATAAAAGGGAACCCAACATATCCCCTTCTTCACACCTCTCAAGACATTTGGATCAAACATACCTAGAGAAAATCACTTCCCAACTTACCTACCCTCTTCCTAGAATCCTTATTTTTGGAATAAATCCATCATATAAATGATTTTAGTACTAACCTAAGAAGGATACTCGAAGAAGAGGTAATGCTAATCAACAAGAATTTTTGTTTGGTTTCTTACTCCACCCCATTTAATTATTATTATTTCATGCTTATATAATAAAATTATTATATCATATATACTAAGCTTTTTTTAATGTAATTACAAAAAACTATCACCACTTCCATTAAATGGGTTATGAAATCATCATTCATGTGTAAGGAAGATTACCTCCACATGAATTGATATTGTTCTTTTTTTTCACTAGCACCTATCAAGGATGGTCATAATGATGGATTTATTATTTATATTTTATTTATATTTTTCTTATTTTATTATGATTCTTAAATTTTGATATCACACATACCATCATGCCTTCCATTTGTTGGGAAAATAATAATGCCATTCATGTGTATGGTGGACTACTTCCATGAGAAGTGATTTATATGTTCATGATTTATGTTGAATGTCTTAGGGATGTAATTTATTAACATATGAAAAATATATGACATTAAAATATTTCTTTAATGATAATATATCATTTACTTTTCTTTTTATTAATCCAACAATAAAATTAAAAACAACATTCATGTGTATGCACGACCCACCCTCCCCCTAAACAATGTATTTCATTTCCTATTAATAAAGTTTATGGTTTTATATAAAACCTTATATAATAAATATATATGATATTTATATAATGTTTTAATTTTTTTGATTATGAAATCATGATTGAATTAAGATGACCAAAATTATGAAAAATCCAAACTTATATGAAAAACAATTTGATTATTACTCAAAAGGAAACGTTAACAAAGAATTGATAATAAATAGGTAATAAAATATCATAATAAAATAAAATATGTTATAATATATATGAATATAGTACTATAATTGTCATATAATAAACATATATTTATTATATATGAGTTTTAATGATTATGATGGAATTTAGGACTTAATGCAATGGATTTTCGTCTAACTGTTTTATTCTGTGAGACACATGTCATATTCACCACTATTTCTATTATTTGGTGGATATACTTAAATAAATTTATATTTTTATCCTTATTCTGAAAAAATTAGGTTTATATATCCATTTTAGAATCTCTATTTCATGGGGTTTACGGTTGAAAATTTAATTAATCGGTAGGGGATTTCTTTCTTAATTTTCATTCTTTGAGATGTATGAGATGTTATACACCTATATTTTTTAAGATGGTATAAATACAGAACCTTTGAAATATAATATCATGATATTATTCATCATTTTGGTCTTTTATTTTTCATTTTATGTTATTCCTTGATGGGGCTTATGAATCAATGTAATGAAAGTGGTAAATAATTTATGTTACAATCTAACCATTTATCAGGACTAATTATGATTAAGTCTCTAATGGTAAAATCTTATGATCTACCTCTCAATAATTCTAATTAAGTTTATTCTCATATTCCTATTCCAAATATATTCATGTATGGTACAATTTTATCACTCTTTGGTACTTAATATTATTAAGAAAATGTTTTTAAGAAAATATAACTTTATTCCTCTCTTTAGTCAGAAATATGTTTTCATCCAAAACCATGTTTTCTATAAGGTTTTAAAAATTGTTTGATTACAAAATTATGAATTTTAAATGAAATTTTTACCCATTTTTTAATTTTTAAAATAAATTTTGAAATTAATCTTCAAATAATTTTCCAAATAATGCTTATTTGGATTTTAATGTAAATTTTAACATAATCTTCATTTTAACATGTACGCCATGAAAAAAATTCCAATGTAATGAAAAAGAATTTCTTTGGATCTTCCTTTATATGTATTCAAGTTTATTTTCAAATAAAATGGTTTTCAAAATGTTTTATGTTTTAAAAATCATTTTTCAAATTGTACAAGAGATTTTCCTCAAGAAATGTTTGAAATGATATTTTAAAATTATCTTATAACTAGGATGATATTTTTTTATTTTACATATTACTTAATTGGGATATGATGAAAGTATACCATTATTATTATTTCTTAGGATGGGTTTTGTTGATGATGAAATGTTTTTTATGAAACCTATTTCAATTCCATGGGTTATACCCTGATAAAATGCTTAAGAAACCCGCTTCTTTTCATGGGTTATTCTATGATGAAAGGATTATGAAACCTATATCTTTTCCATTGAGTATGATATTATGAAACATTTATAATACCCATTTCATTTCATGGTTTATTATATGATTAATGTTTATGATCTGGTGGACTTTATAAATATGATTTACATTATGTGATTGGTGGGACCTATATCTCCCTCCAATGCTTTGGGTAAAGATTTACATATCCCATGAGATAGACATGGCTGGAGCATAGAGTTAACATAGTATAGTAATAAAGTGTGAGAATAGGGATTAAACACAACTTAGTAAGGTAGGGATGTAATGAGGAGTGTGCTCAGTTTAGTAAAGGACTTTTTCCAATACTATGGACATTTTATTGAGCCTTGACCAATATGGAAATTATTTTACATGATTATTTGTATGTCACAAATTCCATTCCTTATGCTAATGTTATACACACATGGATCAAATTATTTGATTTCCTTATGATTCGTATCCTATGAAGTGCCAATCTATATACCATGATTCAAGATTCTGATCTTTGATATGGAGGGTAAGCTTTTAAAATGTTATTCTCATATTCTCATTCACTTATTCTCATGTTATGCTTATGTATCTCCCTTGATTATACTTATGGAGTATCTAATATCACACTTTATTATGTTTCTTTTCCCTGGTTGTAATGAAATGTATTATGTATGAAATTTCTAATAAGGTTCCTAGTTGTGAAGAACATAGTGGGAGATGACATATCTCACTTATGGACCGGTGTTTATGTTTCCACGGTTCCAAAAACACTAAACAATAATGGTCCATAGGATTGTGTTTATGAAATATAATGAATATTCATAAAAACAATATAATATCTATGTCTGTTAAGAATGGGTCAATATACATTGTGTACCCCCAACTTATATATCATCTGTGGCATGATTAGAATGATCTTAGAGAATGTTCCTCCAAGAACTTAAAAATATCGATGACTTTGATATTTCCTTATATATAAAGGGGGTGTATGTGACCATTAATGATTGTTCCTTAATCATCCCCAACAAAGGAAAGGATGGAATGGAAATAATCATACTCAGATTCCTCAACATGGTAGAATTTAGTTGTAACCACTTTTGTCTCACTTTATTGAGGCCTCATGAATTCCACAATGAGGGACTCAAAGGATCCTTTTATAGATGGACAATATCATAGATTGAGATTTCGGCAGGGATGTCGGTGAGTTTTTTGAGGAAATATTTCTTATGATATTACAGAATATATTTCCATATAATATTTTTATACATGATAGGAAGTATGGAGTTTCTAGATAATTGTGGTGATAATGCCTGATTGGTACTTGTTGAATTCATCAGATGTTGATTCAACTTACATGGTCAGTCATTAAATAGTTGATTCCAAAGTAATCATTCATCATATGAAATAGGACATAAATCTACAATAGAGGATGCTTCCAAAGAGGAATTTTCCCCATCCTTAAGATAATCTATGAGTCATTGGGATAAATGACTTGTGTTATTAATATTTGAAAACTACACAAGGACCCTATAATCATATGGATTTTATAAATCCATATTATGTTGGATCGTATTACACCAAATACACACAAGAGGGGGGGTGAATTGTGTCTTTTCAAAAATCTTTATGAGATTGTGATCAGCCTTTTAACTTTAATTAGATAAAATGATGCAGCGGAAATTTAAATAGCAGAAACACAAGATGTATAGTGGTTCGGGGAACAGAAGGCCCCTAGTCCACTCCACCAACACTCTACTCCACGATCTTGGTGATTTTCACTATCTGGTCCTCGTTTCAATAGACTAGTTCACAACTGAGTATAGGCAGTTGAAACCTTTACAATCCAAGGCAAAACAAAGCCTTCTGGTTCACTTACAGAACCTAAACAGCTTAGTACGAGGAGATGATCACTCAAGAATAGAAAGAAAAGATTTTCATATTTTAAAAATACTTTCTTGATGTTCTTCACAATTGAAACAACATGCAATTGACAGTAGGTAGATCGCCACCTTCAGAAATAATAATCTTCATATAAGAAATGTTCTGAGTCGATCCCATTGTAGTAGATATAGAAATATAATTCACAACATCAGCAGTAGCAAATTTAGAGTAGATCTTCGTTGTAGAACAAGTGAATCTTCTATCGTGTTCCTTCCTCTTTTTAACAAACAGAGCTTTGATACTCCTTTTCAACCAGCAGATTGGTGTGTTTCAGTAGTCTATGTTTTTCCCTTTTTTTAGAATAATAAAAAGATCACACACGATCAATAATAATTTATTGATTCAATTTTTAAAAATCCCATATAAATAAAAGAACAATAAGAAATTCTCCTATAAAATTAGATCCACAAAAGTCTCCTTTTTACTCGCGATATTCAAAAATTTTAATTTACAGAGTAGTAATAAATTCCCTAAAGACTCAGCATAAAAAGCACCTTCTAATTTGATTGTCAAATCATTGATGAAATGGTTTTGAATTAGTTAAGATCATATTTTAAAATCAGCTTTAAATATGGATTGAAATCTGCCTAATAATCAGCTTATTGACCGTTGCATAAACTATCGACTTTAAATGCTCTAACGCCAAACGTAAGGTTAAGTTGAACTATATGCATCCTTTGAACGTAAGGTTGATGATGTAGTCTTCAAACGTAAGTTTGATGATGTAGTCTTCAAACGTAAGGTTGATGAGGTAAGGTTGACAACGTAATCTTGACAACAAATGTAAGGTTCATTCCAAATGTAGGGTTGGTCATCCATACTCTTCTCTTCAACTTTCAAACGTATGATAAAAGATCCATACTTTTACTTGATCCATAATTTTCCAAGAACATATGGTTGTTTACAAAAGTAAGGTTGATGAACCATAATTTTGAGAAACAAACGTAACGTTTAATATTTACGTACGGTTCTCCTTCCATACTTTTCTGATATCCCAAATGTAGGGTTCTTCTTCCATACTTTTTCGATAACGTATGGTTGTTTAACCATACTTTTTTCTTATCTCAAAAATTATACATGGTTTTTATCCTTACGCTACGTTTATCTATGTAGGGTATGGACAGTGTTTCCAGAACATGCTCAAGAAGATTCTGAATAAGTAGCGCATGAACAATATTTACAGAACATGCTAAATACGAATACTTTAATAATAAATTCCTGTAATTTCAAGAGTAAAATAAAATGATAAATTCCTGCAAAATGCTTAAAAAATAAAATCATTAGAAAATAATTAAGGGTATTTGTGAGCATCAAAATTATCATAAAGAGATAGAGTATTAATATAAACTCCCCCTTTAAATAACAATATTATGTATTGTTGAAAACAACACTTTCTCAACAATATCCCCCTTTTTGATGATCACAAAACCCATAAAATAATAAGACTAATTAAATGAAATTAACTTTAAAAATTAGTCACATAAAGTTTTATAATTTTTAGAGGATAAAACAATATTTAATTTTAACAAAATGATTTCAATAAATAAAAATTTCTCCCCCTTCATGAAAAATAAATAAAATTTTATTTTTATCCAAATTTATCCCTCTGTATAAGTATAAATCTGTATAAATCCAAAACATTTTAAATATATAGAAAATAATTTAAATAAGGTTTTGAAAACATAAAATAAAATGTTGTGTTTATCCAAATTTCTCCCTCTTTTGTGATATAAAAAATAATGATAAATCATGGATTTTAACACATTTAATGTTGCATTGAACTGTAGGTAAATGATATTATTAACTATTTATCAATAATTAAATTTGGAGTACTGGAATATCAAAATAAAGAGATTAAAACAAATAGAAAGATAGAAACAAATTTTCATTAAAAGTAAAAAATAGATACAAGGATGATAAACACAAGAATCAAGGTGTTTTTTTCCAGTGAACAGGTAGGTTTTAACTTAACTGGACTGTAGACTTGATTTCTACTAACTGTTCTCTCAACCTTTTCATTAATCCATCACCAAGATTAATAATAATATCTCTGGCCTCTTGAGTCATATGAATATCTTCAATGATATTGACTCTGAAAAACTCATGAAGCCTTTCTTCTTTCTCCATAAACAAAGACAACTTCTCTATGAATTTTTCTAAGACAGAACGGATTCCTAGCTCACTGGATGTTAACTGATCAACTAAGAATTTCTGATTATCTAAGAGAATAGATAATAGATCACTATTGCACTGAAGATCTTGCAACCTGTCATTCATATTGCTCATTGTAGCTGTGATATCTTGAAATCTTCTGATTAGATCAGGTGAAGTGCCTGATCCACTAGTAGCACTCTTCCCAATTGATGCAAATTGTGTCTCTAGAAAAAACATAAGATCTGAGAAATATTTCTTCATAAACATTTCAGATTTCAATTTTGCAACAACATTTAGCATATCCTCTTTAAAAATTTCAACTTCTTGTCTTGAAACAGTACTCTCCTTAAGCTTTTGAAATTTCAACTGTTCGGATGCTAAGATGCTTCTCAGAGAATCATTCTCACATTGTAGTTGAGATAAATTTCTGTACAAATCTTCTGCTTCCCTATTCCTTGAATCAGAAGCACCCGATGCATGATTCGCATTCTCAGGCTCTGTGAGAGGTAGGAGTACTAAAGTTAATGTTTCAGCATCATATTTGTCTTTCTCCTTGTCCCAAGTAGGTTGGTCTACAGATGTTTCCTCAAAGTCCTTTCCAGACTCTTCCATAGAAAAATCCTCTTGAAGAACTTCTGTGTGAGCTTCAGAAGAATCCTCATCATGAATATCTGTAATTTTTTCATCTAATGAAATGTCTAAAATGATATTATCTGGAGTTTCTGGAGGTCTGGACACTTCCTCACTAGGCTCTGCCTCCTTTTCTTGTTAAATGTCAATAGAAACATCAGCTACAGCTTGTTGTTCTAATCTGTTAACTACAATCCTTTAATGATCAGGATCTGTAACAGTGACATTCTGTTCTTGAGGTGGTTCAACAACCTTTTCTCTGATAAAGATGTAAGAGAGTAAATCTCTTATAGTTAAATCAGGGGAAGTAAGTTCCTCCTTCACAAGTCTTTTCCTATGAGTTTGAAGTCCCTCCTGACTTCTTTCTTCCTCAGTTCCTACCACTTCAAATCTGATCCCCCTTGCCACAGTGCTGACTCTCGATTCAGCTTGTCCCTCCTTGGACTTTGCAGATTGAGCTTGAGAACTCTCTGATTCATCATATTCTCTTACTAGAATTTTTTTTTCCTTTGATAGTACTCCAGAAATATCCAATCTTCATTAAATTTTTAGCATTAAACACATTACTGTGATGACAGTGTACTCTGGCATCCACTAGTCTCACCATGTCCTTCTTAAGCAACAACTTGGAAATGAATCGACCAAAAGGGTAAAAGTTCATTCAGGCATCACCCTGACAAAAATATCTTAGGTATCTAACCATATACCTAGGAAAATTGAGTTTGACATCACTGAGCAAAAGATACATTAAATACATATCAGGATATAATATTTTTTCCATCTTAGACATCCTCGGTGCAATCCCTGTTTGTACAAGTTTAACCAAAATTTTCTGATCAGGATCCAAATCCTTGATAAAAATTTTCTTTATAGTCTTAATACCAAAAAGAAACGACATTATGTCTTCTGATTTATGCACAGAATCTCCAATATTTTTCAAATTGAAATGAAAAACTCCCTTATGAGGGCAGTTGAGAATCTGATCAATTTCTACTGACGAGATTGAGAAATACCTATCCTCTATCTTATCCATCATACTATCCTAAGTATCTCCCAGACTAAACTCTATAGATTTGAATAAGTATCTAAGTTCTACCTCATACGGAATTTCTGTATTTTCACTTTTGAACGTCTGTTCAAGGTTCTGAAATGAAAGTGCTTGTTTCAACAGTAGATTTGTCTAAAATAACTAGTTGAGATTGATTAACTTTCCCTATAATATTTTTCTTCCTTTAGATCATTGACTTTTGGAATTTCTTGTCTCGACTTCACTAGATATTTTAGTCCTTACCATCTCTGCGATAATCTCTGAAGGATTGAAGGTTAAGGTTTCAAAGGTTCGAAGATTAGGGTTCACGAGCAGAGGTGCGGTTTACGGGTTCGAAAAGGTTTCGATAGAAATGAAACGGTTTAGAAGTCGAAAGGGTTTCAGAAAACCTTGATTCCCATGTTTTTAATAATCATTACATATATTTAAAAATAAATAAAATTGATTACACGGGGAAAAGAAACTTATTCTGTTTGAAAAACAAAACAGATAAATTATTTTAAGCAGAATTAAAATAAAGAACTACCATTGTAAAATAAAATTTTATTTAAAATCAAATAAACCTAGATCCCCCTTAATAAAATCAAACATTGTCGTGGGAAGTGGTTTAGTAAAAATATCAGCTAATTGAATTTCAGTACTTACAAATTCCAAATATATATCCTTTTTAAGAACATGATCTCTTAGAAAATGATTTCTGATATGAATATGCTTAGTTCTAGAATGATTAATAGGATTTTTTTTGAAATATTTATAGCACTATTATTATCACATAAAATAGGAGTATTATTAAAATTTAGTCCAAAGTCTATAAGAGTGTTTTTCATCCATAACACCTGTGCAGAGCAACTGCCAGCAGAAATATATTCTGCCTCAGTTGTTGATAGGGAAACTGAATGTTGTTTCTTACTTGACCATGACACTAAAGATTTTCATAAAAAGTGACAAGTTCCTGAAGTGCTTTTCCTATCTAATCTAAAACTCCCAAAGTATACATCTGAATATGAAATCAAATTGAAATCAGAAGTTTTGGGATAAAGAAGAGATTGAAAAACAGTTCCTTTTAAATATCTAAAAATTCTTTTAACACCAGTTAGATGAGATTCTTTAGGATTTGATTGAAATCTTACACAAAGACATACTGAATAAATTATATCTGGCCTGCTAGCAGTAAGATATAATAAACTACCAATCATACCTCTATATAACTTGTTGTCAATTGATTTTTCAGTTTCATCCAAATAAAGTTTAAGTACACATAGGAGTTGTATATGTCTTGCTGTTTTCAAGTCCAAATTTATTCAACAAATTAGTAATGTATTTTCTTTGATTCAAAACATTTCCAAAATATTTTTGATAAATTTGAAGTCCGGAAAAGAAATTTAGTTCTCCCATCATACTCATTTCAAATTCTTTTTGAATTAACTTTGAAAACTCATGACAAATGGTTTTATTAGTTGATCCAAAAATTACATCATCAACATAAATTTGAACCAATAAAATATTAGAATTCACAGTTTTCTTAAACAGTGTTGGATCCGTCATTCCCATAGTAAAATAATTTTTTTTAAAAAGAGCTTAATCTTTCATACCAATCTCTAGGTTCTTGTTTAAGGCCATAGAGAGCTTTAGTAAGTTTAAAAACAAAATCTGGTTTTTGAGAATTTTCAAAGTCAGGAGGTTTCTCAACATAAACTTCCTCCATTAAATAACCATTTAAAAAGTCAGACTTAACATCCATCTGAAATAATTTAAAGTTCATATGATATGCATATGCTAAGAGGATTATAATGGCTTCTATTCTAGCTACAGGTGCAAAGGTCTCATCATAATCTATACCTTCTTCCTGATTATATCATTTAGCTACAAGTCTAGCTTTATTTCTAGTTATTATTCCTTGATCATCTTGCTTATTTATAAAGACCCATTCAGTTCCTATTACTGAATAGTTTTGTGGTCTTTCAACTAATTCCCATACTTCATTTCTTTTGAACTGGTTAAATTCTTCTTGCATTGCTATCATCCAACTTTCATCATCTAAAGATTCTTCTGTAGTCTTGGGTTCTTATTAGGATAGAAAGGCAGAGAATTATACAAGATTTCCTATATTTCTTCTAGTTTTTATTCCTGTATATAAGTCACCTATTGTAGTTTCTAAATGGTTATTCTTTAAGGTTATATTATGTCTAGGCAACACACTTATAGGTTCTTCAGTATCATGTTCTTCTGAACTGGACTGAATTTTATTTATATCTTTTTCAAAATCATTTTTCGAGTTCTCAATCCTCATGTTATCATTAGAGTCAGATTCATCCATTTGATCTATCCTTTTCTCAAAGGGATCAGATTCATCAAATTTCACATGAATTGGTTCTTCAACAATCCTTGACTTCTTATTATAGATTCTATAAGCTTTGGAAGTAGCTGAATATCCTAAGAAAACTCCTTCCTCAGATTTTGGATCGAACTTACCAAGATTATCCTTTGTGTTTAAGATGTAAACCTTGCATCCAAAAACATTAAAGTAGTTAACTTTAGGTTTTATATTATTCCAAAGTTCATAGGGTGTCTTTTTCAAAATAGGTCTAATTAAAACTCTATTCATTATATAGAAGACTATGCTTACAGATTCTACCCAAAAGTAGGTAGGAAGGCTGTATTCATTTAGCATAGTCCTAGCCATTTCCTGAATAGTCCTATTTATTCTTTCAACAATTCCATTTTTTTGAGGTGTTCTAGGTGCAGAGTAGGTGTGTTTAATACCCATATTTGAGCAGAAGGAATTAATATATTGATTCTTAAATTCTCCACCATGATCACTTCTTAATAAAATTATTTTAAAAACTTTTTCATCTTGAACATCTTTACAAAAACATTCAAATAAAATAAAAGCTTCATTTTTAAATTTCAAAAAGAAAATCCATGTAAATATAGAATAGCCATCAACTAAAAAATATACATATAATTTACCAGCCAAGCCTTCTACTATTGAAGTTCCAAACAAATCCATATGAATAAGTTCTAGAGGTTTAGATGTAGAAATTTTGTTAACAGATTTGAAGAATGACTTGTGTTGCTTTCCAAGTGGACATGCATCACAAAATCTGTCACTTTGAAATTTGAGACTAGGCAAATCAGAGACTAAATGTTTCTTAAATAACTTATTTAAAACATATATATTACAATGTCCAAGTCTCATATTCCAAATCCAAGATTCATTCATTTTAGCAGTTAAGAAATTTACTTGTTGTATACACAAGGAATTTAAATCCAGGGTATACACATTATCAGTTCTCGGTGCTCTGAATTTAAGCAATTTATTTTTGAAAATAGAACAGCAATTGTTAGAAAAATCAACAGCATAACCATCATCACCTAGTTGAGAGATACTTATCAGATTGTGTTTCAATCCTTGTACATAAATTAGTTTATTAATTGAGATAGATTCTGGGTCTCCAACTATTCCAATACCAATGATTTTTCCTTTAGCATTGTCACCAAAAGTGAAAAGTCTACCCTCTTTTTGAGGGAGTGTAGAGAAATTCAATTAGTTTCCACTCATATTTCTTGAGCAGCCACTGTCCATATACCATATTTCATTTTTTTCTCTTGTGACCTTCTCCCAGCAAAGACATTTATACACATTGCTTTGGTACCCATATTTTGTTGGGTCCAGTAGTGTTAGCTAGAAAGGATCTGGGAATCCAGACTTGCTTTGTTTTTCTAATTTCACATGAGTAAAATAGATCATTTGATACAAATTCTTTCTTAATTCCACTTATTTGGGGTTATCTTAAGAAACAGTTTTTAGAAATATGTCCCCTCATTCCACAGTAATTACAATTTAGTCTTTTTGCACTTGGAATAAAATAGTTTTTGTACAGCTTGGGTTTTTCACCTTTACTGCAAATTCCAAATCTTTCCTTTTTAATAACATTTTTTCCAAGGATTTCATTTAAAGTATTTTCTCATTTAGTAAAAAAAGGGATAAAGTTTTTTAAGTTTCTACTTCAGTTTGCAGTGATTTTATCTTTGATTCATAATCTATATTGTTAAAATTAATTGAATCAAAAATTTTAGTTAACTCCTTATATTGTTTCATCATTGTATCTCTTTCATCAGAAACAGCCTTATGAACATTTTTTAAAGACTTATGCTTCTTAAATTGAGAGTCATATTTTTCTTCAAGAATATTGCAGTAGGTTGCAAGTTTTTCATTAGAGTAATTAGATTCAGAACTAGATTCAGAAGAGTAGTAAGATTGTAACTCATCTGTTTCTGCCATAAAACACATGTTGGCTTTCAGATTTTCTTCCTCCTTCTCTGAGTCTGATTGACAAGTACTACTGGAGTCTTCATATACACTCCAAGTAGCTTTCATGGATTTCCCGTCCTTATGCTCATAGTCATTTCTTTTGAAAAATTTCTTTCTCTTGTCTTCTTTTAGCTAAGGACAGTTAGGTCTGATATGCCTCATTTTCTTGCATTCATAGCATCTTACTTCCTTATCATCTTTCTTAAAGGATTTTTTGAAGCCTCTCTTCTTTCTATAGAATTTTGTGAATCTTTGGGCTAGTAGAGCCAATTCCACATCAGAATTAGATAACTCAGAACTCTATGACTTCTCTTTTTCATTTTTCTTCACCTTTCTGTTTTTGCTCTGTGATGATGCTTTCAAGGAAGTATCTTCTCTTTGGATAAGAACTTTATGTTCATTAGCTTCATCTTCCATATTAGCTTCATACATCATTAATGTTCCAATCAGTTCTCTCATGGTTAAATTTTTAACAGGTGTCAACTGTTTGATTGCTGTAGAGATTCCATTCCATTTTGTAGGCAGTAATCTCAATACTTTTAAAACTTGATCAGCTTGCTTAATGGGATCTCTCAAGGCAGTTATATTATTGACAATCTCTGTCAATATTCCATTCATTTGAGTAATACTCTCACCTTCAACCATTATGAATGTATCAAATTTAAGCTTAGAATTTGCATATATCATTTCCCTGATATTGTTAGTTCCTTCGTAAGTTACACCAATAGTTTTCCACATTTCATATGTTGTTGGGAATTGAGATACTCTGTTAAAATCATCATGTCCTAGACCACATATAATTTCATTCATTGCCTTAGAATTCATATCATATTCTGCTTCAGTAGCTTCACTCCATGTTTCAGGTTTTTTTGGTATTTTATATGGAGTTATAATCTTAGAATAGACTCTGTATCCAAGATTTTTCAGATCGATAATCATTCGAGACTTCCATCATCCATAGTTTTCTCCATTGAAGTACGGTGCTCTGACTATATACATTCCCTCTCTTGTACCAGTCATCTTGCTCTATGTATAATCACTTTCATCTTGTTAAAGCTTTGTCAGAAAGATTAACCTCTCAAACCAATTATTGGATCGGATTACACCAAATATACACAAGAGGGGGCTGAATTGTGTCTTTTCAGAAATCTTTACGAGATTTTGTTCTTCCTTTTAACATTAATCAGATAAAATGATGCATCAGAAATTTAAATAGCAGAAACACAAGATGTATAGTGGTTCGGGGAACAGAAGGCCCCTAGTCCACTCCACCAACACTATACTCCACGAGCTTCATGATTTTCACTATCTGGTCCTCGTTTCAATAGAACAGTTCACAACTGAGTACAGCCAGTTGACACCTTTACAATACAAGGCAAAAAAATCCTTCTGGTTAACTTAAAAAACCTACACAGCTTAGTACGAGAAGCCAATCACTCAAGAATAGAAATAAAATATTTCCGTATTTTGAAAATACTTTCCAGATGTTCTTCACAATTGCAACAGCATGCAATTGACAGTAGGTAGATCGTCACCTTCAAAAATAATAATCTTCACATAAGAAACTTTTTGAGTTGATCCTGTTGCAGTAGATATAGAAATATAATTCACAACTTCAGCAGTAGAAAATTCACATTAGATCTTCGTTGTAGAACAAGTGAATCTTCCATCGCGTTCCTTCCTCTTTTTAACAAACAGAGCATTGATACTCCTTTTGAACCAACAGATCGGTGTGTTTCAGTAGTCTCTGTTTTTCCATTTTTTTATAATAATCGAAATATCACACACGATCAATAATAATTGATTGATGCAGTTTTTAAAAAGTCCATATAAATAAAATAAGGATAAGAACTTCTCATGTAAAATTAGATCTACAAAAGTTGCATTTTTACTCACCATATTCAAACATTTGAATTTACAGAGTAGTCGTAACTTCCTTGAAGACTCGGCATAAAAATCTCCTTCTAATTTGATTGTAAAATCATTGATGAAACAGTTTTGAATTTGTCAAAATCGTATTTTAAAATCAGCTTTAAATCTGGCTTGAAATCCGCCTAATATTCATCATATTGACCATTGCATAAAAATATTGACTTTAAATTCTCCAACGCCAAACGTAAGGTTAAGTTGAACTGTATGCATCCTCTAAACGTAAGGTTGATGACATAGTCTTCAAATGTAAGGTTGATGACGTAACGTTGACAATGTAATATTGACAACAAACATAAGGTTCATTCCAAACGTAGGGTTGGTCATCCATACTTTTCTCTTCAACTTTCAAATGTACGATAAAAGATCCATACATTTACTTGATCCATAATTTTCCAAGAACATATGTTTGTTTACAAAAGTAAGGTTGATGAACCATACTTTTGAGAAACAAACATAACGTTTAATATTTACGTACGGTTCTCTTTCTATACTTTTCTGATATCACAAACGTAGGGTTCCTTCCTAACGTAGAGTTCTTCTTCCATACATTTCGGATAGCGTATGGTTTTTTAACCATACTTTTTTCTTATCTCAAAAAGTATACACGGTTTTTATCCTTACGCTACGTTTATCCACGTAGGGTATGAATAGTGTTTCCAGAACATGCTCAAGTAGATTTCGAATAAGTAGCGCATTAACAGTGTTTCCAGAACACGCTAAATACGAATACATTAATAATAAATTCCCGTAATTTCAAGAGTAAAATATAATGATAAATTCCTGAAAAGTTCCTAACAAATAAAATCATTAGGAAATAATTAAGGGTATTTGTGAGTATAAAAATTATCATAAAGAGATAGAGTATTAATATAAACTCCCCCTTTAAATAACAATATTATATATTGTTAAAAACAACACTTTCTCAACATATTCCCCCTCTTCATTAGTGAATTCCTCTGTAATTGGAAGGGTGGTAGAATATCCTCCCATGTGAGTGGGAATGATTTTCATGAGTGTTTACACTTTATCCAGTAATAAAATATGGTCTTGATTATCCTTAAGGTTGACACATATTCTTTCAATACATGTATTTACGTGAGGCATATGAGGTATCTAGAGCTAGTGACATAACCATGGAGTGTTCTATCTAAATCAACTATGCATTGATTATTATGTGGGACCAGATGATAAAATTTCAGGCTAGGCAATAATTAATATTTTTTGTGCCTTTTTGCGGACCTACTTCCATTCCTTGAAATACTCAACCTAATTATGGGTGGTGGATACACATGCAAAATATATAGAAGGGAAACCCAGTCCAACTACACTTCAATTTACCATGTCCTAGAGAAATTCCTTTGAGACATAACACTTTATAATGGTATGTTTAAGGAATATTTGGTGTTCATGGTAGTTGGGGGGTTCTTCAAATCAAATTCATATAGAATTTTTATCCTAACTAGAATATTAATGTTACTCTCCAATTCCCTGGTGAAAATTCGTTGAACATGTTTATATATTAAGAATTATACCCTCTTCATCGGTTCATCCAATGGGATATTAGGTCATCCTTAATGGGAGCCCTAGGTGTAATTCTCTATTTGAGATAGTTCCTGGAAGGTCCTTTTCTATAGGTTTTCCTAGTTCTAGATTAGATGAGGGACCATGAAATATGTGATAGTAGTGGTTTTATCTCTTTTATTATTCCAGGCATGTGAATTATAAAATTGTTTATCCTTTACATTTTCCACTACATAAACTCTTAAATCCACTGATCTCACTTTTGTGTGTCTGTAATCTTCTAAGATAAATTAGTGTGATAAAGTTCATAGTTATCTCCCCCTATATATTCTTAAATTACAATCCCAACAACAATTCATGGGGAAGTTTTACATTTAAGGTGTATTCCAATCCATTCCTTTAGGAAATGAAGTCGATAAGACATTAATTTTATTACTTCTAACACATTTATTATTTTGTTACAGTCATCAAATAAAATGAGAAGTTTAACTGGTAAAGTAACTAGTAGTAAAGAGTGTCATAGTTGGTGATGGACTCTAGTACCAGATTGACATTCTAAATTAGTGTAGGTCCTTCAATATTTTGGATGAAGCATCATATTTTGAATTCCTTTAATACTCTATAAATCATAGAATCTTTCCAAACCATGATCCAAAATGGATGAGGTGACTCTCTAGGTCACCAATATCTTTGAATGAGGAGAATCTTGGGCTACTAAAATCAATAAGAAGGGGAACATGTTCCAAACAAAATGTGTTTGACTTCTAGACATATTATATAAATTCATTATGTCTTTATATTATCCAAGTGTGTTGTGAATGAACTATTTATGTTTTTCTTAGGGGTTGTCCTGCATCTTCCCCATGACTCGTTGTCTTTCTAGTATAGTGGAGTAGTTTTTATCTAGTGGAGGAAATTTACTTTGATCAACTATATAGAGAGTCATTGGAAATATTGAAATCTATCTCAGATAAGTGGATCTATATTCCTCTTCCCTAGTTATTTAGTTGAGGACTACTACTTATTGGGGTTCCTTAGGAACCATGATGGGATCATTTGAACATAATATATATCATAATTATATCCTTAGAGTAAGTGAAAATTAAGATCCTTGAAAATCTCAACCATCTATAGAAAAGTTATTATTTTAGAATCACACATAGTTTTCTCAGTAGCTTCAGGAACACCAGACATTCTTCAATTATTTTGGCATTATCATTGTTTTGGTGAATGAATTTTGGTAGTGTTACCTCAGTAGGCCTTTTAAGGATAAATGTACTATCTTTTTTTTGAATTTTGTAAGAGAATTTAATTGGGTTTACCTATCATTATCTATCCTATTATGATATATTCACCACTCGTACCTCTTCAGTAGCATCATCATCATGTTCACTTACAACTTCCTTTACTCTAGAAACCTAGAGTTTGTAGTTATGTTACATTGTTGGTAAAAACTACAAGATTTCCCAATGCATCATAGATTTTAGTAGTATTTTAAAACCATATACATACATGTGTTAAAACTAAAAAACATAAGATAAAAAATGACCATGTTTTGATAAAAAGATTACATTCTCCATTATATCCCTGAAAATGACACATAATCCTCCACTAGATTTCTTAATTAATGGAAACAAATATCATGAACCAACCAGGGTCCCAGTTAACCCGATAAATGAGATTTTTTCTACATATCCCAAAGCGACTTCCTAATCCCCACAGGTCAGTGAATAGCACCTAGAATCATAAAAACTAAAATTGGGAATGGATTTAACACAAAAAATGTGGAAGTAAAATAAACATGATAGTATTCATATTAAAGGAAACTACACTAGGAGTTAATTACCAAAAATTAGATCGGAATTTAAAGCCCAAAGTACTACAACCCAAGTACCAAACAGGGAAAATAGCCCAAGTCCCTAAGGAAAGAACTCACCATGTCCAATATTAAATAGCTGGATCCACCTCTAAGAGATCCTTTACCCTTGATCAAACCTGGAAGAAGTTAATCTATAGACACTCGAAGGCACAAGTAGGGTGTGATCCAAAGCCTAGTTAAATTCCAAAAAACATTCTATAAAAGGATTTCAGTATCAAATTAACCAATAATGTACTTTAAATTTAAAATGTAAACATGTTTGGAATTCCCAAAAGGCATATTTAAAAAAATCATGCTTTACAATTTAAAATATGTAAATATATTTAGAAATTCATGCTTCACATTTTGATGATGGAAATAAATTTCAAAAAATGGGATTTACCTTCAATAAAAAGGGTTCTTACACAATTGTAACTTTTCTCAAAATGGCATAAAAAAATTTTATATAAAATACTTTATATAAATTCACAAGGCATGTAAAATAGTTTACAACAATGGAATATATATATTTAAAAAAATAAACAAGAGAGTACCATGGTCATGTTCTAAGTAGGTATGATAGTTCTAGGCTATAGGGACCCAACACAGTGAATGCTAAAAAGTATGTACTTATATCCCTCGAACCAAGGCTAAGAGGATTCATCACCTGTGCCTAAGTAATGTGATGTGCTGATATGATGTTTTAGAACATTATAAGTTATGAAGAGTTGTCCAATATAACACACTAAATACCTAAGGATTTCATGTGATCTAGTATAAAACAATGATGTTCAATTAATTTTAAGAATTCTTAATATAAAAATAAATCCCATACTCTATTTCAATATGCCAATTTTCCCTTTAAACACATTACAGGTTTTTAATAAAAAACATACATTTTCACAAAGATGAAACCACTCAGTTTCCATCAAAACCATTTTTAATCCATTTTTCAAAAATAGGGATTTGAAACCGAATCATTAAATTCCATAATCCATTTCAAAATTAAATCTAACCATTAAATTTTGAAATAATTCAATCAATTTCATCACAAACCCCCAATTCGCTAAAATTGGGTTTTTTTTCACAATTTTCCATCAAATCAATTTTCCACAATTAAATTAAAAATTTTAATTAAAATAATCTCCATTAATTCCATAATTAAAATTCAACAATTTAAATTACCAAAATTTTCATAATCACACTCCAGTTCAATAGAATTGGGGGTTTACCAATTTCATGCCAAAACCCATTTTTCTATAAAACCCCAATTCACTAGAATTGGTTTTTTCCAAAAAACGATTGAAATACATTTAATTTAAAATCAACACATTTAATTTAATTCAAAAAATTGAAATTAGACAAAGTAATTAGGGTTAATAAAAATTGGGCATCGTAATAGAACCACCTACCTCAGGACCAACAGATCTCGAGTCACAAAACCCTTGCTGAGATTCATCAACGAAGAATGAAAACAATAGAATATAGGAGAAAAAAGAATCAAAACAAGATTTATATCCCTAATAATGGGTATTAGATCCTCCATAAAAATATAGAAATCTATAAAACCCTAGGTAGAAAGAGTGAGATCTTGGAATATAATGAACGGGATGAGGAAACTAACTGGAAGAAGATTAACCCGTGTTTTCCTAGATTCAGATCAAGTCCAGGAGGGGTATGAGGGGATAATAATCCTAATTGGAAGATATAAGGATGGGATAAACTCATTTTGGGTTGAATGAGGTCTTTTTGACACCTAAAAATAGGGTTTGGAAAATTTTAACAAAAATTCGGATCTCTTAAATCCCTTCCACATGGTCTCATAGGAAACAGTGCACTGTTTGAAAAAACCATTCATAAGAAATGAACCCATTATAAATGGGTCACACTGTTTCTCATAAGGGTATAAATGACTTGGCTAACCATGCACAATATATGTAGAACTCTTTATCTAAAATGTGCCATTTTCCTGTAGCAGGGTGCACAGTTTGGAAAACCGTGCAATAACCATTCATTACCCAAAATTTCGAAGATTCTTAAATTTTTAACCATAAAAAATCCCAAATGAAACCCAACCAAAAATAGATAAAAATGAGGGTTTTAGGAGTACCTGAAAAAAGTAATGGTATGTTACAAACTCTCCACCATAAAAACTTTCTAACCACATAAATTATATGAATAAGACTCCATGTCAAAAAGATGAGGTCAATGCTCTCTCATTAGTGAATCCCTCTCCCATGTCTCATGAGAATTAGAACTGTGCTTCTATAGCACATGAACTAGAGGTATATCCCTCCCATGAATTACATTGGTCTCAGAATCAATAATCCTGACTGGTCATTCAGTCATAGATAAATCAGGTTCAACATCAAGATCACGCCAACTCAGAACATGAGATGGATCAGATTAATACATTTAAAGCTGAGATATATGAAACACATTATGTATCGACATCAAATTCGGTGGTAGTTCTAAACGATATGAAAACTTCCCACCCATATCAACAACCACAAAAGATCCAACAAAATTATGAGTAATATTCCCTTACTTACCAAGTCGTCAATGACCTAACTGAGGTGAAACCTTTAAGAACACCTTGTTACCATATAATAACTCCAAAGACGTATAGTGATGATCATCATAAGATTTATATCATCTCTGTTCCTTCAACATCCTCTAATGAACTAATTGAATCTTTATCACCATCTCTTACACCAAACTCATTCTGACAATGAAACTCTCACCAATATCAAACCAACACAATGTATATTTATAAGGTCATCTATACAAGGCCTCAAAAAAAGTAATTTTGGTCATGGAATGGTAACCATTGTTATAAAAAAACTTAAAAATCCAAAAATTATTATCCCAAGCCCCACCAAAGTTGAGAACACAATTACAGAGCATATCCTCAAAAATCTATATAGCTCTTTCTATCTGGCCATCCAATTACGGATGGTATGTTGTACTCAAACAGACATGAGATCCCAGTTCCTCTTGAAGGCCTCTCCAAAAGAGAGAAGTGAACCAAGAATGACTATCAGAGACTATATAATATGGAACACTATTCAAACAAATAGTCTCTTTCATATAGAGATTTCCCAACTCCGCAACATTGGTTGTATCAAGAATGGGTATGAAGTATTCCAATTTCATCAAACTATCAATCCCAACCCGTATCATATTCCTATTTCTATGGGTATGTATAAACCTAACAACAAAGTCCATAGATATCTCATCCCACTTCCATGTAGGGACTAGAAGTGGATTCGGACTAGAAGTGGATGAAGAAAACCTAGAGGTCTCTGGTGATTAACCTTAACCTATTAGAATGTGTATTAATGAGAAAAAAAATCAATAATTCCCCATCTCATATCTGGAAACCAGAACTTCTTCCACATGTCATAGAACATATTTGTGGTTCCTAGTTGTACATTCCGCTGGGAATTATGGAAATCTTCCATCATAACTTTCCTTACCAAATATGGCTCCAAAAAATGATTCTGATAACATAGAATTCCTTCTTTGGAGAAATACCACTAAGTAACTACCTCACAATCATAAATAAAGTGTCTAATGCTAAAGAAATCATCATCAAGTTATTTTTCCTATGGAATCAATTCAAGAAGAGAATATTTTAACTGAAAACTGGAAAAAGAAACCCCATCCCCTTTCTCTTGAACTCTAATATGTAACTATGCAAAGAGAACCATCAAATTCCACTCTTCTAATGAGTCTTTTACTACCTTGGTTATAATATTCCTACTTAAAGTATCTGAAATGAAATTTCCTTTCCCCTAGGTATAGGTGATGTAAAAGTCTAAATATTGCAGGTATTCTACCCAATGCCTCTAGAGAGGATTCAAATATTTTTGAGAGAAGATTTAACTCAGCCTCTTGCAGTCTGAAAACATGGTAAACCTTTATCCATAAAGTTAATTCCACTAGCTCTTAAGCGTGTGCATCACAACTACAAGTTCAAGGTCATGGGTTAGATAATTTTCTTGTGTGGATTAATCTAATGAAATCCATATCCAATGAAATGATTACCTTGCATAAGAAGATAACCCAAGCCTGAACCTGATGCATAACAGAAAAACACATATTCCTGCTTGGGATATGGAAGAGTTGACATAAATGCAGTAGTCAAAAGGTGTTTCAACTCAATAAAAGAACTCTAACACTTATCATTATAGAAAAACTTCACTAACTTCTGAGTTAGTGTAGTCATTAGAGAATCCATCATCGGGAAGTCCTTCATGAACTGATGATAGTATACAGCTAAGCCCAAAAAGCCTTGAATCTCAAAGAAATTTCGTTTTTTCCCCAAGTAATAACAAACTTCAACTTCTCAGGATAAAATGATATTCCTTGTTTCGACAACACGTGTCCCAAGAACTTCAATTCCTTGATCCATAAATTAAATTTTGAAATCTTTTCATAAAGTAGGTGATTTATCAGCAAACTTAGAACTATTCTCTGATGATACATGTGATCCTCCTTAGACATAGAGTAAATGATAATTTCATCCAAAAAGACCCCCACAAAGGTTTCAAGATACTCATGTAAAATCATATTCATCAAATACATGAAAAATATAGGATATTTTGATGAACCAAAGGGTATGACAAAGGAACTCACAATGACTGTATATTCTCCTAAAAAAGATTTTATGAATGGAAAAATATTTTATCCTTAACTGATGGTAACCAGATCTAAGATTGATCTTTGAGAACCACTTTTCCCCTTTCAACTAATCAAAGAAATCATCAATCGATGACAATAGGTATTTATTATTTATGGTAACTTGATTGAAATTTCGGTAATCAATGCAAAGGAGGAGTGAACAATCAGCTTTCTTCACAAAGAGAACAGGCACTTCACAAGGTAATACACTCAGGCGTATAAAGACTTTCTCTAAAATATCATCCAACCAAGACTTCATCTCTTTTAATTTAGCTGGTTCTAAGCATTAAGAGGGATTATAAAATGGTTGAGTACCATTAATTAATTCAATAGAGAAATAAACCTTCCTTACCATCAAAAATATAGGGAAGTCAGAAGGAAACACATCGGGAAGTTCGATGAAAACTAGAGGGAGATCACCACTAAAGATTCTCACTCCAAATCAAAGGAAACAAATAATATTACTTTCCATAAATCTAGATAAGAAGTTCCGGACCTCCATGACCTTAGGTCCCATTATCCTTGAAAAATATGAGACACACCACTGGGTGTAGTTAAGGAGACCCACTGAATATAACAATCATCCTGAGATTTATTAATAATGAGCCAATCCATTCCAAATACGACATCAATAGGTTTGATGTCAATAACCAAAAATCCCCAAACAATATCAGCATCTGATAGAGAGAAGACACAACTGGGACTATGGATACCTTTCTCTCTATTTGTACCAAGGGGTGTAGTAATATCCATTGCACAAGATAAAATCTTCATAGGTAGGTTTAGAATATTAACAATACAATTTGAAATAAATGAATGAGATGCACCAGTATCAAATAAATCAGTCAATAAGGATGAATATATAGTGATGGTATCTCTCAAAGTCACTGGACTTGTGAGACCCTTCCAATATGTGAAGAATCTTCATTCTGAATACTTGTGGATGGAAAACTTTTGCATGTAAAGAATATGATTACCCCATAGTTTTAGGAGGATTTGATGATATCATTCCACTATGTGGAGTGGAATAAATATAACGGAATATTTGTAAGTTCTCTGAACGTCTTCAGGATCCAAAGTTTTTGGGTACCTCAGTGCAAACCCTATTTGAATGACTTAGATTTCCAAACTAGTAATAAACTAAAGCATCTCTACCAGGAACTTCCAGAGGTCTAGAATGACCCCACTATTGAGAATCACTATGAGAGACATTACACTTCTATTTTACCTTAAGATAACACATGCTACCACTGGGAGAAAAAGAATCTCCTGATAACCCTGACTTTTTAGCCAGGTCTATCTCAACCATTAGCACGCTATCCAACACATCAACATAAAAAGGCAACTTCAACAAGAAAACCTAAGAATAAATATCTGGTTGAAGTCCCAACTCAAACCTTTGAGACATTATCCTCTCATTAAATACTATCTCTAGTGTGAAATTCACAAGATCAACAAAATGGTTTTCAAAATCTTTCACGGTCTTATCAGCCTTCTTTATTTTGAATAATGTTAACATTATTGACTTTGGATAGAATTGGTCAATGAAAATAACCTTAAATTCTTTCCACTTTATTCCCTAATGTTTATTCACTATTACCATAGTGTCCCTCCATCTTATGCTTAGTTCTTCAAGCATAGAGGTGATACACATTACCTTGATTTTTTTTCAGTGTGTCCAAGAAGCCAAACAAGTGCTCCATTCTATTCAACCATTCCTCAGCCTCTTGAGGATCATTTGAGCCTTTGAACAGTTCTATATTCTAGTGAAGTAACTCTTAAGATAAATATTTAAAATGTTTCTATGAGGTTCCTCAGCTGGTGTTTGAATAGGTACTAGAGTTGGTTTCTGTCCTAGATCTTGGATAGTATACACGATCACCTCTACCAGATTCGGGAATATAAAAGGATTAACTCACTACGGTTCAATAGTATCATGATCCTAGATCCAATTTTAACATCTTCTCAGAAGTAGGGTGCTACACAACATCAGTATACAACAAGAAAGGCATCAAATTTATACTCAAACGGGGAAATAAGGAAAAATAATCCCAAAATATAGAATGAACAAGATTTGGAACTCAATATATCCAAATAAAAATAGGTAAAAAGAGTAGAACAAATCCACAAGATGTCTTTACCTAACCACCCCTAGTGACTTAAGGTTCATTGCAGTGATAGATGAATAGGAAATAAATCACAACTACCTCCTAAGTCTCAAAAAGATTTTACAAATGCATACTGACTTTAAGACAAAATCTCATCATCCTACTGATTCCAATTTGTCACGAACCAATATAGGTACCTAGGTAAAATGCTAACAATGATGATCCTGACATATCCTAAAGGTTTTTTCTTATCCCCATGGGTCGACAAATTGCACTTGACATAATATAAACTGAAAGTGGGAATGGTTTTTCCACAAACATTGTGGAAGTAAAAAAAACATGAAAGTACACATATCTAAGGAAACTACACTTGGAGTAAATTACCAAAAATCATATAGGCATTTAAATCCCAAAGTACTACAACCCAAGTACCAAACATAGAAAACAACCCAAGTCCCTAAGGAAACAACTCACCAAGTCCAAGGTTTAATAGTTGGATCCACATCCTAGAGATCCTTTTCCCTTGCTCGAACGTAGAAGAAGATAATATACAAACAACTAAAGACACAAGTAGGGTGTAAGACAAATCCCAGTAGTATTCTACCAAAGATTCCATAACAAGATGTCGGTATAAAGTTGACTAATAAAGTAATTTAAATTTAAAATTTAAATAGGTTTGGAATTCACAAAAAGGAATATTAAAAAAAGCCATGATTTATGATTTAAAATATGGAAATAGATTTAGTTCTTCATGCTTCACATATCAATTATTGAACTACATTTCAAATGATGTAATTTACCTTTAATGAAAGGGTTCTTTACAAAAATGGGACATTTCTCAAAATGGATTAAATAAACACTTTTATATAAAACAGTTTATATAAATTCACAAGGCATGTACAATAGTTTACAACAATTGAATATATATATATATATTTGAAATAATAAAAAATAAAGTATAATGGTCATGTTATAAGTAGGTGAAATAGTTCCAGACTATAGGGATCTAACACTATGAATACAGAAAATTATGTATATACATCCCTTGAACCAAGGCCAAGTGGATTCATCACTATCACCTAAGGAATGAGATGTGCTAATACGATGTTTTAGAATGTTGTATGTCATGTAGTGTTGTCCTATATAACACACTAACTACCTAAGTTTTTCATCTTCTCTAGTACAAAAAAATTATGGGATATTTATTTTAAGGTTTCTTAAAATATAATTAAATCCCATACTCTATTTCAATATTTCAATTTTCACTTTAAAAACCATTACAATTTTTTAATCAAAACATGCCTTTTCATAAAGATGAAACCACTGGGTTTCCATCTAAACCATTTTAAAGCATTTTTTTACAAAATGGGATTTGAGACCTAATAATGAAATTCCGAAATCCATTTGATAATTAAAAATAACTATTTAATTTTTAAATAATTACATCAATTTCATCATAGGCCATCAATTCACTAGAATGGGGTTTTCACAATCTTCCATCAAATCAATTTTCCACAATTAAATTCAACAATTTAATTGAAATAATCTACATATATTTTAGAATTTAAATTTTACAATTTAAATTACCACAATTTTCATAATCACAACCCAATTAAATGGAATTGAGGGTTTTCCAATTTCATTCCAAAACCCCATTTTTTCTTTAAAACCTCAATTAATTAGAATTGGATTTTTAAAACAAAATGATTGAAATCCATTTAATCAAAAATCAAAAAATTACATTTAGTTCAAAAAATTGAAATTAAACAAATAAATTAGGTTTAACAAAAATTGGTCATCGTAATGGAGCCACCTACCTTGGGACCAATAGATCTCGAGCCACCAAACTCTAGTCGGGATTCATCAATAAAGAATGAAAACAATGAAACCTGGGAGAAACAATAATAAAAACTAGGTTTAGATCCATAATAGTGGGTATTAGATCCTCTATAAATATATGGAGATCTATGAAAACCTGGGGAGAAAGAGAGAGATCATGGAAGATCAAGAATATGAGGGGAAAACTAACCAGAGGATGGTCGATTGACATTTTCCTAGCTTTGGATCGCATCCAGTAGAGGTTTAAAGGCCCAATAATCCTCCTAGGGAGATATAAGGATGGTATAAATTCATTTGGGTCTAAGGAGGTATGTTCAGGGCCTAAAAATATGGTTTGGAAAATTTTAACAAAAATTTGTATCTCTTAAAATCTCATTCACACAGTTTCCTGGGAAATAGTGCACGGTTTGGAAAAAATATGCACCGGGCATGCAACTATTATAAATGGGTTACATGGTTTATATTAATGGGGTGGACAACTTGAATAACCATAAATCAGAGATCTATGTCCAAAACTTTCCATTTTCCAGTAGCAGGGTGAAAATTTTGTCAAACCATGCATCAGTCGTGCGACAACCGTGCACTAGAACAAAATTTTCAAGATTATTAAAATTTCAACTTGAGACAACCCCGAAACAAAACCCAACAAAATCTTAATAATAATGAAGGTTTTATGAGTACATTCAAATAGTAAAATAATGTTACAAATAAGGGTATAACAACCCTGACTATAATAACCAAAAATTGGTTTCTATATCATTATATTTTCAAAAGATACAAGGTATCTCGCCATGCATGATCAATCTGTTTAGTACTCTTTAAGAACTAGATGCATACATGATTCCCATATTATATGGGAAAAATAAAACTCATATTACAAAAAAAAACTTTATCACACCCATGATATTATTCATAATATCCTTCATTATATCCTATAGAAAAGAAAACAAATAAAGGGGAAGTATGAATACTCATTAAGGGTTATATATAGTATAATATATCATTGTTAAATAATGTGTAATTATTATGTAATATTAAATAACTAAAACACATTATACATAATCAATAACATGAGCACAAAATGAATCCATATATAATATCAATGCAGTAATCTCATGGATAATAATAACAATATTCTCATTGATTAAAATACATAATATTTGATTTCAATAACTCAAACACTATTATTTCTATACCACTAAGACCTTTTGAAAATATATTTTAATTCATGGGTAGGTATACACTAAAAACCTAACTAATATAGACACTAATTTTCTTCATGGGACCTGTTGATGCATCGAGGGGCTATATAATTTTGGTCCACACCCCTCACTACATGTTAAGTTCATTTATTATATATTGAATGATCATTTTTTTTAAATATTCCTTATCAATAAATATCTATATTCAGTTATGAATATGAAATATCAATATTTACCAAGTAAATCAAAGAAAACATTCAAAGTAAAACATCATATATAGATATGGTATAATTTTAATGAAATAAAAATATTTATGATACATATAATATGAATATATAATAGGGACTGGATGTCTAATAGTCACAAGATAGAGAATGTATCAAGAAAATTTTAACAACTGAAAAATTAATCAATATATGAGAAAAAACCATAAATTCATCCAATTTTTTTTTACAAATATAAAGTTATTAGAATAAAATAAATTTGAAGAGAAACATTTAATATAAGTCTTTTTAAATCCATTTAAAACATGGATATGAAACTAAAAGGAATAAAATTGTTACGTAGGTAGGAAAATTCTCTAACACTGAATATATTAAAAGATGTTTCATTTGACTTTTTATAAAGAATGTAAAAAATAAACCATTTAGAAAAAATTATGAAGATTCATTTAAAACATATTAATAAATCAAGGATAAAATAATTTTACTTAATTAACCATATGAAAAAATAAAAATGAATTTTGTAAAACTATTTTGAAAAATACAGACATGGAAGAGAAATATACTCAATCAAAAGGGAAATACAATAGTTTTTTCTTATAAAAATTATTTTTTGGGATTCAAAATCAAAAGAGAGGAATTTTTTTAAAAAAATATTAAAACTCATTAAATTTATAGTGGATAAAAATATATGGAGTTTATAAAGGATAGATTATAAAATTCCTTAAATGAAAATAAGTGAAACCTGAAAATAAGATTTTAAAATAAATTCTTACCTATTTGGTATAATTAAAATTGTAACCCCCTTGAAAGTGTAAACATAAAAATAAACTATAGTCATCAATAATAAATATATATTCATGTTTAATACCAAAAATGGGAATTATTTAAAACACATAAAAATAAATAGGTTCCTAATACCAAATATGTCTTAATGGAGTGAAAATTAAGATGAAATCCCTCACAATGATTGTATCATTGAAGTGATAATTAATTTATGAATTGATTATGTGCATTGAATATAAATGCACACAAAGTTAGAATAAAATAATGATATAATATGAGGTTATTTCACACATAATCATAGCATAATATAACTAATGAAGTAGATTCATAACCTAATGAATGAAAATCAAGTCAAGAAACTCCTTAAAATGATCATAATATTGAGGTTAAAATTAAACATTGATGTGATTATGAATCTAATGTAAATATAAATAAAAAATTGGATATAAAACATAATACAATCAATGTTAATTTCACACATAGTCACTACATAACTGTGTGAATGAAGTAAAATTCTAACCTAATGAAGGGAAATTGAGTTAAGAAACTCATTACAATGATCATAATGTTCATGAGAGAATTAATCAATGAAGTGATTATATGTATAAAATATAAATCCATGTAAAATAAGTTAAAATACTAAATAATACAATCAAAGGTCATTTTACACATAATCATGAAATTCCACTTTCAATTAAGTAGTAGTATAACCCAATGATTGGAAATTGAGTTTAAAAACACCTTACTCCATGTTCTGCTATGTTGAACGTGCTTTAACATTCAATATAATGATTTTAAAAATGTTATTAATTTATTATATAATGAAATTAATATTTATAATATCATATATAATCCTATTTTAACATCATATCTATCATTTATTAGAAATATTATATTATTTATATTGTTTCAGGTATTAACTACATAATTTTTTCATGAATGTTTTAACACATAATCTATAGTTATTGTACAAATGATATATTTAAATTATATTCAGAATTAAATTAATTTTATAAATATAATATTTATTCATTATATACATTTTTATAAATATATATGAAATTATGATAGATAAAATGAGTCGTTTTACTTTATAGAGACAGTAGGTCATGTGTATACAGGAGTGACATTATCATTTTCTTAATGAGTGAAAAGGTTAGGAAGTAGTTGATATATTAACTTTATAGAACCGATTTGTTTTAGAAGAATCGTATACATTCTTTCTTCCACAAGTATGATAATCAATATGAGTGGGTGATGGAAGACAAATTATATTGGTTCGTGAGGCTATAGTCCTCCATAACCACAGGCGATGGTCTAGTTTCTCATTTAATGGATAAAGATATGGATAGATAGTATTTTATAAACATAATAAAATATTATTATGTGTTTTGTATTGGTGATTTTATATTGTAATTTTTATGATATAAATTAATATGATAAAGTAATAAGTAAAAAATAGAAAAAGCTTGGTGAAGATGATTACATTTACTTAGAAAAACAACTTATGGCATACACCATAAGCCTAGAAAAGATGATATTTTAGAAAGAAATAGGATATAATACATGTGTAAGGAACCTAGTAAAGTATTATGGAATGGATTGGATGAGATGGAACTCTTATTAATTGTGGATAAGAAATGAGATGTGGTAACCTTTTTAGTAGAGGTAAAGGAAGCAACTTAATTATAAAAAATATTAAATAATATATATATATATATATTATAATAATTTCCTATAATAGTAAGGAATATAAATTAAGAATTTAATCTATTATAAGGTTCATATATATTCAATCAATCACATTTAGAAATGTTACTGATAAATTTTAATCCTTATCTCTTACTTAAACCACATTAAACTCAATTTAACCTTCACCATAATAATTAATATTTTTTTAATGATAATATAATAATATGACCAAAAATTAAATGGAAATTGTAAATTTTATTTTTTTAATTATTATTCCTATTTTTTTAATCTAGTTTATTATATAAGGTTTAATAGGTGGAAGAAATTACATTTAATATAAGAACACAAAACACAATTAAAATCATTTTCTGAAAAATTATCGATTTAAGAGTAAAAAATTTTTTACCTTTAAATAAAGTAATAAATTGGTTTAAATGAAATTTTTCACTTAAATATTAAAAAAATTATGTTTTTTAGGATTTTGGATCAATCCAGGATAGAATTTCATCTTCCAACCATGGCATTAAATGAAAATACTCAAAAATAGTTTTTAATTGAATAAAATATAAATTATCTTCTCAAAGGTAAAAATTGTTTTACTAAATTCAAATTAATTTTTTAAAATAAAATATTTAACTCTTTAATAGGTATTTGTTCTAACACCACTCATACAATGTAACACCCCACATGTTCAAAATATAAACATCTTATTCTATAGAGTGTATGACACAAAACCCAAAGGAAAAAAGGAATATAAACTCTCCAGAATTAAAGATATATTTTCAATTTTAAATAAATTTAATCTATTTTATATCTTTCAATTAACACAATATAGATTTATCTTGCATCCCATTCAACAACTACTTCCTTTGATAACTTTCGTTACACACAACACCGATTTTTAAAAAATATGATTAATAAAATAATTTAAATTGAAAATAATCTCTTATATATTAAATTGGTTGGTATTTTGATTATTAACTAACTTATGAAAATACATTTATGAATTAATTAGTTACCAATTCATTATAATTGAATATAAAAACCAATTGAAAATAAAGGAAATGTTTTTATAAAAATCTATTTTTATATGCCAAAGGAATTTTACCACAAAAAAAATAATATTAATTACTATTAGTGATAGATCATAATTAAATTTATATATTATTTATTCAATAAAATATTTGTACTTTCATCCAATAGATTTTATAGGCATTTGATATGAACAAATCTAATTTTACTTATAAAAAGTTATATTTTTCTAAAGGTAGTTTTGCCACCTTTAAATATCTCACTTGTTTTAAAAATAAAATTTGAGATATTTATATTTTTTTTTGAAAAAATAAAAATACTTTTTGGATTTTTAATGTTAAAATTATCCTAGGGAGAGTTTTTAGTATTTTTCTGAGAAATTTCTTTTTTTCACAAATAGTGGAAAGTACTCTATTTTAATTGAAAACTAACTTTTCATATAAATAATTTATAAGTTTAAATTATATTTTTAATTGTTTTTGAAGTATAATTAGATAATTAATAAATATATTAATCTAATTTTTGTCATTATAATCATTTTTATATTGAATTTAGATATAAAAACTGAGTAAAATTTTGAATATTTTCACTTTAAATCCCCTCTTTCTCGTCCTTTCTATAGGATTAATTTAAATTAATTTATTCCAATTCTATTATTTGAATTTATAAAAATGTATTAAATATTTTAAATCATAATTAATTATATTTTTTATTAATTAAAATTATTTTTTACCAAATATATTACTAAAAGGAATTAAAATTATTTACTGTGATTAATGTAAAAATGAGTTTACATAGTGGTTAAAATTTAGTCTTAAGGGGCCAAATGACATAAAAACTTGTCAAAAACCTATTTTCTAGAAATATTTATACCATATAACCTATTTTATCGATAATAGTTCATTATTTGAGAAACATCTTGTAATTTAGACTTCCCAATAGTGTCTTCCTTTTGGTATTTACAAAAATGTCACTGCTCTTCCATTATAAAAAGTCACTCACACTACCAAATTCTTCACACATCTCCAGACATTTTGATCAACCATAATCTTACTAAATAACTCCCCAAAATCCCTACACACATCCTAGAATCATTATTTGGCTCATAAAGAAAACTCTTGAAGGTTTTAGGCCAATCCTAAGGGTGGTGCCCAAAGAAGAGGTAAAGTACTTCTAAAAGAATTTTCATTTTATTTACTTCTCCATATATTTCATTTTATTTTATAACATGATTAAATAATAACCTTAGTATCAAAAATATTCTAATATTTAATTATGTTAAGGGTATGACCTACAACTTCACACACTTCTATAAAATGGGATATACAATCATTTTTCGTGTGTACTGTGGACTACTACCTCACAAACTGATATCGTTCATTAATCAATTACCTCCATTCATTATTGGGAATAATAAAATATTTATTATTTATCACTACTAGAAATTAGATCTTTCCCAACGCTTCTATACCAATGGTTTGCAAAAACCGTTGGTATAGGTCCCCTTTCCCAACGGTTTGGCCAAACCGTTGGGAAAGGCCCCCAAATTGGACACTTTTCCTAATGGTTTGGCCAAACCGTTGGGAAAGGCCCCCCAAATAAACCACTTTTCCCAACGGTTTGGCCAAACCGTTGGGAAAGGTCCCTAAATATGCCACTTTTCCCAACGGTTTGGCCAAACCATTGGGAAAGGTAGACCTATCCCAACGGTTTGGCCAAACCGTTGGGAAAGGTGGCCCAAAAATTCAACATCCTCCACATAATCAAAATCACAACCAAGTACCTATACCAACGGTTGTTAAAACCGGTGGTATAGGTCTATACCAATGGTTTTAACAACCGTTGGTATAGGTACTTTCATTTTTTATCGGACCTTCGTACCGAGAACATTATATAAATAAAAATTTAAAATATTTATGAGAATACATATATATATTTATGTAATTATGATCACAAAAGTCATGTTAGGTTAGTGGTTGAGTTGTTCAATGATAAACGATGGGTCCTGGGATCAAATCACAGCGGATGTTTTATTTTTGGAATTTATATACCAACGGTTCCATTACCGTTGGTATATATTTCATATTACCTATACCAACGGCTTACTTGGCTACGGTTCTCCAAACCGTTGGTATAGGCTATACCAATGGTTTGGAGGCCTATACCAATGGTTCCAAACCGTTAGTAAAGGTTAGTTTTCCAGTAGTGTATATATATTATATATTATATTTATAATTTATATATGTTTCTTGAATTTTTTTATAACACATAGCTTCATTACTTCTATTTTGTGGGTATATGATAATTTTGTTCATGTGTATGACAGACTATAGCCTCGAGAAGAAATATGATTCATTAATGATTTAAATTGAATGTATTAAGGATATTTTTAATAAAAATATTTGTTATATATGAAAAAAAAATTAATACTTAAATTATAATATATATATATATACACATATCATTTAATTTTTACTCTTTCAATATGATAAGAAAATAGAAATAATGTTCTTGTGTACGTACGACCTATCATCTCAATGAATTGTTTATTTCATTTACTATAAATAAATATAATAGATTTCTATAAATACATATTTAATGAATATATATGAAATTTAAATCATTTTTTACATTCTAGAGATGATGAAATCATGATTGAATTAATAGGAACGAAAAATAACGAGTCAAAATACACTCAAAAAACAAGGTAATTAACACCCAAAGCAATGAAAATAATGAAATATTATTAACAAACTAGTTATAATATGTTATAGAAAAATTATATATTATATCATAAATATTAATATGGTTATTTTTTATGTTTATAACATTATTAGAACCATTATATAGGAGGTTAAAGAGTGTTCAACCAAAATAAAGCATAAGGTTAGGGATTTCATCTCAATTTCATTTCGTTAAGGCATATTGTAATATTATGAAACTAATTACACATATATGGTGTGTACACTTCCCTTTAATATGTGATATCATGAAAAAATCAATATTTATGTTATTTTATTTTTCAATTTTAGTTATTTCATCTAAGGTGATTTTTATTAAATTTCACCAAGTGGTAAATAATTGCATAACTCAACTTTTTTTTCATTGAGTTATATTATTTCTAAATTTTCATTAATATTATAAGAATATGTGTATATTTATTTTTGATTATATTATGTTGTATTTATAAGTAATTTATGTGGATTTATAGTTGATATACATAATCAATTAATTTCTTGTTTCTCATTATAATTTTATTATAATTGCATGAGTGTACTTCACAATCTCATTTTAATCGAGATTATTTACCCTTGAATTTCCATTAATAGTGATTATTTGGTCATTTTTTTAATATAACCTTTAATTTTTTTTCTTCTATGGTTATGCAAGATATTTTCCAAGGATTTGTATAATTTTTACCCTCTTTTATAGTTATAATGTTTTTAAAAATGTTTTAATAAAACCCAACATCATTTCTATCTTTGGTCAGAATTTAGTTTCCTTTTAAAACCCTTTTTCTAAAAATGTTTTCAAAAATATTTTTAAACTCTTAAAAATGATTTATTAGAGGAATTTTTATAAATAAAAATTAAATGGAATCTTTTTTTCATATTTTGACCAAGGCTTGTTCTAACCATTTTATAGTGAAAAAGGAATTTTCTTTTTACCTTGTATGGAAGGTATGGATTTAACCGTCGTTATTTATTTTAAGCTTCCATTACATGTTTAGAAGGATAATTTTTTAAAGAAAATGTGTTCAAATGTTATTTTTAAATAAAAATGGTTTTCAAAATATTTTTCAAAATAAAAAGGATATTTTCCAAAATAAATTTTTAATGATCTTTTTATTCTTCAAGGACAAAAACCCTTAGTAGTACTCTAATAGATATATATTATATTAATATCATCATTATTCTACCTCTATATGGTTTAAAATTGTTTTGACCAAGGAGTGTAATGAAATTTACTTACATGATTCATTTTTATAGTCATTAACATCCCCTTGAAATATTAAATTTTCTATGATTAATAGACATTCAATTTCCCCTAATTATATATATCATTTATCATGGATATGATTATTTCAAAAATCGTATACCATTATTACATACATTGTTCACATTGAATGTTATTTTATTTTTTGGGGAAATATTGATATTTATATATCCTTTACCCAATACCAATATTTTATAAGGCACATTGTTTATAAATTAAATCGATTATTCAATATATGAGGAATTATTTGGATAGGTATGACATGATATGGGGACCATTTAAAGTAATACCCTTGATGAATTGGTAGTCTCATGGGATGAATTAATTTTATAACAAACCATTTTTGTTTGATTCAAAAATGTTTAAAACATTTTGGAGGATAGATATTGACAGTAGTGTCTTGTGAAAGATCTTATCACAAATTAGACGGGTTTTTACCCACAAATATAAATTTTCTTTAGGATGGATCTTGATAGTAACTATCTAGATGATAGATAATGATTTCTTAGATAATTGAAATTATGAAATCCATCATTATTGATATTCCATATGACCGTTCGACTAGTAAGAATATCCATGGTCATGCTTATGTGATTATTTATATAGAATCATTGTAACATATTTTATTCCTTTCATATTATGCTAAAGTTATTGATTAAATAGAATGTGTTTCCATTTATTTACTTTTTGATATTTATTTTGTAATTCTTTATTAATTTATTGATTATATTTCTTGTTTTTTCAGTTATTACATTTCCATATTTATTATGTTTATTGATTTATTACTTATCCCACTTTATTTAACCCTTACTGAGAACTTGAGATCACTATTATTGTGTTTCTTTTCCATAGGATTCTATGAAGTTTACAATGATTGACATATATGGATATTCTAGATGGAATAAATTCATTCACTAAAAAATAAAAAAAATGTTTTAATTTGTATATTCAATTATAATAAAAGACTCAAGTATGTATCTAGTTTACCAAGACTACTAAACTGGTTAAAATTTTAGGATGTGAATCCTGATATATTATGCCAAATTAATGGTAGCAGACACTAGCTTTAGGCTACTAGGGTTTAATTTGATACAATTGGAATTAAAGTAATTTTAGTAGAAACCTTGGAAACTTGATTTATGAATAAATATATTAGAGAACATAACCATATGATTATCATTGAGGATTAGCATGAAATCACATATGTATTTATTAACTTAATATATATGGATATCATCATGATATTATGATATTAAGTTTTATCATAAGTTATATGTATTCAACATATATTTTTAGGTTTTATGTAATAGGAGTTTACCAAGATTAAGGATATTTTAGATAAAATTTATAGCATTAAAAACCATTAGTTTATTACATGTTTTAGTGGAAAATTTATTTATAGAATAATGGATTTACATTTTATAGACATATGATTAAATATATGGATACACATTAGGGTTGATGTATAAATAAGACTATTAGGCTTTGTAAAAAATATGTTGTATTGAAACCCCAAGAAAAAAGGTTATTTAATGATTAATATCATTTCAAGGATGCCAATTATAATGTTTAAAAACAATGTAGGTATAAGGACCTGGCCTTAAAACATTACATAATCATGAATTAAATGAATAATTCACGTAGAGGATCTTTTCAGGTTTTGAGTTTTAGAGAATTAGGACATGACTATTACATCTCAAAAGATTACAAAGTAGACACTTCTACTAAGTTTCCATAAAATAAAAACTCTTAAAAAGAAACATGTCTAGTTCCATGTTTTAGATAACATGTCTTTCCTTGATCTCATCCTTGACCATATTCATCTTTAAGTCATGTGTAAAACATTTAAAAAACTTGGGATGAGCATAAAAATCCCAGTAAATGATACACAAAGAAGGAAAACTATTATTTTTTCCAAACAACAAGTAAATCATGAATACTTTATCAATGTAATAATTTTCACATTTATGAAGTAGAAAATACTCTTCATTGAATAAAAGATCACTACTTATCCTTTGTAACCAAAATATTACCATAAACCCATATAAAGAACACACAACATATAAAGGTAACTTGGGACATAAACATACTTAAATGGAATAACCACACGGTCGACTTCCACACATATCACTACATGGAATAGCCATACGGCCAACTTCCATACCCAATGCATTGGAGGTTATAACGTAACCACCCATCCTGGTATTCACGGCACCACCCGTCATATGGTTTATCACGTAACCACCCGTCAAATGTCCAAGTAACATTACAAAATCATAATACATAAAACAAATATAATGGAAAGAAAACATTTCCACATTTCAATCACAATATATCACATAAATATGTTGACATAACAAATCCATTATCAAAACCATTTTCAATACCAAAATACATAAAATAGTAAATGGTATTTATTTACTTTTATAAACATTAATGCTTGTTTAGGAATCCAAGGAAGAAATAATACTCACAGCGGTGGAAAGGTTGTTGTCACCGCATACGTTAAAAAGAAACATTCCTTTTTGTTGTTTAGTAAAACGCTTCATAGAAAAAGATTCCTTTTGAATAAAATTAAAATTCAAAGGGGTTTATACACCGTATAAAAGAAATTTGTGTATAAAACAAAATATACCTCAATGAAAGGAGATTGAGACGAAGTCCCGTTCAAAGATGGTATCCTTAGATTAAGGGTAAATCAATTACATAATTATGTGCGAAAAGTATAAATACACCCAACATAAGTGGACATTAAGTGTAAAAAAATCATATTAGTTCACACATATTCATAGAATGACATATTCAAGGAGTACAAGTTTAACCCAAATAATTGAAATTTAGTTAAGAAGTTCCCTTGCAAAAATCTGACAGCCTAACAGCGTCACATTGAAATTTAGAATATGAGTTGATGAGAGAGAAAATGGTATCTCATCACTTGGGCATAAAAATTAAATCAATAAGGATATAGAAGAACATATACCAACATAACAATATGTGAATTAAAAGACCCAGAAAAAGTAGTCTTTTTAAAATGTGGAGGGTGAAAGGTTCCCTTACCAATTTGGGTAACTTTAGAAACATACACCCCATGAAAGAAGGACTATTCAACATTGATTTAAATAACCGTAAACGAAATTATATTACACAAAGATTAGAATAATGGGAAGTATGTACACCACTCAATGTAAATAGTGGAAAATGTAGCATAAATCTCACTGGAATAATAGTGAGATGAAAAATCCCCTACGAAAACTCGGTTGCCTAACGACGCCACTTAAAACTTCAAAAAATGGATTGATGAAATAAAATAGGGTCTCTCATCATATGAACATAAAATGTAAAGTAATATCAATATAAAAGAATATCCCCCAACATAAGAAATAGGATCTTTAAAAAATGACATAAAAGAGAGTACTTAAAAAGAAAGAGAGAGGTAGGATCCCTTACCTCAAGTCCGACTTGTCTTGTTCATTTCTTTATATTACTGAATAATAAAATTTGGTCAATTTATAATTTCTTAAGGAAATCCATTAAATATTATTATTTAGTTCATATCACATATTATAATTTTATAATAATTGATTAATAATTTGAGTTCATATCAGACGTTTTTGTCAATGTTCGGTACATGAGTTAAAATTGAACTTGTTGGAAAAGAATTTTCCATGTAGTTAGAGGTAAAACATCTCCAGAATATTATTAATTATTTAAATATCATATATATCCAGTATATATCCATTTTATACTATTCCATAACATTTGGAGATAAAAAATGAAATGCACCATTCATGGAGACGGTAGGTCGTACGTACGCAGGAACGCTACTTTCATTTCTTTATCATGTTAATGGAATTAAAACTAAATGAGATATATATATATTATAATTCCAGAATGATATCCATAATTTAGATGTAATATATGACATATATATCCATTATATATATGTACTTATAATAGTACATAAAATTTGGAGATAAGAAATGAAATGTATCGTTCATGGAGACGGTAAGTCATACGTACGCATGAACGTTAATTTCATTTCTATTTCATACTTTAATGGAATGAGAAAAATAATGATACATAGTTATATTATAATTACAGTATAATATAATATATAACATCATTAAATCCATCCTTTATACATCCCACATATGGTATTAACGATTCAAATCACTTTGAGGGGGCGGTAGTCCGCACTTCCAAAAATTAAATTATCGCGTTTACCCATTATGGAAACCATAAAGGTATGACAAAAATGAAAAATAAATAAGCATATGGACTACATAAAAATAATTTATATATCATATATAAATACAATGACATCTTAATTTCCACCATGAGAGGTGTTAAAAGAATATTGAACAATCATTGTTTCGTGAGGCAGTAATTCGCACTACCAAAAAACTGGGCAAGGCCAGCGCCACCGCTTTATCAGCGCTAACGAAAAAGCACTGATAAAGGGACCCCCTTTATCAGCGCTTGTTTAGTAGAGCTAATAAAGGGGGGGCCTTTATCAGCACTTTTTTTAAAAGCGCTGATAAAGGGTCGACTTCAATTTTTTTTTAAAAAAAATATATTAATATTTAAATATAGTTCTATAGTTATATTGATATAAATATAATATATAATTTTTAATTATATTTTATATAAGTATAAATGTACATTTACACTTAATATAATTAATATATAAGATATTTAGTGAAAATGGATTCTTAAAAAATTAAAAAAATATTTTTAATTAATAATTTGATAATTATTATGGATTAATAGTCATTCAATAACAATTTGAAGAATAAAAAATAAAAAAAATTAAAAAAAGATCCAAAATATGTTGAAAATGCAACTTAAACTTCAAACGGCCATAACTTTTGATCAGGGTGTCCGTTTGAGATCTACCATCGCGTTCCTTCCTCTTTTTAACAAACAGAGCTTTGATACTCCTTTTGAACCAGCAGATCGGTGTGTTTCAGTAGTCTCTATTTTTCCCGTTTTTTATAATAATCAAAATATCACACACGATCAATAATAATTGATTGATTCAGTTTTTAAAAAGCCCATATAAATAAAAGAAGGATAAAAACTTCTCATGTAAAATTAGATCTACAAAAGTCGCATTTTTACTCGCGATATTCAAACATTTGAATTTACAGAGTAGTCGTAACTTCCCTGAAGACTCGGCATAAAAAGATCCTTCTAATTTGATTGTAAAATCATTGATGAAACAGTTTTGAATTAGTCAAAATCGTATTTTAAAATCAGCTTCAAATCTGGCTTGAAATCCGCCTAATAATCATCATATTGACTATTTCATAAAAATGTTGACTTTAAATTCTCCAAGGCCAAATGTAAGGTTAAGTTGAACTGTATGCATCCTCTGAACGTAAGGTTGATGACGTAGTCTTCAAATGTAAGGTTGATGACGTAAGGTTGACAATGTAATATTGAAAACAAACATAAGGTTCATTCCAAACGTAGGGTTGGTCATCCATACTTTTCTCTTCAACTTTCAAATGTACGATAAAATATCCATACATTTACTTGATCCATAATTTTCCAAGAATGTATGTTTGTTTACAAAAGTAAGGTTAATGAACCATACTTTTGAGAAACAAACATAACATTTAATATTTACGTACGGTTGTCTTTCCATACTTTTCTGATATCCCAAACGAAGGGTTCCTTCCTAACGTAGGGTTCTTCTTCCATACTTTTCGGATAACATATGGTTGTTTAACCATACTTTTTTCTTATCTCAAAAAGTATACACAGTTTTTATCCTTACGCTACGTTTATCCACGTAGGGTATGAATAGTGTTTCCATAACTTGCTCAAGTAGATTTCGAATAATTAGCACATGAACAGTGTTTCCAGAACACGCTAAATACGAATACATTAATAATAAATTCCCGTAATTTCAAGAGTAAAATATAATGACAAATTCCTGAAAAATTCTTAAAAAATAAAATCATTAGAAAATAATTAAGGGTATTTGTGAGCATAAAAATTATCATAAAGAGATAGAGTATTAATATAAACTCCCCCTTTAAATAACAATATTATATATTGTTGAAAACAATAATTTCTCAACATATTCCCCCTATTCATTAGTGAATTCTTTTGTAATTGGAAGGGTGGTAGAATATCCTCCCATGTGAGTGGGAATGATTTTCATGAGTGTTTACACTATATCTAGTAATAAAATATGGTCTTGATTACTCTTAAGGTTGACACATATTCTTTCAATACATGTATGTACGTGAGGCATATGAGGTATCTAGAGCTAGTGACATAACCATGGAGTGTTATATCTAAATCAACTATGCATTGATTATTATGTGGGACCAGATGATAAAATTTTAGGCTAGGCAATAATCAATATTTTTTGTGCCTTTTTACGGACCTACTTCCATTCCTTGAAATTATCAACCTAATTAGGGGTGGTGGATACACATGCGACATATATAGAAGGGAAACCCAATCCAACTACACTTCAATTTACCATGTCCTAGAGAAATTCCTTTGAGATATAACACTTTATAATGGTATGTTTAAGGAATATTTGGTGTTCATGGTAGTTGGGGGGTTCCTCAAATCAAATTCATATAGAATTTTTATCCTAACTAGAATATTAATGTTACTCTCCAATTCCCTGGTGAAAATTCATTGAACATGTTTATATATTAAGAATTATACCCTCTTCATCGGTTCTTCCAATGGGATAGTAGGTCATCCTTAATGGGAGCCCTAGGTGTAATTCTCTATTTGAGATAGTTCCTGGAAGGTCCTTTTCTATAGGTTTTCCTAGTTCTAGATTAGATGAGGGACCAAGAAATATGTGATATTAGTGGTTTTATCTCTTTTATTATTCCAGGCATGTGAATTATAAAATTGTTGATCCTTTACATTTTCCACTACATAAACTCTTAAATCCACTGATCTCACTTTTGTGTGTTTGTAATCTTCTAAGATACATTAGTGTGATAAAGGTCATAGTTATCTCCCCCTATATATTCTTAAATTACAATCCCAACAACAATTCATGGGGAAGTTTCACATTTAAGGTGTAGTCCAATCCATTCCATTAGGAAATGAATTTGATAAGACATTAATTTTATTACTTCTTACACATTTATTATTTTGTTACAATCATCAAATAAAATGAGAAGTTTAACTGGTAAAGTAACTAGTAGTAAAGAGTGTCCTAGTTGGTGATGGACTCTAGTACCAGATTGACATTCCAAATTAGTGTAGGTCCTTCAATATTTTGGATGAAGCATCATATTTTGAATTCCTTTAATACTCTATAAATCATAGCATCTTTCCAAACCATGATCCAAAATGGATGAGGTTACTCTCTAGGTCACCAATATCTTTCAATGAGGAGAATCTTGGGCTACTAAAATCAATAAGAAGGGGAACATGTTCCAAACACAATGTGTTTGACTTCTAGACATATTATATAAATTCATTATGTCTTTATATTATCCAAGTGTGTTGTGAAAGAACTATTTATGTTTTTCTTAGGGGTTGTCCTGCATCTTCCCCATGACTCGTTGTCTTTCTAGTATAGTGGAGTAGTTTTTATCTAGTGGAGGAAATTTAATTTGATCAACTATATAGAGAGTCATCAGAAATATTGAAATCTATCTCAGATAAGTGGATCTATATTCTTCTTCCCTAGTTATTTAGTTGAGGACTACTACTTATTGGTGTTCCTTAGGAACCATTATGGGATCATTTGAACATAAGATATATCCTAATTATATCCTTAGAGTAAGTGAAAATTAAGATCCTTGAAAATCTCAACCATCTATAGAAAAGTTATTATTTTAAAATCACACATAGTTTTCTTAGTAGCTTCAGGAACACCAGACATTCTTCAATTATTTTGGCATTATCATTGTTCTATTGAATGAATTTTGGTAGTGTTACCTCAGTAGGCCTTTTAAGGATAAATGTAATATCTTTTTTTGAATGTTGTAAGAGAATTTAATTGGGTTTACCTATCATTATCTATCCTATTATGATATATTCACCACTTGTACCTCTTCAGTAGCATCATCATCATGTTCACTTACAACTTCCTTTACTCTAAAAACCTAGAGTTTGTAGTTATGTTACATTGTTGGTAAAAACTACAAGATTTTCCAATGCATTGTAGATTTTAGTAGTATTTTAAAACCATATACATACATGTGTTAAAACTAAAAATCATAAGATAAAAAATGACCATGTTTTGATAAAAATATTACATTCTCCATTATATCCCTGAAAATGACACAGAATCCTCCACTAGATTTCTTATTTAATGGAAACAAATATCATGAACCAACATGGGTCCCAGTTGACCCGATAACTGAGATTTTTTCTACATATCCCAAAGCACGTTCCTAATCTCCACAGGTCAGTGAATAGCACCTAGAATCATAAAAACTAAAATTGGGAATGGATTTAACACAAACAATGTGGAAGTAAAATAAACATGATAGTATTAATATTAAAGGAAACTACACTAGGAGTTAATTACCAAAAATTATATTGGAATTTAAAGCCCAGAGTACTATAACCCAAGTACCAAACAGGGAAAATAGCCCAAGTCCCTAAGGAAAGAACTCACCCTATCCAACGTTAAATAGATGGATCCACCTCTAAGAGATCCTTTACCCTTGATCAAACCTGGAAGAAGATAATATATAGACACCCGAAGGCACAAGCAGGGTGTGATCCAAAGCCTAGTTAGATTCCAAAAAACATTCTATAAAAGGATTTTAGTATCAAATTAACCAATAATGTACTTTAAATTTAAAATGTAAACATGTTTGGAATTCCCAAAAGGCATATTAAAAAAAATCATTCTTTACAATTTAAAATATGTAAATATATTTAGAAATTCATGCTTCACATTTTGATGGTGGAAATACATTACAAAAAATGGGATTTACCTTCAATAAAAAGGGTTCTTATACAATTGTAACTTTTCTCAAAATGGCATAAAAAACTTTTATATAAAATACTTTATAAAAATTCACAAGGCATGTAAAATAGTTTACAACAATGGAATATATATATTTAAAATAATATACAAGAGAGTACCATGGTCATGTTCTAAGTAGGTATGATAGTTCTAGGCTATAGGGACCCAACACAGTGAATGCTAAAAAGTATGTACTTATATCCCTTGAACCAAGGCTAAGAGGATTCATCACCTGTGCCTAAGTAATGTGATGTGTTGATATGATGTTTTAGAACATTATAAGTTATGAAGAGTTGTCCAATATAACACACTAAATACCTAAGGATTTCATGTGATCTAGTATAAAACAATGATGTTCAATTTATTTTAAGAATTCTTAATATAAAAATAAATCCCATACTCCATTTCAATATGCCAATTTTCCTTTTAAACACATTACACGTTTTTAATAAAAAACATACCTTTTCACAAAGATGAAACCACTCAGTTTCCATCAAAACCATTTTTAATCCATTTTTCAAATATAGAGATTTGAAACCAAATCATTCGATTCCATAATCCATTTCAAAATTAAATCTAACCATTAAATTTTGAAATAATTCAATCAATTTCATCACAAACCCCCAATTCGCTAAAATTGGGGTTTTTTTCACAATTTTCCATCAAATCAATTTTCCATAATTAAATTCAAAATTTTAATTAAAATAATCTCTATTAATTCCATAATTAAAATTCAACAATTTAAATTACCAAAATTTTCATAATCACACTCCAGTTCAATAGAATTGGGGGTTTACCAATTTCATGCCAAAACCCATTTTTCTATAAAACCCCAATTCACTAGAATTGGTTTTTTCCAAAAAATGGTTGAAATACATTTAATTCAAAATCAAAACATTTAATTTAATTCAAAAAATTGAAATTAGAAAAAGTAATTAGGGTTAATAAAAATTGGGCATCGTAATAGAACCACCTACCTCAGGACCAACAGATCTCGAGTCACAAAACCCTTGCGGAGATTCATCAACGAAGAATGAAAACAATAGAATATAGGAGAAAAAAGAATCAAACCTAGATTTATATCCCTAAAAATGGGTATTAGATCCTCCATAAACATATAGAGATCGATAAAACCCTAGGTAGAAAGAGTGAGATCTTAGAATATCAAGAACGGGATGAGGAAACTAACTGGAGGAAGATTGACCCGCGTTTTCCTAGCTTCAGATCAAGTCCAGGAGGGGTATGAGGGGATAATAATCCTAATTGGAAGATATAAGGATGGGAGAAACTGCTTTTGGGTTGAATGAGGTCTTTTTGAGACCTCAAAAGAGGGTTTGGAAAATTTTAACAAAAATTCGGATCTCTTAAATCCCTTCCACATGGTTTCATGGGAAACAGTGCACTGTTTGAAAAAACCATTCATAAGAAATGAACCCATTATAAATGGGTCACACTGTTTCTCATAAGGGTATAAATGACTTGGCTAACCATGCACAATCTATGTAGAACTCTTTATCTAAAATGTGCCATTTTCCTGTAGTAGGGCACATAGTTTGGAAAACTGTGCAATAACCATTCATTACCCAAAATTTTCAAGATTCTTAAATTTTTAACCATAAAAACCCCAAATGAAACCCAACCAAAAATAGATAAAAACGAGGGTTTTAGGAGTACCTGAAAATAGTAATGGTATGTTACAAACTCCCCACCATAAAAACTTTCTAACCACATAAATTATATGAATAAGACTCCATGTCAAAAAGATGAGGTCAATGCTCTCTCATTAGTGAATCCCTCTCACATGTCTCATGAGAATTAGAACTGTGCTTCCATAGCACATGAACCAGAGGTATATTCCTCCCATGAAGTACATTGGTCTCAGAATCAATAATCCTGACTGGTCGTTCAGTCATAGATAAATCAGGTTCAACATCAAGATCACGCCAACTCAGAACATGAGATGGATCAGATTAATACATTTAAAGATGAGATATATGAAACACATTATGTATCGACGTCAAATTCAGTGGTAGTTCTAAACGATATGAAAACTTCCCACCCATATCAACAACCACAAAATATCCAACAAAATTATGAGTAATATTCCCTTACTTACCAAGTCGTCAATGACCTAACTGAGGTGAAACCTTTAAGAACACCTTGTTACCATCTAATAACTCCAAAGGCCTACAATGATGATCATCATAAGATTTATATCATCTCTGTTCCTTCAACATCCTCTAATGAACTAATTGAATCTTTATCACCATCTCTTACACCAAACTCATTCTGACAACAGATCTCTCACCAATATCAAACTAACACAATGTATATTTATAAGGTCATCTATACAAGGCCTCAAAAAAAGTAATTTTGGTCATGGAATGGTAACCATTGTTATAAAAAAACTTAAAAATCCAAAAATGATTATCCCAATCCCCACCAAAGTTGAGAACACAATTACGGAACATATCCTTAAAAATCTATATAGATCTTTCTATCTGGCCGTCCAATTACGGATGGTATGTTGTACTCAAACAGACATGAGATCCTAGTTCCTCTTTAAGGCCTCTCCAAAAGAGAGAAGTGAACCAAGAATGACTATCAGAGACTATATAATATGGAACACTGTTCAAACAAATAGTCTCTTTCATATAGAGATTTCCCAACTCCGCAACATTGGTTGTATCAAGAATGGGTATAAAGTATTCCTATTTCATCAAACTATCGATCACAACCCGTATCATATTCCTCTTTCTATGGGTATGTATAAACCTAACCAAAAAGTCCATAGATATCTCATCCCACTTCCATGTAGGGACTAGAAGTGGATTCTGACTAGAAGTGGATGAAGAAAACCTAGAGGTCTCTAGTGATTAACCTTAACCTATTAGAATGTGTATCAATGAGAAACAAAATCAATAATTCCCCATCTCATATCTGGCAACCAGAACTTCTGCCACATGTCATAGAACATATTTGTGGTTTTTAGTTGTACATTCCACTGTGAATTATGGAAATCTTCCATCATAAATTTCCTTACCAAATATGTCTTCAAAAAATGATTCTGATATCATAGAATTCCTTCTTTGGAGAAATACCACTAAGTAACTACCTCACAATCATAAATAAAGTGTCTAATGCTAAGGAAATCATCATCAAGTTATTTTTCCTATGGAATCAATTCAAGAAGAGAATATTTTAACTGAAAACTGTTAAAAGAAACCCCATCCCCTTTATCTTGAACTCTAATATGTAACTATGAAAAGAGAACCATCAAATTCCACTCTTCCAATGGGTCTTTTACTACCTTGGTTATAAGATTCCTACTTAAAGTATCTGCAATGAAATTTCCTTTCCCCTAGGTATATGTGATGTAAAAGTCTAAATATTGCAGGTATTCTACCCAATGCCTCTGGAGAAGATTCAAATATTTTTGAGAGAAGATTTAACTTAGGCTCTTGCAGTCTGAAAACATGGTAAACCTTTATCCATAAAGTTAATTCCACGATCTATTAAGCGTGTGCATCACAACTACAAGTTCAAGGTCATGGGTTAGATAATTTTCTTGTGTGGATTAATCTAATGAAATCCATATCCAATGAAATTATTACCTTGCATAAGAAGATAACCCAAGCCTGAACCTAATGCATAACAGAAAAACACATATTCTTGCTTGGGATATGGAAGAGTTGACATAAATGCAGTAGTCATAAGGTGTTTCAACTCAATAAAAGAACTCTAACACTTATCATTATAGGAAAACTTCACTAACTTCTGAGTTAGTGTAGTCATTAGAGAATCCATCATCGGGAAGTCCTTCATGAACTGATGATAGTATACAGCTAAACCCAAAAAACCTTGAATCTCAAAGAAATTTCGTTTTTTCCCCAAGTAATAACAAACTTCAACTTCTCAGGATAAAATGATATTCCTTGTTTCGACAACATGTGTCCCAAGAACTTCAATTCCTTGATCCATAAATTAAATTTTGAAATCTTTTCATAAAGTAGGTGATTTATCAACAAACATAGAACTATTCTCTGATGATACATGTGATCCTCCTTAGACATAGAGTAAATGATAATTTCATCCACAAAGACCCCCACAAAGGTTTCAAGATACTCATGTAAAATCCTATTCATCAAATACATGAAAAATATAAGATATTTTGATGGACCAAAGGGTATGACAAAGGAACTCACAATGCCTATATATTCTCCTAAAAAAGATTTTATGAATGTAAAAATATTTTATCCTTAACTGATGGTAACCAGATCTAATATTGATCTTTGAGAACCACTTTACCCTTTCAACTAATCAAACAAAACATCAATCGATGACAATAGATATTTATTCTTTATGGTCACTTGATTGAAATTTCGGTAATCAACGCAAAGGAGGAGTGAACAATCAGCTTTCTTCATAAAGAGAACAGGCACTGCACAAGGTAATACACTCAGGCGTATAAAGACATTCTCTAAAATATCATCCAACCAGGACTTCATCTCTTTTAATTTAGCTGGTTCTAAGTGTTAAGAGGGATTATAAAATGGTTGAGTAACATTAATTAATTCAATAGAGAAATCAACCTTCCTTACCATAAAAAATCTAGGGAAGTCAGAAGGAAACACATCGGGAAGTTCGATGAAAACTAGAGGGAGATCACCACTAAATATTCTCACTCCAAATCGAAGGAAAAAAATAATATTACTTTCCATAAATATAGATAAGAAGTTCCGGCCCTCTATGACCTTATGTCCCATTATCCTTGAAAAATATGAGACACACCATTGGGTGTAGTTAAGGAGACCCACTAAATATAACAATCATCCTGAGATTTATTAATAATGAGCCAATCCATCCCAAATATGACATCAATAGGTTTGATGTCAATAACCAAAAATCTCCAAGAAATATCAACATCTGATAGAGAGAAGACACAAGTGGGACTATGGATACCTTTCTCTCTATTTGTACCAAGGGGTGTAGTAATATCCATTACACAAGATAAAATGTTCATAGGTAGGTTTAGAATATTAACAATATAATTTGAAATAAATGAATGAGATGCACCAGTATCAAATAAATCAGTCAATAAGGATGAAGCTATAGTGATGGTACCTCTCAAAGTCACTGGACTTGTGAGACCCTTCCAATATGTGAAGAATCTTCATTCTGAATGCCTGTGGATGGAAAACTTTTTCATGTAAAGAATCTGATTACCCCATAGTTTTAGGAGGATTTGATGATCTCATTCCACTATGTGGAGTGGAATAAATATAACGGAATCTTTGTAAGTTCTCTGAATGTCTTCAGGATCCAAAGTTTTTGGGTACCTCAGTGCAAACCCTATTTGAAAGACCTAGATTTCCAAACTAGTAACAAACTAAAGGATCTCTACCAGGAACTGCCAGAGGTCTAGAATAACCCCACTATTTAGAATCACTATGAGAGCCATTACACTTCTATTTTACCTTAAGATAACACATGTTACCACTGGGAGAAAAAGAATCTCTTGATAACCCTGACTTTTTAGCCAGGTCTATCTCAACCATTTGCACTCTATCCAACACATCAACATAAAAAGGTAGCTTCAACAAGAAAACCTAAGAATAAATATTTGGTTGAAGTCGCAACTCAAACCTTTGAGACATTATCCTCTCATTAAATACTATCTCTAGTGTGAAATGCACAAGATCAACAAAATGGATTTTCAAAATCTTTCACGGTCTTATCAGCCTTCTTTATTTTGAATAATGTTAACATTATTGACTCTGGATAGAAGTGGTCAATGAAAATAACCTTAAATTCTTTCCACTCTATTCCCTAATATTTCTTCACCATTACCATAGTGTCCCACCATCTTATCCTTAGTCCTTCAAGCATAGAGGTGATACACATTACCTTTATTTTTTTTTTCAGTGTGTCCAAGAACCCAAACAAGTGCTCCATTATGTTCAACCATTCCTCACCCTCTTGAGGATCATTTGAGCCTTTGAACAGTTCTATATTCTATTGAAGTAACTCTTAAGAGAAATATTTAAAATGTTTCTATGAGGTTCCTCAGCTGGTGTTTGAACAGGTACTAGAGTTGGTGTCTGTCCTAGATCTTGGATAGTACACATGATCACCTCTACCAGATTCGGGAATATAAAAGGATTAACTCACTACGTTTCAATAGTATCATGATCCTAGATCCGATTTGAACATCTTCTCAGAGGTAGGGTGCTACACAACATCAGTATACAAAAAGAAAGGCATCAAATTTATACTCAAACGGGGAAATAAGTAAAAATAATCCCAAAAGATAGAATGAACAAGATTTTGAACTAAATATATCCAAATAAAAATAGGTAAAAAGAGTAGAACTAATCCACAAGATGTCTTTACCTAACCACCCCTAGTGACTTAAGGTTTATTGCAGTGATAGATGAATAGGAAATAAATCACAACTACCTCCTAAGTCTCAAAAAGATTTTACAAATGCATACTGACTTTAAGACAAAATCTCATCATCCTACTGATTCCAATTTGTCATGAACCAATGTAGTTACCTAGGTAAAACGTTAACAAAGATGATCCTGACATATCCTAAAGGGTTTTTCTTATCCCCATGGGTCGACAAATTGCACTTGACATAATATAAACTGAAAGTGGGAATGGTTTTTCCATAAACAATGTGGAAGTAAAAAAAACATGAAAGTACACATATCTAAGGAAACTACACTTGGGGTAAATTACCAAAAATCATATTGGCATTTAAATCCCAAAGTTCTACAACCCAAGTACCAAACATAGAAAACAACCCAAGTCCCTAAGGAAACAACTCACCAAGTCCAAGTTTCAATAGTTGGATCCACCTCCAAGAGATCCTTTTCCCTTGATCGAACCTAGAAGAAGATAATCTACAAACAAACAAAGACACAAGTAGGGTGTAAGACAAAGCCCAGTAGGATTCTACCAAAGATTCCATAACAAGATATCAGTATAAAGTTGACTAATAAAGTAATTTAAATTTAAAATTTAAATTGGTTTGGAATTCACAAAAAGGAATATTTAAAAAAACCATGATTTATGATTTAAAATATGGAAATAGATTTAGTTCTTCATGCTTCACATGTCAATTATTGAAATACATTTCAAATGATGTAATTTACCTTTAATGAAAGGGTTCTTTACAAAAATGGGACATTTCTCAAAATGGATTAAATAAACACTTTTATATAAAACAATTTATATAAATTCACAAGTCATGTACAATAGTTTACAACAATTGAATATATATATATATATTTTAAATAATAAAAAAGAAATTATAATGGTCATGTTATAAGTAGGTGAAATAGTTCCAGACTATAGGGATCTAACACTATGAATACAGAAAATTATGTATATACATCCCTTGGACCAAGGCCAAGTGGATTCATCACTATCACCTAAGGAATGAGATGTGCTAAAACGATGATTTAGAATGTTGTAAGTCATGTGGTGTTGTCCTATATAACACACTAACTACCTAAGTTTTTCATGTTCTCTAGTACAAAAAAATTATGGGATATTTATTTTAAGGTTGCTTAAAATATAATTAAATCCCATACTCACTACTAGAAATTAGATCTTTCCCAACTCTTCTATACCAACGGTTTGAAAAAACAGTTGGTATAGGTCCCCTTCCCCAACGGTTTGGCCAAACCATTGGGAAAGGCCCCCAAATTGGCCACTTATCCCAACGGTTTGGCCAAACCGTTGGGAAAGGTAGACCTATCCCAATGGTTTGGCCAAACCGTTGGGAAAGGCCCCCCAAATTGGCCACTTTTCCCAATGGTTTGGCCAAACCGTTGGGAAAGGTCCCTAAAAATGCCACTTTTCCCAACAGTTTGGTATAGACCTATACCAACGGTTTGGCCAAACTGAGGGATCCTGGGATCAAATCCCAGCGGATGTTTTATTTTTTGAATTTATATACCAACGGTTCCATTACCGTTGGTATAGATTTCATATTACCTATACCAACGGTTTCCAAAACCGTTGGTATAGGTCTATACCAACGATTTTTGGAAAACCGTTGGTATAGACCTATCCCAACGGCTTACTTGGCTACGGTTCTCCAAACCGTTGGTATATGCTATACCAATGGTTTAGAGGCCTATACCAACGGTTCCAAACTGTTGGTAAAGGTTAGTTTTCCAGTAGTGACTCTATTTCAATATTTCAATTTTCACTTTAAAAACCATTACAATTTTTTAATCAAAACATGCCTTTTCATAAAGATGAAACCACTGGGTTTCCATCTAAACCATTTTAAACCATTTTTTTACAAAATGGGATTTGAAACCAAATAATGAAATTCCAAAATCCATTTGATAATTAAAAATCACTATTTAATTTTTAAATAATTACATCAATTTCATCATAGGCCATCAATTCACTAGAATGGGGTTTTCACAATCTTCTATCAAATCAATTTTCCACAATTAAATTCAACAATTTAATTGAAATAATCTACATATATTTTAGAATTTAAATTTTACAATTTAAATTACCACAATTTTTATAATCACAGCCCAATTAAATGGAATTGAGGGTTTTCCAATTTCATTCCAAAACCCCATTTTTTCTTTAAAACCTCAATTCATTAGAATTGGGTTTTTAAAACAACATGATTGAAATCCATTTAATCAAAAATCAAAAAATTACATTTAATTCAAAAAATTTAAATTAAACAAATATGCACCGGGCATGAAACTATTATAAATGGGTTACATGGTTTATATTAAGGGGGTGGACAACTTGAATAACCATAAAGCATAGATCTATGTCCAAAACTTTCCATTTTACAGCAGCAGGGTGAACAGTTTGTCAAACCATGCATCAGTCGTGCGACAACCATGCACTAGAACAAAATTTTCAAGATTATTAAAATTTCAACTTGAGAAAACCCCAAAACAAAACCCAAAAAATCTTAATAATAATGAAGGTTTTATTAGTACATTCAAATAGTAAAATGATGTTACAAATAAGGGTATAACAACCCTGACTATAATAACCAAAAATTGGTTTCTATATCATTATATTTTCAAAAGATACAAGGGATCTCACCATGAATGATCAATTTGTTTAGTACTCTTTAAGAACTAGATTCATACATGATTCCCATATTATATGGGAAAAATAAAAATCATATTACAAAAAAAAACTTTATCACACCCATGATATTATTCATAATATCCTTCATTATATCCTATGGAAAAGAAAACAAATAAAGGGGAAGCATGAATGCTCATTAAGGGTTATATATAGTATAATATATCATTGTTAAATAATGTGTACTTATTATGTAATATTAAATAACTAAAACACATTCTACTTAATCAATAACATGAGCACAAAATGAATACATATATAATATCAATGCAGTAATCTCATGGATAATAATAACAACATTCTCATTGATTAAAATACATAATATTTGATTTCAATAACTCAAACACTATTATTTCTATACCACCATGACCTTTTGAGAATATATTTTAATTGATGGGTAGATATACACTAAAAACCTAACTAATATAGACACTAATTTTCTTCATGGGACCTGTTGGTGCATCGAGGTGCTATATAATTTTGATCCACACCCCTCACTATATGTTCAGTTCATTCATTATATATTGAATGATCAATTTTTTTTAAATATTCCTTATCAATAAATATCTATATTCAGTTATGAATATAAAATATCAATATTTACCAAGTAAATCAAAGAAAACATTCAAAGTAAAACATCATATATAGATATGGTATAATTTTAATTAAATAAAAATATTTATGATACATATAATATGAATATTTAATAGGGAATGAATGTCTAATTGTCACAAGATAGAGAATGTATCAAGAAAATTTTAACAACTGAAAAATTAATCAATATATGAGAATAAACCATAAATTCATCCAATTTTTTTTACAAATATAAAGTCTTTTAAGATTAAAATAAATTTGAAGAGAAACATTTAATATAAGTCTTTTTAAATCCATTTAAAACATGGATATGAAACTAAAAGGAATAAAATTGTTACGTAGGTAGGAAAATTCTCTAACACTGAATATATTAAAAGATGTTTAATTTGACTTTTTATAAAGAATGTAAAAAATAAACCATTTATAAAAAATTATGAAGATTCATTTAAAAAATATTAATAAATCAAGGATAAAATAATTTTACTTAATTAACCATATAAAAAAATACAAATGAATTTTGTAAAACTATTTTCAAAAATACAGACATGGAAGAGAAATATACTCAATCAAAAGGGAAATACAATAGTTTTTTCTTATAAAAATTATTTTTTGTGATTCAAATTCAAAAGAGAGGATTTTTTTTTAAAAAAATATTAAAACTCATTAAATTTATAGTGGATAAAAATATATGGAGTTTATAAAGGATAGATTATAAAATTCCTTAAATGAAAATCAGTGAAACATGAAAATAAGATTTTAAAATAAATTCTTACCTATTTGGTATAATTAAAATTGTAACCCCCTTTAAAGTGTAAACATAAAAAGAAACTATAATCATCAAGAATAAATATATATTCATGTTTAATACCAAAAATGGGAATTATTTAAAACACATAAAAATAAATAGGTTCCTAATACCAAATATGTCTTAATGGAGTGAAAATTAAGATGAAATCCCTCAAAATGATTGTATCATTGAAGTGAGAATTAATTGATTAATTGATTATGTGCATTGAATATAAATGAACACAAAGTTAGAATAAAATAATGATATAATATGAGGTTATTTCACACATAATCATAGCATAATATAACTAATGAAGTAAATTCATAACCTAATGAATGAAAATCAAGTCAAGAAACTCCTTAAAATGATCATAATATTGAGGTTAAAATTAAACATTGATGTGATTATGAATATAATGTAAATATAAATAAAAAATTGGATATAAAATGTAATACAATTAATATTAATTTCACACATAGTCACTACATAACCATGTGAATGAAGTAAAAGTATAACCTAATGAAGGGAAATTGAGTTAAGAAACTCATTACAATGATCATAATGTTCATGAGAGAATTAATCAATGAAGTGATTATATGTATAAAATATAAATCCATGTAAAATAAGTGAAAATACTAAATAATACAATCAAGGGTCATTTTACACATAATCATGAAATTCCACTATCAATTAAGTAGTAGTATAACCCAATGATTGGAAATTGAGTTTAAAAACACCTTACTCCATGTTCTGCTATGTTGAACGTGCTTTAAAATTCAATATAATGATTTTAAAAATGTTATTAATTTATTATAGAATGAAATTAATATTTATAATATCATATATAATCCTATTTTAACATCTTATCTATCATTTATTAGAAATATTATATTATTTATATTGTTTCAGGTATTAACTACTTAATTTTTTCATGAATGTTTTAACACATAATCTATAGTTATTGTACAAATGATATATTTAAATTATATTCATAATTAAATTAATTTTATAAATATAATATTTATTCATTATATACATTTTTATAAATATATATGAAATTATGATAGAGAAAATGAGTCGTTTTACTTTATAGAGACAGTAGGTCATGTGTATACAGGAGTGACATTATCATTTTATTAATGAGTGAAAAGGTTAGGAAGTAGTTGATATATTAACTTTATAGAACCGATTTGTTTTAGAAGAATCGTATACATTCTTTCTTCCACAAGTATGAAAATCAATATGAGTGGGTGATGGAAGACAAATTATATTGGTTCGTGAGGCTATAGTCCTCCATAACCACAAGCGATGGTCTAGTTTCTCATTTAATGGATAAGGATATGGATAGATAGTATTTTGTAAACATAATAAAATATTATCATGGGTGTTGTATTGGTGATTTTATATTGTAATTTTTATGATATAAATTAATATGATAAAGGAATAAGTAAAAAATAGAAAAATCTTGGTGAAGATGATTACATTTACTTAGAAAAAAAACTTATGGCATACACCATAAGCCTAGAAAAGATGATATTTTAGAAAGAAATAGGATATAAGACATGTGTAAGGAACCTAGTAAGGTATTATGGAATGGATTGGATGAGATGGAACTCTTATTAATTGTGGATAAGAAATGAGATGTGGTAACCTTTTTAGTAGAGGTAAAGGAAGCAACTTAATTATAAAAAATATTAAATAATATATATATATATATTATAATAATTTCCTATAATAGTAAGGAATATAAATTAAAAATTTAATCTATTATAAGGTTCATATATATTCAATCAATCACATTTAGAAATGTTACTGATAAATTTTAATCATTATCTCTTACTTAAACCACATTAAACTCAATTTAACCTTAACCACAATAATTAATATTTTTTTAATGATAATATAATAATATGACCAAAAATTAAAGGGAAATTTTAAATTTTTATTTTTTAATTATTATTCCTAATTTTTAATCTAGTTTATTATATTAGGTTTAATAGGTGGAAGAAATTACATTTAATATAAGAACACCAAACGCAATTAAAATCATTTTCTGAAAAATTCTCGATTGAAGAGTAAAAAATATTTTACCTTTAAATAAAGTAATAAATTGGTTTAAATGAAATTTTTCACTTAAATATTAAAAAAATTATGTTTTTTAGGATTTTGGATCAATCCAAGATAGAATTTCATCTTCCAACCATGACATTAAATGAAAATACTCAAAAATAGTTTTTAATTGAATAAAATATAAATTATCTTCTCAAAGGTAAAAATTGTTTTACTAAATTCAAATTAATTTTTTAAAATAAAATATTTAACTCCTTTAATAGGTATTTGTTCTAACACCACTCATACAATGTAACACCCCACATGTTCAAAATATAAATATCTTATTCTATAGCGTGTATGACACAAAACCCAAAGGAAAAAAGGAATATAAACTCTCCATAATTAAAGATATATTTACAATTTTAAATAAATTTAATCTATTTTATATCTTTCAATTCACACAATATAGATTTATCTTGCATCCCATTCAACAACTACTTCATTTGATAACTTTCGTTACACACAACACCGAGTTTTAAAAAATATGATTAATATAATAATTTAAATTGAAAATAATCTCCTAGATATTAAATTGGTTGGTATTTAGATTATTAACTAACTTATGAAAATAAATTTATGAATTAATTAGTTACCAATTCATTATAATTGAATATAAAAACCAATTGAAAATAAAGGAAATGTTTTTATAAAAATCTATTTTTATATGCCAAAGGAATTTTACCACAAAAAAATAATATTAATTACTATTAGTGAGAGATCATAATTAAATTTATATATTATTTATTCAATAAAATATTTGTACTTTCATCCAATAGATTTTATAGGCATTTGATATGAACAAATCTAATTTTACTTATAAAAAGTTATATTTTTCTAAAGGTAGTTTTTCCACCTTTAAATATCTCACTTGTTTTAAAAATAAAATTTGAGATATTTATATATTTTTTTGAAAAAATAAAAATACCTTTTGTATTTTTAATGCTAAAATTATCCTAGGGTGAGTTTTTAGTATTTTTCTGAGAAATTTCATTTTTTCACAAATAGTGGAAAGTACTCTATTTTAATTGAAAACTAACTTTTCATATAAATAATTTATAAGTTTAAATTATATTTTTAATTGTTTTTGAAGTATAATTAGATAATTAATAAATATATTAATCGAATTTTGGTCATTATAATAATTTTTATATTGAATTTAGATATAAAAACTGAGTAAAATTTTGAATATTTTCACTTTAAATCCCCTCTTTCTCATCCTGTCTATAGGATTAATTTAAATTAATTTATTCCAATTATATTATTTGAATTTATAAAAATGTATTAAATTTTTTAAATCATAATTAATTATATTTTTTATTAATTAAAATTATTTTTTACCAAATATATTACTGAAATTAATTAAAATTATTTACTGTGATTAATGTAAAAATGAGTTTACATAGTGGTTAAAATTTATTCTTAAGGGGCCAAATGACATAAAAACTTGTCAAAAACCTATTTTCTAGAAATATTTCTACCATATAACCTATTTTATCGATAATAGTTCATTATTTGAGAAACATATTGTAATTTAGACTTCCCAATAGTGTCTTCCTTTTGGTATTTACAAAAATGTCACTCCTCTTCCACTATAAAAAGTCACTCACACTACCAACTTCTTCACACATCTCCAGACATTTTGATCAACCATAATCTAACTAAATAACTCCCCAAAATCCATACACACATCCTAGAATCATTATTTGGCTCATAAAGAAAACTCTTGAAGGTTTTAGGCCAATCCTAACGGTGGTACCCAAAGAAGAGGTAAAGTACTTCTAAAAACATTTTCATTTTATTTACTTCTCCATATATTTCATTTTATTTTATAACATGATTAAATAATAACCTTAGTATCACAAATATACTAATATTTAATTATGTTAAGGGTATGACCTACAACTTCACACACTTCTATCAAATGGGATATGAAATCATTTTTCATGTGTATTGTGGACTACTGCCTCACAAACTGATATCGTTCATTCATCAATTACCTCCATTCATTATTGGGAATAATGAAATATTTATTATTTATATATAATATATATTATATTTATAATTTATATATGTTTATTGAATTTTTTTATAACACATAGCTTCATTACTTCCATTTTGTGGGTATATGATAATTTTGTTCATGTGTATGACAGACTATAGCCTCGAGAAGAAATATGATTCATTAATGATTTAAATTGAATGTATTAAGGATATTTTTAATAAAAATATTTGGTATATATGAAAAAAAATTAATACTTAAATTATAATATATATATATACACATATCATTTAATTTTTACTCTTTCAATATGATAAGAAAATAGAAATAATGTTCTTGTGTACGTACGACCTATCATCTGAAGGAATTGTTTATTTCATTTACTATAACTAAATATAATAGCTTTCTATAAATACATATTTAACGAATATATATGAAATTTAAATCATTTTTTACATTCTGGAGATGATGAAATCATGATTGAATTAATAGGAACGAAAAATAATGAGTCAAAATACACTCGAAAAACAAGGTAATTAACACCCAAAACAATGAAAATAATGAAATATTATTAACAAACTAGTTATAATATGTTATAGAAGGATTATATATTATATCATAAATATTAATATGGTTATTTTTTATGTTTATAACATTATTAGAACCATTATATAAGAGGTTAAAGAGTGTTCAACCAAAATGAAGCATAAGGTTAGGGATTTCGTCTCAATTTCATTTCGTTAAGGCATATTGTAATATTATGAAACTAATTACACATATATGGTGTGTACACTTCCCTTTGATATGTGATATCATGAAAAAATCAATATTTATGTTAATTTATTTTTTTAATTTTATTTATTTCATCTAAGGTGATTTTTATTAAATTTCACCAAGTGGTAAATAATTACGTAACTCAACTTTTTTTTATTGGGTTATATTATTTCTAAATTTTCATTAATATTATAAGAATATGTGTATATTTATTTTTGATTATATTATGTTGTATTTATAAGTAATTTATGTGGATTTATAGTTGATATACATAATCAATTCATTTCTTGTTTCTCATTATAATTTTATTATAATTGCATGGGTGTACTTCACAATCTCATTTTAATCGAGATTATTTACCCTTGAATTTCCATTAATAGTGATTATTTGGTCTTTTTTTAATATAACCTTTAATTTTTTTCTTCTATGGTTATCCAAGATATTTTCCAAGGATTTGTATAATTTTTACCCTCTTTTATACTTATAATGTTTTTAGAAATGTTTTAATAAAACCCAACATCATTTCTATCTTCGGTCAGAATTCAGTTTCCTTTTAAAACCCTTTTTCTAAAAATGTTTTCAAAAATATTTTTAAACTCTTAAAAATGATTTATTAGAGGAATTTTTATAAATAAAAATTCAATGGAATCTTTTTTTCATATTTTGACCAAGGCCTGTTCTAACCATTTTATAGTGAAAAAGGAATTTTCTTTTTACCTTGTATGGAAGGTATGGATTTAACCGTCGTTATTTATTTGAAGCTTCCATTACATGTTTAGAAGGATAATTTTTTAAAGAAAATGTTTTCAAATGTTATTTTTAAATAAAAATGGTTTTCAAAATATTTTTCAAAATAAAAAGGATATTTTCCAAAATAAAATTTTAATGATCTTTTTATTCTTCAAGGACAAAAACCCTTAGTAGTACTCGAATAGATATATATTATATTAATATCATCATTATTCTACCTCTATATGGTTTAAAATTGTTTTGACCAAGGAGTTTAATGAAATTTACTTACATGATTCATTTTTATAGTCATTAACTTCCCCTTGAAATATTAAATTTTCTATGATTAATAGACATTCAATTTCCCCTAATTATATATATCATTTATCATGGATATGATTATTTCAAAAATCATATACCATTATTACATACATTGTTCACATTGAATGTTATTTTATTTTTTGGGGAAATATTGATATTTATATATCCTTTACCCAATACCAATATTTTATAAGGCACGTTGTTTATAAATTAAATCGATTATTCAATATATGAGGAATTATTTGGATAGGTATGACATGATATGGGGACCATTTAAAATAAGACCCTTGATGAATTGGTAGTCTCATGGGATGAATTAATTTTATAACAAACCATTTTTGTTTGATTCAAAAATGTTTAAAACATTTTGGAGGATAGATCTTGACAGTAGTGTCCTGTGAAAGCTCTTATCAAAAATTAGATGGGTTTTTACCCACAAACATAAATTTTCTTTAGGATAGATCTTGATAGTAACTATCTAGATGATAGATAATGATTTCTTAGATAATTGAAATTATGAAATCCACCATTATTGATATTCTATATGACCGTTCGACTAGTAAGAATATCCATGGTCATGCTTATGTGATTATTTATATAGCATCATTGTAACATATTTTATTCCTTTCTTATTATGCTAAAGTTATTGATTAAATAGAATGTGTTTCCATTTATTTACATTTTGATATTGATTTTATAATTCCTTATTAATTTATTGATTATATTTCTTGTTTTTTCAGTTATTACATTTCCATATTTATTATTCTCATTGATTTATTACTTCTCCCACTTTATTTAACCCTTACTGAGCACTTGAGATCACTATTATTGTGTTTCATTTCCCTAGGATTCTATGAAGTTTACAACGATTGACATATATGGATATTCTAGATGGAATAAATTCATTAACTAAAAAATAAAAAAAATGTTTTAATTTTTATATTCAATTATAATAAAAGACTCAAGTATGTATCTAGTTTACCAAGACTACTGAACTGATTAAAATTTCAGGATGTGAATCCTGATATATTATGTCAAATTAATGGTAGCAGACACTAGCTTTAGGCTACTAGGGTTTAATTTGATACAATTGTAAGTAAAGTAATTTTTGTAGAAACCTTGGAAACTTGATTTATGAATAAATATATTATAGAACATAACCATATGATTATCATTGAGGATTAGCATGAAATCACATATGTATTTATTAACTTAATATATATAGATATCATCATGAGATTATGATATTAAGTTTTATCATAAGTTCTATGTATTCAACATATATTTTTAGGTTTTATGTAATAGGAGTTTACCAAGATTAAGGATATTTTAGATAAAATTTATAGCAGTAAAAACCATTAGTTTATTACATGTTTTAGTGGGAAATTTATTTCTAGAATAATGGATTTACATTTTATAGACATATGATTAAATATATGGATACACATTAGGGTTGATGTATAAATAAGACTATTAGGCTTTGTAAAAAATAGGTTATATTGAAACCCCTAGAAAAAAGGTTATTTAATGATTAATATCATTTCAAGGATATCAATTATAATGTTTAAAACAATATAGGTATAAGGACCTGGCCTTAAAACATTACATAATCATGAATTAAATGAATAATTCACGTAGAGTATCTTTTCAGGTTTAGAGTTTTAGAGAATTAGGACATGACTATTACATCTCAAAAGATTACAAAGTAGACACTTCTACTAAGTTTCCATAAAATAAAAACTCTTAAAAAGAAACATGTCTAGTTCTATGTTTTAGATAGCATGTCTTTCTTTGATCTCATCCTTGACCCTATTTATCTTTAAGTCATGTGGAAAACATTTAAAAAACTTGGGATGAGCATAAAAAGCCCAGTAAAGGATACACAAAGAAGGAAAACTATTATTTTTTCCAAACAACAAGTAAATCATGAATACTTTATCAAAGTAATACTTTTCACATTTATGAAGTAGAAAATACTCTTCCTTGAATAAAAGATCACTACTTATCCTTTGTAACCAAAATATTACCATAAACCCATATAAAGAACACACAACATATAAAGGTAACTTGGTACATAAACATACTTAAATGGAATAACCACACGGTCGACTTCCACACATATCACTACATGGAATAGCCATACGGCCAACTTCCATACCCAATGCATTGGAGGTTATAACGTAACCACCCATCCTGGTATTCACGGCACCACCCGTCATATGGTTTATCACGTAACCACCCGTCAAATGTCCAAGTACCATTACAAAATCATAATACATAAAACAAATATAATGGAAAGAAAACATTTCCACATTTCAATCACAATATATCACTTAAATATGTTGACATAACAAATCCATTATCAAAACCATTTTCAATACCAAAATGCATAAAATAGTAAATGGTATTTATTTACTTTTATAAAAATTAATTCTTGTTTAGGAATCCAAGGAAGAAATAATACTCGCGGCGGTGGAAAGGTTGTTGTCACCGCGTACGTTAAAAAGAAACATTCCTTTTTGTTGTTTAGTAAAACGCTTCATAGAAAAAGATTCCTTTTGAATAAAAGTAAAATTCAAAGGGGTTTATACACCGTAGAAAATAAATTTGTGTATAAAACAAAATATACCTCAATGAAAGGAGATTGAGACAAAGTCCCGTTCACTACTGGAAAATGGGTCTATACCCACGGTTCTGGAAAAAACCGTGGGTATAGGGTACCCTATACCCACGGTTTCTCACAACCGTGGGTATAGGGCTAGTATGGGACCCTATACCCACGGTTTTCCCCAAAACTGTGGGTATAGTTTTTCATTAACACCTATACCCACAGTTTTGCAAAACCGTGGGTATAGGTGTATTTTTTTTGAAGACCTATACCCACGGTTTTGGCCAAAACCGTGGGTATAGGTTATAATTTTTTTTTAAGGCCTATACCCACGGTTTGTAAAACCGTGGGTATAGCTTTCCCGGGTTAAAGCGGGAAAAAAAATTGGGCGGGAAATGGAAAAAAATTGGCGGGATAAAAAAATTCACGTTTTGTTTTAATATATGTATAAAGATATAAATATATTATAATGAATTCCTGTTACGTTCGTTGGTAATTGACTTCCATCCTACGCCTTAGGTCGCCTGATCAAATCACGGTAAAAGTATTTTTTTTATAATATATTATAAGTATCAATATATAACAATAGATGCAATAACAAAATAAGAAAATTCGACTAGCCCGGTTGGTTAGCCGCCTTTGTATACCGGTAGCAGATCCGGTGTTCGAGTCCCCCCTCACACAGGATTTTTAATCGAGCCGTGTAAGTATTAATATATTTAATAGACTGTTAATATATATAGTAAAACGAAACTTGGCCCAGTTGGGTAGCGCACAGCCTCCTCCGTAACGCATCCGGTGTTCGAGTCCCCCCGCACACGGGATTTTTAATCGTGCCGTGTAAATATTAATATATTTAATAGAGTGTTAATATATATACTAAAATGAAACTTGGCCCAGTTGGGCAGTGCCCAGCTTCCTTCATAGCAGGCGTGGGTTCGATCCCCAAATCCTGCGGGATTTTTGAATTTTAATTCAATAATCCCACGGTTTAAGAACCGTGGGTATACGTGTGTGCCATGTGTACCACTCAATGACACATTGTAAATACACCTATACCCACGGTTTGGTTAAACCGTGGGTATAGGTCAAGACCCCTATCCCGACGCCATTCAGCCGCACGGTTCCCAGAACCGTGGGTATAGCCTATACCCACGGTTTTGGGGGCTATACCCACGGTTTTGAACCGTGGGTATAGCCTTTTTTTCCAGTAGTGGTTCAAAGACGGTATCCTTAGATTAAGGATAAATCAATTACATAATTATGTGCGAAAAGTATAAATACACCCAATATAAGTGGACATTAAGTGTAAAACAATCATATTAATTCACACATATTCATAGAATGATATATTCAAGGAGTACAAGTTTAACCCAAAGAATTGAAATTTAGTTAAGAAGTTCCCATGCAAAAATTCGATAGCCTAACAGCGTCACATTGAAATTTAGAATATGAGTTAATGAGAGAGAAAATGGTATCTCATCACTTGGAAATAAAAATTAAATCAATAAGGATATAGAAGAACATATACCAACATAAAAATATGTGAATTAAAAGACCCAAAAAAGTAGTCTTTTTAAAAAGAGGAGGGTGAAAGTTTCCCTTACCGATTTGGGTAACTTTCGAAACATACACCCCATGAAAGAAGGACTATTAAACATTGATTTAAATACCCATAAACGAAATTATATTACACAAATATTAGAATAATGGGAAGTATGTACACCACTCAAAGTAAATAGTGTAAAATGTAGCATAAATCTCACTGGAATAAAAGTGAGATGAAAAATCCCCTACGAAAACTTGGTTGCCTAACGGCGCCACTTAAAACATCCAAAAAATGGATTGATGAAATAAAATAGGGTCTCTCATCATATGAACATAAAATGTAAAGTAATATCAAGATAAAATAATATCCCCCAACATAAGAAAGAGGAGCTTTAAAAATTGACATAAAAGAGGGTAATTAAAAAGAAAGAGAGAGGTAGGATCCCTTACCTCAAGTCCGACTTGTCTTGTTCATTTCTTTATATTCTTGAATAATAAACTTTGGTCAATTTATTATTTCTTAAGGAACTCCATTAAATATTATTATCTAGTTCATATCACATATTATAATTTTATAATAATTTGTTAATAATGTGAGTTCATATCAGATGTTTTTGTCGATGTTCGGTACATGAGTCAAAATTGAGATTGTTGGAAAAGAATTTTCCATGTAGTTAGAGGTAAAACATCTCCAGAATATTATTAATGATTTAAATATAATATATATCCAGTATATATCTATTTTATACTATTCCATAACATTTGGAGATAAAAAATGAAATGCACCATTCATGGAGATGGTAGGCCGTACGTACACAGGAACGCTACTTTCATTTCTTTGTCATGTTAATGGAATTAAAACTAAATGAGATATATATATATTATAATTCCAGAATGATATCCATAATTTAGATGTAATATATGACATATATATCCATTATATATATGTACTTATAATAGTACATAACATTTGGAGATAAGAAATGAAATGTACCGTTCATGGAGACGGTAAGTCATACGTACGCATGAACGCTAATTTCATTTCTATTTAATACTTTAATGGAATGAGAAAAATAATGATACATAGTTATATTATAATTACAGTATAATATAATATATAACGTCATTAAATCCATCCTTTATACATCCCACATATGGTATTAACGATTCATATCACTTTGAGGGGGCGGTAGTCTGCACTTCCAAAAATTAAATTATCGCGTTTACCCATTATGGAAACCATAAAGGTATGACATAAATGAAAAATAAATAAGCATATAGACTACATAAAAATAATTTATATATAATATATAAATATAATGACATCTTAATGTCCACCATGAGAGGTTTTAAAAGAAGATTGAACAATCATTGTTTCGTGAGGCAGTAATTCGCACTACCAAAAAACTGGGCAATGCCAGCGCCACCCCTTTATCAGCGCTAACGAAAAAGCGCTGATAAAGGGGGGGCCTTTATCAGTGCTCAAAAAAGCGCTGATAAAGGGGGGGCCTTTATCAGTGCTCAAAAAAGCGCTGATAAAAGGACCCCTTTATCAGCACTTTTTGGTAGCGCTGATAAAGGCCCCCCTTTATCAGCGCTTTTTTTAGCGCTGATAAAGGGACCCCCTTTATCAGCGCTTGTTTAGTAGCGCTAATAACGGGGGGGGGGGGGGGGCTTTATCAGCGCTTTTTTTAAAAGTGATGATAAAGGATCGACTTCAAAAAAAAATTCAAAAAATATATTAATATATAAATATAGTTCTATAGTTATATTGATATAAATATAATATATAATTTTTAAATATATTTTATATAAGTATAAATGTACATTTACACTTAATATACTTAATATATAAGATATTTAGTGAAAATGGATTCTTAAAAAATTTAAAAAAATATTTTTAATTAATAATTTGATAATTATTATGGAGTAATAGTCATTTAATAGCAATTTGAAGAATAAAAATTAAAAAAAAATTAAAAAAAGATCTAAAATATGTTAAAAATGCAACTCAAACTTCAAACGGCCATAACTTTTGATCCGGGTGTCCGTTGAGCTCTACCACATATCAAATCAAAGCCTGCGATGAGATCTACATCCTTGTGACATAGGGGGACCCCAGTAAAGCGTTTTTCAAGGCAAAAAGAGGCCCAAAAGGCCTCCAAAACTGAGTTTTTTGTCGGGGTACCCAGATTTTTTAACATTTTGTTGATTTTCAGCCTCGTTTAAGGGGGTATTATTGGATTTTTTTGGTGGGGAATGAATTTATTCCAAGTTATTACATTCATATTGATATTATGTATTTGAAATTTCATCCTTTTTTATAATGCACTGCTATTTATAATCAAATATATAACTATATGTACAATTTTTTTATATATTCATACCTAAAAATTAAATTTTTTAAATAAATAATTAAACATATTTACATATAAAATATATTATCATTATCTAAATAATAACTAATATCCATTTTATTTAAAATACCAATATATTAATATTTATATAACTACTATATATTAATATAACTATACATATATTAATATAACTATACATATATTAATATAACTATATGTATATATTAGTATAACTATATATATATATATATATTAATATAACTATATCTATATATTAATATAACTATATATATTAATATAAATATATATTACTATACGAATAAATATAACTAAATATATATATAAATAAATAGATATATCATGAATAAGAGAACAAATCAATATAGGGTAGTGACAAAGGCTTTAGGTGCGCAAGGGGGAGATCTCGAGATCAAATCCGGGTGGAGGTACGGGTGTGCGTGGAAGGTTGATTTAAAGGGCTAGCGCTGATAAAGGGTGTAGGCAGTGCGGGAGGGCACTGGAGGTGCAGGAAAGCGATGATAAAGGGGGGGGGGGTCAAGCGCTGTAAAAATCCCCCCCTCCCGAGATTGGCAGTATTTTTTTTATCAGTGCTAAAAAAAAGCGCTGATAAAAGGGATCTTTTATCAGTGCTAAAAAGAAAGCGCTGATAAAAGACCCTTTTATCAGCGCTTCGTTTTAGCGCTCATAAAAGACCCCTTTTATCAGCGCTTTTTTTAGTGCTGATAAAAGGGGTCTTTATCAGCGCTTTTTCAAGCACTGATAAAGCCCCCCCCCCCTTTATCTTCACCAGCTTTATCAGCACTTTTCTAGCGCTGATAAAGGCCATTTTTAGCACTGATAAAAGCTGTATTTGTAGTAGTGTCGCCACCCATGGAAACAATATGTTCTTTAACCATTAGATGGAGGTGCATATGAGTGTAGCTCTAATACTCATCATAAAAGCATCCTAGTATATTTAATATACTGGTGTTGTTACAAAATAAAGGAATAAAAAGAGTTTAGGGGGTTGGAGAAGCAAAATAAAACAAAAGAACACAAGTGAAGACATTACCTTTAAATCGGGTAACTCCTCTTAGTTTGAACCAAAAGGGTTTCTTGAAGAGATTCCTGCCTAAGGTAAGGCTTCTATGATGAAGAGAGGGATGTGGAGAGATAAAATTAGTAGATTTTGGCCGATCCAAAGGCTTGAGAGGAGTCGGTAAGGAGGTAGAGGTGGGGGGCCTTTTATAAGAGGGGTGAGGGGCACTCTTGGAAGGTCTTGAAAAGTTATTTTATTATAAAATGATTTTAGGTTATTAAAAGTCCCAAAATTATATATTTCTAGGGTAAGGTGATAAGGGTTATAAATATACCCATCCAATAGGTTTTTGATAGGTGTAAGTCTTAGATTTTACCTTATCTTCTCATTTTATTTAAATCGTTCATTAATGAGGTAATCACTGCATCATCATGGTGTCATACATAAATGTATTTATTTAATGTCTAAAAATTATAAAAAAAACTATCATTATGTAGGAAATATTATTATCTTTATAATTAATATTTATAGTCAAAAATATGACTTGTATAACCCCATGTAAAAATTGTTTTAGTAATACAATACATGTTTGTGACATTTTTATTTTAACTTTAAATAAAAAGTTATTAATGTCATTTTCCTACCAAAGTGGATACATGGGGTCCCCAAGTTGAACCATGGATTGTCTTGGTCGGCCATGACTCATCAAATAAGGGTAAGACATGTTTCAAGGTCATTTCATATTATTATAACATTATCTTTATCTTAAATTACACTAATTACCTTTAATCGTGATTAATAAAACTTAAAAGTTACTATTCACCAAAAAATTATTTTAATCCCATTGAACCAAATTTTAAATCCTAATGAAAACCATGTATATCAGATTTTTGAAATTCAAATCACAGAAGTGGTAAAGTTTCATTTAAACAAAAAATCAGTTTTTTAACTACCACTTAGTAGTTTCACTATTCATCAAAAATTGAAGTTTTTTAGAAAAATACCAAACATTCACCCCAAGATATATTTGATATTCTGAATTCAAAAATGATATCTATTTTACAAAATTCAAAACATATAACTTTCATTAATTTAATAATTAATTCCCACTGTCAAAACAAATGGCGTGTTTTTAAGAAACAATATCTATTAAAAGATTGACACTAGTTTAAGTCCAATTTCAAAGTGAAATTAATTACAATGACCACCATTGGATTAAATGGTAAAAATATATTCTAATTTCACTCTAAAACCAATTCAAAATATGATTTAATCATATAAATAAATTAGATTAAAAAGAGGTTTTGAATTAAAATACAACATTTTTCACTTATTCATTAAAAATGGACTTTATCAAAAAAAATAACAAAAACCTACACAAAGTAAATTTTGATATCCCTATTCTAAAGAAGGATTTTATTTGGTCCAATATAACATATAAAATTGTCAAAAAGTGGATTTAAATAGGGTTCTCCATCAAAAGGAGGTTAATCGACCTTTTAAAGAATATTAGAATATTTACGCTTAAAATTGGATTCAGTCGCATCTTAAGCCTCTAACATTTATTGGATAAAAGTAAAAATATTTGGAAAACATATATAATCATTTTGTAGTTAGTTCTGTTCATTCCTTCCATTAAAATGGCTAGGCGTTAACTACCATTTAAAATAATATTATTTTATTATTAGAGTGCAACATAAGATTTCCAAGAAACTCGTTGTTGTGTATTGGGTACGCCATCGAGCATAGCATTACCTTTAAATTAATATTAAAATTTCATTCACAAAAATGGATAAATATAAAAATGTTATATTTTTTATTTACCTGGGGTGTTACATCCTTCCCCCCTTTTGGGAATTGCATCCTCGCAATTTTAAAATTCGGCTCGGAAACTTCATTGAAAGTCCCACATCGGAACAAGAGTCGGTAAAACTATCACTTTAAAATAAATAAAGTGAAGTACAAAGGTCACACGAGTTAACCCATACTAGGATTCCATGAAAACACAGATATGGAAGAAAAAAACAAAGGGTCATGTTCTGATGGAGAGTGATAGAAAACATGTTTAAGAGAAAGTTAACCACCAAAAAATCAGAAACTTGTGATGGGTTAAACGGTATTTGATACCCCAGTAGGAAAGGTTAACAGACATCATTTTTGTTTTAAATTACTTTTCATTGAGGAATTTATTTATGTTATTAACTAAAACATAAGGAAACATACTTACTTGTCAGGTTGACTTTCAACTTTTTCTAGATTTCTTATACAAACTCATATTTTCTCTAAAAGACGAGTATCTAGGATAACTTGTTCACATTAAGAGCACTATAATAAACTTATAGAGAATCACCTAATCCACAAAAGAAAACTATAAAATTCCCATGTCTTTAGACTAAAACCAAAACCAAAACCAAAAAGGTTAGTACATGATCAGATAATACCGAAAAAGGATAATCCTTTATAAAAAAAATCTATTCTTAATCTCCAAAATTTGTCAAACAATACCCAAAGTTCAACAAAGACCATTCAATAAACATATATCCATAAAATTCTTAAAAGTAATCAAAACTAATATTGAAACCCAAATCTCTGAAGGATTTAATCACATAGTCTTCCAAGATAAACCTTAACGTTTATCTCCAATCATCAGTTACTCTTAGAGGATCATACTAAAAAGTAATTAACCTAATCACATATCCTCCATGATAGGTTAATAATTTTCATAGATAACCCAAAATCAACTTATTCTAGATTCATAAGATCATCTAACTAAAAAGAATTTGTCATACTAACCAGGGACTTCACGTAGTCTAGTGGTAGGCAATAAATACCAGTTGCACTTTTGTTGTGGGTTCGATTCCCCCAGCTTTGTCCAACGTGACGGGTTGTCACACGGTCTGCGTGTTTTCCTTTTTCCAAAACTATATAATTCTAAAAACATTCCCTAAAAAGAGATAAAATCATCAAAAATAACCATAACATAATTTAACCTCAATTTTATCTCATGCCTTTCATTTTCCATCATAACATATAGTAACCCATAATTACCTCAAAAGTAAGGATCATATAAACCCAAATGGTTCTTTATAACTATGTCCACAAACAAAGAGATAACTATTCCTTGAATAAAATTTTCATATATCAAACATCAGGGTTACACATACTATAAAAAGTCTTCTAATGTAACCCCATCATCAAAAGAGACTTAACACTTTTAATAATTTAACCATCCTAAGATCTACCATAACTCTTGAATCCCTTATATGTTGAATTCTTACTCATTAAAAATTCTTCATGACCCATTAACAATTCCTTTCCAACTTATTCTGAAATACTTCTTTCCTATAAACAAAATCATGAATAATATCCTAAGATTCCAAAATAAGAAAACATATGTTGAGAAATAATCCATACTTTTGATTGGTTATTGTCAGTTTCTTCATCCTCAATCAGAATGGCATTAGGTATTGGTAAACGAATATTTGTACGATCTTGGTGATCCCATTCCCAAAACTTCTTCGTAGGACATGTGTTTGCATAATGACCATTCACACCACATTTAAAACATTCAATTGATCCCTCAAAAAAGAACTTCTTTCCCTTTTCTCGAGTCAACTAGATGCTTCCTTTTTCCAAGGTAGTTTCTTGCTTTATGACCTTCATTTCCACATCTATAGCATATTTCTGTCCCTTTGAAACATTTTCTTAGGTGTTTCTTTCCACATCTTTGACACATAGGTTTTTGAACACACTTACCTTTATGATTATTACCTGAACTTTCGTAGGGATTTGTTTCTCACATATATGATGCCTTATAAAAATCACCAAGGTTTAGGTGGTCAATCATGACTCCAAATAGTTGGTTGAGGATAAACACAAGATTTCTCATTGAAGCTCCCATATCATTCAGTTTCTCGCTTAGAAAATTGTCACAGTTTCATTCACATCCACTATTACTTTGGTGCCTGCTAGTTCCAGCCATTTACTAAAACCAAAAAGGTCAGTGTGAGCATATCATCAAAATCATCATATAATAATGAGGAAGATAAACACTAAGATATAGTTATCCAAGTTATCTCAAACTCATTCTAGCTTTCAAAAAAAATGACTCCATCTAATATACTACCCATTGTGGTTATACACAAATTGTCACTTATGCTTAAACAACACTCTAACCTATAAAGTTATCTAAACCGACCTTTGAAACCAACTATAAGGACCCGACCTTAAAAAATTACATAATCATGAATTAAATGAATAATTCACGTAGAGGATCTTTTCAGGTTTAGAGTTTTATAGAATTAGAACATAACTATTACATCTCAAAAGATTACAAAGTAGACACTTCTAATAAGTTTCCATAAAATAAAACTCTAAAAAAGAAAAATGTCTAGTTCCATGTTTTAGATAACATGTCTTTCCTTGATCCCATCCTTGACCCTATTCATCTTTAAGTCCTGTGGAAAACATTTAAAAAACTTGGGATGAGCATAAAAATCCCAGTAAAGGATACACAAAGAAGGAAAACTGTTAGTTTTTCTAAACAACAAGTAAATCATGAATAATTTATCAAAGTAATACTTTTTCACCTTTATGAAGTAGAAAATACTCTTCACTGGATAAAATATCACTACTTATCCTTTGTAACCAAAAGATTACCATAAACCCATATAAAGAAAAATAACATATAAAGGAACTTGGGACATAATCATACTTAAATGTAATAACCATACGGTCGACTTCCACACATATCACTACATGGAATAGTCATACGACCAACTTCCATACCCAATGCATTGGAGGTTATAATGTAACCACCCATCCTGGTATTCACAGAACCACTCGTCATATGGTTTATCACATAACCACCCATCAAATTTCCAAGTACCATTACAAAATCATAATACATAAAAAAATATAATGGAAAGAAAACATTTTCACATTTCAATCACAATATATCACTTAAATATATTGACATAACAAATCCATTATCAAAACCATTTTTAATACCAAAATACATAAAATGGTATAGGGTATTTATTTACTTTTAAAAATATTATGGCTTGTTGAGGAAGCCAAGGATCAAATAATACTCGCGGCGGCGGAAAGGTTGTTGTCACCACGTACATTAAAAAGAAACATTCCATTTTTTCGTTTAGTAAAATGCTTCATAGAAAAAGATTCCTTTTTAATAAAAGTAAAAGTCAAAGGGATTTATAAACTGTATAAAATAAAGTTGTGTATAAAATAAATATACCTCAATGAAAGGAGATTGAGACGAAGTCCCGTTCAAATAACGGTATCCTTAGATTAAGGATAAATCAATTACTTAATTATGTGAGACAAGTATAAATACACCCAATATAAGTGGATATTAAGTGTAAAACAATCAGATTAATTCACACAGATTCATATAATGACATATTCAAGGAGTAAAAGTTTAACCCAAAGAATTTAAATTTAGTTAAGAAGTTCCCTTGCAAAAATTTGACAGCCTAACAGCATCACATTAAAATTCAGAATATGAGTTGATGAGAGAGAAAATGGTATCTCATCACTTGAACATAAAATTTAAATCAATGAGGATATATAATAACATATCCCAACATAACAATATGTGAATTAAAATACCCAACAAAAATTAGTCTTTTTAAAAAGAGGAGGGTGAAAGGTTCCCTTACCGATTTGGGTAACTTTCGAAACGTACACCCCATGAAAGAAGGACTATTCAACATTGATGTAAATACCCATAAACAAAATTATATTACACAAAGAGTAGAATAATGGGAAGTATGTACAACACTCAAAGTAAATAGTGTCAAATGTAGCATAAATCTCACTGGAATAAATGTGAGATGAAAAATCCCCTACGAAAACTCGGCTGCCTAACGACGCCACTTAAAACATCCAAAAAATGGATTGATGAAATAAAATAGGGTCTCTCATATTATGACCATAAAATTTACAGTAATAGGAATATAAAATAAAATCCCCCAACATAAGAAAGAGGAGGTTTAAAAAATGACACAAAAGAGAGTACTTAAAAAGAAAGACAGAGGTAGGATACCTTACCTCAAGTCCGACTTGTCTTGTTCATTTCTTTATATTCCTGAATAATAAACTTTTTCCAATTTATAATTGCTTAAGGAACTCCTTTAAAGATTATTATTCAGTTCATATCACATATTATAATTTTATAATAATTGGTTAATAATGTGAGTTCATATCAGACGTTTTTGTCGATGTTCGGTACATGAGTCAAAATTGAACTTGTTGGAAAATAATTTTCCATGTAGTTATAGGTAAAATATCTCCAAAATAGAATTAATTATTTAAATATCATATATATCCAGTATATATCTATTTTATACTATTCAGTAACATTTTTATATAAAAAATGAAATGCACCGTTCATGGAGACGGTAAGTCGTACGTACGCATGAACGCTACTTTCATTTCTTTGTCATATTAATGGAATTAAAACTAAATGAGAGATATATATATTATAATTCCAGAATGATATCCATCATTTAGATGTAATATATGACATATATATCCATTATATATATGTACTTATAATAGTACATAACATTTGGAGATAAGAAATGAAATGTACCGTTCATGGAGACGGTAAGCCGTACGTATGCATGAATGCTACTTTCATTTCTATTTCATACTTTAATGGAATGAGAAAAATAACGATACATAGGTATATTATAATTATAGTATAATATAATATATAACATCATTAAATCCATCCTTTATACATCCCACATATGGTATTAACGATTCAAATCACTTTGAGGGGGCGGTAGTTTGGACTTCCTAAAATGAAATTATCGTGTTTACCTATTAAGGAAACCATAAAGGTATGACATAAATGAAAAATAAATAAGCATAAGGAATAAATAAACATAATGTATATATCGTATATAAATACAGTGACATCTTAATGGACACCATGAGAGGTGTTAAAAAAATATTGAACAATCATCATTTCGTGAGGCAGTAATTCGCCACCCACAGAAACAGTATGTTCTTTAATCATTAGATGGAGGTGTATATGAGTGTATCTCAAATAATCCTAATAAAATCATCCTAGTATCTTTAAGATACTGGTGTTTTTACAAAATAAAGGAATAAAAAGCGTTTATGGGGTTGGAGAAGCAAAATAAAACAAAATAACACAAGTGAAGACATTACCTTTAAATTGGGTAACTCCTCTTGGTTTGAACCAAAAGGGTTTCTTGAAGAGTTTCCTGACTAAGGTAAGGATTCTAGAATGAATAGAGGGATGTGGAGAGATAAAATTAGTAGATTTTGTCCGAGACAAAGGCTTGAGAGGGGTGGGTAAGGAGGTAGAGTTGGGGGCCTTTTATAAGAGGGATGAGGGGCACTCTTAGAATGTCTTGAAAAGTTACTTTTTTATAAAATGATTTTCAGATATTAAAGGTCCCAAAATTATATATTTCGAGGGTAAGGTGATAAGGGTTATAAATATACCCATCTAATAGGTTTTTGACAAGTGTAAGTCTTATATTTTACCTTATCTTCTCATTTTATTTAAATCATTCATTAATGAAGTAATCACTGCATCATCATGGTGTCATAAATAAATTTATTTATTTAATGTCTAAAAATTATAAAAAAAAATATCATGATGTAGGAAATATTTTTATATTTCTAATGAATATTTATAGTCAAAAATATTACGTGTATAACCCCATGTAAAAATTGTTTTAGTAATACAATACATGTTTGTGACATTTTTATTTTAACTTTAAATAAAAAGTTATTAATATCATTTTCCTACCAAAGTGGATCCATGGGGTCCGCAAGTTGACCCATGGATTGTATTGGTCGGCCATGACTCATCCAATAAGGGTAGGACATGTTTCAAGGTCATTTTATATTATTATAACATTATCTTTATCTTAAATTACACTAATTACCTTTAATCGTGATTAATAAAACTTAAAAGTTACTATTCACCAATAATTTATTTTAATCCCATTGAACCAAATTTTAAATCCTAATGATAACTATTTATGTCGGATTTTTGAAATTCAAATCATTGAAGTGGTAAAGTTTCATTTAAATGAAAAATCAGTTTTTTAACTACCACTTAGTGGTTTCACTATTCATCAAAAATTGAAGTTTTTTAGAAAAATACCAAAAAATCATCCTAAGCTATATTTGATATTCCGAATTCAAAAATGATGTCTATTTTACAAATTTAAAAACATATAAGTTTCATTAATTTAATAATCAATTTCTGCTGTCAAAACAAATCGCGTGTTTTTAAGAAACAATATCTATTAAAAGATTAACACTAGTTTAAGTCCAATTTCAAAGTGAAATTAATACCAATGACCACCATTGGATTAAATAGTAAAAATATATTCTATTTTCACTTTAAAACTAATTAAAAAGTTGATATAATCATATAAATAAATTAGATTAAAAAGAGGTTTTGAATTAAAATACAAAATTTTTCACTTATTCATTAAAAATAGACTTTATCAAAAAAATAACAAAAACCTACACAAAGTAAATTTTGATTTCCCGATTCTAAATAAGGGTTTTATTTGGTCCAATATAACATATAAAATTGTCAACAAGTGTATTTAAAAATGGTTCTCCATCAAAAGGCGGTTAATCGACCTTTTAAAGAATATTAGAATATTTACTCTTAAAATTGGATTCATTCGCATTTTAAGCCTCTAACATTTATTGGATAAAAGTAAAAATATTTGGCAAACATATATAATCATTTTGTAGTTAGTTTTTTTCATTCCCTCCATTACAACGACTAGGAGTTAACTACCAGTTAAAATAGTATTATTCTATTATTAGAGTGCAACGTAAGATTTTCAAGAAACTCGTTGTTGCGTATTGGGTGCGCCATCGAGCATAGCATTCCCTTTAAATTAATATTAACATTTTATTCACAAAAATGGATAAATATAAAAATTTCATATTCTTTATATACCTTGGGTGTTACATTAGGAATTATATTAATGTAGTTTTGAAAAATAAAAAACTTGCATGCAGGTTGAAAACCCATCACATCTAGTGAGGTGGTGGGGATTGAACCCATGATGGAAGGATAAAAAGGCATTCACACCTACCACTATCCTAGATGATTTCCTGGTATATATGACATTATTTTATTTAAATAATTAGATGAATAAATATTAATGATGAACCAGTAGTATTACTTTTTTCATTTAGATATTAAGCTATAACCATATTGGTTTTGGAAAATATTCATATGTAGATATAAAGTCTTGTTTTATAGATCTTACGATCTATTAAATGTGAATTTTAGTGCTTCAGGAATAAAAAAATTCAATTTTTAGATATTCATTTCTTGAAATAATGGATAAATTGGAAATTTATTAAAGAAAAAAAAAGGATGAAATTGTTTCTATAGAAATATATCATGTAAGTATATTTCCTTATATTCTTAAGAAATACAATAATTACTCAATTTTTGGAAAACGATATTGAAATAAAATGTTATCCTAACACTTTCACTTTTATTAAACCAATGGTCTTTTAAATCATCATGTACTTGAAGTTTTGGGCCCCACATCATTCCATTAATCATTCAATTGTTTTTGATCAGTGACCTGAATAAATACCAATAATTAATTATTTTTGTCTCCAAGTTAGTATTTTCACTTTCCATTAACTTTCTCCTTTGTAGAAACCTAGTTATATGTTATTCCATGTGACCTCTGTACTTTTCAATATATATTATTAATAGGATATTTTTATAAATCATTTATGATGTGGTATTTGAACAAAGTATTTTTCAAATATCAAACAATTTATTAAAATGATTAAATTTAAATTGTGAGGATGCAATTTATTTAAGGTGAGGATAATGTAACACCTCAAAAGATTAAAATAGGAAAATCCTATTCAATGTCGTGTAGGACACTCAACACCAATCATAGAATGGAATATAAATTATTAAGGATTTTTTATATGATTATTATTTTAAATAAATTTAATTTATTTTATATCTTGAAAGGAACATAATACTGAGTTATCTTGTGTCACATGCAACAATGACTTTCTTCGACATCTTGCGTTACAAGCAACACTTTCTTTTACTGAATACTACTAATATCATTATTTATAATGAAAAATATCTCCAATACATTAAATTGGTGTTTTTGAATAAGATTATATAACTTATGAAAATATATGGTTTAATTTATTTTTTATAAAATTAATATAAATGAATATAAAAACCAATTTAATATAAAGGAAATGATTTTATAAAAATATATTTTTATCTTCCAAAGGAATTTTACCCTAATAAATTAAATTTATTACTATTAGTGAATGATATTTATAAAATTTATATATTATATTTTAAATAAAAAAATTTAACATTCATCTAATACATTTTATAATCAAAAGATAAGAAACAAATCTAATTTTATGCATAATAATATGTATTTTTCTAAAGGCAATTTTGCTTCTGTTTATGGGAATAATTTTTTTAAAAATAAATCCTGAAACTATTATAATTTTTTTTGAAAAAATAAACTTTATTTTTTAATGATTTATTTTAAAATTATGATAGGTTTTATTTTATTTATTTTTCTGATTAGTTTTATTTTTTGATGAATACTAAGAAATACCAAATTTTAATTGAAAACTGAATTTTCATCTAAATAATTTATAAGGATAATCTATATTTTTTATTGGATTTAAAGAAAAATTAGATCAATTATAAATTTAGTAATTCAATTTAATTCATTTGGAATCATTTTCAAATTTAATTTATATATATAAACTTAGTAAACCTTCGAATATTTCACTTTAAAACCACACATTCTCATCATGTCCGTGGAATTAATTTTAAATAAATTTATACCACTCCAATTATTTGAATTCTTAAAATGGACTCCATATTTTTCATCACAGTAATTTATAATTTATATTAATCTAATAAATGTTTTTTACCCAAAATATTAGTGAAATAAATTAAAATTAATTACAGCGATTAAGGTAAAAATGAGTTTACTTAGTGATTAAACTTTCACCATAATGAGCCAAATGACCTAGGAAATTTTCCAAAAAACCTTTTATGGACATATGTTAATCATACCACCTCTTGGATCAAAATTTATAATTATTTTTGGTAAATTATTTAAGGAATACTTCCCAATGGTGATTACCTTTTGGTATTTACAAAAAATAGCACTCATCCTCCACTATAAAATGGTACTTACTCTCCCCACTGCTTAACACCTATAAATCCAATTGTATAAACCAATATATGACCCAATTACCCCAAAAAGTTCCTCCCCTATTCCTATAATCCTTAGTATGTTCTGAAATAACGCCTTTTACTATTTTAGTGCACTTATAATAAGGATACCCAAAGAAGAGTTAATATTATTCTAAAAGCGTTTTCATTTTATTTCCTTCTCCACCTACTTAAGTTTCATTTATATAATTCTTATATAATAACCTTATTATATTAAATATACATATATGTTTTTATATTAGGAGTACTACCTACAAATTCACACCCTTCTATCAAATGAGATATGTAATCATTGTTCGTGTGTTTTGTGGACTTCCACTTCATGAATTGATGTCATTTGTTCTTCCATTACCACCTTTAATGGTTGATAATAATGATATTATTATAGTTTATATATTATATATAGTATATTTTTAATTTATTTATTCTTCTAGAATAATTATAGAATATATTCCATCATTATTTCCATTTTTTGAGAATACTATAACGTTGTTCCTGTGTACGGTGGACTATCGTCTCATAAAGCGATGTGATTCATTCACGCTTTACATGAAATGTATTAAGGTTGATTTTAATAAAACATATATGGTATATATTAAATAAATAATATACTAAAATTATAATATATATAAATAAAATTTAATTTTCTTTCTCTCAATATGAAAATAAAATGGAAATATCATTCATCCGTACATACAACCTACCGTCTCCATGAATGGTGTATTTCATTTCTGATATCTAAATATTAAATATTACTATAAATACATATTTCATGAATATATATTATTTTTAAATCATGATTTAAATTACTTATATGATGGTACCATGATTAAAGTAATAGGAATGAATAATAACATCTCAAAACACACTTGAAAACAATGCAATTAACACCTGAAACAATGAAAATAATGAAACATTATTAACAAACTGGTTATAATATGATATAAAAGGATTATATATGATATCATAAATATTAATACTGTTATTTTTTAATTTGAAAAAATTCATAAAACCAATATATAGGAGTTTAAATAGAATTCAACTAAAAGGAAGTGTAAGTTAATGGGTTTCATCTTAATTTGGTTTTATTGAGGCATATTATCATATTATGAACCTATTTCCATTTATATATTGTTTTTATTTCAGTTTGAATTATGATATCATGAAAAAATCATTCCTAATGGTATTTTATGTATTAATTTTAATTATTTCATGTAAGGATATTTGAATTAAAAGTTACCAAGTGGTAAAGAATTGCATAACTCAACTTCTTTTTCATTGGGTTATATTATTTTTCCTTGTCATTAATATTATATGATTTTGTGGATAATGAATTTTTATTATCTTATGTTCTATTTCGACTTATTTCACATGTATTTATAGCTTACACAAATGATCGATTCATTGGTTGATTCTCACTTCAATATTATGATATTTACAATGGTTTGCTTCACAATATCATTTTAATCAGGATTGTTTACACTTGAATTTGAAATAAAGATGATTATTTGATTATTTTTTCATAAAAATATTAATTTTTTATCCTATTGTTATTAATGATCTTTTTGAAATAATAGTACCATTTTTCACTCTTTGGTACATATAATATTTTCAAAATTATTTTAAGAAAATCATACTTCATTTCACTCTTCATCCAAAAATCTATTTTCTTTTAAAACCATGTTTTATAAAAATGTATTCAAAAATGGTTTTAAACTCATAAAATTATTTATTAAATGATTTTAAAAAATAATTCCAAATTAATATTCTATTCATTTTTTGAATATGGAACATTCTAAACTTTTTACATTGCAAATGGAATGTTCTTTTTACCTTGTATGACATATATGAATTTACTCTTCATCATTTCATCGAATCTTACTTTTAATGTTTATAATGTTAAATTTTAAAATAAAATGTTTTCAAAATTTATTTTCAAATAAAAAGAGTTTTCTAAATAATTTTCAAAATAATAATTATATTTTCCTCAAGAAGTTTTTTTAAAGTTATTTTTATTCATCAATGATAACAACCCTTATTATTACTCTAATGGATATATAATTTACTAATACCATCATTATTCTACCTCTGGATGGTTTAAATTTTTTTGAACAAGGATAGTATTGACACTAACTTACCTGATTTATTTTTATTTTCATTAAATTCCCCTTGAAATATTCACTTTCCTTTGATCATTGGACATTAAATTTATCCTAATTATCCATATAATTTTTCGTGGATTTGATTATTTCCTAAACCTTATTCCATTTTTTTATATGGTGTTTAATTTGATTCTTATTTGATTTATTGGGTAAATATTTATAAATTTGTAACCTTTAATTAATAAGGAATTTTATAAGGCACATTGTTTATGAATTAAAACGATTATTCGATATATGAGGAATGATTTTGACAAGAATGACATTTGTTAGGGAAAACTTTAAAGTAATCCCCTAGATGCATCACTAGTCTCATGGGATGACTTTAGTTGGATAGAAACCCTTTTAATTTTCTTCTAAGATGTTTTAAACTATCATGAGGATATATCTTGACAGTAGTGTCTTTTGATAGGTTTTGACACAAATTAGATGCATTTCTACACACATACATAAACTTACTTGATGATAGATCTTAACAGTAACCATATTGAGGATAGATATTGATAGATCAAATGTAAAATATGATGAATTACATTATTTTTTATATTCCTTGAGATCATTCCATTAGTTATAATATACATGGTCATGGTCATGTGATTATTTATATGGCATTATTTGATCATCTTTTATTCCATCCATATTATGCTCAAGTTAATGGTTAAATGGAATGTGTTTCTAATTATTTATCTTTCCATATGACTGATATGCATAGATATTCTAGATGGAAAAAATTAATTCATAAAAAAATTCTGATGTAGTTTTTGTATTCAATTGTAATAAAAGACTGAAGTATGTATCTAGTTTACCAAGACTACTAAATAGGTCGATCCTTCGAGATGCAAATCCTTGTATCTCATGCCAATATTGTAATGCCCCGACCCCAGTTACCTAGAGTTGGTGCATTATTATGTAACATTGGCATGATCACAAAAGATCAAGTCTCGAAAGACTGATTAGTTTAGTATCCTTGGAAACAATAAATACATTCATAAATGTTACATTACATCATAAAATTAAAAATTACAATAACATGGTCTCCATAGTCCACACTCATATCCCCTTAAGACTATCCCTACAGGTCAGTCATAAAATATTTCTTCAGATCCTTAAAAAAAATTAAAACATAGAAAGGGGTGAGATCAGATGCTCAGTAAGGATAACAATACCTACCGATGCATCAAGGAGATATAGAGGGCTCCACCCGTCACTTATTAAGTCCAATGCATTCCTCATATGAACAGGTTTAAACATATCATAAACCATAACATAATCGTATCACATAAAACATGTATAAAGGAAACATAACATTTCCACATTTCAATCACAAGATATCAATACAACACATTGATATAACAAAAACATTATCAAAACCATTTTCAATATCAAAATAAAAGAAATTTAAAACTTGGTATATATTTTTCATTTAAAAAAAAGTTATGGCTTGTAGAGGAATCCGAAACTCAAATAATGGTCACGGCGGCGGAGAAGTCATTGTCGCCGCATACGTACTACAAAAAAAACATTCCTTTTTGTCATTTAGTAAAATGTTTCATATAAAAAATATTCCTTTTGAATAAACGTAAAAGTCTAAGGGGTTTATACATCATATAAAAGAAAGTTGTGTTTAAAACAAAATATGCCTCAATGAAAGGAGATTGAGATGAAGTCCCTTACAAAGATCATTTTTTAAATAAAATAGATCTATTATGTGTATTCACTATAAGTACATATAAATAATGTACAAATACAAGATAGGAAATGATAATATCATGACATAATTTGAAATTAGGAGATTAACCCAAAGAACGGAAATTGGGTTAAGAAGTTCCCTTACAAAGATCATTTTTTTAAATAAAATAGATCTATTATGTGTATTCTCTATAATTACACATAAAGAATGTACAAATACAAAATAGGACATAATAATATCATGACATAATTTGAAATTAGGAGATTAACCCAAAGAACGGAAATTGGGTTAAGAAGTTCCCTTACCTCGTGTCTGACTTGACTCGATCATTCTTTAACCTCCTCAATAATAAACTAGAGTTAATTTCTATTTTCTTAAGAACCTTTTTAAAGTTCATTATTCCTTTTATATCACTTATTACCATGTTATGAACATTATGTAATTATTTAAGTTAATAACGGTCGTTTTGTCGATCTTTGGTACTTGAGTCAAAAATAAACTTCTTATAATTACAAGTTGTTCATGTGGTAAAATATCCATTATATCTAGAATTATATTCATGATTTAGATATCATATATATAAAAAATATCCAGTATATACATTCATTTATAATATTACATAACATTTAGAGGTAAGAAATGAAATTCACCGTTCATGGAGACGGTAAGTCGTACGTACGCATGAACGGTACTTTCATTTCTATTTCTTATTTAATGGAATGAAATCATAATGATATAAAGGTATATTATAATTCCAGTATAATATCATGTGTAATATCATTTACTCCATCCTTTACACGTCCCACATATGGCATTAACGATTCAAATCACTTTGAGGGGGCGGTAGTCTGCACTTCTTAAAATAAAATTATCGTGTTTACCCATAATGGAAGTCATAAAGGTATGTCATAAATAAAAAATACAGAAGAATAAGGAGAACATAAACATAAAATATATCATATATAAAAATAGTGTCATTATAATGTCCACCACGAGAGGTGTTAAAATAATATTGAACAATCATCGTTTCGTGAGGCAGTAATTCGCCACCCACAGAAACAGTATGTTCTTTAACCATTAGACAAAGGTGTGTGTAAGTGTAAATCAAATCCTTGTTATAAAAACATCCTATTATATTTAATATACTAGTGTTTTTACAAAATAAAGGAATAAAAAGATTTTACGGGTTTGGAGAAGCAAAATAAAACAAAACAACATAAGAGAAGACATTACCTTTAAATCGGGTAGCTCCCCTCGGTTTGAACCAAAATGGTTTCTTGAAGAGCTTTCTTCCTAAGGTAAGGCTTCTAGTATTAAGGTAGAAATTTCGAGAGATTATTTGGGCAGATTTTGGCCAAGCCAAATGGCTTTTATGGTGTGAGTAAGGTGGTAGAGGTGGGGGCCTTTTATAAGAGGAGAGGAGGCACACTCTTGGAAAGTCATGAAATGTTACATTATTATGAAGTGCTTTTCGGATTTCAAAGGTCCCACAATTATATATTTCGATGATAAGGTGAAAAGGGTTCTAAATATACTCGTCCAATAGGTTTTTGACAAGTGTAAGTCTTGTATGTTACATTATATTTTCATTTTATTTAAATCGTTAATTAATGAGGTAATCGCTGCATCATCATGGTGTCATAAAAAATTTAATTTATTTAATGTCTAAAAATTATAAAAAAAATTACTATCATGTAGGAAATATTTTTATCTTTACAATGAATATTTATAGTTTAAAACTTAACTTATATAACCTCATGTAATAATTGTTTTAGTAAAACAACACATGTTTGTGACAATTTTATTTTTTACTTTAAATAAAAAGTTATTAATGTCATTTTCTTACCCAAGTGGCTCCATGGGGTCCCCAAGTTGACCCATGGATTGTCTTGGTCTGCCATGACTCATCCAATAAGGGTAGTACAAGTGTAAAGGTAATTTCATATTATTATAACATTATATTTACCTTAAATTACACTAATTACTTATAATCGCGATTAATAGAACTTAAAAGTTACTATTCACCAAAAATTATTTTAATCCCACTGAACCACATTTTACTTCCTAATGATAATGATGCATTTTGGATTTTTGAAATTCAAATCACAGAGGTGGTAAAATTTCATTTAAACAAAAAATCAGTTTTTTAACTACCACTTAGTGGTTTCACTATTCATCAAAAATTGAAGTTTTTCAGAAAAATACCAAAACTTCACTCTAAGATATAATTGATATTCTGAATTAAAAAATGATGTCTATTTTAAAAAATTCCAAACATATAAGTTTCATTAATTAATTTTATAATTAATTCCCGTTTTCAAAACAAATAGCGTGTTTTTAAGAAACAATATCAATCAAAAGATTGACAATTGTTTATGTCCAATTTCAAAGTGAAATTAATTCTAATGACCACTGTTGGATAAAATGGTAAAAGTATATTCTAATTATACTTTAAAACCACTCAATAGTATAATTTATCACTATAAATTATTCTGATTAAAAATGTTGTTTTTAAGTATTTTTCACTATTTATCGAAAATTGGAAGTTCTTGGAAAAATATCAGAAAATCAACATAGGCTAATTTCGATATTCCGAATCCAAAAATAAATTCCATTCTGAAATATAAAATTTATATAATATCATAAAGTGGGTATTACTATTTATAATGACTACTTTGATTGGTCGCGGTGTGTTAGGATCTCGAACTTGCGTACAATGCAAGATATTGTATTATTGAAAGAGAACCATATCGTGAAAGCTTGGGGTGTTACATTCTACCATCCTTCAATAAATCACGTCCTCACAATTTGAAAATGTTCTTCTAAAATAAAAGGTTCAAAGTAGAAAATACCTTTGTGGAAAACCCATATCGGAAATAGGGTTAATAAAAATATAACTTTAAAAGAAAGAAAGAGAAGTACAAAGGTCACTTAAGATATCCCATACTAGAATTCTATAAAAATATGGATATGGAGGAGAAACAAACCATCAAGTTCTGATGGAGAGTTATAGAAAATAGGATTAGGAGAATGTTAACTAAAAGAAAATCACAAACTTGTGATTGGTTAAACGATCATTGATTCCCCAGTAGGAAAAGTTAACCGACAACGTTTTTGTTTTAAGTTACCTTTCATAAATTTGAGGAATTTATTTAGGAGATTTACTAAGAACGTAAGGAAATATACATACTTTTCATGTAGAATTTCATTCTTTAATAAATTTTTACCACAAACCCATTTTTCACTCAAAAAGATAATATAACTCAAAAATATTATATTTATCGTAATCGTACAAGGTTCCAAATATTAACACATACCATTTAGATTAGGAAAAATGTTTTGTAATAACCAGGGACTTCCTGTAGGCTAGTTGTAGGTAATAAAGTCCTGTCGCACTATGGTTGTGGGTTCGATTCCTACGGCTTTGTCCGACGCGACGGGTTATCCCCCGACCTGCAGGTTGTCCTTTTCCTAAAACTATAGTATTATAATATTCCAAAAATAATATTCAGAAATGTTTTAAACTTAAACAATACTATCCAAAGTTCAACTTAATCTATTCCAAACTTTATAGTTATCCAAAATACCTCTGTCCAGACTTTCTCTAAAGGGTCTCTAAATTCCAAAATCAATTGTAACGCCAGATTCCCCAAACAAAGTAAAGTTTCTCTTATTGACACATACTAAAAATATTATTACTTTCATCATATTAAAAACTTAATGAAAAAAAATATTGTAGTACAATCCTTATATATATCACATTATTCTTATAACCATAATATGTTTCTTGAGTCCAAAAACACAAATACAATAATTATTCAACTTCATCTGTAGTAACAACATAAGCTTGGCCTTGATCCCTTGGCCTTTTCTGAGGTAAGTTTCCCTGATGCTTAGGATATTCATTTGCATAATTCCCCATTTCCCTACAATTAAAGCATTCAACATTAATAGCCTCTTTCTTTCCCTTGCAATCACGAGCCTGGTGACCTTTTTCTCCACATTTATAACAAACTCCCATTCCTTTTAGGCGAGTACCAGGGTGATTCTTCCCACAAGTATCGCATAATGTAAAATCCTTCTTTCCCTTTTTCCCTTTATCTATATCTTGTTCCACCGTTCTCTTCTTATCTTGCTTTATTTTATTGTCATAAGATTTTGAGAATTCCTTTTCTGTCTTGATAGAACATGAGATTATATCTTCGCACGTTGATAAAGATTGTGATACTAATGATCGACGGAGAAATGGTTTTAACCTGTCAAAGAAAGAATCGATCTTACTTCTTGGGTTATGTATATAATCTACCGCATGCCACTCTAACCTTGTAAAGTTATCTTTATACTTTGCAACATTCTCATCCTACTTTTTCATTAGACTGAGAAATTGTCTTTCCATATCCGCTCGATGGTCATGAGGAAAGTATTTTTCTAAGAAAATTTCTTTAAACTCTCTCCATTCCATACATGATACTTCTTCATCTTGCTTTGTATTTTGAATCAATGAACACCATTGATCAACATCTCCAGTGAGGCGGTAAACTACCATGACAACTTTTTCCCTTTCACTACTCCCCAAGGCATGGAATATTTTCTCTAAGGAATTTATCCATTGTTCAGCTACTAAGGGATTTGTACTCCCATTGAATGTTTGTGGTTGTTGCCTCATGAAGCGGTATAACATTGATCCTCCACGTTACGGATCAGAGTGCTCCATACGAGTAAGGTTATTATTCATAACCTGAGTGAGTTGTCCTATTATGGTGATAAGATGATTAGCACCAGTTGTATCACCAGATCCACTATAATTATCTTGAGCAGGAGGGAAATCCCTACATGGAGTGCGTGCATTGATACGGTTCCCATTCCTTCCACTAGGCACCATTTCTAAACAATGGCATAAACTAGATCAGTTTATGAATCAAAATACATAATTCCATACTTGTAAAACACTTAACATAAATTGAACAGTTTATGGATATAATCCATAATCGTAAAAAAAATCTTTGAGGAAGTATATACTCATATACCCTTAATAATGGTTTGTAAATAAAATGGGAATTATCCTAAGCATATCCCCCGGGAGTGTCGTAACCAAGAGTGCAGCAAGGCCCGTTGTCATGCACCAGTTCCTGTTCGAGTCTAGCTCAAAGCGGTGTTTTTGGGTTTTACCCCTAGGTACATCTGGGCCAGAGCCGCCTCTACCTGCTCGTATCCAGACAGGGATGTATTGCTCAGAAAACTCACAAAATCTCTATAATACCAAAATTCTAGGAAGTTATTCTCTATTAATCCTCAAAGTCTATCTTAGGGCTATGTGCTCAAATCAGAGTTTATCTAAATCTAGATTCCAAGGTTAGTACTAAACTGCATCCAATACCAACTGTAACACCCCGACCCCAGTTACCCAGAGTCGGTGCATTATTACGTAACATTGGCATGATCACAAAAGATCAAGTCTCGAAAGACTGATTAGTTTAGTAGCCTTAGAAACACTAGATACATTTATAAATGTTACATTACATCATAAATTGAAAAACTACAATAACATGGTCTCCATAGTCCACACTCATATCCCCTTAAGACTATCCCTGCAGGTTAGTCATGAAATATTTCTTCACATCCTGAAAAAAATTAAAACATAGAAAGGGGTGATCTCAGATGCTCAGTAAGGATAACAATACAATGGAAACTTTCATAAATAAACATAAACATAAACATTTAAGGCAATGTATAACTAAAACAAAAGCCTTTTAAACTTTAACTTCAACATAATATGGCAAAAATAAAATGAAATAATTCCATTTACTTATTCACATGGATATTCTACTAGTCGAATAATCACATGCAATATCAATAACCACTTTCATAATGATAGAATTCATAATGCCAGACTATCATAACCACGTAGCCAAGGCCTCGTGCCAAGACTAAAAATAAGATTTTGTCAAGGCCTCATGCCAAGACACTATTTTGTCTCATGATACCTACTGATGCATCGAGGAGCTATAGCGGGCTTCACCTGTCACTTATTAAGTCCAATGCATTCCTCATATGAACAGGTTTAAACATATCATAAACCATAACATAATCATATCACATAAAACATGCATAAAGGAAATATAACATTTCAACATTTCAAGCACAAGATATCAATACAACACATTGATATAACAAAAACATTATAAAAACCATTTTCAATATCAAAATAAAAGAAATTTAAAACTTGGTATATAATTTTCATTTTAAAAAAGTTATGGCTTGTAGAGGAAGATGAACTCAAATAATGGTCACAACGGCGGAGATGTCATTGTCACTACATACATATGACAAAAAAACATTCCTTTTTGTCTTTTAGTAAAACACTTCATATAAAAAATATTCATTTTGAATAAACGTAAAAGTCAAAGGGGTTTATACACCGTATAAAAGAAAGTTGTGTATAAAACAAAATATGCATCAATGAAAAGAGATTGAGACGAAGTCCCTTACAAAAATAATTTTTTAAATAAAATAGATCTATTATGTGTATTCACTATAAGTACACATAAAGAATGTACAAATACAAGATTAGACATAATAATATCATAACATAATTTGAAATTAAGAGATTAACCCAATGGACGGAAATTGGGTTAAAAAGTTCCCTTACAAAGATCATTTTTTAAATAAAATAGATCTATTATGTGTATTCACTATAATTACACATAAATAATGTAAAAATACAATATAGGACATAATAATATCATGACATAATTTGAAATTAGGAGATTAACCCAAAGAACAGAAATTGGGTTAAGAATTTCCCTTACCTCATGTCCGACTTGACTCGATCATTCTTTAACCTCATGAATAATAAACTAGAGTAAATTTCTAATTTTTTAAGAACCTTTTTCAAGTTCATTATTCCTTTTATATCACTTATTACCATGTTATGAACATTATTTAATTATTTAAGTTAATAACGGTTGTTTTGTCAATCTTTGGTACTTGAGTCAAAAATAAACTTCTTATAATTACAAGTTGTTCATGTGGTAAAATATCCATTATATCCAAAATTATATTCATGATTTAGATATCATATATATCAAACATATCCAGTATATATATTCATTTATAATATTACATAACATTTAGAGGTAAGAAATGAAATGCACCGTTCATGGAGACGGTAAGTCATACGTGCGCATGAACGCTACTTTCATTTCTATTTCATATTTAATGGAATGAAATAATAATGATATAAAGGTATATTATAATTACAGTATAATATCATATATAATATCATTTACTCCATCCTTTATACATCCCACATATGGCATTAAGGATTCAAATCACTTTGAGGGGGCGGTAGTCCGCACTTCCTAAAATGAAATTATCGCGTTTACCCATAATAGAAGTCATCAAGGTATACCATAAATGAAAAATACAGAAGAATAAGGAAAAAATAAACATAAAATATTTCATATAGAAAAATAGTGTCATCATAATGGCCACCATGAGAGGTGTTAAGAGAATATTGAATAATCATCGTTTTGTGAGGCAGTAATTCACCACCCATAGAAACAATATGTTCTTTAACCATTAGATGAAGGTGTGTGTAAGTGTAAATCAAATAATTATCATAGAAACATCCTAGAATATTTAAGATACTGGTTTTATTACAAAATAAAGGAATAAAAAGAGTTTAGGGGGTTGGAGAAGCAAAATAAAACAAAACAACATAAGAGAAGACATTACCTTTAAATCGGGTAACTCCCCTCAGTTTAAACCAAAATGGTTTCTTGAAGAGATTTCTGCCTAAGGTAAGGCTTATAAGACGAAGGGGGGAATGTTGAAAGATTATTTGGGCAGAGTTTTTCCAAGCCAAATAGATTTGATGGTGTGAGTAAGGTGGTAGAGGTGGGGGACTTTTATAAGAGGAGAGTAGGGGAACTCTTGGAAAGTCATGAAATGTTACATTATTATGAAGTGCTTTTCGGATTTCAAAGGTCACACAATTATATATTTCGAGTATAAGGTGATAAGGGTTCGAAATCCACTCATCCAATAGGTTTTTTACAAGTTTAACTATTATATTTTACATTTTATTTTCATTTTATTTAAATCGTTAATTAATGAGGTAATCACTTCATCATCATGGTGTCATAAAAAATTTAATTTATTTAATGTCTAAAAATTGTAAAAAAATTACCATCATGTAGAAATTATTTTCAGATTTCCAATGAATATTTATAGTCAAAAATTTAATTTATATAACCCCATGTAATAATTATTTTAGTAAAACAACAAATGTTTGTGACAATTTTATTTTTACTTTAAATAAAAAGTTATTAATGTCATTTTCTTACCCAAGTGGCTCCATGGGGTCCCAAAGTTGACCCATGGATTTTCAGGGTCGGCCATGACTCATCCAATAAGGGTAGTACAAGTGTAAAGGTAATTGCATAATATTATAACATTATATTTACCTTAAATTACACTAATTACCTATAATCGTGATTAATAGAACTTAAAAGTTACTATTCACCAAAAATTATTTTAATCCCATTGAACCACATTTTAATTCCTAATGAAAATGATGTATGTCGGATTTTTTAAATTCAAATCACATAGGTGGTAAATTTTCATTTAAATGAAAAATTAGTTTTTTAACTACCACTTAGTGGTTTCACTATTCATCAAAAATTGAAGTTTTTCAGAAAAATACCAAAAAATCACCCAAAGATATAATTGATATTCTGAATTAAAAAATGATGTATATTTTACAAAATTCCAAACATATAAGTTTCATTAATTAATTTTATAATTAATTCCCACTGTCAAAACAAATAGCGTGTTTCTAAGAAACAATATCAATCAAAAGATTGACAATTGTTTATGTCCAATTTCAAAGTGAAATTAATTCTAATGACCACCATTGGATAAAATGGTAAAAGTATATTATAATTATACTTTAAAACCACTCAATAGTATAATTTATCACAATAAATTATTCTGATTAAAAATGTTGTTTTTAAGTATTTTTCAGTATTCATCGAAAATTGGAAGTTCTCGAAAAAATACCAAAAATTCAACATAGGCTAATTTCGATACTCCAAATCCAAAAATGAAGTACATTCTGAAATATAAAATTTATATAATTTCATAAAGTGGGTATTAATATTCCTTACAGCTACTTTTATTGGTTGTGGTGTGTTAGGATCTCAAACTTGCGTACAATGCAAGCTATTGCATTATTGAAAGAGAAGCGTTCGTGAAAGCTTGGGGTGTTTCAAATATAATGGTATAAGGAACCAGATCAAGGCTATGGGGGTTTGGTTCACTACATAAAATAGTATAAATGAAAAATTTTAGGTAATTTTAACCATTTTTATTTTAGTTTAACCCTCTGGAAAACATGTTTTAACCTTAACTATAGTAACAATTGTTTTGTTTTTTTACTCTTAATTATGAGAAAATATATTCACTAACAACATAACCTAATATTAATTATTTTGATTACAAGTATGGATTCCCTTTTATCAAATTCATTTTTAATAAATGGAAGGATTTAATTAATAAATACACATGCAAAATGCGATGAAAAAATATTTTCTAGAAAAATGCATTTTAAGCATAAAAATAGACTTATAATGAAGGATAAAACCCTTTTTGAATAAAATGTACTTTTGAAGTATAAAATGATTTTACTGAAAACTAAGTACTTGTTTATTATTAATAATTATATTATATATAATATTCATACATATTTTAATAATTTTTTCTTCCAACTTAATAGTTAATCTATAACTATCATATTTTAATAATAACATTTTGTTTTTCATTTAATCTCAGTGTTGGGTTTTGTATATGGTATCGAATATAGTGTTATTTTAAAATATCAAGGTGTTACATTATCCCCACTTTAATAAATTTATTCCTTGTAATTTGAACTTGGGATTGAAAATAAAGGGTTTTACATTTAAATATTCCTTTTTTGAATACCCACAATGTAAAAAGGTTTAGCAAATATTTTTCTTAAAAGATGAAAATGGAAATATGGAGGTCGTCTAGATTAACATAAATATAGGTTCCATAAAAGGATAACATTAGTGGGCTTTGAAAACAATGAAACATATAATAAAAGTGATGCCTAAAGTATAATACTAAGGGATAGAGAAAATGTTCAGGATAAAGTTAAGGGAACAAAAACCATAAATTTATAATGGTTTTAAAAGTCATTAATTCATTGAAAATGATTGTAATAGGCTACCATTTTTATTTTAATATCTTTTTCCTAGAGTTGAGTATATCATTTACTATCTAGAGTAAGATAAAAAAAGGAAACATACTTACCTAACATGTATAATTTCATCCTTTATTCATTTTCCACAAAAATATCTTCCTTTCTATAAATGATTATTTTTTAGGATGAATTTTTAATTCCTAATACACTGAAATCAACTTATAACAGATCATATAATTTATTAAAAGATTAAAATACATTCCTTGGGCCTACGGGTTGTGCATGAGCCTTGTTACTTGGGATTACGGGTCATGTAAGGGTTCCCTTCAACCCTTAAAAGGGGAATTATCCAAAATAAAATAAAAATAAGGCCTTCGGGCCATTCGGGCGAACCCTATATCTCAATTAACACCAAATAATGTTTTTAAATCCAATGTTTATCTCATACCTTTTAACTTACATTCCCAAAATTTAATTTCATTATTCCAAAATAATCATTCATATTAAACCGCATGTTAAACCTCCCAAAAATATAATTAATCACCATGATAAATAAATATATAGAAATATAGTGTAATAAACTTCACCAGAATAACATTAATCAAATTTATATAATAACATGAACGGTAATCCATCACTTGATAATAAATATCATTGAAAATATCAACTTTTTAATGAATAACTTACTAACCATCAAGTTTATCTATATCTCACTATCTGATAGATCATTATTAACCTTACATCACGTCATATACTAACCCAAAGGGTTATCTAAAGCCTTAATAGTGCATTCTTCTTAAAACATAGTAAAATATTCAAATGACCACAAAAACTCAAAAAGATTTTATCTTATAAGAGGATTCCAAAAAATAAACTTTTTCATTATTGTTCAAATTGTTTAAGTAAAAAAATCATACCAATTATGACATCACATAGGTTAGTGGTAATCATTGCACCCTTGTCACCATTCGGTTATGGGATCAATCCCTGGAGCCTTCCCAGATTTTATGGGTTATCTCCCAACATGTTTGGTGTCCTTTATATAAAAAAATATTAATATAATTCCTATAACATTTATGAAAATGTGATGAACATCCTTAAAAGTATTATTAATCCTCAAATCACTTTTTAACCACTAATTTTTTCTATAAAAATTATTTTTTTTACGTAATCAACAAATATTAATTTACTATTTTTACCTTATCATCATTGATTATATTATTCGTAATGGTTATCAATGAATTTAGACTTATGTAAAAAAATATAAAAAAAATATTCCTCAAATAACCTTACCACTAAAGCATATATTAATCAAAAGGGAGATATTCTAATAAATGACTCCAAAAATATCCTTAATATTGTTGAACACCCATGATATAAGACATCAAAATCGGTATATAAAGATTTAAACGTATGATCATCCTTATACTTGTCAATAAAGGAAATTTTTTTATATTCCATGTCTATATGTTATATTATATATTTCCATAGTTTCTATTCTATGATTTATCAAAATGGTTTGTAATGAAAATAAGAATTAACATAGGTATATTAAGCAGGAGTGTCAAACTAGGTGTACAGTAAGGTAACACTCACCATGCACTAAAACAATGGTTGAGATAAATTCAACTAGCTCATTTCAAGGTTATTTCCCCTAGATTCATTTATTCCAAAACCAAATACACTTATAGTATCTATAAATTGATGTATTGTTAGGAAAACCATATAATCACTACCTTACAAAAATATATATGGTATTATCCTACAATTAGACATATCGTTAAAGTTTCTCATTAGTTTATGTTCCCTAATCTATGTTTTTATTAATCTAATTGTATATGTATCTAGTATACATGATCTCATACTAAATTTAACAACCCTGACTCTTGTAACCTAAATATAGTGTATACATTATTATTTTGGCATAATATATTTGGGATATAACCATAGTGAATGGATCAGTTTATTAGTCTTGAATAATTATATATATACACAATTCTTATATTACATTGGAAATTTAAAATAAAAAGCATAAAAAAATATTGCATCCTTGATATTATTCATAATATCCTTATTCATATCCCATGAAAAAAACAAATAAATGGTGACCTCGTATGCTCAGTAGGGGTTGTGTATTATAGAATATATCATTACTTAATAATGAATAATCTATACATCATGGTAATTAACTGAAATGCATTCCAATTAATCAATAACATGATAAAAAAATGCATTCATGGATAATATCAATTTAGTAATATTGTGGATAATAATAGATAAATTCACAATGAGGGAAATCATGAATATTGGAAATCATGATCTCTTACATCTTCATATCTATACCATCAAGACATTAAGAAAAGACAGTTTAAATTATGGGTTGATATACAACAAAAACCATTTTAATTTGGAAACTAATTTGGATCATGAGACCTATTGATGCATTGAGGGGCTACAAAATTATGGCCCCTATTAATTACTACATGTATAATGAATTCATAATATATTAAATGATAAAGTTAATCCATGAAAAATATTCCTTATTGATAAATATGAAAATTGGGTAAAGAATATGGGATATAAATATTTTCCCTGTTAATATCATAATTATCAAAGTAAAAGACAATATATTAAAATATAATATAGTTTTGTTAATAATAATACCAAGGATACAAATAATATAGACATTTAAGAAAAAAATAATGGCCAATGATCACGTGAAATTGAATGTTTCAAGATAAATTTAACGACCACAAAATTAATCAAGATATAATAAATGATCACTAATTCAACATAAAAGTAGATTTTAGTAAAATCATGACTTTAAATAATAAATTAAATTTAAATAGAAATATTTATATTAAGGTTTCATAAAATAATTTTATTTTAAAACCATTGATTAATTTTAGAATAAGAAAAAGATAGTAATAATTTTATGGTAGAAGGAACATCCAGTAACACTGTATAAGTTAAAAAACAGTCAATCTGACATTTTTTTAAAGAATATTGAAAATTAATTTTTTAGAAAAAAATATATATATTATGTTCATGAATTTTAATAATTAAAATATAACATAAATTTTCTATACTAAATAATTTTAATAAATATATATGACTTTTATAAAATGATTTTGAAAAATATAGACACTTATGATAAATATGTCATATTAAAAGAGAAATGAGATCAGAATTTATTTTAAACACTTAATTACAAGAATAAAGTTCTAAATAAAGGGAAAAATAGAATAAAATATTAAAACTTATTAAATATATAAAGGATAAGAAAATAGATAGATTTTTTGAATTATATATTATAAGATTCCTTCAAATAAAATTAGAGTAATATCAAAATAAGATTGTAAAATAAATACTTACCTCATTTCTCAAATTCAAATTGTAACCTTGTGAATGATTAAATTTGAAATGAAACATTAATCATTATGAATAAATATTCATTCATGTTAAATACATCAAAATGGCATTATATACACCACATAAATTTAAATAAGTGTATGATACCCAATATGTCTAAATGGAGTAGAAATTGAGACGAAATCCTTTATAATGATTTTTTCATTAAAATGAGAATTAATCAATGAAGTCATTTTTTGTAACAAATTTAAATTTAAAAAATTTAAGCATACATCTATTCAAAATATTATCAAAGGTAATTTTACACATAATCATGGAATAAATAGTAAATGAAGAAGAATTATAACCCTATGAAGTGAAATTGAGTTAAGAAACTCTTTACAATGATCATAAACATGAAGTGATAATTTGTTAGAAAAGTGATTATGTGTATCCATTATAGAGATACAAAAAAACAATTTTAAATACAAAACAATAAATTTAGAGGTAAATTTACACATAATCATGGCATAACTTAGTCAATGAAGTAGAAGTATAACCCAATGAATGGAAATTGAGTTAAGAAACTCCTTAAAATGATCATAACATTAAAGTGAGAATTAATTAATGAAGTGATTATGTGTATCAAATATAAATAAAAAAATTACAAATTCAAATACTGCTTAATATAATTAGTGTTAATTTCACACATAATAATTTCATAACATTGTCAATGAAGTGTAATTATAACCCAATGAATGGAAAATGATTTAACAAACCCCTTACCTCACATTTCCCCCATAGTTGAATGTTATTTAACCTCATGTATAATGGTTTTAATAATTTTATTAATTTATACTAAAACTAAATTAATATTTATAATATCATATATTATCCTATTATAAAATCTTATCAACCATTAATTTCTAATATTTTATTACTCCCATTTTTTGGGTGTTAACTACATCATTTTCTTATACTTGTTTTATTGTAGAAGATCCAGTTCATGTATATAGGATATATTTTCATCATATATAAAATTATAGTAATGTTATAAATATCATACTTTTTCATTCAATACTTTTTTTAGAATCATTATTTAAAATATTCTCTGTAAAATTAATCTCATCTCTTTGTTGAGATGGTAGGTCATACGTACGTACAGAGAACATTATCATTTACTTAATGGGTGAAAGTGTAAAGAATTAGATGATATATTAAATTTATAGAATCAATAATATGTTATAATTATAATATATATTCATTAGTTTTATCATCATGACTATCCATGTGAGTCATTTAAGGAAAACATATTACATCGATTAGCAAGGTGTTTGTCCACTGTACACACCAGTGGTGGTTTTGATTCCTATTAGATGGAGAAGGAGAAGGATAAATAAAACTTCATAAAAATAATAACTTATTAGTATCCTATATGTACTAGTGTTATTATATTTTAATTTTGAGTACATAATTGAATATGGTAAAGGAATAAGTAAAAAATATCTTGGTGAATAAGATTTCCTTCTCTTAGAGAAACATCTCTTGGGTTAAACTTTAATCCTGAAATGGATGGTGTTTTGGAAGAAAGAAAATCTATAAGATGTGGGTAGGTATATAAGGAAGGTATTATGATAAATATTTTATAAGATAAAAGTCTCATGATTTTTATATAATATATGAGAGGTGGTATAGTTTTATAAGGGAGGGAAAGGATACACTTGGAATTACAAAAAATATTAAATAATATATCCTTAACAATCATGTAAAGTGGAACTGATTCTTCCCAATATACTAGATAAGGTATGATAAGGTATAAATAAATTTAAAAAATATAATTTATAATTTTTTTGGATAAATTATAATACTTATCTCCTAGTTAAATCATTTTAAACTCATTATATCCTTAATCGTGATAATTTAACTTTTTTACCATGATAACATAATAATATGACCAAAAATACAAAGTGACTCATAATTAAATTTGGATGTTCATATTCTATATTTGGAATCAATTTTAAAATATTTAATTTCATAGGGTATGAAATTTAATTCATTCTAATAATTAAAATCTAATGAAAAAAATTTTCTATGAAAATACTTTATGTAAGAGTAAAAAATCATTTTACCTTGAAATATTGAAATAAATTGGTTTCAACAATTTTTTTTGGTTAAATAAGATAAAACTTTTGGTTTTTAGAATTTTGGATCATGAAAATACTAATTTCATTTTCCAATCAGGTTATTAAATTTAAAGACTTGAAAATATTTTTTAATTGAATAAAAAATAACTTACCAACTCAAAAGCCAGTCTTGGGTTTGTGAACTAAAATTAATGATTGAAAATAATTTATCAAAAACATAAATATATATATATATATATTTCTATCAGAACTTATATAATATGAAAAATGTATGTGTTTAGGTAATTTTAACCCATATCTCATTATATTAACAATCCGGTAAACCCATTTTAACCTTAACTGTGGTAAAAGAATTTTTTACTATTTTTACTACTCATTCAATACTGGGATTTGGGCTACTTGTGATGAGGTATTTGTGATGGGGTCCCATCACAAACAGCCCATTGCAGAAAATAAAGTCGCAAATAGTTCTCCATTTTTATATAATTTTTTTGTGGTGGGCCCATTGAAAAAATGTATTTACGATGGGCCCATTTTCCTATCACAAATAGTTATTTAAAAAATATATAAACTATTTGCAAGGGGAACCCATCACAAAAGGTCTCGTCACAAATACTTAATAAAAAATATATATTCAATAAAATTATGATAAATTAATATTAGAAAATAATAATTTTATTATTATTAATATTAAAATAAACAATATAATATTATATAATAATAATACTAATATAATAATATAAAAAAAATATTATTATAATATTAATAATAAAATAATACTAATAATATAATAATGTTATTATTATTATTATTTATGAAAAAATAATATTAATTTTAGTAAAATAATAAAAAATTATAAAATATTAAAATTCTTAATATTCATAAAAAATATAAAAATATAAAAAATATTATTATTATTATTAAAATAAAAATACATTAAAAAATAATAATTATTAGTATTTATTACTAATTATTATTATTTATTACTATTTATTACTATTTATTACTCATTATTAGTAATTATTTCTCATTATTAGTAATTATTACTATTTTTTACTAATTATTACAATTATTTAATAATTATTACTATTTTTTACTAATTATTACTATTGTTTACTAATTATTACTATTTTTTATTAATTATTACAATTTATTACTAAGTATTAGTATTTATTACTATTTATTACTAATTATTAGTATTTATTACTATTTATTACTAATTGTTAGTACTTATTACTAATTATATTTATTTATTACTGTTTATTACAATTTATTACTAATTAATACTATTTATTACTAATTAATACTAATTACTAATAATTATTACTAATTTTTACTAATTTTTACTAATTTTTACTAATTATTACTAATTGTTACTAATTATTACTAATTGTTACTAATTATTACTAATTATTAGTGTTTATTAAGAATTATTAGTATTTATTACTAACTATTGGTATTTATTACTAACTATTAGTATTTATTACTAATTATTAGTATTTATTACTAATTATTAGTATTGGTTACTAATTATTAGTATTTGGTGCTAATTATTAGTATTTGTTGCTAATTATTAGTATTTGTTGCTAATTAATAGTATTTGTTACTAATTATTAGTATTTGTTGCTATTTTTTGGTATTTGTTGCTAATTATTAGTATTTATCTCTAATTATTTCTATTTATTGTTAATTATTACTAATTATTGCTAATTATTACTAATTATTGCTAATTATTACTAATTATTGCTAATTATTGCTAATTATTTCTAATTATTACTAATTATTGCTAATTATTACTAATTATTATTAATTATTACATATTATTTGTATTTATTACTATTTGTTACTAATTATTAGTATTTTTTACTAATTATTAGTATTTATTGCAATTTTTTATTAATTATTAGTAATTATTTCTAATTATTGGTAATTATTACTAATTATAAGTAATTAGTACTAATTACGAGTAATTATTACTAATTATTAGTATTTTTTACTATTTTTTACTAATTATTACTGTTTAATCCTAATTATTACTAATTACCGTTAATTATTACTATTTAATGCTAATTATTACTATTTATTTCTATTTATTGATAATTATTGCTAATTATTACTAATTATTGCTAATTATTACTAATTATTGCTAATTATTAATAATTATTTCTAATTATTACTAATTATTAGTATTTATTACTATTTATTAGTAATTATTACTATTTGTTACTAATTATTAGTATTTGTTACTAATTATTAGTATTTGTTGCTATTTTTTACTGATTTTTACTATTTTTTACTATTTATTAGTAATTATTACTATTTATTAGTAATTATTACTATTTATTAGTAATTATTACTAGTTGTTAGTAATTATTACTAATTATAGGTAATTATTACTAATTATTAGTATTTGTTACAATTGTTTACTAATTATTACTATTTATTCCTAATTATTACTAATTACCACGAATTATTACTATTTAGCCTTAATTACTATTAATTTCTGCTAATTACTCCTACAAATTAGTAATCACTATTAATTATTTATATTCATTACTAATTACCATTAATAATTCCTAATTACCACTAATTATTAATAATTAGTGTTAATAATTTCAATTTATTAATACTAATAAATACTGATAACAAAACAATCTAAATCTAATTTAATTGATATAATTAACAATAATTAAAATTAATATAAAAATGAAATAAATATTAAATTAAATAAAGAATAAATACCTTTAAACTTGATCTCTTATAGGTATAAACAACTTCAAAATTTGTTCCTAAAACAAGTTTAACTCAGAGAAATTTTAACTGTAAAATTAGAGTTTAGAGAGAGAAAGTAAGAATAGAAGGAAGAAGGAAAAAAATAGATGGGGGTATATATATGTTAGATTATTTACAACAGGACCCGTCGCAAATACCTTCGGCCGTTTTAAATACTGTCGGCGGTTAAAAGGGTATTTTTCGACATGACTCATCGCAAATAGTGACATACCGACACATTATTTGCGATGGGGGTATATCTCGTCACAAATAGTATTTACCGCCATCAGGTATTTGCAACAGGGGTACCTCCCCGTCGCAAATAGTATTTATCTCTGTCGGGTATTTGTGATGGGGAGTCACCCCTTGTCACAAATACCCTTCCCGCAGTTTGGAACGCAAACCGCGCCAAACCTATTGCGACTGGACCCCTTTTCCTGTCACAAATAACTAATTATTTGCGATGGGTTGATGTCCTCGTTGCAAATAATGTTTTCGATGGACTATTTACAATGAGATCTATTCTCGTCACAAATAACCCGTCGTAAAAGGTTGTTTTTTCCGTAGTGATTGTGAAAAAAATTAATTTTTTTATCTAAAATAATATTAATTATTCTAATTCCAAATATTCAATCAATTTTAAAAAATTAAATTAATGTAATTGGATCATTTTAATTTAAAAATACACATGAAAATGCGATAAAAAAAGATTTTCTAGGAAAATACGTTTTTACGCGTAAAGATTGAATTATATAGAATTCATGTAAAATTATAATCCAAATAGAATTAATAGAATTATTTTTATTTATATGGATATTATATCACTTTATGACAAAATAAATAATATAATAGGACTTTTAAATTACTTTATTTAATGAAAAGAAAATACAACATTTGAAACATTGGTATTTTTTACTCTTCACTAAAAAACCATCATATCAAAAAAATCCCAAAATTTCACCCTAAGTTGATATTGAAATAATTATTTTAAAAATATTGATAATTTTATAAATTAAAATTCCTAAAAGGTGATGAAAACAATTTTACTTCCCATTAAATTATAAAAACCATTTTAAATAAAATGTGTTTTTAAAGTATAAAATGGTTTTACTGAGAATTAAGTACAAATTTATTATTAAATAATACATTATATAAAACTATTAAATATATTTTCTTAATTTTGTTTTCCAATTAAATTTCTAAGTTAGAACAACCATATTTTAATAAGAATATTTCATGGTTCGTTTAAGCGTGGTGTTGTATGTTGTATACGCTATCAAACGTAATTTATTTGAATATATATGGGTGTTAAAAGGGGTGTTCTCATATTATTGTTAAGGATTAGCATACAATAGAATATTACATAACATAAACATGGAAAAGGTGATATAGCATGAATAAATTAACAATATGAAGAAATAATCAACTAAAACTGGGGGCATTTTATATCACTCAGAATAAATGAAAGCATGGATAAAAATAATCATCGATCTCCTACTGATGGAATTTATAATGAAGAACATCAAAATTAGATTTCATGTACTAGTTCCTAGGAACACTACTTTTCATCAAGATTGCAGTCAATATGTTATCCTTTTATGGAAAGAGGCACACATAAAAACCCAATATGTATTGTCTCATGAGACTTATCGATGCATCGTGTAACTATAAAATGTTGGGGCCCACTCATCACACGATTAAGTTCAATCCATTCACCATATGAGTTATCAAGGAATTTTATACCATTTTAAAGGAACCTCCTACTAAAAATTTATTTTCTATTCATATAATTCACAACATGGTATCAAATACTTCTCCATTCAATAGAATAATGTTGATGTCTTGGAGAACATGCCTTTATAAACAAGGAAGCCATGAGGTATCATAAAACTAAAATGATATACCCTTATCAACTTAGCATATTTAAGAGTTTAGTTAAAATTTGATAATTTTTCAATGGAAGATAATAATTAGACTTTATATATTGAATTTTTAGGAGATCAATGGAATGGAATAAAAAATCCTTCATCATGGTTTATTAAGAGCGTATCGACATTCCAAATCAGATCCACCATGAGTATCTTTCCATGTGTGTAGTCATAGGCCAACTCATTGTGCATATGGGTGATGATTTATTCAACACTCCAAAAACGATTTTCATGGTGATTACCCTTAACTGATTCTAATCTACAACTTCATCCACATTCCAGTATCTAGACATGGATGCAGTTTCTTGGAAATTACAAACACTTTTACTCCCCCAAAATGTAGGATTATTTTTCCACCATGGAAAAATTATCTGTTAAATCAAAAGAATTTGATATAAGATAAAAATTTATATGTTTAAATCCCTTAAATTTCATGAGTAACATGTAATATTTATTCCATTTATATGTATTCACCACAAAAAATAAAATAGGTGGTGATTACAACATGTGTCCCAAAGAATGAAAATTTGAGAAAGAAAACCCCATGTATGGCTTGGGGCAGTAATTAAATCATTAATTTTTGGGATAGAGGGATTATACAAGATCTTAAAATACCATAAATTTATTAATTTAATGATATAACATCTCAACTTGGTATTATATAAACCACATAATGAAAATTAGGTACATAATACAAATTATGTCTCAAGGATAGGAATTTGAGATAGAAAAATCATTACCTCTTGTCCTGAAATCCTTGAACATACTCTAACATAATATATAGTAAATATTTATATCTTTTTCACAAGGTTCATAAATATACTCATATCCATTTTCAATCATACTCTTCATAAATAGTCAATATCTACATGAATTATTCTAATTTTCCATATCATTGTTTATAGTTTAGATAATTTGAACAAGTTTTATAATAGTGGTGTTTGAATTCATTCTTTTTAAAAATTACATTATTAATAATTAATTTAAGATACCATTGTGGATGATTTATAAAAATTTATGATGTTTTAAATTTCCTTCATGATTATTTTATACCTTATCCTAGAAGATAAATTCTATAATAATCATATTTTGGTGAATTTTGATGAATGGAGGGTGATTCCATAATTTATGAATTAGTTATTGATATTATATATATATAATTAGAAAAAAAAATATTTACACATTTATATCTGATTGGACTATTAAATTGGTTATCATAGTAATCCATTACATAAATTGATAGTATTTTTCATGTTGGTGGTTAAATCGACCAATAAAAGAACATACATTATTTTAATGAATGATTGTGAGTGGTTGTAATATTATTATACATGGAACATAGATATATTATTTAGTTTTTATTAAATTAACACATCATAATTAGAGGAAAGTATAATGGGTAATAATGGATATAGAAATATTACAAAATTTGTATAAAATATTATCCTCTTTGTAGGATTATTTTAGATTATTAAAGTAATGATGATTGCTTATTGGTAATATCATTAAATATTTCTTAAATTTGTACCACTAGATCCTTAATGATTTCATATAAATCATATTTATAATTTAATGCAATCCTAATATCCAACCTTTTTAGGTGATAAAGGAAAATGAAACACATTACATCCTGGAGGGTATAGTCCACACAATATATGAACAATGGTTTTGATCTTATCAATGGATGGGGAATATGAATAAGAAAATTACAATACACTTAAAATAGGAATATTAACTATATAAATGATTATAATATCTTTATATTTCTATGGATAAAATTATTTTAAAATAATATTATCAATAATAAAATTAATTAGTTGAAAATACTCATGTTGAGGACTTGATTTTACATTGGAAGTATCCTTGAATTTGAAGGGATTGGGATAATAGTGAGTGACCAGGGGAATATGTTCTTGGGAGTGTTTTATTAGGAGAGAAAAATGGATGAGTTTCAATCGAAAATTTAAATAGGATTTTTGAAAAGAAGTGGAAAAGATGCTCCCCTTTTATATATATGGTAATTTTGGGAACACCATTATATTTTTTAATAATTCCATGATAATGTGTAGGGGTGAATGGATCAAAATGGAAAAAGTTTAGTGGAAAATTTTATTTTTTAATCCAATGATAAACTATTCATTTCTAGGGATGTTTTTGAAATGTTTTCAAACTTTTACAATATGTTAAACCCAATATAATCATTTTATTTTTACCTTGGCAATTGATTTGCAATAATAGTAATTAATTCCAATGTAAATGATTATGATTAACCATATTACAAAACATTATATTCAAATTTCAAACATTGGAATAATTTTATAAAATAAAATTTCTAAAGTTGTAAAAACTTGATTTTAAGATAAATTGAATTAATCATATCAAATTTATTTATTGAGAAATAACATTATAAGTATTAAATTGTTATATAATGAAAAATTATTTTTGTTATAGATTTTAATTACCTAAACTGGTTTATTATAAAAGAAATAAATTGTATAAGTGTTTCTAGGATATCCAAAATAGACTCTCCCTTGAAAATACATGAATTAATGAAAATATTGGAAAAAATGTATATTAAAGTGACATTTTAATTAGTTCTAAAAATATTTTCCAAAGGTTCTATAAATTCAAATTATATTATAAAATTTATATTTTTTTCCTTAAATTAGTTTTCTATTCATAAAAATGGTTTCTAAACTTATAAGTACATCTTATATAATTGTAATTTCATAAAAAATAAAATTTCTTCAAAAATAGTAATTTTTTACTGAAAATCATCCATTTTATAAAAATATAAAAAAATCATACTATGATAAATTTGATACGATGAATTCAAAAAATAGAATAAATTTAGGAAATATCAACTTCTAAAATCTAAATTTTAAATAAAGTCTTGAATAAAGCCTTTAAAAAGGGAATATATCTATAATATTTCATGATACAATATTTACCTGCTATAGTGCAGTTGTTGGTGTGACATTCCCCAATTTAAATAATTTCCGTCTTGAAATTTAGGAGTATATAAGAAATTTAACAAATATTGATTCTCCTTCCTTAAAGCTTTTTAAAGTTCACATATTATCTCATCTAGTATGTGATCTCATCAAATAACTTTCACCAAATGAGTTTTCTGATTCCACAATAATTTTTCTATTCTATCAATAATTTGGACTAACTCGTTATTATATAAAATTTCATATTCTAAGTTTATTCCATCGTATGTGAGAGCATACATTGGATCAAACATATTTTTCCACAATAATAATACATTCCATACATCATGTACTTTATAATGGTTTCATGGAATATAATATGGGTAAGCTATATCCCCTATACAATATAATATATTTAAATACCCAATGTAACTTTAGCTTAACTTTAAATTTCTATGAAATCATTCAACTCTACTCCAAGTTGAAACCATCAAGAATACCTAATCCCCAATATAAATTTATAAGTCTTTTTTTGACTATCATCATAGATATTTATTTACTTTGGCTATTTTAATGTGATCCTAAATAGTCTATACATTAATAGTCATATTTTTTATATGATTTGGGATAATTAACCTTCTTTCTCAATCCTGGCCCCAATAGGTTTGATTATGAAACTGCTTCCCATACAATGATTTATACGGTGCCATCTAGATTATTGAATTGAAACTATTATTGTAAAAAAAATTCACCAAAGAAATATAATGATCTGACATACCTTAGAAGTTAATAGAACATGATCTCAACATGAATTACAATGTATGAGTATTTTATTCATATTTCCTATCAATCAAGGGATTATATGTGATGATTAATTGTATTGTAGTGTTAAGAGACCCTTGAGAACTCTTTTAGAATTAAAATGTAAACCCATGGACACAATTAGATATAATTGATATTCGATCATCATGAAGAATTATGATTTAATTGATATAGTGCTGGGCTAAATTCTCAAAGGGGTGGATATTCACTTACCTCTATGAAATTATCAGGATTAGTAATATGATCATTGATGCCCTATATATAATTTTTCCCCTTGGGTCTATTCTGATTGTATTGAAAATGTATATTATAACAGTGTCCCACTTCCATAAAGGGGTAATTTGAGGTTTCATAACCTTCTTAGGATGATTTATTTCATACATTACCTATTATAACACTAAGAATCTAGAGAAAGAATCCACAATTTCATCCTTCTTACCATCCCACCAGAAATATTATATTAAATCCCTATACATCACGGTACTACCATGGTGTATAGATAAATTTTATATATTTTTTCATCTAGAATTTCCCTATTCAACTCTAGTATGGATGTAATACATAACCTCTTTCCAAACATGAACACTCCAATATTATAGATGAAGAGTGATAATTTTCAATCATCCTATACATTAATCATCCTTTGTATGTTCTCATCATTATGTTCAAACTTCTCTATCCAATATAGTAAGGATATTTTAGTAATTTTTGTGAAATTGAAAGATAGTTCCCAATTCTTAGAAATAATCATTTCCATCTTTATTAGATCTATGTATATGGGATCCCTGTTAATCATCATCATGGTTATAACTCCCTGGTCTATCCTACTCAGTGCATTATCCACCTCATTTTTTATTCTAGAGAGGTTATGTATAAAAAAATCAAAGTCCTTGAGTTGTTATAAACATCTTCATTTCCTCATGTTGAGATCCCTATTAGAGAAGATATTCTTTAAAATTTTATGGTTTGTATGTAGATCATATATTTTATAATAGAGGTACCAAATTCATTTTTTTAAAATCAACAATTTCAGATTATAACTCAACATCGTGATTTAGATATTTCTGTTGATGGATTCTCAATTTCATTAATTCATAGGCAATCACTCTATCCTTATGAATTAGCAAACAACAATTTAATTTCTTTGATTCAATAATATGAATTACAAATTATTCTATAACTAATAATAATATTAATATTGGTGAAATGATTAGTGTTATATTCATCTAATCAAAAATATACTTTTACTCACTAATCCATGTAAATTTAACCCCTTTACATGTTAACATGGTTAACAGGTTGGAAAAACTGGTTAAATCTTGAATAAGACATTGATAATAACCTGTTAATCCCAGGAAAGCTTGGATCTCGGTTATGTTTGTCAGTGTAATTCATTCTTTGAATATATTTTTTTGGGTTCAATAGATATCCCATATTTGGTGACAATATATCCAATAAATTAAACTTCATCGAGCCAAAATTCATAATTTTTATTCTACCCATAGAGTTATGTTTTCTAAGGGTCTCTATAATTATTTGCAAATAACTCTCACTCTCTTCAAATATCATAGTGTATATCAATATATCATTAATGAATACAATAAAAATGTTATCAAAATAAACCTTTAATACTATATTCATTGTATATAAAAAGTAAAAATGATCATTATTCAATCCAAAAGGCATTACCATAAACTCAGAATTTTCATACCATGTCTAAAATTATGTCTTCATTATATAATCCTTCTTCTCCATGAATTGATGATAACCACAGTGGAAATAAAACTTTAAAAGGTATTGGTATCCATTAAGTTGATCTAATATGTCATCAATTCATGAAAAAATAATACTTATTATTTATAGTGATATAATTGAACTCTATATAATCTATTCACAATCTATTAGTCACATCCTTATTTTTTATGAATAATATAAGGTCTCCCCATGGTGAAACAGAATGGTGTATAAATCCCTTATCATTCAACTTCTACAACTATTTCATTATCTCTACTAAATACACTAGTGTAATTCAATAATGAGTTTTAGATATGGTTCTTATATCAATAATGAGTTTAATGGATAACTTTACTACAAACGCAATTGGATAAACAGGTATATCATATGGAAAAACATCAATGAAATTTTATGCCATGAGTACATACACTATTCTTAGGATACAACCCTCTTCTAGAAATCACACTTGATCTTTCACTTTACCTAGAAATTTAATAAGTATGGATATTGGGGGTGGATCTGAAAATATATTAGGAGATAAAGTCTATCACTTTAGAAGATATAATACCACGAGGAACCTTTCCCTTACACTACTTCCCAAAGTGAGAAATATCTTTATTGGGACATGATCTATTGGATGGATACCAATATATTAGTAGTTCCACTAAATTTTGGACGTTTTCATCACCTGAAGATGCCCAATATATGTACACTATGTTATGAATCAACATGATGATTTATGAGGTTGAGTTTATTTACTATAACATAGGTCAACTACCAAAATATGGTTGTCATCTAATTAGCTTAAACTCTAGAATCAATTACTTACTCTGGTGAAATATCCCTAAATTGACTACAGGTGTCCATACAGTTCCTATTCCTCATTTTAGTCACTATCATTATCTAATGGCATACATATAATTATTTCATGATATCTAATATAATTACTATTATGTTTTTTAGAGTGTTCCATAAAAATATTGAGGGATTTTCATAGCAATTCTATTATCATAGTTAGTTCATCTCAATCAAAAAACATGGTTTCTACTATACTTTATTTGATACAAACTGTAACATCCTAGACTCCAAAAACCCAAAACCGGTTGATATATTACATTATTGGTAAAACATCTCAGATTTATCGAAGGATCGAATAGTTTATAAGTCTTAGAAGACCAAATTAATACTTATATTTCACATGGAAAAAAGAATTTACAACAAGAAAATATTGAGAGAACATGATTAACATATCCATCATATCCCTAAAAAATACGCATTTTTATCCTTTAGTTTTCTTGGGGAAAGGAAAACAAATAGTATAAAACTCATATGCTCAAAAAGGAGAAGTATACAGTGGAATATTACATGAAATAAACATTAAATAAGTGATATATAAATAATAAATGATCAAAATTAATGTTCAATCAACTAAAACTGATGTCATGATATATCCATGAAACTAAATGAAAACATAGATAACAATAATCTTTAATCTCATACTAATGTAATGAATATTTTTGGATATAAAAAACATACTATCAAGTAAATATCTCATAACACTTTTCTTATCTTCAACACTAAACTCAATACATTACCCTCTTAGGGTAAGAGGAATACACCAAAACAAAACATGTTTTCTCTCATGATACTTGTTTATGAATCGAGGATCTATATAATATTGGTCCCCAATGGTCACATGATTACATCACATTCATTTTCCATAATATTCCTCATGACCATTCATACCATCCCCTAAGGAACCTCTTTTGGAAAAAAACATAGTTAACCAAATAATGAGAAACCTAAATATCAAATGATTCCTTATTTAATATAATAATGTGTATGCCTTGGAGAACATCCCATAATAAACATGTAAGTTATGGGGTATCATTAAATTAACATGAGGTTCCCTTGTTAATGTTTTGTAGTAAATATGGAACATAAAATTTTATAGGTTGTCTGTAGAATATAGTAATTTAATTTAATATATTTCATTTTTAGGAGTCCAAGTCAATGGTAGGAAAAATCCTTCATTATGGTTTATTAAGATCATGTGAATATTCTAAAGTATATCCCTCGGGAGTGTCTACACAGGTGTGAAGTTTTAGGAAAAATCATAACAAATTAATGATTGGTTCAATTATAAACCCATACTTTTTAGAGTTACTAACCCTAGTTTTATCTATATAAAATAATCATCAACATTCCAATATCTAGAAAAAAATGTATTTTAAGTGAAATTATAAACACTTTTAGTTTACCAAAAATTATGATTATGTTCCACCATGGGAAAGGTAAATCATGAATTACTAGAATATGAGAGAATGATAATAATATAGAATTTTAAATCCCTTAAAATTTTTAAGTAACTTTTAGAATTTCATATTTTATAATGTATCCACAACAGGAAATACAATAAGTGGTGATTACAACATTATTCACAAAAAATAAAAATATGATATAGAAAACCCAACTTATGTCTTGAGTAGAAATTAAATTTTATCTTATTGTAACATACGGATAAAACAGGATCTTTAAAAAACCTTACTAAAGTTATTTATTTAAAAAACATCTCAAATGGGTTGTATATACACCACATAAAGAAAAATAGTTACATAATAAAAATTATGACTCAATGAGAGGAATTTGATATGGAAAAACCCTTACCTATTGTCCTAACTCCATAAAATATGCATTAAAATCATGTATAAAAAACACATATATATTAATCACATAATTAATAAACTTAATAAAATTTCTTTGCATTTATTCTCTTCATAAATTCTAATTACCTAAATGAATTCTTCTTATTTTCAACATCAGTGTTTATAGTTTTGACCGTTTATACTAGTTTCCTAATAGTAGTGTTCATATTCATTCTTATTACAAATTAAATTATTACTAGCTCATTAAATATAATTTTTTGATGGTTTATAATAATTTATAATGTTTCAAATATCTTTGATCGGTGTTTTGGACCTTATCATTCAATATAAAGTCAAGAATAAAGATGTTTTGGTTATTTTATACGAATAGAGGGTGTTTCCTAATTAATGAATTGGATATTGATATAATATCACTAGAACAAAAAAATAATTATTTGCACATTTATATCATATTATACAAGAAAATAAGTTCTAATAATCATCCATGAAATAAATGCATAATATTTTTCAAGTTGGTTGTTAGACAGACCCAAACATGAACATATTTTGTGTTAATAAGTGATTATGAGGTGGTATTATTGTAATATAATTATAAAATTGTTATATTGATCATATTTATCACTTATTATTGTGATAAATTTGAAATAAAATTAATTAATAGATTAATTAATGTATATGAAAACATTACACTATTTGAATAATAGATTGTCCTCTTAGTGTGAATATTTTAAATTATTAAACTAACAATGATTATTTGTTGGTAATGTCATTAATAATATCACAAATTTTCCACAAAGAAACTTTAAATATATAATGATCATTAAATATTTCCATTAATACATTCCTTATATCCAAACTAACAATACAATGGAGGAAATAAAAACAAGTTACCTCTTGGAGGTGATAGTTTGTACAATGAATGAACAACAACTTTGTTTATCTTAATCAATGGTTTATATAAAAAATGATAATATGCTTATTATTATAACATGAAATTATATATATTATAATATTATCATTATATTACTATGTATAGAGTATATTTGATAGAATATAATTAAGAATAAAACTAATTAGTTGATAACACTAATGTTAGGGACTTGATTTTTTCACTTAGGTCTGCATGAATTAGAAGGTCTTAGGATATATATGAGTGATTGGGGACTTATATTCATTAAATATTTTTAAAAATATATTAAAATGGAATACTTTTATGGATAAATTATAATGTAATTTTTTCGTTATGTACTGAAGTGGTTCCCCTTTTATGACAAAATGGAAGGGTGGTTTTGGGATCACCTTTACATTTTTTAATAATTACATGGAACTATTCAAGATCTAATGGCTCAAAAGAGGAAAAAATATTATTTTACAACACTTATATTGTTTGATAAAAATTTAAACCATTCAATTCTAGGAATGTTTAATAAATATTTTAGGAATTTTACACAAGGTTGAACTCAATTTACCACTTTTACTTTTAACTTTGTAATTAATTTCAAATATTAGTAACAAATTTTAATAAAAAGGATTAATATTTCAAATTTTAACTAATTTTATAGATTTAAGTTCTTATTTTAAAATAATTTTATCAAATAATATTTCTAATGCTGTGATTAGTTAATTTTAAATCAAATACAGTTAATCATTTCAAAACATTTTTAAGAGAAATATCATTTTTGAGTAATAAATTTATATATAATGTAAAATTATTTTAGTTACTGATTTTATTAACCTAAATGTAATTATTAAAAAATGAAATATATTTTATGAGGATTTTATATAAATCCAATGTTGAATCACCCCTGAAAATAATTGATTCAATAAAAAGATCGGCGAAAGGTTTTTATATTAAGGTAACATTTTCATTAGATTCATAAATGTTATCCAAAGGTTCTCTAAAATCAGTGAATATTTTAAAATGAATAATCCTATTCCTTAAATTCATATTTTATTATGTAATAGGTTTTCTAATCTTCTAGTTTATTATTATAATATGGTAATTCCATGTAAATTAAAAAAATTTGAAAATAATAATTTTCTAGTAAAAAACATCCATTTTAGAATAAGTTACAATTTTATCGTATGATAATTTTGATATGATGAATTCAAAAAAAAATTTAGCCAATTTAATCTTATAAATTTTAATTTTAAAATAATTCCTTGAATAAAGTCTCTTTAAAGGGTGCATCTATGAAATTGGTCATGATAATGTATTTATCATATATAGTAGTGTCTCGAGTCTTATATCCCAAAGTGGGTTTATGGTAATGAAATTAAAAATGTTAGTAGTAAGAAGTAGAGTGTTTTTAATATCATCATGTACAAAACCTAGAGGAATTTATTGTCTCTACAAGCGATTACTAAACAATATATATGTATGCTACCCCAAGACTCTATTTTTTTAATAGGGAGATGATTCATTGATAATATGGTGTAGGACTATGAACCTATAAATTAATACATGAAAAAAACTATAGAAATATCCTATGAAAGATGGAATATGAGAAACTAGAAGGGATATGAGGCTGAAAATTTCATAATTATTTAAAGGACATGAATGTGATTGGATCATCAAGTGTAGGTCAGTTGATGTCCCTAAATGTGGTTGAACATTTACCAATGATTTTTATGGATATGTATTGTGATATTTTAAGTGAGAAACTCTATGATACGGAAATTTGGGGTCACATATTTCTTACATGTGGTTGAATATTGGGTAGTGTCTTGGGATTCCCAAGGGGTTTCATCATCCTATTTATCTCACTCGAAGGGGAAATCACACTCTAAAGAATATCATTAGTCAATAATATTTTTTTTATTGATGAAGACATCATCTGTTGTAGACATGTTAGTGGGGTTTTTAACAGGTGAGGTAGTCCAACCTACCTAATTATACGTCTTACTAATTTTTATTAGGGTTAAGAAAAATTCCCATATAAGAGGAGGTAGTTTTCTTTTACTTATTGAGGGATATAATTTCCTTATGGATATATAAAATGTTTCTCTTCAACTAGGATTTCTAGTATGGATCTTTCCATATCTCCAACATCCAGTATATAAGAAAATCTAAGGGATGATAATAGTGGAAGTGACGAATGACCATCTAGTCCTTATATGAAATCAAAAGTGTCCAACAAATATTTTTATTTTTGGAGGGATATTGGTACCTTGAGAACATCAACGATGGATTTGATAATTCTATGTTGATGTTTGACTACCCCCAACTATAGAAGTAGAGGAGAATACCACACTTCTAAATCATTATGTGACTCTGATTCAAAAAATTATATGGAGATATTGCATTTTTTCCTTTTCCTGCCTTTAGTGAAGGGGAGGATGTTCCCTTAACAGAACCATATATGTATCACAAAGAACCTTACCATGGTAGATGTTGTTTATATCATAAGTATGAACCCTAAGATTGATAGTATCCTCTATATAATGGGACATACCTACATAGTGATGAATATTATCAGCATGGGGATAATATCTATGTTTGTTATTGGTGGCATTGGAATGACCTCCATGGAATGGTACTTCTTCATGGGTAAGGCATCATTAATGGATAGTGGTGGATTTATTGGTGTGGAGATTTAATCCAAAATGATTAGTGGGATATTTTGGTCTCGATACAAGTATGGAGATGATATAGTTATGGGGTGTGGTGATAATTATAGAGGATGTGAAAGCAGACACAAGATCCACTTATCATGGAGTAGGAGTGATTTTATACCCCTAGCATTGGTGTTGTATATCCTTAAATACAGTACCTGATGTTTCTAGATGATGGATTTATTCAATTATGGATTAGGCCACCCAATTACAATAGTGATGTTGAGTAGTAGGATCTCACTATGTACATTACCTTATGTATATCGTATCTAGCTTAGAATAGGTATTTCCTACCTTCTCAGTAGTGTTAATGGTTTTCTTAGTTCATTATACTGAAAGAACCATGTAATAGTATTAAGGGTTAAGGGGGTTTCCCCTGACATCTCTCTATTGTAGGTTTCATCATTAAGTAGCATCTTCAAGGAAATTCCAATAAATTTCACATTTTCTAATGACTTTATCATTCTCATAGTAGAGGGGATTTTCTTTTATGAACCTACAATGTATATGTTTTTATGGGAAAAATAAATTTGAACCCAAGATCTATTGGGAAGATATATTTCATGATCTGGGTATAGGATTGAGTGATTACACATGAATGGTTCTCCTTCCACCATGCATATTTTTTATGGTTTGGAAATTTATTTGAACATTATTAGTGCATAAAATTTTACATGATATATTTTTTCCATCAATATGTGAATCTATAAGAATGGTAATGACCAATGTGACAAACATTTATGATGTCTAAAAGTAGTAAAATATAAAATTACTCATCCTATAACTATCTAAAAATTATGAGATTCAAGTCATATTGACCATTCTATAATTTTATACTTTCTTCCATAACCTACTTTTTCATCAGATTGTTCCTCTGATGGTCATGAAATGGTTTGTGCATTTCAAAATACAAATGTGGGTAACATGTCACTACTATGGTTTATGTGTAAAATCATTTTTTATAAAGAGACAATGGGTTGTTATCCCTTTCTTTTAGTGATTAATCCTTGGATTTCATTGCCTATTTAAGGTTTCCCTTAAAGATTCACAACATGTGTGTGATTCCCATTCTGATCGCTATATTTTTCTAGACACTGATTTTTTACTTAAATAGTTTCCATAACATGGTGAGCATTGTTGGGTAGAGAGGATGAGTTCATCCGAAAATGTTTCTATGATAAGAATTTATAAATATTTTCTTTAGGGTGGGACATGGGAACATGATTTTTTTCAACATAGGTCATCTTATATTCAACACCTAATGCATTGTGACCCCCTAGACCCAAACTCTAAGATCTAGTGATATTAACACATACAATAGGTATTATCTTTCATACTAACAATAGATTCATGGAATTAATTATCAATTAGTTACATGATATTAATTTTTTTTCAAGAACAATTAGGTTTAGAAATTCATAGAATTAGAAAATAACATAAAATATGAATTCCCATGGCTTTATCAACTAATGGTTATTTTTTAACAATATAAAAACTATATAATACATATAAATTCTTGATATTCTCCCATATATTCTTCATATAGGCTATCCCAATTGACAGATTATATGTAACACACTTCTTTATAACCTAGGGAAATGGATGAATAAGAAGGGGTGAGCTCAAATGATCATTAAAGGAAAACATATAAATGGGGAAATAAGAACATAGACATGAAAAAAATATTATGATACGATTAGATAATAAAAAATAATTTCATGATATATTGAAATTAAATGTATAATGTACCCAGGGATAACTATTGAAATAAATAAATAACATGGAAATTAATAACTGGTTCTTTATCGATGAAATGCATAATGTTTGACAGTTAATTCAATACCATAAGCCAAGACATAATTATCTTGAATATTAGGATATTACCTTAAAAAATATAGTGCTCTCTATAGTAAAACATAAAAATACCCAAATATGTTCATCTCATAAGACTTATTGATGCATCGAGGGGCTGTATAAATTTTGTTCCCACCCATAACTTATTTATTTCCAATTCATTTATCATATTCCATATTGATTAAACCTTATATAATTAAAATTTTGAATAAAAATGTTCACTAGAATAATAATATATATAATTTTAATACTTTTAAACTTATCAATAAAATATATTAAATGATCATATCCAATATAGATGAAAAGGGTGGACTATCAAATAATACATTATCAAAATATAAATAATCATATCTATTAGAAAACCAGCATACTGAAAACCAATAATATTCCCCATGTTAAAAAAAGTAATAACATTATTTCCTAGTGAACATCATCCAATCAGAATTATGTAAAATTTGATGTTCACTCTATAACACTTGAGATTCAATTATTATAATATTCTCTTTTTAAATAAAAAATAGCACAATACATATATTTTTATTCAATAATGTGTTTAAACCCTAAATAATAAAATTTTAAATTTAATTTTTATAAATTAATTTCATTTTGGAATCTGTTTATCAATTTTTACTTGGGGTGACATTTTGTAATTTTTCGTAAATGATTGATTTTTCAATGATTATTAAAAAATACAGATTTTTCAAATAATGTATTTCATTTTGTTAAAAAATATTCTAATTATATATATTTTTATTGATTTATTCATATAGTAACATATGGCCCATTTGTTTTAAAATAATATTATTTTATAAAAAAAATCATTATTTTATTATAAGTTAATTTTTTTGCTTAAAACACATTTTTATAAAAAGAATATATTTCACTTTATATATTCATATTAAAATTAATTTCTTCCACTTATAGAAACTAAATCATAAAAATGGATATAATATTTGGAATGAGGATGTTCAAATTTGTTCAATAGTTCCTTTTTATTATTACATATTATGAATAGTAACTATGGTAAAATTTACTAGATCAGTAAAGGGAAAATCAAGAAATAAAGGTTATATATAATGTGAAAAATATTTAAAAATAAAAATAAAAATTTCAATTATTTCATTGGATGTGGTTAATTCCTTTATAGACATAAATAATTCAAATTTATGGAATTTTGGTTCCACTTGACCTGGGTAATGAAATTTATATTGTTTTAAGTAGAGATATTTCAAAAATATCCCTCTCTTTATTTTAATTTATTTTATATGTTCATATTAGGAGAAGAATATTTTATAAATGAATCTGAAATATTAATTTCAATGTTATTTCTTTACTTTTATCATTTAAATTTATTTTTAATTTATTTTGTTTGAATAATTTGAAAAAATTCTTATGTAATGTTGACACAATATATATTCAATTAATTGTAATCTAAAATAAATGATTTTAAAATATTAAAAGTAATAAAATTTAAATTAATTACTATTTCTCGTGAATTTTATAGATAAATATAACATATTAGTGATTTTTTAAATTATTATATTCAAATTTAATCCTTTTCTTTATGTTTTTAAATTCAAACAAATATATTGTTTCAAATATTACATTAATAATATATTATAAAAATGATATTTTTTTAAAATTATTTTAAAATAAAAAAAAAAGAACATTGGCAAGGAGGATAATATATTGTCAAAAACTATCATCCATTTTCCATTTAAATGAAAATATTTATTTTATGGTAAAATGCATGACACATAAATGTTATGTAACATTTATATTGTGATAAGTGTCAAAAGGGTTAAAAGGGGGTTAAAACTAAGAGAAAAGGGTAAAACATAACCAAAAAATTTCTAAATTTTAAATTATGATATTTTTTAACTCCTCCTTTTCCATTTTTCCTTCAAAGGTAATTTATATTAATTTAAAACTTTCACTAATTCTAATAATACCCTCAATTATAAAAGGACACCACATCTATCATTTCTTTACCCCACATTAAGAAAACTAGCTCAAAAAAATCAACAAATATATCTTATAAACATCATATAAAAGTTTTAGGGATTATTTTCTTTCCAAAAATCCAAATTTATGTTCTATAAGAGGAGATCCAAAGTAAGAATACCAAAGAATAAGTAATCACCTTTACCATATTTTCAAATTTATTTATACTTTTAATTTCAATAAATATGTTTTGAAAATTAAAAAATAATGTATATAGTATTATTAATATATTGACATATTATTATAATTATGGTATAACTATTTTCCATCTCTTTTCCATCCTGTAGAAATTTAAAACATCGCTTGTTCATGCGTATGACTTATTGTCTCCATGTAGCGGTGTAATTCATTTTTCTTCAAAATTGTACATTGATGTTTATAAAGATAACACTATTAAATATTTATGTTATTTATGAAAATATTTTTCTTATATAAATATAATATCATTTTATAATTCTTACCTTCAAATCCATTATAAAATAAAAAATTCACTCATGTGTATGTGTGTACTACCACCTCTACGAAGTAATGCAATCTATTTTTCATTTATTCATTACATATATGGTAATAATGATATATTTAATAAATACATATTATATTTATATCGTGATTTAAATCATTGATATGATGGAACCATAATCAATGTAAAATGTCAAGAACTTCCATGAAAAAACATGCATGAGAAAACAAAAGAGTTATCACCCAAAATGATGATAATAATGGCATGTTGTTAATAAATGGGTCATAAAATGTTATAATAGGGTCATATATTATATTATAAATATTAATATAGTATTTTTAAATTAATAACATGTATAAAATTTTTATGTAGGAGGTTAAATCAAATTACACTAAGGGGAAATGTGAGATAAGGGATTTCATCTCAATTTCTACTATATTGAGACATATTTGTTATTATGCACCTATTTAATATTATGAATTTTATATTCTATACCTTTTATGTATTATACAAGAATTTATATTTATTAATGATGATTAATGTTTGAATTCAACTTTATTCTTTCAAGGGGTAACAATTATAAATTTACCAATGATGTGTGAATTTTTTCTTCAGTCTCTTTTTTGAGATTTCTTTTATTTTCATAGAAGGAATATTATAATATATCCTCTATAATATCCACCTATTTTTTTATGCTATAGATATTTGTGGAATGTAAATATTTTATACTAAATTTTTCTCTCTTTTTCAATTGGATCTATAAAAAGAAATATTAAAGGAAAATCGATCTTATTTTTCTTTTGATGAGATATATTTTGCTTCCATGTCCATATTTTAAAACATTTTTTATAAAAGTATTTATTAATCACTCAAAAGATTTATTAAAGAAATTTTATGTTATCATTTATTTTTTACAATGTTTAAAATAAATATTTCAAATGATATCTAAAAATTACATTTTCATATTTCATTTACAATAATTAAAAAGGAATGATTCTTTTTAACATATATGTTGTTTAGAGATTTTCCCACCACCATAACAAATTTATTCTATTTAGCTTATTCTATAACTTTTCAATGGTTTTAAAATTAAAACACTTTAATTAATGTTTACCTTTATATTTTTCATCAATTTTGTTTATTTCTCTAAATGATATTATTTTATTATGAAACCTATATTTATAATGAATTTATGGTCATATTTTTTCTCTTATTAATTTTTTTGTAATTAAAATTATCTTCAAAAAGTCACCTTTTTATAATCATTGTACATTAAATTTTTATTAAATATCAATATTATTGGTATCATGGATATTATTATTTAATAAAACATATACTATTTATATATAAAATGTTTTACATTGAATATTATTTACATTTTTTTTTCGTTTATTATTTCTTCAAGATTCTCGACATGGGTGGATTCACTCTCAACTCCTCTATTTCGAACATGAGGGTTCAGTTTCAAATTATCGTTAAGTAATTATGTTTATGAATTTAAATTGATCACTCAATATAGGTTCCATGAAATGATTGGTGGGTCATAAAATTATATATATCCTCGATGTATCATTAGGTATCATGATACAAACTAGTTGTATAGACTTATTAAATGGGTTTTTGGTGTATGTATGTGCATTGTTTTAAAATTTCTAGTTATAAAATCTTGATGGTAAATATGTCATGTTGTATGATATCAGGAAATCCAATATTAATCATTTCCATCATTTGGAATTTAGTTATTATTATTCATGAGATTACTACATTGATATTATCAATTAATGAATTTTCTATTGATGTTATTGGTTATAGGCCATGTGTTTACAATTATTTACCTTTCCACCTTGATTATGAATTATTTACACATAATGGATTCTGCTATATGTAACCTTTACTTAGTGTTTGGTCTTTCCCTTTATTTTTTTCATTTATCAATGATATGGAGAAGAAATATTTTAATTGGTTTAAAATATGATTAACATTCTCTTTTTTATGTTTTATATATGATTTACAATGGGAAATGGGAATAATATATGCATCTATTTCTTGATGAATAATAAGATGATCAGTTATTCAAGATGACATCCCCTAAATCTTATGTCAATGTCCTAACTTAGACACTGAAATTGGGTTACTATAATTTGGGTTGTTATATTTGGTATCATAGGATGTTTAGTAGAACCGTTAGGAACTATATTATAAATAAATTTAGTTAATTGAGAATTATGACAATCCCTATTTTTTAGAACATTTACCAATAATGGGATATTTATTTTATCACTCAATATTTATAATGATTATAATCTAACTCTATATGTTCCATTTTTAGTGATGGTGTCTAACCAAAGTAATGGAATAAAAAATTATGGTTAGTACATGAATTTCCCAGCTTAGTGAGCCAATTGGTAATGAAGTAGAGAAGATCATGGCCATATTGGGGTAGATGACCTATGTTATTACTAATAACCTTGAACATATGGATCAACATGGTATTACTAAACATTATACACCTATAATGGTCATTTTCATATAGTAGAAGCCTCCCTATTTTAGTGTAAATACTAATCCAGTGGTACCTAAGAAATTAATTATGTATAATGAAAAGTTATTTTAGCTATGGGTTGCAATGAAAGGGATAATGTATACTAGAAGAGATTTATATTTTAGGTGATGCTTATCCATAGTGGTCATGAGTCCAAAATAATAGTGATTAAGAAGTAATAGAATACATCGAATTTATATTTTTAAAATTATAATTCTTTGACAAATATTTCCCTCATAAGAAACAAATTAAAATGAATAGATTATTCTTTAGATTAAAGAATTAGAAGAAAGAATGTGTTTTCAATTATGATTATACCTTTACAATAATATATAGGTATTATAATGTTTACATGAATAGACATAGATAATGATCTACCATTCCTTTAAAATCCTTAAGAAAAGCCTCTAAAGGGAACTGGTTTCCCAAAAAAATTCACCATACGATGAAATAGTATTATATGCCATAAAAATAGGGAAGTACTTTTCAATATACTATATCATAAATGGAAATAAATAGAATAATTCCATTGAGCACCAAGAAAAAGGTAAAGAATCAAACAAGAATTAGGGAACAAAGCAATTTCAATCATGTTAAAATTTTGGAAAGAATTATCTTGGGAAATTCATGATGGGCATGGGAGTTTGTTATAATTATATATATAAGGGTCATATGGATAATGAATATAAGTGGATGAATGAAACCATTAGTGACCAATTCTACCACTATAGATAAATAGTTCATTATTTAAGCCAATTTGACAAGCATCGAGAGAGCCTAGTGCAGAAGAGGCTGAGGGGATAAGGTTATGCTTATGTGATCACTACGATTGAGGTTGAATGTAACATCATAAGTTTTAATAGAATAATTATTTATTTAAACAATAAATAAATATTGGTAATAATAATTTTAATCAAACCAAATGGTAAAAAAATATAAAATTATTAATTAATAAAGTAAATAAAATAAAATTGATAATTTCAAAACCAATGTTAGAGTATTATAATTTTAAAGAAATAAGATTGATTTATTTTCAAAATCATAAACAAATATTGTTTTTATATATGGTATTATTTTGTCTAATAATTTTAAAATAAATATATTAATTTAAAATATATAAAATTGTTATAAATAACTATTTATAATTACATAGAAACAAAAGCAATATTTTTTTATATAATAAAGTGCTTTTGAAACAAAAAAGATTATAATTAATTGGTTAACATATAACTTTATAAAAATAATTTTTTTTAAGGAAATAATATTTTTAAATAATATAAAAGTTGTTTAGATATAAATAAATCTTATAGGAATTATAAGTTTTATTTTTTAAATATAAAAAAATTATTTATAATTATAAAATACTTTAATTTATATAAATTAATTAAAACAAGTAATTTTAGTAAATTTTATATAAACAATTTTATAGGTAATGATAATAATAATAATAATAAAATAATAATAATAAATAAATAAATAAGATTAAACCATATTTTCATCAATTATTATTATTATTTTTAAGATAATATGTTTTATAAATATATGAAATTATATTATGGTTCTATTTTTTAATATTTTAAAAAATAAAAATATATATTATTATATTATTATATTATTATAAAAACTGAATTTCATATGTAAATAAAATGAAAATGAGATTGAAAAAATTAAAAATTTAGGAGGATATATTCAACCTCCTAACGCCAACTAGTTCCCCCCAATGACACCAAAGATATCCATTGCAATCGTCGACCATCCCTCTACACACTTATCGATGACCACCACCACCACCTGTAACCAAATCCTACACCATCATGCTTTTCCCCATGGTCTTCTTTGTTAAACTTCTTCTCACATCTTCAAACCCGTACACCATGATGTGGTCCATCTTATTCATGAAACCACCATGTGATACCTTATCCATCACCTCATGAAAATTGACTCATGCCATTATCTTCCAACATTCATTACCACTAACTCACACTAGTTGACGTTGATTACCCATCGTGTGACCACCACCGATAGCATAAATCTCCAGTGATAACATCACCAGATGTGTACTTGTTTTATCTACCTATATATATTAATCATTAAATGATTATTTTAAAAAAATACCTCTCATTTCGAATGAGTGATATACAGTTAGAATTTTTTATTATTTTTATAAAAATAAGCTCACACATGCAATAGAAGATTGATTAAATAATAATTAGATAAGTTTTATTTGTATTTAAGGAACCATATTTAATGATCATTCCTATTAAACTGATGAATTTATTATATCATGGTTGATGATTTATTTATTAAAAAGATGAAGGTATTTTTTTATGGTGTAGTGGGATATGATCTTTTTAATAAAATCCTATATTTTAAATAAAAATAACATTCAGTGAGATCTTAATGAATCTCTTTGTACTAAAAACCACGAGCTTTACAGATTTTTATGTCCAAACATTATTTAATATTTTACCTATTTAAATATGACTCTATTCATGGGTTATGGACAATCCACATCTAGTCCTTCCTCTTCATAAAGTGTATTCTCTTCTATTAATGTGAGTGTGAGGAAGTCTCTTTTGGGGAACACTTTTTCGATTTAGCTACTTAATTAAGGTAAGGGAAGCAGTTTCTTTTATAAATATATTTATATATATATTATAATTTCTCTAAAACTCTTGTAATGGAATTAGATTTATAAAATTTTTCGATGATGTTATATTAGTGATTATATTTTCAATTTATATTTTGATCTACAATTTGAAACAATAACCAAACTAGGTTTTTTTATTGTTTGGCATAAAAATATAAAAGGGGTATTTGATTTTATAAAAAAAATTATAGTCATCATTTCATGTAAATAAAAATTACCATTTTATGTGTGTTTTCAATTTAAAATATCTTTAAATAAAGTTATCATTTTTTAGGTTATCATTTTATGTGTATCATTTATTTACAACATGTTTTAAATAATAAAATTTATTATTTTCTGTGTGAATTGTTTTCATATGTTCCATAATGTCATTCATAAAATTAGATATGGAAATCATCTAAAATATTGTTTGTATTACATGAACTTTAATGAAATCATTCATTTAATTTACTAAGAAGTTTTATTTATGTATTTTAAATGAAATAAATTCTTTATAATTATGGATTTCTCCCATTTATTTTTATAAATTCTTAAAAATATGATGATGCCATGTAAATAAATATGTAATATTATTTTCATATATAGGAATAATTTAAGTACAGTTTTGAAATGTTTTGGGTTATGAGTGAGAAAGGAAGGGCCATTCAAAATGTTTTCTTAAATTATGGAACTAGAGTATTGAATGATTTAATGTGGTATGGGGAGTTACCCTATGACCTATAGGACACATTGTCCCATATGGGATAAGGTTAAGTGGACTTATGATTTTATTATAGTCTATTTATTATCATGATTAATAAATAAAAATCATTATTTTAAAAATGGATAAATCAAAATAAGTATTTCAAAAGAATTATTATTTTGAATATATAAGGTTTTCAATGTAATTTATACTATTTATGGATATCTAGAAAAAAATTTCAATGAATGGAAAATCCTTTTCTAGAAAATGGTTTTATCAAGTGATTTATTTAATACATGTTTTCAGAAAAAATTATATTTTTCAAGAAAAATAATTTCCAAATGATTTTTACAACCCCTTATTAGAAAAAATAATTTTCATCAAATGTTTTTAATTATTTTTTCATAGGTTTAGTAGAATTTTAATTGTTGTTTGTTTCATATAAGGAGGAAGCACACATGAATAAATTCTCTTAAATATTTGTAAATATTTTTTAATTTATAAGGTGTTGTCTAATTATTGAAAATAATTCCTAAAAAGGTCCTAGAATGTAAATTTTTTTGAGTATTTTTTCAATTTAATTTTATAAAAAAAAATGAAAAGATTTTTTATCTACTAAATCTATAAGTGTGGGTTTGGGGCATTACATTGAAGATCCTAAATATGCAGTGGCTAGTAATTTAATAATAACCTCAAATTTAGCTACTGATTTATTTTATTATGTATATTTCCACTCTTTTATATATTTCATATTTTCCATGAAAATATAATATTTCATAGGCTCCTTAATAATGGAGTGGTTAGTCAAAACCCCTAGTGTAAATCTCACCACAACAAGGATGTGTCTATCAGTTCCCATTACAACACATCAACATGCCTTGTTTTTCAACTGGATTATTATACCTATGGTTGGTTTTGATATAATAAATTGTATGGATTGTAATTAAAAATCTAATTCATAAATGTATTGTTAATATAATGAAATTATGATTCATGATGAAAATGTAGTATTCCCTATCATTATAGAGGAGACATTATCACTAAAGTAATGTCTAGATCTACCCCTTAAAAGCTCCTCTCGGTGAGATTCTCATGGAAGAGGATAAAACACTATATACAAATGGAAATGTTTATCTTCAAATTGATGATTTAGATACTGTAGAGGAATAAATTAGAGTACTTATTAAAGAATTACCATGACATATCCCATTATATGAAGTTGAGTTTTCCATTGATTTAATGTATAATAAAAAACAAATATGAAAGAATACTTATAAAATGGCCAAAGTGGAATTATTGGAGTTGAAGAAAAAAATACATGATATTTGTGGAAAGGGATTTATAAACCCAAGTTTTTCACATTGGGAAACCCTTGTTCTTTTCATTAATAATAAAAATTGATCTATGAGGCTAAGCAATGATTATAAGGAAGCAAATTTTATTACCATAAAGAAAATTTATCATATCCCTCATGTGAATTACTTGTTTGATCAAATTAATAGAGCACAATATTTTATAAATATTGACCTTAATTCTGAGTATCATCATTTTCATGTAAATAGGGATGATATTTTGAAGATAGCATTTCATATGAGGTATGTACATTTCGAGTTTATAGTAATTCCATATGGATTTTATAGTTCACCAAATGTATTTATGGATCTAATGAATATAGTATTTAAGAAATATCTTGCTAGTTTTTTTATGGTATTTATTAATGACATCTTGGTGTCCTATAAAAGATATGATGACCATGATAAAAACTTTATTAGAATTCTTGTGAAACTTTGTGAAACAGAGTTGTATGAGAAATTTGGCAAGTGTGAATTCAAGAATCAAAAGTTTCTGTTCTTAGCTATATTACCTCCGATTATGGAATCTCGGTTGATCCTATGAAAGAAATATACGTCAAAAAGTTTCATACACCAACAAAAATAAATGAGGTATGTATATTCATTAGTTTGGTAGGTTACTATCAGTTTTTTTTAAAAAAATCTGTATTGGATAACGCATTAACTAAGATTGAATGTAAAGGGGTTATTTTAAAATGAAAAAAATAATAATGTAATGAATCTTTTGTAGAATTGAAGAGGATATTGGAGAATGATACTATTTAGGCTCTAAGATTAAGAAATAATGGATTTGTGATATATAGTGATTTATAAAAGCTGATAATTGGTTTTTTCCTGATGCACAAGGATAAACTTATCACATATGAATCAATTTAGTTAAAGACTCATGAGAAGAATAATCAAAATCATGATTTTTATTTTGAAGCTAAAATCATTTATTTGAGGATATAGAATGTGATGGATCAATATACTCAAGGATTGTGATTTCTCAATACACTACCACCCAGGGTAGGTAAATAAAGTACAAGATACATTAAGTAGTAAAGATCATAGATTATTGACCAAAATGAGTATTAATAAGGCTTATATGTTCATAGATTTAAAAAAATATAGACATGGGAATTATTATGGAAAATGAAACATCACTCTATTTTTAAATTATTCCCAAAAATTATTAATTATAAAATTTAAAAAGTTCTTATCGTTATGATTAGAATTTTCAAAAGAAAACTACAACTGTGAATGGTGTAAAATTGAAATAATTCATAAATAAAGATAGAATTTTTATATTTGAAAGATTTTATGTGTTACATATATAACAAATTTAAAAATGGAATTATTAAATAATGGTCATAGAATGAATTTTTCTATACATCCTCACATCACCAAGATTTATAGAAATTTGTATGAACAATTTTTGTAGGATCCTATGAAGTGGGATATTGCAAATTATGTGTGAAGATTATTGGTTTCCCAATAGGTATTGGATATTCACAACATCCAAGAGGATTCATGAAACCTATAGCTATTAATATATGAAAATTTGATGAAATTACTATAGACTTGGTCACTAGATAACTAAGGACTCATAAAAGGAATGATACAATATAGGTTATAGTAGACCAACTTACAAAATCTACCCATTTACTCACAAAAAGAAAATATTTATCTCTTGGTCTCATTAAAAATCTATATATTAATAAATTTTTAAGAATTTGTGGTGCACCTCATTCAATTATGTCTGATCATGACCCAAAATTTGCATTGATATTCAATAAAGTGTTCCAAAGGCTCGGGATAGTAAGCTTAAATTGAGCATATCCTATCACCCTCAAACTAATGGGAAATTTTAAAGGATAATTTAATATTTATAAGACATATTAAGGTTTTTATCACATGTATTAAAAGGTATTTGTTTTCATTAATTGAGTCTGGAGGAGTTTTTTTATAACAATAGCTTCTATTAAAGAATTCAAATGGCATCGTATGAAGCATTATATGCCAAGAGAATTCATACTCCAACATGTTGAGATAATGTTGGTTAAATAATGTTTGTTATCCCATAACATGTTTGGGAGACAATAAAATTTTTTAGACTATTCAAACACATATTAATGTAGCTCAAAGTAGTAAAAATGGAGATGATGGTAAAATAAGGTAATATTTGAAATTTAAGTGTTTGATCAAATTTTCATAAATGTATCTATATGGATGGGTTTTATGAGGTATATTAAGAGAGGAAAACATAGCCCCATGTAAAGTTGATATCTTTAAATTTTGGAAGGAATTAGATTTGTGGATTAAAATTTGGAAATTCCCCCAAGCCTCTCTATAGTTCAGAATGTGTTCTATATCTCTTTATTGAGAAACTACATTCTAGATCTAATACATCTTATCACCTATAAGGATATATAATTGGAACCTAATTTCACTTATAGTGAAGATCCTATCAATATTTTATACTCTAGAGAATAACTGTTGAGGAAATATATGACTTAAAAGTTAAAGGAACTTTGGAGAAATAATCAGATAGAAGATACAATATGGGAACTTGAAGAAGTTATTATAAATAACTAACCAAATATATTCATGAGGTGACCTTCTATAAATTTATTAGATGAAAGTTTTTATAGGAGGTAAGAATGTAATACCCATGCTTCAATTATAATAATATTTTTTATTTAAAGAAACAATATCACACTACACATAGTTTTAATTAATAATGTGATTAAAACATAAATTTTTAAAATTTATTAATTTTATTTTTTAAAATTAATTTCATCTTTTAAATCATTATATCAAAATTTAATTAGGGTGAAAATTTATGGTTTTTGAGGAATGTTTGATTTTTCAATGAATAGTGAAGGAAAATATTTTTTCAAATACTATCATTTATTTTAATTAAACAAATCCCATTATATTTTTTTGGATTTATTTTTAATGTAACATATGATCTATTATGTTTAGAAAAATATAATTTGAATCAATAATTTTCATGATTTTGATATAAGTTAATTTTAATACTTAAAATGAATTTTTATAAAAAAATAATTCCTTATTGTATATTTATAATATATTCTATATATTCCATATATATAAATTGAATATTAAAAAATAGATACTATATTTTTAATAATCATATTAAAATTTGGTAAATAATTTCCATTTATTTTTAATATTTATGAATATTATCTTTTGTAAAATTTATCGCATTACTATATGGATAAATTAGGTAACTAAGGTTAAAAATAATGTGATGGTGAATTAAAAATCAACCTAATACTTGAAATTATTCCATTATAGGGGATTAATTCAGACATATCCATCCCAAATTCTAATATATTTCATTTTGGTTCCATTTGACCTTAGTAATGTCATTTTTATTATTTTAACTAAATAAAATTCTAAAATATCCCTTTCTTGCATTTAATTTTTTCTATATATTCACATAAGGGTAAATATTTGTTATTAATGAATATAATTTTTTTAACATGATTTTTTATCATTATAACTAATTTTTAATTTTTTATGATTGATAAATTATATTAAAAGCTTACAAAATGCTAACTCAATATTTATTCAATTAATTAAAAAAATAAATAAATGAATTCAAGAATATTAGTAGTAAATAATTTTGTTTAATTATTTTGTACCCTATTTTTTAGATACATATATCATAATAGATATGTTATAAAGGATTATATTAGAATTCCATTTTTTTTCTTAATGTTATTATAATCAAATTATTTAATAGTGTCAAAAACAATATTAATGATATTATATGAAAACATTGTTCTATTAAATTATATAAAATAATTAAAAAATAACTAAAAAATAGGATATGATATGGTCTAAAATTTCATCCCTTGTACATTTATAGACCAATTTACCTTTTGGGGTACCATTATTCACCCTTAAAGGGTATAAAACATTTATATTGTGTTAATTGTCAAAAGGATTCACATTGAGTTAAAACTAAGATATAAGGAGTAAGAATAACCAAAACATGTACACATTTTATTGGATGTGAGGATTTAGACTCATACTCATGATAAAATATCATTAGATCAATTTGACTTCTATTTTCTATAAAAATTAATTTATATTAAGTTAGTATTTTAAGTAACACCAATAGTTCCCCTCTCATAATTTATAAAAGGTAACCCCTTATTTATTTTATTTACATAAAATTGAGGAATATAGATCAACTAAACCTACCCATTTCTATTATAAACATCCTTATATATGTTTTATAGGTATGTTTATTTTCAAAAGACAACCCCTAAGTCCCTTATAATTGTCTTTACCGACTCTTTCAAATTTCCTTCATCTTTTATTTTTTATAAATCTATTTGTAACTGTTATAAAATAATGAATCCAGTATCATAAAAAACTAGTATATTATTATGAATATAGTGAATTTTTTCCACAATCTCTCTATCCTATAAAAAGTGAAAACATCACTCGAGTGTTCGTACGACTTATTATATCCACATTATGGTGTAATTAATTTTTCATCACTATTTTACTTGGATGGTTATAAATATTTTACTAATGAACATATATGTTATTTTTTAAATAATTATGCTTCTATAATTATAATATCATATATACCTTCTAACCTTCCAATATGAGGAAAATTGATAGCGTCATAGGTACGTACATATGGACTAACACCTCCCCAAATAAAGTTGATCTCTTTTCCATTTACGCATTAATTGGATGGTAATTAAAATAGATTTAACAAATATATATTATATTTATATCATTATTAAAATTATTTCTATTATGAAACCATAATCAAATTACATAGAATAGAACTTCCATGACAAAATATTCATGATAAAAAAATTAGTTAGCAACTGAATCAACTATAATAATGAAAGATTGTCCATGAATGGGTGATAAGATGTTATAAGAAGATCATATATGATCTATTAAATGTTATAATAGTTTTGGTATAAATTAATACTTTTTTGAAACCATTATATATAAGTTTAAATCAGGTTAAACTATGGGGAAATGTGGTGAAAGAGATTTCATCTCAATTTCCACTCTATTGAGATATATTTGTTATTATGCATCTATTTAATCTTATGTTATATATATATACTACCTATTTAATGTATTTAAAATAAATATCTATTTATTCATGATAATTAATGTTTAAATTAATGTTTATTATTTAATGGGTTTCCATTTTAATGTTTCCTAAGATGTTAGAATTTATGTTACAATCTCATTTTTATGATTGCTCTTATTTTCATTAAAGGAACCATGCAATATATCCTTATTAAAAAATATCTATTTTATTATTATATATATATCTTATTAATTCTCATATGTGTGTCCATATTTTCTGCACTTTAGAAGTTGGACAAAGAAAAGAAATTTTTAAATGAAAAGATGATGCCATTTATCTTTTGACCTAGTATACTTTTCTTTCATGTCAATATTTGAGAAAAAAATTACAGGAGTATTATTTATTAAATAAAAACATTTATTATGAAATTTTATGTTATCTTAAAATTTTTAAAATGGTTGAAAATAATACATTCAATTTTTTTTAAAAAGGTAATTTTTTAATTTCTTTTACAAAAAATTAGAAGTAATGTTTCATTTTAGCATATACAGTGTTAATAGATATTCCAACCGCCATAACCATTTTACACTATTCAGATTCATATCAAAGTTTTTAGTGGTTTTAAAAAAGAAAAATCATTAATGATATATTATTTTAATGTATCAATTCCATTTTATTTATTTCTCCAAAAATACATTATGGTTTTACGAAACATATATTTTTGATGGTTTGATGATAATTGTTTTATCTCTTAATAATTTTGTGGTCGTTAACTTTAACATTAAATATTCACTTTATTATGATTTTTGGAAATTATATTGCAATTATATATGAATGTTATTCATATAATGGATATTCCTATTTCTTAATCCATATATCATTTCTATATGTGTTGTTTTACATCAAAATTTATTTAATTAACTGGGGAAATATTGATATTCTATATTCATTTTTCAATACATGAATTTTTTTTTAAAGGTTGGGGTCAAAGCCTCATTTATTATTAAAGAAAAGAAAAGACCTATTAAACTGGGTAGAGGGCAACCCAATACATAGCCCGAAGGCCCAGCGGGAATTTATCCCATTACATGGCCCGTAGGCCCATTTTTTTGGCCCAAATCCCATTCTGTGAATAGTACTTCTACAGTACCCGCTGCTATAGTACTCTACCGCCGCTATAGTGCCCTATCGCCACTGTAGTACCCGCCGTTGATACAGTGCCGCTGCCACTACAGTTCACTACAGTACTGCTACAGTGCCTGCGCCCAATGGGTTTTGAAACCCCATTTTTCATGTAGAATTAAGGGGTGCTTACCACTAAGCCAAACCCCAACTACAACATGAATTTATTGATAATTAATATTTTTTATGAATTGAAATTGATAATTAAATATATAAGGAATTAAATGGAAATATAGTGATAGGTGGGTCCCAGAATTATATATCTCTTCAATAAATCAACAGTTACCATTAGAAAAACCAGCTTGCTAGCCAAATTAAATGGGTTTTTAGTGCATGCCGACTCAAAGTTATAAACTATCTTAGTGAATAGTCTTGAGGGTAAATATATCATGATGTATGAGATATTGACAACTAATACTAATAATTTCCTTCATTTATAATTCAATAGTTATTATATATGATATTACATCATTTCTATTATATATGGATTCATTTCCTACTCTTGTTATTGATTAAATTGAATGATCTTCTATTTATTTACCTCTCTAATTTGATTATTACCTATTTACTCATGATAGCTTCTATAGTAAGTAAACCATATTGATTATTTTATCTCATCGATTATTTTTTCTTATTTTTGAAGGATATAAAGAATAAATATATGAATTTTTTTCAAGTATTCTAAAAAAATTTCTTTTGTTATGTTTTATATTTTATTTTCAATGTAAAAAAAATAATCATGTTTTTATCTAGTTCTTTAAGACTACTAAATTGATCAGGCCTTCAGGATGAGATCTATTGTATCTCTTTTAAGTATAATAAAATAAATACCAACTCAAGGTTACTATATTTTTTGTTGTTACATGCTACATATTGATAAATGAGTATACGACTAAGCCAATACTAGAATAATATGATAATAAGACTTCCAGACAAATAAGGTTGGTGGTTAATAATAAAAATAACTTAAGAAGTGAGGAATATTTGTCACAATGTTTATGTGGTTGGAATTAATATCCCTATAAATCAATGATAGGATAAAAAATAATACAATAAAGTGTATAATATACCCATCATATATAAAATAAGTTCAAAATAATGATCATAACTCAACAAATGAAAGTTTTTTTTCCAAAAAAAATCATATTATAGTAAAAAAACTGAATCAATTACTAGTTTAATATGGGGACTTGATTTGTATAGTTAATATAATAAAATATGTATAGTATGATTACAATACATCTATTGGTAGTAGATAAAACATATAAATGAAATATGGTGTTCCAAATAATCTTGTATCAATGATTTAATGTTTGAGAAAAAAGACCCTTGTAACTTGAGTATTATTATAATAAAGACTCTGAAAAATATAAGGCCTATAATTGAACATAAATTACCATTAATAAAAGATAATTAACTATATTACAATTCAAATATGATATATGTAAACTATATATATCATGTTAAGTACATAATACCAAACATGTCTTAAAGAGAGGATCTTTAGACAAAAATAATTATTTTTATCCTGATTCATTATAAAAAATCAAAATAGATTGAAAATAATTATATGAGTTTTATTAAATACATTCCCAATAACCATATTTATAACTATAAAAATTTATACTTCATGGTTATCTTAGTTTTACCCAACATTGAGTGTTAGTAATCTTTATTACTTCAAACTAGTTTCATAAAAAATATGATGGTATTCATTCTTGATATAATGTACATCATTCCAAGATAATTAATGGTACTTGAATATATTTTACATTATAGTTATGAAGTTATAATTTCCTTTTATGGATTCTTTTAAAAACCATGAAGACTAAATCAACAATGATCATGTCTCAGTATTTCTTAATGAAAGAAATGTGTTCCCCTAATTACTGAGTAAAATATTGATATAACATGATAAAAACTAGAAAATACATTATTTACACATTTATATCAAATTATACCAATATATATGTTATCATATTTATGTATTTAATTAATTTAATTTTTTTAAGTAGGTAGTTAAACCAATCCAAACATGAACCTATCGTGATTAATGGATTATTATGTGGTTATATAGTTGTAATATCATTATAACAGAATCCTAATGATATTATTTAGAGTTTATTAGTGTGATATATCATAATTTAAGAGAATTATAATTATAATATAGTTTATATAATAGTATTACTTTGAAAGAGGAGATCATTTTCCTCTTATTTTCCTCATTTTAAAATATTGAATTTATGTTAATCATTTATTGATCATATCAACAATATATTCCCTAATATGTCATACCAAAAACATAATGATATCATAGAAATCATATTATTTATTTAATACCATAGTAATTATTTTCCATGTATATTTGGGATGAAACAAAAAAAACAAAAATCAGTCAGTCCCTTGAGAAAGTAGTCCATATGTATAATTGTTGACAATTTTGTGTTCCATAGAACTAGAGAAATGTGTAATATGGTTTATGTTTTAAGAATCATAAAAATTATTTAAATATAATAATTATATATTATATTCCCTATTTATATGATACTTGTATGGTGGTGAATGAAAATGGAACACTTTACATCACTGAGGTAGTAGTCTACACAATGAACGATTCATGTATTAGTTTTTCTTAAGGGATAAAGGGGAGTGTAGTTATTGATTGTAACATGATTATAATAACATACCCATTATATTTATTTTATTGATGTTTTAATTCTAATATTTTAAAATTAAATTTGAGGATGAATATGTTAACCTAAATAAATAGAAAAAGAATTCAGTGGGTAGAAATTTGTACATCACTTCTTAGATTATCTCAATTACAATGAGTGTTAATCCTTGTATATATTGTATTTTGAGAGGATCAAAAGATATTTAATCTATATATGAGTTATAAGGATAGGTCTGTGTAGTTATTTTATGAACTAATGGGGTTTTATTATGAGGGTATGTGAGGATAGGAGAGTCCCATATAAAAGTGAAAAGGGATGGGTTTTTTTTGAAATACCCAAAACATTTCAATAATGGGAAGTCACTCTCAAGGAATGTGGATAAGGGAAGGGATAAGGTCTATAAAGGCCTCAAACACCAATTCAAATACATGTTTTAACATGTTTGAGGTCTTTTACTCTTAGATTCTATATTTATACCATTTTAGATTTTACTATGATAACTAGTTTTTACCTAATGCAACTTGTTATTTAGAACCAAAAAATGAAATAGACCTTATTATATAATTTGGAATAGATAGTTATAAATTATAAATTTAATTTAATATTTTAATTCTAATCAAGAGATAAAAATTAATTTTAAAATATTAAATGTATAATGTATTAATACAATTTTTAAAAAAGTATAAATTATGTTCTCAAATATAAAATATGGGTTTATAAATTATAACCAACATTTTTTAAAGTATAACTTTACTCATAAAATTAGTATTTTTCTTATAAATAAGATGTTATAAATTTTTAATTAATACTTATATAGAAATAATGTCATAAAACTAATTTTTTTTTAAAAAAAATGTATTTTCATTATTAACCTAAAAATAATTATTTTAAGAAAAACGCTAAAAATTTATCTTAAACTAATATTATTATGATGAGTCCAAAAATAATGTTCGTTTTTTTAATTCAAATTCTTCAATTTATAAATTTAACTTTTATATTAAAATATGAGATATAATGACAAATGCTTTTATAAGAAATAGGTTTTTAAGAATTTTAATCACTATCATTCATATTTCCAATGTTTTACTAATAAAATTAGTATTAACCGTTTATTTTTAAATATATTTTATCATTATTAATAAAAAATTTCTTGAAATTTTAATTCATATCCTTTAAAAATTATATATTTCTAATAACAAATTTCTAAGCACACAATGATCATATTAGTCATTTTGGCAATGACAATTGAATTTCACTAATATTCAAAGTATCCTTTTTCCTTCTGATAAATATTTTATAAATCATTTACTCATATTCATTCCCTATAATTCAATTGAAATATTTTAATATACATGAAAAAATGTTCATATTTTATCAAATTATATTGTTGATTCTTTTAATAATGATGTTGCTTGTAGAGAAATCTATCTATCAAATTTTTATAATTAAAGGTAATAATATATTAAAATAATTTTAAATTACATCCTACCCATGTAAAATAAATTATAACCCCTCAAACTTTTTTATCACTTAATAAAAAATTTGGGGACAATTTTCTTATAATATTTATCATTTTAGATATAACATATAATATGACATCAAACTTACTCTAAAAGGTAACATTTAGTTAATTATATTTCCTCAAAAAAATAATCTTTCATTCATCAATATAAATAGGTATTTATATACCCTCTTCATACATTCTCTAATATATACCTGTCCCAAATCCATCAAAATCTATAAGACATTAAGAAACAATGAAACCATATATATAGTTGGAAATTAATACAATAATTAACACTAAAATGTTCTTAGAAACTATTTCATAAGGTCACACATTATTCAATGTATATCATAATCCCAAAAGTGATATAGAATTCACTAAAAATATCATCGATCATTTTTTACTAAATCAATAATCAATCCTACTCTATCTATACTACCAAACACCCTTTTCTCAAAATCAATAAACCTTTTTATTACATCAATATTAATAATATTTTAAATCTATGAGTTATACATAACTCAATAATGTATTCTCCAATAGTTATCCCCCAATATATAAAATGTTTATAAAATCACTTTTTTATTATTTTGGTATCATTTAATATATGTATCCAAACATTTAAATTAGATTTACTAAATGAAAATTCTTAGTTTTTTTCATAATATTCATAAATTCTATAATATACTAGAATATGATTAATAAATATCACTTAGTAATGAAAATAGAAAAGTGTATAAATATTTAGATTCTATTTACACATAAACCTTACTACCTTAGGTAAGTTAAGGAAACCCACATTTCTCTATAATAACATACATATAAATGAATTCAAAACCATTTAAGTGTTCTCCCTTATTCAGTTAGAAGACATATTGGTTTCTAGATACATACCTTTCTCAATGTCATTTTTTTATCCTATTACAATGAAATAATAAAAACAAATTGTTATGAAAATTTTCAAAATATGAATGTGAAAACATCCATATGAATATTCCATCCCCTATGGCACCATTTTTGTATCATATTATAGTTTCAGTTAAACCTTTGAGTCTCTTTTTTCAATCCTTGGTTATCCAAAGTCATTTTACAATTAATTTTTCTAACATAATTCATTAACATCATACATAAATCCACTATAATTATTTAGAATAATAATGTTAATAACTAAAGCATATCCCCTAAAAGTGTAAACCTGGTTGTGCTTTTAATCCTCTTTTTCATACATGAGGTGATGAATGAGTTAATTGTCAATTCATTATTTTAGAGGTTATTACCCCTAGGAACATATATGTCTGATTCTAAACCCACTAGTAGTATCAACATAAGGATGTAAATGGTAGAAATACCACATACTCAAGAATTTTCCCAAAATTTGGGCATTCATCTTATACGTAGAGTTATTCATAGGATTTTTACTGATGTTTTCTTATCTAAATCCCAAAAATTTTAAATATTACCTTGAGTTAAATAAAGGATTAATTATACCCATGACATTATGAACCTTAAATTATTAATCCTTAAATTATCTACAATGAATATATTAATCTCAAATGTATTTATGTCACAATTTGATACCATATGTTATGACATAGACTTTCACTCCTGAATTTAGTTCTGGAAACTCCTTCGTTGCATACTCTCATTATTTCCAAATATATATTATTGTAAATAACTATATAATAGTTACATGAAATAAAAAAAATGTATTTCATACATTCCCAACACCATTTATGTTTAGATATTTAGATAATTATGAAAAAAAATAAACTAAAAAACCCCATTTCTTTCTCAATAGATTGACATTTTTTCTACTATATAAGAAGATATTTAATCCATAATAAGTTTTAACATCTTATACAAATTTTCAACATAGGAAATCCTGATATATATATCATGTGTATAAATTTTATTCTTAACCTGAGGAAATGAAAACATAAGAAGGGTTGAGCTCAAACACTCAGTAAGGGAAAAAATATAACTGAAGAAATAATGGAATAAACATGGAATCAATATTATAGAAGGAATATATAACAAAAAAAATCAATAAAAAATGATATTGAAAGAATAATATACCCATAGATAAAAATTGAAATAAATAAATCACATCGATATCAATAACTAGTTCCCTAAAAATGAAATCTATAATGTTAGATAGATAATTTTAAACCATATACCATGAGAATATAATAATAAACATCATGATATAACCTTAAAATAAATATCTAGTTATTGGTCAACATACACCATAATTCCCAAACAAGTTTGTCTCATGAGAACTAATAATGCATCGAGGGCCTATATATATTTTTTAGTCCCACACATCAATTATTTATGTCTAATGATTTCATCTTATGAGATATTGGGTAAACCATACATATTTTTTTCCAAGAATCATATTTATTTGAATAATAATATAAAAATTATAATACATTTAACTATGAAAATAAAATGGATAACATGATAATAAACCATCCAAATGAAGAAACTAGACTGTCAAACAGTATATAGTAAACATGACAACAATCATACATGTTTGAATAAAAATGTATAAAAAATAATACTTTTACTCATGTTAATAAAAGGGAGAAAAATATTTTATGTTAAAAATATTCAATATTAATTATGTAAAATATGATGCTCATGTTTTATATAAACATGAGTATAAATCTAAGTAAATATTGTAATAACATGGTAATAATACATCTAAATAAATAATGGGGGTTATTTCAAAAGAACATATCCCAAGAGGTGAGGAATATTTTTCAAAGGGTTTATGTTGTTGGAATACATGTCCCTAGAATGTAATAAGAGAATACAATATAATACAATTAAAGGGAAGAATGTATCAAACATATATAAAGTATTTTCAAAATAATGAACATAACTCATGGAATTAAATCTAAGTTAAAAAATACCTACTATTAAGGAAAACTAAATAAATATCCACTTGAATAAGGGTATATGAATTTTTTAATAAATACCATTAAATATAATGAGAATGATGAAAATTCATCCAAGGGTAGTAAATAAAACAAAAAAGGTTACATGGTACACAACATAAACATGTCTCAAGGATTCCATTTTTTGAGACAAAGGACCCTTTTGTCTTGAGTGTCATTTTAATCAAACCCCCTTGAAATATAGGTCTTGAAATTCAACATAAAATACAATTATTAACATATAATTCATGATATGATATGTAAAATAGGTAGTATATACACCACATAAATATAGTTAGGTGAATAATACTAAAAATGTATCGAAGAGAGGAATATGAGAAAAAAAACCTTACCAAATACCTAATTAATTCTCCATGTGCACCAAACATCATGAATAATTTAATTTTCTTCATGAAATATGTAAATGTTTAAAATTTCCTATGCCCCTATATTTTCATTTTGGGTTGTCTGGTGGTTCGGGAGTGGTTACATATATTCTAAAAGTTTTTCTTGGATTTTCAAAATTATAATAATGGCTTATCATAATTTTTTATCTATTTTAATTAATTGATTATTAAATATTTTTTTAATGTTTCTTTTACCATTATGCATGGACTTAGTTCTGTTTAAGTGTAATTCATGTTTTCTAAAGGATGTGTCAAGGTAATAAATGGTTTTTAAATCATATGTAATGGTCAATATGGTTTTTCAAGTTCTGTGTAAGTGTAATTAACTTATTCCTCTTCATGTGTAAATGTAGTCCTCCTCTACATAATGGTATATATATTTTTTCTTCTAATTTAAGTGTAGCTATATTGATTCAAATAATTATACTTTTATTTTAAATGTTTACATAAATGTTGCTCATTGAAGTTTTTTCTTGCATAATGGTAGCCCATGAATATTTATACTCATATAATAGTAACAAATAGATCCAAAAGATTATCTAAGTGTCACCAGGGAATTCCACAGCTCAAATAGGGGTAAACTATTGTGTGTGTGTAAAACTATGTTATAGTTATTCATTATGTATCTCATGTGTATTGTTAATAGGTTCTCTTTAAAATCTCATTTCTTCTTCATATAACTTTCTTTAATGTGTTTTTAACATAAATAAAGGGATTTATTATTGGAATAAATTGGTTTTAAATCTATTAAGAGTCCCTAATTTTGTCTTTTGACTTCACATGATTTTAAGAGTTGTGAATGGGTAATGTGGGGAAGTAAATGTTAAATAATTAACTGTTTTTAATATGGGTTTCTAGAATAGATATATGTGTGTTATGTATCTATTAGTTTTAAAAAAATTGTTTTTATTCCCTCCGTAGTTTTTTTTGGCATCCCTTGGGTGACTAAAGATGTACTATTCATTTTTATGGAGTCTTATATGAGCCAACCATAAATTATCTAAGCCTTCACCTTATTCAAGACTAATTGAAATCACCTCTCCCTTTCTCCTATTTGTGGTGGTATATTCTTGAATTTTCCATGAGGTATGAGATCTAATATATGTCCTTAAATATTAAATGGATTATTTAATCAATCGTGCTTTAAATTTATTGTTTAAATTTATGTGATTAACCATAATCGTATATAAATCATGAAATTATATGTATAAAGAATAATTGCCTAATAATCTTAAAATTTCAATGGATGGTGATGAATTGAATTTAGAATTTTATTTATAATGTCTTAAAATTATTATTTCTAGTGTTTATATGGAATAAAAATTTATGCATAAATATTTTGATTGAATAATAAATTTAAAATTACATGTTTTAGGTTGATATTTTGAACAATAAACATACATGATTAATTTTCTTATTAATTAATTTACTGTGATAATTAAAAAATTTATATAGAGAATATATTATGAAATGTTAAATTATTACATCCTTCATAAGTAACATTAAAGGAATGCAGTAGTGACATTCCATTTATAATTATCATCATTAATCCTAACTAGCATGAAGTAAAATATTAATAGTGTTTATATTTTTCTTTATGGAATAAGTTTTTATATCACGATATGATATTTTTTGAGATATGAATATTATCTAAGAGATAGAAATAAAATAATCACTTTCTTAGTTAAAATATTTTCTAATAATGTGGTAATGGAATAATATAATTATTTAGTAATTGTTTTATAATTTAATGATTTAGAGAATTTAAATACAAAATTAGTGAATTATTAGGGATGAATAATGTTAATAATGAAAAAAGGATTACTATATGAAGACTATTTGATGTTCTATGATGTGTATTTTTTATACTAATAGATTTTATTTTTTGAATGTATCATATATTATAGAATAATTAAAATTATTCTATTGATTATCTATGAGAGAGATAAAAAGATAATAATTACATACTAAGATAAAAGACCATTGATATATTTATGATGATAAAAAATTAAATAATTATTAAAGGGTAATTTTTAATGTTTGAATTATCACATGTTTAGAAAATTTATAGTGGATATTAAATTATTGGAAATTAATTTTTGATCAAATCTGTCTATTTTTTTCCTTGTGTTTACTAGATAGTGTGAAATCTATTTTTATGTTTCTTATGCATGGTTCATATGGTTTTAATTTAAGTAAAAACATAAATCTAGTAATGATTTGCTTTTAATAAAATATCAATGTTGAAATATCAATCTTTAAGTATATATATATGAAAAATATCTTCAAATTGAACATGAGATAAATTAAAAAATATTTAGGATTTGAAATTTGAAAGGATAGTGTTCCTAGGAATTATTTTATACTAATTTGTTAAATGAATATATAATGAAAATTTAACAATTTCTTAAATTATTTGTTTTTGGTTGGGGGAGCTGATGGAAGTTTGATAATGGCTATAATTACTAGTTTTTTCCATAATTTCTAGGTTATTATGTGTGTAATATTATATTAAATATATATTTATTCACTATACATTTATTGAATCTAGGATATTAATTGATAACATTGAGTGGTTTGAATATATTATAACTGATGGGTAGGGATTCCTAAGGCAATAATAGTGGAAATTGGTTCCAGTTAGGATGATAATGGTTGTATAATTTTCTAGTTATGTTTATGGTGGAGGCATGGGGTGATGGTTATAGTGATGATGACGTCATGGAATAACATATATGATATTATTCACAATGGTGAGGGTCACCGATGTGGTTAGGAGGACTTCATAGCCTATATTTCTCATATTTTCATACTTTGATCTAAATTTATACAAGATGGAAATGGCCTTTTATTATTTATATTACGTGTTCCTAGTTGGGGGATGCATCATGATTTTTTTTAGTAAAATGAATTTTCCCAGTGGAAAAGCCACTAAAATTAAATCTACAATTTACAACATTCTGAATGAAGTGATTTTAAAAAAAAATATCTTTGAGATAGAGATATCAAGTCATCAAGGAAATAATTAGACCACATGATTCCTTCACATATTTCCACTTTGTTTTCAAGACCATGTACAAGATAATTTGCCTCCCGAAAGGCATGTGTGATTAAATGGTTCATATTTGACAAATTGTTAAGGTAATATATCCATTAAGGCATCATTTTACAAGATATTTTAGGCTCCCCATGTAAAAATGATTGCATAATGGTGGTGGAATCTCACTCAAACTATATATCATTCCACCCTCTTTATCATTATACATCAAAATACACGATCAATTGTAATACCCTAGGTAAATAAAGAATATGACATTTTCATATTTATCCATATTTGTGGATAAAATATTAATATGACTTTAAAGGGGACGCTATGCTCGATGGCGTACCCAACACGCAACAATGAGTTTCTTGGGAATCTTACGTTGCACTCTAATAATAAAATAATATTATTTTAAATGGTAGTTAACATGTAGCCATTGTATTGGCGGGAATGGATAGAAATAACTAAAAAATTATTATATATGTTTTTAAATGTTTTTACATTTATCCAATAAAAGATAAAGGCTTAAAATACGGAAAGAATTCAATTTTAGGCGTATATGCCATAGTTTTCACTAAAGGTTCACTTACCGCCTTTTGATGGAGAACCGTCATTAAATATAGTTTTGTTTACTCTTATACATTATATTGGACCAAATAAAACTCTTCTTAAGAATTGGGACATCAAAATGTACTTTGTGTAAATTTTTGGTATCTTTCCGATAAAGTTCATTTTCTAATGAATAGTGTAAAATTTTGTATTTTAATTCAAAACCACTTTTTAATCTAATTTATTTATATGATTAGATTATCTTTTGAATTGGTTTTAAAGTGAAATTATAATATATTTTTACCATTAAATCCAATAGTGGTCATTGGAATTAATTTCACTTTTATATCATACTTAAACTAGTGCCAATCTTTTGATACTTATTGTTTCATAAAAACACGCTATTTGCTCTCACAACAGGAATTAATTATTAAATTAATTAATGTGACTTATATGTTTTTAATTTTGTAAAATATACATCATTTTTGAATTCAGAATATCAAATATAGCTTAGGGTGAATTTTTGGGATTTTTCTGAAAAACTTCAATTTTTGATGAATAGTGAAACCACTAAGTAGTACTTATAAAAACTGATTTTTCCGTTTAAATGAAATTTTGCCATCTTTGTATTTTGAATTTCAAAAATCCGACATACATGGTTGTCATTAAGAAGTAAAATGTGGTTCAATGGGATAAAAATAATTTTTTGGTGTAACGCCCCGACCCTAGTTACCCAGAGTCGGTGCATTATAACATAACATTGGCATGATCACAAGAAAGATCAAATCTCGAAAGACCGATTGGTTTAGTAGCCTTGGAAACACTAGATATATTTATAAGTTTTACATTACATCATAAAATGAAAAACTACTACAACAACATAATGTTTCCACAGTCCACACTATAATCCCCTCATAATATCCCTGCAGGTCATTCATAACTTACATCTTCACATCCTGGGAAAAATAAAAGATAGAAAAGGGGTGAGCTCAAATGCCCAGTAAGGATAACAATATAGCGGAACATTAAAAAATAAGCATAAACATTTAAGGCAATGCATTACTAAAACAAAAGCCTTTTAAACTTGAACTTCAACATAGTATGGAAAAAGTAAAATGAAATAATGCCATTTACTTGTTCACATGGATATTCTACTAATCGAATAATCACATGCAATATCAATAACCACTTTCATAATGTTGGAATGCATAATGCTGAACTTTAATTTCTTTGTCAAGGCCTCGTCCCAAGACCTTGGGGCTAATTGTAACCGAAACCCAACCCGGAGTGCCTCTAATAACCGGACACCAACCCGGAGTGCCTCTAATAACCGGACACCAACCCGGAGTTCCTCTAAAAACCGGAGACCAAACTGGAGGGCTTACTTTTACCAGTCCCTAACCTGGAGGGCTTACTTTTACCAGTCCCCAACCTGGAGGGCTTACTTTAACCAGTCCCCAACCTGGAACATACTTGTCCAACACATTCATATGAAGTAAAGGTTGAAATATAACATAAACATTCTTATTAGAACTAGCATACGAAATGTCAATAATTTCACCATAAACTATGAATGGTATAAAAATAGCACATCCACAGTCAAACATATCACAAAACCTTCAATACAATATAGAAGTTTTGTAGCATAATAAATAAACTTCAAATAAGCGTAAAATCCATCAAAGGATGTTGACATAGATGAAATCAAAACACTTTTTAGAGAAATATCTCTTTCTATTTTTAAAATCATTTAAGATCCATATAAAATAAAACATTTTCTTGAAAATATTCTTATAAGCTTGTAAGGAAAGCTTTGAATATTTTATAATGGCGGAAAATAACCGCACCCGCCATATAAGTTAAAAAAAACATTCTTACCTTAATTCTGTCGGAAAGGTTAAAAAGGACCTTGTTTTGAAAACGACAGAAAGATTCCTCTTATAAAAAGTAAAACAAGGGTATAAATGACTTTAACCCATATTCTTGTAAATAATAAATATTTTTTTGAAATACATTTCGAAGAAACATGGATGTGGATGATAACGAGATCCCAGTAGATTATTACGTATAAACAACCTCGGATAATGAAGAGATTGTGAAATAACCCTTACCAATTTGGTAACTTATGAAACATACAACCCATGAAAGAGGTATCATACAATGAATATGTAAATACACATAAATTAGAGTGTATTACACAAAGAATATAATTATGGGCAGTACATACACCACACAAAAGGTGATGGTGGCAATATGGCATGAATCTCACGGGAATAAAGAGTGAGATGAAAACCCCTTACCACGTTAATCCACTGAGTCGTATGGCCAAAAGTTAATAACCACCAAATTATTTACAGAATAACATGAATATAAAGAGAATCATGATAATATATATCAAATGGAAGTACACAATACACCACTTTCAATAATTTAGTGGTGAACAATGGAAATCTCACGGAATTGAATGTGAGATAAGAAAATCCCTTACCTTGTACTTTTCCTTGGTTGGGGTAGGTTAACCTCCTGTATAATGGTGAAATAATTGTTATTAAATTATACAAGAATCATATACATTAATATGATATCATATATGATCTTTTAATATCGATTTATAATAATATCTTAGTATTATCGTTGTTTCGGGTGTTAACTTACTTGTTTTCTTTTATATGTTTTGTTACGTAAGACATTTTTGTAAAGGATAGGTTGTATATTATTCATATCCAGAATGATATCAAGTCCTTAACATCATTTTTAAATCATCAAATGATAATTATACTTGAATGGATACGATGGAGAATGAATCTCATCGCGTTCGTGGAGACGGTAGTCCGTACGTACGCACGAGCGACAATATCATTCTTTTGATATTAAAATAATATATAAATGGATGTTATATCATATATACAGAATCATTAACATGTTATATTTATTATTTACATGAGTTACACATCATTATTATACCCATCCAAATAATAATATATTGAAAAACAATTACACCACGACGTGGAGACGGTAAGCCGTACGTACGCACATATGGTGACATGTTATTCAAAGGGTGGATAGAATACTGAATATGGTTGTACCATATTTCTAATAACATCACAGTATATGTGAGATACTGGAGTTATTATTTTAGAATGGTAAGAACAAAGAAAGAAGAAGTGGAAGAAGAAAGGAACTTGAAAAGGGTGGTGAAATCATTACCTCTTCTTCGGGTTCTTCCTTTTGATTTGATCAAAATGTCTCCTTAGGTTGGCTTTCTGATCAAACTAAGGCCTCTAGGTTTTATTGAGGGATGTTGGGAGAGTATTTGGGCAGAGTTTGGCCGAACCAAAAGGCTTTGAAGGTGTGAAGAAATGAGAAGGAGGAGTGCCCTTTTATAAGAGGGGTGAGGGGCACCTTTGGAAAAGCTAGAGATATTAGTTTATAATAAATTCATAATCGGTTTCCAATGGCTTCAAAGTTGACTATTCAGAGGTTAAGGTGGGGATGGGTCTAAAAAAACTCAACCAATAGAATTTAGACAGGTTTGGGTACTTATATTAACCTTATCTTTAAGTATTAACTCTAAGTTAATTAGTTTCACTTTTACAATGTCTCTTTGTATTTTAATATAATATGGTTAATAAACTTACTATATCCATCCAAGAGACCCCCAAGTGGTACATTAATGATGAACCTATCATGATATAAGTCTCTTGTCCGAAACTTAGATTTTTAGGAATTTAATATCAATTAATAATATAATATTTGTTTTAAGAACTCTTTTATGTCAATTTTGACACTATTCAAGAGTTGATTTTTGTGAAACTCATAACAGATTGATTACTTCGAACAAAGTCAATTAAATCAATTATAATATATCATATTATCCTATTAAATTAGTTTAATTAATTAAAAGTTTCATATTACATTTATTTGGGTATTTATAATATCAATTATTTTAATTTTTCACTATTATAGTAATTACTGCAACATCATTGTGTCATAAATAAAATACATTATTTAATGTCTAAAAATTATAAATAAAATATCATTATGTAGGAAATCTTTTTATATTTCTAATTAATATTTATAATCTAAAATCCAACATATATAACCCTATGTAACAATTGTTTTGCTAAACGATATATGCTTGTTTTATTTTTTTATTCATTTTAACTTAATTAAAATAAAGTGTCATTATCACTTAAAAGTGGATCCATGGGGTCCCAAAATAGACCCAAATATGCCCATGGTCGACCATGTATCAACCAATAGGGTTAAGACACGTTTTAGGGTAATTTCTTATTATTATAATATTATTTTTTAACCCTTATTTACCAGATTTACCCTTAACCATGGTAAATAAAATATTTACCGCAGTAATTATTCAAAATGTCTAAAAATAAAAGTTACCTATTTACACAATTTGAACATCCTGATTCCAAATATGGAATCCATTTTCCTAAATTCAAAACACAGAAGTGGCAGAAATTAATTTAAAATTAATTCCCGCTGTCAAAACAAAAAGCGTGTTTTTAAGAGATAATAACTATCAAAAGATTGACACTTGTTTATGTTCGGTTTAATTGTAAAATTATGTCCAATGACCAACATTATATTAAATGGTAAAAATATATTCTAAATATACTTTAAAACTACTAAAATTCATAATTTATCACTATTAATTATTTTGATTAAAAAAGTTGTTTTTAATTAAAATTTAGTAATTTTCACTATTCTTCAAAATATGAAAGTTATCTGAAAAGTACCAAAATTTCACCTTAGGCTAAATTAGATATTACGAATCCAAAAATGAAGTCCATTTTGAAATATAAAATATATATGATTTCAAAAAGTAGGTATTACTATTCACAAAGGCTAGTTTGATTGGTTGTGGTGTGTGTTAAAACTCAAGGTTGCGTACAACACACGCTACTGTATTATTCAAAGAAAGCGTACCGTGGAAGCTTGGGATATTTCATTTTAAATTTTTGATGTCCCCATTTAGTCAAAAAGTTTAAAATATTGTATTTAAAAAGGGTTCACTATTAAAAGTTGATAAAAGTGCAATACTGAAAATGAATTTGTTCTTGCATTATATCTAAGAAACTCATAATATGGATTCTAAAATTATAAGGATTATATAAAGTTTAAAATTTAGATAATACTATTCATAATCTCTTTTGAATGGATTTTTTTTGTAAGTCATGGTGTGATTGAACTCGGTGTTGCGTGTAGTGCAAGTTATTGAATTATTTTGAAGAAATAACACACTATGAAATCTTGGGGTGTTACATTCTCCCCTCCTTAAATAAATTGTGTCCTCGCAATTTGAAATTGTTCTTCGAAAATAAAAGGTTGAAAATAGAAAATATATTTGTGGTAAAACCCACATCGGAAATTGGGTTACTAAAATTTAGTCTTAATATGAGGAAAATAGAAATGAAAGGGTCACCACCAAATTATGATCTCGATTAGGAGAACATTGGTGGCAATTAGAGACATATAATTGGAGGAAAAACATAAATATTTATAGGTAGTGATTGAGGTCATCAATCACAAACAAGTATAAAATTGAGGTCCTTAAATTCATCAATCTATGATGATTTGAAATACCATCGGTTCAACAAAACATAGGGTATTAGGATAACACATTTTTGGACGTTTCAAAATATCTTAGTTGAAATCCCACATCGAAAAATGAATTAATGAGGCCTCTATTTAAAATAAAGAGTCGAAAGTATGAAGATTACCAAAAATAACACATACTAGGGTTCCATGTAGGAAAATATGGATATGGAAGAAAAATCTAACCATCAATTATCTGATGGAGAGTGGTAGAGAACATGGCTATGAAAAGGCCAACAATCCCAAAGCCATAAATTAGTGATGATTTAAGGTACCATCTAGGAAAACATTTTTATTCTAAGTTTCTTTTCTTAATATTGAGGAATTTATTTATGAGATTGGCTAAGATCATAAGGAGATATACTTACTTTATAATTAGGGTTTTATTAATAAATTTCTACCACAAACTCATCTTTCACTCTAAAAGATAATAGAATGTAAAAAAAATTCTATTTACACTATTCGTATAGGGTTCCAAAATAAACGAATTTATAATTCATCTACAAGATCTTTTAATAAAAACTACATTATTTAATCCAGGACATATCGTGGGCCAGTGGTAGGTGATACACCCTTGTCGCCCTTCGGTTGCGGGTTCAAGTCTCGCAGCCTTGCCGGACGCGACGGGTTGCCGCCCGACCTCCGGGTTGTCCTTTTATGGTAATCCAAAATAATCCAAACTAGAACTATCCAAAATACTTCTGTCCAAACTCACAGTCCAACATTTATAAGGAAGGTAAACATAATATAGATCCTTTTTACCCCGTAATAGCATATGAATACCTTCATCATGTATTACCATATTCCTTATTGATTACATTCATGATCTCTTATTCCATATAGAATGCTGGATATACTTCATTAATCCAAAAATGTTTTAAACCCCAACAATGATGGAATATACAAATCATTAATCAGTTCCAATGTAGTCAAGAATATCCAATATAATTTATCCAAAACAATCACATATTATTCCAAATTCACTACCTAAGTATCAGAACTATATTATGATTTATCATTCTCTAAACCATATATTTTCCAAAAATTTATCCTTCTATTGAGTCACTTTTCTTTGTTCCACACAATCTCAAGTCCTTAATGAAACAGTACTGCAGTACAATCCTTATATACTCCATAATTATTATAACAAGTACATTATTGATACAACACTCAATTGACATAATCAACATAATAACTCTAATCATTCCTCTTCATCTGTGGTAGTATCATAACTTGATTATTATCCAATAACATCATTTGCGGCATAGTCTGATGACTGGGACATAGGTTCGCGTAGTGTCCAAACTCCTTGCAAACGAAGCATTGTACATTTAAAACCATTTTCTTACCCTTGAAGTCACGTACTTTGTGACCTTTTCCTCCACACTTATAACAAACTCTCATTCCTTTCAGGCAAGTTCCAGGGTGTTTCTTTCCACAGTTACCACATATAGGAAAATTCTTCTTTTCCCTCTTCCCTTTATCCATCTTTCTCTCTTCCATCCTTTTCTTCTCTTGCTTCCCTTCAAAGCCATAGGACTCAGTAAACTCTTTACTTATCTTATCAAAACATGATATTATTTCTTCATATGATTATAATACATGGGAGACTATTTCTCTTATAAATTCTAGCTTAAGACCATGAAAGATATGATCCTTCCTTCTCTTTGGATCATGGGCATTTCTGGAGTTCTCATTACTTCTACTGGGCGTCATTCCTAAACAATGTCATACACTAGATCAGTTTATGAATCAAAATACATAATCCCATACTTATAAAACACTTAACATAAATTGAACTATTTATGGATATAATCCATAATCATAAAAATGTCTCCTTTGAGGATGTATATACTCATAAACCCTTCATAATGATTTGTAAAGAAAATTAGAGTTATCCTAAGCATATCCCCCGGGAGTGTCGTAACCAAGAGTGCAGCAAGGCCTGTTGTCGTGCACCAGTTCCCGTTCGAGTCTAGCTCAAAGCGGTGTTTTCGGGTTTTACCCCTAGGTACATCTGTGCCAGAGCCGCCTCTACCTGCTCGTATCCAGACAGGGATGTATTGCTCGGAAAACTCACAAAATCTCTACAATACCAAAATTCTAGGAAGTTCTTCTATACTAATCCTCAGATTTCATCTTAGGTCTACGTGCTCTAATCAGAGTTTATCTAAATCTAGCTTCCAAGGTTTGTACTAAACTTCCTCTGATACCAACTGTAACACCCCGACCCTAGTTACCCAGAGTCGGTGCATTATTACATAACATTGGCATGATCACAAGAAAGATCAAATCTCGAAAGACCGATTGGTTTAGTAGCCTTGGAAACACTAGATATATTTATAAGTTTTACATTGTTGAGCAACGTATTGTTTTCAAACAATTCAAAATAATGTTTTTTAAAGGGGGAGATTATTTTAAATAGTACTTTGTCTCTTTATGATGATTTTGATGCTCACAAATACCCTTAATTATTTACTAATTATTTCGTTGAGTATTTTGCAGGAGTTTATTTCATTTATTTATTTCATATAATGAGATTTCATACTTCATTTATTCCGAGATCAAGTTTAGCGCGTTCTGGAATCACTGTAGCGCGAGATCAATTTTAGCGCGTACTGGAATCATTGTTCATACCCTACGTTGATGAACGTAATGTATGGATGAAAAGTTTACCTTTTATGTTAAAAGAAATGTATGGTTAAGGAACCTTACGTTATTTTGGAACGTATGGTTAATGAACCTTACGTTGTTGAAAAGTATGGAAGAAGAACATTACGTCTGGAAGGAACTTTACGTTTTTGTTGTTGGACAAGTATGGAAGAGAAACCGTACGTTAGTTTTCAGTGTTGAGTTTGTTTATCAAAAGTATGGATCATCAACCTTACTTTTATAATCAACCGTACGTTCTTTGGAGAGTTGAATCAAGACAAAGTATGGATGATCAACCCTACGTTTGAATGCTGAAGAGAAAGTATGTATGTTCAACCTTACGTTTGTGAACCTTACGTTTGTGAACCTTACGTTTGTGAACCTTACGTTTGTGAACCCTACGTTTGGAGCCATGTCATCAACCCTACGTTTGGCGTCGGGATATTTTTGACAGACGATATTACCGTTTGCATTGGTCAAACAGGCGGATTATTAGGCGGATTTCGAGCCGATTTTTAAGTACGACTGTGACTGAATCAAAGACGTTTTTCAACGGATTAATGATTGATTTAAACGGAGCTTTTTATGCCGATTCTTCAGGGGAGTTACAACAGCTCTATTGTTATTTAATATCGCGAATCTAAAGGAGATTTTCATGGATCTATTTATGCGGAAGATTTTCTCAGATTTGAATATATATGTTCTATCTTGGAAACTTCGGATATATATATATACACAGGAAAGTGTGTGAATTTATGAGATTGATCTTTTAACGAGCAAGAAACAGAGACTGTGAGAAGGCGTTCTTTTCTGTGATCGAGAAGAAGTGTAAAATCCTTTTTACCAAAAGAAGATCTTGATAACAGATTCACGTGTTCTACATCGACTATCTGTTGTGAATCTACTGCTGCTGAAGTTGTGAAGTTTCTGGTAATATCTATTGCAACTGGATCGACTCAGAACTGTTTTGATTACAGATCTTTATTTTCTGAAGACGACGATCTATCTACTGTCAATTGCGTTCTGTTGCAATTGTGAATAACAACTGGAGAAGTGTTTTCTTTATCGAAACTCTTTTTATTTTTGAGTGATCAGCTTCTCGTTCTAAGCTGTGTGGGTTCGTGTTTGAACCAGGAAGGCTGTGTTTGCCTGAAACTTGTAAAGGTGTCAACTGCCTGTACTCAGTTGTGAACAGGTATGTGGAAACGAGGACCAGATAGTGAAAATCGCCAAGCTCGTGGATTTGAGCGTTGGTGGAGTGGACTAGGGGCCTTCTGTTCCCCGAACCACTATACATCCGTGTGTTCATGCTTTTACTTTTTCCGCTGCATATTTAATTGTGCAAAAGCATAGTGGACAGAATTTGTCTAAATTGAAGAGATTGTAATAATTTTGAAAAGACACAATTCACCCCCCCTCTTGTGTGTAATCCGTAGATTCAGATCCAACAATTGGTATCAGAGGAGGAGCTTCTTATTTTTAAAGTCTTATCAAGCTAGAAGTATTTAAAGATTATACATAGTGTATCATGGCTGATACGAGAGAGGGAATGTCAATGGTCAGAGCACCTTACTTTAATGGAGATAATTATGGCTGCTGGAAGTCACGTATGATTATTTATCTGAAAAATCTTGGTTACAAAGTCTATTCAAAGATTCTGACTCCCTATGAAATTCCTGAAAATCCCGATACATGGAGTGCTGCTACAGAAGCTGAGTATGACATGAATTCAAAAGCTATGAATGCAATCATCTGTGGTCTAGGACCGGATGAATTTAACAGAGTATCTCAATGCCCGACTGCATATGAAATGTGGCAAACAATAGCTGTTGCTTATGAAGGAACAGATAATGTAAGACAGATGAGATATGCAACTGCTAAATTAAAATTCGATACTTTCAGAATGATTGAAGGAGAGAGCATCACTCAGATGAATGGAAGATTGACAGAAATTGTCAATAATATAACAGCTCTAGGAGAACCAATCAAGCAGGTTGATCAAGCGTTAAAGGTACTGAGAGTACTTCCTACTCGATGGAATGGAATCTCTGCAGCAATCAGACAATCAACTTCTGTTAAAGATCTAACTATGAGAGAGCTGATTGGTACATTGATGATGTACGAGGCTGAAATGCAAGATGAGGTAAATGAGCATAAAGTCTATATAAAAAGGGAAAATACTGCTTTGAAAGCGACTTCTCAACAAAAGGATAGAAAGATGAAGAACAGAGAAGTAAATGCTAAATCAAAAAGCTCTGATTCTTCAAATTCAGATGAAGAACTGGCTCAGCTAGCCAGAAAATTCAGAAAGTTCTACAGTAAGAAGAAAGACTTCAAGAAATCCTTCAAGAAGGATAGCAAGGAAGTGAGATGTTATGAATGCAAAAAGATGGGACATATCAGACCGGATTGCCCAAAATTGAAAGATGCAAAGAAGAAGAAATTCTTCAAAAGAGATGATTATGAGCAGAAAGACAAGAAAGCTATGAAAGCTACTTGGAGTGTTTCTGAAGACTCAAGTAATTCTTCTGAATCAAGCTCAGAGAAGGAGGAAGCCAATTTAAAAGCAAATATGTGTTTCATGGCTGAAACTGATGAGGTACACTCATACTACTCCTCTGACTCAAATAATGAATCAAACTCTGAAATAAGCTTATCAAATAAAAAACTTGCAGCTTACTGCAATATGCTTGAAGAAAGGTATGACTCATTATTTAAAAAATATAAATCTATAAAGAACTTTCATAAAGCTATTTCAGATGAAAGAAATACTTTGCTAAAACAACATAAGGAATTAATTGACAAATACAACTCTGCTGACTCAAATAAAATTAATTTTGAATCAAAAATAAAAACTCTACAGGATGAAGTAGAATCTTATAAAGAGGCTGCATTAGTTTTTACAAAAGGAGAAAACACCTTAAATGAGATACTTGGAAAAACTGTAATTAAAAGGGAAAGGTTTGGAATTGGAAGTAAAGGAGAAAAACCTAAGTTATACAAAAATTATTTTGTTCCTAGCACTAAACAGGTTATTTGTAACTTCTGTGGAACAAAAGGTCATATAGCTAAAAACTGTTTTCTAAGACAACCTCAAATATGTGGAATTAATAAAGCTTATATTTCCAATGATCTATATGATTCAATCAATTTTAAGAAAACAAAGCAAATCTGGATACCCAGATCACTGCTTGCTAACACTCCTGGACCCAACAAAATATGGGTACCAAAGCAATTTGTTTGAATGTATTTGCAGGTAGCAGGTCACCCAAGAAAGAAAGAAATATGGTATATGGACAGTGGCTGCTCAAGACACATGAGTGGAACTTCAGCTAATTTCTCTTCTCTTACTCGAAAGGAAGGAGGACTTGTCACCTTTGGTGACAATGCCAAAGGAAAGATTATTGGTATTGGAACAGTTGGAGATCCAGAGATAGTCTCAATCAACAAAGTACTTTATGTACAAGGGTTAAAACACAATCTGATAAGTATCTCTCAACTCTGTGATGATGGATACACTGTTGATTTTACTAACAATAGTTGTACTGTTTCTAAAGATAAACTGTTTAAGTTTAGAGCACCCAGAACTGATAATGTTTATACTTTGGATTTGTATTCCTTGTGTAAACAACAAGTAAACTGCTTAACTGCTAATATAAGTGAATCCTGGATCTGGCATAGAAGACTTGGTCATTGCAATATATATGCTTTACATAAATTATCTAAGAAACATTTAGTTTCTGATTTGCCTAGTCTCAAATTTGAAAATGACAGATTCTGTGATGCATGTCAGCTTGGCAAGCAACACAAATCATCATTCAAATCTGTTAATAAAGTTGCTACAACTAAACCTCTAGAACTTATCCATATGGATTTGTTTGGACCTTCAAGAGTAGCAAGTTTAGCTGGTAAATTATATGTTTATGTATTAGTTGATGATTATTCTAGATTTACTTGGATTTTCTTTTTGAAATATAAAAGTGAAGCTTTTAGTTTATTTGAAGGTTTTTGTAAATCTATTCAAAATGAAAAAGGTTTTAATATAATCTCATTGAGAAGTGATCATGGTGGAGAATTTGAGAACCAGGAATTTAATTCCTTTTGCTCAAACATGGGTATTAAACACACCTTCTCTGCTCTAAGAACACCTCAACAGAATGGGATTGTAGAAAGAAGAAATAGAACTATTCAAGAAATGGCTAGAACTATGTTAAATGAATATAGCCTACCTATATATTTCTGGGCAGAAGCTGTTAATACAGCTTGTTATATAATGAATAGAATTTTAATAAGACCTATTTTGAAAAAGACACCCTATGAACTATGGAATAACAGAAAACCTAAAGTAAATTACTTTAAAGTTTTTGGATGCAAGGTTTACATCTTGAATACCAAAGATAATCTTGGTAAATTTGATCCAAAATCTGATAAAGGTATTTTCTTAGGATATTCTGCAACCTCCAAAGCTTATAGAGTCTATAATAAAAAGTCAAGGATTGTTGAAGAATCAGTTCATGTGAAATTTGATGAATCTGATCCTTTTGAGAAAGGGATAGAACAAATAGATGAACCTGATTCTAATGAAAACATGAGACTTGAGAATTTAAATAATGATTTTGAAAATGATATAAAAGAAATTCAGTCCAGTTCAGAAGAACATGACACTGAAGAACCTTTGAATGTAATGCCTAGACAGTCTAGAACCTTAAAGAATCACCCTTTAGAATCTGTGATAGGTAACTTAGAGACTGGTATTCAAACTAGAAGAAACCTTGGAAACATAGTTGAGTTCTCTGCTTTCCTATCCCAACAAGAACCTAAGACCATAGAAGAAGCCTTAGATGATGAGAGCTGGATAATAGCAATGCAGGATGAATTGAACCAGTTCAAGAGAAATAAGGTTTGGGAATTAGTTGAAAGACCACATGATTATCCAGTAATAGGAACTAAATGGGTCTTTAGAAATAAACAGGATGATCAAGGGATAATAACTAGAAATAAAGCAAGATTAGTAGCTAAAGGATATAATCAAGAAGAAGGAATAGATTATGATGAGACCTTTGCACCTGTAGCCAGGTTAGAAGCCATTAGAATCCTTTTAGCCTATGCATCTTATATGAATTTTAAATTATTTCAGATGGATGTTAAATCTGCCTTTTTAAATGGTTATTTAATGGAGGAAGTTTATGTTGAGCAACCTCCTGGTTTTGAAAATTCTCAAAAACCAGATTCTGTTTTCAAACTTACTAAAGCTCTTTATGGCCTTAAACAAGCACCTAGAGCTTGGTATGAAAGACTATGTTCTTTTCTTTTGAAAAATGATTTTACTGTTGGACTAGCAGATCCAACACTCTTTAAGAAAACTGTGAAAAATAATGTTTTGTTGGTTCAAATTTATGTTGATGATGTAATTTTTGGATCAACCAATAAAATTCTTTGTCATGAATTTTCAGAATTAATGCAAAAAGAATTTGAAATGAGTATGATGGGAGAATTAAATTTCTTTTTGGGTCTTCAAATATTTCAAAATGATTTTGGAAATGTTTTAAATCAATGCAAATACATTACTGATTTACTTAAGAAATTTGGACTTGAAAACAGCAAGCCATTTACAACTCCTATGTGTACTAATATAAAACTTGATTTGGATGAAACTGGAAAATCAGTGGACAACAAGTTATATAGAGGTATGATTGGTAGTTTGTTATATCTTACTGCTAGTAGACCAGATATAATGTATTCAGTATGTCTTTGTGCTCGATTTCAATCAAATCCCAAAGAATCCCACTTAACTGCTGTTAAAAGAATTTTTAGATATTTAAAAGGTACTATTTATCAATCTCTGCTTTATCCAAAAACCTATGATTTTAATTTAATTTCATATTCAGATGCTGACTTTGGAAGCTGTAGATTAGATAGGAAGAGTACTTCAGGAACATGTCACTTTTTAGGAAAGTCTTTAGTATCATGGTCTAGTAAGAAACAACACTCAGTTGCCCTGTCAACAGCCGAGGCATAATATGTGTCTGCAGGTAGTTGCTGTGCACAGGTGTTGTGGATGAAAAACACTATTATGGACTTTGGATTAAATTTCAATAATACACCTATTTTATGTGATAATACTAGTGCAATTAATATTTCAAAAAATCATATTAGTCATTCTAGAACTAAGCACATTGATATAAGACATCACTTTTTAAGAGATCATGTGTTTAAAAAGGATATATTTTTAGAATTTGTAAATACAGAAAATCAATTAGCAGATAATTTTACTAAACCACTTCCCACGGCAAGGTTTGAATTTATTAAGGGGGAGTTAGGTTTATTTAATTTTAAATAATTTTTTTTTTAAATCTTATTCTGTTTTCGAATTCTGCTTAATTTCTGTTTCCCGCTATAAGTAATTTTATTTTGTTTTAAATAAAAGTAATGATTAGTGATTACACGGGAATCAAGGCTATCAGAACCATTTCACCTTCTAAAACTGCTTCACCTTTTTCGGAAACCCTTTCGAAAACCTAAACCCGCACATCTGCTCCAAAACCCTTTTCTGAATCTTCAAACCCTAAACTTCCGAACCTTCAGAAATCATTGTTCGAATGGCAAAGACTAAGCGTCCCGATGAAGCCGAGAGCAGTGCTGCAAAGAAACCTAAAGTAGTTGGTCGGAAAATACTGCAAGGTAAAGTCATCGATTTAGAGTGGCTGTTTGAAACTAATTTACTGTTGAAGCAAGCGTTATCGTTTCAAAGCCTTGAGCAAGCTTTTAATAGTGAAAATTCTGAGTTTCTTTATGAGGCAGAAATGAGACATTTCTTTAGAACTGTTCAGTTTAGCCTTGGAGATACGGAAGATAGTTTATTGGCTCAAATAGAGGATAAGGACTTTTCAATATCATCTGTAGAGATAAGTCAAATTCTTAACTTCCCTCATGAAGGAGTTTTTCATTTTGATTTACGGAATATTGGAGATTCTGTACATAAGTCTGAAGACATTATGTCTTTTCTGTTTGGAACCAGAGTGATAAAGAAGATGTTTATCAAGGATTTGGAACCCGATCAGAAAATTTTGGTAAAATTTGTTCAGACTGGTTTAGCACCAAGGATGGCTGAGATGGAGAAAATCCTATACCCTGACATGTACATAATGTATCTTCTGATGTGTGATATTAAGTTTAATTTTCCTCGGTTTATGATAAGATATTTGAGTTACTGCTGTCAGAGTGAAGCAAGAATGACCTTTTTCCCTTATGGAAGGTTCATTTCTTTGTTTTTGTTTAAAAGAGGAATGATCAGATTGGTAGATGCTGGGGTGAAATGTCACCACAGTAATGTTTTTAATGCTGGGACTTTGAGGAAAGTAGGATACTTCTGGAGCACAATTAAAGGAAAACTCTTACCTGTTGGAGCTGAGGAAAACTCGGAGAGTGCTCAGGCTCAACCGGCTAAGTCCAAGGAGGGACAAGCAGAATCAAGAGTTAGTACAGTGGCAAGGAGAATTCGTTTTGAGATGGAGGAAGTTGAGGAAGAGAGAAGTCAGGAAGGACTTCAATCTAGAAGGAAGAGGTCAATTGATGAAGAAATTATCTCTCCTGCCTTGAAATCCTCTGAACCGGTAATTTGTTATTCATTTGTGAGAGAAGCTGTTGTGGAGAAGACTGCACCTATAGAGGAACCAGCAGCTCAACCGGAAATCCAAAAAGAACCTCAATCTGCTGTTGTGGCTGTTGAAAAAGTAATTCAACAAGAACAACTTATGGAGGCAGTGCCTGGTGAAGAAGTGGCCCGACCTCAAGATTTACATGAAGATATTGTTCTTGATCAATCAGTAGAAGTCAGAGAGACTACTGTTCGTGATGAACATACTTCTGAAGCTAATACAGAAGTACTTCAGGAAGAATTTTCAGTGGAAGAGTTTCAGGCTTCAAAAGCTAGTTCAGTGGATCAACCTTGTCAGGACAAGGACAAAGAACAATCAGATGCAGATTCTTTACCACTTGCCTTGCCTCATCAACCTATTTCTGGACATGATAATAGAGCACAGGGTGCCCCTGATTCGAGAAAATAAGAAGTTGTTGAGCTGTACAAGCGTATCTCTCAGTTAGAATCTGAGAATGTTAGTCTCAGAAATTCTCTGAACTTAGAGCAGTTGAAGTTTCAGAAACTGAAAGAATGTACTGTTTCAAGACAGGAAGTCGATTTGTTTAAGACTGATATGCTGCATGCTGTTGATCAGTTAAAATCAGAGATGGTAAAGAAAGATGATTTATCTGAGTTGAAGGTTTACATGGAGAATAAATTTGAGTATGTTGCAAACAGTGCTGTAAGTGGATCAGGCTATTCACCTGATTTGATTCGGAGATTTCAAGCAATTACTGGAGCACTGAGCAATATGAGTGACAGATTACACGATCTTCAGTGTAATAGTGCCCCTTTGTCAGTTTTTCTAGATAATCAGAAATTTTTAGTGGATCAGTTGACATCTGGAGAGCAACCGATTAGGATTCTTTTGAATCAGTTATCAGAAAAACTGGCTCTTTTTGTTGAAAAAGAAGAAAGAATGCATGAGTTTTTCAGAGTTAATTTGATTGAAGATATTCATATGACTCAAGAGAACAGAGATCTGATCATCAAGTTAGGAGATGGGATGATGAAGAGGCTCAGAGAACAGTTTACAGAGATCAAGACCGCGATTCAAAGGAGATAGACACCTTTTTCCCTGTCTTATCTATGAACCTTGATTCCTCTGTATATCACAATCGTTTATATATAACAGCTTGTGAATGAAAATTCTTTTCTTACTTTTTTTTTGTTTATTAATTTATGATTAAGTTAGCCAGTATAACAAATTCACTTATTCATACACAGTTAATTATAGCATTTACTTATAGTTCAGTGCAATATTGAATGTGTTCAAATCCGTAATTTTTCATTCTTTTTGATATCACAAAAAGGGGGAGAATTTGGATAAACACAACATTTAAATTCATTTGTTTCCTATGAATCCTATGAAGAAAATTGGATATATGGGAGAATTTGGATATCTACGACATTTATCTTTTATCTATTTTTAGCTGAAAATTTATTCTTATGGGGGAGAAATTTTATTATAGTTAAATATTGTTTTAATCCTTTCAGAATTCTAAAATTTTATAAAACTAATTTTTCAATAAAGATTGCAATTAAATTAGTTCTATTATTTTATGGGTTTTGTGATCATCAAAAAGGGGGAGATTGTTGAGCAACGTATTGTTTTCAAACAATTCAAAATAATGTTTTTTAAAGGGGGAGATTATTTTAAATAGTACTCTGTCTCTTTATGATGATTTTGATGCTCACAAATACCCTTAATTATTTACTAATTATTTCGTTGAGTATTTTGCAGGAGTTTATTTCATTTATTTATTTCATATAACGAGATTTCATACTTCATTTATTCCGAGATCAAGTTTAGCGCGTTCTGGAATCACTGTAGCGCGAGATCAATTTTAGCGCGTACTGGAATCACTGTTCATACCCTACGTTGATGAACGTAACGTATGGATGAAAAGTTTACCTTTTATGTTAAAAGAAATGTATGGTTAAGGAACCTTACGTTATTTTGGAACGTATGGTTAATGAACCTTACGTTGTTGAAAAGTATGGAAGAAGAACATTACGTCTGGAAGGAACTTTACGTTTTTGTTGTTGGACAAGTATGGAAGAGAAACCGTACGTTAGTTTTCAGTGTTGAGTTTGTTTCTCAAAAGTATGGATCATCAACCTTACTTTTATAATCAACCGTACGTTCTTTGGAGAGTTGAATCAAGACAAAGTATGGATGATCAACCCTACGTTTGAATGCTGAAGAGAAAGTATGTATGTTCAACCTTACGTTTGTGAACCTTACGTTTGTGAACCTTACGTTTGTGAACCTTACGTTTGTGAACCCTACGTTTGGAGCCATGTCATCAACCCTACGTTTGGCGTCGGGATATTTTTGACAGACGATATTACCGTTTGCATTGGTCAAACAGGCGGATTATTAAGCGGATTTCGAGCCGATTTTTAAGTACGACTGTGACTGAATCAAAGACGTTTTTCAACGGATTAATGATTGATTTAAACGGAGCTTTTTATGCCGATTCTTCAGGGGAGTTACAACAGCTCTATTGTTATTTAATATCGCGAATCTAAAGGAGATTTTCATGGATCTATTTATGCAGAAGATTTTCTCAGATTTGAATATATATGTTCTATCTTGGAAACTTCGGATATATATATATACACAGGAAAGTGTGTGAATTTATGAGATTGATCTTTTAACGAGCAAGAAACAGAGACTGTGAGAAGGCGTTCTTTTCTGTGATCGAGAAGAAGTGTAAAATCCTTTTTACCAAAAGAAGATCTTGATAACAGATTCACGTGTTCTACATCGACTATCTGTTGTGAATATACTGCTGCTGAAGTTGTGAAGTTTCTGGTAATATCTATTGCAACTGGATCGACTCAGAACTGTTTTGATTACAGATCTTTATTTTCTGAAGACGACGATCTATCTACTGTCAATTGCGTTCTGTTGCAATTGTGAAGAACAACTGGAGAAGTGTTTTCTTTATCGAAACTCTTTTTATTTTTGAGTGATCAGCTTCTCGTTCTAAGCTGTGTGGGTTCGTGTTTGAACCAGGAAGGCTGTGTTTGCCTGAAACTTGTAAAGGTGTCAACTTCCTGTACTCAGTTGTGAACAGGTCTGTGGAAACGAGGACCAGATAGTGAAAATCGCCAAGCTCGTGGATTTGATCGTTGGTGGAGTGGACTAGGGGCCTTCTGTTCCCCGAACCACTATACATCCGTGTGTTCATGCTTTTACTTTTTCCGCTGCATATTTAATCGTGCAAAAGCATAGTGGACAGAATTTGTCTAAATTGAAGAGATTGTAATAATTTTGAAAAGACACAATTCACCCCCCCTCTTGTGTGTAATCCGTAGATTCAGATCCAACATACATTACATCATAAAATGAAAAACTACTACAACAACATAATGTTTCCACAGTCCACACTATAATCCCCTCATAATATCCCTGCAGGTCATTCATAACTTACATCTTCACATCCTGGGAAAAATAAAACATAGAAAAGGGGTGAGCTCAAATGCCCAGTAAGGATAACAATATAGCGGAACATTCAAAAATAAGCATAAACATTTAAGGCAATGCATTACTAAAACAAAAGCCTTTTAAACTTGAACTTCAACATAGTATGGAAAAAGTAAAATGAAATAATGCCATTTACTTGTTCACATGGATATTCTACTAATCGAATAATCACATGCAATATCAATAACCACTTTCATAATGTTGGAATGCATAATGCTGAACTTTAATTTCTTTGTCAAGGCATCGTCCCAAGACCTTGGGGATAACTGTAACCGGAACCCAACCCGGAGTGCCTCTAATTACCGGACACCAACCCGGAGTGCCTCTAATAACCGGACACCAACCCGGAGTTCCTCTAATAACCGGAGACCAAACCGGAGGGCTTACTTTTACCAGTCCCTAACCTAGAGGGCTTACTTTTACCAGTCCCCAACCTAGAGGGCTTACTTTAACCAGTCCCCAACCTGGAACATACTTGTCCAACACATTCATATGAAGTAAAGGTTGAAATATAACATAAACATTCTTATTAGAACTAGCATACGAAATGTCAATAATTTCACCATAAACTATGAATGGTATAAAAATAGCACATCCACAGTCAAACATATCACAAAACCTTCAATACAATATAGAAGTTTTGTATCATAATAAATAAACTTCAAATAAGCGTAAAATCCATCAAAGGATGTTGACATAGATGAAATCAAAACACTTTTTAGAGAAATATCTCTTTCTATTTTTGAAATCATTTAAGATCCATATAAAATAAAACATTTTCATGAAAATATTCTTATAAGCTTGTAAGGAAAGCTTTGAATATTTTATAATGGTGGAAAATAACCGCACCCGCCGTATAAGTTAAAAAAAACATTCTTACCTTAATTCTGTCGAAAAGGTTAAAAAGGACCTTGTTTTGAAAACGACAGAAAGATTCCTCTTATAAAAAGTAAAACAAGGGTATAAATGACTTTAACCCATATTCTTGTAAATAATAAATATTTTTTTGAAATACATTTCGAAGAAACATGGATGTGGATGATAACGAGATCCCAGTAGATTATTACGTATAAACAACCTCGGATAATGAAGAGATTGTGAAATAACCCTTACCAATTTGGTAACTTATGAAACATACAACCCATGAAAGAGGTATCATACAATGAATATGTAAATACACATAAATTAGAGTGTATTACACAAAGAATATAATTATGGGCAGTACATACACCACACAAAAGGTGATGGTGGCAATATGACATGAATCTCACGGGAATAAGGAGTGAGATGAAAACCCCTTACCACGTTAATCAACTGAGTCGTATGGCTAAAAGTTAATAACCACCAAATGATTTATAGAATAAAATGAATATAAAGAGAATCATGATAATATATATCAAATGGCAGTACACAATACACCACTTTCAATAATTTAGTGGTGAACAATGGAAATCTCACGGAATTGAATGTGAGATAAGAAAATACCTTACCTTGTACTTTTCCTTGGTTGGGGTAGGTTAACCTCCTGTATAATGGTGAAATAATTGTTACTAAATTATACAAGAATCATATACACTAATATGATATCATATATGATCTTTTAATATCGATTTATAATAATATCTTAGTATTATCGTTGTTTCGGGTGTTAACTTACTTGTTTTCTTTTATATGTTTTGTTACGTAAGACATTTTTGTAAAGGATAGGTTGTATATTATTCATATCCAGAATGATATCAAGTCCTTAACATCATTTTTAAATCATCAAATGATAATTATACTTGAATGGATACGATGGAGAATGAATCTCATCGCGTTCGTGGAGACGGTAGTCCGTACGTACGCACGAGCGACAATATCATTCTTTTGATATTAAAATAATATATAAATGGATGGTATATCATATATAAAGAATCATTAACATGTTATATTTATTATTTACATGAGTTACACATCATTATTATACCCATCCAAATAATAATATATTGAAAAACAATTACACCACGACGTGGAGACGGTAAGCCGTACGTACGCACGTATGGTGACATGTTATTCAAAGGGTGGATAGAATACTGAATATGGTTGTACCATATTTCTAATAACATCACAGTATATGTGATATACTGGAGTTATTATTTTAGAATGGTAATAACAAAGAAAGAAGAAGTGGAAGAAGAAAGGAACTTGAAAAGGGTGGTGAAATCATTACCTCTTCTTCGGGTTCTTCCTTTTGATTTGATCAAAAGGGCTCCTTAGGTTGGCTTTCTGATCAAACTAAGGCCTCTAGGTTGTATTGCGGGATTTTGGGAGAGTATTTGGGCAGAGTTTGGCCGAACCAAAAGGCTTTGAAGGTGTGAAGAAATGAGAAGGAGGAGTTCCCTTTTATAAGAGGGGTGAGGGGCACCTTTGGAAAAGCTAGAGATATTAGTTTATAATAAATTCATAATCGGTTTCCAATGGCTCCAAAGTTGACTATTAAAAGGTTAAGGTGGGGATGGGTCTAAAAAAACTCAACCAATAGAATTTAGACAGGTTTGGGTACTTATATTAACCTTATCTTTAAGTATTAACTCTAAGTTAATTAGTTTCACTTTTACAATGTCTCTTTGTATTTTAATATAATATGGTTAATAAACTTACTATATACATCCAAGAGACCCCCAAGTGGTCCATTAATGATGAACCTATCATGATATAAGTCTCTTGTCCGAACCTTAGATTTTTAGGAATTTAATATCAATTAATAATATAATATTTGTTTTAAGAACTCTTTTATGTCAATTTTGACACTATTCAATAGTTGATTTTTGTGAAACTCATAACAGATTGATTAATTCGAACAAAGTCAATTAAATCAATCCTAATATATCATATTATCCTATAAAATTAGTTTAATTCATTAAAAGTTTCATATTACATTTATTTGGGTATTTATAATATCAATTATTTTAATTTTTCACTATTATAGTAATTACTGCATCAACATTGTGTCATAAATAAAATAAATTATTTAATGTCTAAAAATTATAAATAAAATATCATTATGTAGGAAATCTTTTTATCTGTCTAATGAATATTTATAATCTAAAATCCAACATATATAACCCTATGTAACAATTGTTTTCCTAAAAGATATATTCTTGTGTCATTTTTGTATTCATTTTAACTTAATTAAAATAAAGTGTCATTATCACTTACAAGTGGATCCATGGGGTCCCAAAATAGACCCAAATATGCCCATGGTCGACCATGTATCAACCAATAGGGTTAAGACACGTTTTAGGATAATTTAGTATTATTATAATATTATTTTTTAACCCTTATTTACCGGATTTACCCTTAACCATGGTAAATAAAATATTTACCGCAGTAATTATTCAAAATGTCTAAAAATAAAAGTTACCTATTTACACAATTTGAACATCCTGATTCCAAATATGGAATCCATTTTCCTAAATTCAAAACACAGAAGTGGCAGAAATTAATTTAAAATTAATTCCTGCTGTCAAAACAAAAAGCTTGTTTTTAAGAGATAATAACTATCAAAAGATTGACACTTGTTTATGTTCGGTTTAATTGTAAAATTATGTCCAATGACCAAAATTATATTAAATGGTAAAAATATATTCTAAATATACTTTAAAACTACTAAAATTCATAATTTATCACTATTAATTATTTTGATTAAAAAAGTTGTTTTTAATTAAAATTTAGTAATTTTCACTATTCATCAAAATATGAAAGTTATCCGAAAAGTACCGAAATTTCACCTTAGGCTAAATTAGATATTACGAATCCAAAAATGAAGTCCATTTTGAAATATAAAATATATATTATTTCAAAAAGTAGGTATTACTATTCACAACGGCTAGTTTGATTGGTTGTGGTGTGTGTTAAAACTCAAGGTTGCGTACAATACACGCTACTGTATTATTCAAAGAAAGCGTACCGTGGAAGCTTGGGATGTTTCATTTTAAATTTTTGATGTCCCCATTTAGTCAAAAAGTTTAAAATATTGTATTTAAAAAGGGTTCACTATTAAAAGTTGATAAAAGTGCAATACTGAAAATGAATTTGTTCTTGCATTATATCTAAGAAACTCATAATATGGATTCTAAAATTATAAGGATTATATAAAGTTTAAAATTTAGATAATAATATTCATAATCTCTTTTGAATGGATTTTTTTTGTAAGTCATGGTGTGATTGAACTCGGTGTTGCGTGTAGTGCAAGTTATTGAATTATTTTGAAGAAATAACACACTATGAAATCTTGGGGTGTTACATTTGGTGAATAGTAACTTATTAAGTTTTTAATCGCGATTAGGGGTAATTAGTGTAGTTTAAGGTAAAAATAATGTTTTAATAATATGAAATGAACTTGAAACATGTCCTAACCTCATTGGATGTGTCATGGCCAACCAAGAAAATCCATGGGTCAACTTGGGGACCCCATGGAGCCACTTTGGTTGGGAAATGACATAAATAACTTTTTATTTAATGTTAAAGTAAAAATGACACAAACATGAGTTATTTTATTAAAACAATTTTTACATGGGGTTATACATGTCAGAATTTTGGCTATAAATATTCATTAGAAATCTACAACGATTTCCTACATCAGAGTATTTTTTAAAAAAAAATTAGACATTAAATAAATTAAATTATTTATGACATCATGATGATGCAGCGATGACCTCATTATTTAACGATTTAAATAAAATGGAAAGATAATGTAATATCTTAGACCTACACATTTCCAAAACCTATTGGATGAGTGGATTTCGAACCCTTATCACCTTATCCTCGAAACACATCAATTTGGGACGTCTTAAATCCGAATACCATTTTCAAATAAACTAACATTTGCTTACTTTCCAAGAGTGCCCCTCCTCTCCTCTTATAAAAGGCCCCCACCTCTACCACCTTACCCACACTCCCAAAGCCTTTGGCTCGGCCAACCCCTGACCATTTTGTCTCTCCACTTCCCTATATTACTCTTTGAAGCCTCACTTTGGGCAGAAGTCTTTCCAAGGAAGCCTTTGAGCTCAAACCAAAGGGAGTTACCCGATTTTAAGGTAATGTCTTCACTTGTGTCCTTTTGTTTTATTTTTCTTCTCCAACCCCCTAAACACTTTTTATTCATTTATTTTGTAACAAATCCAGTATCTTCAATATACTAGGATGTTGTTATAAGAAGTATTCGAGCTACACTTACACACACCTACATCTAACGGTTAAAGAACATACTGTTTCTGTGGATGGCGAATTTCTGCCTCACGAAACGATGATTGTTCAACATTATTCTAACACCTTCAAAGGTGGCCATTAAGATGACACTATATTTATATATGATATATAATATGTTTATTTTTTACTTAAGCTTATGTATTTTTCTTTTTGGGCATACCTTTATGGTTTCCATTATGGGTAAACGCGATATCTTCATTTAAGGAAGTGTGGACTACCACCCCCTCAAAGTGATGTGATTCGTTAATGCCATATGTGGGACGTATAAAGGATGGATTTAAAGTTATTATATATTATGTTATACTAGAATTATAATATACCTCTATATCATTATTATTCCATTCCATAAAAATATGAAATAGAAATGAAAGTAGCGTTCATGCGTACGTACGGCTTACCGTCTCCATGAACGGTGCATTTCATTTCTTACCTCTAAATGATTATGTAATATTATAAATACATGTATATTCTGGATATATATGATATATATGATATCCAAATCATGAATATAATTATGGATATAATGAACATTTGACCACACGAACAACATGTAATTGTAAGAAGTCCACTTTCGACTTAAGAACCAAATATCGACAAAACAAACATTATTAATTTAAATGATTAAATAATGTTTATAACATTGCAATAAGTGATCTAAAAGGAATAATGAACTAGAAAAAGGTTCTTAATAAAGTGGAAATTAGCTCAAGTTTATTATTCAGGACGTTAAATAATGATCGAGTCAAGTCGGACCCGAGGTAAGGGATCCTACTCCTCTCTTTCTTTTTAAGTACACTCTTTTATGTCATTCCTTATAAGCTCATCTTTCTTGTTATTGGGATGTTATTTTATATTAATCTTACTGTATTTTTATGTTAATATGATGTGATACCCTATTTGATATCATCAATCCATTTTTGGATGTTTTAAGTGGCGTCGTTAGGCTGCCGAGTTTTCGTAAGGGATTTTTCATCTCACTTTTATTTCCGTGAGATTTATGCTAAATTTGCCACAATTTCCTTTGAGTGGTGTATGTACTGACCATTATTTTTCTCATTGTGTAATATTCTTTCATTTATGATTATTTACATCAATGATGTATTGTCCTTCTTTCACGGGGCGTTTGTTTCGAAAGATACCCATGTCGGTAAGGGAACCTTTCACCCTCCTCTTTTTAAAAGACTTATTTTGTTATGTCTTTTAATTAAAATAATATTATTTTGGGATATGTTCTTATATATCCTTATTGATGTGAATTTTATGTCCAAGTGATGAGATACCCTTTTTATCTCTCATCAACTCTTTTTTTGAATTTTGAAGTGACGCCGTTAGGCTGTCTAATTATTGCAAGGGAACTTCTTAACCCAATTTCGATTCTTTGGGATAAACTTGTACACCTTGAATATGTCATTCTATGATTATGTGTGAATTTCCTATGATTGTTTTACACTTAATACCCACTTATATTTCGTGTATTCGTTTTTCACACATAGTTATGTAACTGATTTATCCTTAATCCAAGGATATCGTCTTTGTATGGGACTTCGTCTCAATCTCCATTCATTGAGGCATATTTTATTTTATACACAACCTTCTTTTATACAGTGTATAAAACCCTTTTACTTTTACGTTTATTCAAAAGTAATCTTTTTTATACTAAGTGTTTACTAAACGACAAAAGGGATTTTTTTTGTCGTACGGATGCGGTGACGACGACTTCTCCGCCACCGTGACCATTATTTGAGTTTCAGCTTCCTCTACAAGCCATACCTTCTTTTTAAAAGAAAAATAAATACCATGTTTTAATTTTCTTTTATTTTGGTATTGAAAATGGTTTTCATAATGTTTTTATATCAATGTTTTGTATTGATATCTTGTGATTGAAAGGTGGAAATGTTATGTTTCCTTTACGCATGTTTTATGTGATACGATTATGTTGAGGTTCTTGGGCATTATTATGAAGACGGGTGGTTCCGTGATAAACTAAGGGCGGGTGAGCCCGATATAGCTCTCCAATGCATTGGGTAACAAGAAGGAGTGAAATGTTAAGGTTTTTCTCTGAAGAGATTTAGGGAATATACTGTGATGGGTATTCCAAACGTAACCAAGAGGGTTACTCCTTACGTAAGAATGTTATGAATGCCTCAAGTTATGTTTATGTCTTATGATTTCTATGATTTATTCATGGTTTTATGAGGTATGTTAAAGTGCCTATGTTTTAAGGGTAAAGTATGATTTCATTCTTATGTATATATGAACTCATTTTTCCTTTCCATATTTTTATATCCCTTACTGAGCTTTTTTATGCTCATCCTAAGTTTTTAAAATGTTTTTCATAGGTCAAGGGAAAGGTACGTGATGTGATGATAGTGTCAAGGATGTGTCAAGAAATAATCCAAGTTTTATTTTAAATATGTTTCCGTTGATGGGAAGAATGAATCCTGTCTTTTATGTAACCACTTTGTTTAAATGTGGAATGTAATGCAAGTTTTATGATCTAATTCTCTAAAACTCTAAACCTGAAAAGATCCTCAATGTGTAATCTTATTTTAACTCAAGATTAAGTAAGGTTTAAGGCTGGGGCCTTATAGTTGGTATCTGAGGTCGGTTTAGATAACTTTGGAGGTTAGGGTATTCTTTAAGCATAAGTGACATTACCATAATGGTTAAGATTTCAGAAAGAGTCCTATATTTAGATAAAGTGAATGAGTAAGTATATCTTAGTGCTTATCTTCCTCATTAGTACATGATGGTTTTGTTGATATACTCACACTGACCTTTTTGGTTTTAGTAAATGGTTGGATCTAGCAGGCACCAAAGTAACAGTGGATGTGAAGGAAACTGTGACAGTTTTTTGAGCAAGCAACTGAATGATATGGGAGCTGCAATGAGAACTCTTGTGATTATCCTCAACTAACTATCTAGAGTCATGATTGACCACCTAAACCTTGGTGATTTCTCTAAGTCATCATATATGCGAGAAACAAATATCTACAGAATTACAGGTAATAATCATAAAGGTAAGTGTGTTAAAAAACCTATGTGTCAAAGATGTGGAAAGAAACACCTAGGAAAATGTTTCAAAGGGATAGAAATATTCTATAGATGTGGAAATAAAGGTCATAAATCAAGAACCTTCCATGGAAAAAGGAATCATCCAGTTGACTCGAGGAAAGGGAAAGAAGTTATTTCTGAGGGATCAATTGAATGTTTTAAATGTGGTGTGCATGGTCATTATGCAAACACATGTCCTGTGAAAAATTTTCGTGAATGGGGTCACCAAGAGCATACAAATGTTTGTTTACCAATACCTAATGCAATTCGGATTGAGGATGAAGAAACTGACAATGACCAATCAAAGGTATGTATTATTTCATGACTATTGTTTTCCTATTTTGGGATCTTAGGATATGATTCATGATTTTGTTTGTAAAAAAGAGGTATTTCGGAATAAGTTGGAAATGAATGGTTAATGGATCATGAAGAATGTTGAATGAGTAAGATGTCAACATATAAGGGCTTCAAGAGTTATGGTGAAATTCTTAAGAGTATGAAGTCTCTTTTGATGATGGGGTTACATTAGAAGACTTTATATATTATGTGTAACCCTGATGTTTAATATAGGCAACTTTTATTCAAGGAATGGTTATCTTTTCTTTTGTGGACATAGTTATAAAGAACCATTTGGTTTTATATGATCCTTACTTTTGAGGTAATTATGGGTTACTATATGTTATGATTGAAGTGAAAGGTATGAGATAAAGTTGAGGTTAAATTATGTTATGGTTATTTTTGATGATTTTATCCCTTTTTGGGGAATGATTTGAGAATTATATAGTTTTGGAAAAAGGACAACACGCAGACCGTGTGACAACCCGTCGCGTCGGACAAAGCTGCGGGAATCGAACCCACAACCAAAGTGCGACTGGTATTTATCGCCTACCACTGGACTACGTGAAGTCCCTGGTTAGTTTGACTGATTCTTTTTAGTTATATGATTTTATGAATTAATAGTAAGTTGATTTTGGGTTATTTATGAAAATGATTAACCTATCATGGAGGATATGTGATTAGGTTAATTACTTTTCAATACGAGACTTTAGGAGAAACTGATGTTGTTTGGAGATAAATGTTACGATTTAACTTGGAAGACTATGTGACTAAATCCTCCAAATATTTGGGTTTCAATCTTAGTTTGGTTTACTTTGAATAATTTTATGGACAAATTGATTATAGAATGGTCCTCGTTGAACTTTGGGTTTTGTTTGGACAAATTGTGGAGATTAAGAATAGATTTTCTTTTTATAAAGGGTTATCCTTTTCTGGATTATTTGATCTTGTACTAACCTTTTTTTGTTTTGGTTTTGGTTAAAGTCTAAATACTTGGGAAGTATATAGTTCTCTTTTTTGGATTAGGTGACTCTCTAGAATTTGATTATAGTACTCTTAATGCGAACAAGTCTCCCTAAATACTCGTCTTTTGGAAAAAATATGAGTTTGATTAAGGAATCTAGTAAAAGTTGAAAGTCAACATGATAAGTGATTATGTTTCCTTATGAATAAATTCCTCAAAAAAAGTAACTTAAAACAAAAATGTTGTCTATTAACTTTTCCTACTGGGGAATCGAATACCGTTTAACCCATCACAAGTTTGTGATTTTCTTATGGTTAACTTTCTCCTAGACATGTTTACTATCACTCTCCATCAGAACATGACCCTTTGTTTTCTCCTCCATATCCATATTTCCATACTTGGAATCCTAGTATGGGTTAACTCGGGTGACATTTGTACTTCTCTCCCATTCTTTTAAAGTGATTGTTTTGCCGACTCTTGTTCCGATGTGGGACTTTCAAGGATGTTTCCAAGATCAATTTTAAAAATTGCAAGGACGCAATTCCCAAAAGGGGGGAAGGATGTAACACCCCAGGTAAATAAAGAATATGACATTTTTATATTTATCCATATTTGTGGATAAAATATTAATATGACTTTAAAGGGGATGCTATGCTCGATGGCGTACCCAACACGCAACAACGAGTTTCTTGGGAATCTTACGTTGCACTCTAATAATAAAATAATATTATTTTAAATGGTAGTTAACATGTAGTCGTTGTATTGTCGAAAATGGATAGAAATAACTAAAATATGATTATATATGTTTTTAAATGTTTTTACATTTATCCAATAAAAGATAAAGGCTTAAAATATGGAAAGAATTCAATTTTAGGCATATATGCCCTAGTTTTCACTAAAGGTTCACTTACCGCCTTTTGATGGTGAACCGTCATTAAATATAGTTTTGTTCACTCTTATACATTCTATTGGACCAAATAAAACTATTCTTAAGAATCGGGACATCAAAATGTACTTTGTGTAAATTTTTGGTATCTTTCCGATAAAGTTCATTTTTTAATGAATAGTGTAAAATGTTGTATTTTAATTCAAAACATCTTTTTAATCTAATTTATTTATATGATTAGATTATTTTTTAAATTTGTTTTAAAGCGAAATTAGAATATATTTTTACCATTAAATCCAATAGTGGTTGTTGGAATTAATTTCCCTTTGAAATCAGACTTAAACTAGTGTCAATCTTTTGATACTTATTGTTTCATAAAAACACGCTATTTGCTCTGACAGCATGAATTAATTATTAAATTAATTAATGTGACTTATATGTTTTGAATTTTTTAAAATAGACTTGATTTTTGAATTCAGAATATCAAATATAGCTTAGGGTGAATTTTTGGGATTTTTCTGAAAAACTTTAATTTTTGATGAATAGTGAAACCACTAAGTGGTACTTATAAAAACTGATTTTTCCATTTAAATGAAATTTTGCCATCTTTGTGTTTTGAATTTCAAAAATCCGACATACATGGTTGTAATTAAGAAGTAAAATGTGGTTCAATGTGATAAAAATAATTTTTCGGTGAATAGTAACTTATTAAGTTTTTAATCACGATTAGGGGTAATTAGTGTAGTTTAAGGTAAAAATAATGTTTTAATAATATGAAATGAACTTGAAACATATCCTAACCTCATTTAATGTGTCATGGCCGACCAAGAAAATCCAGGGGTCAACTTGGGGACCCCATGGAGCCACTTTGGTTGGGAAATGACATAAATAACTTTTTATTTAATGTTAAAGTAAAAATGACAGAAACATGAGTTATTTTACTAAAATAATTTTCAAATGGGGTTATACAAGTCATATTTTAGACTATAAATATTCATTAGAAATATAAAAATATTTCCTACATCATAGTATTTTTTTTATAATTTTTAGACATTAAATAAATTAAATTATTTATGACATCATGATGATGCAGTGATGACCTCATTATTTAACAATTTAAATAAAATGGAAAGATAATGTAATATCTAAGACCTAAACATGTCCAAAACCTATTGTATGAGTGTATTTAGAACCCTTATCACCTTATCCTCGAAACACATCAATGTGGGACCTCTTAAATCCAAATACCATTTTCAAATAAAGTAACATTTGCTTACTTTCCAAGAGTGCCCCTCCTCTCCTCTTATAAAAGGCCCCCACCTCTACCACCTTACCCACACTCCCAAAGCCTTTGTATCAGCCAACCCCTGACCATTTTGTCTCTCCACTTCCCTATCTTACTCTTTGAAGCCTCACTTTGGGCAGAAGTCTTCCCAAGGAAGCCTTTGAGCTCAAACCAAAGGGAGTTACCCGATTTTAAGGTAATGTCTTCACTTGTGTCCTTTTGTTTTATTTTTCTTCTCCAACCCCCTAAACTCTTTTTATTAATTTATTTTGTAAAAAATACAGTATATTAAATATACTAGGATGTTGTTATAAGAAGGATTCGAGCTACACTTACACACACCTACATCTAATGGTTAAAGAACATACTATTTCTGTGGATGGCGAATTTCTGCCTCACGAAATGATGATTGTTCAACATTATTCTAACACCTTCAAAGGTGGCCATTAAGATGAAACTATATTTATATATGATATATAATATGTTTATGTTTTACTTAATCTTCTGTATTTTTCTTTTTGGGCATACCTTTATGGTTTCCATTATGGGTAAACGTGATATCTTCATTTAAGGAAGTGCGGACTACCGCCCCCTCAAAGTGATGTGATTCATTAATGCCATATGTGGGACGTATAAAGGATGGATTTAAAGTTATTATATATTATGTTATAATAGAATTATAATATACCTCTATATCATTATTATTCCATTCCATAAAAATATGAAATAGAAATGAAAGTAGCGTTTATGCGTACGTACAGCTTACCGTCTCCATGAACGGTGCATTTCATTTCTTACCTCTAAATGATTATGTAATATTATAAATACATGTATATTATGGATATATATGATATATATGATATCCAAATCATGAATATAATTCTGGATATAATGAACATTTGACCACACGAACAACATGTAATTGTAAGAAGTCCACTTTCGACTTAAGAACCAAATATCGACAAAACAATCATTATTAACTTAAATGATTAAATAATGTTTATAACATTGCAATAAGTGATCTAAAAGGAATAATGAACTAGAAAAAGGTTCTTAATAAATTGGAAATTAACTCAAGTTTATTATTCATGATGTTAAAGAATGATCGAGTCAAGTCGGACCCGAGGTAAGGGATCCTACTCCTCTCTTTCTTTTTAAGTACACTCTTTTATTCTATTCCTTATAAGCTCATCTTTCTTGTTATTGGGATGTTATTTCATATTAATCTTACTATATTTTTATGTTCATATTATGTGATACCCTATTTGATCTCATCAATCCATTTTTGGAAGTTTTAAGTGGCGTCGTTAGGCTGCCGAGTTTTCGTAAGGGATTTTTCATCTCACTTTTATTCCAGTGAGATTTATGCTAAATTTGCCACAATTTCCTTTGAGTGGTGTATGTACTTACCATTATTTTACTCATTATGTAATATTCTTTCATTTATGAGTATTTACATCAATGATGTATTGTCCTTCTTTCACGGGGCGTATGTTTCGAAAGATACCCATGTCGGTAAGGGAACCTTTCACCCTCCTCTTTTTAAAAGACTTATTTCGTTATGTCTTTTAATTCACATAATATTATTTTGGGATATGTTCTTCTATATACTTATTGATGTGAATATTATGTCCAAGTGATGAGATACCCTTTTTATCTCTCATCAACTCTTTTTCTGAATTTTGAAGTGACGTCGTTAGGATTTCTAATTATTGCAAGGGAACTTCTTAACCCAATTTCGATTCTTTGGGATAAACTTGTACACCTTGAATATGTCGTTCTATGATTATGTGTGAATGTCCTCTGATTGTTTTACACTTAATACCCACTTATATTTCATGTATTCATTTTTCACACATAGTTATGTAACTGATTTATCCTTAATCGAAGGATACCGTCTTCGTATGGGACATCATCTCAATCTCCTTTCATTGAGGCATATTTTGTTTTATACACAACCTTCTTTTATACGGTGTATAAACCCCTTTGACTTTTACGTTTTTTCAAAAGGAATATTTTTTATACTAATAGTTTACTAAACGACAAAAGGGAATGTTTTTGTCGTACGGATGTGGTGACGATGACTTCTCCGCCGCCGTGACCATTATTTGAGTTTCGGCTTCCTCTACAAGCCATACCTTCTTTTTAAAAGAAAAATAAATACCATGTTTTAATTTTCTTTTATTTTGGTATTGAAAATGGTTTTCATAATGTTTTTATATCAATGTGTTGTATTGATATCTTGTGATTGAAAGGTGGAAATGTTATGTTTCCTTTACGCATGTTTTATTTGATGTGATTATGTTGAGGTTCTTGGGAATTATTATGAAGATGGGTGGTTCCGTGATAAACTAAGGATAGGTGACCCCGATATAGCTCTCCAATGCATTGGGTAAATTGAAGGAGTGAAACGTTAAGGTTTCTCCGAAGAGATTTAGGGAATATACTGTGATGGGTATTCCAAACGTAACCAAGAGGGTTACTCCCTACGTAAGAATGTTATGAATGCCTCAAGTTACGTTTATGTCTTATGATTTCTATGATTTATTCATGGTTTGATGAGGTATGTTAAAGTGCCTATGTTTTAAGGGTAAAGTATGATTTCATTCTTATGTATATATGAAATCATGTTTCCTTTCCATATTTTTATATCCCTTACCGAGCTTTTTTATGCTCATCCCATGTTTTTTAAAAAAAATCACAGGTCAATGGAAAGGTATGTGATGTGATGATAGTGTCAAGGATGTGTCAAGAAAGAATCCAAGTTTTATTTTAAATATGTTTTCGTTTATGGGAAGAATGAATCCTGTCTTTTATGTAACCACTTTGTTTAAATGTGGAATGTAATGCAAGTTTTATGATCTAATTCTCTAAAACTCTAAACCTGAAAAGATCCTCAATGTGTAATATTGTATTAACTCAAGATTAAGTAAGGTTTAAGTCTAGGAACTTATATCAATCCCACTATTTCAGCCTCTAAATATAAAGAAATTCCACATGGTCCCTAAAGAAAACTCGTGACAACACCCTTGTGGTCTCTAATGACCGTACTGAAGCCAGATGGGCCCGGTTTCCCTCTTGAGGATCCATTAGTGTGACATTTAATCCATCCATTTAGAGGGGAAATTATAAGTCATTAATAAAATAATGGGGTTAGTTCCTAATGTTGATGGTTACATACCTGGTATTACAAGAAAATAATAAATAGCACCATCGACACTTATCTTGGAAGATTAAGTTATAAATTTTTTAAAAGAAAATGGAGTAATTTTAATTCATAGATAATGAATTAATGAATATTGAACTTTATTATTTTATTATTATTTTATATCTAGATATTTTTTGTGGCATCCAAGTTTCATGTGGGGTGATAGTGACAAATAAGTCTAAGGATGGTTAGTTTACCATAGTGTGGTGATGATCTATATCTATTATATACATTTTTTATTTCATATAAAACTCACATGTGCCTGTAGGGAATCTAACAAATAGATGTTTTGGGGATTCTTCCCCCATAATCAATGATGGTGAGTTTATAGATAGATGACTACCCCCTCCCAGTCACTCTCTCATCGGTGGCAGTATTATTGTTTTTTATTCACATGGGTGACTTCCAATACTTGTGTGTTATAGGCTATAATGGATTGATTTCATGGTTCATACATGTATCCGGTCATGGTGAAACATACTTCCCATGGGTGTACATGAATGGATATGATGGACATAGTTATATTGTATTTACATGAGATATAGTGGATTCTAGACATACACATTGATATTTATTGAATTATGATGAGATGAATATGTGAACTGATAAAAAAATGGGTTGTTGTGTCATGTGTGTGACTGAGGTAGGTAGGCTAATTGATAGTCTTACATCAAGGATGAAATGATTTATTAAAGTGATGAGATATCATGATGTATTTTATTGGTGTGTGTGAGAGGAAAACTTGTGCGGAATTATTTGTGGGCTACTCTTTTTTATATGTGTGTGTGTGTGTGCACGTGCGTGTGTTCTAAATATTGTGATTATGATTCTATGTGTTATTTTGTGAGTGGTCCATGATGAGGATGGGAAGATAATATTAAAACTATTTGGGGATGAGATAACTTCATTTATTTAATCACTATTATTTAAAATGATTCATTCACATTTTTTATGAGAAGTTTTAGGGTGGATCATACTATGTATACATGTTTTACTCTCCCTGCATATATATAAAGTATTTTACAGGTCACCAAGATATTATTGGTGATCAATATGGACATTACTAATCATAGGAGTTGTTCAGGATCTATTTTAGATTCATGGTTTCTTTAGAGGATCAATTTTAGTATTTTTCAGTTATTTTAGTTGCATGTCATTGCGATCATGTATTAGGATTGATTCTTTATTTATATTGAGAAGTAATTGTTTGGTGGTTGTTCTTATATTATCTCATACATCTAAAATATTATTAGGCAAATTCCTCCCTTGTGTGTGATTATAAACACTCTATACATGTCTCCAACTTGTGGCCTATTGGAGGTTGGTTTTTGGCATCATTATCTATTTTAATTTATTTTCAGCCCAAGATGTATACCGTTAGAGGGAAGGGTCGTGAAATAGTGGTATCAATGGGGGTGGATGAGGTAGGATGAAGTTTTTTGTTAAAAATTTGTGAGGATTCATGGGTTGGTAGAGAAACAATGCTATCCTTTCTAAGTATATATTGAAAAACAAATAAATGATTGAACATGTGATTTTAGGCAACCCTAATATTCAATGTAAGGAACATTAAATATATTAGATATGCTAAGGGAAGTGATGTTGAACATAGGGTAGAGAATTAGGAAATTATTTTTCATCATTATTGTATGAATCTATTTTTAAACAAGGTTGATTAAATTAAATAGGTTTCAAATGAATTAATTGATATTTAATATTATTTGAGACATGGTTTAGGAGGCCATATTGATTTTTATTTTGTAGGAATATCGAGGATGATGTTCCCATTAGTTTGATGTCATGATATTAAAAAATATGTGTTACAAAATCACTTCAAGAGTGTAGGATTAAGAAAACAATTATTATAGAAGGACACTCTAAGATTTCAATTTCTATATTCTATAGAGACATAGGGTTCTATTTCAGATCATGTAATAGAGGATTGGTTGAAGGATATGGTGACATAATTCGGTTTGAATTGTGCTCAGAGAAATATTGTAACACCCTGAGTTTTTATAGACCATTTTTTTAATACATCAAAATTTTAATTTATATCTTTCAATGCACTAAGTCAAACATTCCTTTCACACTAAATTGACTTGTAGTATGTTACATAAAACACCGAGTTAGCATGCGATCCACGCAATACTGAGTATTAATTTTGTTAAATGTATAAAAGAACTATGTTTGGATTATGTTATACATAACACCAAAGGAATATTTCATTACACACAACACTGAATTGTCTTGTGTTACACGCAAGATCGACCTTTCTCGATAGCTTGCATTGTACGCGATACCAAGATCCACTGAACAAAGATATATTATTAAAATATTATTATTTAATGGGATATAAACTAGATTTTATGAATATTATTAATGAAATTTTGAATTTTATATAACATTAACATCTACCTTATGTGTTTTATAGACATGATATTAGAACAAATTCATTTTTTTGAATAAAAGAAGTATTTTTCAAAAAATACAGTTTTTCCACCTTTTGATGGTGCACCTTGTTAAAATCTAGTTTTTAACAATTTTATATATTATATTTGACAAAATAAACTTCTTATTTATAATTGGGACATAAATATTTACTTTGGTTTAATTTTTGGTATTTTTATGATAAAATTGATATTTTAATGAATAGTGAAAAATACCGTATTTTAATTCAAAATCTGCATTTTCATCTAATTTATTTATATAGTAAGATTATATTTTTAATTAGTTTTAAAGTATAAATAGATTGTGTTTTTATAATTTAATTCAATTATGGTCACTTTAATTAATTTTACATTGAAATTGGACATGAACACGTATCAATCTTTTGATAGTTTTTACTTCCTAAAAACCTGCTTTTTGGTTTTAACAATGGGAATTAATTTTAAATTAATTTCTTCCATTTATGTGTTTTGAATTTGGAAAAATAGATTCCATATTTGGAATAATATGGTCTAAAGTTTTTAAATATAAACCTTTTATTTTTTTACATTATGAATAGTAACTTTAGTAATTATTTTTATTTACCATGGTTAAAAGGTAAATAAGGTAAATAAGGGTATCAAATAATATTATAATAATATAAAACTATACTAACTCATGTAATAATCATATTGTATAATATATGATAGACCATGATCATCCTTAGGATGATTTTAGGACCCAATAGAACCACTTGAGTGTGAAAATGACATGTTATAATAATTAATTTAAAGTAAAGGGAAATATAACATAACCATGTTTCTTATTACTAAAACAATTTTAATTAGAGTTATATAAGTGATATATTCGACTATAAATATTAATCATAAATATAAAAAAATTACTATATCATGTTATTTTATTTTTAATTTTTAGACATAAAATAATTAAATTTATTTATAACATAATGATGATGCAATGATTACATTATTAATGAAAGATTCAAATATATGATATTATAAATATTAAAATAAATATAATTTGAACATTTTTATGACATCCATGAATTTTATGGATGACTTTGACATGTTATATTTTATTTAAATTATTTGGTTTTAAGGAATAATGTTGTTATGAATTTAAAAAAAATCAATTACTAAATAGTGTTAAAATTGACATAAATGAGTTTTTAAAACACATACAATTTTATTAAATGATATAATAGTCCTAAAAATATAATATTCATCCAAATCACTTATATAATGTTAAAAAATTCATTAATGATCCACTTTGAGGTCTATTTCCATTTTATTGTAACTATAGTAACCATATATTATGAAAATACAAGAAGACGTGGTAAGAGTTATAAAAGATAAGGTTAATTTTGTGACATAATTTTTTTAAAACCTATTGTTTGCAAGTATTTAGATCAATAATCATATTATCTTCAAAATAAATTAGTTTGTGAATATTATAAACCTAAAATAAATTTATAATAAATTAATATTTCAATACTTTCCTAAAGTGTCCCTCCTTCCTCTTATAAAAGGTCACCACCTATACCCACTTACTCACACCTTTCAATCCCCTTGGCTCATCAAAATTTTTATCAAATAATCTCCCAAAATCCCTCCCTTACTCTTATATTCCACACTTTTGTCATAAATACATCCTAAGTGGACTTTTTGTGCAAATCAAAAAGAGATTTGTGAAAAAGAAGTAATTATTTTATCACCTCTTTCAAAATTATTTTATTCTTATACTTCCTCTTCCTATGTTTTTTCCATACTAAAGTAATAAATACGGTATCTTATACATTCTAAAATTTTATTATAATTATGGGATAACCTTATACCTCTTTTTACCCAATCTACGAATAACTATATCACTATGCATGTGTACGTACGGCTTACCGCCTCTAAACCGTGGTGTAATTATTATTAAACAATACTTAATTTGGATGGGTATATTTATGATTATAATGGATTTAAATAATCAATATAACATGATATTATTTATTTAAAATTCATATACCATCTAATTCCATACCATTTAACAATCAAGGGAATGATATCGTCGCTCGTGCGTACGTACGACTTACCATCTCCACGACGTGATGAGATTCATTCTCAACATTAACTACTCAAGAATGATTATAAAGTATATATAATAAATAAGAATGAAATATATTAAATAATAATGCTATTTTATTTAGTTATATATATATATATATATTATTTTCTTTCTTCCATTCAATTCGACAAGGAAACAGAAATAGCGTTCATGCGTATGTACGTCCTACCGTCTCCATAAACGGTGTATTCCATTTCATTTATCTATCTATTATATATATATATATATATATATATTTTTATACTGAATATTTATTATATATAAATCATTTTTTACATTATTTAAGTAATTAAATCATAATCTAAATAATAAAATCAAGAATAAAAAGTAAAAACACGTATGATAAATAAAACAATTATTACCCAAAACATTGTTTTAACATGGAATTGATAAATAAAAGGGTAATATAAAGTCATAAGTGAATCATATATAATATCATAAATATTTTTATGGTTCTTTTACAAGTTAATAATATATTTAAACCCACTATACAATATATTTGGACACATGCAGAAGAAATCAGACCTAAAGTAAGGGATAATTTTGCAATCTCATTATTATCTAAGATTGTTTATTCGTAAGTATTTACGGGGGTATATCAATCATTAACATTAATGTTTCCTAATTATATAATTTTATTTATATTTTATATTATTTCTTAAATTCAATTTTACCCATTTTTTATGTTTTATTAAACGGTATGGAATGAATCTTTCTTTCATTTTTTATACGAGGTACTTTTTGACTTTTCTGATAAGAGTATGAGAAGAATATTTTTTTAAAATTATACAGCATGAACGGATTTTTATGTCTTCATAATGCCTTATTTACATGAATATTTCTCTTTAAAATTTTATGTTTATATTGAATTAAATTATTTTCTTTAAAAATTTCACATCATTTTGAGAAAATAAAATGTTTTTAAAGAATAAAGGATATTTTCCTCAAGAATTAAGTTCAAGTGTTTTATCAACATTATTTTCCATATAAGACGACACTCCTTAAATAGGGTTATGTTTATATCCCTATTATTACTATGATTTTAGTTTTTTTAATGATGAAATGATATTTTATATGGATTATGTTATGATTGATTGATGTTTAAGAAACCCAATTTATTTCTTGGGTTATGCTATGATGAATGGTTTATGTTTTTGTGGAATATGTAAGAATGATTTCATTATGAGATGGGTGGGACCTATATATACCTATAATGAATTGGGTTATGATTTATATCTCATTAGATAGAAATGACTAGAACAGAAAGTAAATCTAGTTCAGTAATACAGGGCTAGAATGGAAAGTAAATCTGATTTAGAAATACATGGCTGGAATGAAAAGTAAACCTGGTTCAGTAATCTAATTTTTTCACTATGATGGTCTCGGAAGTGATTACTTGGCTGCTATAGAAATCATATTATGTAATTATTTATTTTAAACAATTCCATGTTTTATACCAATTCTATTTTATCATGGTTAATGTTTTTTTATGATCTATACCTTATGTACTACCAAAATTTATTTCATGACCCAAGATTTTGATATTTAAACCTTACGTTCATGTTTTTAAATTCTTATATTTATGTTTTTTAAGATTTTTTTAATGATTACCCTTACTGAGCATTTGAGATCACCCCTTTTAATGTTTCTTTCCCCCTAGGATTTGAAGAAGGCTATTAAGTAAGACGTGTCAAAAAGGGGTTCTAGTTATGAAGGATAAAGCATGAGACAATGTAGATGATTTACAAACTAGTTGTTTATGTTTTCTAGTTTTCAAAGGCACTAAACTAATATGATATTTGTGTTTCTATTTGTGTCATGTTTTAAGTATTCCAAAAAAGTAATGTAATGTCTATGTACGTCAAGATCATCTCTTTATAGTTGGTATCATAGAGAAGGTTTAGTTAAACTTTGGAAACTAGGATGTGAAAACTTTTGTGAGATACCTAGAGATATTTCTAAGGTATATCTAGGGATGTCCCTGAGAGTAAGTATAACTATAGGTTACAGTCCTAGAATTATGGTAACGATCATGAATAACCTAGGATTAAAACTAAGATTTTAGATATTGAAAGTACTCCCCCTTTATTATGTTATTTTCCTAGTATGATTTTTGCCTCTCATACTATTCTATTTGGGTTTTAGAAAATGTCTAGAAAGAGGATTATTCATGTTAATAGAGAATATGATGGACAATGGAATGATATTCTTCATGAGAAACCAAATAAAATGGGATTTGGAAGGTGAAATGTCGTTATTATGCTAAATCATCAATCTTATAATATGATCAATAATCTTAACTTTGGTGAGTTTTCTAGTCCATCTAATAAAAGAAATATGGAGTTTCATGGTGATCATATAGGAAATAAATTTCAATTTTCCTCATGTAAATCATGTGGGAAGAGGAATCAATGAGAATTTTTCAATGAACTAGAAGATTCTTTGTGTGTGGAAAATAAGGACACAAAGCCAGTAATTATAAAGGAAAAGGTTCAATTAACACAATAGATAAGGATAATGGTATTTCTAAGACAACAATGATGGTTAAATGTTTTAAATGTGGAATGCATGGGCATTATGAAAAATGATTCCCTAAGGGAAAATCTCATGAAGATAATCAGCATAATTGTATGGGTAGTATTTATGTTGATGATGATGATGAGATTACAAATGATATATGAGATGAAAGAAGTATTAAGGAATAAAATGATGAATCTTGGTCAATGGTTTAATAATATAGTGGAATGATTACATGATTATCAAGAATAATTTTGTATAAGTAATTTTATGGTATTATGGAATAAAGAAACATCTAAGGATTGTTACACTATTGTTTTTCCTTAAGTATTTGAAAGTATATATTGAATGATACCAGTAAACATTAAAGGTTCTTCAGATATTTTTAGAAAATACAATATATGTTCATAATGATGGGATAAAGAGATAATGAGATTTTTTATAGTATTAATGACCTCATGACTAATATAAAGACAAAGTGATATCATGGTTTGAGTATATAAAATTTTTGGTATTTTTCTTGTGTGGAAAGAGTTAATTTTGACAGAATACATGTTTTCACTAATTTTCTATGGTAATTAATGTTTTTATCATGTTTTAAGAGAATAAATGATTAATGTATTCATGTGTTTGGAATGTGACAACCAAGAAATACATTATGAGATATGGGAGATAAATGTTAAGTCAATTTAGTTCACCTCTTTCTAAAGTTTTATATTTTCATTTTTCAGAAGGATTGTAATGTAATCCATTTATGGATAGTATAAGTAATATTCCAGTTGAATTTTGTTAGATTAATGTATTATCTCACAAAAGGTGGACTTATGAATATTTTAATACCTATTATTACCTTTTGTTGAGACAAATGTAATGACTTATTATTCTATCACATGATCTGCTAACACTTCAATAATGACAAACTCAACTTCATTTCTTTAAATAAGAGGTGAAGTGGAAATTGTTCAAGGCATGAAAAATGGTGAGATTGTACAAAAATAAAGTGAGTATTTATTCTAATGAAAAATTATTAAACTTTAAGGAATGGATCTTGAAAACCAAAAAAATTATCTTAGTACCTTCTTATCCGATGAATCAGATGGTCCCTTAAATCATCACAAATTTATGGCTTAATGGTTCTCTATCACTATCCATAAAAACTTGACGATTATATTTCACTTCCATATCCATTTTTTAACTTCCCACCTATGTTCTTATATGTGTAAACCTAGTGATGAATTAATTTGGGTAACCTTTAGGTTTCTAACTTTCCTTTTCAAAAGGAAGTTTTATTATTCCTTTTTACGATGTGGGTTTCCATGAAAGAAAATTTCATGTAGTAAAACGTTTATAACCCTAATGAATTTTGAGGGTGAAATTAATTTTAATGAGGGTATAATGTAACACCCTGAGTTTTTATGGACCATTTTTTTCAAATAAATTAAAATTTTCATTTATGTGGTGAAATGCACTAATTCAAACATTCATTTCACACTAAATCAACTTGCCATATGTTACACGCAACACTGAGTTGACGTACAATACACACAACACTGAGTATAGATTTTGTTCAATTTATAAATAACTATTTTTTGATTATGTTATATGTAACACAAAAGGAAGCTTGAAATACATGCAACACTGACTTGGATTGTGTTCATGCAAAAGCAACCTTTCTCGATAGCATGCATTGTACGCAATACTGAGATCCACTAAACAACGATATATTATTAAAATATTATTATTTAATGGGATGTAAACTAGAATTTATGAATATTATTAACCAAATTTTTAATTTTAGATAACATTAACATTCATATTAGGTATTTTATAAGCATGATATAAGAACAAATTCAATTTTTCATATAAAAGAAGTATTTTTCAAAAAATAATGTTTTGTCGCCTTTTGATGTTGCACCCATTTCAAATATAGTATTTAACACTTTTATATATTATATTGGAAAAAATAAACTTCTTCTTTATATGTGATAAATAAAAATTTACTTTGGTGAAATTTTCGGTATTTTTATGATAAAATTCATATTTTAATGAATAGTGAAAATACTGTATTTTAATTCAAAGATTCATTTTCATCTAATTTATTTATATATTTAGATTATTTTTTAATTGGTTTTAAAGTATAATTGGATTTTGTTTTTATAATTTATTCCAATTATGTTCATTAGAAGTAATTTCACATTGAAATTAGACATGAACACTTGTCAATCTTTCGATAGTTTTTACTTCTTAAAAACCCGCTTTTTGGTTTTAACAACAGGAATTCATTTTAAAATAATTTCTGTCAATTATGTGTTTTGAATTTAAAAAAAAATTCCATATTTTGAATCATAAGGACCAAATTGTTTTAAATAGAAACCTTTTATTTTTTGACATTATGAATAGTAACTTCGGTAATTATTTTTATTTATCATGGTTAAAGGGTGAATTAGGTAAATAAGGGTATCAAAAAATATTATAATAATATATAACTACCCTAACACATGTCCTAGTCCTATTGGATGATATATTTCATACCATGAGCATACTTAGGTCAATTTTAGGACCCAATGGATCCACTTGGATGTGAAAATGACTTGTTATAATAATTAAGAAATATAACATAATCGTGTATCTTATTAATAAAACAATTTTAATTTGAGTTATATAAGTGATATATTCAACTATAAATATTAATTATAAAGATAAAAAATATTTCCTACATGATGGTATTTTATTTGTAATTTTTAGATATTAAATAATTAAATTTATTTATGACACAATAATGATACAGTGATTACCATATTAATAAAAGATTCAAATATATGATATTATAAATCTAAAAATAAATATAATTTTAACATTTTAATGTCATCCAATAATTTTATGTATTACTTTTACATGTTATATTTTATTTAAATAATTTTTTTTGAAGTAATAAATTTGTTATACTTTAACAAAAATCAATTACTAAATAGTGTCAAAATTGATATAAATGAGTTTTTTAAAAAATTACTATTTTATTAAAAGATATAATAATACTAAAAATATAAGATTAATCCAACTAACTTATATAATGATAAAAATTTCCTTAATTATCCACTTGTTGTTCTCCTGTCATTTTATAGTAACTATAGTAACCATATATTATGAAAATACAAGAACACATGATAAGAGTTAATGTTTTTAACTAATGATTAAAGATAAAATATATGGTTGCTTTTGGGACCTAAATTTGTCTAAAACCTATTGGTTTAAATTATTTAGACACATAATAATCTTATCTTAAAAATATATGATTTTGGGACTATTATAAACTGAAAATCAATTTATAATAAATTAATATTTCAAGACTTCCCTAAAGTGCCCCATCTTTCCTTTTATTAAAGGACACCACCTCTACCCACTTACTCACACCATTAAAGCCCCTTTAATCATCCAAATTCTGCTAAAATAATAAACCAACATCCCTCCCTTCTTCCTAGATTCCACGCTTTGGGAAGAAAACCATCCTAAGGGGACCTTTTGGGAAAATCAAAAGGAGATACTCAAAAATGAGGTAATTATTTTATCACCTCTTTCAAAATTATTTTCTTCTTATACATCCTCTTATTATGTTGTTTCCATACTAAAGTAATAAATAATGTATATTAAAAATTATTAAATATTATTATAATTATGGTAGAACCTTTTACCTCTATTTATCCATCCTACTAATAACAATATCAACAAACATGTGTACGCACAACTTATCATCTTCACATCGTGGTGTAATTGTTATCCAATAATAATTAATTTGGATGGGTATATTGATGAGTATAATGGATGTAAATAATAAATATAAAATTATATTATTTCTTTAAAATCAATATACCATCCAATCTCATACCATTTAACCATCAAGGGAATGATATCGTCACTCGTGCATACGTACGACTTACCATCTCCACGACGCGATGAGATTCATTCTCCACATTAACCATTCAAAAATGATTATAAATTATATATAATAAAAAATAATGAAATATATGAAATAATAATGATACTGGATTTAAGTATATATGTAAATGTAAATTACTTGCTTTCATTCAATTCAATAAGGCAACAAAAACAGCATTCATGTGTACGTACGGCCTACCATCACCATGAACAGTGTATTCCATTTCATTTATCTATATATTATATATATTTATATATGGAATATTTATGATATATAAATCATTTTTTATATTCTTTAGGTAATTAAATCAAAATTTAAGTAATAAAATCTATAATAACAAGTCAAAACACGTATGGTAAATAAAAATATTATTACCCAAAACGTTTCTTTAACATGGAATTGATAAATAAACAGGTAATTCAAAGACATACTTGAATAATATACGATATGATAAATATTATTATGGTTATTTTAAAAGTTATTAATATGTTTAAACACACTATATAGGATATTCAGACACATATGAAAGAAATCAGACCTAAAGTAAGGGATAATTTTGCAATCTAATTATTATCTGAGATTGTTTATTCGTAAGTATTTACTGGGGTATAGTTATCATACACGTCCATGTTTCATAAATATATAATATTATTTATATTCTTATACTATTTTTTAAATTAAATTTTACCCATTTTTTAAGTTTTATTAAATGGTGTGGAATAAATATTTCTTTCGTTTTCCATATGAATTAATTGTTAACTTTTCTGACAAGAGTACGAGAAGAATGTTTTTTAACTTATACGGCATGAATAGGTTTTTACGTCTTCATAATGACTTATTTCCATGAAGCTTCCTCTATAAGATTTAAATTTTATTTTCAATTAAATTATTTTATTTAAAAAATTCACGTCATTTTGAGAAAATAAAATGTTTTTGAAGAAGAAATTATATTTTCCTCAAGAATTAAATTAAAGTGTTTTATATAAATTATTTTCCATCTAAGATGACACTATTTAAATAGGGTAATGTTTCTATCCATATTATTAATATGATTTGATTTTGTTAATGATGGAATGATATTTTATGTGGATTATTTTATGATAGATTGATGTTTAAGAAACCCATTTTATTTATTTGGTTATGCTATGATGAATGGTTTATGTTTTTGTGGCACATGTAAGAATGATTTCATTATGAATTTGGTGGGACCTATATCTCCCACCAATACATTCGGTAAAGATTTATATCTCATGAGATAGACATTAATGGAATGGAAAGTAAATCTAGTTCAGTAATACAGGGCTGGAACGACAAGTATATCTGATTCAATAATACATGGTTGGAATGACAAGTAAACACAGCTCAGTAATGGTCTTTGTCCACTATGATGGTATTGGCAGTGATGCCTTGGATACTAAAGAAATCATATTATGTGATTATTTGTTTTCCACAATTCCATGCTTTATACCAATGTTATTTTATCATTGTTAATGTTCCTTTATGATCTATGACTTACATACTGTCAAGATTTACTTCATGACCCAAGATTTTTATATTTAAACCTCATGTTCATGTTTTTACATTCTTATGTTTAAGTTTAGTAATATGTTTTCCATGATTACCCTTACTTATATTTTGAGCTCACCCCTTTTCGTGTTTCTTTCCCCCTAGTATTTGAAGAATGTTATTAATTAATATGTGTCAAAAAGGGGTTCTAGATATGCAAGATAAAGAAGAAGACGATGTAGATGTTTTACGAACCAGTTGTTTATGTTTTCCAGTTTCCAAAGGCACTAAACTAATATGGTCTTTGGGCATATGTTTGTGTTATGTATAAAGTATTCTTCAGAAGTAATTTAATGTTCATTTACATCAATCTCGAGTCTTTACAAAGAATCTTATTTCATTAAAGTGGATGATGCTTCATATGATAACTCGATAGTGGAGGGTTTTGTTCCTTCGGGTTTGCGTGGAGTTTGTTATTTTATTAGGTAGGTTCCAAAATTAGTTTTCTTTATGAGTTTTTTTCTTCAACAAAAAGGAGTATTTTTGGCAGGTGATTTATTACTTTCACTTGGGAATTTCTATGTTTGAATCTTGATGTTTTGTGAGTCCTTTAAATTTCATTTTTTGGATATAAAACCCCTTTATTATTATACCATTGAAATAAATCACTAGTAATATCATCATTATTTGATTGTTCACCAATTAGAATGAGTTTAGGTAAGAATAATCATTCACTTAATTAAAACCCAGTAATTAAATACTTGATCCATACCTAATTATACCACTTAAACCATTTGTTTCCAACTCATGCCAATAACCCTTCAGATATGGTTGGTATAACTCAATCCTCGGCCTTGTTGTATAGATGTAGGTATGGTCCAGGTAAAGGGTTATTTCTAAATTTATTCATACAATTATATAACTCACTATTTGGACTATGTAATGTGATGATATGGTCCTAGGTTATGTAATGGTACAAACCATTCATCACATTATATTGTGATAATTCTAATGATGGAGGTGTCCAAGGGATGTTCTTAGAGAGTTATAGGGAAAAGAGATCAGTTGCAGCTGATAAGGATTCAATGATATGGAGGGTTAATATGACTTAGTGGTTTTATCTATGGTGTGGATAGTCCCACTATGTAATAGAGGCTCATATGAGGAGTTTTTATGGTTTTTTAAAATACATCATGGTTGTGGTGTGTTCACATGGCTATGGTAATGAGTCTTGGATTGGTGAAGTTTTTGGATCTATTATTTTAAGCGTAGATTTTTGGTGGAGGAGGTTTGTGGTATATTACATTCCTTAGTGTTTGAGTCATACAGTATGGTTTCTTTTCCTTCACCATAGTCTCTTCCTTAGTTTTTCATATCTATAGTATGGACCTCACCATGTTTCTTTGGAACAACTTTGGCAATCCCCATTGTTTATTCTCCTCTCTCCTTATACTATGGTATTGTCACATTTCAGTAGTTATATTCCATGGTGTTTGGTTCTATACCATTGTTTTATGTTTTTCAGACAGCCTTTAAAATCCCAAACCCCCTCAAAATGCATCATTCAGCCATATTTTCCCTTTGTTCTTGGGAGACCCAAGTGTATACTTATGCGTATTCACCCCTGTTTCATTTTCTTTCAACCCCACCCTTGGGAGATCAATCCATGGGGGTTTTAGGTATTTTTCCTACTTTCCACATTCTTTTTTTATTCAAATTCCTCATTTAGGGAAAACCTGTTTCAAGATAACCAATGGTGTTGATGATGAAATGGTAAGGAATGATGTGGAATTTTGTTTACTCGGATGATCAAGGTGTTTTCCTTCATTATGTTGCCTGATGGTTTTCTACCTCTTACTCAAAACTTTCATAGAAGTTTAGAATTATTTTTTTAAGATAGGGTATCTACATTATTTCTTCTAGTTATATATTCATCAGGTATCATTCTTTTGGTTTCCCTTAGGGAGGTAGTATTTTCCATCCTTATGAAGATAATGAATTAATTTAATTTAAATTTTAGGGTAAGGGAATAAAAAATATATTTTTCCACTTTTTAGGTTATTTATATTAAATATGCTTCATTACTTTGATGAAAATTATAGTTATTGAGAAACTCATTTATATTTTTTTAGTACAATTATGTAATCCTTATTGTGTTATTATTTGAAATCACCAATAATTATATTATAAAATAGTGTGTATCTAGATAATGAATTGGTTATCTATAGAAAATATTTTTTTTGTTTGAGAATAACCTTGAAAATAATGAATCAAACTGGATAAAGTCCCCATGAAAAATATGAAATGGAATATGTGAAATTTGGTTGTGTTGTGTGGTTGTGATATGTGGTAGTGGTGGTGGGATTCAATTGTGGTGAGATGTAGTTGTGATGAGTTTTTTCTTTTGTGATGAGGAAGTTCTCGTGATGTGTAATGCTATCAATGTGGGGCTTGTTTGAATGATGATGATGGTATGTTTGTGTTTTCAATGTCTTTTTCATGTTTCTCGATATAAATGAAATTAATTGTTAATGATGAAACTGAAATTGCATGAGTTGTAATGGATAATGAACACTTGAAATAAAATAAAAAGTCTGATTAAACTGTTTGATGATTAATATGAAATGAATGGGATGGAAAAATGAAATTGGTTGGTAATGGTAAAATATGTAAATTAGAATAATTATAAAATAAAGGTGGAATGTGTCTTGTGAGATTTGTCTTTCTTGTGTGGTGTTATGCATTTAGAGGTGTAATTTATTGTGAAATAGGTTGTGAGGATTTATGGTGATGATGTGAGTGGGGATAATACTCTTAATGTTAACCAAAATCCCATGATTTTTTTGTGTTTATATATACATTGTATTTTTATAATGATTTCTATATGCATTGCACCCTCATCGATCACCATGTGCTGACACCCAAATGTTTGTGTGGTGTTTTTTCTAGCATCCATTTAGTGAGGATGGATGGATTTCTATCCCCTATTCCCCATTGTTGGCCCAGGAGGGTTACCTTTGGGGGTTATGATAAAGAGGTATAAAAGAGTTTGGTTGTGAGATAAGAATGATTTTTGAGTTGAATAACATGAGGATTGTATGGGCTGGTAGGTAAATGATATCAGTTGACCTTGGTGCATGACATAGGCCATACAAGACCAGATAGAACATTATATTTTATCCTCCACCCTCAGGATTTTATGTAAGGACTCTAAGTATACCAAACGACCAACTATGGTGGATTCAATTCCAGGTTATAGTTTATAGAGGGGTTCTTGCATTTTTATTGTTTGTGTCCTTATTTGAATTGGGTAATCATGGTAGATAAAATGTATTTATTCAATAAAACTTAATCATATTTCAAAATACAATGATCAGGTAATCTATGATTTTATTTTAATTTTTACTTCTGGACATACTCCATGTGTGGTTTAGGATGGGTATGTTTAGAAGGATGGCCCATTTGACCACCAAAGGATTGACCTAGTTGAGGAGTTTGATCAGTAGAAGAGGGAATTGAATACCATTCATAAGAAATAATTGGAAATGTTTGATGGAAAGGTATCTGATCTAGAGATAGATAACTGGATAGAGTTTCTCAATATTTCATTCTGTATGATCTAATCTTAGGTAGAGTATTGGGTTTCATTGGAAATTAGTCATATGATAGGTGTAGAATATATGTGGCAGATGTGGTATCTTGTTGAGAGGAAGGAGGCATATGTTTCTTAGGTATACTTTCATAAGGTTTTATCTATGGATTTTTTCTCTTCAACCATGAAGGGAGTGAAAAGGAAAGATACTCTTTCTATTTATATGGGGAGAATTTTTTTATAGGAACATGAGATCAAGTTCAGTAATATTTTTTGTTTCTACCCTAACCATTTTCATGATGATGAGTTCCATGTGCAGTGCGTGGAGGATTCTATCCATTCTTTTATCTAGTATACAGTTACTCCTTTTATGTTTACAATATATTCAATGTCTTATAAAAAGGAAAAGGTGGTTAAGAAAGTGAACTCGTGAGGAGAGTTACTATAAGAGTGGATCCAATAGGGTTCCTCATGGAGAATAGTTGTTAATGATAGAGCCCATCCACCAAGGCCTTATATGATTCAAACATTAGGTATTAGAACTAATTAGGATTCTTTTCTACCTTCTATGGCTAGTGGTTTCTATTATTTTAATGGGGGATTTGGGCATGTGTGATTTATCTATGGGGATCATGGTCATTATTCGAATTAGTGCACTGTGGTTCACGGATTTTAACAGTGTAGTAGTGATTAGTTTTAGAATCATCCACAACATCAAATGTCAGTGAGTTCATTTTAGTAATAGGGTTAGTAGGATTATAATCAACCAAGAGGTTATGGGGTAATAAGATAATGACCTCATGATGTTCCTCTTCTTTTGGGACCCCGAACTGAGTGTGGGCGTGGAGGAAAAAACCAATAGTGAGTCAGGGGATCCAAACACAGAGAGTTCCATGCAGTGGTGGTTCCAACACTAAAGGGGTTAGAGATCGTTTGAGGTATAATTAGCTTATCATTGAATATGGATTATTCCTTTTTTAATTTAGGAGGTCCACACCACTTTGTCACACCTACTCTAGTATATGCTATAGGACTAGACATAGATATGATTCCAAATCCCCTAGTGTTGAATATTCCTATAGGATGCATGACCAACTTATTTGTCATGTTCTTGGGGGTTTATATTGTTGATGGGGAAATATCAATCATGTAGAGATATCTTATTTATTTAGTTAAAATTTTACAATTTCATCATCAAAATTAATTCTATGTATTCCATGAATGATGATATCAACTACTTATAAATGATTTTTATTATCTCATATATGGATGGTTAGTATTTAGTTTTGGTTTGTGATTTGTGTTATCAATTGGGAAGAAAACACACAAATCCCCTTCTTTTAATGGTGGCAGAGTAATTATTCAAATTAATGAGGTGGAGGATCCTAGGGTTTTCATGTATTTTCTATAATTATTCCCATATGAGGTATTTATATAACCCCTTAGACATGATATTGAGTTTGTGATATAATTTTAGTATGGTGATTCTCTTATTTGGTGGATACTTATTGAATGGAACCCTTGATATTTTAGGAGTTGAGGATTTAGATAAATGATATGATATGAAAGGGTTTCATCCAGTATAGTTTGTCATCATGGGGTGATATAATGTTATTTTCCATGAATTTGGATGTTATTCCTAGGACATGATAGAATATGAGAGGTTGAATAAGGGGACAATCAAGAATCATTCCCCTCTTCAGAGGTTTGATGATCTTTTTCACCAGTTGAGAGGAGAAATTTTTTTTCCTATGACCGATCCATGGTTTGGATATCATAAATTTATGGTGATAGAATAATATATATGGATGATTGACTTCTAATGTAGGTATGGGAACATTGAGTTCATGGTTATTCCTTTCGGTGTCATGAACAATCTATCTATGTTTATAGGTATCATGAATACCATTTTCCAAGTGTTTTTGAAATAGATTAAGATTTTTTTTGTCAATGAAATCATGATATACAAAAATTTATAAAATAATCATGAAAATAATCTTAGAGATGTATGGAATGTTCTTAAAATCCAACCACACTCTATAATTCTTTCCATGTGTATCTTATGAACTTAATAGGTGCCATTTCTCAGGTAAGTGGTGCCCCAATATGGTGTGTTACTAGAGCTTTAAAATATCGAGGTAGTTATTTCTTAGAAAACACCCATGAAATTGAAATAGGTTCAAAGATTCCTTAGTCTTGAGGGATATTAATATACCTTCATGTCTAATTTCTCATGTATTATTTCCCCATTGGAATATTTGACTAAGAAGGTTTCAGATTAAATTTGTATTGATTAGTGTCATGCATTGTTTGAATACCTAAATTAGAGGTTTATCAATGTTTTAGTGATTTAGTTTCTAGAGTCAGGGGTGTTATTTGAGGTCTTAGGTGACACTTCATACCTGGTTTTGGGATGCATCGTAATGAAACAAAAGGAAATGATCTCGTTGGGTTCTAGGAAGTTACATCCCAATGAGAATAAATATTCCAATTGTGATTGGGAATTGGTAACAGATGTTTTTTCACAAAATATTTGGTGACATTATCACAATGAAAAAAGCTTTGTGCTCTTCACAAATCACATGATTTTGAGGTAATGGTTTTCTCAATGTTATCTAAATTTATGATAATAGTGGTGGATAGATTTTCTCTAGGACAATGAATTTTAGATATACTATATCCATAGAAATGGTATTATTATTTTTGATGCTATGAGTGGAAATCTTTGAGAGGATATTTTTCAAGAATACATAGATGTTTTTTGTGTGATTGAAGAGTTAGTAGCCATGCACATGGATTCAAGAATGGAATATGGTAGAGGTTTCTAATTTCATATGACAGTGTAGTATTCTTTGTTCTATTAAGTTAAGAAGTGTAATTGGGTAGACTCAGAGGTAGAGTTGATGTGTGACCATGTTGACCATGGGTATTCCTTGGATAGATGGTTGTAGGATAGTCAAACCCAGATGTTGTTTCACATGAGGATGTTCATAATGGTGGTTCTATGTGATGTATTACTTTTTGAGATTCATAGTTCATGATCGTAGGTACACCTAGGAGTGTCTAAGTGGTTCTATGTTTTGTGGATAATGTTTTTATGGACCTAGCTAAAATGGGCATTGGAAGAGTTTTTGGCTTAGTTTCTGGTTTACCTGCATGTAAAATCAAACACCATGTACCAGGCTGTTCTTAAGAATAATTGGGTCAACATATCAATAGTATTGTTCATGGGGTTACCCTAAGAATAGGGAGGTTATGATTCTCTCTTTGTAATCATGGACCAGTTGATGAATTCAACCCACATTCTTGAAATCAAGGATTTGGGTTCCATGGATGTTTTAGTGAGGAGGTATATGGATATGGTTTTTTGGATAAATGGAGTTATGAACTCCATTATCTAAAATTAGTATTCTTGTTTTAACTCAGGGGTATATAGAGGATTTCATCAATATTTTGGCTCTTAGTTATGCCTCATCACTACTTTCCATCATCATAGGGATATACAAACAAAGTAGACTATCTTGAAATTTGAGGATATATTATGAGTGTGTTTCTAGGAATTTGGTGGATCTTATAAAAATAACCTACCCATGTTTGAGATCAATTATAACAATAATTATCAATCATCCATCTATATTGACCTATTTAAGGATTTTTATAGGTTTCCATGTCATTCTATAATGTGATGGGTTAAGCTTATGGAGTCATCAGTTCTAAAATTTGATGTGGTGCAGAGAGAAAAAGAGAAGGTTCAGGTGGTTCATGAGAGGATGAATGTAATGCATGACTAGAAGAATTATTATGGAAGTCACTTTATGATACCCTTTAGTTTATAGTGGGATACAATTAGTTATTAAATTTTTCTCCTAAAAATGGGTATCAAAGGTTTTATAATAAAAGAAATATTTATCCATGGTGTGTTGGATCTATCTAGGAGTTGGGGCACATTGGAATAGTGGAATATCAATTAGATTTTCCATCATAGATGGACATGAACCATGATGGATTCCTTGCATGTCAGCTCCACTAATATCATCACAATGAATCTCATTTCATTTATTAGGGATATTTGAATATCAAGGATAATGAAAAATTCATGTATCATCCATTAGAGAACCTAGACCATCCGGATAAGGTGCTGCACGAATAGAAAATTCCCTTGGATTTTATGATATGGAGGTATAGTGGTTTAGAGGACAGTACATGGGAGAATAAAATATAAATATGTGTCCACTATCAAGAGATGTTTTTACTTTTCACTTGCAATGTTTTCTTGTATTTTTTGATATTTGAATCTTTTTGTTTTATGAAATTTTTATTTTTCTATCTACGATAATGTCTTTGCTAAGGATTTGAGCATATGAAAATGGGATGATCCCTTTCTAATCAAGATGTGTTATATTATAGAACATTTTAAAACTATGAGTGTGAGTTAGTGCCTCCCAAATAGGATAATATTTTGATATAGAAGGTTGAATTCCTAATTTTTTGTGTCTGGGGTCATGTTGGATGAAGGTTTTGGTTGTTTTTATCTTGGGGTGGGTAGAGGTTGCGATGTTGGTGGAAATGGTGTTGTAGAAAATAATTTCATTGAGTATATTGTGAGATGATGGTAGTGTTTCAATTACAATTTGATCCCTAATAGGTATCTTATGGGATGATTGTTTGAACCCTTCTTATCTTTTTTTTTTGCTCAAATTTTGTTTTGAATCCCATGGATGAGAATTATTTAGAATTTTCTAATGTAAAGGACCCATACATCTAGCCCAATACATTATGAAAAATATGGTAAAGGAGGTTTCCAGGGGATGTTCCGAGATAGTTGGAGGGAAAATGTAGGATTTGTAGTTGAGACTAATTTGGTGTTATATAGTGTTGTAATGTATCTTAAGGGGTGTAGTTGCAGTGTGGAGAGGTTGACTTCATCATAGAGGCTCAAAGGAGGAATTTTTGGGGTTATTCCAAATCTTGAATGGTTTTGGAATGGTCACTAGGCTATGGTATAGGGTATTTGAGTGGTGAATTTTATGGATCTATTATTTTCAAGGTAGCTATACCATGGAACAAGGCTGCGGTATGAGAATTTCCTTGGAAATTGCGTCATGTGTTGTGGTGGTTCCTCTTACACTTTGGTCTCATTCATTTTTTTTTTGAATATATGGGGTGAAACACTCCATGTTTCATGCTTACAGATTTTTTCAGCCCCACTATGGCATGGTCTCCCTCCTTGGGTCGTGGTCTTGTCCCTTTTTAAAAGTTTTGTGTCGTGGTGAAGGGTAATACATAGTGGTGTTTTGTTTTCTAGACTTCCAATAATATATCTAACCACCTCCAACCATATAATTCTTCTGACCTTTCTATCTATTTTTGGGTGACCTAAGTGAATCCCTAGGAGGTCTTTCAGGCCCTTTTGATTAGGTTTTAACCCCATCTTTTGGATATCATTCCTTAGAGGTTGTAAATGAATTTCTTTTTTTATCTTTATTATTTTCTTTCAACTTCTCATCTATGGAAAGATAATATCAATGGAATCATTGGTTTTCATGTTTATTTGGTAAGGAAATGATGTGATTTATTATGTTCTAGGTTGATAAAGGTGTTATATTTTTTTATAGTTCCGGTGGTTATCTTCATTTGTTTCTAACCTTGAATAGTGATTTTTAATGATTTTTTTGAGTTAGTGAATCCTTCGTATTTATTGTAGTTGTATATATAATAGGGTTCTTGATTTTTTTCCCTTTAGGGAGGTATTATGGACTATCCCAATGATGATAATGAATAGGTTTAATAGAAATTTAAAAAATTTGAAATAGAAACACATGTTTTACCACTTTTGATGTTATTATTATTATATATACTTTATGTCTTCTATAAAAATCATGGCTATTAGGAGCCTTGTTTGTGTTATATTTATAAAAAAATTGGATCCCTCATTGTGTGATAATTTTATATCCCATTGAATGAAATTGGCTATAACTTATATCCGAATAATGAATTTTTCCAAGGGAAATTTGTGGTTTCTATGATAATGCCCTTGAAAATAATGAACTAAACATAATTATAACCCCATGAATAATATAAAATGGAATAAGTTGTTATGTTGTTTGGTTTTGATATGTGGTAGTTATGATGAGATTTGATTTTGATGATATGTGTTGGTGTTGATTTGTAGGTGTTGTGATGAGGAAGTGGTTGTGATTTGTAAGGGAGGAAATGAGGGGATTGTTGGTATTAGTAGGATGGTATATTTATGTTGCAATGTGTTATAATAGTTACTCGGTAGTAATAGAATGAATTATTAATGATAAAACTAAATGGGAATGGGTTAGAATGGCTAAGTGTAATATCCGAGAACTTTCTTAAGGTATGTTTTTGTTTATGTTTTAGTTTAAGTCCCTTATTTTGGTCAAATAATTGTTTCCCCACAGTTCATGTAAAGCATAGAGGGTGTTATAGGGTCTGGGAGACAAAAATGGAGGGAAAAGGAGTTTTTGGGAATGTTTCATGGTTTGCACACGGTTAGTGAAAACTGTGTGGATCATCCTAGGTAACCATGAAGCCTTGGATAAAGTCTTTCCCATGGTTGCCAGACGGTTAATCTAACTATGTAGAATTCCTAGGAAACCATGTGAAGGGGTATTTTAGGATAGTATCTCTCACATGGTTTTTTCATGGTTTGGAAAACCATGCAGGTAAACCGTGCATCCTAGTAAAGTTGAGAAATTTACAAAAATTACGTTATGGGATTTTAAACCCCAACTCAGAATTTCCTCCTTTATTCCCTCTTTAAACCCTAAGAACAAACCAAAGATCCCAAGATATCCCTAGGGTGTTTATCCTTCTATCATAGGTCGTTTGGAGTGTCGTTAGTTACGGATTGAAGATCCGAGTAAGGCTAATCCCCTCCTTGCTTCCTTTTCTTAATTAGGGTTTGTATCTTTCTCTTCTCTCTATCTAAATCTCTAAAACCCTTGTTTTTTAGTGATATTTAGGATAAATCTTTGAAGGGTGTTTATATCAGGATCTAAGGCCTCGATTAAGGGTGTGTTCGACAATAGATTCAAGGTAGGTGGTCTATAAGTTATATCCCATAGTTTATACTTATATTTATGCATGTAGGTTTTTATTCTTGTCCTTTTATTGATGTGATATTAATTCCATTGGAAGTATGTGGTATATTAGGGGTCTAGATAACCAAATGAACCCCTCATGATCCATGCGGGATGCATGGAGGATGATGTGACTTATTTTAGGTCCACCCATGGGGTGTGCTGACCCTCCCAAATGGGGATAACAAAATTGTAAGGTGTCGAATTGACTCTTGATGATGTAGATCCTTAGAGAATATATTAATTTTTTTATGAAATTAGTTAGAGTGTATTTTGGTTAGTTGTGTCTAATGTCGTCAAAGGTTGAGGGATTGTTTGGTTGACATGTAAATGGGATAATTTGGATTAATGGGAATATGATATGGAATTATGTTTACACTTGAATATACTTAGTGAGATAGGCATAGAAAATGGGAATTGGGTTAAATGTTTATGTTTCATAAATGATTAATGTGTTAATGGATTGTATCATAATGTTAAATTCCCATTTACTAATATTATTCTAATTTTTCCAATGATATTGGCTATTCATGGTTGTAATATGGTTACTTGTGGATGATGATAAATAAGAATTTGTACATGGATTAGTAGAGTGGGTTATAGACTTGAGGTTCTACGTCTATGGGTCGAGTTTGATTGAGGTTCTAAGATCCACCCTCTAAATGCATGTGTTAGAGAAGGGGATGGAGTTCTATCCCCCTAACAGTTTCATTCCACCCAGACTGAGGCTTCAAGGTGAGGATAATGTGATTTTTTTGAAGTGATTCCTAGTGTGATAAGACTTGATTATTCCCATATGCCTTGAGAATATTGAAAATTTCCAATCCATTGAACACTTGATAAAAGAGTGAACTAAACCATGAGATGAGATGCTTATGTAGTGCACTTGTCTTAAAGGGTAGCATGACTTAAAGGATCATAATATCGAATGGATTATTGAACTGTTTCCTTTACTTTCCATTATTCACTATTTTCATGAACTATCTATTTGACTAGATATTTTGTAGACACCGTTGTTGGTGTCCTACCGAGTTGTACTTACACCCTGCTTGGGCCTCTGTTGGTTACCTGAGTATATTTCATGGTTGTAGGTCAGGAAAGAGGAAAGGGCCTTATTCTTGAGAAGTGAGTTGGGTTTGGTATGTACACAGATGAGATCTGGGACTTAGAGCTAAGACTGTTTTGTGTTTATGTTGTTTTTCTTTCTTTTTGGGTTTTTTTGACTTGGCATTGTAGCATGGAATGACATATTTACTGTTGATTTTGGTTTGTATCCCATTTGGGAAATGTTTGACTATGCATGTTATTGGTTTTTCCTATTATTTCGGATATTTATATTGTGTTCTTATATGTCTTACTCTAGTAAAGAGGGTATAGTCTCCCTATGTGACTTATTATACCCTCGCTACTAGTTGGAAACATCTGGCATATATGGTGGCGTGCTTGAGGTCATGTGATGACCCGTCTTGAGGCACTAGTTTAGTGGGTCCCAGTTTTGGGACATTACAAAGTGGTATTAAAGGAGTTATTTTTTCTTTCTTACTATTTTTGGATGGTATACAGGAGATTAGGATAGTGTTGGTCCTTGGTAATGAGCTCATGCCTAGGAGTAACTAACCAAAGTATAGGGTAAAACCCAGGTCACCCAGGGCAGTAATTGTTGTTCTTATTATGTGTTGTTACATTTGATGATATTTCACTATTGGTTGATGCACATGTTGTGTGATGTGATAGTTTTATGATATTTTAATCATTGATAGAATGGCACGTGTTTGTGAATTTATGCATCATTATAGGCACTAGTGTAAATAAGTGGCATGCATCATATTAGGCACACACACACGGGACATGCATTTGGGGAATAGATAATAGGATGCATTTGATTTCTTGAAAATGATGAAAATTGGTTCTAATAAAATGGTTGGAATGATGTCGAATGTAAGGTTTGTAATTGTGTGAGTTGGTTATCGAGTTAGCCTTGACCTTGGTGGGGTGGCCAAGGATAGTGTTTCTATTTTGACCGAGCTTGTTTGGGTAGTGTATAAGAAATTATTTACTTATGGCTAGTGATGATCATTCCTTTATATTTTTTCTAAATCTTTATGGAATGTGTTCTAAAGTTCATATTTGGAATTTTAGAGAGATTCCACCACAAAGACATGTGCTGGTTAGGTGACAGGAGGACGTTGTCGAGAATGCTCCTCTAGTGGTAGAGTAAGAGAACGTGGTGATTTAGAAATCTAGGGAAGAGTATTTTTTTGATAACTTTTCTCATTTTATGAAGATGATGGAACAGGACTCAAGGCAGGCTACACTTAGTATATTTTAGGTGACTAGGGAGTTTCAATTGCAGCACCCTCTGGCCATTATTGGAGAGAGTTGGTCAAAGGAAGTGAAATCCTAGATAGAATCCATCCAAACTATTCTTGAAAATCTAGAGACTTCTCTCAATAATTGAGTCATGTTAGTGGCCTATATGCATATATTTCAATAAAAGCGTTGGTGGGACATCATGGTTTAGACGGAATAATCTAAAGGAATGATGTGGAAAGATTTCTAGGAGAATTTTCTTGAACAATTTTACCCAGATTCCTTGAGGTAGGAGAAGGATGTGGATTTTATGAGGTTTAACCAGGGTAAAATGTCAGTAATAGACTATGCTAGTCATTTCACCAATTTATGGAGCTTCGTTCCAATGTTGAAAGGAGATGAGGATGTTTTGGAGAAATGATTCCATGATGGAAGGAGACACGAGATCAAGTCTCAGGTGAATATCTTCCACCTAAAAAGGTTTTATGAAGTGGTGGATCAAGCCCTTATCTTTGAGGGGAACCTAAAGGGAGCTTTGGGTATTGAGCTTATGGTGCCAGCTGGGTGGTAAAGTGGTGTGTTTTCTGAGAGAAGCAAGTTTCATTATGGAAACTTCCTCCATAGTGGTAGTGCACAGAGCAGTCAAAAAATGGGGTCATCCTCTCAAGGTGGTGACCAGGTATTTTGTTATTAGTGTGGTAGGTTAGGGCACAAGTGTGACCAGTGTCCATGCCCATCGGTCGAGTTTCGAGCATGTGGGAGGTTAGGCCATGTGCATAGGTTCTATAGGAACCCATGGCAGTCGTAAAATAATAGAAGTCAGGGACAGATGTTGAGTGTAGGAAGGGGTCAGTTTCTCCATACTAGGAAGGTAGATAGAGCTCCACGGGTCGTACTGGTAGAGGTAGTGGATGTGGAACTATGGGGCTATATCATCCACACTAATAGGGTAGTGTGGTTCATGGTACTTAGGTTAGATCTTAGGGTAGAGGGGAAGGTCATCTCCATGTAGTTCAGAATACACATGAGGGTGGTGAGGCGGGATTGTTTACTATTCGAGGTATGATTCTCATAGCTTCCATGATCGCTAGTGCTTTATTTGATATAGGTTCTATGAATTCTTTTATTTCTACTTAGTTCATAGTTGTGTTGGGATTAACCGTGTAGAGATCTTGTGGAGTAATGTCACTTTATACTCTGTTAGGGGAATTATTTGAGGATATTAGGTAGTGTAAGGGTTGTTCTCTAGAGGTTGGTGGATATTGTTTTTTGTGGGGTCTATTTGTTCTAGGCATGTCAGTTTTTTATATAATCTTGGGGATAGATTGGTTGGTGTTGTATCAAGAAGATATCGATTGTTATCAATGTCAGATAATGTTTACGTCTCCCGATGGAGACAATTATGTCCATCATGGTGAGTGGGGTGTCCGAGCAGGCAGTGTAGGGCCATTTTGTAAGTAGTTGGGAGAGCTCATGGCCCAAGTGGCATGCCTTGTTCTTGATGTTGGATAAGTGGAGAAACATGTATTTACTCTTATGGTGGACTAGTTTCAGGATGTTTTTCCTGGGGAATTCTATGGTTTACCACTCAATAGATATGTTGAGTTCACAATTAAATTGTTGATAGGGGCAGAGCTAGTTTCAATTCCGCCATACCGAATGGTACCGACAAAGATCCAAGAACTCAAAGTTCAGCATGAGGAGTTGGAAAATAAGGGGTTTATCCATCCCAGTACATCACCTTGGGGATCTCTTATACTATTGTCTAAGAAGGATGACAAATCACTGAGGATATGTGTTGATTATAGGAAGATGAACCGGATGAAAGTTAAGAACCGATACCCTTTTCCTAGAATCGATGAACTATTTGACCAACTAATAGGTACCTCAGTGTTCTCTAAGATTAGTTTGAGATCAGGGAACCATTAGTTAAGGTTGAGACCTTCTAACATGCCCTGGATAGATTTCTGAAGTAGTTACGAGTTGTATGAATGTTTTGTTATGTCTTTCAGATTGTCCAATACACCATCCGTGTTCATAGATTTGATGAACCAGATATTCCACCCATATCTGGATCAGTTTGTAGTTGTTTTCATTGATGACATATTGGTGTGCTCAAGAACTCTTGACAATCATACCCAACATCTTGACATAATACTGAGTGCACTAAGAGAGCATAGGACTTACACCAAGATATCAAAATGTCAATTTTTGATTGGTGAGGTGCACTTTTTGGGAAACATCATTTATGAGTTAGGAATGTCAATGGATCAAAAAAAGGTGCAGGTTGTGGTGTATTGGTAGAATTCCAAGAATGTCTCTGATATTCATAGTTTTATGGATTTGGTTGGTTATTACCGAAGGTTTATTATAGATGTCTCTTGTTTGGAAGTTCCGCTCATAGTATTAACCAAGAAGGGGGTTAAGTTCGAACAGAGGCTTGTGAGAATGCTTTTCAGGAGCTGAAGAATTGGTTGACTACCACACCAATTTTGATCTTTCCCAAACCAAGTAAGAAGTACACCTTATTCTGCGATGCATTCAGTGTTGGACTTGGGGCAGTGTTTATGTAGGATGATTGGGTTGTAGCTTATGGTTCGAGGTAGTTTAGATCACATGAAATAAATTACCCAACTCACAACCTTGAGCTATTTGTTGTAGTTCATTCCTTGAAGTGTTGGAGTCATTAATTGTTGAAAGAACCCTTTACAGTGTTTACCAACCATAAAAGTCTCAAGTACATATTCTATCCGCAGGATTTGAATCTTTGATAGAAAAGGTGGGTCGAGTACCTACAATCCTTCTATTTTGAGTTATTATATACACCAGGTAAGGGGAATAGTGTGGCTGATGCTTTGAGCTAGAAGAATCAGAATCAGGTGGTTCCTGAATGTAGATCAAAGTGGAAGATGATGGTCTTGTTTTCTAAGATGCATTTGGTGGTACAGAAAGGGAACGAGTGAATGACTCTCGAATCAATAGTAGTTGAATCTACACTTTTGAACCGAGTCAAAGAGATCCATCTAGAGGATTCAGATTGTTTGGATATGAAGGAAAGTCTTAAAGGTGGGGATTCACCTTCTAGTTGGGCATTGGGTGGTGATGGAATCATCTCTATTAGTGGTCATGTGGTGGTACTTGTGTGAATGTTTGAAGAGTTAATGTGTGAGTTCCATGCATCAAAGTGATCAGTTCATCCATGATTGAATAAGATGTACGGTGATCTATGTAGGTAGTTTTGGTGGTCAGGAATAAAGAAAGTAGTTGCTAGTTTTGTGTAATGATGCCTTACCTTTAAATAGGTTAAGGATAAACACCGGCGTCTGGGTGGGTTATTGTAGTCATTTCCCATTCTGAAGTAGAAGCAAAATGACATAATAATGGAATTCATAATTTGTCTTCCAAGGATTCCTCAAAATAATGATGTAATATGGGTAGTTGTGGACTAGTTGACAAAAGTATATCCTTTCCTTTCAATCCATGAGACTTATACAGTGGACCAGTTGGGTGATTTATATGTTCGAGAGATAGTGAAGTTGCATGGGGTTTCAAAAACCATAGTTTCATATTTTTATCCATGTTTCACCTTGTATTTCTAGCAGGTATTGTAGAAGGCGCTTGGTACCCAGGTGTTTCTAAGTATGTCTTATCACCTTCAAACTAACGGGTAGTCAGAATGCATGATCAAGTTATTAGAAGACATGTTGAGATCTTGTGTTCTGGATTTAAGTGGTTCAAGGGAAAATCACTTGTAACTCATTGAGCTTTCTTACAATAATAGTTTCAAGGATATGATTCAAATGGAACCTTTTGAGTCACTTTATGGGAGACTTTTTAGATCTCAGTTGTGCTGGTTAGAGGTCAGGGAGTCTAAGTTGTTAGGCCTGAGTTTCATGCAGGATACAACAAAAAGAGTTTGTTTGATTCAGAATCACATGATGACATCCCAGAGATGCAAAAATTAATATGCGGATTGGTGTTGTAGGACTCTTGAGTTTTTGGTGGGGGATAGTGTGCTTCTTAGGGTGTCACCAAGGTTGGGTCACAGTCAAATTTGGAGACAGGGAAAGTTTTTTCCCAGGTATGTGGGACCATTTGAGATTGTGGAGAGGATCAGACTGGTTGCTTACTGATTGGCTCTTATGCAGCAGTATAATGGGATGTACAATGTTTTTCATGTTTCACAACTTTGGTAGTATCATCCTGATTCATCTCATGTGATAAATTTTTATGATGTTTTTCTTGAGCCTAACACGTCCTTTGGGGAGCATATAGTTCATATTTTGGATCATAGTTAGAAGGTTTTATGGGAAAAGTTGTACCTTTGGTTCATATTTTATGGAATAATGGAAACATCCAGGAAGAAAATTGGGAGAGAGAGTGGGATATGTGGGCCCAGTGGCCTAATCGCATTGCTTTGGGAACTCAGTGATGCTTGGGAAAAGCGGCTTGGGAAGAGTGGCTTGGGGATGAGCCATCCTAAGGTGGGGAGATTATAAGATCCATGATATTTCTTAAGGTATATTTTTTAATGTTTCATTTTAAGTCCCTTATTTTGGTCAAATAATTGTTTCCCAAAAGTTCATGTGAAGGCCTGAGGGCATTCTGGGGTTTGGGAAATGAAAATGTAGGAAAAAGGAGTTTTTGGGCATGTTGCATGGTTTGCGAATGGTTAGTGTAATCCATGCGGATCATTCTAGGTAACCATGAAACCTTGGATATAGGCTTTTTCATGGTTAACATACGGTTAAGATAAACATTTGGAATTCCTAAAAAATTGTGTGAAAGGTGGATTTTGGGATAGTATCTCTCACATGGTTTGTGCATGGTTTGGTAAACCGTGCGGGTAAACCATGTATCCCAGTAAAGTTTAGAAATTTACAAAAATCCATTACAGGATTTTAAACCCCAACTTGTGATTTCCTTCTTTCTTCCCTCTTGCATCCCTAGGAATTAACCAAAGCTCACAAGAGCTCCCAAGGGTGTTTCTCTATCGATCCTAGGCCATTTACAGTATTGTTAGTTGCAAATTAAAGATCCAAATAAGGTTAATCCCCTTATTTCTTACTTTTCTTGATTAGGGTTTGTATATTTCTATTCTATCTATTTGGAGCTATAAAACCCTTCTTTTTTGGTGAGATTTAGGGTGAAGCTTCAAAGGAGTTTTAGATCGAGATCTAAGGCCTCGATTGAGGGTGCGTTTACCAACAGATTCAAGGTAGGTGGTCTACAAGTTATATCTCATAGTTTATACTTGGATTTGTGCATGTGGGGTTTTATTCTTGTCCTTTTATTGGTGTGTTCTTGATTACATTGGAAATATGTGGTATACTGGGGGTCTAGATAAACAAATTAACCCCTCATTATCCCCATGGGATGCATGGATGATGACGTGAATTATTTTAGGTCCACCAATGGGGTGCGCTAACCCTCCTGAATGGGGATAATGGAAGTGTAAGGTGTGGAATTGAATCATAATGATGTAGAGACTTAGATAATGTATTAATTTGTTTATGAAATGAGTTATAAGGGATTGTGATTAGTTGTCTCTAATGTTGTCAAAGTTTATGGGATTGTTTGATTAACATTTAAATGGGTTAATTGGGATTAATGGGAATATGATATGGAATTATGTTTACACTTGAATATGTTTAGTGATATAGACATGGGAATTAGGAATTAGGGTTAAATGGTTATGTTTTATAAATGATTAATTTGTTAATGGATTGTGTCATAATGTTAAATTCTCATTTATTAATATTTTGTGATGTTTCCAATAATATTGGCTATGTATGGTTGAAATGTGATTAATTATGGATGATGATAAATAAGCATGTGCACATGGTTTGGTATAGTGGGGTATATAAGTGAGGTTCTATGCCACGATTCGAGTTTGACTGAAGTTCTAAGATCCACCCTCTAAATGCATGGGTTAGGGAAGGGGAACAAGTTCTATTCCCCTAAGAGTTTCATTCCACCCAGATTGAGGCTTTGAGGTGAGGATAATGTGGTTTTTGTGAAGTGATGCCTATTGAGATGGGAATTGATTATTCCAATATGCCTTGACAATATTGAACATGCCTAATCCATTGAACACCTGATAAAATATTGAACTAAACTATGAGATGAGATGATTATGTAGTGAACGTGGCTTAAAGGGTACCATGACTTAAAGGATCATAATCTAGAATGGATTATTAAACTCCTTCATTTACTTTCCATTATTCACCATTTTCATACACTATCTATTTGACTGGATATTTGGTAGACACTGTTAGTGGTGGCCTACTGATTTGTACTCAGACCCTGCTCGGGCTGCTGTTGGATACCCAAGAAGATTTCATGGTTGCAGATCAGGAAAGAGGCAAGGGCCTTATACTTGAGAAGTGATTCGGGTTCGGTATGTGCATAGATGAGGTTTGGGACTTGGAGCCAAGACCGTTTTAGGTTTTCACTATTTGTCTTTCTTTTCAGGTTTTGTTCACTTGGCACTGTAGAATGGAATGACATATTTACTATTGATTTTGGTTTGTATCATGTTTGGGAAATGTTTAACTTTTCATGTTATTGATTTTTCTTATTGTTTCCACTATTTATATTTTATTTTATAATGTCTTACTCTAGTAAAGAGGGTATAGTCTACCCACATGACCTATTAAACCCAAGCTATTAGTTAGCAAATTCTAGCATATAGGGAGGCGTGCTTGAGGTCATGTGATGACCTGGCTCGGGGCACCAGTTTAGTGGCTCCCGGTTCGGGGATTCTACACTAAGGAATAATTGAATTAAAATAGGATTTTTGTTTAAACTGATTGATTCTTAATATGAAATAAATGGGATCAACAAATTAAGATGTAAATTAATAGAGATATCTGGAAATTTATATAACATTAGAATAAAGGTTTAATGTAACTTTTAGGTTATATTTTTCTTATGCAGTGTAATGTAGTTAGAGGTGGTAGTGAAATTTGTGAAGTTTGTGACACTTTGTGCGGATTTTGTGAGTTGGGATGGTACTCTTATTATTAATAGATAAGTTGGTCTTGTGTGTGTGATTAAATATATACATTATATTTCCATATTGATTAATATATGAACCCTTCCCAAAATGAAAACCATGTGCTAAAACCCAATTGTTCTAGGGATGTTTTACATAATATATAGATGTGGAGGGAAGATTTATAGCTCACCCCTATTACTCTCTCACTCTTCCAAGTGAGTTTGATATGCATAAGCTGTGAGGGGTAGATGTAAAAAAGTGAACTAGTGGTGATGTTTGGTGATATGATGGGGTGGTTCATGGTGAGGGTCATGCATGGTAGGAGGATGGAATGAGGCTTGTATCCTCCATGTTCATGATATTGTACAATTATAATTATGGATATGGAAGATATCTGATTATATGGAATATGTGTTCATGGGAGAGATGTGATGTTATAGCCTACATTTCTTTGAGTGAGATATGATGTGGTTGCCTAGGTGTCTTTTTTTAAGACTATATAGAATAGATGAGAATTATTGGATTTAAAACATAGGGTATGAGAGCATAAATTCATTGGGAAAGTAGTTCAGGATACCTTTTATCATTATGATTTCTAATACGTTATTACAATTAGATTCTTTATATGGTGAACATTCCATGGTGTGGATAGGATTTCTTAGTTTACTTGTTTAGGTACTGTTGGATCTGTGATTTTCTCATTAGTGAAATAGTATTCTCTTTTTACATGTGCATATATTATTTTTTTAAAGGTTGGGGCCAAAGCCACATTTATTATTAAATCAAAGAAAAGACCTCTTTAACTGGGTAGAGGAAGACCCATTACATAACCCGAAGGCCCAGTGGGAATTTAGCCCATTACATGGCCAGTATGCCCAATTTTTTGGCCCAAGGCCCATTCTGTGAATAGTACTACTACATTACTCGTGCTGCTACAGTACAACATAGTAATGTTTTTACTTTTTCACTGCATTGGGATTTTATTTTTGGTATTTACTTGTAAATGTTTTTTAATTTTTTACTTTACACATGCATTATGGGACAGGTTTTGTTTCCTTTATTTATTTTACATCATGGATTTTCTTGATATTTGATATCCTATCTTCTGATCCTATATCATCATTGAGGGTAATTCCTTCCATATGTGTGACTCTTATACCCTCAGTGATACTCTCTAACCAAGATCCAATGGGAGTCAAACTCATCAGTCATTAGCTCCCTTTCTCCATTTCCAAACTAGGAGGAGTGTCTTTCAGGGAAGGGGGTCATAAAACTAAGTAATGGGTTTTTATCATCATACGCATCCTATAATATTATCTTGGGCATGGTGTGGTAGATATTTATTCTAGGGGAAGACATTTTTTTCATTTTGTTCATATTTATAATCTATATTAATTTCACTTGGTCTATGTGATATGAGCCTTAGTTTAGGGAAATATATTATTATATAGTTCACTTTAATTTATTTTATACATTATTTTAGTTTAATTTAACTCTATATTGTTAATTTGATTCTTTTTTATTATCAGGTTTTCATGTGAATTTTTTTATAATTTGGTTATGGCCTTGCATGATTACATCCCTATAAGGGATTTTTCTTATACTATTTATGCATGTTACGGACTTTAGAATATGAAAATAGGGAAAACTTCCCACATCATAACTCTTTATTTTTCTATACGTGTTTTAAAATTGCGTGGCTGAGTCTGTACCCCCTAGTGTACATAATATCATGATTTATTGGATGATTCTCATTGATTTATATATTTTCAGAAACTTTGTTTATGTTGATGTTGGTGCTTATATTAGTGGGTAAGTTTTATATGGTGTTAATTTAAAACTCATGAAAGTTATAAAAAGTACCTATAGTAAATGGTAAGTGTGAAATTAGATCTTTTATAGATTTATCAAGAGTTTTCCCCTAGTGAATATTTATTTTTTAAAAATCATATGAAATATTTCTTAGCTAGACAAAAAGGATTGTTCCAAAAATATGTTTTATTTATGATTAATATCATATATCAAATTGGCTCCTACAAATTTTAATTAAGGTTTTTTGATATTAACATGGTAAAGAACATGGTAGAGCTATATCTATTGAATAAAAAAAGAATTTGTTTCACACATGTATCTTTTCTATATATGTATGTTATTTCATAAACCATGTTAATAATTGATTGATAAAAATCATTCTTGTAAGTTTTTTATTGTATTTATCAATATTCTTAACATGAAACATGTTACATTTTAATTATAGCAGTGCATGGATAAATTATATTTTTTGGTGCATGATGAATTAAATTTATTAATTCATATACCACTTTTATTTTTAAAATTTGTAATGAATCGGTTTTCGAAATGGAAAAAATTACTTTGAGTATTTCATCCTTGGAATATTTCACAATGTCGTGAAATAATATTTAGTTAGACCCATCTGGAAAAATTGATTTTATGGAAACATATTTTTTAAATAAACAATTACAACACATCCTTCAAACCTTCATTTATTTTTTAAAATCAATTTTTAAAAATGTATTGGATGTCTTTTCACAAAGAATATTTTTATAAATAAATTCTTTTAAAGAAGGATTAAGATATTTTCATTTAATATTTTTCCTAACCGTTAGGATTTTGAATACACGAGTTGTTATAAAAAAAATTTATCAACATTCTTTTGTTATTTAACATGTTTTAATATAAAATGTTTTCATTCATGTCAAGAAATTTTAGAATCATTTGGAAACCATTTTTAAGATGTAATAACACTAACTAGTAGGGCTTAAAGAAATATTATATGTATAATATTTAGTATTAATAATAAATTACTCTATTGACATCCAAATTTTCTTTTTTCATGATATTTTAATCATGATATGTTCATAGTTTTACGAATAAAATTTTATAGCATGAAAAAACTAAAATAAGGAATGTATAATTTATCTTTTGATGGAATACCTATGTAGAGTTATTGAAGTGGTGGATATAATAATTTTTTCTCACAAATGAAGTTATATTCCTTTTGGATTAAATAAATATGAAGTTATTATTTCAAAAGTTATTTCCTTATGTCGTGTTTCCTTTTTATAATGTTTGTCTGATTAGATATGCACTGGTTTGTTTTGATTATTTTTGTGACCTTAATTGGGAATGAGAGTGATGAATTCATGCTCTATATCCCAATATGTTTAATGATTTTTTTGATGAATTATCTTATCTGGTGATGATATATGATATTTATCTTTTCCCTTGATTTAATGTTTTATTAAGGGTATTATAACTATTTAAGAGGCATCTCTGCTAAAATATTTTATTGAGAGTCTTTTAAAGAGTTTACTAGATATAAAATTTATTCTAAAGTGGTCATTGTGTTCTAAATATAGAGGGGTATTTAGAAGGTATCTCATAGGGTGGTTGAATTATATCTATTTCCTTTTCTATCCAACCTAGTTTTTTCAATTCGAAAGGATGATAATTGATTGAGATGTATCTAATGTAAGGGTTTATATTTTTTCGATAACATTTTCTATTGTTCTAGTGTTTCATGTGGTTCCATATAGGTTTCATAAATTACAAAATTGTATTGGAATTTGATTAATCATAATTATTCCTTATCTTAATTTTTTATAAGTTTTTATTTATTGAAAATTAAAAAAAATTATAAGGATGTTTTTACTCTTATGAATTCCATTACATCTTCTTAAGGGTAATGCATTTTTTCTAAAGGTTGTCTAAGGTTAAGAAATGGTTCTTAAAATGTGGATAATAGTCAAAAAATGTTTTCCATCTGTTTTATAAGGGTAATTATATTTCCTAACATGTGAAAAGGTTTACAATTTCTACATCAAGGTATCTCTATATTTCATCTACACACATAATGGTATCCCCTTTTCTATGTATAGGTAGCATGTTATTTCAAAGGGTTATGAAAAGGTAACTCACTCCACTTGTTTCTTGCATAAGGGTAGTCTAAGAGTCTCTCTCTTCATGTAATGGTAAGTCATAGATCCTAAATATCATATAATTGTCTTCTATTAATTATGAGGCCCACTTAATGGTAACCATCCATGTATGGGTAAAACCATGTTACCAATATTTAGCACGTATCCCATGTGTATAGGTGTAAAAAAAATTTCTGAAAAATACAATTTTTCTTTTCCATGACCTTTGATAAATATTTTTTAATGTATATAAATGGATTTATTATAGAAATTAATTAACTTTGAAAATGTTAACAATTTTTAATGTGGTCCATTGACTTCCCATAATTTTCATAGTTATGAATGGGTCGTGTAAATAATTAAATTTAAAATAACTAAAAATGATTTAATATGGGCTTCCAGCTGATATATATGTAGGGAATACATCTATTATGTTTCAAAAATCTAAATTTATACCTCCTTCAAGTTTATTGGTATCCCTTATTAAGTTTAATATTCACCATTCATGTTCATTGAGACTTTTGTAGGCCTTTTACAAATCGTCTAAGGCCTCTCATGCTTTTAGCCATGCATGCGTCGCCTATACCTCTCTCATATTATTGGTTTTACATTCTTTAAGATTCTATGAATAAGTTGATATGATACTTATCAATTATTTTAATTTAAAATGTGAATCAATCATGCCTTATTTTAATTGATTAAATGGATGTGATTACCCAAAATCAGATAAAATTCTAGAAATTAATCACATGTATAATGATTATATGACAATCAAGAAATTACAAAGGATGAAGTTGAATTCATTATATGTATTATTTATAATTAATTCATGTTTTTTTTAATTAATTAATTTAATTATAATATAAATTTATACACAAATAATTTCTTTTAATAACAAATTATAAACTACTGGTTGTAGGTTCATATTGTACACATTAAATTTAAATGCTTAATTTTTTTATTAATTAATTTTCTATGATAATTAATGAATTAGTATAGGTAAAATATTATCTCATTTTGAATTATTACATTCATGGAAAAGTAATTTAAATGAATTTGTTAGTGGAATGTTGTGGTTAACTACGCTTAAGAATATATATTTGCATGAAATAAAAAATTAATAGTGTGTTATTACAATTTTAGTAGATAAAATAAAACATTATTGTATTTTATATATAATAGGATACTATTGTTATTCCATAATCAAATTAGATATAATATTACATATGGGAGATAATTATTATTATCTTAAAATATTTAAATTGAATTTGAAAAAATATATATATTTAATATTGTTGATAATAATTTCAAGATTGAATTTATAGTTTTATCAAATGATTAAATAATCATTATTCTACTTATCTCATGCTATGTTTTTATAGATAATCAAAATATTATCCCAAATAGAGGAATGGTCATCACATAAAGATAGTTAATGTTTCTTATATTTCATAAAAATTAACTATATTGTTGTATGCAGTGTAATAATTTTATGATCTTGAAACTCAAAATTGATTTATTATTATTCCTGAATACTATAATTTTTACTTTTTATTAATAATTATTTATTATCATGTGATAAATAATTTTCATGACATTAAAATAATTAGGATCTATTATTATCATTTCATACTAAAAATTATATTGTTATTTATGAAAGAAATTTTTATTACATAAACCATTAAATTTGATTACATAAATATTACTTAAGAGAGAGAAATTATATAATTACATGATTCGTGAAATTATTTTGTAATAATATGTAAAGGTCATGTTATTGTAATTTAGGAATTATTTTATAATTCTAGGAATTAGAGAATTAAAATAGGAAAACTAGTGCATTATTAGGTATGCATGTTTTAATTAATAAAATAAAAGTATTATCATATATAGTTTGGGTAATGTTTGGTGAGATGAAAATTTTATGCCATTATATTTTATTTTTTGAGATTTTATCAAGTAATAAAGTAGTGATATTTTTTTCAGGAGATTATTCGTTAAATAGAAAAAATCATGATTGCATGATAAGATGATAAGCTACTTAATATATATATAACTATTAAGATTTATATAATTTTTTAAGGAATAAATTTTAAATGGTAATTATCTATATTTTAGATAATTTAATGTTGAGATTAAATTATTATTTTGTACATTTTTAACAAATTGTTTTTTTACATTAGATTTTTACTAGATAGTGCACTATCTATTGTAATAGTTGTTTATAATGGTAGATATGCTTGGAATTTAAGTAACAACATGAGGATGGTAGTGATTTGTTTTTAATAAAAGAGGTAAGGTGAAATAATAACCATTGAATATATATTTATATATGAAAGATATCCTAAAGGAGAATGATAGAATAAATAAATAATATGTATTCTTGGAAATTCGTATAGATAGTAATATGGGTAATTATACCTTATTAATTAGATAATTGAATCAGTTAATTAAAATTTAATTATTTCATAAATCATTTCTTTTTAAGTGATTAATACCATCAAAGTTTCATAAAATCTAGAATGCATTATTATTTTAGCCACAATTTCCATTAGATTATGTGTGTATTAAAAAAACTTAATATGTGGTTTTTATATATGGATTTAAATACATGATATGATTAATTTAAAACCATGTGTGGTTGGATTATTTGATGACTAATAAGCAGGGATTACCAAGGTTGTGATGTTGGAATGGGGTGCATGTTATGATGGTGGTGGTCGTATAAGGTAATAGTCATGATGATTGGGGAGGAACAAGGTTTCATTTTTTGTGATGATGTTGTAATAGGATACTATATATGACATTATGTGAAATGGTGTAGGACATCGGGGTGGTCGGGATGAGTTCAAATTAAGGATTTATCGTCATTTATTAATTATAGATCAATTTGTTACACGGTGTCCAATGTTTGTTTTTTATTTATATGACACGTTTTTAACTTTGGAATGCAATACAAGTGCATATTTTATGTTGTAACTTTTGTTGAGTCCTATAGTACTAATATGGCAATGAAATAATAATAAATTAATTAATTGATATGGTTATTTATTTATGTATCGTTTTGATGATTAAAAATTTAATATTAAAAGAAAAGAATAAATAATTTCATCGACAATGGTCTTGGAATATTAAAATATTAATATTAGAGAATAAAATGGGGTAATATTAAATAATAGTTAATAAATTAATTAATATTAAAATCTATGCTTGTATACTTATTTTATATTTAGACCTTAGAGGTGTCATATAGATGTCTGGTGTGACAATAGAGGCATATGAGTTTGAGTATGTGTAGTTTTTCTTATTCTGGTCATGGGCTATATCTACCCTATATGTATTTTTATTTTATACACACCACATCCATCCCAAAATAGAAACTAACAAATATAGGTTTGTGAGTGTTTTCACCAATATAAAGGTTAGTGAGGATACAGATCACCAACTACCTCCTCTCCCTCACCCCCTCTTTGCCTGTGGTATTAAGTGAGGGAGTTCATGAGATATATTTCCCATATGTTTGTATAGCAGGTTGTAATGAAATGATATTATGGAAAATACTATTATATATTCATGGAGGTTCTGGATTTCCAAGGGTATACATGCATGGACCATTATGGATTAGGGTATATTGCATTTTCATGGGTTATTGTGGCTTATATATGTACACAAGGTTATGTATTGGATGTTTATTAGATAAATATGTGTGTTGACTCCAACAATATATGTTTATATCGATGTGAGAAATAGGTGGTTAGGGTTGAGTCCAACTCACATCTGGTATGACCTGATTTATATAATGGATGAGAGAATATAATGTATGATGTTGGGGCATGAGAGTGGAAATCCAATGTGAAAGTGATTGTTCAGTACCCATTTAATTATATAATTTTTCTCGATATTGTGATTATATATTTGAATTTTATTTATTTATGATCCAGGGTGTAGTTATGAAAACAATAATAATATTATTTATGTGAAAAATTAGTTTCATTTTTTTACTCATTGGGCTTTACTATACATCTTTAACCTTTTACATGAGAGGTTTCAAAGAGGATCTTAATTAGTATACATTTTATGCCCACCCTAATTATGTATAAAATATTTTTAGGTAAGAAGGATCTTATTGGTGATTGAGTTGTACATTACTAATTACAGGTGTTAATTAGGAGCTATTTTAGCTACATGGTCTTTGTTGATGACCTGTTTTATTATTATTTTAGTTGTTTCATTTGTATTTTATTAGATTCGTGTACCAGGATGGATTATTTATTTATTAGGATTATGAGTTTTCTTAATCGTATATTTTTATCTCAAAATTATCAAATCATTGTGAGGGTAATTCCACCCATGTTTTTGTTTATATATCCTCGGTTATTGTCACCAACCTATGTCATATTAGATGTGGTATTCGGGAAACATTATCTTTATTCCTTCATTTCCAGCATAGAAGGGTACATTTGGAGGAATTATGTCAAGAAAAAATACATATTAAATAAAATTATTCATAATTATATCCTTTTACACTCCCCATTTAAATGAATTTTATACTTAAAATATTAGTTTTTTACCTATTTTCAACATAGGTTGTTAGTGATCCTTATCTGCTTGAAAAAGTTTCATAAAAATAGTGGTGGTAGTCATTCTTATTACATTTATCATTATTTCTTGATAATTAATGGTACTAAAACATATGTTACATGATATTTATAATGGTTTGATTTAATTCAATGGTGGTTTTGGTTATAAACCATGAAATTGAAATCAGCGATGATCCGGTTTTAGTGATTCTTAATGAATGATTTTTTTATTAATTAATGGTTTAATTGTTCATATAAATTTAATAAAAAAATTATTTAAATATTTATATCTTATTATAAAATTAAATAATTTCTTATATTCATCTAAGATATAAATGCATATACTTATTTCATTTGGTGGTTAAACAGACCCAAATATGAACCTACCATGATTAATGGATAATTGAGGGGTTCTTTAGTTGTAATATCATTATACCAGAAGCATGATGATGTTATATTGTGTTTAATAGTGTGATATATCATAAATTTTGAGAATAATTAAGTTAATATAATTTATATAAATTCATTACATAGAAATAATAAACCATTTTCCTCTTAGGTCGCTCATTTTAAATGATAGAATTAATGAAAATAATTTGGTGATAATATATATATTAAATTATATATTTTGTCATTCTAAAACAATATGGATATAATATAAAGAATATTTATCCTTTAATCCAATTATCATTACTATCCATGTAATCTGGTTATGAAAAAATCAAAAATTAATCGTTCTATAGAGGTTAAAGTCCACATGTATAAATGGTTGATTATTTTATTTTCCAAAGAATGGGAGAAATGAGTTACATATATTATTGTTTTAGAGTAATAAAAATTATATAAATATAAAAATTATTTACTATATTCTTTTTTTAAACCATCCTTGTAATTTGGTGATGGAAAACAAACCATGTTATGTCTTGGAGGCGGTAGTCCATACAATGCATGATTCACACATTCATTTTTCTTAATGAAAAAAGGGGAGATGGGTTAATGATTTTTCCCATAATTATAATAACATACTATTATAATTATGATATTTATGTAATTATTTTTTGATGGTTAACTAAAATTTAAGTAGTAATAAGTGCATGTAATTAAAGAGGAAAAAAGAGTGGTTTAAAATTTATAAATCATTTGTTGAATTTTCTACATTATAATAGGGGTTATTCCTTTAATGGATAGTCCCTTGAGATGATAAAAACATATATAAGGTTACTAGATGTTCGTTAGAGAGGATTGCGTAGAGTTTGGGATGATATAATGGGGTTTTTGGGTGAGGGAATATGAGGATTGGAGATCCACTTCTACAAGTGAAAAGGGATGGAATTTCTGTAAATACAAAAAAAAATAATGCAAAGTCACTCTCATGGAAAATTTCTAGAAAAGTGATAAATAATGGAGAGGGGAAGGAATTAAATTTCTTAAGGAGTCATACACCCATTCTCACACATGTTTTAAATATGTTTTATCTCTTTTACTTTTACATTCTATACTTTTATCATTTTAGATTTTATGGTGGTAAGTATTTTTAGCAAATATAAGTTGTACTTTTGGCCCAAAAAATAAAATGACCATGTTAAATAATATATACCTACTAGTTCCAAATTTAAAATCATTTTTATTATATTTATTTCCTATAATTAATAAAAATTAATTTTAAAGTACTAATTGTATAATTTATGAAAACAATAGTTTTTGAAAAATGTAACTTACGTTCTAAAATATATAATATTTGTTATTAAATTAAAACCAAAATTTTTAAAATTATAGAAACAATAATTAAAATAAAATTAGTTCATATAAAAATATTTTGTGAATATTCAATTCATATTTATATATTAATAATTTTATAAAATAATTTCATTTATAAAAATGATATTTTGCACTATTTTACTAAAAAACATTCTTTCTAGAAAAATCACACAAATTCATTTTAATATTATATTTCATTGATGAATCAAGAAATAATTTTCATTTTTACAATTTAAAATTATAATATATAAATATACATATCTTTTAAATAAAAAATATTATGTAATGAAAAATTGTTTTTATTAGAAAATATCTTTTTAAGAATAATAACCATTATCATTCATATTTCCTAGAGTTTAATAATTAAATTAGTATTAAAAAATTATCATAAATAAATTTTTTCATTATTCTTGAAATTTTTCTTGATATATAAATCTATACCATTTAAAAAAGAATTTTTTTAAAAATACATTTCTATTCATAAAATGATTATATTATTTGTTTTATTTATACCAATTGAATTTCAATAAAATTAAAAAGTATCCTTTATTTTATTCATGAAATTATAACATAATTATGTTACTCCAACCCATTACCTCTATTAAAACAATAATATTTTAAAGGCCCTAAAACATATTTATATTTTATCTAAATATATTATGGATTCATTTATCATCAGCGGTGGATGTAGAGAAATCAATAAATTACACTGTATTAATTAGTGGAAATAATATATACAAATCTCGTGATGTAATATTCATAATTTTCTAATAAATAAGAGAACCATATTCAAATCACATAAGGAATCATTGGATTTTTTTGTAAAGGAAACCTATACTCATCACCTAGGGAATCTGAAACTCGTCACAAGTAGCACCTTGTTTGTAATGTGTCGGCCCAGATTCCACTATACTGATTCTCTAAGAAAGTTCATTATGAGGCCTCAAGAAAACCTCCCCATATAATATAGGTTTCAAAATAGCTTTGATGGACTAGGAAATGATAGTGGGTAGACTATTCCCTCATATTAGAGTAAGAAAACAACATAAATAGTGAAGTATCACACACCACCGTAAAAAAACAGAGTGTGGTAGAAGTAAATAAATTGAAATATAACATGATATAATAATAATTAATAAATATATAAAATCCCAAACAACTATGTCATATATAAAACACCGATCACCAACTGGATCGACCATACAGATACATGAGTATAAAAGAAACTGAAATAAATATATAAGGTTGTACTACTAACTCTGAGCCAGACCACATACCTGGTCTCTAGACACTATCACACTTTACAACCAGGATCATAAGAATTTACAAGAGCATATACATGCAATAAAACAACCTAGGGCCTCATCTGTATTCACCATGAAATCCATGGTCAACCTGAAAAGCAGACATAAGGTATGTACACACATCGAGGTGCGCGTACAGGGGTGAGATTTATTTTCATTTAAGTTATTTAAAAAAAATACATTTTAATTTTTTTTAAAGTAAAATTAGTTTATTTATATTTTAATGAATAAAATTTAGTTTAGTATGGGTCCTCTCTCATGCATATAAAATTCCACCTCATCTCCTCCCATCTTCACACTTCCAAATCCATTTGGTTAATCCAATACCCTCTGAATCACATCCTTACCCTAATCCCAACATCTTATATCCCATTTCTTGATTATAAATTCATCATATGAAGTCTTTGGTTCAAACCTTAGGAGGAAATTTGAAAAAGTGATAACATTATAAAATAATCATTTTTATTTTATTACTTCTTATAGAACCTTAAAATCATATTCATTTATAGAATTATCATAATAATATTATATCCAATATATTGAGATTTTATTTTTAATGTAATAATCTATATCCATATCCTCTTCAATCAAATGGAAATCAAAATCGTCGACTATGTGTAAATCCGACTTCCTCCTCACAAATCGATGTTACTAGTTTTCCATAAGCATATATCAAGGTCAGATATAATTTTGAATTTAATTTATATATATATATGAAATATTTATGATATTATTGTACTTATGGAATTATAATATGTTATTTAACTTCTTACTTTCCATTCCATTCAAAATACAATAATTTCACTTGTGTGTATAGCCGACTAAAGCCTCGCGATGTGATGTGATTATTTTTTCACTTAGAGATACAAGGAAGATAAAAAGAATAAATTTAATAAATATATATAATATATTTTAAATATGATTAATTATATTAAACTTATATATCATACAAATTATAACTATTTCATTCATTAAGGGAATAATATCATCTCTCGTGCGTACGTACGACCTACCATCTCAACAAAGTAATACGATTCATTTTCCATGCCCAATATGGTGACCAAATCCTTTTACAAATTTTAATACATGATTATGAAAAATAAATAACCATTAATATGACACAATGATCATAAATTCCAAGTTTACATTGATGAATAGTTTTATATTACATAAAAGGAAACTTAAATATGGCATCATTATTTTATTATTCATAGTGATCTCCTAAAATCCTATTGATCTACAAAAACTACATGGGATAAACTTTGGAATATATAATGAAAAGTTGTGATCAAAAAATAACATTAAGTTAATAAAACTATTATGGAAACATAACTTGTGAGTCAAATGTATAACATTAAATTATAAAATAGAAGACACATGAGTAATCACATAGAAGCATAACATAAATAATATTGTATCATAAGATCATGAAATCATTGGAAATTTGGTATAAACATATAACATGACATAAACACGATTCATGACTAAATATCTATAAAATATCACATGGAATAAAAGTTCCCATAGTGGATTAGGTTTACTCCCTAACCACATACATGATGTATCATGAGGCTAATTATTTACCTAACACATTAGAGTGCTATCTAGGTTCACCCATCATAATATATTCATAAACTATGTGTGCCACATAAAGTAAAACAATCATAATATAAAGACCCAACCTTATTAAATTACATAATCATGAATTTTATTCAATAACTCACTTACTTAAACATTGAGGATATTTTAAATTTATAGTTATAGGGAATTATTATATAATAAATACATAACATTTTACATTTATACAAAGAGGATACCAAAAAAAGTATCCATTTCTTCAAAAAATAAAACTTTCAAATAAAACATGTTTTCTTTTAAAAAACTTTGTAACATTTAAATTGGATTCCTTATTTGTATTACACATAATTATAACATTTGAAAATCATTTAAAAACTTGGGATGAGCACAAAAAACTTATTAAGGGATATAAATAGAAGTAAAGAAAACATAAGTCTATGAATACTTGTAAATGTATGAAATTATTCTCAAAAATACATACTTGTCACCCATATATACTTATTTTGTGAAACTTGAGATTTCTAAGAGATTTCAAAAAAACATATGGAACATAAATAGATCCATAAAGTTATCTTGGGGAATTACTTACATAATCTTGTAACCCTATCAACTACCTTATGATTTTTAACCCTCATGGCTACCTTACAATGTAACCTTCATGGCTACCTTGTTGTGTAACCATCGAAGTTACACTTGGAGTAAAAAAATGGACGACCTCTGAATTATACATACCAAATTAATTGGAGGGATATATATATTCCACCCTTTATCATAAAAAATTTCCAAGAACTAGAACATAACCATACAACATGAATAATTTCATAAAAACATTACTTTTGAATTTTGTAAAACAGAATTTTAAAAGAGGATTTTAAAAAGAAAAGCCCCTTACAAATATCATATAATTGAAGTGAGACTTAATAGAGTGGATATATTATGTATATATACTATAAATAAACATAATTAAACATAATATAAACAAAATTAATCACACAAAAAAATTTAATACCACGTAATTAATGAAGTAGAAGGTTAACCCAAATAATGGAAATTGGGTTAAGAATTCCCTTACCGCGGGTTTGTTTTACTTCAAAGATATTTAAAACTCCTATATAATGGTTAAAAGAGTTTTATTAATATCTTAAAAAACATATTAATTTTTAATAATACCTTATATTATCATTTCATAACATCATTTCACCCTTTAATTATTAGTATTTTGTTCCTTCCATTGTTTTTGGTGCGTTCTTTACATGATTTCCATGGTCGGTTTGTATTTTATTTTCTTGTAATATGGAAATTAAATTCCAAAACTGGAATAAAATTGTATTCATATTTCTATAGAATATTAAATTATTAAATAAATAATTTTGGTTATATGTTATGAGTATGAATCATTAGATAAATCTTTAGTGATATCTGTTTAGATCATTTTGACGGTTCTTTGATAATCACGAGATAGTTTCATTATATAACATAATATTATGTATACATGTTAAATAAAAAAAATAAAAGAGGATATATCATACACTTTATAATATTTTTCAACCATTAAAATGGTTTTATAAACATTTTTTAAGGAAGTGGAGTAAATTGAACACACATCATCCACAACGTAGGTAAATCAACACATCACGAGCGATGTTTTTATTTTTAGAATAAGAGGAAGAGAAGAGGGAGAATGATGATGAATCTTTTCATAAACAAGATAAAAATACAGTATATATATAATACTAGAGCTTTAATTCCTCTTGAATAAGGTTAAGAAAATAGAGTATAAGAAAATAAAGAATTGAAAAGAAAATACAAGAAAATGAAAGAGGGTCTTTACCCCTTGAGATCCTCCTTAAGGCCCCTGGTTTTGAGATTTTGGTGAGACTAGAAGGTCTTGTATATGGGGGAGGTTCTTGGGAACATTATTTGGTAGAACTTATACAAGGCTCAAGGCTTGAGTGGTGTAAGATTAAGAGGGGGTTGAGGGTGGTATTTATAGTGGAGGAGAGGAGGGGTTTTACATTATTTTAATCAATAGTTTAATATTTTTTCTAGACTATGAATATTATTGATTTATGTGACCAAAAATAGTAATAAGTGCATGTTATTTTGAAAAAATTTCCATTTACATCATCCATGACTCAAGTATGATGCATAAATTCATTTATTTATCATATTTTGTAATTATCAAATTTCACTATTCACCAAAAATTCAAATATTTCATAAAAATCCTAAAAAATAAACTAACCATTTTTTGAAATGTATAATTAAAAAATGAACTCCATTTTCTGAAAATAATTTTCTAAATGTGATTAGTTTAATTTTTAAATAAATTCTTATTTTATTCCAAAAATAACAATTTTAAAACTATAACTGATTTTAAATCACCTTGAAAATTTAATCAAGATCTCATTATCTTATAACCATAAGAAAATAAAATAATAAAATTATTACTATTCATAAGGGTCATATTACTATTCATAAGGGTCATATTACTATTCATATGTTACTATTCACCAAAAAACAAGTTGGTTCTATCAGACTCCAAATAACTTACTAATCACAACCGTAGAAGACTGTTTTTTGAAATTCAAATCACAGAAGTGGAAAAATTATGTTTTAGGGTTATTTTATAACTATCCACTTAAAACAAAGTTTCATTAATTTCAATTTATTTTTAAAACCATGGGGTGTGATATTCTCTCCAACTTCTGGAAATTGCATCCTCGCAATTTTTTTATTTACTTATTTAACTAGTGAGGGTAACTTTCCCTCGTAGCATTTTTAGATTCTCATGTTGCTTCTTTAACCATGTGGTTTCTCCAAAAAACTTTTACATGGTGGATTACCTTATTTAGAAATACTTGTTCTCTTTGATCAAGAATTTGAATACGTTTCTCTTCATAAGAAAGGTTATCTTCTAGATGAACTGCTTTTGGGCTCAAAACATGAGATGAATCTGCCCCATACTTTCTCAACATCAAAACATGAAAAAAATTGTGAACTTGAGATAAACTCGGAGGCAAAGCTACTTGGTAGGCGACTGTTCCAACTTTCTCTATTATTTCATAAGGTACAATGAATCGTGTACTTATCTCTCCTTTCTAAACAAAACACATAACACTTTTACATAGTGATATTATAAGAAAAACATAATCACCTACCTCAAATGAAAAGTTTTTCCTCCTGTTGTCTGCATAAATTTTTTTTCCTGCTCTGAGTTGTCCTCATGCATTGTTGGATCATATTCACTTTCTGAGCAACTTAAGCTACTAATTCTTTTCCCATCAACTTCCTTTCCCCAATTTCATCCCAAAGAGTTGGAGTTCGATACCGTTTCCCATAGAATGACTCAAAAGGTACCATATTTAAACTAGAATGAAAACTGTTATTATAAGAAAACTCAACTAAAGAAAGATATTGATCCCAACTTCCTTGGTATTCCATTGAACAAGCTCTAAGAATATCATCCAAAGTTCAAATCATTCATTCTAACTGACCATCTGGTTGAGGATGAAAAGTTGTACTAAAAAATAATTTTTTGCCCAATGAATTCTGAAGGCCCTTCCAAAAATTATAAGTGAAACTGGGTTCCTGGTTAGATACAATAGAAAAAGGAACTGCATGTAACCTGAAAATATCTTTGTGGTATAGTTGAGAAAGATGATCCAAAGTCATGTATCTCTAATAGAAAGGAAATGAGAAGATTTCATTAGTTGATAAACAATAACCCAGATTGCATTGTTACCTCAAGAAGTATTTGGTAGTCCCATAACGAATTCCACAAATATATTTTCCCATTTCTACTCTGGAACTAGTAAAGGCTAAAGCATCCCCTTGGGTAACTATTTCTCTGCTTTAACCAATTAACATGTCAAACATTTCATGGTAAAATCTGCAATATCTCTTTCATTCCATCCCACCAATAATACTCTCAAAGATCTCTATACAAATTAGTACTTCTAGTATGAACTGAAAATGAATAACTATGATCTTCACATAATAAATATTTCTTCAAATAGGAATCACAAGGCACACACAATATTTTTCCTAATCTTAAAACACAATTTTTATCATGGTTAAATTCTAGAAACTTACCCATTTTAACCAATTCTACCTTTTCTTTTAGCTCATGGTCTTCTTTAAGAGCTTGTTTAATTCTATCTGATAACGATAATTGCACTGAAACTTGAAACAAAACAGAGGTATTTCCTATACCAACAACTTCTAAGAAAAAATTCATCAAATCATTTATGAAGGGATCATGTTTCAAATGTAACATGGTTAATGATGCATGATGTTTTCGACTCAAGGAATATTTCACTTTGTTTACTTTTTCAGGATGGTAATTAATCGTGCAATCAGAATACTTTATTAGTTCAAGCCATATTTTCTGCCTCATTTTTAATTCCTTCTAAGTGAATATGTACTTCAGAATTTTATGGTCAGTATATATTTTACATTTGGCTCTGTATAAATGATGCCTCCAAATTTTCAATGAAAAACCACAAGTGCTAATTCCAAAACGTTTATGGGATAATTTAACTCATGAGGTTTTAGTTTTCTTGAAGCATAAGCAATTACCTGATCATTTTTCATCAGAACACTACTAGTTCCTTTCCATGAATCATTACTATAGATGAAAAAATCACCATTTCTGGAAGGCATATCCAAAACTAAAGCATTCATTAATATTTTCTTCAATTCCTGAAAACAAACATCACATTCTTTTTTCAAAATAAATTTAACCCCTTTTCATGTCAACTTAGTTAGTGGGATAGATAACCATGTAAATTTTTTAACAAACCATTAGTAATAACCTACTAATCCAAGAAAAAAAATTTATGTAACATTTGTAGGCCTTGGCCATTCATCAACCACTTTTGTTTTGGAAGGATCAACTGTTATTCCATCTTTATTTAAAATGTTCCCAAGGAAAGAAATATGTTGTAACAAAAACTCAAACTTTATGATTTTTCCATAATGTTTATTTTCTATTAGGGTTTGAAAAACAACCCTAAGATATTTTTCATGCTTGCCAACGAGCCCATACCCGAGTGTTAAGGGCTCCTGCTTGGCATCCAAGAGACCCAGGTTCAAAACCGGGTGGGGGGAAATTTCTGAGGTATTGTAGTAGTACTATAGCAGTACTATAGTAGGTATTGTAGCAGGTACTGTAGCAATTAATGTTCGGTATTGTAACAGTCGGAACTATTCACCTGATTTGGGCCTTCAGGCCACCGGTTTATGTCTACAGGTCTCAAGGGCCTTCAGGCCATCAATGGCCTTCTGGCCAGAGGGTCTTTGGGTCATTGAGACCATGGAGTATCCCAATTCACACAGAGCGGGCCCTATAAGAGGATCAGAGCAAAAAGAATAGCAGTTGCTAGAAGCAGAGCTAACCGGATTGGAAGAATGAGAGGGTATGGAAACCGCCAATGGGACGAGGTACCGTGAAGCTTTGTACGGGGAAATGCTATTCTATCAGAAATGCAAGTTGGGGATCTAGGAGATCAATGACACAGATGATAGGGAGGGTAAGTTCAGGTGGGTTGGGCCTACGAGTCATGTATTGGGCATGATATGCCTCTAGGCCTTCGGTTCATGTATTTCAAGTCATATCGGGCCTTATGCCTTGGGCCTATAGGTCATATATAGGTTCCTCTTCAACCCTATAAAAGGGGGATTATCCATAATAAAAATAAAAAAAGAACGCCTTCAGGCCATTCAATTTGATATTTTTCATGCTCCTCTTTACTTTTAGAAAATACCAGAAAGTCTTTAATAAAAACAACTAAAAACTTATCCAAGAACTCATGAAATATTCTATTAATAAGATCCATGAATACAAAAGTTTAATTAATTAGCCCAAAAATCCTAATAAAAAATTCATAATTCCCATATCTAGTACAAAATATAGTTTTTAGGATGTATGCTTCATTTAATTTCAATGGAGGGTACCCCGATCTCAAGTCAACCTTCAAAAAATATTGTGCTCCCTAGAGCTGATCAAAAATGTCATTGATGTGAGGAAAAGGATATTTTTTTAACAATGATGTTATTCAAGGCTCTATAATCAATAAAAAATATCATAGAACCTTCTTTATTTTTAACGAAAAAAATAGGAGCACCCCATGTTGAAGTGATAGAATGAATAAATCCTTTATCAAGCAAATCCTGTAACTAATTTTTCAATTCAATAAGTGTCATTTGAGTCATTCAATAAGGGGGTTTTGAAATTGGATTAGAATCAAGAACTAATTAAATTGTGAATTCAACTTCTCAATCACTTATAACACTAGGTAACTCATCAGGAAAAACATTAAAATATTCATTTACCACTAAAACATCATTAATCTGAATAGTTCCCTTATTTTCAACAATATGAGAAAGATAAATTTCATTTTCATATTAAAAAGTTTCTTAGCTTCCATATATGTTATAAATTGTATGGGTTCATTATTATATAAAAACTAAAACTATTTATAAAAAAATTATCTTTACAATAAATCTTATCATGATAAACAGAAATCCAATCCATACCCAGAATGAAATAAAACTCTACTAAGGGAAAAACAAAAAGGTTTTCAAGTAAAATATTTCCACAAAACACAATAAAAACATTCTTATAATTCCTATTTTCTATAATATTTCCCCCTTGTGTTTTAACAATAAGTTCTGGTCTCATTTGTTGAGGTTATAATTCCAATTTACCAGAAAATTTCTTAGAAATAAAGGAATGTGTAGATCTCGTATAAAAAAACATTAGAAAATTTTGATTAAACAAACAAGGTACCTAATACAACTTCATTTGATGGCCTGACATATGTTGATTTAGTCACAAAGGATGTAACCACTCCTTTATTATTATGTTATAGATTCTTTATATCATTCATATATCTCTTTCAGAATGCATTTTCATAATAACCCATCTCACTACATTTAAAACGCTTTATAGTTTTCTTATCAGGATTAGTCTTAGGAGAATTCTCAATATAATCTCAGGATATATGTCTAAACTTACCACATCAAAAACACTTCCCAATTTTGGTAAGGCATCCCCCATGTTGATTTCTACCACATTTTTCACAAACTGGAAACTGAACTTTCTTACCATAATATTTGTTTTATTTATTCTTATCCATTACTTTCCAGCTAGACCTCTTCTTCTATCTGTTTTCAAGGTACATATGGTCAATAGAAAACTCCGTTTCTACCCTCTTAGCACATTGAACAAGTTTCTAATAACTTTTTAACTCACAGGAATCTAATTTCATTCAATATCATGGCTTCAATCCAAAGTAAAAATGATTTCATTTTTCTATAAAGATCCAGAATAATATTTGGAGCATATCTCGCCAGTTTGGTGAAGTTATCTTCATACACATCCATTGAATTTTCTTCCTTTTACTTAAATTCGTGGAATTTCTTCTACATCCTAAGTTGAACCACCTTAGGAAAATGTTTTTCACGGAAAATACTATTAAATTCATCCCACTCAAAGGCATAAATCTCCTCATTATCTTTGATATTATTGACCATTGACCACCACTGATCTGCTTCACTTTCAAAACGAGAAATGGAAGGAATTAACTTTTGATTATCTAAACATCCCATAACATTGAATATATTTTCAAGGGATTTAATCCATCCTTCAGTCACTACTGGGTTAGAAGATCCACTGAAATCAGGAGGGTGTTGCCTCATAAAATGTTCCACTGTCATCATGTTCCTTTGTGGTAGTTCTGGTTGTTCAGTTGCATGGATTCCACCACCATTTATTTCTTGTTTCAGCTAATACATTACTATCACAAACTGTTCAGTTCCAATCCCTACCATTCTAGGCTACAGATTCAAAAGGATATCATTCTGTTGATGCCATTACACTTTAATTTCCCTATTTCTTCTGTGGAAAATCATTTTCAAAAAACATATATTAGTCGAATAAACATGGTAATATTTAAATTCTATAACATTTAAAATTAACCATAGAGTAAAAATCATTTATGGTATTCTTTTAACATCATCCTAACCCCTAAATTCATCTAAACTATCCTCTGATACCAACTTTAATGGCCTGACCTTATTACATTACATAATCTTTAATTTTAGTCAAGAACCCACTTCCTTCCACATTGAGGATATTTTCAAGTTTAGAGTTTTACGGAATTTGGATATAATAAATACATAACATTCAACATTTATATAGAGCATATACTATAAAAACAATATCCATTTCTTCCAAAAAATAAAATTTTCAAATAAAACATGTTTTCTTTGAAAAATATTCATAACATTTAACTTGGATTTCCTTCTTTGTCTTACACATCCTTATAACATGTGAAAATCATTTAAAAACATGGGATGATCACAAAAAATCTTAGTAAGTGATATAAAGAGAAGGAAAGAAAACATTAGTCCATGAATACTTGTAAACGTATGAAATCATTTTCAAAAAGACATACTTGTCACCCATATATACTTACTTTGTGGAACTTGAGATTTCCACAAGATTTCCACAAAAGATAAGTAACATAAATAGAACCATAAAGGTATCTTTGGTCATTAATTACATAATCTTATAACCCTCTCGGCTACCTTATCATTTGTAACCCTCACAGCTACCTTACAATGTAACCCGCACGGCTACCTTATTATGTAACCATCACAGTTACACTTGGTGTAACCATATGGTCAACCTCAAACTTACACATACTCAATGAATTGGAGGGAGATATATGTCCCACTATTCACCATAAAAAATTCCCAAGAACTATAACATAATCATACAACATTAATAATTTCATAAAAACATTGCTTTTGAATTTTGTAAAATAGAATTTTAAAAGAGGATTTTAAAAGAAAATCCCCTTAAAAATATCATATAATTGAAGTGAGACTTAATAGAGTGGATGGAATATGTACATGCACTATAAATACACATAATTAAACACAATATAAAAAAATCATCACACAACTAATTCTAATACCACATAATTAATGAAGTAGAAGGTTAACTGAAATAATGTAAATTGGTTTAAGAATTCTCATACCTCTGATTTTTTTACTTAAAACATGTTTAAAACACCCATATAATGGTTAAAATAGTGTTATTAATATCTTAAAAAACATATTAATTTTTATAATACCTTATATGATCATTTTATAACATCATTTCACCCTTTAATTAATAGTATTTTGTTCCTTCCATTGTTTTGGGTGCGTTCTTTACATGATTTCCATGGCCAGTTTGTATTTTATTTTCTTGTTGTATGGAAATGAAATTCCCAAATTGGAATGATATGGTATTCATATGTTTCCATAATATTAAATAATTTTATAAATCATTTTGGTTATATGTTATGAGGATGAAGCATTAGATAAATCTTTAGTGATATTTGTTTAGATCATTTTGGTGGTTCTTTCATAATTACGAACTAGTTTCATTATATAACATAATATTATGTATATATGTTAAATATAGAACATGAAAGAGGATATATCATACACATTAAAAAATTAAACTATTAAAATGGTTTTATAACCAGTTTTGAAGGAAGTAAAGTAAATTGAAGACACATCATCCACGATGTCGGCAAATCGACATATCACGGATGATGTTTTTATTTTTAGAATAAGAGAAAGAATGATGATGAATTTTTTCATAAAAATAATAAAAATAAAGAATATATATAATATTGTAGATTTCATGCCTATTGGATAAGGGGATGAGAAGATATTATAAAAAAATAAAAAATTGAAAAGAAAACACAAGAAAGTGAAAGAGTATCTTTACCCCTTGATCTATTCCCCTTAATATCCTACTTAAGGCCCTTGGTTTTGGCCTTTTGGAGAGACCAGTAGGTCTTGAATGTGGGGGAGGTTCTTGGTAAGATAATTTGGTAGAACTTATACAAGTATTTAAGGATTGAGTGGTATGAGAGGAAGGGGGGATGAGGGTGGTATTTATAGTGAAGGAGAGGAAGGGTTTTACATTATTTTAATAATTAGTTTAATAATTTTCCTAAATACTATGAATATTCTTAATTAATGTGACCAAAAATAGTAATAATTGGATTTGAGTTCGAACCAATGGTCATTTACATTATCCATGACTCAAGCATGATGCAAAAATTTATTTATTTATCATATTTTGTAATTATCGAATTTCACTATTCCCCAAAAATTCAAATATTTCATAAAAATACCAAAAAACCACCATAAACATTTTTCAACATGTAGAATTTAAAAATTAAATACATTTTTTTAAAATAATTTTCTAAATATGATAAGTTTAATTTTTAAATAAATTCATATTTTATTCCAAAAATAACAATTTTAAAATTATAACTGATTTTATATCACCTTGAAAAATTAATCAAGATCTCATTATATTATAACCTTAAGAAAATAAAATCATAATATTATTTACTATTCATAAGGTTCATATTACTATTCATAAGGGTATGTTACTATTTACCAAAAAATAAGTTGGTTCTATAATACTCTAAATAACTTACTGATCACAACCATAGATGACTATTTTTCGAAATTCAAATCGCAGAAGTGGCAAAATTATGTTTGACGGCTAGTTTATAACTATCCACTTAAAATAATGTTTCATTCATTTCAATATATTTTTAAAACCTTGGTATATTACACATAAGGAATAACATAATAATTTTCCATGTAAATAAAATGTGTTTCATTATCTTTATTTATATCATATTCAATGGAAATTTCATAATGAAGGAATTTGAAAAATGATTATAATGAATGTATTACCACCTCAAATTAAGGGATAATAACTAAGTATATATTTTAGAAATATATATAAATAATTAAAAATAAATACATAATTGAAAACGTTGTTTTCATTGATGAAACATTTTTAAAAGGATTAAAATCATTCTTGAGGAAAGTAACCTTTTCACTTTGATTAACATAAAAGGATTTCATCTTAGATGGAAAATTATTTTTAAAGATCACTTTGAACATTTATTGAGGAAAATATCCATTTCATTTAAAAAAAATTATAATATAAAACATTATAAAACATTAAAGAAATTAGTTTTCTAAAATTAAATTTGAAATAAATAAAAAATAAATATTTAAAACATCGAGTGGGCATGTCAATAGAAGAGTTTTTTTAAGGCCAAGTATAATAAGGAAAAAATATACCTTTCATATTTTTATAAGAAATGTAAAAAAGAAACTAGTTCATAAAATGATAGGAATATTCTTTTTAAAATATTTTTTAAAAAACCAATTAAGGGTAAAAATGACTTTAAACGTTCATATTAATACCTTTTTGAAAACATTTTTAGAAAACATGGATTCATAAAAAAGAAGTATTTTCAGATGAAAATAGAAATGAAGTCATATTTTCTTAAAAATAATTTCTAAAACATTTTAAGTACCAAAGAGGTTAAAATTATACTATTACTTTAAATAATCATGAATAACCATTGGAAAATAAAATTAATGGTTTTATTGATAAAATAGTTTTCATTAATAGAAACTCAACCATAAGCAATCCCAATTAAAATGATATTCAAACATAAACCCTTATTGTTTTGGTAACTTTTGAATTATAACTCACCATTAATGAAATAGAGGAAATTTAACTTGAAATATAATTATTTAGGAATGATTCATGATATTTTATGTGATGTTTCATTATATACACCATTCAAAATAAATTATCTACATAAATGAACATGTGTCTCAAAGAAGTAAGTTTGAGATGAAACCCTTACAAAGTTTATATAACTGAAGTGAGAGTCAATCAATAGGGTGATTATTTTTCAAAAACATTAATCCAAAAAAAAATTCTAATATAACATAAGGTACTAAAATTAATTTCACACATAATTCTTTCATCATATAGTCAACAAAGTAGTTGTGTAACCCAATAAATGGAAATTGCGTTATGAAACCTATTACCTCACACTTTCCTTTAGTTGAGTTCTCATTAAGCTAATTTATAATAGTTTTAAATATTTTATTAACTTACACATTAATTTAATTATTATTTATAATATTATATATTATACTTTTATAATATCTTACAACCCGTTTGTTAACAATATTCTATTACCATTGTTGTTTTGGGTATTAACTTCCTCATTTTCTTTGGCTCATTTATTCATGAATATTTAGGATCATGAACATAGGTTATGGTTCAATAAACTCTATAATGATATTAATGTTATAATATGATTTTTTTTCATTATATACATCTTTATAATAATTATTTAATCTTGAACATGGAGAATGAATCGCATTGCTTTGTGGAGATGGTAGGTCATACGTACCCATGAGTGACGTTATTATTTATTTAATGGGTAAAAGGGTAATGAGTTGGATTTTATATTAATTTTTCAAAATCAATATCATTTCAAATATATCATATATAATAATTTAATTTATATTCTATTACCATCTTTATAAATTATTAGTGAAAAATTAGCCACATCGCTTTGTATGGCGACAGTCCACTGTACAAAACAATGACATTGTCATTTGTATGGTAAGGTAAGAAACTATATGATATATTTACCAAAAAGTTAGGGCATATCCCTTTTTATTAATAAGAAAAGAAAACAAAGAGAGGGTGAATGGGGTCATACATGCAACATGACCTCATTCCAAGAAGAATAAAAAACATCAAAAATCATAGCCAGAGAAGGCAACATCATAATCATCATCCTAATCTGACTCATAATCAAATGAACCATGGGAACGGGTAACCATAGTTGGCTTCAGATGTGAGTATTCTTTCCTCGGTATTGCTTTCTTAGGAGGAACAGGTTGGAACCCTTCATTATTCACAATCTCTTTTCCTTTGGATAAAGTCTGGCTATAAGATAACTTTCTTGGGGAATCATCCTCAACATCATCCCACTTCCCATGGATGCCCTGTGTCTCCCTTAATTTGGTAATTTCTTCCTGAATCTTTGAAATTCCACTTGTATTTTGTTTCCCCTTGAGTGCAGGAAAAAATTCATGCTGCTCTGTTCTTGAGATCATGTCGCCCTCAACACCCTACTCAGGAACCAACACCAAGGCCAGACCTGGCTCAGATCAAGTCAATTCAGTCCTACCTTTCCCTACATGCATCGACAAGATTGATTCAGCCTCCTAAACCACCTGAGACCCTTGTTCCAATTCATAAGGAATATATTCCACCGCTTATGGAACACCAAAATCAGTAAAGTTTTGTCATTTCTAGCACCATTGTTCTTCAATGTATGCTTCTTTAACTTCTCCTTAAAAGAGGCCTCATGGTGCCCTTTCTATGAGAAAAGATAGCATATAAGGTTTCTTCAGCACTTATCTTTAACATGACCAATTACTTTACATTCTAAGAAGAAATCTGGTAATCTCTCATAATCAATTTTTACGGAGATGTCGTCATCCAATGCAGACAAAACAATATTATGAATCAGACAATAACTTAGATCAACTTCAACCAAGACCCTAGAATAATGACCAAACTTCGCATATTCAGTGGTCTTATCCATTTTGATTATAATTCCCACTGTATAGGAAATGTCAAAAAGAATATTAGGATGCCACAAAATCCAATGAAGACCAAAAAATTTAATCCAAACTTGAACCCTGGTATTTTTTTACTGAGAAAGGATTGAAGCTAAAGTCCCATTCTTGAAAACAAATCATTCCTGGATTTAGCACAACTGATCCAATCCCCCAAGTACGTCGTTTCAGATCCTCTGATGGAAAAATAATTTGAAATAATCCTTAACCCATGGATATGCATCGCCAGTCGGAAAAAACCCCAAATAGAAGTCAACTTCTTGACCAAATCATCAACATTCCAATGATTTCCTCCATAAGGAATAACAAGTTTGGAAATGAGTGAATTCTCATAAAGATTAAATCTATCCAGTATTATTTCTATATTTGCAACAACATGGGTTGTATCACCTTTTTTCACAATTTTTTCAGTAGCACCATCACACACGGATTTGAAATGTCGCTGGGTAGAATCCCCTTCCATCCCGACATGGTACCTGTTAGGGTTTCCTGTACCTGTCATGCCAGCCACAACAACATAAGTCCTCGCCACAACCACCATGTTTTTAAACCATATCTCTGCTGCACAAGACTCCCCTCGCGGCAACACAACCTCATCCTCTAATGAGGGGTTTATGACCTTTGAAGGCAACTGACTGCTCTAATCCATCACTGCCACTGCATCGCTCACCACCGCAGACATCACTGGATCCCTGCAATCATCAATTTTTTCAAATCCATCCACAATTGGGATAGATCCATCAGCCAATTCCCGCTCAACTACTATGGCTCGCTCAGCAACACCACCTGCGATCGGCGTATCACTCCCCGCCACCGCCATGACCACTGCATCATTCACCACAGGAGACATAGCTGAAGCTTTTCGGACTTCACCCCTCGCAGATCTCGCTGAAATCGGGCCATCTACCTCAGATCCACAAGATAAACCATTCTTGGCTACTACCGCCACTTTTTGGTGCTCAAACTCGGCACCCAACACCGAATCATGAAGATCTGCATCACCTGAAACCAGCGTCGTCAATCCGTCATATTTGTATACCTCTATCGCAGTGGCTATTTCCTTCACCGTAGCCTTCCTAGGAGGGCCAACAAACACCTTGTCAGGATTGAAGAAGCAGTTTAGATCGTTCATCTTTCTCAAATAAATGAGACACCATGGCTGCGTAAAGAGAGACCCTCAGACCCGCATGCCGCCATAAATGGGCTTCGAATCACTATATGATATATTTAATTTATATAATTATTAATATATCATGAATATAATATATCAAAATAAAATTAATCCTTATTACCTTCCATTTAATGTTTAAATCAAAAAATGAATCGCATTACTTCGTGAGGTGGTAGTCTGCGGTACACATGAGTGACAATATTATATTCTCTACAGAATGAATAATAATAAAGTATATATGATATTATAATTTTATAAGTATTATTATATCATAAATATAATATTTAAATATTAAATACATCATTATATCCATCCGTGAGAAGTGGCAATTCAAAATGAATTATGATGGTCCATGAGGTTGTAGACCACCGTACACACGGTAAAAAAAATTGTTTCCCATTTGAGGGAGGAGGATGTCATTGTAGGTCAGTACCTTAACATTAAATAACTAATTATATGTAATATAATAAATTTATTATTTCATAATGGTCTAATAACATTTGAATTAATAATAAGAATAAATAGAATAAAATACTTAGTTAAGGATATTACCTCTTCTTCGGAAAACTTCCTTTGGTTTGCACCAAAAGAATTCTTAGGATGGATTTATGAAAAAAGGAATATATGATGAGTTTAGGTAATTATAGATGATATTTTTTAAGTTATTCTCTAATATAATGGGTTTTTTAATTTTGGAAAAGACAGGAGATGGGATGGACATTTATAAGTGGGAGAGAGGACACACTTGGAGTTTTTGAAAAGAATGAATTCCACCCACATTTTTTTTATTAAAAAAGGTTCATAAATTGACCAATTTAGAACTGTATAAGTAATAAGATAGAAATATGATAAAAATAGTAATTTTACATGTTTTAAGTCATTCTTAACCCTTGTGTGTTTATTTTATCCCCCCAGTTACCCTGTTTTTACCTTAACCGTTGTAAATAATTTTATTTTTTCATTATTCATTATGTTTAAAAATTTTGTTGAACATATTAAATAATATAAATTATTATAATTCCATATGTGGAATAAATTTTTCTATATTTTACTCACTATATTTTTATAATTTAATTTAAAATTAAACCACTAATGTGTTTAAAAATTGGTTTCCCAAAAGAAAAACTTTCAAAAGTTGAAAATGTTTTTATCTAAAAATTAAAAATAGAATTGATTATAAGGAAATAATTATCATTAATTAATATATAATTGAAATAAATTAATATTTAAATAATATTTAAATAAAATGGGACTTGTATATTCTTTAACCAAAATGATAGTTTTTAATAAAAATCAGTATTTTTCACTATTTACTGAAATCATAAAAAAATTAGATAAATCCAAAAAAATCATCCCTAATATATTTTTATATTATTATTACAAAAATAAATTTTCTTTTTTAAAATAAATATTCTAAAATTTATAAAAATTAATTTTAAATTATTTTTCACAGAGCATAACTAAACCGTTATTTAGAAAAAATACAACTTTTCAAAAAACATTTTCTTTTCTTCTAAATGATTATTATTTTATTTATAGTAAATATGTAATCATTGAATTTATTTTATAAATTTATAAATGAAATAATTTTCATGATATATTTAGTCCAATTCATACCTTCCAACATAAAATCTAGTTTATAGTGGCCATGTTTAAATAATAAAATTTTAATAGGGTATCATGTTTCATTTAAACTCAGTGTTGCATGCATCAAAAACTATCAAAGTGATTGAATTTATTTAAAAATAAGTATATCTTAAATTATTATTTAGTTAAATTGTAATATAATATTGGTTTTATGTGTTATATATGATTTTGAACATAGTGTTCCTCATTTAATATCTAAGGGTTTACATTCCGCCCCCTTTAAAAAATTACGTCCTTGAAATTTAATCTTTATCTTAGTAATAATGGTTTTAACATTTAAAAATACATTTGTTGGAAACCCTCATCATAAAAAGTTTTAATAAAACTTTCTATTGCTAAGATAGAAATATATTTTTGAAGGACGTGCAGAATAACACTTTATCAGGTTTCTATATAGGAGAACATTAGTAGGAAATCAAAACATAGAGATGGAAGAGAGTACAAACGCCCGTAGATTAATAGAGAGTGGTAGATATTATTGATCATAAGAAAGTTAATGATTAATAGAAAGTTAAGAACCTTAAAACCATAAATATATGATGAGTTAAAACACCATTTGATTCATAAAAAATGAAGATACTAGGATAACAATTTTGTTTCAAGATCCTTTTCATAGATTTGAGAGATCCATTTACCATATAGACTAAGAACATTGGGAAACATTCTTACATAAAATTTATAATTTCATCCATTAATAATTTCAACCAAAATTTCATACTTTCTCAAAATGATGAGAATTTAAGATATATTTTTCATTCCAGATGATCTAAAATAAACTTTCAATAGATCACATAATTACCAAACGAACAATAATCTTTTCATATTATCTTTACTAAAACCAAAATGGTTATCACAAGTATTCCAATATATTTAATTAATCTCTAATAAAACAATATTAACTCAAAAAGTCCAACATAATCCATTATATAATTTTATATACATAAAACACTTCATCTTACATCTCTAAAAAAATAATTTCCTCAAATAATACTTTGAATTAAAAAAATGGTTATATATGCATCAACCCAACAAAATATATCCTAAATTATCATTAGTTAACTCAAGATCTATTTATTTACAAGCTAAAAATGGTTGTTCGATACTTTTAACTTATGATCAACCTTAAACTCATAATCCCATGATGGTATACATAACTATTAAGTTAATATAACATTAAAATATATATGATTCCAAAATTTACACAATCTTTAAATGTTTCATGAATCTTATAATGAAAATATTGTTGTTAAAAGTAAATTTATGATATAATTCATGTATCCTAATATATAAATACTTAAAAAAATTTACTTCAGTGATTAGGTATGACATAGGTACTTCCTTTTTTTAGGGTCTAACACATATTTTATGGAATTCGCTTAGATAATTCCCTATTTCACCATATTTTAGACATTGAATTCCTAAAAATTCATTGCTCTATGAAATCCATTTCCACATAGAAAACATATTCCACTCTATTATAGATATTCCTATAGGTCTTCTTCCCCCCTTCTTAACATGTAATAAGATGAATATTATTTCCACTATGTTCACTTCCATATAAACATTTATAAAATTTCATCCTCCTTTAATTTGACCTGTTAGGAATATTTCCATAGTTCATGTTTTCAATAATATATCATGATGGATGATTAGGAATAATCACAATATATTTATCTCTGATCATTGTCTAATTTTTTTTCTCATAATCAATAAAGTGTCCATCACATTCTATGTTAACATGATTACTCCTAGTTCCATACAATAACCAAAACCAAAAAGCATGGTATGAGCAATAATAATCATTGTGTGGAAACACATAATGATGAAAAATAATTTATAGGATGTCTAAATCATGATACCTTATTTTCAATCTAATACACCTTAGGTTAATTCTAGGTCATCCATGGTATTCATGTATTCAAATTCTTCATGATGGTTTATAAAGAGTTTGGTAATTTCCAAATAATATTCCCTAGGAATGTCAAACCAGATGCATAGTAATGCCAGTTTTCATGTACTATGTAATTCTCAAGTCAATCCTAACACACCTTTTTAGTGTTATTAACCCTAGATACATATGTAATATAATCACATCCACTAGTTTTATCCTGACATAGATGTAATTTCTTGAAAACCTATCACTCTAAAATTCACCAATAGTATAGTATATTTTCTTATACATCATCTTATACTTGTACTTATCCTTATTATTATCCTCATATGTATCCATAAGGATCTAACTATGGTTTTATTATCATATTTTCAAAAGGTTAACTAAACCTATCTTTTGAAATCAACTATGGTGACCAAAGCCTTTTTCACATTTTATTACATGATTCATAAACATAAATATCCATTAATAAAACATAAGGATAATAATGGCCTAGTGTATTAGGAAAAATAGGTTCATATTACATTAAAGGAAACATATATATGGAATCATTATTTTTTATCCATAGTAAGCTCCTAAAATCTATTTAAGATACTAAAATTGCATGGTCTAACCTAGGGAATTCATTAATAAAAGGGGTAATATAAAAAATCACAGTAAGATAATAAACCTATTATGAAAAAATAAAATTCTTGTATCATAAAATAAAAGTCACATGAAAGAATAATATAAAAATTGTATCATAAGATCATGGAACCAAAAGAAATTTAACAGAAACATATAACCTAACATAAACATGATTTAAGGAAAACTTCCTAGATAATAGAACATGGAAAACAAATTCCCCTAATAGATTAGGATTACACCCTAATCAAATACATTACTTATCATGAGACTAAAGATTTATCTAATCAATTTTAGTGTTATATGGTCACACCCATCATAACATGTTCATGATCTATGTGTTCCACAAAAAGAAAATTAACCATGAGGAATTAAAAAATAATTACCCAAGCAAAGAAAATGGGTTTCAAAATATTTCATCATATCATATTCAAAGTAAATTTTATAATTAAGTCATTTTAGAAATGATCATAAGGCATGTATAACCTCATAAAAGTAATGGATATTAACTAGGTAAATATGTGAAAACATATATACATAATTTAGAATCAATCCATTACATAAAATGTTGTTTTTGTTGATGAAAATACTTTTAAAATATTAAAAAAATTATTGAGGAAATATACTTTTCACTTTGGGTAGAATAAAAGGATGTCATCATAGATGGAAAATGATTTTTAAAGATCACTTTGAGCATTAATTTAGGAAAATGTCCTTTCCATTTTGAAAAAAGAATTAAATCTAAAATATTATCATACATTAAATAATAATTTTTTAGAAAATAATGTAATGACCACAACCCCAGAATCCTGGATCTGGTGCCTTACTTTATTACATTGGCATAATATATAAGCAATCTCATCCCAAAGGACTTAATAGTTTAGTAGTTTTGTAGAAATAGATTACATATTTTAAATTCAAATTACATGTTGGACATAAAATTTAAAATGTATTTTCTTTGAGAACACCATTATTCCCCTTATCATAACACTTCATAGAAATCATAATAAACTTCCTAGAAACCTGGTAGAAAATAAAACATAATAAAGGGGTGAGATCAGATGCTCAGTAATGGTTAAGAGTATAGCATAATACATGAGTAAATAATTCATAAACAATAAGGTAAGGTAAGTAATTAGAACACATTACATTTAATAAATAACTTGAGGATTATATGACTAGAATAAAAAATGATAAAATAATTACATATAAATAATCTCATGAAAATGAAACTTAACCATGAATATTCTAACTAATTGAATACTCCCATGGAATATAAATTACTAAATTCATAATAATGGAATGCATAATTATGGATATCTAAAACATATAATCGAGGATTTGTTCTAATAATCTAATATTGTCTAGGTTTTATGCTAATAACCTAATATTGTCAAGGTTTCATACCAAGAATCTAAAAATGGGTAAGGCCTCAGCCCAAACCACATCTAATTTTTTCATGAAACCTACTTATTAATTGAGATAATATAGTAGTCACACCCATCACTTAATAAGTCCACTATATTTCTCATATAAAAGTGGTGAAACATAAATAATATAATAATTCTTCTTAAAAAATATCATACAAAATGTGAATACATTAACCATAAACCAAGAATGGTATCTAAATAGAACATCCACAGTAAAAATTATCATAAACCATTCAATAAAATATGGTAAATTATATAATTATAGATCAATCTCAATTAAACATAAGATTCAATAAATGGTGTTTACCTAGATTAAAATACTCTAATAAAATCATAAAAAATTTATTAAGGCAAATCTATTATTAAAACCATATGAAAAAATTTCATATAAAAATACCATTTTATTTAAAAATATCCATTTTGTGTACCAAATATCCTAAAATAAGTTAAATATGTTTTTAATTTAAGAAAATATGTCTTTTTGAAATGGAATCTAGAAATTAAATAATAGTCATGGTGATTAGAAAGTTTCTGTTGTCGTGTACTTTAAAAAGAGAACATTTATTTTGTCAGTTGTCAAAACTTTCCATGTAAAACATGTAAAAAAGATTAATTTTTAACTTTAAATGAAATTAAAAATATTACTAAAATTAAATTTATAATTCTTATATATCCATACAAATAAATAGGAAAAATAATATCAAAAATATTGACATGGAGAAAAATATTCAATAATTAAGTTTTTAAACATTCAAGGTGTCCTATACCACTTTGATCATTTAAATCATAAACCCCATGAAAAAATAAAATATAATAACATAATAATAAATAAATTAATGAAATTATAATTAAAATGGGATGTATATACTCATTAAAAAATGATGTTGGGAGTATAACATCAAACTATTTCTCAATGAAAGGAGATTGAGATGAAGACTCTTATCTTGCACTTCCTTTTGGTAAAATGTTATTTGAACTCTTATGTAATTTTTTAAGCATGTTAATAATTTATTATAGAACCATATTAACCATTATTATATCATATATGACCCTTTTATAACATATTATTAATCATTCATTAATAATCTTCCAATATTTTTGTTGTTTTCAGTAATAACTTTTTTGTTTTTCAAGTATGTTTTGACTTATTATTTATTATGACTCTTAATTAGATAATTAATTAATAATATAAAGAATTTAAAACATGATATAAATATCATATATATTTTTTATTTTTTATTTATAACAATCTATAATACATAGTGATAGTAAATATAATACATCATTCATGGAGATTGTAGGTCGTACGCACGCATGAATATTGTTTCCATTTTCTTATCGAATTGAAAGAAAGAAAATTAAATGATAAATATGTATATTATAATTCCAGTATAATTTTTATTTAATATATTACACATATTTATAAAAATTTCATCCTTAATAAATTCCATGTAAAGCATGAATGAATCGCATCGCTTTGAAGATCCCCTAGTCCACAAGTCCACAAACGATATTATCATATTCCCACAAAATAGAAAGCATAAAGGTATGTGTTATTTAATAATTAAAGAATCATAAAGACATTATAAATATCATATATATCATATATAAACTATAAATAAATCATTATTCCCAACCATTAATGGTGTTAATGTAAGAACAACCAACATTGGTTTGTAAGGCGGTAGTTCGCCGTACGCATGAACGATGATTATGTATCCCATTTGATGGAAGTGTGTGAAGTTATAGGTAATACCCTTGAAATAAAAATATCTAAATATATTTAAGATACTAGGTTTTTTATATAATTAAGATATAAGAAGAATTTATGTTTTGGAGAAATAAATAAAATAGAACTCCTTGTTGAAGAACATTACCTCTTATTTGAAAGACTTCCTTTAGATCTCTTCTTAAAGGATCTATGATTGGTATTTTAATAAGACCAGTATACCATTGATGTGTTTAGAGTTATTATGAGATGTTTGGTTATATATTTTAGGATATTAAAGGGTTTTTTGTCAAAATTAGGTGGTGTGGGGTGGTATTTATACTTGATGAGAGGTTCCTTTAAGTTATTAAAATAATTATTATTTTATAATTAAAGCCAACCACATTGAGGTGGAATTAATTTACATGACTTTAGATGGAAATTAATATTATATATATTGGTTAGGGTATACTCAGACCTCAAATAACCATTAAATTTTATAATTTTTAGGTATGTTAAGATTTTAACTTTTAACTTTAACTCTGGTCACTATTATACATATACTATGGTAAATAAATTTTTTAACATGGTAACATTTTTATACCTAAAAATTAAATTGAAATTACAAAAATAATTTTCACATTATGATTGTAAATATTGAATTTATTTTACCAAATTCATTTAACATAGTTGAAATTTTATATTTAAAAATAATATTGCTGACATAATGAAAAACGGGATTTAAAAGTGAAAAGTTCAAAAATTTGGAATTTTTGTATATCCCATTTCAATTTCAAATTGATTAAAATGACCTAAATTGGTTTTATTGATGTATAATTGAAATAATTATACTTTAAAACCATTTTAAAATATAATTTATCTATATAAATAAATTAGATAAAAAAGGGTTTTAATTAAATTTAATATTTTTCACTATTCATAACAAAATGAAACTTCACTGAAAAATACCAAAATTTCACCCTAAGATAATTTTTATATTAATATTAAAAAAATGAACTTTATTTTTTGAAATAAAATTTATAAAATTTTTAATATTTATATTTAAAATAGGTGCTCCATCAAAATGCAAAAAAAAAACCTTTTAGAAAAAACAAATATAGCTTTTTATGCTTAAAACTAGATTTGTTCTTATCTTAAGCTTATCAGACATATTTAATGACTTTGAAAAATTTTGAATGAATATATAATATATAAATTTAATTAATATCTCTCACGAATTTTTTTAGTTAATTTATTAATATAAAATTCTATTATGTGTATAAAAATAGTTTTTTATAAAAACACGTATTTGTGTTCAATTGGATTTTATTTTCATTTCTAATTAATTGGTAATAAATGAATTCATTTTATAAACATATTTGAACTATATTTTCATAATTTATTTAATCTCATTCATTCCCTCTATTTTGATGTCTAGGTTATAGTAGTCATGTTAAAATAATAATATTTAATAGTATATCGTGGTTTTTTTAAGCTTTCAAGCTATTGAAGAGGTTAAATTTAAAAGAGACATACCATAAAATCTTGGGAAGTTACATTCTCCCAAACTTCAATAAATTGGGTCCTCACAATTTGAGATTTCACTTTAAAAATTAATGTTTGATACTTGAAAATTCTTTTGTGGGAAACTCGTTTCATAAATAGGGTTAACAAAACATTCCCTTAATATACAGGAAAGAAAAATGTGAAGGTCACCAAAAAATTATGATTTTGAATATAATTAAATTATTGTGAAGTGAAAACTTAGACATGGGAGAGAAATTTTACCACAAAGTTCCTATATAGAGTCATATATAACATGTTCATCAAAATTTATACCATCACACAACTATAAATACATGATGAGTTAAAGAGGCCATTGATTTCTTGGTCATAAAATTAAACAAATAGCGTTTTTCATTAAAAAATCATTTCTTATAGATTAGGTATTATTTTACTATTGAGATAAGAACTTGTGAAAATAAACTTACTTGATTTATTTCCATGTCATAAGCATAATCCTATCATTTTGGTGTTCTTAAATCTCTTTTCACTTTATCTCTTATGCAAGAAAACTGATATTCAAGTTGAATTCTTCATAATTGAAGAACATTAATGAACTATAATATCCAAAATTCATTCCTTTGGTATTTAAATATTTACTGAAAAAAAAATGGTTAGCACATTATATCAACAAACAATAATATCCAAAGTTTAACAAAATACATTCCTTATGTAGTTAATCTTAGGACTCATCCAAAATATGTCCCTCAAAATTAAAAGACCATAAATTTAAGAGGAAGGTAAATAAATTTTTAAAATAAAACTAACATTAGATTATGAAACCAACATAATATAACTCTTAATGTCACATACTAAATATATTAATACCTTGATCACCTTAAAACCTTAATGAAAACATGCCTACTTTCAAATCCTTAAAGAAGAAGTACTACATTACAATCCTTATATATTTCATGATTCTTATAACTATAATTTCATTGATAAAATAATTTTACAACATAATTCTTGAATCTAAAAACCCAAATACTTTAATTATTCTACTTTGACATTGGTACCAAAAAAATAATTACCTCAAACCTTTTTCTTTTTTGGAGGTATAAGATTGGTGAATTTATTTGTGTAGTTCCCCATATCCTTAAAGTGGAAGCATTGAACATTGTAAAATTTTTATTTTCCTTGCAATCACGAGCATGGTGGCCTTTTCCCCAAACTTGAAACAAACTCATTTTTATTTTAAAAAAACTCATATTTATTTTAAACATGAACCTTGGTGTTTCCATCCACAAGTATCATATTTTGGAAAATCTGTTTTTCCCTTCTTTCTTTTATTAGTCTCTTGCTCTATAATTTTATTTTTATCTTTCTTTCCCTTAAATTATTAAGACATATATAATTCATTTTATTTATTGATATCACATGAGATAATATCATCATATATTGAGAAATTTTGGGAGACCAATACCCTTCGGTGGAATGGATTTAACCCATCAAGGAAATAATCAATATTACTCCTTGGGTTATGTATGTATTCCAAATAATGCCTTGATAATATTGTAAAACTATCTTTATACTTAGCAACATTCTCATCCTACTCTTGTCTGAGACTCATGAATTTTATCTCCATATCTGATCACGGTTCATGTGGGAATTTTTTTCCAAGAAAAGTCCTATAAAATACATCCATTCAATGTTTTATAATTCCTTATAACCCTTGATGTTTTAAATTAATGACCACCATTGATCAGCATCTCAAAATAGATAATAAAATAACTATACAACCTTATCCCTTTCATTACTTCCCAAATCAAAAAATATATTATATAAAGAACTTATCCACTACTCAGCTTCAAATAAATTTGTAGTCTCATTTAATGATGGGGGTTTTTTCACATGATGTTGTATAACATTGTTACACTGTGTTTTAGATCAGTCCACTCCATATAGGAAAGGTTATTTCTCATAACCTAAGTTTTATTTCCCAATATAGTAACAATTTGTTCAAATCTTGTTGTAGATCCATATCCACTAAAAAACTATTATCTTTACTAGGAGGGAAATGCCTACATTGATTATTTACATTGATATGGTTCTTATTCCTTGCACTAGGATCCGTTTCTAAATAGTGGCATACACTATATTATATTATAACATTATGGAACATAATGTATAATCTCTAAACTAGTTAAATAATTAACGTAATATAAAAATTTCATGTGTATAAAATCTCTTAATCATAAACGTGGTTTCTTTATAATGTTCTTCTATACATATCCTCAAATTATATCAAAGGTTTATGTTCTCTAATATTAGTTTTTCTAAATCTAGTTCTCATTATTTTAACTAAACATCTTATGATACCAAATGTAATAACACTATCCCTAAAATCCTAGATAAAGTACCTTACATTATTACATTGTCATAAGATACAAGAAATCACATCCCAAATGATAGAAATAATCAGTAGTTTTGGAGAAATAGATTACATATTTGAAATTAAAATTAACTTTTTGACATAAAATTTAAAAAGTATTTTATTTTAGAACACCATTATTCCCATTAGTGTAACCTTGTATATCAATCATAATAAACTTATTGTAAACCTAGGGGAAAATAAATCATAAGAAAGGGGTAATCTCAAATGCTCAGTAAGGGTTAAGCATATAATATAAGATATGAGTAAATAAGTCATAAAAATATGGTAAATTGTATAACTAAGACACATGCCATTTAATATCTAACTTAAGCATAATATGATAGTAATAAAATATAATCAAATAATTCTATATAATTATTCACATGAAAATGAAACTTAAACATGCATATTCTAACTAATCGAATAGTCACATGGAATATTACTAAATAAATTCATAATAATGGAATGCATAAAGATGGATATACAAAACTTACCATCGAGGCTTTATTCCATTAATGTAATACTATCAGGGCTTCATTCCAAGAATATAATACTATCGAGGTTTCATACCAAGAATCTAATAAATGGGTAGATCCTTATCTAAAACCATGAATATTTTGTTTTATGAATCCTACCAATGAATCAAAGGGCTATAGCAGTCTCTAACTATCACTTATTATGTCTAATTAGATCCTCATGTGAAATGGGAGGAACATAAACAACATAAATATTTTTATTAAACACTATCATGTAAAATGTGAATACTTTGACCATAAACCAAGAATGGTATCTAAATAGCACATCCACAGTCAAACTAATTGTAAACCATTTAATAAAATATGTAAAATGATATTGAAGATATCAACTTCAATTAAGAATAAAATTATACAATGTGTGTTGAAATATATGAAAATAATCTAATAAAACCATAGAAATTTTATTGAGGAAAATAACTTATTAAACACATATGAAAAACACTTTCATATAAAAATACCATTTTCTTTTAAAATGTCAATTTTAAATTCCAAATATCCCAAAAATAAGAAAAATTGGTTTTCCATTTAAGTAAATATGTAAACTTATAAAGGATCCTAGAAATTAAATAATAGTCACAGCAACAGGAAAGTCATTGTTGTTGTGTGTGTTAAAAATAGAACATTACTCTTTTTTTGTTTGTCAAAACATTCTATATAAAACATGTAAAAATGATTCCTTTTAGAAATAAATTATTGAAATTAAATAAAAGAAATAAAATTTTATTTATATTCCTTTTATATCCATACAAATAAATATGTAAAATAATTTCAAGAATATTGACATAGAGAAAAATATGTAATAATTAAATCAATGAACATTAAAGGTGTACCATACAATTTGGAACATTTAAATATTAATCCCCATGAAATAATAAAATATAATAACATGATTATTAATAACTTAATTAAATTATAATTCAAATGGTTTTTATATACTCCTCATAAAATAAGTTGGTTGTATAACATCAAACTATGCCTCAATGAAAGGAGATTGAGATGTCATCCCTTACTTTGCACTTCCTTTTGGTTGAATGTTCATTAAACTTCTATATAATTATTTTAAGCAGTTTAAAAAATTATTCTTAAATTATATTAATATTTATGATATATTATATGGATATTTTATAATATATTATTACTTGTTATTTAATAATCTACCAATCTTTTCATTATTTTAGGTAATAATTACTTTGTTTTTTGAGTATGTTTTTACATATTATTTGTTGTTCCTTTTACTTAGATCATTATTTAATAATATAAAGAATAAAAAACATGATATAAATATCATATATATTAATTATATGTGTATTTATAATAATCTATAATATTTACAGATAGGAAATAGAATACACCATTCATGGAGATGGTTGGTCGTATGTACGTATGAATGCTATTTCCATTTTCTTATCATGTTGAAAGAAATAAAGTTAAATGATAAATATGTATAAAATAATACCAGTATAATTTTTATGTCATATATGACACAAAAGTTTAATAAACACAAACTTAATATATTTCATGTAAATCGTGAACAAATCACATTGCTTTGAGGAGGTTGTAGTCCACACGTCTATAAACGATGTTAACGTATTCCCAATAATTGGAAATCAGGAAATTATGTGTTATTTAATAATTAAAGAATCATAAATTCAATAAAAATATAATATATATCATTGATAAACTATAAATTAATCATTATTCCCAACATTTAAATGTGGTAACGCAATAACGAACAACATCGGTTCGTGAAGCGGTAGTCTACCGTACACACGAGCGATGATTGCATATCTTATTTGATTGAAGTATGTGAATTTGTAGGTCATAACCTTGAAATAAAAAAATATCAGTATATTGAAGATAATAGGGTTATTATATCTGTAATATGTAAGAATAATTGAAGTGGTGGAGAAAAAAATAAAACAAAAGTGTTTGTTAAAGAACGTTACCTCTTCTTCAGTTGACTTCCTTTTGATCTCCTCTTAAAGGATATAGGATTCATTTTTTTTTGTGATATCAAAAGACCTTTGACATTGTAGAGTGATTATGAGAGGTTTTAGAAGATATTATATGTGATTTAAGTATTTTGGGTTGAAATGTAGTAGTGAGGGTTGGTATTTATACATGAGGAGAGGTGGGTTTATGTGATTAAATTAATAATTATTTTATAATTAAAGACAGACACATTGACATGGAAATAAATTTTATTAAATTGGATAGAAATTAATATTTTCGAGGTATTTTGGGGTTGATAAACACTTCAAAAAACCATTTTATATTGTAATATTTAGATATGCTAAGCTTTTACCATTTCACTTTAACCCTTGTCACTATTTTACCTATACTACAATAAATAATTTTTATACTAGGGAAAGTTTTTTATACCTAAAAATGAAATTGAACATACAACCTAATTTAGACCTTATTATTACAAATATTTAATCCATTTTACCAAATTAAATTCACAAATTTATATTTAAAAATAATCTCCCAGACATAATGAAAAAGTTTGTTTTCAAAGTGAAACGTTCAAAAGTTTTATGTTTTTCTATATCCAATTTCAATATAAAATTGATTCCAATGGCATAAATTGGTTTTATTTATTTATAATTGAACTAATTATACTTTAAAACCAATTTAAAATATAAATTAACTATGTAAATAAATTATACAAAAATAAGTTTTTAATTAAAATTTAGTATAATTCACTATTCATCAAAAAATGAAACTTCTATGAAAAATGAAAAAGTGTTTCCCTAAACCGATATTGATATTATAAATTAAAAAATGAAATTTATTTTATCAAATAAAACTTATAAATGTGTCACAATTTATATTTCAAATAGGTGTGCCATCAAAAGGTGGAAAAATTTCCTTTTTAAAGAAAAAATATAACTTTTATGCCTAAACTGAATTTATACTTATCTTCATCCTATAAAACATATTTAATTACTTTAAAAATTTTAATAAATATATAAAAAATAAATTTAATTAATATCTCTCACTAATAGTTATTAGTTAAATTTATTAATATAAAATTCCATTGTGGTTATAAATATAGTTTTTTATAAAAATAATTCCTTTATGTTAAATTAGATTTTATTTTCATTTATAATTAACTAGAAGTTAATGAATTAATTTTATAAGAATTTTTAAGATATATTTTTATAATTTAATTAATCTCATTCATTCTCTCCCTTATAATGGCTTGGTGATAGCAGTCGTGTTAAAAAAATTATATTTAATAGTATATTATGGTTCATTTAAGCTTGTAAACTATCAAATAGATTAAATTTAATATTAAAATACCATAAAATAATGGGGTCTTACAAATAAAATTTGAAATTTAAATAGTAATATTTAAAACATTGAGTGGTCATGATGGGGGAAGAGTTTCATTCATGCCAAATTGTTAAAAAACAAATATGCTTTTCTTATTTTTTAAGAAAAAGTCAAAAATTAACTTGTTTGGTAAATATATATAAGATTACTTTTAAATAATTTTTAAAAAATACAATTAAGGATAAAAATTAATTTAAAAATTCATAGTAAAACATTTTTGAAAACATTTTTAGAAAACATTGATTTTGAACAAGAATGATTTATAACCGAAGATAAAAATAATGTCAGATTTTAACCAAAACAATTTTTCAATCATTTTAAGTTTCCTAGAGATTAAAATGGTATTATTACTTGAAACATCATTAATAACCATAATATAATAAATTTAAATGTCTCTATTTATCAAATAATTGCCTTCAATGGAAATACAAGCATAAATAATGTTGATTAAACTAATATTAGAATATAAATCCTTACCGCTTTGGTCGCTTTTTAATTATATGTTTACATAAATGAAGTATATTAATTTTAAATTAATATATAATTAAGTATGAATTATTCATGATATAGTTTTTAAATATATATTATATACACTATTCAAAATAATTTAAGTGCATAAAAGAATATGTTTCTCAAAGAAGGATATTTGAGATGAAACCCTTTCAAAGTTTGTATCATTATAGTGAGAGTTAATTTATTGGATGATTACATGTAACAAATTTATATCCACACAATGAAAATTTTAAATCAAACATAATGCAATAAATAGTCATTTCACTAATAGTTTCGGTATAATTGACCAATGAACTAGTCATATAACCCAATGAATGGAAATTGAGATAAGAAACCCCTTACCTCACTCTTCCCTTTAGTTGATCACTTTTTAACCTCATTTATAGTGTATATAAACATTTTATTTACTTATATAAGATTCATATTATTATTTATAACATAATATATGATCATTTTATAACATCTTATTACTCATTCGTTAATAGTCTTCCGTTATCACTATTATTTCGGGTGTTAATTTCCTTGTTTTTTAATGCACATTTCATCTTGAATGTTTCAAACCATGAACAATGGATATATTTACATAATATTAATAATTATATTAATTTTATAAATATCATTTTTTTCATTAGATACATCTTTATAATAATTATTGAGTTTTGAACTTAGATAATGGATCGCATTGCTTCATGGAGATGTTAGGTCATACGTAAGCACAGGAAATGTTATCATTTTCTTAATGGTTGAAAGGTTAAGTAAGTAGAATATTTATTAATTTTAAATAATAAATTCCATGTCATATAAATCCAATATAATATTTAAATTTATCCTTTACTACCTTCCATTTAAAGTGTTAGTGAGAAACAAATCACATCTCTTTATGAGATGATAATATATCGTACACATGAACGACATTATCAATTATTCAATGGATGGTAAGTTATGAAATTATATGATATATTTATTTTAGATAATTATTAATATGTATTTAATTTCATATATAAACATAAATTTAATCCTTATTACTTTACATGTAGAGAGTAAGTGAAAAAATGAATCACATAGCTTAATGAGGCAGTAGTTCGCCATACACATGAGCGATGTTATCGTATTCTGATTGGAATGTAAAGTAAGAAGGTATATATGATATTATAATTAAATAATTATAATTATATCATAAATATCATATATAAACATTATATACATCATTATATCCATCTGTGAGAAGGATGATGGAAAACGAACTACGTCAATTCATGAGGCAATAGTCCTCCGTACACATGGTCAATGGTTTCATCTCACATTTGAGGGAGGAGTATATGGTTGTAGGTAATTTCTATAACTTAAAAATAAAAAAATAAACCAAATATATTGAGGTTATTATATCATCATATTTTAATAATATTTGTAGGATGTGGAAGAATAAATAAAATAAAATGCTCGGTTAAGGATGTAACCCCTTCTTCGAAAAAACTATCTTAGTTGGAACCAAAGGCATTACTAGGTTGTCTTTATGATGAAAAAAAAGGATTCTATGATGATTTATGGTAACTATGGAAGTTATTTGTGTAGTTATTGTCCAAAATAATGTGTTTTTTATGAGTGCAAAGGAGAGGATAGTGGGTGGTCATTTATAAGTGGGGGAGAGGGTACACTTTGAATATTTGACATGAAAGAATTCCTCCCACAATTAAATGATTAAAAACGTATCAAAAATAGACTATTTTATAAAAAATAATATATAAAGTTGAAATATGACCATAAATCACGAATTATACATGTTATGGTACATTTTTAACCCTTGTCTTTTTAGTTTAACTCTCTAATAAACCAGTTTTTTTCCTTAACAACTGTAAATAATTTTTTATTTTTCTACTATTTATTATGGTAAGATATTAATTTTACCTTATTATAGAATATAAATTATTATGATTAAAAATATTTAATCCATTTTTCCAAATTCAACTTATAGAAGTGTCATAATTCAATTTAAAGTTATACCTGCAGATGTGTCGAAAAAATGGTTTTTGAAAAGAAAAACATTCAAAAGTTGAAAAAGGTTTTATATCAAAATTCAATCTAAAATTGATTAAAAAAACTAATTTTGATTAATTTATATATATATATTAGATAATTTTACTTTCAAAACCATGTTAGAATAAAATATCAATTTTAAGTTCATTAAATGAAAAGACAGGTTTTAATAAAAATTCGTATTTTTTACTATCTATTAAAAAATGAAAATTTTCAAAAAATTAAAAAACTATCTCAAAGATATTTTTGATATAATAATTTAAAAATTTATTTTATTTTTTTAGAATAAATTTTCTAAAAGTATTAAAATTTAATTTTAAAATATGTTCACAAAGCACGACTAAACCCCATTTTAGAAAAATATATCTTTTCTAAAAATATTTTATTTTATTTTACATGATTCTTATTTTATTTCAAATCAGTAGATAATCATTGGATTTATTTTGTAAATATATAATCAATATAATTTTCATAATATTTTTATTACTATTCATACCCTCTAACATAACACCTAGGTTATAATGGTCATGTTTAAATAATAAAATTTTAATAGAGTATTGCATTTTATTTAAACAAGATATTGCATAAATCATAAGATATCAAAGAGATTGAATTTATTTAAAAATATATATATCTTAAAGTCTTGTATAGTTACACACTCTTCAAATATAAGTGTTTCATTTCATATGTGTTATCGAACATGGTGTTCCACTTTTAAAATCTCTGGGTGTCACACCCAACTTTTAAGAATGGTTCTAATAATGTATTGACTATGTAAATATGATATTTATAACATTATTATAATTTTGGAGATTATGTTATTATATATTATATATAAGAAATGGAACATTCATGACAATACGTGCATGATAAATCAAGGAAATTAACATGATAAACAATGAAAATAATGAAATATTATTAACAAACGGGTGGTAAAATGTTATATTAGGATCGTATATGATATTATAAATAATAATATAGTTATTTTATAAATAATTGTCTTATTTAAAACCATTATACAAGATCTTAAAGGACTTTCAACTAAATGTATTTGTGAGGTAAGGGATTTCATATGAATTTCCATTTCATTTCGATATATTTGTCAATATGCACCTATTCACTTATATGTGGTGTATAAATTTTCTCTTTCATGTATTTAACATTAATAATTTTTTTCTTATGATTATTAATGTTTCATTTAATGTTTATTATTCAAGGGGTTAAAATTTAAAATTTACCAAAGAGAAAAAAAAATTATTGGGCATTCTCACTTTATTTTTTGATTGTTAACATTCTCTTCAAACAATCACTTAATTACGATAATTTTTCATTGGAAATTACATTTATCTTTAATAACCATATTCTTTATTTCATGGGTATTATTATTACTTAAAATGTATACCATTTATACATATGGTTTTTAAGATGAAAATTATTTAATTAACTAGGTAAATATTAATAAATATATATTCTTTAATTAAAATTGATACTTTATAACAAGGAATATTGATTAATGAGTAAAATAAATTATTTGATATATGAGGAATTCTTTGAAAATATAGTTATAGGTGGGACCTACTTATATTTATCCCCTCGATGCATATACTGGTCTCATGAGACAAATAAGTTGGCAAAATCATATGGTTTTTTACTTACATTTTTAAATAGACTTTTGAAAGGTCTTCACAATAGAGGTATCATAATGTCTATGATCATGATGTCCAATAATTGAGAATTTCATTCGTTTATAATTTAGTTATTATTATTATTATCCATGATATTTTTAGATTGATATTATCTCGGGGTATATTTCATTCTCAGTTTACTGATTAAATAGAATGTGTTTTCAGTTATTTATCATCCCATATTTAATATTTATTATCCAATTATGTTAGTCAAGTTATTGGTAAAATGGAATGTATGTTCAGTTATTTACCTTACCATATTGATTATTTCATATTGATTCATGATAGATTCCACTGTATGTGACCCTTATTAAGCATTAGATATCACTGTTATTTTTTTTCCTTTCCTTGGTTTATAAAGATGAATCCTTTGAATGAGTCTCATGTATTCTATGCATTTTCATTTTTTATGTTTTATTTTTTATTCCAAATGTAAAATGTGTATCATGTATGTATCTTGTTCTCTAAAACTACAAAACCAAACATCCCTTATTTATATTACTCTTTGTATTTATGCCAACGTAATAATGTTAGTATTGGATCCGGGTTACTGGAATCAGTGTCATAATAGTTAATATCAAAGGAAGTTTAGTATAAACATTGGAAACTAGATTATGTAAAATATTGATTTGGGAACATAAAACTATGATAGAATTTGAGGATATGTATTTGAAGAAAATCCTAAGGTTTATGTAAGGAATAGATTATGTGGTTTTTATTATAAATACATCCTTTTCTGGATAATACAAGTGGACGTGGTTCTGGTATAGTTGTACCTACATTTATAAATCTAAAAAGGTCACATTAGGATTAACCTAATCATCACCTGGTGTATGAAAATATACCTTAAATTCCCCTTAGTTTGACACTCTCTTGAGATATTCTTTGGATAATTCACATTTTCTTTACAACCCATTATGAAGGATTTGAAAATAAATATATCCTTAATTAAACCAAGTTTATAATTCTAAAATTAATAATGCATAATTTATATTTAAATTTATTATTATTATTATGAAATATATAGAATTATACACTATGATTAAATATTTATAATTTTATAAGTTATTCCAGTATTTTTGGTTGATTAGAAATGGAACTTGGATGGAAGAAGTGTATCAATACTCATGGCTAATATAGTGATTTCCCTGATGAGTAAGTTATTATAGCTGGTATTTAAACTATGTAGATCATGGGTATATTAGTCCATATTAATCATGTTATAAAAAATAACCCCACCTAGATAGAGCATCCTATTCCATGGTTTCATTATCCAATGTTGGATTGTTTCATGTGACAGAAGCCCCCATCATTTGGTGGGAATACTGATCCAATAGAAGCTGAGTAATGGATTAGGTCTCTTAAGATGATATTTATGTAATTGGTATGTAATGAAAAGGAAAAGGATACACTTTCAGTGTATTTTTACAAAGGTGGTTATTTATCAATTCTGGTTATTAATCTAAAAAACTAGGGAGGAAGAGGATATGGAATTCATATAATGGAAATATTTTAAGGATAAGTTCTTAGAAAAATATTTCCATCATGAGAAACACACTGAAATGAAGATAAATTTATTCAGTTTAAAGAAAAATAAACAAAAATTTGATTCTGAGTATGAGGATACCATTACAAGGTTAGTTAGGTATGATGTGGTTTAAATATGTAACATGGAGTGAAAGATTGACCTTTTCTTTTATGGGATTAATAAAAGTCTCTAAATTTTGTTGGTCTCTCAAAAATTTTCACAGTATGATGATATATTTTTATATGACATCAAAATAGTTGATTAATTATCTATATCATATATATTCAATGGGAATCAATAAAACACGAGGTTTATTAAGAACTATGAAAAGGTGAATGCGTCAAAGATGAAGAGAATAATGAAACATTTTCTAAATTTTGAAAACTATGGAAATAATCCTCTAAGAAAAAAATTTAAGGTAATGGGAGTATATTATAAGTGTGGAGATAAGGTTCATCTTCACGAAGAATTAAAAGAGAAGAAAGAAAACATTTTTCTTTAGTGTTTCAATTGTATGGAGATGGGGAACTATAAAAATGAATGCCCCAAGAATCAAGGGGATATACCATAGACAATGCCAAGGGAATAAGTTCAAACTAATGTGATCACTACAATTGAGGTTAATATTCCCAAAGATGTGGTGACATGTACTTTAATCCTATATTCAAATTTTAATAATTCTTTATTTGATTATGGATCCTCATACTCTTTTATATCTTCCAATTTTTCCAAAAAAATAAATATTTCCATATCATATTAAAAAATAAGGTTTCAGTAAAACAAATTAATGGAAGGATCACTACAATAAGGATGTGTTATGGAGTCCTCATTATGACACATAAACATGATTTATTTGCTGACCTTTTTATCATACCTATAGTTTACTTCAATATAATCCTTGGTGTGTACTATATTTTAAAATATGATGCAAAAAATATATTTCAAGAGGAAGGAAATTACGATTCATAGTGAAGATATAAAATTATATTTCATTAGAGTAGAGACATCATCATCTGATACATGTCTAGATCCACTCATAGTAGCCTTATAGAGTGAGATTATCAAGGAAGAATAAAAGACATAATCTAGATATGGATAAGGTAATCTTCAAATTGAGTATATACATATTATATAGGAATAAATTGATGTATTTTCTAATAAATTACATGGATATCCACCAAATCATGAAGTCTAGTTTTCCATTGATTTAATACCAAATGTAAGACCAATATCAAAGAATCCCTATAGAATGTACACTATAGAATTATTGAATTTAGATAAAAAAATATAGGAGTTATGTGGTATAGTATTTATTATTCCTAGTGTTTCTCCATTGGGATCACTTATTCTCTGTGTTAAGAAAAAATTTGGATCCATGAATCAATTCATAGATTATAGAGAAATATATGTTATTATAATAAATATCAAGTATCATCTGCCTCTCATTGATGAATTATTCGATCAAATTCATAGATCCTAATATTTTTCAAATATTAAACTTCATTTTGGGTATCATCATTTTTGAATAATAAAGAAAGACATTCCAAAGAAAGGTTTCTAAATGATGTATGGATATTATGATTTTATAGTAATTCCATTGGGATTGAATAATGCACCAACATTTTTTATGGATCTAATGAATTGAGTATTCAATGAATATCATGATGAGTTTTTATGTCATTCATTGATGATATCATAGTGTATTCTGAAATCTATAAGACCATGAGAATAACTTGCAGATCATTCTTAAGGCTGAAGGAAGGAGTTATATGGGAAAATTTGTAAGCATTATTTTTTGAATTAAGATGTTTCTTCTCATTGGAAAATTATATCCATGAGAGGAATCTCAATTGATCCTATGAAGACAAATGCAGTCAAATAATGGCATACACCAATAAACATAACTGAGGTATGTATTTTCATTAGTTTGGATTGTTACTATTAGTGATTTTTTCATAATTTTTTTTCAATTGTATAACTCATTAAGCAATCCTACATATAAAGGGGTTAAGTTTAGTTGTAAAAATTAATGTGAATAATGTTTTTGATGAGATGAAGAGGATATTGTTAATGATCTGATTTTGAATCTACCATCTAGAAATGATGGGTTTCTAGTAACACATAAAGGAAGGTAATTAGTTGTTTCCTAAATGTGAAATGATAATTTTATTAAATATTCATCAAGTTAATTGAAGACTCATGAACAGAACTATCAAACCCATAATCTTGCGTAGTCATTTATAATCTCTTCTTTGAATATATAGAGAAATTATATCTTTGGTAAATGATGTGAGATATACATGGATAATAAAATCCTAAAATACATATTTTCATAGAAAGTGATCAATAAGAGATAAAGGATATGGCTTGAGCTACCCAAGGCATCTGATTTCATAATACACTACCACCCAGGGAAAGAAAATAAGGTAACAAATGCATTTATTAGGAAAGATCGTGTAATTTTTTCCTAAATATTGATTGAGAGGGGTCTTATGTTCATAGATCTAGTAATGATGGATATGGTAAATATTAAGAAAAGATATACATCACTCCATTTTCAAATTATTGTGAAACTACCTTTATTATAAAGGATAAAAAGTTATCAATTAGATGATGAGAAATTTTAGAAGAAAATTAAAGCTATAAATGATAGAAAATTATTAGGCTTCATTTTTGAATATGTTATACTAAAATTTCGAAATATATTATGTGTTTCATTTATATTTGAGCTAAAAATTAAAATGTTGGTTGATGCCCATAGTTCATACTTCTCTATACACACTGGTAGCTCAAAGAGGTATAGGGATTTGAGGGAATATTTTTTTTGGGATAACATGAAGCCAGAAATTACTGATTATGTTTCAAGATGTTTGGTTTTTCAAAAAGTGAAGTTTTTGAGACATAATCCTAAAGTATCCATTAAAACTTTTATGATTCCATTTTGGGAATTGTATGACATAATTATGGACTTTGTCACCAGACTACAAAATAATCCTTGAAAGAATAATGCAATATGGGTTATTATTGATCACCTAACCAAATATGCCCATTTCCTCTCCATAAGAGAATATTCTCCTATTGAGTACCTCAAAAATATCTATATTAATGAGGTTTTAATACTTTATTGTAAACATATCTTGATTGTTTCTGATCATGATCCCCATTTTACATCGAAATTCTTAAATATTCTTTATAAGGATCATGATACTGGGATTCATTCGAGCACTACCTACTATCCTCAAACTGAATGATAGTCTTGAAGGACTATTCAATAATGGATAATGTTTTGAGGTTAAGCTCAATTGACTTTATAGGAATGTGTGATTAGTATTTACCTTTCTTATATTTTTCCTATAACAATAGTTTATATTCAAGTATTAAAATGGACCCATATGAAGCATTATATAAAAAGATATGTCATACTATGACTTGTTAGGTTAATTTTTTTTGAAAGAAAACTTGTATTCCCAGAACTTTTTTAAGAGAAAAAAATAATGGTAAAGACTATTAAGGCTTTATTAAAGCAACTCATTGTATTAAAAGGAGTTATGCCAATAATTGGGGGAAGTAATTGGAATTTAAAGTGGGAGATCATGTTTTATTGAGGGTATCTTCATGCAAGGGTGTCATATGGTTCAGTAAGAAAGGAGAACTAAGTGTTGGGAACATTGTAACCATTGAGACTCTAGAAAGGATTATAGTTTTTACTTACTATTTTAAAATGCCACCAAGTCTCTCAAAAGTACAGGATGTGTTCCACATATCATTGTTAAGGAAGTACATAACATACCCAACGCATGTTCTCACCTATGATTAAATATAATTAGAAGAAAAAATATATTATTATAAAGAAATCATTCATACACTAGACACTAAATATAAGGTATTGAGGAATCATAAAACTCTATTGGTTAATATAATTTGGAAAAAATCACAAAATGGAGGAAGTAATGTGGGAACCAAAGTATGTCCGGAAGAAGAACTACAATCACCTGTTTAGAAGTTAATATCCAGGAAATTTAAAGGATGATGTTTTTGTGGGAGGGAAGAATATAAAACCCCAATACTTTATTATATTTTTCATTATAAATAAATTCAATCTCTTTTATAGCTTGTGATGTACACAACATCGTCTTTAAAATAAACACGATACTCTATTAAAATATTTTTTAAACATGACCATTATAACCTAGACATTATGTTAGTGGGTGTGAATATAAATAAATAAATTATGAAAATTATATGTTTTACACATGTATAAAAACAAATTCAATGGTAATCTATAACTACAAATAAAATAAGAATCATTTGAATGAAAAAGGAATGTTTTCTGAAAAAATAATATTTTTCAAAATGAAAATTTAGTCGTTCTTTGCACACATAATTTTTAATTAATTTTTACCAACTTAAGAAAATTTATTTAATAAAATAAACATAATTTATGAACTCATAATGTCAAAATTATCATATAGTCAATGTTTGGGGTTAATCTAAGATGATTCATTTTTTGATGAATATTGAAAAATACTGACATTTATTGAAAAATACATTTTTTCAAATTATTTAGAAAGATAAATTATTTTTCAAGTAAATTTAGTTCAATTATATTTTAATCAATATAATTATGGTAATTTAAATCAATTTCATATTGAATATTTATATGAAAATCCTTTATACTTATGAGAATTTTCTCTTTGGAAACCCACTTTTTTGTCGCGTCCATGGGTATAATTTTAAATTGGATTCTTCCACTTCCATGAATTGAATTTTTAAGAATATATTAAATATTTTTAATCAAATTAGTTTATATTATCAAATAATTTCAAAATAATATTTGTCCATTATGACTAGTAAAGGTATTAAAAATTAATTATCGCGGTTAATGTAAAAACTAATTTATCGGGGGTTAAACTAAAAAGATAAGGAATAAAATTAAATTGTGAAAAACCCATTTATAGTGATACTTAGAACTTATCACCTATAAGGTTATATATTTAATAATTTTTAGGTTTTTGGAATCATGAATATTTCTTTGTAATTGATTCTTTCCAAAAATTTCATATATGTCATCTTCCCAACTTATAAAAGGTCACTCACTCTCCTCCACTCTTCACATGTAAAAATCCATTTTGATTATAAAATACATAAAAAATATATTATTTAATCTCCTATAACATCCTAATTCACATTATTTCATCATAAATCCATACTATAATGGTGTTTTGTGCAAACCTAAAGAGGATGTTTGAAGAAGATGTGACATTCTTAAATGATTGTTTTTATTTTATTTATTCTTCCACCTCCTTAAAATATTATTCAATCATGATAGTATAAAAATGAAAGTATCTACCATATAATTATATTTTATTATTTCAATTTTATAACTTATATCTGTCTCCCCTTCCATCAAATGGGAAACGAAATCGTCGATTGTGTGTACAAAGGACTCCCACCTCACAAACCGATGTAATTATTTTTCCATCAACACCTCGCATGGTCTGATACACTAATGGGTTTAATGGATATATAATATATTTGTGATATAATTAAAATAATTTAATTATAATATCATATATACATTCTTACTTTTCATTCCATTTAAAATATGATAGCATCGCTCGTGTGTATGGAGAACTACCCCCTCACAAACCAATGTGGTTCGTTTCTCAATTATTCTTTTCATGGAAGGTAATTGATATAAATTTTAGTTTATATATGTGATATATATGAAATGATATTATTTTTTAAAATTAATATATCATACATATCCTTACCCTTTCACCTGTTAAGGGAATGATGTCATCGCTCATTCATATGTAAGACTTATCGTCCCCATGAAGTAATGCTATTTATTTTCCATGACAAAATTTTAAGAATGGTTTTAATAATATATCAACTGAGTAAATATGATATTTATAAAATTATTATATTTCTATAGATTATTTATTTATAAAAAATGGACAATAACTATAAGTGTTATGAAAAAACAAGAATTATAGAACAAGGCAATTAACACCCATAACAATGAAAAATATAAAATATTTTTAGCAAATAGGTGGTAAAATGTTATAATATGATCATAAATGATATTATAAGTATGAATATAGTTCTGTTAAAAAATAATAGCATTCTTAAAATAATTATACTAGAGGTTAAATCACAAAAGGAATCATTAGGTAAGGGATTTCGTCTCAATTTCCATATCATTAAGTCATATTTGTTAATATGCCCCTATTCACATTTATATGGTGTATATACTTCCCTTTTTATCTATTTAACATGAATAACTATTTTTTAATGTAAATTAATTTTTTTTCATGTATATTATTCTAGGGCTTAAAATTTTAAAAGTTTCCAAAGAGGTGAAAATTATTGTATATTCTCTCTTTCTATTTTGATTGTTAACTTTATCTTGAAATAATCACTTTCTTATTATCATTTTTCATTATAAATTATATCTCTCTTGCATGTACATATTATTTGTATCATGGATATTATTATTTCTTAAAATTTATTCTATTTATACATAAGGTATTTACATTGAACATCACTTAATTAACTAGGGAAATATTGATAAATATGTATTCTTTACTCAATATGGATATTTAATGATAATACATATTAATTAATGAATTATATCAATTATTAAATATATGAGTAATGATTTGGACATGCATTTATGGGTGGGGCCTGGTTATATATAGTGTCTCAATGTATCGAATGGTCTCATGAGACAAATTAGTTGGCCTAATCAAATGGTTTTTTCCCATAGATTTAAATTGTCTTGTGAAAGGACTTAACATTAGTGGTAACATGATTCTTAAGATCTTGATTTCCAATAATTAATCATTTACTTCATTTAGAATTTAGTTATTATTATTATCCATGACATTTTCACATTGATATTATCTATAAGTTCATTACATTCTCAATTTATTAATTAAATGAAATGTGTTTTTAGTTATTTACCTTTCTATATTGATTATGTTTTGTCTAATTATTTTAGTCAAGTTGTTTATTAAATGGGATGTTTGTTAAGTTATATACCTTTCCATATTGATTATTCCATATGGATTCACGATATCTTCCAATATACGTAACCCTTAGTGGGGATTTGAACTCACCATATTTTGTTTTCTTCCCCTAGGTTATGAAGAATAATCCTTGGAATAACTTACAGAAATGATGAGAAAATTATTTTGTTATGTTTTATTATATATTACCAATATAAAATTGTTATCATGTTTGTATCTAGTTCCCTAAAACTACTAAACTGATTGGCCCTTTGGAATTCTACCCTTTGTTTCTATGCCAATATAATAAAGTAGACATCGGCTCTGGGTTACTGGAGTTGGGATCATTCAAAATTTCATTTTAATTGGTTTAGAATGTAACATACCTAAATTTCATGAAATAAATTCTTTGAATAAATATAATTTCTTCAAAATCTTATGCTAAACACAGCACTGAGTTTTAAAAAATTGTAATATAGAATTAATATTATTATTTAATCATGATTTTTATAAACTAGCCATTAAACATGGAAGTATGAATAGGAATAACAACATTTTAAATATTATGTATAATTATTTTAATAAAATAATTTATATTGATAAAAAATTACTTAATTTTTACTGAAGTCTTCATAAGTTTTGAAAATATTATTCTCTCAAAAAATGTTTTATTGTTTTCTACGAAAGGGTAATAAAAGTAATTATTTTCAAATTTTAGAAAATTTATCTGAAAAAATAATCATTATTTTTTAAAAATGAATGTAATAATTATCTTTGGGTGATTTTTTTATAATTTTATAAAGATAAATTTTTTTATGATTAATAAAAAATAAATATTTTTATTAAAAACTTCTTTTTAGTTTAATGCATTTACAAGACCGATTAAATTATAATATGGTTTTATAAGTAAAATTAGTTCAAAAATATTTTTATTAATCCAATTTAGGTCATTTGATCGATTTTATATTGAATTGTTATATTAAAATATTTTATACTTATGAATATTTTCTCTTTGGAAAGCCTCTTTTTGACGTGTTTGAAAGATTAATTTTAAATATAATTTACCCACCTATGTAATTTGAATTTATAAAAATGTATTTCACATTTATAATATTATTTATTAATATTATATAATAAGGTAAACATAATTTTTTTATCAAAATGAATAGTAAAAAATAGTAAAAATTAATTACCAAGGTTAATCTTAAAACCAGTTTACCATGGGTTAAACTAAAATGATTAGGGGTAAAACTGTTGATCATCTGTATGGAAGACCACTGCCTCGTGAATCGATGTAATTTGTTTTCCATAAACATCTATCATGGATATATATAGTGATGGATTTAACACATTTATGTGATATTTATGACATAATTATATTTATATAATTATAATATCACATATACCTATTATCCTTTCATTTTATGGGAATATGATAACGTCACTTATGTGGATGGTGGACTACCAACTCGTGAAGCGACGTGATTCACTCTTGACATATTCTTTACAAGGAAAGTAATAATAAATTTTTTAATAAAAATATGTGATATATATCTCATTAAATGTATTTGAAAAAGGTAATATGTTATTTATATTACTTTAATTTCATCATTTGAGAAAATGGAAATAGTGTTCATGCATATGTACGGTATACCATCTCCATGAACGGTGTGATTCATTTTCTATATATAAATTTAATAGATTACTCTAAATACATATATATTGATTTTATATGAAATTTATATCATGATTAACATTCTAGGGTTGATGGAACCATGATCACAATATAAGGATCGATAATACTAAACTAAGACAGATGTGGAAAATAAATCAGTTATTACCTGAAATGTGAGTTTAACAAGGAATTGTTAATAAATGGGAAATAAAAGGTCATAATTAAATAATATATGTTATGATATATAATATTATAGTTTAGTAAAAAAATCATAATAAAATTTTATTAATTATATATGATGTTCAAACATGTTTGAAGAAAGTGTTTTCTTAACTTAAGGGATTTCTACTCTCCCTTTTATGTATAGGCGACATATGCCATATTCATAACTTGTTTCTTATATGTGGTGTATATACTACCAAATTGATATGTTATATCATTAATATAATTATTTTCATTATATTTTATGTTTTATTTTATGTTATTATTTAATGATTATTATTATTTAGAAGATTCCAATGTGATAAGGGATTTTCATCTCAATTTTATTTCCATGAGACACATGCCTTATACAACACTTGTTACTTTTTTGTGGTGTATGTAATTAAAATTAATGTATCTTATAATATATATCATGATAATAATGAGATATACATATCCATCTAATGTTTTTCTTTCATGGGTCTTATAATTCAAAATATACCAAAGTGGAAAAGGTTTAATGTTACAATCTCATTTTCTATTTGGATTGATTATATTATGCTTCCAATAATGCGATATTATGATTTAAAACTCAAATAAACTCAATAAAGTATATCTCCTTTTGTTATTTAAATAAATTACATGTTCTTATTAATTTTCCTCTCTTTTTTTACTCAATATTCCCAAATGATTTTTTAAGGACTCCCAACTTCATTTATTTCTTCCGACGAAAATCCTTTTTCATCCATGTCATTTTTTTTAAATGTTTTAAATAAAACTTTTTTAATTATACATTTATTTATTAATTCAATTTTTACCCATCTTTTACTTTTAAAAAAAATTATTAAAGGAATGCTCATGTCATTTTACAAATAAGTCCCTTTTTTATTTTACCAAATATATGAAAGGAATATTTGATTTAACATGTATGAAATGAATGATATTTATCAAAGTTATGATCTATGAATGTTTTAAAGATTCCATTATAAGTTTTAAATGTTATTTTTTTCAAATAAAATGAATTTCATAATGTTTTTTGAATATTTAGTTTTGAAAATTTAATTTTCAAAGTGAAAATGTTATTTTACTCATGAAATGATCTAAGTGATATTTTAAAATAATTTTCCATATAATTTTACATCCTTTGATGTTACTTAATTTTTAAATGGGATATAATCTAATGATTCTATACTCATTTTTTCCCTATATGGTTTATGTTTATGATGAAAATATTTTTATGAAACCTGTTCCTTTTCCAAAGATTATTATGTGATGAAATTATGAAATTTTTATGAAAATCATGCCTTTTTTATGGGTTATGATACTCTGAAATAATGAAATGTTTATGAATCCAATTTCATTTCAATGGTTTATTCTATGATTAAATGTTTATGAAAATAATTTATTTTCATGCTTTATGATATGATGAGTGTTTTATGTTCTTATGGCACAAAATTGTATGAATAATGTGATGGTTGGGACCTATATCTCCCTCCAATTAATTATTTAAATTATTGTATCTAATGATATAGATATTATAAACAAGATTATGTGCTTGATCCACTCTAGTAAAGAGGTTGATGGGCTTGATCCACTATTCAAAATAGGTGATGATTCCTGATCTGATATGAAATGGGTAATAGGTTATGATGCCAAATCTATTATGAAATGGGAAACAAGTTTTGATTATATATATTTTATGATTTTATAGTTTTAATTGTTAACCATAACATATGAAATGGCTTCTATACTTATAATTTTTCCATGATTATATGACATGAACTTATAGTTCATGATTTATATATAATTATTTCTCACTATTATGGTACATGTATTTTGAAATGATAATGTTTTATGTCATGGATCATGCTTATGATCCATGATAGATTAGGTAATAACTTTGTAAATTATATTTATAATATCATGCCATTATGCTTATCTTATGCTTTCATATTAACATCGATTGATATCATCAATGTTTACCCTTACTAATTATCTAATCTCACCCTTTATTATGTTTCCTTTACCTAGGTTATAGAGAAAGGTTTATGTAGGGTATGTCGATGAAGAGTACTAAATGATAAATATTTATGGGATATTTTGAATATCTTGCATGAAATAAAAAGGAATGTGTTTCTAGTATCAAAAGACACTAAAAATTTATGGTCCTTGGGCATGTATTTGTGACATTTATTTAATATTAATCTAAAAAGATATAATATTTATGCATAAAAATCTTGTGCCTCTATAATTTCTACAATTGGAATAAATGGGGTTTTTTGTTTTTTATTTATTTTTGTCCTTAAATCAAATTTTATTGAATTCTAAGGGTTTGAAAAATTGTTCGCGTGGGTTTTCAAAGATACATTGGTAATTTTAAATGATTGTTGGGAATGTTTTTGTATTTTCAAGAGGAATTTAAGTTTTTTAAAGTGGCCTATTTAAAATGGTATTATTCTCTCCATGTGAAATTGATCATAAGGCCTCATAGATTTATATCAGTTTTTAAGTGATTTCTAATAAAGAGCTCAATTCTGGAATGGTTTTGAAAATATGAATTAATGACTCAACATTAAAGTACGCTTGAAAATGATATTATAAATGGTGTAAAATGGATTGGCATCCCTTGAATATTTCAGAAGACCCATTATGAAATTATTAAAAGTGTTCTTTAAAATTATTTTATGCCCTAATTTTTGCCCGTTATTTATTATCATGATAGGAATTAATCTTACAAGGGGGAAGATTCATAGTGTTATTTTATTTTTTGATTCTTTATAATGATGAAATGAAATGGTACATTTCTTATGTTACTATACAAAGAGAGATGAAGTTTATTTCAATTGGTTTAATTGTTATTCAATATTTTAACGACCATGTTCCTTGTTTATTTCTCACCTATTCAATTGATGTATGAGGAATCCTTGGGAACTAATATATGGACACAATTAGTGCATCACTAGGTCAGATACCAAACTATCTAATGTTATAGTTTATATTTCTCTTTTGTTAATGGATCATGAACAATGGAAGTTGAGTGCTCTCAGTATGGATTATGTATTTTGTTTCTATGCCCATCCCGGAAGGATTAAGTGTCCTAGATAGTCCAACTTTACTATTGAGATTATATAATACTTCTCTAAGGCTAGACCATGGTTTTAATTTACCATTTCTATATCATGTTACATGAGACTAATTGATTTTCTCATGACACATAGTAGCCATTGAGGATTGTCCATAGGATCTCATTCATTGTCCTGATTGTGTCCCCTAACCCTTATATGGTTATTTGGTACCATTTATCTTTTATATTCATTGTAATATATTTATATATTGTTATGTGGTTTTTATTTCTTATTTCTATAGTTTTTTCAGTTTTTACTTTTAAACTAATTTATAAAATAGATTAGAAATTATGTTTTTAAATGTAAAAAAAACAATATTATGTTCTAAAAGTTATTTGAAAAAAATCATGGAAGAAGGAAAGGATTTGGTTTTACTCATGAACATAAAATTCCTATTATGATGATTTGAAATTGTTTTAAAGGATTGTTTTGGATTATTTCTTGGGTTTGAAACTACAATTTATATTTGGATGACCCTCATTTAGTTAAGAGGTATTTAAATTATTTTTTAAAGAAAAAGTCATAAATCATGATTCTAGATTACTTTAAGCTTTCTCTTGTGATAAAGGAAAATAAATATTTTATAATTTATGTAAAAACCAAAATTTATGAAATGTATTATGAAAGTAGATACTTTGACTCTTTCATGGAATCCTACTATTCATTTGTTTCTCAAACCCTATATATAAAGTATTGTGTATTTTTATATATTCCTCTTATGTTTTTCTATGAGGTGACTAGTTTAGATCCCATGCAATGTATTCCCATTTGGGTATATTTTTTAGCATGTCATAAATAGTGATGAATATTATAGCACCCTGGCCGGGGTTCTAGTTAATCTGTGATCCCGACTAGTGGGCCACTGGGCCGTAGGGTGTGCCTCCCTATTTGTCAAAGGGTGTCAACTAGCAGCGAGTGTCTAATTAGGTGATAGTGGAGAGACTAAAACCTATAGTAATGATAATAATAATGGTATATATATAACACATTATAATAATGAACATAACAGTATTAGAAAAAGAATAAACACAATAGAATCATATAAAACAGGAGTATTAATAATAATCCCAATGTAATCATACCATTTGTAGATAAATAAACATGTCATGACATGTGATACAAAATTATATACAAGAAAGGTCTCTTGTGGCTGACCATTAAGTAAATATATATATAATCCCAAAAAGGAGGTCCATATCAATTCAGAGTATCCACCTAGCCTAATACCATCCATCCCATGCAAATTTAGTACATCCATGATCTGTAAAGTCCATCTCCTAAGTCTGATCCCATACATGATTTCAAAACCATATAGTCTACATGCGTCCTGAGGGTCCCATGTAGGGTGTGTGTATGAACTCATTAGGCCACCACCATTATGTTCGTATCTTACATCCATAATTATAGAAGTTCATGTATATGTATATAACTAGTAGAAACTCACACATAAAATAAATAACCCATTACACTTGTGCTCAACAGCCACAAGTGAGTGTTTACCTTATTTGGATAACACTTGTATGTCTCTAAATACATTCCATTAGATATATGTTTTTATACACTACATATTAGCAATGATATATATGTACTAATGAGGACCTATGGCTTAGTGTATAGGAATTGATATAAGAATATCATGAAAATAGATACCTAAATATTTTCCCCTAAACACACCACTAGCTCATCATGCCATATAAAATCTCTTATTCCATCAATCAAGTAACCAACATCCCAATAGTAGACCCATAAACATGTCCCAGGTCCGTTGGACCGAAATTTAGAAAGTCATTGTCAGCTTAACAGCCCAAAAACCCGAGACATGATGATATACATCCTCTAATTAATAATAAATCCATATCAGCTCAACATTCCTACATCATGATGCATGGTGATATCCATCCTATAATAATCTTAGCATGTTAGCCTCAATTATAAAGGTGAGCCTCATCCCCCAGCTGATGGACAAAAATACTATCAACTATGGCTTTTTACGGTTATCAACTCCTCCATAACTAATGGTCAACACTATCCCCTAATATGAAATAACTACAGTGTCCGCCCACAATGAGTGGTCAACACCACCTCAACTGAATCCTATCTATGTGAACACAATTCCAATGGTAACATTAGCCAACAACTGTGAGTGTAAATCACCATAATTTCTTAAGCCACACCATATATAAATCTCATTTCCTCCTATAAAACACATCTCCCAAATGTTGACAGTCAACACCATTTTAAGTCTTGCAAACCATGCCCTCATTCCCAAATACCTCGTTACCTCAATCCCAACAAACCATGTTACTTCAACCTAGTAATCATCTTCACCCCATATATCCTTTTCCACATCCTCATCCCAACAAACCATGTTGTATTAGTCCTTTTGGTGAGAATCGCCTCAATATATCAAGCCATTCCCATCACTCTCCCAAGGAACCAATGACATCATATAAAATTATAATCAATTTAGTTAAACAACTAGACTATCCTTCTCAATTGGTCAAGATCCCATACTTGGATTAGCATAATTAAATAGGATAGATAATACCCATCAAAATCCCATGACATCAAGTAAATAACTTAAGGACCAAAATTAATTTATTAAGGGTCTCACTTGGAAAACCCACATGTCTATATTTAAGAAAAACACACACAAAATTCATTATATTTAAGGATAAATCTAGAAACCACCTACCTTATATGTGCATTCACTCACTCTTTGAATACTTACCTATAAGTCAATACATATAGTAAGAAAATGGATTTTTAGACAAACACCTTGAAATAGGGAAAAAGAGTAGGTATAGATTTAGTATTCTCTATGGTGAGATAAATAAGGAATATAAGTAAGATCTAAGAAGAATCCATGGCCACTTATGAATATTAATTCATAGCTTAGTCACAAGAGGATTCTCATGTCCTAGAGGAAGGGAAATGGGAGAGCTATGTGGCTTGGAGGAGTGATTTATGAAGGAGTAGATAAAAGAGGATAAATCCTATTAAATAATCACATTTAAAAATGGTCATTTTTCATCTTTAAAAAGTTTCATGCTTGCCATGTATTTTGGAAGACTGTGCACTAACTGTGAAGTACTCACTATCCTAAAGGAAAAAAACACATGCATAGTCTGGTAGCACAGTTTGAAAAACCATGCACCAACCATGTGGGTGACTATGAACACCTACACTCTAGCACACACTTTCCTGGATGGAGAAACACGGTTTAATATAACCACTTCCCTTAAAAATAGACCATGTAGTTTAGGTTGAATGGTTAGAAAAATTGTGATCCTATATTGGTCTTTCCTAAAATTGGTTTTTCATAGCATGGTGCTTCTGAAACACATTCAAACTCTTGAGGCACTCGCCAATCATTAAAAAATTTCAAAAAACCAATTTGAAGCATTAAAACACTTGGAATTAGGTTCTAAATCCTAGAATTTATGTTGTCTCATCCACTCGCTATGAAAAATTCAATATGTTTGTGAATTTCAGCCTGCTCAAAAACCATGGATGTTATTACCACCCCACCTTAAGATAGCGCATCATTGAGCTATGTGGTTTAAATTTGAGATGGTATTTAAAATACCCATCTCATACACATTACCATGGTCTACCTCGGTTATTAGTATGGTCAATTCTCCTTGTGGCACTCCCTGCCTTTGAAATTACCTACCTGGTCACTTATCGGACCAAAAAAATCAAATATTTTGATGGTTCCACCAACCATCCCTGAACATACATGTCCTCCCATGACACCAACGACTCCCAAATATCATCATATTTCCAAATGTATTGCATCACAACTAATGATCAAAATTAAACCCATATCATATATATATATATATATATATATATATTAATTCCCAACATTGTTTCAATTCTATGAACCTCATTAAAACATGAATCACACTCGATGCCCATATACTAACTGATGCTTAGTTTGTCCAATTACAATGTGTGCACCTCATGTGCCCATATAATTAATTCCCAAGAAAATTTACTCATGGCATGATAATGGCATACCTATAACCATCATCAGATCCTTGGCCTACTCTGAACCTTCCTAATCAGAAGCATGAACCTGACCTAAAACCCAACTACCCAGGGCTTATCCTCTTAGTAGAGCTACTCCAACTACCAGACACTAACCCTACTACTTGTTCTATATATCCCTTCCATGAACTAATAATGACATAGAATCTTGGATACCATCTCTTTGTATTATTCCTGGTCCCAATTCATATCCATGTGTCTTACATGTTCCCTGGATCCCAACTATCTGAGAATGATTCCTTCAGAACCTCTCTACATTCCCCATATGGCCCCATGTCTGTAACTCCTTTGGAGTCCACTAACACTAATTCCAAACATTCCCTAGATGAACACACTATAATGACACCATCAAAGAACCTTTGCTCGGTCAACTACCCGAGTCTCTAACCTGACTACATAAATGGGACTCCTCATGAACCTGATTTCGGTTACTTTATGTATCACTACTAAGCTAACCTGACACCATCACCCAGCTCAAATACAAATGGCCTATCAAGTTTCTCTTTGCTATCAGTGTCTAGTTCACTACCTATGAGAATGAGGTTTGTCTAAAGATGTTAACCATCGCCCTAATGGAATGTCGTAAACCATCCTCAAACACCTCGCCATGGGGATGTTCTCACCCACCATAGATGGATCAAATCAGGATATATCTGTGAAATTCACCATATAATCCATAATGGATGTATATCGCTATTGTAGGTTCATGAACTCATGGGATTGATCATCCATCAATATCTTTTGGAAGAATTTATCTAAGAAACTAACCTCAAAATTATTCCAAGTCACCACCTTATGCCTCCTGACCTACTCATGTATGTTCCACCAATTCTTTGTCATTACTTTGAGCATATACATAGCCATATCTACCCTACAACCTAAGGATATATCAAGAATATTGAATATCTTCCACACAGAATTGATCCAGTTCTCAACTACATACGGTCAACCCTCACCCTAAAATAATGGTTTGTGCTGAGACTGGAACTCATGATTTAGATAATCCATGGATGGATCAGCTCTCTAATCTCCCTATCAACACCCTATATGAATCACAATAATATCTCCTTGAGTTTCTCATCTAACCATGGACCAAAATTTACCATATTTGGTAGCTTCCCCACCTTTAACAAAGCTTGTACCAGGGGTTCATGATCATTATGACCCTTAAGGTCCTTATCACGATCCTAGAGGGCCCCATATCATGCACGCTCTAGCAAAAACATATCTCTTCCCTCCTAATGCTCTATTGGAATTTGGATAGGTGGAATCATGCTGATGACTAAACACCATGGTCGATCAATTATAATAGTCATATATATATATATATATATATATATCATAGATAGTTAAAGATATAATAGGCAGTGCATCTCACAACACTTACACTCACCTACCACACCCATGTCACATGACATACAGCCTCATGGCCCCCTACCTACACATAATAGAGTTAATCATAACATATAATCTGACCTCATTCCCCCTTTCCTACCCATAATAGAGTCAAGAATCACATATCATGCATATCAAGATATCATCAACCTAAGGTGGCTATGTAGAATTCCTTCGAATGTCTATAGAGGAAATCTCTATTTATATTTTTTTGTTTTAAATGGATAACCCCTTTGTTATTTTCCCTACCTACCCATGAAAAATACACGACCATATATATACCATATACACATAGCATCACATACTAGTATCATTGGGGAGCACATACCAGGGTTGGATGAGTAAAATTCCACCAAAAACATTAAACAGGAAAACACTGTTTAGATTTTTGTTGAAACTTTAAATAGCCCAACCCTCCTTAACATATTATTGGTTCCCATTGACAATCACAATCATAAACACACATTACATGGGCCTATGTTCCTACCATGATGCATAAATACTCCTACCTTTAAATACTAGGATAATGGCCAAAATCTCATAATCTAATAACATCACACCCAATTGTTTAACTTGATGTGGAAATCAATCAACTGTAAAAGTGAAAATTATAACATCAATTTCTAACCCCTAGAAAATCGGTTTGTCCACTATGAAAGGGGATGCATACACCAAAACATGAGCTCTTTACCTAGTTTTGACTGTATCCTAGTCTCCAGTATACTATATCCTAAATATTATGTCTAAAAAGGAAAAGAAACTTCTATGATACCATTTTTTTCTCCTTGGTCTAGGATCTACTTAATCTATGCTCTGGGCATGTGGGCCATTAGGCCTTAGGCACCCCTTCTAGTATGCCAAAGGCTACTGACTAGCAGTGAACGTATGATTAGGTGATAGTGGGTATATTATACCCTCTAGTGATGATAATAATAATATTCTATATATATATAACATAGTTTAAGGAGGACCATAACAGGAAATGAAGCAAAATAAACACAACATAAGCATATACAACAACAATAGTAATAATAAACCTAAAGTAAACATATCATTTATAGATAGATACACATATCATGATAGTTTATACAAATAGATAGATATGTAGGGTCACAAATAGAGTACCATATATATATATATATAATCCCAAAAAATAAGTCCATATCGATGCAGAAGAAACCACCTGGTCCACTACCATCCATCACATGAAAAATAAGTACATCCCTGATCACTAAGGTCTGGCTCTTGGTTCTGAACCCTTACCTAATCTCAAAAACATAAAGTCTACACAAATTCTAATGGTACCACATAGGGTGTGATTATGAACTCATTAGGCACCACCAATATGTTCCTATCTTACATCCATAATTACACAAGTGAATGCATACATAAATAAATAGCAGCAACTCAAACATAAAAAAATAACCCACTCCACTTATGCTCAATATCCACATGTGAGTGTTAAAACTCTTCATCCAATTCCATTATACCTTTGAATACATTCCATCAAATATATGTTTTCTATACACTATGTGTATAAAAAGATATATCTACCCTAGAGAGGACCTATGGCTTATTGAAGAGGGATCCACATAAGTATATCATTCCTGGGGGGGCTCAAGATACTCTCATATATATATCACCAGCACCTTGTGGAATTTGACTCCTCTCATTCCATTAATCATGTAACCAGTGTCCCAACATCACACCCATCAATATGTCCCAGGTCCCTCAAACCTCCATTTATAAAGTAATCATAGACTTCATGGATTTACATCCCGAGGAATGAATATATCCACCCTCCAATGAATAATAAATCTCTATTGTCTCAACAGCCTGATGTCCCAAGGAATGGTGATGTTCATCCTCCAATAATCCTATCCCACTGGCCTCAATTATAATGATGAGCCTCAACCTCCAACCGATGAAATCAAATACCTTCAACCATGGATTTCTATAGTGATCACATTCCCCATAAGTTATGGTCAACACCATCCCCTAAGACACTATAATTATAGAGTCCTCCACCCATAATGATTGGTCAACACCACCTAAACTAATTCCTATCAGTGTGAACATGACTCCAACAGTAATATTAGCCAACAATAGTGAGTGGAAATCACAAAAATTTCTTAATCCACACCATTATAAAACCATGTTTCCTTTTATGAACCATGCATCCCAAATCTTGATGGTCAATAGCATCCCAAGTCCCATGGGCCATGACCTCAATCTTGATAACCTCATATCCTTGATCCCGACAAACCATGTTTCCATAAACTGGTGATCATCATCACCTCATATATCTCGAGTCATTCCATAATCCTGAAAAACCATTTCATCATAGTCCCAATGATCAACATCACCTCAATACCTTAATCCATTCCCATCGTGTTCCCAGGGGACCAATGAAATAATATGACATTAGGATCAATTTAATTAAACAAACAGACTAAACATACTAGTTAGTAAAAATCCCCATACCCAATATAAAATAATTAAATAGGATAGAGCATACCCATTGACATCTAATAACATCAATTAAAAAAATTAAATACAATAATTAATTTATTAAGGGTCTCACTCAAATAACCTACATGTTTTCATTTAAGTTCTCACCCTACGACACCCATATATTTAAGTAGAAATATAGGTACCGCCTACCTAAGACTCATAAGAACTTTCTGGTCTAATACCGACCTCTAACACAAGCAGTCTCAAAAGAAAACATATTTTTATCCAAACACCCTGAAAATAGGCCAAAATATCTTACATGGATTTAGCATTCTGTATAGTGAAATAAATGAGGAATAAAAGCTAGAGGCATAAATTCCTTTCCCTGAGAAATCCATGGCCACTGGAAGATCTTGATTCGGAGATCAGATGAGAAAGGATGCTCAAAGACTAGATGAAGGGAAATGGTATGAGCTCCATGTCCTGTAGGAGTGCTTCGTGTGAGAGGATAGAAAAGAGGATAAATCCTGATAAATATTTGGAGGGAAAATGGTCATTTTATCATCTTTCAAAATCTTCAAGATTAACACTTGGTTTAGAAAACTATGAACCAACCATGCAGTTCTCATTGTCCAAATACACCTCGCACGGTGGGGCTGCATCTGGGTAGGTGACTTGAAACACCTACACTCCAGTGCACACTTTTCTAAAAGGGGCCACATGGTTTAATCTAACCATTTCCTTTAAAAATATGATTCACGGTTTAGGCCTCATTGTTATAAAAACCATGTGTGTCATTTTATCCTTCCAAAAACTAGGTTACCAGAGATCAGTGCTTATAAAACCTATTCAAACACTCAAGGCACTCACCTATCATCAAAACCCATCTAAAATCAATGCCATGTAGTGCTCAAACTCATGGAATTAGGTTCTGAATCCCAAAATTTATGTTTTATTGTCCACCAAATAATAGAAATTTAAAAAGTTTTGGAATTTAAACATGCTCAAAAACCCAAGTCATCACACATCTTAGTCCGTATGGAGTATGTGTTGGATATATTTGAGTAACATTCTATTTGTTCTAGGTATTTTGTATCAATCAATTCATCATGTTTTATTTTTTATTTTTTTCTCATAGTATCTACTTCTAATATATATTATTTTGTGATCAAGTAGTGTGTTTTGGATGAATATTCTCTTTTATCCCATGTTTTATTAGTCAGTTTATTTGTATTATCTTATATGATATTCATGGATTTCTAACTTCTTGACAGGTCATATTTTATTCTTTGTGTATTTTCTAATTATTTTTTATATATTTATGTGAGTATAAAAGTGTTCACTAGTGTGAATCATTAAGACCCATGCACTATTTTATTTCTCATGGGGATTAATAATTCCCTTCATTACTACTGGAAAGATGTGTCAGGTGGGATGTCAATTCAGCCTAGTTCATTTCATTATAACTGGAATCATAAATCGGGACCTCAATATGGGCCTAGATACTTGAAGCACTATATTATTTTCAGGAATTCTAGTAGCATTAGGATATGATTTTCATGTCTTGTGTGACTAGTAAGAGGAAGTTCTAGCTACCTACTTCTCACTTTAATCCATGATATGCCATGGGTGGTCAGGTTTTGGATTTTTCTTTGAATATTCTTGTAGGATTTCATTTTTATATGGTCATATTTTATTCTCACTAGAATTTTATGAGATAATGGGGGGTTGTTCTTGGAATTTTGTGATGAAAATGGAAAAGGATTCAATGTTCTAGTGTTTTCTTGCATGACATAACAAACTGAGAAGTGAACAAGTTCTCAATTATAGAAATGTTTCTAGTACAGTTGCATGATTATCACAAGGCATGTAAAAACATATGGTCATGTAAATATTGGATCTATATATTCTTTAGTTTTTTTTATATACCTCATGATTCTTCAATTTCATTGGATTAGGAAATGGGAAAAAATCAAGGTTGGGATTCATATATGTTGATGTTGTTAGATTGGAATGTTTTTGAAGTTACAATCTTAATTTTTTGGTGTTCTTGCTTTCAAATTTGTGTTGCAAGATAAAAGTATTTTTCCTAAAAAATTGGTTTGAAATGAATCCTTGTAAACTTTTTATAAAATGGATGGGGTCAATATGCAATATTTTTTTAGAAGAATCGGTTTTCCTTGAAATATTGAAAGAATTTATGTTTTAAGACTACTAAATGATTTATTTTTCGTGGATTTTGACTCCATTTGAGAATGTTATTGGGAGGTTTTATTTCTAGAATTAAAATAAATAAGTGTTCAAAGAAAATATTAAGTAAAAGATCATTTTAAATAAATAATAAATTTAAAAATTAAGATTTGGTTATTTATTTAATGAAATTTGTTGGTTTTGAAAATGAAAATTTTGAGGTGTGTTTAAATTTTTACCCCTGATGGGAGTTTTAATAGTGGTGGCTTTTGAATGTTTTAAATTAATGAAACTGGTATTTTAATTCATTATTTTTTATTGAAAGGTATTTTTTTATAATTTTCAAAATAATTAGAAACATTTAAATTTTTTTCCTAATTCATAAAGAATATTTTCCATTGAAATGCATTTTTAGACTCATTTATAAGGGGACCTGTGTTAAAAATAAACAATGTTTCTGTTCTTTTGAAGATAAATTGGTATTTTAATTTTTCAATTGATTTATGTTGGGTCTATTTTATGTGGTCCAATATACATGATCAGGTTGGGTTCATATTACATATTATTTAGAGTAAGCCTATTAGAATGGTCTTGAGTGACGGTAAGGTGTTTTCTTTAGTGGTAGTCCCTTTTCTATTATTGAGACTTTCTAGACTCTTAATAGACTAGATAATGTAATATTATTCTCTTGTTATTTTATTAGCGAATCGTATAATTATTCATGGTTGTGGTTGTCTCGTGGCATTATTTCGGAACTGGGTATATTGAGCTGGGTAGACTAGGCCAGTGGTCCTTGGTTAGATTCCTTAATTAGTGGGGAATAGTCTTATTGGATTTTTAAGGTCTATTAGAAAATATAGGTATATGATATGTGTCTTGATTTGGGCTGATGATCTATTTTAATAATCTTTCTCAATGAGTTAAGAGCTATTGTAGTTTTGAAGTGGCATTCATTCAGTTGTATAGTGGGTGTCATTCCCATTTCACTCTAGCTATTGGTATTTTTTTTGGATGTGTGTGGATTTTTTTTTCTATATGTATTTTAATTATGATACTAGATTATTGGAATGATATATGCATGCATTTTGATTTGATGGATGGATAATGGGGAATCATGGGGTATATGAATGGGTAATTGAGATGAGTGTTTGTAGCTAGTTGGATAGCTGGTTCCATTGAGTCAATATATTCTATTTGGATTTCTATGAGTTTTTATTACATAATATTTTCCCATTTTACCCTCTAATTTTGTTTTATGACTTGAGGTTAGAACCTTATTTTCCCTTATTAGGTATATTTCTAGATAATTTCATCTTAGGATTTTTGGGATGTAATGAATTTCGGGACCTAATATTGTGATCCTTTGTGTGTTCTACTTATTATTACTTACTTTATGAAATTTTATATTGTTACATGGTATTTGATTATGGTTTTTTGGATTTGGTGCGTCCCTATATAGAGTTTTTGAAATTATATTTGTCTTAGTGATAGTTTATTTTTTGATGAGATCGATTGTTATTCCACCAATTTTTGTGAATATTATATGGTAGGGAGACCTATATTGGGTCCCTATTTCTCTGAATACTCATATATAATGGTTTCAATTTGGATATTTATATAGGTTTTTTTTGGGTTGGTTATAGATTTTTATATATCAAATAATGGATAAATTTTGTTTAGTTTTTTCATGTTTGAGGATCTTTCTAATTTTCCCTTGAACCCTACCACCATATCCATTATGGTAGAGATATTTTATGGTTTTATAGATTTTATGTTTACCAAGGCCATTTTTATGGAATAGAGTGGAATGGGGTGTGGAATTGTGCCTCCCATGTGTCACTATTGTGGTTTATATTATATTATTTTATGGTATATTAGTGAGTTAAACTTTGAAATTTTATAGATTCTAGAATTTTACCCTATCATTCAGTTCAGAATAAATGGATAATGGGAAGATTGAATTAAATATTTTTGGGAGGTTTTTTTTCTCTTTTTATTAGCACAAAGTTATTATTCATGGGAATCCCAAATTTTTTTATGGACCTTGTGGAATCTAATGATAACCGTGTGAGTCATTTTTATGCTTCATGTTTGATGTATGGATTTCACATGACTAACAAAAACCATGTAAGGTAATCTTACATAATTTATTAGTTCTTAAATGTGAGATAAGCATAGTTGGATAATGTTTTGGTAACTATTTAGTTGAACCGTGTAAGTTGTCTAAGGTGTGGGGTGTTCTATCTAGTGGATACTGCAGGGTAAACATATGGTTTCCCTAACCATAAAATCCTATATAAATTCACTTAAATTTGATTTTTCAGATTTACCCTCACAATTTTTCATGATTTGGCCTCATCCTCTCCTCTCGTCTCATTCAGTAATTCATGTGTTGTGTGAAAGTATCCCCCCTTCTCAATGACTTCAAGCTTCATCTTATTCATTTTAAATCTGATTTTAAAGGTATTTTCCCTTTTTCTCATCCTAAAACTCCAATCATATTTTACTCTTTGTTTTATTTATCTCATGAACCTTAATGGTCGTGGGGTTTGAAATTATTATTAGGGTAAATATAATTAAAATTTTATTGATATTTATGGATTTAAAAGGGTGTCCCCTTGCTCGGTTTGATGACTTCTATAGAAGGAGATGTCATAAAACTTATTCCCTCTTGAAAGTGGAAGATTTATATTTATTCATACCATATAAAATATTCCATAACATGGTTAAATTTTTAAAATATGCTTATATTTTAAAATAATTCAAATATTTCCTATCGTTAAGGGGTTAATAAAATTGTTTTCAATGGATTCCACACTTGCTATAATTGGGATTTTTTTCCTTTTTTATTCATTAAATCAAAATTGTATTAAAGAAAGGTTCTTAATATAAAGTTCTCTTTTTTTTACCAAGATACATGGGATATTTTAATGGGGTACTATACCCCCTTTTTTATTTTAAATTGGTGTTTATATTTTAAAAGGGATATTTCTAAAATGGGTGTATTTTATCCATGTGAATTATTTTTTAATAGTTTATAGCTGTGTGGTGTTTCAACATTTATATCTAATAATTTTTTTTAATTATAAATGTATTTCAAAATATATTTTTATAACATGGTTTCAATGGATTCTTGAAAATTAGATTGAAGGTGCTGTAAAAAGGAATTTCATCCTAATATTGATTCATAATTCCCATGTAAAGACCCGTAAAATTCAAAGAAATTTTTTTTCTTAATTTTCTTTGGAATTTTACAAGAACGCAGTATCTGACGGAACCTGATTCCGAGGCCCGGTGTGCCCAGAATCATTTTCTGAAGTTTAGCTCGGGTACGTTCAGTGAACGAACGAGCGGGTTTTTCTAACTTTTGAACTGGTGCTCAGAATCGGATTCCGAGGGCACCGATGGAATCGCAACGCCAGTATTTGCTTAGAAACGCCTTTTCCGGAGTTGCGTTTGCTCGAGTGTGGTTTTTTTTGGGTTAAGTTAAGAAATAAAATAAAGTGGTGCGACAACTTTATTTTATTTCACTTAAAGTCGCTTAAGCCAAGTTAAGCGGATAGGGTGGAACCCAAAATATCCTACCCACTTGGAAGGATATTTGTGAGGTGGGGCCCACATGAGCCCCACCATTTCTTCCCTCCTAAGTAACGCACCCGCAAAACCCCTCTTTGATGAAAGTCAACTGTGCATTTTTCTGGTTAAGAAATGCCCCATTAAATTGGGCAGTTAATTTGTTACAATTAATTCTTCGAAATTAATTATTTGTTACTTATCTTGAATTTCAAATTGTTCGCTTGGGAATAAAATAAGACCAACACTTGTCTTATTGAGGGGTGTATTGTTGAGAGGATTGGGAGAAAACTCTAAGGCCTGAAGATCTTCATCCTCCTTCGTGAAGAACGCGAAGAACGCGAAGAACGCCGGCCTTCGACGAAGGGTGACGAAGAACGCCGAACCCTCGGAGATTGACAACGCGACGTCATGTACCGTGACGCCGATGATTCTCCTTCCGTGACATTTCTTCTGCGACGTTCCTTCCCCGCGACAATCTTCGATCAACAACCGATTGAGGTAGGGGATTGCGGTTATTTTAATTCTTTGTGAATTATATCCTCAACATGGGTTTAATTGGTGCAATTAAATCTGTGTGTTTTTAATCCTCGGAGTTTGACTACGCGATTCCCCTTCCGCGACGCGACGATCCTCTTCTTCCGCGACGGTCAATTCCGTGACGAACTCACGTTTGACGACAATGTTAAGGTAGGGGTTTGATTCTTTTAAATCGTTGTGATTTATATCCGCGGTTTTTTTAAATGATTGTTGTGAGACTTTTAAAACCGCTAACGCGGTGGGTTTGGACCAACGAACAAGTCCGAACCCACCGCCCTTTTTGTTCTTGATGTGAGGAATGGAGGACGACAACAAAACAAGCCGCACGGGCGATTTGAGGTCCTCGCAGTGAAGGACGGGCCTCGGGAGGGCCTTTGGCGAAGACGGAACGCAATTCTGACCACCGAAACTCGTCTGGTGGTCCGCGGAGCAGCCTGCCGGCGCGCCTCGCCGGCACGGCAGCGCCGGCGGCAGGTGGCGGCGGTAGGGCACGGTCCCGTGACCATGAGGGACTGGAGGGAGAAGAGACGCGGCAGCCAGCCGCGTCCGCTGGAAAGGGCTGCCCCATGCGGGGTCGCGGCTCCTTCACGTGGGGGCAGCGCCCCCCGTCCTAAATGGTTCGGTCGTTCGGCCGAACCCCTGGCCAGCACGCCCAGTGCACCGCATGCCGGGCCGGCTACCTGGCCGGCCCATGGCCTATGGAAGGTGGGCTTGGGGTAGTCATGGCATGGGCCCCAAGGACGGGTCGTGACAAATTGGTATCAGAGGAGTTCGGTTCTACCGTAGAACTTGGGACACTGATCTTTTTCTATGTGAAGCAATAGTGTTAAGCGTATTGGGTGTGGTTTTCAGTCCAGGGAGTCCAGTATTGGTGCGGCGGCTAACATATCCATACACCAGGACCCTGACTTCTGATTTCTGACTTAATGCACAAAAACATTGATTGCATGTGTGTGTTTCAAGTTTTCTTTGTGATTACCTTGTGTCAGCTCACCAGTTATACTGTTCTGACCGTGGCACACCTGTTTCCTTTTCAGGATGGCCCCACAACGGCAGCCAGCTAGGGTTCTGAGAGTTGAGCGTGACGACAGCCCACTGAGTGACGAGGCCTCGGTGCAGGGCCCTTTAACAGCAGAGGCACTGGTGGTACCTCTACCCGCCGAGCCACCGATGCTTCCAGCCCCAGCCGCTGACGATGCACGTCGTCTTAGTGCACTGCACGAGTTTCAGCGCCAGTGACCTCCCAGGTTCCGCGGGAAGATGGACCCCCAGGCAGCTGAGGACTGGCTGGAGGCATTCGTACGAGTTTTTAGGTTAGTGAGGACACCAGCAGACCTCATGGTGATCCTCGTAGTGAGCCTACTGCACGCAGCAGCAGGAAGATGGTGGAGCTTGATGCTCCAGGTGCACGATGAGGCATCTCTCCTATGGACGGACTTTGAGAGCCTCTTTCGCTCGGAGTTCTTCCCAGCCACCCTCCGTGTGGTGCGCATCCAGGAGCTTCTTCAGCTGCGGCAGGGCAGGTTGACGGTCGCCCAGTACTCGGCGAGATTTACCGATCTCTCGCGCTACTCGACAGACATGGTACGGGACCCATTCTTCTGGGCCCGGACCTTTGAACAGGGATTGAGGCATGAGATCAGGGCATCGCTAATCTCCCTCATCATTCTGACCCAGGTAGGAGTACTGGAGCGAGCCCTTCTAATCGAGAGATTTCTTGTTGATTCTACATCAGCAGTGAGACCCACCGCAGGGCGGCATGTAGCAGAGTCTTTTGCAGCAGGTAGTCGAAGGATGACTCATGGGTCCAGGCAGACCAGACCCTCAGGCAGACGACCTTAGGACACTGGCTCAGCAGTGCAGGGCACACAGCGCGGAACCAGTCTTTTGAGAGGCAGGCAGTGCTACGCATGCGGTAGGCAAGGCCACATGGCTCATGACTGCACGACCCATCGTGCCGAGGAGCAGCAGACGGTTGAGGGGCCACCCAGGCAGAGGTAGAGGGTCGACCGTGGCGGTCCGCAGGGAGCAGGCAGACGAGGCATAGGAGCTGGCCGAGCAGTAGGTGGTGAGCGACGCTTTGAGGCTCTACCACCACCACCACCAGGAGGTCCACCCCAACCACAGGGAGCTGGCGGGCAGAGACAGTCACAGCTCCAGGCAGTGGAGGCCTATGACCATGGCAGGCCCGATATGATTCGAGGTACTATCTGTGTCTATTCTACCCTTGTTGCAGTTCTTATAGACACAGGAGCGAGTCATTCTTTCATAGCCGCTGCTCTTGTTCGGAGCTCAGAGATTCCGACAGAGCCGTTGGCTCGATCCTTACGGCTAGAGACTTCTACGGGAGAAGACTCGACGATTACGCACTGGTGCTGGCAGTGTGAGCTTACTCTAGGAGGCGAGAGCTTCAGCTGGGATCTTCTTGTAGTGGCGTCGAGGCCTTACGACGTCATCTTGGTCATGGGTTGGTTATCCATAGTCCATGCTCAGATTTACTGTTTTAGGAGAAAGGTGCGATGTGTGCGCACCGACAGGAGCAGATTCACCTTCACTGGCGAGAAGGGAGCCTTCGCAGCACAGGATGGACTCTTGCAGAGGAGAGGAAAGCCCATCACTCATCAATTGGCTAGCCTCATCCTAGGAGCAGTTAACGTGTGGAGTCCTAGTTTTCCTGCAGTGGTGGATCAGTATGCGAACGTTTTTCCGGACGACATTCCAGGACTACCTCCTCGTAGAGAGGTAGACTTTTATATTGATATGTGCCCTGGGAAAGCCCCGATATCCACTCCAGCATATCGGATGGCTCTCGCTGAGCTTCGAGAGCTACGGGTATAGTTGGAGGACTTGCAGGGCAAGGGATTCATCCGACCCAGTGTTTCACCCTAGGCTTCCCTGATTTTATTCTCCAATAAGGTGGACGGGAGCTTGCGACTTTGTGTCGACTATCGTCCCCTGAACCAGGTGACAGTGAGGAATAAGTATCCACTCTCAAGGATTGATGACCTCTTCGATCAGCTCAAGGGAGCACAGTGGTTCTCAAAGATAGACCTCAGGTCAGGCTATCATCAACTCAGAGTTCGGGACGAGGATGTGCAGAAGACGGCATTCAGATGTCGGTATGGCCACTATGAGTTCTTGGTTATGCCATTCAGCATAACCAATGCTCCAATAGTGTTCATGGTCCTCATGAACAGGATCTTTCAGCCATACCTCGATCGATTTGTCGTGGTCTTCATCGACGACATTTTGATATACTCGACGACTGAGTAGGAGCACGCCTACCACTTGCGGGTTGTACTAGACACACTCCGTGAGCACCAGGTTTATGGAAAGATCTCAAATTGTCAGTTCTGGTTACACGAGGTCCACTTATTAGGACACGTCATTTCTAAGGTGGGAGTTGCGGTGGATCCCGCGAAGATCAAGGCAGTGCTAGCTTGGGAGCCACCCAGGAGCGTGATGGAGGTGCGGAGTTTCTTGGGACTAGCTGGATACTATCGGAGATTTGTGCCAGACTTTTCCAAGGTTGTGGCACCACTCTCAGCTTTGAAAAAGAAGGGGAAACCCTTTGTGTGGTCAGACATATGTCATCAGAGCTTCCAGTAGTTGAGGCAGAGATTGACCAGCGCACCTATCTTGAGGTTGATGAAGGAGGGAGTAGGGTACGTAGTCTACTGCGATGCATCAGGGACCGGACTCGGATGTGTCCTAATGCAGTAGAGGGTAGTGATCGCCTATGGATCACATCAGTTGAGGCTGCATGAGCAGAACTATGCTACCCATGACCTAGAGTTAGTAGTAGTGGTATTCGCTCTGAAGACATGGAGACACTATCTGATGGGCGAGTGCTTTACAGTCTTTTCGGACCATCAGAGTCTCAGGTACATCTTCTCTCAAAAGGACCTGAACCTGAGACAACGGCGATGGCTCGAGTTCCTCCAGTACTATGAATTTGAGGTAGTCTATACTCCTGGTAAGGGGAACGTAGTAGCCGATGCTCTCAGCATGAGGACGGGCATTCAGCTACTTGAGGAGGCGATAGAGCAGCTAGCCGCTTTGCAGATATCCTTAATGGATAGAGATGGAGTAGCATTACTCCAGTCTCTCACAGTCACTCCTCCACTACTGCAGTGGGTCAGAGAGGCACAGTGTGGGGACGCCGACTGTGAGACGTGGCGTGTGCAGATATCCTTAGGACAGGCACCTGATGGTTTCTCCTTTGGATCAGAGCACGACATCCTTTTCAGAGGACGTACCTTGGTACCAGTTGCATTATGGGAGGAGGTGCTGAGAGAGTTTCACACTTCTCCCTTGGCGATACATCCTGGAGTGGCGAAGATTTACCAGGACCTTAGACAACAGCATTGGTGGCCGGGCATGAAGAAGGTTGTGGTAGAGTTTGTTTCTCGATGCCTCACCTGCCAGCAGGTGAAGGCAGAGCATCAGGTACCAGTAGGCTTGGTACAACCCTTGGAGGTCCTGGAGTGGAAGTGGGATGGCATATCTATGGACTTCGTGACTGGACTTCCATGCACTTCCAGAGGTCATGACTCCATCTGGGTGATTGTCGATCGACTCACCAAGTCGGCTCACTTCTTACCCATCAGAGAGCAGGGCTCAGTAGAGAGCTTGGGACGTCTCTACATTCAGGAGATTGTATGGCTTCACGGTGTGCCATCATCTATCGTCTCCGATCGAGATGCTTGCTTTACTTCCCGGCTTTGGAAGGGGTTGTAGGAGGCGTTCGGGACGCAGCTACGTCTGAGCACTACCTTTCACCCTCAGACGGATGGTCAGACAGAGAGGACCATTCAGACTCTTGAGGACAAGCTCCGTGCATGTGTCCTCGACTTTGGTCATAGCTGGGAGGACCACCTACCCTTGGTGGAGTTCCCGTACAACAACATCTACCACTCCACCATCGGGATGGCACCATACGAGGCGTTGTACGGCCGACCTTGCAGATCTCCTTTGTACTGGACAAACCCTGGGGAGTCAGCACTCGTGGGACCGGAGATGGTCCAGGCCATGACAGAGAAGTTCTAGGTCATCTAGGAGTGGATAAGGACATCTCAGAGCTGGCAGAAGTCTTATGCTGACAGGAGGTGGAGGCCACTAGAGTTCGAGGATGGTGACCACGTCTTCTTGCGTGTCTCACCTCAATGTGGATTACGGAGATTTGGCCGAGGCAGCAAGTTGTCTCCACGCTTCATCAGACCATTCCAGGTCCTTTGCAGGATTGGCGAGGTGGCTTATCGCCTGGATTTACCACCTCAGTTGCACCGGGTGCACGACGTCTTCCACATATCTCAGCTGAGGATATATGTGTACGACCCGACGCACATCATTGACCATGGGGAGCTGGACATTGATGATGGGGCGACTTTTTCAGAGGTCCCAGTAGAGATTGAGGATCGATAGGATCGGGTCCTACGTGGACGGTCGATCCCTCTAGTGCGAATCATATGGCAGCATGGGAACCTCCAGGAGAGCACTTAGGAGTAGGAGTCTCAGATACGTGCTCAGTACCCACATTTGTTTCCTTAGTTTATGATGTATCTTTACGGGGATGTAAAGCCCTGAGGTGGGAGTGATGTAAAGACCCATAAAATTCAAGGAAATTTTTTTTCTTAATTTTCTTTGGAATTTTACAAGAATGCAGTTTCTGACGGCACCTGATTCCGGAGGCCCGGTGTGCCCTGAATCATTTTCCGAAGTTTAGCTCGGGTACGTTCAGTGAACGAAGGAGCGGGTTTTTCTAACTTTTGAACCGGTGCTCGGAATCGGATTCTGAGGGAACCGATGGAATCGCAGCGCCGGTATTTTCTTAGAAACACCTTTTTCGGAGTTTTGTTTGCTTGGGTGTGGTTTTTATTTTTTTTGGGGTTAAGTTAAGAAATAAAATAAAGTGGTGCGACAAATTTATTTTATTTCACTTAAAGCCGCTTAAGCCGAGTTAAGCGGATAGGGTGGAACCCAAAATATCCTACCCACTTGGTAGGATATTTGTGAGGTGGGGCCCGCACGATCCCCACCGTTTCTTCCCTCCTAAGTAATGCACCCGCAAAACCCCTCTTTGATGAAAGTCAACCGTGCATTTTTCTGGTTAAGAAACGCCCCATTAAATTGGGCAGTTAATTTGTTACAAATAATTACTCGAAATGAATTGTTAGTTACTTATCTTGAATTTCAAATTGTTGGCTTGGGAATAAAATAAGACCAACACTTGTCTTATTGAGGGGTGGCTTGTTGAGAGGATTGGGAGAAAACTCTAAGGCCTGAAGATCTTCATCCTCCTTCGCAAAGAACACGAAGAACACCAAGAAAGCGAAGAATGCCAGCCTTCGACGAAGGGTGACGAAGAACGCCGAACCCTCAGAGATCGATGACACGACGTCGTGTACCGCGACGCCGACGATTCTCCTTCCGCGACGTTTCTTCCACGACGTTCCATCCCCACGACAATCTTCGATGAACAACCGATTGAGGTAGGGGATTGCGGTTCTTTTAAGTCTTTGTGAATTATATCCTCAACATGGGTTTAATTGGTGCAATTAAATCTGTGTGTTTTTAATCCTCAGAGTTTAACTACACGATGCCCCTTCCACGACGCGATGATCCTCTTCTTCCACGACGGTCAATTCCATGACGAACTCACGTTCGACGACAACGTTGAGGTAGGGGTTTGATTCTTTTAAATCTTTGTGATTTATATCCGCGGTTTGTTTAAATGATTGTTGTGATACTTTTAAAACCGCTAACGCGGTGGGTGCGGACTAACGAACAAGTCCGAACCCACCGCCCTTTTCGTTTTTGATGTGCGGAACAGCGGACGACGACAAAACAAGCCGCACGGGCGATGTGAGGTCCTCGCAGTGAAGGATGGGCCTCAGGAGGGCCTTTGGTGAAGACGGAATGCAATTCTGACCACCGGAACTCGTCTGGTGGTCCACAGAGCAGCCCGCCGGCGCGCCTCACCGGCACTGCGGCACCGGCGGCAGGGGGCGGCGGCGCCCGGTGCGCCGCCGGGGGGAGCCGCCGCGGCTGAAGCCGCAGTGGCAGGGCGTGGTCCCGCGACCGCGCGGGATCGGAGGGCGACGGGACGCGGCAGCCAGCCGCATCCGCTGGCAAGAACGGCCCCACGCGGGGTCGTGGCTCCTTCACGCAGGGGCAGCGCCCCCCGCCCGAAACGGTTCGGCCTTTCGGCCGAACCCCTGGCCAACGCGCCCAGCGCGCCGCGCGCCGAGCCGGCTGCCTGGCCGGTCCGCCAAACCGGGCCGCACCGGCCGGTCCGCGCCGACCGGGCCGGACCCAGATCTGGGATGGGTCGACCCGGTTCGGGCCGACCCTGGGAGTATCGGGCCGGGTCGGCCCGGGCCCGAACCCCTTAATACCAGACCTTCTTCGGTCTTTTGCCCATATCTTGGGCTACGGACCTCCGATTGATGCACCGTCAGCACCGATGAAATCCTTGGATCGAGACGGTCGTTTTGGTATATTGCACTCAAGGTTTCGGAGTACCTTGGGTTCAGCCGGGTTGGTTCGTACACGAAACCAACCGGGCCCTCGGAGCGGAAACGCTCATAACTTGAGCTCTGGACGTCCGATTGACGTGTTGTCGACTTTGATGGATTCCTCTAATTGAGACGGATCTTTTGGATTACTCCGCCCAAGGTTTGGACGCAGGTGGAGTACAATCGGGTTGGTTTTGACTTAAAAACCAACCGGCCCCTCAGAAGAAAAAGCCAATAACTCTCATACCGGGCGTCTGATTGACGCGCCGTCTGTGGCGTTGAGTTCCTGCTGACGATATGGAACTTTTTGATACATCAACTCTGGACTATGTTTCAGTTGACATATCAGCCTCTCGGCTAGTGGAGCGGACCCTCCCGAACGAGCTTGTTGTGTGCGGGAACCCTAGAGCTGGTTGCGACTGCGACGACGACGACAACTGTGCAGAGATCCTCAGTGGATTCGATAGAGACGACTACAGCACTCAGCGATCCTACGTGGATCAGTGCTACATATCCTATGTGGGTCTGATCCTGTGTGGGTCAGCGCTCAGCGGTCCTGTGTGGTCCAGTGCCTACAGATCTTGTGTGGGTCCGAACCTGTGTGGGTCTTTACGGGTGTTAGTTATCAATCGATCTTGTGTGGGTCAGATCCTTTGTGGGTCATTGCGGGGGTTAGTACCTATCGATCCTTTGTGGGTCCGACAGCTTAGATGAATCAGTGGCTATATCTGATCATCTCTATCGTCATACGAAGAAGTATACCTGTGTGAGCTGAATCTTAACTTGATATCCTGTGTGGATTACGTTATGCTTTCCTGTGTGGATTGGGTTGTGTTTTCCTATGTGGAACGGGTTACATTTTCCTGTGTGGACTGGGTTTTACTTGGGCTCAGAGTCGGAGCAAACTAGAATTGATGACTTAGGTATATGTATGGGCATATACCTAAGCAGTGTCGAATGTTACTTCGTGATTTTATCTTTCCTTTGTGGATTATCCTTTGTGGATTCTGGGAGACCTTAGGGGGTCTCAGGGTCCCTACTAAGTAGCTTATACTCACCCTTTCATGGGCTATGCCCGCACTACGTTGTGTTGGTTGCAGACGACGGACAGCGCTGATCACGGTTAAGGCTTGCGGAGCAGCTCGGTACCCGGAGGTGGACCACTGGGCGGGACGTACTCGGAGTGGACGGCTGGACCCGAGGAGCTATGGAGGCTATCTGTACTCACCTTTCAGGTGGGACTTTCAGTGGATGGCTCGACGCTATAGCTTTACTTTCCAGTTGTTGTTTTCCCTTTCCAGTTGTACTTTACTTTCAGTTTGGGTTTGTATACTGGCCCACTTACTTTTCCGCACTTATTGTTGTACTCAGTTTTTACTTAGTGTTTACTTCTACTACTTGCTTGCTCTGTGGTGTTTGTTACTTTAGAAAGGAAATTCCTTCCCTTTTTACTAGGATTTACGCCTTGGTGCTAGTCGCCAGCCCCTGGCCTGTGGAAGGCGGGCTTGGTGTAGTCATGGCACGGGCCCCGAGGACGGGTCGTGACATCCCATTTGAAACTTATTTAAAGTGTCCCTTTAAACAATGTAAGGCCCTCCTTTTAACCACTTACTTGTTTTCAAAATTCATATTACTGAACCAAGGGGGCTGTTTTAAATTCTTCAAATATTTTTTTATGCTTTTCCAGGGTTATTTTAAAAGGTTTGTTTCTTGTGATGATGTATAAAGTGAGATGATGTGTTTTTAAAATTGTTTCATTATTAATGATTCTTCTAACAATATCATTCCTTGTTACTTATTTACCTCTTATATTGATTTTGTGGGAATACTAATAAATTAGTGGATTACATAAATAATTAATGATAGGATTTTTTTAACTTATTAATTACCCATTTAGGTTGTGAAATTTCTAAGACATTATAGCCCATATATGTTAACTGCTACCAAGATAGATTATATCCCATGATATTTAAGTGATCTTTTTAATGAGTATGTGCCCCTAATATTCCAATTTTACTACCAATATTTTAGATAGATTCATTTATCCTAATATAGGTTTCTAATTATTTAGTCCATGATCATATTACATGAGTCCTAAGGAAGATCCCATAATTCTTAGTTCATAATGATGTCAATGTAGGTGATCTGAATCTACTCATTTTTTGTATCCACTAACCCTTGTTTGTTTTTGTGGAACCATTGGTTGATTATATTAATTTATAATCATGGTTTACATTTAATTTTATTTATAAAATAGTTTGGAAAGTGTATTATTTTGTAAAAAAAGTTGTTTTCATATAAACGGTATTTGGAAATGTTTTGAATGGATGATGAAATGGATTTATTTTTACTCATGAATTTAAATGTCCTATTTTTTTATTTAAATGAGTTTTAAAATAGTTTTTTTTTATTTCATGGTCTTGAAACTAAGCTTTATGGTCATATGGGCATAATTTATTTAAAAACATTTTTTACTTTTTTTTTTGAAGTAAAATGGGGTAATATATCATTCTTATTCTTTTTATGCTAGATTTATTGAAATATTAAAAAAACAATATTCTAAATTATGTTCAAACCAACATTTATGAAATTTATTATGAAAGGAACTGCTTAGAAACTTTTTATGAATCCTAGAGATAATTTTCAAATGATCTCATACATTTTCACTACTGTGAGTGATTATATTTAATTCTTTAGGTCTGTATGGGCATTTGGATTATAATAGGAATTTCATCTTTCATGTTTGTGGATGGTTTGTTTTGAGTGTCGGTATTTGGAATTCTGTTATGAGGATTTTGATATATCAATAGGGTTTTTTATATAGGGTTGTAGGCTCAGGATTTATCCAAGGGGCTCAAATGATCCTTGGGGTAGGTCATGAGGCTGTTGTTACCAATGTTGTAGCAGCACCTTTGGTACTCTGGTAGGCACAAGAGTCTAGCTAGTGGTGTTTCAAGTAGAATGAGATGCTTTTAGTTGTCTCCGCTTTTAAACTATTGTTAGTATTAAAGGGTTAAAATACCATTTTGGACCACCCCCTCAAGTTTAAGTGGATATCCTTCCTCCTTTATCCTCTAATAGTGTATGCGACTAGGGATTTCCCCCTTTGTTCCTCTCTTAAATCGCCCATAAGAGAGGGGTTTTTAGTGGCTTCAAACGCTGACTCTAGTTACATATCAACCTCCATATTTCCAAATTGATCTTTACCACCCAAATTATCTAATATATTAATCTCTAAATTAGGTATTTTTTTTATTCTACTACATAATGGTGGAATTATCTAAGCACATTGGGGATTTAACTCTACTTAGGATGAGGATGACCTGATATTCCATCTGCACATAGTGACTCATCATTCTGGATAAGGTTTATTACACCATCAATTTATTTTATGTTTTTTAAAATCAAATTGATGTTCATATTGAGTTGGCATTAGATGTTGGGGAATTCAATCAGAGTACGGTCGAGGATGTTAAATGAACCATTGGGGTGTAGTTGGGTGTAGTTTCGGTGCAGCATAGTGACCCATTGAGTTATCCATCATTATACAAATTTTTATTCTAATTAACTAATTATATATATACATATATATTATTAATTAATTAATTATTGATGTTTGGCTTGATTTAAGAGATTGGGTCATTGAGAAAAACTTAGTTTAGTATGGACAAGGTTGGTTATATTATCTCTGGTTAACTGACTATTCCACGGGGATGGGTATAATACCCATAGTTGTATTATCCCTCATATAAGAAGGATTTATATATTAACTCCATTATACTATATTTTTTTTATTTATCTAGGGATTTTTATATTTCCTTGGATGCACATGACTCTATATGTTCTCCCATGAATACTTGGTGACCATATAGAGGGCCCAACTGGTAGGTATGGTCATCGCAACATACTCAGACACATTTTGGAACTGGTCAAAGAGGGTATGGTTTATTGAGGCTATGGACCTGAGGATTTACAGTTGTTACAATTTTAGTGTGTTCATCGTGACATTCACATTGATACTCTAGAATCAGGTCAAAGTAGGTACCTTTATTTACATTTATATAGTATAATTTTTATTTAAATTGAGAATGTCACATTCAAATATCACTGTATATTTTGGATAGTAAAATTCCATGTTCATGGTTTCTTACTGAGTTATGTACACACTCCCATGTTAGGATTCCATTGCACATGGGTAGCAGAACATACCTTCACCTTGTTTTAGGAATAGGTTGGGATAAGGCCCATGGGTTTTTCATGCAGCATGGCTCGACCAAGTAAAAGTAGCCTAAGATGAGGATTGGGTATGGTATTTCATGGATCCAATCTCTTTATTTTTGTACACTCTGATCTATATATATAACCAGCCTAGTTTTTGATTAGTTGTATATTTAGCATGGATGTTCGAGCCTTTAATGAATTTCAATTATAATATTTCTTCTTTATTATTAATGATTCCATTATAGATTATTATGATGAATGATATCTAGTTATTTATTATTCTATTAGGAACTCTAATATTATAGGTATAACCACACCATAGTACCACCATAGAACCTCATTACTAGTCATAAGCCTCTGATATTCAGTGAGTAGCACCTGAGGTCATGCAACATTTTGGTCTAGATACTATTTATAGAGTAACCCATGCTAAAAAATTAAAAAATGGTATCATTGTTGGTATTTATTTTTCTTTATAGTTTCATATTTAGTTGACTAGAAATTTAAGAATTTTTTAAAGTATAGGATGGATTTTGGGCTACTACATCAAGAAAACTTATTCTTATATGAAATCTTATTTGTAGAGGAAGAGACAATTGTTTTGGTTTTTGATCTTATGATTGTATATGATTTTTACCTTAGGTTACTCACATGGATATTTAAGGTTCTTGATATGTTATTGATATTTGGATCTTGGCCCATTGGAAAGAGTCTAGTGATTGGAATTGAATATTGGATAGTTGATTCAAGAGGCATCTCATGTGTCACATTTGGATTTTGGGATTCACATGACATGTTTTCCTACTAGTGTGAGATTTAAATGAAATCTAAGGAAGAGTTGTTTAATGTTTCAAAAACTACACATATGGTGTTCTCATTTATAACTTATTGGTAGTAATATAATCAGTTGTTTCAACCTGTATATGCATTTCCTTATGATGATGGCATATTTTATTCTATGATGAGATGATCGATTATGAGGAAAATGAAGAAGTCCATTGAATAAAATGCATATTAGCCCTGGTGGGATGGTATGGTACTATATTTCTAATGATTAAATGAATTTTTCTTAAGTGTTTAATTTTGGTAATTTAAAGTTCTAGTAACAACTTATAAGTTGTTTTCTACATATATTCGAATAGAATTCTACATAACCGAATCATGTGTCTATGATTAACTTGGTATGAATTTTCTAGGGAGATGTTATTGGTTATGGAAAGTTGACCGATTAGGTAGGATTCTCTAAGAAGAATTATGATGTGTGGATGCTCAGACATTATGGGTGTCATAGTTGTTGTAAGTGGGCATCATATGATTTCATCATTTGTGATACCTTGTAATGGGTAGTTTGGTAGGTGAGATAACATGTAATTTTTGATAAGTGAGTGTGGATGACGCCCTATAAACTATGAAATTTTGTGAGACTTCACATGTAGGATAAGTGGTCAGACCTAGTGACCCATCTATGAGAATCAACTTGTTAATATAGGTGGGAGACCTAAAGGACCTTAGTTTTGAATCAGATGTCAGTGAGTCGGTGATTGGTATAATTGATGGAAATCAATAAGAGGGGTTTGCACGGGTATCTTAATTCTTGATATAGGAAACATTAGTAGGTGCTTTGGTGTGAGATTAGCGTGAATGACCTACTAAAATTTATGTGATTTAATAATGGTGATGCCTCGTATTTCTAATGGGAGGAATATTTAATGCTAGTCTCTTTGAAGCACCACAATGCATAGTGGGAGGGTGGGTGGATTCTCATGAATATAATGACATTGGGTAGTGACTAAGTCTATGGATGATGTTGAAATTCCTCAGATCAAGGATGGTACTTGTGGTGATAGAATGATTTTCTGTAAGGTATTCATGTGAGTATACATTTTTCTTTTAGAGTTCCTAATTTTAGAGTCAAATTCCAAAATAGCTCATTAGTTGATGAGACTGATGTGCAATGGAGCAACATTAACCCAGTCTTAGTGAATCTCAACTCATAGGAGCAATATTGTGATGAAAGATCATGTGGTATGAGATAGTACACCCATAATGTGGAATAAAACATAGGTGGCACATGACACTTTGTGTTTGGTACCCATTTAATATGTAAATTTTTCACTGTCTGAGTACGGGTTGATAGAAAATAGAGTTCAATGAGGTTCTTGAGGGAATGGAAGTTTGGGGTTTTAAGTATCAATTCAATATAATCATTCATTGTAAAGGGTATGTGGATATGGATTTAGTGTCATGTGTTAGTCAATCTGAGGGCAGAACATGGAACACATTTCAAGAGAGGCATTATGTCAAGGGTTAATAGTATGTGAGCATGGATCAGGATAAACAACACACATTTTTAGCAGTGGAACCTACCTAGAAAGTTTTTTAGGAGCATGGTTATAGAATTTATTTGGTATAAGTAATGTAGTGGATAGTTAAGGGTGTTGACCCCCATTATGTCATGAGTTTATGTGGAAGTTGTGGACAACATTCCCTTAGGTCGGGGTGGGAAATGAGTTGGTGTCGTGGGTTGGCACTTGAGAATGAGTGGGCCTGGTATTGCTAGTTTTTATGTTTGGAAATGTATGGGGCATGACCCATAGTTATCAAAAACATGTTCTATTAGCGTTAAAATAATGAAATTATAATAGTGGGGAGAGTTATTTCAAGTAATTCATGTGGCTATCATGTGAGTAGGGTTGTGGGAGTTTTGTAATGATCATTGTATAGATGTTTTGGATTTCTAATGTAGATGAATAAATACACTTATGTACTACTATATTATATAGTGAATGCTAGGTGAACATTTAGATACAGTATCCGGTAGATTTTAAGCATGGGAATGGAGATCTTAATGGATTATGATGATCCAGATGTTTGGGATCTAGATTGAGGTATGTCAGTGCTTGTGGAATGATAAGTTATAATGGTAATTTTAGTCAGATAATGACATAACCATTAAAATCAAATAAAGTGTTATGTATATTCATTTGTGTGGGTACATGGATGATTTTAGTATTCATCTAGAGATAATGGCCTCTTGATCTATTTTTGGTGATGCATCGATGGCTGGAGTCAAGTGTTTTTTAGGTAACTCTACCAGAGGCAAGCCAACTTGTGTTTTACTATCTAATTAGATGTTAAAAGTATGAAACCACATCAGATATTTCATATGATATTTGACTAGTGTGTTTTGGTAATTGGACGGGACTTTTCAAGGGAAATTCAGCATGCATGTGTTGTGTTGAGACAAGAAGACTCATTGATTCAAGTAAAAATCAGGATCAGATAAGATATCATGTATTGGATTAGATTATTTACACATGTTTATGTATGGGTTTGATAAAATGAATTTCAGGCATCATTAGAAATCCAAGATCATGTTTTTATTAGTAATTCCAACAATTTAAGGCACTATTTCTCAAAATTTTCCTCTTATAGCATGGTCAAATGGTAGGGATCACCACTAACTCGGTAATGATTTAGGAGAGGACACATGATTGTGAGTGAGGTTAGATAGACCTGGGTAAGGGTCATGTTGGGGTTTCAATAATGATTACAGGTGTTGGATCATGGTTTTTGTGTTTAAGATCCATATATTAAAGTGGAATTTTAGAGGTGCATTGGGTGTTCAATCATGGAAGGTGTACATTTTAGTGGGATTTGATGACTAGGTAAGTTCGAGGAGAGTGATATTCTAACCACCAGGACTTCTTGGGAATGAGAGGTTTTATAGAGGGGTTTATAATTCATTAGGATGGAAAGGGTTTTTTTGAAATCAAGTATAATATGAATTTTCAATTTAGTGGTCTGGTAATTTTTAGGATCAGTATTTGGACTCATTCCCTATTAATTTGGTAATCTCAAGAGGGAGAATTTCAGACATGATTGGAGGTTTGAGAGTCATATTGGTGTCTTGAAGGAGCCTCGAGAGATATTGTTTGGATTTTTCATCCAAATCTATAGTGGTTCCATAGGATAGCCAATATGAACCATTATTTATCTCGTGGGGGTATTAATGGGTTATGAGGCCCTCCCCTCCCCATACATGAATATAAGGGGGGATCCTCCCTCCATTAGTCGAACATGGAATGTACAGAATGGGTTTCCACTCTTTTGTTCCTCACTTCAAGAACCCTCAAGGTAGGGTTATATGCTGGCATCAAATTCTAATTCCATGTATGTTTCAGCATTTATCTTTACCCTATGATCCCAACCACCCTCATGATCTAATTTATTCTTCTCTTGTCTTTGGATTTAGTTCTCATTCCACAAAATCATGGTGAAATTGACTAAGAAATCTTGTGATTTCACTCTTTCTAGGAAGAGGGTACAATGAGACATTTTTTGTATGTTTTTTCTCATTTATTTAGGTGACTTTCATCACACCACCAACTTATTTTAGGTTTTTTGAAATTAAATTTAAATGCATGTTGATTTGGTGATGGATTTGGTGTTTTCAATCATTATAGGGTTGGGGATTTGAAAGGACCTTTAGGGTGACATTTTGAATATTTAAAGTGTGGAATAGTGACCTAGAGAGTTATCCAACATTATACTAAGTTTTCACAATTAGAAAAAATTATTTTTTCCACGGTTCAAAACTGTGGTAATAGGTCACAAAACTGTGGTTGTAAGTTATGGTCAGAGTTTTGGCCAACCATGGTTGCTATCACCATGGAAATAGGCCTAAAAATTGGCCACCATGGTGGTTGAACTATATCCATGATTTAAATTGTGGCAATATCCTCAATAAACTGTGGTAATAGCCTAAATAAAGAAGTCATCGGTGAGTTTCGATCCCTACACCTCCCCTTTGTAATCTAGCGTACTCACCAATACTCCATGTGATATTTTGTGTATATATATTATGATATATATATATATATTAATAAAAACTATGGTAATAGTCTCAAAATCGTAGCGGTAGGGATTCCCGCCAAATTTTTTGCGGTAATTTTTGTTCCCACGGAAGCGCGGGAACCCTATTGCCACAGTTTTAGAGAACTATGGCTATAGGGATTCGAAAAAATTGGTCTATGGCCATAGTTTTGAAAAATGTGGCTATATCCATGGCTCTAAAAACCATGGCAATAGGCTACAGAAAATAGGCATATTACCACAGTTTTAAAACTATGGCTATAGCCACCTATAGCCACTGTTTTAAAACCATGGCTATAGGTCTGTGGCAGTAGCTTCATTTTATAGTTTTGTTTATTTTAATTTTTTAATTAGTTATTTTTTGTATTTATCATTTAATAATTTTCATTTGTCTTGATTTAGTATTTGGTTCGTCAAGATGTGAACTTGGTTGAGCATGGAAGAGGATTGACAAGCCTTTGCAATTTTTTTCTTCCCTTAGAAATAATTAGTAGATTCTATGAAATGAGTTGGGTGGTCTCATGTACTAGACCTATGTCTTATGTTCCTTTTTTCTGTTACATGTGAATTCTTGGGAAATCTATTGAAGGTAATTCACCAAGTTAATTAAATTAAATTTTTTTAATTTAAAATATATATATTTTCATGGAATAAGTACCATAGGTCATGAACAACCCATGTATGCTAGCTTGACACCTCAACTATTGATGGATCAGGCTTGGACCATTGAGAAACATGGTTGCCTGTAAAATCCATTAGTGGATTATTCAGACCACATCAGACTTATTAGCTCATATATAAGGTCTTGGGACACCTCTAATATAGAGGTGAGGTTGGATTTTGAGATCATAGGCTATGCAGACCTTATATTCCTTCCTTTTGTTTTGTTAATCTATTTGTGGTCATTAATATGAGTGCATGATGAGATATCATTTCCCTTATGAAGTGACTAGGCCCTATGGGATAGACCTTAGGAAGACCATGATCTAGTTAGGTGAGTATATAGACCCTCAATGACTATGAGGATCAAGAAAATCCATGGTCTATCTATTAATTATAACCCCTATAGTGAGACACTGCATAGATGATGAGGTAGTGTTACCCTAATGATGATGATGAGGGACATGAATTACCTAGCAAAGAAGGTGTTAACCAATAATATTTTTTGAGACTGAGGAATCAATGTGGGGTGCCTTTGTTAGATTCACCCAAGAGACCCTAGTAGGTGACCTATTGACTGACCAACCCTCTATAGGTACATATGGATATGACAAGAGATGATTGTGTGTGTCAATATATATCCCTAGTCATGTTATGAACTGTGAAGGCCATAGTGGCTGGGGTGGATCAGGCATCTGACCGACCTTTATTTTTATATATAGTTCTGTATAGCTTGGATCATGCCTAAGGGGTTTTTGTTGTGATGTGGTACCAGTACATGTGTGTGGATTAGTGAACATTATGGAACTGGTTGAGGTAGTTTTGGCTGATTGGTTCCATGGATATAGGTATTAGCCTCATTTTCCTTCTTTTTTGGATGGATCAAAGATGGTTATATTTCCCTCGGTACCCAATATTGATATGGGGAAGGGTATATTACCCTCATTTGGTCGTGCCTTCATTTCACAAGGATGGGTATATTAACCTCATTGTCCTATATTCTCTGGATGTCTCAGGGTCGAGTATATTACCTCTAGTTCCAAATTGTTCTATAGGGATGGGTATATTACACCTAGTTGGCTAAGATCACATGTCACAGGTATTGTTATAATACCCTTTTTGTCATATTCTCTTACTAGGATTCAAGGGTGGGTATATTTTCCCTTGGTACACATGAATCTATGGGATCATGCATGAATGTATGGGGATTGTCCAAAGGGGTTGGCTACTGGGTAAGGTCATCCTGACATGTTCACAGACACCTCAAAACTACCCAAATTTGGTATGGTTAATCAAGTTCTCATACTTGAGGATAAACACTAGTTACTATGATGGTGTGGTTATTATGACATGGCCAGAGATATTTTAGCACCAGGCCAAAGCGTATAGATTTTATTTGTGTTTTAGTAGTATTATTTTCATTTTAGTTTAGCATTTCACGTAGACATATCATTTCATATGACAGATTGTAAGAGACTATATTGATGGTTCCCTAATGGGTTATTTACTCACACCCTACTTAGTCTCCATAAAATTTGTACCCAAGAAGATATTCACTTGGTGGTAGGCACTGGTTAGGTTAAGGTCGGGAGGTTTATAATGTATGAAGGATTAGGAGAGTACATGGGTTTTTGATGAGTATTGTCTTAGATATTTCATGAATATGGTGTCTTTATTTTTATACATTCTATTCTATATAAGTAACTGGCCCAGTGGGTGGTCAGTTGTATGTATTGAATGGTTGGTCAGTACTTTACTACTTGTCATTTATTATCCCTATTTTAAATGTTTTTTATTTTAATTTTTAGTAAAATATGTTGGATGATATTTATTTTTTTATTATTCTATTATGAACTTTGATATAGGTTATATAGAGGCCCCACAATACCTCTCTAGAACCCCGATGCTAGTCAGCAGCCTCTAACCTTAGGGGTGACACACCATAAGTTTCACAACTTTTAAGTCCAATTACTATTCATAGAGTGATTCATTATAGGAAATTATAGTATATAGAGATATTATTATTTTCTCTCAAGTTCATAATTTTGATATAGTTTATTGGATTCTTTTTTGGATTTATTTTATACATGTAGAAAATAATGACTTATTGTGAGTCATGTAAAGGTTGTGTTGGAGCTATTCTAGTTCTTATTTATTTTTTGGTAATGTCAAATTGGCCAATTCATCTTGGTGTATTTTATATTTTTTTAATTTTATATTATTTAAATGAATTTTATTTGATAATATAGTTATATGTTTAGGTGGTTGTTTCTTTTTTTTCATTTTCTGCTGATTTATATATTATGGTATGTGAATTTGATATCCATTATTTTATATTGTCTTGATAGGGTTATATTATATTATATATAAATTTTTTCTACTTTTTTATATGTTTATATGAGGATGAAATCATCACCAAGTGTTTATTCTTGAGACCTAAGAACTATTGGTCGGCCCATATTAATAAAGAATTCCCTTCTATCATAGTTTTGAGTCAAGTCGGGTGATTTGTTAGGTTAACCCAAGTTGGTTCTTTATAGGAAATTTTTTTTAAAAGGTAATGAACTCAAAAATATTGGGTTTATTTAGAGATAAAAATATCATAGGATGAAATATTCCTCATCATATATTATAGATGTTTCAAACCATTCCTTGATGTATCAAAGAAGTAAAATATTACAGAGTATTTTTATTTATAATCATTGATAATACATGGTGTATGAATTTATGGAAATGATAATATATTTAATATATACATGGAAAAGAATTATATGATTTTGTATGAAAGATACTTTGATCCCTATTTATGTTTACTTCTTCAAAATACATCAACATGTGAGGATGGTGGTTTATCATCACAGTATTCCATTAAACCACTCTCATGTGATTGATATATTCTATGTATCACTTTTGAGGATGTAAATACCTGATATATTACATTCACTAAACTCAATGGTTGTATAACTAGAAACATGGTCACTCTTTTGTGGAACAAAAAGTAGAGATCCATGGACATAGTTGTAATGTTTTATGAAAATAGACCACTCTCTGGGTAAAACTTCACTATAGTAATCATAAGTTTGAGAAGTGATGTGGGATCCTAAAGATATAAATTAACAAAATTACCCTCCATCATTTTCTATAGAGTATTGAAATTTTAAAAAGGATAAATTATTTTAATGGTTCCTAAATGTAACACCACATGATTTTAGCATGTATTTTCATTTAAATAAGTAATTCCTAATTGATATCATGTGATATAAGAAAAATTGAACTATGATGATCAATTAATTATTTCATTTTGGTATAATATTAAAATACGAAATGAAATACATTATATTATAACTAAATGAAACTTGACTAATAAAATGACTAAAGGGATAAAACTAATGATTCTGAGTGCACTGGAAGCATCAGACGGAGCATGCCCAAATTTTCATTTTTTCTTGATCAATGATTAATCTAAGATTTACATGATGATAAATTTCATGAACAAAGGAATTGAATCAAATAATATATATAATGGATAAATGTTAGAGCCAAATTTAGGAATATCACATATTATTTATAATTAATTTCTGTAATTAATAATTACCTTGTGAGAAATTGTTTCTTCATTGATGGGTCTAAAAATGTCTCTTTTTCATACCATCATTGCATTATATAAATCAAGAATAAATTACCTATAGTGTTGATCCACATGTGTTCCATGAACCTTTGAAAATCACTGTATAAACCTCTAGGTGATAACATGGAAGATCCTAACACTTGTGTCATTCACCTTTGATCTCCCAAAGAACCACTTAAAGGAATGGATCTCTTCAATCACTCTAAAATTTAGAGTGGTGGAGGAGGATGATTGCTCTATATTCTTGGGAGAATTCTTAGAGAGGGATATCTCTATAGAATTGAGATCATTATCTCCATGTCTCATTGTTCACAACACAAAATGAATTATCTCTCTTATGAGAATTATATAATTAGGTCTATATACCACTAGGGTTAGAAAATAGTAATTAAACATGTGCCCTTAATTATTTCCATAATCCCTACAGAACCCCGTGTCTATAATAATAATATTATTGTTATCATTTCTTAACATGTGCTAAACTCATGAATTAAATTAAATATTATTTATTCCAATAATATTCAATATATATTATTTCTCATTGGACCATTAAATTCATTATTCCATTCCTCTACAATATTTATCAGGCCTTGAATAATGACTATTTATTTAATAAATAAATATCATTTCATTATCTTCCAATAAATAAATAAATATTATATTCACTAAATATCAAATAAATATTTATTAAATATTCCACTCATGTAATATTCTCTTAAATAACTGGAGATGGAATATATACCAAAGATTAGGGCATATCCCTTTTTATTCATGAAAAGAAAAGAAAGGATATGGAATATATACAATCAAGAAAACATGAATAATTATTAAAGAATATGTGTAAATAATATTTATTCATATTTTTAAATAATAAATAACAATATATCATTTTACTAAGATTCTGTATACATGTGGTATGTGACCCTCTATGACTCTTTCTTAGTGGTATTAGGTGAAGTATCCTAAATTCCAAGGTTAGGATCTAGAAACATTCCAAGGCACCCATAGATAAATATGTTAATGTCTCAATGATATAATACCTCATACAGATGCATAATATGTAATATAATCTATTTATAACAATATCTCTATTCAAATTGGTTGCATGTTAATCCCATCAACCTATGTGATCGATGTCTCTTTCTTTGAATTTCTTGAAATTGAACTTTCCTATTGAACATCATGGACATGGATTTATTTAGGCTATATCATTTCCATCAAAGGGACTAAGATATCAACTTCCATTAAATAATATAAGGGACAAATAATTTTTCACAATATTCATTAATTACTCTTGAAGCACTCAAAGTATCCTACCTCATTGTGAGCATATTTCATCATAGTTTCCATAAATAAATCAAAGCATGTCACTTATAATACTCATTAATAGAAATATTATTATTAATGGATCAATACACAAGCCCATAGATAGGAATATTCAATTCCACATATAAATGTTGATTTCCAACTTGCAGGTATCATTATCATAATATCCTACACTGGATATTACCAAAGGTGTACACCATGAGAAGGTGCCTAAGAGTCCTATGAGTCTCCATCCCTGATAGACTATATCATTTGTGTCCAAAAAATGATTTCATCTATATATAGAACATATATTTAAGAATATGGTCATGGCGCTTTTGGGTTATCATCATAGAGGGTAACTGCTATAGCCTTTTAATGTGAAAGTTACTCTTAGGAAATTATCACTTAATATTTTAGATAGAAGAATAATCATGATGTGATAAAGAGTTTATTAATATTAAAAACCATGAACATTGGTTATCATAAATTATATAGAATTTGGTTCTAGGGAACCAACTCCAACAGACTCCCACTTTCACTAGAGCCAGCTTCTAATAACCTTAAGTCCACTAGCTCTCACATGAAACTCATGCATCAGGTAAGATTGGAATTTAGTAAAGGGGTATTCCATATTTTATTCTATTAGAACTCTGCTTATTGAAACTTCTCCCCTCTGAGAAAAATCCTTCAATATGCCAAACCTCCAAAGTATATTCTTTGTCTATTTTTGTGACCTTGGCTATTTTTCAAGATCCAACTCTGCATTATTATCACAGTACACTGTGATATGGTATCCACTATTAGGTAATACATCAAGATCTTAGAAAAAAATTCATATCAAAAAGGGTTCCTTATTAGAATTAAAAGCTTCTATATACTCAGACTCTACTATATAATTTGTGCCCACTGGATTCTTTAAACTCTTCCAACTTGCAGCTCCTCCATTGATACCAAAAACATATCTTAACTATAACTTCATTTCATTATGAACTATTGGAAAACTAGATTCAGTATAACACCTAATGACCAACTCCTCATCTCCTCCATACACCAGGAATATATCCTTATTTCTTCTCATATACATAAGGTTAGCCTTAACAGTCGACCAATGTTATTATCCTACATCATTATGATATCTTCCTACCATGCTCAATGAATAGGAAACATAAATTATAGTACATAACATGGTATAGATGATTGATCCTATCACTGAATCATATGGGATATTATTCATTCTCTCTTTCTCTTTTTTTTTGTATTATGGCATATTTTCATAGAAATATTTATACCATCTGACACTAGAACCAATAGTTGAGTCATAATTTCAACTTATTACATTTTAATTCCTTTATTTTTGGAAATCAAAAACACCTTCTTAAAACATGTTTACTAACTTTTTATGTCCCAAGTGTTTTAGAATGTTTTTATAAAATACATTATCATTTACATTACTTACAATTAGTTCTCAAGTATTAATAATATAAACTTTACATTAATCATTATGTTTATCAGAATGATTATGTGTCCAATAAAATTGAACTCAACATCATCAGAACAAGAAGTTAGAATTTCTATCATGACTTTCATACTAACAAAGTATTAACAATCATACCGATACCATTACTGATACAATTAGACTGATACTCATAAAAGTTATCATAACTAAAATTGTATGTAATTCCATCAGATTTAATTGTCTCTAATGTAAATAAAACCTTTAACATTTTAATGGTGTTAATAAATATGACATCAGAAATTTAGTTATTCTAGATCATTATGAGATTTAAAGTTCTAGGTGTCCAAAGTTGTTGTAATAGGCAAAGAAATATGACCATTGGGAGATCACAATATGATCATTGGGAGATCACCTATAAATAAAAAGAAATTTTAAGAGTTTGGAGCTGGTTGATTACATTCTATCTCAATTTTTTTGAAGATTAATTAATGTGAACATCTCATTCATAATCTTTTTTAATTATTTATATAGATTCATTCAAAGGAAACTTTTTTAGGTTGTCTCCTTAAGAATTTTTTTATAATTGTTACTCACATATGTTCATCGTAATGATCATGGGATTTGGGGGATAGAAAGATGAATAATAGGATACAACAGATCGAGGGATTATAAAGACAGTAAGATAGAGTTGGTCATCATATTGAGGGATTTTGGGGATAGGAAGATAGTGGCATTCTGATCATCGTATTGAGGGATCTCCTAGTATGGAAAGACAGACTTGACTGTAAGTATAAAATAGTGGATACTTTTAGTAAATTTTATTGACTACCTTACTCATAAGGTTAAAATAGGTTTATATTTTAAATATCTTATAAGTCATTATTACATTTTCTATCTATTGCATTACTTGTTGTTTATAATTTCTATTTATATTGCACATTTAATAGAATGTGATTCATTGTATTCATATTTCTATTCTATTTGTTTTAATGTATTAACTTTGATTATAGTACATACTTTGATTAATAGGATCCATCATGATCCTGATATTTTAAATTGGATATAATCAGAATATTGTCTGCTTCCAATTCTATGACTTTGTAAATCAGACTGAGTCTGACTCTGATAACCTACTTAAATAGGCCTTTTATTTTATTTAGTTAAGTTCTTTTAAACTAAGTTTTTTAAACTATAATTCACCCCCCCCCCCCTCAATTGTAATTATAGCCATCATAAGCTACTATTAAAATCCTACAATCAGTAATATAAATGCATTAATCCAAAAATTGGTATCATAGTAGGTTCCCACTACTTAGACTTGCTGAGATTTTACTTATACTACTATTAAAATTTGTTTAAATTTTTGTTATAATTTTTTTATAAACTTTTTTATACTAATATGTATATGTAAAAAGATTTTTTTCTATTTTTAAGATTATAAGTCTTAATGTTGGTTCAATAGATAATTTTAATTTGAAAAGACCACCTAAATTTGATGGTGTTGATTATGAGTACTAGAGATATAGGATGAAAACTTTTGTTATCAATAATGGGGTTGATAATTTTGTTATACTAACTAGAGATTATAAAATTCTTGATAAGAAATTTATATCTTTTACTCATCAAGAAAAGAATGAATATTGGTTAAACTATAGAGTAAGGAATACTTTGTTATGTTCTATGACTATAATCATATATAGTTAAATTTCTTCATGTGAAACTGCTGATAGTTTCTTGGAAAATCTTGAAGTTACAAACTTTTTAACTACTATGGTTTTTGAGAATAAGATAGATATGATAATAGTATATTATCAGGTTCTTTATTTTCTTCCTTTAGAATCTATTTCATATATAAACTATATATTTATGGAAATAATTAATAGTTTAAAAGATACTAGTGATAAAGGTCTTAATGATGAGATCCCTATGGAAAATAAAATTGATATTATGACAAATTAATGGAAATATAAGATTACAATAGTTGATGAGACAAATAAGTTGAATAATATGACCTTGGATAATCTCATTGGAACACTTATGCAATATAAGGGTAGACTCAAAAGATATGCTGATAAAGAAAAGATAAAAAATAGAGGTGTTTCTTTTTCTACTACTTCTATAGTTACTTATAAAGTTAAAAATAATAATAATGTTGTTAAATATTTAATAAATAATAAAGTATTTTTTTAATACGATTCAAGTAATTATGAACATTTTGAAAATGAGTTATCAAACTTGGATAGAAGGATGAACAAGATAGTCGGTAATAAGTATTTCCAATACTGATACAAGAAATTTCATAATGATATAATTGATAAGAAAGATGAATTCAAATGATATGAATGTAAGAAATCTAGACATATCAGATCATATTTTCCCAATCTAAAGAGGAAATATAGAAAAGAAATAAATTCCAAAAAAGATCCTAGAAATATTACAAATCAAAAGGAAAGAAAGTCTTAGAAGCTGCTGACACTTAGATTAATAGTGGAGGTGATTCTTTAGAGAGTTATTCAACTACTAAAAGTTATGGATATAGGAACATAGGACTTTATGCTAATTTAACCCTAGAAATTCAATGTTTCATAGAAAAGGTACATACATTTTAAATCCTTACCAACATGTCTTTAAGTGAAAATTATCCTAATGAGAAAAAATATACTTATTTGGATAAAGAATCTTCCTCATCCAGTAATGATAATTCATTACATTTTTATGATAAAGTTTCCCATTTTTCTAAAAATTTATAAAATGAAAATTAAATTTTTTTTAAAAAAATATAATGTTAAAGAAAACCTTTATAATTTTGATTTGAGGATAAATGTTTTAAAAAATGAAATATTATATCTTCCAAAATATATTTATAGAACTAATTCTGGAAAAGAAACTATTTGTAAAGATTTTGAAAAGGTAGTTTCTGAGAAAAATAGTTTAAAAACTAGTTTTAAGAAGCTTAGTTCCAAAAATATTCCTGGCGAAGATATGAATTTATTTATAAATTAAAATCTGAAATTTTTTCTTTAGATAAACTTTTTTCAAACAATACCACTAGTAAAGAAAACTTTGATAAAATATACAATCAAATACATTCTCATTTATGTAGTTCTTCAATGTAGTTTTTATATAAAAGAACTTGTTTTTAGTAAAAAATTATCATTCCTAAGAGTGCCCATTTTTGCACCAAGTGACAACTCGATAGTCATTGGAAAAATAATTGTCCATTAAAAAAATATCAATCCCTAGGTTTTCACAAAACTTATTTTTTTTTAAAAATGTGTATTCCTAATGTTTTGTTTTCTAAAAATACCAAACCCAAGAAGGTTTGGGTTCTAAATTTCTAATATTTTTGTTTTTAAGAAATCAAATATCATACAAACAAAAATAATACATCTTACATTGATAGTTAATTTTATAGAAAAATAACTGGAAATAAATACCTCTTTCATAAGATAATAAAAATGAAATGTGTTAAAGTCATTTTCAGAGATAATGCTCAAGGAGAGATTATCGTACTTAGTAACATTTCTCTTCTTCGTAAAGCACTTATTTTAAATGATTTATTTGTTAAATGTCTTAAGAAAAACCTTATAATCATAATTCAATTATATGATAAAGGTTACCTTTTGAACCTTATGAATGATAAATATTTAGTACAAAATTCCAAGTATGAATTTATTTATTATGCAAATCGTCATGATAATTTCGACATAATTAATATAGAATACCTTAGGATCCAATACTTAACTTGTATCAGTGAAATGGAAAATCAATCTTGGTTATGGAATAGAAGGTTAGGATATTGTAACCTTAGAAGCATATCTAAGTTGACTAAGAAAAGACATATTAAGGATCTACCATAACTTAGTTTTTATACATCAAAATTCTATGACCCTTATCAATAAGGTAAGAAACATAAGTCAAGTTCTAAATATATTAGTGATTTTTTAACTTCTGATTCTTTATATTTAGTGCACATGGACTTATTTAGACCTACAAAAACTAGGAGTATTAGTGGAAAATATTATATATATGTCTTGGTTAATGACTACACTAGATATATATGGGATTATTTTGGTAAAATGAAATCTTAATCCATTATTTGTTTTAAAAACATTTTAATAAAAGACTAAAATGAGAAAACCTTACCTTGATAACTATTCATAGTGATCATGGGGGAGAATTTCAAAATTATGATTTCAAAATTATTTTTAGTAAGAAAGGTATTGAACATAACTTTTCAGTACCTAAAACCCCCTAGAAAAATGGTGTAGTTGATAGAATAAATATAATTTTTCAAGAAATAATTATAACCATGTTGAGAAAATATTCAGTTGCTAGACATTTTTGGGATGAAGCAGTTAGTACTGCGTGCTATACTATAAATCGAGTTTTAATTAGACATTTTCTTAAAAAAAACTCTATATGAGTTGTGGAAACGTGAAAAACCAAAAGTTTTGTACTTCAATGTTTTTGGTTAAAAAGTATTTATTCTGAATATTATATATAACATATATAAATTTTCACTCAAATCTGATGAAGGAATATTTTTATGTTATTCCACTACTTCTAAGGCATATAGAGTTTTATATAGAAATTATTATACTATTGAGGAAACAATACATGTTAAGTTTTATGAAAATGATCCCTCTGTTTAAAACCAACTCCAACCTACATCCTCCTTGGATGTTATTTCTAAAAATAATTTTCATCATTTTAAAAAAAAAATATTCTCATAAGTATATAACTCAAGAAATTTTTTCTGAATTTATTTCTTAGGAAGATGTTATATCCATTTTTGAAAAACAGGCTTCTAAAAACCCAAGAAATTAGTTGTTTCATAGGAACTATCCTAGTGGAAGTATCATTAGTGATGTAGATTAACTAATAAGGACTAGAAGTTACTTAACAAATGAAATTTAACATATAGCTTTCTTATCCAAATTTAAAACTAAAAAACATGATGAGGATTTAGGTGATGAGGATTGGATTAAGGATATGCAAGATGAGTTCAATGGGTTTTAGAGGAACAAAGTTTGGACTTTAGTTTAACAACCTAAAGAAACTTCTATAATTGTAGAAAAATCGGTTTTTCGAAACAAGTGTGATGAAAATGGACTAATTTTCATATATAAAACTATAATTATTACTGAGGGTATTAATCAATAAGATGGAATTGATTATGAAGAAACCTATGCATCATTAATAAGAACTAAAGCTATTCAAATACTTCTATCCTTAACAGCATTCTTTAATTTCAATATTTTTCTAATGGATGTGAAGTGTTATTTTCATAACATATATGTTTAGGAGAAAGTTTATGTTGAAAAAACATCTAGTTTTAAACATAAAAAACATATTTAATATGTTTATAAATATACCAAATCTTTATATAGACTTAAAAAATCCCCTAAAGATTTCTATGATAGGTTAACATGATTTTTGTTACAAAACAATTTTTTTAAGGGAGCTACGAATACAACACTTTTTATAAAAGAAGGAAATAAAAATTTTATGATTATAAAAATTTGTGTTGATGACATTATATTCAGATCAACTAAAAAATCATTAACTAATTTCTTCATGTATCTTATAAAGTCTAAGTTTGAGATGAGTGTGATGGGTGAGTTAACATATTTTCTTGGTTTTTGAATTTCTCAAAAACCATAAGAAACTTTTCTATCTCAACATAAGTATATAAAAAAATTATTAATAAATTTGGATACAAAAATACTAAAAATTTTATTACTCCCATCATTACGTCATATACTTTTGATCTTGATGATCCTAGGACATCAGTTGATCAAAATACTTTTTGAGGTATGATCAAAATTTTACATTACTTAACTACTAGTCATCGAAATTTAATGATTTATATATGATTATGTACAAGATATCAAGAAAATAAAAAATAATCCCATTTAAAAGTTGAAAAAATAATTTTTCATTAACTTAAGGGGGTTATGGATTTAGAACTTTTCTATTCTTCTAGAAATGTTTTTGAATTTTTTTTTTTGATACTGAATTTGGTAAATATAGAATGGATAGGAAAATTGCATCTGGATATTTTCATTTCTTAAGAGATTCTTTAGTTTATTATTCTTGTAATAAACAACACTCAGTAGCACATTGCACTATTGAAGTCGAATATGTGGTAGCTGGAAGTTGTTGTGTTCATGTGTTATGGATTCAACACACACTAATTAACTATGTCTTGAGTTTTACTAAAAATAAAATACTTTTTTGATAATATAAGTTTCATTTGTTTAATTAAAAAACTATTACATCACTCATGTGATAAGAACATAGATATAAGACACCATTTTCTTCAGGATCACACACTCAAAGGAGATATAGTTTTACAATTCATTAGAATGCAACATCAACTATCTTACATTTTTACAAAACCTCTTAGATTTGATAGATTTTAATACATTAAATGGAATATAGTAATTATTAACATAAATCAATAATTCATATCTACTTCTTGTTTACCCATCTCTTTATATTAAGTTACTTATTTTAATAGGGGTTACATATGTTTGTTGTTTTTTAAAAACTTTTTATTTTCTAAAAATTTTAGTTTTCTTAAAATTTTATCATAATGAGTTTTCCAGAAAAATACTTATTATAAAAAAATATGGATTCATAATTCTCAAAAGGACTTTTAGACTAATAATTTTTTATAAAAAAAATTCATACTCACTTTTTGTTTCAAAGTTTTCAGATTCAAAATATTTCATATTTAGTATTCTGATTAAAAATTTCATAAAAAGTTTTCTTAATAAGAACTATTGTATTCATTTTTAATATGAAAATCTATTAAAATTATTTCCTACTAAAAATATCATATTCTACATTTTATTTTTAAAATTGTAGTAATATACTTATGTTTTGATTAAAAAAATAAGAAGAAGATGTTATTCGTACTAATGGATCTTTCTACTCCGAAATTTACTCTTCTATATTTTTAGTTTTTGAACTATATCATTATGTTAGTATTTAATTATTGTTTCTATACATTTAGTTTTAAAAAAATTCTTTTTTTCAAATTTGTTAAAGTTTTTTCAATCAGATTCATTTTCAATCTGATAAATGTTTTAAAAACCTTGACTTCAAAAATATCTTAAAACATTATTCGAAGTAATATTGACCATCATATCAGAAATTTTTTTATCTCAACCATTGGTTTTTTTATGGAAGACAAACTATTACTCCTAATGCCTATATATAGAGGGACCCCCTTGTGCCCCACATCAATTGTTCGGGTTTTCCACTCCCAAATTGTTACACCCTATAAGTTTCTCAGTCTGATTGCTTTCCTTTTTTTGATTCATCAGTTTCAGTTTTGAATCTAATGGGGACCAATGAGGATTTTTCATAGTGGTGAATTTTCATAGAGAGGATAGTTGAAATATACTTCTATGATAAGTATGATTCTACTCTAAAAAAGATTATTTCTTTTCAAGGATCAAATTTTTTATGTGTTGAGAAACCAGATAAGGACATTGATCGATTTTATCTTTATGTTGTACAAGAATTTCATTCATCTATTATGTTTTTCAAGGACGATGGTAAAGATTAAATTTATTTCATTATTTATAGAAAGAGATATAGGTTTTCACATACAAAACTTTCAGATTTGGTTGGAATACCTTTTAAAGGTGAATCATATTGTCCCTACCACAAGATTCCTGATAATATTGGTACCTTTGATTGGATATAAAGTATGAGGATTCCATGTTTTCTAAATACTAAAAGGTGAGGAATGTTTCCCATCTCACTCTGGACAATCATGTGGTTTCTTTATGGATGTGATGGTTTTTAATACTGATAGAGGGAGATAAAGATAAGTTGAAAGTATATGATGTTTTCATATTGTAATTTTAGTGAATATGAGAAAGGTTGATCTTGTCATGTTTTTCCTTCTCACATTCGACAACATCAAGACCAGTACAATCAAATCCAAGATTATTTTGTTTCCAAATTTTATAATAAATTTTTTGTTGAATGTATAAATGTTTTTAAAGTTTCTAATAAATTGTTTCTGTTGATATATAATATTTCTGTCATATGTGATTATATAATTCATATAATTAAATTTGCCTTTGATAGTAAATCAATAATTTTTCTTGAGAAATTTGGTGGTTTCATATCTGAGGAAGATCCATAAATAAAGTAAGAAATGGCTGATAAGAAAAAGAATAGGATGGTTAAAACCTCCCCACTGAAGAAACAAAAGAAGAAAAATAATGTTCTTGATGAAGTTTTTGATGACTGGATGAAAAATAAAGTTGATAATAAATCTAGGGGTATAGATATTTAACTCAACCATATAGAGTCTAAGGCCATAAAAATTCATGTTATTGAAACTCTTGAAGAAGAAGAAAAGAAAAATAAATATAAAAAGAAGTTACTAGAATCTCAGTTATGTGAGAATATTTTGAAAGGAGTATAAAGGGAATATAAGAAGGTTGATATACTAAATTATCATACCGATAAGGTGATTCTAGGAGTAGAATTATCTTTTAAAGTAATAGTTCTTGTATATGTTGATATTCCATCCATAGCTGACAAAGTAAAAGGAAAGGTTGTTGAATAGGAATCAGTTCTAGTAGTCCAAGAAAATCCATTAGAACCTAATCCAGTAGGAAATGAAGATCTTTGAAATCAAAGAAAACTTATAGATTAGCATGATAAAGAAATAAATGAAGAAGTTTATGGAGTTTAAAAAGAAGAAAAATAAGAATATGAAAAATAAGAATAAGGAGTTAAATAAAAAGAAATTGAAGAAGATATTGAAGAATGGGTGGAAGATGATGAAGAGGAAGAAAAAATATGAGAATGAAGTGTCAGATGATAAGGAAGAAAATCAATCCAGTAATTCTTCATCAGATTATTTATCAGCATCCACATCATACTTTCCTTACAAGGCTAAAAAAGAAGATAAATCTAGAAGTTCAGAAGAGGAAGAAGCTTCATCCTTAGAAGAAGAAGATCAATCATCATCAAAAAGAGTGGATGATGATCAACACTCTAAAATAAGATAATGATCAGAAAAAGACCAATGAATATGTAGAAATTTTGGAATTATTAGATAATATAAAATTGTCTAAGGAAGCTTATAAATAAGTTTTAAGGAAATAAAATAAGAAAGAAATTTTTTTAAAGTTGAAACTGGTCGAATAAAACCTCCTGATGTTCAGCAAGATTGGTAATATTTGATATGAACCATTGATTTAGAAGTAATTGATTATATTATTCATGTATTGAAGATATTATAAGGATAAATTTTTTAGTTTCCAAGGCTTAAAGTAATAGGTTAACTAATTCATGAAATTCTCTCTTATAAATTAGAGTCAATAATTTTTTTTATAGAATCAGTGATTCGGATTGAATCTAATTTGAAAAAATTTCTAGAATGCTCCCTGACTCATAAAAAGGAATGCAATCATATGGTTAAATTGTCTCATCAAGTTGATTCTAGTATCAAAATTAATGATGAAAAATTTGATGAAGTTAATAATATTTTGGTAGAATTAGAAATTTCTTTCAGTGAATTATCATCAAACATGGCTAAAAGAGTAAAGTTTGTGGATGATTTTAGAGATGCCACCAATGAAATAACTAAGGAAGTTAATTCTTTGAAGTGAAATATTCAATACATGGAGATGGATATTTCCTGACTCTAATATTGTGAAGAATAAGTCATTATATTACGAAATGTGAACAAATATTTTTCTGAGAAATTTTATATTTGATAAGAAAAAGTTAAGAAGCTAGAGAAAGACCTTCACGAGTTTAAAAAGATCAAATATTTTTTTCAAAACCCTAATAAATAATGCTTGAGTTTTTCTTTTGAACACTTGTTTATACTTGTTTTTTAAAACTTTTGAAAAAATTTTATGAATAAATTACCTCTTAATCGAAATTTGATTTGTATGAATGTTTTCTAATTCTAATTGGTTGAATGTTCTTTCATATTTATTTTTTGGATGATTATTTAGATCATTTTATTGTTTCGTATGTTTTTTTTCAAATGGTTTAGAAACTTAGGATCCTTCCCCATTATTTTTCAAAATAAAAAAGGGTAAAAATATTTATAGAGTGGAGAAATTCTTAAATAAGGAGAAAGTTTTTTCAATGGAAGAATTCATAACAAAGTAAGATAATATTTGATAAAGAGGGAGAATTTTATATTAAAGGAGATAATATGGTCTTTATGGGAAGATATTATCTCAAGGTGGAGTTCATTGTATTCAATATATTACTCTCCATCATATTCAAATGAGTTATAAACTCAGGGGGAGTTAAGGTTTAAATATTTACTCTAAATATGAAGTTCTTAAAAGAAATGGGTTGTAAAATTTTCATGTTAATTTTTCATTTAGGATTTGAGTTTTGTTCTTTCCAAAAAGGGGGGGATTGGTGATTTGTAAGTTCTAATTAATACTTTTTCATTATTTTTATTTTAGAAATCATAAAAACCTTTTTAAAACATGTTTACTAACTTTTTATGTCCCAATTGTTTTAGAATGTTTTGTAGAAAATGTTGTTTAAAACAATACTTAGAATAAATTCTAAAGTATTATGAATATAAACTTTAAATTAGTCATTACGTTTATCAAAATGAGTATGTATATGATAAAACCAAACTTACCTTTATCAAAACTAGAAGTTATACTTTCTGTCATGACTTTCATATTGAAAAATTCTTAACAATCATACTAATACTAGTACCGATACAATCAAAATGATATTCATAAAGGTTATCATAATGACAATTGTAATTAAGTCCATCATATTGACCTATGTTTATAATCATAATACATAAGATTTTTTCTAATTTTAGAAAAAACTTTAACACTGTAATAGTTTTATCCAATAAGATGTCATACTTTTAGTTATGTTGGATCATTATGAGTTGTCAAGTTTCAAGTCCCTGAATTTGTTGCAACAAAGTCAAAAATATGATCGTTGGGAGATCACAATATGACTATTGGGAGATCGCTTTTAAATACCATGTCATTTTAAGTTTTTGGATTTGGTCTATTACATTCACTTTAGAATTTTCTAAATATTATTTAGTGTGAACAGATCATTTTTAATCTTTTCTAATTGTTTAGAGAGATTCGTTCAAAGGAAACCTTGTTAGGTTGTCTCCTTTATAATTTTTCTATAATTTTCACTTGTGTCTGATCATCGTATTGATCAAGGGATTCATGGTATAGGAATAAACATAATCGGATCCATAAGATCGAGGTTTTATGAGTAATTTATGATAGATATGATCATCATATTGAGGAATTCTGTAGATAAGAATACATAGACATTTTGATCATCATATTGAGGTATTTCCTAGTAACGAAAGACAAACTTTACTATAAGTATAAAACAATGGATACCTTTAGTCAGGGTTATTGACTACCAAACTCTTATGGTTAAAATAGGTTTATCTTTTAAATATATTGTAATTCATTATTACATTTTTTATCTATTCTATTACTTATTTTTTACATGTTTTTTTCCATTTCACATTTAATATAATGTGAGTCATCATATTCATCTTTCTATTATCTTTGTTTGATCATATTAACCTTGATTATAATACATTCTTAGATTAATTGAATCCATCATGATTTTGTTCTTTTAACTCAAATATAATTAGACCACTTTCTAGTTTGGATTCTGTGAGTTTGTAAATTAGACTGAGTTTGTGTCCAATAAACTACTTAAAGAGGCTTTGTGTTTTGTTTAGTTTAGTTCTTTTAGATGAAGTTTTTTAAAATACAATTCACCCCCCTCCTCTTGTAATTATTTCCATCATAAGCTACTCTTATGATCCTATAATCTGTATTATATATATGTTGATCAAACACCAATACCCTCTTGGATTTTTCTATACTAAATCCCTTTATTATCTATCCGATGTATGTACTTTGAAATAGTTTGATCAGCCTATTATATCTATCATGAATGGTCTTAATTCTAAGAATATAAGCTACTTTACCTAAGTCCTTCATGAGGAAAAAATATTTAACCATTCGTTAACAAACTGTAAGACTGGTATGTCATTCCTAATAAGTAATATGTCATTAGTATATACTACTATGATAATTAATGTATTCCCACTAAACCTATTGTAAACTGATGGCTCACATTTTTTCTTAATGGAACCAAATTATTTTATAGATTAACTAAATCAAATTTTCAAAGACCTGGATGCTTTCTTCATCCGTAATGGATCTCTATAAATTTAAAATCTTTTTGGCATCACCTGGAGTCAAAAACCCATCTAGTTGGGTCATACAGATATCTTCCTAATGGTTCCCATTAAGGAAATTAGTTTTTACATCCAACTTCCGAATTTAATTATCATGGTAATATACTATAGTTAGTATAATTATGATGGTTTTAAACATGGAAACTCATGAAAAGGTTTAATCATAGTCAATTCCTTGATAATTTTTAAAACCTTTATCAACTAGCCCTAATTTATAGGAATTTACCTTACCTTCCATTTCATATTCTCTTTGGAATTCCAAGTTTTACCCTATGAGCATTATATAAACTAGCACATTGACCAGAACCCAAACATGGTTCCAATACATGGAATCCATTTCATAATTCATGTATTCTTTCCATCTTGAATCTTCTAATATCTCTATTACCTCTTTGTATGAGTGTGGTTCATCGTTATCAACCAAAAATGAGTCACAATCATCAGTGAGTAGAAAATAATATCTATCTAATTATCATACCTCTCTAGTTATCCTATGTTGTATATGTGTTTCAGGAACTACTTCTTCCATGGGTCCCTATGGAATCTATTCTTATACCAAATATTGTTTATCTTAAGCATCAACTTCATCGAACACAATTTTTCTCATACTATTACTTTTGAGGATGTTTTTCCTCTTAATAAAGATAGCTTTTCTAGTGATAGTCATTTTATTATATGAATAGTTTTATAGGTTATATACATTCATTTCTTTAAGATACCCTAAAAAGATAAACATTGTGCCTTGGGGTGCTAGTTTGATTCCAAAAAAGGCCTTAACAAATGCCTCACAACACAATATATGTGTATGTGACAAAATGGGTTTATCTCTTCTCTATAACATGAATGGAATTCCATTTTCAGCTTTATTTGTTACTTTTTTTAGTGTATATATCTCATTTTTCAATGCATGTCCCCAAAATGTTAATGGAAGATCGACATGAATCATCATTGACCTTACCATGTATAAAAAGGTACGGTTACACCTTTTACTTACACCATTACATTGAGGTTTTTTAGGTGGAGTGAGTTGAGATTTAATCCCAAACTCCCATAAAAATTCAATATACTATTGGTTAAGACATTCACCACCTCAATCTGATCGAAGATTCTTCACCTTATTTCCAAGTTGATCCCATGCATCATTCTTGAATTTTTTTTAATTTCTAAAAGGAATCAAAATTATACCTCTCATATAGAAATATCCATATCTACTCAAATCATTATTAAAAGTTATAATTTAATAAAATTCACCTCTATTTTCTATTATAATTGGTCCACACACATCATTATGTACCAATCATAAAAGCTTGGTGGCCCTTTCTGTAGCACCCTCAGTTTCTGGTATTTAACTCTTTATTTGTGATTTTCATGTGTATAAATGTTATGGGTAAATATGGGTTCATATTTCTTTTGGAGTTTTTTGGGGAAAAATAAGTGGGGCACATGGGCTGCACATAGTTTTCAAAAAGCATGTGACAAAACTGTGTGAAACCAGAAACCACTTCCTTAAAAAGTGGATCTGGTTCATTTAACACTTGTATCTACTCTTATTTAACCTGTAATGGCCCTAACATGAAATTTTTCTTCTAAAAATTCCAAATAAGGCTCTACCATCAATCTAGAAGTGATCCAAAGGCATTTCTTGGAAATTTGAAGGCCTATTCTTGCGATAAGTGTCTGTTCATCATCGTTTTTCCACGGTTTCTTATATCTACTTCTCATTTATTCTTTTTTTATTATATATACACCCATTGTGGATAGATATAATATTTTTGACATTAAATATGGTTATAAATGGTGTTTTTAATGATATGGGAGGATATCTAAGGTGCTTTCTTTGAATCTTGACCCGAATTCTTGAATGTTCTTCGTCTGTTTTTAGTTTTCATCGAAACGATCGAGGTAGGTGGCTTCACTCTCAACTCCCATTCATGGAACTATTATTAATGATTTAAAATTTAGTTTTTTTATGAAATATTAATTATTAATTTTATTTTAAACAATGATTGTGAACCCTCTTTAGTGAAGGTTTGGGGAATTATGAAATTCTGAAAAATTGGGTGTTCTTGAAATTGGCTTTTGTTCTTGATTTTAAAATGGGGAATTTAAGTTGTGGATTTTTTTGAATTATTGTAAGTTGATTTAATTTAAATATTTTCAATAAAGGTATGATTTTATTGAAATGATTTGGTTTTTAAATTGGCTCATTGGAAAGTTTCAATAAACTAATAGTTTTTATTAAAATGGATGAAATAGTTGAAATTGGCATGGATTTTTGGAAAACTCAATGTGTATATTCATGTTGAATTTTTAGGAATGGTTAAAATAGGACCTTATTCTTGGTTCCAAATTTCTAATTTCCCAATGGATTTAATTACCTTATGATGACTTGTTAGATCAATGAGAAACTGCTCATTAGTATGGATATGTCATAACGAAGCATGCATTGTTGGAATTATAGATATGTGGAATTAAATTATTATGTCAAGATAGATATTTTAAAATGTTTTTAAAGATTTATTTGATTGTTTACATGGAAAATAACTTTTTGGAAAATTTTTTAACATGTTTTTTGTTTATATTTAGTTATAAATTATTTTGAGAATTGTTTATATTTTATTATAAACTTTTTTTGGAAATTATTTTGTATCATTTGTTTTATTTAAATGTTGATAACTTTTCCATACTAGTGGAGTGAGTAGGGAAGTCATTGGGGAAGAACTACTGAGTTTTATACTCAAACCTGTTTTGGCACTTTGGTGCTTTTTCAAATGTCATATTCTGGGACATGGGAAAAGTTAGAGTACTGTAAGTTTTTAGCACTACTTCATGAGTTGTTGAGCTGTTTGGTAATGGTGGAGCATGGAGCTAGTAGATCATGTAGTCTTGTGGTTGTTTTGGTGTCTTTTTTAGTTATCTTCTATTGTTTTCTTTGAGGTTTAGTTGTCTTATGTTGTATCACATTTTGGGTTCACTTTGGTATAAAAGAATTTTTTGAGTTGTATTTATTTTGATCTTACATAATATAGTTATTATGGGTTGTGGTTTGTTTGGTTTTTCATTTATTATTAAAGGGTAAATTGTCCCCCAATTTTATTTGAAACCCTTAGGCAATTATTTCTATCCTTTGGTGTCTTGGGGATGTTTCTTAAAGCTTAGTAATGATTCATGGTATTCTCAATCCAATGAGAATAGGTGGGTCATTACAAATGGTATCAGCTTGGTCATTTATCTGTGGAACAAGTAGTATTCAGTTTTCTTGTTCTTGGAGTTGAATTTAATTGTTGTATATTCTTTGTATTGTGATCTTATAAAGAAGTAGGACTGTTGGAACTTGAAATGTAGATCATAAAAATATGTAGCTAACCTTTTTATGTCAAACTTCAAGTTACGAGGGAGTTGGGTACATAAGTGTTTTGAATACACTTATAAGATATTGTAATCTCATTATTGTGGGTTTATAAAATGAGAGGATCATTACATGAATTGTAGAGGAATTAATTCCCACTAGGATTTCATATCTCATTTTGAGTAATGACATATGATTTGAAGCATGATTTTGATTTTTGAAAAAATGAAAAAAAATATATTTTCAAATGAAAAACTTTAAAAAGGGAATGATTGATGTATTTTGATAATAGTTTGGTTTTAAAAAATAAGAGTAGTTTATTTTTTTAAAAAATGCTTAAATTTAGATAGTAATGATGTGATCATTTATGTGATAGAATTTGAAATGTTAATCCTTCTGTTCCTAGAGAGTGAAACTTAAAGAATTTGTTGTTTGTTTAGAAAATGGCACCCGGTAGGAGTTGTAAAAAAACCAAAAGAAGATACATAAAATGTGGTTTCACCTGAGCCATAGGTGAACCAAGAGAAGGTGAAGAGTATCGTCAAAGAATTTCAAGTTTTGGACATGGGGGAACTGGAAGTACGATCCAAGATAGGTGGATCATTCCATCTAATTCTAGAAGTATAATCCACCTATCTTCCAAGGTGATTCGGAATCAGAAAGGGAAGAGGTGTAGATGAATAAAATGAATCATAAATTTATTTCATTGGCACACTGGTAGAGTTTAAATTCAAAATGGAAACTTATATTCTTGAGGATATTGAACTTTAGTGGGGAGATTTAGTGGTGAAGGCTAAATTGGATCAAGGCCTTAGTTGGGAGGATTTCGAGGAATTGTTCAACAAAAAATTCTATCCTCACACATTTAGAATCCAAAGAACAATGGAATTATTCATCCTAAAGTAGGAAAATATCTATGTCATAGAATATGTGGCTAAATTCATGAATTTAGTGAGCTTTTCACCAGAATTTGTGGTTAGTGCATCCTTGAAGGAATGCATATTTGAATCAAGGATAAGGTAAGAAATTAGCTCAAAGATTATGGTGCTCTATATTGCGGATTATACAGAGATGGTGAACAGAGAGATAGTGGCTGAACGGGTCATCTTAGGAGCTATGGGAGGAGGAAACATGATGATACCTATAGGAATTAGTGGGAACTTTAATTCTAGGAGAAAAAGGAAGAGGGACACCTATTTCCAAGGTGGGAATGTGAATCTGAATCAAATAGATGGACTAGTGAATCTTCCTCCAAAACCAAAGAGCCAGCTGGGATGTTCCCAATGTGGTTCATTTGAACACATGAATAGAGACTTTATGAAATAACTTAGATAATTTCATAACTGCAATAAGATGGTACAACTTCATCACTATTGTCGCAGTGCTCTGAGGTTATATGCTCGAGACACTTCTCAGGTGTCTCAAGTATTGTATGCTTCTACAAGATGAGGCCATTAGAATCAGACTTTTCAGTAGATAAGATCTATCCACGGTGATTCTAGGAACACCATGACTCCTTAGTAAGGGCAATATCAGCAATCCAATAAGGAGAAAGGTTAAAAGATAAATCAATTATATGGAGTTGAGCAAGTGATTGTGGATGATCAAGCTGGACTATCTATGGTGAGAGGTATCATTCTATTGAATTCTACCCTTATGAAAGTGTTGTTTCATACTAGTGCATCTCATTCATTCATTACTTTTTGTGTTGTCGATCTACTAAGTTTGAAACATGAGATGATTCCCTCTATGATAAAACTTCAAACCCCTCTCGATGAATGGGAATGTCGAGCCTTTGTGTGTAGAGAATGTTCTATAACTATTGATAGAGCTGAGAAAACATGGGATTTCTCGGTGTTAGAGATGTATGTATTTGATGTGATCCTAGGTATGGATTGGTAGACAACGTTCAAGGCTCACATCGACTGTTATAGCAGAACTATTATTTTTACAAATAAAGACGGCATCAAGCATCTCTTTAGAGGACAAAGGGTTGTAAAGACAGGTGTAACGGGCTAGTTGGCACCAGTGGTTAGAATAATATCATATCATTTGGTTGCATTGACTTTGGAATCTATATAAGATATTGATGTTAGTAGTTTTCTATAATCTGTGGATCAATTTCCAGATGTCTTTCCTAAGAACTTCTCAGGGTTACCACCAATAAGGGAAGTGGAGTTTATGATTAATCTCCTTCCGAGGACTAGTCCTATTTCCCTTCTATATTATAGTATGGAACCAACATAATTAAGTTATCTGAAAGTGTAATTGAAGGAGATAGAAAGAAAATATTTCATTTAGACAAGTATTTCTCTATGGGCAGCACCGATCTTGTTTGTAAAGAAAGAAGATGGAACTCTAAGACTATGCATTGATTATCGTAATATTAACCAAGTTATGATAAAGAATATATATCCACTTCCATGCATTTATGACCTTTTTGATCAATTTAGGAGAGCTCAGTTGTTCTCTAAAATTGAATTGTGATTAGGATATCGCCAATTGCGAGTTCAGAAAGAAGATATTCCGAAGATAGCTTTTAGAAGAATATATGGCCACTAAAAATATGTTGTCATGCCTTTTGGTCTAATGAATGCACCATTAGTATTTATGGAATTGATGAATCATATATTTCATAGATATATGGATTCTTTTGTTGTGGTGTTTTTGGATGACATATTGGTGTATTCAAGGACAAGGGATGAGCACGATAAACACTTGGCGATAATGTTGGGAATCTTGAGAGATCATCATCTATATGCCAAATTGTCAAAGTGTGACTTTTGGATACAAGAGGTATGATTTCTTAGCCATGTGATTTCTAAAAAAGGTGTTTCAATAGATCTTGAAAAGATAGAAGCTATTATCTCTTAGAAACCACTGAAAAATGTTTTCGAGATATGAAGCTTCCTTGGTCTCGCTGGTTATTATCAACATTTTGTTCATGACTTCTCATGACTAGAATCATCTATAACTGTGTTGATAAATAAAAATTTCCCTTTACAATGGAGTGAGTAATTCCATAATTCTTTTCAATAGATGATAGTTTTTCTTACAACAAAACTTATCTTGGTTTTTCTAGAATCGGGACAGGGGTATGTGGTCTACTATGATGCTTTGAGATCTAGGTTGGGATGTTTTCTTATGAAAGGAAACCATGTTGTTGCTTATGGTTCAAGGAATATGATATTGCATGAGAAAAATTACCCTACACGTGACTTTGGAGTTAGTTGTGGTCATCCATGCTTTGGAGACTTGGAGACACTATCTCTTTGGTGAGAAATTCATTGTGTTCATGGATCATAAGTGCTTAAATCATATTCTCTCATAGCAAGATTTGAATATGTAGTAAAGGAGATAGATGTAGTATCTCTAGATGTTTGACTTTGATGTGATGTATACACCAGGAAAAGGAAATTTAGTGGCTGATGAATTAATCAGGAAGTCATATGATCAGCTGGAAAAAGAATCTTTAGAATAGTGGCAGTTTATGTCAGCCTTAGCTAATATGTATATGGAATGTGAAGACTGAGGTGATGTTGTGGTTTTATTTTCAGTTTTTTTGGTTCCTAATTAGGTAAATATAGTAAAGGAGGCACAAACATCCAATGCAAAATGCATGGTTATGAGTTCAAAACTCAATGGTGGGGAGACCATTGAGGGTTAGAAACATGATGGGAGTTCAGTTTTGAGGTTCCGAAATTGGATGGTCGTAATTATGGTTTGTTAGGAAAAAATTCTTCATACATACTTCCATTAGAGATGGGTTGTACATCTAGGAATGTATAAGATGTATAAGGCATTGAAGACGCAGTTTTGGTGGATTAGTATGAAACAAAAAGTGGATGAGTTTGTTTCAAAGTTCTTAACTTGTCAGAAAGTTAAGGCAGCGCATCAAAGACCAATAGGTATGTTGCAGTATTTACTGATTCCAGTGTGGAAATAGGAGTATATAGTGATAGATTTTGTTACATCTATACCAATAATGGTTCGTAAACATGATTCCATATGGGTGATAGTGGATTATCTCACAAAGTCATTTCATTTCATCCCAATTCATGAAACTCATATGGTGGAGGATCTATCCAAAATCTATATTTAAGAATTGGTAAAATACATGGTATACCAGTCTCGATAGTCTAAGATAGATATCTGAGGTTCACATCTCATTTTTGAAAATCCTTACAAAAATCCCTTGGGACTTAGTTGACTATAAGTACAGAGTATCATATTTAGACTGATGAGCAATCTGAAAGGACAATATAGACATTGGAAGATATGTTAAAAGCTTGTGTAATGGATTTTGGTGTCTCGTGGGATGAGCGCTTGTTTTTTATGGAGTTATCATATAATAACAGTTATCAAGCCTCTATATATATGGATTCTTTAGAAGCATTGTATGGGAATTCTTTTCGTTCTCCACTTTGTTGGGTGGAAACAGGTGAGACCTCATTAGTTGGGTTGATCCTTGTCCATGAAATGGTGGAGAAGATCCAGTTGATCAGAAAGAGGACAGGGATAGCTTAGAGTCATCAAAAATCATATGTGGATCATCACTAGATACCATTTTCATTATCAGTGAGTGATCATGTGTTCTTAAGGATCTCTCCAAGGCTTGGGCATCATCATTTCAGGAAGTAGGTCAAGTTATCTCCTACATACATTGGGCCATTTGAGATACTGGAACGATTTTGAGAGGTGAAATATCGATTGTAATTTCCACCATGGTTCAGTTCGGTTCAGAATGTGTTCTACTTACCTTAGTTGAAAAGGTATCATCCTCATCTGAGATGTGATTAGATGGAATCATGTTAACCTAGAGTCAGATGCTTCCTTGGTGCATATCCCGGTGCGAATTGTGGATAGGAAAGAGAAAGTATTGCATGGAAAAAGAACCATTATAGTTAGGGTTTTATGGAAACATGGTCAAATTCAGAAAGAGACTTGGGAACATGAGAAGGAAAATAAAGATTTGTGGCTGGAACTCTTTCAGGGTAGAAATCATTTTCTACTTTCTATAGACGGAAAGACCAATGGTGGGGAGAATGTAGCACCCTAGGTTTATGGTATGTAACCCTTTATTTGTGATTTTAATGTGTATAAAAGTTATGGTTGAATATGGGTAGATTTTGGAGTTATTTTGGAGTGTGTTGGGGCAAAAAATGGGGGGGGGTATGGGATGCACACAATTTTCCTAAACTGTGTGACAAAACCGTGCGCAGCCAGAAACCACTTCCTTAAAAAGTGGATCAGGTTAGTTTTTCACTTCTATCTACTATTTTTAAACCTATAATGGCCCTAACATAATAATTTTATTCTACAAATACCAAATAAGGTTTTTCCATCAATATGTAAGCAATCTAAAGGCATTCCTTGGTGATTTGAAGGCTGATTCTTGCGATAAGTGCCCGTTCTTCATCATTTTTTCCATGGTTTCTTAGATATACTTCTCCTTTCTTATTTTTTTCTTATATATACACTTTTTTTGGGTATATATAATATTTTTTACTTCAAATAATGTTATTTATGGTGTTTTTCATGATAGTTGAGGAGATTTAAGGCAGTTTCTTGGAATCTTGACCTGGATTCTTGAACGTTCTTCATCCGTTTTTCAAGGTAGGTGGATTCACTCTCAACTCTCATTATTGGAACTGTTAAGAATGATTTAAAATTAAGTTTTTTATATGATATTAATTATTAATTTGTTTTTAAACATTGATTGAGAACCCACTTTAGTGAAGGTTTGGGGAATTATGAAATTCTGGAAAATTGGGCGTTCTTGAAATTGGATTTTGTTCTTGATTTTAAAATGGAGATTTTAAGTTGGGGATTTTCTTGAATTTTTGGAATTTAATTTAATTTAAATGTTTTCAATAAATTTATTAGTTTATTTAAATTCTTTGTTTGTTAAATTTTCTTGTTATAAAGTTTCAATAAACTGACGGTTTTTATTGAAATTGTTGAAATTAACATGGGTTTTTGGAAAACTTGGTGTGCATATTCATATTGCATTATGAGGCATGGTTGAAATAGGAACATGTTATCAATGCCAAATTTGTAATGGAACATGGAATTTAATTACCTTGTGATGACTTGGTAGATAGATAAGAAACTACTCATGAGTATGGATTTGTCATTATGAAGCATGCATTATTGGAATTATAGATATGTGGAATTAAATGATTATGCCAAGATAGATATTTAAAAAGGGTTTTAAAGATTTATTTGATTTTTTACATGGAAAATAACTTTCTAGAAAATTGGTTAACATGGTTTTTTTTTATATTTAGTTATAAATTGTTTTGATAAGTGTTTATATTTTCTTATAAACTATTTTTTGGAAATTGTTTTGTATCGTTTATTTTATTTAATTGTTTTTAAATTCTCAATCCTAGTTGAGTGAGTAGGTAAGTCATTGGGGAATACCTAATGAGTTTTATACACACCCATTATTTGGAACTTTTGTGCTTTTGCAGACGTCATATTCCAGGATTTGGGCAAAGGTAGAGTACCACAAGTTTCCAGCACTACTTCATGAGTTGTTGGGTTGTTTGGTGATGGCAGAGCACAGAGCTAGTGGAGCATGGATTATTTTGGTTGTTTTGGTGTCTTTTTTATTTATATTCCAATGTTTTATTTTATTTTTAGTTTTCTTCCACTGTAGTACATTTTGGGTTCACTTTGGTATAAAAGAAATTGTTGAGTTGTCTTTATTTTGATCATGAATTATATAGTTATTGTGGGTTGTGGTTTGTTTGGTTTTTCATTTATTATTAAAGGTTAAATCTTCCCCCAGTTGTATTTGAAACCCTTCATCATTTATTTTTATCCTTTGGCATCTTGTGGATATCGCTTAAGGCCTAGTAATGATTTATGGTATTCTCAAGCCAATGAGAATAGGTGGGTCATTACACTTTCACCCTATCCATTGAATGGAGGTTTGGTCATTTTTTTCTTATAAATAAGAATGAAATATTTCAAGTTTTCATATCTCTAAAGAATCAAAATAACCATCTTGACATAGATTTTTCAAACGATTCTCGATTACCTAACCAAGAAGGTGATGCCATGGCTAGGTGTAACGTGAATCGTGTGAAAATGGTTCATTGTCTGTTGCCAATAATTATTTTTGTAATTTAATACATATTGACCATTATTTAAATTATACATAACATAACATATGTTGTATTTATAGAATAAAAAACTTTTATTTCCCAAAATAAAAACAAAACCATTTGTATCCAGCCATAACATAGAAATTATGTTCTTAGTAATAGTTAGTACATAATAATAATCCCTTAAAACTAATAGAATCCATGTTGTAAATAAAAGGATGTATTCATGGATAGAGAATATAGCCTCATTCAATTACCATGTCACAAATCCACCTCTCCTGTAGCAATCATTTGGAAGCTACTTAGTTCCTATATTGGGACACATATGTGAGAACCACAAGATGTATTTAATACCCAATATATATATATATATATATTGAAATGTTACACTTGATAACAAACACACCTTTAGATTCCTCTTACCTATAGGTGCAATTTCTCTTCTAGTGGCCTTGATTTCCACATTAAAAACATATTTCCTCATTTTCCTTTCCCTGCCTCTAGATCTTTCACTACTTGGAAGGATGGTACTCGAGAGATTTAAACTTGTTATGAATCTTGGGCCTATTCTCCTTGTTTTCCTTTTCTTATTGGCTATAAGGACCATGGGTTTTTTCATACCTTGTGTCCTCATACACTTGAAGAATTAGAGTAAGAAAGTTTGAAAGACTCTTTTCAGTATTTCTCATATGATAATTAGTAATAAAACTAGAGAAGGACATCGATAGTGAGGAATTTATGAAATCTATGCGAAACTCATATGGGAATTCAATCCCAAAGATGTGTAAGCCTTTAATATAGCTAATAATAATGACTACATGAGACCCAGTCGGTTCCTACTCTCCATGATTAGTTATTAACAAACCATTAGAGAACTCATATTTCTCTTGACTCCCATTCTCTTTATAGAGATCTCGAAGGATAGGAATACTATTATGTGCATCTATGTCCTCATGTTGCTTCAGAAGCTCATTGGATAGGGATGATAGCATGATACACTGAACATCTATAGAATCATTCAAATGTTTCTCATAGATAGATAACTCTTCCTCACTATCCTAATTACCATGCACATCGATAATAGGTTCTTACAACACATAAAATTTCCTTTCATGGTATAAGATAACATGTAAGTACCTTTTCTATTATTGGAAATTTGTTTCAGTGAGATGATTATCCTTCTTAAGTATAGATCTTAGTCACATGTTTGAAGTTATTTTTTTCTAAAAATAAGATGAGAAGAGTTTTAGTACAATATTTGATAAAATTTATACAAATAAATAAATACTATATTTTTAAATCCCCACTATTTTATCGAATCCAGATAGCCCTCACCAATGGATTCATAATACCGTGTTGTTTGGATATTTTAGTGGAAAAAATCATTTCTCATCACCCTGACATTTTCCAATAAAGAAATTTGATGGGTTTTTTGTATTCATTCCAAATGAAAACAACACTAACTCACATTTCCTTGATCTATTGAGTGGACTCCCTAATCCTAAATTCCTTAAATTGGATTTCATCAACCTTTTCCACATAGTTATACCATGTCCTACTTTAGAAGTCAAACCTTGATGTGAACTAAGTTAATTCAACCCAAAACATCAAGGTAGAATTCTTTAATAATTGAAAACACCCCAGCAATGGCTGCTCAAGAACTTTGAACTATGGCTCAATTTTAACTAAAGTAGTGTAAGGTAATACCAACTTAATATTTATAATTGAGGTATTTTATATTTTATGAATATATTTCCAATTATTATCTTTATTGTGTGAATGTTAATATTAAGTGGATTTACTTAAGTTATTATCCATATTGTATATGATTTTTATGCATAATTCAATTTATTTGAGTTCTATCTTGCATTCATGTTAATTAAACAATTTAAGTAATCATGAACGAACATAAATAATGAAATAACCATTCAACTAAATAGAAATAAAATAATTAAGTGTTATGTCATGAGAATTTACTAATGGTTAGTTTATAAATAGGATGATAAACTAACCATCGACATAGGGGAAAACCCCTTGAATTGTTTATGGTTTGTATTGTAGAATTCCACTTGTTCGTCTATTTATATCTCATGGATTAGTTTCCCCTAATTTAAAACTTTAATCACCTCCACAATCCTAGGAGATCCATCCATTACATATGATTTTACTCACACACTAGTGAGGGAACCAATAGATTATTTAAGGGTTTACATAAACAAAACCATGGGCATACAGACCCATACATAATGAGAGGAGAGATGAAATGCAAGATAAAAATTTAATTTAATAATAAATTAAAATAATATAACTACATACAAAGGTGTGGTCTAGTCTCATGATAATCTACATGCATGAAATGAATTACAAATTTAATAAAATTTGCATTTAATTATAATAATTTTTATTTAAGATAAAATGTTCTCAAATCAATTAATTGTCTTCTTTAATCATTCAATTATTTTATCTTAATTCTCATATAAATTTATTTGATATTCTCATCAATCATAATTTCATCAAATTTAAACAAATTTATTTAAAATAAACTAGCAAAAAAGTTCCTTTTAGGCAACATAGTGATCACCCACATAAACTATCCAATGTGTGTTATAATCGTATATTGTTTACTATTGTGAAATGTCACTACTAGAAATTTAGGCTATAGACACGGTTCTAAACTGTGGCTATAGGCTCAAAAACTGTGGCTATAGGTTATAGCCACGGTTTCATGAACTATGGCTGGTATTGCCGTGGCTATAGGTCGGAGCCTATAGCCACGGTTTCAAACCGTGGATATATACCTATAGCCACGGTTCGAATCGTGGCTATATCCCTAAATCCATGGCTCCAACCGTAGCAATATCCCTATAGCCACGGTTTGAAAAGTGTGGCTATAAGGTCAACCCTATAGCCACGCCAATAAAGGCCACGACACTATGAACCATGGCTATAGACCTTTCCACTGTATAAAAAAAATGCCAGCATGGTGAACTGTGCGGGCTTTTGGGAGGACACTACCAACTCCCCCCTCCCCCCACCCACATCTCCCCCACCCTGCACCAGCACCCCCCACCCCCTGCTCCTGCACACCTCCCCTGCTCCACCCCCCTTCACCTTGCACCCCACCCCCCTCCTCACTGCACACCCCCTCCCCCTAAACAGCCCCCCCCCCCTCCCCACACTACACCAACACCCCCCACCCTCTGCTCCTGCAAACCTTCTCTGCCCCACCCCCTGCACCTTACACCCCACCCCCATGCACCTTTCACCCCCCTTCCCCCTCCTCACTATTGCAAAATCATCCGGAGACACAATGACAGAAACGAGAAAAAAACGAAAGAAAGAAAACAAAGAGGAAACAGCAATTTACATGGTTCGGGAAAAATCCCAACGTCCACGGGAGAGGCAGAATTCACTATATCAGGAGCACAAAAAAATACATAGGATTTTCAATAGTAAACCCTAGCACGAAATGGGCTACATATGAAGAATATGGTCCACTGTTACGAATAGTAAGTCTGCATTTCTATAATGATCGGTGGACAACTTTTTCAAAAGTGCTATAGTGAAGTTGACCCCGAAGTCCTCACCGCTACAGTGCTTGTCGGTGTCGGTCAGCTCGACCCGCGACAGTTGAAAGCCACAAGCATTCGGCCCAACCAGATTGGGAAACACCACCCTATTAGTCTACTCTGAAAAAAAGGGATGGCATCAAAGAGATTAGAATGGCTCCTTGGGTAACCCTCAAGAATTCAGGTGTTTGGGTCAGCCAAAATAGACTGTAAGTTGGTAACATCAAGGCCTCAAACATAATTTTGATCCATATAAAGGATCCATATTCTTGGATTATGTTAGGCCTAGTATGGTGGTGTCTCTCTTTAATGCATGCATGAAAAATTGTAGAGTTTTTCCCTCTCCATAATCCATTTAATTGGATCCCATTCCCGAGAAAGAAATTCCTTTTTTAGAAGGCAGACCACCAAATCATTATTCATTGAGATCAAATGACTAAACAGGTCATTATCACAGTAGTACAACAGTTGTGTTTCTAAAAAGATAACATCTGCACAAAAGTTATATGTGTCTTGATGTCACAGAAGTAGGTTCTTTAACCATTCTTGAAGATCATGTTGAAGTTCCATCACCCTGTTATGAAGACCAATCCATAGGTTATCTTGAACTAGCATAGACTAGGACTGAGAAACCGTGTTGAGAAAACATGGGTTAGAGATCTATATATGAGAAAAGATGAAGTGATCACCACTATTATCATCCTAACAAAGGGTCACAAGAATCAGTGAATTGTATGAAATATCACAAGAAAGGTGAAAAAATTAACACTTAGTATGAAATAAATGGCATTCAATTTTTCTAGGTAGCGGTCAAACCTACTCCATGCATGGGGTTCCCCCCTTTTGTTGTTAAACCATGTGAATTGGTCTCGAGAATAACCAATGTCAATTTAACCCTTTTGAGAGAGAAATGAAGCAAATTCATCACTCTCCCTCCAAGGTAAAACTCTACCACCTTTCTTTTAAGATGGGCCAACTATAACATTGAAGTCACCTCCCATGATCCATGGAATTTTCCTATGATCAATGGAATGATTGTCTCACCAAAGGGTTTCTCTATAAATCATCTCACATTTTTCATAGAAAAATTTTACAAAGAGTTTTTGGTTATCGACATAAATAATTAAGGTGATTAATTGATCATTGGAACACAAAAGGTCTATAGAAATGATATAATGATAGAACATCCAAATATGAATATTGTTAGGGTCAGCATGCATGATGTTGTGCACCTTGATCCTATGATCAAACCCCACAATGTGAGAGGAGGTTTGTATAGGCTCAAGGTAGAAATGTAATGAATGGATGAGATGATCAAGTTCATGAACAAGGATGATAGTCTTATCCCAGGTGATGAGGCCCTAGGAATTCCAATGTAAGAGGGATGTCATTAATGAAGGGTGGGGGTGTTGGAAAAGAGGAAACTCTACTGAAGGATTTAGAATCCTGAAGGATCCTGGACTAAGATTTGGTATATGTCCCTCACGTGGGGGAGATGCATGAATATAGAGAGATATCTATTTCCCATTCTAGATAATTTGGAGGAGTAATAAAGAAAGTGAAAAAAAATTAGATATAAGGGGGAGAAACTTAAGGAACTCGGATCAATCACCTAAATGGGGGGGAGGTAGGGAGATGATCACCTATATTCCCTTGTGAAAATGAAGATTTCCACTAGGTGGAGGGAAATTTCTTGGATAAACGTTCACATGAGGCCTGAACACCACAAAATAATTGTATGATGTAGAATCAGAGGGTGGGACACAGCCGAGGAGGAGGGGTAGTGGCGGCTCCGAAGGCCACACATCCGGAAGAGTGGGAATATCCCTTGGACCAGGTATGTAAGGTGGGGGAAGCAGGACAATAGGAACTAGGGGAGGCACTGTAGGAAGCTGAAGGACCACCGAGGAAACAGCAGGAGGTGAATTAGAAGTGGGTGAAAACAAATATACACCCTTATCACGAGGATCCATGGAAACATTAGGCTGCATTGAAGGGATATGAAGAGTATAAACACCACTGTGGGGGCCTAAGGACCAACATTAAAGTGTTTTCACAAATATTCTAAGTGTCCTTTCAATAGGAAGTGGGAGATGAAATTCATTAGGAATTGATGGAAGAGCTTTTTTCACAAGGAGAAAGTCCCTGCCATGAGGAGGATACAGTTAGGGAAGGGTTAGAGAGATCCATATCCACACAGATCTGGGAAGAGGAAGCATCAAGAAGCTAATAAATGTGCTTGTCCACAAAAAAATATCCAACCACGTCACTAATAAAATGATGTAAATTCAGGTTATGAAAGGGCAAGGGGAGGCCCAGGAGAAGGAACTACACCGCAGCCTAGGAGAATCTGAAACCCATGTGAACAATGAGTTTCCACCGAAAGAGATGGAATAAATAGTTTTCACATGATCAATAGGAAGAAGACCAAGAAAAGGTTAATTACTCCCAAGAAGAAATAACCGCACAAAAATCCAACCATTAAACAATTGAATTCCTCATCGTTCCATTCAGTGAGCACGAAGCCAACATATTCTGAAATTAGGGGAGAAGAGGCCAATTTTAAAAAGACTCAATATATATTACATGTGGGTAAATACCATTATAAAAGACTCAATATAGAATGGATTTTGTACAAAATGAGGAGTTTTTTTACAAATTGGGTCATTCTTATTGAAAGATAGAGCAGGTATTACAAGGACACTTTTTATCATCAACAAGCGCAGGACAAAGAGAGTGGCAAGCTGCTATAAAGAAAATAATGAAGTTTCAATGTCAGTATATCTTGGGAAAGGAAAGGTCTGAAACTAGCCCCGAAGATGTTAGTGTTATTCATACTGTTGATGGCCTCTTGATAGCAAAGGGTGGCATGATTTCTTGGAATAATGGTCAGGAGGTGATTTCGAAAACAAAGCTGCTCCTGGTTTTGGCCAATATAGATGCAGCTGAAGATGCATCTTTAGCAAGAAGTAATGTTACTCAACTTTTTGGTGGGTATGAATGATCTTTTGAAGTTTCCAACATTAGTAGGACGGTGATATGGACTGGCTATGATTTTTGGTGAAGTGATCCATCACTGGGTTCTAAGAGAAGGGTTTAACAGCACATTTCAAAGAGTGATGTAGCCATATATGATATGTTGTCTCTATAATTCTGTTTACTCCTACAGAAATAAAAGATGTTGATTTTTTGTTCATTTACCTCTACTTAGTTCTGGTGTGCGACTACTTGTTAGGACAGAGTCCTAACGACTTATGATAAACATTTTGAAAAAATTTGTGGCGTTCTGTTTCTGAAAAACATTTACACTTCCAATTCCAGAAGAAAACCACTCAAATAAGTGTCAAAATAAAAAATTTCAATAAGAAATCTGGAACCACTTATATAGAAGCACTTATCTTAGGTGATACATGATGTAAGCAGTAACGGATCCTAAGTGATCTTTCCGAGATTAAATTTAAGCCTTTGATTGAGGATGGTTAACCAAGCTTATCTGAATCCTAAGCTCTATTTGGTATGATGACAGAATTTTTGATGGTATCATAAAAAGAATGAGAGGGAATGGGAAAGGGATTGGGGATTCAATTTTTTCGGAATCTTCAGGAGGCGCAACGACATAAATGAGAAACGAAAGAAGAATGCAGAAAGAAAAAAATAGACACGGGACACACAAATTTACGTGGTTTGGGAATAACCCTTCATCCACAAACAGCCCTTGGACACCCCACCTTTCACCCTCCCCCTATCCTGCAGATCCCCCAACACCCCGGACAACACTTGGACACCCCACCTGCACCCTGCTCTGCAGACCCCCCCCCCCAGACAACCCTTATACACCCCCCCTAGACATCCCCTCCTGGACACCCCACCTGCACCCTCCCCCTGCCCTGCAGACCCCCTGACACCCCCCCCCCCCCGGACTGCCCTTGGACACCCCACCTGGATAGCCCCTTCTAGAAAATTCTATAGCCATCAATACCTTCACTTCATTATGAAATAATTCTAAATGAAAAATGCCTTGAAAATTTTCCAAGAATAGTATTTTTCTGGCTTAGTCTGAATAATAGACTTCCACCACTTATAACTCGGACCCTCTAGTGAGATGGTTACAAAAATAACCTAAAGAGACTCATAAATCTAAAGATGGATAAAAATATCCTCAACCTTCAGTACCAAAACCAATTCATCCTAATAATCTTGTTACCCAGGAATTATAGTGAGGCTACCATCTTGATTCTGGGGGGCTGTTGCAGGCTGAAATGAAGGTGGAAGGGGGCTGGTGTGGACTGGATGTGTCTGGAGCAGGGCCAAATCACAGCATAAATGCGATGTGACTGCGGCGTGACTGCAGCGTGACCACGGCATGACTGAGGCGTGTTGTCCTGGTCCAGCGACATTCGTGGGGCAGCATCTTTTGACCAGGAGCGAAGGGAGCGGGAGGGGGCTAGAATGCTGGTGGAAGGGGGCTGGTTGCAAGTGCTGGGGGGATGGTGCGGGCTGATTCAAAGGTGGCAGGGGGGCTGTTGCGGGCTGGAATGCTGGTGGCAGCGGGCTGAAATGAAGGTGGAAGGGGGCTGGTGTGGGCTAGATGTGGCTGGAGCAGGGCCAAATCACGGCATTAACGCGGCGTGACCGCGGCATGACTGCGGCGTGACCGCAGCATGTTGGCCCGGTCCAGCGAAATCCACAGGGCAACATCTTCCGGCCAGGAGTGAAGGGAGCAGGAGGAGGCTCAAATGCTGGTGGAAGGGGATGGTTGCAGGTGTTGGGGAGATGGTGCGGGCTAATTCAAAGGTGGCAGGGGTGTAATAACTCAGATCTCTTTTCAGGTATGTTTTCCCTTTTTCTGGAGTTTTTAAGGAAAATAAATTTTCTTGAAATTTCATAAGTACACGCCATGTACTTTCTGAGTACACGCCATGTACTCTTCCCAGTTCGAATCCATGTGCTGGTCATGCCCGGGCCACACACATGGTGTGTAAGGCTGAGGTGGAGGCCGGTTAATTCGGAGTACGGAAAATTTAAGTACACGTCGTGTACTCAAGAAGTACACGCCGTGTACTTTCTTTTTTTTCATTAAACAGACCGGGGTCGTACCTAACCCTGAAAATCATCTTCTTCTCCAGATTTCGTCTTCCCAGAAGCGACCGTACGGCCGAATATTCTCCGAGCTTCTGCCCCGCCGTCCGTTCTCCAATTTGAGCATGGTCGATTGTGTTTGAATCGCAGAGGTGAGTTCTTCCTTCTGCTTTAGCCTTGTTTCTTGATTCCTCCTCATTTCCAATTTATCGTGGGATGAACATTTTGTGAGTTTTCTCAGATCTACATTGTTTTAAGAGGAATCTGTCATCGTGGTTCACGTATATCGAACTCCTCGGATCGAGGTAGGTGGTTTGTGCCTTTCTATAGAAATTAGATGAATATTATGTGAAAATTCCACCAATAGCCATGAACGTGGTATTGCGTGTTTTCTGTTTTGCCCCTATTTTTTGCCTGCTTTTCTTTTTTTCTTTAGTAGAGGTTATTGCTTATGAGTAGAGTAATTTATATTGTTCTCAAGTTGCTTTTCCATGCTTGTTTTGCCTGTTGGGCGTTTTTCCAGTTTCCATGCCTAGTTGTAGGATAGCAGAACTGTTGTTTTGTTATTGCTGTTGAGCTGTAGAATGATAGCCAAGTAGTTCTTGAGGTTTACTTGGACGATATACACATGATAAGAATATTTAGTTGTACTCAGGACTGTGAGAACCTAGAGTAGCAGACCAAAGGGAGAATTGACGGAAGGGCTTCTCCAGAGTGTCTTTTAATTACGATGCAAGACTATAGGGGGAATTTACGTTGAGTGCTTCCCCAGAGAGTTTGTATATCCTCGACGTGGGCCACAGGGGGAATTGACGTTGAGTGCTTCCCTAGAGATCCTTTAGTATGATACGAGACTATAGGGGGGATTGACGGTGAGGGATTCCCCAGAGAGTCTGCTTAGTTACGTAGCTGAACTAGAGGGGTGAGACTGTGTGTGCCTCCCATAGGGTTGCTAGTACTATAGGTAGAACCATAGGGGTTAGGCTGTGAGAGCTGCCCAGAGGGTTACCTATTTTCTTCTTGTTGTTGGCTGCTTACTTGTGTGTTATACTTGTTAGAACTGTGTATTGTAGCTACTTGTTCTTTCCTGTTTACTGCTTCTTGTTTATTTACTGACATGTATTCATTTGACTGTAAGGCATAAATCTTTTGGTGATTGTCTACTGGGATTGTATCTCACACCCTATTTGGTCCATGCTTTTGGGCCCAAGCAGACTATGTTTCTACAGGTATAGACAAGGGAAAGCACCCTTCTACTTCAGGATCTTGATTTCACCAGGAGTTGAGGAGCATGGGACCGATCCGTGGCTCATGATGCTGAGGAGCTTACTTTTTTTTTCTTTTGCACTTGGTTTCAGTTTTACTTCAGCACGTTGTTGGGTCTGCTGTTTTCCTTAGATACTTATACCTGCTGCATCATTGTCATCGTAGTTATATATCTACAATGCTTTCGTTGTTTGGATTTTGTTGTTATGAATGTTGTTTACTGCTTCCGCTGATTATTGTTGTTTCCTTACCTTGTATACCTTACCGAATGAGGGCATAGTTTCCCCACCGACTCACCAAGGCCCTCACTTCTAGTCAGCAGCCTCTGGCATTCGGGGAAACGCGCTTGAGGTCATGTGGCGAACCGGGTATGGGGCACCAGTGGAGGGGATCCGGATTCGGGTCGTTACAAAGTGGTATCAGAGGAGTTATTTTGTCTTGCTTTACTGTTTGGAGACTTTAGCCAAGGATAGGACGGATTTAGTACTTGGCATTAAGCTGTTCTTGGGAGTAGCTAGCCCGTGTACAGGGAAAGGCCATACTACCTCGTTAATTGCAGTTTTCTAGTTTTGAGATTTTATAGTTGATCTGATTTCACCAAGAGTGATTCACATGGATTGTGTTATTACTGTTTTGATATTGCAGTTCTAACTCTGTCGCAATCCGATGAGATGAGGGTATGTCGTCTCATGCATCATATAGACACTTGTAGGAATCACATGTCATGAATTCTTGTCATGCCATCTAGGGTGAATTAGTGACTTCATGCTGTTGTGATAGACCTTGTGAAGATTATGCATGTTGTTGTGAGAGTTTCTTGATAGATTCTCTGCTGTTATGTTAGAAAACTATTTGTTTTGTTCTTTGTTTAAAGTGAATGCCAAATTTTGGTTCTTTAGGTGTTATGGCCCCTCACGGATCAAAATTTTTCACTTTTTTACCTTGTTTTTAGTGTTTCTAGAATTCTGTGCAGTATCTGAGCTACTGCCCAGAAAAACCCAGAATACACGGCGTGTAATTTTTGGATACACGCCGTGTATTTTTCAGGCCATGTCACTGACCGTGTGAGCAGAAACACGGTGTCATGAAGTAAATTTAGGAATGTGTCGTGTATGGTATGTGCATGTCGTGTAGGTTCGGAGCTGTGTACCCGGCCGTGTCACTAATAACACGGGTCAGGGAGGCTCAGGTAGAACACGTCATGTCCATAGGGAACATGTCGTGTTGTCTTGTTCAGGTACCGGTCGTGTCACAAACAACATGGGATGGCGTTACCTTCCTTTCCACACGCCGTGTTTGTGCGGAACACGCCGTGTAGTATTTCTCAGGTACCCGGTCATGTCACGAACAACACAGGACGATGTCGCCTTCACCTATACACGCCGTGTTTGTTCGGAACACGCCGTGTAAGGTCCATCCATGTAGACGTCCGTGTGATCAACAACATAGGACGCCGAAGCCTTGTCTAGTACACGCCGTGTTTGTTTAGAACACGTCGTGTAGTCTCGGGTTAAGTTGGACCGTGTGGGTTAGCAGTGTAAAGAGACTCAGGTAGGGGATTAGTTTTCTTGTACACGTCGTGTATTGGGGTCAACATGCCATGTAGTTTAAGGTGTTACACGACTTGTGGGGTAGGAGTACACGCCCATGTCTATAGCTTTAGAAGACATGCCATGTAGTTTTTATACACGCCGTGTAGTCGAGTTTTGTAAATTTTTGTGTTTTTCTTCCCCTATTCCTGTTTTGTACCCTTGTGTTCTCTGTCCTTGTTTTCCTGATCTAAGTTGTGCTTTTGATCTTTCAGATCTATGCCTCCAAGACATCCTCTGGTCGTACGTCTATCGTCAGGCAGTGATCAGATGCCAGACATGGCTAATCAAGGACTTCCTGTCGATCCCCCATCCGAGTCAGCCTTGGCACCGGTTGTTATACCAGTTGCAGGCGCTGATGCGCAATTCAGGTAAGGTTTAATGAGGATGATGCAGGCCTTCCAGGGAGCACCGCCTCCTACCTCGTCTATGGCAGACTTGACACGGGTCTTTCAGTAGCAGCATCCTCCCACGTTCATGGGGGAGGGAGGACCTCAGGCTGCAGAGTCATGGCTGGAAGCCATGCTGACTATCTTCGAGCATCTGGAGACACCTCCAGAGAGGCGGGTCAAGCTCACCACCTACATGCTCCGAGACTCCACCAAGAGGTGGTGGGATGTGATCTCACAAGCGGTTCAACAACAAGCTATGACTTGGGAGGAGTTCCAGCGCGTGTTCTACGACTACTTCCACTCGGAGACCCTGAGGGCCGATTGAGCCCGGGAGTTCATGAGCTTAGAGCAGGGTACTCTATCTGTCATGGAGTATTCCTCTCATTTCACTGAGCTGCAACGTTTTACACCCATTCGGAATGGGAGTGGGGTGTTCTTGGTGAGGAAGTTTGAGGATGGACTCAGGCGGGAGACCTGCTCGCAGGTGAACATCTTCCAGCTGACTTCCATTACTTCCATCGTCAATCAGGAATTGATTGCAGAGTGAAATCTGAGAGAATTTGGAGCTATGATCCAGGTTGGTTCTGCTTCCAGAGTTAGCCATCCTCCAGATGACAGCAAGAAGCGTCGTAGGGAGCCTACGCGCGGTGATTCGAGGAAGCAAGACGCATCATTAGGCAGCCAGGTGACATGCTATCAGTGTGGCTAGACAGGGCACATGAGGCCGCAGTTCCAGAGGGACCCCATGGAGTGTCGATCTTGTGGCAAGATGGGTCACCTTCAGCGTTTCTTCCAGGTTTTCTCACCAGCAGCTGTTGACCGGGGTTCTTCCATGACTCCTCATTCAGGAGCAGCACCGCCAGTTTCTCACCAGTCAGGGAACTGGAGTTCTTCCGGCCGTTCAGGCTGAGGTGGAGGTCGAGTTCGTGGTACTCAGCCACCAGTTCCTCAGCACCAGTAAGGAGGTTCAGCCCAGAGTGGTCGGCCAGGGGCGCAGGGCCGCTGCACGGGCTGGTCTTTCGCCGTGGAGCAGACTTATCATGAGCAGGATCTCGGCCCTTCTACTGTTCGAGGTACGATTTTAGTAGCCTCAGTTTTATCTTCATCCCTTTTTGATACTGGTGTTATGCATAGTTTTATCTCTGTTTCCATTGTGGAGAGCCTTAGACTCTGCATATTTTCTTCTGTCGACTCGTTGACACTAGACACACCTTTGGGAACGAGGACATCTAGTGTACGCCAGTGTAGAGAGTTACCTCTCAAGGTGGCAAGGTATCACTTCTTATGGGATCTCTATATCCTAGATATGATAGGCTATGATGTCATCCTCGGCATGGACTGGTTGATTCCCTTCCAGGTAGTCGTTGACTGTTATCTCCGCAGAGTCAGTTTCATTTCACCAGAGGGTGAATCTTTCCTTCATAGAGGAAAATGGGATGTTTGGGCGAGTCGGTCGGGACTCAAGCATCTTGGTCTAGGAGGGGTGATAGCCCAGATTGCTATCCTTTACCTGAATGATCAGGGGACTCCACAGTTGGACTTTCCTCCAGTAGTGGATCGCTTCAGGGATGTCTTTCCAAAGGACTTTTCAGGTTTTCCTCCGGAGCGTGAGGTAGAATTTTCTATTGAGCTCGTACCAGGAGTGGCACCGGTGTCCATTCCTCCCTATAGGTTGGCCACACCTGAGTTGCAGGAGCTCAAGAAACAGTTGGAGGAGCTACAGGCTAGGGGTTTCATTTGACCCAGTACTTCTCCTTGGGGTTCGCCTATTCTGTTTGCGAAGAAGGCAGACGGTACCCTTTGGATTTGTGTGGATTATCGGAAGCTGAACTAGTTGACGATCAAGAACCGATATCCCTTGTCACGGATTTATGACCTTTTCGATCAGCTTCGAGGAGCCCAGGTGTTCTCGAAGATCGACTTGAGGTCCGTTTATCATTAGTTGCGTGTTAGACCATGAGATATACCTCTGACAGCCTTCAGGAGCAGGTATGGTCTATACGAGTATACAGTCATGCCGTTCGGTCTCACGAACGCACCTGCAGTTTTCATGGCACTGATGAACCGAGTGTTCCATCCTTACTTGGACTCCTTCATTGGGGTCTTCATGGATGATATCTTGTTGTACTCTCACACTCGACACGACCATGCCACACATCTTGAGATCATTCTGAGTACACTGAGATAGCATCGGATTTATGCTAAATTCTCAAAGTGCCACTTCTAGATGGATCAGATTCACTTCTTGGGTCACGTCATCTCAGAGGTAGAAGTATCTGTGGACCCAGAGAAAGTGAGAGTTATAGTTTCCTGGGAGCAGCCGAAGAACATTTTTGAGGTACGGGGATTCCTAGGGTTGGCTGGATACTACAGACACTTCATTCAGGACTTTTCGCGCCTAGAAACACCTTTGAAAGGACTGACCAAGAAGGTGGTGAAGTTCTCATGGTAAGATTATTGTGAGTCAGCCTTTTAGGAGCTAAAGGGAGGTTGACCTTAGCACCGATACTAGTCTTTCCGGATCCAGGCAAGAGCTACACTGTTTAATGTGATGCTTCAGGTATAGGGCTGGGAGCTGTGCTTATGTAGGGAGATGGAGTCGTTGCGTACGAGTCTCGGCAGTTGAGGCCACATGAGAGGAACTACCCTATGCACGATTTGGAGTTAGCTGCTGTTTTTCATGCCTTGCACTGTTGGATACACTATCTTCTGGGAGATCACTTTGTGGTCTTCACTGACCACAAGAGTCTCAATTATATCTTCACTCAGCATGATCTAAATATGAGGCAGTGCAGGTGGGTCGAGTATCTTCAGTCTTTTGATTTCGAGCTTGCCTATACACCGGGAAAGGGCAACGCCATGGCTGATGCATTGAGCAGGAGAACTCAAATTCAGGAAGTTCAGGAGGCCAGTAGTGAGTGGAAACTGATGGCTCTGTTCTTTGAGATGCATCCGGAGGTGCATGACAAATGGGGACAAACTTTTCTATCTTCTGTAGATATTACCTCCATGCTACTTGATCGGGTATGGATGAGGCATCTATCAGACTCAGAAGGCTTAGTCCTACGGGAGAGTGTGTCAGGAGAGGACCCTCTTCCTGGATGGACAGTGGGAGAGGATAAGATCTTGCTTTTCCAAGGAAGCATATGGGTGCCAGCAGACATACGCGAGGAGATGATGCGGGATTTCCATTCCTCTGTTTGGGCAGTTCATCCTGGCATCACCATGATGTATCGTGACCTTCATCACCAATACTGGTGGCTAGGTATAAAGAAGGATGTTGCTGGTTTTTCATGAGATGCTCTACTTGTCAGCAAGTGAAAGTAGAGCATCAGTGACCATCGGGGCTTTTACAGCAGTTAACCATTCCAGAGTGGAAGTGGAACGATGTTGCGATGGACTTTGTGACCGGGTTGCCGAGGTCACCTCGGGGAAATGATGCTGTTTGGGTTGTCATCGACAAGCTTACGAAGGTTTCTCACTTCTTGTCGATCAAGGAGACATTCAGTGTCGATGATCTAGGACAAATTTACATCAGAGAGATCGTTCATCTACATGGAGTTCCACACTCTATTGTTTTAGATAGAGATGCGTGCTTTACCTCTCGGTTCTGGCTGGGACTTCAAAAGACCTTGGGTACACAAGTACTTTTGAGTACAGCATACCATCCCCAGACTAATGGCCATTCTGAGTGCACGATCCAGGTGCTTGAGGATATGATTCGGGCTTTCATTCTAGACTTTGGCAGTTCTTGGGAGAAGCATATCCCTTTGGTGGAGTTCTCCTACAACAACAGTTTCCAGGTGACCATTCAGATGGTGCCATACGAGGCTTTGTACGGTAGGCCATTCCGATCACCCTTATGCTGGCTGGAGGCAGGATAGGTAGTTTTTCTAGGACCTTGTCTTGTTTAGGATACCTCAGAACAGATAGAGCTGATTCGGAAGAGGATGACTATGGAACAGTCTCGAGAGAAGTCTTATGCTGATCAGCGGAGATGACCTCTGGAGTTCAAGGTCGGTGATCAGGTTTTCCTGTGTGTCACACTGAGGTTAGGAAAAAAGAGGATTCGGAGACAGGGTAAGCTTTCACCGTGGTACGTCGGGCCGTTTTAGGTCTTGGAGAGAGTTAGGTCGGTCGCCTATCGGTTGCAGCTACCTCAGAGGTATCGGGCCATGCACGAAGTCTTCCACGTCTCTCAACTATGACGTTACTTTTCAGACCCATCTCACATATTTAAGCCTGAGGAAGTCGAGCTTGAAGCAGATTCATCGTTCGAGGAGCATCCTATCCGGATTTTCGATCACATTACGAAGTTTCTCCACGAGTGGTCTGTTCCTCTAGTACGAGTGCTATGGCAGCACGGGCGAGTACAGGACGAGACCTGGGAGAGAGAGACTGATGTACGATCACAGTGTCCAGAGTTTTTCAGTGTTTCTCTTTCTCCGCCTCGTTAGGGAAATTCGGGGACGAATTTCTTTAAGGGGGAAAGTTTGTAAGAACCTGAATCTTTTTTCAGGTATGTTTTCCCTTTTTCTGGAGTTTTTAAGGAAAATAAATTTTCTAGAAATTTCAAAAGTACACGCCATGTACTTTCTGAGTACACGCCGTGTACTCTTCTCGGCTTGAAGCCGTGTGCTGGCCGTGCCCGGGCCACACACACAGTGTGTAAGGCTAAGGTGGAGGCCGGTTAATTCGGAGTACGAAAAATTGAAGTACACGCTGTGTACTCAAGAAGTACATGTCGTGTACTTCCTTTTTTTCATTAAACGGACCGGGGTCGCGCCTAACCCCCAAAATCATCTTCTTCTCTAGATTTCATCTGCCCGGAAGTTACCGTACGACCGAATCTTCTCCAAGCTTCTGCCCCACCATCTATTCTCCGATTTGAGAACGGTCGATTGCGTTGGAATCGCAGCGGTGAGTTCTTCCTTTTTCTTTAGCCTTGTTTCTTGATTCCTCCTCGTTTCCAAGTTATCGTGGGATGAACGTTTTGTGCATTTTCTCAGATCTACGTTGTTCTAAGAGGAATCTGTCGTCGTGGTTCACGTATATCAAACTCCTCGGATTGAGGTAGGTGGTTTGTGCCTTTCTATAGAAAGTTGATGAATATTATGTGCAAATTCCACCAATACCTGTGAATGGGGTATTGCGTGTTTCATGTTTTTCCATTGATGTTTGCCTTCTTTTCTTGTTTTCTTTAGTAGAGGTTATTGCTTCTGAGTATAGTAATTTATATTGTGCTCAGGTTGCTTTTCCATGCTTGTTCTGCCTGTTGGGCATTTTTCCAGTTGCCATGCCTAGTTGTAGGATAGCAGAACTGTTGTTTTGTTATTTCTGTTGAGCCGTAGAATGATAGCCAAGTAGTTCTTGAGGTTTACTTGGAGGATATACATGCGCTTAGCATGTTTAGTTGTACTTAGGACTATGAGAACCTAGAGTAGCAGACCAAAGGGAGAATTGACGAAAGGGCTTCTCCAGAGTGTCTTTTAATTACGATGTGAGACTATAGGGGGAATTGACGTTGAGTGCTTCCCCAGAGAGTCTGTAGATCCTCAACGTGGGCCATAGGGGGAATTGATGTTGAGTGCTTCCCCAGAGAGCCTTTAGCACGATACGATACTATAGGGGGAATTGACGATGAGTGCTTCCCCAGAGAGTCTGCTTAGTTACGTAGCTGAACCAGAGGGGTGAGACTGTGTGTGCCTCCCAGAGGGTTACTAGTACTATAGGTTGAACCATAGGGGTTAGGCTATGAGAGCTGCCCAGAGGGTTACCTGTTTTCTTCTTGTTGTTGGCTGCTTACTTGTGTGTTATACTTGTTAGAACTGTGGATTGTAGCTGCTTGTGATTTCCTGTTTACTGCTTCTTGTTTATTTACTACCATGTATTCATTTGACTATAAGGCATAAATCTTTGGGTGATTTCCTACTGGGATTGTATCTCACACCCTATTTGGGCCATGCTTTTGGGCCCAAGAAGACTTTTGTTGCAGGTATAGACAAGGGAAAGCGCCCTTCTACTTCAGGATCTTGATTTCACCAGGAGCTGGGGAGCATGGGACCGAGCCGTGGCTCGCGATGCTGAGGATCTTACTTTGTTTTTCTTTTGCACTTGGTTTCAGTTGTACTTCAGCACGTTGTTGTGTCTGCATTTTTCCTTAGATACTTGTACCTGCTACATCATTTTGATCGTAGTTATATATCTACAATGCTTCCGCTGTTTGGCTTCTGTTGTTATGCATGTTGTTTACTGCTTCCGCTGATTATTGTTGTTTCCTTACCTTGTATACCTTACCGAATGAGGGCATAGTTTCCCCACCAACTCACCAAGGCCCTCGCTGCTAGTTGGCAGCCTCTGGCATTCAGGGAAACGCACTTGAGGTCATGTGGTGAACCGGGTACGGGGCACCAGTGGAGGGGCTCCGGATTCGGGTCGTTACAAGGGGGGTTGTTGTGGGCTGGAATGCTAGTGGCAGTGGGATGAAATGAAGGTGGAAGGGGGCTGGTGTGGGATGGATGTGGCCGGAGCAGGGCCAAATCACGGCGTGACTGTGGCGTGATCGTGGCGTGACCACGGCGTGACTGCGGCGTGACCGCGGGGTGACCACGGCGTGACCGCGGCGTGACCGCGGCGTGACCGCGGCGTGACCGCGGCGTGACCGCGGCGTGACCGCGGCGTGACCGCGGCGTGTTGGCCCGGTCCAATGACATCCGCGGGGCAGCATCTTCCAACCAAGAGCGAAGGGAGTGGGAGGAGGCTGGAATGCTGGTGGAAGGGGGCTGGTTGCAAGTGTTGGGGGGATGGTGCGGGCTGATTTGAAGGTGGCATGGGGGCTGTTGCAGGCTGGAATGCTAGTGGAAGCGGGCTGAAATGAAGGTGGAAGGGGGCTGGTGTGGGCTGGATATGGCCGGAGCAGGGCCAAATCATGGCATTTCTGCGGCGTGACCGCGGCGTGACCGCGGCGTGACCGCGGCGTGACCGCGGCGTGACCACGGCGTGACCGTGGCCTCACCGCGGCCTGACCGTGGCTTGACCGCGGCCTGACCATGGCTTGACCACGGCCTGACCGCGGCGTGACCGCGGCATGACTGCAGCGTGACAGCGGCGTGACCGCGGCGTGACCGCGGCATGACCCCAGCGTGACCGCAGCGTGTTGTAGCTTTCTAACTAAAAGTTGTTGCTCCCCCACTGGGTATACGCACCTTCACACATTAAATGTATTTTACAAAAACCTTCAAATTAAATGGGAAATGTCTCACATACAATTTAAAGAGGAGGGTGGAAAATATAAAAAACATTGAAAACAAAGTAGAAACATGAACCTGGATATTTGTTTATGCTTCCAACAACAGTATGATTCGATCTTCAACAGGTGCATGAGGTGTTGTCCAGCTTTTTTTGTGCCCAGAAAACACAAGAAAAATGTTATTAAATAGTAAAATAACTAAATGAAATAAAAGAAAAGAAAAGGGAAAAGAATTTTTAGGTTTCAAACCCGGAACATGGGTTGTTGTTAACCTGTCCACAGCTGCACCCCTCCACCCTCCCCCCTGCCCTCTACCCCCTGCCCCCCTCCAACCTGCCCCCCTGCCCCCTGCACCCCTGCCCCCTGCCCCCTGCCCCTGCCCCCCGCCCCCCTCCAACCTGCCCCCCTGTAACCTGCCCCCTGCCCCCTCTAACCTGGCCCCTTCACCCCTGCACCCCTGCACCCTGCACCCTGCCTGCTGCCCCCTGCCCCCCTCCACCCTGCCCCCTTCCCCCTGACCCCCCCCCCCCCACCCTTCACCCCTGCACCCCTCCATCCTTCACCCTACCCCATGCCCCCCTCCACCCAGCCCCCTAGCCTGCACAGCACCCCCTTCACCCCCCCTGAACCCCCCACCCCCTTCCCCCCCTCCACCCTCCCCCTGCCCCCTCCACCTTGCCCCCCTGCCCCCTGCCCCCCTCCACCCTACCCCCTAGCCTCCTCCACCCAGCCCCTAGCCTGCACAGCCCACCCTGCCCCCCTCCATCCATTCCCAGTTGCTAAATAATGTTTTTGTATTATGTACAAGTGTTTTATGAACCTAATTTTCTTATGATACTAAACATTTAGATCCTTGAATGTATTATTATGTCAAAGGACCCTTGGTATCCAGTGACTCACTAGATAGAGAAGCATAAAACACATGTTCTCCATCAAGATGAGTGTTATATTAAGCCTTGAATATACCTTTGGACCGAGACTCTAGCAGTTCACTATGAAATTGCCTCTGTTTCCTAGACAATGTGTTGTTTAACTTTGATATATTTTTCAGCAGAGAACCAAATAAACTCTAGATGTTTCTTAGACAGGTCAAGCTCTACAAACAAAAAATAATGAATGAGATGTTTCCCTTTAAGCATCTTCTGATCAACCTAAAATATTTCCAAGAATGTTGCTGCAAAAAGTAAGAAAAGAAGGATTTTAAAAAGGCAGATGTAATATGATAATCTAAATACATTGGTATGAAAACTGAGAGTCTCTCCTAGAGTGAACAATTAGGTTCCACTAGTAGAGTAAACATGGTTAACAGTTGAAAGAACATGAATATTTGGACAAAGACAAAGCCAGATCCACCACTTTATGTAACCTGAGAAAGAATCAATGAGAACTCAGTTTAGTACACCTATGGTGGATCAATTCTTCTATTAGAGAAGTAAAGAATTATCAAATTTGAGGGAATAATGTTCGACTGCTGGAAAACATTTGAAAAATACTAAAACATTCTGGTTAACCTAAATACTAGTGATCGATCTTGAAAGAAGTGATTTCAAAATTGATGCATGTCGAACCTTAGGAAAAAAGACGTAGAAGTAAATGAGACTTCAAGGTACCGAATAATAGATAAGGTGAAGGATGGGAAACTATGAAGGGAATGAGTAGGCCCGAAGGCAGCTCCAAACCCCTGAAACCTCAAGTCACCAGTGATGCTTAGTAATTTTTATCATGGATGATAAGTCGTATAGTGGATAGTTTGTAATGACTATGGATTTATTTTTTGGGTTAATTGAAATTTTATGTTTCAGGTGGATGGATTTAGTAAAGGGGGGAAGAAGTATGTGGTGTTCCTAAAAAGCAGTAGATGGGGCCACCAGTTAGCTATTATAAAGCACCATGTACATATTAATAGTGATAGTGGAGGAGGGTTGGCTCTAGACTAACTACTGGATGGTTGATGGTTGGAACCAAAAAATTTGTGGCCATTGGTCGGTTGGTGGTTTTCCACTGGGTAATCAGTGCCTTCCTTGACCTTGTTTTCCATAAGGGAAATTTATGTCATTTTTATCATGGATTTTGGAGGTGGATTATAATGGAATTGGATTATTTATTCCACTTAGTTTCAAATAGGATGATATGGATGGCATGAGAGGATGTTTTCTCAGAAGATTTAAAGAAATTAATGCTAATATGTGATGACTAGAGGATTGGATGACCCCTGATATACCTAATTCGGTGAGGTTTGGAGATCTAGAAATGTGTAGGAATACCCCATGGGATCAGGAAAATCACAGGTTACATAACATGTAATCTAACATTATTGGTACTGTGGGACCCATGTGCTGTGGAACTAGGCTTTTGGTTGGATTTAAATATCACATGCCATGTGACATGGTCACACAACATGGGACCCATCTTAAAAGTCTAACAGCACTTAAAGAGTGTCTTGGTTCGAACAACCGTTTTAATAAAAAGAGGGAAACACCCTACAGGGATATAAAAAGGGTCAAGTATGATGTGTGATTTATGACTAACAATGACATCAAGTATAAGTAAAACATCAATGCAATAATGTTAAGAAAGGTATACCATTGTGAGTTTTCATAGACAGCGCACCTCCGTTGGAGGGGTTTTATTACAAAACCATAACTTATTTATCAAACAAAACAATTATCTTAACTAAAACTTATTCAAGAATTTCAATTTAATATAAACATGCAGAATTAAGAAGGCAACTAAATGCAATTTAAAACATTCTTGAATTAAATAGGCTAGGAGAGGGACCCTACCTCAACCTCAAGGCACATTTTCTTTTGACGATGACAACTCAAATCTTCCTTTTTTCCGCTTGCACGCATATGCAACTTAACATATATATAAGGACACCTAGCCCTTATGTACATATTTTCATGGACAAATATGCACAAGGGGGTCCTTAGATATATGTTTACACTTGCATATACCCCTTTACACTTACACGCATATGCATTTTTCATATCTATATATAAGCACACCTAGCCCCAATATATATATTCATACTGCCATGAGTGAATATATATAAAGGGGAAACTTATATATGCATATGCCTACCTATGCATACACATGTAAGCCTTCATCAACGACGACTCGAATCCACCTCAACGAAATCCAAAACACATAACAAAAATATAAGGAACCCAAAAATCAAAAAATCCCTAATTAAAATTGGGCCAAAGAATAAAAACGGAATAAACCTTACCCAAATATTGAACTCATTGTCTTTGATGGTGGTGGATAGAACCGGTCTTATCATAAGAAACCACCTATAAAAAATAGTGGGAAAAGAAATGAGATATAACAACTTCTTATATATATGTGATCAGTGTGTCAATTTTACATGATAAATGATACATGAATCCATAACCAACAATGAAAAAATAATATTCAAATTGATATGTACATCCCAATAATAAATAACATGATCACTAATAGAGCTCTTTATTTTTCAAACATCACCTTCAATTGCCTATTCAAAAATCAAAAATCACCAAAATATGATAATAAAGTAAACCTCCATCATCACTTAAAATCAATAAATAGGGATTAGACATTGTTCTTAACCTAGAAAATCCATTCCTTGAATGTATAAAATACCTAAAACTCTTCATACCTATATCCTTTTTAATTTTCTAGATTGAAACCTCCTTTTTTAGCATGTTCTTATTTTGGAATTTACCTTTATTATTAGTTTATATAGGTTTATCAATTTTATAAAGTAGAGAATTTTCCTTCTTTTATTATTACTCAATCCGCTTGGATTTTTCAAACCAAATTGCTAATATGATTAGACAATCTTTTGGTTCATGATCTTCCTTCTGCTTGATTGTATATTCCTTCTTTGTAGAAACTATTTTCTAACATGCAATAATTGGTTCATTCCTTTTATCTTTCAACAGTTATTATTGTTATGGAATCTATGTCATAAATTCTTAACAATTTGGAATACTTGGTTTCCCTTCCACGCACACTTTCAACAACCTTTAGAGTACCCTTTTTAGGCTCCCTTTCAAACTCCACACTAGAATTGTCAAGCACTAGCCCACTACAATATCAAATATTGATACATAACCCAACACATTGATCTGAATGACATATTAGAAATACAAAAGCTCTAAATAGAATATTTATCAATATAAACTCCTCATAATTAACTGAACACACTGACTATACCAACCACTATAGGTAAATCGTTAATTTTGGTGTGGTCTTGGAACCAAATATGGTTCATCCAACATCCATATCCAGACACTAAATTCATCCATTTACTATATAAGTTCATACATTTCACAACCTTGATAATGATAACCATCCCTTGATATGGATTTCACTCAAAAAGGACAAGTATGAATCTCCCCACTATAGTATTATCGATACCATCATCAATCCTACATACACATGTCTAGGGACTCATATCAAATTATGATCACTACAGAAGATCCTATCCCAATAATCTCAACAAAATTTCTTCATTTAAAATCTATCATCTTTCAAACACACATTATATCCAACAAAAATAATACATTAAAAGATATTAGATAGATAAATCCAAATTATAGAAAAAAATAATAACTTTAGGAATACCTTATTAAGTATGGTACTAAAAGTCACTTCACCTAGGATGGCTTATCCCAATAAAATAATATAGATACCCACATCTCGACACATACATGAAACCTATTTTTCTCATCCCAATACTAAGGGAATGCACACACATTCTTGATACATGATAAATAGACCAGGGTTCATTTATTTTTCTAATATTGGGCTGAGAGATTACTCATTTAATTTACTCTATCACCCTACTGAGGCTCACTAACCAACATTCATTCCTACCCAGTTTCCATCCTTCTCCATGTACCTTCCTATGCAATGGATGTATCTACATAGATAGCTCAGTCTTTCTTGAAATCTCATAGTAGGTGTCCAGATAAAAGGAAGCTACTCATGCCCATAATGAGTACATAAGACCATTTAAAAACTAGAATTCATTTATGAATAAATTTCATTTGAAGGATGGAATGAAATGAATAAACTTTCAAATTTAGTGGCATACTCCATTACTGATTCCCATAATGATATAGCTCCCTGAATCCCCAAAAAATGCTCTTATTCTGTAAATCTTCCATAGCCTCTCATAGAAGAGGGAATGAAACTCAATCCATAAAACCTCCTCATTCCTTCTTTTATGATCAAATGTATTTATCCATTCTGATTCATCTCCTTTGAATTTATAAACTTCTAGTTTCACCCATATATCCTCTAGAGTTCCAATCCTTTCAAATAGGAACTAAAATTTCTTCAACATATTCTAAACATCCTACGATCCCATGTCACTACTGAAAATTAGATACTGCTACTCCTATAACTCATGGATAACTTAGAAAACCATTTCTTTTCCTTTTCGAAGTCCTTGGTCAATGGATCAAAGTAGTTGTAACATAATATGAGGGAAACAACCACTTGATAATATTTCCCATGAGAACACAATGCCATCCTAATTAGATGATTTTTTGATGAATTTTGACTCAAAATCATCTCGTAATAAAAACATTACTAATTAGAAACCCATTGTGCCACAATCCTAAGCATTCATTATTACCACAAAATCATGAAACTACCTTTAATCCTTACTTCATAACAAAATATCATTTTCAAAACACCAAACCCTAAGGTTTATCATAATAATCTAAGGGTTACTCTCCTACACACTAAGCATAACAACCAAACCCCGCACATTCACCCTTGATAATAAGAAACCCTCCACCCCCTTAACTGATATAACAAGCAACTTCCTAATAAAAATACACAATCAAATCACCCAGAAATCACTAAAATTCTCTATATCGAGAGTTTTACATCAAAACATCAATAAAAATCCCAACAAGATCCACCAACTTGAGGGATTACCACCAACCCAAACCCCCAAAGACAAATCCAAACCGTACCCAATACATAGCCATCATACTCCAAATGCCACCCTAACACCCGAACTCACCTGATTTGAATAACACAAATGTATCTGGTTTTTCATCCATCATCTGATATTTTAAACCACCTAAAATCCCATAAACATATAAATTACAACCATTGGATAAAATAAATGAGTGAAAATTGAGGGGTTAAAACCCTAAATACCTGGTTCTTGTTGAGAACATCATAATATGTTTTAAGGAGTTCACTTCCAAGCTGACAACCACTTTTGGAGTTGATGAACACCAAAATAGGACCAGTTGGTGAGTGGGAAGAATTTCTGACCATGGATATGAGTTTAAAAATATAATTAGTAATGCAAAAAACCTTCACATTAGTATTGTTTTTAGTTTCTCCCATGATAACTTTTCAACTGCACGTTCAAATCAGATCGGTATGGCGCTATAGAATCAAAGGTTTTCAATGTAGTTAACAAAGACATAGAAGCATCTCCCCTCAGTTTTCATCAGGCAAACACCATATGCTAACTCAATGACAAGAATCAGCAGCCACATACATAAAATTTTGAACTCCTTCAAATTTGAACCACAAGACATGCTAAGAAGCTTATCAATGAAGAAAGTAGCATTTAAGAAAATAAATAGAGAACATCATATGAGGATAAATAAAACCCCGCATCCCCAATTACTTGGAACACAAGACAAAGGGGGATTTCATTTAATGCACCATGCAAGCGTAGGTTCTCCAGGAAAAAAGATAAGCAAGTGATAAATGAAATAAGCATTGGATGTAAAAGGAAAATCAAATACAAATTAACAAACTGCTTCCAGCAAGTAACTTCACCTGAAAAGAAATGAATCAATAAGGAAAAGACAGAGGCACGTGGAAATTACAAACAAGCCATCAAGTCTACTACCACACGAATCCAAAAAAAAACCAGCCCGAGCAGATAAAATTTCTTTGAACAAACAAAAACTAAAGGAAACTACCAATGAATAAATAAATTGAAACGATGATCATAAATTCCCAACTGTATAGGAAGTAAAAACCTAATCCACTCTATATTCCTCCCTAAACTCTCCATAGTCATCTGGACCATGTGATTATCATTCCATAATGGAAATAAAAAAAATAAGAACACCATCCACGGGAGGAGGATGCTTCGATCGACAAAAATTAAGAGGTTTATAGTGGGAGGTAAATAGAAGGAGGGAGATTTAGAAAGTACATAGAAATTGCAAGCTGAAGTGCTAGTGGATTCCTGCTTCTGAAGGGCTGCCGTGAACAACGTGAGAGAGTTCATGAGAGAGGTCGATAGTTCGGAGTAGAGGGTCACGGTGAGAGAGGTCGATGGCAGCATGAGAGACTACGTTGATTGGGAGCGTCGGGAGGAGGGCATTGTGGTGAGAGTTGTAGACGGTTCGGAGAGTAGGGTCGCGGATCGGGGGAGGAGGAGAGGAGAGATTGTCGTAGATCGGGGGAGGAGGAGAGGAGAGGCCGACGAAATCCAAAGAAGAAAAAAAAAAGAAACGTCGATGTTTAGAAGTTTATCCATGGATGTTTAATTAAAGTGTGGCTATAAACAGTCTATAGCCACGGACCTATAAAACCATGGCTATAGGTCCATGGCTATAGCTTAAATTTCTAGTAGTGTGTGGAATAAACAACTTGTCATGTAATTTAATGAATTGTACTATCAATTTAATTACCACATGGAACACATGGTCTTTACATAGCATGTTATGTTTCAATTCACCTAGAGTCACTATAAAAAAAATACTAATATTAGAAGGGGTTATTTTTTAGATTAGAAGTGGTTATAACCCCCTTTAAATATATTAGTGGAGGTTATTCAAACTTATGCTAATATGGATTCATACTTATCATTAGTAGCGGTTTATAGAAAGTACTGGTACTATAAAATTAGTGGTGGTTGTGTTAGAAGGGGTTTAAACCCCTTCTAATCTAAAAAATTTAAATGCGGAAAAATATTATAGGGGGTTAAAACCGCCTCAAATAAAAAAAATTAAAATTTTAGTAAGAATTTAGAGGTGGTTTTAACCCCCTCTAATTGGGGGGGAAATATTAGAGGGGGTTATAATCCCCTCTAATCAAAAATTTAAAATTTTATAAGGGGATTTAGAGGTAGTTATAACCCCTTCTATTGTAAAAAATTAATTTTTTACAAATATTATAGGGGATTAAAACCACCTCTAATCTAAAATAAATTCAATTATGAAAAGAAAATATAGGTGGTTTTAACCCCCTCTAATAAAAAATTAAAATGTGGGAAAATTAGAAGCAGTTAAAACTACCGCTAATCTAATATTAAATTTTTAAAAAAAATCTTATATTCTTTGAAAAAATTCCAATAAATATATAAATACATATATTTATATATATATTATAACTACATGATCCAAAAAACACCACCCCAAAATCTACACCCACCACAAATCCAAAAAAAATATCATATTAATAAATAAATATTTATACAATATTCAAAAATAAAAAATTATTATTGATAAAATACAATTAAATCAATCATAAAAATATACATTATGAATAAGATACAAAAATTTTATAAAAAACAGATCACATAATTATTCAGGCCATTCAAAACCAACCATAAAATTAAGTGATTGTACCAAAATATAAATTTTTCATAAAAAACATCAAAACTTTCATAAAAAACATAAAATTCACTAGATGAAAAGTTAAAACCTCACCACCTGATGAAATGCACCACCCTCACCATCGAATGAAAAGAAACACCCTCACCACCAAATGAAAAACACCAACCTCATCGCCAAACATACAGTGGCAGCATCAAGTGACATCAACCTAGAAAAACAAGAAAAAATGACAAGCAAACAAAAGCAAGCAAGAAAACATATTTTCCTACATAACAATTCAACATATATCATTGCAAAACAAGGCTAACACCTACATATACAATACATTGGAAACATAGATATATATGTTCCATATCAACAAGAAGCCTCTAAACATTTTAGTCGTGATAAAATTATAACATGAAGCATGAGCATATTAGGATAAAATTAGAATTAAAACCATCCTTCTACAAGGGATCACATTAAATAAATAACGTGTCTTTTATAACATTTAGTTTCCTATAGGAACACTACATTTGACATCAAATGAGGCCAGCCTTAAACATGTTATCTTAGAAATGAATTTTCACTTTAAAATCCATAATCATGTCTATATTATGCTAAGTGTATACTTTATCCCTTAACCATTTTATATTCATGCTCTGTATGTATTTTAATCACTACATACCTTAAATGAGGTGAGCCTTAAACATGATTCATATTATGCTAGGTGTATTTTAATCACTACATTTGACATCAAATGAGGTTAGCCTTAAACATGTTATCTCTTAAATGGTTTTCATTGGAGGTGTTCCACCATAGATAAAGGTATATAGAAGTAGATATGGAATTAAACCAAAATAATGTGATCCACACTGTGATGATGTTTGAAGATCTTTGGGATTCACCTACCATATCTATAAAATATTCTCCTCACACTATGAGGAAGGATTTTAGGCCCCAATGTTTGATGATATTTATGTTGTGTGCTTGTCCTCTTCCTCTTTCCCTGTTTTTATTCCCCTTATTTGCCTCTTCCCAAGCCATTCATATTCCATTACATTCTATTTTCCCCAACCAAATACTCATATTTATCCTTCTCATCATTTCCATCCATTTAAAACCCCACCTCACACTTTCCCTTTCCCCATTCCATTCACCATTACTCATTTCAATACCATAGACACAAAACCCAAATCCAAACTACCACTAGAAAGTCACCCCCACAAAAATTATATCTAATTCCTCCAATCAATGACTAAACAACACACCCCCACCCACTCCTAACCCTTCCACAAACCCATCATCTTTATCCCACATCATCTGATCATCATCATCTCATTCCAATTACCAACATTTCCAATTGGGGGGGATATCCCACTATAGCTTTCTCATTCCTAATTAAATTTTACCAAGAAAAAAACATCATGAATAATTATCAAATAATTAAATGAATAAAATAAATTCCAATAAGATAGTGGAATTGGTGTTAATGGTTAAAATAAATATAGAGCAGAATTTCATAGAGTCCCTTCAAGATATACACAAAGAGAACATTTCACAAGTGAGGGAGAATACCTACAAGAATTTTTTTTGGAATTTTTATATGCATTGGATCTCACTTTACTTATGGATACATTCCATCTGGCTGGAAGCAGTTGAGAATTTCCTTAAGATATTCTAGTATAGGTTTGGTCATTTACAGTGCTAATGTTTTGGGGACTGAGGAATATAATATGTTGATCCTAGATTCCAACAAGTGTGTAACCCAGAATAAGTGGTCCAAGATACTGGATAACCCTATGAGCACTCAAAACCCCAAGATTATAAAGAAAACATAGATTTGGGGTCTCTTACTTCACATTATTCACAAGTCTCTCACCAATGATTAGTTTGTGAGGGGAGATTCAGAGGGTAGTTAGCAAGTTAGAGGCACTACTTCTTTAAACTATTTTTAAAGGGTCGATAATCAATATGACAAGGATTTTTTCTCTCTATTTTAATGGAAAATTGAAGAAGTACTGAGGGACCTTAATGGGAGGTAGCTTTGTTACTCATCCGGTCCTCATCTTCTTAGGCACAAATGGTAGTTGGCAATCATGACTAGATCTTTGAATCTTCATCACCTTTTGAGGCTGCTCTCAGAGCCCTGGAGAAGTTGATCAGCTACACATTCAAGGAGAATGATTTTTTTGGTGTGCCATGACACACCCTTCCTACTCTGAGGAGAACAACAGGGCTTTGGTAATGTTGGATAATAGTGAGATAGAGGCTTTAGTGTCTGTTCGTTATCTGAGGAAATATATTGATGCCTATGATAGTGATTTGAGTTGTCATATCATCGATGTTTCTAAGGTGGATTCATGTGCTAGGGAGGTGATGCATATGGGGTTGTAAAAAGTGGTAAGTGTTTCTTACAAGAAAAATTATTCAACCATGTTGGTTTCTTGTGGTGTGTTTAGATTAATCTTTGGTGTCGTTGTGTTGGATGCTAACAGATCGGATGTTGCTGGAAGCATTTTCTGGGAATCTTACCACGAGCAGGCTTTGGAAGCTTCATCCTGGTAGGGGATTGTCTTCCTTTCTCTAAATCATGGTTTTGGAAAATGGTTTCCTTTTGAATTGTATTGTCCAAGTTCATGAATACTTTGTAAATCATCTGTGATGGGTCATGGTATTTGTTGTTTTGTTTGATGACTGAACTAACTAAATCTATCCATGAAGTTTTCTGTTAAGAAAAATAAAGGGGAAAAATCCTTAATAATTTCCTCTTTCTTATTTATAATAGAAAAAGAATGTGAATAACAGGATCTCAACTATTGCACATCAAGGATTATACAATTGATATTTAGAGTCAGTGAACCTGTTAAAAATTAATTTTGTATTGAGAAATGACCTTGAAACTCTAGGAGGTATAAAATGGTCAATTCCAAGTACATCACCAATGAAAATGAGGTTAAAATCATATGGTATAAAACCGGTATGATTCTATAGAAAGATACTTTTACTAGGACTCCCTTTACTAGCTAGAATATCAACTACAAAGTTCCATTTCCTCCATGTGCGACTAACTTCCTTGTCATGTTCAATGAGAAATCTGCACTTAGTCTATATACCAAAAGGTGATAACATTGTCATGGAGGCCAACCATGAGTTTGAAATCAATCTCCATAATAGATATATTTATGTTTTATAGCCTACACAATGAAAATCCAGTATACATTGTTTTTATCTTGTTTTTATCTCCACTTTTCTTATTTCAAAAAAGTCACTAAAACCCAAGACCATTGATCCCTTTCCATAACACACCAATCCACCCCCTATAATGTCATCATGAACACATGATCCATCCATATTCATCTTCATACCTATATGAACCACCCTTTGAGAGTCCCTCCACCCCCTCATTGTAGGCATGAAAGTTCTTGAAAGAATCTGTATGAAAGCCCTTTAAAGAATCTCCATGATGTAAGTCAATGTCTCCCCACCTGAGATAAGTGCACCAAGCTACGCCACGAGACACATGATCAAAACTCTCTAATCTTTCACATTTTTTGAAATAGTTGAGTGGTCCATTAAATTAATGTTTCCAAGATCAAGAAATTAAGCATCGTGACAGATACTTGGGGAAACAAGATAATAAAGATGAAGCCTCAAGGATGGAAGAGGAAATGACTTTAAAAATATGATAAGGGAGTTATCAAAAATGTGGTGGCCATGGAATTTCATTCTTCAGAAATTAAGGTACTTCAAATTTAGAATATGTTGGGATGATAGAACCCGAAACAACATTCCATATAAAAGAAACCAGCATCTTTGCATTGCCAATGGCAACTCAATCCCATCAATCCCATTTTTTTTTCTTCCTCCATTCCAGGTATAGAAGGCTAACCCCGATGTTATTTCATCCCTATGCTATTTTTATTTTATCTCAGTTTTTATCTCTCCATTGTATCATCAACCTAAGATCCATATTCCCTAACTATAGATAGAAAAAATTGTTCTGAGAGTGTGTTTTTAGTTAACATATTCACCCCACTCTTCTTAGTGGTTGTTTAATATATCTTGGGGCCTATTAGTTAGTATTATGACACACTATAAAGGTGTAAATATTCCAGATGTTAGGAAATCCTACATATTATAAGAAATAAAAAAATTAATTATTATGGGATAACATGTAATTAAATAATCTCATCCTTCGAATAGAATAAGTTGATAAGATTTAAGTGGATAAAAATAGTGAATGGAATATAATAGAAACTCCATGAAATTCGTAATGTGGACAAGGAAGTAAATGATTCATAGTTATAAAACTGTTGGTATTAGTTTAAAGATACCAATAATGGGGAAGATGAAGTGGTGGAAGAATTCTAAATCTAATTGATCAAAATCGTGACTCAATCCTGTGTATGTGTATGTGAAAATACATAATCTTGTAATTAGATTAGTGACTCAAGCCTGTGTATGTGCAAATACCTAAGATTTTAAGAGAATATATACCACCACTGATGGATTTGGAAACTAGTATTTAAGTTAATATGGTATTTGAGTCACTAATCTAATTGGAAAACAAAATCCAACCAAATTAGAAGAAGATAAACCTTATATATGATGATTAAGGACTTTGGATACTAACCAAAGGAACAAAAAATAGATAGAAAACTCAAATTAGAACACTAGTGGATCAAATACCTCAACAGAAGCATGGGAATGTGCAGCTTTCTAATTAACATCACTTCCACTATATGACCTTCTATGATGTAGTGAAGGTTGATCTCCAATTCCCCCCCCCCCATATTATTTATTAATGTCATCCTAAATAATATTTAAAAGCATAAAGTTTTAACATGTACAACTAATAAAAGTCATCAAACATATATGAAAAATATTTTTTTGTAGTTAAAAATAAAAATCATAAACCATATAAATGGATAACTACTATATACTTGAATTTCTTAATACTTTGTGATCTAAACATTCCCAAACATTAAAAAAATAAACTTGTATTCATAAGAAAAAAACACCATAAATGATCAAATGGTTGTGTACAATCAAAATAAGAAGGCTTCAATATATGGTTTGGAGTTTGGTGAACTGTCCAACAACAAATCCACATGTGGTATTGGTTTTCATATCATCCTATGAACTAATATGGCATTAATGATAGTTGTGATGTTCTCGAAAATGGTGAATAACACATGGTTCTTTGGCATGTTGTCTTAGAGAACATGGAGATTGTTCATCCTGGATCCAAACAACTCCACCCTAGTTGTGAAGACTTTGATAGTGGAGTTGACAATGTGAAAAACCCAAGGCATTTTTATTTTTGGAAAATAAACATGAACACTTGTATATATCCTTAATATGCTGTTAGTTTTAAGGTTTCTAGCATTGAAGGTTATCCTGCTCAAAAAATAGGATAAACATGATGTTTTAGGTGTTACTACCAGTCTAGGCCATTTGCAGTTCTATTCCCATAGAACTACACCAACAATGTTTATTAAATATATCATAATTTTTCATTATTGTTATTGAATGATCTGTAACTTGATGTTATTCCATATTTGAAATCCCAGTTATTGCCAACATTTTTTAGCAGCAACATTTGCTGGCATCATCATTGTTTGTGTCCAAACATTCCCAGTAGAACTTTTACATTTGTGTTAGAAAGTTAAACATGCACTGCAAAAAAGCTGATGAAAAAATACCTTTCTAGCATCGGTGGTTATGTTGACATTCATTGAAGGAATATTGGCCCTTATTCCTTTAATAATATCAATTATCGTAATCATTTATGATTTTGTTTGGGTTAACTCGTCTTCATTCCTTTATAATTTCAATTCGGATTGACTCAAATTTGATTTCAAATCAAAAACCTCTTTTTGAGATGTAGGAAAGAAATCAAATATATTTTCATTGATGCCTCCAAATCATTGAGAGGATGAGCCAAATACACTTTTCAGACATTCTCCCAACCCAAGAGAATGTACATGACCTGGATGCTCTTTCTTAAATACTTTTCTAAAAGTATCACCTGGATAAAGTATTGAATGTTGTGATGATTCCTCTTGAATTAAATCCATGCTCAATTTTTCCTACATGAATATGACATCAGTTTGGTTATGTCAAAAAGTAACAGAACTTTAATATGAATTCTTACTCCAATTATTTTTGCATCATCATTTACATATGATCTGTCACTTTTTCGATGGACCGCAACCCATAGATTGGACCTGTCAATCAAATGTCCTGATTTCTTCTCCTATAATAAAAAATATTATAAAAATAAATAATATGAAATTAATTTCTAAAAATGTAAATGATATATTACCATATCATCTTTCTTGTGGAAAAATTTTTTAGTTCCATATGTATGTGGAATTGTTTGATTTCTACGATTTAGTGTATTTTCCTTACACATGTCCTACACATATAAATATGAACATTTTAGTAAAATTTAATTCATATAAAAAAATGTTAAAATATGATGGTAATAAAAAAAATATGAAAGTACCTTGTGTTTTTTCTTATTGCAGATGAGAATATAACTTTTTCATTGCTCCTTTGTTATACCGTTTGGACAGTTCTGCTTAACATTTTGTTCTTTAGTTAAGCAAGAATTATAGTGTTTATGGAACAAAATACCTCTATTATCTCTCCATATTTTTTCTATTGCAATCTTAGAAAACCACTTTTCCAACTTATCATGCGGAAATTGAAAGTAGGGCTTTGCCAACAAAATAAAAACATTAGTTGTGCAATTCTAAAATAAAACTTAAAAAGTTATTAAATCAATAAAAAAATACCATAACCAACCTTCATAACACATTTTATTTTATAGAATTTGTTATGCTTCAACAAGATTCATAATCTATATGAAATTTAGTCCTAACTACATGTCCCGTTGCGTGTAAAAATAAACCTCTTTCTTCCCCAATTGGATGACCCTGATCATCAAAGTTCACTATAACTTTATCATTCACCAATGACCAAATTTGATCCATTCAAAACTTTTTCACTTTTGTCACACCCTCCAAATATATTCAAATAATGAAATAAATTTAAAAATATATTAATTAAAATAAATAATGCTTGAATAAAATTGGATGTGCCTGTAACATTGTATATCCAACCAGTTCGTTTTTTTTCTCTTTACACCAATTGATGTTGGAGCAACATTCACATACATATTAGGTTCAACACAAAAACTACTATAATGGCTAGATAATTGAGGATTTCCATCAACATTGGACTCTAATAATGTGAACTGTGTTGATTGACAATAATCTAAATGTTTTTTTGTTGGGGGGAAACATCTTGGGTGATTTGCACTCGTGTTGAGCTTGATGGAACATCTTCAGTTGAAGGATGAACATTCACATTGATCTCTGATTGTGTTGTATGTTGTTCATTTATATTCTAAACTCTAGGATGTTTTGAATTAGGCATATTTATATGGTGATTACAAGCATAAAAAGTTTTGAAGAAACAATTATAATGTGGTTAAAATAAAAAAAACAAAAAAATATGACAAATTCATTTTATTGGAAGGATCAATAAAAAAATTCAAATTTAACATGTATACATCTTGTATACATTTATCACAGCCTGGTTTAAAGGGGCTGGCTAGCATGGTAATGAAATAAAATTTTATGGAATGATGTTCGCAGTGGTGTGTTGGGTGTTATGTGAATCAAGGGAGTTAGAGAAGGCAGGTCCTACACTAATATCTATATTCCGAATTAGGTGAAAGCCCTTGTTATGGATCATGACACACATATCCTAGACAGGAGGTCATCAACTTCTATCAGAGGATCCTTCCAAAGAGTGGGTGGATCCTTAAAATGTTATGGGATTGATGCACCCAATTTGTGTATACATTTCCATATATAAATTAAAGATAGAAACATGTTTTCAGCAAATATCTATTGTTTTATGGACATATTCTTTTATTTTGGTGATTCTATTTACTTTCAGGAGCTTTCTGGCTAAATACACAAATCAAGGGAAGCCTGTGAAAATTTTGAAACTACACGGCGTGTACTTTTATACACGCCGTGTACATCCAGATAGGGACACAGACCGAAGGAGGGAGAACACTCCCATGTCACCAGGTAGACGATACATGCCATGTATGGCGGTGCTACACGCCGTGTACTACATTCTAGAAGTGGTGGTTGCTGAGAAAAGTCTACACGCCCATGTGGCCGTTGAAGGAGACACGGCGTGTTTCATTTCTACACGTCGTGTCTACTATTCTAGAAGGGTATGGTGGCCAAAAGTATGATACTACATGCTATGTATGGCGGCGCTACATGCCGTGTATACTCAACCACCAGGCGGCGCCGTGTTCAAAAGTCAAAGACGGCATGTTAGGCCACCTGCCAGCAGAGAAATTGGTGCCAAAGCGCATTGACAAAAAGTACACGGCGTGTACTTTCTATACACGTCGTGTACTTTATTTTTCTATAAAAATAGGCCTTGGCCTATGGATTTTAGAGTTCAGAACCCATTAGAGGAGAGAGAAGCTCTACTACCACCATTCCCGAAGCCACCGAGGTGCCTTCATTCCGCTATTCCGCCATTCCACCTTCTGACACCTTACCTCAACGCTTACATGATGAATCTGCCAGGTATCACGTGTGTCGTTTCTCTCCTGTTTTCTATGTGTAACTAAACCCCTCGTGTTGGGGTTGTGGATGATGAGATCATAATTTGTGTGTTGTTTTATATAGTTGTGTTTACTCGTTGTAATTCATCTTACTCTTCTTAAACCACTGTCTAATATAACTGAGAATTCTGAGTTGGACCAAGGGAATAATTCTCAGCGATACAAAAGAGAAGTAACGGTGAAAACATCCATGACCATTGGAAGGATTTCACCAATTCAAATAATGGACTGAACTTAATAAATAATTAATAACACTGACTACTGGACCAAGGAGTCAACTGCTCTAATTCCAAACAAGAGGAACCAGACCAAGGAAATCTTGTAATAAAACGAAATCTAGAATGATTGAATTATTATGAATAACACAACCATTTAAACAACCTGCAAAAGAACTCCTTAATCACCACAGCCCCGACACATCTTTTCTTCCTATTTTAAACCCTTTAAATTTACCCGTTGTTTTCTTTAAAACTATTAAGCATTTCTTCAAAGTAAAACAATATAGTCTTATTTCAAAACCAAAAATCAAACCAAGCAACTATAAATTCTGCATACTTCACCTAATTAAGTATTAAATCAATTGAATTCATGCACGCCATAGTTCCCTATGGATTGACCCTGAACTTATGCTATACTAAAGTTCTAAGAATGGGTAATTAATTTAGGATGCATATAACTTCAATCAATGACAAGCGACACCAAATTTTGGCACCGTTGCGGGGGACCTCTTTGGTTTTAGTGCTAAAATTTAACTTGTGTTAATAATTGATTTAAGTGAAAATAAAAATCAAAAATTTTCAAAAAATCTATTTTCTAATCCCATTTCAAATTTTATCTTTTCCCTTTTATGCCTGGTTTTCGTTTTTGTGTTGTGAAGAAGCTTAAAGTGTATGTTTAGATGTCTTACATGATACAGAAGCGCCGAGTCTTCAGAATTAGTTCTGTTTGACCCGGAGATTGAATGGACCCTGCTTCAACGTCAGCGTGAACTGACAGGAACTCACAACCAGCAACCACAAACCATGGCAAACCAGGAAGAGGGATCACCAGCCGTGGAAGCTGTGGCTGAAAATCAGTACCAGGAGCAGCAGCCTCCCGCTGCTGGTCTACCGGAGCAAGCTCTTGGAGAATTTATGGAATTCCTCCCAAGGTATTACCAACGTTCTCCACAGCAACTCTTCCCACGGCCTTATTTCTCCCCTCAGGAGCAGTTCATGCAAGATCCACCCCATCAGCAGCTACCTCCAAGGCGTACCCTTATGGAGTACAGGCTTCCTTCGATCCACGGAGCTGATACGGGCATCGTCCATCCTCCGGTCCAGGCCCAGCACTTCGAGATCAAGCCTGCTATCATGCAGCTAATTCATAACACTATCCAATTTGGAGGCATGCCCAGTGAAGACCCGAACACCCATCTCTCCAACTTTCTGGAGGTCTGCGACACATTTCGATATAATGGCATGTCCTAGGACGCCATCTGTCTTCGACTATTTCCATTTTCTCTACGGGACAAGGTGAAAGACTGGATCAAGGGGCTTCCATGAAGATCTATCCTCACCTGGGAGGAGCTAGCCCAGGCATTCCTGTCCAAATACTTCCCACCATCGAAGATAGTGACGCTAAGGAATGAGATCCATAACTTCCAGCAGCACGACTCTGAATTGTTGTACGAGTCCTGGGAATGCTTCAAGGAGATGCTACAAAAGTTCCCCCACCATGGACTCCCACTCTGGATGCAAGTCCAGAACTTCTACGGAGGAATTACAACAACTACCAAGTCTGTGGTGGATGCTGCTGCTGGAGGTACGGTGATGCGAAAATCCCCCAAAGAGCTATTCGAACTACTGGAAGACATGTCAGCCAACAGCTTCCAGTGGCACTCCGAGCGGGGGACTCAAAAGCAAGGTATGCACAATATTGATGCTACCACTCTGTTAGCTGCTCAGTTGGACGCTGTGTCCATGAAAATCGACGCATTGAATCTCAAAGGAGCATCTCAAGTTCATGCGGCAAACCATTAAGCATGTGGAGACTATGGTAACAACCACAATCTGGGAGAATGCCCAGGACTTCCATCCGACCCATCGACAATCAAGGTGAGCTTTGTTGCTCAAAATCGAGGGTCGAATCAATACCAATAGTACCAAAACCTGGTGTGGCGAGATAATCAGAACCAAGGCTGGGGCCAATAGCAGTAAAACCCTCCGCCCTAGCGACTACCCGGCTACAATCAGCCTCAGTACCAGAATCAGTTTCCGAGACAGCAGTTACAACAGGGATCCTATCAGCAGCAAGGGTACCAGAACCCTCGCCCACAGCAGCCACGACAGCCACCTCCTCCACCGGCTGCCCAGCCATCTCAGCAAGAGAACACATCAAGGTTAGAGGACCTGATGAGTAAATTTATATCAACTGCTGAAACGAAATTTCAGAACCAGGAGGCTTCCATCCAAAGCCTCGAGAATCAAATTGGCCAGATAGAAAACTAGCTATCAGGGAGGCATCCCAGTACATTATCGGGAAACACCAAGAAGAACCCGAGGTAGGAGGCCCATGACATCATGATCTGAAGTTGAAAAGAGCTCCAACAGAACCAACCAGTACAGCCAGGTGCACCCACACCCCATGATGATGAAGAACGTACCAATACTGACCCCTCCTCTTCCAAAAGCCCACAGAAGGAAGTTTCGTAGAATAAAGGGAAGGAGGTACTCCAACCATTTAGGCCTGACTTACCCTTTCTAGGGAGGTTTAAGCAAAGGAAGTTGGACTCCCAGTTCAGAAAATTCATGGAGGTGTTCTGGAAGCTCCACATCAACATACCATTTGCGGAGGCCCTGACACAAATGCCTGCATACGCCAAATTCATGAAGGACATCCTTTCCAATAAGTGTAAGATGGAGGATCTAGGAACCATTTCCCTCACAAAGGAGTACTCCGTAGTCGTTCAACATTTCATTCCTCCAAAGCTCCAGGATCCAGGTAGTTTTACTATTCCCTGCACAATTGGACCCTGTGAATTTGGAAAAGCTTTATGCGACTTGGGAGTAAGTTTTAACCTCATTCCATTCAGAATTTTCCAAAAATCTTGGGCTCCATGATTTGAAACCAAACTGAGTATCCCTTCAAATTGATGATCGATACATTAAGTATTCGAAGGGGCTACTGGAAGATGTACTGGTAAAGGTGGGACGATTGATCCTCCCAGCTGATTTCATCATCCTCGACATGGGGGATGATCTGGAGGCACCACTTATATTGGGAATACCTTTCTTGGCCACTGGGAAGGCACTCATTGATGTGCACCAGGGAGAGCTGATTTTTCGGGTAGGAGGCGAGAGAGTCTCCTACAATGTTCTCAAAGCCATCAAGCAGGCATCATCGTCCAATCAGGAGGATTGTTCTACAATAACTACCCCGGACGACCGCCTGGTGGATGATCTGGTATGTTCCTATATTTCTGATAATTTTAACAATCCAGAAATTCCTGTTGAAGAAGATCCAGAGAACTTGCAACTCCTAGATGGCCAGGGCGGCCACTATTGGGACCATTATCCACTGTAAATATCAGGTAAGTAAGGTAAGAAGGTCGAGCCAACGACCTAAAAAAAAGGCGCTTCCTGGGAGGCAACCCAGAGGTTACACGCCGTGTCCCACTAATATACACGGCGTGTACTTATCTTTTTAATTTGTAATCTTAATAGTATAAATTTGTAGAAAAACAAATAAATAACTAGGGATGATGTCGGTGCCGATGGTAAGGTCACTGGAGTTTATTCAAGCCGTCCCCAGTTTAAATCCTCCTGACCTACCTTCGGCACAGGGTTCCTCCTTTTATTTACACGATGTGTGTGGTATTTTCCATATATATATATATGTGTGTGTGTTTAATAAAACCCATGATGGGGATGGACCGGTTGGCTAGAATCGTAATCCGGTTTCAAAAGACCCGGGTTCGAACCCAGAAAACCATCCCATTTCCATCATTTGTTCTTTTAATAAAACCACACGACGTGTGCCCCGATATACACCGTGTGCACCATAATTTTTTAAATATACATTAAAAATGTTTTAAAAATAAGAAATTACATGCGGGTGATGTTGGCGGATTGACAAAGTCTCAGCACCAGGTTCAAAAGACCCAGTTTCGAATCGCACTAATCTCCCCGCTTCACCCCCATCCTTTCCTAAATAAAAACCACACGTCGTGATTTTATTTCTTTTCATGTGTGTAGGCTATATAGAATAAATATATATATATAATAAATATGAACAGCAGAACATCATTTTCTCCAATGGTTGAGGGCTTTCATTCAGAACGGTCGATCGTCGGTTCGAATCCCGCCCCAAGCACCGGACCAAAGGTTGTACTACTCTTTTTCTAATTTTAAAATACACGTCATGTATTTCTCGATATACGTCGTGTATAGGTTTATTTATAATAGAATTTGTAGATATATTAATTTTATTTTAATTATTAATAATAATTATTATATAGTTTACTATAATAATTATATATTTATATATATTGTAATTCAAAAAAAAATTGGGATACACGGCGTGTAGTCCAAACATACACGCCGTGTACCACGTCTATATAAGTCGCGGTCCACCCTGCTTGAGGCCGTGTCAGGCGGCCTCCCCATTTCCTCCCCTCTTCCCGTTTTCTTCTCCCGAACGCCACCCGAACCCCCCTTTTCCAGATCTGTCGATTTGGGGCATTTCAAGTTCTGATTTTTCTCACATTGTGATCCTCGATCCAGGTACACCGTTCTAAATCCTCTGTTTCGAATTTTTAGAATCATTTAGGGTATTTTTCAAATCATCCGACCGTTCGGCTTCCGGTAGTACACGGCCACGAAATGAAGAACACACGTCATGTACTTCAGTACATGGCCACACACAAACTATTTCGAAATTTGAATATACATGGTGTGTATGTTCGGTAAACACCGTGTCCTTTTCATCGTGCCCGAGTACACCTTTGCACACGGCCTCACACACCATTTTCATGTACACGGCGTGTGTGTTTGGTATACGCCGTGTAGATCATTTCTGCTGGCCCCTCTGTGTGTGGCATATAACACGGCCTCTCACCCCATGTTCTTATACACGGTGTGTGTGTGTTTGGTACACGTCGTGTCTTTTAGATATTTAGTCGGGTTGTGTCTCACCCTCTACATGACCATGTTCTTCGTGTACAGTATATGTTGTGTCTTGTACCTACACGGCGTGTATTGTTTTCTTTGAACTGATAAAAACATGGTCGTGTCATTTGTACCAAACGACCACCTACACTTTGAGTGAACACGACGTGTATGTTCGGTACACACCGTGTACTTTTCCATGGTCTATTTTTCACCCTCAGCGTGTCCGTCCAGAGAACACGGGATACTCTACATTTTTTACTACACACCGTGTACTCTGGAGTACACGCCATGTACTTTTATTTTCCAGTTTTCTCACATTTTCTTTGTTTTGTTTTCTTTCCTTTTTCTTTTTCTTTTGATTTGTTTTCTATTTCTTTCTATTTCAGGATATAGCAGATCACGATCCTTCCCGCGGGAAGCGGCCAGCCTCCGCCACTGAGGGCGAGGGGTCCAGCTATCGTCGGATCCGACTCCGACCTCCTACGCAGTCGAACCCAGATGCTCCAGTCTTCGAGCTCCCTCCATTGGCCATTCTGTCGCCACTCACTCCCTCGTCCGAGGCCAGTACTACTTCTGCTGCACCAGCTGCCACTTTCCCTGTGCTATCTTCATCAGCAGCTGGTCCCTCTTCGAGCACACCTCCTGCTGATCCACCCTCTACTTCGGTCGATCCACCTACAGAGCCTACTACTACTGCTGCACCAGCACCTGGGCCGGAACCTGCAGGTGTTCCTTATCCTTGCACGGTATTCCCGGCCACCGACCTCGCATACGACAGGGTCCGACGCTTCTCTCATCGGCCGATCCCATTGAGTGGCTAGTACCTTGAGAGCAGCGTTCCGCAGCAGCTCGGTATTTGGGAGGATTTGGAGACACTTCTCGGGCACACCTCGCTCCTCGATATTTTCTAGGTCAGCACTCCTGTGTTCCGTGATTTATTTTTTGGAGTTTGCGGCCTCGTTTGAGTTTGATGGAGCTAAGTACCGGGTGACACCTAGCGATGCGGTACCTGTAGTTCGATTCCGGCTGGGCGGCTAACGGTTTTCTCTTACCATGATAGATTTTAGCCAAGGGTGAGGCTTCTACCCCCATCCTATCAACCCACCCCCCGTTTCTACCTTGACCCATCCCGAGCGCTCTGACCTCATTGCCATGTGGCGGTAGATTGCTGGGCCTGACCACCAATACTCTCCCACTTCCCAGAAGACCACTCTTATAGCCGACCTCGTCCTTTGCTTCGCCCACCGATGCTTCAACGCCATCCTCTTCCCCCTCTATGAGGATACGGGGGTCGTGACAGGCCGTGACATGGAGCTTCTTACCTGTGTCATTCGGCACGACTACCCAGACCTCCCCTATCTCGCCGCCTCCTATTTCCACTCCATGATTACCGGCCGTCAGGGCAACCTGACCGGCGGGTTTTACACCACCCATCTTGCCCACCACCTAGGGGTATTTGAGCCCTCTTTACCTCATGACTTGTTAGGTTCACCCCAGCAGATGGACTTTCTCATTCTCATTCGCATGGGATTGGTCCAGAAGTAGTGGGTGCCTACATCCTTACTTAGGCTCGAGCCCCACCACCTGCTGCCCCTCCTGCCCCAGCTGCTGACCCAGCTCCTCCTTCCCCACCCCCTCCAGCTTCTCCACCTCACCCACCTCCTACTGACCCCACTTCTTCTGACCTTCCTTCTTCTGTCCCATCACCCATCCCCCCTACCCCCACACCCTCGGTCGATCTTTCCCTTTCCCACCGCCTAGTCGTGATGGAGCGGGTCTTGGGTCACTTGGACAGCCGACAGGTTCAGATGGAGCAGCAGTTCGTTTGTATCATTGGTCGCCAGGACACCATTGCACGCCATTTGATTCGTCTGGACGGCCACCAGGACCGGATGGAGCAGCTATTGGTGCATATTTCTCAGCATCTTGGTGTTCCACTGCCTCCGCCACCAGCCTCTGTCCCCACTCTTGGCCCTTCTGCTGCTGCTCCACCACCATCTCCTACACAGGCCACGGATTCTGTTCTACTGACTATGGTGAGCCCTGCTGCTACCACTTCTGCTAGGCCAGGGCCTGCTGTTGCGCTTCCTACCCCGAGTTCAGCACCTGCGGCTCCTACTTCTTCAACTCCCCTTCCTGATGCAGAGTTTGAGCCTCCCACTTCCACGCCTCCTGTGCCGTCTCTACCGGCCGATTCTGTACAGGATGATGCCTCCCCTGAGGCGACCCCATGATAGTGACATTTTTCTTTATCTTATATATCTATTTTGTCATTTTCTATGCTGTGATGTTATGCATGTTTGCAGTTTTCTTTTCCCTCACCAGTCACAGGTATCATGGAGCACCTTGAGCATCACTTTTCACGAGGGGAGTATTTTTTTCATTTCTATTTTCTTTCTTTTTGGATTTACTTCTTCCACTGCTTTCCCTCATTTTGTTCCCCAAATCACCCCCTTGCCCACCCTTTACCTTGGTATTGCACTTGGTGGGCCATGTGCAGTATTCAGTGTGGGGAAGCATCTATATCTTTCACCTTAGTCTTTGACCTTAAATTACTCCATGAGACATCATTATTAGATTCTATATTTGAAAATGTAAAGCAATTGTGGTTATTCATTCTTATAAATGCTAGCGTTATCAGTAGGAACTTTTGGAAAGGTTGCATGCTTATTTTGATTTTTGAGTATTTTAAAATGATTGCTGATATAGTTTCAATTGAAAATTCTCATCCTTGATTACATTACATTGATTAGGCTAATCATTTATATGCATGTCATGACCTGATTGTCCCTTTATTATTTTTCCACTCCTGAGAGGTATTCTAAACCCTTTTTCCGTATTTCTTTTCTAATACCCTCTTTCTTGAGAGATTCTTAGGATATGCATCACTACCAGAATTTTCAAGATTTCTTTTCAAAACATGAATAAATATTTGAATTACATTAAAATGATTGATGAATTAGATTGTTTCAACCCCTTTATCTTAATACCTACCCTACATTTAATCTTCATAAGCCCATAGAATCCATGAACAACCTTTATAGGAAGCCACATTACAACCCTATTTCCCTTCCTACCCTATTTCTTTTTAAACTTTGCATGATTATTCATTTGATCTTTATAGAGGGAGTTGGCAATAAATGGCATATTTTGTGCACATCCATGAAATAAAGTGTGGGGGAGTGCCTCTTGATTGTTTGGGGCAGAATGGGTTCCAAACATCTACTCATTGTATTCATAATTATTTCCCTTGTGTTTTGTTATAATTAAAAAAACAAACAAACAAACAAAAAGGGGACCTTATGGTTGTTTGCTCATGAACCCTACTTGCCTAAGGAAGATGGTGACGATTAAAAAAAGCATTTGACTGAGCTTGTGAAGGAAGAATTTTCAGTGAGCTTTACTTTGAATATCATGCAATGTTGTTTAAAGGAATTAGCATTCCTTTTTCAAGCCTCAGAATTTATTTTCACATCTGAACCTACCAACCCTTAGCCACAGAGACATCTAAACCTTATTGATAAAGCCCTCACGATTTTTGTAATTCAATTTTTCTGAAGTAGAGAACAAGGCATCTTGCAAACCTATGGATAGAGTGTATATACCTTAGAATGATCATAACTTTCAATAAAAATATCTTGATTGTGGAGTGTGATTTTGACTGGTAAGGTAAATCATCAAGTGGCATGCTTATTTTTGAAAGGTTGAAAAATGTGTTGAAAGAGGGTGAGAATAGTTAATTGCATTATATATGAGGCATGATTTTGATATCTTCTGAATTGAATTTGTTTGTGCCTTTTAGAATTTTCCTCAATAAATTTATCATCTATATGTTTGATTAATTAAATGCCTTCCTTTTTAAATAATAGGCTCTCTTAATTAGATGTTGAGATTTTTCTTGAGGGAAAGCAAATGACTAAGTGTGGGGGAATTTGATGCACCCAATTTGTGTATACATTTCCATATATATAATTGAAGATAAAAACATGTTTTCAGAAAATATCTGTTGTTTTATAGACATATTCTTTGATTTTGGTGATTTTGTTTACTTTCAAGAGCTTTCTGGCTAAATACATGAATCAAGGGAAGCCTGTTAAAATTTTGAAACTACACGGCGTGTACTTTTATACACACTGTGTACATCCAGACAGGGACACGGACCGAAGAAGGGAGAACATGCCCATGTCACCAGGCAGACAATACACGCCGTGTATGGCGGCGCTACATGCCGTGTACTACATTCTAGAAGCGGTGGTTGCTGAGAAAAATCTACACGCCCATGTGGCCGTTGAAGGAGACACGGCTTGTTTCATTTCTACACGTTGTGTCTGCTATTCTAGAAGGGGCTGGCGGCCAAACTTATGATACTAAACGTCTTGTATGGCGGCGCTACATGCCGTGTACACTCAACCACCAGTCGGCGTCGTGTTCGAAAGTCAAAGACGGTGTGTTAGGCCACCTGCCAGCAGAGAAATTGGTGCCAAAGCGGGTTGACGAAAAGTACACGGCGTGTACTTTCTATACACACTGTGTACTTTATTTTTCTATAAAAAGAGGCTTTGGCCTACGGATTTTAGAGTTCAGAACCCATTGGAGGAGAGAGAAGCTCCGTTACCACCATTCCTGAATCCACCGAGGTGCCGTCATTCCGCTATTCCACCATTCCACCTTCTGACACCTTACCTCAACGCTTACACGATGAATCTGTCAAGTATCATGTGTGTCGTTTCTCTCCTATTTTTTATGTGTAACTAAACCCCTCATGTTGGGGCTATGGATGATGAGATCATAATTTGTGTGTTGTTTTATATAGTTGTGTTTTCTCATTGTAATTCATCTTACTCTTCTTAAACCACTGTCTAATATAACTGAGAATTTTGAGCCGGACCAAGGGAATAATTCTCAGCGATAAAAAAGAGAAGTAACGGTGAAAACATCCATGGCCATTGGAAGGATTTCACTGATTCAAATAATGGACTGAACTTAATAAAGAATTAAGAACACTGACTACCGGACCAAGGAGTCAACTACTCTAATTCCAAACAAGAGGAACCGGACCAAGAAAATCTTGTAACAAAACAAAATCCAGAATGATTGAATTATTATGAACAACACAACCATTTAAACAACCTGCAAAAGAACTCCTTAATCACCACAGCCCCGACACATCTTTTCTTCCTATTTTAAACTCTTTAAATTTACCTGTTGTTTTCTTTAAAACTATTAAAAATTTATTCAAAGTAAAACAATATAGTCTTATTTCAAAACCAAAAATCAAACCAAGCAACTCTAAATTATACATACTTCACCTAATTAAGTATTAACTCAATTGAATTCACGCACGCCATAGTTCCCTGTGGATCGACCCCGAACTTATGCTATACTAAAGTTCTAAGAACGGGTAATTAATTTGGGAAACATATAACTTCAATCAACGACAAGTGAAACCAGGGATAAATGGAGCCTACCCGATATTTGGATGAAAATTAATATGGATGGATCTTGTGTGTATGAAGATATGAGAGGGGTGGCTTGGTGCATGATGTAATGGGTTCAGTGATCTTCAGTTTCAACACCGACCATGAACCAGGAAACTATATTGGAGTAGAGATAAGGTAAATGTAAACTTAATCTATAACGTTAGTATGTCTATAGAAGAGCCTAACTCCAAAATTCTGGTTGGTTTTCTTTATAACAATGTGAGAAGACAAGGGGGAATGGCAATTTAACTATTCATACTTACATACTTCTTATCCAGTGTCATGAAGTTATCACAAATGTGAGTTAAATATAAAATTCTCAAGACACATTAATTGTTCTTTCATGTGCAGCATAGTGAAAAACATTATAAAACATAAAACATTAATTAGTAATGTTGATGCCTCCTCTAATCTAACACATAAAACATTGGAAAACATATTTTTTTCATAATCTAACACATGAAACATCCTTGATCAGTTTATATATAGATATTTAGCACAACCAATGATTAAAAAAATCCCATATAGAGTTCAAATGCATATATTGTTCCTTGATATATAGAAAAAAACAAAACAAGTAGCATAATTAATTGAAAAACAAATGTTTTGTTAAAAAAAATAACATTTTCTCTTCTAACTATTTTAAGTAAAAAAAGACAACAGAATGGTTTCCCATGGCATGCAAAAAAATTAATACCCACAACATAAATGTGATTCTATCAAAAATAAATACAAAATAAATATGTTTTCTCTAGTTAGTCAAAACAATTCAAAAAAATTAGAAAAAACAAATGCAATTATTTATTCCAAATTGTTTTTATCTTCCTCCAAATTCACAAATAAAATGTCATCGTATTACTATTCTATTTCCAGTTGAATATTTTCAATTTCATTGTCGAAATATTTACTCAACTATTGTTCTTTAAAAGGTGTGTGGTCACGTCTGTCCTCATTATCTTCACCCATTTCATACAATTCTCTAGTCTTAAGATGCACCACAACACTCCATTTATAAGATACCTCAACATAATAAACCATTTGAGCTTGAGATGCGTAAATGAAAGGTTCATACTCTTCACATTCTCCGTTGTAAATCAATTTACTAAAATTAACAACATTAAAACAACAATCATCTTTTCTAAAACCTCTATCAGTTGTTGTATCATCCTATATACATTTAAAAAGAGTCATAGATTTTCTATAGTAATTGAGCTCGATAATATATTTCAAATTCTCATAATATAAAAGAGTGGCATCAATTCTATTTTTATCCTGGAGACTTGAAACACATTCAGTTCTAGAATTCATGAACACTCTATAAATTTGTATTTTTAATCCTTTTTCACAATCCATTGTATAAAACTTGAATCTATTAATATTAAATGTATAAAACCTTTTAGCATTCTGAAGAGGGCCTTGTGTTGGATGTTTAAAATCATCTGATAGAGTACCAACCACATCTTCAGAAAATACCTAAAAATAATAATCTTTAAGAAAATAATTATCAATCCATATTGAATTATCAATCATTCCTTTAACTCACCCATCTATAAAACCAATCAGCAAAGTCTTTACTTACAATAATTTTCACTACAGAAGAGAAGCATGTCTGACTCCTCATTTTTCTCTTCACATGTAATGTGTATTCCCTAAAAGTAATGATTATTAACATAATAAGTCATAATACTTAAATTATTGAATATGGAAACATAAATTGAAACATAATCTATGAACGGATCCACCTCTTTGAAATTGAATAACACATATTAGTGAGCCTGTTTCATCTCAATGGAAGTTAAGAAAAAATTAGTACAACTCCCAATTGGTATTCTAATCTTTGAAAAGATAGTATACACATCATCATTTTCAATATCCATTAATTAATAATTAACACGACTTATCCTATTTAATTTGTTCTACTTATCATCTAAATATATTGAAAAAAATTTCAAACATTCTTATGATATATACCTATCAGTAATAGAACCTTCAGGTTGGGCCTTATTAAGAACATAAGACTTTAAATTCCCCAAATATCTATATAAAATACACAAATAATAAGAAGAAAAATAAAATATTATGGTGCTAAATAATATATGTATAAATTTTTAAATTACATTTCAATGGGATACATCCATTGATATTGTATCAGCCCACCCAATCATAGTTCATCGACTAGATGAATGCACAAGTGAATCATGACAGTAAAAAATTATTGGGGAAGTAACATCTCCAAATGAAAAGGTGTGAGAACAATTAGATGTTAAACATTCTCAAGATCAATGGGATTGATAACCTTGCCACATATTTGTTGAAAAAATGTACATAAATCTATCAATATTACAGAAACATTGTTCAGCAACACATTATGTATTGTAATGGAAAGTAATTGCTCTATAATGACATGAAAATCGTGACTTTTCAAACCAAATATTTTGTGATATTTCATATTGATACATCTAGAAAGGTTGCTCGAATAACCATCAGGAAATTTCATATTTACTTGACATTTCAAAAAGGCATCTTTCATTCAATTTTTCATTGTAAAAAAACATAGCTGATATTTCTCCTTATCATTAGGGCACAAATCCCTTATTATACCCGTTGTTTTAAGATCTTTTCAAGACTTAAGATGATATTTTTTTCTTAAACTTTTATTCAAAAAAGTATAAATGACATTATTAGATAGAGTTTTCTCGATATGCATGACATCAAGATTATGAGGTAACATGTTAGTCTCCCAATATGGAAATTCAAAAAATATAGACTTTTTCCATTGTTAAAATTCATCCTAATTGTTATTCCCCTAAGCTCGCTTTCCTTTACGATCCTATGTTATTGTTGTTCCAAACATGACATTTATGTTTTCTACCTGTTTGAAAATATCTATGCTAAACAACACGCTTGGAGGTTTTCAAAAATCCTTATTTCCATCAAAACATAATCTCATCAATCAAAATTTATGGCTACCACCAAAAAATCAATTATGCCCCCAAAAACACCACTTTCTACTTGGAGGAAAAAACAATGGAGTTGTGTCAAAGTTACAAGTTAAATAAGCTAATCTGGTATAATTATTCCATCCAGATAAGGTATCGAGTCTGATAAAGTCACAGATTGTCCATAGTAATGCTGCTCACATTTTAAACTTTTCAGACACAGAGACATCAGAGGTATCAACTTCATCCAACCAAAACTCTTTCAACTCCTCAAAAAGAGGTCTCAAATAGACATATATATCATTTCACGACATTCATTTCCCAGGAATGATCATTGAAAGAATCATAGATGTATGTTTCAAAAACATCTAGGGAGAAGATTATATGGTATCAATATTATAGTCCAAATACTATAACTTGAACTCATGTTACCAAAAGGATTAAAATCATCAGCTACAAGACCCAAGAAAACATTTTGAGGATCTAAAAAAAATTGAGGATGTGTGACATTAAATTTCTTCCATGCTTCAGAATATTTAAGATGCCTTACCAATCCATCATTAAATTTTTCACTTTCATGTCAACACATATGCTTGGAAATTTTACTAGACATAAATAGTTGTTGCATCCTTTGTTTAAGTGTAAAATAATTGAGAACTTTTGCTGGTTGTTTCTTTTTTTTCAACAACTTTTTCCTTCCACCTAGATGATTCACATTTATTATATATTTCTTTGTCCTCATCATCCCCCCAATACAACATGCAGTTATTCAGATAAGCATGTATCTTAATATAATTAAGCCTAAGTTTATTGATGATTTTTTAGCCTTATAAAAAGAGTTGTGCATTTTGGCATGTTCAAAATAATCTCTTAGAAAATCCAAACTCATTGTCATTACCTTATTAGTCATTCCACATAAACACTTGATGTGGTACATTTTTATTATAAAAGACAATTTGGAGTACTTTTTACATCCTTCATATAATTCTTGATTCCCATCATTCAATAACTCAAAAAATTCTATAGAAGTTTCAACCATGTTTACACCAAGATATGGCTCTGTTTCATTTTCACCAAGCATATTATCAAGCCCAAATGAATCAATGACCATTTCTTATATAGGATGTAGAGGATCAATATTATGGGGAGAAGTCTCATTGTCTTGTGCTCTACTAGATGGTAATTCAACTTCATTAAATTCTCAATTCCATACCCACTTGGTGTATTTAATAGGAAATTGTTTTTGACTCAAATGGGAATATGCTTCAACTCTGGTCAACCATTTCTCAAATTTTTAATAAATACAAGGAAATATTATTCTTCCCTCGACATATTGATGCTCAAATAAAAAATTGAGAAATTTATTTAATCCTTCCTTACACTCATTAGTTTTTCTTGACCAATAAATCCACGATTTATCCATTTTTACTGCATTAATTTAAATATAATATATCAATTAAATGTGTTCAAATATACATAGGAAAAAATAATAAAGATATAAATAAATTTTATACAATAGAATACATCTAAAGAAAATTTCTTCATAAAACACTTTCATTAAAAAATATAAAATGTAAATCTCTTTTCTATTTAGGAAAATTAAAAAATACTTTTTTAAAAGTTTAGTTTTTCTATTAAAAAACATAAACAAAAAATATTTTGTCTTTTTAACAATTCTAAAAAAAATATGAGAAGTGTGTTCAATAAAAAAAACTCATACTTTAGAATAGTTTGGAATTGATTATTGAAAACTGCTCACAGCCTTTATCATTTATGACAAACAGTTGGAAAAATAAACAATTTTTGTTCAGTTTCTAAAAAAATAATGCACTTAAATTTCAAAATAAAACCGATTAAAGAAGTGACACTTATTATAATTAATATGTCTTATAGGATGTTAAGAGTAACAGAATTCAAATACCAGATAATTCAGATACAAATAAAATTTATGGTGATTATTCATGGGTATCAAAGTGAATAGGCATATTTTATAAATAAGCAGTGGTTCCAAAGATTGTAATTAATAGAATAAAATCAATACTGAAATTCCAGAAAATAAAATTTAGCATTAATTTTCTAAATCAATCTAAAGAAACCAAGATCAAAATTGAGCAGTCCAATTACCTCACTGATGTAGACAGTATCTTTGGTTTAGAATGAGTATCCTTGATATCTAAAGCAGCTTTGTGACCCTTAGAAAAGGAAAAAAATATTGAAACAACTAGTTTACTGATGGTTTTGTTATAATCCCTAAAAACTGAATGGTCATGTGAGGGTTCCCATCGAGCAATGGTTTCGGGAGGGAGGCTACAAGGGAGTATCTTCTACAAGGGGAGTTCTATGACGCGTTAGTGAGGAGAAGTATCTGATTTTTTTGGAGCACCATGGAGACCAGCACATGAGGATTAGAAGACTCGATTTGAGGGTAATTGTGATCTAATAGAGAGGGGGAGACCTCACAAGTAGGGGGAGGGGGTGCCATCATGCTTACGAGGGGTATGCAGTGTCGACATCTGAGAGAGGGTGCGTTGTTGCGATGGGATTTAGGGACATCTAATAGGGTGCATGAAAGGTAGGGGAGCACTGGGAGAAAGGGGAAGCTACTGAATGGGGTAGAGGACGGGGTGATACTAGCTAATGCGGGATAGGGGAGCACTGGTAGGGGTGACAGTAGAGGGGAAATTGGGTTATTAGTGGGTGGTGGGGCGGGGTGTTTCCAGGTAAGATGGGTTATCGGGGGTAGGGTGATATCGGGGAAGAGGAGTTATCAGGGGGTGGGGTTATCATGGGGCAGGGAGATACCAGGGAAGAGGGGAGCAGAGGGGTGACGGTCGAGGGGTTATCGGGGGTGTGGGGTGGGGAAATAGTAGGGGATGAGGGGAGATGGTGATGTTCTAAATCAAATAGGTTAGGGTGGGTTAATACTTTTTGGGTAATTTTCATCAAAACCACCTCTAATTAGAAGGGGTTATTATTAACCCCTTATAATTTTATTTAGAAGGGTTTTAGAATAACCCCTTCTAAATTTTTTCCACTAAATACCACCTTTTTTTAGTGAGTAATAACTATAATTTGACTTATAAATGATACGTATATCCAAACATTACGCAAAAAAAAAATAGATTTTACATATATATAACTCATCACACTACATGTATTATCAACTTAATGACCACATGAAATGCATATTGATAAGGCTTTCACAATATACTAAATTAATTTTTAATTATGTGTAATTTGGTAAAATTTCATAGTGTGTACATTAAAGTCACACATGTATTATTCTCACCTTCTATCATGACACATGCATAGGGACTCGGTGTGTAACCATCCCACAGAAAATATTGGAGTACATGGCATGTACATAGGGTATAAAGAATTTGGTCACTGAGTTACAAGTTTATTAGTCATGTAATCCATGTAAGAGGATACACAACCTGTATATGACTATGGTACAACAAGTCATGTACCGACGTTACATGGTGTGTACTTCGACTGATCATGCACTAGGATGACCTGATCAACATGCAATGTATAATTAAATTCACCGCATGTAATAAATTCATACTCCTTGAATTAATTCAGAATTAATTCATTGTAAATTAAACACTTGTACACTATGTGTACCTCTGGGTTACATGGCATGTACTCTTCTGTTATCCGACCAAACTCCTCGCCATCTCTAGAAGGGAAATTAAAATTTATTTCATTCATAAAATTAATCAATTTGATTATATTTTCAAGAAATGAGGAGGAATAAAGTGGAATATGAAATCTAGATTAAAGAATGGATAAAATTGAATTCAAAACTAATGATAAATGCATAAATCAATCAATGATCTTTAAATAATTATAAATACTCATATAACTCATTTGATACCACTTAAAGGTTCTAGACATTAAAGAAGCGTCGAATGGGGAATACCCAACTTTTACTACTATCATAATCGATGATTAATATGATATTTATAGTAAGATAATCTCTATGATCAATGGAATTTGATCAAATAATATATACAATGGATAAATACTGGAACCAAGTGCAGGATCACCACATATTATTTATAATTAATTTAAGCATTTATGAATTACCTTAAGATAAATTATTTCTTCTCTAATGGATCTAAAAACATCTCTACATCATATCATCATTGTGTTGTAGGAATCAAGAATATATTCCCTCTAGTGGTTATCCACACATGTTCCAAAAACCTCCGACCATCACTATAGGATTATTCGGGTTCTAGCATCGTAGATTCTAATTATTGCATTGTTCTCCTTTGATCACCCTAATAATTACTTCCAAGAGTGTTTCTCTTTGATCTCTCTAGACTTGAGGGTGGTTGGGGAGGAGGACCACTCTCCATTTATGAGAGTGTTCCTGGAGAGGGTTCTCTCTAGGGTTTTGGGAGGATTCTCTCCAGATCTCATTGTACACAACAAAAAATGAATTGTCTCTCTTATAAAAATAATATAATTGGGTTTATATACCACATGGGAAAGGAAATAATAATTTCACATTCACCCTTTATTATTTCCATAATCCTTATAGAACCACATGTCTATAATAATAATAATATAATAATTACTATTTATTAACACGAGCTAAACTCACAACTTAAATTAAATATTATTTATTCAAATAATATTGAATATATATTATTTATTAATGGAACATTAAACTTGTCCCCCCATTCCTCCACTTTATTTATTAGTCCTTTAATAATGACTATTTATTTATTAAATAGATATAAATTATTCACTAATAAACAAATTAATATTATATTAACCAAATTGAAAATAAATATATATTAAATATTATATCAATAAAATATTCTCTCAAATAACTTATGATAGAATATATACACTCAAGAAAACATGATTAATTATTATACCATGTGTAATAATAATATTCATTCAACTTTTCAACTAAAATATAATAATATATTATTTAACTGGGATTTTGGATACACTTAGTGTGTGAACCACTAGGCCTCTTTATCAATGGAATTAAGCAAAGAAACTTAATCTACATGGTTAATATCTCGCAACATGCCAAGGCACCCATAGAAAATGAACATAATTTCACAATGACATAATACCTCATATGGATGCTTCCTACATAATATAGTCCCTTAATCATGATATCTTTAATCAAGATGGTTGCATGATGATGCCATCAACCTATGTGCTCGATGTATCTTTCTTTGAATTTCTGGAAATTGAACTTTCCTATAGAACATAGAGGCCATGGATTTATTTAGACTATATAATTTCCATCAAAAGTCTTGAGATATCAATTTTCATTAAAGAACATAAGGGATAAATCCTTTCTCATATTATTCATTATTGAAATATTATTCATGACACGCCCAATGTATCCTACCTCAAAGTGATCATATATCATTATGGTTTTCATCATTACATCAAATTATGAGACTTATAATTATCATTAATAATAATCTTAATGTCTAAGGATCAATGAACACATCTATAGGTAGGAACATCTAATAACACATATAATGTGGATTTTCTACTAGTATGACTTGTTCATATAATATCCTACAATGGATATTACCAATGGCGTACACCTTGAAAAGGTGCCTAAAAGTCCTAAGAGTCTCCACCCCTGATATCTTTTATCATTTATGTCCCCCAAGTGATTTTATCTGGATATAGATAATATATTTAGGAATACAATTGTGGTACTTTTGGGTTCTCATCATAGTGGGAACTTCTTTGACCTTTTAGTGTGATAGATAATTCTAGTACATTATCACATACTATGTTATAGAGAAGAACATTCATGGTGTGGTAAAGAGTTTATTAATATTCAAAACAATGAATACAGGTTATCATAAAGTATATTAAAGTTGGTTTTAGGGAACTAAATCCAACAAAATCCACTCGTAAAAAATAACAGGGTTAAATCTCTTATAGTCATGGTTTGTTAGAAAAATCATACCACCAATAATAACTGTATAAAGAATACTAACATGTTAAAAATATGAAAAAAAACCTGAAAAAGAAATTATATAATATAATTAATGATTTTAGAGAAGTATTTTAGGATTAATATGCAACTGTAATATAACTATTATATATATCCATTGGTTTTACAGTCATTGCACATATTGTAGTTGGAAACGTGGTCATTGAGTATACATGTATCCAGATGATATGTTTATTATTTTATAGTTATAAGTAAATATTGTGTTACACAAAAAATATTTGACATGTAATTATAATAAGTAATTTTTGAATAAAATAAAAATATATTAATTCATTTTTAAACATGTCTACTATTTTAATGAAATTTCATTGGGTAAAAAATATATTTAATATTTAATTTATAGATTTAAATTAATCATTGAAATAAAATATATTGATAATGTTCATGATATAATTTAAAAATAGGTAAATAAAATTTAATATATAAATAATGGGTTTTAAAGAATAAAAATTTATTGATTCATGGTTATTGAAAAATGGTTTAATGAAAAACTTTATTTTTATGATATATTATGTTATTTTATTTAATATATAATTTACTCATATTTGGAGTATAAATTATAAGGAATATTTTTTATTATTTTTACAAACTAATAAATTAAAATTGATTTAAAGGTTATTACTTGTTGTGGTATAAAAATGAAGACAGGTTTATACTTAAAGTATAGTATTATGAAAAAATTTATTGTGTTATATGATTAATATTTAATGATAATTTTTATCACATTTAGATACTAAATTTAATAAAATTCATTTAATTTAAATAATCATTATTTTCAACTTAGATAATATGATCAATTTTATTCAAAAATAATAATAAGTTACAGAGGTAAAATTGAGTTTACCTAGTAAAGGATAAAATGAGATCAAATGGTCTAAATAAGGTATGAATATATAAAATATCACAACATTATACATAAATTTGTGTATGAGGGAATTCATGATCTACCCTCATCCCTTGTATATTATTGATCCACATTCTTTAATAAAGTACATTCCTTGCACATTATAAAATGGGTGTGCCACTCAAGATCACCTATAAAAGGACCTATCCTATACCAACTCACTCCATATCTTCTTTCTTATTTAATCCCTACCGAAATTACCTCTCTAAAGATCTACTATCATTTTTAGGAACCACTTCTTATAAGGAGACCCAAATCACAGATTTCTAAGAGGCTCTCTAATAGATGATTCAAGTTTTCAATGTATGTTTTACCCTATCCATAAACATTAATTATTATATTCATGATCTACCTAATCATAAATATAATTTATCACTTCAATAATAATTTTTTTGATAATTAATATTTTATAAAAATATTATTATTACTATATAATAACATTTTCTTACTCATTCATTCATTATAACATGTTCAAGTTTTGTTCAATTTTTCCACCTACATAAATGATGTTATAATGTTAATAATATGAATGATTAAGAAAACATAAATACTTTTAATATTTTTCAATAATTATTAAATTAATATTTTTTCACTACTATGAAATGGTAATATACTAATGTATATTCACTAATAAATTCAGTTCTTTTATTAATTAAATAATTATTAAAAAGAATATTTTAAAGAATTCATCTCCAATAGTCCATATATCCTCCATTAAATGACCACGTGTCTTGAAAAAAATATCAAAATAGTATAATAAATATATATAAAAATTATAAAGGTGGTGAACCATGATCAGGGAGAAAGGACCGAAATAGTCGAACCGAAACATGTGTGAAAGAAAATAATGTTTAACACCCAAAAAGATTATTTAATAATAAGATATTAATATTTATTAAATAAGGAATTATAAATGAATTTTTTTAATTATACTATGAATATGGTTATTATATATATTAATTGTTAATTTAAATTTATTATTCAAGGAGTTAGGCCATGTCAGACCAACAAGGAATTTGATTTATGTGTTAATTTTCTAACCTCGCATTGAAATCAAGATTGTCTGTAAACAAAATCCACTGGGGAAAATTTTATACACATTGTATCTAAACCAAATTTATTTTATTCTCCAATAGATATTTTTTTATTGGTCTTCTTACTATATTATTTCAACTAGGTTCACAATTAAACCAAAATGATTCTTGTAAGTGGACCAAGATTTATCTCTTCTTTTCGGTCAAGAATATTATTTTTCCATGAAAATGTTTTTCATACACTTTTTTTATTTATTTATCCCTTCATCGTGATTTAATAGGTTCATATTTTATTTTATTTTAATTTATTAAAAAAATGCAAGGAATCTTTCAATCATTTTTCACACAATCACTTTCTCCAATAATTTTCATTAATTTTCATTATATATCTTTCTTTCCATCTGATCATGATTCTTAGATATAATTATTTTTATAATATCCAAATCATTTTAACCCCATTTATATAAAAAAAATAAAAAAAAATCAAAATTTAACTAATATTTCATCCTATTTTCTAAGGAACTTTATAGTTCTCTTATAAAGTGTTTTTCGACTATATTAATATCCTTTAATGTTTTTTATGTATCACTGGGGTATGTTTAAATGAAGTCAAAAAAAATATTTCTATGAATGTTTCATTTCTATTCCTTTTTTATTCTTATGAAATTTTCTTCATTTTCGTAGGTTGATTTTAATATAATTGAATTATGTATGTTTATAGATCATGTTACACATGTCTATAAGTTTTTTTATTATGTGGTGGGTTAACCTAGAAGTATATAACCCTCCTATTCATTGGGTAATTTTATATATCTCATGAGAATCCATGTAAGTTAATGGGGGTGAATATATACATTATTTTTATGGTAATGAAGAATGACTACAATACATTGTTTTATGGGACTCTGTCCACTATGAAATTATGTCCATGATAGTGAACCTCAACATAAGAAATGATTTCCTACAGTTAAGTTTGTTCTATATTTTTATGTAATGAAATGTTATTATGATTTATTTTTATATCTCGTGATCATTTATTAAGGTTTCCACACACCTGTGATGTATTTAATATATTATTCCCAAAATCTATATGTTATGATTCATAATTTATAATCTATGTTTTAATTGGTATGATTTACTTATTATATGTTCATGTACATTGATTATGTTTGCATGCTCCCATTTTTGACTTTTTCTCCATTATGATCTTTGATTGATATTTATTATCCTTAACCATATTAAGAAAATGTGATAAATTTTTCTTATATTAACATTCACTATGTAATAAAGAATTGTACTATTTATGGTGTATGTATAAGGTTATACTGTGCGATTATTATGTATGGGAAGTATTAATGGATGATTTTAAAATATGATAGGTATTTATATATATTATAAGAATTACCCTATATAAAATAACTCTTTAACATCGAAAAATAAATTAAATCACATCACAATTCTTTCTCGTACTTATTTGAGTCTAGCTCTGTTACAGTTCAAGCAAACATGACGTGTTAAAAAAATAACTATATCTTATGTTGAAACAACAGAATTTTATTTATCATGACTCTATTAGTTATTAATCATAGCATCCCATTCCATAATTAAATAGGTTATGGAATAGTGATCGAAGATACAACCATTACAAATATCTATTCTATCAACCATGATGAAAACACATGACACTACATCAAATTCTTCTTCTAGTTTTAGTATCTCATTTCTACCTCATTCACCATGACCTCCATTCTATAGAACATTACATGTGGGGAATTTTGAGTTCCATGAAATTTGTATACATGGAACAATTTCACTAATCATAGTGTCACAACCCCCTACCCACAAATTGTACTCCTTCTAGGCCGACAATGTGAGAAGAGAGATAATGACCCCTGAGTCCCACCTCCACTAGGCCCCGGGTTGGCTACTAGCACTGAGGGTATAGTAAACACACTGATGAGAGGCATTGACCTCTAAAAGAACACATGCAAAAGATAAAGATAAGAGAGACACCAAAAAACTCCATCTCACACCACAATATCAAAGAAATCCCAAGTGAACATATGTAATGTCATGCAAGAATTACAACAACTGAAAGGGAAAACTACAAGTACTGAAAGAAAGTAAAATGGCAGCGACCATGAAGCTCGAATAGCTCCTACAAAACCCCAAGCTAGTAGTAACCATCCTGATCTCTAAACTGCTCTAAGTGACCTGAAAAATAGTTTTTATAATGTAGGGTGAGTATAATATTATACTCAGTAGGATCCTCCCCGAATCCTCTAATGCAAAAGTAAAGAAAGCATGCTAAAGTATAGTGAAAAATAACTAAAACTAACTCGTCACCTAAACAGGTATACTAAGTTCCCAACCTCACCATGGATACTCTTACCAGGTATCACATATAAGATTATATAATATAATAAAGAATAAAAAGGGTACCCCACTATCACTTCCCCACTAGTTTTCTGTTGTTCCCCAACATCGCACATCCTGAGAATCTCTCTCAAAAAGGTTGGCCTAGAGACGCCTAGATGATCACCACAACATTTTATGCAACATAAATGATGTCCCACAGACACTTGGGTGAATAACTCCACCATCCACACAACCAGAAGAAACTAAGTAGTTTCTGGGAGCCACCACATCCCGCATAACGTGTATCATACATTGGGTATTATACCTCAATCCACTACAGCTCATATTCCGTGTAAGGATCCTTAAGCCATCATATCTTATACATGTTATACTTATAGTATTCTATAGGAAACTATATCCAGAATATATGTGTGTAAAATAACCACAATCCATTACAACCCTCTACACACATATATGGGGAAAACTAACTGTTGTGAATATCATCACAAGTAACTACTAAGAGAAGAGAGTGAGTCTAAAGGGGGAAGTCATCCATCCATCCTCCCACTGGGATGTTAAGGAAAACACCCCCCTTGGGATCAGAATCCTTAGGGTGTCAGTTTCCCTAACCGACAGGGTGGATTACCATATAGAAACACAAAAAGGACATATTATAATATAGCTCATACCCACACTATGGAAAAAACCTATTCATAAACTCAACTGCAGCTAACATCTCTTGGAATCCCGACTTCCACTACTAAGATTATATATACTATAAGCACACAACCATTTAAAGAGCTACATTAAGTCACCTATCCCTTTTTATCAGTTGCACTTTATGTTAATTAATTCTTTAACCATGATCATTTCCACATTACATTTCATTAGAATCACAAAAAAGATCCATGCCCTCAAAGCATAAACAAACTGAGTCCACAACTGCTCAAAAGTATAACCTCCACATTGCATCCTAGAAAGCTCCAACCACATAGGTTCAACATCATTTATTCAGTCATTTATTACTAGTATTATTATTTTTCTATAATTTTGGGGATTCTAAGAAAACATTATAAGCTACCAAACACAAGGGGCTCAACACGATGAGTAGATGAACTACCCATCGAGTCTTTTCCACCAATAGTAGGAGCGTGGGACCATCCATCCTTGAGAATCTAAACATATAAAGCATATGGCATACTATGCACATCATTACCTCTTTTGGAATGAGGGTAAGCAAGACCGTCCACCTCAAGTAGTGAGGAAATTAAATTAGATAAACTAATAATATATTAAACAGAAAACACTTTCATATCAACGGGAAAGCCCATCTTCAACCCATTCTATCATCCCAGGTGTCCTCCCCGACACCCACATGAATAAGCTAATGCATCTCCCCACTTTAGGCATCAACTTCTGCCACAACCACTAGACCTCCCTTCACCTACATACCACAACATCCCTCCTAGCTCACACCATAACACAATAAGAAAGAAACAAACAACATATCAACTGGGATCTTGGCCCTAAACAAGGAATTCATCCTTCACACACAATAACCACTCACAGATCCAAAGAATAAGGTCTTTGGACTTTACAAGTAAGCGGGTAACTTAGAACACTACAAGGAATTATATTTATAACACAACTGGTTCCTTATTCTAACTTGAATTAACCAATTCAATTAAACATTCATAACTGCATCCCTTTGATTATCATTAAATCACAACAAAAATAACCAGATTCATCAACATACCTCTTTAAATAGTAATCCAATTAATTATCAATTAATCCTAGCTTTACATTCTTTACCAGTTTTTATCAAAACAACATGCTAATAGAAAGACAAAGATATCACACTATCTATCAAATCAAGAGGCAATAACATCACTAAGAAAAAGATGTCAATTCTTTAATCCAATTTAAATATTTAATTAGGACAATTTCATTGTGATTAAGGGGATAAACCATGATAACTATGAAATTGTATGCAAGTAAATATAGAAGAAGTGAATCCCCTACCTCAAAAGGTTTCTGACGTTCTTTGTATGAGAACGAGCCAACAAAACAAATCACAACCACCTCTCCCGCAGCTGCATTTAGCTGAGGATGTCACGACACAACCACATCAACCAACACCCAAGAAATATTCATTAGAAACATAGTGATCACATGTCATAACATGGAAAGGATAATGGTAGGAGGAACCTAGAAGAATGGTGGTAGAACATGCCTTATATAGAAGACGGACTGATACCTCCTGGTTGCACCAAAATAGGGGGTGCACATACAGTAGAAAATTTCAAGGGAAATTTGATCCAAGGATTGTAGTTGGAATGCATGAATCCTATGGGAGGAATAAATCTGGGTGTCTCATACCAAGGAAAAAAATAAGGAAGAATAAGGGTGGAAGGTATCTCGTCCCTTTGGAAAATCTAAATAGAACAACAGTTTAAGATACAGTTTAGATTTTCCATTAAAGGTGAATCTGGTCAAGCTCACATTTTTTGACCAAGTAAAGGCATTGGGACCCTTAGGAAAATTTAGATAAGAGTCACGGGCTTTGAATCAGCCTCAAATCCCTTAAAATAAGGCTTTGAAAGCATTTTACATCAAAGATAACATCAAAGAGGTGAAACAGTAGGAAGCTGGAAACATTGTTCATGAGTCACCATTGGATGATTCATAGTTGGACATATTGTTGTTGGAAGAGTCATCATTAGACGAGTTGTCGTTGGAAAAGTCATCGTTGGACGAATCGTCATTGGATGAGTCATCATTGGAATGAGCTACCATTGGAATGAGCTACTATTGGAAAGAGCTACTATTAGAATGAGCTACCATTGGAACGAGCTACTATTGGAACAAGCTACCATTCTGGAAACACTGTTCATAAAACTAGAAATCTTTACAAAAGTGTTGAAATAAGTCACTATTGGACGAGTCATCATTGGACGAGTCATAGTTGGATGAGTCGTCATTGGACAAGACCTCGTTGGATGAGTCATCATTGGAAGAGTCGTCATTGGATGAGTCGTCGTTAGATGAGTCACTGTTGGAATGAGCTACCATTGGAATGAGCTAATGTTGGAATGAGCTACTGTTGGAATAAGCTACCATTGGAATGAGATACTGTCCTGGAAACACTATTAAAAAAACTAGAAATTTTGGAAAATTGTTGAAATAAGTCACCTTGACCTCCCAGAACACACTAAACACCATATTTCAATAAGGGAATGTACCAGAGAGGTCTGAGCCATTACATCAGATACCTATCAAAAAATTCTCATCCTCGAGAATCCAAAATAAACCCAGAGAGGAAACAAAAATAAGGGTCTGAACAACCATCCTGTGAGATACCTCTCAAGGCTCTCACCACCATAGGAGCTCAACCACTTTATAAAAGGAACAATGTGAAACCACATGATAACCACAATCAACTCCTAAACACTCTCTCAGGGGAGATACCTCTAAAAAGAGAGTAAGCCACAACAAGTGATAAGAGAAACCCATCTCATAAACAGAAAGGGTCTATAACCACCAAAGGAATAGTGTTACAAGAAAAGAGATAAACATCAAACAACTTAGGATATTGACCATGTATCTATGACTCAGGTTCCCAAGTACTCTCCTCCATGCCACCAAAACTGACATCTCAAAGCTTGATACATATTTTTCACACTTAGATGTGCCGCTTAGGGTGAACTATAGAACTCTCTAAGAACTATATCATGCATCTCCAAAGGAATAAAAATCCTTCCCTAAAACAAAATCCAGTTGTGTTCATCCTTAGACCAACCATTAGGGACCTTGACACAAAAAAACTCAATCTCTCTAGAACTCCACCTCAAGATCCCCCAATTGAGAATATTCTACATGTTGTGCCAGATATGACTCCACCATCATTTGAAAAAGAAAAAATCCACCCCAACTTCTCCCATATCAATATGTAATACTGAAAGATCTTCCATTACTCTACAGTAATCACCTGATTCACACACTGCATCACTATGTGAATTCCTGCTCAGTGCATCGGCTACAACATTCCCCTTTCCAGGTGTATACGAAATTTTGAATTCGTAATCCTATAAAAACTCCATCCACCAACATTGTTGAAAGTTCAATTCATGCTAGGAGAAAACATACCTTGTCCTCTTATGATCAGTGAAGACCACAAAATGTTCGCCAATGAGGTAATGTCTTCAAAACATCAGGAAAAACACCATTGCTGCCAACTCGAGATCATGGGTGGTATAGTTACGCTCATGGGGATGTACTGATGGGACCCATAAGAAATGATTGATATCTGATGCATCAAAATACAACCTAACCCCATACTCGAATCATCATAGAAAACCTCAAACTAAACTCCTTCTACTATTAGATAAAGAACCAGAGCACTGACCAACTTCTCCTTCATATACTAAAATGATTCTTGACACTGATCAGTACACATGAATGCTTGATCCTTTCTATTCAACATTGTTATAGGATTTTCAACTCAAGAGAAATCAGCTATGACCCTCCTATAATAGCCTGAAAGACCAAGGAAAATTCACGCTTCTTCCACTTTCTTGGGGGCTACCCAAGACAAAACTGCTTCTATCTTTGAAGGATCCACAACTAATATCTTATAGGGTACAACATTCCCCAAGAAACGGACTTCTCAAGACCAAAACTCACAATTCAACAACTTCCCAAATAGTTACTATCGACGAAGAACTCCCAAAATGGTACATAGATGCTCTGCGTGCTCCTCCTCATACACAGAGTACACAAGGATGTCGTCGATGAATACCACCACAAAATTATCTAATAATTCATGAAACACAGTGTTCATCAACCCCATGAACATAGTTGGAGCATCCGTCACACCAAAAGACATCACAATGAACTCATAATGCCCATGACGACAACAGAAAGCAGTCTTCGAGATATCATCATCCTTCACTCACATCTGATGATATCATGACTGTAAATCGATCTTAAAGAACCAACTTTAACCCTTTAGTTGATCAAATAAATCATCAATTTGTGTAAGATAATAGAGGTTCTTCACTATCACTTTGTTCAAGTGATGATAATCATCACACAACCGCAAACTACCATCATCCTTCTTCATGAACAAAACTGGTGCACCCCACAGTGACACACTCAGTCAAAAGAAAACCACACTATAATAGTTCATAGAGCTATATATGCATCTCTCAAAACTTATAAGGAACCATCCTATATGGATACATCAATATAGGAGATGTGTCTGGTTGTAGCTTGATCCCGAACTCAATCTCTCATCAAGGGGGTAACTCTACAACCACTTCTGGAAAGACATCTGGGTACTCTTCCATGACCCTAGGAAATCCCTATGGTTGAACCTCCGATGAACTCAACATCATTTTAGTTATCAAGGATGACAAGGACATAACAGGCCTCTGACCCATCCGAGGGTCTTTCTCGCCAACAAACACTACTCGCTCTCCATCATTATCTAAGAACACCAACTATCACCTAAAGAAATCCATGATAACCTGCACCGAATACAAAAAATCCATGTTGAGGATGAAATCATATGGTTGTATCCATAAACATAGGAAATCTCCCCAAGAGCGATGTTTCCCCAACACTAGCTCACAGTCTCCACATACTTCAAACAAGTCATCTTGGCCTCCAACTAGTGTAGTCAACTCTAAGGGAACTAAAAGCCTCTCTACTTCAAGTCCCAAAGCATGGATAAGGGCAGGTGATATGAAGGATTTCATCGCTCCTAAATCAAACAAGGCATGCACCCAAGTAGAAAACAAGTAAAGGGTACCTCGAACGATGTCTAGATTGCCTGGTGCTGGAAACGCTAATGCATGAAGCTGACCAAGACCTTATCCATGACCTCTATAACCCTACTAATGACCACCTACATAGTCGCACTCTACTTTATAAGTATGAGGATCATCTCGAGGTTGTCCTCTACCTACCTCATCTGCTCTCTACTGATCCAAAACTGGTGCACCTGCTCCTGCTTCCTCGGCTGGAACTGCCTCAACAGAGGAACCTAAAGTGGGACACTTGACGCACATTGACTGTTCATAAAGGTAGGGAACTATCGTTGATTATGACCTTGGCCTCCATAATAAAAATAAGTTCTTGATCCCTTTTCATAGGTTTAAGAGTCACTATCCCCAGAGAAATGAGATACTAAGGGTTGGGACCTAGCCCCAACCAAACAGAAACTCTTATTCCCTAAAAACTGGGAACCTCATACCACAACTCTTATTCATGAGGAATCCTGATGACTCCCCTCCCATGATGATCTGGTTCTATATAACATCCTCTCGATGACCTCTTCCCTCACCAACACCTCAAGATATGTCTTCAGTATAAACGGATGACCTAGAACTAGATATCTAAATGCAAAGCCTCCTCAAAATTCCTCGCACTGGCCTCCTCATCTGGAAACAGGTTCGAAGCATATCGCAAAAGGATCCTAAAATGGATTTAAAACTCTCACACACTGGAGTTCCCCTATCTAAGGATAAGCATCTCCTGGTGACTAGCTGCCTTCATAGTCAAATAAATAAACTTAACTCTGAACTGGTCTCAGAACTCCTCCCATGAGACTGTTGACTCTTCATGATCTCTGAGGAATAAGAACCATTACTACCCCACTGCTCCATGCAGCATCGTCACAACCAATGATACTCAGTGCTCCTTCTGAGCATAGATTAAACTGAAAGCTATCTCAACCTCCTCCAACCAGTCTTCTATGACTGCATCTGAAACAGATCCCTCATACTTTTGCAGACTCTGGTGCTGAAACTCTTAGAGTGTCCTCCTCAAAGTGTCTTCATTGTCAAACTCTACTCTATGGTGATCTGATGGTGCCACCTACTGAAAATATTTTGCACAAAACTGATGAGGAAATCAACTTGGATCCATACCTACAAAAGGATAAACTATTAGAGCTCCTAAAACTAGAATATGGAAGACTTTAACTTTGATTAATTTTTTTCTTTTATTCATTTTAGGTTAACCTATCCCAAGGTTTTCCCATTCAAACACAGGCGCAAAGAATAATGATGAATGGTCCTTTCCTAGGTCTCTACCCTGAAATATGTATCACTTCATTTAGTAGCCACTGTAAACTTAAAGGTTCATGCATCATATCACAGGGGGGCCTAAATACCTATGTCTCAGCCGGTCTCCAGTGTTTACAGTGCTTTCTGAACATGACTGGAATCGTTGCCCTACCCACCCATGCAACCTAACTTATGCCTAACTCCAAACTTCATCTTATCCCTCAACCAGATCTCTAATATTACTCTGTCACAACCCTCAACCCACAAAGCATACCCCTCCTGGGATGGAAATGTGAGAAGAGAGATAATGACCCCTAATTCTTGCCTCCAGTAGGCCCTAGTTTGGCGACTAGTGTCGAGGGTATAGTAAACACATTGATGGGATGAATTACCCTCTAAGATAACACATGTGAAAGAGAGAAATAATATAGACACCAACCAACTCCAACTCATACCACAATATAAAATAAATCTCAAGTACACATATGTAATGTCATGAAAGAACTACAACAACTGAAATGGAAAACTGCAAGTACCAAAAGAAATTAAAACGGAAGGAACCATGAAGCCCGAACAGCTCCTGTAAAACCCCAAGCTAGTAGTAACCAGCCTGATCTACAACCTAATCCAAGTGACCTAAAAAAAACTCATATAACGTAGGGTGAGTATAACATTATACTTGGTAGGATCCTCCCCAGAGCCTCTCATGCAAAAGTAAAGAAATCATGTTAAAGCATAGTGAACAATAAGTGAAACTAACTCATCACCTAAATAGGTATACTAATTTCCCACCCTCACCATGGATACTCTCACTAAGTATGGCATATAAGAGTATATAATATAATAAAGAATATCAAGGGTGTCTTGATACCACTTCCCCACTGGTTTTCCACTTTTCTCTAATGTCGCACGTCCTGAGCATCTCTCTCCAAAAAGGCTAGCCCGAAGACACCTGGGTGAGAGCCACAACATGCACCTTGTGCAACACAAAGGATTTCCCATAGACACCTGGGCAAAGCAATGCACCATCCACACAACCATAAGTAACCAGTTAGTTTCTAGGATCCACCATAGCTCACATAATGTGCATCATACATCAGGTATTATATCTCAAGACATTACAACCCATGTGCTGATTTAGATCCTCAAGCCATCACAACCTATACACATTATACCTATAGTAGTCCCTAAGAAACTATATCTATAATATATGCGTGTGAAATAACCACAATCCATTACAGCCATCTACACACATATATGGGGAAAACTAACTGTTGTGCATACCAGTGCAAGTAATTACCAAGAGAAGAAAGTGGGGCTAAAGGGGGAAGTTAGCCATACATCCTCCCACCAGGATGTTGGGGAAAACACCCCTGAGGGATCATAATCCCCAGGGTGTCATTTTCCCTAACCAATAGGGTGGATTAGCATATAGAAACACAAAAATTACATGGTATAATATATCTCACAACCACACTATGGGAAAAACCTAGTCATGGACTCAGCTGCAGCTAACATCTCTCGGACTCCTGACTTCCACTGCTAAGACTAGATATCCTATAAGTACACAACCATTTAATGATATACATTAAGTCACCTATCCCTTTTTATCAATTGTAATTTATGTTAATTAATTATTTAACCATTAATTAACCATTATCATTTCTTCATTACATTTCATTAGCATTACAACAAAGATCAATACCCTCCAGGCATAAAGAAATTGAGTCCACAGCTACTCAAAAGTATAACCTCCATATTGCATCCCAACAATCTCTAACCTCATGGTTTCAACATCATTTATTCAATCATTTATTAATAGTATTATCACTTTTACATAATTCTAGGTATTCTAAGAAAACATTCTAAGCTACTAAACACAAGGGGCTCAACACGGTGAGTAGATGAACTACATGTTGAGTCTTTTCCACCTATGGCAGGAGTGTAGGACCATCCATCCTTGATAAGATAAACATGAAAAGAACATGCCATCCCCACACATCTTTGACCCTTTTGGAAGGAGGGTAAGAAAGGTCATTTGACTCAATTAGTGGGGAAATTAAAGCAGAAAAACTAACAATAGATTCAACAGAAACCACTTTCACATTAATGGAAAAGCCCAGCTTCAACCTGTTCCATCATATCGGGTGTCCTCCCCGACACCCACATGCATAAGCCGATGCATCTCACCACTCTAGACATCAATTGATGCCACAACCACTTGGCCTCCCTGCCCCCACATACCACAATAGACCTCCAAGATCAACCATAACACAAGAAGTAGGAAACAAACAACATAGCAACTAAGATCTTGGCCCTGAACAAGGCATTCAGCCTTCACACACAACGAGCACACACACCTCCAAAGCATAAGGCACTTGGCCTTTACAAGCACGTGGATAACTCAGAACCCTATAAGGAATTATATTTATAACACAATTTTTTCATTTTTCCATCTTGAATTAACTAATTCAATTAAACATGCACACCCACATCCCTTTGATTATCATTAAATCACAACAACAACAATCAGATTCATCAACATACCTCTTTAAATAGTTTTCCAATTAATTATCAATTAATATTGGATTTACATTATTTACTAGTTTCTATCAAAACAACATGCTAATAAAAAGGAAAATATATCACAATATCTAGAAAAGCAAGAGGCAATAACATCACTAAGAAAAAGATGCCAATTATTTAATCCAATTCAAATATTTAATTAGGAAAATTTCATTATGATCTAGGGGATAAACCCTGTTAACTCTAAAATTTCACGTAAGTAAATAGAAAATAAGTAGATCCCCTACCTCAAAAGTTTTCTGACATTCTTTGTACGAGAACAATCCAACACAACAGATCATGACTACCTCTCCTGCAACAACTACATTTACCCAAGGACATCGCGACACAATCACATCAACCAACACCAAAAAAAGATCCATTAGAAACATGGATATCACATTCCATAACATGTAAAGGATAACAAGAGGAGGAAACTAGAAGAATGGTGGTATAACATACCTTATATTGAAGATGGATCGATACCTCCTAGTTGCACCAAAATAGGGGGTGCACATGCAGCAGAAAACTCCAAGGGAAATACGATCCAAGGATTGCAGTCGGAATGCATGACTCCTATAGTAGGAAGAACAATAGGCATCCCATACCAAGGAAAAAAAGAAGGAAGAACAAGGGTGGAAAATATCTTATCCCTTTGTAAAATCTAAATGGAGGAACGGTTTAAGATACAATTTAGATTTTCCATTAAAGGCCTATCTGGTCAAGTTCACACATTTTGACCGAGTAAAGGCACCAAGACCCTTAGGAAAATTTAGATAGGAGTCATGGGATTTTAATTGGCCTTATATCTCTTAAAACAAGGATTTTAAAGTGTTTTACGTCAAAGATAATGTCAAAGAGGTGAAATTGTAGGAAGCTGGAAACACTGTTCACGAGTCGTTGTTGGATGAGTCATCGTTGGACGAGCTGCTATTGGATGAGACACTATTGGAATGATCCCCCATTGGAACGAGACGCCAATGGAATAATCCACCATTGGAATGAGCTACTATCCTAGAAACATTGTTCACAAAACTAGAAATTTTGGCAAAGTGTTGAAATAAGTGACCTTGACCTCCAAGAACACCCCAAACATCCAGATTTTAACAAGGGAATAGACCAGAGAGGTCTGAGTCATTACACATGTTGTGGGAAATATTTTTCTTTAGTTTTATGCATACTAGTTCAAGATGGTCGGGTTGATGTTGGTTTAGCCTCCATTTTTTTATTTTTGAAAAAATTGTTTCATTTCCCACATTAGACATGCCTCTAAACTGATTCCCTATTAATCATCATGTGGAACTACCAACACCCATCATGGTTTATCAATAGTTATTCTCCATTAAACAAATCTAATATTCCCTATATAACCAACCTTAGATATGTCTCTCTACAATATCCCTCCATTTACTCCATAGAATGTGCTTTTCCATTGATCTGGTTGTAACTAGTTAACCATGGATGACCTTGCTTTTTTTTATAAAAAGTTCAATAATAATAATTTTAGGATAACTTTTAATATTAATAATTTAAAAACACCTATACTTAAACATGTCTCACTTATTTATCAATGAAATTACTAATAAAAATCATTTATAAATTTGAGATATCATAGTCTACCACACATTAATTATTACTTGCCCTCAATCATAAATATATACATTATTACAAATAAGACCCATCATATCAAATATTTATACATTATAATTAATAAAATAAAATACATATCATAGAAACATAAATATTCAAACATCATAATAAAATTTAAATATATCACATTTCATGAAAACCAATCAACTCCTTATTTTACTTTTCCTTTTTAATTAATGAAACTTATCTTCACTTCCATTTGTATCATATAACTTATTATTTATTCATGCACACTTATGATCTACCTTATGGGTAGAATGTTACTCTACTCATTCGAGATCATTATGAATTGAAGTTATGATCAATAAAAAATATATAGACACCATCCATAATCTTTCAGGTTATCTAAATATCCACTTATAAATAAAGCCAACAAAGTTCTTGAATACTTTTATTAAGGTTATAATGTCTTTGAGGATGAGAGTGGGTTGGTATTTATGTGAAAAAATTCATATCAAGGAACAAAAAAGAAGTTTAACTCTAATATAAAATGCATGATTTATAATAGAAGGATCATTTAGAAACTACTCTTTGGATTGATAACTTATAAATGTTACACCCATCAACTATTATTCTTCTATATAGGCTCAAAAATAATAAAAATAAGAATCTAGAATTATTTAATGTCATTTAAACTTATATTTTTCTCCCTTCTCATTTTATTCTTCTTTTTTAGATAGAGAAACTAATGTACAATGAAAATAAATTTATAAACCCTCTCCCACTTCAATCAATGATAACACCTTACCTTATCCAATATTTAATAAATAACATCTCCATTTATTTTAGGAAATATAACTTCTCTCACATATATTATATTTTTAAATATGAAAAAATAACATGTTTAGTGTTAGATGGATTAATATGATATTAATGTAGCCACCTATTAGGGAAATTCATTATTTCAAAAAAATTACAAAATAAAAATGTATTTAAGGTCTTGAAGTTAATGGGGATAAAATAATAATTAATTGATTTCCAAAATCATCTCAATATAGTAAAAACCATTTTGCTTTTAAATGATTAATACATTTGTTCTAGTAGTGTTTAAAATTATAAGATTCTCTCAGAAAATAGGGTATTACAAAATATATATAAAAAATGTTTAAAATACCTCCCAATAATTTGAATTAAGAAAATATAAAATCATTCTTGCAAAAAGAGTAAAAATAAAAATCCCAATGACATAAACTTCAAAAAATTATAGTATAAAAGTTTTCAATGAATTTCATTTATATAAATCATCCAATATTCCCAAATCCTAACTCATCGAATCAATGTACTATTTCTTATCATTACTTATCCATTACATTGTATTTATCATTTTATTACATCAAAAATGGAATTTAGATCATGGTATGATGCTACTTCAAATAAACATTATTCATCATTGATCAAATATTTAGTATGTAATCTATGTGTGGCATAAAAATTCCTAAAAAAACTAAAAGTTCAATATAGGGAGTGTAAACAAATGAATAATTTAAAACAATACTACCTTTATCCATTGAAGCTCTTTATTTTTCACTATTTTAACATTTTTCTTGTATCTTGTGACTTTATACATCATCATCACATACCTAAAAAAATAAAAATATACATGTCAAAGTATATAATCCACCCCTTTAATAGTTGAAAGGATAAGGGTGATTCAATTCTACATCCTAAAATAAAATTTCTTTCAAAAAACTATCCCTAAAACTATTTTCTATTAATGTAATAAAAAAAACCTTTATTCCTTCCCATAATAAATTTGTTTAATGAATTTATGTTATACATTACCTAACCATGTGGTGTAAAAGAATATTAGAACAATGTTACTTAATCTATTTTAATGATTTTTTTATATTAAGATTTCTTAGTATTGATGGGTTTTCTTCCATTCTATAAAATAATATTTACATACCATTGATATTGTACCTTCTCTTCCCTCATAGGAATAATCCATTCATCTTTAGTCATTTCTAAAAAATCCAAGGTCATGTGATGAACTAACTAATCGTTTTATCCCTATTTTATGATATTTTTATCATACCATATTTTATAACATCATCAATTCTATGATGTAGCCCTAATTTCTCATTATATTCCTTAATTTTACAAGATTTTTTATTCATCACATCAACACCCTCATTCATATAATAAATGGAAACAACTTCCTCCCTAAAATCCTCATCTTATTTCTCAAAAGTGTTCATATCCAAGTGTATATTCAACTTCATGTTCTTACCACTAACACTTGAAGATATATCCCCATGTTAAACATAAATTAAGGCCTTGAAAATTTATAAAAATGTCCTCCCATGAATATGTGGTGTTTTTTATTCATCCATCCCAAGCATAGGAATGTTAATGAAAAAGTAAAATATATCCACTTAACTAAGACAACATTAATAAATCCTTATGGACGTATCATGTTGAGTGTTCCAGTTGAATTGAAACATTTGTGGGCTTCATCTCCTCAGATACCAATATTTGGAAGGCTGAGTATGAAAATATGTTCACCCATCAGACCTATATCCCAAATATACTTTCAAAACACATAGGATCCAACATTAATAGTCATTGAAAAAATACTTAGATCCTATTTCATATTAGGTGGACTCTTAGACACAATTTATAGACATTCTCTCATTATTGGTATTGTTCTTGTCTCCTAAAACATTGTTTTATTTAAAAACAACTCTTTAATGAACACATCATATGGTATAATATTTCTCAAATATTTAGTAAAGGTAACTTTAATTTGATATTTGATTAAAATTTCAATAAACATACTCATCTTCTCCATGACTATCCATTGATTCCTCTTTTATTGGAAGAGAATTTGGGGTTTATATGATGGGGGGATTATTCTCTAACATCCCTTTCACTTTCCTTTTCTTTCTCTTTCAACTTCTCTACTATTTCACTTTCATTCTCACCCGGGTTATCTTGTTTTATCCCAATTTTTCCATCATTACACTCTATGGGTTCTCCACTCCAATTCGCGATTTAATTTAATTTTATACATTGGGTGATCTTCATGTCACTTGGTAGTACGCCTCTAGGAATTTCCTCAAGCTATTTTATAACTTTTGCAACATAAAATTCAGTATTTCTCATGTATTATCTTTGATCATTTGAATCCCCTTTCAACTCTTTTATCATAGCCCAGATAGTTTTCATGAATGTTGAAAAAACTTTCACCAATTAATGTTTTTTAATATTTAATGAAAATACTTATTCTTCTTATTAGAACCTCATTGATAGTTGTTGATGTCTTTGTTAAGATTATTTTCTTCCATACATGGAAATTTTTTTATTGATTATAATATTTTTAATTCATATTTTCAATTCACATACCTTGAATTCTTTTGTGACATATATAGATATTTCAATGATAGTTAAGATATCATTTCTTCCTCTATTATTATTCACTAAATGAGTTCCTTGTAGTTTAAATAAATCATCATATGGAAACAAAAAAAATATTTCCCTATATTTCATCTAATAATTAAAAAGATTCTTTTAATAACTTCATCATTAATTATCCTACTATGATAGCATCTAGAATAAATCTATCCCCTTGAGATAGATAGTTATAGAATATTTTTTCATTAATGATGTATATTGACCATACTAAGGATACATGTATAATATATCATTGATTGTATACCATGCATCATATTGTAAATTCTATTCATGTTGTTTCTCATTCTTAAGGTTTAACTAGATATTCATTATTTCATATGGGGAAAGAAAAGTGCTAATAAGATTGTTTACATTTAATATCATGATGTAATGGAATGTGGTTCCAATTATTGGATCCATTATTTCAGGTATTCACTTGATGAAAAATGAAATAATTTAATCCTTACTACATCATTAGAAACACCAATAAATTATAAAGTATCACAAATAATAAGGAAGTTTCCCATGTTTTTTTGGATCTTCATATGGTAACCTAGAGAATTTAAGAGAATTGATGATAATTCAGATGATCTATTGATTTATACAAAAGTATATGATTGAAACTAGAGTCACTAAAATGATTTGTAATACCCCTACAATTCTATTAAGGATGCATTGGTGGTTCCCTACTATGTTTATACTCAACCACACATGGGAATCTCAGTGTGTGTACAAAATTCATGATCAGGGATCCAGGGAAGTGAATGAGACCAATAGAATTTTTTGAGGAGTGTGGGGTTGGGAGATTGATGTGGTATAGAGTCATACTCTAGAATTTTGTTGCACCATCTTCAATTTATTTATTTCCAGTTTTAAAACTTATACTTGGTGACATTCCACATTGGGGGCCCATTTAGTTTAACATTGTTTGACCTGAAATGAAATATTTTATATTATTTTGATTATAATATTTTCATAGAAATGTTTAGTTATATTATGTATATATATTTTTATTTTGGTGCATGACTATAATTACCAATGTTATACTCTCCCTATGACATCTCTAGAAATTTCCCTCCAGTTAGCATCCTCTTACATATGGGGAGGTAGGCATGAGGACATGTGGCACTCTAGATCAGAGCTAGTGAATTGGGTCGGGATGTTACAAAATCTTATCTGATATTTAGTTTCCATTGTTTTCTTCCTAGATATTCTAGGAAATTGTATAGAGGATATGGGTTGCGTGGAAGTTGGGTAGGGGAGTTGACATGTGCCTAACCATCTCATGTGTAAAAGTCCTCTGAGTTACCATATTTTGATTATTGTTATAGTTGTGGCTTTATAATTTGATTTTGATCATGATCACATTTCACTTTTACAGTTTATGGGATTTTGGTGCATTCATTATTCATGAATAAGAATGTAGGATCACATGTCATGTATATACTAGTCATCTTTTGAATAGTAGTTCTTTAATTATTTGCCTTAATTTCTAGTAACTATTGACGATATATCTATATTCTCTTCTTTTGTGATATATATATATATATACACTAGAATTAGTAATTTGAACTTCTCCATGCTGTGATAATTTATAAACATATTTTGACTAACATGTAGGTTTGGAGGTCTGGACTTGAGCCTTCAACTCGGACCCGAAGATTCGAATCGGGGTGTTATAGTACCCTTACCAGCAATGATATTATAATGTGGATATTAAATTAGAAAATTTTGAATATCTTATATAGTTCCTTTTGTAAAAATTATTATTCAACTATCTATCATTTGAGATAACTTCTCACATTGTGATAATACAGCAAGTTACACAATAATAAACTACAAAAATTAAGACAACGAAGCTTCTGATTTTGAGAATATAATATATGGATTTCATGATATGTGAAAATGATGCAGTGGGTTAAATATTTCATAGATTCACTATAATTATAAATGGAAATAATGTTCTAGGAGAAACCATAAATAACTCAATAGTAGTGGAATGAATTATAAGAGCTATACAAAAAAGGTGAAAGTGAAGAAGTTTGAAATTGATAAAAGAAATAATTTAAGTGAATTAGAGACTTATGAACTCAATGTTTCATTTCTAAAGTGCGATCTTAAAAAGAATAACTTTCTTTAAAAGAAAAAGGGATTTTAGAAAAAAAGGGGGTATCATTTAAATATATTTCTATTTAATATATTGAATTATCTAATTTTTATGTGTATATGAGTAGTCATAGCCTCTCTGGAACTACTAATCAAATTAGAGAACTTTAAAAAAAGTTGAAATGATTCCAAGTGAATCCAAGAAAAAAAACGAGATGATGGTAGATAGAAGTTGAGAAATGGAAACTCCTCTAATGTTAATTATAAATCAATGCACATTTCTTGGTTTGAGTGTAATAAGAATGAGAATAAAAATCATGGTTTTACAAAATTGAAAATGAATGAAAGGATACAAACAATAAAATAAAAGAAAATAGGGGATCGAAATCATTATGTATTTGTAAAAATGATAACTCCTCTAGAGATGCATTTGAATTGAAATGGAATCAGAAAATCTTTTCATAATTGAAGGAATTGTTCAAGCTACTTATTATGATATAGATTTTCAATATAATAAATATTTTGTTGAATAGTTAAATGATTTTCATGAAAAGCATTAAGAAGATGCCAACCACATTAATTATTTATAAAATAAATTAAATAAAAACTATATGGAAGTGGTTGAGGTGGATAAGTGTTTGATTCAACATATTTAAAATATTAAAAATACAGCCTCTGCATTTAAATAATTAGAATTTACTAAAGTTTAGTATATTAATAGTGAAACATAAATGTTTAATGGGTCCTTGGGAAAATTAACTATTTTATGAAATAACTCGAATAACCTTAATAATTTTTAGATTACAACTAATAAATGAAACAAAATTAGTTTATTTATTTAATTTCCTAAGATGTCTATGAATTTATTTATTTGGACCACCACTAGTATTGTCTCTTTTATTAATTTTTCAGTATTGGGATGAGAGGTAATTATTCTAGTGAATTTTCACTAAGAAACCCTCAATATTAGGGTTACAGTAAACATTTTTACAAAATCTTTATCCGGTGATACCACTTAAAAAACTACTATAAATTCATTTTGGGAAACCTAATGGATGGATTATTAATCTAGTTCGACAAATTGATTCACGGAATCCAAAATATTCAACTATTTTATTATTTACAATCAAATTTAATGGATTTATAATGAATAAATTATAGTACATGGATAGTAGATTTCCAAGACAAAATATAAGAGAATTGTCAAATCTCAATATTTCTAAAAAAATCAATGGAGTCCAAGAAACTTTTTGAGACAATCCCAAAGGAAAAATAAAGTTATTTAGTGAGGTTAGATCCACTGATTCTAAAATCATTGTTAACGTTCTTTATGTTGCGTGTTTATAATATAATTTTATTAACATTTCAGTATTATTTGATAGTGGTTTAGCTATTAAATTAAATAATGATAAATTTCATATTTCAAGCATGATTCATTATTTTTTGTTGATAATAAAATGTATAATGTTTACACTATTAATATTGATGATCTAACATTTAAATATCATGATTTTAAATTCTTTATAGTCGGAATACTCACCTTTACATAGATGATTTGGTTACTATAATTTCAAGTTAATGTCAAAGTTGGCTAAGAAAAATAATGTGCAATAATAGATTGACATATGAATGTGGATGGAAAATATTTTTCTACCCATTCAAAAAAGGGAAAAAAATATCAATCACTCGATATAGTTAATAATGTGAGAACTAGTAAAAGTTTACAGCTTGTGCATTTGAGTTTGTTTATACCTACTCAAGTTTCTATTTTTTAGAGGCGGAATGAATAATTTTATGATAGTTGATGGTCACATTAGATTCAAAAGAGGGTATTTATTATCTCTTAAATTCAATACAGTATCTAAATTTTCTACTTAATATAACTCAGTTTAAAATGAGAAGGGTTTCATGATTGTTTTAATAGAGTGAAATCTTCAAAATTAAATGTAGGCAAATGTAGTTAACACTTCTCTCTATGTGATTAAAAAAAATATATTTTCATGACCTATTCTAAAGATATCGTCATAGGGATTTTGAAAAATAGATATAACCTAACATTTCACCCTCCAGGTGGTCTATGACTGTTCACGAAGCTAGGGATTCCTCTCTGGCGGCGTTTTGGGTTCATCTTCCCAATCTACCCCTGTTGTTCCTCAATCTATCCTTTCTTCGGGAAATAGGAGATTCACTGGGTTCCTTCTTGTGCGTGGATGATCAGTCTATAAACCTACTTAATTCCTTGGTTTCTCAGATCTGCGTGGAGCTAGACCTGTCAGAACCTCTTCCGCCTCATAAAATCATCAAAGTTATGGTTCCGGTCTCCTAGTGGCATAGGATAGTCTAGGCTTCGCCGATGCGGTTTTGTTCGACTTTTCACATCTAGGGGCACTCTTTGTCTGTCTGTAGGAGGTCTTGATTTGGTTTCAAAGTTTCACGCCTGGTTTCGCCTACTGTTTCTGATTTTGGGTTGAGGGTGTTCGGGGGAGGTGCGAAGGAGGTCCCTTACATAGCAGGGCCAGTCTTGGAGGACTCCCTTTGGAGGTCAGGTTCTTCTCTTCCTCCTTTATTAAATTCATATCCCCATACAGGGGTTCCCTGCCCTGTTCTTCCTTTACTGGTGTACAATAAGAGTGCATGTTTGGATTTGGTGGTTTACAGGCCAAGATGTGCATCTGTCTTTTCAGATTTCGAGGCCTCTCCTTTGCAAGTTCTGTCTTCTCCTCCAGGCAAGGATTGTTGGCATGGAAAATCAGCGGTGTGCTCCTCGTCTCCTATAGCCGGTATTAAGCCAATGGATCCTTTCTCCTCACTTAGCTCCCCCTTATCCTCAAGAACCCCTTTGCAGTGTTTTCCTCCAATCTTTCTCATTCGACCTCTCGGAGGAATCTAATTCTCGGTTAGTCTCTCCCAGCAGTGTATGTACCAGATCGTAGTCCAGAAAAATACAGGCAAGTTCTTCTTTCCAGTGTAGTGATCTCCCATTTTCTGGCTCCCTCTCCACACAGCTGATCATCCAATGATCTCTCTTACCATTTGGAATGACCAGTCTTAGGCGCCTAGGTGAAAACTGATTTTATTTCTACTGAGCTTCGGCTAAACAATCTTGCTCTTTCTGTGATTCCTGAACACAAACAAAATCCCTCTAGATTATCCAAATTCGCCTGCAGGTTGGGTGTCCGAGGCTGCATGCATGGCGATCCCATGAACAGACACATAGGGATTTTCCGGAAAAGTGGTATTACAGTGGATAGGGTGGCTGTTTATAACCAGTTCATTATTGTGCTGATCATTGTTGGGTCTTAGGTCTTCTTCTTCATGCTAGTCTGTGAAAAATGTGAGGTGGGGGAGAGGGAACAAATGTGGTATGAGCTCGGACTGTTCAACCTAGGTAGCTTGGCTTGGTTTATTGGTGTATACTTTAATGTTACTGTGGATGCCTTGGAGGAGAAAGGGGGGGGGTCATATCCAAGGAATTCTAGTCAATACTTTGCTAATTTTACCATTCGAACAGGCATCATGGACATGGGTTTTGTTGGTGATAAGCACACCTGGTGTAACAATCATAAGGGGGTAGGCAGATGTTTAGTAGGTTGGATGGATTCTTTGCTAATCTTTAGGAAATTTCATCATACCTTAATTCTACTATGTCTGACCTTGTTCGGGCACTCTCAGATAATTCTACGCTGCAAATTCACTAGGAGTCTAGCAATGTTGGGGGGTCAGACCTTTTTCTTTTCCAACCGATGGCCCGCAGATTCAAGATTCCTTCCGGCGGTTCAGGATTCTTGGGGAAAGCCTAGGTAAGGTTATTCATGGGCTGCTTTACATAAAAAGCTTAGATTCCTAAACAGTGACCTGTACTCTTGGAATTTTAATAAACCAACTCGTTAGCTTGATCATGACACCTTGAAGATGGATATTGAGCGTCTCTAGTCTCAACTGGAAGATGATGGGGAGGATGATATTTTTGAGACTCTTGTTCACAAGATGGATCAGCTATCGGTGATGATCATGGAGAAAGAGTGGGAGGCTTGGTCACAGTCTAGAATCTAGTGGCTCAAGGAGGTTTACCAAAACACGACCTTTCTTCATTCTTTTATTAAATAGATGAGGCGCACGGTCAAGTCGAATATTCATCTAGAGGATATTATCCCAACGGTACTGGTGTAGTGGGAGTTATGGCAGTGAACTTCTTTAAATCATTACTTGTTGATGTCAACCCTTGTATGTAGAGTGGATATTTGAGAGGGCATTCAGATATATTTGATGTCATTCCTCATTTTGTCAACAATCAGAACAACACTATTCCTGGATCCATTCCACAGGAAAGTGAGATTTGGGAGGATTTTAACTCCTTAAATCCAGAAAGTTGTTCCGTCCTGGACGGCTTCCCGAGGTCCTTTTATGCAGCTGCGTGGAATTTGGTTAAGTAGTAACTAATTGAGGCAATCCAGGACTTCTTCTATGGAGGTAGGCTCCCTCGGGTGGCTTGTTCCACTACCCTAGTTCTTATCCCGAATGTTAAGCATCCTTCAGCCCCAAGCCAGTTTATACCAATGAGCATGTGTAATTTTCCCTATAAAGTATTGGTGAGCATTCTCAATAGAAGGCTACCATTCCTTATCCCCAAGTGGATCTTTGAGGAGCAACATGGTTTTATCAAATAGCGATCTATCCATGTGCCATTGGAATTTCTCAAGAAATGATTAACGACATCAACACGAAGGCTCCAGGCTCAAACATTGATATCAACGATGACATGGATAAGGCTAGTAACAGGTCGGAATGCAATTTCATTATCAAGGCTATAAGATGCATGGGTTTTTTAGATTGTGTCATTGATCTCATTTTTAGATGCTGCAACTCCACATGGTTTTCCATCTCATTTATGGGAAGGATGTACGGGTTCATGAAATCGGTTAGGGGGCTGCGGCATGGGGACCTGGTATCTCTTAGCCTATTCATCTTGATGTTGGTTGTTCTCAGCAAATACATTGCTCACTCCCTATATACTCTGGCTATTCTTCCTCATAGGAGCAGGGGTGGCTCTAATTTCATATCTCATCTTTTCTTTGCTGATGACATGGTTTTCTTTTCTAATTGCAGTAGCAGATTTATTCATGGATTTAACAAGGCCATGGAGGTGTATTGTAGGTTGAGTGGGCAGATTCATGGATTTAACAAGGCCATGGTTTTCTTTGCTGATGACATGGTTCTCAGCAAATACATTGCTCACTCCCTAGATCCATATTCATGGGAATATTCCATTTATTCTAGAAAAATCTCACTGGATCATTGGGAGTGGGGATATTGGCTTCTGGAATCATAACTGCGTTGGTTCTGTGCTCAGGTTTCTAGGGTGTCCGACACCAAACATTTCTTTTAGTCTCACCAGAAATTATCCTGTTCTCATTAATGTTGTGGTCAACCCACAACGATGTGCATTTTTTCGGAGTATTAGTATCAATCATGAGTGGGAATCATGTGTGTTTATGGGCATGTCAGAAATGGTGTATCGGTAGGCGCTACATTGAAATGACGTGCATGATGCATGGGGCGATATCCTTCGGTACAAAGACATTCCTCTGAAATATCGGATAAGGAATCATTCTCTTCCTACTGATTAGAAAATTAAACGGAAGGGTGTAAAACTCGCTTCGCAGTGCTTGTGCTGCTCGAACCCAAAAGAGGAAACCATCAGCCATCTCTTCTTTGAAGGCGATTGGGTAGTGTTAATCTCGAGCGTGATGGGTGATTTTACAGGGACTACTTATCTCGTCCTTGACAGTGGTGAGTTTATTCATTTATGGTTTAATGGGGTTGCAGACAATAATACGCAAAGGAAGGCAAGAGCGCTTCTCATGGTTGTCGGCTGCTGGTGCATCTGAGAAGCCAGGAACAAAGCCCCGCATGAAGGCGTGTGCCGTTAGAATCATTTCCTACCTGTTAGAGCTAAATGTTTTGTTGTAGATATGGTTCCCTTTGTTGGATTGGTGTAGCCTGATCCGGTTGGGCTGAATGCTTGTGTCCTGCAACTGTCGCGGGTCAAGCTCCGCGGTGAGCTCGTTGGGGTTGTAGGGGGAAAAGAAATTCCCATGAACAATCTCTAGTTATAAAGTTGATGCATGATTCATTATACTTAAAAAATCAAGAAATATGTGCTTATTTTTCATATTTTTCATGATAGGATTGGGGAGTTCATATTATTTTTGCAATGGTCTAGAATGAGGTGTAACTTTAAACCAAATTGTTATGGGACCGATGTCGGCACAACTACTATTTGAGGGTGATGGTTTCTTCTTAATCCTAATAAAATATTATTTTTTACGTAGGTATAATATTTCAAATTTTATATAGGTTCTAAATATAGGTTCCAGTAGTTATTTTATTGTTTTATTAAAATCTTGGATCCTCCATGGTATTTTTATTGGATTAACATTATAGCTAACACATTTTCCATGTTCTCCATGCATATATTTAGAAAGTCCTCCAATGAGAGTAATTTTTTTTAGTGAATATCCCAATGCTTCCCATTTGGTTATGAAATTATAAACATCTTCATTCACCAAATATATATTGTTGGATAGGTCACAAATGGATTTCTTTCTCAATATCTAGCTGAGTTGGAAGTGGAATTATCAATGAAAATCATCTTAAATATGGATAAATCCCCCCTCCCACAATCTTCTTCTACTAGATAAATATAAGTATATTCAATATTTTGATGAAGAATATAATATAAGTTTTCCCCTTAATATTATGGGTCTCCATCTCATCTTTAGGATAGAAGTACCCTTTCCCATGAAAATGGTGTATTGGCTACATGGTAAATTTTTGTCAGGTTGCAACCTTAGTGAGAGATTTTCATGGATTTTAAGCATTCATCCAATCACCGGGTGTCTTAAATCATGGAGGATATAATGATGATGTGACATATTTATTTAGGTTACTTATGGAACCGTGTTTTGGAGAATTTTCCAACCCTTTTTTTGATAACATTCACATATACAAATTTCATTAAAACCAAGTTTTCCTTCACATTTATAATGAACGAGTCATCATCTACATTAGAGTAACCATTGAGGGAATCAAATTGAGTAATTCTTATGGTTAATCTATTAAATATGCTTATGGATATAAGGACATTTAACAAAATTGAGATAATTCACCGAAAATGTGGCGAATTTAAGGTCATCAAACTAGGTATCCATTCAAATGTAAGATTTTGGATTCCACTAATTTTAATGATATTATGATATTCCTTTTATTATCAATCCAAAGATGGTGACATATTTGTTCTTTAGGGTCTCACTAATGGTTAATGGGAGGGGGAAATGTAATGTCACATACCTTCCCCATTCTTTGATATGTAGATTACAAAAGCTACTTCAATATTTTTAAAATTAACCATAAGGATATTTTTGGAAATACATTAGAGGAGTTTACATTACATACATGACATAGGGCTCAACAACACTATATGGAATAAGAGGCCGACCTATTAGCATTACTCATTGAGTGTATTGATGAGATCATTATACCCATCATGTGCCATGCATTCCAAACCAAGGCCGTTAAAAATCACCCATAATTTGGGAGGAATGATATACATTCTCCTTTGTTGAGAATGATAGTAGTATATTGGTGTGGGTCAAAAAGTCTAGAAAATAATAAGTATTTTATTGTTAATTAGCTCATTCCATGTGTCATATTTTATACTAATTCACAAAAGGGCTTATTTTACTATTTTGATCATATGGGTTGTTTTTTGGTTACTTCATTGAGTGTGATCATGTCACTTAGGGAATTTCCATATTCTCTTAAACTTAATTTATCCAATGATTCGACTAACAAGGGCTTCTATCTTATTGTATCCAACAACTGCAATGTGATTTCACTAATCAATGATGAAATCTTTGGTGTAACTTGATATTGTTTCAACAATTTTAGATTAAAATTTGTTAAATTTTCATAATAATTTTTTTAGTTCCATGATGAAGGTTACTTCCTCTTATAGAAACTACAAATATTTTTGTCTATCATCATGAAGATAGATTATTGGTGACATCAACCCAAAGAATGACATCTCATGACATAATGAATATGGAGGGCATGAGGGAATTTTTCTCCCTATGATGAAAAATATATTTGAAGGGTATGAGAGATTGTATGTATCTCCACCTCTATTATAATTCATCTTATTGGACCCCATTTTAGTATAATGGGTATTTCTGAGTCCCACATCAGAATATCCCACCTTGTAATTTATTTTACTCATCTATAAAAGAATATATCTATGTGAGGTAAGGAGAATTCACCATCTACATGTTATCAGAGGGCACTCTCTAACCCGAACCCTCCCTCCCTTTTCTCTCTCCCATATAGGGTTGTGAGAAAATCCCCTGTGGATTCCCGGTTCTGTCCGGCCCCGCCTCTGCCCTCACTCCTAGTTCTGTCCGACTCATGCCCTCCCGATTCTGTCCAGAGGTTCCCCCCTACTGCCGCCTCCTTCCCCAACGTCCCCTCCTCGCTGCGCGCGACAGCTCCCGACCCCCCGCCTCGGTCGCACTTCCTGTCACCCCTCCATATTCCAATGGGATCCAACCGCGACTCCCGACCCACATCTTCCCGCGGCATCTCGGCGCGCCTCCCACTGTCCGCCGCGACTCGCGGCTCCTGACTACACGGATCCCCTCCCGGCTCCCGCCCGACGCAGCTCCCGTCAGCCTCCCCGTCGGCCCTGCACCACCCGACGCGGGCTACCGCTCCTGGTGCCACTAGTCCTCCCGACCTAGGCCCAATGCTCCAGGTGGCCTCCCCCGCCTCCCGACCCAGGCTCGACGCCCCTGTTCCTCCCGGTGGAACCCCCAACTCTAGGCGGACACCCCCTGCCTCCCGACCCAGGCCCCCACCCTTCCTGGTGGAGCCCTCCCTGCGGTCTTTCAGCTTCGTCCGACCCCACCCTTCTCGGCAGTGCCCTTCCTGCGGTCTCCCGCCTCTCCCGGCGTCTCCTGTTCTGTCGGCATGCGCTCTCAGTGCGGCCTCCCGGCGCTGAACGCCGCCTCCCTCGGCAACTCCTGGATCTCTCCCTCCGATGGCCGACTCGGTCCTGCCTCCACTTATCACCGCCTCCACTCGCTTGGTTGATGAGCGGCTCGACTCCACTAATTTCTCCATCTGGCAGAAAAATGTGTTGATGTCACTAACTGGCATGGACCTCGATTCCCACCTCAAGGCTCCTCCACCCCTACCTACCGACCCGAAATATCATCCGTGGAAGCTTGTAGACAACAAAATCTTTGCCTTGCTGGCCAATTCCATGGACAACTCTGTCAAAGACGTCACCCGGACATCCAACACAGTTAAAGAACTCTGAGATTCCTTGAATCTCATGTACCCTGAGACCAATAATTTGGCTCGGGTCTTCGATCTTCTTCAGCGACTGTCCCTCCTCTGCCAGCAAGCCCGTCCATTTTCAGTCTACTTTATGGAATAGAAGGCTCTCAGGGATGAATTGCTTGAGCTTTGACCCATTCTACAGACACTTGCGGAAGCATCAACTCGGAGGAACCAACTATGCCTTTTAAGCCTCCTCCATGGCCTCGACCCAGAATATGTGATGACGGCTATGGAGATGCTCGCTAGCTCCTCTTCGCTCGAGATTTTGCAGGTCTATCATCACCTTTGGAAGGCTCATCAGGCCTTTTCCCCACCCACCCCTAGCCTTGATCACACTGATCTCCTGGGCCGTGGCAGTAGCCACTCTTCCGGCACTCGTAGACGCGGGCGTAGAGAGAGTCGACCTCGTCCCATCTGTCAGCACTATGGCAAGCTCGACCACCTGATCGACCACTGCTGGGTCCTTCATGGCCGTCCCTCTCAGCACCCACGGCAGGGCCACATTGCGGTCTAGAATGCTTCCTAGTCCGCTGCCGCTCTTCCTTTATCTCTGGATCTCTCCATGGCTGAGATCCAGATGATTCACGATCATCGGGCCACCTCCCTACCAGACCCTTCTTCGGGATCTCTTGCCCACTATGGTGGCTACATTGCATTTGTTAGTCATCGCTCTCCTGCTTGGATGCTTGACTCAGGTGCGTCCGACCATCTTATCGGTGATGCAGGTATGCTATCCAACTACAGTTCCTATCACTACTGGAAAAGAAGGTTATACCAACGATTATAAACCGTTGGTATAGGCTGGAAAACCGTTGGTATATCCTATACCAACGGTTTTCCAAACCGTTGGCTAGTAAGCCGTGAGGAAAGCCTTATACCAACGGTTTGATCCAAACTGTTGGTATATTGGTTATATAAATTTAACCCAATGTATACCAACGGTTATAAACCGTTGGTAATGCATTTTAGGAAGTATTATACCAACGGTTCTAAACCGTTGGTAATGTGATTTTCAAGAAAACTTATACCAACGGTTTACAACCGTTGGTATTGGTTTTCCAGCAACACCTATACCAACGGTTATAAACCGTTGGTATTGGTTTTCCAGAAATCCAGACACCTATACCAACGGTTTAAAACCGTTGGTATAAGTTTTTCCAGAAATCCAGAACACCTATACCAACGGTTTTAAACCGTTAGTATAGTGTTTTTCCAGAATTCCAGCACCCTTATACCAACGGTTTATAACCGTTGGTATTGAGTTTTTCCAGAACTGCAGCCCAGCAGCCCCCCTCCCTCCAGTAGCCCCTCCACTATACACCTGCATAAATAAAATCACAAAAACCACATACAGACTTGAAACGGTATAAAAAACACCTAAAATAGAACAAAAAAACACATAAAATCATCAAACTCTTCCAACCATGTCATGTACAACTATTCCCTATTTAAATCTTCATAAGACAACAATCGTCCAGTAGTAATTCACCTCACCCCTGCACAACCCCCCAACCAGCATAGCCCCCACCTCCCCATCAAATTCTAATAGGTAGAATAGTATGAGAAATACCTATTAGAGTTGAATAAGAGTTCGAAATTGGCTCATATCACATTTTTTTATGATCCTAGATTTGGGTATGTAATGATTTGTGATGAATTTTACATTGAACTTGTATTGTTTATAATATATGGTGAAAATGTATTTTCTTAGGAGTCTCGTCACTTATGAACCCATGAGTGAAACTACCCAACTCATGAAAAAGATTTTGCGACTATCGTTGGTAAGTGTAAATTTCAGTTGTATTCACTTAAAATGATGTCCTTTTCAAACACAAGAAAGACACTTTTAGTGGTACCGGCCACACCGGCCCTCGGATTGAGGCGGAGTTGACTCGTACACGTGACAAATGACCCATGGATCGTTTTCCTAAAGTTTCAACAGAATCTGAATGCGTTTGGTCGGTTTTCCGTATGCTGGTAGTTGTTTTCACTTAAAATCCTGTCCATTTCAAATAAAAGTGAGACATTTTGAGTGGTATCGGCCACAGCGTGCCTCAGATTGAGGCGGGGTTGACTCGTACACGACACAAATGACCCATGGATACTTGTCCTAAAGTATCAACAAAATCCGAATGCGTTTGGACCGTTTCCCGTATGTCAGTTGTTGTTTTTACTTAAACTATTGTCCATTTCAAAGAAAAGTGAGACACTTTGAGTGGTGCTGGCCACACCGCGCCTCATATTGAGGCGGGGTTGACTCGTACACGTCACAAATGACCCATGGATCGTTTTCCTAAAGTTTCAACAGAATCCGAATGCGTTTGGTCAGTTTTCCGTATGCCGGTAGTTGTTTTCACTTAAAATCCTGTCCATTTCAAATAAAAGTGAGACAGTTTGAGTGGTACTGGCCACACTGTGCCTCAGATTGAGGTGGGTTTGACTCGTACACGACACAAATGACCCATGGATACTTGTCCTAAAGTATCAACAGAATCCGAATGCATTTGGTCCGTTTCCCGTATGTGAGTTGTTGTTTTACTTAAACTGTTGTCCATTTCAAAGAAAAGTGAGACACTTTGAGTGGTGCCGGCCACACCGCGCCTCGGATTGAGGCGGGGTTGACTCGTACACGTCACAAATGACCCATGGATTGTTTTCATAAAGTATCAACACAATACGAATGCGTTTGGTCGGTTTTCCGTATGTTGTTTATTTTAATTAAAAGCGCATCCATTTTAAACAAAAGAAAGACACTTTTAGTGGTACCGACCACACCGGCCCTCGGATTGAGGCGGGGTTGACTCGTACACGTCACAAATGACCCATGGATCGTTTTACTAAAGTTTCAACAGAATCCAAATGCGTTTGGTTGGTTTTCCGTATGCCGGTAGTTGTTTTCACTTAAAATCCTCTCCATTTCAAATAAAAGTGAGACAATTTGAGTGGTACCGGCCACACCGTGCCTCAGATTGAGGCGAGGTTGACTCGTACATGACACAAATGACCCATAGATACTTGTCCTAAAGTATCAACAGAATCCGAATGCGTTTGGTCCGTTTCCCGTATGTCAGTTGTTGTTTTTATTTAAACTGTTGTCCATTTCAAAGAAAAGTGAGACACTTTGAGTGGTGTCGGCCACACCGCACCTCAGATTGAGGCGGGGTTGACTCGTACACGTCACAAATGACCCATGGATCGTTTTCATAAATTATCAACACAATCTGAATGGGTTTGGTTGGTTTTCTGTATGTCGTTTATTTTAATTAAAAGCGTATCCATTTTAAACACAAGAAAGACACTTTTAGTGGTACCGGCCACACCGGCCCTCGGATTGAGGCGGGGTTGGCTCGTACACCTCACAAATGACCCATGGATCGTTTTCCTAAAGTTTCAACAGAATCCGAATGTGTTTGGTCGGTTTTCCATATGCCGGTAGTTGTTTTCACTTAAAATCCTATCCATTTCAAATAAAAGTGAGACAGTTTGAGTGGTACCGGCCACACCGTGCCTCAAATTGAGGCGGGGTTGACTCGTACATGACAAAAATGACCCATGGATACTTGTCCTAAAGTATCAACAGAATCCGAATGCGTTTGGTCCGTTTCCCGTAAGTCAGTTGTTGTTTTTACTTAAACTGTTGTCCATTTCAAAGAAAAGTGAGACACTTTGAGTGGTGTTGGCCACACCGCGCCTCGGATTGAGGCGGGGTTGACTCGTACACGTCACAAATGACCCATGGATCGTTTTCCTAAAGTTTCAACACAATCCGAATGCGTTTGGTCGGTTTTCCGTATGCCGGTAGTTGTTTTCACTTAAAATCATGTCCATTTCAAATAAAAGTGAGACAGTTTGAGTGGTACCGGCCACACCGTGCCCCAGATTGAGGCGGAGTTGACTCGTACACGACACAAATGACCCATGGATCGTTTTCCTAAAGTTTCAATAGAATCCGAATCCATTTTTAGTGCACTCTAAGCCACCAACCATAAACTAATAGTGCTGTCAATAATTGATATTAAGGGTGAAATATAAACTCTTCATATTTTTCATATTATATATGCAAAATTTTCACATAATACAATATAAAAATTTCTCAAAATTACTCAATTTAATACATATAAATATTATAAGTAATTGGATATTTTTTGTTTGTAAATTATCTTCCCAATCAATGAAAATATATAAAATAGATAATAAAAATGTTAAAAATAATTTTTTTAACCAAAGAAATTAACCAATATTTCATTATCATTAAAATCCATTTATCAAAATAAAAAAGACACACACTTATTTATATTTTTTAACCAAGGGAATTCATCACCTAATAAATCATTTTCCACCTCAAAAACCCTCATTTTATTATTTTTAAAATGAACCCCCAATATTACCCATGGATCTAAAACACATAATTTTTCATGTCATGTCCTTAGGCCCTAAATCTTACTTATGGATGATCATATGTCCTTAGGCCCTAGAACACCCATGACCCGACCCGACCCGACCCGGCCCATGGACACCCCTAATTTCGAGTGATTGTTTTTGAATATTAAGATGACCATATTAACTTATCAAACCAGATATCATACAGGGGATCACAGTACCAAGGAATACTAAAGGTCTAGGTAGTAGACTAATCATACAATAAGAATCAAGTGCAAAAAAGAGATCTGATAACAACATCCCTATGAAGCAGAGAAAAACCCCGGAGTGGAAAACCAGGTTAAAAAATAAAGAGTTATACAGAATTCAAAAATGAAATGGATCAATCTGTCCCTGATCACCATCACCATCACCACTATCATCATCGGCCTCATCCTCGCCGCCATCTCTGTCCTCGTCGTCATCCTCGTCATCGTCCCCATGCTCATCGTCGACCTCATCCTCGTCCCCAGCCCCATCCTCACCCTCAGCCCCATCCTCGCCCTCGGCCCCATCCTCACCCTCAGCCCCATCCTCGCCCTCGCCCTCGTCCTCTTCAACATCCTCGTCATCACCAGGAACGTCATGATCTCGATCGCCACTAGAGCTGTCACCTGGTGCATTGAATAATGCACCCATCGACGACATAAATGTCTGACAAGCCGCGCTAGCCTCTGGTGGAAGTGATGAAGATAAAGCTTTCATCAGTTTCATAAATTCGTTGTCCCTCGTTTGAACTTGTACTTCCAACTCTGTGACCCTTTTATCAGATTGTCTTTCTTGCTCCTTGACCTGTTCCAACTCAGTCGTACTAGAATGGATACCTGGAGAGGACCAATACCTCTTCGGGACTATATTCTTACCAGGTCGGCAGCGTACTCGACCAGAGTGCTCCTCTCCCAAAACCTGATATAAATGATCATGTGGCCCAAAATTTTCAGGCTCCTGGGCATCAAGAGCCTCTAAAGAAGCCTGTTAAAAATATTAATAGATTAATAAATTTCAAAATAGATATCAAACTTTGAAATAAACAAATTAAAACTTACAATCTTTTCTTGGGTTGATTCATTTACCGCAGTTCCATATTTTTTTCTTCTACTCGAGCAAAACAATTTTGCTCGAGGGATACGTCCTTCAATATTCAATTTTTGCTTCTGTAATGACATTGAAACAATATAAAGTGCAAGTATAATCATATATTCAATATTCAATAAATCACATAATTTAAGTAGGAAATAATAAAAAAGGAAAGTCCTAAAGAAAAATTATAAACAACTATATCGTACCAGCTTCCTCTCATGATCTGACATAGTTGTGCGCCCCAAAGTGTGGAGGTATTGCTTTGAATCAATGTTTTTTTGTTTTTTTCAGAAGATTCCTAAATAATGTTTAATAATAAATAAGATTATATTAATGCAAAATTTGAAAACTCTGATTTAAATACCTTAAATGAGATTAATACCTTAAATTTGGAAATCACCCAATGGGTAATCATTTGGCGATATTGCTCTATCGGGAAGTCATCCACGATAGGTAATGTCTCTAAATCCGTGCCCACCCTATCACACCAGCCAACATACAGGTCATGCTTATAAGCTCTCCAAAGCTCTCCCAACTCTTTTAAACGCACTGGTCGTGCACCTTCGCCATCAGGGAAGTTAAACCGAAGCTGAAACCCAATAGATTAGTTCATATAAATACAAAAAATACTACATTAAATCCAATAGATTTTTTACCCATATTTGTGCCCACGCGTTATCTTTGACTTCGTGTGGCAGTTGTCTCCAAGAGAGAGGGCTGACTGGAATGATATCGGAGTATTTGGCTAGCGTCGCCAAAAATCCCCGACATTCCTGCCCAGATTTCTCAATCATTTGTCCATCAACATTATATTCAACCATCAACTGTGTCTGGCGGTTCCATACTGCACGCAAGCGAGTACGCCCCCTCCCCCACCTCCTATCTGTAGATGAATCTGTTATTAAAGAAAAATAATATCAGTACAAGTTATAATAAAATAAATTTTGGTATAAAAATTTGATAGTCAGATAAATATACCTGTGGTAGTCGGATCAATAGGCGTCACTGGATGTGCAGAAGCTGAAGGAATATCCTGTACAGGTGGAGTGTCCCTCAGTGTACACTCCTCAGCCGCATACTGTGTCGCATCAGGAGTCGAAGAAGATGGAATATAATAGCTCGGAGATAATGAACCAGAAGCAAAAGATGATGGCATAGACGTCTGGCCAACTGGTAGTGTAAACATCGGAGGTCTAAATATCCCGTGTGTCCCTGGAGACACACCAGGATCAAAATGGGGTGAAAAAGATACGTCTGTGGCGGTGGATCGTCTAACTCTCACCCCATGAGCTCTCGTACCACCGGCCTCAGTACCGGGCCCACTAGATGATCGTCCATCTCTGACACCACCCCCCTCCTACCACCAGCCACTCTACTAGGAGAAATATCAGGCTCCTCGTCAGATATCTCTCGTCTAGGGGGTCGATCCTGAAAAAAAGTTTAACACATAAGTAAACACATGATATTATAAGTTATTGAAATATTTATATTTGAAATAAAATACTCACAACAGGGATGAGTGGAGGAACACCCATATGTATCATGCGACGATTATTATCTGTCATCTTTTTCCGTCGCCTCTCTTCAATGGGTGTCATTTCCTGCAATGAAAACAAATATGGAAGTAATTAAAAATAGATAACTAATGTGTAACCCAAAAAAAAATGATATAGAAAAACCATTCTGATAAAAAACATAAAGTAAAAGAAGATTTATGGTGGTTTGAAGGTAAGTAATAGGATACACACTCTGAATGATGTAGGTGAAACATGTAGGTGAGAACACGACTGTATGATTCTATATATTTCCCACCACAACTTCAGGTTCACAATCAACTCTGACAATTGAGTTATTGGCGTCATCATAAGTAATAAACGGATTGCTTCCAATTGCAGTAGGGATAGTGTCAACTTCATCATCACTATCATCAAAAACATGTCTGGGATTTACTTCAATAATTACACCGAATTTAGGATAACGATGATCTTTGACATAAAAAACTTGTTTCACCATTGATGCCAATACATATGGTTCATCGGTGGCAAGAGTGCGAGTCATGTCAATAACTCGAAATCCACAATCATCAATAAAGGTGCCTTGCCTCGTCATTGAATCAAACCATTGACATTTCATCATCGTGACTCGACCATGTGAGTAATAATCCAAAGTTATTATTTTCTCCACGACTCCATAATAAGCAACGTTTTCAGAACGAGGTCTAGTATCCGATGAACTAGCATAACAGTCTGTTGTGGCAGTTAGCATAACACCATTATGCTGTGTTCTCATGTTTCTTGCTCGTTTAGTGATAATAAATTTGTATCCATTGATCACAAGTGATTTACAAGAACGAACCATGGTATTAGGACCAAAAGCCAAAGCTCTTGTTTCCTCAGAAACAGAGTCTGCAGACAAACTCGATACCTGAAATATAAACAAATAGTAAACTTAATTAAATATTATTTTTATTTAGTTATTACAGAAATATTTTTACCTTCAATTTCAACCAAGCAGAAAACCCTTTGCTATGAAAAGTCTCTTTCCTTATCAAAGATAAAGAACGATGCTTTCTATATATCAATTCTTTATGTTCTCTGTAGATAAAAATAATAATAGTTTAAAAAATATTTAAAATTACAAGAGATAAGATAAGAGATACATGTACAATTTACTTACTTGATATACTCATCGAACAAATCACAATTGAGCAACACTGTGCGATGTGCCATCTCTCGCTCTTCAAGGCTTAATGTCGTCAATATATATGATCCCAGAATTCCTCCTGTCTGAGGAAGTGATGGAAAACTGGGTTCAATTTTCCTATACTGTTCTTCTTCATTTCTCATTGGTCTGTTTACTCTCGTAGTAAGATCAGACAAATACATTGCGCATAAATCCATACATTCTTGAGCCAAGTAACTGTTCACAATAGAACCTTCAGGATAATTCCTGTTCCGAACATATGATTTCAATGTGCACATGTTTCTTTCAGTTGGATACATCCAACGGAAAGCAACGGGTCCTCCAAGAAGTATTTTTGTCAGAAGATGGACACTCAGATGCAACATGCATGTAAAAAATGATGGAGGGAATATTTTCTCTAACTCGCACAAAATTAATGGTGTCTCTGCCAATAGTTTTTGCAAGAAGGATTTGGATAGCCTCTTAGCACAAAGATCTCTAAACAAATAGCACAACTGAATAACTGAGACTCTAACATTATTGGACAAGAGATGACAGATTGCTATTGGAATCAACTCATGCAAAAGGACGTGATAATCATGAGTCTTCAAAGATTTCAGCTTCAACTCTTTTCTGTTGACCTGTTTTGATATATTGCTTGAATGGCCATCAGGAACTTTAATAGTCTCTAGCACTTCTAGAAATTGATTTTTTTCAGCCGGTGTCATCACATAAGAAGCACATGGAACTTGCCATTTATTTTCACTGATACAGACATGATGCAATTCTGGTCTGATCCCCCAATCTACCAAGTCACGCTGAGATCGTAAATCATCTTTTGTCTTCCCCTTGACATTTAGAAGAATCGAAAGCAACATTTCACATATATTCTTTTCAATGTGCATTACGTCTAAGCAATGACGTAACAAGTTGGTTGACCAATACGGAAACTCAAAGAATATACTTTTCTTCTTCCAATTGTAAGAGGTACCATTGGAAACATTTTTCCTCTTTCTAGATTTCATTACACCCTTCCCAAATGAATAACTGAAATATTTCAATTCATTAAGCACATCAGTTCTAGACATACGCTGAGGTGGAGCGTCATTCTCCATGGTATTGTCAAATCTTTGACGATTGTTTCTATATGGATGGTTCATTGGCAAGAATCGTCGATGTCCCATAAAACTAAAACTACGACGATATTTCAGTCTTCTCGATCGAGTATTCTTCATACAAACAGGACATGACAATTTTCCTTTAGTGCTCCATCCAGACATCATTGCATAAGCAGGAAAATCATTGATCGTCCACATAAGCGCAACACGCATATGAAATATGTCTTTCGAACATGCATCGTATGTGGGCACACCCACATCCCAAAGAAGTTTCAACTCTTTTATTAAAGGTTGCATGTATACATCTATATCATTGCTGGGATCAGAAGGGCCAGATATCAGTATACTCAAGAAAGTGTAAGGCTTTTTCATACACAACCAAGGGGGGAGGTTATAAATGTGTATGAAAACCGGCCATGTGCTGTGCGAAGTAAGCATCTGCCCAAATGGATTAAAACCGTCACATGAAAGACCCAGTATCACATTACGCACGTCGGCTGCAAATTCAGGATATCGAGCATCAAATCTCTGCCATGCAAATCCATATGTAGGGTGAACCAACTCTTCATTATTCTTTTTTCTCTCGGTGTCATTCCATCGCATTTTTACGGATATTTCATCAGACATGAAAAGGTTCTGTAATCTGGGTATCAATGGAAAGTGCCACATTACTTTTTGTGGCACACGAGATGGTGATCCATCATCTTTTGGTTTCCATCGGGAGGTTCCACATTTGATACAATCATTTCTTTCAGCAGTTTCCTCCCAAAATAAGCTGCAATCATTCGAGCAAGCATGATTTTTTTTGAGAATCCAAGTTCATCAACTAACTTCCATGCCATATAGTGGTTTGAGGGAATATCTGCATCATCTGTAAGTAAGTCCTTCGAGAAGGTAAGAATGTAATCAATTGCAGTATTTGAAATCCCATACATAGTTTTCCCATGAAACAATCGGATTAAAAATTCCAACTTTTTCATTTTACCACATTGCCGATATACTGGAGTCGGCGCAGCATCATTCAATTTTTTCACCCTATCAACATCATCATTTTCATTGGACACATCATGTGTGCTTGTATCGAAATCTTGTTGGCTGGACATCCTTTCCTTCTCATGATGCCGAATAAATGGAAACCGATCATATATCAAACTCTCCAATTTAGTCTTATCATTTAGATCATCAACATTTTGAGATTCCATTTTCTCTCTATTGTGATACCACACATAATAGTTTGTTTGGAAACCATATTTGGTTATATGATAGCTAACTGCGTCACGACTCAACCAAGGTCTTCCAACACAATTAAAACATGGGCAGTGTATGCGACCACTATCTGAAGCCTTGTCAAATGAAAAATCTAGAAAGCTGTTCAAATTATTTTGAAAATTGGTTGAAATCCGATCAGTTTCGTACATCCAACTTCTGTCCATTTTGTAAAAAAACTGCAATAATTCATTTCAAAGCAATTCAATAATATTGAAGTATAATAAAAAAATATGTAGGTAAATGACAATTGTTTACTTTATATAAAAGCATAACTGACACATTACTCTATATGATAATCATATTAAGAAATACAACAAAATACAGTGTATATAAGAAAATAAGATACATAATTTATAATGCCTATATTCAAGGATTGCCCAGTAAGATATTGGAAGTGGATCAAGGAATACATAATCCTTAAGGATTTTGTTGGGAGTACATGAGTTTTATACTCTAAATTCTTCAGGGAGATCAGGATGAGGAGTATGATAACGATCAGGGGAGTGGCGGGACTGTCCAAGGGGGGTGCGGGGTGTCTAGGGGGTGCGGGGTGTCTAGGGGGGGTGGGGCCGTCCGGGGGGTCGGAGGTGTCCAGGGGGTCGGGGGGTGTCTAGGGGGGTCGGGGTGTCCAGGTGGGTGGGCTGTCCGCGGGGGTGGTCAGGATGTCCAATGGGGTAGGGGGAGTCCAGGGGGTGGGCGGGCTATCCAAGGAGGTGAGCGGGGTGTCCAGGGGGTGGGTGGGGCTGTTCGGGGGGGGGGGGGGGTACAGGGTGTCCAGGGGGTGGGCTGTCCAAGGAGGTGAGCGGGCTGTCCGGGGGGGGGGGGGGTACAGGGTGTCCAAGGGGGGTGCGGGGTGTCCAGGGGGTGGGTGGGGCTGTCCGGGGGGGTACAGGGTGTCCAGGGGGTGGGCTATCCAAGGAGGTGAGCGGGCTGTCCGGGGGGGGGTGTCCAAGGAGGTGAGAGGGCTTTCCGGGGGGGGGGGGGTACAGGGTGTCCAAGGGGGGTGCGGGGTGTCCAGGGGGTGGGCGGGCAGTCCAAGGAGGTGAGCAGGGTGTCTAGGGGGTGGGTGGGGCTATCCGGGGGGGGGGGGGGGGGTACATGGTGTCCAGGGGGTGGGCTGTCCAAGGAGGTGAGCGGCCTGTCCGGGGGTGGGCGGGCTGTCCAAGGAGGTGAGCGGGCTGTCCGGGGGGCGGTACAGGGTGTCCAAGGGGGGTGCGGGGTGTCCAGGGGGGGGGGGGGGGTGCGGGGTGTCTAGGGGGTGGTGGGGCTGTCCGGGGGGTTGGAGGTGTCCAGGGGGTGTCTAGGGGGGTCAGGGTGTCCAGGTGGGCGGGCTGTCCGCGGGGGTGGTCAGGCTGTCCAATGGGGTAGGGGGAGTCCAGGGGGTGGGGCGGGCTGTCCAAGAGGTGAGCGGGGTGTCCAGGGGGTGGGTGGGGATGTCCGTAGGGGGGGGGGGTGTACAGGGTGTCCAGGGGGTGGGCGGGCTGCCCATGGGGGGTACGGGGTGTCCAGGGGGTGGGCAGGCATCGCCCATGTGGGTGGCGGGGCTGTCCAGGGGGGTGGGTGGGCTGTCCAGGGGGTGGGCGGGCTGTCCATGGGGGGTGGTCGGGCTGTCCACGGGGGGGTGGCGGCGCTGTCCAGTGGGGTCGAGGGTGTCAAGGGGGTGGGGGGGCTTTCCAGGGGGTGGGGGCTGTCCACGCGGGGTGGTCGGAATGTCCACAGTTGATTCATTTGATGACATAGTATAGGTATATTTATATGAAAAGAATACCCCCACAATAATCATGCAGCCCTGTCATTAGTCTAAACCCCTAGAACACATAAAAGAAGCTAGTATGGACATTTACTAAAATATTTAACACCATAATAAAAATACACTCTAAATATAGTTTGAGAGTATATAATGGTGTGTGTGAAAAAAATGATATTAAATCAATTTAAATGAATATGGAACAAATGAGGGTTTACAATACACTAAGAGTACCTCAAACAATCCAAAACCACTATAGCGCCACATATTTAACTTCATGAAATAGGACCTGGAAATCTTACCTATGTCTTTACTGATGACCACCTAATTGGAACACTATTTATGGTTTTTGAACACAAGGAACAAACTATTTTTGGTCTCTACCAACTCAATCACCCCCTTGTAGATCATAATCTTGTTTCCCCTTATACTAAAATGGTCTCACTGGAAGCTACTTCTAATGCTGGTCCTAAACCATTCATTCTCCACAAAACAATGATCAAAGAATCATTGGACACATCTTAATGACGATACAAGCTCATCACATAAACAAATCAAAACAGAAACAACAACATATAGGATGGGTCTAAATCAAAAACATAATTAGATAAATTTCAATAAAAAATAAGGTACTAGTTAATAAGATAACTTAAACACATCAAAATAAAAACAAAAACATAAACACATCAAAATCAAAAACACAGAAACAAAAACATATAGGATGGGTCTAAATCAAAAACATATAGGTTAAATCAAAACAGAAACAAAAACATAAACACATCAAAATCAAATCTAAAAACTGAAATATTAGATAAATTTCAATAAAAATAAGGTGCCGGTTAATAAAATACCTAATTTAGGATGGGTCTTACGAGATTCGGAAGTAGATTCAACACCTTGGATGGGATGGAAGAAGAGGAACCTGAAGGAGATCGAAGATCCAAACTGGTCCGGCAGAAGGAGCTCCAAAATCGCCTGTTGCTCCCATTCAGGGTTCTGTATCGCGAATGGGGGAGAGGACGGGCCGCTGACAATTTGGGGGAAAGTTGTGCCAACGGTTTTTAAAAACCGTTGGTATATACTTTCAGGGCACACCTATACCAACAGTTCTAAAGAACCGTTGGAAAAAACCTCCCCCAACCACATTTTTACCAACGGTTCAATGAGAACCGTTGGTAAAAATCCACTAAACACATCAATACCAACGGTTTACTAGAACCGTTGGTAAAACCTTCCCTAAACCATCCTTTACCAATAGTTCTATGAAACCGTTGGTATGTAAGTGTGGGGGAAAACCCACATTCCAGTAGTGTATACTGGTTCCTCAACCATCACTGTCGCTGATGGTTCCACTATCCACATTGCGAACTTTGGTACATGCTCCCTGACCTCATTTCTTCACCTGTTATCTATGTCCCATGTACCACACAGTCCTTTTAACCTTCTATCCATTAGTAAGCTGATGAAGGATTCCAATTTTAATGCTATCTTTACACCGTCTACTGTTATGTTTTAGGAGAGAACGACGAATCATGAACTTAATAGAGGCCATCTTTGGGATGAGATGTACATGTTCGATGGCTCGACATCTGTCACTTGCACGTCTGTCTCTACTCATGCCTTGGACCTCCATTCTTGGTTGGGCCACCCCTCCACCTTCGCCCTTCATCAACTCTATCCAGATATTAGTCAGCATTTTTCTTTTCATTTTGAGTCTTGTACCTTTGTGAAACATCATCGCACTTTATATCTTTTTTGAGTGGAGACACAGGCTACCAAACCCTTTGATTTGGTTCATTCAGATGTATGGGGTCCCTAAGTCACCTCGAGTCAATTAGGGTATAAATATTATATATCTTTCAATGATGATTTTTTACGTATGACTTGGTTGTACCTTCTTCGCAATCAGATTTAGGTATTTTCCACTTTTAAGACATTTTACTATGAGATCCATACCCAGTTTTCTCTCTGTAAAATGTCTCCGCTCTGACAATGGGTGAGAGTACCTGTCCACTCCCTTTCAGCAATTTCTCCAGGAAAACGAAATCATTCATCAGACCTCCTGTCATGATACCCCTCAGCAGAATGGAGTGGTCGAGCGAAAACACCGGCATATTTTGGAGACTGCTCGTTCCCTTCTCTTCCACCGCAAGGTGCCTCTTCTCTTCTAGGGGGATGTTATCCTCACTGCTAATTACCTCGTCAATCGCCTTCCTTCTTCCATCCTTCAGGGGAGACTCCTTTTCGGACTCTGTTCCCCTCTCTCCCTCCTCACTCAATTCCACTTCGAGTCTTCGAATGTCTCTGTTATGTCTGTGACACTCATCCCAACCTCTCCAAACTCTCTCCTAAATCCCTCCGTTGCATTTTCCTTGGATATGCACGCACTCAGTGTTGATACTGCTGCTTCTCTCCAGACTTAAGACGGTATATCGTCTCCACTGACGTATCATTTGTCGAGAACGCTCCCTTCTCCCCCCTCTCCTCATCCAGACACTACCATCGATGAGTGCCTTCCTCTCATCATTCACCCTCTGGTGTCTCCCCTGCTGGTCGTCGCTTTGGGAAAATCTACTCCCGTCGCCCATCGATTGTACCCCCCGTCCAGGCCGGAGACACCATCGTTCCCACTTCGTCCGATGCTCCTGCCACAACACCAGACGACTTGCCTATTGCAATCCAGAAAGGTACTCACTCTTGCCAGACTAATCCTCTCTTTACATCTTCATACATAGGTTTGTCAACACTGGAGACGATATCTATCCCCCGCACGGTTGGTGATGCCAAATCCCATCCGGGGTGGCTACAGGCGATGCGGGATGAACTGCAGGCTCTGGATGACAACCATACATGGGATTTGATCCCCCTTCTTGCAGGAAAATAGACGGTCATTTGTAAATGAATTTATACAATCCGTCTCAATGCCGATGACACTCTCCATCGCCTCAAATCCCGCCTTGTGGCGAAAGGTTTTTCTCAGACATATGACATCAACTACTTTGAGACATTCTCTCCAGTTGCCAAGATGGCCTCTGTCCGCCTATCCATCTCTCTGGCCGCTCGTCATCACTGGCCACTTCATCAACTGGATGTCAAGAATGCCTTTCTCCATGTCATTCTTTAAGAATAAGTCTACATGTAGTAGCCCTCGAATTTTGTACCTCTGGGGCCGACTTCCATGTCTGCCACCTTTGTCGATCCCTATATGGCCTCAAGCAGTCTCCTCGTTCTTGGTATGGCCGCTTCAGCACTGTCGTCACTGCCTTTGGCCTCTCTTGCATTATGCAGAATCACACCGCCTTCTTCTGTACAATGTCAAACGGTTACATCTTGCTGGTGTTATATGTTGATGATATCATCATCATAGGGAGCGACTTCACTGGAATCACCCGACTCAAGGCGCACCTTCACCACCACTTCCACACCAATGATCTTGGTCCTCTCACATACTTCCTTGGCATCGAGGTCTCCCACTCCGAGGACACTATATTTCTCTACCAATGAAAATATGTCCTCGATATCTTCCAGGATGCAGGGTTGAGTCAGAAAACTGCAGTGGACACTCCTCTTGAGACTGGGGAACGCTCTCTCCATGCCGAGTCGGCACCCTTTCCTCACCCAGAGAGCTACCGTCGTCTGGTGGGCCTCAATTACCTTACCATGTGTAATGGCTCAGACCTCTCTGGTCCATTACTTTACTAAAATGTGGTGTTTGAGGTGTTACAGGAGGTCAATGTGACATATCCCCAACACCTTTTCAAATTTCCAATTTTGTGAACAGTTCCATCGGTGAACAGTTGCATCAGTAGCCTTCTGTGAATAGTGCAACGGTAACCTTAGGTGAACAGTGCATCAGTAGCCTTAAGTGAACAGTGTCATTGGTAACCTTATGTGAATAGTGTCATCGGTAACCTTATGTGAACAGTTTCATCAGTAACTATAAGTGAACAGTGTCATCGACAGCCTTATGTGAACAGTGCAACGGTAACCTTATGTGAACAGTGTCATAGGTAAACTTATGTGAACAGTGTCATCGATACTCTTATGTGAACAGTGCAATGATGACCTTATATGAACAGTGTCATCGGTAACCTTATGTGAACAGTGTCATCGGTAGCCTTATGTGAACAGTGTCATCGGTGGCCTTAGGTGAACAGTGCAATGGTGAGGTTCCAATGGTGACCTCTTTCCTTTGCCAAATTTTGAGTTCGTGAACAGTGTTTCCAGAACAGTGAGGTTTCATCAGTAACCTCTATTTCCTTTGCCAATTTTTGAGTTCGTGAACAGTGTTTTCGAGAACGGTGAGGTTCCATCGGTAACCTCTATTTCCTTTTCCAAATTTTGAGTTCGTGAACTGTGTTTCCAGAACGGTGAGGTTCCATCGGTAACCTCTATTTCATTTGCCAAATTTTGAGTTCGTGAACAGTGTTTCCAGAACGGTGAGGTTCCATCGGTAACCTCTATTTCCTTTTCCAAATTTTGAGTTTGTGAACAGTGTTTCCAGAACGGTGAGGTTCCATCGGTAGCCTCTATTTACTTTGCCAAATTTTGTGTTCCTGAACAGTGTTTCCAGAACGGTGAGGTTCCATCGGTAACCTCTATTTCCTTTTCCAAATTTTGAGTTCATGAACAGTGTTTCCAAAACGGCGAGGTTCAATCGGTAAACTCTATTTCCTTTTCCAAATTTTTTGAGTTCGTGAACAGTGTTTCCAGCTTCCTACAGTTCGGCCCTTTGACGTTTCCTTTGACATAAAATGCATTTAAAGCCTCATTTTGAGGACTCGAAGGCTGATTCAAAGGTCATAACTCATATATTAATTTCTCCTAAGGCTCGAGATGTTTTTTACATGTTCAAACCACGTGGTTTAATGCGATCCGCTTTTAATGGAAAATCTAGCGTATCTTAAACCATTGCTCCGTTAAATCTTCTTAAGGGATGATATATCTTTTTCCCTTGTTTCACCTTCTTGTTCCCTGGTGCGAGACGCTCGATCCTTTCCTTATTCCCTTAGGAGCGGTATGATCGAACCTTAATCCATGGATCATTTTCCCTCTGTTTTTGGTGCAACCAAGCAGTATCGATCGATCTCCGATATAAGGTATGTTCTATCGTCATTCTTTTGGGTTCATCTCTTTCTGGTTCCCCTCGCCCTTTTATGGAATGCTATCTTTTTGTTCCTAATGGACTCTTCTTGGGTGTTGACCGGTGTGGTGGTGTCTCTGCATCCTTGGGTGGATACAGTTGTCACGGGGGAGGAGATCATAACCCGTTGTGTGGATTGTCAAGAACTATTTGAGGTAGGGGATTCATTGCTTCTCTTTTCTTTTACGTGAAAATGTATAGCTAGCATGTTTTATCCCACTGGACCACAATAAAATTGACATAATAAATATTTGAACCAATAAATAAATTGATATCGATCGTATGTTATTTCCTCTTGTTTTTCTAGATAGTGTGATTTCTATGCTTGCTTTGTTTAGCCTTTCGTTCTTGATGGAAATTGGTAAAGAACGTAAAGCCAGAATTAATTGATAATTGTTTGGATAAAGATAAAGAGGCATGTAAATGAATCTGGTTCTTCTTGTTGTTATTTGATGTTAATCAAATTGGTGCAGTAAACATGTTTAATTATTTGTGATAGCTTACTGGTTAGGTTTCTCGAATTTGGAACCTACAAATATTAAATCTATTAATCCAAGGTGGATTAAAGAACTGATTTTTTGATAAAAGATAATTCCTTGCAGGGTTCTGAGTTACCCCTCTTTCTTGTTTAAGGGCCAAGAGCCCAATTGATATGATGTTTGTTTTCATGCTGCTTGTGTTGTGATGTGAGCCTGGATGACTGTTGTGATATGTGGGGGCATGAAGTCCTGTTGGTTGTGGCAGCAGTTGACACCTAGAGTGGCAAGATGCATCAGTTTATGCATGTGGGTGTCGGGGAGGACATCAGGGATAATGAAATGAGTTGGATGTGAATGTTTGGATTCTTGATTTTCTTATTGGTTGTTTATCTGCTTTACTTTCCCCACTGCTCAAGGCAACTGTTTTTTCTTACCCTTCTTCCGAAAGGGGTGAAGACACGCGGGGTATGCCATGTGCTTTCTGGGTTTAGCTTCTCAAGGGAGGATGAGTCTATGCTCTTGCTATAGGCAGCAAAAACTCGACGAGTAGTTTATCTACTCACTGGATTGATCCCCTTGTGTTTAGTAGCATAGAATGTTTTTCTAGAATGCATGAGATTATGAGAAAGTAATGCTGTAAATAAATAATTGAATAAATGATGTTAACCCATGGGGTTGGATCTTGCTGGGATGCAATGGTGAAGTTACAATTTAAAGGGACAATGGACTTTGGTTGTGATGCTAATGAAATATAATGTGGAAATTTATAATGGTTAATCAGTGTTTAAATAATTAATTAACGTAAAGTGCAACTGATAAAAAGGGAATGAAGTAATGTAATAAAGCTCTTTAAATGGTTGTGTGCTTATAGGATACCTAGTCTTAGAAGTGGCAACTGGGAGTCCGAGAGATGTGAGCTGCAGTTGAGTCCAAGGCCAGGTTATGCCCATATCGTGGTTGTGAGATATATTATATTCTGTACTTTTTGTGTTTCTATACGCTACTCCACCCTGTCAGTTAGGGCAACTGACACCTTGGGGATTCTGAGCCCTGAGGGGGGGGGGGGTGTTTTCCCCAACATTTCAGTGGGAGGATGGATGGATGACTACCCCCTTTGGCCCTACTCTTTTCTCTTGGTAGTTACTTGTGCTTGTAGGTACAATGATTAGTTTTCCCCATATATGTGTGTAGAGGGCTGTAATGACTTGTGGTTATTCATACACATATATTCTGGATATAATTTCCTATGGAATACTATAGGTGTAACGTGTATAGGCTATGATGGATTGAAGATCCTTACTCGGTGTATGGGCTATAATGGCTTGAAGTTTAATACCTGACGTATGATACACGTTATGCGAGTTGTGGTGGCTCCCAAAAATTACCTGGTTACTTTGCTTTTGTGGACGTGATGGTTTTGTTGCATGAGGTGCATGTTGTGGTGCTTCACCCATATGTCTGCGAGCAAGCCTTTTTGGAGAGAGATGCTTAGGACATGCGACGTTGAGGTAAAGCGACAAACCAGTGGGGAAGTAGTAGCAGAGTACCCTTGATATTCTTTCTTATATTATATACTCTTGTATGCATTACTTGGTGAGAGTAGCCATGGTGAGGCTGGGAACTTAGTATACCTGTTTAGGTGACGAGTTGGTTTCACTAGTTGTTCACTGTGCTTTAGCATGCTTTCTGTACTTTTTCACGAGAGGCTTCAGGGATGGTCCTACTGAGTATATTGTTATACTCACCCTATATATATATATAAACTATTTTTCAGGTCACTTGGAGCAGGTTGGAGATCAAGATAGTTTCTACTAGCTTGGGGTTGCATGAGCTGTTCGGGCTTGTGGTTGCTGCTGTTTTTACTTTCTTTTGGGTATTTGTAGTTTTTTCCCTTTCAGTTGTACTAGGTTGCATGAAATTACATATTTGTACTTGGGATTTCTTTCATATTTCAGTCTGAGTTGGAGTTGGTTGGTGTCTATCTTATCTATCTCTTCCGCATGTGTTCTCTTAGAGGGTAATGCCTCTCATCTGTGTGTTTACTATACCCTTGGTGCTAGTCGCCAACCCGGGGCCTACTGGAGGCGGGACTCAGGGGTTATTATCTCCCTTCTCACATTTCCGGCCCTGGAGGGGTACACTTTGTGGGGATGAGGTCGTGACAGAGTGGTATCAAAGGCCTGGTTGGGGGATAGAATGAAGTTTGGAGTTAGGCACTGGTGAGGTTGCATGGGTTGGTAGGACAACTGTGTCAGTCATGTTTAGCAAGTGATGTAAACACTGGAGACTGGATGAGACATATGCGTTTAGGGCCCCCTATGATCTGATGTATGAACCTTTAAGTTCACAATGGCTGCTAAATGAGGTGATACTATTTGATGGGTAGAAACCTAGGAAAATATCATGCATCATTCTTCTTTGTGCCTATGTTTGAATGGGTAGACCTTGAGATAGGTTAACCTAAAATGAATAAAAGAAAACAATTAATTAATTAATGATGAGTCTTCTATATTCTAGGTTTAGGAGCTCTAACTATTTGATATTTTGCAGGTATGGCTCCAGGTTGACGTCCTTGTCAGAATCGCATAGAAGACGTCCAACAGGTTGTGCCAGCAGATCGCCGTTGAGTAGAGGTTGACGATGATGACACTTGGAGGTGGACACTTTGAGAGTTTCAGCGCCAGAGTTTGCAGAAGTATGAGGGCTCCGTTTCAGATGCAGTCATGGAAGAATGGTTGGAGGAGGTTGAGATAGGCTTCAGTTCGATCCGTGCTCAGAAGGAGCACTGGGTGTCCTTGGTTGTGACGATGCTGCGTGGAGAAGCGAGACAGTGGTGGTTCTTATTCCTTGGGGATCACGAGGAGTCATCAATCTCATGGGAGGAGTTCCGAGACAAGTTTAGAGTCGAGTTTCTTTCCTCGACCACGAAGGCGTCCAGTCGCCATGAGCTTCTTACCCTTCGACAGGGGAGTTATAGTGCGAGAGAGTTCAGAATTCATTTCAGGAACCTTTTACGATATGCTTCGGACCTGTTTCCAGATGAGGAGGCCATGACAAGACATTTTGAGGAGGCTTTTCGTCTAGAGATCCAACGCCAGGTCACCCCATTTACGTTGAAGACATATCTTGAGGTGATGGCGAGGGTAGAGGTCGTCGAGATGACTTTGGCCAGAACCAGATCATCACGAGAGGGGAGTCGTCATGATTCCTCCCGAAGCATAGCTGTGGTCCAGGGTTCCCTGTTTTCAGGGCAGAAGAGTTTCTGTTCAGCCGGGGGTAGGTCCCAGACCTTCGCATCTTGTTTCTCAGGAGGTAGCAGATCTCAGGTCTATGCCAAGGGATCCAACACTTGTTTTTCTTGTGGTGGTAGAGGTCATCAGCAGTGAGAGTGCCCGACCTTTCAGAGCAATCATTGTGCACCAGGTTTTCCGCTCCAGGTTCCTCCGTTGAGGCAGTTCCAGCCGAGGCAGCAGCAGCAGTTTGCACCAGCTTTAGATCAACAGAGGATAGATGAGGTGGGTAGAGGACAGCCCCGTGGCGCCCCTATCCTTAGAGAGTAGAGCGCGACCGTGGTGGTGGTTATCATCAGGGCCAGAGAGGCCGTTGAGGAGGTTGTGGTTAGCTTCATGCACTACTACAAAATGAAGCTATAGCCACGGTTTTATAAGTCCGTGGCTATAGCATGGTTATACTAACGGATGAAAATTCATCCGTGGCTATATGTGCGATTTGGCCAATATCTCGGGCTCCTCCTACAGAACCCTCCCTGACTCACTCCCCTCCCCCGACGCACTCCCCTCCCCGGACGACCGCGCCTCCCCCCTCCCCGGACGACAACGCCTCCCCCGACGCCGACAGACTCCCCTCCTCCCCCGACGCACTCCCCTCCTCCCGACGACCTCTCCTCCCCGGACGACCGTGCCTCCCCCGACGGACTCCCCTCCTCCGGACGACCCCGACGAACTCCCCTCCTCCCCCGACGGACTCCCCTCCTCCCCCGACGAACTCCCCTCCTCCCGAAGGACTCCCCTCCTCCGGACGACCGCAACTCCCCTGCTCCCGACAGAATCTCCTCCTCCGACGAACTCTCCTCCTCCCGACGGCCTCCTCCGGACGACCTCATTGCCAGTATCTTTATCATTCCATTTTTATCATTTCCAGTATCTTTATCTTTAACAATAGTTTTTTCAAAATCCATATCAGTATTAATTAGATCCTTCTCAAGAATATTTCCACTCTTTTAGATATAACTTGTCAAATTCAAACTCTTGATATACCCATAATGAATATAGGGAACCGACCTGAAATTACTAATAAAACGAGGGGGTGAGAATTAGAGGGTGATCCACCCAAAATCAGGATACAAACGAGAATCCTATTTTAGAATTTCCAAGTCCTAGATAATAGAGACATATTTAGGTATCATAAGTTATGTATTAGTCTTTATTGAACTATTATAATTGGGATTGAAGATCTCAAAATAGTTTTTTCTAATTGCCTTTCTAATTTTAAAAATATTGGCTTCACATTATTAGGTTTTTAAAACAGTTTTTTCGATGTCAAAAGTCATTGGGTGTGGGTTAATTCTTCTCTTTTTGACCCCCTTTTGGTCAGATCAGGCAACCAACATGTTAGTTTTTCTTTTTTTGATTTTGGATTCAAGTTGTATTATTCTTTAATTTATGCTAGTAATAGTTATCTAGATCGATAAACTCTTTGGGGTGAAATTGGTTCTCTCAAAAACAATATTAATGATCCTTGGATCATTCTTGGGGACTTTAATTTGATTATCAATCCGGAAGAAAAAATATGTCATATGAACTGGTCAATTTATTTTAGTGAATTCAATGGTTTTATTATACAAAATGATTTTATTGAAGTGAATCATGTTGGGGAAAAGATAACTTTTTATAAAGGGCACCCCAAATGTATGATGGCCAATAAAATCAATAGGGATTTTGTTAATGATTTTTCTTTACATTCTTGGGATTCCATTTCAAGTATATCATTATCTCATCTTTACAATGATCATCAACTTATTTTGAATTTTATCTCAGGAAAGGGTATTAAGTCTCCATTACCCTTTAGATTCAATAAAAATCGTGTTATTCATCCAGAATGTGAAAATTCTGTTTGGGAAGTTTGGTGTTCAGTAGGTGGTAAGAAGAATGATATTTCATGTATTATTAAACAAAAGATTCAGAAGGTAAATCATTAATATTGGAGTAAGGATATGTTTATTCATCTTGACATGGACATATCCAATCTTGATTCCTCTCGTCTTTCCTTCCAGGAGCAGTGTGCCCATGATGATTTCTCTAGTGTTGTTTCATTGGAATCTGAGATGAATCTTAATCTTAACTATTTATCCAATATTTAATATGTAATAAAAAATATTCATCTAGAGATAATTGAAATAAGGATTGTGTTATAAATTCGAATTTTATTAATAATATTCAAATTGTTCAGAAAATTTTTAGGCCTCTTTCTTTACTAAAATTAAGAGATCAAATTCTGGACAATAGACATGACTTTTTAGAGAACATTATTTTTTATAATGAATATCACATTAATGACTCATCTACCATCCCCCACAATAGAGGGTATTATACCCAAATTGGAAATTCATAAAGATAATACAGAACTTTTATCAATTAATTTGGAACTATAAATCAACGATGTAATTTTCAATTTTAGGCCGGAAAGCTCCCAGGGTCCTGATGGGATTATAAATTTCTTTTTTCATAATTATTGGGAGATCATTGGTGAAGATGTTTTCAACCATGCTCTTAATTTTTTCAATTGGTACCTTCAACCTAATGTATTAAATTCTCAATTCCATTCCCAAATTCCAATGACAGAAAATGAAAATGAGATACACTTATTCCGGCCTAATGCTCATATCAACACTTTAAAAAAAGTTATTACAAATATCATTTCAATTAGACATTCTACCATCTCTAATAAAATTGTTCCTTCTAATAAATTTTGAATCATTAAAGGAATGACCATTGATGATTGTATTGTTATGGATTTAGAGTGATTCAATCTCTTTAAAAACCCTATTAATGGGGGGAATGTTTCCAATAAATTAGACATTAAAAAGGCTTTTCATACCTTGTATTGGGGATTTATATTTAAAATTATTCTCATGTTTGTTATTGAGGACACATTAATTAATTGGATTTTGATTAATTTTACATCTGGTCATATATAATTTATTGTAAATGGATCCCCAGAGGTATACTTATCTTGTTCTAGAAGAGTTAGGCAAGGTGATCCACTTTTTGTTATTATTTTAGTTATTTCATTAAATTATCATTTTAGATTGTTTTCCCTCATGGATAAAAATGGAAAGATGAAGGCTATTAGTGTTGGTCATAGTTCTTTTACTTCTACCCAACTACATTATGCTGATTATATCATCCTCTTCAATAAATGGGATAAAATAAATATCGAGAATATCATGAAATCTCTTCTATAATATGAGAATATTTCTAGGAAACAACTTAGTTGGAATAAGTCCATTGTCTACATTGGTAGAAATATCTCAAAAATTATTAAATAAAAAGTCATCATGGATTTGGTTATTAGGAATGTTTTTCCATCTTTCCATATCTTGGTGTTCTGATGTTCTGTGGCCGACTGAAGGATTATTATTTTCATGTGATAATTAGTAAGATCAACAATTAGCTTGAAACATGGAACGGAAAATCCATTTTAATGGCTTGTCATGTCTGTTTGGTTAAAGCTATTATTGTTTCTAAATTTTTTTATTCCCATATGGTTTATAAATGGCCTTGTTCTCTTATCAAGTCTATTACTGTGGCCATGAAAATCCTTATTTAGATTGGTAGTATTTTGGAAGAAATATTAGTAACTATGCCTTGGAACACCTGTTGCAGATCATTTGATAGGGGGGCCTTGGTATCGAAAATATCAGTCTTTATAATAAACCCTTTTACGCTTATTTAGTTTGGAAAATAGTAATTGACCCCTCAGAAGCTACTGCATTCTGATCGTCTAAATTCATTATTATTATCAGAAGTGAAAACATAAATTAAATGTATTCCTCTATTTGGTCTTCCTATATATCTGCATTTTCCCTTATTGATGTTGATGCTAAATGGAATGTCTCTTAGGATTCTTCTCCCATGGTTTGGAAAGATAATTGGATAGGTGATCCTCTCGTTGATTCTCTTATTCGTGATGTTTCAAACATAGATATTGATGTTTCTATTAAGGGTCAATTTGATAATATTTTTTATTCATTGGACACTAGAGGATCTTACACTATCCAACTAGATTCACATTAAATCAGTTTATATAGGTGAATAGACCTTGGAGGCCTCACAACTCTTAGAGATTCCATAGGGGAGGAATCTGATTGATGGACTTGATCATCTATGGGTCAATCTTGATGACCATATATCTTGTAGTAAAGTGGAGAAACCTAATAGAGGTAACCCTGAATGTGAACTTCAGGGAGTTTATCTTAAAGTGTATGAAATATAGGAAGATAAACAATTTCTCAAGATCCTTGAGATGGTCCAAATATGGTAGGATTTTTCCACCAAATAATCCTTGTAGCATTCCACAAATTTCATGATAATTAGCTTGAAGATGTGGTGCATGGACAGTTGATAAGTGGATTATGCCTTATTCTATCACATAAGAATCAATTAAAAGTAGAAATTCCCCTATGGAACCATAATTATGGGAGACTCTACATCCTTGGGGGCCATCCATGTCTGATTATACCTGGAGTATCCATCCATAAAAGATAGGGCCTGGAACCCTGTTATAGCATTGATTAATAGCTTTTTCATTGGAAGGGAAAAACAATACTTTAGATAATGGTGGTTGAGTTATAAAAATTAAATATTGATGATTACTTAATATCTTTTGAAACAATACATATAATGTTAAGTCATTTTATATATTATTTATCTAATGTATGTTTATCTGCCTCAGGATGGATAGATACTGGATGTACAACATTGATCAGATCACTGATGAATTTCAGAAGGAGTTACAATATTTTTTGGACTTTGCATTCACTAATGATTCAGATGGAGGGTTGATTCGATGCCCGTGTTTTGATTGTGTTGGAATACCTTGGTTAACTCGTGAGGAAGTGAGTTACCATATCACTAAAAGTGGTTTCCAAAAAAATTATCATGTGTGGTATCACAATGGAGAAAAAGCTCAAGTGTTGAATGCCATCGATTCAGCGGAAAAGATTGGTATGAAAAATTTGATTTCTGATCGGTTTCCTTTTGTTTCTGAAGCTAGCTCCTCATGTAGACTAGTGCAAGAGGAAATGAATACTGGAACACAGTTCTCATCTATTAATCAGGATGATGACGTTGAGAGTGTTAGAAAGTTGATGGAAGATGAAAATACCCCAGTATATCAAGCATGTGAAAAAATGAGCAAACTTGAGTTTTTAATGCGATTATATCATGGGAAAACAATGTATGGATTTAGTAATACTGCGGTCGACTATCTCCTTACATTTATTAAGGATTTACTGCCTGATGATGCATGTATTCCAGAAAATGATTACATGGCATCAAAGTTGGTTGACAAATTTTGATTTTCATCTAGTAAGATTCATTCTTGTCTCAAAGACTGTTGTTTGTTCTGGAAGGAGAATGTAGACTTGAGTCAGTGCAAACAGTGTGGCACATCAAGGTGGAAGACTAATAAAGACGGATCTCAATCTCACATACCATAGAAAGTGATGTGGCACTTCCCTTTAATTCCCAGGATTCAAAATTTTTTTATGTCAGAACAAATGGCAAAGAATATGAGATGGCATGCAGATGAAAGAAATAAGGATAACGATGAAATAGTGCATCCTGCAGATGGGTTGTCTTGGAATAAATTTGATAGGTTACATCCTGATTTTGCAGCCGACCCACGAAATGTTAGATTGGGATTATCCTGTGATGGTTTCAACCCATTTCTCCAAATGAATACTTCACACAGTACTTGGCCTGTTTTCATTCACATTTATAACTTTCCTTCATGGATGTGTATGGAGAAGCCGTGCACTATCCTGAGTATATTGATATCTGGACCCAGTGATCCTGAAAATGATATTGATATATAATTACAGCCATTAATAGAGGAGTTAAATGAGCTTTGGATTGTTGGTGCACAAGCGTATGATGCATTCAGAAAGGAGTACTTTATGTTTCGTGCAGTTTTATTATGGACGATAAATGATTTCCCTGCCTACGGAATGATGTCTGGTTGGAGTACTAAAGGGAAATTATCCTGTCCTATTTGTATAAAAAATACACGTTTCTGAAGATTAATGTTTCGACGAACTTTCAGCTTCATAGGGCATCGACATTTTCTACCAATGGATCATCCATACAGGAAAAATCAGAGACAGTTCGATAATGCCATCGAGACAGATGAGACACCTCAACGAATGTCAGGGACTGATATTGTTAAAGAACTTGATGATTTGAATTATGTTCTTGGCAAAATTCAATCAAATATCAGAAAGCTAAACCATGCTAATTCAAATTCCAACAGCAATTGGAGAAAGAAAAGCATATTCTTTGAGTTGCTGTATTGGTCATCGAATTTATTACGTCATTGTTTGGATGTAATGCATATTGAGAAAAACATTTGTGAGATGTTACTTGCTACTATTTTAAATGTCAAAGGCAAAACAAAAGACGCTTTGCGGTGTCTTCATGATTTGATGGATTGGGGTATAAGAGCAAGACTTCATCCTGAGTTAATTGGTCAAAATAAGTGGAAAGTCCCTATTGCCTATTATTCGATGACAAATGTGGAGAAAAAACAATTTCTTCAAGTCTTGGAAAGTTTGAAGGTTCTGGATGGTTATTCAAGTAATATTTCAAAAAGGGTGAATACACAAGATGTGAAACTCAAATCTCTTAAAACCCATGATTACCATGTCTTGTTACATGAGTTGATTCCCATTTCCATTCTTCATTTACTTTCACATAATGTTAGAGTTGCGGTGATTAAGTTATGTCAATTTTATCGAGATCTTTTTTCCAAAATATTGAGCAGAAGTGTTGTTCAGAAATTGCATAGAGATGCACCGATTATTCTTTGCAACTTGGAGAAAATTTTCCCACCGTATTTTTTCACAATTATGTTACATTTGACTGTGCATCTTCCCACGAAAGTTCTCTTTGGTGGTCCTGTTTCGAGTCGGTGGATGTATCCTACCGAAAGAATGATGTTTACATTGAAATCTTATGTGAGAAATAAATATCATCCTGAAGGCTCTATTGTGAAATGCTATTTAGCACAAGAATGCATGGATTTCTGTTTATCGTACCTAGATAACGTCACTACGAGGTCTAATCGACTAATGAGAACTGAAGATGAGCAATATGATCCCATTGAGCCTGCATTTCCTTTAATGCCCCAAACAGGGGGGATATCTGGATCGTACTCGTTGTGTACTTTAAGCAGGGAAGAGTGGGAAATGGAACATCACACAGTATTATTCAACTGTGGTGTGCTTGATGATTATATGAAGTAAGTAAACTAATAAATATGTATTTTTTTCATTGTGTGATTTCTTTATATCTTGTGACATTTTAATGCTTTCATATCTGTAGAGAACATTTTGAAATTATAAAAAAGAGACATCGCTCTCTATCCATTAAGAGGAAGGAACTGTTGCAAAACAAAGAATTTACTGCCTGGTTAAAGTCAAAGGTAAGAGATTTCTTTTTCTTTTTCTCATAACATAATCACATGTCTCTGTTTAATATTCTATGTTGGTATCTTTTAGGTTTTAACTCTACCAATGATTGAAGTATCAGATGAAATAAAAGCATTATCCTTTGGTCCAAACGATGTGGTGCGTGATTGTAAGTCAATGGTTGTCAATGGATATAAATTTGTTATAAATAGTTGTGCAAAAAAAAAATGGAAACACAGCATGACGGTGTCACGATAAGCGCCACAACAGATTGTTATGCGAGTGCATTGGACATGCAGCCTCGATCAGAGAATATATCATATTACGGTGTTGTTGAAAGAATCATTTTATTAGATTACTATGCACATGGTCGTGTTGCAATGATGAAATGCAAGTGGTTTGATTCAATGACACGACAAGGAATGCATATTGATAACTGTGGATTTAGAGTGATTGATATGAACTGCCAGCTTCGTACCGATGAACCTTATATTCTTGCGTCACTAGCTAAACAGGTGTTTTATGTAAGTGACCCGTTACAACCACAATTTGGTGTTATTGTTGATGTTATTCCTAGACATATTTTTGACGAAGGAATGGATGACAATGATGTTGTGGATGGACCTGTTGGTATTTATTCGAATGTTGCATTTGATGATACGGATGATGCAATTGTTAGAATAGATTGTGAACCAGAAATTGTCATAGACCCCACATAGCGTTGACACATTTGTAAGTATTTACCTGATATTATCGCAATATTGTATGTGTTTTTTTAACTTTCATACATGATATCAAAATAACTAGTATATTTTATACCATTATCGAATATAAAACTATTAATAGCCTCACCAATTTATGTTTAACCACTTCTCTAGTAAATCTTGAACATAGAAAAGTCTTGATATTTTATCAATATAAATATCACACATGAAAATGTATCTCATTGTTTTATGATACAATTGTATTATTTATCATTTTGCATTATTTCTATTTATTTGAGAATATTTTTTTAAATTTCCAGGTCAAAATGTCTGATTATGATGATACTAGAAGGAGTAGAAGAATACTGAGAAACGAACAACGTAGGTCTCCTCCTGGAAACAATGTAAGTACAAATTATGTTTGAATATTATGGTCTTTCATATTATTTATCTTGTTATCATTCGTTTTATTTTATCATCTATGTTATTTTAGACTACATCGTTGAGGAGACGGTTGGATTATGACACTGAGGATAATATTGTGGTGGGGGGTACTGATTCTATAGGTCAGCCTACTACTACGCCGCTTGAGACACCAGGAGGCCATCCTCCCATTATGCCACCTCCATATTATCCATACCCACCTTTTCTGTATCCCTTTTTTCCCGAACCCACATCGGATGGTAGTTCTCAGACTCCCATCCCTCAGTTTCCATTCCCACCATCCACTGTATAGGGTACTGTGCCCCCATATATCCCACCGCCATATCCATATCCATATCCACCCTCATCTGTACAGGGTTATCCATCGGGTTTTCTGCCTCCATCAGTACACTTTTCATCTACTATACATAGTACTCCTATAGATATCTCACCTACCATGGAGGATGCCCCCCCTCCAGACGCAACACTTCAGGGGTCAGCAAATCCCCCATCTATTGGTATTTGTTTAAACATTACTGTTACTGATTAATGATAAATTCATATATATTATTTTCTTTTATTTTGGTTTCATGATTAGCTCCAGCCTCTACCAGACGACGAGGCCGCACAAAAATGCGTGAGGTTTGGAATCGGAACACGCAAATCATAGTTGATTACAATGAGGACAATGATATAATTAATAAAAATGGCATGGAATGTAAAAGTTTTATGGGAACACTTTCTAGACACAACAATATCATTCCGGTTCAACCGATAAGTTGGAATGCAGTTGGAAAAAAAATAAAGGACAAAGCCTGGGCAGATATTCGGGTAAGTAATGTTAATCACCTTATATATATATATAAAAATTTATAATATTTTCTTAACAAATATTATGTCCATTGCAGCTTCGATATAATTTATTATGTCCATTGCAGCTTCGATATAATTTTCCCGATGGACAAAATGCAAAGGCTGCAAGGATAATGGATTTAGGTGAAATGTGGTGAGCCTACAAGTATGATTTATATCTTGGGTGGAAAAAGAGAGTTGGTACAGAGCTTGAAGAAGTACCAGTGATTCAAGATTTCCCAATATCACAATATAAAGAGATGATCAACTATTGGAAGAGTTCAGCGTTTAAGGTGTTTGTTAAAATTATATATATATTCATTTATTTATTTAAAAATTATTTTAAATTACTTGTTTTATTTATGTTAATGAATTTATATAATTATTTGTTTATAGGAGAAATCAAATAGAAATAAAAAAACAAGAGTGCAATGAAACACATTTATACTCACGGACACACTTCATTACCAGATCATGAGCAGACGCAGGTAATTTAACATTTAAAATATTTAGCTTTGTTTTGTGTAATTTTTTAACTTCCAATTTTGATTTATTTCTTTGTTTTTTTCCATAAAAAGGCATCGAATATTGAGGGTCGCGTTCCTCGCTCAACTTTGTTTTGTACAAGCCGGAAAAAGAAAGATGGTACTGTGCCAAATCCCGACACCGAGAAGGCGATTGTAAGTATATTTCAATTTCTTTGATTTTTACTGAATTTAATTCCTTATATTATTTTATCATTTTAATTTATGTTATATATCAATCAACATAATGCTTTAGAGGCATTGCCAGAAAAAGAACCTGACAATTTGGGCCCAAATGATCATCTACATCAGGTATTAGGAGATGAGCATCAGGGTAGAGTGCGTTGTCGACCTGGGAAGAAGATTGTACCATCTCGATACTGGTCTACTAACGTTTCTTCGAGTACCGGTTCTGGTTTTTGTCACAGTGGAACAAATGAATGCTGCAATCAAAGAAGCAAGTCAAAAATCAGAACAGGCGATAACTGCAAATATGATGAAGTTTATGTCTGCCCTTTCTTCTACACTTCCACCAGAAGCAGCTGCAATGGTTGATGCATTTTTGATGTCGATGCGTTCTGTTAATGTAGATTCTTCTGTTGGAGCCGGAGCCGGACCTAGTGCTGGACCCGGTGCTGGTGCCGGTTCAGATGCAGATGCCGATGCTGATGATGATGTTGGTGGTGTGAGAGGTGGTGATGGTGTTTCTGTAGGAGGTGTAGATGAGGGTTATCATGATTCTGATGATACTGATATTGGGACTCACTTTTGATGTAAATTGTATTTTTGGATTGGTAATGTATGATGAGTTCCATGCATCCGATTACATTGCTTTTTTGATCAATATCATTAATATTTACCATATCTTATTGGAATGAGAATGACTACTAACCTATATAGTTAGCATCAACCAAACCACAAATAATTTAAGTACTATCCACATTTGTAGCTGGGGGCTGGTGCAGGTGGGCTGCGGGGGGGGGGGGGGGACTGGTGCTGGTGGGATGGGGGGTGGTAGGGGCCAGGGGGGGGGGTGGTGCAGCTGGGGGCTGGGGTTGGGGGCTGGGGTTGGGCAGGGGGCTGGTGGGGGGCAGGGGGCTGGGGGCAGGGGGCTGGGGGGGGGGGGCTGGTGGGGGGCTGGGGGCTGGGGGGGGGGACTGGTGCTGGTGGGCTTGGGGGGTGGCAGGGGGCTGGGGGGGGGGGCTGGTGCAGCTAGGGGTTGGGGTTGGGGGCTGGTGCAGGTGGGCTGGGGGGGGGGGGTGGAGGTGGGCTGGGGGTGGCAGGGGGCTGGTGGGGGGCATGGGGCTGGGGGCTGCGGGGGTGGGGGGCATGGGCTGGTGGGGGGCATGGGGCTGGGGGGAAGGGGGTTGGGGTTGGTGGGGGGGCTGGGGTTGGGGGGTGGTTGGGGGGGGGGGTGGTGGGGGGCAGGGGGCTAGGGTTGGGGGCTGGTGGGGGGGGGGGGCTGTGGAAGTTTGTAAGCTGGTCTCTTCTTTCTTCACCTCAAGGGTGCATCCCCATGGTTTCAATGCCCAATTTATCACTTTGATTCCTAAAGTTGAGAATGCTTGTGAAATTCACCTCTTCAGGTGAAATAACTAGATTGAGTCGAGTGATATTTTTGAGATATTCGATCCAATGAGTAATAAACCTCTATGGGACATTCCATGTTCTTGATTACAAAGTCTTGGAAGCAATTTCTGAGTCAGACTCAATCCATAAGCAGCTCCATCATGCTGAGGTGAAAAATTAGTTCTTGATTATTGAACAACCTTAAATTCCTTGTAGTACACACAATAAAAAAATGATTCCACTATTTCTAGAAGAAGATTCTATACCTGCTCACTGCATCTAGCCTTGGAGACCTTATCCAATTCAGCTCCTATATCTGAAAGAAATACTAAACAATTCGTATCCCCCACCAATAGCATCCCCTCCATTTAATAACCCCCACCCATTGCCTAACACCGCCTAACAACCCTAACATCTAACAAGTATTTAACACAAGTTACCATACTGCCCCTAGTAGTTTATTAGACACACCCCTTTACATACCCTGACCCAGCAGCACCCAGCCCCAGGACCCCTAACGCAGGTGCATCCCAGGACCCTTCGCAGCCCAGGTAGAAGACTTCCAGCCTCGCCTCACCAGCTCCTCTCCAGCCACACGTCAATAGTCAGTAATATGCAGCCCCACGTCAGGGGTGGGGGGAGGGCTGTCCAGCAGGGGGGAGGGCTGTCCAACAGGGGAGGGATGTACAGTAGGGGGGAGGGAAGTCTAGCAGGGGGAGGGGTGTCCAACAAGGGGGAGGGGTGTCCAGGCAGGGGGCGAGGCTGTCCAGCAGGGGGGGCGGGCTGTCCGGCAGGGGGCGGGCTATCAGGCAGGGGGGCGGGATGTCACGGGCTATCCGGCAGGGGGGAGGGGTGTCCGGAAGCGGGGAGGGGTGTCCAGTAGGGGGGAGGGTGTGTCACGCCGCGGTCACGTCGTGATTTGGCCCTGCTCCAGGACGACACCCTGTGGCAGTTACTCCTCCAGGACGACACCCTGCGGCGGTCACGCCGCGGTCACGCCGTGGTCACGCCGCGATCACGCCGCAGTCACGCTGCGGTCACGCCGTGGTCACGCCGTGATTTGGCCCTGCTCCAGGATGACACCCTGCAGCGGTTACTCCTCCAGGACGACACCCTGCGGCGGTCACGCCGCGGTCACACCGCAGTCACGCCGCGGTCATGCCACGGTCATCCGCGGTCACGCCGTGATTTGGCCCTGCTCCAGGACGAAACCCTACGGCGGTTAATCCTCCTTAGAGAAACATTGAATGGTTAGCTCTATAATTTTTCGTATTTCCTCATTCCTAAACTATATCTCCTCTCAGCGCTGCCTCTTATCCATCTTTCCACAAAACGTGCATAGCAGGTGGTACAAAGGCTCAATTCAACTGAAAACATTGGTTTGGAATTGTCTGGCATATTTTATTGTACATGTATCAACATAATATTTTTTCGGTAATTATTCTTTTTCCTCATCCTCTTCACATGTTGTCCGAACCAGATCATCCTCATCCTCTGCACATGTCGTCTGAACCGGATCAGCCTGTTGTGATGGAAATTCAATGTCTGCTTTTGGCTGTTTTAGATGAAATTCCTTCCATAATTCCCTAATCTCATATAGCACTCATTGGGGGGGTCTGCCGGAGGTGTCTAGGGGGGTGTCTGGGGGGTGTCTAGGGTGTGTCCAAGAGGTGTCCAGGCGGTGTCCAGGGGGTGTCCAGGGTGTGTCCAGGGGGTACTATGACACAACATTCAAGAGTGTTTTTTCTTAAATTTTTCATGTATAGGGTGATAGATTCTAGGAATGTGATGCTGGGACTTCCACCACCACATGATTTATATGTTTCCACCATTGAATCGGATGAAGGACAGTGGAAAAAATTGTTATAAAAATAGTAGAAGTTTAATAGTTGGGTGTCTTAAAAAATAGTCCACTGAGCTCATGAAAAAACATTTGAATTGCTGAATCACCCTACTATTCTCCCAACAGATCCTGATGTTGTGTAGAAATAATACTCAGTCCCATGATCCTCCAAGGGTCAAGAAAATCAGGTATAGGAAGATGAACCTACACCAAGAACAAATTTGTGTTGGACACTCTTAGATATCACACATGCAAATATAAGGAAATGGGAACCCAACCCGCCAAATGAAACCATGACCACCTTCTATCCAAAAAGATCCACCTAAAGAAGTTATTTGAGTAGACTAATCTTCTAATTAGTAACTAATATTTGACCCCGTTATTGTCATAAATTTAATAGAAACCTTATACAATTCAGCTCCTATAGCTGAAAGCAATACTAAACAATTCGTATCACCCCACCAACAGCAGCCCCTCCATTTAATAAACCCCACCCACCGCCAAGGTGTCGAACAGAACAGCTTGCAAGTCGGGTTTCATGTACTCAAAGCACACAAAATTTAGAAAAGTTATTGAACCATCCATACCGTTTTGTTTACATCCACATTTCCCAAAAACTAATTCCCAGCTCACCATAAGCTTGACAAGGATAAGATCTATCTTTTCTCCAGTTCTGATACCGCCATCACTAGCTGGTCCATTATGGACACTTAATGAGTAGGTTTTCACTGAAGGTAACCTTACACCCTATGCTACAAATCTATTCTCCTATGACAATAATGAGGAAATTTCATTGGGCCAACAGGGGGGGCTGTCCAGCAGGGGGGGGGGGGGCTGTCCAGTAGGGGGAGGGGGTCCAGGGGTGGTGTCCAGGGGGTGTCCTGGGGTTTAGGGGGTCCAGGTGGTGTCCAGGTGTGGTGTCTAAGGGTGTCCAGTGGGGGTCCAGGTGGTGGTGTCCAGGGGTGTCCAGTGGGTGGTGTCCAGGGGTGTCCAGTGGGGGGCAGGTGTGATTGCATTTCTGATAAAAAGTTCTGAAATTTGAAACCGATGAATTATTCACGTGTAAAATCTTTTTGAGTTTTCAATGGAAATCTCTGCCTTAGATACTGGTAATGTTTGTTTTTTCATACAGGGTCTCAAGCAGGAAGTTATTGTTGATTTAGTGGAACAGTGCCATGCATACAAGCGAAGAGTGGTACACTTTGTTCATTTGATATATCAAATTTTGTTTTCCTGCACTTAGAATGTTATGTGTTATCTTGTTCTATTTTTAATCATGGCTACTACTAGCATCTATTCAGACTTACTAGTTTGGTTCTTTATACATGAATCTATATCCCCTGGGAATGTATATCTTGAATATGGTATTTTATTCTCATGATTTTATTCTATGTAATTGAATCGTTTCTATACAGAATTTCATTTTTGTTGCTATGAGAATATTGTAATCCTTAATTGATGTGTAATGCCTTTGTTTAATTCTTGTTTCTATTTTTCATAGATCATGTGTGTCCAGGGGGGAGGTGTCCAGGCAGGGGGGAGGTGTCCAGGCAGGGGGGAGGTATCCAGGAGGGGGGGGGGGGGGGCTGTCCAGGCAGGGGGTGCTGCGGGGCAGGGGGGTGCAGGTGGGGAGGGTTGTCCGGGGGGGGGGGGGGGTGCTGCGGGGCAGGGGGGGTGCTGCGGGGCAGGGGGGTGCAGGTGGGGAGGGTTGTCCGGGGGGGGGGGGGGTGCTGCGGGGCAGGGGGAGGGTGCAGGTGCGGTGAAAGGGGGGGTGTCCAGGTTGGGGGGGTGGGTGCGGGGGGGGGGGGGGGGGGTGGGTGTCCAGGAGGGGGGGGGGGGGCTGGAAGGGGGGGATACAGGTGGGGGTGGGGGGTGGGGGCAGGGGGCTGTCCAGTTGGGGTGCGCAAGGGGGCTGTCTGGGGGGCATGGGGGCTGTCCAGTGGGGTGCAGGGGGGTGTTCAAGGGGGGGCATGGGGTGTAGGGGGGTGTCCAGGGGCTGTCCAGGGGGTGCAAGGGGTGCAGGGGGTGTTCAAGGGGGCTGTCCTGGGGGGTGCAAGGGGGCTGTCCAGGGGGTGAAAGGGGGGTCTACTTGTCTAGGGTCTGTCCGGGGGGGGGGGGTGGTCCATGGGGGGTGTCTAGGGGGGAGGGAGGGGTGTCCAGGGGGGGCATGGGGAATAGTAGGGGAATTTTGGAATTTTATACTGATATATATGTTTTAACTTATGGATTACAAACTGAGATTCTGGATAATCTCATCTTCCTTGATTTTAAGAAGGGCATTTTTGATCTCTGGTTGTCCATTCAATGTGAAGAACACTATGATGTTGTCCCTAGGTCAAGATAAGATTTGGGCTTTAAACATATTGTTGAAGGGTGTAATCCTGTTCAAAACATGGTCTGTAAATCTGATGTAGTTCAGTTTGTTCCTGCCTTATCTCATGCTGCTAAACATGTCAGAATTGGTGAATTGGTACCTGTTAAACCTAAATCTGGAAGTGCTGAAGATGTTGTGGTTATCAGATCACATAAACTTGGTTATCAGATCAGGGGGCAGGGGGACTAGCAGGGGCAGGGGGGCTGGCAGGGGGCAGGGGGGGGATGGCAGGTGGACTAGCAGGGGGGACTGGCAGGGGGGTGGCAGGGGGGGACTAGCAGGGGGCAGGGGGGACTAGCAGGGGGGTGGTAGGGGGCAGGGGGGACTGGTAGGGGGCAGGGGGGGGGGGGGGGGGGCTGGCAGGGGGACAAGTAGGGGGGTGGCAGGGGGGACTAGCAGGGGGCAGGGGGGGACTAGCAGGGGGCAGGGGGGGACTAGCAGGGGGCAGGGGGACAAGCAGGGGGACAAGCAGGTGGGTGGCAGGGGGCAGGGGGGGACTGGCAGGGGGTGGCAGGGGGGACTAGCAGGGGGTGTGGCAGGGGGCAAGGGGGACTGGCAGGGGGTGGGCTGGCAGGGGGACAAGCAGGGGGGATGGCAGGGGGGTGGTAGGGGGCAGGGGGCAGGGGGCAGGGGGGGACAAGCAGGGGGTGGCAGGGGGGGACTAGCAGGGGGCAGGGGGGAGCTAGCCTGGGGTGGCAGGGGGGACTAGCAGGGGGCAGGGGGGGACTAGCAGGGGAGGGGGGGGGGGGGGGCTGGCAGGGGGACAAACAGGGGGACAAGCAGGTGGGTGGCAGGGGGCAGGGGGGACTGGTAGGGGGTGGCAGAGGGGACTAGCAGGGGGTGTGGCAGGGGGCAGGGGGGGACTGGCAGGGGGAAAGGGGGTGGGCTGGCAGGGGGACAAGCAGGGGGGGCTGGCAGGGGGGGTGGCAGGGGACAGGGGGCAGGGGGCAGGGGGGAATGGAAGGGGGGTGGCAGGGGGGACTAGCAGGGGGTGTGGCAGGGGGCAGGGGGGACTGGCAGGGGGCAGGGGGGTGGGCTGGCAGGGGGAGAAGCAGGGGGGGCTGGCAGGGGGGTGGCAGGGGGCAGGGGGGTGGGCTGGCAGGGGGACAAGCAGGGGGGGCTGGCAGGGGGGGACAAGCAGGGGGCAGGGGGGACTGGCAGGGGGGGACTAGCAGGGGGCAGGGGGGACTGGCAGGGGGGGACTGGCAGGACTGGCATGGGTGTCCAGGGTCTGGGGGGGGGGGGGTCTGTCCTGGGATGGGTTCTAGGGGGGTGTCCAGGGGGTGTCCCGAGGTTTATGGGGTGTCCAAGGGGTGTGTGCAGGTGGGGGGGGGGCAGGGGGAGGGGGTGTCCTGGGGTTTAGACTAACTTACTTACATATCATTCTTAAATTTTAGTTCTATATCATGTAGTATAATTATGAGTTCATATTTCCTCATGAACTGAATATTTAGAAGTTAAAAATAATCTATATATTTTAGTTGGATTACTATAAAAATAAAGATTTATTGTAATCATGAATTGTGCATAAGAAAAATTTATGAATTAAACTAATTTTATAATTAATTTAGTAGGTTTCATTTGTATTGCAAGCATGATAACTAAATTAAATTTTGTGTGGTTTTAGATGACTCAATTTGTCTAAGTTATATATTGATTTATTAGATTATGATATATTTTCTTCTATTGGAGTAGTGTCACATCATTCATATATTCATGCCATTCATAATGTCTTTTATTTTGTAATTTTTTCATTTTACGGTTGTGGAAATGAAGGTATTTAAATGATGATCCTTGAAGACAAATATTGAAGTGGATTCACTAGGGCATGAGTTTGACAAAGGATTCTTTGGCTTGGAGTTGCTTATAGTTGTGATGTGCTACTTTGGAAAGGTTGTAGAATCTATGAATTTATTGTGAAGGGTGAACTTGCTGCTTTAATAAGTTTTTTTTTTCATATTCTTCCTGCCTATTTTTTTGATTCGTTTTTTCTTGTGAGCTGAGTTAAAAGTTGAAATGTATTGCAGGTGGGGGGGGGGGGGGGGTAGGGAGAGGGTGTGCAGGTGGGGGGGGGGGGTAGGGGGTGTGCTGGTGCAGGGGGGGGGGGACTGGTGCGGGGGGGGGGGGGGGGGTGTCTGCAAGGCAGTGGGGAGGAGGGCAGGGGGGGGGGGGTCTGTAGGGCATAGGGGAGGGGTGCAGGAGGTGTTCAGGGGGTGTCTAGGGGGTGTCCAGGGGGGTGTCTAGGGGGTGTCCAGGGGGGTGTCCAGGGGGGTGTCAGGGGGTGTCAGGGGGGGTGTTAGGGGGGTGTCAGGGGGGTGTCCAGGGGGTGTCCAGGGGGTGTCCAGGGGGGTGTCCAGAGGGTGTCCAGGGGGTGTCCAGGGGGTGTCTAGGGGGTGTCCAGGGGGTGTCCAGGGGGTGTCCAGGGGGTGTCCAGGGGGTGTCGAGGGGGTTGGGGGTATTTTTTTATATATGTGCACACCCTATATCCACGATTTTAAACCGTGGCTATTGGTTTATTGCCACAGTTTTTAACCGTGGCTATAGACCTAACTCCACGGTTTCCAACCATGGCTATAAAGCCTGTCCGGCCTCTAGTATAGTCACGGTTGAAACCGTGGAATTAGGTATACAGCCACGGTTAGAACCATGGCTATAGTTATATATCCAGGGTTTGGAACCGTGGCTATAGGTTTAGGCCTATAGCCACGCCAAACTTAGCCACGGTTCCAGGAACCGTGGCTATTACCTATAGCCACGGTTTGAGGGCCTATAGCCACAGTTTAGAACCGTGGCTATTGCCTAAATTTCCAGTAGGGATGCTTTAGCATTGACAGCACCAGGCGAGCCAGACGTCGTTCGAGGTACCATTTTCTTGTTTTCTACCACGGTGTATGCCTTGTTTGATTCAGGAGTGACACACTCCTTCATATAACCTACCCTTGTCCATGCTTTGGGACTTGAGGTAGAGAGGCTTCCAGTGCCCTTGGTGTTGACTACGCCAGTTGGAGGTCGAGATGACTTTTTTGAAGTATGTAGAGACTATGAGCTAGTGTTGGGGAAACACCACTCTTGAGGAGATTTTCTATGTTTACGAATACAACCATATGATGTCATCCTCGACATGGATTGGTTGTATTCAGTGTAGGCTATCGTGGATTGCTTCAGGAGGCAGGTTGTGTTCTTCGATGCGGATGGAGAGCCAGTTGTGTTTGTTGGTGAGTGAGACCCTCTGATGGGTCAGAGGCGTGTTCTATCCTTATCATCCATGATGGCCGATCAGATGCGAAGTTCTTTAGAGGTTCAGCAGTTGGCATTTCTTAGGGCCGTAAAAGAGTACCCTGATGTCTTTCCAGAAGAGTTTGTAGCATTACCCCCTCGATGAGAGATCGATTTTGGGATTGAGCTACAACCAGGAGTGTCTCCTATCTCTATGTCTCTATATAGGATGACCCCTTTTGAGTACAAGAGCTACGTATACAGTTTGATGGTGTGTTACAGTGCGGTTTTGTTAAGCCTAATGTGTCACCGTGGGGTGCACCCGTTTTGTTCGTGAAGAAGGCTTGCGACAGTTTGCGATTTCATATCGATTATCATCGCTTAAACAAAGTGACAGTGGAGAATCACTATCCTCTTCCGCGTATTGATGATTTATTCGATCAGCTGAAGGGTGCAAGTTGGTTCTCAAAGATCGACTTGCGGTCGGGATATCATCAGATGCGTGTGAAGGATGAGAATATCCCAAAGACTGCTTTCTGTTGTTGTCATGGGCATTATGAGTTCGTTGTAATGCCATTCAGTGTGACGAATGCTCCAGCTGTGTTCATGGGATTGATGAACGTTGTGTTCTGTGAGTTCCTGGACAAGTTCATGGTGGTTTTCATCGATGACATCCTTGTGTACTCCACCTCTTAGGAGGAGCAGACAGAGCATCTACACGTCATTTTGGGAGTTCTTCGTCGACATCAACTGTTTGGGAAGTTGTCTAAGTGTGAGTTTTGGGCTTGAGAAGTCTGTTTCTTGGGGCATGTTGTGTCCCATTAGGGAGTAGCTGTGTATCCATCGAAGATAGAAGTAGTTGTGTCTTGGGAAGTCCCCAAGATAGTGTCAGAGGTGCGAAGTTTCCTTGGTCTCACAGGATACAACATGAGATTTGTGGAAAATTTCTCTCGAGTTGCGACTCCTATGGCAGCTTTGACCAGGAAGGATCATGCGTTTATATGGACTGATCAGTTTCAGGCAGCTTTCAAGTATCTAAAGGAGAAGTTAGTAAGTGCTCTAGTTCTCTGTCTTCTAGCTGAGGGAGTTCAGTTTGATGTTTTCTGTGATGCTTCACATCTGGGATTAGGATGTGTTCTAATGCAGTAAAGACCAATTGTTTCTTATGGGTCTCAACAGTTGCATCATCATGAACGTAACTATGCCACCCATGATCTTGAGTTAGCAGCCGTGGTGTTTTCCCTAAAGTTGTGGAGTCATTACCTCATTGGTGGGCGCTTTGTGGTTTTCACTGATCATAAAAGCCTGAGGTATGTTTTCTCCCAGCATGACTTGAATTTATGACAACGTCGGTGGATGAAGTTCTTATAGGAATGCGACTTCAAAATATCGTATACACCTGGAAAGGGAAATGTTGTATCTGATGCGCTGAGTAGGAAGTCACGTGGTGATGCATTGCGTGAATTTGGTGATTCCTAGAGAGTAATGGAAGAACTGTCAGCATTACATCTTGATATGAGAGAAGTTGGGGGTAGAGGTTGTATTTTTCAGATAACAGTGTAGTCATATTTGGTGCAGCAGGTGTAAGAGTCCCAGTTAGAGGATCTAGAGGTGGAGGTCTGGAGAGACCGAGTTATTTTTAGCGAGTCCCTTGATGGTTGGTCTGAGGATGAACAACACCAAGTGTTGTATCATGGAAGGATATTTGTTCCTTTGACAATATGTGAGACAGTTCTTAGAGAGTTCCGTATTTCTTCTTTAACGGTGCATCCTGGCATGACAAAAATGTACCGAGCCTTGAGGAGTCAGTTTTGGTGGCCTAGGCTGAAGCGTGCGGTTGCAAAGTTTGTGTCTCGATGTTTGGTCTGCCAGAAGGTGAAGGCCGAACACCGTGTTCATGGTGGTCAGTTCCAGCCATTAGATATTCCCCAATGGAAGTGGGAGGACATCTCAATGGACTTTGTTACTGGTTTACCTCGAGCTCCGGGAGGACATGATGTTATTTGGGTAGTAGTGGACCGTTTAACGAAATCATCTCACTACATAGCAATCAAGGAGTCAAGCTCAGTGGAAGTTTTATCGAGGAAGTATTTGGAGGAGGTGGTGAGACTTCATGGAGTCCCAAGGATGATCATTTCTGATCAAGATCCTCGTTTTACCTCTAGGGTGTGGAGAGGTCTCAAGAATGCTTTTGGTTCTCAGCTATGCCTTAACACTGCTTTTCATCCTCAAACAGATGGTCAGACAGAGCGAACCATCCAGACTCTTGAAGAAATGTTATGCTCTTATGTACGGGATTTTGGAGGTTCATGGATGAGGCACTTACCCTTGGTGGAGTTCTCTTACAATAATAGTTTTCACTCCACCATCGATATGGCACCGTTTGAAGCCTTGTATGGCCGTCCATGCTGTTATCCGTTGTGCTGGACTGGGGTCAGAGAGTCAACAATTCTCAGACCGGAGCTAGTGAAAAATACAACAGAGATGGTTCAGGTGATTTTTGAGAGAATGAAGACTGTACAAGATCATTAGAAATCATATGTTGATCAAAGGAGGAGATCCTAAGAGTTTGATATTGGGGATCACGTGTTTCTGAAGGTGACTCCCCGTTGTGGGCAGCGAAGGTTTGGTCGTGGGAGTAAGCTTTCTCCCCAGTTTGTTGGGCCTTTTGAGGTCTTAGCTCATGTTGGAGCTGTAGCGTATCGAGTAGCACTTCCCCCATAGATGAGCCAGATACACGATGTTTTTCATGTATCAAAACTTCGTCGTTATCTTCATAATGACTCTCACGTCATCGATTGGGGAGAGATCGATATTGATGGTGATGTGATCTTTGAGGAGTGACCTATGTGTTAGGTTCTGAGGCCCGCAGCGGAAGCCAGTGGGCTTGGGATTTTAAAATTTTTCATCTGCGAGACGATGGAACTTGTCGTTGTTGATGATCTGAGCCCCGAAGAGGTCCGAGGATCTCGCGTAAATTATTAAGAGCACAAATTAAAATGAAAAACGTACCCGTTTCATATCCAAATCTGCGGTCAACTACAACTAGTCGATGGTGATCTTCGCTTGAAGGATCCAAAGAAGGATCCCTCTAAATCGTCCACATGCGCTCCAAAAATCCACTAGAACGTCGATCGTCGAATTCTGGGTGCTAGCGCGATGATCCGACAATGCTTTCGACGTTCTGACGATCACCGCATCGAGATCTCTTCGATTCTTGAGGAAGAACTTGATCCAAACTCTTGGATCATCAGATTCTCTCTCTAGGAAGCGGGAGGAGAGAGAGACTCTCAATTTTCATTTCATACAAAGGAATAAATAGTGAATTGCACAACATAAGAGAGAGCCTCCTCTTATATTTATAGAGACGTTGATAAATACCCGGTAGGGTTCCCCAACCCCCGTTTATTTCAACGTTCACTAAATAAATAATTTTGACAAAGTTAACTGCACTAATATTATTTATTATTTTATCACATACTTGTAATATATATATAATATATTACGTGATAAAACCGAGTTATTTAACTCGACTCGCTATCCCGCTTAATATTAAACAAACCTTGAATATTAAAATAATATTCATTCAATTAATATTTTTCTCGTATTTATTAAACTTGTAAATACATTAAATAAATTCAATCCCAAATACTCATAACTTGAATATTAATGAATATATTTAATTCTTTTGGTGATCGATAACTTGGAAAACACTCGGACCCCGTGGCGGGGCCCACTATGTCCATATACATATTCGATTGAATAGGGAGAATTCTTGAATATGCTATTGTCTGTGACCCTCTAGGCCCTTACCTCGATAGTAGTGAATAAAATCCAAAGACCAAGAGCGGATTCTAGCAACCCATCATGACCCCTACAGAGATAAGGATAGTCATAGCAATGACTACTATCCTATGAACACTGAATGTGTACTATAATCTCTTTTTCATTAAATATCTCATAAAGCAGGACACACTCTTGTGTCATTATCCATATCTTGCTTTATTATTTGTTGAACCATCCAGATGGATTTTCCTTTCTATTGCTTTGGCCAAAGACTTATGAAGGCAGCACCATCCTGATCAACCAGGCCTGAGATATACAACTTCCTAAACTTGGAAGTGACAAATCCTTTCTTGACCATTCAACCAATGTCATACCACCAACGATGCACCCAACACAAACTATATCTCCACAACATCACTGCCATGGTTTTCGTCTTGCATCAAAGTACTTAATCAAATGATATACATTGGTAATGGTATCAAGTCAGGAGACCAATACACATGTTTGTAGATGGGAACAACCAATGACACCCATATCACGTGGTGTTCCTATTGACAGGCCTGTCCTCATAATCTCACAACTAGAGATCACCAAGTGAGAACTTCATGAGAAGAAGTTTCAATGCTTATGAACCCCCAACACCTGATAGTCAGACATCTACTGTGTCCAGTCAGTAAGATGTATCTAGACCATATAACATTTATTTAAGATTAATGTCATAGTGTCTTGAGGTTCTCATTATAGCCTGAGATCTGCTATAACCTCTCGACATGACAATTAACCTTTGGACATTACCATTATAATAGTGGGCGTAGAAAAGTATACACTATAATAGTAAGATAACATCATGCATATTTAACTGTACACATGATATGGTAATCAAAAGTACTTTATAGTTGGGTCCAGGGCACCCACTATTTCAACACTCCCACTTACACTAGAGCCAACTTGCTAACTAAACTTAGTATCTACTCACATGATAAATATCATGCTTCTGCCAAGTAATGGCTTTAACTGCTGGGCCTACCACGTTTTCGCCACATAGCATATCTGTTGTATGTGACCTCATCTCCTTGAGTAAAACTTCTCAAGATAAGGTATCCCCAAGTATATTACTTTTTTCCATTGTCATAACTTGACAAATTGGCTAGTAAGAACATCATAATTTACATTATGATAATAATTTTCTCACTAGGTGCGAATCCAAGAACTGGAACAAATCATTGTGATTTATAACTGCTTCTTAGCTGCCTTAGAAGCTGCAACGTACTCGGTATTTGTAGGCATGGATACCACTAGCTTTTATGAGCTTGAATCGCTCATCTCCTTTTCCTAACTGTGATACTTGATCATATTGATCTAAGGATTACTAGTATGTGTCCCACCATAACTAGTATACCTTCTTCTCCTCATACCGGGTACTTATCATTTGTACTCATCGAAGTACAAGATGATAGTTCTGACTACACCATTTACAGTGCTCCAGGATATAATTGATATTTTTCTACTATAAAGAATATTCTAGAAATATCAATTATTGTACATATTATAGAATGTGTGATTGATCCATTGCAAAAGCATATGGTATCAATTCACAACATTAATCTCTACCCATGCTCCGAACATGTTAACCTGGAGAGATTAAGCCATGTGAAATTGGCAACAATTCTGAACTTGAATTGTTCCAACTTGTATTTTTCAATACAATGTCACTATATGTACGATTGAATAGGACCAAGAAACCTTTAGATCTACCTCAGTGGATCCTTTTCCCTAGAACTCAGGTTGCTACTTTAAGTCAATCATTGGAGAATTGCTTTTACCCTGGTCTTATCTAACAGAAAGACCAAGATCTATTTTCCATATGTTTCCGAACATATTTCACTTAGAAAACATTGGCTCTCCTACTAACCTTTGGTAGAAACAAGGCAAATATTCATTTATAATGTATTCTCTAAGATCTTGTTGCTTACTTTAATCCAAAATTGGATTTCAGTAACTTGCAACCCTTATTGGCATCATATGATGCCATCATCTATTTCTGGTTGCGTCGTATAGACACCTTCCATGAGAGATGATCTTGACATCCAATGACCAATAAAACGATCTTAGAAGTTAGCTATGACAAGTAAAATTCTAATATATTTAGGCATATCGACTTGGTTTAACCAATCAAGCCTTATTGGTACCAGGCTTGTACCATCCATGTATCATATCAATTGAATACCCACCGCAGTATTCAATTTATAATCCCCTTTTCAATTTGATACATGGAATCCATTATTGAATTTTAATTGATATTTTCAATCTTAGCTTATTTCCATATACTCCTTACTTGTAGGAATTATTATTCTTAATGCATAATTTGTCACCAGCCGCGGTGAATATAAATCCATCACCATGGTTTCATCCTTCCTACGCAGTATGTGTCATTGGAACATTACTATCCCCATGTACTTGTGGACTTGTTCCTATACAAACCATTTGTGCATCTTGAGCATTGAATAAATCCAAGTTAATTCATCTCCCACCATCTCTAATAGTGGTGTGCACCCTTATATAGAAATGTATTCTAATACTTGACTACATCTTTTCTATCTTAGGGATTTATGTAATATCCTAAGAAACTGTTAGGATAATTACTTATATGCACCATGTGTTCAGTTTGATGCATGTTTGTTTATATCTTAACAAAATCTTTACATCCTTACACATGATCTATGACATAATTTTTTTTCATCATACTATTACTTTTATGATATCCATTCGTCATTTTAGTTGGCATATTGGTTACGGGTTTATGCTGTTATTTTCAAAGCACATCTTGAAATATAATGGAAGTTACTATAGGGTTTAACATTGATATAACTTACATCATGACTTTGATGTATAAAATGTGCATTTATGAATTACTCCACGCTACATTTTTTTGATCAATGTTAACATGTAAGACTTCATCATCGATCCTACTTAGGAACATCAATACAATGATGTAGATAAGGTAACATGCGTTTAGGAATTACTCCACGCTACATTATCATGATCGATGAGTGCTTGGTCAAGACATTCTTCGGTATGATGGCACGAAGCAACTCATATCTTCCGACCAAACATATACTTCACTATTACATTCCTTAATGACTTAAAGGAATCTTATGAAGTATATTTACCTCTTGCTTTCTTTGAAATATTTCATACTCTTTTGTTGAACTAACCTCAGAAGCTTTGTGGCATACCTTTATTGTTAAAGGTTTCTTTGTCTAAACTAAAGATGTCAACAATACCAAAGGTGTTTAGCTATACTGAGCCTAAATACCATACTGGGTATTTTCTTGATGTCCACTTTTAGTTTTACTTGACAAAGAATCATATTTCCACAACTGGGTAGCTCTTACATTTTATATTCATCATGTATTTCCATTGATTCAAGTAGTAGTGAACTATTTGTTGAGTATGTTACCACAAACAACATTCATTCCAAAACATGGAATAATGTCTCATCATGTCCAAATGAGCACATGAGATAAATGTTTTTGGTTATACTCAACAACTTGTTCAATTTGAGTCAAGTACTTGTCAATTTGAAGTTTTGAGTTTCTCATCACTGACTTAGGAATCACCCTTTATCATCTTCTTAGAGAATACACTTTACTTTTAGTAATGTTTATCTACTTACTTGGTTACTGTATTTCAATAAATATATGTGAAAAGAATATTGTATTTAATACCCAAGAAGTATGTGAGAAATAATACTTTTATTTGATGAATATTAACTGAACGAGAAGTGGGTACTTGCTTCTAGTATTTCAGTTTTTAAACTTCTATAAATTTATTTCTAATATGTGATGAAAATAACCTCCCATTAAATAACCAACCACTTTTATTTGAAGGACATGATGAAGGTTCTTTTGGAATAACTTTCCATAGACCTTTTCGCCTTGTCATTCAATGTATTCACCATAAGAATAAAAGATGGTGTTATCTCTAATATTCTTATTACTTGGTGAATGCTACCTTAAAGTTAATGAAGCGCTCACTCTATACCGTTCATTTGTACCCTTAAACAAAACTAGATTAATTGGGTGTAAAAGGTATAAGAATGGGATGACATGAAAGAGTGTGAACTGTCTTTCATTTCACACAAACCGAGTGCGACCCTCACATTCAAATATCACTTAGATTTCTCCTTGAAACATCTTGGAGATGAGACTAGATGTAACATCATCCATGTCTTGATGTAGCGACCATAACTAAAATCAGATGTTGATGATAACATTATGACAGAACCATCATATGCTTAATTCATGAGTCTCCTGTAAGCAGTTTTACACCCTCGCTTGCTGAGGTGGCTTAACAGGTTGGGACTCAAGTACCTTGAATTTCTATTATGGTAGTAATGTGCGCAAGCGCCTATACTACACTTGGAATTTCATTCTTGTTTGGACATTAAATTTGTCCAATATTTATCACAGTTTTATTGTGGTATTGCTTGTCATTCTCTACAAATATACTTTAGCAGATTGTACTTTTATGTGATTACCTAATGTGACATTACTGATTATTTAATCATTAAATGTCTCCCACTAATTTTTCGAATTCTAGGAACTCTCTGTACTAGAATCGAAATACTCTTGAGTATTCTAGTAGCAAGGATCCCAGAACCTCCCTCATAGTCTACAAGATATGACTACGCCACTACTCGGAGGGTCCAAGGTAGGCTTTTGGCTGGCCAACCACATTAACTCACGGTTCCTTGATCTGTTGAGTGAAGTCACAACTTCAAAAAATCATTTACTGATTTACTCAACACTTGCCTCTAAAATTACAACAAGCTAGTTATGACTATTTCTTTACTGTAATTTTACTTAAGTCGATCCACCACACGAATAAGAACTCCCCGGTAGTAAGAGGAACCCTCAGCTAAGGCATGACTGACACCTTGAACACCCGGTTTTGTTCAAACCTGAATGATGGAAGGCTGTTTGTGACTTAATATTTTCTTTGAGGTTTTTATTGGTTTTCTCTCTCGAAGAATGTAATCCATTTCTATTAAACTTGTTCATCTATGTTGTCGCGCTCACAACTGAACTTTAATAGAAAAACATACGCCGTTTCTTTATGCATTTTATTATCTATTATTTTATGTATTTTCCCACTATTCTAAAATGCATAAAATAATAAATAAATGCATAAAGGCAAACTACTACCCGACTGGTCTTGAGCATCTAAACGACCTAAGGGCGTCGTACCTGAGGCGAAACTTGACTCATGATGTAGCTTTCCCTCTATCTTGTATGATCGCTTCACATCTGGAACATCGCCCTGTCATGGTGGGGTCCACGTCACGTCTTGGAGTATCGTCTCATCTTAGCGGGGTCGTCTTGCATTGTCTTGATCAACGTGCACCGCCTCGACTTGGTGGGGTCCACATCACACGCCGTATTCGTCCGAAGTACAAAATTACTCACGCGCAGGTGAGGGAAACTAGTGGGATAAATATACATCGGGTAAAAATTTGGGCATGCAGGCCCTTATACATTTTAACCCAAAATAAAAGATGATGTGCATACCGTTTATTTAATTAATTACAATCATCGCATGCAGTTAAATAAATAATTAAATAAATAATTAAATGCAGACATACAAGGGTCAATGCTCAAGACCAGAATGTGGGTAAAATAAAGCGCGATAAAATTAAAAAATGTATTAATTAAGTATGAGACTTTATTTAATTAAATTAAATGAATTAAATAATTCAAATAATTTAATAAATTATCGGTCTGTTAATTAATTTAATTTTAATTCCAAAATTAAATTAAATTAACTTAATTCAATTTAATACTTAAATTGAATTAATTTTATTCGGGTATTAAAATTTTTATTGGTTAAACCATAAATTAATATTTTAATTAATTAATTAATTAAATTAATTAATTATATTAATTATGGAAAAAAAATCACTGCAACATCGAGCAGGCCCAAAGCGGGTCACGCTAAATCCGCGCAAACCCATTTTGGGCCATGCAATGCCTACACTTGACATTTCAGGGTGTGATGTAAGTCTGCTCAAATTAATTTTGAATTTGACCAAACTGTCCAAACCTTTTATGGGCTAAAACGGGTCGAGCCGTTTCTGGGTACCTGGCAGCGGATGCTAGAGGCGCTGGCGGTTCCAGCACCTGAAACGGTGCAGTGGCCGGGCTCTAGTGCATGCCTTTAGGGGGAGTCGACTGGGAGGAGCCCACCCATGGGTGGAGGCTAGGATGGCCGAGAGTGGCCGCGACCTGAGTGGCGTGACCGCCTGAGCTTGGCGTCTGGAGGTCCACCCAGTAGAGCAGCGGTCTCTGCTGCTCGGCATCCTGTGGGAGGCCGAGACTTGGCCTCATGGGCGGTGCGCCGACGAGCAGTGCCGACCGGAAAGACAACCTTCACCCTTTGGGTAGCGCCACGCGGGGCCTGCTGCGGTGGCACGGGGTGGCTCTGGGGAAGACGGCCGGAGGTCGATGTGGGTGGCGCCGACCCTCTGCGGACATGGCTGGGAGACAGCCGGGGCGCCCTGTGACTAGTCAGCTGTTGCATGGAAGGTGCACCGGTGCTGCCGCTTCAGAGGAGGGCGATCTGGGTGGGAGGTCCGGGCAACGGAGGGACTCCAGGTGAAGGCCGTGACGCCTGCTACGTCGCCTCTTGGTGTACTACGGTTGGTGCGACAAGGGAAGGAGGCTGGGGTGCCTTGTACAGGGGGAGGAACCTGGCTTGTAGGGCCGGTGTTGTGCGGTGTAGCAGGTCGTCGGGGAGCTCGGCCGGGGGGGGGGGGGGGTCCGCGGGCTTCGCGCCGCGCTGGGAAGAGGGGTCCGCTCGGACCCCTACAATCTTCCTTTTTTTCAGCTTTTCTTTCCACACGCCAGCCACATCTTGTTTTTTTAAGACTTCTTTTGAAGTCATTCCTTCCCTTTTTTTTAAATGAGTCAAGTCCACACCTTTCTTTTAAGTCAAGTCATCTCCATTATTTAAAAAAGCCTACTTAGGATTTTAAATTAATAACAATAAAATTATTATATTTAAATAATAATTTATTCTTATTATATTATTTTAATAATAAAATAAGTATTATTATAATAATAAAACTAGTACTTCGCCCGTGCAAATGCACGTGACTATTCAATTTTCTTTCAAATTTTCTGGTTCTACGTCATTCAAAAAATAATTGTAATGTCGTTGTACTCAATATAATGTTTAGAATAAAATGATGATAATGAAGTGAACGGGGTGCCCGTGACATGAGGAAATGAAGTGAAGACTAATTATGATGGATATGGAACATGATGGAATGGAAGAGTTGGAGATAAGAGATATAGATGAAACAAAAGGTGGAGGTGGAGGCAAAGTTGGAGGAAAGAGGAGAGATTGCGATAAATGGTGGAAGGCATCCTAGTGAGTTTCAAGGTTTTTGAATTTTGAACGGAGTTTATGGGATTGAGAAGATGTTGGGGTGAGGATTAGTAGGAATCATGATTTCATTCATTTTGATGTCTTTGAAAGGTAATATAGTTTGGAGTTCATATTTTTAATCTATCATCATCATAAATAAATTTCACTTTATGATGTAAATATTATCACACTCTTGATTTAATTTCATAGGAATTTTTAACATACATATATATATATGCCGTTATGTCTAGAAGAATACCAAAATAGTCCAATTATAGGTCATTTGATAATTGAGTTGTAACTAATCAAGGGAAAGAATCAATAATTTTGGGGGGAAATAGGTCATTTGATAATTGAATTTGATCACTTTATATTATAAAATTTATTATTACATGGTGATATTTAATTAATCATATAATATGTTATATTTATATTCATATCTATTCTATTTTTAAAAAACAATGAAAGTATTTTTAACCATGTCACATATTAAAACAATCATCCAAATTCAAATCATGTGATATCACCATAGATTTCAACTTACGTTTGACCTCCATGTATGTAAATAAAAAACATTAATTCCACAATCCCATGAAAATTGATCAATATTTGAGACCTTATCTATGCAGGGATGAGAAAAATTTAAGTATGTCCGACATCTAGAGATCACCCACTGATCTACACCTTTTCATCTTTTCTGATGCTCCATTGACTTTTCCCCCGATATCAATATCCCATAATGGAGATAAATCCTACTGAAGCCCAACATCATCTTCTGAAAATACTACCTTGACAAGGCTTGGAAAATCTATTCAAAACATAGTAGTCATTAAATTATTACACTAAAAAGAACTAAAATCAGTCACATAAACAAGCAGACCCATTTAAACAACACAACATCACATGAAACTCCTAATGATGATAGAAAAAAATGTATAGATAACACTTCAGAACATAATTTCTCATCAAATTATCAATGAGGAAATGAAATGAAAATAGTTGTGCAGAAAAAAATTGTAGAGAGAAGAAACTAAGTAACAAAACTAAATGAAAATGAACACACCCACCCAACCAACCCACCCAACCAACATAAGACATAGTAAAAATATATGTACTAACAATTTTCTTAAAAGCTCAAAAGATATGAATTTTTTTACCCTCTTTATGCTACTCAAATTCTATAAACCACCAAAATGTTTCATGGTTTTTGGGAACGTTGAATGTAATTTTATTAAAAGTATAGTAACCTAGAAGTGTTTGGTATGGAAATAAATGTTTAAATTTATTGAATGTAACAATAATGATAGGAATCTATTCACTTTTTTGTAATGGTAATGTAAAGTTTCATAAATATCATTCAATATGAAAGGTAAATTAATATTTTTGCTACAGATATTACAACACATAACCAATTGTACATTAGATCTTCTTTTATAGTAAATGAGAAAGAAAGCGAGACAGATAATTGAAAAAGCTTCAAACCAAATATAAAAAACTCATTTACCACTTTTCAGTTCATTTACTCATAATGATTTTAATTTAACAAAAATATACTCATGGGAAGAAAATGCATACCATTACATTTAATTACCTCTGGAAAATATATGTGTAGATAGTTGAGAAAGGAAATGTACTTGGGACTCATAGATTGCAATCTCAATGCAATGAATCATGGAGTAGTATTGCTTAAGTTGGCCCTGGGTATGTGGTTCCTATAGAAGTAATTCTTGATGCCATTACGACTCTCTATAGCTTCAAGCACCAGAGCATTATCTATTGTTAACCAGTCAAACTATTGAATTCTGTCAACTTAAACAGTTTTAGGGGTAATAGGGTTCAGAGTAAACCATGAATGCATGCCAACATAAGTTTTATTATCAGTGATGGCCTAAAAGTCTATTTTTTCAGTTCTAAGAGATGACTGCACATCAGAAGCAACCAAAACGGAAGAATCCAGAATGTTATGAATAGATGGGACAAACTGGCAGTGATATTTGTCTTAGAGAAATGATAGAAACTCAGGGAGACACAAATATTTGTCTGCATTTGAATTGGAGGAATATTAATCAGTAAAGAGCAAAGAAAGACAGTGGATACCTCTAGGAATGGGACTTGCTTTAATGTTCTTGTTTTTCAAGTCATCCAATTTTGATTCCTTAAATTATTTTTCATCCTCCTCCTTCACTTAAAATTCAAATATATTGACATAGAAGGTTGGAAAAAATACATGCATGCATGTAAATATACATATATATATGTATGTAAGTATAGAGAGTATAGGGAGGGATAGCAGGGGATGATTTTTTTTTTCAGATAAAGATATTCTAATTTCTCTTAATAAAGCAAGGAAGGAAATATACAGTTCAAAAAGCTAAGCATAGACCCATCCCAGTTTTCCAGTAGGCTAAATAAAGTGAAACATGATGTTATATTCAACCAATAATGAAAAGAAGACATTAAAAGGATATGATTCCTAGTCATGAATTCAAAAAGCTAAGCAGAGATCCATCCCAGTTTTCCAAACATGAACATCATTATTAATTCCATCACATTAACAGATGAAAATATCAAATAGATAATCAATATGGAGAACTTAATAATCTTACATATGATGTAGTGCAGGATTTCCAGGTACCAACATCAACTGAACCACTGGTTTTTCCGTGAAAAAAAATCTTATTCAATGCAAACCCATATCCTAAAATTAATAGAATTCACACATCAAAACCTATAGAAATAAAAAAACACCAGTAATACATCATCATACAATAAACGAATAAAAAAATATAGTATGAATTTACAAGAAAAAATGTAGTATGAATTTAAAATAAAGGAATAATCAATATAATAGAAATCAATAAGTATGAAGAGATATGAAATATATTTGGTAGAAGTAAAAAATAAAGTAAAACATGATCCACTACACCAACATAAACTAATATCTCTTCATACTTATTTTGAATAATGTTTCTTTAATCCATAGCAAGAAAATTCTTTCATGTCATACATGTTAAAAGAAAACATTACATTCAAAACGTTGTAAAAATAAAAAATTTACTTGTTTTAAAGAATGTTTCTTTAAAAAGATTATATTTCAAACTATTGAAAATTAAGGCAATGGTAGTGAAAATGAATTTAAAAAAAATCCTTTATAGGTAATAAAATTACTTAAACAATCTTATATATTATGTAAAACATTATTTATTTTATTGAAGGGGGAAGTAGAGAAAACGTTTAGGGGGGCCTAAAATGATGCAGGCCAAGGGAGTCCCCAATTACAAAATAAGCACATCCTGAGGGGAGGGAGCCAGTTATGGAGTACACCTTTAGAGAAGAGTCGGAAGGCGCCTTGGAGGCGAGGAATTCAGCTACACTATTCCCTTCGTGCCATGTTTGAGTAATAACCATCCTGCTGGTGATGAACTTCTTGCAATTACGGATCACATAAGAAATCTTCCACGGAGTGGGAGAGAGACCCTTGAGAGAGTCGCAGATAATTTTTGAATCCGATTCAACGACCGTTAAGGTGATGACTTTAGAATGACATAGGGAAAGGCCACTGAGGATGGCATTAGATTCTGCACCCAATGAATCACCTTGGCCATAGTAAGAACAGAAAGCAAGATGCACAGATCCATTGAGATCACAGACAACACCTCCACCCCGCATGATGCCGCCACCACATGAGCTGTCCGTATTGATTTTAAGGCCGTAGCGCGGGGGAATCCAATGGATCCAGTGGCCATGGGGATAGTCCGTGGGAATATAATTCTTATTCAACACAATATTATCCAGGGAAAGAAATGATATTGTAACATAACCCTTACCATTTGGTAACTTTAGAATTGTAAGACCCATTAAATAATAACTTCAGATTAAACTAAAAATATAATGAAAACAAAGATATTAAAGATATAACATATCCAATGGATGTTTATATTCCACATAAACATAAATAGTTTCATAACATTGTACATGTATCAAAGAAACAATATTGATATGAAGAACCCTTACAGTTTTGTTAATCTCTAAATCAAAATATCATAAAAGGGTGAACCATATATTGATTTTTAAATCCACATATTTTCATGAGATGTATCATAAAAGAAATTAATTTAAAGTACATAGATCACACAGAAGAAACAAGTGGTGGATATGGAATGTGTCTCATAGAAATGAAAGTGATACAAGAATCTAATACCTCATGTCTTCTCTTATTTTGTGAAAGTTAAATCCCCCTTTATAATACATGGAGATTTAGTATAAATATATTATATAATAATACACATATATATCATACCACATATGATTTAATTTTAATATCTTATCACTCATTTTTTCAATAATTCTTCATTAAAATAAAAGTTCTTGGTGATAACTACTTCATTCTTTAGGCAAGATTCAATTTGGAAGCTCTAGTACTTATACGTTGATCATTGTTACATCATTGATTTTTTTAATAATTTAATGAATATTATATTTAATCATTATATATAATTTTATGACTTCTCATATAATGTGTTGATGAAAAAATGATTTACATCACTTCACGGAGAGGGTAGTCTGTATGTACACATAGACGATGTTTCAAATTTTAAATGGATGGAACAAAATAAAAGTAATTAATAATTCACCATTAAAAGCTATAATAATACCATTTATATCATTTAAATTACATAAATACATCATTATATCTATCAATTTGAATTTGTGATGAAAAATGAAACACATCGCTTTGGGAAAGAGGTAGTTTGCACATATGCACGAGCAATAGTTTCATTTCTCATTTAATAGAATGTAGGTTAATAAGGGTTTATCCATCATAATAATAAAAATTAAATATAATTTAGATATCAAATTAATTATTTTATAATGGATACCATAGATTTATAGGTGGCATAAAAAGAAATAAAATATAATGTACTCAGTAAATAATTTTACATCTTCGTTGACAAACCTCTTTTGGTATTCACTTTATTCCTTGAAAGTGAGGTATTTTGGCAAGAATAGAAGCATTAGGATGTGTATAATGAAGATATAATGGTACTAGGGACATTAATGTATGATATATAAGGATTAAACTTTCTAAATAAGGGAGAATAAGTGGTTTCATTTTATAATTGAGTTAAAGGCACACTTAAAATTTATTAAAATTTTAAATAATATATATATATATATATCATAATCCTATAAAGTGGGAAAAAGTAGAAAAAAATTAGATGATAAGATGTTATAGGGTTTAAATAAACTAAAAAAATAACATTTATAATTTTTTACACATTTTAATCCATACATCCTAGTTAAACCTATTTTAACTCATTTAAATGACTATAGTGATAACTTAAATTATTATAATGAAAATTAATTTATATGAACAAAAATAAAAGGAAAAATCTAATGAATTCATAAATTATGATTCAAATTTTTTAATCCAGTATATTAAATTCAATTTCTATAGGTTTTAGAAATACATTAAATATAAGAACACAAAATCCATGGAAAACAATTTTTAGGAAAATACCTGATTTAAGAGTAAAAATAACTTCACCTTAAAATCAACTAATATGTTGGTTCCTAAGAGTGTTTTAATTAAGTAATAAAAAATTTAATTTTTTAGATTTTTATAATAAGAATAAATATAATTTCATTTTCTAACCATTCCATTAAATTAAAATAACCAAAAATATATTTTAATTTTGATAAAATATAAATTATGTTAACAAAAGTCATTCTTGGGTTCCAAAATACAAAATAATGTTTTAAAATAAATTACGTAACTCATTAAAAATATTTTATTTTAAAAAACACACACATCCAATATGATAAAGCCATATTTTAGAGATATTTTAAATCTTTACACCATAGTTTTAACCATGGTTTCCCTATTTTATTCTTACCGAGGTGACAAATTTAAACCCTGGTTACTATTAATAATCATCAAAAATTAAGTTTTTCTAATTAAATTATATTAATTACACTTAATAAAAATATAGAACCCATTTTAAAATATTTAATTTCTATTATTTAAAAAATTTCATTTTAAAATAAGTGTGTAGAATGCAATGAAACACATTTTCAGAGAAATACATTTTAATACATAAAATGGATTTATTCATATTACATGACTACTAAAAACCATAAAATAAGTTTTTAAAAATTTAAAAGAATATAAAATCTATATATTTTAATAAAATAATTAATAAAGTGATTTATTTAATTAATTATGGTAAAACACATTGCTCACTTAAATATAGTTTTTAGAAAAAATATTCTTTCAATCCCAATAGTGAACTTATACCAAAATCATGTATAATTATGATTATAGTGTAATTAATTAGATAATTTATACTTAAATTAAACATATGATAATTTAATATAAAATTAAAATCCTCAAGGGGCTTTCAAATTATTTGATTTAATGAAAATAAATGACAATATTTTAAAAGTTTTCATTTTTAATATTCACTATAAAATCAATCATTTTAGAAAAATATAAAAATTTAAGCCTAAGATAATTTAGATATGTTGATTTATAAAATATTTTTCACTTTATAATATAAAATTTATATGTGAAAAAAATTAATTTTAATTCTCATGCACAAAAATGAAATTAAAATCATTTTTTGAAGAAAATGAATTTTTCGAGCATAAGATGGATTCATTAAAAATTGAGTATTATTTATAATCATTAATCAACAAATTTTTATTGGGTAGGAAAATTATACATATAATTCAAATATGGTTACTCATATTTATACCCACCAATTCAATGGTTAGGCTATAATGGTCACATTTAAATAATAATATTTTTATAGCATTTCACATTTCATTAAAAATCTTGGTTTTGTGTTTTATGAAATCTATATAATATATAAAATTTATTTGAAGATAAATATATTCTAAAATATCAGGGGGTTAAATTCTACTGCACTAAAATAAATTTCATCCTGATAATGTTTATATTACTAATCAACAATTCAGTATTTGAAAATATATTTATTGAAAATCCACATCATACAAATGGATAATAAAACATATTGGAAAAAGGGAAAGTTGGTAACATAATGGATACTTAAAATAACACAAAATTGGGTTCCAAAAAATGGAAAAAATTAGGGGAAACTAAAAATATGGAGATAGTGGAGAAAAATAATACCCTAGGAATAATAGAGAGTGATTGAGAAATTTAATGATGAGAAAACCACAAATTAGTGTAGGATAAAGAAGAAAATTGATTCGATCAAAATAAATATAAATGGAGAAATGTTTTAGCTCAATAAAAATTTCTTGGAGTTAATGGATTATTTTAATATCAATATACAACACATTATAAAATATATTTCATGATTTCATTCATTTTAGTAAGTATAATTACAACCATTTTTTATGCTTTGATCAATTTCCACTTCTATATCCTCCCCTAATCTATGAAATGATTATTCAAGATTAATTTTTAATTTATGAAGAACAAAAAATACCTTTTATAGAATGAAAATTTATTCCTTATATTTTTATATATTTCTCAAAACCAAAATGGTTAGCACAAGTAATCCAATATTTATAAATATTTTTATGATTAAATAATGAAATAATATCTAAAACATTGATAATAACACCCAAATATCAACTTAAACCAATCCATATATTGTTAACTTGAATACTCATACAAAATATGGCTGACCAATCTCAAAACCCCAAAAAATCCAAAAGTTCTGATCACATATTTTTTCAAGATCAACATTAACATTTATCACCAAATAATATATAGTAACTCATAATGTTACATACAAAAAAAAATGAATACCATGATCATATATTATACTAAATTATTCCAATCCTTTCCCAAAATAAATTTAATCACTAAATAACCTAAATGAAGATATAAATTCTTTAAAAAATTTTCTCTATAAAAACTATCCAATAGATTCCATAAATCCAAAAATTTAGTAAACATCACCAAAAGTAACATAAATCACTTTTTCATCAAATAACCAATCAATTTCAAGGTCAACAATTCTATAAAATTTAGTTCATCATCTATTTAATGAAACTAAACCTTATTATCTCAACATCATGCTCATATTAAGGGTTAACTGTTCCCCAATCATGATTTTTCAAAAAAAACCACCTTATGAAAATATCATTTTTCTAGGTTATTAGTACCATTCAACATATTCTTGAAAATGATTAATGAAAAACTACTGTACGTCAATCATTATATGTTACTTGATTCTTATAAAAATAATATCAGTTATAAAAAACCTCTATAGCATAATTATTTAATCCCAAAAAATAAACACTTCAATATTTACACTTCAATGATTGGCATAGCATAGGGCCTTCCTTAGTCTAGGAGCTATCCATTAAATTAGGGCATTAACTCATATAATTATTATATTCTCCACACGTAATATATTAAAATATAAATGTTACCTTTGGATGAACTTAATTTACCTCCATAGAACTCTTCATTTTTACTTGACAATTACTTTCTATATGCCCATAATTTTCACATAGAAAACTCCATCCTTTTCCTTTTATAAATTTCCCATGAGTGCTTCTTCCCCCATTCTTGACATGTAGTATGATGAATCTTTTTTTGTAATATTATTAAACAATTATACTCAAATAAAACTCTATTTTTTTCTTGCTAGGTGTTTTTATAAACTCACCCAAGTTGAGGTTGTTAATTATGTATCAGGATAGTTGGTTAGGTATAATAACAAGATTTCACATTCCAACTCCCATATAATTTGGTTTATCATAAGGGAAATCATTGTATCATCCATCACATTCACCAATATCAAGGTTTCTTTTAGTCTCATCCATTAAATAAATCCAAAAATAATAGTATGAGAAATAATAATAATAGCGAGAAACCATATAATCTTGAAAAATCATTCATATAATGTATAAATCATTACAAATTTTTTAAAATCTATTAATTATTATGTTTAAACAAGGTCATAAATTTTCATCATAAATTTAATTCCTTCATAATGGTTAATAAAAAAAATATAAATTAACCCAATAATATCCCCCAGGAGTGTCAAACCAAGTGCACAGTAAGGGATCATTCACTATAAAAAATAATAATGGATGATATATACATGACTAACTCCTTTTAGTGATATTACCCCTAAAAGAATCTATACCAAACCCATGTCCGATTATAGTATCAATAAAGGTGTGTATTTCTAGAAAAAAACACAATATCTACCTTTCCAAAAATGTTGGATGTTATCCTATAAATAGATTGATCCCTAGTTTTTCACCAAAGGTTCCTTATCCAAATCTCTAAAAATAACAAAACCCAACTCTTATACCCACTGAGGTAGCACAATAATTTTATATATAAATATTACGAACTTTTAGAGGAATATTCAATATACCTAAAAAAATTACATTCCCTAGAATTGTAAATGGTTTAATGTACTTGGAGACTAGATACATAAACAACATATATCATGATAACCCTTTAAAATATCTCACCAAGTTTTTATCATATTACACCCTTCTTAGACATACCATACTTGAAACATTTATTCATATCCTAGGGAAAGGAAACAAAAAAGGGTGAGATTAGTTTCTTGGTAAAGGTAATATTGGGATATATCAATCCATGATCATATGAAATCATACGAAAATAATTCAGTTATGTGATCATGATCATAACTAGAAAATATCATTCTCAATAGATCATAGATCAAAAGTAAGATTCATGGAATAAAACATTATCAATTCAAAAAGCATGAATAATAATAATGAGGAATCATTGAAAATCATTCATGAACTATAAGTTCAAATCATAAACCTAAAAAAATTTCATAAGTGCATGGCATTATTATAGGCATATAAACCATATCATATGTAAAAGATAAATTCTGAGACCATTATATCATTGTAGATCAGGAATCAACACTTATTTCCCATTTCATAGTGAACTAGGAATCCCAACATGTATCCTATAACATAATGTATCAAGAATTCCTACCTATTTACCATATTTTATTAACCATATAAACTAATTTCAAAAAATTATATTATGACATATAATGATTTAACCAATACATTGGAGTGATATATTACTTTGAACCCAACCATCTCATAATGAAAATCATAAATATATGTGCTAAAAAATCATAAATAATTTCTTATCTAAACCTAGAATAACCCATGGAAGAGAAAACAGTTTCATAAAAATTTCATCATCATATAACCATAATCCACATAGATAAATAAAATTTGTGGATTAATTAGATATTTTACCCAATAAAGCATAAGAAACATTAAAGTATATTTTCATAGATGAAAAATACCTTTCAAATACCATTCTAACATTTCTTTGAAAACATAAGAATATATCATTTTCTTTTGATGACATTTTAACTAATTTTTTTTAGAATATTGAGAAAATAATTTCTTTGAAAATAACTAAGGAAATTTATAAAGGAATATTCAGAGAAAATAATGTTCATGACTATGGGAAAAATTAATTCATTATTTATAGGTTTAAAAAACATTCCTTTCACACATTTGTAAGAATTCACATGCGACTTGTTAAGAAAAAAATTATTTAAAATGATTCATTTTTAAAACATTATAAAAAATTTAATATTAGATAAAATGGAATTTTTAAAATATTTCATGTATAGGTATCAACATTTATAAAATAATATTGAAGCATGTGGATATAAAAGAATAATTTCATCAATCAAAGATGATATAAGGTCATCTTTTATTTAAAAACACTTTATCAACAATTTTAAATAAAAAAGAGTGGAAAATTGAATTTATATATATAATCAATAGTAATAAACATATGATAAGAAAATAAATTGAATTTAAAGGGTAATTTTTTTATAATTTACCTCAAAGGAAATTTAGCGTAGGAAATCCTGAAAATCAATGAGATTGTAACATACCCCTTACTACTTTGGAAACTTTTTAATCAAAATCCACATAGAAGAATAAATTCAAATAAGTAATTAAATATCATGAAAATAATTATATTCAAGATAAAGCATGTAAAAAAGGGATGTGTATACACCCTATAAATATAAATATGTGCATAACATCAAACACATCTCAATGAAACAATATTAAGATAAAGAAACTTTACTAATTTAGTAATATATGAATCAAACTTTAATAAAAGAAAGAATAATAGATAGATTTTTAAAACCCCAAATTTTCACATTTTAATGGACGAACCAAAACAAAATTAAATAATAATTCACCTTTTCACAACTATAATAATATCATATATATCATATATATCACATATCATTTTATAAGTGAGGGAAAAACAAACTTTTGATTACTTAAATGATTAAATAATATATATATTATAAGCATGTCAGGTGGAACTAAGGCACTCCAAATTAGAAGATAAGATATGATAAGGTCTAAATTAACTCTTACAACCACATTTAGACAAGTTTTGGATGAATATTATTCCTTATATCCTAGTTGAGACACTTTAAACCCATTTTAACATTAAAAGTGGTAACTAATTTTTTTCCATGATAACATAATTACATGATCAAAAATAAAAGGGGACATATAACCAAATTTTTAAATATTTATTCTAAGTTAGGAATCAGTTTTATTAGTTTCAAATTATATAATTGGTATAAATTACATTTCATATAATAATACAATTTTTTTAAAAAAATAGTTTTTTGGATTATACCCAATTTAAGAGTAAAAATCATTTCACCTTGAAATTAGATAATAAGTTGGTTTCCATGAATTATTTAGGTGAAATAGTACAAAAAGGAATATTTTTAGAATTTTAGAGCATGAAAAAACTAAATTTCATCTTCTAATAATTCCATTAAATTAAAATACGCAAAAAAAGTTCTTAATTTTAATAAAATATTACTTATCATCACAAAAGTTAAACATGAGATCCTAAATTAAAAATAATGTTTTAGAATAAATATTTTACTCTATAGAAATATATTTGGTCAAACATAACCCATACAATAAGATAAAGGAAATTGGTAGAGATATCTTAACCTTCAACCTGTAGTTTTAACCTTGTTTTACCCGTTTCACCATTATTGAGGTGAAAAATCATTACCATAGTTACAATTAATTATGACTAAAAATTAAGTTAACCCTATTAAATAATATTAATTATTATAATTAAAAATATACATCCCATTTTATAGGATTAAATATCTAAAATTGGCATAAATTCTTTGAAAATAAGTGGATAAAATGCAATAAAAAATAGTTTTTTGAAAAAGTATTTTTTAAGAATAAAACTAGATTTAGTCTTCTTTTATGCATAGTAAAAAATATGAATTGAATTTCACAGTATTATATTTAATGTATAATTATTAAATTTTATTAACATAATTAATCAATATTGATTTATTGATTTAATTAATATAAAAACACATTGCACATATAAAAATAGTTTTTTGAAAAATATGTTTCTAAACCCAAAAATAAACTTATATAAAAATCAAGAATAATGTTGTTTATTATGTAATTATTTAGAATATTTATAATTTCTGGAGACTTATATTAATTTATTATCTATTTAAAAAAATAATGGGACTTTTAATCACTTTATTTAATTAAAATAAATGATAGTATTTGAAAAATATGTATTTTTAACTATTTAGTGAATAATAAATTATTTCAGAAAAATCAAAATATTCACCCTAAGTTTTTATTTGATGATTTCAAAAATAATGATCATTTTATACAATAAAATATCAAAAATGGGGAAATTAATTATAATTTCTACACAAAAAATACAATAAAGATCTTTTTTGAAGCATAAAACGACTTCACTAAAAATCAAGCACTAATTTCATAAGAATTAATAAATACAGTTGTATTTAGTAGGACCATTATATATATATATATTTCATAATTTGGTTACTCATATTGATACCCACTAATTTAATGGCTAGGTTATAACTTCCACATTTAAAAAATAATATTTTTATATTATATAACACTTCACTTAAAGCTTGATGTTGCATGTTAAGAAAGATATAAAACACATACAATTTTAGTTAAATAGAAATATATTATAAAATATATGGTTGTTTCATCTGTTCCTAATGTTTTTTAATGATACCTCTATTGGTTACACTCCTATGAAAAAAGATTCTCTCATTATAAATGATTATAAAAGAAATATAGAGTATGGTGTATAGATGAGGAATGATATCCTGATGACTCAATCAAACAAATTTCTCTATAAGGTAATCAAATTGAATTATATTAATGTGATTTATCTCAATCTTGAATATATTTATGATGATAAATTCAATGTAAAAAACCAAATTTAGAATTTATAGCTATGTTCTTGAATATTTGAAAATATATTATAATAAAATCATTAATAACATCCTTACTAGAGTTAATGAAATTATATACAACATTAGATGTTTTGGAGAAAAATTATCATATTACACTATGGTAAACAACATATTAAGGATTCTTTAAAGACGAGTTTTATATAAAAGTGCTATCACTCAGAGATAATGATTCAAATTTCAATGAACCATCCTAAGATATCTTAAACTAATACTCAAGATAATAGGTGGAAAGGTCTGATGGGGATTATTAATCCCATTAAGCTGGAAACTAGTGCTTGGGATTCATTGAATAACCCCAGGGAATGATTTCACATAATAAATATAAACAAAAATAATCACAATTCCATCCAAAATCAGGAATGACCCATCCATAAGTTTCACATTCCTAAAAGATAAAACACATTCCTTTATAAATTAATTATAAAAAATGAGTCATGATCATAAATAGAAATCCAACCAAATTGATATCATAAAAGAGTAGAAACAAAGATGAACATGATCCAAATAAAATAATATAAAATAGATATTATTTTAATGGTAAAAAATAAAATAATGAGAAGCCCCATGATAAAAAAAAAATATATCCACATGACCCCAAGGTCATAATCCAACCTCTGAACAAGATATGCTCTATAAGAAACCTAAACCAAGAAATCAACCCAAAGGATCTTATCAATGAACATAAACTAGAAATATTTTTAGATGTGATAAAAATCCTAGTAGTTTTCTTCCCGACACCCCATGCATTTTCTATAAAGGTAAATCAATTTTATTTGTATCACCCCTAGTTTCAGGTGCTTGAACCTTTATTTATTTATTTTAAGTATATAAACTATTTAGGCTATATTATGGGAGGTTCAGAGGTGTTTTTTCATACTATGTAGGGTTTTTTGGAGGTGAGCGGTTTGAGAACAATTATAAAAACCATGCAACACTACTAGAAAACTGTAAAAATGAAACAATGGAAACTGGGTAGGTGCACAATTTATCCAAACCGTGTGGCTTCCTAGAAGACACCATGAAAATATGGGTAGTGGTGAATAATACAGTTGGCACATGGTTTTTCCAACCCTAAAATCCAACCGTGTGAGGTTTTTGGAGGTATTGGATTTTACATAGTTAGCGTATAGTTTTCTTAACAGTGTGCCCTAACTTTGCTATGTGAAAAGTTAGATCTTAAAAATTGTGGATCTCACATGGTATACCCCCTTAATCCCTCATTTCTCCCTAAATAGGTCATATATTTAATTAATCCCTCTTCTAAGGGTATGGAGACCATTCCTTTAGATCCGAGAGTGATTCTTAGTTGAATATAAGTGTGTTGGAGGCCTAGATTCTTCACTAAGTGCTCATTCTTCATCATTTTACTTATTTTTTCTCTTCTTTACTCTCTTTAAATCATAGATCTAGTATGTTTGGGATAGATATATATTCTTTTATGCTAATTATGACGAGATATGATTGTTTAAGTATATAGAAACAATATCTTTATTTGAATTGTGAATATTTAATCCAAGTTTTTGAAGTTTTGTGTTATTATTCATGTTCACCTAATTTTGTGAGGTAGGTTTCTTCTCTATCAACTATTCTTGATTAGATCTTTAAGTCTTGACTTAAAATTGGTTTAATTTCTTGAAATTGATTTTGAAATTTATGTGTGGTTCTCGATGGAAACCCTCTTTAGTGATGGTTTTGTGAAATAGTGGAATATAATGGTTTTGTGGAAAACCTTGTGATGTTTATTTTAAAATGTTGATTTTAAAATTATGTAATTTTTCTGTCTCATTGATTTTTTTGTAGAAATGTTTTCAATAAAAGAATTTTTTTTTTCAAATTTCTTTCCATGTGTTTTCCATTATTTTTGGAATACATGGTTGAAATGAGTTCATTTGCGTTGATGTGACCCTATGGAAGGGGTGTGTTTCATTAGGGAACTTGGTAATGGTTACCTAGTATTAACATAGTAGATCACTGAGAGACTTCTCAAGAGTATGAAACATCCACCTATTCATGCATGTGTGGATATGTAGAATGGGTATTCCAAAATAGAATTTGAGAAATGGTTTCAAAGAGCTATTTGGTTTCTTTCCTTAGAAAACTATTTGGTTTGGAAAAATATTTTGGATTTGTTATAAACTACTTTAAATTATTTTAAACTATTTTATATAATTTTACTAACATGTTCTATCCAAGTGTCATGGGTTGGGAATACATTGGAGAAAACCTATTTAGTCTTATATTCACCCCATGCTTAGTCACTTTGTTGCGTTTATAGATGTTATCTATCTAGACAAAGGTAAAGGTAATGTATCCTAGTTCTTTAGTGATTCATCATGATACTCTGTTCATGTTTTTCTAATTTTGATCTTGGATCATGTTGGGAGTTCTTGTTTGGAAGTTGTTATCTCCTTTTGTTTTTGTGGTCTCTGGTGTCTTTGCGTTTTTCTGGTTTTGGATTCCTCTTTGTACTCTGATATTGATGTTGGTTTAGTTGGTTTTGTAAAGTATTATTTTATACTCATGCATTAGATAGAGGTTTGATTATTATGGTTATAATGGGTTGGTTGTTTTATTTTCTAAGTGATAATCATTCTGAAAATTTTTAAGAAGAAATTTGAATTTATTTCCATACTTTGGTGTCTTGGGGATGTAACCTAAGGCCTCATAACACCAACCACCTCTTCCCAAGACAATGTGTGTGGGGTGGGATGTTACAAATGGTTTCATCTTGTTCAATCCTTGAAATGGGATTACTATCAGTCTGTTTCTTGGGATTGTAGTAAGGAGTATGATTTTAAAAACATGAAATGTAGAGCGTAAAGAGGCATAACTAACCTATTTATGTTGAGCTTCAGGTTACTAGGGATATTTGGTATATGAGTGTTTTCAGAAACTTCTAGGAGTTGTATCCTCATCATCATGGGTTTAGATGATGAGAAGATCATGACATGCATTGATAGAAATGACTTCCCACTAGGAGTGAATAATTTATTGTGCATAATGATTTATGATTTGGTGAAAGGTGTTGATTTTTAAAAATAGTTTAAAATGATTTTATTTCCAATAAACATGGTGGGATTTTCAAAAATGGTTTGAAAATGTAAATTTTTGAATTTTTTAAATCCTTTTTGTGATAGGTGTGATGTGGTAAATTTAAAATTTATAACCCTCCAGTTTCTATAGAGTGAGACTAGATGTAGTTTTCATTTGGGTATATAAAATTGCACCTGGTTGGCGTCATAGGAACCAATCGGAAGAGGATACTAAGAATGTGGTTCCACTTGAGCCACAGGTAAACCATAGTTGGTTCAGAGTATTATCCATAAATTTCAACTAGTGGATAGTGGGAACATAAGATATTAACCAAGAAAAGTGGATCATTCAGTTAAGTTCCAAAAGAAGAATCCAACCATCATTCAGTGTGAATCATAACCCCAAAAAGTAGATGCGTGGTTAAATATGAGGAATAAAATCATCAATTTATTGGGCACACTAGCTGAGATGAAAGTGAAGTTGGAAATTTTCATGATGGAAAATGTTTCACACCAATGGTGGGATTTATCAGTTCAGGATAAATCAGACCAAGTCATGAAATGGGAGGATTTTAATGAATTCTTTAATAAAAAAATTCTATCCTCATAATTTATAGATTTCAAGAACAACAAACTTCTTCAGTTTAAAGAAAGACAACCTCACTGTAATAGAGTATGTGGCTAAATTTATGAATTTAGTTTTCTTTAAAATAGAAGTTGGTGGAAGTACATACTTGAAAGAACACATTTATGAAAAATGGTTGAGGTCATAGATTTGATCAAAGATTGTCATGCCTTTTATATTAGATTATAGAAAGATGGTCAATAGAGGAATAGTGGAATAAAGTTACATTGTAATGACCCAAATTGTTATAAATAAAATTTCCCTTAAGATTTAATTTAATGTATTATTATGTAATATCGCTATATAATACACATACACTTATTTGGTTTTATCCTATAAAATTTAAAATACAGTTAAGTATCATTACCATTGATAATATATCTATTGAATAGTAATCACATGATTATTATAAATATAGGTTTTTAACAAATCCAATTGACACAGACAAAGGAAGTGATGGCCTCAACCAGATGGATTGTACAATATAAAGCCCATTTATTAGATCTTTTGAGGGAGATATCATTTCTAGGATTTTCCCTTGACAAATCCCAATTTGAGATCCAAAAACTTAAGCATGAGTGAAGCTGTTTATGACATAAGGTCAAGATCATCGATATCATGACCCAAACTATTTATGCTGAACCACTCCATGAAAGTCTCATTATCGCACACCTTACTATTTGGGAGTTTTCTAGTGTATTAAATTGATATGTATCAAGAAAATAGAAATATGATTATGTACATTATTTTTTTATTTAATAATGAATATATTTTCATTATATTATTGTTACTTCATAAATTATTTTTATTTTAATACAATATAATACAAATAGTATTTTTGGTTAATATTCAAATTCAATTAAGTAATTTATTTTGATGAATTAAAGGATTTTTAAATAAATAATATTTTAATAAAATATTATTATTAAATAATTTTTACCAAATATAAATGATTATATAATTTTTATTAAGTCAAATGTAAATTTTATATGGATTCGAAAACTGTTATTGTCAAAAAACCCCATCATTTCTTAAGAAATGTTAATTTTATTTTAAAAGTAAAAATTCACATATTTATAAAATTATTTATTTAAAATTAATATTATATTTTTAATTATAATGTAAAAATTATTCAATGGTGAATGTTTCATAATTTTTTGAGACAATTGAATTTTTGGGTAAAAATTAAATACTGTATAAATATACTTAGTGAATTACGACATCATAAAGACACAAAAGTGATGTAATAAACAATATAAAATGTATAAACGACCAAAAATATGTTTTTAATTTAAAATAATGTTTTTTATGTTTATTTTATTTAGTTTTATAAAGCCATTATGAATCCTCCAAAACCTATAATATATTTTAATGTTTTAAAATCATTTCTTTAAGAGTATGGCTCACTTACACATAAGAAAGGGTATTATTTTATTGTGTTTGTAAAATAAACTTATAAAATAATGGAAACTGCTCCCATTCAGTATAAAACATGGTTAAAAACCATGGTATGGTTTGTGGTTTTGGTTATTTGATTATATAGATTCCAAAACCTAAGTTTGAGAAATAATAAAGAACGCCCCGCTCTTTTCCTATATAAACCCGCACAATATCCAATTTCTATTAACTAAAATTACTTTTATAATTTCCTCACTCTTCCATACCCTCTCTATAATCCTCCCAAGGCACCCCCATGATCTCAAGTAGCTCCTTCGATGAATTTGGATTCAAACACTCAAGTAAGGGATCCTCACCTTCTCTTCTTTACTCAAGTTTCTTTATTATATTATGCATTATATTCCCAATTACTAATGTTTATATATTTATTTCCATGTCCCTATTAATTCCCATTTAATGTCCAAATTATGAGAGACCCCTTTCTCTCCCATCAACCCTTTTTGTTAATTTTTAAATGATGTTGTTATGCTGCTAAAATTTCATCGTGATTTTCCATGTCAAAACAATTGTATAGTGAATACCATACCCATTTCATATCAAGGGTGTTCAACTTTATAAACTTATAATTATTTTAATTATTACTTACATGTATTTATTCCAAACTCCTTGATCATGGGATAAAATTTAATGATGAATGAATCTGTGTTTTATTATTTACATGGCACACTTAAGCATGAGAATGAAATGAAAGTGACAGATGTGCATAGAATTATATAGCGCTCCAATGCATTGGGAAATGTTTAGTATCATGTGACATCATGTTAGTATATGGAGTGAACCTGATGTTGGGTCGGAGGTGATGGAAAGAGGGGGGGTGAATTGCCTTTTTAAAATTAATTAACAATTTAAAACAAATTTAAATGCAGCGGAAAGTAAAATGGCAAGACACAATTGATAACGGAGTTCGGCTTTAAACTCAAGCCTACGTCTCCGCTCCCAACTCAACCGTTGGGAGATTTATACGACCGCTTTCTTTTTAATGGTTATATCAAGAAACCCACTAGCCATTTTAAGGTAGGCTAGATCACCTTCTTACAACTTGCTTTTTTATTATGGTTGTAGCAAGAAACCCAAATTGAAAGAAGGAAGAAAAAGGGTGGTTTGTTTTAATACAAACCCAATTAAGAACTAAACAATTGAAGTAAATAATTTAGAACAAACTAGAGGAAGCCTTGAGCACCAAGAGGTGAGTGTAGTTGATGTAGAGGCAGCCCAAGCTTCAAGGATGGCAATTGGATCTCAAGTAGCCTTTGAGAATTGTCGTAGGAGCCTCAAATGATCAAAATAGCTTTGGTATGCTTTGGTATATTATCGGTGGGGTTCCCGACATCCATGGACGTCTATTTATAGGAGAAATACTCCCAAATACTTCAAAATAGCCGTTGGAGGGCTTTCGGAGCCGTTGGGGATCAAGTGGGCCAGCCTGGTCAAAGCCTAACGGCTAGTTTGACTGAGCACACCGGCTGGCCGGTGCTGATCCACCGGCTGGCCGGTGCACCAGACAGAAGCAAGGGATTTCTGTCTGGCTCCACTGGCTGACCGGTGCTGAGCCACCGGCTGGCCGGTGGTCTGGACAGAAGCATGCTATTCTGTCTGGGTTCCACCGGCTGGCCGGTGGTCAGGCACCGGCTGGCCGGTGGTCTGGACAGAAGGTATGCCATTCTGTCTGGACCCACCGGTGGGCCGGTGGCCAGACACCGGCTGACCGGTGGCACCTGGCAGAGGGAAAGGCCTTCTGCCTGGTCCACCGGCTGGCCGATGGGCTGGATCCGGCTGGCCGGTGCCCTTACCGGCTGGCCGGTGGTCTCACATCGGCTGGCCGGTGGACTTAAACAGTCCATTTTGAATTCTTCTTGGGCCAGCTTCTAGGCACCCTATTTCCTATCATCAAAAACACTTGAAAACAAGTTAGAATACAATTAGAGTGATTGTGATCATTAAAATCCAAGAGAGAGGGGTGCAACAATCTCCCCCTATTTTGATGATCACAATCACAAAAGAGAAAGCTTTAAAAAAAAGGTATGAAAGCTTTAAAAAAGGGTATGTCAATTGAAAATTTAAATAAACAATTTGAACTTGGAAAACTTAGAGACATGCCAAATATAATGATCTTGAAATCATTGAAATACTGAGAAAGGGTCATTTTTTGAAATTGCAACCAAATGCCATTTTTTAAAGAAATCAATTGAAAACAATAACTTAACCATTTAAAACAGATTTTGATGACATCAATAACTTAAAATGGAACTTGTAAAAAGAGCATTTTAATAAATAACTATGTAATAGAGAGGTTTTCTCCCCCTTTGGGATTATCAAAATAGGAGGAAAATTATGAGAGAGAATAAGAAAAACAATCAAAGAGGTAAACAATGATAAAAAGGAATGGATAGACAAGACAACTTGAAATTTAAATAAGATGAAATGGTACAAGGAGAATCCAAAATACAAATACAAAAACAAATCAAAAACAAGAACGGCTCTATTCACTCCTAGAGGGCCGAGAGTGACGGCGACGCCTGAAGGTCGGATGAGCCGGAGGAGCCTGGACCGCCTCAAAGCGACGATCTAGAGAATCAATCCGTGAGTGGAGATGATCAAACTGAGAGCTGAAGTAAGAAAACTGTAGGTCGAGCCGGGTCTCAATCTGATCCTGGAAGCGAAGGAACTGATCAGCCGTCACCGACAAGCTCCCAGTATCATCGGAAGGGGGCACAGCCTCAGCAGGCTCCGGTGCATCATCACCCGCGCCATCTCCCTCATCAGCAGCAGCAGCAGCCTCACCTTCGTTGTCACCACTCCCTTCCTCTTCATCATCATTACTATCCTCACTGTCTGAAAGAGGATAGGCAGCGGCAATAGCAGGAGGCATGGCATGGGCAGGAGGATGGGAATGAGTCTGAGGAGAGTAGGCCCTGAGAAGACCGTCCTTGTTGACAATCCATTCCTGACGCCAAGGGTGCCAACGGATGTTCATTCGTTGCACCATCATAAAATTCACTATGCTATCCTTCGTTGGCTGCTCGAAGGAAGTAGCATGAAGAGGCACATCAAGAAAGGAAAAGATTTTAGTCAAGAGGCGTCCGTAGGGTAGAGTTTTGGACCGGCGCGGGTGCTCAGCCACATAAGTCATGGCCCGGAACAGAAACCGGACCAAATTGAAGTGAATGCCTCTGGTGATAAAAGAGAGAAGATAAATATCAATGAATTTGACATTATCATGATCCCCGATACGGGGCGCAAGGGAAGTTTGAATGAGGCGCTCAATAATACGATGGTTAGGAGAGAGCTGGGAGAGCTTGACAATGGGATTTGTGGGCTGCCCTGTGAGATGCTCAAGGGCTACGGCTATATCAAACTCACGGTCCTGAGGAAACTCCCCCTGAGCAAATGCATGAGGCCCGACATGAGGAACCCCGAGCATCTGGGCAATCTCCAAAGAAGTGATAGTGATGGGTTGCCCAAGAGCAGTGGTGGTAATGGTATCGACGTGGTCAGAAACCGACCACGTCAGGTGAGCATAAAATTCCTTGACAAGAAGAGGATAAATGACATCCTTTTCAGGAGGTTCAAAGAAAGAATGCCAATGTTGATACTCAATAATCGAGAAAAGCTCAAGACGAGCAGTAGACAGCCAAGAATAATCAATTACTCTACCCGGAAAAATGACATTGTCATGCCAAATGTCTGGGAGTTGAGGGATTGAAGGAGGAGGAGCTTCTTGAGCGATTCCCTTGCCTTTGCGTGTAGAGCGAGGTCCCATGATGGCAAAAGGGAGAAAATGAAGAAAGAGATTAAGAGAAGAAGGATTTTGAGAGAGCAAAGAGGAGGAAGAAGGCTAGGGCAAGGAGGGAGAGGCTGGCTGGACGAGGCGCACGAGAGGGAGAGATAGAAATATGAGGGGAAGGGTTTAAATTAATTTTTAACCCTTTCCCCGGCCGGCCCAAAAAGCAAAACCCGACACCACCGGTTAACCGGTGATGTACCACCGGTTGACCGGTGGTATTGAAATTCACAAAAAAAAAAAACAGAATTAAAAAAAAAGGTGTTTTAAAAAATTCTAATAAAAATAAAATATAAGCAAGCCAAGAAAGTCAAATATTTAATAGTGCTCATTGATGAATCATTCCTAACTCCCCTTTAATAAAATCAAAACGGTCAACCGGGAGCGGTTTGGTAAAAATATCAGCTAATTGGAAATCAGTAGGAATGAAGTCCAAAGTGATATCTCCTTTTTGAAAATGGTCACGAAGGAAATGATGTCTTAAGTCTATGTGCTTTGTCCTAGAATGTTGTATTGGATTCTTAGAGATACTAATGGCACTAGTGTTGTCACACCGAATAGGGACATGATCATAGGAAAGACCATAATCCAAGAGAGTGTGTTGCATCCAAATAATTTGGGCACAACAATTACCAGCGGCTACATACTCGGCCTCGACAGTAGAAAGAGCAACACAATTTTACTTCTTGCTACTCCACGAAATAAGGGACTTGCCTAGCAGATGACAGGTTCCACTAGTACTCTTACGATCTAATTGACATCCGCCAAAATCAGCATCCGAATAAGAAGATAGTTCAAAAGAAGTATTTGAGGGATAAAATAAACCAAGATTTTTGGATCCTTTTAAATACTTAAAAATTCTTTTGACCGATTTAAGATGGGATTCTTTAGGATTGGCTTAAAAACGAGCACAAAGGCAAACACTAAACATGATGTCAGGACGGGTCGCAGTTAGGTAAAGTAGACTCCCGATCATACTCCTATAAAGCTTGTTATCCACCGGTTTCCCGGCTTCGTCTAACGTAAGCTTACATGAAGTACTCATGGGTGTACTAATTTCCTTTACTTGATCCATACCAAAACGACTTAGAAGATCGTTTGTGTATTTGCTTTGGCTTAGAGAAATACCTTTTGAATTTTGAAAGATTTTAAAACCAAGAAAAAATTTCAATTCTCCCATAAAACTCATTTCAAATTCTTTTCTCATTAAATCTGAAAAATCAGTACAAAGAGATTCTTTGGTAGAACCAAATATAACATCATCAACATAAATTTGGACTATTAAAAGATCTTTTGAAGTGTGTTTTAAAAAGAGGGTACAATCGGCTTGACCCATTTTAAAATCATTTTCTAAAAGAAATTTTGTTAACCGCTCATACCAAGCCCGAGGGGCTTGCTTTAAGCCATAAAGAGCCTTGGTTAACTTAAAAACATGATTTGGAAATTTTGGATCTTCAAAACCGGGGGGTTGTTCAACAAAGATTTTTTCAGAAATAAAACCATTTAAAAAAGCACTTTTAACATCCATTTGAAAAAGCTTAAAATTTAAGTGGGCGGCGAATGCCAACAAGATTCTAATGGATTCCAATCTAGCGAAGGGCGCGAAGGTTTCACCATAATCAATTCCTTCTTCTTGATTATAGCCCTTAGCTACTAGGCGAGCCTTGTTCTGGGTTATGTTTCCTTGATCATCAAGTTTGTTCCTAAAAACCCATTTAGTGCCAATAATTGGATGATCATTGGGTCTTTCACAAAGAGTCCAAACATTATTTCGAGAGAATTGATTTAGTTCCTCTTGCATTGCAAGAACCCAATTCTCATCATTAATAGAATCATTAACGGTTTGAGGTTCTAGGTGAGAAATGAAGGCTAGATGTTCAACTTCATTGAGGATAGATCTTCTAGTTCGAGTACCGGCTTGAAGGTCACCTTTGACATTTTCTAAAGGATGGTCTCTAGAAGGTTTCCAAACCTTAGGCAAGGTGGAAGGCGAAGAAGGTGAAGAGGGTTCTAGATGGTCATCCTCCTTGGGAGGAGAAGAGGAATCATTCAAATGAAGCTTATCAAGCTTATCTTCAACATCTTCAATGACCGGGTGAGGTTTTAGAAGAGTTTCATCAAATTTGACATGAGATGATTCTTCGATGGTTTTTGAACGTTTGTTGAAGACACGATAGGCTTTGCTTGAGTTGGAGTACCCAAGAAAAATACCTTCATCGGATTTGGCATCAAATTTCCCTAGGTTATCTTTTGTGTTAAGGATAAAGCATTTACACCCAAACACTTTAAAATAACCAACTTTGGGTAATTTTCCTTTCCAAAGTTCATAGGGGGTTTTCTTAAGAAGGGGTCTTACAAGGACTCTATTAATAGTATAACAAGCAGTGTTTACCGCCTCGGCCCAAAAATATTGAGGGAGGTCGAATTCACTAAGGAGGGTTCGAGCGATTTCTTGGAGAGTTCGGTTTCTCCTTTCAACCACTCCATTTTGTTGAGGAGTCCTAGGGGCAGAGAAGGTGTGATTGTATCCTTGAGAGGAACACAATTCATCGAATTCTTTGTTCTCGAATTCACCACCATGATCACTACGAAGAGATATGATTTTATATCCTTTTTCGTTTTCTACTTTCCTAGAGAATTTCAAAAAGGTTTTACAAGAATCATTCTTATGGGCTAAAAAGAAAACCCAAGTAAAACGAGAAAAGTCATCAACAATAACTAAGGTATAGGATTTTCCACCTAAGCTTGCTACGGGAGTAGGACCAAAAAGATCAAGATTAAGGAGTTCAAGAGATTTTGAGGTGGACACTTCCTTCTTAGATTTGAAAGAAGACTTGTGTTGCTTACCAAGTTGGCATGGCTCACAAATCAAATCTTTCTTAAATTTAAGTTTAGGAAGGTCACGAATGAGCTTGTTCTTATTAAGCTTTAGAAGTGAATGAGAGCTACAATTCCCCAATCTTCTATGCCAAAGCCAAGACTCATTGTCAAGAGCACTTAAACATTTAACATTTTGGCTAGCTAGAGATTTTAAATCAATAATGTAAACATTTTGAAAACGGGAAGCAGAAAATATCAACTTGTTTTGAAAATCAAACACATTGCATAAATCATTTTGAAAATTGACTGAAAAACCACTATCACAAAGTTGACTAATGCTAATTAAATTATGATTTAAACCTTTAACTAATAAAACATCTTTAATAAAAGAGGAGCTACCAAAACCAATGGTACCTATTCCGACGATCTTGCTTTTTGAGTTATCACCAAAGGTGACATATCCTCCATCGAATTCTTCAAGTGAGTTGAACTCGGAGGGATCGCCACACATGTGCCTTGAGCAACCGCTGTCGAGATACCACGAGCCTTTAGAGGTATTACTCTTTTGGCATTTATCCTACAAAATCAAGAAAGAAGAGATTTTGGTACCCATATAAGTTTGGGTCTGGAAAGATTAGCTAAAAGAGACTTTTGAACCCATAATGTTCTAGAGGGATTCCTTCTATGATACTCATCCGAGTAGGTAATAGATTTGGGTCTTCCATACCTAGAATTTTTACAATCACATTCATAAATCATGTGACCGGTCTTTTTACAATAATTACAAAATTTGTATTGAGAGCTCCCCCTTACAAAAGTAGTGGGTGCCCTAGAAAAAGTGGATTGCTTGTTATAGCCAAGTCCATGTGTGGTTCTAGCCGAACGCTGAGAACCTAGCAATTTAGTTAAGTTTTGTTCACCTTGGGTGAACTTGGCAAGAGATTCCTTCAAATCCTTAATGGTAGAATTTAAAGAATCTACATTTGGAATATTTTTGACTTTAAGGGCAAGCTCCTCATTCTCTTTGAGAAGTTTGTCTTTTTCGGAAATAAGAGTTTTGTTTTTCTTTTTCAAGGTCAAAAATTTAGAGGTAAGTTCGTGAAAACCTTCCTCTAATTGATCTCTTGCATTTTGGAGTTCTTCATAAGACATATCATTATCAAAAGAAGAAGATGAGGAAGAAGAGTGAGAAGAAGAGTGAGAAGAGGATACCTCATCAAATGCCATTAGGCATTTTCCACCTTCATCGCTTGAGTCGCTTGAAGACATGGAGTCATCACTTGCACTCCATGTTGATGCTTTGAAGGCCTTCTTGTTTTTCTTTTCTTTTAACCTTTTCTTGAAAATGGGGCACTCCGATTTGATGTGGCCTTTCTTTCCACATTCAAAGCAAGTGATTTCTTTCTCCGCCTTTGGCTCTTCCTTTCGTGCCTTTTGAAATTTCTTCTTTTTCTTCATGAACTTGCTCATTTTCCTTGCTAGTTGAGCCATCTCGGATTCACTATCATCGGAGGATATTTCTTCCTTTGCCTTGAAAGATATGTTCTTTTTCTCCTTGAAGATCTTTCCTTCTTTATCGGATTTCCTCTTCATGGTAATCTCATAAGTCATGAGTGACCCTATGAGTTCTTCAACCGGCATCTTCTTGACATCTTTCTCTTCTTGGATTGCCGTCACCTTTGGTGCCCAAGAGCTTGGTAGGACCCAAAGAATTTTCTTGACCATTGTTTCTGCTGAAACATCATCACCAAGGGACTTTCTCCCATTGCAAACATCAGTAAAACGAGTAAACATTTCGGTGATTGACTCCTGTGGGTGCATTGTGAAACTCTCAAAGTCTTGACAATATATATCTAACCTAGTGTCTTTGACTTTGTTAGTTCCCTCATGGGTCACTTCCAAAAGTTTCCAAATTTCGTGTGAGGTGGTGCAAGTAGAAATACGATTAAACTCATTACGGTCTAACCCACAATGAAGAGAATTCATGGCTTTGCCATCAAGCTCAAAATTGGCAATGTCTTCGGGGGTCCATTTAGATTCATCCTTACTAGAAAGAGTGTAGCCTTGCATAACAATTCTATATATAGGATAGCCAATGCTTCTAAGAAAAGTAATCATTCGTGTTTTCCAATATGTGTAATCGGTTCCATCGAAGTATGGAGCCCGAGTCATGGAATACCCTTCGGGTGCTTGTGAGAAAGAAGCCATCACTATGGATTTTTTGTTTGTAACCGGTTAAGGTATTACACAAACGCTCCCTCTGATACCAAATGTTGGGTCAGAGGTGATGGCAAGAGGGGGGGTGAATTGCCTTTTTAAAATTAATTAACAATTTAAAACAAATTTAAATGCAGCAGAAAGTAAAATGGCAAGACACAATTGATAACGGAGTTCGACTTTAAACTCAAGCCTACGTCTCCGCTCCCAACTCAACCGTTGGGAGATTTATACGACCGCTTGCTTTTTAATGGTTATAGCAAGAAACCCACTAGCTGTTTTAAGGTAGGCTAGATCACCTTCTTACAACTTGCTTTTTTATTATGGTTGTAGCAAGAAACCCAAATTGAAAGAAGGAAGAAAAAGGGTGGTTTGTTTTAATACAAACCCAATTAAGAACTAAACAATTGAAGTAAATAATTTAGAACAAACTAGAGGAAGCCTTGAGCGCCAAGAGGTGAGTGTAGTTGATGTAGAGGCAGCCCAAGCTTCAAGGATGGCAATTGGATCTCAAGTAGCCTTTGAGAATTGTCGTAGGAGCCTCAAATGATCAAAATAGCTTTGGTATGCTTCGGTATATTATCGGTGGTGTTCCCGGCATCCATGGACGTCTATTTATAGGAGAAATACCCCCAAATACTTCAAAATAGCCGTTGGAGGGCTTTCGGAGCCGTTGGGGATCAAGTGGGCCAGCCTGGTCAAAGCCTAACGACTAGTTTGACTGAGCACACCGGCTGGCCGGTTCTGATCCACCGGCTGGCCGGTGCACCAGACAGAAGCAAGGGATTTCTGTCTGGCTCCACCGGCTGACCGGTGCTGAGCCACCGGCTGGCCGGTGGTCTGGACAGAAGCATGCTATTCTGTCTGGGTTCCACCGGCTGGCCGGTGGTCAGGCACCGGCTGGCCGGTGGTCTGGACAGAAGGTATTCCATTCTGTCTGGACCCACCGGTTGGCCGGTGGCCAGACACTGGCTGACCGGTGGCACCTGGAAGAGGGCAAGGCCTTCTGCCTGGTCCACCGGCTGGCCGATGGGCTGGATCCGGCTGGCCGGTGCCCTTACCGGCTGGCCGGTGGTCTCACACCGGCTGGCCGGTGGACTTAAACAGTCCATTTTGAATTCTTCTTGGGCCAGCTTCTAGGCACCCTATTTCCTATCATCAAAAACACTTGAAAACAAGTTAGAATACAATTAGAGTGATTGTGATCATTAAAATCCAAGAGAGAGGGGTGCAACACCTGATTCCTTTATGGGACTTTTTTCTATCATGATATCTTGGGATTTATCCTTGACCTATATTTATGATGTGTTGTTTTAAGTTATTGCCACATTTACCATGTCGACTTTATTATTATCATGTTATATCATGTCTCATTGTTCATGATTATGATTCATACTATTCTATGCCCCATTTATATTCTTATTTTTTAACATCAATCACCTTATTAGATGTTTATTCTCTTACTGGGCTTTATATCTCACCCCTTTCTTATGTATGTCCATAGGTTATCCCATAAAGTTTTAAGTGCGAGCATGTTAAGGAAGTTTTCAATAAAGATGATGTTTTTAATTGTTTTAAGTTGCTATGTAATTTAATTAATTTCAAAATACACTATAATTATTGATATTTTGGGTTTTATTAGTTGTAAAATTATGTAAAAAATCACGAATTAATGTGTAATAAAGAGAAGAGTTATTATAGTTAGTATCAAAGGGATGTTTAGTTATTTTTGGAATTATGATTAGAAAACTCTAGCGAAAGAATTAGGGATATGAATAATTATAAGAAAACATCCCCAAATTTTTGTAACTATGTAATAAGTGGTTTATCAATAAAATAAAACCATAAATGGATACTACAAGTGGATGTGGTTCTGGAATAGATGCACCTAGGGGTAATAACTCAGACAATGTGTGTCAGGCATGACTTGGCATAACTTGGGACACAAAAACAGGCCTTACTGCACACTTGGTTTGAAGCTCCTGGGGGATATGCTTTGGTAAATTCATAATCTCATTATGAACCATTATTAAGGGAATAAAAATACCCATAAGAGTATATGATAAAAATAGATCATGGATAACATAGATTTAAGCCTAGAAATTCATAAGTTAAGGAAATAAATGTAAGTTATTAGTAACCCCTTTAATGTAATTAAATTCTAATTTATGTGTTTAATGGTTTAAAAAAACTTATCCCTAATTTTATCTTTTATTCTAGCTAGCGGTCATAAATATGAGAAATTGGTTAAACAATCAATGCGATGGGAAATATGATGATTTCCCCAATGAGATGCCCAACCCGATGAGAGTGGGAATCACAAACTTTATGATGATACTCTCTCATATAACTTAATTTCTGAATAGAAACCTGGATTAGGAGGAGCATCCAAATACCCCTATAAAAGAACAATCTTTAATTGAGTCCTTTAGGTACAAAGGTCTCCAACTTTCAATGGATCATCTGATCCATTAATCGTAGAATAATGGATCAACTCCAATGATAAGATATTCTCTATCCTTCTATGTTACAAACAATAGAAGGTTCTACTAGATATTTATTATATAGAGGGAGAATATAATCCATGGTGGAAAGTGATCAATTATTCAAAGCCTTAGTAAGATATTGAAGAAATGGTGTGGAAGGAATTCCAAAAAATATTTTTCAATAAATATTTTCATCAAGCTCACTAACATAAAAATAAAAGGGATTTCTTTTCCCTTAAGAAAAATGATGAAAAAACTATCAGGGCATATAAGGAAAACTTTAGAAGACTTTCATGATATGACTCTAAAACTATCATTACTCTCAAATATAAGGTTGACCACTTCTTTAGTGGGATAAATCACAGTCTATGAAAATCTCTGACGATTTGTGACTTTGATAGCTAGGGGAAAATTGTCCGATGTGCCCTCAAAGTAAAAATAGAGATTAGTGAATCTCAAGGGTATAATGGGGATAAGAAGTAGAAAGTGGATATTAATTCTAGTGGTATGATCGATAAATCTAACAGTGCTAAGAAATTTCATCATACCACTTGTCAAATATTTGGAATGAAGCACCTTGGAAATCACCTAAGAGGGAAGAAAAAAATATTTAGGTGTGGTAAGGATGAACACATAGCTAAAAATTTTCAATAGAAGAAACCCACTAATGAAATAAAGGAAATTAAATCTCTATTAAACCCTCAGTGATTTGTTCATTGTTTTAACTGTAAGGAACTAAGTCACTTTTCAAACCAATGCACTATACCAATGGTTTTTAGAGACAACCACCAACCTCCATTGAATCATGAGAGATCTTTTTCCATCACAATTGCTTAGGTGGATCTTGTCAATGAATTAGTAATATAAACACTAGTTATTCATTCAAGAATAGTGAACACACTTTTTGACTCTAGTTCTACACATTACTTCATATAATGAAATTTTAGTAGAACAATTCAAACACCACCACAAACCATGGAAGTAGAGCTATCAGTGAAAATGGAAAATGGGGTAATTATTGCATCCTAAGTATATAAATCCCCCTGTCATAATTTGTGGGATGAACTTCCTAGAAAACCTTTTCATACCGCCTTTGGTGGAAACTAATGCAATTATGGGCATGGATTGGATTAACCTATATAAAGAAAACATAAATTGCTGTGAGAAGAAAATCAATATCTATATTGTTAATCGACCACCGATTCTATAAAAGTGAAAGGAGGGGATGGATATTTTTTATCAACCATATCTCATGAATGAATATTATTTACCTTTGAGACAATGTATCTATCTCAAATGATTGAGTCTATGGAAAGAACCATCCTTGAAGACATGCCTATTCCATGAGAATATGCTAATGTGTTTCCCTAGGAATTAATTGGTCTTCCTCCCAGCTGAGAGGTCAAATTTTCAATAAATATTATACTTGGGGTGTTACCCTTATCCAAGACTCTATATATAATGGAAGTTGTGGAAATTATGGAGCTGAAGAAACAACTACTATAAAATCTAGAAAAAGGGTTCATACACCCAAGTGCTTCACCATTGGGTGCACCATTCCTCTTCATCAAGAAGAAATATGGGTTAATCTGCCTTTTCATTGATTATCATGATCTCAACAAGATCATGAAAAACAACAAGTGTCCTATTCCATATATTGATGACTTGTTAGATCATATACATGGAGAAAAATACTTCTCCAAGGTGGATATGTCGTTAGGATATTACAAAGTTATGGTGAAGAAAGAGGATATCCCCAAGAACACTTTTAATATAAGGTACAGGCACTATGAGTTCATAGTAATTCCCTTTGGATTCACTAATTATCTAGTAATCTTTATGTACTTGATGAATAGAGTTATTAGATATTACCTTTACAAATTTGTGGTAGTATTTATAGATTGTATTCTAATATTATCCTAAACCAAGGAGGATAATTAAGAGCATATGATCACCATGCTAAAGACCTTTCAAAAGGATAAAATGTATGAAAAGTACAACAAATGTGAATTCTGTTATAAGGAAGTATAATTATTGGGTCATATCATCACAAACAATGGGGTATCTATAGACCCTTAAAATATAGAAGCAATTAAATGATGGCCAAGTACAACATCTGTGACTGATATATATATATATATATATATAGTTTTCTTGGATTAGTTGGGTATTATTGTTGATTTGTGAGAAATTTATCATGATTTTAAAACCCTCTAACAAATATAACATGGAAGTGAGTCATGTTTTTTTGGAATGATGAATATGAATAGAGCTTCAAGGAGTTACAAAGGAGGTTTATAACTACCCTTGTGCTCGCACTATCCACAAGTGGAGAAATTTTCATAGTATTCATTGATTTATCAATGAAGGGATTGGGTTGTGTGTTAATGAATAATGAAAAAGTTATTGCCTATTCTTCAAGGTAGTGGAAAGTTCACGAATGGAACTACCCAACACATGATCTAGAGTTGGTTACAATGATATTATCTTTGAAAATATAGAGGGATTATCTCTTTGAGGAGAAGTGTAAAATATTTATGGATTAAAAATTATTCAGGTATATATTCACACAGAAAGAGATCAATATGAACCAATGAAGATGGTTAGATCTAATCAAGGACTATAAATACTCAATCCACTTCAATCCTGGTAAATTTAATAAAATAACAGATGCTCAAAGTAGGAAGGATCCAAAAATTCTATCATTTATGAGAATTGAGAGGGATTTTATCTTCTTATATTTGAAAATGATGGGAAATTAGAATCATAAATGAAGGAACATCATCAATCCTTTCACAAATGATTGTTCAACCATACATTATGGAAAATATAAAGGATGATTAGAGAAATGACGTGGGAATTCAGAAGAAAGTGGAAACTATAAGAAAAGGTAAATCCTAAGATTTTAATGTTAATAAAGAAGGAGTTGTGTGATTTTGGTCAAGACTATATGTACCGAAAAATCTTGAGTTAAATAAGGAGTTATTGTATGATCTAAAAATATCAACCTTCTCCATACACCCAGGAAGCATAAAGATATATCTATATTTTTGAGAACACTATTGGTGGGACAATATGAAGAATGAGATCATGAAATATACATCAAGATGTATATTATGTTAGCAAGTGAAAGCAGAAAGGAAAAAAAATCAAGAGGATGATGCAACCATTACACATACCCACATGGAAATGGGGAAACGTCACCATGGACTCTGTCAATAGAATTCTGCAGACATCTAGAGGAAACAATGATATATGGGTTGTGGTAGATAATCTTAGAAAGACTACAGACTTCATTGTGATTCGAGAGGACTTCTCACTGGGTCAACTTGCATGAATATATATCAGATAAGTGGTGAGGATTCTTGGAGCAATACTTTCAATTATATCTGATCAAGATATGAGATTAATCTCCAAGTTCTAGAAAAGTCTTCAACATGCTCTAAAAACTAAATTGAACATTAGTTCAACATATAATCCTCAAACAAATTACTAATCTGATTGGACTATCCAGACACTTGAGGACATGTTGAGAACATACTCAATTGACTTAGAATGATGATGGGATCAAAATATTCCTCTATTCGAGTTATCTTAGAATAAAAATTTTCACTATAGAATCTAAATGGATCTTTATGAATCCCTTTATAGGAATAGGTATAGAACACCTATGTGTTGGGATGAAGTTTGGGAACAAAAATAGCTAGGTCCTAAAATGGTCAAGGAAATAGTGGGAAAGGTTAAGAGCATTAAGGAGAACATCAAGGCTTCTCAGAGTCGACAGAAGAGCTATGAGGATAGTCATCAATGAGACATAGAGTTTGATGTTTGACACATGGTATTCCTCTTTATATCTACATGGAATATAGTGATGATATTTGGGAAGAAGGGAAAATTTAGTCCAAGATACATCAACCCCTTTAAGATCCTTAACGCATCAGAGCGGTGGCCTATCGACTAGCACTCCCACCTAACCTATCTCAAGTACATGATATATTCAATGTACCCCTATTGAGAAAGTACATACCAAAACCCTCACATGTACTCAATCTAGAGGTGGTACCATTGGAGAATGATCTCTCATATGAAGAGCAGTCAGTGAAGATATTAGATCATAGAGACAATGTTCTACGAAATAAGACAATGCACCTGATCAAAGTGATGTGGAGAAACCAAAAATTTGAAGAAGAGATGTGAGAAATAGAGGAAGTGATGAAACATAGTTACCCTCATCTGTTTTATTATGAGAAATGAAATTTTTTAGGAAAATATTTCCTAAGGGGGGAAGATTTTAATGACCAGAACTATTATAAATAAAATTTCCCTTGAGATTTAATTTAATGTATTATTAATTAATATGGTTAGATAAAACACATGAACTTATTTGGTTTTATACTATATAATTTAAAATACCATTAAGTATAATTACCATTGATAATATATTCATTTAATAGTGATCACATGATTATTATAAATATAGGTTTTTAATAAATCCAATTGACACAAACAAAGAAAGTAATGACCTCAACTAGTTGGTTCATACCTTATAAATACCATTTATCAAAGCTTATTAGGGAGATAGGATCTATGGGATCTACCCTTGAACAGGCACAAGTTGAGATCAAACAACTTAAGCATGATAAATATTGTTTACCGAAGAAGTTCAAGTTCATCGAGATCACTTCCCAAACCATGTATGCAAAACCACCCCATAAAAGTCTCACAGTAGCACACCTTAATCTTAGGGAGTTTTTGGTGTATTAAAGGGATATTTATCAAGACCCTAGAAATATGATTATTTACATTATTTTTTTTGTAAAATAATGAATATACTTTCATCCTATTATTGCTACTGTATTTTTTTTTAAATTTTAAAACAATAAAACAAAAATAGTTTTTTTGGTTAATAATCAAATTCAATTAAGGAATTTATTTTGATGAATTAATGGATTTTTGAAACAAATAATATTTTAGTAAAATATTATTATTAAATAATTTATATCAAATATAAATTATCATATACTTTTTATAAAGTCATATTTAATTTTTATAAGGTTTCAAAAACTGTTATTGTCAAAAAACCTAGTATTTCTTAACAAATATAGATTTTATTTTAAAAGAGAAAAATAAAATATTTATAAAATTATTTAGATAAAATTAATCTTATCTTTAGAATCATTATTTCAAAATTATGTAATGGTAAATTTTTCATAATTTTTTGAGATAATCGAATTTTCAGGTAAAAAATAAATATCGTATAAATATACTTTGTTTAGTATTAAATCATAGTGACCCAAAAGTGATTTAATAAATACTATAAAAGGTATAAAAGAAAAAAATATTTTTATTATTTAAAATAATTTTCTTTTATGTTTATTTTATATATTTTATAAATCCGTTAAGAATCCTCCCAAACATGTAATATATTTTCAGGTTTTTAATTAATTTCATTAAGAGTATGACTCACTTCCACATACGCAAGGGTATTATTTTATTAATTTAGTCCCTTAGACATATAAAATAATTCAACACAATCCCATTTTATGGAAAACATTGGAAAAACAGTGGTAAGGTTTGTGGTTTTGGTTATTTTATTATATAGAGTCCAAAACCTATGTTTGAGAAATGATAAAGAATCCCCACCTATTTTTTCTATATAAACCCACCAAATATCCCATTTATTTTCACTAAAATCCTTATAGAATGTAATTAATATTTCCTCCATTATCTAGAGTCCTTCCAAGGTTCCCTTAATCAGTAAATATGCCCCTCCAAAGTATTTCTAGTCACACAATCAAGTAAGGGATCATCACCTTCTCTTCTGTACTCAAGTTTCTTTATTATATTATGCATTCAATTTACAATTACTAATGTGGGGATATATATTTAAATTTACCTATTAATTACAATTTTATATCCAAATTATGATATACCCCTTACTCTCTAATCAACCCTTTTTATGAATTTTTACATGACGTCGTTATGCTATTGAAATTTCACCGTAATTTTCCATGAAAAAAAATTGTCTAGTGAATAACATACCCATTTCCTATCAAGGGTGTTCACCTTTATACAATCATAATTATTTTAAATGGGAAATACATGTATGTATCACAAAATCCTTGACCATGGAATAAAATATGGTGATGAATGAATCCATGTTTTATGATATATGTGGGACACTTAAGCATGATAATAAAATGAAAGTGATGGTTGCGCCTACAATTATATTGTGATCCAATGAATAGGATAATGTTTTGTCTCATGAGATGTAAATTTGGGATAGTGAGTGAACCTAATTCCTTTATGATACTTTTTCTATCATGATATATTAGAAGTTATCCTTGACCTATGTTTATGATGCAATGTTTTAAGTTATTTTCATATTTCCCATGTCACCTTTATGATTATCATGTTATATCCTATCTCATGGATCATGTTTATGATTAATACTATTTTTATACCCCCATTGATATTCCTATTGTATAACATGTATCACCATAAACCTTTTTTGTTCCCTTACTAGGCTTTATAGCTCACTCTTTTCTTATGTATGTCTCCAGTTCATCCCATGTAGTTTTAAGTGTGAGAATGTTAAGGGTGTTTTAAATAAGGATAGTGTTTTTACTTGTTTTAAGTTGTTATATAATGTACATAATTTAGAAATACACTATAATTATTGATCTTATGGGTTTTATTAAGTGTAAAATTATGAAATAAATCATGAATTAATGTGTAATAAAGAGAAGTGTTGTTATAGAAATTTTAGAAAACATGGGTGGATGAAGCATGTTGATACCTATAGAAAATGGTGGGAACTCTAATGCTGGGAATAAGAAGAAGAGGTATAAAAATTTACACGGTAGTGGTATGAATTATAATTAGATGGTGGGATCAGTTAGCCTTCCTTCTAAACCAAAGAGTAAGCATGGATGCTTTCAGTGTGGTTCTTATGAGCATATGAAATGAGATTGTATTGCACCACCTAGAGCATGCCCTAATTCAAACCAGATGAGGAATAGTCAATACTATTGTTGTAGTGATCCAAGGTCAGGTGATAGGGAAACATGTCATGCTTCTTTGGTGTCATGTGATTTGATGGGACTAGTGCAACAAAATAATTCTCATCAGAAGAACAAAGAAGTCCATGGTGGTTCTATGAATACCATGACTCCTCAATGAGGGAAATATCAATTAGGAAATAAAAAGCATAGTGTAGTGAGTAAGTGATTATATGGAGCTGAGCAAGTTATCATGGTTTATCAATTAGGAAATTCAACAGTGATAGGTACAATTCTATTGAATTTTACCCTTATGAAATATTTTTTTTGATATGGAAATTTCCTATTCATTCATTTCTTCTCATGTTATTGATATTCTAGGATTTCATGTTGATATGATGCATTTTATTTTTAAGCTTTAAACTTCCCTTAGAAAAAGTTAATTTTGAGACTTTATGAGAAAATCATGTTCTCTAACTATCGATTGGGATAAATTGATTTGGGATTTATCTATGCATGAGATGGATTTCTATGACATAATATTAGGTATGGATTGGTTGAAAATGGTCAAAGATCACATCAACTGTTATACCCAAAGGGTATGTTTTATAATTTATGATGAAATTGAGAATCACTTTATAGAAGATCAGAATGTAAAGCCAAGTGGAGAAGGATTGTTCACCCAATAGTTGGAAATATATCATACCAGTTGGAAGCATTGACCATAACATCTATAGATGTGGTCAAGAATAGATGTTTTCAAACGATTTTTGATCAGTTTCCTATTGTTTTTTATGATAATTTATCAGGGTTTCTACCCAAAAGAGACGTTTAGTTTACGATTGATCTCTTACTAGGGACCAATCCTATATCAATTTCATCTTATCAGATAGAACCAATAGAAATAAGGGATTTTAAAATCTAGTTGGATGAGATGGAAAGTATAGGGTTCATTCAGCCAAGTATGTATCCATGGGAAGCACTGGTTTTGTTTGTGGAAAAGGTGGATAGAACTATAAGGCTGTGTATAGATTATTGTAAGATTAGTCAAGCTACGGTAAATAATTAGTATCCTCCTTCACACATTTATGATCTTTTTGATAAATTTAGGGGAACCCAGTGGTTCTCTAAAGTTTAATTTCTTTCGATATATCACCAATCATGACTTCAAAAGGAGGATATTCCTAATATATCTTTTAAGAGTAGATATTTCAATTAAGAGTATGTGGTTATGAATTTTGGTCTTATGAATGAACCACCCATATTTATGAAATTTATGAATAAGATATATCAAAGGTATATAGATTCTTTTGTGGTGGTGTTTATTGATGACATACTATTGTATTCTTAGACAAAGGTTGAACATGAGAAACACTTGGTAATAGTGTTGGGTATCTTGCAAGATCATCATCTGTATTCCAGAAATTAAAAGTGTGATTTTTTTGATACAAGAGGTACATTTCCTTATCCATGTCATCTATGAAAAAGTGTTTCTATAGATATAGAAAAGATAGAGGCTATAATATCTAAGAAACTGCAAAATAATTCCTTTGAGATACACCATTTACTTGTCCTAGCTAGTTATTACCAACATTTTTATTGACTCTTCATGACTAGAATCACCAATGATAGCCTTGATCAGGAATTTTTTTCCATTCAAATGGAATAAGGTATGTCAGAAGTATTTTAAAAAGCATAAATTTTGACTTACATCCACACTGATAGTCATATTTATAGAATTAGGAAAAGGTCATGTGATGTATTGTGATTCATCAGGATCTAGGTTGGGGTGTGTTCTCATGTAGGGAGATCATGTTGTTACTTATGACTCACAATATTTACAGTTTCATGTGAAGAAATTCCAAACACATGATTTGGAATTAGATTTTTTGGTCCACTATTTGAATGTATGGCATCATTACCTCTTTGGTGAGAGATTTACTGTGTTTACAGATTATAATAGTTTAAAACAAATTTAATCACAAATATATTTTAATATAAGAAAAATAATATGGATGGAGTATATTTAAATGTTTGAATTTGACTTGATGTATACATTGGGTAATATAAATTTGGTGGTGGATGCAATATGAGGAAATTCATATGGACAATTGGCGAGAGAGGGATTAGATCAGTGACAACTAATGACAGTGATAGATGACATAAACTTGGATTGTGAAGACTTAGGTTATGTTAATGTTTTCTTTCTAGTTTCTTTTGATCTTTATTTGGTTAAAAATGTTAATGAGGTATAGAAATATTATTTTGAATGTGTTTCTATGAGGTTAAAACTCAATTTTAGGGTGACCATTGAGTGATTTAATCTTGAAAAAAACCCAGTTTTGTAGTTTTGAGATTAGATGGTCATACCTTTGGATTCTCAGGAATAACTCCATTATACTTACCACCATTCTTGATGGACTATTCATCCTAGAATACAGAAGATGTATAAGTCACTGAAAACACAATTTTGGTGCGTTGGAATGAAAAGAAAGGTGGATGAGTTTTTTATGAGATGCATCACCTATTAGAAGGTTAAGGAAAGGAACCAGAAAATAGAAGGTATGTTTTAGTCTTTACCAATTTCTATGTGGAAATGTGAGAAGATAACTATGTATTTAGTAATAGGTTTACCAAGAAAGGTTCTAAAACATGATTTCATATTAGTGATATTGAATCATCTAAAAAATTCAGCACATTTCATCCCTATTCATGAATCTAATATGGTGGAAGACTTGTAAAAAATATATATACGAGAAGTGGTTAAAATTCATAGTGTACCAGTTTCGATAGTATTAGAACAAGATTTGAGGTTTACATCTAATTTTTTGAAATCCTTATAGCAACACCATGGGACTCAATTAACTACGAGAATGATGTTTCATCCTCAAATGGATGGAAAATCTTTATAGAAGATACAAATGATAAAAGACACGATTAGGGATTATGTAGTGGATTTGGGTGACTCATGGGAAGAGAACATACCATTAGTGTAGTTATCATACAACAATAGTTATTAGGCCTGATGCACATGGTTCATTTTGAAGCATTTTATGAGAATCCTTTTTTTTTCTACACTTTTTTGGGTGGAAACATGTGAGAATTTACTGGTTGGACCAAGCCTTATACAAGAGAGAACACAAAAGATTTATTTGATTGGGAAGATAATGGGTACAACTCAGAGTTGTCAAAAATCATATGTGGATCATCTTCCATGTCCATTTCCATTTGAGGTGATTGAATATGTGTTCTTGATAATCTCTTAAAGGACTGGGAATCGATTTTTTTGTAAGAAGGGATGGTTATCTCCTCAATACATAAACCCTTTTATATAATTTAATTTATTAATGAGGAGGCATATCAAATAGATTTTCCACCAAAATTTAGTTTAGTGAATAATGTGTTTCATTTATCTCAATTAAATATGTATGAGACAGATCCTAACTGTGTGATTTGATGGGATCATATTGACCTAGATCTAGATGCTTTTTTGGTTCATGTGCTAGTGTGGATTGTGGATAGATTAAAGAAAGTACTGCATGTGGAAGCATTAGTCTAGTGTGTTTATTATGTGAACATGGCCAGATTCAGGAAGAAACATGGGAGCATGAGAAGGAAATGGTGGAACAATGGAATGAAATATTTTAGGAAAATGGTGGTTTTTTACTTTTTGGGAATGTAAAGACCAATGGTGGAGAGAATTTAGTGCCCTCAGTTTCAGGTACATGGCCCTTTATTTATGTATTTTATGTATATGAAAGGTTAGGGTTATGTTTTGGGATTTTCATAGGTGTTTTGGAATAATTTAAATGGTTTTATAGAGGGGAATATTTTGAACATAGTTAGTAGAAACCGTGAAACACCTATAGGAAACTATAAAAATGAAATGGAGGGCATAGGGTTGGTGCAGGGTTTGGACAAACCAAGAAGCTACCCAGGAGAAACTATAAAAATATGGGAAGAGTGGAACATCATGGTAGGATTATAGTTTGTCTAACTATGTGACCAACTATGTGAGGTGTGGTTGGAGGCAGTTGATCATGCACGGTTAGTGCATTGTTTTCCTAACCGTGCGCCCTAACCATACACCATGAAAAGTAAGATCCAAAAATTGTGGATCTCACTCAAATTACCTACTTAATCATTCATTATTACCCTAAATAGGTCATATATGTAATTCCACTCCATACCAAGGCTAGTGAGACCATTCATTTCGATCCGATGGTGATTGTTAGGAAAATCTAAGTGTGTTAGAGGATTAGATTTGTTGGTAACTGCCCGTTCGTCATCATTTTCCTTAGTTTTCCTCTTATGCTCTCTCTTGGAATCATGGATCTAATCTATTGGGGATAGATATGTGTTTTTTAATTATAATCATAATTATATATTATTGTTTTTGTTTAAGGGAACAAGATCTAAGGTTAAAAATTTATATTTTAAGCTGGGTTTTTCAATTTTTGTGTAATTATTTATTTTTTCCTAAGTTTTAGAGGTAGGTGGATCCAATCTAGACTCTACATAATTAGAAATTTAATTCTTGATTTAAAATTAATTAAATTTTATGAAATTAATTGTGAAACTGATGTGTGGTTCTTGATAGAAAACTTCTTTTGTAATGGTTTTTTGAAATTGTAGAATTTGATGGTTTTGTGAAAATCCTTGTGATGTTAATTTTAGAATGATAATTTTAAAATTATGGATTTTATTTTTTCTCCTAGAAAATGTATTTTGAAATGTTTTCAATAAAATAATTTTAATTATTGAAATGGATTAGAATTATTAGTTTGGTTTGGTTTTTGTCATACATGGTTGGTGTCAGTTCATTTCTATTGATGTGACCCTATGGAAGGGGAATGTTCCATTGGGGGACTTGGTAATGGTTACCTAATTATAAATTATTAGATCTATGAGAGACCACTCATGAGTGTGGAATTTTTACCTAGGCATTCATGTATGGATATGTGGATGTGTGGAATTGGTATGGAAAATGGAATTTTAGAAATGGTTTTAAATAATTGTTTGGTTGTTTTCCTTGGAAAGAAATTTAGATTGGAAAACTATTTTGGAATTGATATAAACTACATTAATTTTTTTTAAACTATTTTATATAATTCTTTTCACATGTTCTATCCTAGTTTCACGAGTTAGGAATCCATTGGGGAAAAACTAATGAGCTTAGTACTCACCCCTTTCTTGGTCACTTTGGTGTATTTGTAGATGTTACCTATTTAGAAATAGTTAAGGAAAATGTATACCATTTTTTAGTGATTAATCCCGATACTTTGGAAATTTCTTATTAAGTTAGATCTTTAATTATGTTGAGAGTTTTTGTTTGGGTGTGGTTATTTCATTTGGGTTTTTTGGTCATTGGTATCTTTGATTTTTGTTAGTTTTTATTTCCCCTTTTTACTCTAATATTGTTATTGGCTTAGTTTGTTTTGATAAGTTTTATTTTATAATCATTATTCATAGAGATGTTTTATTATTATGGTTATCAGGGTTTGGTTGTTTTATTTTAAATGGAAAAATCATCCCCCAACTATTTATAAATCCCTTGGAATTTTTTTTCCAGCCATTGGTGTCTTGGGTATGTCACCTAAGGCCTTGTAACACCCATCGACTCTTCAATAGCCAATGGGTGAGGGGTGGGATGTTACATCATTATAGATGAAAAAACACATAAAAAATAATACCATTTTAGTATATAAATAAACAATGTCATATAATTAAACACCAAAATTATCTCTTGGAATACCAATACAATTAATTTAATAAAATCCACCATATATTCATAAATTTCATTTAGTACATTTTTTATAAACATAATAATTCCAATAAAAAATCTGAAGGAGAGGATAACCTTAGTTTAAATCCCATTAATTAAAAATTCACTATTAAAAAAACATTATGAAATGATTTTGAAATGCTAAAAATATAGTAAAACTAATAACATGAAGTAAAATGAATTCTAAACAGCTACCACCCATTAATGGAAAAAATGAGAGGGTATAAATAGAAATATCTACCATTAAATATAAGGATGAAATGAAAAGGTATGCAGTAATAGCATCAGTTCCAATGAGGAAAATAAATAACTACCATTATAATCAATAATAGAAAAGTAACATAACATAATCCATCCTAATCTAAGTGTCCCTAAGAACTAAGGTTAGAGAAACCAATGACTTTATACTATCTTATTGATCAAATGAATCCACATATAATAGTGCACAATCACATAAGTGAGTAATATCAATTCCTAGTGGAAGAGGAAATCCCATAAAGTGAATCCCTAACCATATTATAAAAAAATTAGTTATTATTATATATTATTGTAAGGGTATTATTGATGAAACATTACCTGAAATAAATTTCATAGAGTTCCCTAACCCTGTTACTAGGTTCCCATGATCAACAAAATAGAGGTGATTTCATAACAATGAATCAATATTGTAAAAAAACATTAACATATAAAATACCCATACCCTCATATCTAATACCCCATTTACCAAAATAACACATATTAAGTCAAAACACATCATAATAAGTACAAATAGTGAGATCTTAATAATATGAACCAAGTGCTAAACAAAATAAAATGACATAAAATGTGCCAAAAAGACATTGATACCTTTTTGAGAATCTTGTACCCTCAAATTCCATGAACTTTTATCCAAATGTGCCTAAAATCATTAAACTAAAGTTTAAAATATTGAAATATCATTTCTAAAACCAAATGATTTCCAACATAATGAATTCAAACATTTCAAATTAAATAAAATTTAAACCTATAATAATAATATTCAATGAAATCAACTATAAAACCAAACCATCATTTAAAATAACATGAGTGGTGATAAAAATAAAACCAAAAAATAGACTTTATAAAACAAACACCCAAGGTACACATATTTTAAAAAATATTCAAAAACCCATGGAAAATAACTATTTTATCTAAAAATAATCATGAATTATAATGTTATCACTTCTAGGGAACATTTTGAAATCTTTAGTTAACTTTAGAATATCTTAAACGTGGATTTACTTATAGAATTCATTGAGGAACTATATTATACACCTAGAGTGTCATAAACATATATTTGAACTATTTATTTCTTAAATACTAATATATCCCTACATGAAAGTCTTGAATCCCACAAATACAGGGTTATATGAATACATATCACTCATCCATAATGAAAATTAATACAAAGCATAGAATAAATTTGTTAAGCAATTAAAGCCATTGAATTTAAAGATTTATTCATGGGGAGAATCTACCTCAATCCAAACAAAGATGAATAAAGACCCTAAAATAAAATGGAAGGATGGCTTGATGAAAAAAATGCACACCCTAGAATCACAAAGCATAAAGAATTTAGTTGAATCCACTCCCTAGGGTTCAAAAAACAAGAATTCATAATAAGAGAAGAAATATGAACGAGAAGAATAAATAATGTAAGAGGAAGAGAGGTCCTACCCATATAGGAATTGTATGATATCAAATAAAGAATCTCAAAATCCAAATTAATTGAAGAGAAAATATCCTAGCGCTACCCCTTGAGGTGTTCCATGCGAGTGAGGAAAAAGTGGGATCAAATTTGGTTGTAAATCAAGGGATGGTATTTAGAGAATTCCATGTTTTGAAAAATCTTGGTTGATTACATGGTTTATAAAATTGTGTTCCAACTATGGGACTTTCATGAGACACACCTGTGAAGACACACATACATCTTTCATGGTTAGAAAAAATGTGTTCCAACCATGTAAATTTACACTTTAATGAATTTTAAGTCTTTCATGTTAGCTACATGGTTAGTAATAAACTTACGCCAACCATACACCTATAACTATAACCTTAAAAAATATAAAATTCTAGGAAAATAACATATAATTCACGGGAAATGATGAATGGAAATATTTTAATAAAACAATAGGAAAAATTGATGTTATAGGTTTGATAATTCATCATGCTATAACAATTTCTACCAAAAAAAGACACTATGTTGATGGAGTAAGAAATAAATTCCAATATTGTTTTAACTAAAAAGGGAAAAATAATTTTATAATAAACTATAAATCTTAAAAAAATAAATATTAACCCCCACTCAGTGATCAATATATAAATTCAAAATCACACCTAATATTTCTATGAAAATACCAGAATATTGAGACCTATAGTTAGTCTCCCCCAAATTTTAGTACACCACTAACTTGGGGGACCAATAGAGTGACACCAGCTCAAATGGACTGCTATGAAACACAAACTGAGATTCCAACTAAACATACTAAGGAAGAATAATCTAGGAAATGGTACATCCTTGTTTAAAAAAAACAAAAATTTACTATCCTAATGTGAATAGGTTAGGGGATTCCACAAAATACATGTCTCCATTCAAAACCAATAGGAATAAACTTATAAGGAGGGTAATGAGGGAAAGGAAAATAAGTGTATAGGATAGAATATTATACTTCATACTACCACCTCAATATATACTATGATATTACAACTTATAAAAGTTTCTCAGAGACATGTTCTATGACAATAATGAAATGTAGTTAGAATTTTCAAAATAGTGGGCTTAGAGTGCTTGATCTGACTACACTGGAGATACACAAAAAATATCTACCTTATAGGAGGGAATCAATTGAAAAAAATTTCATATCAAGGATATCATGACTTTCTAGTTTATTTTCATCCTAATTTGGCATCCCATATGATAGGAGACTCCCATTAAAGATAATAAAAAAGGAACCACTCATCAGAGGCTATCTTATAATTGTCTAAACCACCCCTCCATGATCACACTAGATATATCCTTGATTATTATTATAAAACATATAAGAACTTCAAAACAAAGGATATAAGTAATAATATTAAAGTTGAACCTAATCCAAGACAAAAAACTCTTGGATAAGGTAAAAATAAAAAAGAAGAGTTTGTTTTCATGATGGAAAAAAATGAAGGACTACACTTAACCCATCATTGAAAATAACTATAGAAACATAGTGAGACTCATAAAAACAATACACGAGACACATTTCTAAGCATCAAATAACACTAAACCCAACCAAAAAATTCTGAAAAATTCAACTCATCTAAAAAAATGAACCAAGTTTCAAAATAAAAAACCCACAAGGGAAAATAATAATAACCACATAATGATATTAAACACTAATAAAAATGAATGGTTATGTTTTACACTCTTTTAAAAAAATTAAAATTTATTTACAAAAAATATTTAAATAAAATCATCCATCACCCAAACCATGTTTTCTCCACTAAACCACAATCAAAACAACTTCACAATATATATTCCTTTATAATAAAGTTTAAAATAATTCTCATCAGTCTCAAAATTAATTAGAATCAAATTTAAAATTAGTTTTCAATTTCAATAAACCCTTATTGAAATAATTTTGGAAATCCAAAATATTATATTTATTGTAAACCTTTCTTGAACATTTCATCATTAATTTTAAATATCATACTTCCTTTTCTAAACCTTGTTTATATCCCAATGAATTGACAAACCCAAACCAAATAACACAAGAACATATTTAAAACCCCCCTTAAATACATTATAAATAACATTTACACCCCAAATGAAATAGAAAATAAAATGGAGTTCAAAACAAAAACTTCAAAGGGTATAGTCACTATACATAGCTTGGCTTCACTATATGGAAACCATATTCTAACTTTGAGGTTTACATTGGAAGTTAAAACAGACCCATGCAAACGGGCTCCACAAGGCATGATAGACCATGAAAGATAATTTCATGCCTCTATTTTTATTCCATTTTCACAATAAAATCATGAAAAACCTCTAAATAATCTATAAAACATTAAAATGAGTCAAAATTCCATCATTCATGATATAAATATGAAAGAAATTAATGCATAAAACTCAAAGTTCAAGACTCACAACCAAAATTTCCATGGTAACTCAAGTATATAGGTGGAGAAGATCTATAAAGATCCTTTCTTACCTACCCATCATATACTAATAGTCATAACTCAAATCTATGATTACATCTCAAATAATTAGGGTGAATCAGATACCATTTTTCAAAAACCAACCTAGTCTATCCTGACCCAATACTGGATTCGATCCATGAAAATGCTCCAAGGGAATTCCCAACCCCTATAAGCTTGAAACTTGTTCTTGGCCATAAAAAAACCAACATGGTAAAGATTTATACAAACAAATATAAACAAACCTTTAGTGTAATTATAGACAAAAGTTTTCATGAACTTTTTATAAGTTATATGTCTATGAAAAACCAAGAAACAGTCTTTAGAAATAAACAGAAACAAACAAGGAATAATTATAAATGAACATCAATCCATAACTATTAAATAAAAGAGGAAAAATAATGACGAACAAGATCCAAAAAAACAATGAAGATGATATTTTTAATACAAAAATGATACAAAATAAAAAAAATAAAAAACCATAAGGTAAAAAATAATATTCCTTATAGACCTCAAGGTCACCATCCAACCTCCCAACAAGATATGATGTTTGATAAAACCAAAAAATGAATGGAACAAAAAAAAAATCATCTCAATGAACCTAAACCTGAAATGTTTGTATGTATAATAAAAATTACAAGATGTTATTCTACCCGCACTCCATGAATAATATTGAAAGGTAAAACTATTCACGATAGTTTGAAATATATATAAGGAAAATAATATAATTTTAGAATTTAGGTACACACATTTTATTATTTAAATATAAAATTTCTCTCTTTGAAAAACAATATCTAGAAAATTAATTAAATCACCTTTTAATAAAAAAATATTAATTAATTTCAAAACATTAGGAGAACAAAATTCTAGTTTGAAAATAATTCCTTACCAATTCACATTCAAAAACACATTATAAGTTATTTTTTAAATTATAACATGTTATTAATAATAATGTCATGAATTAAAAATAATAATAAATATCATCCACTTGTCTTGGAAGACTAATTTATATAGTATAAATAGAAATAAAAAACACAAAATGAAATAAAAAAAACGAAGAGGTAAGAATAAATAATAGTAATTCCAATGAGGAAATTAAAGAACTGGAATCATAAAAAATAATTAAAAAGTAATTCAGAGTACACCATCATTATAGGAGTGGTATTAAGGAACTATAGTCAACATAACTCAGGAACATATAATATCTTACTAATTAATCCAATAAATATATAAATATTCTCAATTTTTAAGGTCATTAATATCAAGTCCTCATAGAATAGGACACCAAAAAATGACTACCAAACCATATAATAGAAATTTTCAGTTAATATTGTAGCATATTCCAAGGCTAAGTGAAGCACGCCACACATTACATTACTTTTACTAGTATTATATAACCATATTTTGAGGATACCATGATAAATAAAAGGTAGGTGAGTTTATATGTTAAAATAAATCATTTAAAAAAACATTAACATATAAAACCCACTCACCCCCATTAAAATCACTATTTTTCAAAAAAAAATCCACTTTTAAATCAAAAAACCTCATCCCCCATGTAACCATAAATCTATAAATAATAATAACCAAGGGATAAACACAAATATCTTTCCTAAAGTTCCAATTAGGCCATAGTGCTACACTGAGAAACTCAAGATTTTATATTAATTGAAAAATTTTACCAAACAGACCTCAAATCATTGAATCAAAGTTTAAAACATGTAAATATAAATTATAAAACCAAATATGGTCTAAAACACTAAAATTAACACTTTTAAATTAAAAAAAATGTAAACCCATGATAAATATAATCAGTAATATAAATAAGAAACTCAAAACATCATTTAAAAAATCATAGAAAATTACAATAATGAAACCAAATAATAAACATTGTTAAACAAAAACCCAATGTAAACATGGTATAACAACTATAAAAAACCCATTTGAAAATACACCTTTAATTGTAAAAAAACATGAATTATTATGTTAAAAACTATAGGGACCATTTTAAAATCATCAATCATATTTAAAATCCTTTTAAAACGTGAATTTACTTCAATAAGTAATTAAGGAAATATATCAAACACCTAGAGGGTTTTAGAATTTTTTTAACTATATATGGCCTAAATACATAATTTTTTTTAATTAAAAGGGTTGTAAAACTCTAAGAAAATTCTAAATAAATACATATTACTCACTCTTTAGGAATAAGAAACCATATATAAGAAGAAATTATGAATTTCTATAAGGCCTTTGAGTTTATAGAATTATTTTGGGAGAAACATTCCTCAAACCAAGAATATACAATGTGGGACCCTTTGAAAAATAAGGATAAAGGCTCAAATAGAAATATGAACATAATAATGTCAAAAGACATATATATATATATATATATATAATCCACCTTATAGGGTATATTAAAGAAGAATTGAAAAATTATGGAATAAGGATGACCAATAATAAGTAAGTAAGTGGATGAGGGGCATAACCATATATGAATAAATTAAAATCAAATGTAGAAGCTAAAAAACTAAAGTATCAGAAGAATAAATCATTTAGGGATCTATGTGGTGGTGTTTCACATTAGTGGAGATAAAGAAGGCTCAAAAGGTGGGTTAAAATTGAGGTAAGGGTAGTTTAGGGATTTCATGTTTTTTATGATATGGCCAAATCACATGGTTTTATACACAATTTACCAACATGTACAAAAACTATGCTCCATTCACTAGAAACACCTAGGAAGCTACATAATACAGTCATATGGTTTTTAAAATTATGTACCAACACTGAAAATAGCCTTTGATGAGGAATTATTAGTTTTCCATATCTATCTCAATGTTTATTACTGACCACGTTCCAACCGAACATCTAGTTCTAAAACCTCAAAACGTTCAAAATTAAAGGATTAATAACCCAAAATTAAATAGAATGGATGAAAACGAACAAATAAAAAAAATTATAGTAAAATAGAATGTTTGTGTGTGACAAAAATCAACTATCTATTGATAAGATATTTATGATATGAGAAAATATCTTTTTTTTAAAAGAACATTAATTTAGAGAATAATATATCATTAAAGGAAATCAAGAAGACTTGAATCAAGGGGAATAAATAAGGGTTACTTGATTTATTTTAAGATGGTGAGGAAAATGATATGGAAATGAAAATTTAATTTCACTCATTATAATGTATTTTTAAGTGGAACATGAAAATTCAAATGTAAACATCCCTTAAATGTTTTATTTATGGTGGATTTGGACATTTTATAGTTTATTATCTAATTCTTAAGAAGTTATGTGATATTGATGATGACCAATATGTGTATTACTCCCCAAATATGAAAATAATATAAAATATTTTTTGATCATAAGAATAAATAATAAATAAGAAAAAAAGATTTTATTAAGTAAAGAAGTGGATGAAATATCTTCATAATGTAGTGATTTATAATACAAAATTACCACTAAAAAGATAAAAAATTTATTAAACATGTTTAAAAACATTAAGGTTTAGGATTTCATTGGACTAATCCAATCCATGAATCATATAACTACTTCAAGGAGAAGTTGATCATTGCCTCATTACCTTGGTTTCCTAAAGGAAGTTTCATTTTTAGGTATTATGTGATACTTTAATCTTAGATTTTGGATGTATATTATTTTAGTAGTAGGAAAAAATATTCTATAGGTTAAGGAAGTTACACACCTAGAAGTGTAACAATTCCACCCATGACATGAAAATTATAGTAGTGGTGTTTTTCTTAAACATGTGGTGACATTAAATTATTAAGGAATAATTTATGATCTTAATTGATCACAAAATCATGAGGTATATTTTTTATTAGCATGATCTAAATCAATTTCAATATAGGTTGATGTAATTTCTCCATGACTACAACTTCAGAGACTCATATATTAGGAAATGGAAACATCATGGTAGTCACAATGAGAATAAAGTTGTAAGGAGTGGTTTGAAAATATGTGGATGTCTAGAGAATGATGCAGCATTTTGAAACTTTTCATCTTAGTGTAGAGAAGGATGATGTCAAAGGATTACCATCACAAAAGATGGTAGAGCTTTATTTTTTGTTGTAGATGGTAGAATATAATTGGGAAGAATTAGAGGAAGAGGTGATATGTGAATGAGTTAGTCATGGAGATTCTACAAATAGATAATTAGAGGATTAATAACATCAGGTTATGTTCTAGGGAAGGATTTTCATCCCATTAGTGATGTTTGAGATAGTCCTCCTTGAATTTATATTTCACCCCTCAAAATAAACCTCAATGTATCTAAGAAGTATCATGGATTGATAAGGTATTTTTTTCTAGATATGGATAAAGAAATTGGGGGAAGATTTCATAGTGTTATCCCTAGTTTTCTAATAGATAAAGGAATAAAATAGTGTCCCTGGTGATTTTCATCATCCTTTGGATATACCTAAGTAGAATTTGGGGGAAATCTCAATGGATTTTTTCACTTGTCTACCCTGGGATACAATGTCCCAGATTTTCCATGTAAAATTAATGAAAATTATATGGGATTATTTTGAGACCAGGCGATGAGACAACATGTGATTTCGAGGCTTGGGGTGCCTGGAATAAGCATTTGAACTTTTTTCTTAAGTTTATTTAAAATATCGCTCATGTGTGGTTTTAGTAAGTTTTAAATGAGTGCTCGGATTTGAAATCTGAGGGCATCATTATGTTTAGCGCAGTGAGTTTTTCTTAGGTAGGAACAAAGTTTGACCGATGTGGGTCGACTATAAAAAATATTTTTAAGACATTTTAAAGAAGAATAAAAATGAACTTAAAAAGTTTATTTTATTTTTCTTTTAGCGTTTCATGACAATGAAACAATGCTGTGATGTAGCGGCAAAGAAACTATTTCCTTTCATAAATGAAACAGCGTAGCAATGATGTTTCAGAGAGAAATAGTAACACTAAAATGAATTAATGCATTTCCTACTTTAATCAGGGGTAGGTACTAGTGTTATAATTCATTATGTGGGATATCTATCCCTTAGAGGCTTGAAGTTTCTATGAGGCAAGGAAACTCTATCTCCAGTGATGACGAATGACGAACACCAATGAGTGACGGATCGTGGACATCTATGGATGGATCACCATCAATGAAGAATCCTATCCCATGAATGATTCTCTTTCTAAGAAGGGGTTTTAATTCTGTGTGATCATTCTTTCCCATTCTCTCTTTCAATGATGAATTCAAATCAAACCACCAATAGGTTGATTTGTGGATGGATCATTTATGTGGGATGGTTAAAAATGCAAGATTAATGCGAGAATTAGATCTTTATGATTTTAATTCATTCTTAATGATCCTTCTAACAAGAAAAAATTTTGTTTGACAAAAAAAGGCTTAGATCATTATAAAGGGTGTTCTTGATTCCTTTCCTATCCCCATTCTTGCATTCTTCACTAATGGACCACCATGGTCGCATCAGGCTTTTTCGGTAGGTTCAAAATGTGACTAGACCCCCAGAGCGATGGAAAGACTATTTGAAGTCCAAGAAGATGAAGAAAATGGACTTAGGGTCACATACGTGATTCTATTTCAAAAAAAGGATCACCAGAGTGTGACCGGAGACCCGTGGAAGGAAATCCGCCAACTTGATGACTGATGACGGAGGGGCCCATGGTGGCGTGGCCGCGGGCAATGGCGATAGTCCACAGAAGTGGGCGACGACGACGAACTGCAACAGTGGGCCATGGAAGTTGGAGGACATGGCTCCCCAAGCCACATCGGAGGAAGAACCCATGGCAGAACTACAGGTGGAGTCGATCACGTGGACCAACCGCATGCAACGCAGTTAGGCCGCCTGTAGCTGGAGCAGATGCGGAAACCACCACATCCAGGAGAACCAAACCGTTCCACTTCAGTGGATCAGACTATATTCGGTGGACCAAAATAGAAGAAATATAGGCTAGGAACTACCAAGTAAGACTTAACTAGGCGGTTCGGGTCAGGCGGGACCCAGGTCAGGTTGGGTTGGTCCGAATCCGGACCCTTTTTACTCAAACACCCATAAATCTCAAACCGTGTGTCTGTTTGATGAGCCGTTTGTGGTGTTGGGAACCTCAAAATGAGAAATTACTTTTGAGATAATCTAAGTGAGTTTATTTGGAATTTTTAATATATACTATTGGTTCGAGGAGTAGCTGATCCTGGACAAGTGTGCTAAGGATAGAATCTTGTGGCTGGTTGCGACCTAGACTGTGTGTCTTACCAAGACTGTGTATCTTATTGAGACTATGTGTATTACTTATACTTTGTGTCTTACCTATACTGAGTCGGTACTCCCCTATCCCACCAAGGAGTGGGTCCTCTATTATTGGATGACACTCTGAGTGTCATCGACACTCCGCATGTGACTGAAACTCTGCGTGTAACTGACACTCCTCGTGTCACCGACACTCCCTATATCACCGATACTCCACGTGTCACCAAAACTTGGTGTTTCAACAACAATCCACATGTCCCAACACTCCACGTGTCACCGACACTCCGCGTGTCACCAACACTCCACGTGTCACCGACACTCCGCATGTCACCGACACTCTGCGTATCACCGACACTCCGTGTGTTACCGAAACTCCACGTGTGACCGAAATTCCATGTTTCACCCACACTCTACGTGTCACCCACATTTCACATGTCCCCCACACTTTGTGTGTCACTGACACTCCACGTGTCAACCACAATCCGTCTATTACTACTTGAGGGTACTATGGATTCTTGTGATAATCTTGTTTATGTACTAGAGACCTATACTTTGTGTGAGATGATTCTAGTGACTCTCTTGATTATAATTCACGGGGCTACACTTTATGTACCTCTTTGGTAGTCTAATGGGTTTATTTCTTAGTGATTCCTTTGTGGTATACTTCATGTGATTCCTTTTTTGAATTCTTCATGTGATTCTTTTTTGGTATATTTCTGAATGATACCTTTGTGATCTGGGGTCCCTACTATGTATTGTTTTAATCACCCTTATACGGGCTTCGCCCACACAGGTCATGTCTTGTGTAGATGATCAAAAAATTTGACAGAGTCCTTGGTGGACCGTAGATAGGGGTACTTCAGGGTGACCCAATGGATGTGGTATGCTTCAATGATATTCAGATAGCTTACTGTACATACCCTTCAAGTAGGGTTTTCTAAAGATGAGATCCAAGAGCTTGTACTTTTCCTTTTCAGTTGGACTTGTATTTTGGACTCTTTTCTTTCAGTTTGTACCTTACTCTGAGTGGGTTTTCTTAGTGTTTTTCATCCATGTTTACTTAGTGTTTTCAATTTTAGCTATTTCTTGGAGATGGGTGTGTGCGTATAGGTATTAGGGAAAATGCCTCCCACTTGTGAGATATGCCTACTCGGTGCTAATCGCCAGCCCCTAGCCTATGGGAGGTGTGCTTGGGGTAGTCATAGATTAGATCTCAGGGGATGGGTTCTGATAGAGTAGTATCAAAGGGCGGTCAGTTTTACTCTTGTTTTGGGGCAACAATGTTAAGTGTTTCTAGTTCGGTTTTTAGGCCAGGGAACCCAGTGTTGGTGCGGCTACTCACATATCCATACACTAGGACCTCGAATTATGCTTTCTTACTTGGCACATGAAAACAATAGTTATAGGGGAAATCAATGGTTCATGCATCATATATTAATTCAGTGTGTTCTCATGCCCTTCTTGAGTCAGAGTCAGCTCACCAAGTATACTCTATTGACTGTGGTACATCTTGTTTTGTTTTAGGATGCCTCCACGTAGATATCCAACCAAGATTCCATTGCATGACCATGTAGATGGTCCTCCAAGAGATGAGGCATCGTTGTAGGGACTGTTTCCAGATATAGCACCTCCCGGAGATATACCAGTGATACCACCACCTGGAGAGCAACAATTCCTACCAGCGCTATTGGTAGAGGATGCACGCAGGCTTAGTGCATTTCATGGGTTCCAGAGGCAGTGACCTCCTAGGTTCTGAGGTGAGATAGATCCTTTGGTAGATAAGTATTGGTTGGAGGTGGTGACATGATTCTTCTGCTTAGTGAGAATTCCTCCCTACCAGATGGCATTCCTAGCCACAAGCCTTTTTTAGGGATCAATTGGGAGATGATGGAGCTTGATGAATTTGATGCATGAGGAGGTGATTCTATCATGGTTAGACTTCAAGTGCCTATTCAGGTAGGAGTTATTTCCAGTTATGTTATGATTTGTGCATATACAGAAGATACTACACCTATAACATGGCATCCAGTCAGTAGGAGAGTACTCATCAAGATTCATGGATCTTTCTCGCTACTCCACAGACAGGGTGTGAGACCCATTCTTTAGGGCTCATACCTTTGATAAGTGAATACATTGGGAGATCAGGGCATTTATGATATCCCTTAGCATCCCTAAACATGTTGGGGTTCTGGAGAGAGCTCTACTAGTAGAGAGATTCCTTGTGGAGTAGGAACCAGTGGTGGGAGCTACCACCGAGCGATAGGAAGAGGAGTCTTCATAAGTGGGTAGCCGATAGATAACAAAAGGATTTAAGAGGAATAAATAGTCCATGGGATGACCCTAGGATATGAGATCTACTATGTGGATCTCCTAGGGTAGAGTGAGTTAGCCGAAGGTCAGACTATGCTACTCGTGCGTCGGTCAGGGGCATCTGACTAGAGATTCTCTGACCAACCATATGGCCAACCAAGAGACGGTCGATGGACCACTGAGGCAGCAGTGGAGGTAGGAACAAGGTGGTCTGCCAGAAGGAAGATATTGAAGAAGATTATGATGAGCAGAAAGAGGTGGATGGAGGTTCGAGACACTACCACCAGCACCCCCAGGTGGTCCACCCTGAGCTTAGGGAGTTGGTAGAAAGGGGCGAGGCCAGCTCTAGGTGATGAAGGATTACAATCCCAAGACTCCTAGGATGATTAGTGTTACAATCTGTGTATTTTACAACCTTGCTATAGTTTTGATATACATGGTTTCCAATCACTCTTTTCACTTCATGAACCTTGTTCGAGACACAAAGATTCCAGTGGAACTATTGACTCAATCCCTATACTGAGAGAATCCTTCGGAATAAGATTTGACGATCACACACTGGTACCGATAGTGTTCCCTTACTCTTGGGGGAGAGTGTTTCAGTTGGGATCTCTTGGCGGTATCATCTAGTCCTTACAACTTAATTCTGGTTATAGATTGGTTATCCACCATTCATGCTCAGATCAACTGTTTTAGACGCACAGTGCGGTGAGTTCGCAGAGATGGGACCAAGTTTTCCTTTATCGATGAGAAGGAAACTAGAGCAGTGCAGGATGGACTCACGCATATGAGGGTTTAGCTGATCACACCTCAGTTGGATAGAATGACCCTTGATGAAGTAGATGAGATGAATCCTCAGTTTCTTGCAGTGGTGGATGAGTACAAGGACATCTTTCCAGAAAATGTTCCAAGACAACCTCCTAGTAGAGAGGTAGACTTATGCATTGAACTATACCCCGGGATGACACCGATATCCATACTGAAATAGTATATAGATCCCGCAGAGCTTCATGAATTGAAGGTACAACTGGAGGACTTGTATAGGAAGGGATACGTGAGACCTAGTGTTTCACCATGGGCAGCCCTAGTTTTTTTCCAAGAAGGAAAATGGGAGCTTGAGGTTATATGTGGACTTTAGATGCCTAAACCCAATGACTATGAAGAATAAGTATACAATAACGAGGATTTAAAACCTCTTCGATTAGCTGAAGGGTGCGATATGGTTCTCGAAGATAGACCTCAGATCAAGCTATCATCAGCTTCGAGTGCGGGATGAGGACATCTAGAAGACAGATTTCAGATGTTTCTATGGACACTATGAGTAATTAGTGATGCCGTTTGGTATGAAGAATTCCCCAATAGTGTTCATGGGAATCATGAACAATATCTTCCAGCCCTACCTATACTAGTTTGTAGTACTCTTTATTGATGACATCCTGATTTACTCAGCATCTGAGGAGGAGCACACGATACACTTGAGGATGGTCCTAGAATTAATTTGAGAGAACAAAATTCATGGGAAGATGTCAAAGTGTTAGTTCTAGATATGAGAGGTCCACTTTCTAGGATACATCATTCCACAGGCTGGAGTTGTTGTGGATCCAGCAAAGATAGCAGTGATACTTTATTAGGAGACACACAAGAACATTACTGAGGTGCGAAGTTTACTTGGGTTGGTTGGGTACCATCCTAGGTTCATACCCAACTTTTATAGAGTATTAGAATCCATGAAATCCTTAACATGAAAGGGGAAACCCTTTGTGGGGATGGAGAAGTGCCAAGAGAGATTTCAGTTGCTGAGGTAGAGTTTGATGAGTGCTCCCATCCTGAGATTTCTAGAGGAGGGTGTCAAGTACGTGGCGTTCTATGACGCATTAGGAACCAGGATTGGTTGTGTCCTGATGCATTAGAAAGTGGTGATTACTTATGGTTCACATCATTTGAGATCACATGAGTATAATTATGTGACCCACGATATGGAGTTGGCAGTAGTAATCTTCGTATTGAATATGTGGCGACCCTACCTTATGGGCAAGCATTATATCATCTACTCAGACCAAAAAAATCTCGGGTATATATTTTCTTAGAAGGATCTAAACCTAAGACAATGATGTTGGATAGAGTTCCACCAGGACTATGAATTTGAGATATTCTATACTCCTGGTAAGGGGAACATGGTGGCAGATGCTCTCAGCCGGAGATCAAGTTCACACCTACTGAATGAGGCCTCAGAGAAGTTGGCCTCACTTTAGATATCCTTCATGGATAGAGATGAAGCAGATTATCTCTAGTCGATGGTGGTTACCCCTCCACTCTTACAGTGCATGCATGAGACACAACTCAAAGATGTCAGCTATTAGAATACACATGCATAGATGTCCACAGGGCATGCCCATGATTGATATTTGAAAGGTTGGGAGAACGTCATCCTTTTCAGAGTATGCACAGTTGTACACGTGATATTACAGGAGGAGGTGTTGAGGGAGTTCCATACATCCCCTTTAGAGGTACATATAGGTGTGGAAAATATATACCAGTACCTACGAAGTCAGTTTTTGTGGCTGTGGATGAAGAAAGTAGTGGCATAGTTTTTCTCTAGATGCCTCACTTGTCAATAAGTGAAGGCCGAGCACCAGGTTCTAGTGGGTTTGAATCAACCCCTAGAGCTACCAGAGTGGAAGTGGGATGGAATATCGATGAACTTTGTGATTTGTTTACCATGTATGTCCAGGGGGTATGATACCATCTGGGTGATCGTTGACCGACTTACCAATTTGGATCACTTCCTAGCAATTCAGGAACAAGGTTCGGTAGAGAGTTTGAGACGCCTCTACATGTAGGAGATAATTTGACTCCATAGAGTCCCATCTATATGATAGTCTCAGATCAAGATTCATTCTTTACATCCCAGTTGTGGAAGGGATTGTAGAAGGAATTTGGTACTTAGATGCGCTTGAGTACAAATTTCCACCTGTAGACAGATGGCCAGATGAAGAGGACTATTCAAGTCATAGAGGACATACTACATGCTTGCATCCTAGATTTGGCCACATTTGGGAGGATAACTTACCCTTGGTGGAGTTTTTATACAACAACAGATACCAATCCACCATTGGTATGACATCGTTCGAGGCCTTGTATGAGTGATCCTATAGGTCACCACTTTGCTGGACTGACCCAGGAGAGTCAGTACTCATGGGCCCAGAGTTGGTGTAGGCTAATATAGAGAAGGTGCAGGTCATCCATGAGTGGATGAAGACTATACATAGCCATCATAAGTCCTATTACAATAGGAAATAGAGACCCTTGGAGTTCTAGGAGGGAGAATATGTGTTCATTCGGGTCTCTTCTTGATGTGGGATTCAAAGATTTGGTCGGGGTGACAAGTTGTCTCCAAGGTTCATCAGACCTTTTCTGATACCGCGTATAGTGGGAGAGGTGGCGTACCGATTGGATCTACCTCTATAGTTAGAGCAGTTGCATGACATATTTCATGTATCCCAACCGAGGAGATACATACACAACCCTTCACATGTCATTGATTGGGGTGAGCTAGACATTGACGACGAGATGAATTTTATGAAGTACCTGGTGGAGATCAAGGATCGACATGAGTGGATCCTTCATGGATGGTAAATTCTTATGGTACACGTTCGATGGTAGCACGAGAATCTTCAAGAGAGAATATAGGAGAGGGAGGATCAGATTCATGCTCAGTATCCCTATTTTTTTGTTTAGCCCATTGTTATAGATTTTGGGGATGTAAAGCCCTAAGGTGGGGAGAATGTAATGTCCCAGATTTTACATGTAAGTTTTTTAAAAATTATATGGGATTATTTCGAGACTAGGAACTGAGAGGAATGTGATTTTGAGGCCTAGGGTTCCCATAATAAATGTTTTAACTTTTTTAATTTTATTAAAAATATTACTAGTGTGAGGTTTTATTAAGTTTTAAATGAGTGCTAGGATTTGAAATCCAAGGACACTATTGTGTTTAGAGAAGTGAGTTTTTCTTAGGTAGGACATAACTTAGAATGGTGTGGGTCGACTATAGAAAATATTTTTCAGATTTTTTAAAGAATAATAAAAAAACTTAAAAAGTTTATTTTATTTTTCTTTTAGAATTTCGTGACAATTCAACAATGCAGTGACGCAACGACAAAGAAGCTGTTTCCTTTCATAAATGAAACAGTGTAGCGATGCTTTTTCAAAGTGAAATAGTAACACTAAAACATGTTAATGCGTTTCCTATTTTAATCTAGGTAAGTGACCAACATTATAATTCATTACAATAGAGATCTTTCCATTGGAGCCTTGAAGTTTCTCTGAGGTAAGAAAACTCTCTTACTGGGGATGATGAATGATAAACGCCGAGAAACGATGGATCAAGGACGTACATGTATGTAATGCCATCAATGAAGAATCCTCTATTTCTACTGATCCTCTTTCCAGGTAGGGGTTTTAATTATTCATGATCATTCTTCCTAGTTGTTTCTTTCAATTATAAATGCAGATGAACTCACCAACAGGTTGATCCGTGGATCGATCATTTATGCAGAATGGTTAAAAATGTAGGATTAATGTGGGAATTAGATCTTTGTGATTTTAATTCATTATTCATAATCCTACTAAAAATAATGAATTCGAGATGACATGAACATAGTCATGAACTATTCTAAAGGGTGTTATTGATGCCTTTCATATCCTCATTCTTGCGTTCTTCTCTAATGGACCCCTGTGTTCGCATCGGGATTTTCTGGGAGGTTTCGAATGTTATTGGACCACCAGAGCCACAAAAAGATGATTTTAAGTCTATGGTGATGAAGAAAATATCTCGAGGGTTTTATGCATGCTTTCTTTTTAAAAAACATATCATCAGAGTGCGACTAGAGACCCACGGAAAGAGGGCCTCCGGCGGCGCGTAGTGGCATGACCACCCGGAAATAGACGACCACCCACTTGACAGTCGATGATGGAGGGGCCCATGGCGGTGCGTAACACAACCATGGGAGATGGTGATGGGCTGTGATAGTGAGCCATAGTGGTGAGAGGACACAGCTCCCTGAGCTACGTTTGATGAAGAAACCATGGCTGAGCCGTAGGTGGAACCGGTCACGCGGACTGGCCGCATTGACCCAGGGAGACATGCGACCAGCATGCCACTTGTAGCTGGAGTGGACGCGGTAACCCCTGTGTCAAGGAAAACCATACTAGTATTCTTCATTAGACAGGGATGGAGCTGACGGACTAGACCGAACCCAGTAGGTCGGGTCTGGCGGGACCCAGTCAGATAAGACCCGGACCCAACCGACCCCTTTTTACTCAAATTCCCATAACTCTAAAACCGTGTGTCCATTTGACAAGATGTTTGTGGAGTTGGGACCCTTGAGGTGAGAAATTCCTTTTGAGATACTCTAAGTGAGTTTCTATTGAATTTGGCATACAGACTATTGGATCGAGGAGTAGGTGATCTCGGACGAGTGTGCTAAGGATAGAATCCTATGGCTAGCTGTGAGCTAGACTATGTGTCTTACCTAGAATGTGTGTATTACCTAGAAAATATGTATTACTTAGACTATGTGTCTTACCTAGACTGAGTCGGTACTCCCCTATCCCACCAGGGATCAGGTCCTTTAATCTTTGATGACACTTCGTGTGTCACTGACACTCCGTGTGTCACTAAAACTCTGCGTGTTACTGATACTCCATGTGTTACCTATACTCCATGTGTTTCTAATTAAGGGTACTGTGGATTATTGTGAAAATTGTATTTATGTACCATAGACCTATACTTAGTGTGAACTGATTCTAGTGACTATCTTGATTATACTTCTTAGAGGCTATACTTCGTGTACCTCTTTGGTAGTCTGTTGGGTGTATTTCTTAGTGATTTCTTTATGGTATAGTTCATGTGATTACTTTTTGGTATTATTCATGTGATTCCATTGTGTTATATTTATTAGAGATACCTTTGTTGTTTGGGGTCCCTAATGAGTATTTTTTTACTCACCCCTACACAGGCTTCACCATCATGTGTTGTGTCTTGTGTAGATGATCGACAACTTTGACGGAGTCCTTAGTGGACCATAGATAGGAGGTTATTTAGGGTAACCCAACAGATATGGTACACTTCAACGACATTCAGAAATCTTACTATACCTACCATTTAGGTAAGGTTTTTTAGAGATGAGATTTAAGAGCTTGTACTTTTCCTTTTTTACTTGGGCTTGTATTATAGCCACTTTTCTTTCAGTTTTGTACCTTAATCTGAGTGGGTTTCCTTAGTGGTTTTCATCAATGTTTAATTAGTGTTTTCAGTTTAAGATTTTTCTTGGATACGGGTTCATGCATACAAGTACTAGGGAAAATGCCTCCCACTTGTTGGATATGCCTACTCGGTACTAGTTGCTAGCCCTTGGCCTATGGGAGGTGGGCTTGGGGTAGTCACAACATGGGTCATGGGAGAAGAGTTTTGACATGGACCCATGGTGAATTTGATGTTATCTAGGTGTTCAAGGATCAACTAACAAAGTAGTTCGACATGTGGTGATCCAAGAGATGAGTATCATGGATTTCCGAAAAAGTAGGTAAATGGATGATGTATTGAGGCTTCATGGAAAACATGGGACCATAATTTCACACTGAGTCCCTTGGTTTACTTTGAGAGTATAGAGGGGGTTTCAACACACATTTGGATATCAATTTAATAATACCACTGCTTTCAACCCCCATATGGAGGTGGAGTAGAAAATCCTGATAAAGGAGGATGTACTGCTGGTGTGTGTCTAAAAATTTGATGGATCATGTGTGTGAATCTTACCATTGGTTGAGTTTTCTTATAATAATTGTTACCACTCATCTATTAGTATGGGCCCCATTGAGACATTGTATGGGAGTTCATGTCGATCTCTATTGAGTTTGACTGAGAATGGGGTGGTAGCAGTCCTCATTCCTAACATAGTGAAAATCATGAAGGAAACGATTTAGGTGGTCTATGAGAGGATGGAGTTACTATGATACCCCCATAAGACTTATTCAAAAAAATGGTGGGGGCCTTTAGTCTTTAAGCTTGTAGACCATTTTTATATAAAGTATTCCTTGTGGAATGGTCGGTGGAGGTTTGATCAAGATAGAAATATCCCACCATTGTTTTTTGATCCTTTAAGATGTTGGAGAATGTTACCTAGGTCTCTTATTAGTTAGTTCTACCTTTTTAGTTGGAAATATTTCATGATTTCATCAACTTGTCCCAGATCTAGAAATACCTTTCCAATAACTCCCATGTTATCGACTAGGGAAATTTGAATATCAAGGGCAATGTGATGTTCTTGGAATAACTATTAAAGATTTGAAACCATCATAAAAAGGTATTATGAGGGTTCATTATCCCCATGGTTTTATTTCTATAAAGTCATGGTTGTAACACCCCAATATTTTGTGAATTATTATTTTTTTGAATTAATTTATCTTTTTAATATTTTTCATTTCACGTGACCCTGGAAATTGTTATAATATATATATATATATATGTATTAAAATACGAAGTCAAACATTCCTTTCATATGAAACTTACTTGGATTGCGCTACACACAATACTGACTTCTCTTGCACTACATGAAATACTAACTTGTTATGCTCTACCCACAACACCGACTTAGCGCACGTTACACGCAACACATATGTTTTTACGAAACATTATTTTATAATTATAATTATTTAAATGAGATAATTATAACCTATATTTTAAAATTAGTTTTATGACTATTAATAACTAATTTTAAAATATTATTTATAATTTTTTATATATAAAACATATTGGTAATGAAAGATATGATTTTTGGTAAACTCCTTTTATGTTTAAAAACAATTTTTTCTCGAATAAACCGATTTTGATAATAAAATTTATTTTAGACACATTTTTAAATTTAATTTTATAAAATAATCTTCATTTTTTAATTTATAATGTTTAAATTATCTTTGTGAGAATATTTGGGATTTTTTGGAGAAACTTTATTTTTTGATGAATGGTGAAAATACTGATTTTTAGGTAAAATTTTCCTTTTCATTTAAATAATTATTAATGTTAAATTATATTTTAAATTTGATTTAACGTCAAATTAGATAAATTATATATATATTAATACAATTTAGTCTATTAGAATCAATTTCAATTTTAAATTGAATATAAAAACTTAATAAACTTTTGAACTTATTTCTACTTTAAAACCCATAATTTCGTCCCATCAGTGGGATTAAAATTAATCCTAATTTTTTCAATTATTTGAATAAAATTTTAAAAAACTAATATAAACCATTTTAATAAGTATAATATTTATATTCTAATAAAATCAACTTAATATTTTACCAAAAATATTAGTAAAAGTGATTGAAATTAATCATAGTGGTTGAGATCAAATTTAATTTAATTAGGGACTAAGACTTAATATTAGGGAACCAAATGAACTATAAACTTTTAAAAAACCAATTTTATGTATATATTTAATACATAAAACTTCAATTCTTAATTTATGTTGGTTTTTTTGAATTTTTTTTGGTAAGAACATGTGTACACCTAACTTGTTTTCAAAAATTACTAGTGAGTCATTTTCCTTATCTATAAAAGGCCACCACATCTCCTAGATCCTCACACCAATAAAACCTATTAAGTTCAGAAAATACATTCCCAATACACTTACAAGAAATACTACCTTCCTCCTAGAATCATTCCCTTGGGTAGATGGTAATCCAAGGAATCCTTTTGATGCAAACCAAAAGGAGTTACCTGATTAAGAGGTAACGCCTTCTCTCAAGATCCTTTATTTTATTTTCCTTATCCACCCATAAAAACTCTTTATTAAATTATTTTATAAAAAAAATGTATCCTAAATATACTAGGATGTTATTATGATAAGTTTTAAACCTAAGATACACTTACACACACCTCCATCCAATGGATATCAAACATATTGTTTACGTGTATGGTGAACTACCGCCCAACTAAACAATGATTTTTCAATTTTCCTTACCATATCTCATAGTGGAAATTATGATGGAAAATATATTTATATATTTTATATATTATATTTAATATTTATTTAATCTTATTTATTCCTTTAAAAACACACATCGTTTTACTTTCCATTTGGTATTAATACGATTATTTCGTTTGAGGAAGTGTGGACTACTACTCTCTCAAAGCGATATGATTCATTCATACACTACATGGATTGTATTAAGGATGGTTTTAGTGAATATATAAGACATATGTGATATCATAAATATAATTTAATAATGATATATATATATATATATATGTCTTTTACTTTCTTTCTTTCAACATGACAATTAAGTAGAAACGACTTTCATGTGTACGTACGACCTACCGTTTCCATGAAGTGTATTCCTTTTCATAATTATATATTATATAGATTATTATAATACAAGTATAATTTATATTCATGATATTTATATCATGTTTTACATTTTGTAATCATGAAATAAGTATAAGGACCAACAATATAACAAATCAAGAAACATACGAAGAGCAAAGAAAATATTACCCAAAGTGAAACCTTAACATAGGATGGTTAACATGTAGGTAATATAAGGTCATAATAGTACCGCAATTGGTATTATATATAATAATATAGTTATTTAAAGTATTTATAATAAATTTATATTTAATATACAAGTGTTTTGAATGAGTACGATGAGAGTCAAGACACAAGGTAAGGGTATTTCATCTCATGTTTTATTTTCGCAAGATACATGCTATGTTCGTCATGCTTTCCTTTTGTGCAGTGTATGTACTAAACATTATTGTATTATATGTATATTATAATTAAATTTATGGTTATTCACATATCAATTTTATGATCTTTATTTCATGGGGATTAAGTTTGAAAAATTACCAAATCGATGAAATATGTTTGTCTCAATTTTCCTTCTTTGATACTCATGTTTTGTTATGCACCAAAATTATATTTATAGGTATATATACTTACATTATACATGTTATATCATGAATTACATTATTTTCATGATACTATAAGATTCATTTAATTTCCTTTTCTTAGATGGAGATCATGATCCCAAGTTACCAAGTGACACGGGTTTATTGAAACAATCTCATCGCTTTTCAAGATTGTTTATGATTATGCATCCTTTGATGAAATATTCTAACCTATATCTCAAGACATTCATGAATTTTCTTAACCTATAGTTTTTCATGCTATAATAATGTATTGTTACTATATTTATACTCTTTGGTACATAAGATAATTAGGAAAGTGTTTTTAAGAAAGCTTGACTTTACCCTCTCTTCGGTTGGAAAACCATGTTCTCTAAAAAGGGTTTAAAAGTATATTATACTAATATCCTATGATCATGAATAGAAATTTTTACCCTTTTGTTTCACCAATTCTTTCAAAGAAATATTCTTATCACTTTTTTAATGACCCATTTTTCTAATGTATTTACCATGAAAAAGAAATGTTCTTTTTAACTCGTATGACATGTACAAATTTATACACCATTAATCCTTTGAAGATTTATTTTCATGTTTTAAGGTTAATTTTTAAGAATTTTTTTAAATATATGTTCAAATAAATGGTTTTTAAAACGCTTTCAATCTCCTTTTATATGTTTTTAAGGAAAATGGTTTTCAAAACGTTTTCAAGCTCCTTTAATAAGTTTTTAAGGAAAATGGTTTTCAAAACTTTTTAAAGATACTTTTATAAGTTTTTAAGGAAAATGGTTTTTAAAAAATTTTCAAGCTCCTTCTATAAGTTTTTAAGTAAGATGGTTTTCAAAGAAAATTCAATATCCTTTTATAAGTTTTTAAGGAAAATGGTTTTCAAAATGGTTTCAAGATCATTTTATAAGTTTTTAAGTAAAATTGTTTTCAAAATGTTTTCAGGCTCCTTTTATAAGTTTTCAAGGAGAGCGGTTTTCAAAATGTTTTCATGCTCTTTTTTAAGTTTGTAAGGAAAATGGTGTTCAAAATGTTTTCAAGATCCTTTTATAAGGTTTTAAGGAAAATGGTCTTCAAAATATTTCCAAGATCTCTTTATATGTTTTCAGAGAAAAATGTTTCCAAAAGGTTTTGAAAAATTTATTTATAAGCTTTAAAGTTTTCAAGATAATGGTTTTCAAAAGGTTTTATGTTTTAAAGATACTTTTCAAATAAGAAAGAATATTTACCTCAGGAAATGTTTTCAAAATATCCTTCCATGTTATTCTCCATCTAGGATGACCTCCATTGATATTACTCAATACCTTCTAGGAAATTATCCAAAGGTTCCATTCGTATTCTTTCTCGAATGGTTAATTTTTTGATGGAATAATGATTATAACACCCATTTATATTCCATGAGTTTTATGAATTTTAAACACGATTCTTTTCACGGGTTATTATTTCATAAAGTGGTTATGAAACCTATATCTTTTAATAGGTTATGATGTGATGAAATGTTAATGATACCCATTTAATTTCATGGGTTATGATTTGATTTATATAAAACCTATCTCTTTTTATAGGTCATGATATGATGAATGTTTTATTATCTTGTGGCACATGTATGGATGATTTTATTATGAGATGGGTGGGAACTCTATATCCCTACAATGAATTGGGTAATGATGGATGAATCATGAGTATAAATGTTATGTGTGCACCAAATTAAATTTTCACAATGTATAAATGGACATGGTTTCATGTCCATAAGTTTATACATAAATCTGATTACATGTTCACAATGTTATGCGTGAACCTAATTACATGTTCACAGTGTTATGAGTGAACCTTATTACATGTTCACAATGTTATGCATGGACCTGGTTTCATGTCCATAAGTTTATTAATGAACCTAATTACATGTTCACAATGTTATTCATGAACCTAATTACATTTTCACAATGTTATAAATGAACTTTATTACATGTTCAAAAAGTTATGCATGGACCTGGTTTCATGTCTATATGGTTATGTGTGAACCTGATTACATGTTCACAATGTTATGAATGGACCTGGTTTCATGTAAATAAGTTGATTCCAGGGTCTGATTTCATGTCCTTAACTTAATGAGTGAACCTGTGTCTACTTATACATGTTCACAATGTTATAAACAAATGCGCATGCCAAAAACTCCATGTATTATTCCTATGTTATGTTTTCATGACTTATGATGTTAATAATTTTATGATCTATGTATTATGAACTACCCGTCTTTATTATGATCTCTAATATGTAGGTTATGATCCTCAAATGTTATTCTCAAGTTCCATACCATTTTTGTTCATGTTATGCCGACAAATTTCCATTATTTACCCTTACTGAGAATCTGTCCTCAACCTTTTCTTACATTTCCTTTCCCTAGGTTATGAAGAAAGGTTTTAGGTAGAAGTACCAAAGGTGGAGATCTTTATGTGACATGTTGAAGATATTTCACCAAGATAGAAGATTTTGTTTCCAAGTTTCAAAATACACTAAACTATTATGGTCCTCAAGCATGTATTTTTTTTAATGTATGGAGTATTCATCTAATATGATGTAATATCCATGTATGTTAAGCCTGGTTTTCTCAAGTTGGTGTCAATGGAAAGGTTTAGTCAAACTTTGGAAACTATTATGAGAAAACTTTACTGATATCCCAAGGTATATTTCTAAGGATATGTATAGGGTTGTCTCTAATGATAATTATAAGGATGAGTTAGCTTTTAGAAAACTGTACTATAATTTTGGTAAAGGATAGAGTGAGTGGTTTCCTAGAAATACATACCTGTCTAGAAACTAAAAGTGAATGTGGATCTAACATAGATGTACCTAGGGGTAACAACTCTGATAATATGTTTCAGACCTGACTCGGGGTAATCTGGTACATGACAATAGACCTTGTTTCACACCTGGTTTGACACTCCTAGGGGATATGTTTTGAGAATTCACAAAATATTTACGAACCATTATGAATAATTTAAATATAAGTTGGATATTAAAAACCTAGGATTAACCTAGGGTGTCATAGAATAAGGAAGGTGTTATGATTTAGGAATCCTAAAAGTAATTATTTTCATGACTATGTATTTTTATGCTATTATAAGTAATGCTCACACTATGCTTATGATTTTATTCAATGGTGGGAATTAGAAAGAAATGGTTTAATGTTGAATTTGAAATATGATTCACTAATGATAAGTCAAGTGGTATGATCACTGGAGTGAAATATGTTGTGATCATGCCTAATCAATTTTCACGAAACATGATTAACAACGTGTACCTTAACCAACTCTCGGACTCCACAAGGAAGAGAAATAAGGTGTTCACTGAGAGTTATGGTGATGGAGACCATGGAGGAAAGAATATTAGGTTTAATTTGTGTCAAGAATGTGGAAAGAATCACCTAAGTGAATGTATTAGAGGAACACGAAGATTTTTTTTACTATAGAAAATAAGGACACAAAGTAAGTGGTTGCAAGGGAAAAATTAAGAGTTTGGTTAACTAGATGGATGAGAATGTTGACCTCCCTAAGACATCATTGAAGGTTAAGTATTTTAAGTGTGGATTAAATAATCATTATATAACTCAATTTTCAAAGATGAAATCTCTTGAAGGGAACCAACAAGGTGGTGTGAGTAATGGTTACATTTTTGATGATGAAGAGACTACATATGAAATGTGAAAGGAAAGAGGTATTGTGTAATAGGATGAGGTAACCTTGTTAATGGAATAAGGATGAAGGGGAATAATAAATGATTTTATGTATTTGGATTCAAGAATTATGTTATATAAAGGTGAAATATATAAGGATTGCCCAGTTTATGTTTTTCACTATGGATTTACAAGAACACATTGAATGGTTTTGATGGAATAGAAAAGTGATATAATGGAAATCTGGTGTCCATGGAAAACACATGATTAAGGGAAAGATAACCCTTAATATTTTCCTTATGTTATGATAATTTTTTTGGGATAAAGATATGTGGGATATGTATCAATAAATTGGAAGTTATTGATTACCTTGGAACTAATTAAGAACATGTTGAAAATTAGTTCATGATAACATGAATTAAGTTTACAACTTATTGGATTTATGGAATATATCTAGTAATCTATGGAATAAAGTAGCATGAATTTTTTCCAAAAGTATTTATGTTAATTCAGGTTGTTACCATGTTCCTAGAGAATTTACCACGAGAGTATCCACATGTTTGGAATGTGACAACCAAGAGTTAATTTTTGTTATATGAGGGATCGATGTGAATTTGATTACATGACTCTATTTCTAAAGTTTTGGATTTTCATTCTTGATGAGAGTTATAAGGCTAACCATTTATGGAAATATTAAGTTAAAATTTGGGAGAAATTTATGGGAATAAAGTATTATATTACCACATGAGGATTTATGAATATTGGATAACATGTTATAAAATGTGGTGTTGTTGATAATTGATGATAGATGGGATGGAATGTCATGGTTACCATGATCTATTAGTGCTTCAGGAATGAAAAAATCACAATTCTTTTTTGTAGAAAGAGGTGAAGTGGATTAAGGAACAATAAAGGGTGAAGTTTTCTAGAAATCATGTGAGTATATGTTTTCATGAAAATTAGTTAACTTTAGGAAAAATGATCTTGAAACCAAAAATTTTATCCTAGTACCTCCATTTTTTATGAATTAGATGTTCCCTTAGATCGTCATAAATTTATGCCTTTCTAAATGTTAACTTTCTCTTAGAATTTTTCTATATCACTCTCCATCATAACTTGATAGTTATATTTTTCTTCCATGTCTATGTTTTCACTTTCCAACCTATGTTATTCTATGTTGAAACCCATTTATATGTTACTTTGGGTAACTGTTATGGTTCCAACTTTCCCTTTAAGGGAAGTTTTTGTATTCATTTTTACGATGTGGATTTCTATGAATGAAACTTTCAAGTTTTAAAATGTTTATAACCTAGATGAATTTTGAGGGATAAATTCATTTTAATGGGAGTATAATGTAACACCTAGATATTTTTTGAATTATTATTTTTTGAATTAATTTATCTTTTTGATATTTTTCATTTCATGTGACATATGAAATAATTCTTATATATATATATATATATATTAAAACACTAAGTCAAAAATTCCTTTCATAGTGCACCAACTTGGATTGTGCTACAAACAATACCGACTTGTCTTGCACTACACACAATACCAACTTAGCTTGTGCTACCTGCAACACTGACTTGGCGTACGTTACACGCAACACATATGTTTATAAGAAGCATCATTTTATTATTATAATTATTTAAATGAGATAATTATAACCAAAATGTTAAAATTAGTTATATGAATAGTAATAAATAATTTTAAAATATTATTTATAATATTTTTATATAGATAAAACATATTGGTAATTAAAGATATGATTTTTAGTAAAGTCCTTTTACATTTAAAAACATTGTTTTCCCAAATGAACCTATTTTAACAAGAAACTTAAGTTTAGAAACATTTATAAATTTAAATTGATAAAATAAAATTTATTTTTGAATTTATAATGTCAAAATTATATTTGGGTGATTTTTTTATTTTTCTGAGAAACTTCATTTTTTGATGAATAGTGAAAATAATGTTTTTAGTTAAAAACCGCCTTTTTGTTTAAATAAATATTAATGTTAAATTATATTTTAAATTTATTTTAAGGTCAAATGAGATAAATTATAAATATATTAATGAAATAAATGTCATTATAATCAATATAATTTCTAAATTTAATATAAAACTTAATAAACTTTTGAACTTATTTCTACATTAAAAACCCGTAATTCCGTCCCGTCTGCGGGATTAGAATTAATCTTAATTTTCAAAATTCTATGAATTGAATTTAAAAAAACTAATATAAAACATTTTAATAATTATAATATTTAGTGTCTAATAATATCAACTTAATTTTTTACCAAAAATATTAGTAAAAGTGATTAAAACTAATCACAACGGTTAAGATCAAATTAAGCATAATTAGGAACTAAACCTTAATATTAGGAGCCAAAATGACTTATAAACTTTTCCAAAATACATTTAATGGATATATTTATTCAATAAAACTTAAATTATTTATTTATATTGATTTTACATGACTTTTTTTAGGTAAGAAAATGCGTACACCTAACTTGTTTTCAAAAATCCCAAGTGAGTCATTTTCCTTCCCTATAAAAGGCCACCACATCTCCCACATCCTCACAGATCTCAAAAATATTATGTTTGAACAATAAATTCCCAATTATATTCCCAAAAATACACCCTTACTTATAGAATCCTTCCCTTGGGTAGAAGGAAATCCATGGAAGCCTTTTGTCACAAACCAAAAGGAGTTACTCGATTAAGATGTAATGCCATCTCTCAAGCTCCTTTATTTTATTTTAATTATAAACCCATCCAATATATTTATGACATGATTTTATAAAAAAACAATATAATAAATATACTAGGATGTTTTTATGATTTGCTTTCAACCTACACTTACACACACCTCCATCCAATGGATAACAAACATACTGTTTATGTGTACGGTGAACTACCGCTTAACTAAACGATGATTGTTCAATTTTACTTACCACCTCTCATAGTGAAAATTATGATGGAAAATATATTTATATATGTTATATATTATATTTATTATTTATTTTATCTTCTTTATTCCTTTTATAACACATATATTTTTTTACTTTCTATTCAGTTTTAATACAACATTTTTTTTGAGGAAGTGTGGACTAGTGCCCCCTCAAAGTGATATGATTTGTTCATAAACTACATGAATTGTATTAAGGATAGTTGTAGTGAATATTTAAGAAATATATGATATCATAAATATAATTTAATTATGATATATATATATATATATACATATATGTCTTTTACTTTCTTTCTATCAACATGACAATTAAACAGAAATTGCGTTCATGCGTACATATGACCTACTATCTCCATAAACAATGTATTATATAGATTATTATAATACAAATATAATAGATATAAATTATATTTATATCATTTTTTACATTTTTAATCGTGATATAATTATAAGGACCAACAATATAAAAAATTAAAACACATATGAAGAACAAAATGAATATTTCCCAAAGTGAAACCTTAACATAATATGATTAACAAGAATTTAATATAAGGCCATAATAAAACCATAAATGGTATTATATATAAGAATATATGTCTTTAAAATTTTTATAATAAATTTATATTTAATATACAGGTGGTTTGAATGGGTATGGAAAGAGTCAAGACATAAGGTAAGGGGATTTCATCTCACTTTTTATTTCTATGAGATACATGCTATGTCACCACTCTTTCCTTTTGTGTGGTGTATATACTACCCATGATTGAATTATATGTATATTATAATTAAATTTTTTGTGTATTTACATATCCATTTTATTATCTTTCCTTCATGGGGATTAAGTTTCAAAAGTTACCAAATCAAAGAAATAGTTTTATCTCAATTTGCCTTATTTGAGACTCATGTTTTATTATGGACCCAAATTCTATTTCGAGTTGTATATAATTCCATTTTACATGTTATATAATGAATTTAATTATTTTTATTATATTATAAGATTCATTTAATTTACTTTTCTTACATGGATATCATCATCCCAAATTACCAAGTGATGAGGTTTTATTGAAATAATCTCATCGCTTTTCAAGATTGTTTATAATTATGATTATATTGATGAAATATTATAAACCATATCTAAATAAATCCATGAATTTTATTCCCATATGGTTATTCATTCTTTAATAATTTATTGGTACCATATTTATACTCTTTGGTACATAATATACTTAAGAAAGAGTTTTTAAGAAAGCCTGAATTTACCCTCTTCGGTCGAAAAACCATGTTATCTAAAAAGGGTTTCCAAGTATATTCTACTAATATACTCTGCTAATTAAAAGAAATTTTTATCCTTTTTTTCTTTCACCAATGATTTCAAATGAATCTTCTTATAACTTTCTAAATGAGGCATTTTTTTAACCTCTTTACCATGAAAAAGGAATGTTCTTTTTTACCTTGTATGACATGTATAGATTTATCCATTATCAATCATTTGAAGATTTATTTTCATGTTTAAAGGTTAATTTTTAAGATATTTGTTTTAAAATATATTTTCAAAGAAATAGTTTTCAAAAAATTTTCAAGATCCTTTTATATGTTTTTAAGGAAAATGGTTTTCAAAACATTTGCAAGCTCTTTTATAGGTTTTTAAGGAAAATGGTTTTCAAAATGTTTTCAAGATCCTTTTATAATTTTTTAAGGGAAATTAGTTTAAAATTTTTTTCAATATCCTTTTATAAGTTTTTAAGAAAAATGGTTTTCAAAACGTTTTCAAGCTCCATTTATAATTTTTTAAGGAAAATGGTTTTCAAAACATTTTCAAGGTCATTTTATATGTTTTTAAGGAAAATGGTTTTCAAAATGTTATTAAGGTCCTTTTATATTTTTTTTAAGGAAAATGGTTTTCAAAACCTTTTCAATCTCTCTTTATTTTTTTTCAAAGAAAAATGTTTCTAAAAGGTTTTTAAAGCTTTCTTTTTAATATTTCAAGTTTTTAAGAAAATGGTTTTCAAAAGGATTTATTTTTTAAATATAATTTTCAAATAAGAAAGGATATTTAACTCAAAAAATGTTTTAAAAATATCCTTACATGTTATTTTACATCTAATATGAAATCCGTTGATGTTACTCAATCCCTTATAGGAAATTATACAGAGGTTCTATTAATATTATTTCATGAATGGTTAATGTTTTGATAGAATAATAGTTATGAAACCCAATTATAATCCAAGGGTTTTATGATTTTTAAACCCTCTTATTTTCATGAGTCGTGATTTCATTAAGTGATTATTAAACCTATCTCTTTTCATAGGTTATGATGTGACGAAATGTTAATGATACCCATTTCATTTCCGGGTTATGATTTGTTGTTTATAAAACCTATCTCTTTTTATTGATCATGATTTGATGAGAGTTTTATTATCATGTGGTACATGTATGAATGATTTTATTATGAGATGGTTGGGACCTATGTCTTCCTACAATTAAATGGGTAACAATGGATGAATCATGAGTATAAATGTTATGCGTGAATCTGATTACATGTTCACAATATATTCATGGACTTATTTTCATGTCCATAAGTTTATGCGTGAACCTGGTTATATGTTCACAATGTTATGAGTGAACCTGATAACATGTTCACAATGCTATGAGTGAACCTTATTATATTGTCACAATGTTATGAATGGACCTGGTTGAAAGTCCATAATTTTATGCATGAACCTAATTACATGTTCACAATGTTATGAGTGAACTTGATTACATGTTCCAAATGTTATGCGTGGACCTAATTACATGTTCACAAAGTTATGCATAGACCTGGTTTTATTCCCATAAGGTTATGTGTGAACATCATTACACATTCACAATGTTATGAATGGACCTAGTTGCATGTCCATAAGTTGATGTGGGGGCCTGATTTCACGTCCTTAACTTAATCATTGAACCTATTTCTACTTATACATGTTCACAACGTTATAAAAAAAATTTCATGCCAAAAATTAAATGTCTTATTCCTATGTTACTATTTCATGACTTTTTCTCTTAATCCTATTATGATATATGTATTTTGAACTACTAGTATTTATTATGATCTCCAATAGGTAGGGAATGATCTTCAAATGTTATACTCAAGTTCCATACCCTTTTTTTCACATCATGCATACACATTTACTTTATTTACCCTTACTGAGCATATAAGATGACCCATTTCTTATGTTTCCTTTCCCTAAGTCATGAAGAAAGGTTTTAGGTAGAAGTACAAAATGTGGATATCTTTATGGGGGATTTCGAAGATATTTCACTAGGATAAAATATTTTTTTCCAAATTTCCAAATACACTAAACTATTATAGTCCCCAGGCATGTATTTTTGTAATGTACTAAGTATTCATCTAATATGATGTAATATCCACATATGTTAAGCCTAGGTTACTATAATGGTGTCATGGTGGAGAGTACAAGTGAGAACGAGTCATAGATGCACTCTCAATACCTAGAGTTCTCTATTCCTTAATTTTTTGGTTGTTTTGATGTTTGAAATTTGTGATGGTTGTTTGAATTATTTTTATTGGGTTTTTAATCTGTTTGTTTTGTTTTTAGGAATTATTTCATGTTTTTTAGAGTTATCTCATAGGGGAGTGTTTGGTAGTTTCTATTAGTTTGTGTTTCAATTTTATTATAGGTTTTTATTCTTGAGGATATGAGTCACTATAGATTTCTCTATTATAGTGGCCCAAACCCTTTTAGATCATTGAATTGTGAGTTTTAGGTTATGGAAGACTTGGTAAGAGTTTGAGGATTGAAGATGAGGAGTCTAAGTTGAATCTGTTTCATTAAGCACTGATTTATACCATGAATCACCTTTCATGGAAGGAATTAATTTTCATAGTTTGGGAGACCTAGTTTCTAGAATTTATGTATAGGAGTAGTTCATGACATGATTTTTTGTTCACTGAATGAATATTCATCATATGATTTTGGGTGGTTCTTTCCTTGATGGTTTCATGGCATGAAATATTTATTAATGACATGAAATACCAGTTGGGATTATTATATCGAGTGACATTTTTTTAGAATATATGAACCTCCAAAGGATTCTAGTGTGAACCTGCCATACATTCCATGAATTGGGTGATTTCTTGGATATCTATAAATTCTATCTTCCATCCGATTTTCCTCACTCTAAACCTATTTATCTAAAACATCATGCGATTACTAGTCAATTTGAAGGTCCTTAATATCCTTTGATATTTTTCATTCATCCATGGATAATCATGGATCAAAATCAGGTTTTAGGTTGTTTATTCTTATCCTACCTTATATGTTCTTTCTTGTTTTGTTCTATATTTCATGTTAGCCTTGCTGTTAGAGTTTAGTATTTATTTGGATGTGATTTTTATGAGACATAATTATGTTTCATATTGATTCAAGGATGTCATGTGTGATTGGGGCCTCACAGTTTATACTATATTTCTGTTTCATTTTTTTAAATCAAAATGCTTATTTTGTGGTAGGGGGTTTGACTACTATCCCTTTTTTAAATATTTATGGTTATCATTATTTTTTATATTGGTCTAGTGGTATGAATTATTCTAATAAATATAATAAACTATAATAAATAAATGGAAAGGTAATAGTGTGATGAACATGTGTTTATCGGTTTTCTTGATATTGTTTTTATTTTATGTTATATGTTTGTTATTGGATTATTCATTATAGAAATTACTTGATTTGAGAATTATATTTTAATGTTTAAATACTTAAATAAGGTGAATAGAAATATTTAGTTGAATATGTTTTTTATTCATTTGACATGATGTGTGTGGATTGGTGGCCTAATTATGTTTTCCTTATTAGCCTTGGTTGTGTGTGACTTGGTTCCTGTGGTTTTTTCATATTGGTGGACTTGGATTTTTTTTGGTTTCCTTATTTGTGTGCAGATTAGTGGCTATCATTTTTTGAAACTTGGTAGCATTTTTTGTTATATAACATCATGGCGTGGTGGTTTCTTAGTTGTGGTTCATTAAAAAGGGACCAATATTGACATAAAGTAATTTGGTAATGGCTAAATTTTTTTTTCTATGAATTTAAATTGATAATTAAATGGTTAATTCTTAGTGGATAAATTATTAAATCAAATAATAGGAAAAAAAACCTACATTTTGTCCCTTTATGTGATACTTGTGGTTAGTTGTTCTGTATTTGAGGTAACTCTTGATGGCATGATACCATTATTTTTTTAATGTTGGATGTGGTGGTGTTTTTTCTATGAACCCATAGGTGTGGTCATGTGTGAGAATATTACATACCTTTATTATTTTATGACTTTTATACACACTCCCATATTCAGATAAAATGAACTAAACTAAGAGACCATGGGGGTGTTTTTCTTAACACACAATAGGGGGGATACTGATGGCTGATTTACCACTCTCACTCAGGCTTCCTATAGCAACAACTTCTGGTGATAATGGTGGAATACAATGTGATATGTTGTGGGAATCATTCATGGTAGGAGGAGTACATGAGGTTGATTTCATATACATTCATAATAAACTAATACCCTAGTTAAATGATATGATATTTATGGTTTTTGTAGTATGACATGATATAAAGTTAGTGTGGGGAGATATCATATATGGTTAGTGTCATTATTAGGGGATATAATAGGGATGAGATCAATGTATGTATTCAAATTTTGAAAGAGCAGAAAATCAGTGGAGAATTGGTCTCTATACACCCTTATCAACATTCTTATGGTTTTATTCTACTACTCTTGGATGGGTTATTTGGTGAGGGTGGGGGAAAACTAGTCGACCTATTTAGGTACTGGTTAGTTCTTATATTTTGTCACTAATACATTAGTATTCTCATTCCACTTTTTAATGAGACACCTTGATTATAATCTTGTTATGTATACATTTTATGCTCACCCTACATATATATAAACTTTTTTTAGGTTTCCAGGAGGAATTTGGTGATCTATCTAGATAGTACTAGCTTAAATATTAGTTTGATTCAGTTTCTCATAGAGTATTTTCTTTTGGTATTACCTTATCATTGGATATGATTTTATATATTTTATATTTATATGTATAATATATCACTGATATGGGATTTTGGTTTATTTTATTTTTATATTATGGAGTTTTAGTTCGGTAGTTGATTTTAATTCTTGATATTATTAATTTATTGAGGGTAGTTTCTATAATTTTATAGTTTTATACCCTCAGCGCTACTCTCCATCCTAGGGCCTACTAGCGGTGAAACTTGGGTGGGGTGGGGGGTTATTCCTTCTCTTGACTATTGTCCTAGGATGGATACAAGTTGATGTGGGGTAGTGAAAGGTTTCAAAAAATCTAATTCTAAATAAAAACATTAGGAAAATCATTTAAAAATTACCTTTGATAAATAATAAAATAATATTAATTCGATTCTTTATGATCACACTGATTGTAATTAGCTTTAATTTCTCATTTAGTTTGGAAAACCCTTGAAATTTCATTATCTTTAAATTACACCATTTTAATCTCTACAGTGGTGGTCAAATCATTATCATCACCATATCTCTCTAGTTAAATCACATGAATTGATTCTGTAAAATAAAAATAAAGGTAATTAATTAGATTTGATAATAATTAAAAAAAAATTAAATCTAATGTTACATCCTTACATTTTTTTTGATCAACATCATGTGTGTGGGTGCTATTCTTCGAGTGTCATTAGGAGGAAGTATAAGAGTTATGGAAGAGGTGGATTTCTCAATTATGATTCTATAATTTTAAACCCCAAACCCTCTAGATAAAAACTTGACCACAAAGATTGATACAAATGAAGCCTAAACTAACTTTTGGATTTTTAATCACAATACCCTATATTGATTGTCATACCAAATCCATATATTATTTTGTGTAAAATTATAGAAGAACCTAGAATCTATAAATTATAATGTTTTGAGTTTGATAATTATATTTGAACCCTATAATTTGATTCCAATTTGAATGTATTTTAATATTAAAGTTTTTCTCTTATAAATCATTAATGTTATTTCAAATGTTTGATATGAAAATCATTCAATTGATTGAAATGTTACAAAATCATTTAATTAAGTTCAATTTTATAAACTATAGTGAGTACATGTTTTATTAATGTATAATTAAGGATTAAACATTTATATCTACCATAAAAAGCACCACTTCCTTATGGGTAAAATTTTAAATATCGAGATTATTTGCATAATAAATTATTTGAATGGGTATAAACCAATATTTTATACACTTTTAGATTAAAAAACCATAAATAAAATAAAAAATATATGAAAGTTTAATAACAATAAAGTTTTATGAAAGGTAAAATGAAATTACATGAACAATAACAAAGAAATATTGAATATAAGAAGAGGAGGAGTGTGTTATTGGAAGTGATTATTTCCAAAGGATACCCATTCCAAAATGTTTAATTAAGTGTGAAGAGACCACACCATTTATACAAACCCTCATAAATACATGAAAAAACCTCCCCATTAGTGAATAATTCAATTTAATATAGTGGGAAATGGATAAGGTTTTAAATAACAACAACGGTTGACGTATAATTTTGTCTTAAAAAATTTCTCCACATTTAGATACCTTTTCATCCAAGTTCCCATAAAATCTATACCACAATCCATTTGAATTAAATTCATAAAAATTATTCCTTAATCATCTTTCATAATTCCAACACAATCAAAGTTTGTATGAAACATTTATGGCCCAAATGGTATGTCCAGGTCCAATATATCGAATCTAATAGACCTATGCATTAATGTACATTTTCCACCATACAAATTTGGGATCCAACACACTGAATCAAAGTAAAAAGTTTCATAAAATTATTGAAAAAAATGTCTAAAACATTCCAAAACTAAATTAAAAAATAAAAAATGTTATGAAAAAAATAATAGTGTGAAATTATAAGAGATAAAACAAAATTTTAATGGAATTTTCAAATTCATTATCATAACACAATTTCCATTAAATATTCAAATAAGGATTAATTTAAGTAAATTATATAAATAATTAACAATAAAAAATTCAACATAAACATGATTTATCACTAGTTATAAGGGTAAAATGGACAAATAAATTCACATGAATTAGGAGATAATATCTACCAGAAAACTTGAACTAAATCACATTTATTTATATAGGTGAAAAAAATTTCATTCAACTAATTATGATCTTTATTTAACTAATTTTTATGATTATTTTCGAAGTATTACTAATTCACTGTTTATAATGCTCAATGTTGATCTCATGAAAACATTCATGTTTTCTTGAAAGATATTTTGAAAAAGAGTTGGGATTGTTCATAAATATGATGGGAAAAAATACCAAAAGAGACTATACTAGAAATATATTAAATTAAAACCTCTATAAAAATGGTATCAAAAAGTAGTATAGTAATCCTCATACAACAAAGTAAAATAAAGTTATAGACAGAAAGAATTAACACCCTATTAACTTGGGAAGAATAATTTTGACTGAGTCTACACCCTTAAAATTTTTTGAGAGGATTTTTTCTGAGAAATACAATTTCTAAATAGATTAGTGTTTTATAATTAATTTTATATAATTATTTAAGTGTTTTGGTATGATAATAAACCAAAATTATAGTACTTTGAAGTGTATTCCAATCAATGTTTGATGAAAATAAAAAATTCATATCTTGTAAAGTGTGATGAGATAGTTGATAAAGGAATTATATTGGATATTTTTAGTTGTAATATGATAAAAATATTAGACAAAAACAATATATAATATGGAAAACATCTATGATAAGAATACCATTTAAAATAAAACCATCTTAAATCATTTACATGATAAAATGATTAAACATTAAGATAAATACAACATGTAAAATTTATAAAATGTGAGTAAAGAGGATGTTAGAAATAAATCTAACAATATTCATGTTGATTCAAAAAATAATACTATTGAAAATGGTGCTTCTAAAAATTAAATATAGAAGCATAAAAGGATATAAATACTTGGTGATCCTAAAAATATTATTATAAATCTAGATTCACCAGTTTAAATAAGAAGATTTCTATAAATTTCTATTCAAACAACTCTAGTTTTTAAAGTATAACAAAATTTCATTGTTGACATTATTGGAGATAAGGAGTTGATAAATGTTATAAATGTGGAGCTATATATTTTTGAAAATAATTAAATATGGTATTTTTATAAGACAAAAAGGTATGAAAATTACTATAACTAAGGCAATGGTAAGAAATAATCCCAATAAAGATGTTATATTTTAGGATATAAATCTAGATTATTATGTAAAGGATACTATTTTTTAAAAGATATGACATAAAATAATTATTTTCAACTATTGAAGAAATTCATGATATTAGGATTTTATTCACTATTATTATAAAAAAGAAATATAGTAATTAATAAATTTATGTGAAGTATAAATTTTTTAATAGAGATCATAAGGAATAGGTGTGTATTATAAAAGATAAATGATTTATTCTTGAATAATGATGGAAAAATTATTTTTAGGTTTATCAAAGATCTTTATAGTTTAAAAATGTCCCATGGAGCCTAGTATTGAGTTTGGATAGATGTTTAAAAGGGTTGAATTTCATTAAATAAATAATTAGAAAAAACTTATATGTGAAATAAAGAGGACATTTACTATCATTATTATAATACATATTGATAAATAATTTTTTGAAGTGACAAGGATTATGATTGTAAGGTATTTTCTAGAAAAATAAAGATGAAATTTAGTATGTTAATTCATAGATAAATGATATTTTTTCTAAGATTAAAAGTTTTTTATAAATTCAAATTCATTTTATTATCACATGATAAATGTACTAAGGAATAGTTAAAGAAATTTTTCTTTTAAAAATATAAATATGATTCCACAATTATGATATTTGGTGTGATTTTGAGAAATGGTATTGGAAGTAAACCTATGAATCAGAAATAGTTATGAAAATTAATTTGAATCATATTATATCTCACAATATCTAGACCTCACATATTCTATATAGTGACATTGTGTGTGATATTTTAAAGTGATACAAAAGAGTTATATAAGATAATATTTTTTTATGAGGCAAAAATCCTTTTATTTTAGTCTAAATCTATTATTTTACTCTATTAAAAGTTCTTAAGGGTTTAAGGAAGGTGTTCGGAGCATCCGGTCTCAGGTCGGGGCCTATATTTTCAATTTTGGAGAAACTTTATGAGGTTCATGGTTGGAACATGGTTAGTAATAACCATGTATCCCAACTTTGAATCCCTATAATATAGGTTCATGATTATTTTAACTATGAAATAGAAGGTTCATGGTGTTAAAAAACTATAATTTATTGTAGAGGGGAGTCACATGGTGTCTTTATTGTTTTTCTATCCATTATATTAAGCTATATGTGAAGTGAGGTGTGAGGTAGTTCTAAATGCATGATTTGTCTAACTTTGTGCATGAACCATGTGAGGTGTGGTTCTTGAACCGTGGGAGCCAAAAACTTGGCACACAGTTCAGAAAACCATACATTCCTTTAAAATTGTGATTTCAACATTTTCCCTTCCAACATTTCAGTTTATTTTCTCCCTATTTCGTCCTTATTTCCTGGAGACAATAGCTACTCGAGCTCCCCCTTGTTTCTCCTGTAGGAATTGATCTCCCTCCTTCATCCAAGATCTAATTTTACCATCATTCATCATGTTGGATCACCCTCAATTTGTTTAAAATTTCACTTGATTATTTTATTGTTTTATATAACTATCTTTAGTGATATATTTAGGAAATCTATTATACCCTATTTTCTAGTTTTTGGTTTAGTTTATCCATTTTCTCTCATTCTAGCCTAAATCTGAGACTAACACTGTTTGAGGAGTCATATATATGCATAATATGGATGTTATATTAATTTTCAATTAATGTATTGATATATATAATGTGTGTCATTGTGCCACACACCGTACCCTCCACATGTTTCTGTAACATCCTAGACCCGATTTCCATTAAACGATTCCCCGATCATTGTTGTCCACATATCCTCAAGCGCATCTCCCAAACTCTAGAGGCTTTCGACTAGCAGTGATGGCCTATGGTGTGTCTTTGGGAAGACTATTCCATCTTATCAGAGTGTAACAAAACAATATAAATTATACAAATCAATCAATAGAAGAATCAGTAAATCAAACAGACAATTGATAAACATCCAGATGATAGATACATACAAAAAAAATCACAAAAGTAATCTCATATACAATTATGATCATGTCATGTATCTACAATTCATCCAAAAAATGTATACATGTATCATATCAATACATGTTTCAAAATAAAAAAAATAAAAAAAGAACTATCTCCTGATAGAATCACAAGCCTTATATCGGTACTATGCTCCCTTGCTTCTAATAATTTTACAAAGTCAATCATCAAACTTTGGGTGCTTTCTGTGATCCCTACCTACATCAAAATATTCCGTCTAGGTACCTAACGACGGTCCAAATAGGGCGTGAGATACAATCATAGTAGGTAAACACCCAAGGTGTTAGTAATAAGTCCTGGATATGCAATATAATCTAAATCATAGTAAAATATATATCAAAGTTAAGTAATGAATAAATGTAAAGTGTACATGGAATATATAATACAAAATAAGTGATACTATATAGCCCAAAATGTCTCCCTATAAAACATGGGTCAGGTTTCTGTAACAATGTAGTAGTAAAAATAATAAAATAAACACCATGTCCTTGCCTTATTCACAATATCTCATATCATCCATGGCCACACAATAGACCTATATCTCATAAAAACTATGACTAAGCCATATAATTAGAAGTTTTATTCCAACCATGGACTTACCGTATAATAAATCATGTCACCTTTACCATGTTCATGCCATATAATCAAGAATGTTAGACCCCTTGAGGTTGGATCCAAGGTGCAGTGAACCAATACATCCTCATCGAGTCCCAAGATTGTAACACCCCAAGATTTCATAGTGTGTTATTTCTTAAAAATAATTAAATAACTTGCACTACACGCAACACCGAGTTCAATCACACCATGACTTACAAAAATAAGCCATTCAAAAGCGGTTATGAATAGTATTATCTAAATTTTAAACTTTATATAATCCTTATAATTTTAGAATCCATATTATGAGTTTCTTTGATATAATGCAAGAACAAATTCATTTTCAGTATTGCACTTTTATCAACTTTTAATAGTGAACCCTTTTTAAATACAATATTTTAAACATATTGACTAAATGGGGACATCAAAAAAATTTAAAATGAAACATCCCAAGCTTCCACGGTATGCTTTCCTTTGAATAATACAGTAGCGTGTGTTATACGCAACTTCGAGTTTTAACACACACCACAACCGATTAAACTAGCCGTTGTGAATAGTAATACCTACTTTTTGAAATCATATATATTTTATATTTTAAAATGGACTTCATTTTTGGATTCGGAATATCAAAATTAGCCTAGGGTGAAATTTTGGTACATTTCGGATAACTTTCATATTTTGATGAATAGTGAAAATTACTAAATTTTAATTAAAAACAACTTTTTTAATCAAAATAATTAATAGTGATAAATTATGAATTGGAGTGGTTTTAAAGTATATTTAGAATATATTTTTACATTTTAATATAATTTTGGTCATTGGACATAATTTTACAATTAAACCGAACATAAACAAGTGTCAATCTTTTTATAGTTATTATCTCTTAAAAACACGCTTTTTGTTTTGACAGCGGGAATTAATTTTAAATTAATTTCTGCCACTTCTGTGTTTTGAATTTAGAAAAATGGATTCCATATTTGGAATCAGGATTTCCAATTTGTGTAAATAGGTAACTTTTATTTTTAGACATTTTGAATAATTACTGTGGTAAATATTTTATTTACCATGGTTAAGGGTAAATCCGGTAAATAAGGGTTAAAAAAATAATATTATAATAATACAAAATTACCCTAAAACGTGTCCTAACCTTATTGGTGGACACATACCCGACCATGGGCATCCTTGGGTCAATTTGGGGACCCCTTGGAGCCACTTGTATGTGGTAGGGACACATTATATTAATAAAGTTAAAATAAAAATAAAAATGGCATAAGCTTACATCTTTTAGAAGAACAATTTTTACATAGGGTTATACATGTTGGATTTTCGATTATAAATATTAATTAGAAATCTAAAAAGAATTCCTACATAATGATATTTTATTTATAATTTTTAGACATTAAATAATTTATTTTATTTATGACACAATGATGATGCAGTAATTACTATAATAGTGAAAAATTAAAATAATTGATATTATAAATACCCAAATAAATATAATATTAAACTTTTAATGAATTAAACTAATTTTCTAGGATAATATGATATATTAGGATTTATTTAATTGACTTTGTTTGAAGTAATCAATCTGTTATGAGTTTCACAAAAATCAACTATTGAATAGTGTCAAAATTGACATAAAAGAGTTCTTAAAACAAATATTATATTATTAATTGATATTAAATTCCTAAAAATCTAAGGTTCGGCCAAGAGACTTATATTATGATAGTTTAATCATTAATGGACCACTTGGGGGTCTCTTGGATGTATATAGTAAGTTTATTAACCATATTATATAAAAATACAAAGAGACATTGTAAAAGTGAAACTAATTAACTTAGAGTTAATACTTAAAGATAAGGTTAATATAAGTACCCAAACCTGTCTAAATTCTATTGGATGAGTTTTTTTCGACCTATACCCACCTCATCCTTTGAATAGTCAACTTTGGAGCCTTTGGAAACCGAATATGAATTTATTATAAATTAATATTTCTAGCTTTTCCAAAGGTGCCCCTCACCCCTCTTATAAAAGGGCACTCCTCCTTCTCTTTTCCTCACACCTCTCAAGCCACTTGGCTCGTCCAAACTCTGCCCAACTAAGCTCGTCACATCCCTCTCCTCCTCCTTGAAGCTTCCCCTTAGGCAGAAAGCATTTCAACAAGTCCTTTGGTTCCAACCAAAGTGAGTTACCTAAATTAAAGGTAACAATTTCTCTTAAATTATTTTCATTTATTTTGCTTCTTCAACCCCCAAACTCTTTTTATTTCCTTTATTTTGTAACAACACCAGTATCCTCAATATACTAGGATGTTGTTATAAGAAGTATTCAAACTACACATACACACAACTCCATCTAATGGATGATGAACATAATGTTTCTGTGGATGGCAAACTAACGCCTCACGAAACGATGATTGTTCAAATACATCTTACCGCCTCTCATGGTGGCCATTATGATGGCACTGTAATTAAATATGATATTAATGATATATATTTTATATATAAGCTTCTGTAATTCCATTTTATTTCATACCATTATTCGTTTCATGTTGTATATACATACGATAATTTCATTTGAGGAAGTGCGGACTACCGCCCCCTTAAAATGATATGACTCGTTCATACCACACATGGAACGTATAAAGGATGGTGTTAATGAACTTAAGTAACATATATAAAATATTATATTATACTGGAATAGTAATATACCTATGTATCATTTGGATTTGATTCTTTTAAAATAAAAATTAAATGGAAGTAGCGTTCGTGCGTACGTACGGACTACCGTCTCCACGAACGCGATGAGATTCATTCTCCATCGTATCCATTCAAGTATAATTATCATTTAATGATTTAAAAATGATGTTTAAGGACTTGATATCATTCTGGATATGAATAAGATACAACAAACATGACTTATGTAACAAAACATATAAATAAAATGAGTAAGTTAACACCCGAAACGGCGATAATACTAAGATATTATTATCAAATAAATATTAAAAGATCATATATGATATCATATTAATGTATATGATTCTTGTATAATTTAGTAACAATTATTTCACTATTATACAGGAGGTTAACCTACCCCAACCAAGGAAAAGTACAAGGTAAGGGTTATTTCACAATCTCTTCATTATCCGAGGTTGTTTATACGTAATAATCTACTGGGATCTCTTTATCATCCACATCCATGTTTCTTAAAAATGTATTTCAAAACATTTTTATTATTTACAAGAATATGGGTTAAAGTCATTTATACCCTTGTTTGACTTTTTATAAGAGGTTTATAAAGGAATCTTTCCGTCATTTTCAAAACAAGGTCCTTTTTAACCTTTTCGACAGAATTAAGGTAAGAATGTTTTTTTTAACTTATACGGCGGGTGCGGCTATTTTCCACCATTATAAAATCTTCAAAGCTTCCCTTACAAGCTTATAAGAATATTTTCAAAGAAAATGTTTTATTTTATATGGATCTTAAATGATTTCAAAATAAAAAGAGATATTTCTTTAAAAAGAATTTTGATTTCATCTATGTCAACATCCTTTGATGGATTTTAAGATTATTTGAAGTTGATTTATTATGATACAAAACTTCTATATTGTATTGAAGGTTTTGTGATATGTTTGAATGTGGATGTGCTATTTTTATACCATTCATAGTTTATGGTGAAATTATTGACATTTCGTATGCTAGTTTTAATACGAATGTTTATGTTATGTTTA